>OW285242.1:57520571-60228029 GCA_935421215.2 Melolontha melolontha
GAACTCGATAAATCATTTGGATTTATAATAATTGGTTCGACTTCAACATTATGTGTATCTCTCGTTTGTACCAAGTTTTATTCAGGTTATTAGTATGCCTTACACAGTTTTCCCAAGTACTTGTGTCACACTGTTCTAATGTTTCACCCCACATAGCTAAGACTGTTTTATCCCCATAGCCATCTCGGCCAATATTTTTATTGTAATACACCTTTGCTGAGGCCCAAATAATTTCAATTGCATTAAAATCACAATGATATGGAGGTGGTTTCAACACTTCATGGCCTTCATTCTGTAATATTTCATCAATAGCATATTTTTTATCAGGCTTATTGCTTTTAACTAAATCTAAAAGTTCATATTTCATCAAATTATTTGGAAACATTATCTTATTGTTTGTTAACCAATCTATAATATCTTGCTTTCTTGATGAAGTATTAGGGACTTTATTAATAACAACACTATGATATGGGGCGTTATCCATTATAATAATAATTGAATTCTTTTGGCATGTTTGGCATAAGTTGAGCCCATTCATCAAATTTTTTGTTATTCATTTCAGCATGATAGTCTGCAGTTTTCGTTTTTGATGAAAATATTAAGCTAGCACCATTTATAAAGGCCTTGATACTACCAGCATGGACAATGACATAACGTTTGCCATCATAACCCTTCAGGCTTTCGCAAACTTTTTGTAGACTCGTCTTGTCAAGATTTTCCCATAACTCCCTTGGAATAAATCCATGTTTCATCCAGAAATACAACTGGCTTTGGCGAATTTGACATAAAATTATCCATATACTTTCTCAAAAAAAAAACTACGTAATAATGCAATATTATGCCTTTCAATTAACACTCATCTGTTGTCTTCTTCTTTGAATTTAAAGCCAATGTCATGTAACAAAGTACTCAAAGACGCTGAACATAAATCAATAATTTCCCTGTTTTCAGTTCTTCTTTTAATGTACGAGTATTTAAACTAACATGTTTCTCTAAAACAATCATATAATAAGCTAATAAACAATATATTTTAGTAATATTTACTTTCTTCATACATGTTGTAAAGGGTATTCCGTACATCCATCCTAACAGGCTCTCGAAGATCTCTAGTTTTTGATTTAGATCGAGGTCTCTTTTTACCTGGAGAGGTAAGAATTTGGCTTTGGGCCTTCCGCTGTTTAATTGCATAAACTGTTGAGCGTGATATATGAAGAGCATCACATACTCTTTGAAATATCTATATATTTTAAATGTAATAATGGAAGTATGTATTAGAGAGCATGCCTCATAAACACCACTTATAGGTAATAAAGGACCACCGTTTTCTTTCTCTTTCTCAAAATAATTCAGAACGTTTAACACAAGTTCCCGTGCTTACGAATTTAAGCGCTTTCCAGGCATTTTGTGAAACATATTTATGTGAACCTCAATTTGATTTATTATTTCAATTTTTAATAACTTACCGAAAACTTGAAGTCACACTTTTTACTTTGGTCTCACAAGAACGTAGTTTTGTAATATTTAGATGAAATATAGTAAAAGCAAAGAAAACCCAAACAGAAAAACGCATTAATTACAACTGACAGATGATTGTAAGACAATTTAGTTATGGTAGTAGTACCGGAAGTATGCTTTCTGACCCTGTCTACCATATGAACAAATTGAACTTTTGTGATACTTTGTCTAGCAGACTAACGCAATTTTGTTCGTCTGTTCCGATATCAGTATGATTACATTAAAACAGTGCGTAACTCGTGTTGCTCGATTATGACGTTTGTCTTAAGGTCAATTAAATAGATAGTATGTTTTTCTTGTTTCACACAAGAACTGTCATACCGTATGCCATAATATAATTATACATCTTTTATTATTGATAAAATGTCTGGTTTTATTCACAAAAGAAAGTTACGCTATTTTAAGTCTTCTTATAAAATTTTCATAACATTTCAAACATATTTATTTCAAGTTGGAGATTTTTATTCAGACTATTACTAATTTGTTAAACTGGTTGCATAAGTGCCATTGTACGATATTAAATGAAGGCACAGTACTTCTAACCGGTTATTGTATCAAGTTTGCTTCAAAAATAGGAGGAGTACCGGAAGTTACCAGTTTCACATGAGAGCAAGAAAATAAATAGTAAATGATGTCGAATTTGACATGAATTTGAACACTTATAACCTACAATATTAGGTGTGCCATAGTACTTATTTCTTTAATGAAGAAAATCTACAAAGTCACTTTATTTCATTTCTGAAATGTTTTCTTTACAAATAATTATCCATATATCCATCTAAATTAATATTTGTTTCCATTTCATATAGGTAAATGCGTTTTAGATTCGAAGTGCTTTAATAAGATCACATCAGTTCAATATTAATATAATTAATTTGCTATAAACAGGAAGTAAATTGGGCAAACTAAAAATAAAGTACTTCTTTATTTCAATAAATTTATGTTTATACAGAGTGGCGAGGAGCTAACTGACATTTTTGAAATAGTCATATATTATACATGGAAGCAAGGAAAAAATATTCATAAATTTCATTAAATACGACCAAGTATGCCATTTATTTACCATAGATTACAAGGTTAATTTTCGAAAACTACATCAGGCAGATTGTCTCCGTTTGCATTAATGGATTGTTGCTAACGTTTTTTGAAGTTGTCGTACATGCGCCTCCGTAGGTCCTCATCAATGGCTGCAACTTCGTTAACAATGGCTTGCTTGAGTTCTTGAATACTCATGATACCCCTCTGGAACACACGGTCTTTCAGGAACCCCTACAGAAAAAAAGTCTGGTACACTGAAGTCGGGCGACCGAGCTAGCCAAGCGATTTCCTCGAAACGAGAAATAACAGTACCGAACATTCGACGAACTACAGCCATACTGTTTCGCGCGGTGTGGCTATTGCTCCATACTGCTGGAGGTATAGGTTTGTAGGGTCAATAACGTTCTGAATCAACGGTCACTGTTTGTTCATTGTCATTTTCAAAGTAATACGGGCCTATAATTCCGAAACCACCGACTCCACACCAAACCGTCCTTTTAGGAGAGTGCAAGGGCATTTGATGCAGTTCCTTAGGGTTTAGTGCTGACCAATATAGCATGTTCTGCTTGTTTACACCGCCAGAAACATGAAAATGTGCTTTGTTAGTCATTAGCAAATTATTCAGAATGTCTGGGTTTTTCCGTAACAACCAACTCATGGTGGTACAGAAAACAAGACTTGCTTCTTTGTCTATTTCCTTAATTTTTTGCAAAATTTGCAGTTTGTGAAAGTGAAATTTGATCTCTTTTAACATTCGAAATACACTTCTTCTACTGATGCCTAAAATGCAAGATTGCTGGCACGCCGAGCTTCCCTCACTGTCTGCAGGTTCTCAGGCGTCGGTACTGTTCATGGAGCTCCATGCTTCATGTCTAACAAGCTACCAGTTTCTTCACCCAAGCCAATATGGTATTGTGAGACGGTACGTGACCATGTCGACCAATATTGAACTGTCGTCGATAGACACGCTGCACTTCCGTCACAGAATTTGTTTTGTAATAACTACGAACGCAGATAACATGGTGTTGAACGTTCCAACGCTCCATTGCGACTGACAATATGAAATGGCGTCCTCGCCTTTACCAATCCTCTTCGCGCCAACCACGATAAGCCATTCAGAGACGCACTATTCACATTTGAAATGTATAAGTTGGCTCCGCGTCAGCCTGTATTAACATAAATTTATGGCTCCCATACACAGAGTTAAGTATACTTTGATTATATGATGGAATATATTTTTAAGTTTCTTCTTTGGTAAGTATGTATATGATAAAAACAAAAGCTTTTTTCAAAGTATAGAAGAAGAATAATAAACATAAAACAGATGTAAAATTATAACGGGAAAGACGAAGGAATACGAAAGCTAACACTAAAATTATAATCAAGTTCAATCACTATCTAATAAATCATTTTCACTATCACTCTTTCTAACAGCAATAGTGAGAAGTTCAAGAAGGTCATCCATTAATCTATTTAATTTACACATTTCTATTTATTTTTTTATTTTATAATTGAAACACTTTTTCCATTTTTCCGTTGTAATATTTTCAATAGCAGTCAAAAATAGCTCACGCACTTCTGTTACTTTAAAAGTTGTTTTTAGAAGCAACCTCTCCTTTTACTTGTGCCCATATCAATTCTATTGGATCTAATTCGCAATGGTATGGTGGTAATCTTAAAACTTTTCTACTAGTATTTGCTGCTATTTCATCCACAGCATATGTATTTAACAGATTTTATGAAATTGCACTAGTTATAATAGTTCAGCTCTTGCCATTTCTAAATCGAATTCAATATTTTTCGAGCGAAGCCATTCTTGAATATCACATTTTCTCCAAGCAGAAGTTGGTATTTTTTCTGTTTTCCGTGAATGATATGACGCAATGACAACATTTTCAAGTAAATTAGTTAGCATGTTTTCAAACCACTCTTCAAAAACAGTACTGTTCATCTCGTCGTAATAATCAGCTGCTTTCCTGACTTCAAATATTAACAATCCATTGCTGAGAAATTCCACATCCGAACCTATACGAAGGATAATTAGTCCAGTTAGATTTTTTGATCCAGTAGACAATTCTTCAACGAAAGCTTGTCTTTCAAGAACATTTCTATCGATCTACACCTTTTCTTTTGAATGCCCTTCATTTATCCCTGTCTCGACTAAATAAAATATTGGTCTACCTTCTCATCTGGATTATCTAATTTATTATTGAGAATGATTCACTGATACGTTTACTGTATCTGCAATGGCAAAAGTAAATTAACATAAATTATAAATAGAAAGAGCTTTTTCTACAACTAATTGGAAGTTGACAAATTTTAAAAATCTGTATAACGTTACACGACTCATTTTTGGTATATCATCATGGGTATCAATTTCTGCTAGCATTTTGCTCAAATTTGAAAGTTCTGAATGAGAATGTTTCTTTATAATCTTTGACAAATCAATATGCAGTTGATTTTTCAATACCTACAATAAGAATAATTATAATCTACATGCATTCAGAAAATTAATAAAGGAAAAACTCACCTAATGTGTCTGAATCATCAGATAAAATGCAGCAGTACCCTTATTTAGTGTTTTCAATGAGAACGTTTTAAATGTATTCAAAATTTGTCTAAGAGATGCTATGCTCTTAAACAAATGAAAAGGACTTGCAATTTGGATACGCATTGAAAACTTTTTATTTTATTACTTTGTATGATGTATGCGATATAGTACTATCCACTGGGCTACATCTTATCATACCTACAGGGTATTATGCAGCAACGGGCACTAAGAAACTTAACCTTAATTACAAAATTATTACCTGGACCTCCTAAAAAAGCTATCTTTCGGAAAAGGCCTTATTTTTCCGATTATAAATTTTATTAGTTATCGCTCCATGTTAAAAATGCCATAAATCCTGTTCTTTTTAAAAACATCTAAAAATATATATTTGAAATTAATTGCTACGACAGTAATGATTTCTCGTTGTATTAGTATTGTAGTTACTAATAAGCTTTCTTACATTTCTTATTTATGACATGTCTATTTTTCTTTTGTTATTATCTATTGCGTTATTATTATGGCGTCGAATTATCTCTACCTCGATCTATAGCCAGGAAACATTTTACTCAACCCTCATACCTGTACATATGAGCTAGGTACGCAGCAGATGTTACAGCGTTGGTACACATAAAATGGTATTTACTACAAGTGATGTGGTTATTTGATTGTTGATATAATACCGGTATAATTAAGGATATTATATATACGTTTTTCGGTCTCCAAATACGCTGAAGCTCTATCTTCACTGATATATATTCTGCAATTTTGTTTGAGTGTTTGCTGTTAATGATATTGTTTGCTGGTACTGATGTATCTATTACATATATAATGTGTTCCACTTTATCTTGTGCTGTCTTGTCTGATGTATTTGCTGAAATTTGTTTTTCTGTATGTATTGTGATACCCGCAATAGATTTGTATCTCCGGTTTTCAAGAATTGTTGTAGGTGTATATTTGTAATAGGGTGTAGATGTGTCATTAATGAGATTGTATTTTTGTGCTATTGCTTGGTCTACTATTTTAGCTGTACTGTAATGTGTAGTTGTACATTCTGTTCCTGGTAAAGTTTTACTCTTACAGTTACCGTTCTGAATGTCTGTGTCATTAATGAGTATTAATGATATATTTTCTATAATTTTGTGGAATTATTATTATTCTTATCATTATTATTATTAATTAATAGTAAATAGGTAAATTTGTTATATTTTAATTTAATTTTTATTTATTTCAAATGTTTGAAAATGATTATGAATATTTTACATATCATTTATAATAAAAGGTATATGAAGTATAAATACGTCACAGATAACATTAGTACTTTTACTACTGTAAATGTCAGTAAACATCGATAACTGAATCAACCATCTACACAAACTGCTGAATGCGTTATTCTTATTATGTTAAATTATCACTTGAAGCTATCTTTTAAAACTGATTAAACTGATTCTTGCTTAAATTAAAATAAAAATATATTCTTGTCGCTGTCGGTGTTAACAGACATTTTAATTTAATTCAGGTTAATAGCTCTGCAATCAATTATATATCTAGTTTTGAAAACGATAGTTCAATAATAGTAATTGTAGTTTTGTGAGACATATCTATCGTCGTTATAACATTCCTCTAACCTTCTTATGATAGTAAACTTTCTCTGTTGTGATTGCTACATTAATTTCTATTTAAACTATTTTTTCTGTCTATAGATTTACGATGGCCGTGGGATCATTAGATATTGCCGAAGGAGCTAAGGTATCCAAGGGGTAAGATAATAAATTTACGTATAAATGCTTGTACGAGGAAATATCAGAAAATAACGAGACTGGTGCTGTAGTACAAAATGAAACAATTATTTAGAAAACTTCAACTATCCTTCAAAGGACACTTTTCCCATCAATTTGTCTACTTGTCATAAACATCTAAGAAACCGTTTTTTGAGAATCTATTTAGTATACCCATCACCACCATTTTGCCGCTTTCGGTGTTCGTTTTCCACGTATAGCAAGCGCCAATTAAGTTGGCGCGAGGAGGGGGTACGCAGAAGCCGTTTTTAAAAACGTCCACCTCCACTACTCAAGTAATTGTTAGAATACATTTGTCATTGACGTTTGACGGAACATAATGTCTTTGCTACGGGATCATAAAGTGATACACGCTCAGACGTTAGAATTGACATTTGATGTAAAACCAAATACAAATCTCCCCACTACTTTTAATCGCGAACTTACCCCTCGTCGCGCCAACTTAATTGGCGTTTGCTATACCAATGTATCAACGCTTTTTATGTCCTTTCGTCTTCTTGTTCAAATTTATGGTCAGCATTTTTCCGAAGTATCCTTCATGTGCTGCTTTCACCATCAAATCATATTCTAAAACATTAAGTATAGCAAACGCCAATTAAGTTGGCGCGAGGAGGGGTAAGTTCGCGCAGGATTAGAAGTAGTGGGGAGATTTATATTTGGTTTTACATCAAATGACAGATAATTCTAACCTCTGAGCGTGTATCACTTATGATCCCCTAGCAAAGACATTATGTTCCGTCAAACGTCAAAGACAAATGTATTCTGACAATTACTTGAGTAGTGGGGGTGGACGTTTTTAAAAACGGCTTCTGCGCACCCCCTCCTCGCGCTAACTTAATTGGCGATTGCTATACTTGGAATATATTCATCTCGTGTGTAATAGTCCAAATCTTGATTAAAATCAATCTTGCAGAAACTATTTTAAATCCAATAATATTTTAGCTGTATTTCCAATTTATATTTTTGAAACGTTAATATTTTTATTTAAATCCTAACTTGCTTGAACATAATACTTTTCTACATACCTACCACATTAAGTATAAAACTAATTACTGCTATCCCAAATACTATCTACTATTGACCAAAAGAAGCTTAAGCTGTGCTAGCCTATAAAATAGCCTATAAATCTGTACAAGTTACCTGTTAAACAAAATAAAATTCGCAAAATTATTATATTTAAAAGGCTGCTTTATCAATTATTAATGTCCTTCGAGTTTAGAGAAATTCTTAAATTTGGTGCTATTGCATAATTTGCAATTTGGTTCTGCCATTTTGACATTTGTTCTTGTTCACTTTGTCACAAGAATGCAGTAAAATGATTATTTTTGGTGCTTGCATCTAACCATCTTTTAGATCAGTATGGTATTATAGTATCGAAAATATCTTATCTCTAAAGACTTTTTGATCATACTTTAGTACTTATGTTAACTGACATTTAATTTATGTCAAATAAAAATTAAAATCGAAACTGACATCCAATTAACATGTAGAACCAACAACAGGCTGAACCTATCAAAGACAGTGATCCTCCCAACCATGGCAATCCCTTATCTAAATAATTTTTGTTCATATGGTATTAACGCAACTAGCCTAGAGCGTCAACCATCAACATGCATTCATTTCATCTTGTGTGTAGTGAACGCAGTAAAATGTCGCAGTCTCTTGAAGAATTGTCGTGGGCGCCTCCACAGCTGTCAGGAATAGCCCACAATACAAGTAGATTAATTAATCGCATCAAAATCTTTTATCATTCATTAATAAAGAAAATTAAGTGTGTAATCTATCATTAGAATCTAACCTAAAAATCATGTCACAAAATCTCAAAGAAATATCCTAATTCTACGCTTGAAAAAAATAAAGCTTATTAATTGCCTCGCATATATTGCGTATGCTCGGCTATAAAATGAGCTTTTTCTGCCTGGTCTATAATACGTATACTATTTTTGCTGAAATGCTTGCATACATCAAAACACAAATGTCAATTATCAAATTGCATATAACAAGTGTTCATTTGAAAAGTCAATCTAGTAGCATGTGATTTACTGAGAACATTTTGAAGTATATCGCAAATTAAAATTTACTACTTAACCTACGAAGTCGTATATTTTGACAGTTTCATACATACAAATAAATAACAAATAATAGGTATTTATTGAAAACTATAACAAATATTGAAAATGTTGTCCTTCAAGATCAATGCACTTTAAAATCCTCCGTTCAAAATTTCTGATGATATTCTGCAACATTACTGGATTGTTATTAATTTCCATGCATATCTGTTCGATTCTCTGTAGCATATCATTCAAATTCAATATAGATGTTCGAAATATGTTATTTTTTAGATAAGGCCACAAAAAGAAGTCTCAAGGTGTTAAATCGCATGAACGTGCAGGCCAGGCAATTTCAGTATTTCGACTAATTATACGCTCATCAAAAAATTCTCTTAATTAATCCAAGGATTCTGCAGTACAGTGGCAAGGTGCTCCGTCTTGTTGGAAATATGCATTTTGAAGTTCATCATGCAACTGATTGGCAAATGTTTGTAAAATTTCCGTACGGTACCGTTGAGCAGTTAACGTGCCCTGAAAATATATTGGTCCAATGATTCGCCTTTGTCTTATCGCTGCCCAAACACCAATTTTCTCTGGATGTAGCGATTCTTCATTAATTACATATGGATTTTCACTACTCCAAATTCTTGTATTTTGTGAATTTAGGTAGCCCGTTTTATAAAACCATGCTTCATCAGTAAAGATGACTCGTTGCGAAAGTTCTCCATTATTGTTCATATTTTCAATCCAATTACAAAACTGTAGTCTACGTGGGTAATCAATTTCTAACAATTCTAGTGCTGCTGTGACACGGTATGGATAAAGTTGCATATCTTTTTTTAATAACTTGTTAGTTGTACCAACAGAAAGGTTTATTTGTGGTTCATTTTCCATTATTTCGTCAACACGATTGACAACTTGAGGTGTACGTTTCTTAACTGCTGCGCTGCTTGATTTTCTTAAGAGACTACCAGTTTCAGAAAAAAGTTTTAAAGTTCTATCCAAAGTATTCTTAAACTGTATATAATCTATTACAAAATGTGGAAACTCAACTTGAAATTCTACCATGCAATCTTGAACTGAATAAACCCATAAACCATCAATTTTATTACCACTTCGAAAATAAGCCTGGACTAAAAAAAATTTATGTTCTAAAGTGAAAGCCATTTTAGAACTGAGAAGCAATTTATTTAAACCAGAATCGACGCACAATTATTTTATGCACTAACAGATATTTGTGATTGACATTATCAAATTTCATTTGGATTTACGTTTACGGAACAACAAACACATACTAATATATATGCGTCTTATTCTATCAAAATTTCAAAGTAACCTAGATTGACTTTTCAAATGAACACACGTTACTTTAAATGAGTGAGCATTTCTGGTCTATACATTATTTGAACCACTCCACATATCAATCATTATAATACAAAAGTATTTTTAATAATATAAAATATTATTAAAAATGGGGTGTGAAGAACACAATACAAGTTCATATGTATTTTTGAATGTATCTTCTCCAAAGACGTAGATTCATTTAAAAATACATATATGAACTTGTATTGTGTTCTTCACACCCCATTTTTAATAATATTTTATATTATTAAAAATACTTTTGTATTACACAAAATTATTGAGGTTTTACCCACTCAAGTATGTTTCAAATTAGGTTGTTATATCAATCATTATAACACTTTCGCACATTAAATTTAAAAAGAGAACTAATAGAGTTATTTTTAAAGTTTTAAACATTAGTATGACAATGAAAGCTGCTCTGTCAATAGTATCGTTGTCTTTTATACATATTAAAAGAATAAAAACGTTTAATTACATTACTCAACTTAAAGACTATTATTTTTTAAAAGGGTGAGTATTATTACTTGATTTCTTATATCTAAAAAGTACCTATTTAGGATATTGAGTTATTTTCTTTCAATTTACTAGCGATAATGCAAAATCGTATTAGTTCTAATTTATTCAGTAAAACGCGCAGGTGGCTTCTTTCAAATAAGCAGTTCACTTAAAGCATTAGACGGAGCAAGAAGATCGATTATAACGAGCGATCAAATAAATCCGCAGTTGAAGTTTAGTATTTCTAATATCAGCATACATTACATGCATATCTATTTGTCAATGTTAATATTTGACATTTGGTTGTCAACGCTGACATTTCACATACCTTAAAACGTATTTCAGCGATTGCAAAATTAAATTAATTTTTTGATATAGTTATTTAATTTTAAAATGTTTTTCATAAAAAAATCATAGAATTTTTATGGTTGAAACATGAGAAATGGACAGAAAATTTAGGGCCAGTGGCAATACTCCGTTAACGATCGTTTGGTGGAATTTCGACTTAAATTTCCGGTTCTGCTTTTCAATTACAATGAATTTCATCACACTCTTCTGCGCTGAATTATATCTCTTTAGAAAGACAGGAAGTGTGGAGCGTAAACAAGGAAGTGGTCGACCAAAAAAAAAGTACCCGAGAAGTAATTGATAACGTAAGAGAACTGATGGATGAAACCCCAGGAACTTAAATTCGGGTACTGTCACAACAAACTAACCTTTCCTTTGACACTTTCCAGAAAATATTAAAGAAGGATCCACACTTATTTCTTTATCACTGTCATTATCGTCTCACTTGCTATCAAGAAATCTATCCAGTTGACTATCCCCGAACATTAGAATTTTATCAATAGTTTTTAAATAATTTTGACGATGACCTTTTAGACAAAACTTTCTTAATGGATATGTTAATTCGCAGAATATGAGAATGTGGGGGTGCTGAAAAACCCAATAATTTTTATGTTGAGACTGCTGCTTATCCTCAGAAAGTTGGCGTTTGGTGTGTCATAACTAGAGAACGGATGCAATTTCCATAAAACGCAATCGGCAATTGGAATTGTGTATAACGTCGCTCAGTACATCCCGGCGTAATTCAATGAAGTATTTATTTGACTTACTCGGCCACCTGGTCTCGCAGCGATAACAATGGACAACCCAGCTATTGTATTCGGAGAATATAGTGTTTCAGTGGTGTCGTGTACGTAGATAAAATAAATAAGTTTATCGTATTTCGTATGAGAAATAGCACGTACATTCCTTTTCTTTTCAGTTAAGCAAAATCTTCCAATTATTTTCACGTAAGTGTGCATAAAATTTCGTTACTTAATTTCGTTTATTTGGATCTAGAATATTCTTACTTTTTCAGACAATGGAAGAGCGTCGAGAATGGCATCGTGAAACAATGGCGAGTTGAATAGAGAGCCATACTGATTGTATGTACATTGGCAGTGATTCCGAAATTGATTGTGAAGTGTGTGAAACGTTATTGAAAAATTGCAGTAAATCAACCGTAAAACGTCACGTAGGATCGTTAAAGCACGAAAAAAAATTGAACCCGTTGGAATCTAACAATTTTAACGAAGAACTCTGTGAAACTTTTATGGCAGCTAATATTCCATTATTTAAATTGAACAATCCAATTTTGAAGACATTTCTGAAAAAATATACTGGTCGAAATGTTCCTGATGAATCAACTTTACGCAAATATTATATTTCTAGGTGCTATACGAGAACAGTAGAACGCATTAGAAGCCATCTTTTAAATCAATACATATGGATAAGCGCCGACGAAACGGTGGATATGTTAGGACGCTGTTTGGTAAATGTTGTAGCTGGTGTACTATATCCAACTATTCCCTATAACTCATACGTAATAGCAGCAAGTGTTATAAATAGAGTTGATGCGGAAACAGTTGCTGAAACCATTAAGGAGAATATGCAAAAAATGCTTCATTCGGACGCCACGTACAAAGAAAAAATAATTTTATTTGTCAGTGATAGTGCTGCGTATATGTTAAAAACAGGCAGACTATTGAAGAAAACATATCCTAATATGCTGCATATTTCTTGTGTAGCACATGCTCTCCACAGAATCTGTGAATATATCAGAGACACTTTTCCGGAAGTTGATAGACTTGTATCAGCTTTTAAAAAAGTTTTCAGAAAAGCACCATTGAGAGTAGCTCTTTTCAGGGAAAAATTTCCATCTCTGTCACTGCCTCCCACTCCAGTAATAACTAGATGGGGAACATGGCTGGAAGCTACTAGTTATTATGCTGAGAATTTCGATAGTCTAAAACATTTCGTAACACTGCTAAAGGAGGATGCTAGAAGTATTGGTGAGTGCAAGGAGCTCACACAAATCCCAAATTTAAAAAATCAGTTGTACTTTCTTCACGAACACTTTGGAAAATTGACAAAACTAATCACTTATTTTGAAAATCGAAATCTCAAATTAAATTACAGATTAACCACATTAGATGTGGCTGTTAATAATTTGAAAAGTATTCCAAGTGACTTCGGATGTGGCCTTCGGCAAAAGTTTGAAGCAATTCTTAATAGAAATCCAGATTTAATTACATTGCAGCAATTATGTATGGAGACAATTCCACAAAATATAACGGCTAAATATGAAGAAATAAAAGAATATTTCCAGTATGCACCTATAACCAGTTGCGACGAAGAAAGGACGTTTTCTATTTATAAGGATGTACTTAATTCAAAGAGAAAAAAATTCACAGAAGAAAACCTTGAGAAACTATTGCTAGTCAATATTAATACTCCTTTACTCAACTTGAACGACAAAATGAACAAATAAAAATGTTCCAATTATAGAAATAAAATTAAAAACTTTAAAAATACAACTTTTCAACAAGTACATATGTATTTCGTAATTTTATAAATCACCACCCGTTTGTTTTCCAATTATATAAATAAAATTAATTAATAAATATGTATTTCGTAATTTTAGATAGATTGATCACCACCCGTATGTTTTCCAATTATATAAATAAAATTAAAAACTTTATAAATACAACTATTCAACAAATAAATATGTATTTCGTAATTTTATAGATCACCACCCGTTCGTTTTCCAATTATATAAATAAAATTAAATATTTTAGAAATACAGCCTTTCGCCAGTACTGCACTGGGCTTTGCGTCATGTGGTAAGCGTGTCCGTTCTCTACTCATAACTAAGAGAAGAATTTTTTTTAATGAAACCATTAATGCACATAGATATCAACAAGAAATTTTGATGCCGTTTGTTGACCAACTTAATGTAAATGAGTTAACAGATTTTTTCAGCAAGACGAAGCAAGAGGACAGCACAAAATACAATTAACATATTACGTAAATTTTTATGGTCGATTTTAAAAAATTCTATTTTCAACGTAGAAATTCTAAATCTGGCAGACCTTCAAGTCCAAATTACACAAAAAATTAATGAAATCAATCAACTTCATAAAATGTGTTTTTGAAAGCGTAAAAAGATGTGCAAAATGTATGTTGATATTACAAATGCTTAACTTAGAAACTACGTTTTTTCGTGCAAACCTACTTCGACTCCGGATTTATTTGATCGCTCGTTAGATTAAATGTATGTATATATGAACTATTCTACATTACTGTAACATTACTAGCATTGCCAATAAATTTTGTCTGTCAAACTAATGACGCAGATTTAAAATGTTTAATTTACCACAAAGACAATATAATAATATACAGAATAATGTGTTTTTTTAAATATTATTAAACTAGATAGTAGTTATATAAGTTATTATTAGTTAACTAATTAAATTAATAATAGCACACGAGGTAATGGTTTTAAATCCTCTTCAATTTGACACCTTGATCTTTTTGTACTTTAAATTCAATTACCAGATATCAATAATGCATACTGTTATCTCCATACATAGGTTATTGCGTTATTGGTAGATGATATTAATAGGTACCACTATTTTCCTAGGCGTGCTTGGTTTCTATACCAAATCACCTAATCCCAATATTGTGTTAATAAAACATTATACGCGTTCCATGTACTTCTAATAGTCCGTCGATTTCTGACGAGCTCTACTTAATACCGATCAATTTTATTAATATATTTTCTTAGGTTACAGTGACCAGTTTTGATTCTCAACCTATAACCGAGCCTTTACCGGATATCCCTGTTCGTACAAGACGGTCAATTTCACTGTATCCTTTTTGGGTCTTCATCCAGTTGCTTGTTGGTTTAAGTACAATTTTAAAGTCGATCTACGTACTTGTTCCCAACGGATCCATGTGTTTGGGCTTCCCGTCCAAATTGACTTAATTGTGACTTGCCAAGGATATAAAATCTGGTCAATATTATTATACCTATTGTAGTTTGGCTTCCCATCCATCCAGTGCGTTTAAGGTATTTACTTAAAATAAATATTTTATTCTTAAACTACCCAATAGATTAATATTTAGAAAAAGAAAAGAAAAATTATTACAGCATAATTTCTTTTGAACCTACTCTATATACTAGACTTCGATAACTCACTGTGTTAAAGAAAATCTCATACAAACACACGTTTTCCCATCTAAACAAAAGATTGACATCACTATTTCTCTTTTTTTCCGCGATTTCAATGAAATATAATTTTGCTCATTTTCGTAAACTGTCAAAACGTACACTACTGATGAATTTGTCTGAAATTTTGGCAGTTATCGTTTAAAGCACCGTTTTTCAACGCGGTGATATTAAAGGAGGGCCGCGAAATAACCTAAACAATAATGAAATATCATTTTATGAGAAAAAAATAATTTATTATAAACATTTTACTTACAATAAGTACATATGTAAAGAAAAGAAGATAATGTGATGGTTGCATTTGTTTTTCATTTAAAAGTTTTTCAATACGTGGATCTAGGTTAGAAACACACAAAAGCAAATTGTTTTCGAGTGATAAGAGACGATTCCTGTATTTAATTTTTAGACGAAACACCCTTTTCACGGAGATAATAAGAAAGGGGTTAATATTTTGAAGGCTTCTGTGACTAAATTTCCATATTCATTTCAACGAGCAAGCCAAAACATATTTAAATCTTCAGAAGTAAATTGCAGTTGTAGCGTTTTGCCGGCAGACATTTCGATGAGCTGGTCGTGAATCTCAACTGGTAACTTAGCAGCGGCGACCATGTTTCACTAAACGGATTCAGTACCCATTTCTTCGAGAAATAATTTTTATCTTCCGGGAAATATTCCGTCTATCCAAACTAAGAAGATTAATAGTGTCTTGTTCATTTACATTTTTACCAATATAATCCAAAGTGGGAACATATACACATATTTGCTATGAAAGCGAATAATCCAGATATCAAACTTCTTAATGAAAGCATGAACTTTGTCTGTCATTAATAAAATGTTGTTATCACGTGCTTGTAAATTCACACTCAACTCGTTTAAATACGAAAATACATCAGCTAAGTAAGCCAAGAACAACATACACTCATTATTCTGTAAAAAGAATGAGAATGGTCTTTGTCTGTCCTGGAAAAATATTATTAATTCATCTCGCAATTCTAATACCCGATTAACACTTTTCTTCGAGATAACCATATAACTTCTGTATGGAAAAGAAGAGATTTCTTATTTTCGCCCATTTCATCACATAGTTTTGCAAACAGGCCGGATTTTAATAAAATTAACCGTTTTTCCAGCTTCACAAAGAATTAGATTGGAATTTTTCGGAATGTTTTTTTTGCGAGAAGAGCATGTGAAGGAAGCAGTCGTCCATTCCGCCCTTGCCATAAAACGATCTTTTAATATTTTCATTAATCCACTGTTCTTTCCTATTGTCGCCTTTGCACCATCGCTACATACTGCAATATATTTTATCCAATCTAGTAGCGTCATAAAAATCATCAAAAAGACATTGTCCTGATGCATGACCTGGTACGGTTTTGCATTACAACATATTTTCTTTGATTAATGTGTCCTTATCACATTCATATATAAAACACAAAACTGAGACATGTTTGCTATATCTGTTGATTCATCAAACTGAATACTAAAAAATACACTTGAACTCACTTGCTGAATTATCTTATTGCGAATATCAGCAGCCATGCCTGATACTGTGTCGTTAGAAAGCGGGATTTTTACATTTTTTTTTGTTTCTTCCACGCTTATTAAAACACTGACCATATCAATTGCATCAAGCAAAATGAGGTTTTCGGCGATTATATGGGGATCGGACATTTTAGCTACTCTTAATGCTACGATATAAGATGCTTCAAGTACAGTTTTATCTTGACTTATAAATAGAAATTTGTTGATTTCTGAAGGTATGTAATTTTCTTTTAAAAAATTCCAAGGGTTTGTTTTTATGAAGTGGATGTTTAGTTTCCAAGTGTCAAACTAATTTTTATGCCTTCGTGCTTTCATTGGACAGAACTTGAAAGCGAACAACGCACTGTGGCTTTCCATCCAATGAAGTAAAAACATAATTCAAATGACTGTCATTGTACAACCTTGTCTTTTTACCAATCGGTTCACTGCATATAGATGGCTCACTTCATTTTTTCGCAAATTAATTCATTTCGCATAAGAAGCAATTCAGAAAGCAATTCAGTTTCACGCTTGACCGCACACTAAAGTACCAGACACAAGCTTTGCATTCGAAACTTAACTGAAGTTGTGCAATCGCAAGCGCCCCTTTTATATTGGTGACAGCACGACTTGTTCAAATGCGTCCATATGCATGTTCAAACATGCTCTCACAGCGAATATTATAGAGGGAAACCAAATTGCAAAGAGAATGAACACATCAAGTTAGAACTTGTGAATTGCTCATGTATGTTACACGTCATACATGCATGTCCATACCCGTCACTATAAACGTAATGGCATAAAATAATAGGAATAGTCGTATTACATTTTTTATACTGTCGATATTTTCTTAATGTATGAAATAGGTGCAACGTGATTATATAATATTAAATAATTTTTTACAGTCAATATTAAATTAGTAATAGTAAGGCTTAACGTTAGTATTCCTTTGGATGAGGGGGGCACGAAATATTAATTTTAATTACATTGACTATTTGGGGAGTCGTGGAGCTAAGAAGGTTGAGAACTGCTGGTTTAAAGGTTGCAACTAAAAGACAGCTACCAAATTTTTAGTCAGTAACGTCCTCTGTCGTCAAGCACGAGTACTTGTCATATGCAACATTTAACAGTTTAAAAGTCTCATTGTATTGTGTAGTTTTGTTAGTATAAAAAAATTATTCGCAAAGGGTTCGTCAAATTCAGAGTTAGTAATTTCAGCTTCGAAGGCTAGTTTTATTAAAAACAATCGCAACTGCACTATTCGCTGATTACAACAATATTTATTATTAAACAGTATCGTGCCTGAATACTTGAAAAGAAAAATTAATGGACCACAGTTGAATACACAATATTCTTTACAAACACAACGACAATTACTCATTTTTAAAGAGAATAACTACTGGGAATGAAAAGCAGCAACTTCACGATAATCTTGAATGCAAGAAACCGTAGAATTTGGAAAACCATGCTCCATAACGATATATGATATATATGAGTCCTCTTGATTTTGTTCGGTGGTCGGAGTTGCCTTCATTTCCACTCCAATTTCATTATCCGGGGTTGTGTATGTTTTGTGTTATTATGTGTAGTTGTGTGTTTGTGTGTTACGTTTGTTTATCCTATATGGAATGCTGTGTGTTTTGCTACATTTTTGTGTGTTTGTTTATTGTTTCTATTGTTTTTAGTGTTCGTTTGCATATTATTGTTTCCAGTGTTTCGAGTTTCGTCTCTTTATGTATCTGCGCGTTTGTCATGTATCGCGGTGCATTTATCGCGAGTCTAATTACCTTGTTTATTTTCCCTTGTACCGATTGTCTTTGCTTTTCGCTGGCTTGATGCCATATTTCTCCGGCATATGTTGCGCCCGCGAGTATTATCGTTTTTATTATTAATATTTTATTTTCCAGTGTTAGTTTGCTTTTGACGTTTAGTATCGGGTACAGTGCGTGTGTTGTGAACCCTATTTTTCGTTTTAATTCTTTAATATGTGCCGTGTATGTTAGTTGTGAGTCCATTGTGACCCCGAGGTATTTAACTTTTTCCTGCCAGTGTATTGTGTGGCCTTCGAGTTTGACTTCGTCCGGCCTTTTGTATCGTTTTCTGTGTTGGAAGTAAATTGCCGCGGTTTTTAGTGGGTTAATTTTAATTTTCCATTTGTCGTACCAGTCCTTTAGGAGGACTAGATTGTTTTGTAACTGCTTGTGTATGTACGATGTTCGTCTGCTGCTTATGTATATAGCGGTGTCGTCTGCGTATTGTGCGATATTACATTTTTCTGTGTGGGAATATCCGAAGTGTATATGTTATACAGGAGCGGTCCGAGAACGGATCCTTGTGGTACTCCTGCTGCTATGTGTTCGATTGTCGATTTTTCGTTTCCGATTGTGACATTAAATGTACGGTTCTTTGGGTAATTGTCGGTTATTTTTATTAATGTGTTTGATATTTTGTGACGTTTCATTTTGTGTATGAGGCCGGCGTGCCAAACCCGGTCGAAGGCCTTTTCAGTGTCGAGAAAGATTGCGCCCGTTGATGTCGATATGTTCATTTTTTCGGTTATGTGTTCTGTTAGTCTTAGTGCCGTAGTGTGGTAGAATGGTTTTTCCGGAAACCGTATTGAAAATTTGGGATTATGTTTTTGTTTTCGACTTCGTTTTCAAGTCTTGTCTGTATTACGCGTTCTGCCAGCTTACTTATTGACGGAAGTAAGCTTATTGGCCGGTAATCTGCGGTTGTTTTTGTTGTTTTTCCAGGTTTGTGGATCATTATTATCTGCGCGTGTTTCCAAATCGCGGGATAGTGTCCGTGTTTTATTATTCCATTTATTATGTCGGTTATAATTTGTATACCGGTTTTTGGTAGGTTTTTTATTGCAATGTTAGTTATCCCGTCCGCTCCCGGGGCTTTTCGGTTTTTAAGGTTTTTAATTATTTTTTCCACTTCGTCGGTATTTGTGGCGTCGATTTCTCCATCTGTTATATCGATTTTTGTATTTCGTTGCCGTTCAATTTGGTTTGTAAATGTGTTATGCTTCGGTATTGTTGGGTTCGTTTCGAATTGTTTCTTTAACGCGTTCGCGAATTCGTCTGCTTTTTCTTTATCAGTTATTGCCGGTCCGTTTGCTGTTTTTAGCGGTGGAATTTTGTTTTTTTTGTTTGTTAGGGCTTTTGTCATCTGCCAGAGTGTTTGATCTTGCGTGTTAAGGGATTCAATTTTGTTATTCCAGTTTTTATTAAAGTGTTCGATCATGTCAGATTTTATTTCATTAGTTATCGCGTTTAATTTTGTTTTTATTACCGGATTTAGTGTTCTTTTATATTCTTTAAGTATGTTTTTTTTGTTTCGTATTTTTATTTTTAGTTCAGTCGGGATGTTAAGTTTTGTGTCGATGGTTTTCGTTTTTGTCGTTTGTGCGATTGCATTTTTTATGTCATTTTCCAGTGTGATCACTGCTTGATCGATGTCTTTCGCGTTGTGAATTTTTACTGTTCTGAGTACTAGGGATTCTTTGAATTTTCCCCAGTCTGTCTTATTAAATGTATTTTTCGTTCTAGTTGTGTCCATGTCAAGCGTTAATATCACTGGAAAATGATCTGAGGAGAGGTCGTTTATAGTTTCTATTGTATGTGTTGTGGTTATGTTTTTAAGTATTGCAATGTCTAAAACGTCAGTAGTGCCCGTTGGTATGTGTATGTGTGTGGGTTCCACAGGCCCAATTACATTGAGGTTGTTGTCTTGTGCTATTTTCTTTAGTTTTTTACCGTTTTTATTGGCTACTTTCGAGTTCCAGTTTTGGTGTTTCGCGTTAAAATCTCCCGCAAATATTGTAGGTGTGTTTTGATTGAAGATCGTTTGTATGTCTGATTCTACTATGTCTAATCCGGAGGGAAGATAACTTGCGTAAAGGTTTATCAGTCCCCTTTTTGTGTTTACTTGTATGCCTGTGTTTTCGATTTTATCGAGTGTTTTGTATTCAAGTTCGCTGTGTTTTATTGTTTCGTGTACGAGTATAGCGGTTCCGCCGCCTTTTTGTACCGGCCTATCGTGTCTGTATGTTTTGTATTTTTGTATTTTTAATGAGTGACTTGGTTTTAGATGTGTTTCATTTAGCAGCATTACGTCTATTTGGTGTTCGTCTAAAAATACGTGTAATTCATGTTTTTTGTGTGTTATGCTTTGTGCATTCCAATAGGCTATTTTAATGTTGTGTTTGTGATTCATTGTCTACGTGCGTGGAAAAGTTTTGTAAGTTCGTTTGTTTGTTCGAAAAAGCTTTGTGTTTGTTGGGGTGTAGGGTTTGGCGAGCTAAATGTTAGGAATAGTTTCCCAATCATGAGTGCAATTGTGTCGTCAGCTTTTTCGTGTGAGTTAAGTGTTGGTTTTGGTGTATTTTCCCGGGTTGTGGGTGTGGGTGTGGTTGCGGTGATGTTATTTGTCTGTTGTCTTTGAGTCCACGCGTTGTGTTTTGGTAGTGGTGCTTCTATGAGTTTGCGTGTTTGTATTGGTGTGTTTATTGGGTTATTTGGATTCTTTTTGCATGATAAGCTGAACGAGAGGTGAGCTCCGCCACAGTTTGCGCATTTAGGGGGGGTGGTTGACGGCTTTGTGCATTCATGCGTCGAGTGTGACTCTCCGCACTTCATGCACGCGAAATTCACGTTGCAAGTACGATGTTGATGACCGAATTTCTGACATCTGTGACACTGTACGATGTCTGTTCTAAGTCTGAGGGACTCTACTTTTACTTCTAATCCGCAAACTGTGTGGATGTCGAAAATTGACTTGTATTCTTTGTCTATTTCTATTAAAATAAGGGGGGCTGGAAGGCGGTCTTTACCGTTCATCCTAGTGATTTTTGCGATCGGATAGTTTCTAGAATTTAGATCGGCTTTGATGTCTTCGTCGGTTAGGAATTGGGGTACGCCTCTGATGACGATTTTTAATTTTTTCTCGCTACGGAGTTGGTATGTGAAAGATTGAATGGCTTTTTCGTTGAGAATTCGGTTGAGATTGCGATAGTCTTGTTCTGTTGATGGAGTGATTTGGACTCCGGCCGGGACGGATCTACTTTGTGTGTATTGAATGTTGTGTGTTTTCATTAGATCTCGGACTCGATGCCATTGTGTTGGGTCAGTGATTGTAATTGGGGAGATAGAGGGCATTTTGGGTAATTGGATTGTGTTGTTTGCTGTTTTTGTGTGTGTTTTATGCTGTTTGTGTGTGTTTGTGTGTTTTGTGATATTGGTACTTACCCCGGGTTTCTCTGCGGAGGTGGAGGCTGTCGGTTCTTCTTCGCTGCTGTCCATTGGCGTCGTTTCTTCTTTCTTCGTGTCTTCGTCGATCGTGCGGAGTGCTTCGTACATGTTGCTCGTTTCTATATCCGGTGATTCTGTCTTCTGTCGTTTGTTGGATTTTCGTGGTGGTTTTTCGTTCTTCTTGAGCTCGTTCATTTTGTTTTCGAAGACGTTGTACATCGTCTTGACAAAGTTCTCGATTGTATTCTGAAGTTCTTCGTACATGTTGATATTCTTTATGTCCAGTGTTAAACTTTGGGCGTTGTCGTTGGAGCCAGCCATTTCTTCTGGTTTCGCTATGTTGTCGGTAAAATATATTATAATATAATATATCGGTCGTATTTATTCTATTACTACCGATGTGCTCAGAGCCATCGATAGCGTGCGAATGCGAGCTCCATAACGATTCCGAAGGCTGATTTAAACAAAAAAAAATGCTATTAGTGGGATTAGAAAAGAATTGTGTACCATCAATGAAGCCATTAATTCGCATCAGTCCTTTAAGTCGCTTGATCGATTAAATGTGAAAATTAATAAAAAACGAGCAAACTTTATTAATAAGAAAACCATTAAATAAAATAAACTACCTTTTAAACAAATTCAACTATTTTCACAACAAATTAAAATTCACTATTGAAGAAGAAATTAATAACAGTATTAATTTTCTTGATATTTCTTTAAGCTATGATAAACAGGGTACTACGTATTTATATAAATTGGTACAATAAATCCACAGCTTCTTTTCAATATATGAATTACCACTGAAATGCACCTACAGTATTCAATAAAATGATTATAAATAAGCTGACTGATAGAGCAGTAAAACTAGCACATACTCAATACAGAACAGATAACATCAAGAAAATTAAAACGATCTTAACAGATAATAACTATCTACCACAACTTATAGACCAAACAATTAAAAAAAGAATCCACCAAATCTACAACACTACAAACACCAATAACAATTTAAACAATAAAACAACATATATCACACTTCCATATGTTCCACGATTATCAGAAAAAATTTAATATACTCGTACTTTAAAAGAATATGATATAACTACAACATATAAACTTAGTAATACTAATAATCATCTATTTTTAAAACTAAAACCCAAAATAGACAAAAATCGAGAAACACATGTCATCTATAAAATACCATGCGCGATCGCTAAACTAAACAACCAAGGCCAAACTAAACAATATTTATACAAAACTGCTTTATTCACATACAAACTACAACGCGATCACCATTTCGATTTTGAAAACACACAGATAATCGATAAAGAACAACACACAATGAAAAGGGAAATTAAAGAAATTATTAATATTAAACAGGAAAAAAAACAATTAACAACAGCAGTGGTATAAAAACTCTAATCAGTATATATTATAACCTAATTAAGCAATTAAGCCGCTCCACGGGCGCAGACATAGTAATAGTTCATGGCTTGCCATTCCCCTGTTTTTGTTGTCTAACTGTTTTGAGAATGCCAAGGCATGATTTATTATTATTGAACTTGAATGTATTTTTGGATAATTTTATCCATGACAACTACAGATATATAGTATGCCATTAATATACTGTCATTTATATTTTAAATGTCTTTGAAAAAGGCATCATATGCCGACACATGTAAGATACATATTGAAGTAAAACCAGACCTTAATCGCCAACTGACTCAATCTACTATATATATGTTTCCTTTTAGGTTTCCGCGTGTAGTAGTATGTGTTGTAACTGGATTCCGGGTTTTCTTCCGCGTTTCCACTGTTTGGTCTTCGTAAAGACCGGTGCTGGTTTCTGGACGACGTTTCGGCAAAATCACATTTACCATCTTCAGGTCTGCGATAACTGTCTGCTTCTGCTTCTGGTTACTCGTAAACTGACGTAGTCGAGTTTAGGATGGTGGTTATATACCCGATTAGCGTTCTGGTTGGTTACACTTGGTTGAGTGTGTGCGCGGCTCCGTGCCGTTGGGCCTGTAGCTGGAGTGTACTGGCTGGGTTGCGGTGTAGATGTTTTTGTTTGTTGTTTGTTGTTGACAACTCTTTTGCTTAATACTGGTTTCCATGCTGTTGGTAGCCTCTGGGTATCATCTCGCGAATTCAAATTGTCCGGACGTTTCTCAATTTCGATAGCTTCACTGATTATTCTGGTTTTCATATGTTCTATGTTCGCCAATAATGTGGTATTGCTGAAGTCTATCGTGTGGAACGTTTCCTTTGCATGCTGAGCCAAAGATGAAGTTTTCTCGTCTTTTCTTGCGGAGTTTTGGTGTTCATCTCTTCTTACGTTTACCATTCTGTTTGTTTGGCCGATGTACGTCTTCTCACAATTAAGGCATGGAATTTCGTTAACCCCCTGGTTTTCTAAAGGTATTTTTGTTTTTGGATTCCGAAGGACTGTGCTGATTTTTCTGTCTGCCTTGAATGTGGTTTCAATGTTGTGTCTTCGTAGGACTCTGAATATTCTGTCGGTGGCACCTTTGACATAGGGTAAGTAGGTTTTGGCTATTGATTCCTCTTTTTCCTCTTGTGGTGTGGCTCGTTTAGGTTTTAATGCTTAATCGAAAGAAAATACAAACCTCCACCATACATAATGAACCTGGTGAAACACTGCCTGGCAAACACCTACTTTATCTACGGCGATCAACGGTACACACAAATAGAAGGCGCACCGATGGACTCACCACTGTCACCAGTCCTACGAGACACAACATTGAAACCACATTCAAGGCAGACAGAAAAATCAGCACAGTCCTTCAGAATCCAACACAAGAATACATTTAGAAAACCAGGGAGTTTATGAGATTCCATGCCTTAATTGTGAGAAGACGTACATCGGCCAAACAAACAGAAGGGTAAACGTAAGAAGAGATGAACACCAAAACTCCCTAAGAAAAGTCGAGAAAACTTCATCTTTGGCGGGTCAGCATACAAAGGAAACGTCCAACACGATAGACTTCAGCAATACCACATTATTGGCGAACATAGAACATATGAAAACCAGAATAATCAGGGAAGCTATCGAAATTGAGAAACGTCCGGACAATTTGAATTCGCGAGATGAGAGGCTACCAACAGCATGGAAACCAGTATTAAGCAAAAAAGTTGTCAACAACAAACAAAAACACCTACACCGCAACCGAGCCAGTACACTCCAGCTACAGGCCCAACGACACGAAGCCGCGCACACACTCCAGAACACCAACCAGAACGCTAATCGGGTATATAACCACCAACCTAAACTCGACCACGTCAGTTTACGAGTAACCAGAAGCAGAAGCAGACAGTTATCGCAGACCTGAAGATGAAAAATGTGATTTTTCCGAAACGTCGTCCAGAAACCAGCACCGGTCTTTACGAACACCAAACAGTGGAAACGCGGAAGAAAACCCGGAATCCAGTTACAACACACACACACACATATATATATATATATATATATATACAAGGTGTGTATAAATTGTCGCAAAAGCTACACGTAGCAACATTCTTCGTTCGGTTCTGAATAAAAAATCTTAATGTTAAAATGTCGTATCATGCTTCGTAAATTCGTAAATGTCAAAATTTGACAGTAATGATTTTGATTGAACTCACTTTGAAATACAAACTTATTGTTCTACAACGTTGCTAAATGTGTTTTTCGTGGAAGTACGTTAATGAATAAATGTTTAAAACAAGCTTTTAAATCAAAAAGAAAACGTTTACGAAATAATACTAGTAAAAAATTTTTCTTTAAACTAAATTGCATCTATCTCTATTAACAGATATCGAAGAGCAAAGGTTAGTTACGCACTAAAAGTCTGAACTTCAAGAACCCCGTGAAAACAAACGAAGCATGATACGACATTTTAACATTAAGATTTTTTATTCAGAACCAAACGAAGAACGTCGCTGCGTGTAGCTTTTGCGACAATTTATACACAATATATATATATATATATATATATATATATATATATATATATATATATATATATATATAGTAAATTCAATTTGTTGGCGATTTAAGGTCTGGTTTTACTTCAAAATATATATATTTAAAACAATCCTACATGTTACGGCAAATGATGCCTTTTTCAAGGAATATAAAATATAAATGACAGTATATTAATGTCCCATTGTGACAATAAAGATAATTATTTCGTGACCTTTGTATGTTATGGTAAATTAAATTTGTTGGCGATTTAAGGTCTGGTTTTACTTCAAAATATATATATTTAAAACAATCCTACATGTTTCGGCAAATGATGTCTTTTTCAAGGAATATAAAATATAAATGACAGTATATTAATGTCCCATTGTGACATTTTAATTATTTTTTTTTTGTAAATCTTTTGAAATTTCACACATTCAATTAACAATATGAATTTTACTAATGTGTTAATGTGTGCTTTGGGTCATTAGTAAATGATAATTTATTATTTTACATTAAAATTAATTATACTATTGCGTTTCAGACAACATTCACATGCTGAATTAATAGTAACGTGTATATTCCTACATGCAGCCAGTAATTTTCACTCAATTAAAATAAGCGCAAGCGCTCATGTTTTCCTGAATTTTCATCAGTCTCGTATCGATCGGGCCGTTTTCCATGCATTTCTCAATTTCCGAAGTGTTTTGTGAGAAACCGGTCTTTCCGCGACTGAAAATGTCGCGTAATCTTACTGCTATAACATGGTCGATTTAAAAAGTAACAATTTCACTGCAAATGGCCATACAACTGTATTATCTACTAGACGTAGAAAATTAAAACATAACACAATTCAACAATTACGAAAATCTACGATCAGAAGAATGTTTGTTCATACACCGTACAGGAAATTCTCAACTAGAGGAAGGGAAATGTTTGATAAGTAAGTTTGATAGTGTATATATAACAGAAATGTATTATGTGAAATATATTCAAGAAGAGTATAATTGGTTGCATAGGTTAGGTACATGAATATATTCAAAGTGACTAAAGTTTATGAAAGTATCGAATAGGTGGCGCAGCGATACACTAAACCATTTAATTAATACTGCATTTAAAAATGTGTACAAAACTTTAAGGTGAATAATAACAATAACACAAGCAGTTACTATTACACAAAAAATTGTATTGTTTAAATGTTTTCGCTGTTTAATCATCATTACAAAATGCATTTTCGAAATAAATTATTCAAATTCCATTCCAATTGTAACCTATAATAATAATGCAACGTCAACCTTCAACCCACATGACACATGAGAAATGGTTGTTAGAGTAAATTATTGTTAATAACTAGGAATAATATGGAATAGAAGCAATCACTTAATATATTTAACATAAATAGTTTTAAGAAATGTGAAAATAAGTTATATTTATTTTTAAATTTTACAATTTTTGTTTCTTAAAATTCTGAATTTTACTTATATTGGTTCTTCCCTATTTTCGGAATATTTAATATCTGTTTTAACTTAAAATTTAATTTCTAGTTTTATTATTTTTTAATTCTTTAATATTTAAAATAATTCAAAGGTATTTTTAATAATTTAAAATAAAAATCTGGTGTGAAGAACACAAATACACAAAATTGTGAACGTGTCCGAACATATCACTCCCCAGAGACACAGATACGTATTTCATCTTTCTACAGGATCATCGGTACGCCCAGAGACAAGAACGGTAGAGATAGCCCACTCTTTCACATAAAAATGGTACAGTTAAATGCGCCATTTATTGTTGTTGCACAGCAATTGTTTAGTATTTCTTATAAATTACTTCATTTTGAAGGTTCGTATCATTGCTAAAGCGGGTTTTTAGATATTCAAATTTATGTCAATATTTTTAATTTTTTTTTGTCGTTTCGGCTTTGATAATAAATAAGGGTTTAATACATTTTGTGTGTTTTATTTAACGTTAGGTAATTGTACATACATTGTTCGCTTTCATCAGAATTACTAATAATTGTAAAAATTAACATGTTATACAACTTCAATATGCAGAATGTTTAAGTTGTACAACACATGCTGATTTTTACAATTTTTAGTAATTGTGGTGGAGGTAAACAATGTATGTATAATTACCGAAAGCTAAATAAAATTACATAATGTATTAAACCTCTATTTAATATCAAAGGCGAAACGACAAAGAAAAAATTATGTTACATATAGATATTTCACAGCTAAGAAAATAAGAAACACTAAAGGATATTTTTGAAGTTAATTTCATATAATTTGTATGTACACAAATACATTTTGTAGCAATATAATATATATTAATTATCATAAACTGTCCTTACAAATGAAACAGACATGCAATATACATATCTGTAACTGTACACATGGACAATACACCTCGTATTTTCAGCATTTACTTCTGCTTAAGACACGTGTTTCTGCCATCTATAGGCGTCATCAGTCAAGCTAGTGAAGCAATGTAATACAAATGATACAAATATTTTTAAGAACAGATTTGTATCTGTATATACATCAAGCGAAAGGTCGCCTTTTTCGGCATAGTCTCTTTCGTCCGTCAGATGTCACTTATTAAATAGTGCCACCTTATAGGACGATATTTGCTATATCTTGTAGGCGATTTCAGCGTAAATGAATATACAGATACAAATCTGTTCTTAAAAAGATTTGTATCATTTGTATTACATTGCTTCACTAGCTTGACTGATGACGCCTATAGATGGCAGAAACACGTGTCTTAAGCAGAAGTAAATGCTGATAATACGAGGTGTATTGTCAATGTGTACAGTTACAGATATGTATATTGCACGTCTGTTTCATTTGTAACAAATGCGTAATACGTGCATAACGTATTGATATACTTAAACCTTTTTTGTATATAAACTGTCCTAATAGTTTGGTCTTATTAAAGAGAAAGCTCATACAGAATTAAGTGTAATTCACTTGAAATATATCTATTTTTAAAGTTATAAATACATGCAATAATAATTTTATTTATTAATTCTTTATCTACAAAATTTTCTGTATGTCAAATAATCTGTTTCTAGAATATGATTTAAGAGGTGTAGACACATATAATATAGGGTCTTCAATGGTAAAACTTGATGACTGCTTCGGTAAGTTCTGTAAAGATTCTGAAAAGAATTTTGTTAATAGGTACAGATATCTATTAAAAGGAGAGAATAAATCAAACTTTATTTTTAAAAAAGCATTCAAGTGTTGCTGATATACTATTACCTATTAGTCCTATTACGTTCAATAAAATCAACAATTTTAAATACATCTGTTAACTGTATTGCTTATGTTGATATTGACAATGAATAGCTTTCATAATTGTCAGAAATCTTGAGCAGTATAATGAGTATAGTATATGTGAATAAATAGCATGCAAATGCAAACACTTAATATTTAACAATGCAGTTTCTTACCTCTTAACTTTTCTGGAGTTACAATTCTCTTGTGTGGATTTTTCACTAAAATCTAAAATATATATGCCAAATACTAAAAAACATTTAACATAATAAATACACTAAAAATTTACCTATCAAATTTAGGGTTGGAAGAGACAATATTCTTAATTTGCCTTTAGTTTCTTCACAAATTGGATCAAAATGATTGTCACAGACCACATATTTTTAATTTTTTTCACATAGTGAAAATAATTTTGGATTGTTTAATCTTCTCAACCATATATCCTTAACGTGAGAATCACTCCTAATAATAATATAAAAAAGCAGCATAACATTTGTTTTCTAATAGAAACAAAAGTTGCATTAAAATTTGAATTTTTTAAAGTTTCAACTTATCTATCATCACAATTAGGTACACAACAGATTTTATAGCTAGTCATTGTCCAAATTTTGAAAAATAAAACTACACAAATTTCCGAATTAAAAAAAATAATATATATACATATATGTATATATAAACACAAATAAGCCAAACTACACAAATATCTCCAAACATAAACACAGGCTAAAACAAAACAAAGCGCAATTAAATAAAATCTAGTAAACAAAATGGCGATACAATCTCAAATTTTCTATAAGCAAATGAAATTTATATTGCCAATTAATAATTGTCAAAAAAAACTAAAATTATCAATTTGACCAACATGACAAACTAGAAATATAGTATTGTACAACACCGTTAGATGGCAGAAGAAAACTAGTACAATTTGGTGTATTTAACTTCCCCCCCCCCCCCCCCCCCTGGGTACGCCCCTGCTGGAGAAAAGATATCTTCAGACACATTCACATAATTTCTGAGAGATAACGAAGTCGTTCTTTTTTTGTGATTGTGTCTGAAGATATCCTTTCTCCAGCAGGGGCGTACGGATGATCCTGTAGAAAGGTGAAATACATATCTGCGTCTCTGGGGAGAGATATGTCCGGACACGTTCACAAAAAATATTAATATTGAACCTGTATTTGTGTTCGTCACATCAGATTTTTAATAATATTTTATATTATTAAAAATACCTTTGTATTATACAAAACTGGTGGGATTTTACCCACTCATGTATGTTTTAGTGGCGGCTGGTACTAAAGGGCATAAGAGCACGTGCCCACCCAACCACCAAGATAAACACAAAAAGAAATGTATTTTATAATTTTTACGTATTTTTATAACGACGATATCAAAGTTTCCTTCCGCATCACAGACACTAGCGCATAAACACTCAAAACTATGTTCCGGGGCACGATTTCAGATGCACCTATTCCGAATATGGATCGGCTGGTCCCGCTTATCTTCGCCATATGTTGTTATACGTCGTTTTGGTGCACAGATTCGTCCGACTCCAGTTAACGTCTTGCGTTTATTGTGATAGTATTGTTTTCGGCGCTTACTGCACGTGTTAATTATTAATAATGGAAGTTAATAATGTGCAAAATTTTTTAAAAGCCCCCTATCATTTGAGGAAATACTTTTAATTAAGAAGAAAGGAAGACCTATCCCTGAACTTCAAATAAACTATTTTGTTTTATCTGCTTAATTTTTAAGAAAAAGGTTAGTGCGTGGAATAAACAAGGGTTGAATGATTTAAAGCATATCGCAGAAAGGGCAAAGAAACACGAAAATTCCGTTTTTCACATGAATGCATGCGTGGATGTTAGTGTTCTAGGCAAAATCGACATACGTGAACAGTTAGATAGGCTTATTTGCGACATAAAATTAAGTACAACGAAGATGTGTAAAAAAATCGTCATATTTTGCGCCGGTTAATTATGTGTATAAAATTTTGCGGAGCTTTTGAATTGGCGTTACGAGGTTATGATGAGACATTGACGTCGGAAAATCCAGGTATTTATGTAGGCTTAATCAACTTTGCAGCTGAATTAGACGCTGTGTTAACAATACATATGAAAGGTTCACAAGTGTTTAAAGGCTCCTCAAAAACTATTCAGAACGAATTGCTAGATGCAATGTGGCAAATTTACAAGCAGGAAAAAAGAAATTAAATCTGCAAATTTCATTACTTTGGTGGTCAATGAAACTACAGACACCGCTAATAATCAGCAAATGGTTGTTATTATTCGATACGTGTTTAAGTAATGGATAAATTTTTGAACGCTTTTGGTCTTTTTTTAAGCCGGGTGGACATAATGCTGATGTATTAGCAAAAACATTGTTAAATGAATTGCAAACTATTTTAAATTTTCCTTCTGGGTCTGATAACAATAAACTAATCGCTAAAAGTTACGATGGGGCGTCCGTGATGAGTGGTAAGATAAATGGTGTCCAAGCTATTCTCAAGAGAATATTTCCAGAGGCACATTATATTCACTGGTACGCGCATCAATTTAATTTAATTATTGAACCAGCGGCACAGTGCAATAAAAATGTAAAAATTTTCTTTGCAAATTTGCAATAATTTTCAAGATTTTTTCTCGATCGCCAAAACGAACGGTAATTCTTGATATAATAGTCAAAAGTAGATTACCACGCGCTGCTCCTACACGCTGGATTTTCAAAAGTCGAACTGTGAACACATTATTTGAACACCAGGATTCTATCAAAAAATGTTTAGACAAAATTATTCACGAACATGGGATGGATTCAGTTACTATTAGTGAAGCAAGTGGTTTATTGAAACATTTGAATTGCCCGGAATTTCTCTACTGGTTGAGAATATTTCATTATGTTGAAATATTATTTAATCAGACTAAAATGCGCGGGATTGACAGTGCTCAACTGCAAAAGGCAATTGAACAACTGCAACAGCAAATTATTCACATTAGAAATTTAAGAAATTCTACTGACAATGACAATCAAGAACGCAATAATGAAGAACCTGCAAGGAAAATACAAAAAACGACAGCTGGAGATAACAGAGCTGTTATTGCAAAGGAAGTATGTGACACTATTTTAAGTCAAATTAGCGACCGATTTGATTTTAGGGATCAATTATCAATTATCAATTATTAGATTCACAAAATTTTAAAACTTATAGTCATCCATTTCCACAAAAAAATTTGATGAAACTGTGAAATCTTATTCTATGTTGGACAGTGTACAATTGAAAAGTGAACTTTCAGTAATTTATGAACGCAATGACATGTGAGACGTAGGTGGTGTTTTTTCACTTTTAGTGTTCATAACAGACAACAACCTAAAAAAGATTTTGACGGAAACATACAAACTGTTGGATATTATTTGTACAACGCCCATGTCGACAGCAGAATGTGAACGGTGTTTTACCACCCTCAAACGCATTAAAACTTTTCTGAGAAGCACAATATCAGAAGATCGATGGAACGCATTGGCGGTCCTATCAATAGGACCGCCCGTCTATCCCGGATTTTGACAACAAAGTCATAGACGTCTTTTCCAGCATAAAAAAAGGAATGGATTTTATGTACAAAAAATAGGAAAGTTTTTTTTGTGCCCACCCTCTTTCATAACTCACGAGCCGCCACTGGTTTCAATTATTCTGTTACATTACACATGCTGTTAGTCCGTAAGTATGAGCGAAGACACAATCAAAATACAGTTTCTAGAGAGAAGGCAGTGCCATCTGTGGAAACACTTCGTTGGTTCGCATTGGTTATGTCGGCAAGGCGAGGTACTTTCGCCGTCTGACAATAGGCAGCGCTGAATTTACTTCTACGCTGGATATTTTCTGCGAGATAACGAAGTCGTTCTTTTTTTGTGAATGTGTCTTAAGATATCCTTTCTCCAGCAGGGCGTACCGATGATCCTGTAGAAAGGTGAAAACGTCTCTGACTAGGGATATGTTAATGTTCGGACACTTTCACAAAAAATATTAATATTGAACCTGTATTTGTGTTTGTTCACTCCAGATTTTTAATAATATTTTATATTATTAAAAATACCTTTGTATTATACAAAACTGGTGGGGTTTTACCCACTCATGTATGTTTCAATTATTCTATTTAAAATATTTATTTAAATTTTTCTTTTTTAAGCATATAATTTCCGTTTTTAGATTAGAAATTATATTTAAAAGAAAAAAGTGTCGTAACTCATAAGACAAGTTTTTAGGTTCTTTTTTCCTAATTTGCCTCTTTTATAACCTTTTTTTGCAATCCATGACAATAATGTTATGATCTGGGAATTTGCGTTTTGGTCGACAGTAGGTACCTCTACACTATAACATTTCAAATTGATTTAAAATTTTAATTTGTGAATTTTCAAAATGAATGCGAATTTTTTTGCACACTACTTGAAATTAGAGAAACTGCAGAAAATACTATAAATAGTTTACTTGACTATCTGCCAATAGATTTCCTCAACAACCTAGTAATTAATGGAACATTAAATGCTATTGGTTACGTCAATATCAAGAGAAATAATGTTACTTGTACCTCACTTGAAATTAGAGAAATTGCTGACACTACTGCAAATAATTTATTTCTCATTAAATTTCGTATCAATTATGAAAAGTAGCTTATGAAATTTCAAGAACGGTAAACTTTAGGTCTCATACAACTTACACATAACATTCTAAACATAAACCATCTCTTTCATAGACATTTTATCTGTGATTATTTAACCCTAGCTAGATTATCCATGCTTAATTGACAACGTTTACATTTGACAGTTCTATTTTACATTTTTGACGTTAAGTTTGATATGAAATTTCACATGACCACTCTTGAAAAACTAAACTACACCAGACTAAAAACTAACAATCCGTTTATAGACTAACATGTACCGTTTTTAATGTTTTAATAGCGTTATGTTGTTATATCGCTGGAAATTTTTTAAAAAATGCTTTAAAATTTGGGAAAGCTCAGTTACTTAATTGAGAACTACCATCCAATTTCAATTTTACGTAATTTTGTTAAATTGTTGAATATATCCATTGTAAATACATCTACCCGAATATTAATTTCTCTGAAACAAGATAGTTTTCTGCCTGAATTCTTCGTTTTTACAAATCTGGTTTATTTTTCACAGTATGCATCACAAGTTATACACCAACGTGACGTTTTGTGACATACAAAAAGCTTCGAATAAGTTAAGAAGAGATCTGGTAGGCATATTTCCACTCAGGGAACAATATGTACGAGTCAAGAACTGTATCGCTGAGGATATTATACCATCGTCGACGATTGTTCAATGAACAAACAGAATCACTCTTTTTCTGATTGATTATTGGCGATAGTGCGGATCTTACCAAATGCCAATAACCTATTTACAAATGATCTAAAGATTTACGTACGCCTCTATTATATGTGCAAAAAACTGTGAGTGATTGCAAGTGGGAAGTCTTACAAGCTATTTATTTTGATTGCACCATAAGACAATTGAGTTTATATTTAGACTCAATTGTCTTATGGTGCAATCAAAATAAATAGTTTGTAAGGCTTCTAATACCCATAGAGCGGAACATACTAATCAAAAAGTGATATATCTACATTCATATATACATAAATAGACAAAATTTTTAAATCATTACAATTGATGTTACTGAAATCTATAAATCGTCGTCTGAACCATTTTATGTGCTTGTAATCTTTAGAAACGCATAATACCTTAAAACGATGTCGCTAAGATATACTCGTATTGTGGGCTGACACAATTCTGAACATAATAAAACGGATTCAATGAATTTTCACTATGAGTTAACTGTAAATTGAAAAAGTGTCTTAGCTTTTAATGAATACTTAAATTTTAAAATATCAAAATAATAATTATTACTACTTGGTTATCGCTTAATTTATCAACCTTTAACGTTTAATGACAACAAACATGTTCTCCGATTAGATCGCGCCTATGTTCAAATCCTACTGGTCTATTTAAATTGTAAGTTTATTAAATCATTTAGTACCTGTAAATATCAGATTAAATTAGATTACCCGAGGCGACCATAGAGCCTATTTCGCTGCACCCTTCCCAGAGCTGTTATCGTCACCAAGTCTAGTTAGAGTACTTTTTTTGCGTTATTCTTTTAATTAAACCAGCAGGATGGAGAGCGTTTCGTCTGAACTATATTCAGGAGCTATCTCCTCCTTGGATTATTGATCTTCCATTTATAATAGTCCCTTTCTGGGTTAATCCTTCGCATTTACATAGTACCTGAAACGTGATTTCTTCTTCTGCTTGTCAGGATCTACATTATGGCTTCTTCTGTCAAGCCCATATTGATCATACGTCTGTTGAGCTTACGATGTCCCGTTAATAGGCCCACTATTACCTTAACAGACTTTATATCTCTATTCAATAAGTCCTCAGTAAACTTGGGCAACTCTTCAAATTCTGTTTTCTTATCTCTGAATTGCTCAGTTACTTAATTGAGAACTACCATCCAATTTCAATTTTACGTAATTTTGTTAAATTGTTGAATATATCCATTGTAAATACATCTACCCGAATATTAATTTCTCTGAAACAAGATAGTTTTCTGCCTGAATTCTTCGTTTTTACAAATCTGGTTTATTTTTCACAGTATGCATCACAAGTTATACACAAACGTGACGTTTTGTGACATACAAAAAGCTTCGAATAAGTTAAGAAGATATCTGGTAGGCATATTTCCACTCAGAGAACAATATGTACGAGTCAAGAACTGTTTCGTTGAGGATATTATACCATCGTCGAGGATTGTTCAATGAACAATTCTATTCAATAAGTCCGAAGTAAACTTGGCCAACACTTTAAGAAACTGTTTTCTTATCTCTGAATTGGGAAGTTCTTTCACCTTTCTCGAGACCAATTTTGAACCCACTGGCCGTTTTAATCGTCCGCTTTCATTAGACTTACGACCTTCATACCATAGTATCCAAGGCATAAATGTCACATAAAAGGTAAGGTGAAATAATTTTCTATAATAAAATTTGCTAACATTTTAATTTTATTGATTAAATTTTTCTAGAGGACAAATTTTGACGAATACCAAACATCCGTTACATAATGTATTTTCCTCAAAGAAGCTCGCTTATTAAGTAAAAACGATTCTAAGTATACTTGTCGCTATAAATAAATAAACACCCATTAAACTTCAATTAGTTCTAGTGAAAATAGGCATATTTCCACTCTACTAGCACTATTGGACAACCTATTGGACAACTTGTCAATTTTCATCAATTAGTTGAGTGTGAACGTGGCAGTATCATAGGCCTACGAGAAGTTAGATTATCCAGTCGTGATTTTGCTGATCGTGTAAAACATAGTATCGCTACACTCCCTCTGTATTGGCGAATATGGGTAGAAAATAATGAGGAAACAACGGTACTTACGGACGTCCCAGATGCACGAAGAACACGATCGTGAAAATCTGAAGCCCTTCGGGACCGTTTTTCGTCAACAAGAAAAATTGGTGATATATCGAGAGATTTAATTAATCAACAAATCTCTATCCGACCTAGACATCGAAAAAATCGATCTTTTTAGCTTACATCGTACCGACGATTCCTTTGTTTACCTCTCCACGCCATAACTTTGCACGGCTGGAGTCGTGTAACGAAATATTACACTGGAATAAGGAATGAAATCGAATAGTCTTCATTGACGAATCTCTATTTTATTAATGAGCATGTGATGATCGTAAAATGATCAGAAGATCTCCCGGAGACATAAGAAACTTCCAGTTTTCTATAGAGCAATTTACGTCTCTTACTCAAGGTGTAATGGCATGGGAGCTATCTGATGTGGAAGTAAATTTCCTGTAGTAACGATTCAAGGAACAGTAAATACGATTGATTAGGTAAATGTTCTTGGACCGGTATTAATACCATATTTTCAATAATTGGTAAATCCAATCTTTCAGTAGGATAATGCGCGGCCACAGACTACGAGTGTTACTATTGAGTTTCTGGGCAATATTAATGTTGATCGCTTACCATAGTTCTTTCGTTTGTCGGACTTGTTACCAATAGAACACGTGTGGCATATGCAAGAACAGGGGATCAATAATTTTCAACCATCTTCAAACAATGGTTCAGTAGAACAGCTTAACCGAACTCCGCCAAATAAACTCCTTTATTATTATTATGTAGATGTTCTTCAACAAAGGATTTTGGTAGGTTGGGGTAGCATATCACAGATTACCATTGATTCGCTAATTTCAAATATATATCCAATAGACTAGCTGAATGTGTAAGAAACAGAGGAGGATTGATGCATTATCAATGTTTAACTGAATTGTTACGATCACATCTTACCCTAATTTCCGTTGTTCCATAATACGAATAAAATACATATTTGATGAAAATTTCATCAAAATATACGAACGTCTACTGGATTGTTTCTAGAATACCGGAATGGAACCGTCCCCTTGGCCGTGTAGCAACAACAAGAATAGTAGCAGCTCTGAAGATGTCCATTGCTACAGTAAACGAAATGTTGGCAAGGAAGGAAGCAGTGTCACCATGGATAACCACCGCGAAATCCTACAAGCTAGGTTTACTGTATGTATGTTCATTTATTTATAGCGGCCAGTATATGTGCACTCAATAATAACGTTCAAATTATTCAACAAGACATACAGCCGGTATCAATATCCAAATATACAAGATGACCTTAAAGTAAAAAGACAACGTATGAAAAATGGAAAGATATAATTATATAGAATATGAATCCAAAATATTGTCAATTACGTCGGGAACCCCAAAATTAAAAACCCCCTGAATATTGTATCATGTTCCGCCTATGAACTCAAAATATTCAGAATGTAAATATGTACCTCTATTAAAGTTACACACACTGCATTTTTGAATACGTAACGGCTGTCGATGTTATAAAAACTATAATATCCTGTATCCTAAGGTCAATACCTTGTACAAAATCAGCTTCCTATACATTCAAGTAAATTATTAAAAATTATACTAAGAATAATTTGTAGACCTTTAAAAAGGACATTATTTCATGTGTATTACGAAAATGTTTTTTTATGAGAAGTGAGAAAAATAAAATATGAGTATCGATTCAGAATGCCGTTATTGTATTTAAAGGCGGCAATTTTTATGTTTATAAAAACGATAACATTGTGTCTAAGTTTTATTATGGTAAGGGTTCGATAACCTGGTACGACAGTCTGCTTTTAAAAATTTATACTTGCATTGAATTTTTAAAGTTGGTATACTAAAAGAACATATAAGATGTGTTCTCTACGTCCTATTTGGTAACACTCTATCTTTAATCGAAGACAAATGTAAATAATATCACACGTACTGAATCGTAGACGAAACTTAAAGCTGACTGAGTTATTGTTAGTCAACTTTAAGAAATCGTCTCTGAACTTTTTAGAATGCAGTCGGTCGCACAGTGGCGTAACATTTTTTTTTTAATATCTTTGTAATTTTTTTTCTCGCTTATGTGAGGGAATTTTGGAAAAATATTTTGGATGTATGTATATTCTCTATAAGCAAATCTTTCAATTTTTCATACGTTGTCTTCTTATTTCAAAGACACCCGCTATAAGTATACGCTTTTGAATATTTATACATAAATTATACTCTAGAACTGAAAAAATTCAAATATTGGCTAGTCTTATTATATAATTTACTGAATAAAATAATATTAAAATATGTTTAGTAAAACATTAAACTATTTGCAGAAGTTTTTCCTTCCTTCCTTTCTATTTACTTTTATAAACAAAACAAAATTTTTTAACATTAAAGTCAGTGATTTCTAGGTAATTAGATGTAGTTTTGAATTTTAAGATTTAAGCAAAAACTTTGAAAACTGCAAGTACACTATTTCCCCCAGTACATCATTTTTGAACGCAAAATGCTCCATTGAAAGTGTATTTAATAACCAAGATTAATAAGTGTTATCGTATCGAATAGAATTATGTTCTTTAATTAAATAAAATAAAAAAATAAATCTACGAAGCATATCCAGCGAACTCGAACGTTTCAAAAAACTTCTAGAACTTCGAGTCTTCGAGAAGTTCTAATTAATATTCACCACTCGTGTCGACCGACTCGTACACCGTATGCTATGTACTGAATGTCCTCGTCATTGAATAGAAGCTTAGAAAATTTCTGCGTGTAACCTTCGAAAAGTTTATTGAACGATACAAGATTAACGTTAGTGGTGAACGAGAAGACTTTCTAATAAACGTAAAATTGCTGACGTGCATCTCCTACGAAAATATATTGTTTGAATTACATGGTTAATTCTGTATTTAATTAAAACAAAAACAGTAGTAAGCGATGACCGACGCGAATACACAAAAATCTTGATTAAAATTAATTAAATCCAATGTTAGTTTCTCAAGTCGAAAATTGTTCATGTACATTTTAAATAAGATTTTGCAGTATTAAAACATTAGGACTTCTGTATTTCTTTCACCTAAAATTAATTTAGTTTTACATTGAACGTAGAAGTAGATTCATTTTGTAAAGTAGACAAAAAATTCTAAACAAGATACGAGGAGACTTTAGGTATATCTTCCCGCGCTAGGCATGAAAACAAAAGACCAAAGCAGCAATAAAAATTTATTTTATTTTTCACTTGTTTATAATTGGTTGTTTAGATCTTTGATACGCGATATATAACTCCAATCATTTCGCCCTAGGGCATAATAATCGGGCGTTATCATAACGTCCGCTTTTTTTAATAATAAATAAAAAATAGAACAATCTGAATATTTTAATATTAAATTAATATGTTACGTTTTCATTTATTATTTCAAATCTTAAAATTAAAACCACAATTAGGAAATGTTCCACTAAATATAACATCACCTCCTTGATGTGATAAATTTCTTAAATTTACGTTTTCACTAAATGAGCACACCTTATTTACTTCACATTTGTCACTTCCAGCAATCATACGCGATATCTTGTTCTTAGACGCCATACTGTGTTCAATATATCCTTCTGCAATTGTATCACTCTTCCACTTTCCATGTCTTTTCAATGTCAACATATCAGCACCAGCAATTACTAATAGAGTTGCTGATCTACGACGTAAACAATGTCCCATGTACTCATAGGTTAGTTTATCAGCATTAGGATAACCCAGAAAATTTGTGACTTTCGAAGTTACCCCACCAAAAGTGTTTTTACCAACTGGTTGAGCCGTACATCGCCCATTTCGATAATACAAGAAAAAACGCCGCTCCTTTAGACCTTTTGGGCGCAATCCTGCATATTTTCTATACATCTGCAGGGCATTCATTTCATTGTCCTCCACAATAGTAAAACTTTTGCACCGCCAGTCTTCGTCTTTTCAATGTTTATCAGTACAACTGCTCCTTTATAATCTATATCATCTACCGTTATCTTTACAAGGTCATCTCTTCTTAATCCTCCAAAGATGCTCATCATCAGTACAACCTGTGTCAAACATAATTAAATATAACCTATGAATACCTTTTCCAGAAGATAGGTACCGTTTGAAGCTTCCTTGAAAAGTTTTAAGATGCCTTCGCGTGTTAAAATCTTGGATTTTTTCTGGATATATCCTTTTGAATTTTGTTGTAGTTTGCTATGTTTATTTTCTTATTGACTAACAATGTTGCCTTCAACATGGAATACTTTGACCATCATGAACTTGGACTAAATACTTCAGACTATAAAAGAAACACAAAACCATCAACACATAATCTAAGTAATAAAAAATCTAAGTAAAAAATAAGTAATAAAATATTCAAGAAATGCAAGAAGCTGACCACAAAAGTAGTAGTGCATACCAGTTCATGAAAATATCCCATTAGAACTGTTTCATTGACAGTTTAGACAGAATTTTTGATTCTCCAGTCGTCAAATTTAGTACTCTCTCATAATGTGATCGTGATTTTTTAGGGGGTAGCTCTCCATCAGCTTTTAATGTTCGTTCGAGTATTACTTCCGGAATATCTTCTTCCATCACATACGTTGTAACACACTTCACAATTTTTTTTTCATTACATACACAAATCACTCAATCGTCATAGATACAAAACAACGTACAAATACAAAGTAGACTTGTGGTAGACTTCGTTTGTATTAATACGCTTTTTGTCAATTAATAATTTATTTTAAAGTGAAAAATAAAATGTTATATGAACCTTTGGCATAACTCGATGTTTATAAGTGTCGGACAATTTACAATACCTCGGGCCGAAGGCCCTTGGTTTTGTAAACTATTGCCCTCGAATATAAACACCCTTATTATGGAATACCCTTGGTACATAAAGAACTATTTCAATATAGTTTCCCTGCTTTTGAAAACAAGTTTTACACAGTTTCAATAACATCTTTAAGCTACCGCAAATATATGCTTTTTGTTTCTCTGAAAAATGGGTTTTCTATAGCTGATATAAGTTCGTCATCGTCCCTAAATTTCGTTCCCTAAGCGTTTGTTTTGAGATTCTAAAGCAAGAAAAGTAGTCACTGCACTAAATCTGGACTATAAGGTGGCTCTTCAATTTCTTCAAAGCCAGAATCAGCAAGAACAGCTTTTGAATGTCTTAACATGTGCATTGGTACAGCGTCGTCAAGCAACAAGGCACCTTGCGCAAGTTTTCCGCATCTTTTCACTTGAATAGAACTTCTGAAACAATGCATCAAGCTTCTAAAATACTCTTAAATTACCGTACTACACTTATTCAGATAATAAATCAGCAAAATTGCTTAACAATTCCAAAAGAGTTGCCAATATTTTTACTGCAGAAGGGGGTGACTTTAAATTTCTTGAGGTGGGTCGAGTCCTTGATATGTCACTGTATTGACTCTTCTTTCGATTCTGGATCATAATGATGAACTCAAGTTTCATCTCCAATGATAAGTCAGTAGATAATGAAATAAATCTGGTTCGTTCCCACAAAGCACTATTATTCGCACGTACGCGTTTGCAATAGCGAAGGCATTCGTCGAACCCAGCTTGCACTAACTTTTGTCATTCCAAGGTACTCGTGTGGAATTCTAAAGAGCGTAAATTCTAAAATATCTAGCAAACTTGCTAATTGTCACATCAAGCTTTCATAATACTCTTACCCAACCCTCACCCAATACATCTCGCATATCATCATGACTTTCGGTAAAGCACATGCCTTTCTTTAAAAAATTCTTAATTACTACGCGATGTTAAAATTATCCATTTATGTACATTTAATTAGCAGCACGGCAAAATTTTAAAAAATTGTTTACGAAACATACAAATTTATCAAACACTAAGAGTAAACTGACAAGGTATCAGTTGTCAAAATGCGATGTGTATTTTTTTTTATTTTATGGCCTACTCTAGGCAATCGCTCAACCCGCCCTCGTACAATAGCTTCGTTGAAAACGTACAAAGGCTTTCGTTATCTACAGCCTATTTTCCTAATAAAATTATTTAATCTTTTATAACATCTTGCCTTTATATTGAATCTCTACATGACAGATAAGTAAATAGGTCATTTGAATTGCATTTCCAATTACTAACGACTTTCCTTAATTTCTGTTATATTCACCAAATTTACCAATGCTATTGCTGCACTTATATTTCTTTGACCTTTAAAAGGTTTGACTTACTAGGTGCAATAAAATAAACCAGTTTCACCTAAACAACAAATTTTTGCTGAACAGATTTTTATGATTAAAGCATTTTTTGCTGGCTGTAGTTGTAAGTACAAAAATCTTACAACCCAACGTAACTTAAGATGTTGTTATTTTTAAAGGCATATAACTCACTAACATAAACAATAACAAAAAAACCTCTTATTTTCCTTAATTTTAAAGACGCAGATGTCTTTCATTTCATCAATAAATATAATAAACAGAAACATCCAATAAATAATAAATATTTGGAATTCTAGATTGAAACGATTCAAATCAATTAATAAAATTATCAAGTTAGTTAATATTACGAGATTTTATCGATTCATTGGATCATAAATTTTACGATTTTTATCAATCTAAGGTCGACTTTAAACATTATTAATTCTAGAATATACATTGTCGTGTTAAATTATTCAAGCCGTCACGATTTTGTAGTGAACGGGTGTTACCTTCCGCGGAAGCCTTCTATGTATTTGACCTTGAAGCGAGACGATGAGAGCACTCACAACCTGCTGTACTCATCTGTGCAAAAGAACAGCTGCCCGCTCGATTTACGTTTTTTACGTCGACAGTTCATGTACAACAGGTAGTATTTTAGTAATATTCTTTGATCTAATTTCGAATTATACACTGAGAAAATCTTATCCCAATACTTTATCTGTTTCAATATATAAACTAAATATTTTCATAATTTAATTCATCATTTAATATTAATACGAAGATGTAGAGCTTTAATTATACAGCGTGTTCCTTATTGATATGCGAATATTTAAGGGTGTGAATCTATATGAAAAATAAATTATGTTTGCTTTAACTATGGTCCGAAAATATTCCGTTATGAAAATACGAAAAATATTTGGAAAATAGTAGGCCTCTGGTTTTTTCCAAAATATAAATTATTTTTGAATTTTCCGTTCAATTTGAAACATAAGAGCTCTCGTGAGTTGTTTTCCTGTAATGTATCATTTTTGCGTTATGAAAGACTTTCAAAATTATTATTAATTTAATAGGATAAATTAAACACATTACGGGCTGGTATCAGGGTGTAATGAAGTAATGACAACATACAATATTAACATAACATTACAACATGGAACGATTATTACAAAAATGGTTGAAAATGGCCCCCTTTACTTAATATTCATCCTTCCGCCCTCCTTCTCATGGAATTGCGCACCCATTCAAACATCCCCGGAGTATCTTTACAGTGTTAATGGGACTTGTGTATACTAGCATTTTAAGATGGCCCTTAGATTTCTTAGAAAGAAATCTAAGCTGTTGAAGTCAGGGGAACTTGGTGGCCTTTTTTGAGGCCCACCGCGGCCAATCCAACGATTTGGGAAAACAGTTTGTAAATAATTGCGAACCACTACACTGAAATGCGCTGGTACACCATCGTGCATGTACCACATACGGTTTCTTATTCCTAGCGAAACATTCGCAAACAGCAAAGACAGTAGATTGTCTATTAAGTCGTCATGGCAAAAAGAATGGCCAATAAAGTGGTTACCAATCATTCCTGCCCATACTTTAACCGAAAATTGGTGTTGGAAATGGGTTTCGGTTACGGCATAGGGATATTCTGCCCACAAATTACACAGGCCTGCATTTTTTAACTTTCTAAAAATTGTTTTAAATTTGATAGCTGATTCTTATGTGTTTTTGGGCGCTGAATCCAAATATGAACTCTATTTTTCTCCATCACGTAAGGATTTTTCACAAAAAGGCTTCAAATTATATTTTTTAAAAATTAAAAATATTTTTTAGTTACATTTTGAATTTATTTACAAAGGATATAAAAAACAAAATTACTTACAAATATCATTAAATCTAATGAAAAGAAACAGTAAAATACTATTCATGTCTTTACAAGTCCTTATAATATCTTTTTCTTTGTCTTTCCATACTCCTTTTTGTGCTTTTTCTTCTGTAATCTCGTAGTGGATCATCCCTTTTTAACATCCAACAATAATCAGCTATCATGCTTATATTCCATCTTCCTTGGTATCTTCTCTCCATCTCTTTTAGGTCTTGGTGGAACCTTTCCCCCTGCTCCTCACTTACTGCACCAAGATTTTCAGGGAAGTAGTCGAGATGCGAATCTAGAAAATGCACCTTCAAACTCATGTTACAGCCTAAGGTTTTAAATTTTTCTAACATACTTTGCACAATATTTTTATAATCTTCATGTTTTTTGTTGCCAAGAAAATTTGTAACCACATTTTTGAAGGCTATCCATGCTTGTTTTTCTGCTTCCTCCATTTTAGATTCAAAATTTTCATCTTTCATAAGCTTTCTTATATCCGGCCCAACAAAAACACCCTCCTTTATCTTTGCTTCTGACAAGCGAGGAAACTGGCTGCAAAGATACTTGAAGCACTCTCCATCATTTTTTAATGTCTTCACAAATTGTTTCATTAACCCTAGTTTTATATGTAATGGAGGATGCAAAACTTAGCTCGGGTCTACTAAACTTTTTCTTTGAATGTTTTTCATTCCAGGTTGTAAGGTTTGTCTTGGTGGCCACATCTTTTTACAATAGTGCTGCTTTCTATCACGACTATCCCACTCACACAAAAAAACAAGGATATTTAGTATAACCGCTTTGTTGTCCAAGTAACAAACAAAGAACTTTCAAATCACCACAAATTGTCCAGCCTTGATGCTTGTAACGAATTTTAATTAAAAGTAGCTCAAGATTTTCATAACACTCTTTTAAATGAACTGAATGTCCCACTGGTACAGAAGCATATTTACTTCCATTGTGTAGAAGAACGGCCTTAAGGCTCCTTTTTGAAGAGTCAATAAAGAGTCTCCATTCAGAAACATTATATTCTACGTGGACTTGTTCCATGAGTCCGGGTACATCATTACAGAAAACTAGTGCATCTTCTTCGGAATAATATCGAGCAAACTCTTTTTCTCTGTTCCTAAACCAGTAAAATGTTGTGCTAGGTGCTAACAAATTTTTTTCTTTCAACCTTGAGCCTAAAAGCTCAGCTGAGTCCTTAGGAAGGTTTAAGTCCCTCACCAAATCATTTAATTCAGATTGGTCAAACAGTTTTGGCTCATCACTTCCAGTATCATAGTAATCACTTCCCTCATCCAGTTCACTTGCGCATGTACGTGAAACCATTTCGTCATCAGATACATCATCTAATGTATCTGGTAGTGAAGGAACAGGTACTTCTGGTCCATGAGGTATAGGACGTGTTGCGGATCGAAGGTTTGGGTAAACGATGTCCTTTTTGTTTTTTAAATTGAATCCGTGTACTACATACGAACAAAAATAACAATCATTGCTATGATTGATCGGTTCTCTCCAAACCATAGGCACTCCAAAGCGAAAAGACTGTTTTTTTCCTTGTGACCACTGGCGAAGCTCTTCAACACACACTGAACAAACCTTATGAGGAGCCCAAGGTTTGTCTTGGTCTCCTAATTTCACACCAAAATATGCAAAATATACTTTATTTACAAAATCTGTAATGTTTCTTTGTTGTTTTTTTACTGTAAACTTTCCACAAATATAGTATAAGGAGTTGGGTACATTTACACAGCCTCTTGATGCCATTGGAATTTAATTTTAAAAAACTCGTAAAATAAAAACTCAGAAACTAATCACAAATGTCAACTAATTACACAAATTCACACCACAGTTGTAAAGAAGATATTGAATGAACTAACTGTTTTGTCTAGAATAGCAATATGTTTGTAGTGGAGGTGGGGAGGTAGACATGCAGTAACAGGAAGATGATAAGTCATGTCTTGCGACATGCTCAATTATTTCTATTTGTAACTTCTTTATCATAAATCTAGTGTATGTTTATTCAGAATATCATAAGTAAAAAAATTATAATAGTTTATTTAAACAACGGTTTAACAAAATTGTCCTTTACAAAAAGACTAATACATGCAGATAGGTCAAAAAACCCCAGATTGTAAAAAAACCTTACGTGATGGAATTTTTTAAATAATTTTCCCATTTTCAGCACCAAAAAATCTATTGAAATCACTGTATAAAATTCAGACAATTTTACCATCGCAGGCCTGTGTTATTGTTATGGAAATTTTGAATGGCATTTCTTGAAAAATTAGCTTCGTCCGTGAACGAATGTGTATTTCAAATTGCGGATTTTGTGCAATATTATGAAGATAACACTGACGAAAGGTCGCACGCCTTGCAAAATATCTAGGAAGTAATACCTGTACTCTTGAAATATTGTACGAATATAAAAAAAAACACTAAAATTATTTGATGGCAAATATTCAAGTTTCTAGCAATCTTCCTCGTACTCGTTTCAGGATGTTCTTCGACTTCATGGAGCACCGCTTCCTCAATGTCAGGTGTTCTCACACTAACACTAACTTGCAGATGTACCTCTTCGGACACTACCAGTTTCAATAAGACGATGACTAATAATAGAAAAGTTTCGACTATTTGGCAAAGCACGATTGTGATATCTCTGGTGATAAATACGTTTGGCTAGCTCACCATTACTATCGACGAGGCCATACACGTAATACATTACCGCCATTTGTACATTTGAATAAATCACCATTATTAACAAAATTGCAATAAAAAAAAATGAAAAAGGTAATTCACATCAAACAGATTTGAATGACAGAAACTTACTAACAAACGTCAGATGTAATCAAGTGACATATTCCAGAGCAACTAGATTTATTGCGAAATTGTATTCGTCAATACTTACATTAATTTTGTCGGACAATTTAACGATTTTTATTTTTTAACTGAAAAACAACTTAAGAGAGCTGTTTAAGAGAGATGTTTAAAATTGCACGGGGAATTCAAAAATAATTTATATTTTGGAAAAGACCATAGGCGTACCATTTTTTCTTAAAAAATATAAAAGTATGTGCCCATACGAAAGCCACTGTTAAAGCAATTTTTTATTATATGCACCTTTATCGTTGCTACGTATTAAATTTAACTGAAATATCTCAAGCTAAATTTAAACAAAATAAAACACGTTTTACTTTGTTACATCACTATAATATAATTAACTCTGTGACTGTAGTTTCGACCAACTTAGGCATTAACAAACGCTATATTCCAAAAGATACAAAATGTACAATACACCGGGTGTTCCACAAGAATTTACAAAGGTTATAACGTCCTTATTTATTATCCGATTTTAATTATCTATACATCAAATTAAACGGTTTCGGAAATACTACATCGAGCAATGTGAATTATCTTTTCGTCACTTATAATTTACCAAAAACGTGAGTCAATTTTTCCCTGTCTAATTGAACTGTTTTTTTTTCCTGATTTTTACAAAAGAAAGTTTTCTACAAATTCCAGTAACATAATAAAAGCACATTCTTGGACAAAGAAATATGCAAGAATATCTGTGTTTTGTGCAAATTTTTGCACCACGAGTTGGTGTAGGCAGTTGCATACTGACAACGTCTAGATATTAATCATAGGTATTAATCATTTAATATCGGTCCCAGTCTCAGGAGGTTTTGAATATTTCGAGGACCTCTAGGATGTCTAATTTCTTCCCTTTGTCGAAAATATAAGATATTTACAAAATCATTTGCTATTGTGTGAGTAAATTTTGAAAACATATTAAGGTAACTAAACTGGCCTTGAAATCGGTACATCCTCACTATAAAACTGAATCATCTTAATATGTAGGACATAGTGAATGGACAATGCAGCGGCATTACAGAGAACAAAAATAAATCTGGATAGTTCTGATGGATCATCTTTCTAGAATTATCATGATGATAGAAAGGGAACTTCATCCAGACGGCATAGCACTTCAGAAACTGTAATGGTTTGAGGTGATATTTCATGTGAAGTAGTCGTGATGTCGTGAATCTAGTGATTTTACGAGATCACCAAAATTCCAAAATGTATGTAGATCTGTTAGCAAAAGTTCTACTCAAATCTACGGAAATGATAGCACCAAATTAATGGATCCTGCAACAAGATAATGCAAGCATCCATGTCACATGACGTGTGAAGAGAACATCAGTCGGGTTGATTGTTCAACTTTGTCCCTGGACTTAAATTTGATAGAAATGGAGATGGATAGTCCAGCGTATGTAACTCAATTAAGAAGGCTAAGCAAATACAACAACGAATGCATGGACAGCTATTCTGCCGGATTATTTAAACAACTTATACGGTTTGCTCCAAAAACAAATGTTTGGAATTGCAACGAAGATAGGGTTTCGCTTTTGTTCGTATTCCCTTTTTTTTGTGCGTCTTCTATGAAAATGAACACATGTCGCACTGAATTATAGCACGTTTCATTAATTTTTTTCTTGGTGTCTGTTTTCTGAATGGTAAATGAGCAGAGTTGATATTTTTCCCTACATTCCAGAGTTTTGTAAAGAAGGCGTGTATAGCAAGCGCCAATTAAGTTGGCGCGAGGAGGGGGTGCGCAGAAGCCGTTTTTAAAAACGTGCACCCCCACAACGCACACTTCTCACACAACTCACATTTGTATTTTTAAAGAGTTTTCAATTTTATTTATCTAATTTGAAAACAAACGTGTGGTGATCTATAAAATATTAAATACATTTTTATTTGTTCATTTCGTAGTTCAAGTTAACTAAAGGAGTATTAATATTAACCAGCACCTTTCTCAAGGTTTTCTTCTGTAAAATTTGTTCTCTTTTAATGAAATACATCCTTGTAGATAGAAAACGTCCTTTCTACATCGCAACTTGTTATAGGTGCATACTGGAAATATTCTTGGCTTTTAGGCATTGTCACCATACACAATTGCCGCAATGTTATTAAATCTGGATTTCTATTAAAAACTGCCTGTAACTTTTGCCGAAAGCCACATCCGAAGTCACTTGGAATATTTTTCAAATTATTAATAGCCATGTCTAATGTGGTTAATCCATCATTTAATTTGAGATTTTGATTTCAGAAATGATTAGTTTTGGCAAATTTCAAAGTGTTCCTGAAGAAAGTACAACTGATTTTTTAAATTTGGAATTTGTATTTGTTCCTTGCTCTCAGAAATACTTCGAGCATCGTCATTTAAACATGTAACGAAATTATGTAAACTATCGAAATTCTCTGCATAAAAACTAGTAGCTTCCAATCATGTTCCCCATCTAGTTATTATTGGAAAGGAAGGCAGTGACAAAGAAGGAAGTTTCCCCCTGTAAAGAGCTACTCACAATGGCGCTTTTTGAAAACTTTTTTAAAAGCGGATACAAGTCTATCAACTTCCGGATAGGTGTCTCTGATATATTCACAGATTCTGTGGAGAGCAAGTGCTACACAAGTGATATGCAACATATTAAGATATGGTCTGCCTGTTTTTAACATATATGCAGCACTGTCATTGACAAATAAAAATATTTTTTCTCTGTACCTGTCGTTCGAATGAAGCATTTGGTGTATATTCATGTAAACGGTTTTAGCTACTGTTTCCGCATCAACCGTATTTATTACTTTTGGTGCTATTACTAAAGACGGCTGACTATGTGCCCCAGCAGTGGCGTTGCGTGGAGAGTTTAGCAGAATAACAGTGCGCTTACTTAAAAATAAATATATCGAATCCCTATACAAAACGTTAAGAAAAAACATAAATAACTTACCCAACATGTTTACATTTTTGCAAAAAAATGCGGATGTGCGCGATGAAAAAACTGCACCATAATATATGTTTCTGTATTAGTCTCGGAAAGGTTCGTCGTAGCGACGTATATATATGTTTATATACAGAGAAGGATTTTTCGACGTTGAGAGATGTTATATTTGCATAGTTAAAGCGCTCTTTGTATCTGTACAACGGATCTTCAGTATTGGTAAAAAGTTGCCCTAATTTTGTAAAATCTACATTTTTATCTAATACACTGTTAAATTTTTCACGGACACAATCACTTTTTTCATCTTCAAGGATATGCAGCACTAGTTTTACGTGGTCAATAATTGCTAATGAGTCCGATAAGGACAGCGCAGTGTTCTGTAAATTTTTTATTTCGTCCAGTATTGGAACGTAACTGTCGTAAATAATTTTTAAATTTGCTGCAACTTGAGGATTGTTAAATTGAACCTGGCCGAGCCGTATTGCAGCTGCTTCTTTGGCACCTAGTTGTAAAATCACTGATTTAATTTTTTCAAAATGTTTATAATAATCAAATGCTGCTTCTAACCAAGTACCCCATCGTATAAGAATTGGTTGCGGCGGCTCGGGTATATCAGGGCACAGCGAATGAAATAGCCGAATCCGTTTCGGAGATTTAAGAAAAACCGCTTTCGTTTGTCCTATCAGTTGATCCACATCAGGATAAGTTGTACGTATAGTGTTTGTTACAAGGTGTAAAGCGTGAAGCAAACATGTGACATGTAGCAGGTTTGGTTGAATCGCTTTGAGTAAGTTTGCCGTGGAACACATAATCTTGGCAGCATCGGTAACTAACATCAACACTTGCTTCGGTAAAATCTCAAATTTGTGTAGTGTTTCTATTAATACATCATATATCGCTCTGGCATCGCTACCCTTGCATTCGTTTACAGGTTAGTAAATAAGGAGGAAAAGGTCCTTGCGGAGTCAGCGTCCGTACTAGAATGGTTAGGATGGACTGTTTTTTAATATCTGTAGTTTCGTCTATTGTTAACCACAGGAATTTTTTTTTACCGTATTTTTCGTACAATTTACAATTCTCTCACGCACTGACGGTACGTAATTCCGTAGCGTACTTCTTGCTGGTAATTTCCACGTAGGATTGTATTTCTTCCAAAACTGACGAAGCATTGGATGTTCCACTTTCTGCATTGGTATATTGGTCGCAATTAACATCATTGTTAAATCACACACAAATTTATTATATGATCTGCGTCCACTAATATTCGATTTATGTTTGTCACTATTTATATGTCTTTGGCACTGACTTGCTTTCCAAGTTAATAAAGTTGCTTCACAAACTAAAGATTTCACTTCGGTACCGTCATATATTAAATCGGGAAACCGATGTAAAAATTTCTTTACTACGTTAGCATGCAACCGAGTCGATGCATTGTTTCTACGCACTCCCGACATTTTCAACACGATTGTGTTAACAATGTATCGCTTACAACGTCTCAACGGCAACTGAATTGATCGTCGTACGCCTCTACTCGATCCCTCCACATCACGCTACTGTTCGGGCACATAGTCTGCGGTCTTTAGCTATTACATATGCGTTATATGGAATAGTTGGATATAGTATACCAGCTACAACATTTACCACACAGCGTCCTAATATATCGACAGTGTCGTCGGCACATATCCATAGGTACTGATTTGAAAGATGGCTTCTAATGCGTTCTACTACTTTCGTGTAGTACATAGAAACATAATATTTGCGTAAGGTGGATTCATCAGGAACATTTCGACCAGCATATTTTTGGAGAAATGTTTTGAAGGTAGGATTGTTAAGATGATTTAATGGAATATTTTCGGCCATTAAAGTTTCACAAAGTTCTTCGTTAAAATTGTCAGATTTTAACGGGTCTAATTTCTGTGTATGTGTTTGCGATGCTAAGTGACGTTTTACGTGTGATTTCTTGAAATTTTTTTACGATATTTTACAGACTTAGCAATAAATTTCGGAATCACTAACAATGGACATATAATCAGTATGACCCTTAATCCAACTTGCCATTGTTTCACGATGACAATCTTGACGTTGTTCCATATCATATTTGAAAAAGTAACTTAAACAATGTTCTAGATCTAAATAAACGAAAATTAAAAATCTATGCTTAAGTTATTGAAACTTCACTGGGCACTTACGTCAAAAGAATTGGGAGAAGTAGAGTCGATGAAACGATATTAAACAGAATCTATTACAAAAAATACGAAGTATGTAATTAACAGTTAAAGCAGTGAAAAAAGGAAACTAACTCACCGTACTTTATTTATCTTACGAAATATAAACTAATAAATAAAATAAATCATAAAAACACCTCATGCTTCTATCTACGCCCATGAAGAATGGAATGTAACTGTAATATTGAAGCAATTGCGTCACAATTTAACGACAAAAAACAGATGTGCGGTTAACCGAATGAATAGTGCTATTCAATAACTGCGTGTTGTACTTATCGGACTGTATATATTAACAAAAACGCGGGTCCTTTATAAAACCCGATGTGTTTTGAAAACGTTCGTACGTATATGTTATCTTATACTGAGTAGGATACTGGAATGTGGGGAAAATTTGACAACTCTATAAATGAGTCAAAAACATTTTTAATAATATCGAAATTTAATTAAAAATCGGATATGAAGAACCAATGCAAGTGCAGAACGCAGTGCAAGTTAGTATTTATGTGAAAATTGCTTTCCAGACATGCAGACACTTGTTTGGTCTTGGTATAGAGTCTTCAGTGCATGTTGCTAGAAAAGATAAACTTCACAACAAAAACTCCTTGTTACATTATGTTACATACAAAAAGGTCACACAGTGGAAGAACATTTAATACTAATGTTAATATGTAGGAAATATGTTTTTGTTGTGAAATTTGTCTTTCCCCGTATCATACACTGAAGAGTCTATAGTCTATATCAAGATAAGTCTAGAAAACAATTTTCACAGAAATATCAACTTGCATTGTTCTCCACACCCTATTTTTAATAATATTTCGATACTATTAAACATGTTTGTTTTACACAAAAAATGGTGAGGTTTTGCCCACTTGAGTATGTTTCAAATAGTTTTTGTTATGATAAATAAGTAATGGACGCTTATCAATTGTATTACATCGGCTGAAACAGTTAAGTTGTTTAACTGGTCTTTTTAGGCTTTACCTTAAATGGAACAACGTAATTTTAAGTGATGCTAAATAGTTATCGCAAAGCATATGTTTGTATAAATGTATCTAATTAAATTTATACCAAATTTTGCCATTTTCCTATAAAATTAAACGGATGTGGTTTACCATGTTCAACATATTTAAGATACAAAAACAAGGAAACCACAAAAGATAACGCACTGTCATTAAATCACATGAAATAAAAATTTTGTCTAATATTTATTTTAATCTTGAGATTAAATTAATGGCCATTACCAAAAATATAAATAAAGTAGTAACATTTGTAATAATTAGTGGTTCAAGTAAATGTAAAGGTAAAATTAAATTAAAAAACTAAATTGTTTCCATAATTATACACTATGTTCCACGGAACATGCCCTTTCATGGGTAACTTTTTAATTATTGGAGCAAGAAAATCGAGTAGATGACCAAAGTAGCGAAATACAAGGGATAAGCTGAATTAATTGAGAATAAGGAAATCTAGTAGACTATGAAAAACAATCATACAGTGTTTATTTAGAGCAACTCTTTATCTGTCATTTGATGTTTTGTTGTTGAAGTTACGTACGTTATAACTAGAGCAGACCAATTTCCATGCACGCCATGAGCGCCGGTATGGGAGTGTAATTCGTAATATATTAGAATATTCGATAGAATAGGGACGCAACATGAGCTTGTTGCCGATATAAGTATAGAAGTAGTGACATTTATTCTATCAGAAATAATTAAATATATATTTGGTTTTCTGCTATTAAAGTAATATGCATAAACACACGAAAAATAAGAATAGTACATATTATAGCAGCGTTGTATGTACCCATAAATAAAATGAAAAATGTACGAGGGAAAGTCACTAAATAAGTAACAAACTGGTGTAGGAAAGCTGAAAATAGGAGTGAGTTGTTTCCCTATTTGTCAATAGGTGTCACCACAATCCAGCTTTATAATTCTCAAGTGACAGTTGGTGTGCGCGAACACAGGCAGTGTTAAAATGGCGACCGTGCTCGAAGATTGTACTGTGGAAGAGCAACGTGCTATTGTGCGTTTTTTCTGGGCAAAAGGACTTCCTGCAAAAGATATTCATAAGGAAATGTCTCCTGTTTACGGTGAAAAGTGTCTGTCGCATAAAGCCGTATATAACTGGGTCGAGAAATTCTCTCAAGGACGCTCAAAAGTTGTTGACGATCAGCGAAGTGGCCGCCCCGTTCAGATTTCGACAGATGCAACACTTCGACGGCTGGAAGAGATGATTCGAACTGACAGGCGGGTAACAATAGACAGTATAGCAACTGCAATAGGGTGTTCTCATGGTTTAGCCTACGAACTTTGAATTTCCGAAAAGTTTGCGCACTGTGCGTACCTCGACAACTGACCGAGGAGCACAGAAGAATTCGAATGGGCTTGTCCTTGCAACAGCTCTCTTGATACACAGTGGAAGGGTTACTGGTGATGAGTCATGGGTGCACCACTACCAACCCGAAACAAAGCGTGCTTCAATGCAATGGAAACATCCTTCTTCGCCGTCAACAAAGAAATTTAAGGTTGTGCCCTCAGCTGGTAAGGTTATGTTTACCATGTTCTGAGATTCTCAGGGAGTGCTCCTAGCCCATTTCCAGAACAAAAAGAGAACGTGACTTCTGAATCGTACTGTAGAGTTTTGTTGTTGCTTCGGGATGCAATTCGACGAAAACGCCCAGGCCTACTGACGAGAGGAATATTGCTGCATCACGATAATTCCAGGCCCCATTCGGTCCACTTGACCCAGGCGAGAATTGCGCAATTAGGGTGGGAACTTCTTGAACATTCGGCTTACAGTCCCGACCTGGCCCCAAGCTACAATCATCTGTTCGGTCCACTCAAAAAGCATCTTGGCGGCAAACATTTCAAGGGTGACAACAATGTTCAACAAGAGGTACGCACGTGGTTCAGACGCCAGCCCAAATACTTTTATGCAGCAGGCATTGGGGCATTGATAAAGCGATGGGATAAGTGTATTAATGTAGATGGAGACTTTGTTGAAAAATAGAACTTGTTTTTGGCTAACTATTTCTCTAATTATTTTTATAATACCTTTTTGTGACCTAATTACTGACTTTCCCTCGTATGAAATCAGTGATTGTGTGCACGACAGAGGATTTAAAAAAACACTTACCGTTTTAAGCGTCTTCCAAGGATTGACAAACTGGAGAAACTCGATTGTATATTTTCAACATCATGAATCATTACTTAACAAGGTAAACGGTAGTGTACACACAATCATTCATGTATAAACTGTTGTCGATTAATTTTGTTATTATTGTGCTTCGAACTGCTTACGTGTTCTTTACAATGTGTTTTTGACCAACACATTAGATATGTATTGCACACTAAACATTTAGTTTTTGAGTCATCGTATATTAAGACCGGGAAATCCATAATAAACTTATTCACTTCGTCTGACAACGGCCATTTTCTCGATTTATGTGTCGACGACATTTTATTACGTATGCTTCCACTTACATGCAGTCTAAGCAAGTACCAAACACATACTGAATGCTTTTTATTGGAGAGCACTTTCGAATCATAATTTATAATGCCTTTAAAAGAGATTTAGGCGCTTATGATTGCAAAGAGAGTTTAGATTTAGTTTCTAGTGAATAAACACCTTCCTTGGCTACAATATACCGATAGTATAAGGAATTTGAAAGCGAAAGGAATTCTGTTCAGCATCAAAAAGAAGCAGGGCGTCCTCCTCCTTATTTTTTTTTTAAATAATGGCGGGCACCAAATTTTGCTCAAAATAGTGACAGGTGATTAAGCTAGATGGTCAAAAGACAGTCACAGCTAAGTGGTACACTGAAAAGTGTTTACCCGAAGTGTTCAGTAGAGTTCCAGACAAGGGAATTATGCTCCACCGTGATAATCATCCCATACGGTAGTTTTAAAAAATGGTATCTGACGAAATATCTAGAAGACCTGGATTTCGCTGACGATATTTGTTTACTCTCTCATATGCAGGAGAAAATTGATGTCTTAGTAAAAGAATCTAGTAAAGTAAGTTTAAAGATTAATAAAAAGAAAACGAAAATGATAAGCATCAATACCCAAAATAGAACAGACACAGAATCGATGGGAGAAAAAATAGAGCGAGTAGATCAATTTTTATACCTAGGGAGTGTGATGGCCGAATACGACGGTATAACGAAAGACATCAATTCAAGTATATCGAAGGCTCGTAGTGCATTTATAGGGATGATGAATGTTTAGAAGTCTGGTAACATCACTAACATGACCAAAATTAAAGTGTTATAGCCACAGTTAAACCAATATTATTGTACGGTTCTGAGTCATGGGCACTAACTAATGAAAACAAGCAAAAACTGCAAAGCTTTATAAATAGATGTATCCGGAATATACTGAAATTATGGTGGCCCGTCCGAATTACAAATGAAGAATGATGGGATCGTACAGGAGAAGAAAGGGTCGAAGTACAAATTAAAAGAAGAAAGTTTGGATGGCTTAGTCTTACTTTAAGAAAACCAAGAACGGAAATTTGTAGAAGAGCATTAGAATGGCAGGCCCAATAAAGGAGGAAAGCAGGACGCCCGAGGATAACATGTAGAAGAACATTACAAGAAGAGACTAATACGTCAGTGGCAAGATTGGGATATATAGCCGTAAATAGACAACAATAGAGACAAACGATTTCTTCCCTATGTTCCAAAAGGGACTACTGTGTCTTACTACTACTACTACTACCCATTTTTCTGTCATCTAGTGTAGTAATTTGTCATATTCTCTGTCGTAGGCGTCTCTCGATTTCTTCGATTTTGTGTTACTTTTTTCCCTTTTTTTACAAGTTTGTCAGGTATTTCAAAACTTTCCTGCATTTCGAATTGTTAAATTTGACAGCATTTACCTAGCAACGATAGTGTCTACTATGATAAAATGGGAATCTTGTTAAAATCAAATCGGATATCTTTTAAATATGTATATTGTGGATGCAATAACGAACTAGTATGACATAAAAGTTTGTATGCACGGTGAGTTTTAATAGTTAATTAATGTATGCCCTTGACGACTTACAAATCCTCGGGCCAGAGGCCTTCGGGTTTGTAAGATCGTCAGGGCATGCAGGGTATTTAGTAGATTATATGCCCTGAGGCATAAACATCTACTAAATACCCTTGGTACATAGTAAAGTAAAATTTTGCAGTTGAGACTGTGTAATTAGTGTAATTACTTTGCTCCCGTAACCATGTCGAGACTGGGATATTACTTTGCTCCCGTATTGCGTACAACATTTTTTCGCCCGCACCATAATTTGAACTCAAAAAAAAAGTATCTAGTTAAATTAAATAGTTGGAAAATGTAAAAAGCTTTATTAAAAATAACAGGATGTAATTACTTGTTTTTTTTTCCGCGTCACAACGAATATGAATTTCAAACTTTTGATTTTTCAATCAAGTATGCCAAAACCGTATTTTCGGTGATTTTACAGGTGTGCTTCTATTTCAACCACAATCTAAATGGTGAATACATTCTATTATATCGCAACTTCGATTTTTCTTGAAGTAACTGCTTTGTTGTGGAGGTAGCTAGGAGGTAGTTTGTTCACAATCTGGGGGAGTGTTCTCGAACATATCATTTTTGCTTTTACTATCACTCACAGTAAAAATTTAGAAAAGAAACGAATTCAAAACTTTTGAATTTTTTGCCAACTGTCAAATTGGATATAAGCGGGGCCGTGATGAATGTATTCGTAATTGTGTCGAATATGCAACACAATCTACACCACAGCCGTTTTTATTGCTTTTCTTTCTCTATGTGATGATATTTTGTATCTTTCTATCATTGTTCAGCACGGGGACGTAATGTATTTGATTCCCACAGGTCGTTATGACTAAGGTTACGTCTTCAATAATGACTAAGTTTTGTTTTATTAACATAGTGAAGGGCGGAAAATGAAATACATGACTTCTTTATTTGTACCCTACATAATACAACAATACACAATAACAAATTTATTCTTGCCGAAAAGTTCTTAAGAATTTCTGTAAATTTTGGAGCCTTTTGGATTTAAATACTTAAATAATGCTACACTACTGGCCCATGGTCAACACTATTATTTTTATCTATTGAGGATGACAACCTAGTTGTCGAGATAATATTTAGGATACTAATATTAATGTGGTAAGGGCTTTTATACCTTCTTTCAATGAAGACCAGACCCTTTTTAATGCTTCAGATGAATTTACATGCTTTACATTACTAGAAATACGTAATTAAAAATTTTATTTTTACATTTTTTGGTTTTAAAATATTTCATTTCCAACTTGTTAGTTTCCTCAAATCGTTGTAGAAAATTTCCATTATACTATTTGGTAGAAGTTTTCGAGTTATCTTTGAAAATAAAAATTATTTTTATACAAACTAAATTTTTGTGTCCGAGTCTCATAAAATTCATATAAACTAATATTTTTAGATTATTACATAAACTATTTACTTTTCAATTACCAATACCGTGTTACTATATTTGTCTAGTAAATAAAATGTTTTGAAAGATTCGTATCGATTAAAGAAGATAAGATTAATTAAGTAAATATTTATCGTAATGTAATAGATGTGGACAACAAAAATATTTTAGGCATGAAGTGCTCTTCAAGTCCGTTGGTATTAGTAACCAATTAATCAAACTGTTCAAAATGTTAGTGTATCAAAATAAACCTCTCATCATTTAAAAAAACTTCAATATTATTTTTTAATTGCACGTGTTAGTTTGCAAATGTACAGGGTTTGCTATAATAAACATCTATAATGCATTCCATTTAAGAAAGGACCAGATGGCGCGGCAATCTGAGTATAATTTACACAGGAATTTCAAAAAAATAGATAATTTGTATGTGAGGTTATATACCTACTAACTTATACAAAAGATTATTTTTGACGTTTGTTTATTAACATATTTATTATTAAGAAAGCTTAGACTTTAAAAGTTTTATTCAAGCAAGAAGCGGCAAATATATACCAATGCCAAGGTATTAGACTTATATAAAATATTTCAATCAATATCTTATAATCTGTTATTTATTGTTTGAAGGTGTTGCATCTACAATAAATTTGTTCGTAAATACAGTGAGAATGTGTTAAAATTACGACAGGAGAAATATTTACATCTTTCTTTGATTTTATTATACTCTATTTTTAAAGTAGAGAGACGAATTTCTGAACAGACCACGTTGACAGTGAAATCTCATTGGTTGAAAGCAAGGCCAAATTGCTTTCAACCAATGAGATTTCACTGTCAAAGTGGTCTGTTCAGAAATTCGTCTCTCTACTTTAAAAATAGAGTATAGAGAACAAAACTTTTCTGTAAATGTGAAACTAATAAATTTAAAGGATTGATGGTGACAGTGTATTATAATTATCATAATATTTGTGTATCATTTACCTTAAAAAATATAGCATTTTACAAAATACAGTTATTTTAATAGTATCTATAATGAGAGAGCAATAAGGAAATTCATTTACCTTCACATCATTTCACATAATTTGGATAAAAATTTTTATACATCTAAAAAAGGTATTTAAAAATATTTTCATTTTACAAAAGTAAATAAGTACATATTTTTTGCACCAAAAGATAGGTAAAACGTAAGCATTTTTCCAGTTTCAGTATTTGGTTAAACATGTGTTCATTTCTTTATTTCAAGTTATTTCTGATTAATACTTACATTTTTGCTTATGTATGGGATAAATTGTTACTATCGTACAATGATTTTTTTTTGCTTTTAGCAGAAATATGGTTTGATTACAGTTTCAGATTTCAATGTAATTGAAAAATAAAAATAAGAATAAATAAAAAGGGAAATTGCTTTCATGGGAAACTCCGTGTGTTCAGTAAAAACAATTTTTTTCATAAATGTCTGAACACAATGAGTGTAAAACCCTCTTTTATTAGCATAATATACATTAAATCTTTTACCTACACTTACATAATTACATTAAAAAAATTATATAATAATTTCCTACTTAGAAATTTCATTAATATTCCGCGATTATCACAATATCTGGTAGTTACTTGAGACCCAGGACGTCGAACAATTTCTGAGGACCTGAAACAACTTACAATCTCATGAATGTATATGGTAAACATTATTATATAATTATATTTGGTTTACATTTTATTCACTATATTTACCAAACTATACAATTTATAAGTATAAAAAAATATATATCTAACACATCACATACACACACGAATCTAAATCAAGAACATCACACACACATAACTAAATTTAACACACCACAGTTCAGTATGTTGCCTATTGTTCATGAATATATATATATTGAAAACTACTCATCTTCAAGATCAGAACCTGAATATAATGAAAATTCTGATGATGACCCAGTATTTACAGTAAAAGTCAAATTTTCTAATACATTTTCAACAAAATTATCTAAATCATACATTTTGTTGTCTTCTTATAACGTGATGAATGCTATTTTTCCAGGCGTCAGCATCAACCATGTCTAATCCTTCTAATAATAAATTTCTTACTTCATCCAATTTAAATGTCTTATTATTGGTCGCAACATGATGCTTGACTTGAGCCCATAGAAGTTCAATGGGGTTAAGATTACAGTGATATGGAGGTAAACGTAAAACTGTACGGCCACTTTCTCCAGCTATTTCATCGGCCACGTATGAAACTTGATGACAGGATGTGTAATTTTTTACAAACTCAAACAATTCAATCTTTAGCATAGAATTATCAGATAAAATTCCTTTTGTTAAAAGCCATTCAGTGAGTGCCTCCTTTTTTCATGATAAAGTAGGTGACTTTTCTGTTTTAGTAGAATGATAAGGTGCATTATCGATTACTATAACACTATTGGGCTCAAGAGAAGGTAATATATTTTGCATCCATGTGATGAAGACCTCACTATTCATATCTTTATGGTAATCTGCAGTTTTCTTGGATTCAAATAATAACAAACCCCCATTCATAAAACCAGTTTCGCTGCCAATGTGAAGCACAATTAGTCGCTTTCCTTTGCCGGATGGATCTTTTAAACCAGTAGAAAGACCTTCAACAAATGCTTGCCTTGGATTAAGTACCGTTGTATCTTTCCATATTTTTGCTTTTGTGTAACCTGCATTCACCCATGTTTCATGTAAATAATAGATTTTTCTCCCTTCTACACGAAACTTTCTTATACTTGTCAAGTAACGACGTCTCCATAAAATAATATCATTTCGTTCAATTAATATGTTATTTCGTGTGCGTTTTTCCCACTTGAATCCCAGTTTCTTTAGGATTCTCCAAAGTGATGTTCGTTTTAAAGGAGATAAACTGGAATCCCCTTTAATAGCTTCACATATTTTTGTGCAAGTTGGTAACTCATTTTTAAAGAAAAATGAATGCACGTGCGTTCTAATCGTACTTTTTGATACTTCATCTAATTTATTGTAACCATCTCGGCAACTTCGTTTTCTTAATGGAGACTGTGTAACTCCAGACATTTCAATTTCCTTAATAATGTCAAACATAGTATTCCTACCAATCCCTACTTCCCTTAAAGTTTGACGAACAGCAGCTGTTTTGGACATATTAGCTTTGTTCTTAAAATACACATTGTAAGCCATCTGCCTCTGTCCACTTTTTATATATTTTCCTTTACGATTTTTTGATGGACCTGGTAAAGCGGCGTCATCCATGTTCTAAAACGATTGCGATTAAATAAATGAAATAAATTAATGAGTGATAAAATATTTTTAGAAAATGATGTTTTCACTTTATAGTCTCCATAAAGAACTATCTTTAACGAATATTAATAATAAATAGCACAATAAACAACTAGTTAAACATGTAATTGATTAGCACAGACAAAAATACCGGTCAGTACTGACAGCAAAACGCTATTTTGACAAAACTAAATAAACTAAATTTCGCCTGCATAAAAGCGGCCTCTATTTTAGCCAATCACAAGCTCTTATTTTAAGCCCTATCTTTCCCAACGATTTATTCTTATTTGGAACAGACATTAGACTAGTTCAACTAAAATACATTATGCAGATAATATATACGAGAATGAGTTCACGAGAGAGTGATATTTAAAAGTTGGAAACACTTTCGTGTACATACTTCCTTCATATACTCATTTTGGGTGCTTTGCTCACTTCAGCCATGTTTTAGAAGCCTTCAAGGAGTGCTTCAAGAAATCATTAGAAAATTTTTTATATATACTATCTTTTTATTCTTTAGATGAATTTTATTCAAAAAAATTTTAATGTGGTGTCTGTGTCACGTTTTATTTTGTTTTTATATATGTATTTACATTAACTTGTATACATATACTTGACGAGTTCTATACACTATAATTTTGAACAAATAAATATATTATTATACTGACAAAATTTTATTGAAATTTGTCACATAGCTAAGTTTTTACAATCGTTTAAAGTAAATTATTTTTGTTTTTGTGTTAATATTGAGAAAAAAAAAATTCGTGTGTTTACATGGCAAAAACCTTAAAAGAAACTACTCAGAAATTCCCAAAATTTGAATTTGCGTGTTTATATTTGTTGAGTTGTGTTTGAGTTATTTTGCGACACTACATTGTCTAATGCGAAAGAGCAATGAACGGCCTTCTTCAAACTTGGTAAAACGACAACGAAAACTCTAAAAATGCATAAACAAGCGCTTGGAGAGGTGCTTTAGGCCAGACGCAAACTTATGACTAATACAACCGTATCCAGATTGCGCAGGCATGCCGTAAGGTAGTGTCCTTGGTCTCTTATTCTACCTTTTATATACGTCAGACTTATTTCAAACAACAGGAACTACCATCATAAGTTCTGTGAATAGGATCGCCACATATTAACCAAAGTAGAGCATCTAACATTCTACTAGAAAATCTTACGTCTATATGAGGTTTTTCTGATGTAATCGAAATATTACTTTCAACACAAATTTGTTCGGCTTTTTATAAATATTTTCAAAGCATTTAAGTCATTTTTCATATTTTGAACAGTTATATTAATTAATTTAATTAACGAATATTTGTAGCAGACATATCAGAAGTCACCTTTTGTAGAAAACCGCTGGCCCTTTACAAAGTGTAAGAATGTTGTGAAAAAGACAGAGTTGAGAAATAAATTAAAAATCGAGCAATTCCAATAAACTTGCAGCCTCTGGATATTTTGAGCTTTGTTCATTGACCAAGGTATTTAAAAAAAGAAGTAGAACACTAAATACTTTTTCTCAGAAATACAGGTAAATATCTGGGCAATCAATCGAGTATAGCAAATTCGCTTTAATTCAGTCGGTTACTAATAATATAAACTTTGAATGAATGATAGATCCTGATACGAAAACATATAGAGTTTCTAATGCATCGAAAAATTGTCGTGTTGATAAATTCTTACATAGATATATAAGTATCAAATTCAGTCTATGGTTAAAACAATGTACACACATCTTCTACCTCATCACGGAATAGTTTTTGTACACCGTTTAACCGCCCACTCATCACATTTGCACCATAATAAGTTTGGGCAACATAGTTCTTCAAATCGATTTCACAACAAGCTAATGATTCTTTTATGTTTAAAAAAAGCGAATGCGTCCAAATTCGCAGTAGCGTAAATGATACCATCATAACAGTATCGTAATACGATGGATAACTGCTCGGTTTTGCGAATATCTCTTGTTTCGTCACAAATAACTGTAAAAACTTTGGTGTCTGTAACTTGTGCACTAATCTGTCGACGAATTAATTTGGCGTAAATTGACAAAATTCATTTTGTATAAGTGGGCTAGTATATGTCGCATCATGTGGCAATTCTTCATTTATTTTTTTATAATTATAATTTATAAATCAATCATCCGTCGCCGGTCGCGGCTAAGTTTACAAAGAGCGGGATGAATGGGATCATTTAGGAATTTCTACGAAGTCATTAGGTATTTGATAAATTATATTCACTTAGCATTTGTTGCAGTACTTTCTGTTCGGTACAGTGACGGAGTAGAAATTTAATATTTACAAAGAATTAAATTTCTTAGGGTGGACCACCCGGGCCCACCTACAGTTATGTCGCTATATCAATTAAAAGCAAATTTTTACTCTACAAAATTAAGCTTTTCTTAATATATGGGCGTTGAGTTCTGGGGCACAGTCTCAAATTCTAACGTTGAAATTCTTCAACAATTCCAATCAAAAAGTTCTAGAATTGATCTGGAGCGTATCGTGGTACACTATCAGTGTAATTCTACGCTGGAAGGAACACCTATGTAAAACAAGGAATTAAAGAATGTGAAGAAAATGCCGTAACAGTCAAAAGGGGTAATGAAAGATCTCGTGGAGAATGTATTAATATATTAAAATGTAGACCGGCCGCGGTTTTATTAGGCTGCATAAGAAATAAAAGAACACACAAAGACAAATTTAATCTTAAGATTTATATTCATTAGGTTAAGAGAGATACGAGGTGGTACCCATAAATTCCTAGAATGTGAAAAAAAACACAATACAGTAAACCCTCTGCTAACAGACACCTCTTACAAGCAGACACCTCTGTTAACAGGACATACGTTGGACACCAGTTCTCACCAACTGCTCATACATGTAAAATATCGTCTGTTAAGCGGACACTTCCCTTGACCGGACACGGACACGTCATTAGCGTCATTTTAGCAGGGACTGAAACCATGAAAAAAATCGGTTCAGGTTCGGGTTCGGGTTAATCAAAATAAAAAGTTCAGGTTCGGGTTCGGTTCAGGGTTCGGGTTCAAAGTTTAAAAAAACTACATGTGTTTTATTAGTAGAAAATTTATTTTTCAAAGAAATTTTCGTTTAATTTTACAATTAATATATTTTTCAAGTTTTCTTCTTTTAAATTTGTTCTTTGTGGGGATAAAATGAATTTCAAGGCTGAAAAGGCCCTCTCGACGCTTACTTGCGTAGCAGGTACTGCGAATATAATCTGAGCCGCTTGATGCAATAATGGCGTTTCCGTTTTATGTTGCTCCCAAAATAGTAAAATGTTTTTTTCTTTTCCCAGTCTTGGATATTTTTCATATATATCAAATTCATTTTCAACTAAATTATCAATCGAAGCGGTGACATTTACATTTGAAGAATTTGATTTATAAAACCTTTCCTTCTTTTTTAGAACTTGTTCGAGCATATCTTCATCATCATCTGAAGAAAAAGATATTGATTCTCTCACAAAATTCTCTTTTTCTCTTTCCATTTGTAAATTTTTCAAAATTTTTATTGTTTTCAAAATATGTTTTTTAGCATTTTCAACATCTTCGGACTTAGAATGACCTTAAATCTGCTATCTAGATATACTGCTGCAATCAAAAGTGGATTGTTAATAAAGTTGTTTTCTCTTTTTATAATATTTAAATATAATTCTTTTGAAAATGATTTTGTTTTGTCATCTTCTGTTAGCTCCAATTTAAAAGTAAGCCAGATTCTATAAAAATCGCCTAAATTCATCTGTTCTACTTGTAGTTTCAGCGTTATTTTTTTAACAGGTGCAAAAGCTTCTACGAATTCTTCACAAATATTCCAAGTACTATCAGTCATAGTTAATTCAGCACCCAGCAATTCCGAACAAAAACTTCTGTATTCCAATAAGGCTTGAACCATGTCATACCTGGAATTCCATCTACTTTGACAGTCTAGCACGGCTTTTTTCAAGTTTAGCTTCTTAGCTAAAGAAGAAATATTGGGTGTTCGCAATTTTTTGCAAATGGCTCTGCATTGATCAAGAATTTTCTTAAAAGGAGGACTAGATATTGTGTCGAGCACTGCCAACTGTAAACTATGAGCAACACATCTGAAATGAATAATATTTGGGTGTGAATGTGCTAATGTTTCTGCTCCTTCTAGTTCAATATAAGAAAGCGCATTTGCTTCAGCTGCATCAAATTCATCTTCCATGTCAAAGTTTTCATACTCGTCGTTTAATAATTCAGCAGCTTTGATCATATTTTTTCCGTTATCTGATGTAATTGAATATACTTGCTGCAGTTTTATGTCGTAACAATCAAGAACGCTGATGATAAGATTTTTTATGTAGGCTCCTGTCTGACGATTTTGAGCCTCATGCATGTCCAAAGTTCGTAGTTTTATTTTTCCGTCAAAAATATATTGAATATTTATCCCTACAATACATCTACCAAGACGAGAAGCAGAATCAATTTTAATTGAAATAATTTTGTTTGATATTTCCAATTTAATTTTGTTTTTTATTTCCGTTGCTTTGTTGTTAACAAGATCAATTATATTATGACTATTTACTGATACTTTTAGGGCATTCATAATCGCATCGATTATTTCTTTCATGCCAGAATCTTCGAAGATTGTGAAAGGACGGCCATTAACGGTTACTAATTTTACGCATGAATCAATGAAACTTTGTTTGCAGGTTTTTATCTTGATAATATTTAAATACTGTTCAAGGGTATTTTCCTCCGCTCTTGCTCTTTTATTGGTGATCTGACTCAATTTAGATGTTGACGATTCATTTTGAGTTTTCTTGAATAGTTCAGGATGCTTCCGTTGTATATGCCGCCCAAGATTTGCCGTATGTTTACCTTTCATTTCATATTTGCATTCTGAGCATATAGATACATCTTTTCCTGCATCATAAACAAATAAATTTTTCGTAAATTTCGTAGACATCTCTGGGTTAGAAAAATCAAAAAATTTATATAAATTTTTAAATTTGAATGTGAGCACTCACTTTACTAAAAACAATTTAAGAGTTGATTTTAACAACCCACGTTTACTTTAAGAAAGTTAAAATATACTAATACACGGTTTGTGTCGCTACTATTTGCATTGGTTACAAGAAAATGTTTGCCTACTGATTTGTTTAACACAAATATTATTTTTGTACATAGCTCAAACAGAAAAAGGGGATTTCCCATTTTAGTCTAGTTTGTGTGAAGGTTACTGGTTACTTGTTCGCTACAAATAGTCGTTTATTTATTTTGATTTTGTTTTTAATTTTTTTTTTGGATGCAAGAAATGTAATGTTTTTTATTATTCTTCTATTAAATATTTCTCTATTTTTTTATATTTTTGAACCCGAACCTTGCTGAATTTTTGGGTTCAACGGGTGCGGGTCCAAAGTCTTTATAAACAGCGAACCTGAACCCGTTTGGGTTCAGGTTCGGGTTCGGTTTCAGTTCCTGCATTTTAGTGTAATCCATCTCCTTTAAGCGGATATCTACTGACTTTATTTTACTTATCAACACGCGTTTAGTTCGGAGAATTCCCTGACAACTCGATAGCATGTTCACATTTCAATGGTATACGTAGATGTGTTTTACGTTGGTATTTCAAGATGAGCCTTTCAAAAAAAGCGTTTTATTGCTAAAAGAAAAAAATGGACGTAATAAATGTTTAAAAACTTAGCGTACGCAATCTGGTCAAACGTTTTACAATAGGAAAAACTCAAGCAAGTGAAATCACTCGACAAAAGCATAGATTAACTACAAAGTAGGTGTCAAATATCATTGTTAATCAAAAAAGAAGTTTCTTGGAAGAAGAAGGACTGTAAATTGAGAACATATGTTAGGAATGGTTTAAGAAAGCTCGAAACAAAAACATTCCATTATCGGAGCCGATAGTGCGAGCAAGAGACAAGGAAATCGCCAGTTCTTTGGGTTATTCAGATTTCAGTGCATTATCCGGGTGGTTCGAAGAATTCCATTTGCGTTATAATATTAGTTTTAGATCGATTTCCGGAAAAGCCGCTGGTGTCAACCCTGAAGACATTACACAATCTTTCGAAAAACTTCCATCTTAATCGAAGGCTATAGTGAAAAAATCATATTCGAGGCGAACGAAACCGGATTATTTTCGTGCATTACCAAACAAGATTTTTGCGCTAAAAGATAAAAATGTATAAGCGGAAAGATGTCAAAAGAAAAAAAAATCATTTAGCGTGTTTGCCATGAATATGGAAATCAAATCGAAAAGCTTGGATGACATACATTATCATGACAGAGTGGCTAGGAAAATAACTGCCCAAAAAAGAAAAATTCTGCTTTTCACAGACAACACAGCTTCTCATCCACGGTAGCTCAGTCTGCATAATATAAAAATCATATTTTTGCCTCCAAATACAACAGCATGTTGCGAAGGTATAATACAAAATTTTAATTTTTTTTATTTTTCACTTAAGTATTATTTGTTTATTTCACCTTGGATACGGTTACCATAAACACGATCATAACGCCAGTGGACGTAATAATCGGGCATTATGGCCCATAACGTCCAGTAATTTATTATCAGTTTTTAATGTTGTGTGAGTATAAATAAGGCCCGAGAAGAAAGGATATACATTTTACAGAACTTATAATTTTAGTTCTTAGCAAAGTCTAAAGAAAGAAGCAAAGAAAACATAGAAGTGTCAACAACCTTAATAGTTGTTTATTTTCAACAATTTATAAAGAAGGAATCCAATTTTGAACATTATTTAGTAAAATTAAAGATACAGTTTTCGAAATGTCCTGTAAAATTATGTGATCCGAAGCTTTTTAAGTTTGTTAAAGTTCTTGGAGGGAAAACATTTCCACTAGTACTTTGACAAGCCAATGAGGATTTATTTGATGCTGTAACAGAATTTAATATCATGCTGGATACTCAATACTTGGAAGAAATGCTTTCCTCTATTGTTGATTCACGGAGTCATATTAGATGCGTAACGACTGTCAACAACATGACAGTTGACAGAAATCTCGGAACTTTTCCAATATAATTTGAATTTTCTGCTTAAGAAATTTATTTTTCGTGAGAAATAAAATATTGTATGAACCACTAGGCGTTATGGCAATTATATTGCCCTCGGTAGTCAGCCATTCCTCGGGCCAGAGGCCTCGGCCTGAATTAACGTCGACCTCAGAGCAATATAATACACATAACGTCCTTGGTGCATATATAACTGATACAGACCTCTTATTTTAAAACGTATTTTAGCCGAAATGGACAGTGGTACGACTGCAATTAAATTGGTAACAAAAATAGATATGTTAGATGCAATTTATATGATTATAGCTGCATGGCAGACAGTCTCCCTCAAAACAATTAAGAATTATTTAAAAAAAAGCGGGTTTTGTCGAGAGGACCCAAATTCTACAGAAAAAAAGTTTTGATGCAGAAAATAATTTATCGCTCTCTGTGCTCGAAAAAATATTTAAAAAGTATGAAAAAAGTTGATGATTAGATTGATGGCCCTCTGGAATACATGAATATTGACGACAATTTAGTTTAGAACATGAAATTATCGAAACTTCGGCAACAATTATTGAAGACGATCCAATGGAATTAGAGTATAAAAATGAAGAAAAAATTTGTACCAAGAAATCTTAGCTATAAACTCTCATGAAGAGGCTGCCAAAAATGTGAAAGACTTAAAGTTATTTTTTAGAATGGACAATGATTTAAAAGCGTTAGATATAATAAGCAATTTAGAAATGCATTTTGAGAATTGTATAACTCAAAACTTTGTCTTACGACAAAGTGCTATGTTAGAATATGTATGTATCATTATAAATATGCAGACGCTTTGTTAAATTACTCCATGTTAAGCAGTAAAAGTTGTTACACTTAGAATTTGTGGTTTTTATTAATAAATATCCATTTTGAAAGCATTTATGTAATATATGTTTCTGTTAATCGGAAAATTTTGTGAACCGTTGCTGTCCGCTTAATACAGAGTTTACTGTAAATTGTTCTTATAACTTATTCACTTCCACAGCCTTCAAAGTACTCTCCTTACGCTTGAATACATCGATGCCAGCGATTCGGTCTGGGTCTCTACAATCGTGTCAAAGCGGCGTCCCTTGAGCTGCAGTTTCAACCTAGGAAATAGTCTCAAGGGACAAGATCTTAGGAGTATGGAGGGTGGAATAGTATTGCCGTCTTCATTGAGGCTGGAAACTGACGCACAAGTGACGTGTGGTTTGGTGCATTGTCGTGGTGTAGGATCCACGAATTGTTGCGTCACTTGGCGGGCCACTTGCTTCGCAAGTGTTCTCTTAGTCGCCGAAGTACATCGCAGTAAAATCGTCCATTAACTGTTTCACCTGGTCGGAGAAATTCTTTGTGCGCGATTCCATCAGCGTCAAAAAAGCAAATCAACATCGACCTAACGTTACTTTCAAACTTGCAGTGCTTTCTTCCGTCATAGTGAAAATGGCGTCTTCCACTGCGATGACTGCTGCTTTGTTTCGGTATCATACCCGTACATTTATGTTTCGTTGCCATAATGATTCTGGTACTGAAGTTAGAATCCCTTTCGGCAGTTTCTTTCAACTCTGTGCATACATGAATACAATGCCGTTTGGTTGAATGCTGAGTAACCTTGGCACAAACTTCATAGCAATACGCCTCATGATGTTACAAATGTTATGGATTTTCACCTTCGGTTTTTCAGGATAGCATCACGCTACATTTTGTAGCGTGTTTTCCCTCGATGGACGACCGGAACGCTCATTATCATCAATCGGCACACGTCCGCTTTTAAAACGATTGTGCCTCTCATAAGTTTGCGCCTGGCCTAAAGCATCCTCACTAAACGCTTGTTAAGCATTTTCCGCTGCCGTTTTACCAAATTTGAAACAGAATTTGATCCACATTCTTTGCTCGTTCGCCAGAAATTGCAGTGTCGCAAAAAAACTCAAACCAACTCAACAAATATAGACACAAAAACTGTTTGGTACCGCCTAGCAAAGTACTGTTTCACAGACTGACTTAGTAACACCATCTAGCCCAATAGAGCTGTACTACCATCCCTTTGCGCGCCCCGGGAATTTTTGGGTAGCATCTCGTATATTACTCAATAGTTATGCTTATCATTAACACTCATATTACCAAATGTCTGTTGATAGCTTTTAATAAGAATTGGATGTAAAAAGAAATTATAGAGTACTTAGTGTATGTGTAATTGGGGATGTTATTTTCGAAATTGTTTGTTTTTCACGATAAAGTATATAAATTTAAAAAAGGCAAATACATACCAAAACATATAATGATGTTTATGAATAGATACTCAATTTTGATTACTAATCTCATTAGCAACTAATTAATGTAATTATTAATATCTACAAAAATATCAAAAGCAACAATTTAGCACTTGCGTAATAGATAAAGTTTTGTAACGTATGCATGTATGTATGATGTGTTTGTAAGTTGTGTTAGATAATATTTGTTTTTTTGCCTATCCACACACTTGGGAAGGTGCAGATAAAAATAAACTCTTGTAAAATAATATTATAGCAAGCAGCGCGCATTGTCTAATTTTAGAATGTTATATAATTATCAATCAGTTAGTCGAAATTTGTTTGTAAACATTCAGATGGATAATTAAGTGGAAGTGTAATTTTTTTTTTTAATTGTGTTTTCAAATAATAATAAATAAACATATAGGGAGACTATAAATGTACATGTAGTCGATCACAAAAGTCTTAATACGTCGTGCAAACTTCAACCTTGAATCAGTTTGACAATAATAGTATATTAAAAAACAAGTTTCATAAGGCACCATTTTGCCGCACGAGATCAGTTTAGAAAACGAGCCGCGGTAGCGGCGAGTTTTCTAAAGAGCGAGTGCGGCAAAAGGCCTTATGAAACGAGTTTTTTATACTATTTTTTCTATTTTGCGTTTTTTACATTAATAAATTACTTAAATTGGAATTATTTAATTTGAAAGTTCAGAGTTTAATTTTTATATAAAGCATGCAGTTGGTCACATTGATACTTGACATTTTCAAATTTAAATCTTGCTATCCGTGAAGTATATTATATTACATATTATTTACTAATTTTCGTTAACATTACTTGATACTTCATTTAAAAATATAAACATGAGTGACATATATATGTTGTTGTCAATTGTATACAACATACGTTGTTTGTGTAAAATACGAACATATATCATATCTGTCAAATGTACATAAATTCTTAAAATCAAATGACAGCAATGATATTTATTTCTGTATTCGAACAACGCCAACATTGAAAAATGAAAAAAAGCGTATCGGAATGAAGCTCATTTCGATACTGTTTTGGGTTTCATAATGAGTTCATTTCGAACGCAAAATAGAAAATAGTATATTAAAAAACGAGTTTCATAAGGCACCATTTTGCCGCACGAGATCAGTTTAGAAACGAGCCGCTTGCGACGAGTTTTCTAAAGAGCGAGTGCGGCAAAAGGCCCTATGAAACGAGTTTTTTATACTATTTTTTCTATTTTGCGTTTTTTACATTAATAAATTGCTTAAATTGGAATTATTTAATTTGAAAGTTCAGAGTTTAATTTGTATATAAAGCATGCAGTTGGTCACGTTGATACTTGACATTTTCAAATTTAAATCTTGCTATCCGCGAAGTATATTATATTACATATTATTTATTAATTTTCGTTAACATTACTTGATATTTCATTTAAAAATATAAACATGAGTGACATAGAAACATATATATGTTGTTGTCAATAGTATACAACATACGTTGTTTGTGTAAAATACGAACATATATAATATCTGTCAAATGTACATAAATTCTTAAAATCATATGACAGCAATGATATTTATTTCTGTATTCGAACAACGCCAACATTGAAAAATGAAAAAAAGCGTATCGAAATAGAGCTCATTTCGATACTGTTTTTGGTTTCATAATGAGTTCATTTCGAACGCAAAATAGAAAAACAATATTTCTGTAAATAGACATTATAAAAAATACAATAATTCTATACATAAAACACAGATTATATAATTTTAAAGAAATATTTATTATGCCAATGAGAAGATATCTATCGGACAGAATAAATTAATTATATTTTTCCACTTCTATTACATAATATGCATAAACATATTGATTTCTGTTAATTTATGACACTCATTATTCGCTGACATTCATAAGTCCCGAACAAAACCTCATAAGTCACAGGAAAAATCTCATAAGTCACGGGTTGTTAGCCAATCAGACGCACGATTCAGGTAAATGCTTATGAATCCATGGCAACGAATAAACTCAAATGAAAATAATCTTGATAATAATTCAACACGTCTATGGAATTTAGCAATTGTAATATCAAAATAAATTTCTATAATAAATTTTTATGAACATGTGTAACCATATTTGAAAATTCGAACACACTTCATATATAGAAGTGGAAAAAGTATAGTATTCTACTCTCGTCTAAATGGACATTAGTCACTCAGATAACTTAACTCGCCTGGCGGCTCGTGTCTTAAACGTCATCCTCGTGACTAATGTCCATCTTTAGACGCTCGTTGAATAATATACTATTATTTAGCCCCGTTACGAAATGTCAAATTTTAAATGCATTTTTGACGTTTTGAAACCTCATTTTTTTCATCACTGTCTGTTTCATTAGATCGCTAGTTATACAGTATGTTTCCGGATTGAGTTTACCCGAAAAAAAATTATCTTTGATTCTGCGCCAAAATTTCAAACTAATAACTTTTTTGCTTGTCCTGAAACAACCAAATCTGAGATTGGAACTTCATTGTTCTGACTCGGTGGAAGGAAAAGTTCATTTTTTTCTCTTGATTTTGGACTGGTAATAATTCTTCTCTGCTTCTTAAATCCTATCACATTGGCGGTTTTATTTTCTTGATAACGATGTCACTTTAACAAATGAGTTTACGCAAGTTAAATAACAAAAACGTTTGTGAAAAACATAATTTTAATTAATGGCAACTCAAAGTAACAGTTATAAGATAAAAAAACAAAAGTCATTTTTAACAAGAACAAGTTCAAGTTCCTTGAAACCTTTTTGAATTTCTTCAATAATGCCACGGCGTCTATTTTTCTATTTTTTAATTCTTCAGCATTATTAGGTAGGTTATCCCTATACACAATTTGCATTAAACGTCCCCACAAATGAAAATCCAAAATTGTTAAATCTGGACTGGTAAGTCACAATATTGGACCATTTTTTTCCGATCCACTGATCTCCAAATTAAACGTTTAACCAGTTTGTAAAAATGCGAGCATAATGTGCAGGACAACCACCCTGCTGAAGAAAAAAAATTACGCTGGTAATTAATTTCTAAAGTATTAAACCAGAGGCTCCCAAACATTTTTTTCTCATAAACCACTTTGAAAGTTTTGCTGGTTCCGGTGGACCCCCTGCAGATACATTTCTACCGTATTCCCAAAACTCGACAAAAAATGTGAAGATTAGATCTAACTATGGAAATTTGCTTTGCGGCTGAGTTATTGGTTAATTAATTAATTGATTGTGCTGTGAGTGGATGTCAAAAAAGTAAAGTTAGCCAATCAAAAAAGTGATTCCATCCAACTTTACTCCTTTGACATCTACTCACAGCACAAGAAACCAATCAATTCTCACATATTTTATTTAGAAAACTCCCCATTCGGAGTGGTAAAAATAAAAATAAAAATAGTATATTTCCTTGTGTTGTATTTATTCAAATATGTAATTGTTACACTATTAATTATTATTGTTATCATATTACATTGTAATACATTGACAGCAAATTATCAATATTTGGCTTCAGTTTTGTTAGGAATAACCGACAAGCTATGCCGAGGGAAACGCTATCAAAAGCTTTCTCGCAATTCCCCACAGTCCAGGATATTTTTCGGGTATTTCTGCCTGCAGCCAAAATGTTTGATACCCTCTTTTAAATTTCACCTTCAGTTCTTCATTAGTACTAAGCTCGAGTAGCTCCTCTTGTAATACCACATTCTCCACTTCCGTTTCATCAAGTGGATTTATGATCCATTGTGGTATTTCCATCGTCAGAATATCTTCAAATCTGATTTTAAAGTCATCATGCAGGGCAATTAAATGTTGAACGTTTGTGTGAATATCCTCATCAAGGCATTCTACCTGTGACAAGTTTGAAAATTGGGAAAATTCGCGCCGACTAATATTTTGCTTCATAAATTTCAATTTTCCAAGAAAAGCTGAAATTACACCCTTTATTTTTATTAAATTGAGGCTGTCCCCTTGTAATTGTAAGTTAATGTCATTAAATTTTTTGAACAAATCTGTCAAATACGCGATGTCTGCTTTCAAGTTGATCAGGTTTTCTTTTAAATCTGGATCTTTACTTTCCAGATACTCTAAAACTGATTCAAAAAGTGAGAAAAATCTTGTTAAACATTCACCTTTCGACAACCAGCGTACTTCAGTATGTAAGAACAATCGTTTGAAGTCTTCATCATTTTCATCGCACAATTGTGCAAATAAACGCGTATTCAATGCATTGCTTCCTATTTTGTTAACTGAATTAATCACAAATTGAAGCGATTGGTGCAATTTAGCACTCAAATTTTTCGCTACTAGGTGTTATCGGTGGATGACACAGTGAATTGCAGTTACCTCTGGTATAATTCTTTTAAGATGGCTTATAAACCCACGACATCGTCCGGCCATGGCAGGAGCTCCATCTGTTGCCACCGAAATAACGTTTGTGAATGGAATCGATTTTTCCTTAAAAAAATCACTCAGGACATTAAATATTGATTCACCTTTAGTGTCCGTCTCCAAAGTTTTCGCGAATAGTAGCTCTTGATGAAGTTCTTCGTCCATAACAAATCGAACATATGCCAATAATAATGCTTCATTACCAGGTAAAGTTGACTCGTCCAGTTGAATAGAAAAATGAGTTGTTTGCAGATAATTACACAAGAAACTTTCAATATCAGAGCTCATTTCGTCAATAAGTCTTTGTACAGTGTTGTTACAAAGGAATTCTTTTAAGTATGTCAAATGGAGATTTGTGCAGAATAGTTTTTAAAACCTCTTCAACAGCGGGTAAAGTTAATTGTTCTCCAATGGTGTGCGATTTTCCAGATTTCGCTATAAGTAATGAGATATTATAAGATGCCCGCAAGCCATCATCGTTACTTTCCGACGTTGAAGCGAACATACTGTGCACGGTGGGTCTCTTTTCATATTTTTTCTTCAATGTTTGAAAATATTTCAAATCTTTACCTATTTTATCAGGATGACACCTTCTTAGATGATCTTAGAGCTTCGATGGTTTCATAGAGTCATTGCTCAAAACTTTGTTGCATAAAAGGCATATAGGCAATCGCTTGTCTGCCTTTGATGGAAGAAAACCAAATTTTAAATAATCAACACTGTACTGTCGACATTTCTTCTTAGATTCAGCCATGTTTCGTATCAGTTACCTACCTGTAAATAAAAAAAACTTTGTTGTAGTAATCTTAAGGCGGTCTTACTTAACAGGATTTGGCTATTTTAACAGGATTAATTGATTATTGCAATGAAATAAACAAAGTACCGGCGGCAAACTGATTCTAATTATTGAAAGCAATAAATCGCTAAGATCAATAATTGAGTTTTATGAAAACGGCTGAACCGATTTTAATGTAATGTAAAACATTTTTTCATTAATTATATTTTGATATATTTCTGTAAATTCGATAGAAAATACTTGTAAATAATATTTTGATATCAAAACTTCGCGATTTTAATTATTTATTTATTACTTTGATGCACGTTACGAGTATGTAGTATATAAAGACACGTACAATTTATGAAAATATATTTAATTATTAGTGAACCACCACACAGTCGGGTAATTAAAAAATTACTAATAAAGTAGAGACAAGAAGTTCAACCTTTCTCGGCTTTCTGTTCTTTTATGGAAGTATGTATCTAATAATGGCTCTGGCCAGTATTTAATTTTTAATACGTACCTACTACACGCAAACATTACAAATATACTTATTACAACATAAATATATCTCCTATTGCAGGTGGGTTGGAAGAGATTTCTTTTAGGAATAAGCCTCACCTTTTGTACCTACGTATTTTTTTGTAATTTGTCCATTTTTTGTTTACTTACGTGTACAATAAATTGTAAAATAAATAGATAAATAATAAATAAAATAAAAGTATGTATAACAAATAGGCTGATAAGTACTTACTTTTCCGACAGCGGCAAACACTAACATCGATTCACTTTACTTTACTTTTCTTTTCGAAATTCGGGAAACAAATGAGCAACGTTTATCCGTGGCATTCGTATTTATATTGGTGAAGAATCAAACAAGTTCATGCAAGATTGCAAGCACACACCACAAGTCGTACTTCGTCCCTTTGCACGTCTGAACAAGCATTGCGGACGGCGGCAGCGGCAGCGCTTTGCAAGTCTCGACACGTTGTACTGACTATGGAATATGCAAGTTTTTACAAGTAACAGTCGCTGAGCTTCTTAAAATATTATCTGCCTACATTGATAGGTGAACTCAAGCCAACATTTTAGTTCTTCACTATCGAAACCAGATAAATTTTCGTGGACCCCCGCTTACTAATTGTGAACCCCCATTTTTTTTGTCACGCCAACGTAGACCCCCGTCGAGTCTCCCGTGGACCCCTGGGGGTCCACCTGGACCACTTTGGGAATCAATGCATTAAACCCATCGTTAAGAAAATTTTAACATATAAAAAAAGTATAGACTTATTATCCCGTGATAATTAACGGCACTTCATACATTAACTTTGGCAAAATACTGGCGACCTTTTAAAATTCTGAAATGTGGATTAATATGGCTCCAATATCTTACATGCTGTGAGGCAACTGTCCCTTTGGTAGGAAAGGCTACGTCATTAGAAAACATTATTATAATGATAAAAGTTTCTGTCCCTGGATATTTCATCTCCCATCCACAAACAAAAATATAATCGTTTTATGCCATCCCCCGGTTGCAATGTATGATTAAATATCGGTTAGTATGGGTGAATTTTATTCTCTTTCAAAATTCTTTGAATGTGGGATTTACTAATGCCCAGTTGGAGTGACCGCCTCCTTAGTGAGGTTTTTGGTTGATCTCGCTCAGATTCCAACACCAAAAGAGTAGTAGCGTCGTCTTCATCGTACAATTTCTTCTATTTATTCAAATTTTTAACAGATTCAGTTATTAAAAACTTTTTTATCAGGTTTTGGGCCCCCATACGTGAAATTTGAATATTCGTAAATTTCTCATTGAACTTTTCAATAATATAAGGATAATTTTGTTCACCCGTACCGTAACATTGAATCAAATAAATTCTCTGCTACAAGGTCAACATTTTGTAAACGTTTACGACAGTAAGCTGTCACAGAGTTGTCAAAATAAATCGAGGCCGTCTACGTGATAAGAAAACTTTAAGATTAAAATTAATCATTACCAAGTCCAAAATCTAGAGAAAAATGTACTTTCCTTTCCACTCGATCATGATAGTGGGGTTTTAGTTGCATATTTGGTAGTTTCAGGATAAGCAAAAAATGTTATTCCTTTGAAGTTTTGGCGCAAAATCAAAGATACATTTTGTTTTGCTCTTGTAAACTCAATCCGGGGACATACTGTATAATTAATTTTTATTTAGCTGAATATAGAAGCCTTTATTTGTAAAAAGCTTTAATAATAAGAAACAAAAAACACTTTATTAATCTCTTAGTTACAGCTGTGGTGTTTGTAAACATTAACAACAAAATTATGACGAACACAATTACTAAAATTAAGTTCTGAATCTGTCGGAATATTTATTTCCTTCTTTGAAATGCTTACTTGCTCGTTATACACTGGGCCTGTTAGATTTAATTCAGTCGGAACAGTTTCTTCCAGTTCTTTCTTTTTTTTGGTGCCTTGATTTACTGGGTATTATTGAATTTATTGCTAAATTAGCTAATTCTTCTATACCAAAAGACATATCTACATCAGAAGCATCCATTTTCGGTTTAATTTAGAATAAAAAATTCACAACTGACGAATATTTTTTATGTAGTACCTATCTATAGCAACACCCAAGTAAAGCAATGAAGTTCAATTTATTTGTACAACTGTGAGCGTTATTACATTTTTAACACCACAACTTCTATTTTAAACCGGGGTTAGATAAAATTTTGTACTTAACACGTTATGAAAAGTCTAATTTTATTTGACTGAAGTAATTTGCAAAACTTGCTCACTCCGTTCGCTCGTTTTCCAAACATTACATTCGTCAAATAAAATTAGTATTTTCATAACTGGTTACGTAAATAACTATTAAACAGGCGTTTTCCTGATTTATTTCGATTTTATCATACAGTAGAAGGCACGTAATAACCGCCATAAATACTCGCCCTAATGTGATTACACTATAAGCGATTTCGATTTAGAATTGGTCGCTGTAACACGGTTGCTCAATGGTACCTCCAACGTCATCTACATTAACGGTTGCTGAATTTGTAAATCGAAAATGAATAATTCGGTGACACTCTTACGCATGCGTTTGTTTGGAATAAGTGAAATAGCCAAACTTAGATTATCATAATTGTTGTATTTATATTTTTAAGGTTAATCTAGTGTTTATAATGTCTATTTCTAAGAAATTAAAGTCCACGCTTAGTGCTGTAATAGTAGATGAGTTAACACCAACACTTTTGAATTCCCCAATAAACTATATTGTACCAGCTTTGATAGCTAGGTTATCGTTGTTACGATACCCTACATTAATGTTGTTGGCCCAAACAATATCCGACGAGCATCAGAAAATGCCTTTCTATTACGAAGGATTGATAAATACATAGATTTCGATTTTTTTAAGTTATTTCGAATGACCAGATTAACATGCATGAGTCTAATCAAGGAAATAGGAAATCACGTATCCTTCAAAACTCACTTGCATGGTAAAGTTCCTGTATCCTTACAAAAATTTGTTTTGATTACTTTGTGGTATTTAGGGAAAGGGGATACATTTATTAGTATTGGGGACAGATTCAATATCTCAATATCAACTGTTTCATCGGTAACACACAGAGTAATAACAATTTTGGTTATATTAAGGAAGACCTATATATGCTGGCCGCCAAAAGAAGAGTGTGGAACCATAGCCGCGAATTTTTTTGAAAAAAACCAATATCCGGGTGTAATAGGGGCTATTGATGGTTGTCATATAATTTGTAAAGTACCTATCGACCAACATGATAGCTACCTAAATGGAAAAATGACCCACTCTATAATATTACAAGGGATATGTACATATACCAAGTTGTTTACATATATATCTGTTGGGTTTCCTGGATCAGTTCATGATGCTCTAGTAAGTCTTATAAAACAAAATATTTTAAAAACAAATATTATACAGATCTATTTCACGTAGGTGCTAAAGGAATCATTTTTGGGAAAATCTATTAAGGAGAATGGCTTCCTCAAATGGTTCTATACAGGTGATTATCATCTACTAGGTGACTCAGCATATCCACTGGAAATGTGGTTGATGACACCATACAGGAAAACAAATAAATCAAATGCATCAAATTTCATTTTGTAAGTTTTATTTATTTAAGGAATGCAAACAAAACAAGGCAACAGAGAATCCATAATAACCATCTAAGCAGGGGACGGGTTGCAATAGAAAATTCTACTGAAAGGAAGATGGAGGATATTGAAATATGTCAATGTTTACAAAGTTGAAGTTGTTGTTGATATTGTCGTAAGTTGCTGTGTCTTACACAATTTCTGTATATTAAACAAAGACAGTTTTGAAGAAACAACATATACAGTAGAAGTAGATGTGGAAGAGGAAGTTCAATTCATTAATAGACGTACACAACAAAAAAGAGATACAATATGTCATAACTTTGAATAAAAATAATTTTAAACTCTCTTTTTGTTTTAATTATAGTTATATGATAGATTTAATTTATTTTTTTTAAATCACATTATCAATTGGAAAAACAAGTTATACAGTTTATTTTTTTTTGATATGACTTATCAAAAAATGTTAATATAGCAAAGCTATAATTAAAAAAATTTAAAAAAAATAAACTAAAATTTTTTAAAATAAATAAAAGTACATGAGTGAAAAGTTATTTAATATTTATTTCAATGAAAAGAGTATATAAAATAACAGTTATTAACTGTACTTACTTAAAAGCTAGTAAATATTGGAAAAAATAAATAATATAATTTAAATTTTGCTACAACAAATATATAAGAAAAAGAAATATATTTTTAGTCAGATTCGGAGTTGTGGCGTTTTCTTTTGGGTTTTGAGATATCCTTCAAAATATCTATTAAAACGTTTCGCTGATGATTTTGTTATCTTAGAAGGTCCGTTTGAAAAGACATCAATTGCAAAAACTCTTTGAAAATACTGTCAATTTTAGAAAAATGTTTCTTCTGATTGGATTCAATTTCCTTTGATAGATTTAGAAATTCCTCCTTTAAAGTGGGTGGGCGAATTTTTGTTTTTACATTTTCGAAACGGTTTTTTTTTTTTGGGTGGCTGCTCATCCTCTTCCTGGCACACATACATCTCTGGCTGTTCGTCGTCGGTGACTAAAGACACACCTGATATTACTGAGGTACTTGGTCCTGCATCTCTTACATCCACAGACTCCACAATTTTCTTAGGATTTATTTTGTCCTTGTCTCCGAAGATACTGTGGACCATGTCGTAGAACATGGGCTTCTCTATTGAAGGTGCGCCCGTTTGTTGCGAATGTTGGTTGAAAACTATGTACTACTTTTGTAAATTGGCGAATTTCTGTCTAACATTTTCAGCAGCTGCTTTTCCTTCTCCCAAATAGAAACCTTTGGCAGAAATCAATTCGGCGATCTCATTCCACAGTTGTTGCTTCGGATGTTTTCTATCATTAAATAATTTTTTTCAGAACCCCTTATAGACAGGAAATAGTCAGTAGCTTCTCTATCAATATCCGTTGGCCTTCGATTAGCCATCCAAATCTCTTGCTTAGCTAAAAGAAATACGTAATTTATTTAAAAAAAGAATTATATTTTTAATTCATATATAAACTTTTGTTGAGTTTTCCAAGAGCAATTGGTGCATGCTGTTGATCTTCTGGACGTGTTATGTAAATACGGTAAGTCCTCGTCACTAACACCATCAATAGAGTTTGCATGTACTGCTCTTGTTAGGTAATCTATTGCAAAAGTATTATCTAGAATAGGAAAAAATTTAAATCGTATTGTTTTCTATATTGTACTAAAATATGTACCACTTAATAACTTTATACATGTATCTAGATCTGCCTCGATATGATATAATCTTTCATTTAACATAAAACCAACAGACTCCAAGTTATTTAACAAGCTAACAAAATTATAATATAAGAATTTTTGCAAATCTAAATGTGAATAGGGCGACATAGTCCCTAATACATAAATCAACACTTTATTAGTATACTTATCTTTTGAAATGCTTGGGATTATCACCTTCTTCTTTTATCTGCATTTTCTTTAAAACAACGAACATAAATTAAAGTCCACTACAATATTCCTAAAAAAAAAAAAAGGTTTGGACTACGATATAAAACATGTGTTACTGACAGTTTCAAACAAGGATAGACATATCGACCAATGCAGCAACCATGCAAGGGACCGCGGTCGCTGAAATGACAGACCAGAAACAACCAATATTTCGGTGACGTCATTACTTCGTAAATCGAAAATGATTGGTTGCATGTACCGCTACTGGTCGCAGGTATCAATTCTAAATCGAAATCGCTTTATGTCACGCAACGTGTTGCTACAATTCGATAATTATTTCAGGCCTGCAGTATCATTATAAGATTTATAAGTAGAGCTGGGGATGTTTGCGGTGTGCCAGGATAGTATTCAGTTAAACGCACGAATATAATGACCTTGTTTCGATCGGTGATGCATGCGTGATTTTATTGCTTTACATGCATTCGCTATTTATATCACTTAGGTATGTCAGTTATGTGTACTGTATATAAATAACACACTTACCTTATTTACGATTATTATAGCATAGCGCCAAGTGGATAAGACTTGCAGTAAGTTTGTAGCATTAGATACGTTTCCATATTTGTAGCGGTGAGCGATATACGCCGTGATGAATAAATTTTTTTATATTTTGAGAAAGACCGTTCGACATCTACGGATGTAACACACGCACAATTAAAATAATCTTTATAGATAGAAACCGAATCTACACTTGCACCATTACTAATTTGTTTTAATCTGGTAAAATCAAAATCATTGTTTATCACACTCTCGAACTTTTCTATTACATTAACATTTTTGTTGTCATTTACTGCGCATAGCTGGGCGTGTACATCGTCCAGTATTTGCAGTGACTCCGCTAACGATAATGCAGTATTTTGAAATTTCTCGATTGCGTTAAACAATCCTATATGATTGTTATAAATAGTTTGTAAATCTGCATCAAGGGAAGGGTTTTGAAAGAGTCTCTGGCTTTCCTTAATGACTACAGCTTCGGCAGGATTGAATTGTAGAACCACAGATTTTATTTGTTGGAAATACTTGGCATAATAAAATGCCGCCTTTAACCAACTTCCCCAACGTGTAAGGATTGGCTCTGGTGGTTCGGGAATACCAGGGCACCGACTGTGAAACTCTCGAATTCGTTTGGGAGATTTTAGAAACACTTTTTTTGTGGTTGCTATTAATGCATCCACCTCTGGATAACATTGCCGAATAGTTTGTGCCACAAGGTGTAAAGCATGAACTTTACATGTCACATGCAAAAGTCTCTCACAATCTGCTTTAAGAGAACGGCCTACAGAAGGCATTGTCGCAGCACCATCGCTCATAAACATTAGGAGTTGATTAGTTGAAACTTGAAATTTTTGTAGCGTATCGAGCACTACCTTCGTAATTACTTCGCTAGTGCACTTTTCCAATCTTTTGCTGGCTAATAAAATGGGAAATGTTGATTTGACAGGATCTAGTACACGCACTATAATATTCACAATAGAATGTTTTTTTCGATCTGTCGTTTCGTCGACACATACCCATAACTGTTTATCATTTACTACTGCTTTCATTCTGTTTTCAATGTCCTCACGCACAATTGGTAAATAGGTGAGTAACGTTCTCCGTGCCGGTAGCTTTATGTTGGAATTGTATTTATTCCAAAAGTCGTGAAAGGCTGTTTTATCTAGCAGGTGAACTGGCATATCGCAGACGAGTAGCATTGTCAATAAATCGAAAAAGAATTGCGTTTTAGACAGCACATTATTTTTTTTGTCTTTGTGGTGTACACTTTCAACATGTCTTTTACAGTCGTATTTGTCCCAGCAAAGTAACTGTTTATCGCATAATTTACAAACCACTTTTGCTCCATTATAATACAAATCGGGAAAGTCTCGGATAAATTTCTTCACGTCGTTATACAATGGGCGCTTTCTTGGCTTGGGCACGTCCGTCATACTTATTAAATAGAGCTCAAGACAACACACGATCACGTTGCCAGTTCACGACTAACTAAAGTGTTTCGCTGCATCGTGTTTATACGCTGGTGGGGATGCACTACATACGGTCCTGCCGTACCGCAAACATCCTCAGCTCTATTTATAAGTAAAGCGGGAATATTCAGACAGCATGCATGAGCGGCGAGCGAATCTGGTTCGGATGTCTCTGGCTAGTCAAGGCCATCACCAATGTTTATCGGGCGTCTTGTAAAATGCACTAAGTTTAGTTACGTACGGGGTTTTATTGCGATGATAACGATCAATATTTGATTTTGCATTATAGCATAATTATATGTGCAAAACAAAAGCATAACAGGCTACTGTGCGCGGACAATAGTGTAAGTAAATTTATTGAACAATTCCCAGACCTACAGTACGATGGTGCTAAAGTAATTTGTTTAGTGTCATACCTCGATGTTCAGTCGGAAAAAAAGATACTGCTTTAGACACGTAAATACAGAACAACACAAACATACAAAATGTGATTCGATATCTGAGAAGGAGTTTGTGTTACATACGATTTATATGTTGACGGCTTGTAATCTACCATTTAGATTAGTAGACAATGAACCGTTCCATGAGTTTTGTAGTAAATACAATGCAGACTACAAATTGCCAAGCGCTCGAACGTTAAGAAACTATTTACCTACTGCGCGCGAAGAAATGGAGACCAGTATTAAATCGGCTCTAAAAATAAAAAACTGTGGTTAAGTTGTGATGACTCATCACAGACTACAGACTGTAAAAAAATTACTTCTGAATATCGTAGTACGTACACTGGAACCTCTTCAACAGTTATCTTCATTTATATTAACTAGTAGAAGTTATCAAAGTGTACCGGCGAAGAAGTTATTCAGAGTGTGATACTCAGTATTTAAAAAAAATTTGAATTGACAACAAACCAAATACTAATGTTTGTTATTGATACCGGCTCGTCAGTACTTTCTGCTAAATATAAGTGTCCCACTTTACTACATGTAACGTGCCTGTTACATGCATTACATCTGGTCGCAGAGACTATTCGACAAAATTACCCGAATTAGGTGGTAATTTATTATACCGGGTGCTGCATAAGTCAGTCTTCCAAACTGTATTTATAACGATCCATTAGAATTTAACGATAACTACACGCTCAAATCCAATAACACTATATGAATGATTACACAATGAAATGATGCTGTGGCGCTATCAATTTAATAGCGACCTTCAACGGAATAACACGATTCGTGTAGAGCGTGTACAACGTTGCCTGACTTATGCCGCGCCTGGTACAAACTGATTACTTGGTATTTCAGACTTTTTGAGTAAATGTTAACCTATGTTTGGGTAATTCTAATATGTGACTTTACACGTATGGTACGTGTGACTCTCATTTAATTTCGTAAAAATTTTAGAATTTTGGTTTACATAAATTAATAGTTTGTAAATGTATATACATGGCAACGTCATATTGTTCATCCGTTTAAATAAGTTTTTACCATTTACTCTTGAACTTACTTTGTTCAATAGTAGCTCTTTTCTAAAGCCTAAAAATTGTTAATACACTCTCTACACTACTGAACCATCTCAAACAAGCATCCATTCAAAATAATTTTTGTATAATAATAATATACGTAAATAACGGTAAATACCATAAAAATTGACACAAATGTTCGTTTAATTTTACACTAATTTTCCAGAATAATCTCAGGTGTATACAAACTTATACAATTAACTGTATGTATATCTATAACAGTGTGGGAAATAATTAACGAAAACTCTTTATGAAGTGAAGTCGCTTATTATAAACAGATCCAAATTGGCGGAAACTGTAGCTTATACTGAAACGGGCAGAAGCAAGAAAAATCCCTAACCACAATATAAATTAATAAACTCTAAATACGCATTTCAGTAACTAAGTTGCCATCTTCAGTAGGAGAATCTGAAAACGAAAGAGTGTTAATAGTGTTAAGCGTAGCGTTCTTGGCTAAGGTACAACCTTTGATGATATATTCTTCACCAAAACGCTAGTGGGATAACACAAAATTCACAACATTAAAACTAACCCTTATATGTATATTAGTTAAACCTAGCGTAAAAATTAATACTACAGTAACAATAAAGCATACAAACTAGACTGAGGAATTGGTCCATTGTCAGAATTCATTCATTTAATCTTATTTCTGTGTACATAAATACTTTCGTACTATCTTATTCTCTATAATTACTTGAACATAGAATGGCCTGTATTCCAAATATGTCGGACAGCGCTAATAGACCCGAAAAGTCTAGCATTGCCCGACATTGATGGGACACTCCAAATAATCTTAGATTAATTAAAGCTGTAAATAATTATAGAGAATTAGATAGCTACGAAAGTTAATACATTAAACTTACATCAAATGAGAACTAAAGAGTATTAAATCTCACTTTACAGCTCACCGATTTTGATGTGGCCGGTTAGAAGTACCGCCCTCGAGATGCGCACGAAATTCATAGGTAGGGGAACCTCTGGCATCCCTTATTATCCCTTACTAGGTCCCAATGTACGACTCGCACAAAGAGTTTGCATTTCATTTTTCCGAATACTGTCTCTATCTAACGACCTTACTTGACGCACGTACCAATTCTCCCACCGGCCACATCAAAATCGGTGAGCTGTACATGTAAATGTCGCCCAATGTGTTTCTTTAATTTCTACATTTCGACAAACTAAGTTTGTACCGGTATGCAGAACTCTACACGTCGCGCGAAGCCACCTTCCTGTTTTTTTTAGGATAAGGAAAAATTCGCGAAAAGTCACATCTATTCCGGATGTATGCATGCATTTCGTTCTTATTGGAGCTTGTCAACACGCAGTATCCCGGAGACAGACATGACTTCCACTTTTATACTTCGCGTATATTTAGTTAATATATTGAACTTACTGCAAATTTCACTACAAAAACGCCCAGGTTACATAATACGTAAAGTCATAAAAGACAGTATGAAAGAAGACTCAGGGCCACCCATTGACTAATGTCAATATCACTAACGCCAAAACTACCATTGACGTCCGCATGACCAGTGTAGGACAAAGCAAGCGGTTTCCATCGAACAGTTACAGCTATAACTAACGGAAGCAGTATTAACGTGTGAATCAGTCGAACTATATCAACAGCCTACATAACAAAAACAATTAAAACATATTTGAATGGATCAAGTGGAACACAGATATACGCGGTCACAACGGTGGCGGTAGAAGCGGTAGCGGTGGCGGTAGTAGCGGTAGCGTTCGCCAAACATATTTACGCAGTGGCGCATTTGTGACTTACTCATGCCAATTTCATTTCATTTGTTTGCATGTTATATTTTGTTGAAATGTATTTGGAAAAAGAAGCTTTGATTCTAGCAATTCCAAGTGACAACGAAGGAGAAACGTCTGGTTACATGAAATCAATCAAAAACTAAAACAAGAAAGCGAATTCCATTGTTTGTATAAGTAGCTAAGATTAGACGAAAAAAGATTTGTTCAACTCCCGGTGAAGTTCGAATATTTTCTGTACTACTACTTTTTTCTGGTACTAGTACTAGGTAATTCGTTATTTTTTGCTGTTGGCGCTGGATCAGTTGATTTCAGAGTAAGTACTGGATGATCCTTAGAAGTGTTTGCTTCATTATTGGTGCTTTTCTCATCGTCACTCAGCTACAAAGGACCAAGAGGCGTATCCGACAGAGATATATTAGAGTGTGTCTGGGCAAAACCGATAAATGGTCCAAATGTTTCCTTCAGTTGTGCTCATATCCAAGGAATATATTTCCTTTTCGGCCCGGTATGAGTTTTTTTCTGACCATAAATGCTTCGAATAATTATCTCTCAAATTTTTCCACATGCGAAGATCTATTTCCTGTTTTAATGGTATCTGGCAATTTCCTTATTGTCTTGGAAGAATAGATGGAAAACGTGTAACTATTAAATGTCCACCGAAAACCGGTTCACTATACTACTGCTGCCTGAACAAATTTTCTACAGCTTTAATGGCTATTGTATCATATGATCAAAAAGTCTTTGGATCGCTATTGCCGTGGAATTTACGAGCTATCTATGAAGTTATTTATTTCAATTAGTTCTGACATTTATTTGACAACTTTCAAGTCAGCTGGTTTTAATTCAAAATGTTTCAATTAGAACATAAAATTTTTATTATCAAATCATACTACAGTAAAGGAAATATAGGTGAAAATGGTAATTGGGTTTATTCACCTCGTTTATGTTTGAATGAGTTCCGTGAGAGATTTCCCAACTTCGCAATAATCGAACGAGATTTTTTTCGGCAACTTCAACGAACTGTGGACAAATTTGAAGGAACTGGTAATATCAGCGATAGTGTTCGATCTGGAAGAAGACGGGCTAGAAATGATGATGTTATTGATCTGGTTAGGCAACGCATGCAGAAAGAACCTACCTTATTCTTGCGTAGATTGAAACAAGAAATCAATTTAAGTTATGAGACGTGTCAAACCATTGTTAAACATGATTTGAACATGTTTCCTTATAAACTGCAGATGTGTCAGAAGTTACTGCCACCAGATTATCAGAAGAGAGTATCGTACTGTACCTGGTTTAATGACCATATGAATAACGATATCCTTGATTTAACATTGTTTACAGACGAATCTTATTTTTACCTATCTGGATACGTTAATAAACAAGTTATGCGTATGTGGAGCGCGAATAATCCTAATTGTCATAGTCCTAAGATTGGTGTTTGGGTTGCAATGTCCCGTAGACGGGTAATAGGGCCAATATCTTTTCAAGATACCACAAACGCTGAAAGATACATATATAAATCAAATACTTGATCCTTTTATCAATTGCATGATGAGGAACTTCATAATGGATACTCGAGTTGCTCGAGTAACCATGGAATATTTACGTCAATTTTATGATGAAAGGTTAATATCAGACGGACGTTACCCACCTAGCTCTTGTGATTTACGTCCTTTAGACTACTTCTTATTCCCATTGCTTAAAAATAACATTTTTAAAACTCCAGTTCACACTTTAGATGAATTACAGGAACGTATTGTTGAGAACTGTCTCACAGTAACACCTGATCTTTTAATTAAAGTTTTTCATAACATGGGCTGACGTGTTAACCGGTGTATTCAAGAACAGGGAAGACATTTTCAACATCTTTTATAATTTTTTATTGTAAAAGTGTACCTACCTGAATGATGTTTCATTGTGGGAGTTCTTTTCTTAACTGTATAGAGCTTTTTTTTTTATTAGTTATTAAAACTTCGTTTATTTATAAATGCATTCTGTAATCTCTATAAATGTTATTAAATATAACATACATAAAATGTAAATAAATACCATAACCTAAAATCTATTTTATTTGTGAGTTATGCGTACTTCAAGGTAATGAATCACAGAAGTAAATAATTTTATAGATAGCTTAACGTTTCATGGCTATCACGAACCAAAGACTTTCATCATACGTTAGATCCAGGATATAAATTCATTGGCATTGACCGAAAAAATAGTGATGGGGGAATATTTGAAACATCAAATATGGGTAAAAAATTTGCAAATGGAACAATTAATTAAAAAGCATTTTTAATCATATCAAAATATTATTAAAGATCGGGTCTGGTAAGCAATTTTCACACAAATATTAACTCGTAGTGTTCTCCACCTCTATTCTATTACAAATATTTTTGTTATATACAAAAAATATAGTTCGATTGATAGTGAAGACACATTAATACAGTTTACACTTACTTTCTTCAACACTGGTCATGTTCGTGATATTGACATAAGTCAAGGAACCACCATGTCCCACCATGCCGACTTTTGTCGCCTTTTGGCATCTAGCAAGGGTGTTTTAGTTGTGAGGTACGTCTTTCCCAAATTGTTATTTGTTTATTTTTTATAATAATGTAAGTCATAGTAAGTATTGTAAATATAATTGATTTCAAACTAACGTCTAAAGTTCTAATTTTCAATGTTTCTTCTTTTACACAATAAAATTTAAACTCGAAATTGCAAATAATAAAAAAAAGTTTACTCTTATTCCACCATCTAACACAGAATCCAATATTACAGCATTAATACTCAGCAAGTTTTACTAAAGCAGATATTTTAGAGAAAGAATTAAAAAAAATATGTCAACACTATTAATTCATGTTATATCGTGTTCGATAAACTTTTACTATTTACTTTTTTCTTTCTTTCCAGTCCACGGATAAAGAAGATATATGTGATCATCATTGCATTAATAGTGATAGTATGCATCGCATTATCCATCGCCCATTTTATGGGAGCTTTCTCCAAGACTGTTGGAAAAGCTTTGAGTCCACCTAATCCGATTAAACCACTTAAGCCATCTCCGTCACGACTTCATGTCTTTAGCAAAGCAGCAGTATGTGCTGATGCAGTTCCGTGTGCAAAGATTGGCAAGTAAGTATTTTACATATATAGCAATTATTCCTCTGATCTAACATGCAAAACCTAAACAATTATAAAATTTCGAGAATGATTTATTATTTATCATAAGCATGAACTTCATCTAATATTCATTTAAGAGTAATGTGATGTTCAACCTGCTTTTTGTATTAAGAAAAAATAATAATTCGTTAATTTCTATCCATCTGTATACAGTGCATTCGTAAAGAAGCTGATAAATTCAATAAAAACCCTCGAACCCGTCAATTTTTATTTTTAGTTTAGAGTTTTCTTACGTGAAACTGAAATATACAGGTATCTCCAAAAACCTATATGTTATATTTTTTTTTAATGTAACATTTTAATTTAATTTACATGATTATGTTTTCATTTTTAATGTTTACGATAATCTTACTTCAAAATTTCCTTATGTATCATCCAAAATTATCTTGTCGTATGAAAAAAAATCTATACTTTCTAATGCTGTAATAAAAAATGGGTGTCTAGATTTTTAAAAAATATGACGTCATATTGGTTTTTGGAGATATCCTGTATATTTCAATTTCACGTAAGAAAACTCTAAATTAAAAATTAAAATCAACGGGTTCGAGGGTTTTTTTTGAAAAACATCTCCCTAATTTTGCGCTAATTTCCGCGAATTTATCCGCTACTTTACGAATGCACTGTAGGTATATGTAAGTAAATGTACGCACTTACATACATACAGTGAGTCATGCAAGTATTCATACCTTACGTATTATCGCATGTTAAATGGAATTTACCCTACTACGTTTGAATACTAACTAATTTGTTTCTTCATAATGAAAGCGTTGCTTATAGTAAAAGTCAAAAGGAAAAGATAAGCTTTATTTACAAAAAATAGAGCTTGTCCAAAATCGGAGGACACCAAGCAATGCCAAGGATGTGACGACACAAAATATGGCAACACTTGAAAATATTCAATTTAGGGCACATTCTTATGTACAAACAAGACACGTTCATTTTTGGGAAATATTTTGAGGTTATATTTATACACACATACAGACATTCAATGATTTTAAGCAAAATATCTAGCATTAATTGTATTTCTATAGTATAATATAAATTCAAGCTTTAAAGAAAGTGCCATATTCAAATGTGGATATATTAAAAATGACATGCAATTGTAGGCATTAAAATAAAATATGTACAAAAGTTGCACTTATTACATTACTGAACATTTTATTTAATGTTCATAAAACCAAATCAATATCGGCATTACCTACCTCTATAATAAATCGTTCACAATAATTATCCATTATATGCTTCTCGTGTACGTTTTCGCATTTTATATCGAAAGCATTCAAAAGTATAACCTTAAATTTCCGTAAAATATTTTGCTCCGTATCTACGTAATATATGAACCCTTAAGTAGCCTTAGAAAAGCTGGTGTCTAATTTAAATACAAACGAGAGATAATAAAAGGGAAAAAGGTAAAATATCAAACAAAGGCACAAATACAAAAAAGGATATTCTTTGAATTTGGCAGCTAATAGATCAATATTTCATGATGATCTGTAATGTCTCCATCCCACCTATCCTCGTCTGTAATATATTTTAACATAAGTGTAAAGTATCCCTTGTATCGCTGAAAACTATTCATACTTCTTATATTTTAACTACTAAATAAGTAAATATTAGGTAACTAATTCTTAACGCGCCCTATAAGAATTTTGGCATGTTTTGCACCAATGATTTAGTAACATTATAGTCAATATTTGCCCATATTTCCTGTATCTTACACTTGAGGGTCTCTTTATTCTGTATTTGGATTTCTTTTAATTGTGTGTTAATAGACAATGTTTGCCGAATGTTTCGGATCATTGTAAATATCATTATAAAATATTCAGATATTTAACTTGAGATCCGTATACTATTTCTGGATTTAACAAACTAATTGCTTCATTTTAGCATGTTACTAACCACTTCTTATTTAAATCCATTCTTCTGCTATAAGAAGAGGACATCAGTGTCTAGGTTTTCACACTCAAAGTCAACATAATTTCTACTGCGACCCATGATTAAAATAGATAACTACACGATTTGAAAAATTGAATTAAATATGGAGACATATGAACAATCAATAAAAATGCAGTTACCTACATTGTCGTCTACTGTTTTCACAATATTAGTAAAATTTCAAAATAGTTCTATACGCAAAAAATACAAATTATTTCGAAAACAAGATTATATAGCTCCACTTTACAGATAATAACAATATTACCGCCAATAATAAAAATATATATTACAATAACCGATGGCATCAAATTACTCCAAATGAAAAAACTATAAACGCACGCCACACAAAAGCTTAGATTATATTAATTATGTATATACTCGTGTATATATATATATATATATATATATATATATATATATATGTATATACAGGGTTATGATAAAGTAACGCACAAAATTCATAAAACGTACAATGTTCATTTTTGAAAAAATGCAAAAACACGTCAAACAGTTTATTTCATTCCGCGTCTTTTAACATAAGTCAAAAAAATAAAACGTCAAATTTGTCAAAGTTATGACGTCATCAATATTTTTTTTTTAATATGAAGCTTGGTTTTTTTTTTTTACTTTATTTGATAAAGCTTGTTGTTCTGCATTATAAAGAATTATTTGAAGTAGGGGTCACATAAGAAAAAACTGAGAGAATTAATAAAAAACAAAATAAACTTTATTATAGTAATAACATTTAAATTAACTAAACAGTCCATTATACCAAAACGATTTCTTACAGGAATTGTTTAAACTGTGCCCCGTTCACTATCTGACATAGGCCAAGACGATGGTAGACCTGATTTACAGAGTCTTCGATCTGCGGAGTTATACGAGTCATTTCATGTCTAATTCGTTCCATTAAGTCTTCTAAATTGTCTGGTCGGTTAACGTAGACCCGACTTTTTAAATGTCCCCAGAGAAAGAAATCAAGGGGGGTGAGCTCAGGTGACCTAGGTGGCCACTCTATTGGTCCACGTCTTCCAATCCACCTTCCTTCAAACTGGTTATCCAGAAACCTTCGAACATTAAGACCATAATGTGGTGGTGCACCATCTTGTTGGAACCAAATACTGGGATCCAAGTTTTCCCTATTATTTGGATCCGGAAATGCCGCAATTAGATCCGGAAGCACTGCCATACGAAGATGTTCCAAATATCGCTCAGCTGTTAAATTCCCACGAAAGAAATAAGGACCAATAAATTTTTCCCTGACGATTCCTACCCATACATTAATTTTTTGGGGCGCTGGGTGTGTTTTGTCTGAATCCAGTTGGGATTTTCCCGAGCCCAGTAGCGACAATTGTGTCGATTTACTGTACCACTTAAATAAAACGTTGCCTCGTCTGAAAATACTACACTATTAAGCAAATTTGGATTTTCGTCACAATGCCTCATGAAGATTTCACAAAATTCCAAACGTCTGTCCGGATCATCTTCTGAGAGTTCGTGAACAAGTTGAACTTTGTATGGGTGCAGTTTTTCTTTTTTTAAAAACTTTACTACAAACGACTGACTAACATCTTGTTGTAAGGCAATTTCTGCTGTAGTTGCGTGAGGGTTGTCTTCTAATGACAGCAAAATATCTAACTTTGCATCGTCGCTTATTCCCGGTCTTCCAGATTTTGGAGTATCACTTACGCTTCCTGTTTCATTAAATTTTGCAACAATTCTGCTTACTGTGCTTCTAGCAATTGGAGGTCTTTCAAAATGTGTTTCGTTAAATAAAGCACATGCTTCTTCATGACTTCGAAGTCTATCGCCGTAACCTACCATCATTAGAATTTCTATCCTTTCTCTTTCCGTTAAAGGAGCCATCATAATAAAATTGGTATGACACTAATTGTAAGACTGACACTGACAAACAGTTGTTTTATTACTTGGAAACTTTAAGTTTTAATTCTTTTAATATTTAGTTTCTTTTCATAAATTCAAAAACTAGTTTATTTTGTTTTTTATTAATTCTCTCAGTTTTTTCTTATGTGACCCCTACTTCAAATGCTTCTTTATAATGCAGAAAAACAAGCTTTATCAAATAAAGTTAAAAAAAACAAGCTTCATATTTAAAAAATATTGATGACGTCATAACTTTGACAAATTTGACGTTTTATTTTTTTGACTTATGTTAAAAGACGCAGAATAAAATAAACTGTTTGACGTGTTTTTGCATTTTTTTCAAAAATGAACATTGTACGTTTTATGAATTCTGTGCGTTACTTTATCATAACCCTGTATATATATATATATATATATATATATATATATATATATATATATATATATATTTGAACGGCTAGGTAATTAAAACAATATTTAATTTATGATGACGTTTCTGTAATACATATGGTACCTTTTTCAAAACTGTAATATTTATTGAAAATATTAAAAAAATTATAAGATTACAAAGTTAAATTAAAACTACTTACACTAAAATTGTGCTGTTAAGATAAGTTATTTTAAGGATTAGTTTAGTTATGTAAATATATCATCAGTAGATGTAGAACGCTCGTTTTCTGCATATAAGCACATTTTCTTCTCCGCGACGCACTTGATTTTCGGAAATTAGCGTGGAAATACATCTGATATTGCAAATATTTACCCATTTGTGACTTCATGAAAGACGATAAATGTTTCAGCACTCTTTATAAATGTATACCTTATTATTTATTTATATAGGTTTCGGTGAGCTTCGGTTTTTAACAGTCATAATTTATTAATAATAAAATTATTACTCTAAACGAGCGAAGTACGCTCAACGTTGTCCGACGGCGACTGACAAAATATACACACGCGCGAGAACAAGCCGCCGATGCGATGTTACTCGAATGAACATCTTAATTATTATTATAACCTCCTATTAATCATTCATTAATGTCATTATTCATTTTACTGTATACGAGGGACAGACAAAATTATTGAGAATAAAAAACACGGTTAATATTTTCTAGACTTTTATTTTAAATAAGCTCAAAGCAATTCCCTTCAGCAATGATACACTTGACCATTCGTTCTTTCCACTGTTTAAAAGCTCTCAACCAATATTCTTTCGGAATATCTTCAAAATAAGCGTGAACTGCGGGATCAACCTCTTCTTCGGACGAAAATCTTCTAACCCACATATTGCGTTTAATCCAAAAAAATAGCCAAAAGTCACACATTGCGTACGGCGGATGTTCTATTACTTTTATATTTTTTCCAGCTAAAAACTCGACAGTTAAAACTGCCGTATGTGACGATGCATTTATCGTGGTGGACTATTAAGTAATACTCTGTGAATATATCAGAGACACCTTTCCGGAAGTTGATAAACTTGTATCCGCTTTTAAAAAAGTTTTCAGAAGAGCACCATTGAGAGTAGCTCTTTACAGGGGAAACCCTCTATCTTTGTCACTGCCTCATTCTCCATTAATAACTAGATGGTTACAAGCTACTAGTTTTTATGCAGAGAATTTCGATAGTTTACAAAATTTCGTTACATGTTTAAATGACGATGCTCGAAATATTTCTGAGTGCAAAGAACTAATACAAATTTCAAATTTAAAAAATCAGTTGTACTTTCTTCAGAAACACTTTCGAAATTTGCCAAAACTAATCCTTATTTAAAAAATCCCAAAACCCCAAATTAAATGATGGATTAACCACATTAGATGTGGCTATTAATAATTTGAAAAATATTCCAAGTGACTTCGGATGTGGCCTTCGGCGCTGTTTTTAATATAAATCCAGATTTAATAACATTGCGGCAATTGTGTATGGGGACAATGCCTCCAACTCTAACTGCTAAATACGCTGAAATAAAAGAATATTTCCAGTATGCACCTATAACCAGTTACAATGTAGAAAGGACGTTTTCTACAACGATGTATTTCATTCAACGAGAACAAATTTTACAGAAGAGAACCTTAAGAAAATATTGCTAGTTAATATTAATACTCCTTTACTCAACTTGAACTACAAAATGAACAAATAAAAATGTATTTCGTATTTTATAGATCACCACCCGCTTATTTTGCAATTATATAAATAAAATTAAAAACATATTAAAAGTACAAATTTTCAATAGTACGCCCGTGGGCCTCTCGTGTCCAGTCCCTAGTTATAACGACCGTAACTTCAACAACAAAACGTAAGATGACACAAAGATTTGCTCTAAATAAGCACTGTATTATTGTTTTTCACAGTCTACTAGAATACTACACTGTATTATTGTTTTTCACAGTCTGCTAGATTTTCTTATTCTCAATAAATTCAGTTTATTCCTCGTATTATTTTTAAAAGAAATCGAATCTGCTAGGGTATAATTTAAGTGGGCCACTGTATATGACAAATTTATGAAAACTTTGGTGTTTGTTATTTAGATTTATAGTTTATATTCCTGGAAATAAAGTAATTAAGAAAAAACTTGGATTTTTTAAATATTTCCTATAATACTTATTGTTAGTTTGAAATACTGCAATTTATAATGTTTTGTGTGCATATCAATTTACAACATTGTAATAACACTGCAACACATATTAAAAGATCGTGACCTCGCTTTATCTCGAACGAAAGCATTATAATAGTCAACAACTGTATTTGTAAACAATTTGATTCGTTAGTTTGTGGTTAAAATTAAATGATTAGAAGGCAAAAATAAATTGATAACGATAGGTTTTATCGCGATGTTATGTAAAAGCTTTCCTACCTGCTTAGCTAAGCATAATTTTGTTAAAGAGAAAAAACAACACGATTGCTTATCAATTTTTGTCAATTACTCATTTTAATAGGTCTTTGTTCCGTAAACATAGATTAAATTGTGTTTGTCAACAGTTTTTGAACAATCATAATAATGATGCAATTCTCCACAATATTGCAAAATAATATTTTGTTAATATTAAACGTGAAGTATTTACACTGTTCACGATTGGAATTGCATCGTTTCTATAACTATTTTCAAACACTATACGAGGTCTGTCCGCAAAGTATCCGACCTAGAGCTGTAACTTAGTACGTAGCTGCGCTATTATCAAAAACAGGCATTTACCATGTAAGAGAGCCTTTTATGAATGCCTCAACAGATCGCATAGTTCTACTGGTGTTCAGTCGACGGGCCTACGCCATTGAATGAAGGTCAGATATCGTGCGCGCGTCGCATTCACGATGAATAAAAGCAGCGAACAAAGAGTTTGTATGAAATTTTGCTATAAACTTGATCATTGATGTTTGGAAACTGTTTTCCTCCTGGTTTGAAGGAATTTTTGGAAATTTGGTTGACCGAAATTAAGTTTTAAATAAAACAATAGTTTTAAATAACACTAATATATTTACAAGATAATTATTAATAAATTGAATCCATTAATTGAATATAAATTATCTTGTAACCATATTAGTGTTATTTCAAACTAATGTATTATTTAAAACTTATATTTCGGTCAACCAAATTCCGAAAATTCCTTCAAGCCAGGAGGAAAAATATGGTCCTTCGAGCCAGATTTTAAATAATGAAATTTTTGTATGTCTGGTATATATATTGACGTCGATTAAACAGGAAAATGTGTCATGAAAACCAGTCCATTCTTCATATGATTCTGCAAAATCAGGTAGCGTTATACGAGGTAGACGTATATTTGATTAAGTATCCGAATTCGATAACTCTGTAGCTGGTTTATGTTCAACATTAACATTTGACATATTTGATATTAGTTTACGAATTTAACTTACGACTTTGAAATACATATTTTCGAAATCTGCATTTTCTGTGTCCTCACATTCGCCTTCCTCAATTTGTGTTTGTACAGAGTGGCCCAAAATGACCGAAGGGGTTTGAGTTCATTATAACTTCTTATTTAAGACATAATTATTAATTTTTTTAAATTTTAAATACAGTATACCTATTAATGGAGAATATTTTTAATTTAATTATGAAAAATTGTACATATCTCGCAAGTGGTGGCCATTTTCTGCTTCACATATTCGTGCTCTTTCCAAAACATTTTCCATAACCTTTCGCAAAACTTCAGGTGTTATGTTGTTGATTTTGTCGCGTATATTATTTTTTAATTGCTGTATGGTTCGAGGCTTATTAATATAGACTTTTCCTTTCAAATAACCCCAAAGGAAACAGTCTGAAGCGGTTAAATCCGGTGAACGCGGAGGCCAATTAAAATCGCTTGTACGGGAAATAATTCGTTCACCAAAGATGTCGCGTAAAAGAGCCATTGTATCCCTCGCAGTGTGTGCTGTGGCTCCATCCTGTTGGATGGAAACGGCGACACAGTGTTCATTTTCAAAAAAATATGGGCCAATTATCCTTTCCGACGAAACACCGCACCAAACGGTACACTTAAGTGGGTGTAATTCTCGCTGTTGAACTACTCTTGGATTTTCCGTAGCCCATATCCTGCAGTTTTGCCTATTAACTAACCCATTTAATTGGAAATGGGCTTGGTCGCTCATAATTAAATTATGAATGAAATCATGATTTTCTTCTGCTTTCTGACGAAAATAAATTGCATAATCAAGTCGTTGCTGGTAATCTGTCGGTTTCAATTGTTGGACAAGCTGAATTTTGTATGGAAACATTCTTATTGTATGCAAAATTCTCTGCAGCAGTTGTGTCGAACGTCTCCTGGTTGATGTTTCTCCATCTTCCCGAATACTCTCCTGTACCCGTTCAATATTGTCATCCGTGTGCACTGTTCGCCGTCTGCCGGCACCAGGAAGGTTCCTTACTGCCCCTTGTTCTCGAAAATTTGCAACCAGACGGTTTATTGTTGACTCTGAGGGTCCAAGCCGCACATTAAAATAACGACGATATGCACGCTGAGTCAAAACAATGGATCGTTGATTTGAGAAATAAGGTTCAACGATTTTGGCACGTTGTTCAATTGTGTACTGTTCCATTTTAAATTCCCCAAGTCTTCTTTACAAAATACTGAAAACAAAAAAAAATTATAATGAAAAAGTTATAAGGAATTAAAACCCCTTCGGTCATTTTGGGCCAGCCTGTATATTTTCAAATTGATTTTGAAGTGGTTGTAATTTATAGTAGCGTTCCTTGAGCTCTTCCAAATAATGTTTTTGTCTAAAGAGGTAATGTATACAGCTGCTCGCGATAAGGTTGATTTTAGCTTTGTTCTTTGACTTTTAAGGTCTTTAATGCGGAAGTCATCATTTTGAAGCAAATAACAATTTTTAGGATACTGATCGGTAAATAATTAAGAAAAGGAAGCTAATTGGAGACTTGCCTCATTAATTTGAGTGTGCTAATGCTGATGAAGATGTGGATGATATTCTGCTCCTTTCAATATAACTGTATAATTTTGTGTTTGACCCACCGCTCACGGGGCGTAACTTTCGTATAAGCTGGTTATTTACTTTTATTGGTTGTTGGCAGTTATATTGAAAGTTGGTGTATTTTCTGAATATTTTATTTATTTTACAAAAATACTTAAACCTAATTTCATAAGATAAATCTCGGACTGTAACACACATAATGTTAACTTAAACTAAATTCTTTACTGTTTGTTTTAGATTGTATATCTTGTTCTGTACTGTGTTATGTTAAGAATGTGAATGTTGTATACAGAATAATTGTTGTATTCAGAATGATTGTTGTGTTACAAGTTGATATAAAATATACCACTACCCTTACATAACTAAAATGTGCGGATATGTTTGCCGTCATTGTTGTGGAATTTACCTACATTATTACATCTTGGAAATTTACCTGTGCAACAATAACCGATGTTTATGATAATCTAAAAGATCTTACTAATATATGTTTTAGAATAAAAAACGGAAAGAATGGAAATAGTTTATTACTATCAGTATTAATAATCATGATATAATATAGCAGTACATACGTTATATTAAAGAATAGTATATAAATGTTTTATATTTTTTAGTTTTTATCACATCACACTAGTTTCTCTTAGGCACAGGTAATAATACGTGCTACATTCGAAGTTGACTAGTAATGTGCCTCTAGAGCATGTAAATATGATGTAATATAAAGTCAAATAGATATTAAAATCAAAACACTATATTGGCTTTTAATTTCACAAATATTTTCACTAAAACAAAAGAATTCATAAATAAATCTATGATAAAAAGTGCAATCGTAACTTAGAAATCTAAAAACCACTATTCCTATGTTATGAATTTCCAATATCAACCAGAATAGTTAGTTCTTTAGCCCTAAATACATTAAGTAAGTATACCTTTTTCTAGATTTTATTTTTATTCTTGTTTACACGGAAAAGAATTATTTCATATGAGTAAACGTCAAACGTCCGAGTTGCTTTAATTTGTCAAAAAATTCAAAGAGACAAAAAGGTTACTCACTTGAGCTTAAAACATCATCTTCCTCTTCTTCTAAAGTAATTATGAAAGGTGCGATAGCATTTTGGTCAAATCCCACTTCCCTATCCCACCATTTTTCAATCTCAGCTCAGTGTGTGTCACACTATTAGCCCATACATCAGCAGTTACTTGATTTAGTGCATCTTGCACAACCTTTTACAGCCTTCATTAGTCCTATCATATTTACTTAATAATATCTTTTTATAATTCCACAAATTAATTCTGTAAAGTTAATATTACAGTGATATGGAGGCGGTCGAAGATCTGTGTGGCCATATTGCTCTGTTAATTCATCGGCCTCATAAATAGGTGACGGCTTGTACTTTCAAATAAAATTTATTAACTATTTGAACTAAACTCAGTAATTATTTTATGTACTAACAGTCTAACCAACTCCAGTAACTGTATTTTTAATACTGTCTTGTCGAAGTTGATTTTATTGTTAGTTAACCATTTCTGAATTTGGTATTTTGTCGAAGATGAAGTAGGAGATTTATTTATTATTGTCGTATGATAGCTCGCATTATCCATAATAATAACTGAAGGGTTTTCTAAATTTTTAAGTAGCTGATTTTCGAACCATTCTAGAAAATTTTCTGGATTCATATCCCCACGGTAACCCATGCTTTTACAATTTGTTGCAAAGATTAATTCTGCTCCAGGAACGAAATCATTATTGCCACCAGCATCTATAACTATATATCTACAGAACAAAAGTCAACGACATATTGCCCATGCCAATACTTTTTAAATAATTAATAACTTTTACCACTTGCTTGTTTTGCGTATACGGATTTAATATTATCATTTTGCCATGATTTTTGAGAGCTTCCATCTTAAAAAATCCAGGTATCATCAAGAAAAACAAACTGGAATGTGTTTTTATTTTTAAAACGCATATACTGTTGCAAAATTGTTATTCTTTTCAAAGGCAATTCCATTAATGCTCGTTTTGGGACGTCTTTCTTAAAATGGAAGCCAATATTTTGCAATATTTTCCACAAGGAAATAGTGCAACCAGTGAATATTTCACGTTCTCGAAGAACACTGTTCAATGTACCAAAAGTAATATATTGTTTTGCATTTGTTAAAGAATAAATAATATTTTTATAAGTTTTATAGAATAATAGAATACATACTATTACTGTACATGTCATAAATTGAATTTCTAACTGCACATTGACTAAAAGCGTCAATATTAACAGTTGGTCTATCCTTATTACGTTTTCGTTTGGGATTGCTTACAGGTTTTCCTTGTTTGGCCGTAGAAGAAATCCGATTAATGGTATTAACATTTATATTAAATGCATTAGCCACTCTCTAAAAATAAATATGCATATTATATGAAATAAAACAAACAATTCTGAATAAATTACCTCTCGTCCACAATTTAATGGCAATAGAGGTTCCTAGTTATCGTGTTGTGCCTCAAAATATGTAATATGTGACAAAACTAACTCTCTTGCCTGTTTTCCAAGCGGTTTAGGTATGATTTATTAGTTCTAAGAAGATCTAATTGTGAAAGACGAAAAATGAAGATAAATAAAACGAGAAAAATAAAATGAACAATAATAATATGAAACGGTGACTAACAGATGACAAGCGGATATCATATGATAATCATTCGTGACAACACTGCGCGGAATAGGTGACACTGAAAATCCAAATTTTATAAAATATCGGAGAAATTATATGTACTACGTTAGTAAATTGAATTTCTTAAGTTTTTGTACCTGATATTACTGGTTATGACGTGACTGATTACTTATCGTAAAAATACTATATACAATATCTATATCACCACCATATGCTCCTTTCGCAAAATATTTAATTGTTGCAAGAATTTGCATCTCAGGGGCTAGTGGCAATCCATGATTATTGTTGGTTAAAAGTTGGTGTTGTATTAAATTGACAATTCCTTGATCAACTTCTTTTCTCATGTGGTATTTTGTTAGAAATTGAGCATTATCATATACCTCAAATAGATTCAATGGTTCCAGATATACGTTTGGGTTTCAAATGATATCTACCTGTGCTTCCTCAACTTCTTGCAACTCCGCTTGTACATCAATTAGATCTTCCATACTTTAAAAATTATATACTTTCAATAATACAAACTTTAAGTAAGATATTATACTTACATTCTTCTTATCTCAACGAAATATCAAATTCTTCTGTATGCAAAATGCGTATGCCTACGGACTTGTTTTCACGGTTGCCACATATTTTGCTCTATTAAGATTCTATTAGTTAGTAGCCATTAAGTATGATGAAATACAGTGCACTCGCGATAATATGAACTAATGAAAACAAGGGCAGTTCAAATTTTTGGGATTGTTCATATTTACAAATGGCACAAAATTTTAATAAAACCAAGTCATTTACTTACCACCTAAAGTTCTTTCCTGTATAAATAAAAGTTTAATTTAAATAGTTTAAATTTTAAAACATAAAAGGAACTTTTTCATTAAGTTTGTTTGCAGCAAACAAAAATATACTTATTTCTATACATATTCATATACATAAATGCTAGCGGGCTTATTCATAAAAATTATGCAATGTTTAATAAGCTCTTATATGACAAATGTTTCACAGAAATATGTCAAATAAGAGCTTAATAAAAGTTGTATAGTTTTTTTTGAATAACCCCGTAGAAATATAAAGCTAATGTTCAAAAAAGTCGGTTATCTTCTTTTGCCGTTTCTTTTGGTCGAGAACTTTTAAAACTGCCTTCTCACGTAAGTCTCTTAAAACATTTAAAACTCGCTGTTCAACCATTTCACCTTCAGCCCAATCCAACGCCTTATTGAAAATATCGACAGCCTCCCCGACTTTAATCGTCCTCTTTGGTTCCTCCACACAATCATCTTCATCGGATATGGCTTCTACTTCATTATCTTCACATTCAATAGCATCCTCATTCCATTCTTTAACGTTCGAGGCCGTATATTCAACCTATGAAAAAATATAGAATAACACACAATTTTAAGTACATTTCAGAGAATACAAACCTCGGGTAGTAAGGCGCATAAAACATTGGCGGCGCTTTCTTCCAATTTACGTAAATTCATTTGCAAATTTTCTCAAACAACACTTAGAGGAATTTCATCTTCGGGATCATCTTGATTCACTACCATATTTAAAATGTTGTTCCAGCATTTGGATAACACAGCTGAATCCACTCTTCTCCAAGCTGATTCCAAAATAATGATAGCTTCCTTCAATGTAGTCTGCTTCATAGTTTCTATCAAACCACCCCCTTTAGCAGCAATGGAAGCCAAAAGGCTATTTCTGTAATACAGCTTTGTGATCCTTATAGCATTTTGGTCCATGGGCTGGATGAGTGGGGTCACGTTCGGTGGCATAAACATCACAAAAATAGAGCCGTTTTCAGATTTTAATTCGTCGTCAGGTGGGTGAGATGGGGCATTATCTATTAAGAGAATAGCTTTCACTGGAAGCCCTTTTTTGGTTAAAAATTGTTCCACCTGAATTATGTAAAAAATATTTTAAAATGAATAGGTATGTGTCGATTAATGTCAATATAAAAACTTTTACCTCTGGAACAAATGAGCGATGAGACCAGTCTTTAAAAATGTTACCAGTCATCCACGCTGATTTAGAATGACGATAGTGAACAGGGCAATCAAAATTCTGGAAACAACGGGGTTTTTTTGACTTTCCGACAACAAGCAGTTTGAGCTGATGAGATCCCGTAGCATTTGCACAGCACAGGAAAGTAACTCTTTGTTTTTCAGTCTTTGTACCTGGGGCTGATTTTTCCTGAGACGACACGTATGTTTTGGTTGGTAAAATTTTCCAAAATAAACCCGATTCATCGGCGTTATAAAGTTGATCATTACTTAATCCAAGCTCTTCAATCTTCGATCTAAGTGCCACTTTAAATGGTTCAACCAACTGGGGTTGAGAAGAAAGTTTCTCACCAGAAATTTGGAGCAATCTTACACCGAGTCTCTTTTTGAAATTCTGCAGCCATCCGTCACTCGCGTTGAAGTCAGAGTTATTTTCCTTAATATTATAATGAAGCTCCTTGGCCTTTTCTTTCAACATTAGTCCACTGATGGGGAATTTCTTATCCCTCATACGCATAAACCATTTATACAATGATTTTTTAATTTTTGGGTACTCCCACGGTCGCATAGTTTTTCTTTTTCCAGGTCCGATGAATGTATTGTTGACACATTTTTAAATTGCATTTTTATTCTTTTTTATTCCAGATACTGTGGACTTTGTCACTCCATATTTCTTCGCTAAATTAGTAACACTTGCACCTTCTTGTAAATTCTCCAAAATTTCATATTTTTCCTTTAAAGTTAGAAATTTATGTTTTTTTGTATGCATATTTTACAAATTATTCACTTTTAATTAACACTTAAAAACCAAACATGCGTTTGCGTCTGCACACATGTAAAAACTAACTAAAAAGTGCACTTGTTTGTTTGACCATTGACATTTGGCATTCACATGTTAATAACTCGGTGTTTCCCCTAATTTTTATACATATTATGTAGCTGAAATCCGTTTCAAAATAAAAAAAATAAATGTTCATATTTTAAAGCTTTTGTACAAAGTTCACAAAGTTCATATTTTGGAGTAGTCAATGGCAGAGAAAAAGTGTTCATATTTTGGGGTGTTCATTTATTAGGGTGTTAATATTATCGCGAGTGCACTGTATTCGACTATGAATACGAGAACATGAAAGCATCTTAGCACTCTCTTAGTGGTTACTAACTAATAGCGTACTAACACCTTATTAACGTCACGACTATGCATATGGCAGCTAAATTTTAAATTTCATACTCAAAGAAATTTTCATATATTATACAAGACACTTGAAAATGCTCGATTATAGGAGACATATTGCCAGACCAAAGGTCGAGTTGTTTTTTTTTTTCGAGAATTTTCAAGCGTCGACTTGTTTATTGATGAAAATCAAAAGAAAAAAACTAACTAACAAATCTGGCAATTCAGTACTGTCAAATGATTGAAGCCGAAATCATAGTAATTTAATCGTAGTTTTGGCAGCGACAATTTAATTTATCTGTCAAAAACATTACATTTTAATACACGTTATGTTAGTTTTACATCGGATAAACTGCTACATGTTTGGAAGTGGATAAACTGCATGTAGATTTTCCAATAGTAACGAGAGTTCAATTCTGACAATAACGTTCAGATAAACGTCATACATAAGCTTTTTTATATTCAAAGATGTGTTGTTTTGACGTTGTTTAAAGAAAAATATTTTTGTTTATTAATTTTAATTAAATGATTCATTAAATTGTCTTACCAAATACCATTCGAGCTTGTGTTTATTTCTCGAGCAAACTTTCGTTTTGACAAAACTCAAACTTTCTTGCTTAAAGGTAACACGACTCGAACAAATAACAAAAGGTAAAACAAAAGGTTTTATTATGTTATTTGTTCTCGTCAGTTACCAAGCAACAAACCTTTCGTTCAAGCGTAAGTTTGTCCGGATAAACACAAGCTCTTATGGCATTACCACCGAATATACAAGAGTTCGTATATTCGATTAGACAAAGGTTCGTATATTCGATTTGCGTCACAATACGTCAATAACCGCTGTAATACATGACAACTACGGAAAATCCTACATTTTTATTGGTTCATAATTTTAGAATGATATAGTCTAAATTATTCTACTTGCTTGAGTATATATGGATAGCATTCTCTTAAAGATAGAAGATTAATATCAGATTTCGGGTTTCTGTACAAGATAGTTAACAATTGCCTGGATAGTCCGTATTGTGTTGTTAGTTTAAATTTTCATGCTGGTGGATGTGACAAAGTAGAACCCAAACGTGACACATTTAAGTACTACTTTTTATTTGCCAATTTGTAACACCTACGCAAATATGAACGCACCCTTATATAGAATTTGTAGAGATTATGTCAATTATTTTAACAGTATAGATGTGTTTAATTTAAGTTACAGAACTGTTTTATTATTGGCTAAGCAACTTCTTGATTGATTTTTCTTGGCGTTATTTGAGTTCTTTTTTTTATCAGATTTTCTTTTGTGTAGGTACCTGGTTTATTATTTTATTTATGTAACTGTGTTATACTGTTATTGGGACTATATGTCCTGTTCTGTATATAGTCTCTTTGCAACAGTAAATAAAAAACAATAATAATTTATTTGTTTTTTTTTTCACATTTCGGGAATTTTTGGGTAGCACCTCGTATAAATCAACTTTTTACTAAATCTGAAGAGAACTGTATAAATGCCACTTAAGATCTTTGTAAACATATTAACTTCTTAGCTATAAGAAGATTGCAACTGTCAAATTTAATATATAATTTACCGAATTTGTTCAATCTTGGGCACTCAATATTTTTACATTTCTATTCAGCAACACAATAATTAAAATCTTATTCTTCTCCAAGATTATTTTTATTTAATTGTTTTTAATAAACATATATGTATTATATTTTTGTTTTTACATTTTACATAATCAACAAATGCGTTATCAAAAGTAATTACACCTTGTTTAGAGGCAAGCGTGCTTACGAATGAATTGTTAGAATAAATGTTCATGCCAGCTGTACCCGCATTCCGAGTGATAATGATAAATTTGCTATTCATAGTACACGCACTACGCTTGAGTTATTTTTGAGAAAATATATTGATTATAATTGTCATTTACTTTAAAGTCTCTGGACTTTATTGTCGAGTGAACTTTGGCACAATTTGTAAATTTTCCAAAAATATATTAACACAAAAAGAAATATTTTTTACTTTGTGGAATACCATAAATCGTCCTCTTAAATAATATACTTCCTCATATTTCTGGAGTAAATAGACTTTGGAAGATTTCCAAACACTTTCCTCCACTATTTCAATGAATTACACGAAACAAATATGTATTATTTATTAAAATTTTACCACCTAAAATTGGCAATGTTAAAAATTATGAATTTGTAAATATCCCCAAAATTTTAAAACAATTAGTAATAGGCAGCATCTGTGATATATGAAATGTAATTCTAAAAGAAAAACTTTTTTGTATATTTGCTGCCATCTGGCATCGTGTTAATGGACTTACACCTATGTAACGGGTGTTCAGAAACATTCGAAGTTAAAGTAGTCCTTGAAAATATGAAGTCATGTCTGAGATAGATTGATTTTTGACAGACAACAGTTGACATTTAATAATTATTACAAATCAGATACTTAAGTAAAGATATATGATTTTTTGTTCAGAGCCCACTTGACTTCGAATGTTTCTGAACACCCGTTACGTATTTTTTCTCTTCAAGGTAAGGTTGCCACTTTCGGCATAGTCTCTTTTGCCGTCAGATGCCACTAAATTATATGGAGCTACCGGACAAAATTTGGTATACCTTATGAGGCGATTTGTTTAAGCTTTACTTTACTTCACTAGCCTAGCTGATGACATAGATAAAACATAACTCTTGCTCGACATGTTTTCACACAACATGTGTTCACCATTTTCTTTTCAATCACAATAAAAACATAAATACTATATTCAAATAATAAAATATATATATATAGACTATTAAGTATTATCGACCGTACTGTATAAGTAAAAATTTCATTAACGGGTGAGCGGTCTGTCAAGTAAAAATAAAACTCCTTTATTCCACTCTATATTTCATAACGCATTGGTTACTTCATCAGGAGTGTCTACATGTTTAACAAAACCACAATATATTAAACAATATAACAATAACTAAATACTTACAATTCAGAGTTAAAATTTAGCAAATAACGGCACTAAACATGTTAAAATTCGTCAAATTTAAAACATAAAATAATATGTTGTTAGCTTGTCGTCAACCTCTTAAAAACAAATATAAATAAATGTTAAAATATAAAACTAAATTTACAAAACACACCAAAAAACTGATGTCATAAAAAATTGAAACCAACAACTACAAATCAAATGATACAAAGACTGGTTAATAAAACTTGGCAGGTAAAATTAACCGCCAACACCGAGTATATTGCAGTAGATTATACTTAGTCCATTAGTATCCGACTTATAATTTACGCTATTAGTGTCTCCGTTGATATGTACCATTTCCAAAAAGCATCTTTTTTTGTAATTATTTTCAGCGTCCACAATTCTGACATCTCCGAAATTAAATGTTTGGCCGAGGTCAAGTGCATGATCCACCAGAGCACAAGATCTCTTACCAATACGGACATCACTTCTCTGTTGTGTGATACGCTGTTTTAGCCATTGTGACGTTTGGCCTATGTACACGCCACAACAATCCGAACAAGGTATCCTGTAGATGACATTACTATTTAAAAGCAAAGGTGTTACATCTTTGGTCTTACTATACAATTTTTTCACAGTAAATGTGTTGTATTTAGCTATTTTAAACAATTAAACAAACTTCAAACAATTTAGGAACATTAAAATAGCTAAATACAACACATTTACTGTGAAAAAATTGTATAGTAAGACCAAAGATGTAACACCTTTGCTTTTAAATAGTAATGTCATCTACAGGATACCTTGTTCGGATTGTCGTGGCGTGTACATAGGCCAAACGTCACAATGGCTAAAACAGCGTATCACACAACACAAAAGTGATGTCCGTATTGGTAAGAGATCTTGTGCTCTGGTGGATCATGCACTTGATCTCGGCCATACATTTAATTTCGGAGATGTCAGAATTGTGGACGCTGAAAATAATTACAAAAAAAGATGCGTTTTGGAAATGGTACATATCAACGGAGACACTAATAGCGTAAATTATAAGTCGGATACTAATGGACTAAGTATAATCTACTGTAATATACTCGGTGTTGGCGGTTAATTTTACCTGCCAAGTTTTATTAACCAGTCTTTGTATCATTTGATTTGTAGTTGTTGTTGGTTTCAATTTTTTTATGACATCAGTTTTTTGGTGTGTGTTTTGTAAGTTTAGTTTTATATTTTAACATTTATTTATATTTGTTTTTAAGAGGTTGACGACAAACTAACAACATATTATTTGATGTTTTAAATTTGACGAATTTTAACATGTTTAGTGCCGTTATTTGCTAAATTTTAACTCTGAATTGTAAGTATTTAGTTATTGTTATATTGTTTAATATATTGTGGTTTTGTTAAACATGTAAACACTCCTGATGAAGTAACCAATGCGTTATGAAATATAGAGTGGAATAAAGGAGTTTTATTTTTACTAGACAAATCGCTCACCCGTTAATGAAATTTTTACTTATTTATATATATATATATATATATATATATATATATATATATATATATATATATATATACAAGTACTACATACAAATAGCATATACAAACAGTATAATACAAAAATTAAACTTTATCATAAATATACATACGTATTTAGCTCGTGAAGACTGGTTTTTATCTAAGACAATTAATAAAACAAAAACTATGGGGCAATATGGCTGCAAAAGTAAACAAACAACTGAAAACAGCGCTATAACGCTGGGGTTGCGAACTAAATTACATAACGTCCTTGACCGTAAAGCCTCCCAGGGCCTGGCTGATGACGCCTGATAGTAAATGGCAGAAACACGTTTCTTAGGCAGAAGTAAATGCTAAAAAATACGAGGTGTATGTCCATGTGTACAGTTACAGACGTGTATATTCATTTGTATGTAATTCTAAAGTTATACTTTTAGACAATTTTTTCGTCCACATATGCACATATAGTTAATCACAAGTAAAGTATCTGCCCAGATTGTAGAGATGATCTTAACGGTGATTCTATATTCACAGTGAAAATGCAAACGGTGATTTTCAAAGAGCAGTGATTCTTAACAGTGATTATATTCACCGTTGTGAGCGCTTCACCGTCCACCGTCAGCTTTGTAAAAATATAGTATATTTTTATACAGTGAACGGTGAAAATATTAGTTTTTATATTAATGGTGAATGGTGATTCTGATTATAAATAGTTCATTCTAAGCTATTTGCACTTAGAACTGTTTGTCGTATTTGGTCGTAGTATCGGTAAAAAAGATATTGTAAGGACAAGAATTCTTTAATACACAATTTTGTAATACGAGTCATAGTTTTTAATTTCGTTTTATTGTTTTCATAAAAAATTTAAATTACATGTTTTTTATCTATATTTAAACTACATTATAAAAAAATAGGAAAGCAAAGATGACTTTCATTGACTTTTTAAATTTTAAATATTAAAATTAGGTATCATTGCAATAATAATTTAAGATTTTCGGGTTGTTAATAATAACCGGAAAATCTACAACTTGTTATAGATAATGTATATTATTACATAAGTATGAATATTCTGTTTGAAGTACCGCGATATCATAAAGTTTCTGGGTCAACGGTGGCCATGGGGTGAAAAACGTCTGTCTTAATTTATATCATCCTTTTGAGAAAAATCTGATAAAATTTTCAGGTTAAGTGTCATGCTGACGTTAAAATTTTTCAATATATTAATCTTAATGTCAGTATGACACATAACCTGAAAATTTTATCAGATTTTTTTCAAAAGGATGATATAAATTAAGACAGACTTTTTCACCCCATGGCCACCGTTGACCCAGAAACTTTATGATATCGCGGTACTTTATTTAATAGTATCACATTTACGATAGAGAACATTATATTACACTTAATTATTAAATTAATTAATAAATTAAGTCAGTATTATTTGTCTTCGTATACGCAAGTTAGCGATTCTAAACTGCGACTGATGAAATATATATTTATGGAAGTGTACGATTCTAAGCGGTGAATGTTAATGGTGAAGTATTCTAAACGGTGAATAGTGAAACAAGAAGCCAATAATATAAAACTGTAATCACTGCGATTGGCGCGCTAAACGAAACGGTGAAAACGGTGATTAAGAACTCACTGTGATCAATATATTCGCTCATCCGTATCAGTTTGTAAAATTATCAAAATTTATTCCAACTAAGGTAGTTCAATAATAATGATAAAAATAATAATAATATATACAAATCTTTTATATCCGTATTTATATTTTATATTGTTACTCCTCGTAGCAAAAAAAAATATTGACAATATGCATTTTTTAAAATTTTTATTAATTTAACTTGATTGTATAAACAGCCGATTTTGATTGAAATTATTGACCGTATTGACCAACAGTGTAATAGTTTTCATAATATCGACAATTGTTACGTATGCCAATATATGCTGTAGCGTATGTGTGTGTGTAACTTCAATAGAGGTATTTACATTCTGAATCTTTTGACTACATATGCGTCAAGTAATACAATTTTCGGGGGGCTTTTAATTTTAGGGTTTGCGTCGTAATTGACGCAATATTTTGGATTTACATACTATATAATTACATCTTTCCATATGTTGTATTTTTATTTCAAGGACACCTGTATAATAGTAATTGTAGTATTATTTCGGTGAATAATATTAATTAAAAATTATAATTTTTGCGTCATTTCAACTAGTTTTATTAAGAATATTAACATAAGGTATTGACCGTTATGAAAAATCGTACACGTTACTGCCGAATCATTTGACAGTTGGTTCACGGTGTTTGGTTGTTAAAATAGTGAACTTAAAAATGTAGTTTTATTTACTTTCAGAAAATACATTAGTTTATTACTCATTTCCTTTAATGAGAATGTACCTTATTTGCCTTTAGAAAATTTGGTCAATTTAGATATAAATAAAACTTAATTTAGATGTAAATATCGTGCCTTCAAAGAAACAGCCTCAGAATTGGCCATGAAATTTTTAGGTATGTCGTAACTTAACCGCACCGTTCTGAATTGTCAAATGTTACTGTCATTAGTATCATCTAATAAAAACGGTACCACCGAATTTTATTTATTCATGACAGGAAGATTGTAACCTAGCAATTAACCTCGCAATTTTCTAAAGCCACCTGTCATTTAAATGTAACTTTCATTTAAGAAATTCATATTAGGAAAGTGTCGACATGCTTTTTGATGTTCTTAGAAATCATGGCTCACTAGAGGCATTCTTTTTGAACACACGATACCCACAAACTTCAGCGTAAATTTTATAAGTAGAGAACGGACGCAATTTCCATAAAACGCAATCGGCAATTGGAATTGTGTATAACGTCGCTCAGTACATTCCGGCGTAATTCAATGAAGTATTTGTTTGACTTACTCGGACACCTGGTCTCGCCGCGATAACAATGAACAAGCCAGCTATTGTATTCGGAGAATATAGTGTTTTTTAAAGTGTTTTCATGAGCGTAGATAGAAGCGGGGTTTTTATAATGTATTTTATTTATTAGTTTATATTTCGTAAGATAAATAAAGTGCTGTCAGTTTCTTGTTTTCATAGTTTTATCTGTTAATTACATCGTAATTTTTGTGATAGATCCTGTTTAATATCGTTTGATTGAATCTATTTCTACCAATTAGTTCGACGTAAGTGTGCATTGAATTTCGTTCAGTTTCAATAACTTACGCACACATTTTTAGTTTTCATTTATTTAGATCTAGAGCATTGTTTAAGTTACTTTTTCAGACTTGATTATGGAAGAATGTCGAGAACGGCATTGTAAAACAATGGCGAGTTGGAATGACGGTCATATTGATTATATGTCCATTGTCAGTGATTCCGAAATTTATTACAAAATCCGTAAAATATCGTCAAAAATTCGTCACTTAGGATCGCAAACACATCTGAACTCTGTAAAACTTTTATGGCGGCTAATATGCCATTAAATAAACTTAGCAATCCCACTTTAAAAATATTTCTGAAAAAATATACTGGTCGAAATGTTCCTGATGAATCAACTTTACGCAAATATTATGTTTCTAGGTGCTGTACGAGAACAGTAGAACGCATTAGAAGCCATCTTTTAAATCAATACATGGATAAGCGCCGATGAAACGGTGGATATGTTAGGACGCTGTGTGGTAAATGTTGTAGCTGGTGTACTACATCCAACTATTTCCTATAACTCATATGTAATAGCAACAAGTGTTATAAATAGAATTGATGCGGAAACAGTTGCTGAAACCATTAAGGAGAATATGCAAAAAATGCTTCATTCGGACGCCACGTACAAAGAAAAAATACTTTTATTTGTCAGTGATAGTGCTGCGTATATGTTAAAAACAGGCAGACTATTGAAGAAAACATATTCTAATATGCTGCATATTACTTGTGTAGCACATGCTCTCCACAGAATCTGTGAATATATCAGAGACACTTTTCCGGAAGTTGATAGACTTGTATCAGCTTTTAAAAAAGTTTTCAGAAAAGCACCATTGAGAGTAGCTCTTTTCAGGGAAAAATTTCCATCTCTGTCACTGCCTCCCACTCCATTAATAACTAGATGGGGAACATGGCTGGAAGCTACTAGTTATTATGCTGAGAATTTCGATAGTCTAAAACATTTCGTAACACTGCTAAAGGAGGATGCTAGAAGTATTGGTGAGTGCAAGGAGCTCACACAAATCCCAAATTTAAAAAATCAGTTGTACTTTCTTCACGAAAACTTTGGAAAATTGACAAAACTAATCACTTATTTTGAAAATCGAAATCTCAAATTAAATGACGGATTAACCACATTAGATGTGGCTGTTAATAATTTGAAAAGTATTCCAAGTGACTTCGGATGTGGCCTTCGGCAAAAGTTTTCTAAAGAGCGAGTGCGGCAAAAGGCCTTATGAAACGAGTTTTTTATACTATTTTTTCTATTTTGCGTTTTTGACATTAATAAATTGGAATTATTTAATTTGAAAGTTAAGAGATTTATTTTTATATAAAGCATGCAGTTGGTCACATTGATACTTGACATTTTCAAATGTCAATCTTGCTATCCGCCTAGTATATTATATTACATATTATTTATTAATTTTCGTTAACATTACTTGATATTTCATTTAAAAATATAAACATGAGTAACATAGAAACATATATATGTTGTTGTCAATTGTATACAACATACGTTGTTTGTGTAAAATACGGACATATATATGTCTGTCAAATGTACATAAATTCTCAAGATCAAATGACAGCAATGATATTTATTTCTGTGTTCGAACAACGCCAACATTGAAAAATAAAAAAAGCGTATCGAAATGAAGCTCATTTCGATACTGTTTTGGGTTTCATAATGAGTTCATTGCGAACGCAAAATAGAAAAACTTTATAAATACAACTTTTCAACAAATAAATATGTATTTCGTAATTTTATAGATCGCCACCCGTTCGTTTTCCAATTATATAAATAAAATTAAATATTTTAGAAATACAGCCTTTCGCCAGTACTGCACTGGGTGGTAAGCGTGTCCGTTCTCTATTTATAAGTCGGCACAATGATCACATTAATGTATTATAACTATTACATCATGGATTTTAATGACGAAAGTGGATTGATTGGTGCGTTTTGCTCTACCTAAAATCCATACTATTAAGACCAATAGTATCTTGCATAGAAAGTTCTACATATATTCTAGTCAAACTTATAGTCAATTCTATTAAAAAAATAATAGGAAACATGATTATAATGTAAAAGATTCATGAGATTTTATTAAATTCATAAAAGCAAGGCAATACCCCAAAATTATAAACCAATCAATCTAGGTGTTAAATCTTTATACACCGCCATCCTAAGAAACTTGGCAATAGAATGAATTGAAAAGATTAGACAGAAATGTCATTACAAAGATGTAACTTCGTTTTACTCAGTAATTAAAAAAACAATTACTGCAATACCTCGCATAGTTCGGATAATGGGTTCATCGATTTCCCGGACTAATCGAGTACGCACATAACGTTTTCATTTGAAAAGTCAATCTAGGTTACTTTGAAATTTTGATAGAATAAGACGCATATATATTAGTACCTATGTGTTTGTTGTTCCGTAAACGTAAATCCAAATGACATTTGATAATGTCAATCACATTTGTTATTTATTTGTATGTATGAAACTGTCAAAATATACGACTTCGTAGGTTAAGTAGTAAATTTTAATTTACGACCTACTTCAATATGTTCTCAGTAAATCACATGCTACTAGATTGACTTTTCAAATGAACACCCGTTACAAAAATTGGCAATTAGCGCAAAGAAATGCCTCCCTCGGTAAATAAATTAAAATGTCTTTTTTAAAAATAATTGTGTTATATAAAAAAATATTTCTTTATTTTCTAATAATCGCAATATCTGCTCTTCCTTCTTCTTTTGTTTTTTTCTCTTCATAAATTTCTTTATAAATGTTCTGATGCGTTTTCAACCATTCCAATAATTTTTGATAGTTGTTCGGTTGTTCAGCTTCAATTCAGTCGTCGTTGTCTAAGTTGTCCTCCTGTTCTTCATAAGCTCGTTGTTCATCTATGTTTCAATATCCAATTCATTGGTGTTCGATGTTCGATTCAATCCACTCAATTATGTTGGCGAAATCTAGCTATTGTCCAATATCCACTATGTAACTTGTTATTTCAGCAAAATGAGTTTCGAAACCAATGAAATCGTTTGCACAATATTGTATGATATATTTCCATACTCCATTGCTTGTTATTAATTCATGCCATGCTTCACATATATTTTCGATAACGTTTCTGATGTTATAGCTTGTCCAAAATTCCGTTAAAGTAGGTGTATTTTCTTCTGTTGTAACTTTAATACCTTGCAAAAAAGTGTGGTATAAATAATGTGCCTTAAATATCCCAATGACCGCTTCATCCATTGGTTGAATCAAACAACGTCGTATTTGGCGGAAGAAAAGTTATTTGTACAGTTTCATATAAATCACAGACTACGCCGATGACCTGGGGCATTATTTAAGATCAATGAAATCTTAAAATCTAACCCTTTTTCGCTACCACAACGTTTCGCTGCAGGGCAAAAATGGTTGGTGGAATAAAGTTTTTGTGAACCATGCTTTCTTATTTGAACGCCACTGTGAGATTATTTTTTATTACATTTTTAAGAGCTCTAGGATTTTTCGCATGCTGCACAAGCATGGGTTTCAATTTTAAACTGGCTGCTGCATTGCCGCCTAATAACAGTGTGATATGATCCTTTAAAATTTTATAGTCAGGGCATGACTTTTCATTGGCTGCTATAAAAGTACATGTCGGTTACTTTTCCAGAATAACCCAGTATCATCCATGTTAAATATTTGTTCAACTTTATAACTATCTTTCAGTATGATTTTACTCAATTCTTTCGGATATCTTAAAGCAGCTTGTTTATTTGCACTGGCAGATCACCAACAATTCGAAATTTGTGGACGGACATCAGTTCGTTGCTTAAAACGAAAAAAAACACAACTTGCTGTAAAAGTTTCACTTGTTCCCTCACTTTCGCTTTATACTTCATCAATAGTCGTTGAGTTATTGTGAAGACCTATTACTTTGGTTTTAATTTCCATTTAACTAGGCGGAACTTTTAATTTAAGTCTTCTGATCTATATTGATAATAGTCGTTGCATATTTACCATTCGAGTGCTTTTTGCTTTAGTCACTTTTCTTGACAAAGCCGTAGGTATACTTTGTGATTCCTATTGATCTTTTCTTTTGATAAGTTTTCGAATTGATGACTCATCCATTCCTTTTTTTCGGCTTGTTTTAGCAAAGGGTGGCTTCGTCTTCGTGAAGCTTGATTATATCGAGCTTTTGTTCTAAAGTAAATCATTTGCGTTTTTTCAGTGACAGAATCAGCATTACATATTACTTGTACTTTCTTCAGGAAAACTTGGGAAATTTGCCAAAGCTAATCACTTATTTTGAAAATCAAAATCTCAAATTAAATGATGGATTAACCACATTCGATGTGAAAATTATTCCATGTGACTTCGGATGTGGCCTTCGGCAAAAGTTTGACGCTGAAATAAAACAATATTTCCACTACGCACCTATAACCAATTGCGATGTAGAAAGGACATTTTCTATCTACCATTCAAATAGACGAATTTTACAGAAGAGAACCTTGAGACAGTAATGCTAGTTAATATTAATACTCCTTTACTCAACTTGAACTACAAAATAAACAAATAAAAATATATTTCGTATTTTATAAATAAATAAATAATTATATAAATAAAAAATAATACATAATTAAAATTAATACTGTAAATTTACACATCGATAACGACGATAACTAATAAAAATAAAAATAAGGCGTCCACTGTTTATACGTACATCACATACGTACATGACTTCATAGTTTACATATTAAGACTTTGAAAGGGGAAACCCTTAAACATAAAGCCAAGTTCCATTCTCGCCGAGTTTAGGTACTTATACATACATAGACAATTGGGAATCCCAGAAGAATTGAAATAAACGAATCGCATAACTTTAAAATTTTTTAAATTTAAAACCTACTATGGGAGGCATTGCTGTATTAAGATCGAAATACACAAAACTAGAATAAAAATTCAACAGTTAAATGGCAAAAAAGAGAACAACAGATTATTACACAAATTTCATGGCGAAAATGAAGACCTTAAATGCCACGCTTACATGGAACTTATTTATAATTAATAATTATATTAAACCTTATAATAAATGTGTGCTAAATCTGTACTAAAATTGGACATAACCTTTTGTAAGATCCTTTTTGGTTTGTAAATAAAATGTTTGGAATTTATCATCTGTTCAATATATTTCATTAGCATTTGTTATAAACTTTTTTTTAAAATAGGCTTTTACGTAACATGTAAACTGCGACGTAAATAAAAATGACCTTGAATTCTTTCTGTTTAGGATGTGTAGAAATTTGAATTTATTAAATTGTTACAAGACATATACAAATTTGTGCAATTTTAAACCAAAAAATAAAAATAAAATTTAAATTCGGTTAAGTATGAAACTAAAAATAAATTTCGATGTCAATTACCTATGCTAAATAAAACTGGCGAAAAAATAAGATAAGGCATGTAATTATAATTATTTAGAACATCTCAGCAGTAGAAACTAAAGTTCTTTCCCTGATTTTCTGCCTGTGAAATTAGCGTACGTGTTCGAATCTGTCTGTTCTAGATAACGAAAGCTTTTTTTACCTTTCAATCTTTTTTTTGTTTTAGCAGTGTTAATTCTAGAAAATTTACAAAACATAAAAGATAAACAAAGATACGATCATGTATAACCTCTATTCGTAGTGGGAAAGTACTAGGGAAGGGGTTGGCTATGCGCATGTGTCAACGCTTGTATATAAAACAATCGGCTTGTTCTCGGTTGTCAACAATTCAGTTCTAAACGATTGCAAGTACAAAATTTACAAGTGCCGCTAGTTCAGTGCATTTATTTCAAATTAACTATTTTTACATCGACTAAAAAGAAAACCATGTCCGAGAGCCACTTTGACGAATACGAACATTACAATTTCGAATACGACAAACACATATACTCCGGTCACAGTGGGAAACAACGATCCAAAAAAGAAGTGGGTGAACACACGAATCATTTCGACCCGAGTGGCCATTCCAGGAAAATAGTGACGAAACTAATGAATACAGAAATGAATAGGAAAGAAGTGAAGACGAAGAATTAAGATTTCTACGTTTTCCCGTGGTGCTTTCCGACTGCTATTGTGATCGAACGATTTTTCATAGACGATTTACGGCTAGGGTAGAGGTTATTTCTGTGATTTTAATAATAATTATGTATTTAATTATACCTTGAACTACTTTCGTTAATGCTACGAGCAAACTAAGAATTTTTTGTATATTTTAAGAACGTACGAATACCTCGTCTTGTTGGTCGCCTTGATACATAAATAATATCAACAAGGTAATAGCTCAATGCAAATACGTAGATAAGTAGTACTGTTATAAATAAATAATATTCTCTTTGTATTTATCGCAAAGGTGATGATTTTGATGATTGTGCTAAATATTTCAATTTTATTGAAATTTTTAGTTAGTCTTTGATATTCTTATATAAAAAAAACGATTAATAGTATTTACAATAAACTATTACGCTAAAAAAAATCATTGTAGTTTTATTTTTATTTACCACATTACATAAATATATAAGTTAATAAATACATCAAATTTCCAAGATTAAGAATTATGAATACAATTTTAATATTACCGAGTTACAAACTTTCTATAAAGTTTAGAACTATATGTGGGAATATCGTTCATGATATTAATACTTCGCATCAAAATTAGCAATTTATTCCATATACAATATGTTTTAATTTATGAATAATTAATTAAAAATTCTTGAGATTTCCGTAGATATTTTATGTTTGGAAATTATAATTCGTCTATATCCAAATATAAATAATTAAGTAAATCGTTTATAATGTTAATTCCAAGGTTGCTATATTCGTATTTCGACTGTGGTTTAACACAATGTTTTTCTTTTGTTCTTGACATATAACTGTACGTCTGTACTCTGTATCTACATTTTAAATAGATTGGTACACTCTTGTCTACATTAACGGATTCAAACGATATTTAAAAAAAAAATTAATGTTTTTTACTTACAAATTTTATTTGTACCTAATACAAATCTAGTTTACATTTTTTTTTTCATTTAGAATTGAATAATTACAGTTGAGCAACTGCTAATTAGTTTCATTTTGAGATTATGTTTTTGCTAATTATACACAACTTAAAGCAAATTGAAAAAAGATCATATCAAATAATAAATATTCGTGTACATGACTACGTGCTCGTTTTCCAAAAGGCCTCCTACAAAATTTTAATGGAAAAACACGTATTTTATAGATTAAATTGTTTTTGTTATCGTCTCTAGTTCTTATCAATAAATCGAAAGAAAGAACAATGGGCAGACCTAAATAGTGTAGATAAATTGAAACAAACAAGTTTAGAAGTTTTATTTTCCAATTACAAAATATAAAATTGCTTATTACAATGGGTCATTATATTTTTTCTTTCTCTTAATTAATTTAGCTATTTAACTAGGAGTTTGATTTTCTATTGTTTAGTTCCCAATTTTTGTAAATTAAGAGGCTCCCCAGTTCTTTGTATTTCTTCAAGAAAGGCAAAATTTAAATACTCAAATCATCCATAATTAATGAGAAAAAAATATAAAACGCATATTATTAGATGTAACAATAAGTATTTTCAAGATTATTAATTTTTTGGAAATTACAAAAACTGATCTTTATACAACTTTTTTCAGAATTTATCGGTACATGTACTAAATTTATGAATTACGTGACACCTAACTTGATATATCTTAAATAAAAATTCTAAAACTTCGTGAATCAGTTTCAATTTAAATAATTAATTTTTCCAAGATCCTAGATATACGAGGAGAATCTTTTATGTTATCTACTATGAAAGAAATGAGTTGAAAACAAAATAAATTATTTTTCAACATAAGAACCATTAACACTAACTAACTCACTTATTCCAAAGTTTCTTTAATAACGCTATGCCTTCGAAAAAAATTATTTTGGTAATTTCTCAAAATACGATCCCACGTCGTCATTCGATCAAATTGATGCCCTCTTAAGTGTTTGAGCTTTGGAAAGAGATAATAGTTATAGAGGGCTGGGTCGGGACTGTAGGGTAGATGTTAAAATTCCTCAAACCCGCATCCATTGATTACTACTTGAACAATTCGTGCGTTATGCACCCTGCGGTTGTGCAGAAGCAGAGTTTTTCGACCAAAATTCCGTACAACCGTGTTCAAGTTCTTAATTGTATCTTTGTAAACATTTCCCGTTATTCTAATCCTTTTTGGCATATACTCAATTAAGCGAATTTCCTCCGCGTCTCAGAAAACTGGCCATCACTTTTCTCGCAGAAAATTGCGTTTTTGCTTTTTTGGGCGGTGGAAAGCCCTTATGAACTCATTTCAAGTTGCAATTCTATTTAAGAAGTCTTCAACTTGAGATAAAATAATCAAATTCTCTTCACAAATTTGTCGTCTACACAATTTTTGCTCGAGACTGAGCAGCCCGGGTATCCATCGTGCCGACACTTTGCTCATTCCCAAATCTTCGTATAAAATTTTGGAAACGGTCGTTTCTGATATTCCTATTTCTCTAGTAATAACTGAAACTTTTACTCTACGGTCAGTCAACACCAAATCTTCAACTTTGCTGATGGTTTTTTCAGTTCTTGCTTTCGGGGGTCTTTCACACTTAGGGTCATGAATGAATTCTTTGCCCCACCTCTGCTTACACCAAAATTTGACATGGAAATAGGACGAGCTATTTTCTCCATACACTGACACCATTCTCTCATCAATATTAATCGGGCTACTATTTTCTTTTGATAAAAATTTCAACGCTTCTGTGTCCAAGTGTCAAATCACTTACTTTTCTCTATTTTGCACCAATGTAAAAGTATCAAATGTTAGCGATTCGAACCAAACTTGGAGATGACACTGTAAAATGTCACAGAAACTTAACGTAAGAAAATTGTCACGATAGCATATTGTTTTCGTAGCTAGGTGTAGGTAGATAACAAAGAAAATTTCCCTCGTAGAAACAGAAAACGAGAAAAATTTAATTTAAAGTATTGTAAGTAATACTTATTTGATTTGTAAGAATGCTAATAACTTTCAATTGATAAAGAATATATATATATATATATATATATATATATATATATATATATATATATATATATATATATATAATATTTTCGTGACCTTGGTATGATATGGTAAATTCAATCAGTTGGCGATTTAAGGTCTGGCGTTACTTCAAAGTTTATATATTTAAAACAACCCTACATGTTTCGGTAATGATGCCTTTATCATAAAGGCATCATTGCCGAAACATGTAGGGTTGTTTTAAATATATATATTTTGAAATAAAGCCAGACGTTAAATCGCCAACTGATTGAATTTACCATATATATATATATACAGGCTGATTCATTTTCGGCCCTCACCATGGGGATCTCGCTTATTATTGGAGATAGAGCATAAGTTTAAATTTGGCAAAGTTGTTAAATTTTGTGTTTGTTATAAATCCGTAGAGAAAATAGACCTGTGACAAATGACTTTCGTTATTTAAAAAAAAACGCGAAAACCCCATTTTCTTCTTTTACCTGTAGCACCGACATTTGGCCTTGTAGAGAAAATATAAAAACACATCCTTGTGGCCATTTCTAAACCTCTATCCAGTGGTGTACTCTAAATTTTTATACGACGTTTCGTTTCTTTCTGGCCGTCATCAACTATCTAATTTCTTATAGGCGCCATATTGGATTTAGACATCTTCAGAAAGAGTTTTTTTTTCTGATTTCAACCATGTACCACATGCTGACTAAAGTTTTGACATTAGGTTTTATTTGAAAGAATAAATTATAAGATTAAATAGGGTAGCCATGGAATTTCAATCTGTCAAACATTTCATTTATTGTTCATTAATAATACAAAAATATCATACACTAACGAAGAGAAACGAGATATGATAAGTATTTTTTATTCTTCGAACCGAAATTCAACAGTAGCGAGTACAAGATATCTACAATTATATCCAGAACGACAACATCCTCGTCGTACCATTTTTCTAGATCTCGACAGAAATTTGGTCGAGAATGGATCGTTTACTAAGCCGCGTAATGGTCAAGACAACAGGAATTTAAATGAAAATCGACAAGATATTTTACAAATGGGAAATTAAAAGCGTGTTTTCAAATTTCATGTTAATCTTGTATTTTTATAGATAAATAATAATCCATCAATTTCTACACCCGAAGTAGCGTCAGAATTAAATTTGTGCCAGTCCAGAGCTTGGAGAACTTTACATAAAAGTAGGTTTAAGCCATACAGCATCCATGTTAGTCACTCTTTACTGCCTGTAGATAATTTCAGAAGGCTAGAATATTGTAATTGGTTAATGGGAAGGATAGAAAATGACGAAAATTTTTTAAGCAAAATCATCTGGTCAGATGAAACAAAATTTACAAATTCTGGAATGTTCAACAGAAATACGGAGCACTATTGGGCAGTACAAAATCCCCGACAAAACAGGGCTAGAAGACCACAACATCGTTTTGGAATAAACGTTTGGATGGGTATTTTGGCAAATCGGCTCTTAGGACCAGTTATGTATGAAGAACATTTAAATGGAGAAAGATATTTAAACATTTTACGTACATACGTATCTGACTATCTTGACGACAATATCCCATTAAATCAATTACAATATTTATGGTGGCAACAAGATGGCGCACCAGCACACAATGCAGCTGTTGTTAGAAATTTCTTAAATCAAGAGTTTGGCCTGCGAGATCACCTGATTTAAGTCCGCTAGATTTTTTTTATGGGGATATGTTAAAAATAATATTTATAAAGTAGATGCGCCACAAGACATTGAAGAATTACGAGACAGACTTCAGAATGCCTTCGATGCAGTTCCTAGAAGAACTATACAAAGGGCAGTACAAAATGCCAGAAGACGTGCCCAATTGTGCATTACCGAAGATGGCCAGATAATTGAACAATTACACTAATTGTTTATTGTTTACTTTTCTATGTATTTTTATTAATGTTTTTGTTATCTTGTACTAGCTACTGTTGAATTTCGTTTCGAAGAATAAAAAATACATATCATATCTCGTTTCTCTTCGTTAGTGCATGACATTTTTGTATTATTAATGAACAATAAATGAAATGTTTGACAGATTGAAATTCCAAAGGCTACCTTATTTAATCTCATAATTTATTCTTTCCAATAAAACCTAATGTCAAAAACTATAGTCAGCATGTGGTATATGATTGAAATCAGAAAAAAAAACTCTTTCTGGAGATGTCTAAATCCAATATGGCGCCTATAAGAAATTAGATAGTTGATGATGGCCAGAAAGAAACGAAACGTCGTATAAAAATTTAGAGTACACCACTGGATAGAGGTTTATAAATGGCCACAAAAAAAAGGATGTGTTTTTATTGTTTCTCTACAAGGCCAAATGTCGGTGCTACAGGTAAAAGAAGAAAATGGGGTTTTCGCGTTTTTTTTTTAAATAACGAAGGTCATTTGTCACAGGTCTATTTTCTTTACGGATTTATAACAAACACAAAATTTAACAACTTTGCCAAATTTAAACCTATACTCTATCTCCAATAATAAGAGAGATCCCCATGATGAGGGCCGAAAATGAATCAGCCTGTATATATATATATATATATATATATATATATATATATATATATATGTAAGACTATACATTCCAGTCTGCAATTGTAGTCGCTCTTTGAGCTCTTAAGACTCGTTTTGTGGTGAGTCACTCCATTTTCTGTGGTCTATAGATATGTTCTTGCCCTCTTCACAACTTTTCGCCATTCTTCCCTATTTAACATTAATGCTCTCCCTGCTACGGTCCCCAGGTCTTTGATATCATCCACTACTTGGTCCTCCCACCTAATTTTTGGTCTACCTCTTGTTCGTGCTCCATATGGCTTCCATCTTCTAATTCGTCTCAACGTTGACCCTTCTTCTCTTCTGTTGACATGCCCATACCAGCTTATTCTCATCGATTTAATAACTCTTACTATATTTTCTCTCTGCAATAACTCCTCTATCTCATGATTCATAAGGATTCTATAACCACCATCTTCTTTTTTTGGTCCATAAATTCTTCTGATTATTTTAAAGATAAAGAATATAGAAATAAAATTACTTAAAGATTGAGTTTAGTTATAGGAGAGGCACTGTCCATTTTTCAAATTTTTAAAGCAGTACTATTAAACAAGATAAGTGACGTAGAAAATTTAAGACCTAGTACTAATGGATTTATTAAATTTATGTAATTTCGTTGCCACATTATATAGTGTATGTATGTTTCAATAGCTTACCACGCCAAGGGTGCCAAAAAATGCAATTTTGGCCACCTTAGCGAATTTGATAGAGAATGGATTGCGAGATCTTTTTAGGTTGTTAATATGAGCCTGCATACCGTGCTATGTTCTCGGATATGACCGAACAGAGATTAAAAGACACAGGTCGTCATCTAGAATAGCACAGCACCAGGAATACGAGCTTATATACCGTGTTATGTTGTTGAGGCAAGCATGATCGAACATAAAGAGAAAGAAGTACCAGACGTCATCGAAGAACTACAGAACAACAAGATCATCGTCTTAGAATGCTGACTTTTTTCCAGCGCTAAAGCGATTACAAATCAATGATTGTAAGATATCGAAGACCTATTGGGATACGTACCGTTTATCATTAGAAATTAATTTTGGTCCTTTTCAAATACCGTCTTTCTTTGGTGCTATATAGTGGAACAGGAAATAAAATACAATAATCTTTAGCGGCGAATCCTTTATTTGTTTAGATATACATTATGGTTGGGAAAGTGTGAGATCAAGTGGTGAAAGGCGTAAACCACAATTTTCTATGGAAAAAACTGTCTGTCCTACAGTTATGGGGTGCTATTAATTGATTAATCTTCGATTGACGTATAATATACATTTTTCATATCACCAATCTGTCCAGAAAAGTTTCTTAATCGATTGTTATCAAATGGGAAGTAAACGCATTCATTCTATCAGTTTGCTTCTTAAAAAAAATCATGAAACATCTACCTTATCTGTCTTTTAAATTTCACTTTGACATATAGATGTCATTGTATTGTAATTTAGTTAAAATTAAATCTATTAGCAAGTTCTCTCCAGATTGGACTTTTATATTCTTCTACCAAAGTGCTTAGAAATTCATTATCGTCCTAGGTTTTGGACATATTACAAGAACAATTTTCAAGCGACTCACTTTCACAAGGAACTTCTTAAACCAACGTTGTATAGTTTATTCGTGTATTATAGCTTCGTCGTAAACTTTACCCATGTTGAATTGTGGCCACTACTCTATTTTCAAATTCATAATGTACTATAACACAGATTTCATTGTTAGCATTCGTGCTGTTCTTCTTCTTCTTTGTCCTATTCCTTATGCATTTTCGATGCAGATTTCATTGTTAGCATTCGTGCTGTTCTTCTTCTTCTTTGTCCTATTCCTTATGCATTTTTGAGCATCGGATTGGGAGTCCCAGTCCTCCTCTACCCATTCATTTCTATCTCTTGCCATCATTCTCATTTCTTCCATCGTCTTCCCTTTCTTCCTTCCTATTTCCTATATTTGGTTTATCTATTTTATTCTTGGCCTCCCTTGTTGCCCTTTCCTTATTCTTCCCACCTCCATTATTCTTTTTGTAATTCTTTCTTGGCTCATTCTTACTATATGTCCATACCACTTCAGCAGTTTCTTTCTTATTCTTCCCAATATTGATGTTTGTTTTGTCATTTTTCTTATCTCTTCGTTTTTACACTGGTCCCATATCGTTTTCCCTGATGTTTTTCTTAAGTGTTTCATCTCTATAGCCTCTATTTTCGACTCATGTTTTGTTTGTATTACCCAATTCTCCATTGCATATTATTGATACTGTTATTTTATAATGTACTACTGTATGTACTATTCTTTTAACTTCCCGACCTATATTTTTATGACACAATATTGTTTTGTTTATTGAGTAATACAGTCTTGTTGCTTTATTGCCTCTATTTGTGATTTCTGCGTCTATTTTCGCGTCCTCTGATATCATTGTGTCTAGATATTCGTACGTTGATACCCTTTCTAATATTTCTTCGTCACATTCAATTTCCTTGTTGTTTTGATCATTTTTATTTTCGTTAATTATCATTACTTTCGTTTTACGTTAATCTCCATTCTGCTTCTTCCAATTTCGCTCTTCCATATATTTAACAATTTCTGCATTTTATTTTTGAAGTTTGCCATCAACACTATGTCATCTACATACAACAGGCTACTCATTCTAACCGGTTGCAAATTCCTATACCCTATTATTGTTTCTAATTGCTTTCCTTTATTCTTTTAATTATTTTATGCGTAACCAGTATGAATAGCAATTGAGTTAGACTATCCCCTTGTTTTATTCTCTTACTCATTATAAATTCTTCAGATTTTTTCCTTCTAATCTGTATCTTACATCCTACTGTTTCATATGTGGCTTTTATTATTTTTATTAATTCTGTGAGTATTTCCCTTTCCTTCAGGCATTTCCATATTTCCTGTATATCTACCGTATCGAATGCCGCTTTCAAATCTATGAAAGTCAAATATAATTCTTTTCCTTTCTCTATCTTCCTTTCCATCAGTCTTCTCAGTATATATATATATATATATATATATGTATGTATATATATATATATATATATATATATATATATATATATATATATATATTGAAGTATCGCTAGAGTCGCTGTTATTTAAAAATACTAGCACTTACGTTGAGCGAGAAGTGATTAGTTAAATTTTATTTTGAAAATAATAATTGGGCGCCTTATTAAATGTGATACACTTCTCAATGTACGCAATCTCTGTTTTTGCTTGCCAACTAGTCTCAGGGTGCATGAAAACTGTGTAAATAAGTTTAAATAAGTGATATATCTCAGGCTCGTCGTGACTAAATAGTAGTTGCTTCCTTGTAAGTAATTTAAATATACAAATATCGAAAGTAATAACTCCTACAACTAAATCTACTTCAATAAAAGATTTTGATAGATATGAAAATAAAACATTTATTGAATGCAAAAATAGGAAACTGTAATAACATAAATGACAATCAAAGAATAAGTGAATTATGAGAACTAAATGTATGTGTAACAACAAGGTGTTGAGTAACAAGGTTATGTGTGTTATTTTATAATAAATGTGGACTAAAATTATGTAAACAATCTCTAATACGTAGGTGAGTACCTTTTAATTATGTGTACTGAGTAAAATAGGTATATTATTTAGGAAAATTACAGTTTTGAATGATATGTGGTAAAAGGTGAAAAAATTCGAGAATCTTTATTTATTTGAGTGTTTCGATATTAAAATAAATATATTAAAGATGATATTTATTAGTTCTGTTTATATAGTTAACCTGTTGTACTGATGTTAGGTTCTAAGCGGCTATGTTGTTGAATCTTGCTGATGTAAGTTTCTCCGAACGCTCTCCGACTTCGGCGGCTTGTGCGGGAAATTTTGATGACGCTCTCGAAGTTTTCTTCGGACTCGGAACAAATCTGCTAGTATCTCTCTACGGCCTTGTATTACTGTTCGATTTGAGGTATTTGCTTGATCTAACACTCCTCCAAGTAGAAAATGACCTGTACTTCTTCTTAGTTGTATATCTTGGGTATTTAATGTACTTGATGATGAATTTGATAGTTTAACGCTTTATTATGCGTTTATTCGTAGAAGTTCGGTTATTTGTCAGAATATCGCTTGTAATCTATTACCAGTCTTTTCTCAGGTTATCTATTATCACTTTTACACTGTTTATATATTTTAAATTGATTAAATTTTGAAATTTCTAATTGAAAATCGAAAAATGCGTCTTTTACGTTTATGAATTTTGCAAAAGATGATGCCGATAGCGTCTGTTTTTTAATCAAAGCCTAGTTATTTAGTATTCAAAAAGTCTCGAAGTTTTGCCTTTTAAAACTACTTTCTAAGACAAAATTTAACTATATTTAATATACTATCTAGATTTAAAAATTATTTAACAAATTCTAACCTAATTTTAATATCAATCTTAATATTACTTTTTGTAAATTGCGCACGATAAATATTTACATTTCGGAAAGATGTCTATTAGTGGGCGTGTCTTACTAGCGTCGATATAATGTATGGATGTATATGAATTTAAATATTGGTGCATTCGCGCTTAAATTTGAATTATGAATTTAAAATAATAAAAATGAAATTAATGAAAGAAAAAGAAATATACTAATTTAAGATTGTAATATTATCGTTATATAAATTCGTATACATTTCGACACTACTAAAACTTGCTAACTCCGTTTTATCACCTTGTTTACATTTATATTTATAATGTTGAGTAATTTATATTTCCCATTCCAGTTGCTGCTCTAAGGGTATGTCTTGTATCACAACAATATATATATAAAGATAATTATTTCTTGACCTTAGTATGTTATGGTAGATTCAGTTAGTTAGCGATTCAAGGTCTGGTTTTACTTCAAAATGTATATATTTAAAACAATCTTACATGTTTCGGCATATGATGCCTTTTTCAAGTGACACAACTAAAGCTTTGACAATTTATAACGCGACCCATCCGAAACTTTACTCGCTGCCGAAAATTCACAAACCTAACATTCCAGTTCGACCAATCATTTGTTCCATAAATTCTATAACATATAACCTTTCAAAATATCTCAGCAAAATTTTAACGATCGCGTTTGAAACAGACAATACATACAATATCAAAGACATATTTTCATTTGTTAAGCAGGTGCCACACTTCTCAACAATTATGTTCTAATTTCGTTTGATGTTATCTCGCTTTTTACGAATATACCATTACAACTAATAACAGATGTCATAACTAGTAAGTGGGACATAATCGATCCACACACTGACTTATCTAAATCCAATTTTTTGTCGTTAATCACTTCTATATTTAACAACACATATTTTTCGTTTAATGGGAAATTCTACAGTCAAATATTTGAAACTCCTATGGGTTTGCCCATCGGCCCCATTTTAGCTCAGATAGTTATGGATCAGTTGTTAGAGAGTGTGATGGCTAAGCTACTATTTCCAATACCGTTCTTGTACAAGTATGTTGATGACATTGTTTGATCTTTGCCACAAGAAAAAATAGATCTAACATTAAAAATTTTTAACAGCTACAACAAACATTTACAATTTACTGTGGAAAAAGAAAATAACAACAGCCTGCCCTTCTTGGACGTTTTAATAATTCGTGACGATAATAATTGTATCATTTTGAATTGGTATAGAAAGCCAACTTCATCTGATCGATTCATTAATTATCACTCTCATCATCCTCTCAATCAGAAGTATAACACCGTTATAGCTATGAAAAACCGAATAGCACATATATGCCATGAAACCTTTCTAAATGACAATCTTAAAGAACTTTTCAACATCTTCGTCAACAATGGCTATCCTAAACACATACTTAATAAATTGATATATAGCTCAAACTTTTATGATGATCCTACTGAGGACGTTCCTGCAGACAGTGTAATTTACAAAAAAATCCCATCATTGGTGGTCTTACTCATACAATTTTATCACATTTCAAACAATTTAGTAACATTAAAATAGCTAAATACAACATCTATACTGTGAAGAAGTTGTGTAGGAAGATCAAAGACATAACACCTTTCTTTTTAAATAGTCATGTTGTCTACTGGATAGCATGTTCGGATTGTTGTGGCGTTTATATAGGTCAGCAATCGCAATGGCTAAAACAGTGCATCACACAGTATAAAAGTGATGTCCGTATTGGAAAGAGATCTTGTGCATTGGTGGACCATGCACTTGATCGTGACCATACATTCAATTTTGTTAAGATCTTAGACGTTGAAAATATCCATAAAAAAAGAACCTTTTTAGAAATGGTCTACATTAACAGAGGCACAAATAACGTGAATTATAGATATGATACTAACGGACTAAGTATAATTTATTTTAATATACTCGATTTGGCGGTTAGTTGACCAACTAAAAATTGTGTTGTTATTCGGTCCTTATATTGTTAAATTTATAATACATTGTTTTTTGATATTCTTGTGACTTTAGTTTTTTTGCTATATGTTTCGTTTTATATTTTTTATTTTTAATGTTTTAACTTTTACATTTACATGTTTTTTAAAGGTTTTAAAGACTTATATCTATAGTTACTTTAATGTTTTAAATCTAATCAATTTTATTGCCCGTTTACGTCTCTTTTATTATTTTTTTTAAACTCTGTATTTCGTAAGTATTTTACTACTGCTTTATACACTTATTTATTTAATGTCATTTTTCATTAATCTTGTAGTATCTCCGGAAGAAGAACAAAGTTGTTGCGAAATATAGAGATAATGAATAAGTAAAATAAGAAAAATAATTAATAGTATTTAAAATACTAATTGCTTTCAGAAAACGTTATTTTCGTGATGAACTCGTGCTGAATGAAATTAAAATTTTTTTAAACGTATTATTATTGCGTATTATTTATGCACAAAAGGAAAAATAATAATTAATAAGTATTTAAAATACTAATGGCTCTCAGAAAAAGTTTTTTTCGTGATGTACTCGTGCTGAATGTAATTAAAAATTTTTAAAACGTGTGATACAGCAGCCAATAAATTTCTAGCTGTTTTTATTATGCTCTTATGGCCCATGGCAGCACAGAAATGCAGTACCACGGTTAAATATGATACTAAATTCAATTTACGCAAGAATCAAAAGGAAAAATGTTGAATATTACTACTCGGGGTTTCAACCAATTTCTTTGTAGAGGCAAAAGATAATATTAATACTGTCACTTATACTCAATTTGTGGCAGAATTTGATTGGGAGGAAGTTCTTAATATCGTCCTCAGTTTGACTACCTCTGACTTATTCTTCTTCTTTTGGATCTTTTGGTTTGACGCCAGTCAGTACAGGCATTTGAACACAAGTGCCCTTTGTACGACTGACTTACGTCCGGTTTCATAATACTCGCTTAAAAATTCTTTTAACTAAAGTAACTTTTTCAAAATAATTTAAATTAATTGCGTTTCATAACGTTGCATCTGGGCAACTTTAACAAAAGTGCAGTTTATTAATTTTAAAAGAAAGTTGGCAACACAAAATCTCAGAGTGAAAATAACTGCATTTAAAAAATATAAATAGTAAATTTCAAAGCATTTTGACATTTTAGTTATATAGGTAGTTATTGGTTAACGTCGTTAGCTCGCATTAGTACGGTCTTATTATTTAATAAATTAATTAGTTTTTGTATTTCATTTCTATACCTGGAAATACAATTTTAATGTGTGTGCAATCTATTGCACCACAACATCTGGGACAATGGGCGATGTTATAGAATTCTACAGCTATAGCTTCTAATTCAGCTCTTGTTTGTGGCATCCTAATAATATTTTTTTTTTTTTTTGTGAGAGGAAACCGCTTGGCACCAGGGCACAGGTTCCAGGTGCCCCGGTAGTGTCAGGCGCTACTCCGACTAAACCTCTCCGTTGGCCTTCTCTGGCATCCCGGAATCGTCGTTGGGACATAACGTCAGGTTGCCAGCGGTCTTTCTCTTCATCTCCTTCTGCCTCTATATTATACTCTCAAGACCATTGGGGTGTGCATGTCTACGATTTACATCTGCTTCTTTGCGTTTCTTTCCTCCGATTCTCTTACTGCCATTACCCGCGCAATGAAAGTCGTCACGGCATCCCATTTCACTTTTGTCTTCTATCGTGACATTAACGATGGTATTGGTGTTTATTTCTCTGTTCAGTCTCATCGATAGCTCATGCCTCTTCGCAGCCCAACTATCACAGAGCAAGACAGTATGCTCCGGAGAATCGAAATGCCCACAGCTCCGACATGTGTCATGTTCCGACAGCCCGAACCTCTTCAGGTAAGCACGAAAATGGCGGTGCCCCGATATGAACTGAGTAAGGTGATAGTCAGTTCTCCTGTGCGCACATTTCAACCACGGGATGAGATCCGGGATCAGGGTCTTCGTCCAGACAGAAGTTGCATCGCAGCGGCTCCACATAGCTTGCCACTTTCCCCATGTGAGTTCTCTAGATTTCCTTCGCGCTATATCCTCCTTTTTCGCCCTAAACAGGGTGCGTTGCTCATCCGCTAGTAGACGTATCGGGGGACTCCAGCTATCACCTGAACTGTCCCGGTAGCTACAGTTCTATATCCACTTGTGACCCTTAATAGTGCTTTGCGCTGCAGCCGCTTCACCATACTTTTTGACCTCCAGTACCCGCCCCTACACCGGCACAGCATACAGCATCTGTGATTGAAGAATCCCGTACAGCATCACTCTCTTCCGGCTGCTTGGTCCTCCTATATTTGGCATGATTTTCAGTAATGCTGCCAGGGTTGCCTCGGTCTTCCCCTGTAATGTATCCCACATGAGTACTAAAGGTCAGTCTGAAGTTTAAAACCACTCCTAGGTACTTGAGCTCCTTTCCTGGGAGTATCTGTTCCCCGGCCAGCTCAAAATGAAAGTCCCATCCCTTCCGAGGGGCCCTCAGCACTATTGCCTCGGTTTTCTGTGGTGCTATCTCGAGGCCATTCTCCGTCATCCAGTCACCAATTTGTTCGAGGGATTCATTTGTTTTAAAGACGAGGTCACTGGAGTCTTGCGCCTCCACAATTAGTGCCAGGTCATCGGCATAAGCATACGTCGATACGCCTTCCATGCAATCCAAATCGAGGACCCCATCGTACAGGACGTTCCAAAGTGTAGGCCCAATCACGGAGCCCTGTGGAACACCTGCATCTACTCTCATTTTATTCTCTCTGTTAATTATAATCCACCTGTCGTAAAAGTAGTCCTCTATGATATTGATCAGATATTGGGAGATATTTCTTCTTCTCATCGCCTGCAGGATCTTAGTCCAAGACGCCGTGTTAAAGGCGTTCTTAGCGTCAATAGTTACCATCAACACCCACTTCTCACATGATTTTTCGACTTTCTCCATCACAGCCTTTATCGCATGCACAGTTGATTTCCCTTTTACAAACTCAAACTGTCTATCTGAAAGTCCGCCTCTCTCATCCAATTACCTTCTCAATCCTGTCCTTAATCATAACCTCGTATACCTTCCCTAGGATACTCAAAAGGCAAATGGGCCTGTACGCGTCCATGGAGACGGCGGATTTGCCAAAATAATATTAATAATAATTAATTAATAATAATAACTAATAATAAAATTGATCTTTCATCAATGTTATCTCGCGACTTGTTTTATTATTCGATTTGCAGTAGCCTTAAAAACTCCAACAAAATTCGCTACAGATAGCAATACATTGCCTTGTGCATAAAACCGCAAAGTAATTGAAAGCTTTGTCTCTGGCTTTACAGCACCGCCACTAAAATTTGTGTATATGTATATAATTATCATCATAGATAGATAATAATAATAGATAGTTTGGTTTATTTATTATATAAAGAATATCTTCCTCCAAGAACTAATCTAAACTAATTTTATTTTAATATACTTGCCCACAATCATATATTACGAGTACATTAAAAATTATTTGTATCCTTAAAGAAATAAAAGTCAACCGTAAACCAATACTGATTCTCTGAATTACACAGTATCTTTCTGATTTGGGTATTTGTGTCACTTTCCTTTTTGTATATTCGTCGTTGTTTATTTTAACTTGTTAAAGTATTTTAAATTTATAAACAGGCTATTATGGAAATGAAAGCTCAAACAGTATTTTGTTCAAGTCACAGTTAAACTTTTAGGCGCCAAACAATTGTTCGACCACTGAAACAATAGTTTCGATTTGTAATATTACTAAAGCGCCCTCGCTTAATCAGAATATTTATTATGCAAAAAGCAAATACTTAAATAATAAATCTCTTACAATATTTTTATATTTTCAGAGATATCTTCGAGAAAAATGGATCTGCTGTTGACGCAGCAATCGCAACACTTTTTTGTAATGGCATCGTTAATATGCAAAGTATGGGCCTTGGTGGAGGTTTCTTTATGACCATCTACATCAAAGAAGAAGGAAAAGCGTATACTTTGAACGCTAGAGAATTTGCACCGCTCAAGGCTACTGCAGATATGTACAAAAATGACCCACGCAAATCAACAAGAGGTATTTATATTGGCCTTAATATTAGGTTGATGTATAATTCTTTTTAGTGTTTTGATAAAAAAAAAACAGAATAAGTAATGAATATATTCTTACGCAATTCTGTAGGTTTTCACATCTGATTTTGATAATTGTACAATCCTTATTCTAGCTTCACTGTGATGTCATGTAAATGGTCGGACGACCTTGTGGTAAGAGCGTCACACAACGGGAGTGAGAGTCCCGTTCGTTAAGAGTTCGAATCCAGGCATGTGAGAAGTTTCTTTCAGGAATGGTATCTTCTTCAGTTTTCGTTAAATGTTGAGAAAGTGAAAATCAAATCAATATTTCTATCCTTTTAGGGTAAGGGGGTGTAGTAATAAAGCCGTGGGATACTTTTCACACATCATATACATTCTAAGCGGCCCTGGAGTCTCGAGAGCTTAAGACATTTAGCCGCTATACACAAAGCACATAAACAATTTCGTTTATATTTCCACCTCGTTTAGAATCTTCTATGAATCTTATTCTCTTTGTTTCTTTTATATATTTTGAAATGTCAGCCTTCTTTCTTCATTAAAGAGAGGTTAAGTCGAATAATATCACATCGGTGCAATGTCCTATGAACGCTCAACGGCGACTGACAAATTATATATACGCGCGCTCGTGCCATGTTATTCAAATGAAGCTCTTTATTCATTAACCAAAACAGATCCTCGTAGCAAATTCCTGCAGGTGTTGCTCAACCAGAAACATTAAAATTTCACCTAATTAAGAAAACGGCTACAACTTTAAAAACACTTATACGAAGAAATATCAGAAAATAACGAGACTTGTACTGTAGTACAAACGGCCGTTTTTTCTTTAATTTCGCCTTTAGGATTCCTAGAAATACATTAGAATAGTACTCTCCAGTTATTTTATGTTCTCTAGGTACAATGTGATCATAAATTACACCCCATTTATAAAAAAAAAATAAATTCATCAACTTTACCGGCGCTTTTCACAGTTTTCGCCTTCTGCGATCTTGGACTGCTTTTGTGCTTCCATTGCATGTTTGAGACTTTAAGTCAGGGTCGTAATGATAAAAACAACTCTTGTCACGTGTAACCACATTCTTTAAAAACTATTGCTTATATTGGAGTTGCCTTTTCCACTGCCCACAAATTGTTACCCGATTCGCTTTTGGAATCCATTTTGCCGCGACCTTTCGGACCCTAAATATTCATGAATAATTTTTTGAATGGAACCATAAGACAAATTAACAATATCAGAAATTCAATATCATTTTTGATCATTTCGGATCATTTTGGTGGTTGCCCGCATCGAGGTTCATCTTCCACTGATTCACAACCGTCTGAATTATGCCACTCAAACACTCTGCATCGTTATAAACTATTATCTGGGTATGCAGTTTTAATCATTTCAAAAGTTTCAGTTGGAGTTTTATCCAACCGAACACAAAATTTTATGGCATATTTTTGCCTCACTCTCATTTTTCGATGCGGTTTTCGATTTTTCGATACGTCATACACTGACAATTCAGTAATTAATTTTTAATAAACGTCAAAAGTTAAATCAAAGCCTACTTGGGGATACGTATAGTTAAGCTCACATAAATCTAGTATAAACCATTTTTGTTTTGTTGTAATTCATTCTTCTAACGTCAAAATGACATTTGTCACTTTTGATATCCAAAATGGTAAGAAAACTAACGCCATCAGGTAAAGTACAAATTTTGTTAAATTTGGAAAGTCGCATCGTTAAACAAGTCGCAGAAGAATTTCGTTTGAACAAATCCACAGTACTACAAGTTAAAAAAAGATGTGAAAATGAAGGCAGTATATGTCGCAAACGAGGAACTTGTCTTAAAAGAATGTCAACTGATGCAGAAGATCACAATTTGTTTAAATATTTGAGAGAAAATTAAAAAAATGACAAAGCAAATTCATAGATCTCGTATAAGATTTACTAATAGGGAACAACTATGGGAATCTATTGAAAATACCTGGGAAAACATTGTTGAAGAACCTAATTTTTTAAGAAGTCTCATTGATTCTGTACCTAGAGGGTTAAGTGTAGTAATTGATGCAAATGGCGGATCAATTAAGTATCAGTCTATGTGTTTTATAAATTGCATTAAAAAATTATGTGGCATTTGGTTTGTCTTTCAAAAAAAGATTAACTAAGCAATATTAGAAAATTTTGACAATTTTGACAAGCTAGGTTATACTAGATTTATGTGAGCTTAACTGTTCATTAGAGATGGGGCTTCTTTCATGTACTGTTCTTTGTGTTATAAATTCTAGTTTTGACACCAGTCTCGTTATATTTTGATATACCCTCGTATGATGTCAATATCATTGACGTGATGTACATTGATCAAGAAACCAAGGTTTCTTGATCAATTCAATAATTTATGTATTATCAATAAACCAAGGTTTATTGATAATACATAAATTATTGAATTTATTCAAAATATGCGGTACAAGTACCATCAATTCTAGAATTTTCTTATGGAATGCAAATGTACTTCTTCATTTCCTTGGTTATAGCCCATTATGTTGGCTAATTTCATTCAAGTTTGAAGTTAGATGGTCCAATTTCAAAATGTTCGTTCCAATAACGAGAAAATCACTTTTTAACAATATTTTTTTCGATGATATCCTGCATAAATTATTATAACGGCCTTCTGTACATTTTTCGTGAAGTATGTGTATTACATTCAAACAAATACATACTCTGAGAACGTCCACTTTTTCTATTTAGCACATTATTTTATTAGTTTACGCTGACATTCTATAAATTCCAATATTCGTAACGTTTTGATGAAACTATGGATTTCTAATTTTGTTTTCAATACCTTAAAGGCAAAACCTTTAGGAATTATGGGCCAATCTCAATATTTTGCGCTTGATCTTACTTCAAATTTCACAGTCAAGATTTTTATAAAAAAACTGTTTAAGTTATTGTAAATATGCTTTCTACATTTTACGACGCTAATTATTCCAATTTTTTAATAGAAAAAGCCACGTCCATGGCTTGCCGGACCATTGCTTTAACCACTAAGCTATTAAGGACTACGATTTCGAATCATTGTGGGAAGGCCTTAAGTCACATTAAGCAAACAGATGTATATATCGCCCGCAGTCGGCATTGTTGCAAATTTATTGCCTTTTCGCGAATATTCAAATTGTACTCCTTTATAAACTTATCTTGTTATATTTAAATAAAATCGAAACAAAATCTCGAAACGAATATAAAAGAATTGCGAGACTTTGCGAAAATGTTTTTTAGTAATATACTGGCAGTATTTTAGGTCCTTTGGCAGTCGGAGTGCCCGGTGAACTTATAGGATATTGGGAAGCACACCAACGATTCGGAAGACTGAAATGGAAAGATGTGGTTCAACCGTCAGTTGATTTATGCAATGAAGGATATAATATGTCCATCGCTCAATATGATTCCATGTTAGGCAGCGAAGACGACATTAAAAATGACACAAATTTAAAGTAAAATACTACTTTTATCCTACAATAGACATAAATATATTATCTTGTTAATTATTAGGGCGTGGTATGTAAATAATGATAAAAACTTGAAGAAGGCAAATTCATTAATACGTCCTGAGAAACTATGCGAAACTTTAAAAATTATAGCTGACCACGATGGCCTTCAACTACATAATGGTTCGTTGACAAAAATTTTCGTAGAAGATATACAAGAAATGGGAGGGATTATAACAGAAGAAGACATGAAAAATTATACGTAGGTATCTTTATGGAAAAATCAAAGCACTTTTTTAGATACAAATGTTAGTTTGAAAGGAAAATGTACCAACTTTAGTGTTGTAAAAGAAAAGTTGAATGAATACATCTTCTTCTTCTGGTTCTTTGGGCCGGACGTCAGTAAGTCTTGGCACTTGATCACACCTCTCTTTGTTCCACCCCCAATAGATCTCTCAGTTCCACTCTGTTAATCTTGTGTTCTCGATAAAAGCCGTTATCCTCCTCAGGGGAAATTTGAATCCAATAGACTGAAATGTTTCTATGTGACTCCCTTCAGTCCCTCACAAGCGCATATTACAAAGCTAGTTTCCATCTGTTTTCCATATGTCCTACACCAGGGCTCGCTGACCAAGCCCATCCTGTACAGATGGTTCCTTAAAGGGCAATGTCTACTTATAACCGATAATAATTTTCTTTTCTTTTTAAAGTCTATAATTTCTACAATTTCAATTACTTTCATTAATAAGTGTATTCAATTCAAACTATAAAGTACTGTCCAATGTATAGCGGGTTCTTTTTTTATCATTACACATACATCGCCCTATGTGTAGAGCTAAAAAAATGAAAGTCAATTCATTGGTGACATGGTAGGCAACCAGTTATACACCGTGATTTTATATGTCCCACAAAACGAAATCGTCCGGGCATCTAGCTGGACCAATGTATTCCACTCCAATTAGTATACGTCCAGGAAAGATATTATTTACATTTCTGCTTTTACCGGCAGGCCTTTCTTGTCCATCAGATGTCACAATATATCTCTTGTCAGCTTACATGATAAGATTGTGCTTATCTTGCGAGAACGAGTTTAAAGACGTCACTTCATAACTGCACTAAGAAGATCGTTAGATCGAAACGCACGTCTGAACGTTGAAGTGACCATTGGTTAAATATGATATGTATGTCTATGTATACAGATACAGATATGATTTTAATGTATTTGTATATAAATTTGTATTCAATAGAAGGAAAGCTAAAACGACGTAGGCAAATTTGCAACGATGTAACTAAAAATTAATCGGACTTATATTACGATGACAGGGACGATGTTGGCCTAGTGGGTAGATCTCTAGATCATGGATCTGATGAACCAGGTTTAAACTTTAGTCTAGCAAATATCAATAGCACTTTTTCAGTCACAGCTCGACAAAAAATGGGTACCTAGAGGTAACTCTTTAACACTGGCATAAATTTTTTACAAGAATATCGCCTGCTGAATTCGAATATGCCAACAGAATTTGTCCATCATCCACTATTTTTTTGTAATTGTATGTTTTACCCTTAAATTTGCATATCCTGCCCCTTATATTTAATTCATTTAATTTTGCATTCGGGGATTAACCGGATGATTTGGGGTTTTCCGGCAATAAGTAATTGCGGGGTGTTACACGTATTTCGGAATGACGCATTATGTTCTAAATTGTTAATTTCCTTACTGTTATTTGTAAAGTACAGAACTGAATTCTATTATTATCCGTGTTACACTTAGATTAGCCAAATTTGTGAACACTAAAGTTTTTTACAATTGATTTTTTAACGTTGCAATGCTACGCAACTGTGTGAATAGTATGGACAACTTTCGTAACGTGTGTGGTGAAATGACTTTCAAGTCTCATAAAAGAAATATAACCCCACTCATCAAAAAAAAAAGTTATGGGCTTTACATATATGTACTTCCGAGCGCGCTGACTGGAAAAATGGAAAATCTCGTCACGTGTCATTGGCAGTTTCAATAATATGAAGAGAGCCAAGCGATCATTCTTCAGACTGCTACGTTCGTACAACTAAAATCACTGGTATATCAAGTAAGTCAAGAACATCCAAACCTGTCTTCAGCTATTAGACCTGTGACCTGTACACAATATTACGGACCCTCATATACCATTCCCACTAAATGCATGGACTTTGGATTCTGAGGAAGACCTATTAGATGATTTAGAGGGCCAATAGAACAGAGAAAGGGACAAATTACATTAGATTATCTACTTAAATTATTCCTTAATGAACGCGTTTTACTCGAAAACCTTACGTACTGAGAAAATTTGGAACGGAGATTCAGTTCAGCAAGTAGGAAAAATTCTATAAGAATCACTCTTTTTAGTTCATGTAATATTGAAACAGCTTAATGTTGTATATCAGTAGACGGTCGGTGCGTAGCGCTAGCCAAGTTGCCATCTTAGTCTACCGTATGGTTCAAGTAGTAACAAGTTTACCATGTTACAACCCCATGGGCTTTCAAGGCTTATTATTGATAGCTATTATTATATAAGATATGACTCCCAGTAATTACGTATAGGTAATCTTCCCGCCTATTACACGGTTTTGCTCTACAACCCGATCAGAAATTTTAGAAACCATCGTATAACACTGCCCTAACCTATTATATGTGTTTAGAAATCTAAATTACACCTATGAGCTCACAATATGCATACCAATTCACAGATACAAAATTGGGGGAATACCAGAATTTTATCCCGATTCTCTGTCAGTTAGTTAACATAATTTCAAATTTTTTGTTGAAAATATTCAGTTCATGAACTGCAGAAAAGATCATTTAAAGAAATTCTAATGTTTATAGTTTGGAAGAAACTTAATTTAAGCTTTTATGGGTATGCGTTGAGAATCTTTTTGCTTTTAAGATTGATTTTTGGATAATTAAATTTCGGTATCAAACTTTGTGTGATAAAAATAAAACAACATTTATGAGACAATTTGTTTCTCTGGTTGAAAACACAAATATTGGATTGTTTTATAAAAAGAGAAAGAGCATGAGGTATTTCACTCCAAGAAAACGCTAAATTTAATTGAAGCAACAGAATCACTAAAAAAAATGAAGTCGAAAAATGAAGAGTTAAAATTAGAACTGCTTTTGCTGTAGGATCTTCTGTTTCTCCGAATTTTCAGCTCGTCGCGATGTGCCAATAATTGAACAAATATAAAAGGAACATAATATTAAAATTGATGATAGCCTACAAAAAAAGCATATCATTGGACAGCAATATTATTAAATAAAAAGCTCTAGAAAATTACAAAAGCCTTAAAGAAAATTGAAAGTTTTATGTCAAACCAAAGTTTGTGGAAACGAAAGGTGGAATTAGAAAGATCAAAAAGCGTCTCAGTAAACATAAGAATTCAAGGCGAATCTGTGATGGCTGATTACGAATGACGTACTTATCCAGAAAAATTTCCAAAAAAGCAGCGGATAAGGTATCTAAAGATTGAAAAACATTGCTCTTCTATAGTAATGTATCCGAAGACTTTCCGACAAAGCTTTTGCTTGTTATACCTTAATTTTTTTAATATAAATAAAGTTGTGTGGGTGGATGTATGAGAAAATATTTCTTTTTAATAAAATTTCGTAACCTAATCCCTCTTTTTACACTGACTCTGGGTCTCTACACGGTTTCACATAACACGCTACTTTGTAGGAATCTATACACTCTGTTATTATAGGAGGATTACTTGTACATGCTTTCAAATTTCTAAGGTTGCCAATGCTGGACATAGGAATGTTGAGTTTGACAAATAATATTCTTTAATTGTTTCGACCTTTGCTTGATGTAAATCCATATCACTAATATATAAAACACACTTAAGATGTTTTAGATTTACACTTTATTAATAAAATAATGACAGCTGTTTCGCTAACACAGTAGCTTCTTCAAATTCAACTTAAGACTAAAGATACATACAAGATACAGCGTTAATCAGGTAGTTGACCCAAGTTAAAATTCTAGGAACTATTACATTTATATTTTGCTTTTTGAAAACTATACCATGTCCTACTTGTGTGAGGTTTAAGTATAAAAATATAGTATAAGCAACTAAGAAACAATATTTCAATGGGTGAACAGATTTAACAGTGGGGATGAATTCAAGTCTAATTTATCGTTTAGTAACATTTCTGAGTTTTTAAGTTTATTAATTTCTAAAGATTCTAAACAATTTAGATTTCTACCTTTATTTTCTACATGTATGGTGTCGAATTGTAAATTAAATTCGTGCTCATTCTCTATTACGAATTTACAATTCGACACCATACATGTAGAAAATAAAGGTAGAAAACTAAATTGTTTAGAATCTTTAGAAATTAATAAACTTAAAAACTCAGAAATGTTACTAAACGATAAATTAGACTTGAATTCATCCCCACTGTTAAATCTGTTCACCCATTGAAATATTGTTTCTTAGTTGCTTATACTATATTTTTATACTTAAACCTCACACAAGTAGGACATGGTATAGTTTTCAAAAAGCAAAATATAAATGTAATAGTTCCTAGAATTTTAACTTGGGTCAACTAGCTGATTAACGCTGTATCTTGTATGTATCTTTAGTCTTAAGTTGAATTTGAAGAAGCTACTGTGTTAGCGAAACAGCTGTCATTATTTTATTAATAAAGTGTAAATCTAAAACATCTTTTAAGTGTGTTTTATTTATTATTTACAAATAATATTATTCAAAAGAGAAAAAAAAATTGAAAATGCAAAAAAATTATATAAAAAAACGAAACGTTTTCCCCTAAAAAATTTCTTCTCGCACATGTTACCAATCTCCTTCAGTAAACCGTTAATTATTTTAGGGTACAATGGTTAGATCCTGTAAGAACCCAATTTAAAAATGGTGATAATTTTTATTCGATGCCTTTACCCGGAAGCGGATTATTGTTGGGATTTATCTTAAATGTCTTGGATGGTTATCAGTTTAATTCGGGGAGTTTGAGTTCTGAGAATATGTTGCAAACGTACCATCGCAGCATCGAAACATTTAAGTATGCTTTTGCTAAGAGGGGAGAGCTTGGAGATATGGATTTTGTGACGAACATTGACCGAGTAAGTTTTGTATGTGATAATCACATAATTTAGAATTTCAAAAATTGAAACAAATAGCGAATAAAAATAATGTACCTTCGTATTGTAAAAAATAAATACGAAATTTTTGAAATAAAAATAAAATAATTATTAAAATATAAATGTATAGTTTTATATATTATTTACAGCGCCGGAATTACGTATAAGCTGCACAAGCTTAATATAGCTTAGGGGCCCCACTTTCTTGTGGCACAACTGTCATATATGTACTATAACATTATTTGTCCCCATGCTACGTGTCACTCGATGATGTCATCAGTGACTTTGCTCTGGTAAATGCAAGAAAGGATATATTTTTAATTTAATATAATTCCTTAATATAACGTTTCATATAATAATATAATGTTTCAAGAGATTAGATTTAGCCTTTGTAAATTGTGTCTTGTAAAAGAACTTTTGTTTCTTTTTACCAAAGTTTGCATTATTAAATTTGTTATGAATAACATAATTTTGAGTTAGAGGTTTATTATTTCATTATCAATATTATTCTTAATTGTATTTCAATTTACATTTCAAATTACAAATTACATTTCAAATACCCTCTAAGTATTATAAAATTATATTTGTCAGAATATCTGGACTTATAAAGGCTGCCATGACTCAAATAGCTTAGGCCCTCATCAAATCTAAATCCGACACCGATTATTTATTGCGGATTTATTCTGGATACGCATTTCGACAATTAAGTTGTTACCATCAGCAGTATAAAAAGTATTACAGTTAGAGCCCAAGCATACACTTTACACAAGCAAAGCACAACACTATATTAATACTAATTTATTTCTTAGTATGTTGTCAAATATATTACTTTTTCTACTGCTGATGATTAAAACTTAGTGGTCGAAACACGTATCCAGGATTTAAATCTAAATTATGGTAAGGGGTTTTAAATGAACTTTTACAGAATTGGTCACAGTCTCCAATTTGCTCAGATCAGATTTTGAAATGAATGTTAAAAAAATTATAATCATTAATAAAGACCGCCATTCTCAGTCGGTTCACAGAGGCGTGGACAAGCGAGCATCATAAACAGCTATCATAGTGTGAAGTTGTTTATAGACGTATTTACGAATATGCGGAAGGCGTTTTTCTAAATAACGCGCACTTTTATTTCAGTAAAGTCAACGCAATAACGGCGCTGCTTGCCTACCTATGTAGCGTTCTTTAAAACCATTAATAAAAACCGGCACTTGGGTAGGCAAACAGCAGCATCATTGCGTTGGCTTTACTGAAATTAAGTACGCGTTATTTAGAAAAATGCTTTTAATTCGAATTATACCTACACGTATTCGTAAATACATCTATAGACAACTTCACACTATGATAGCTGTTCACGTATTCATGTACTGCTTATACATAGTACACGAAGCGCTGATAAAGTGAGTCTCCCGTACTTATCGCTAGTTCACGCCTATGTGAGCCGACCGAGAATGCCGGTCTTCAATCATTAATCTTAATGAACATTAATCTTATTATGATTTTGGTTTATGTTTGTATACATTTTCTTTTTTCTAATTATATCCAAATTTATTTTGTTCCATTGTTGTCTAACGGACTCTAACGTCTTCTTCCTATTTCTTTTTTATCCGCTGTCGATTTTTAAATTTGTTATGTCGTCATTCCGTAAATAGTTTCTTTATAATTACATTCCTAAATTTTAAATTTCGAAAACGTGTTGAGCATTTCATGGTTTGTTTAGTGGGTTTTCCATTAATAATTATCTCGTAGATAACATCCTTTAATATCTTTTTTGTTTTTAAAATGCCTAGATGTATATTTAATTTAATTGTTATCGTTATTGCTAAATATATGTCATTTAAATTTAGACAAGTAGCTGGAACCCATTTACACACAAAAGTATGACCAACAAAACATCGATTTCTGTACAGATTGATTTAATTACATACAATATTTCATAGTACCTATAATTTGTAATTTATACTTTGAATTATGTACTCTACTCTCTAACTCCTTTCGCCTAACGTACATGATTTTAACAGTAAAGTGTAGTATGTTAAGAATTGAGTTGTTAATTCCTCGACAGTATCAGCATGTCAATTGACTGCCTTCTTTTGATGTCAAAATAGATACTTTTTTCTGATTTTTTTCTTAGTTGTCCTATTAATCTTTCAAACACTGTTCGTTCCTCTTAAACTTCAAATTATAGTATATGTAGATCCTCATTACTCATCGATATAAAGTATTCGACTGTGCGGTGTTCGTCGTGTCTCGTTAGAGTGCATTTCCTATCCTTATTCCTTTAATTAGACTTAACAGCTTCAAGAGAATGAGTGAGTTACTTCTCTTCAGTTGTATAACTCCTGCATATAACAGTATTTGTAAACGATTAAGATGATAACCGTAGGAAACCAAATGTACGATTTTGTACCTGTCAACAAATAATTCCCTAGCAGTCATTCTAAAACCCAGTAAAATATTTATTTCATTTTAAAGGTTCATTGAAGATTAAATAAAAAGACATTTAATATGAAATTCGATAATTTAATTATATTTAAAATTTGTGGAAATTAAAAGTTGAATGAGAACAATTTTAAAAATGTTTTTTTTTCATTACCAATATGACATAAAGATAGGGGGGCCTATTTTACTACCAACTTAAACTTCTAATTTCGAGCTGTTAATTGGACCTTGATCTTAATCATTTACGAACGCAATGTGCAGGTTGCATTTGACTAGTGAAATCGGTCTCAAGGAAGGCTCTGTATGTAGTCCCGGCCCTGTTTCATCAGCTGCTACATTTTAGTCTTGAAAATTCCACATAACTTAGCTGATCGGATCTCTCCGTCTTACATAAAATCCACCTCTGCAAACTTATGTACGTGGTCGTATCCAAAAAAACCCGAAATTTTAATCACACGCATAAGCGGATGCAATTACAATCAAACGCCACTAGGTGGAGTTGTCTATACTCTTTGTAAATAATTCCAATTTTTTTGTAGGAGAACAATTTTTCGGTCATTTTTGAAACCTTTAAACCAGTCGTAAGTTTGTGTTTAACCCAAATCGTCGTTCCTGAATGCTTGCTTTAACATTTTGTATGATTCTTTGACAGTTTTAACGAGTTTAAAGCAGAACTTAGCCATTGAAAAATCACAAGCAGACACAAAATAGAAAATTGTTGACCAACTCACAAAGCGTGTAAACAACTCCACGTAGCGACATTTGATTGTAGCTATGTCCGTTTACGCGCATTATTTAAATTTCGTAAACTTTCGGCGTATAATGAGATTATCTCACTACATTATATTTCCCTTGGAAATTTAGTCTTTTCTTATTTTAATACATCTTCTAGGATATTTTTAAATTTATATTATATAGAATTATATGCAATTTACAGCTCGTAAGAAATCTAACTTCAATAGATTTTGCCAACAATGTAAGATCGCATATTAACGACACACAAACTATTAATGATCCCAAAGCATACGGAGGAGTTTTTATAAATAAAAATGACCATGGAACGGCACACGTTTCGATTTTGGCTGAGAATGGTGATGCGGTATCAGCCACAAGTACAGTGAATCTTTAGTAAGTACACGCTTTCATTCAAAATCTTATCTTTAATATTTTTTCGTTTTTCTGAAGTTTTGGAGCAGGTATCACATCTAAACGTACAGGTATCCTCCTAAACAGTGGAATGGACGATTTCTCTTTCCCCGAGTTCATAAATTATTTTGGTCTTCCGTATTCACCAAACAACAGGATGGAACCTTTGAAGAGACCGTTATCTTCTATGAGTCCCACGATCATAACAGATAACAAGGGTGATGTAAAATTGGTGATTGGTGCCTCTGGAGGCACTAAAATAACTACCGCTCTAGCAGAAGTTATAATAAGAATACTCTGGTGTGATCAGAATATTAAGAAAGCTGTCGATGCGCCCAGGTACCATCATCAACTATATCCGATGGAGGTTCAGTATGAGTACGGTGTCATTGAGGTAAAAATTCAATTTTTTTCATAATTCGAATTAAGTACACTCGTGTTCAGAAAAATCGCGTACACTTCAAAAATCAAGTATGTAATATAGTTTTTGAAGTATTTTGTACTTTGTAAATGTGGATTTTGAGATTATATTTGCAAGTAGGTTATAAACTTATGTATTACTTATTATTAAAGGCCGGATTATATGCAAAGAAAAAAACTGAAAATATGCGGATAAATATGCAGATGTTTTAGCCTAAATATGCACTTCCTTATGAAAAATATGCAGGTAAATAAATACGAGGTATGTTAAAAAATGGAATACTGTAGAAAGAAATATTCTATTACTAAAAGTTTATTCAAGTTTTCGACGGAAAAATTGTGACGCTTGTCTGAAAACATGTATTTATATATTGAAAAGGTTCGTTCTACGTCGACGCTTGTTATAGGAGCATATTTCAAATTAGAAATATCATCTATTGTCAACTCAATATTTTCTACTGAATCACCACACAAGATTTTAGCAATGTCCTTTAGCTTTTTAAACCCTCATTTTTTCCTATTACACTTAAAAGTTTTTCATACACTCCTCCTTTAACATCAAAGCATGACTTTTCAAATTTGTTTATTATTTCAACGTTCTCGATTAGCGACATAAATTGTTTTTCCAACTGCAATATAGAAGTGGAAATAAAACTGTAATTGGCTGTAATAAAAGCCAACTGCTCACGTATTTCTTTACTCGAATACACCTTTTGGGCGTCTATCACAGATTGCGCATCTCTATCAAGATCCATAATAATTGTCTTTATTCCTTCATAATGATTTGCATGAAAAATAGCAGCCTCCAACCTCGTTCCCCATCGTATGTTTACTGGTTGAGGAGGAAGCGGAACACCGGGTAGATGTTTGTAACACTGAACTCGTTAAAAATACTTTCTTAACACTACTAATTAAAGTATTTACTAAGGGAAAATGGTTTCTGACTTCTTCTGTAACACAATTTAGTCCGTGCGCCAAGCAAGTTGTGAATTAAATTTGGTAAAATATTTTCAAGTTGAAAGCTGCCTTCGCCATGTATGGTGCATCATTCGTCAGAAACAATAGAATTTTCTCTGTTGGAATCGATTCCGGGAAGATGAAAGTTGCCAGTTCTTCCTGTATAAACCTTGTTATTGTCAAATTATTTGCCTTTTCCAACTGTTTGGATGAAATTAGATAAGATTTTGCTGGAACCGGTACGTTAAGGATACCAATCATTAAATGAACTATGTAACGGCCCACACTATCAGTAGTTTCATCTACGCATATATAAAAATAATTGTTTGCAACAAACTTCTTAATGCTATTCAATGTTTCTGCATAAATACAGCGAATATAATTTTTTCTTAACGTGCTATCGTCGGGAATGTTATATTTGCTAATATACTTTTGCAAAAATAACTTAACATTTAAATTGTTTAATTATGTAGTGGAATATCTGCCGACACAAACATTTGACACAAATCTTCATTAAATTGTTCTTATTCCGATTTTTTGGAAGTTGATGGCAAACATTGCGGTAATGTTTGCTGACTCTTCTTCGCCAATTTCATCTTTGTTAATTTTGCAGCATGAGATGGAGTTTTCATATATTGGTCTACTTGGAACTTTCTCTCACTTGTAATCTGCAAAAAAAAATATCACATCATCGATTGTTTTCTTATAAAATAAATGTTAGTAAAAGGTAAAGGAATAATCAAAAACTTAATTAATAAATTAATAAGAGGAAATAAACTTAAAATTTTACTCACAATCTTGCAGCATGCTACGTAAAACACTTTTTCTCCATCCATACGCAATTCTGAATAAGGTGCAATCCATCCAGGTACAGTCGCTATTTTCGGTATTTTTGCTATTATATATCATAACAAGATTTACACTTCGAAAAGCTAACGTAAAATGACGTTTAAAATAAAATTACTTTCGAATATGGGAATAAATTTCTCCGAATAGCAAAGAAACACATATACTAGAGAGCATGAATAAATTCTTGGAGACGCTTATCGGAAAAGTAACGGGAACAGGCTTAATAAAATGTTATTTTTAATTTAAAGGGGGCTGTTTAATTTTTGTTTGTTTTTTACATCCGCGACAAATTTTTAATATAACAATTTTGATTTAATATATTGTATAAAAAAATGTAGATAACAAATAATATTTTGTCATTGCTCCATTAGCTTCTAAAACCTGATTTAACCTCGCAGCCATTGATGAGATAAGGTCCCTCCAATAATTTTCATCCAGGCTCAATTCCTCCCAAGTGTTTTCGATAGCCGTCCACAATTCTTTGTCGTTTTGAAGTCTGTTATACTTTAAAAATGATCCTTACACCGTTTGGGCATTTTTAATAATTTATTTAAATTAATTTGCCAATTCTAAGTCATCATAGGCTATTTCAAAATTCAATATTATCATTTAATATAATTTATTTACTTTAATTGCTAATTATCGAACATCATAGGCTATTTCATACTCTAATATCTTCATGTAATGTTAAAATATCTGGGATGTCACTATAACCGTTTTTCCCGGAGTCGTTTATTTAATGTGTTTATTTTTAATCCTGAGCATTGGATCTACTCATGCGCAAGTTAGACATCTTGAAATATTATGCGAGTCATCGTTCGTACATTTGAATTTATATTTCATTATCGTTCCTTTTGGGCAATTTTAGGTAAACAAAACATCGTTATATTTTTTTATTAGAATTTTGTAAACATATTAGGATCGTTTAACTCGCCGAATAACCATTTTTCAATTAATTTAAGTCTTTACACTTTTGGTTTGTTTGGCCAGCCATCTAGGCAAGACTCTCTTTGCTATTATATTACTATTTGCTCTAGATCGCTGTAAGGTTTGGTATAATTTTAATAATTGCTAAAACCCTTAATTAATCCGAATTAATTAAGATTAATGATTTTTGTTTGTGCTGTATTATGAGGCTATTTTATAGTTTAGAATGAATTTTTGGTTGTGGTTATAAATTTAGTAATATAACAGGCGTTCATTTGAAAAGTCAATCTAGTAGCACGTGATTTACTAAGAACATGTTGAAGTATGTCGTAAATTAAAATTTACTACTTAACCTACGAAGTCGTATATTTTGACAGTTTCATACATATAAATAAATAACAAAATAATAGGTATTTATTGGAAACTATAACAAATGTTGAAAATGTTGTCCTTCAAGATCAATGCACTTTAAAATCTTCCGTTCAAAATTTCTGATGATATTCTGCAACATTACTGGATTGTTATTAATTTCCATGCATTTCTGTTCGATTCTCTGTAGCATATCATTCAAATTCAATATAGGTGTTCGAAATATGTTATTTTTTAGATAAGGCCACAAAAAGAAGTCGCAAGGTGTTAAATCGCATGAACGTGCATGCCAGGCAATTTCAGTATTTCGACTAATTATACGCTCATAAAAAAATTCTCTTAAATAATCCAAAGATTCTATAGTACAGTGACAAGGTGCTCCGTCTTGTTGGAAATATGCATTTTGAAGTTCATCATCATGTAACTGATTGACAAATGGTTGTAAAATTTCCGTACGGTACCTTTGAGCAGTTAACGTTCCCTGAAAAAATATTGGTCCAATGATTCGCCTTTGGCTTATCGCTGCCCAAACACCAATTTTCTCTGGATGTAGCGATTCTTCATTAATTACATGTGGATTTTCACTACTCCAAATTCTTGTATTTTGTGAATTTAGGTATCCCGTTTTATAAAACCATGCTTCATCAGTAAAGATGACTCTTTGCGAAAGTTCTTCATTATTGTTCATATTTACAAACCAATTACAAAACTGTAGTCTACGTGGGTAATCAATTTCTAACAATTCTTGTACTGCTGTGACACGGTATGGATAAAGTTGCATATCTTTTTTTAATAACTTGTGAGTTGTACCAACAGAAAGGTTTATTTGTTGACTCAAATGTCGAACAGATGTTTGTGGTTCATTTTCCATTATTTCTCCAACACGGTTGACAACTTGAGGTGTTCGTTTCTTAACTGCTCCGCTGCCTGATTTTCTTAAGAGACTACCAGTTTCAGAAAAAAGTTTTAAAGTTCTATCCAAAGTATTCTTAAATTGTATATAAACTATTACAAAATGTGGAAACTCAACTTGAAATTCTACCACGCAATTTTGAACTGAATAAACCCATAAACTGTCAATTTTATTACCACTTCGAAAATAAGCCTGGACTAAAAGAATTTTATGTTCTAAAGTGAAAGCCATTTTAAAACTGAGAAGCAATTTATTTAAATCAGAATCGACCCACGATTATTTTATGCACTAACTGATATTTGTGATTGACATTATTAAATGTCATTTGGATTTACGTTTACGGAACAACAAACACATACTAATATATTTGCGTCTTATTCTATCAAAATTTCAAAGTAACCTAGATTGACTTTTCAAATGAACACTTGTTATAGTTGTTATTGTTATGAACTCTGGGTTTTTTATTTTATTGTCAACTTATTTAGTATTACTAATTTATCCACTTACTACTGCAGAGTCTGTCTTCTCTGTTGGCTATAGGAAAACATGGTGGCGCCCTTTTTTCATGTAAGAACATCCCCTCAACTCGCCTTTATAACTGAGTTAGCCCTTTCGCTATAAGATCTCCGGGGCAACCATAAAGGTGAAGGTAAGTTGGGTAGATTTAGGATAGTATTCGTCGGCGCAAGTCTAGTGGTTGTGGGGGCATATAGTAAGTCGGAAGTTTCGTTTATATATTTTTTCTGACAAATAGACCCCAAACGTTCTCTATCGGGCTTAGATCAGGACTGCACGAAGGCCAAGACAATAACGCGATATTATTCATCCCAAGCCACTGCATTATCATCCTAGCTGTATGAACGGCACAGTTATCTTGTTGGAAGATGAAGTTATTGTTGAGAAATATTTCGTCCACTGAAGGAAGTATAACGTTTTCCAGTATATCAAGATAAACTTACCCGTTCAAGCGACGACCAACACACCACGCTATACCCGGACCATACGCACATATCCATATCCAATCATTAACGACAAATCGTCCAAATCTGTTCCGTGAAAACGCATATCTTTCATTTTATCATGAATTGGGTGGATGGTACACACGGATACGGCTGACATGAATGAGTAATGAAATCTATTTTGTTATGTTTTCAAATTATGTACTAATTTCATTTTAAATATTCTAGTGTATTGCTCAAGCTCTTTCTTTTAGTGTTGCAACTATAAGTAAAATTAATTCAGCCGTTAGATCTGAGGGACAGGTTTCTAATCCTAAGAAAATTAAATCAAGAAAGAAACCTGTAAATGAAATTTCGAGAACAGAATTTGACATTCGTGATATGATTTATGCAATGTGTCAGAATAAAGAGCAGGTTACTTTAAGTTCCATTCTCCAAGTATTCAAACATAAGAATATCTATACTGGTAGCTAATTTTCTGTTTGCATGATTTTACAAAGAACTGGTTTCCGCTGAAGGAAAGACAATCCAAGAATAGGACTTACGGAATTATCACTAATGTTGTTTTTAGGAGATTTTCTTGTTTGAAATCCTATGTAATATATATGAGATCAGATACTTGGCAGTTGTATATTTAGATTAAACATGGATATTCCAAAATGAAACGGTATCATGGCAAGATGGCACTAAAAACATAGTGTGCATAATATAAAATCAGAGGGCTAACGTTATATTATACAACATGCAAGCTGCAGAAGTGGTTTCATTTCAAAAGCTTCGAAAATATTTAATTCTAAAACAAAAGATGAAGATTATCAAGATTATTATGAAAATAGTTTTTTATCATGGTTTCAAACAAAACTTATACCAAGTTTGAAAGAACCTTCTCTAATGCTAATGGACAATGCAAGTTATCACGCGTCTTTGAAATATAAATTACCAAATAATTCTTGAAATAAGGAGCAAATCAAAGAGTGGTTAACGAAACAAAATATTCCTTTTCAAAAAGATGTGTTGTTAAAATTGGTGGCTTTAAATAAGTCATACATATAAAGCTGATACTATTGCAGAAGAATCTGGTCATATGGTACTGGGGCTACCACCTTACCATTGTATTTTCAACTTGATAGAAAATATTTAGGATATAACAAAAATTTATAACAAATATATTGGGTACTGAAAAGTGCATTGCATTCATAACTATGCTGAGACATTTTTTTTTGTAAATCTTCTTCTTCTTCTTCTTATATTAGGCCTTAGGCCTGTTCTTATCCGATGTCTTTCATAGTGCTGCAGTCATGTTTGTGACGTAGACTGCCAACTATCTCGCCATTTTTTGAAGAGCCTTCCCGGTGGTCTGGTGCCCATTGGCTTTAGATCCCTTGCTGTTCGGGCTAATCTCTCGCAATCCATTCGTGTTACATGCTGGTTCCACTCCCGTCTCCTCTGTCTGCCCCACCATACGATATCGTGTATACCACGTTGATTTCGTATTTGATTGTTCGGGATTCTGTCTCTCAGTGTTTTCCCCGCTATTGACCTCAATGTTTTCATTTCCGTTGTTCTAAGCATCCTTTTTGTTTCTGCTGTGTCGGCTCTCGTTTCTATTGAATATGCAAGTATTGGTCTTATGCATGCCTTATATATGCGTACTTTCCCGTCCAGTCTCATATCTTTATTCCGCCAAATAACGTCCCTCAGGCATCCCGAAACATAAGCCGCCCTATTAGCCTGTCTTAGAACACTGTCTCTTAGGTCTCCGCAGCTGGATATTTCTATACCTAGATATTCGAACTTAGGAACTTGTTCGATTATCTCATCCCCAATTACGATTTTACATCGTCTGGGCTCCCTTGCCACTACTAAAGTTTTTGTCTTAGAGGTTGATATCTGCATGTTATAGGTTTCCGCCACTGTTTTAAAAGTGTATGCCATACGCTGTAAATTGTCTTCCGTATCTGAGATCAGGACTGCGTCGTCTGCATAACACAGAATATTTATGTGTTTTCTTCCAAGCCCGTATCCCTGTCCCACATTTTTTACTGCTCCTATAATTTTATCCATTATTAGATTAAACAGTAGTGGGCTTAGACTATCTCCCTGGCGTATTCCAGATTTGATGTCTACTGCCGATGTTAGTTCGTTCTCGATCTTAATTTTAGTTTTGTTGTTTGTGTTTATGTCTTTAATTATCTCTACCAATCTACTGGGCTGGTTTTCTTCTTTTAACAACTTCAGCACATCTTCTAGTCTGACACGATCGAAGGCCTTGGTCAAGTCTACAAAGCACATATAGGCAGGGTTGTTGTATTCAATTGATTTCTCAACTATATGTCTTAGTATAAAAATAGCATCTACTGTTGATCTGTTTTGCCGGAAGCCTTGTTGTTCTTCACTTATTGTGTATTGTTTAGTGATCCTGTTGGCGAATATCTTCGTTAATAACTTGAGTGTTGTATTAAGTAGGGTGATGGTACGGTAGTTGCTAGGATTGTTTTTATTTCCTTTCTTATGTATTGGTATTATAATGCTCGTTTTCAATTCGTCTGGTACACGCTTGGTATCTAAAATTTTCTGAAAGAGTAATGCGATATTGTCAATTATTGTTTCTCCGCCGTATTTTAGCAGTTCATTGTGTATGCCATCGGGCCCTGGGGCTTTTCTGTTTTTTAATTTCTCTATGGTAATCCTGAGTTCTTCTTTTGCAATTTCTATTCCTTGTTCATTATCGCTGTCTCCTTCTTCTTCCTCCGTATGTGTGTTACTCCCTTCCTTATAAAGCTCTTCGATATATGCCGTCCATTTTCCTCCTTCTATTTTGCTAAGATTTTTATATTCATTAATGGGTTTTTTTCTCCCTTTAAGTATCTTCCACGCCTTACGTTGTGCTCCATAGAGTCATGTTCCATCTCTTTGGTAAACCGTGTCCAATACTCTCTTTTCAGGTCTCTTATCATAGAGTGTATACGATTTCGTGTGTCTCTATATTGCTAATAATTATTAGGTGTCTTATGACTGCAATACTGTAGATATGGTTTTCTTTTTTCGTACGCCAGATCTCTGATTTCGTTGGTGAACCATGGTTTTGTTGTTTTTGTCGCATTTAAGTTAATTTTTTTGACTCCTATACTTTCCTTTGCAGCTTGTGATATGTTAGTTTCTATTTTTTCCCAGATCTCATTTACATTTCCCTCCTTTTCTACCGGATTTGTCTTGAATCTTTCTTCTAGTCGCTTTTTGTACAGCCATTTCGTTGTTTGATCCTCTAAAGACTCTATGTTTAACTTTTCGAAATACCTAGGCGATTTTTTCCTGTTTGGTGGGACCTTAATGCGAAATTTGCCTAGTACCAATTTGTGATCTGACCCTATATTGGGCGATGTCAATGCTCTTACGTCGAGGATTTGTTTGGGTAAAAATTCTCTATTCGTTATTATATAGTCTATCATTGATTGATGACCCTGTGTATTTTGCCATGTATACTTATGTTGGAGTTTGTGGGGGAAAAACGTGTTGTTTATTCTCAAGATATTTTGAGCACAGAATTCAATCATGTGCTCTCCGTTCCTATTTATTATTTCTTCATTAAATCGCTGTTTAATATTGTCTATGTTATTATTCCCCACTCTCGCATTAAAGTCTCCAAGTATCACGATTTTGTCGTTCTTCTGTAATTTGTCCAGTACCTCCTGTAACGTGTTATAAAACTCTTCCGTTTCGTGTTCTGGCTTGCTTATGTCAGGAGCATATATTGCTATAATATGGATTTTACTGTCCACCAGGTTCAAAGTTGTCTTCAGAATTCTGTGACTGATATATTCGATGTTCTCTATGTTGCTCTCAAATTTCTCATGCAGTAAAAGGCCCACTCCTGAGCTTGCATAATCCCCTTTGTCCTTACCGCTGTATATAAGCAGGAAATCTTGGTATTTTGATGTTCCTTTTCCTTTCTTTCTAGTTTCTGAGAGTGCACATATTTCGATTTTATGGATCTTCATTTCTATCAATATCTCTTGGGCTCTTTTTGTCCATGATTTAATATTCCAGCATGCTAGTCTCAGTTCGGTGTTTCTTCTCGTGGTCCTTTTTCTCGCTAGGGTCGTCTCCGAATGTTTCCGTCCTGTATCCGAGGCTCTCTGATCGGTTCTACGAGCATATTTCCTTTTACGGGGCAGGTCGCTAGCCTCACCTCCAACCCTCCTCTTTTATCCGGGCTTGGGACCGGCTGCACCACTGCTGAGCTACTCAATCCACCCAACAGGAGTGCAGGCAGAGTTTTTGTAAATGATGTGTATAATTTTGTATATTATATATACCTAAATAAAATGTCTATTGCTAGAAATAAAGCATCCTATACTGTTTGTGTTTGATAAATGGCTTGGATCATTTTATATTATGTTCTTGATAATTATGTTGAGCAAGATGGACCAAATTTTATAAAATTCTGATTATAAGAATTTTAAATGACTGATATATAGGCAACACAGTTACAGATGTTAAAGAGAAAAGAAATGGCAACGTCGTCTAATGTGACATCATATTAAAAAGATGACGTGCATCAACTCCTTAATATCAAGCTCTATAGCACTTGTCGAGTTTTTCAAATTGGAACTTTTAACCCTTCGACATACCGTTGACTGGGAAGTCGGAACGTTTGTTGTAATTAATACATCCCTCGCCGTTTCAAATGGATTTTCCCTTAAATAATTTAAGACAGCTTCATCTTGATCAATGGTCGAAGTCCCAAACCTTCTTTTCTTCTTACACTTTCTTTATGTTCCCATCTTTTCTTCACTCCCATGACTGAGCTTTTATTAATACCATAATGATTTGCTACTCTTCTTATAGACCATTTTTCCTATAATTTAGAAAGTATTACAACATTTTCATTTTCCGTTAATTTTCGCATTATAATTGTTTGTCCTGTTGAAATACAAAATTATTTCCAAAAACGGGTAGAACAGTGCTTGCTTCAGAATATTTCTATAAACTAAAGCTGTCAATCGTTCTTCCACTATAACACATTTTCCCGTTCCATGGGAACTTACCCACCTCCAAACATTCACAGAAAAACGTCCATTGCGCAAAATTTTATGAACATATTGTTCACCAACTGGTCTATAAACATGAACATGTGTTCATTACTGTATGATTGAAAAGGTTTTTCATCTTAAAAGACTACGTTTTCCCAAAAGTTGAAATTGTTGTTTATATGTTGAAAGGCTGTCTTTCCTTTTTATTTGCTTCTGACAACAATATCTCATTGGCCGCATTTAGATTTCGTAGTTCACTCTCTTTTATTCTTCTTCGACTGGTTCTTATGGAACCGGGAAAATTGGTTTCCACTTTTGCTCTTATTGCAGTACTAAAAGTACTTCCTTAGAAAATTAACTAAACGCATATTTTCTCTGCCGCTCTGAGACAGTTTACAACATTGGAAGATCATCTCGTAAGATTAGCAAAATGCCTACATTGTCGCTTTTCTAATAATTCCAGATTCCTCAATTTTTCGGTTTGCCAAAAGTATCCTGTTTTTATCAACGTTTATTTCATTTGCGATGTGCCGTCCTGTAGCCTAGTTCTAATTATCAAATTTTGCAGTTCGTTCAATTGAAGCATTTTACAAATTGTGTACTTGTGTACAATAATATAAACTGACACTGACATAGCCATGCCGAATGAAAGTAAAATTTACACATTACAATTTTTTTTAATTTTCCAGAATTTTTCTGAGATTGTAGGGGCCGCAACTGTATATATTAGATATTGATAAATCAAATATCAAATTATGTCCATTCTATTTAATCATCGAGTCAGTCTTTAAGCAATTTCTTGATCAAAGCACGCATCAAACCTAAGGCAATATTGTCTACAGTATGAATATGAACTTCCTATATGGACTTAATATTTGAATGCCTTCTAGAGGAAGTCATACCCTCCAAAATAAACCTCAATTTATAATTCAGTGGATTCAGGTTTAGACTAGTAACAGTTCACTCATTCAAGATTATTATAAAATCCGGTACCTCTCCTTGAAGCTATCGTCTTTGCCGTAAGTGCGAACACTAAATTCTATTGGAAACTCCGTGACTTGTTTCGGAATAATAGTCATTTGAATGGATTCCTAACAGACTTTAAAACGATCCATTGATATATTTGCAGATTTTATTCACTTTTCGCAAAAATTAATGGAGGAGTCTCCATCATCTATGGCTCTCCAACAAGCCATCATAGAAACAGGATTATGACGACGAACTTTCGGAATTAGTGCTAATTCTTCTTTTGATATCGGACTGTTTGTTGAACGACTTCTCTAGGATTTAAATTTTCTTATTCACATGAAGAATGCCGTTTGTTCTCAGTGTACTGAACCAATAATCCTTTATATTTCGCTTTTTTTCTTTTTCAAATCGATTTTAAGCATTTGTTTTGTATGACTGAAAGATGAAGTAATATTTTAAAATGTAAAATTCAAGTTTTATATTGATTCTAGCTTTTATCGTCTTTATTGTTTACTGTGTTTGATAGTGTTGATGCTTTCGGATCTTAGACAGCCTTCACTTTATTAATAATCTCGAATATCAATCATGTAATAACAATTAGATATTTTCTTTTCTTGTGCCGCGCATGTGTAGTTGTCTAGGACTAAAAGAGCCATCAGTTTTTTTCACCGCTCCACTTCTTGCCCTTAATCCTTCAATTATTTTTTTCATTTGGACAAAGTATGTCCTATATTTCGACAGTATTAATGAAAGTACACATTATATGTACTTGAGTTTTTCCTTATTATATTTGCATACTTTTGCTACATTAGAACTTAATGAAACTTAATGTCTTTAATTAACTTGTCTCTAAATTGTTTTTAAAGCAACTTTTGCTATTCAAAAGCAATATAAAGATTATAATAAACGTTTACAAAACCTTTTACAATCTTTGTTACAATACGCTAATAATAATTACAACTTAATTGCGTTTTTGCGAAGTAATGTAATTGTAAATATTCTTTCTACACTTTACGACGCTATTTTAGTCGAATTTTTCATAGAAAAAATATGTCTATACGTTAAATGCACGTATAAGGCTTTTGTTTCATTATGAAACAGACATGTAAATAATTTACATATCTGTAACTGTATACTTGGACAATACCTCGTATTTTCAGCATTTACTTCTGCTTAAGACATGTTTCTGCCATTTATAGGCGTCGTCAGTTAAGCTAATGAAGCAATGTATACAAATGATACAAATCTTTATAAATAGATCTGTATCTGTATATGACATTAAGCCGAACCGCCTATCAGATATAGCAAGTTTCATCCTATAAGGTGGCACTTATTTATAAGTGACATCCTACGGACGAAAGAGACTTTACCAAAGAAAGCGATCTTTCGATTGACCAGCTTTGCAAGTACGAACCGAAAGCAATACGGGTAGTCCTTCAAAAACGAGCCAGGTGGCGGTAAATATACAAAAAGGTTTTAAATATGTCTATACATTAAATGCACGTATAAGGCTTTTGTTTCATTATAAAACAGATAGGCGGTTCGGCTTAATGTCATATACAGATACAGATCTATTTATAAAGATTTGTATCATTTGTATACATTGCTTCATTAACTTAACTGACGACGCCTATAAATGGCAGAAACATATGTCTTAAGCAGAAGTAAATGCTGAAAATACGAGGTATTGTCCAAGTATACAGTTACAGATATGTAAATTATTTACATGTCTGTTTCATAATGAAACAAAAGCCTTATACGTGCATTTAACGTATAGAAATATTTAAAACCTTTGTGTATATTTACCGCCACCTGGCTCGTTTTTGAAGGACTACCCGTATTGCTTTCGATTCGTACTTGCATAGCTGGTCAATCGAAAGATCGCTTTCTTTGGTAAAGTCTCTTTCGTCCGTAAGATGTCACTTATAAATAAGTGCCACCTTATAGGATGAAACTTGCTATATCTGATAGGCGGTTCGGCTTAATGTCATATACAGATACAGATCTATTTATAAAGATTTGTATCATTTGTATACATTGCTTCATTAGCTTAACTGACGACGCCTATAAATGGCAGAAACATATGTCTTAAGCAGAAGTAAATGCTGAAAATACGAGGTTTTGTCCAAGTATACAGTTACAGATATGTAAATTATTTACATGTCTGTTTCATAATGAAATCTCTATCTATAAGAATTTCTTATTTCTCTTGACTGATATTCATTTAAAATTTATTAATTTGCTATTCTAGGGATTGTAATACACATTTGTAATTACAAAATTTATTTATTTCATATATTACATAAATATAAATTCATCAAAACAAATGGAAATGTATACTTTATTTTATAATTGGCAACATTTTCCAAAAAAATTAAATTCGAGGTAGTATAATACAAGAAATTCTTTCTTTCTTATAGGATATCGTCGAAGGATTAAAGAAGCTTGGTCATAAAACACGAAGATATTCCGAAAGAGGGTCTATTGTATGTGCCATACTTAAGAAAGGTGGGCAGATTTTTGCCAATGCTGATTTCAGGAAAGGCGGTGACGTCTTCGGTATAGATTAACTGTTGTGTTATAAGAACTGTTAAATAAATTGATTTTTTTAAATTATATTCTCGTTTCTTTTAGACCTTTGAGATTTAAAATCAATTTGAAGTTCTGGGAAAATACATATATGCTATATGTACTAACTAGCTCAAACATCCTTCTTACGTGTTTATATCTGAATAATATCATGAACAACGTATAAATGTGGGCAGAATTGTATTGATATATAGTATTTTTACGATAAGAACGCAGTGCGTCATCAATGTGCGTCACACAACGTTGACAAATCATTTGTTTACATCTTGCAAATAATTGTCATTTGGTTCATAGTAGATTTAAAAACTCCAAAAATCTTGATTACAGATTAATATTTAGGTTATACCCTTAAGCTGTTTAGAATAATATTGTATATTTATCACTCCATATTTAGAAAAATACATAGTTTTCGTTAATTCTAAAGGCTATTTTATTAATACTTTTATTTAGCAAAATTAATAAATATCAGTATTTTAGAATAAAAAACAGAAGGAATGGAAATAGTTTATTAGTCAATATTAATAATCATGATATAATGTAACAGTACATACATCAAATTTAACAATAGAATATATAGGTTTTATATTTTTGAGATTTTATCACATTACACTCATGAGTTTCTCTTAGGCACAGGTAATAATTCTTGCTGCATTCGAAGTTGACTAGTAATGCTCGTCTAAAGCATGTAAATATGGTGTAATATAAAGTCAAAAAGATATTAAAATCAAAACGCTATATTGGCTCTTAATTTCAAAATATTTTCACTGAAACGAAAATATTCATAATTAAATCTATGATAAAAAAGTAAAAGTGCAATCGTAACTTATAAATCTAAAACCACTATTCCTATGTTATGAATTTTCAATATCAACCAGAATAGTTAGTTCTTTACACCGAAAAAAGTCTTTCTTTGGAGACTGGTTAAGTAAAAACTTAAAGAAAGGTATATAACCCCTTACCACAATTATTAATCGTATCCTAAATACGTATTTCGACAACTAAGTTGTCATCATCAGTAGGTAAAACCACTAATCAAGGTGTCGCACATGGAGCACAGTAAAGCTAGCACAACAGCTTACGCAACAACTTTACACGGCGTCCACGTATACACAAAATAAAACATGCAAAAATATCGACCGAAAGGATCGACAAAAAGTTACCTCTCTTACGGAAAAAGGCACCCACATCTGTTTATACTCCAGTTTGAAACATCCACGACCTTTTTATTTACGTTTCTAGGAATGAAAAGATACAGGTGAGGGGAATCGGTCCTTTATCTCTGTTCATGGAATTTTGTTTGTTTTTAGCGATATACATACTTTCGTATGCGTCAAGATCCCGGGGATATTAATGGCCTTGGCAAGTTTCAACCCTTTAATCGACACATTGTGCAGTGTACTTAGAGCATGGTTGCCTACGTTAGATTTATCCGGTCTATTGTATTTAATATGTGATATGTGTTCTTTAACCCGGGTTATTATTGGTCGTTTTGTTTGGCCTATATATTTCAAATTACAATCATCGCAATTAATTTCGTATATACCTGATTTCGAATTAAAATTAACTTTATCTTTGGTATTCCCTAAGAGACTTTTGATAGTATTTTCGGGCCGAAAGGCTACTCCGCAAGGCAATTTTCTATTGAATGCTACCAAATACCATCAATTTTTTGAGATGTCAGGAAGTAACATTCTACCATAAACGCTTTATGCATATCATTAAAGGCCATTACTTTTTCTTTTGATGAAACTTTAAAATATATATTTGACACTGACAGATGTTTGAAATAACATCTGTATAACAACTAAAGCTATGACTAGAGCTGAGAATGTTTGCGGTATAACCATGGTTATATCATGTAACCATAGTAAATTACTATGGTTACATGATATAACCATGGTTATACCGCAAACATCCTCAGCTCTAGCTATGACATAATTTTTATACACACGGCCAGCTACGAGTGAAAATTTTAATGATCGCTCGTTATTAGCTTCTCATCTCTCAGTATCTTCCCAGTTTCACTTTCGTTTTGATTGTTTTCTATTTTCTTTTCTTCATCATAACTTTTTCCATTATCAGACTCCCCATCTACAGTTCCAAATATAGGTTCATTCACAGATTTTCTCAAGAAACCACTGTTTCTCCTATAACTATTACCATTTTCATCTTTCACTATATAGGACCTTGGATAACTTAACATTTTCTTAATCCTTGCTGGCACCCATTCAGTCTCTTTGTGTAGTACTATATTTTCACCTTCTTTAAAGTTTTCTCTTTCTTTCGCAGTTGTATCAGAGTATTCCTTGTCTTTCTTCCTCTTTTCCTGTATTTTTTGTTTAATAACACTATTGTCATTTTGTGCAGGAATTAACTTTGCATTATTAATCGGTAGTTTAGTTCTTAAAACTCATGACATGAGTATTTGAGCTGGTGACAGTCCAACTTCTATGACTGGTGTATTTCTGTACTCAAGCAACCTCAATTGTATGTCATTAGATTTTCTGAGAAAATTTTTTGCTACTCCCACTGCCTTTTTTGCAAGTCTATTAGACCTCGGATAATGCGTGCTACTAGTCGTTATTTTAAAATTCAAATTTTCAGCAAATGTTTTACATTTAAAGAAACTAAATGGCATGTTGTCCCTTACCACTTCCTTCGGAATACCATGCGTCGCGAACACGCTTTTGAATTGTTCTATTACATCATCAGCAGTTTTACCTCTTAGCTTTAAAACTTCCATCCACTTAGAGAAATAATCCATGATAACCAAATAGGCTTCACCTGCAAACTCTAAAAAGTCACAAGCTATTTTCTCAAATAGCTCATTTGGTATACTGTGTGATATCATTGGTTCTTTCATTCTTTCTCTGAAACTTTTCACATGTCTTACACTTCTTTATTTCATTTTCTATATGTATGTACAATATCATTAAATTCAGGATCATCCTCTACATTTTCTTTAATGTAAGCTCTAAATAATGTATCAGCAATATGTAAATTTTGTGTGTATTCAAAAGTAATTTTATAATTTAATAATTTTAGTTTCATTTTTTGTAACCTTGGTGACATTATTTTTGAAATCTCTTTTCTAAATATTCCTATAAGAGGTTTATGATCATTAACTACTTTGATCTCTCTATTATAAATGAAGTAATGAAACTTCTTGACTGCAAAACAAATTGATAGCATTTCTTTTTCTATCTGGGAATATGTTATTTCAGTATTTGTTAAACTACGAGATGCATAATATAAAGGCCTATTATCTTGCAATCAGTGGCGGCTGGCGCATAAGCGCTGCAGTGCTGCAGAGCTCCCAAAAAATTGGGCGGGCGAACCTGTATTAGTTATAACTAGTTTTCTTTTACATAATTTTTCCGACATTTCTGATGTTTATAAAAGCGTAACATATTGTTGTGAAAATTCTCCCCCTGTATATCAAAAAATTTGCATATTTTTCTACATCATCCTGTAGAGGACATCAAACCCTACAATTTGGCACCTCAATCATCAAAATCCGATCAGTGGAAGCCGAGATATTCGCTTCCGAAATTCCAACACTATCGCCGGTTATATATAGTATATTATCAAATAATATACCGCGATATCATAAAGTTTCTGGGTCAACGGCGGCCATGGGGTGAAAAACGTCTGTCTTAATTTATATCATCCTTTTGAGAAAAATCTGATAAAATTTTCAGGTTATGTGTCATACTGACATTGAGATTAATATATTGACAAATTTTAACGTCAGCATGACACTTAACCTGAAAATTTTATCAGATTTTTCTCAAAAGGATGATATAAGTTTTTTCACTCCATGGCTACCGTTGACCCAGAAACTTTATGATATCGCGGTACAATAGGCGACCAGTGGAATAACCAACCTAATTCGCGTGATCGCTCACTTGTTCCTTATCTGGTCCACACGTACGTGCTCTCAGAGCTCCTTAAAACACCCGCGCGCACCCCGCTACCCCCGCGACTGTCTAAAACCAATGCCTGATTTTACCAGGCATGTTCGCTGCATTCACTCCAGCGCGGTCATATGATTCGGTATAGGTATTTAATATTTTCTTTTCGCGTGTTGTTTACTGTGCGGCGAGTGTAACGTAAAAACAATAATATTAGAGTGCGCGTGCTTGTTTGTTTTTGTGTATTGTTGACAATTTATATAAACTCTGTGTATTATGGAGGTGGTCTTTAATTTAATTAATGTGAAGAGATTCTTTAAATATTCATTCGAAGAAAAGATAAAATTAAAAGCAAATGGTAGGCCATTAGTAGATATCACTATTGAAAAAACTGGTGTAAGTAGAGGGAAAAATTATACACGTAAATTAAGTAGCGATATTTATTCAAAAAACGAATGGATTTGTGGATGCAACAAAAAAAATGCTTTATATTGTTTTCCCTGTTTACTTTTTGGTGGCGATAAAGCTTGGACGGAAATAGGGGTCACGGATCTAGAGCACTTGAGTTTGAAAATAAAAAGACATGAGAATTCTAAAAGCCATCTTCATAATTGTATGGAATTTGCGTTACTAGGGTCAACTAATATTATGGCTCAACTAGATTCTGCTTATTGGGTAAATATACAGAGACATAATGAAAATGTGTCAAAGAATCGTTATATTTTATCCAAAATTATTAATTGTATAAAATTTTGTGGAGCTTTTGAATTGGCCCTTCGGGGACATGATGAGAGCGATACTTCCGAGAATCCGGGGATATTTCGTGGACTTATTAATTTTTCGGCTGAATTAGATGCAACTCTAAGTGAGCACCTAAAAAATTGTTCGGTATTTAAAGGCACTTCCAAAGAAATACAGAATGATCTGTTACAGTGCATACTTGAAGTCTGCCAAGAACAAATAATTGAGGAAATTAATAATTCTCCGTTTTTGGCGATCATGGCGGACGAAACAACGGATGTTGCTGCAAAAACTCAAATGGTAGTTATTTTTAGATATGTTCGTGATGGTGAGCCAATTGAACGTTTTTGGAACTACATCATTCCTGAAAAATGTGATGCAGAAACACTTAGCAAAACAATTTTAAGTGTCATAGATGCTTTAATTCAAAATTCACCTAACAAACTGATTGCACAGGGTTACGATGGAGCAGCGGTGATGAGCGGACAACACGCAGGCGTTCAAGCATTGATTAAAAAAAGTACCCTTTTGTGCACTATGTACATTGCTATGCCCATCAATTAAATTTAATTATATCTAAAGCTGCTTCTGCAAATTCGCAAGTACGTGTATTTTTTGGAAATCTACAAGACATTCCCGGCTTTTTTAATAATTCACCCCAACGAGTAGAAGTGTTAAACAAGATTGTAAACAGAAGGATCCTCCAAGGCGCTACAACCCGTTGGAATTTTAATATCAGGACCATTAATGTTGTGTACGAAAATAGGGCCTCTCTCATTGAGTGTATGGAAGAAATAGAAGAACAATTCTCCAACAACACAGTCTGTAGTGCAGCCGCCTCTATTCGCCGTACATTAAATGATCCGATCTTCAATTTTTGGCTGACTTTTTTCCATCATGTAATGCCGCATGTAGATATCCTGTTTAATCAATTGCAGCAAAGAAAAATTGAACCCACTCTAGTAAAAGACGCTATCGAAAATTTTGAACGCAGTATAGGCCAAGTTCGAAATAATATTGACAACATCATAAGTGAAGCATCAGATTTAATAAGCGATGAGCCACCACCAGAAAAACGCAAACGTCCAAATAACAGCAGATTTAATCATCGAATTTCGGCTTTAGAGGTGTGTGATGTTATTCTAAATTGTGCAAAAGATCGATTTCATTTTAAGGAGCATCTAGTAGTGGCATCACTTTTTTTTTCGGAATGCTTTGGAGAGTATTGCAGTAAATTTCCTGAGGACAAACTCACTTCCGCATGCTCCTATTATCCCACCCTTGATAAAGAAAGATTACGAACTGAATTGTCTGTTCTTTACTCAAGAACTGATTGTAGATCTTTAAAAGGCGCACTACCTCTTCTAAAATTTTTAATAAAAAACAATCTGGGAGATGCGTTGAAGGAGACTAGAAAATTATTAGAAATTGTAATAACAACTCCCATGACAACATCAGAGGCCGAACGATGCTTTTCAACACTAAATCGAATTAAGACGTTTCTCAGAAATTCAATGACCGAAGATCGTTTAACATCTCTTTCCATGCTATCTATCGAAAAAAAGTTTATTTCCGAAATAGACAATTTTAATGACAAAGTGATAACAAAATTTGCAAATCGAAAAGAACGTAGAATAGATTTAATTTATAAGAAATAATTTGTTAGTAAAGTAGTGCTTAGTGACTCTTATTTTTTTGTGTGACAATTGACAATCGTTCCAGAAATCCATTACTTCAGTGCGGAAGGCGAAGAAAGCTAGATAAGATCGATGGGAGACAACCTCTTACTGCCCGTGCAAGGTAAATTTTTTTGTAAAACTTGCAGAACACCTTAAAATTTTTAGCACGAGCCGCCACTGCTTGCAATAGTGCACAACCCAGTGCCTTACTGGATGCATCCGTTTGAATTATTAACTCTTTATTTGGATCATAATTTACTAAAACTGGTTTTGTACTTAGAATATTTTTAATTTTCTTTAATGTTTCCTCATGTCTAGGCAACCATATAAACTCAACCTCTTTTTTAAGCAATTCTCGCAAAGGACTAGTTATTTCAGCAAAATTATTTATAAATCGTCTCATATAATTAACCATTCCTAGTATTTTTTGCAATTCTTTTATATTTTTAGGTGACTCTATTTCATTGATTGCTTTAATTCTGTCATTATTTGGTGTAATACCATCATTACAAAATGTATGACCTAAATATTTGACATTATCCATTTTATATTGTATTTTTTTAGGACTGAACTTAATATCAAGCTTTCTTGCTCAATCCATGACTAATTTTAATGTTTGGTTATGTGCCTCCTCTGTTTCTGTTGCAATTAACACATCATCAAAACATACACTGATGCCTGGCATATTTCCAAAATTCTTTTCTATGACCATTTGAAACCACTCAGGTGCACAGGAAATACCAAAAGGCATTCTATTAAACCTATAACCCCCAAAGATTGTACTAAATGTTGTTAAATCTTTAGATTTCTCATCTAATTTAATTTGATAATTTCATACCAGACCGAGGTACTTACATTAACAGTATCTACTATTGTTAAACTACAAATATTTAAGTCACCATAATCTGCTTCATCAACATTTTCTCCATCATCCTCTTGAACTTCTCTAACATTCCCAAACATTGCCAAATGGTTCATAATTCCCCAACTTGTGCATTTTTTTCCATAAGCGGGGCACTCCCTCATTCCATGAATTGTCTTACATCTATAACAATTAAATTTCTTCTTCGTACTTCTTTCTTCAATTGTCACATTTTTTCTTGTAGTTCTTTCTTGTGAACTTTTAATATTTTTATTTTTTTTTTGGGCAATGGTTAACAATTGGGGCGCCAGTATGAATAAGTACTGATATGTATGCCACCATATATACAAATGTGTATGCGTATGTATTGTGCGGTTCACAGCGATGTCAAATCTAATTAGGAATTATAAACCATATTTAAGTTGCGCTTTTATTTGACTACTTATTTGTTGCATAAGAAATTATTGTAAATGAATCCAATTTTATTTTAAATCTGTTATATTAGTAAATGGTTAAATAAAATATTTACTTAGGTGTTTTCTTTTGAAATACATATTTTTTTTCTATAAATAAAATATATGGATAGCTATATTGCTAAGATTAGTATATATTATCCCGTTAATAATTAAATCCCATATATTAATTAAAATATTAAGTATTTTTTTCATTTGTTAGTTTTTTAAATAAAATATTCACTTAGGTGTTTTCTTTTGAAATACATATTTTTTTTCTATAAATAAAATATATGGATAGCTATATTGCTATATTATATTAAAATAAAATCTATTATACCTACCAATTTAATTTCTACTGATTCCTAATTACGTGTTATGAGTATATTTGACAACGCTGTTAACCGCAGAATACATACACGTGATACACGTCTGTACACATGGTTGCATACAAATACTTGTTGATACTGGCGCCCCAATTGTTAACCATTGCCCTTTTTTGGGTTCATATACTTCTCAAAGGTTTCAATTACTACTTTATAATTATTTTTTCCTTCATCCTTCAAATTGAATGTCTTATAAATTTCCACAGCTTCTTCTCCAATGGCATTTAATAATATTGCAACTTTTACTGGTTCTGCTAATTTCTCTTTGTCCGTTGCAACCAAGAATATTTCAAAATTTTGTTTAAACTTTTTAAAATTTTCTGCTAAATTTCCCTCCAATTTTAATGTTGAAGGTAACTTGACGTCCATTTTCCCTTTGTCAAATTTCAATACTTCAAATATACTTTTATACAATTAAATCAAACTTAAACTTCTTTTAATTTCTGTGTATACCTACTTTTTTTATGACTGCGCCATGTTTTATTTATTTGTAATATCTTTATTTAAGATTTGTATTACATTTTATTTAAACTTTTTAACTCTTGACATTACATGATTGATCTTATTTTAACTTAACTACTGCCAACTGCCTAAATATGGAGCGCCATCTATTATATATAGAACATATACTGTTGCAAAAATGTTATTCTTTTCAAAGCAATATCAGGCAATTCCATTAATGCTCATTTAGGATCGTCTTTCTTAAAATGGAAACCAATAGTTTGCAATATTTGCCACAAGGAAGTAGTGCAACCAGTGAATATTTCACGTTATCGAAGAACAATGTACCCAATACCCAAAGTAATATCTTGTTCTGCATTTGTTAAAGAATAAGTAATATTTTTGTAAGCTTTATAGAATAATAGAATACATATCTACTATTACTGTACATGTCATAAATTGAATTTCTAACTGCGCATTGACTAAAAGCGTCAATATTAACATTTGGTTTATCCTTATTACGTTTTCGTTTAGGACTAGTTACAGGTTTTCCTTGTTTGGCCATAGAAGAAATCCGATTAATGGTATTAACATTTATATTAAATGCATTAGCTCTCTAAAAATAAATATGCATATTATATAGAAATAAAACAAACAATTCTTAATAAATTACCTCTCGTAGACAATTTTGTTGGAAATGAGATAAAAGAAAATTATTTAAATCACAACATGTGCTGCCATCTGTACAACAAGAATAATAACGTATGTAATAAGTAAGAGAAGTTGGTTTAAGAACGTGTGTGTAAGCTCCTTTTAGTATTTTGTTCTTAACGTAATAAAGACCATATTTAATAGCACAGTGTTAATAGTTTACTTTATTAATTGTTCCACAGTATTCCGCAACAAATTTAACGGGAATAAAGGTCCCTTGTTATCGCGTTGTCCCTCAAAATATGTGATTAGTGACAAAACTAACTCTCTTGCCTGTTTTCCAAGCGGTTTGGGCATGATTTATTAGTTCTTAGATGAACTGGTTGTGAAAGACGAAAAATATAGACAAATAAAACGAGAAAAATTAAAATGAACAATAATAATATGAAACGGTGACTGACAGATGACAAGCGGATATCATACATATGATAATCATACGTGACAGTGACAACACTGCGCGGAATAGGTAACACTGAAAATCCAAATTTTATGAAATGTGGGAGAAATTATATGTAGGGGAAGATCGGGCAGTGGGCGAAGTGAAATTACAGTTTAAATTACGAACTATTTCGCGGGCTCAGATCCTAATGACTTTATTCACTAACATTTTAACAGTTTTAACAGGTAATGTCATATCTATCATGACTGCCGTTAGTGCCGTTCAGTATATGGTTGTGGTCAGTTTATATTTTCACATCAAGCTTTGTAATATTTAAGACAGGCTTTGAAGAGATTGATTGGTTTTTCTGTATGCTGCTTATTTAGGTACTTATTTAGGCTATGTAGCACATGTTTCCTGAAAATATATCAACTTCTTTCCATTTGATGGAAATGGTTAGATTTTGTTTAGTCCTAGAACTCGGTGGGCAAAGTGAAATAAGAAGTAAAATTCAAAAGTCGTTGCCTTTTGTTATTCGTATTTTGGTCCGCTTCAGGAACAAATGGTTCATAAATATATCAGAAAAACAACCCAGCAGTCCTGGGAAGTGGTAGCTATGGAATCTGCTCTGGTCTGGCTGCTCACCAGGGTGAATTGTCAATAAATGCGACAGCTCGCCAATACAACATTCCAGTTGCCACGCTCTTTCGCTGTCTTAAAAAGCCTGACGAGGAAAAAACCCTGAAAAAGTTGGGAAGGTACCATTGTGTGTTTACCAAGGAACAGGAGCAGCTTCTCGTAAAGTACATACTCACAATGGAGAAAAGACTATTTTGAATAACTGCATCAGATCTCAAGTCACTCGCATACCAATATGCTGAAAGAAATAATATCAGTAATAACTTCAATAAAATCAAACAGGAAGCTAGAAAAGACTGGATGAAGCTTTTCCTTAAAAGAAACCCTCGACTCTCACTTAGGCTACCCGTCAAAACATCGGCAGCCAGGGCTTCAGCCTTTAATTCGGTAAATGTTAATCGCTTCTTCGACTTGCTTGATGGTCTGTATGAAAGACACAACTACCCTTTCAACCGCATATATAACTGCGATGAAACCGGTATATCTACAATCCCAAACAAGCCCTCAAAAATTGTTTCCAAGAAAGGTAAGAAACAGGTGTGTATCTTATCCTCAGCCGAAAGAGGGACATTGGTGACAGCCGAAATATGCTTCAATGCCGCAGGCGAATACATACCAGCAGCTTTAGTGTTTCCCAGGGTGCGTCACAACGATAGATTTGAAAAAGGTGTTCCACCCAATACTAAAATCTTTACACATCCCAGTGGATGGATGCAATCGGACTTATTCAACGAATGGTTTACTCATTTTGTGAACAATCGATATATCGATTTTATATTTTTACAACTTGGTTATTGAAGGTTTATTATATTTAAGAAAACAGAACTGCAATATATAATCAATATTTGTCTATTTTTAAACACAAAATTTCTGTAAATACACTATTTTCTTTTAGAAAAGCAAAAGGACAGATTGAAATTAGTACACTGCGCGATATATAAAACCCGTACAACTCTTATGAGTTATATATTCATACTGTCACTTATATACTTCATAGGTTATACGCTTATCTCTGGTTATATGTACTATCGAATACAAAAGAAAATTGGTACGGTAGTGAAGTTATATGTAAGTCAATTTTTAAACATTTTAGTATTGTGACGTTGCTAATGTACTTAAGATCGTAGTAAGGTGAAAAAGTCATTTTTGATACTTACACCTATCTGTATATCAACATATAGTTCATAAAGTATAAGTTTTCAGTTCAAGGCCAAATTCAAAGCATGTGATTCAAATCAGTACTACAGAGTCAAATAAAGTCAATATGCAATCGCGGAAATAACCGTTTGTCATCATAAAATATAAACGTCATGTTTTGCAATATTGTCAAAGTTTTAGTATGTCACTTGCAATATAACCAAAGAAAGCATATACATAACCTACATGTCAAAATAATAATGAGTAAAGTAGGATCATGAATAGTTCAAAAGTATTGTTTCTTTTCTAGTATAAATATATTCATTCTGCCCAAGAAAACTAAGCGCAAATTATTACTTTAATATTCGAACAAATTATCAGGCATAAGAAATATTCTGTAAAATAAATAGGTAGGTTAGAAATGTCAAAGTGATAATCAAACAATTTCGTACTTATTGTCACTTATTGATATTATTATTTATTATCAGTATTGTTCTGAAAAGAACGGATTTTGTAATTTTTTATGACAAACTAAATATGCAAATTAGAAGAATGGTTAACCTAGAAGTCAGAATACCGGAAACAAAGTCAATAAACAACAGTGTTCAAATAATTAGACAGCAAGCCGAATATAATAAGATATATCTCCTGGACAACTTATCCTTTTTATTTAATAGATTATTTCAAAGACGTACGTCTTAACTTAAAATGACAAACGTGAGTAGTATTATAGCGCGTATTCATGTGTGTTAGAAAGAGATAAAGTACAATTTGCGGTTCTCACTTGGCCAGTACGAAATGAAAACTTATAATGGGTGATTCATTTAGAGATACTTTTTCCAAAAGCAAAGAACAAATGAAAAAGGCCAATTTATTTAAGAAACTTGATTATCATACAAAAGAACCATTCTTTACAATTATTTTTTAAAGATTATTTCTCTCAAATGTTGGCCGCGACTGCGGTTAACGTAGTCTATTCTGCTGTTCCAATTTTCAATGACGCGTTCTAGCATTTCGAGTGGTATTTGTCCAATGACCCGAGTAATATTGGCCTGCAATGCCTCAATTGTAGCCGGTTTATCCATGTAGACTTTAGACTTCACGTAGCCCCACAGAAAAAAGTCTAATGGTGTGACGTCACAAGATCTAGGCGGCCAATTTACTGGTCCGAAGCGTGAAATTAAATGTTCACCGAATCGTTCTCGCAGTAAAGCCATAGTTTCACGAGCTGTATGGCTAGTGGCGCCATCTTGTTGGAAGTAATTGTCTTGTAGACCACGGGTGTCAAGTTCAGGCAGCAAATAGTCCCTTATCAAGGCGCGATAACGGTCGCCATTCACAGTCACATTCCGGCCGGCTTCTGTTTTGAAAAAATATGGACCAATTATTCCACCGGCGCATAATCCGCACCAAACAGTTGTTTTGTCTGGATGTAATTGTAGCACTTCAATCTCTTCAGGTTGCTCATCACCCCAAATACGGGCATTTTGCTTATTCACGTACCCATTAAGCCAGAAATAGGCCTCGTCGGAGAACAAAATTTTTGTCGAAAACGTGGATCTTTTGCAAGTTTATTAAGAGTCCAACGGCTGAAACGGAAACGATTCGGAAGGTCGATCGTCTTTAGTTCTTGCACTAGTTGAATTTTGTATGCTTTTAAACCAAGATCCTTTCGTAAAATACGCCAAGTTGTTGCATACGACAAACCAAGCTGTTGAGAACGGCGACGAATTGATTCTTCCCGGTCTTCGCGTACACTCGCTGCTACCGCCGCTATATTTCCTTCACTACCTGCTGGATGAGGTCTATGTGGTCGCGTATTATCCATTATTGTAAATTGAGTTTCAAACTTATTGATGGTATAGCGAATTGTGCGTTCGGTAGGCCGATTATGTGGCCCATATGTTGCTCTAAGCGCACGATACACATTCCTTGTAGAACGCCCATTTTCGTAATAAAGCTGTACTATTTGTAGACGCTGTGCCGGGCTAAGTCTTTCCATTACGTAATGTCAAATAGTACTGAACCTGAATGCGCAGTCCGCTGACGCGTCACATGCGCGCTCAGCCATTAAATCCCCACCTAAAAAAGTACCTCTAAATGAATCACCCATTACTTTATGAACTGTATATGTTTAGCTTATTTGAATATTTAAATTTGACGCCATTGACGCAATTTGACATTTAATATTTCACGCAGCCTAATTTAGACCTATTAAAATATGACTGTACCACTTTTTTTGGCATTCGATAGTACATTGCTAATATCTACAACTTTAAGTCAAATTTGGAAAGTCGAATAAGACATGTCAAGCCTGGTTTACATTGATAATATGTTAGTGTACGGATTTTATATGTCGGGCAGTGTACAATTGGGAAACTGGAATATCTGTCATTGCGCCATTTCAAATATTGTCCAATATAAAATACCAGTAACAATAATATTTGATACAATTGTACGCAGCTGTAAATTAAGTTGCCTAACTTGACAGTTTAAATGGGCAATCTTCCAAAAATGGATTTTTCTAGGAAACAATCATTCTGGATCACTCGATATTAACAGGTAAGCAAGTACTCCCTAGCTTTTCTATTATTTATTTGATATTTGTTTTGTAAATTTATTTACTGGGAGAAACTGGGGAAACTAAAATAAAAGGCTGATATTATTTTGACATACACTTTATTTGAAATGTTTTTAAATGCTAACGATCTCTTTTTTTTGTATTTCATTTTATTACATAACCATGTGAAGACCTTCTTTATATAATAATTTAATTGCTAAGGCATCTAAAAAATTATCTAATAATTTAATAATAATAATCATAATAGTAATTAGTTTTGTTGGACATTCAATGTCCGTTATAACATTTTGTAATTAATAATGTTTACATTTTCATCTTTTTTTTTTAATTAGCTATATAAAGAACCGATATGTTTACAAGATATACCGATTTTGACAAGGAAAGTGGTAATAATAATTTGTTACACAATTATTAAAGAAAATTAACAAGTAATACTTTTCTCGAATATGATGGCATGTTCTTGTAAACTTACTGGTAAATGCAAAAGAAATCGGTTGGGAATTTTAATTCTACTTGTACGTAATGTATCTATAATATTGTTTTCAAAATTTTATGTATATTTAAAAGTTGATTATCTACCAAATTTAATTCTCTTTTGTAGGCGGCAGGAATCAATAAATCGGATAGATATTCTATTAATTTGTTAAATACAAGTAAAATTAAATTCTTTACAAAGTTTAGGCCAATTTGTATTGCTAATATTCACAGTAAATTAAAGATATTTTGCTTTATATAAAACAAAGCTTGTGCATATGACGGCATAATGTAATATTACAATGTGTATGTGGGGTGTTTCAATATTATTGCGTCAAACCTATGTGGTAGATTCTAACTAACTAAAGAAACTAACTAACATTATCTACACAATAGTAGGCAGTTATTTCAATACAAAAATAGGTCTAAGAGTTATAATTAACAATTTTTATTTAGGTCACTTTACACAAATTAAGTATTACAATTTACCATCAATAAACAGATCTTATTCCTTCAATTTACACTTAGCAAGATGATTTTGAAATAATAGACATGAAAATAAAGAAAACACAAACATAAAAAACATAAATAGAAAAGCTTAGTATACGCAATTCAACAACGAAGTTGTTAATTTCATCAGAAAATATGAAGAACTCGTAGACAGGACGGAGACTAAATATATGTCAACTTTACTTTATGGTAGTAACTCTTGCACAGTATCGTGAAGCAAAAGTCAAACTGTTGAGGTGAAACTTTTGGAGATATTCGAGAATGGCTAAAAATAGGCAGAATTTAATCAGGTGTCAATTGGAAGTTGATAGTATAGATAAGTATATGGTAAGGACTGTTTTATTATTGTGGGCACCTGTCTACTATCACCAGATAGTAGACAATTGACACCAGTGTGGAAAGCCTGAGAAGTGTGGAAAAGAGACAGCTAAACGATTGGCTAAAGTGAGTAGTAGGAATATTAAGAAAAAAAGAAGGTAAAACGGGCTAGCAACAAGAAACTATGAGAAGAATGTACCAGAAAAATGTGGTGGATAGATTGACTTCTGCTCTGAATCCAGAAGAAGAGTTCGATCATATATTTATGAAAGATGTCTCATTCGGAACTATACGGTTTAAATTGCGCGCCATTTGTGTTCTGTGAAATAGTCGACGCCAATACTTAGTAATTGACACCAACAAACCGTATGACGCCAATATGGTGCGTTCAACAATTGAACATCGAAAACTTTGCGTACAATTGTTTTATGAAAATGGGCGATCATTTACGAGTGCATTAAGGAAAATTCGCACAAGATTAGGATGAAACTAAGTACCTACAGTGTTAACAGTTCGTGTTTTAATCAATAAATTTGAAGGAGACGAGCTCTGTTATCGATAAGGCAACACAAATACCTCCTCGCCGTACTCGGTCAAATGTCAATAATATTGCTGCAGTGAAAGTGAAAGAAGAGAAAGTGTACTTGAGTGAGAGAAAGTGTACTTGAAACAATTCAACCTTTCAACAGTCACCATGCATCGAATTTTAAGGAAAGACCTGTATCTGACAGTATACAAAATTTTGTTGACTCAACAATTAAAAGTTACAGACCATTTGCAACGTGATAATACTGATTTTTGTAACGAAATTTTTTTTATCGGTGAAGCACATTTTGATTTTGATGGAAGAGTTATAACAAAGTTGTCGGATTTGGGGTGGTGAAAATCCACATGTTTTTTACGAAAAAGTAATGCAGCCTCAGAGATGTACTGTTTGATGCGCATTTTGGAGTAGTGGTGCAATCGTACCATACGTCTTTTTTTAAAGATGAAACTGTAATGCTGTACACAGTAAATGGGTAATGCTAAATAATTTCTTTTCCCATCAAATTAATAACTTGGATTTGAACATGTGGCTTCAGCAGGAAGGTGTAACGTGTCATACAGCACGCGAGACCTCTGTTAAACTCTACTGCATACTTAATTTCCAGATCGTGTTACCTCTTGGAATTCTGACATGAGTTGGCCTGCAAGATTATGTGACTTAACACCACTGGACTTTATTCTCTGGGGTTATGTAAAAGGGAAAGTGTCCGCTAACAAGTCAGGAACAATTAATGACGTTAAAGAAAATATTCAACGGTTTATGAGCCAGTACTATGAACAATTTTGCTAAACGAATAAGATCTTGTTAAAGCAGTCGAGGTGGCCATTTGAATTTTCTATTTGTAGCCGCAAAATTTATGATGAAGAATAAAACACACCAGTGTTACGTTTTATTAAAAATCCTATAGTTCCAAATGAGACAACCTTTTTAAGCAAAAAGTAAGGAATTATATAGCCACTGACAGTGGTTGTTCATGAATTGATAAATTTAACTAATGTACACAAATACAGAATTAGGGATTTATAAATAAAATACACAGAAGTAATGCTAGCGTTAATCACTCTTATACACCAAAACAGTCAATTTAAAAAAGTCACTATTTTATTTAGTAAAACTAATAATTACAATAAACGATTTTTTCTCGAAACTTTGTCTATTCGGAATTTTTCTAATAATTTAAACAATAAAGAGCAGTTATTTTCTTGCGCTATAATTACATTGGTGTGATGATATATATCAAATTCAAACTACCTACTTCAATATATTTTTTTTAATTTCCATTTATTTGAATACATTATTCAATTAGGTATTTTCGGTTGGACCTTGTATATCAGGAATTAGTTCTTTTTGCCTATATATTAACTTGCTTTTTTCATCAAACTGGTTTTTGTATTGCTTTTTTCGGTTTTGAGGAATATAAGTTCGCGTTCCGTGATAAAAACTTATCTTGCCATTATTTTCTAATACGTTTTAATAGCAACTGCAACTAACGTTCCATATAAACAGTATACTTATTTTAATGTCTGTAAATTAAAAAAATTTAATGTGTAATGTCGGTTCCGAATATTTTTAACCATATTTAATGCTAGTGTTTTTGGATCCCAGATTTAAGAAAATTATATTTAAAAATGGAATACAATCTTAGCGTAAGTTATTTTGAAAAATGTACGTCAACTAAGTAATATTTTTAAGAATATTCGTCCCTTCGGTGTAATTGTATGCAAGTCTGAGGAAGTAGCAAAGATTGAACGAGTCTGAAATGTGACATTAGTAATGATTTGGTTCTTTAATTTATGAAACCCTTAGTGAGTTATACTTATTAGTGAGTTAGTATTGAAGGATATTCCCGAATCCATGATATAATTTTATTCTTTAATTGAGACTCTTTTAGACGGTTACTCCAGCTATATGTTACCTAACCAAAAGTTAAGAAAACATGGTTTTTATATAACAAATAACATAAACTCATGTTCAAAATTAATGCACTACTCAATGTTTCTGATATATTTTCTATAATTTTTGTATTTTCTACAAACTTTTGATTTTATCTGAACAAAATCTAGTAGCTTTATCTCTCTGCAAAGTAATTTTGACATTTCTGGCGAAAAAAGTCGAAAGTTAATGTCAAATTTTATTTTACTTGAGTCGTTGAAGTTACAGTTCAAACATCATTGAAATTTTAAGTTTATTTTTTTTGCGTGTATAGAATTTAAGTTAATAAAGTTTAAATTCAAAATCATGAATTGACCACCTCATTTAACTAATGATGAATGTGTAAGAGCTTCAACTTTGTTAGAAGAAGGACATACAATGCATTATGTAGTTAATTTTCTGGGCGTTAATCATTCGCCACTCACTCGAACGGTTAGAAAATCTAGGGAAACTGGATCGCACTCGAGAAGACATGGTTAAGGTAGAAAACGACTCACAAGTGCGAGAGATGATCGTTTTTTGTAACTGCAAGCTTTCAGAAATAGGCGAATAACAAGCACAGAACTCAGTAACCAGCTTGAAGCGGTAAGAGTTTTTGCTTTAACTGTAAGGAGAAGGTTGAGGGAAATAAGATTGAACAGTAGGGGCCTGCAGTTGGACCAATACTTATCGCAGCATACAGAGTACAACATTTGATATTTGCCAGAAATCATGCAGATTGGACAATTTAAGATTGGAAGCGAGTTTTGCTTTCGGACGAGACTAGAACAAGTTTAAAATCACAAGATGGTGGCGAAAGAGTATGGCGAAGAACTGGAGAAAGATATCATGACTGTACAATCTCTCAAATGAACCCGTTTGGTGGTGGATCAAGAATGTTCTCGGGAGTTATTTGCTTTGATGCCTGCGCAGAGTTAATCCAGATTTGCCAAGGGCCAATGAATGCTGAATACAACCTCTAGAGCATTATTCAGTACCATGTAATGTTTTTTGTACCATTTATAGGGAACTATTTCATTTTAATGCAGGATAATGCGAGGCCCCACATCGCTAGACAAGTTTTGGATTACTTACAAGAGGTTAATATTCAAGTTATGAATTGACCACCACGAACTCCAGGTTTAAATCCAATAGAGCACGTATGGGATACTCTAAAAAGATCAGTGAAGCGACATTTACCAGCTCCTCTTATAGCCCAGTCAAAATAGCATTTCAGCTTGCATAAATTACGCTGAAAAAATTGGTGGAGGTCTTCATTTCATTATTACAAATGAAATGTCAGAAGTCCCCATCGATCCCACATCTGCTAAAAAAGTTATTCAAGGTCAAAGATCGAAAATTTCGGTTTTTCGCCTTTTTCTCGCAAACGGCGAGTGTTATAGTAAAAATAGCTTATACAAAAGTTGTAGATTATTAAATTCTCTACAAAAATTGTCTCTATGCTGTTTTTTTCTACGAATCATCATTTCAGAGATATCGCAATTTCAAACATCGAAAATACTCATATTTACTCTTATGCGGCTTGTAATGCTTCATCGGCTGTTCCGCATCAGTAAAATATGAAAGTATTTATAATTTTAATAATTTTAATCATTAAAATATAATATTTATTATTATTTCATATAGTTTTTATAATTTTTATAATATAATGAAATATAATATGTATTTATAATATTCAAAATACTTATGATATTATGAAATATTATGAATATTACAAAATATGTATATATTGTAAGATTCTAAAATCTAAAGAATCTACAGGCTATGGATGATGGCTGATGTTAGAATGGACACAGTAGATCAGCATGTAGATGCAAGTGATTCACGTGTAAAGCGAGATGTTCAAGACATTACAAAACTTCTTGAGTGGTTTTCGTTACACGAATCTTTTCCTAAATTTGATAAAATTATATCTATTGCCAGTGGAGTCGTCTGTGATAATAAAATTAATTGTCACAACGCTCGTGAAGTTGGAATTTCTTCTATGGCTAAAATGGTTGGACAATCATTTAATAATATAAAATTTAAACGCGCTGACAAAGTTCTTCCTCTTTTAACTATGAGGAACACCACTAAAGTTCATGATGAGAAGGTACCTGTAGACCCCGTATTATTATTTCAACGCATGAGTGTTACTAAAACATTTGAGGATGAACTTGAAAAATTCTTCGAGTATGAATTAGCCCCCTACCCATTATCACTTTTCGATGCAATTGGGATGCGAAAAACACAAAAATCAGCCGTTTATGATTGCTTTCAATTGATAAATATTGAAATTAACGCTGCCACTGCTTACTACATCGTTGATGGAGGCTATCTATTACACCGCGTTGTGTAGGATCGAGACGAAACTTTTGATGCTATTTTTGATAAATATGTTCAGTATGTACAGAGACATTTTGGTCATAACGTTACTATAGTATTTGATGGCTATGCCGATTATAGAAAAAATATTAAAGCTGCCGAACAACGTCGTCGGACTACGAAAACATCTTCATCTTCTGATGTTGTTTTTGATCAATTCATGAAAGTTTCAACAAACCAACAACAATTCCTCGCAAATATTAACAATAAGTCTCGCTTCATTACAATGTTAAGTCAAAAATTTACAGATGCAAATATATTAATAAAACAAGCTGATAATGACGCTGATGTTCTCATAATTGAGACAGCTTTAGAGCGATGCCATATACATGCCATATACAACAGTCATTGTTGGTGAAGATATAGACTTATTAATATTGTTGACTGCGCGAACTCCATCTGATAAAATAATTTATTTATTGAAACCCGGGAAAGCGCAAGCACAAACGAAAATATATTCATCAAAAAGTTTGTCTGCGTACCCAAAATGTGAAGCACATATTTTAGTCTTGCATGCAATAACTGGATGCGACACAACCTCAGCGATATTCAAAAGGGGTAAAACAGCAATATTATTAATGTTTGAAAAGAAAAATGATCTAATCGATTGCGCAGAAGCATTCAAAAAAATTGATTCTTCTCCACATGATATTATGACGAATGGGCTCAAGTTACTGCTTGGTATTTATGGAGCTCCGAAAAAAATTGATAGCCTAGACAAGTATAGGTATTTAATTTTTGTAAAAAATACAAGAAAGAATAAGAGAGTGCAATTATCCTGTCTTCCTCCAACATCTGCATCGGCTCAACAACATTTATATCGAGTGTATTATCAAGTTCAAGTGTGGCTTGGTAACCCACTGAATTCAGAAGACTGGGGTTGGGAAATAATTAATGATAGCTTGGAGCCAATTAAAACTTTACTCCCACCTGCTCCAGAAAAACTTCTCAACACCATTTTCTGCAATTGCCTGAAAGGCTGTAATAAAAACTGTGGGTGTAAAAAAGTAGGATTGTTTTGTTCACCGGTGTGTACTAACTGTTCAGGCCAATCTTGCTCTAATGTATCAAATACAGCAGATGAAGATTCTTATGATATTGATGAAGAGACTCGTGAGTCTCTTCTCTTAGAAGAATCTATAGAGATACAGGAAGAAGAAGAAGGAAGCGACGAAGACATTATAGTAGAAGTAGCACTTGAAGATTATCAATCAAATTGAAATTTCCATAAATATACAATTATTAATTTCATTATAATCATTCGCAATAGTTCAATTTTTTCAATTCAATGCAATAGTTTCAATTTTCATTTAATATTTGCACTGTCTAATTAAAATTTTATCAAGATTGACGGTGGAGTATGCCTACTGGGGAAACCACGTTAAAAGAAAAGCGCCAAGTGTACTACCTCATAGGTGCTGTGGAAATGTGCACATATTATGAATATTATATTTCTTTGTATTATAAAAATTATAAAAACTATATGAAATAATAATAAATATTATATTTTAATGATTAAAATTATTAAAATTATAAATACTTTCATATTTTACTCATGCGGAACAGCCGATGAAGCATTACAAGCCGCATAAGAGTAAATATGAGTATTTTCGATGTTTGAGATTGCGATATCTCTGAAATGATGATTCGTAGAAAAGAAAGCATAGAGACAATTTTTGTAGAGAATTTAATAATCTACAACTTTTGTATAAGCTATTTTTACTATAACACTCGCCGTTTGGGAGAAAAAGGCGAAAAACCGAAATTTTCGACCTTTGACCTTGAATAACTTTTTTAGCAGATGTGGGATCGATGGGGACTTCTGACATTTCATTTGTAATAATGAAATGAAGACCTCCACCAATTTTCAGCTGTATCGTAATTTATGCAAGCTTACCCTATTTTTATGTCTATTTTGACTGGGCTATTAATCTTCAGGAATTGAAACCAGCCGTTCTTTTTGAGTGGGATAATAATCCCAAAGAAGTAATCCAAAATTTGATAGTGAGCTTAACACGACGAATACAAGCAATCGCTAGAGCTAGAAAAGGTGTCGTGCGTTTATTAACTTTTATTCTTTTGTTCCATTTTTTTTTGGTTTTTAGAATTTTTAAGATTTCCATAAATATCGTTTTGTTTCTGAATTTCTAATTGAATGTAATTTATAATTTTTCTGTAAGTTTCCATTAAAATTGTTTTTGGATGATGTTAAAAATTAATTCACCGATAAAACAATTTTGTAAAAATTGTATCGAATTATATGAGTGGTGCGTTAATTTTGAAGATGAATATATATTAGCACAATATAAAGATAAAATTATAAACAGAATCAATAAAAAAATAAATAGGAAACACAAGTGTAGATGAGAAAAGACATATAATCATTTATTGTGTGGTATAATGTTTTGTGTGCCAGAATGGGGTTTAAATATGATTATAATTACGTTGAATAAGAGGTATAAGATTTGGCCGGGCCGGGTAGCGTCCCAAAAATTTTCGATCAATATGAGATGCACACTGAAAAAACTAGAATGACTAGAATGTGTCTAGAAAAAATGAAATTTGTTTTTATTTGACAGCTACTTTTTAATGTTTTGCGAGTTGATTGTCGGGAAGTTTCTAATAGTTAATTATCAATATTTAAAGATTTTGTATACATCCAAAAAGGTATTGACTACTGTTACTGAGAACATTTCTGAGCTATTTTTTACGATTTCAAATTGTCATTAACGCCTAAACAGTGTGAAGATCGGCTTAGAAATACATTTCTCAAAGAAGCCCTATCTAAGGCAAAAATTTATAATTGGTACAACGAAAGCAAAGGAGATCGGTTTCTGCTTAGTGATTAATTTCGTGAAGGACGCCCAAGACCTGTTGCTACTGATGAGAATATTTCCGCTGTTCAAGCAATGCTTGAGGAAGAGCGATGGACATCAAATGGATTTATTTGGAAGACATTGGGCATTGAGTCACATCCAAAACATTTTACATCAACAGTTAGAAGTGAGAAAACTTTGTTGTCGATAGATTCCACATCAACTCACTCTCGATCAAAAAGAACAATACATTGAATTGTACAGAAAAACTCTTGAAAAATTCCAAGGCGGCGTTTAAAATTCGACCTAGCACTTTGTGATTTCTTTTTGTTTCCAAAAATTAAAAATAAAATGCGTGGAATCACTTTTACGTCATCAGATGAAACAGTGGAACAGTATGAAATCCTGGGCTCTGAAGTGTCTCAGGAAAAGCGCTATCATTCCTTTAAGGACTGGTTTCATCGACTGCAAAAACGTATTGATGTTAAAAGAGAATATTTTGTAAAATAATAAAATTATTTCATATTTTAAAAACTAATCCTTGATTTTCTAAAAATTTTGTGTTTCCTTCGTAATAACATTTTGGGGTAGCGTTCGACGTATTGTCCGTCTTAATTCTAAGGGGTGATTAACTTTAAAGAGTGTAATTATGAAAACTGATAGTATTATTATATTTATTCAGAGAGGGAATGATTTCTGAACAATCACAGAACTGTTTAGTGAGAAGTATTATTTTGGGGGTGCAAATGAGTCTTTTAACGATTTAACGACATTATAGTACTTAGCGGTAAGTGGGATTATCTACATCGGACGCTACTCAGATATGTATATTTTCAGTCTCCGGATTAAAGTAGGCAAACGGGACGCTACTCGGACTAGTCCATACGATTAACGTTAAGAGCATGAACAGTAAATCAATGATAAACTAAGACTAAACAACCAAATACTACATTAAAACTAATTAAATGACAAGTAAATTCATTAATATTTACTCTTCTTAATAATATTTTCTATTAAGTTTTTTAATTTTAAATTAAATATTAAAATATTTCCAATAAAATTTTCCATAAAGATTCTTTTGAGATTAATGTTTTGCATGGCTTTTTATTTTAGGAATAGTATCTAAATTCTTTTATTCTTAAATGTTCTCTAAATTAATATATTGTTTATTCTTTTGAGGTTTCTTTATTTCACGTGTATACATGGTTATTCTGAATAAGTGTAATTAATTTAATTATTAGATTATACTACTAAGATATATGCAAATTGTATTATTTTTAATAATGTCTGTGCTGACTCACCCGATATGTGCCGTCCGTATATTCCGTGTCGCTTGCAGATATGCAGACGTATTTGTTTACATACGGTTTGTTTATAATGAATGGATTTATACATAAGTAAGTTATAAGTAAGAATATGCAATATTAACGATTTAGTGAGGTTCACCGAACTCTCGATAAAACGGCTGAGTATTCTTGCTGTCCTAAAACGGTTTTATTAAATAATTTAAAATTATAAATAAAATTACACAGCGGATTTTCTAGATAATTTTTTTTAAATTAAATATTAATTAACATGTTTAATATAAAATTCACACTTATTCAGACTAACACTGTATACCTACGTGTACGGGGTGCAAAATATCTTGATTTGAGATATCATGAAAACTGGAATTCTGGATAAAAATTGAAGCAGATCCATTATTGCAATTGTCCCAGGAACTGAAGAAAGGTATGTAAGATCCATAAGTTTAGGTGTTTTAATGGGTAAATAGCCGAACAATCTTAAATTTCTCAGGCGAGGATATCCGGTTAAAATAAATAAATTATACGTAAAATAATGTTGTTTAATTGATTTAGAACACTGGTTAATATGTTCCTATTTTAGATATTATTAACAAGAAACAAAATGTGTGAGTACTTGGCGCCATCCGTTCTGCTTTTGTTTTTTCGTATCGTGCTTGATTACAATATTTCTGAGGTAATATTTTTTAATGTTATATTCGTTCTTAAACATATCTTACATGATTTTTATATAATCTAATGATTATTTATATAATCTTTATAAGAATATACGGTTTATAAATCCTAATATTGTAATCTTTACAGTTAGGTTTCATAAAATGGCCGGCAGATGTCGCTTATGTATTAATTCGGAAATTTAAATGATTTATCCGTGCACTATTGTTATTTAATTTATTACATTTTTCTCCATATACAAACATTACAAAATTAAAAAAGATAAAATGGTGATAAATTGAAAATGTATAATCTACCAAATGAATTGTATTCTTTACGCCCAATATTAGTTTAAATATAGGTTATGCGGCGTAGTACATATAATTCGGTTAACAGACAAAATGAAATGTTACTTAATGTGAAACAGCCTATACATAAATAAACTAGTTCTGAAAATATTTATATCTGTGTTAAAATTACATTTTCTGCTGAAAATGACGATCTGTTGTCAAAATACATACGTATATTGCATTCTAAATTTTAGTGATTAAAAACTTAATCGGAAAAAACAAAAATATTCTTTAAAATAACAGTAATAGAAATTCAAATAAGTATTTAATAGAGAAAAATTAAAGTAAACAAGTATTAATTGCCCATCTTCCTCCCCATTATAATTTTAAATTCTAACTTACTTAAATTTTATTATTTTGTAATCATCTTGCATCAAGTATAGTATAGGAATATTATGTTATCTCCATTCTATAACCTCCTGTGCTGGCAAAAATATTACTGGTGGTACCATATAAGTTTAGAATGTTAGCATTAGAATACCACTAGAAATGTGAATTAAATAAAGACGTTTTAACTATGTCACATGAAAAGTCACATTTTTAAACTTATTATTTTATTATTTTGATCTGAGCAATGTCAATAATTGAGTTGTAGCTACTCGCTATTTCTTCAATAAATATAATTTTGTAGCAAGTACTGGACTAATCCAGTAAGTAACAATGAAATGTGATTTCATATATACATGTGTATATAAAAACTGTTCAATACTTGAGGTTTATACATTTTGCAATAGAAATGTTTTTTGAACTGACAGCATTATCGAAATACAAAGATATCTTGAATATACGAAGCGTGCATTTTAAGTAAGTACCGCATAGTCACTGTGACTGTTTTGCGCATGCGTAATATAAAATTGTTAAAAAACGTTTTAAATTACGATGTAAAGTGAGTTGAGAAGATTTGGCGAGAAAGATGATGAGTAAATTGATGCATAGATCACAAACAATGTACCCTAAAACAAAAAGATCTCCTGACTCACAATTAGTTTGGCGGCAATTTTCAGAATTTTTCTGGAAGAACTTGCAGATTCTTTCTCATATCCCTGGCTTCTCTTGCAGATTTGAAAATGATGTCATTAAAAGGATTAATTGAAATATTCCATGTGGTGAAATATTTGTTCTGAAACAAGATTGTTACAAAACTGTACCAATGTCAGTTTTTCAAATTGTACATTTCAATTTGTTAGAAAATAATATTTCTGTGTTCATTTTCAGTGTAAATAAAGAGTAAATAAAAGATTTTCATTTGTTTAACCCTTAAATTCCGAATGGGGGGACACTGTGGACCCCAACTTCAATGTTTTCGGTATATATTTTTTTTAATAAAAACTATTGGTCACCCTGCTTCTGGGTATGTGTCAGTTATAGTGTGAGGTTATGTTTACTTAAATACGAGTTCAGGATCTTATACCTGAAAACTTATATAATAGAAATGTGAGTGGGCCACGACGTCCCCCCATTCTGAATCAGTGTGACTATAACATTATTTGCTTTGTTTCAGATAAGGTTTGAAAATTCAAGAAAAATGAGCAGTAAAATAACATCCAGAGTATATACACAAGCAGAGATACAGAGATTAGCTGAAAATTTCTATGACTCTAGTGATTTGAGTGAGTGCAGTGATGTAGATGAAGAAGATACAGATTTTGTTCCAAATGAAAATGTATCCGAATCAGAAGACGAATTGGAGGAAGAAGTCGAAGGAGATAGTGATGAAGAAGTAGGTGAACTTGAAGTTGATGTAGCAGAAAGTAGTGAAGAATTTGTGGCCAAGTCGGGATTCAAATGGCTTAGTAAACCAAAACCGCCTACACGGTGCTACCAACGTAATATAGTTACCGCGAAACCTGGTCCCACAGATTATGTGCAGAATGCTGTAACACTAAAAGACTATTTTGATTTACTTATTACAGACGACATAAAAGGATAAATTTGTACACATACAAATGAAGAAGCGGAACGAGATATTGCTACATGGAATAGTGCACATCCAAATTCGCCAAGACAGTGGAAGAGCTTAGATAAAACTGAATTTGATTGTTTTGTGGGAATCTTGCTGAAATCTGGAGCTCTACGATGTAGAAAGCAAAGTGTTCACGAGTTGTGGACATCTGATAAAAGTATTAAACGTTCATTCTTTGTCGCTGCCATGTCTAGAGACCGTTTTCAGCAAATTACGCGCTATTTGAGATTCGAAGACAAAATATCTAGAAGTGAAAGAAAGGCGTATGATAAGCTAGCAGCAATAAGGGAGGTATGGGATCTTTTTGTTGAAAATTGCAAGAAGTCATTTGAACCTCACGAAGAGACCACAGTCGATGAACAGCTTGTCGCGTTCCGAGGCAAGTGCCCATTCAGGCAGTACATCAAATCAAAACCAGCGCGGTATGGTATAAAGATATGGGCACTTGCTGATGTAGAAACATCATACTTACATAATTTACAAGTTTATACTGGTAAATTGCCCGGAGGTAAACCTGAGGTAAATCAAGGGTATCGTGTGGTAAAAGACTTGTGTGAACCAATTTATGGTATAGGGCGCGGTGTGACTACTGATAATTTTTTCACATCTGTACAGCTTGCGAAGTTTTTACTGAGTAAGAATCTAACATTACTCGGCACTGTTCGAAAATCTAAACCTGATACACCATACGAACTGAAAGTTCCAGGAATGCCAGAAAAGTTTTCAAAATTTGCATTTAGTGACGAGGTCACAATGGTAGCTTATGTACCTAAGAAAGGACGAATAGTACACGTGCTATCCACCCAACATTCTGATAACTCTATTTCTCAAAACGAGCACAAAAAGCCAATCATGATTGAACATTATAATAAGAGCAAAGGAGGTGTTGATAATGCCGACAAACTTATTCGTGAATACACGTGTGCTAGACGAACAGCTCGTTGGCCTTATAGAATTTTTATGAATATTTTAGACATTTGTGCCCTAAATGCTTTCATTTTATTTATTTCAAGAAATCCCGATTGGATGAAACACAAACTGTATCGCAGAAAATGTTTTATGTTGCAACTAGGAGATCAACTTACGAACGCCAACATGAAAATTCGTGCTGCAAAACCAGACCAAAAAAAACACATTTTAGAGGCCTTGAAAAATTGCGAAATTGACATCCCTAAAACATTGCTCACAAAACAGAATTTGGAACGAGGTAGGTGCCATATATGTCCCAGAAATCAAGATAAGAAGTCCAGGATTAGATGTGACAAATGTAAACAATTTATTTGCGAACAGCACAGAAAAGAAGCAAAAGCAGTATCTTGCCTCACTAACTGCAGCGTTGAAGAGCTCTAGATTTAAAAATTATTATTTGCAATAGTTCAGTAGAAAAATATTTTATTTTGCTTATTTTCGTAATGAATGATAGAAAAATATTTTACTTTGCTTGTTTTTGTAATGAATAATAAATAAATACTTGTTTAAGTCTATTGCAGTTATTATTATTTATAAAAAAACGGCTGGGGTCCACAATATACCCCCATTCGGAATCTACGTATAATTTAAATGGTTCGGAATTTAAGGGTTAAAATATTCATCTCCATAACTAGTACAATATTCGATGCAATTTTTACTAGTTCAATAACCGCTGCAATTTTTTTGTAAGCATGGAAATTACTAAAATATAATTTTACCACTTCTATTACATAATATGCACATAAACATATTGATTTCTGTTAATTTATGATACTCATTAGTCACTGACATTCATAAGTAACAGGAAAAATCTCATAAGTCACGGGTCTGTTAGCGAATCAGATGCTCAATTCAATAATACCAAATTGCAAGCGCCTTATTGGCGCATTCGCGCGTTATAGTCGAGAATTTTAACTTTACAATTCATTTCATTTATCGAGAGCGGTAAGCAAGTAAAGAATATGAATTTAAATATTGAAAATCATACACCACCGAAAATACTAGAAAAGGCAAAATCAGTCACCTTAAATTTACTGCCAGAAAAATCTAGAAAACAGTACGAGGTATTACATAAATCTTTTATGGATTGGAGTAAAAGTAAAAACGTGAATACCTTGTCTGAAATGTTCTGCTTGCATATTTTGATAAATTATCTCAACAATATGTCATCAAGTTTATGGAGAACATACTCCATGTTAAGAAGTACATTAAGTATTAAGATCGAAGTTTATTCGAAGCTACGGACGTTTATTAAAAGAAAATCTGAATGTTATTAGCCTAGAAAAGCCAATACTTTTACTCCACAGCAAATTAATGAATTTATTAACAAAGCACCTCTTGATATTTTATAATAAAAGTAACAAGGTGTCTGTACACATATTAGTATTTTAAGTATGTAATAATTAATACTTTTTGGTCGCTTTAATCATGGGATTAATGTGGGCTTGTCGTGCAAATGAATTATATTCTATGGATATAAAGGACTTTCAAAACCATGAATCAATTATCGTTGTTGATGTCTCTAATACAAAAACAAAAGTTCCTTGTAAATTTACTATAACAGGCCATTTCTATGACATTTATAAGCAAGCGTCCCGCTAATGCTACATCTATTGCCTTTTTCTTAAATTAACAAAATGGTAAATGAACTCTAAAAAAAATTAACATAAATAAACTAGGAGCAATGGGCAAGCAGATAGCAACGTTTTTGAATTTACCAAACCCAAAAAGGTACACAGGCCACTGTTTTCGCAGATCATCTGCCACACTATTAATTGATGCAGGTGCCGACATAACCGGAAAGACACGGAGGTTGGAAATCCACAACAGTGGCAGAAGGATATATAGATAATTCTATGAGCAACAAAATGAACGCAGCTAATAAAATTATAAGTTCACTAAACAAATCCAGTACCAATACACATCTTCTCCACTCCGATGTCAACGACAATATAAATGATAATATAAGCTCAAATGAAAGTAATCTTGATAATAATACAGCACCATCTATGCAATTTAAAAATTGCAATGTCAACATAAATTTCTATAATAAATCTTTATAAATATGGGTAACCTTATTTTAAAATTAATTAATTAGAACACTCACTTCATATAGAAGTGGAAAAAGTATAGTATTCTACTAAATGGACATAGTCACCCGGATAACTTAAGACTCTCCTAGCGGCTCGTGTCTTAAACGTCATCTCATCCGCTTGTTGAATAATATACTATTTTTCATTGGTTAGTGAACATTACATGACAGATGAATTAAATAGTCAACATTATACAATAAAATTATTAACAATAAACTTTGCTTACTAGAAATTAAGTGATTAATTTGGAACAAAATATGAAATTTATTTAAACCCATTTTAAATTAACGAATTGGATCCTTTTCATATCCCTACGGGAACGGTTGATTCATATAGAGGCTATTTTTTCTCTCGTTAAACACTCTGTTTTTCGCAGGTGTCCCGTTTCAATTATATCTGACTGCGATTAAGTAGACTGATGATGTGAACATTCTCATGTGACAATATAAAACTAGTCTAAATCTACCAGCATAGGTTAACATGACATTGTTTTTTTACATCTAAAATAATATATAAAAATATAAGAACATACATACAAAAAGAAAATACAAGCATGTCTTACAAATCAATATGTATTCATTTTTGAAGGTAACGGAACTTCGATTTCAGTTTTTTTTTGTTTTGATTTATTATGTTTTGTTTTTGCGTGGTGTGTTTGAATATTTTGCTTATGTTGCGTTATCATGTAAAAGTATATTAAGAGAATAAAGAACTAGGCACACTAGGTCAATATATAGCAAATATTACTTACTTAACACGAATTCACGTTAGCGTAACGCAACGCAAAAACGCAACGTAAAATTATCGACTTTCACTTGTTTTTCTTTTTTTTTTGTTCAGTAATCTGAATTGTTCACCATATCTTTCAAACAACTGTTCTACTGTTATTAAATTAATTTTTAATGAAATAACGAGCCATCGAAAAAATTCATAATTGGAGTAGACTGTGAAATTGGGTTGGTACTTTAGCCACTTCAACATAATGACACATTACTTGATGCTTGACAGTTTCATGTGGTTTCATTGTAAAAAAAGGTAATGGCATTGAAATGATACTACAACAAAAAGGGAAACAAATAATTTATTTAATATCGAAATCATAATCAAAATTTACATATAGCCGCAGAAGTTGTTGAAAATGTTGTCCATTTACATCTAAACACAAACCAACTCTTCTCCGCAATCCAGCAAAAACTTTATGCAGCATTTGACACAAACTTATAGTTTCAATGTCAAATAATAAATGTCATTGTGTGGAAGTGGCTAAAGTACCAACCCAATTTCTCAGTCTACTCTAATTATGAATTTTTTCGATGGCTCTTTACAAGGCGAAAAAAGTGAAAAGCCCTGGTCATGGAATGTAGAAGTTATGATCAAGCAAAAACGATACAATCCACGTTAAGATTAAGCGAAAGGTCTCTGGAAATAATGTAACCCAAAGCAACATCCATAGGAAGTGATTAATTCACTTTAACATAACTTCATATTACTGTTAACTTTATGTGCAAATCGCAGGAAATTTAATTTTAAATATTTAGATATTCAAATTTGATGCTATTAAACTTTATGTGTCTCGTTGAACACAAACCATATCTATTTTTCTTTGATTGCAGTTCATTTTTTATGAAAGTCAATTAGATTTATTTTGGGTATGTGAAATGACATCATATAGTCCTCTAACCTGCAGTAGAAACCACCTCTAAATTCTAAATACGAATATTTAGAAAACTGAAAGATTATTAGTTATTGAATTGTTGAATTGATTCGGCATTTACTTGATGAAGATCCATAATTAAGAATAGAAATAAAACTACGGTTTTAATCTTCACTTTTAATCATTACTCGTAAAACGACAATTGTTTCGCAACACAGTGGCTTCCTCAGGAGTTTGTAACGTACTGTTTAGAGGTAAACACCCGAGGAAGCCACTGTGTTGGCGAAACAATTGTCGTTTTACGAGTAATGATTAAAAGTGAAGATTAAAACCGTAGTTTTATTTCTATTCTTCATTATTAGTTATATTTTGTAATTGAGTAGTTTAATAATTAAGGTATATAAACAAAAAGGCAGTAAATCAACTAAGTCGATTAACTATATGAAAATGATATTTAAGGAGAAATTTGCTGAAAATTTTTAGTGACTTATACGGGGACGGGCTGACTTATTCGCACGATCGCCGTGACAATCGATGCCTTGTCACTTTACTGTCGGTGTTTGCTAAATTTGTGACAAACCGTGCTTCGTAAGCAATTTTTTTAATTTTACCTTGCTACTAATTAAGTATAAATGGATAGTTTTGAAAGACATGTCCTTTACTGAAATCTATGATCTAACACACTGGGTGAGGGTTGTTTTCCGTATATAACCGTCAGAAACTGGCGAAATGAATTTAAGGGTGACAGGAGCAGCTTAGAAGATAATCCCCGTAGTGGACGGCAACAAGACCAGAAACGGTGGATAAAATTCATGATTTGTTACCAAATGACTGAGAATTGAAAGCGTTAGAAATAGCAGAGGCAGTGGGCATTTCAAAGGAACGGGCGCTTTATATTTTGCACGAAGAACTGGATATGAGAAAGCTTTCGGCAAGATGGGTGCCGCATTTACTGACGACGGAACAAAGACGTGCTCACTATCAAATATCATTGAATAATTTAGAAATTTTTAAACGAAACACAACAGATTTTTGCGCCGATTTCTAACTTGTGACGAAACACGGGTTCATTATTATTCACCTGAGACTAAACAACAGTCAATGATGTGGACCAAACGTGGAGAATCAACTCCAAGGAAGGCCAAGAAAGTTTAGGTGATGGCATCGGTATTTTGGGATGCAAAAGAAATATTATTGATAGACTTCAAAAGAGCAAGACCGTAAACTGCGAATATTACGCAAATCTTCTAGATCGTTTGAAGACAGCTATCGTTGAAAACTCTCCAGCAATGACCAAGGAGAAAATGCTCCTTCACCATGATAAAGCACTTGTGCATTCCAGTGCGGTTGCTGCAAAAAGAAAATGGAAAAATTATGGATTCGAATTAGTACCGCACCCCCCATATTCGCTAGACCTAGCGCCATCTGACTTTCATCTATTCCGTAAATTAAAAGATTTTCTAGGAAGCACAAAATTCTGCACAAATGAAGAGCTAACTTCTACAGTGGACGATTATTTTGCAAGGTTAAAAAAATCACTTTCGAGACGGAATAAAGATGGACCAAATGTATCGAATTAAGAGGAGATTATGCAGGAAAATAGAGTTTGTTTATTTAAATTATTCATTTATCTCTGTACGATCGCGCGAATTAATCAATATGTCCTCGTATTTCATTCTCAAGCAGCAGAGAAAATCACAGTTACTGTTTTGCTTATTGTTTCTCTTCTATAGATTTAAATATATTGTGAATTTTTTTTCTGTAATTTTTCTTCGCATTTTAATAATGAATAATTGGTTTATCAGACCAGTTTTAATATTTAAACACAAGAAAGTGTCATTAAAAAAATTAATATCCAAAAAGAACAATCAAGAAAATGCTTTCTTGTTTTTTACCGATGCAACTGCAAAAGGTGAACTACAATATATTTTTTTTTGTGATTTCACAGAACCAAACAAGAGAACACTGTGGCATCGCCTTAATACACCCGTTGGATTGATGGTGAAGAATTTATGAAGTTGTGAACATCGACCACTTGTAGAGTCCATGCAAAATCGGAAGACACCAGCCCAGAAACGTATTTTAAACTTTAAATTGGATGAGGATAAGAGTGTGATGAAGATAGTACAGATCATTATGAAAACATTGACCTATTTGCCGCCAAATTGCAATAATATTTTTGTTTTATATATCAGTGGGCCTTTGCTTGATGTTTTAGCTTTTTGTTATTCCTTTTATTGTCTCTCGTCTATATTTATAGTAAAAACAATTTTTTATGTGATTACTGACGAGATCTTTTATTATGTAGATATGTAAGTAAAATATTAGATGGAAATTTAATGTTATATTTACCATTAAATGCTTCAGGTACAAAATCAGCGACACATCTGCAAATTCCACCGTGAACAAACGTCATGTATGTCTTTGGAAATCCCGGAAATCATTTGGAATGAGTATTTATAATTATTTCAAGAACAGGTCAACGGATGCTTCTCTTTTATGTACAAATGTAGATGTATATAGTTTTCATGACCATTTTCCTTACAGATAATGTTCTTGGCAATGTTGTGAAAGCAACAGATACGTCAAGAAGTATTGTTGTACGAAGTCAAAGGAAGATGCACCAAGTTCAAAGTGCAGAGCAATAAATAATAAAATTTAATGCTTAAAATTTCTCATAATTATATCCACTGTTCAATATGGATAGCTTTTAAAGCTTCAATTTAAATTCTTATATTGTAGTACAAAAATTTGATGTAGTCAAATTATATGTATATCCTTGGGAATTCCGGAAATCACTTCGAATGTACGTTTATAATAATCTCAAGAACAATTTCACGCATATTTCTTATTTTACATATTCTTTATATCCAACGGTTATATCAGAACAACGTAAATTATATAATAAGGCGGAACATGAGATCCGAGGGATTTGTATCTCAAGATGGGTTAAGTCAGGGCGGAGGATTAAGTCCCGTACTGTTCACTGTATTTATGGACGATGTAATAAGACAATGCTCAATGCAGACGAAAAAAATTCAAATTGGGTACAGGAATCTAGAGAGGCTACAAGTAGCTGAGGCAGCATTCGCAGATGACATAGTACTAATAGCTGAAAATGGAAATAACCTGCAAGAAAGTATAGATATATGGAACGAAACACTTAAGAAAAAAGGAATGAGTATAAATAAAAATAAAACAAAAGTAATGACCACAGGTGAAGAACAACTAAATATCTAAATTGAAGGAATAACTATTCAACAAGTAAATGAGTTTCATTATTTAAGTGTCCTAATAGAAAACACTGGGAAAAATGAGTCAGAAATTAATGAAAGAATTGAAAAGGTAACTAAATTGTATTACGCAATGAATAAGAACTTCATTACGAAAAAATAAATATCACGAAACACCAAGATAAAAGTATTCAAAGCAGTCTACAGAGCAGTTCTGACATACGGATGTGAATCATGGGTACTTAATAATAGACAAAAAAGCAAAATCCAGGCTGCAGAAATGAGATATCTTTGGAGAGTGGGAGGCGTAACTAGAAAGGATAAAATGAGAAATACACAAATACGAGAGGAACTGGAGATACAATCGATAATGGACTTTATTGAACAGCGGCAACTACATTGGTGGAGGCATTTACAAAGAATGGGCGACACTAGACCAGTAAAGCTAATATATGATGCCAAAGTCCAGTATAAAAGGAAAAGAGGAAGACCGCGACAAGTATGGGAGGATGTCATTGGAAATAGCATCCAGAAGAGGAAAGAAGCAAAATTACTGGCAAGTAACCGAACATTATGGAGAAATTTTGTGCATAATTTAGATTAGACTGTACTTACCCGTCACCCTTTAGGATAAAAGGGTTTTTGATATACCGTATGAACGCCCGGGAGTGATTGATCTACCACAATGTAGTAAGACAAAGACGAATAGCGAGTTTATGTGGTTAGGGTTGAGAGAGTATATTCAGTCTGTTCTACTGTCTAACTGTACGGGCGTTCCCTTTCTTTATCCAACACATTCTACATACGATCTACGTACGAATTAAATAATCTCTCTCTAACACATTGAATATCCCTATCAGTCGCTCAAAGTGTTCAAGCAAGCTTGCGACTGGTCATTCAGTTGCTCCTTGTCATCCGTAGGGAGAGTACGTATAGAAATGCTAACAAATGTCCGTCGTAATTTTTATAACCGATTGGGTTACTGCTCGGCTCAAGAGGGTGGTTTATTTGAGCATTTACTAAATAATTAGTTTTTCTTTTTAGAATGTTCTTTTATTTAATAATTAATATTTATTACCAATAAAGGTATTTTAGTTAAATTTAATATTTTATAGGTAGTTTATTTAAGGAAACAATTTATTTATACTGGTAAACACTTTATTTATATTCTTGCAAGAATCGTTATTGTTTTGAAATTTTATGCTATTACAGAATACTTTTTATTTTAATTTTTTTCAATAAGAGTTACGGTTTTGTTTAATAATTTTATATTATTTATGTGTTTTCATTTGAATAAGAATTTTTTAAGTTCAAGCCACAAAGCTATGATGAAACTTATCATTGAATATTTAGCGATGAAAATAGAATTAGAATTATTATTATGCAGTAAACAAAAACTCTGCACTTTACGGCGAATTGTATTTTATGATACTTTCAATTATATTATATCATTTTATTTAAATTTAAATGTTAAATTTAAAGTATTATGGCCGAAGAGACATAAACAAAAGTATCCGTTATTGTAGGGACGTTGACAGCCGGCATATGACTAATAGTGCGAAAAGCAACGGTGTAGTCGGATAAAATATCCAAATTCGTACATTAACCATAAATAATATACTACAATTAATTTTGTAGTTTGTTAAACAATTAGTTATTAATTTGGAATATTTATTTTGATACATCATTTATTAATAAACAACCATAACGCTTTCTTGGTTCACCACAATTAAGTACGCCCTGTAGGAGTTTAACGTATGTAGCCCCTCCCACTTGCAGTTGGCCAGTCATTACTTATATATCCATCGATCGCTCGACGTTGTGCACACGGTATATATTCTTTATAGGTAATATTCTTGACAGTATTGTGAAAGCAACAGGTATGTCAAGAAGTGCTATTGTACAAATTATAAGAAAAGGACACAAAGTTGAAAGTGTATAGCAATAAATAAATAAATATTTTTAAAAACAATATACTGTACATTTTATTCTAAATCTTAAAATTACTTCCACTTTTCAATATAGCATCTATTTTAAAGCTTGAATTTAAATTCTATATTATAGAAAATTCTTTCAATGGAGACTGTGGTTAAATAATAATTTAAAAAGGTATATAACCCCTTACCACAAATTGATAGTCGTATCCTAAATACGTATTTCGACAACTAAGTTGTCATCATCAGTAGGTAAAAACTACTAATTAAAGTCACACGGGGCACAATAAAGTAAGATAAACGCTTACGCACAACTACTATACACTGCAACCCTGTAAAGACTAAATTTACCATGCACATTTCAAACTACGAGATAAAACACTTGTCTCTTTGGAAAAGGTTCTTAAACATCTGTTAAAATATCGAACAAAGGGACGGCAAAAATTCTTCTCTAAATGCGGCGCCAACTAAAAACGATTTTAAAGCTACGGTGACCTACTAATAAACTAAATGAAACACCTATATTTCCACAAAACACTAGTATAATTAATAATTACGTTTAAATAATAACAATTAATTTGTACATTGCACATGAAATGCTCATACATTTAATTATACTAGTGTTTTGTGGAAATATAGGTGTTTCATTTAGTTTATTAGTAGGTCACCGTAGCTTTAAAATCGTTTTTAGTTGGCGCCGCATTTAGAGAAGAATTTTTGCCGTCCCTTTGTTCGATATTTTAACAGATGTTTAAGAACCTTTTCCAAAGAGACAAGTGTTTTATCTCGTAGTTTGAAATGTGCATGGTAAATTTAGTCTTTACAGGGTTGCAGTGTATAGTAGTTGTGCGTAAGCGTTTATCTTACTTTATTGTGCCCCGTGTGACTTTAATTAGTAGTTTTTACCTACTGATGATGACAACTTAGTTGTCGAAATACGTATTTAGGATACGACTATCAATTTGTGGTAAGGGGTTATATACCTTTTTAAAAAAAATCTATATTATAGTGTAAAAATTTGAATTTCTGTTAGTTAATTTGCTTACAATATAATGAAATATGATTTTAGATTATAATAATTGGAATTAGTATGTAAAAAAACTTTTGCATGGTGATGATTTAGAGCTAATAGTACGGGACAGACATAGCAAGGAGGAAACGCTAGAATTTAAACAGAAGCAAGAAGAAGTTTTGAAATAAATCAGAATAAAATCATCTTGGTGTATGAAAATACCAAAGAAATTCAATTACGAAAAAAATAAGGAAGTTGTAGTTCAAAAATTAAAAATTTAAAAAGTAGAGAACTTTAAGTATTTTGAAGCCATAATCAACCGTACAAATTAAAAGTAAGATGAAATGGCACAGCGTATACAGTCAGAATACAAGGCATACAATAAGTATAAAGTACATATGAGGAATAAGATCAGTACAGTTCATCCGGATATATACCGTTGAATTTCAAGTAAAATTTAAATCCTATTCATTGCACGGTAATTAACGTAACATGAGGTCTAACTCTTGCTGAAACAGCGTCATTAGTGCACCAGGGTCGGTCTAAATTTGTTTAAGTTTAAATTTATATGTATTTAAAAGTGATTAAGTAATAGACTCAATTAATAAAATTCTAATGCAGAGTGCACCTGTACATAATAAAATTCCAGTAATATTTTTGAAATGATTAATAAATATCAAATTATTTACTAATATTCATTATCCCTATTTCTGTAGCCTTAAGTTTTATAAAATAGTGGTAATATATATGTTTGAATAGGGTTCTGTGTGTGGTTATCTATATGTCGACTACCCGCAGTCGAAATTCCAAGTACTTTGGTTGGCTTAAACTATTCGCCGCTTATATAGTCAACGGTATAAATCCAGATACACTATACAATAAAATACGAATATACAGCACAGCCATACGACCCGTTGCGACCTATAGAATAGAGACAATGTACCTTATAAAAAAGGATGAAGGTAATTTAAAAATTTTCTGTTTTATCATTTTTCTACCCAAAATTTTTAAATTTTTTTGTAAGGCACATTGTCTCTGTTGCATAAATTGCAAAGGAGTGGTATGGCTGGCCACCTCATCTTATTTTAGGTTTCCATAGTTGATTATACTTCTTAAATACTTATAGTTCTCCATCTTTTCAATCTTAATTCTGAACTACAACTATTTTAATTATTTCGTAATTGTGTTTATAATTTATCTTTCTTTTACTATTAAGTGTGGAAGACGTTTTCTTATTTTCCAATCTTTCAAGCTTATTTCAATACTTTTGTGTTTTGGTAATAACTCAGTCTTCAATTTTTCAATGCTTTGACCATTTCATTATCCCTAGGCATACGGGATTTATCTCCTTCTTTTTCCCATCATGCTCACGTTAAACACTTTCTTAAACCTGACTCTTATCATCTACCTAATCTTTTTAGGTGTCCATACCTCTGTTTTTGAGGTTTTTTTTTTTACTTTCTAGCACTTTCAATATCTAATCCTTCTCTTATGATGTCATTCATTATTTTGTCCATTACTATTACTACTATTACTATTAGATGCCCTACTTAGGTATTTAATTTATATTACCTGGATTTTCCTAAGTAACTTATCTGTAAATAATCACTTACAACCAAAAAGCAAATCTGGCAAGAATATTGTTTTATAGATCGTCATTTTTGTTTTATTACTTACTTCTTTATTATTGATAAAATCTCTCCTGATATCATGGAATAGTCTAGACTGTTTTAGCAATTTCTTCATCGAGTTTGTTGTTACGGTCTATAACTGTTCTCTGTAGCAGATACTGAACGTTTTGTACTTGTTCCACTAGCTTATTATTGATTTGTACCTTAAATTTCCTTTCTATATTATTAATTAACGCCAAGCTTTCCGTATTTATACTAATTCCTTTCTCTTCTAGTTCTTAAACGGAGATTAAAGCAATATTAAAAGGAGAAGACAGTGAGAATAGCAAAATCTGCAAAAAAATTAGATAGTATGGACCCGTGAATAGAAGAGAGAGAAAAAATCTATCTCGAAAAGAATTATAAAATGGAAAGCAAGACGATTGCGAGCAGAGGAATGAAAAAAGGGGAGCGTAGAATAAAATGCTGGTTAAAAGAAATTGGAGAAGAAAAGATGAATGAGGAGAAATAAACAATAATCTGTAGATTTAAACAAAAAAGAAAACGGAATAGAGGAATGACAATCTTAAAATAGTTAGTCATTAGAACTTAGTCAGAAAATAGTTGGTCTATAGAGTAAGTAAGAATAAGTAGATTAGAGGCTGTAAGTGGCTACCTTTAGATGGAAACATGTTTTAACAGTAAATGAATAAATTGTAGATCTATTTTTCAATGTTGTGAAAGCTTTATTTCAGATTTAGAAAATGTGCCTTTATAAATTAAAAAAGTTTGGAAAATAACATAACCTTTGCTTCATTGGCTCTATTTAATTCTGAAAAGTGGTTTCCACAACAGCCAGTTGGTGTATATGACGTCATAATAAAAATGTACCTCTAAAAATAAGTTAAATATTGTATTTTACCTATTGTAAATGTCACCAGAATACATCGCTTGAAATATATACGGCATATTGGACTTGGAATAAATTTTCCAAACCCACACGCATTATAATAATACATCTTTTCACACACCTCAACTGAAATAATCTATTCTATTGTTAAAAATAAACAATAAACTGGAACAATTATAAACTCCACGCTGTATCAGTGTTGAAAATACGATATTTTTAATCGTGATTGACACGTTTTTTCTTTCTGAACGAAACATAAATAGATCTTTATATGTTATATACAAAACTTTTTTACCCCTTATCAGAACAAAAACGTTTCGTGTATTTTGCGAGTTTTCGTATTTGCAGCTGCGTAGTGTTGTTATCATGTCAAACAAACTGTAAATATACCCTTACCTCTCACTTCTTCTTCGCGATAAATCGATTATACAAGTAAACATGAAGTTTCTGTTTTTAAATTGTTTAATTTGGCGATATTCGAGAAGAGCAATAAGGAAAGTTCAGTTCAGATTAGAAATCGCTGTTTTCGTTTACAGGTGAACACACATAATAACACAAAATAACAACAGTAGAACAATTCAAATATATACCTAAAATCTAATATTTTTATATCAATTCCTTTAGGTACTAAAATCAGTCGACAGTCCAGACTTTTTATATTTAAAAAAGCTCATGTTACATGTGTATATAGCTAACAAATTATATTTTAATCCGAAAGTAATTTTGAAAGTAAAGAAAAGTTATATTAGTTTATATCAAAATATTCTTCCGCTTTTTGTTCATGTCTTTGATGTGTCATCTATTCCACTTTAAAAAAGATAGTGAAATATATGTCAACCAGAAGACGCTTCGTATTTATTTTTCATCGATTTTTTTCAAGTAATGGATGGCTTGCATATATAGTCAGAATGCTCGAAAATCGGCGGCCAATGAGAGTATTTCAGTGAGTACTTTTGGAAAGAGAAAACGTGGAAGACTTAGACGGTCCTGGAATGAAGGGATTAGGCAGGAGACAGAAGATGAGAATTGAGTGAGGGAATAGCATGAAACTGAGACTACTGGAAGAGCCAGAGGACTTGATAGACCGCATTAATATGAGCTGTACTTTGATATTGCATACAGTAATGCATGATCAAACCCAATATATATATATATATATATATATATATATATATATATATATATTTCTTGATATTAAGTCCCTCGCACTGTTTAAATATTATTGGAAAAAAGGCTGTAATCCAAAAACAACAGTAAAATACGTCTACGCGGTTGAGATGAGACAATAATAGATCAATGAACGGTATGCGGTGTAGCACCTTTCTGATGAGAATATTAACTTGGAAGATAAGCTGCTTTCAGCTTGATTATCCATCTTGAATTGAAGAAGCTTAATTTGTTCCACTTCCATATTTGGGCCTTCAAAAAGCGCTATTGTTCAGAATTTTCGTCATTCTTATCTGTACTACAATAAATATCTTTAGTATGATCTACATGAACTACCCGAAAATCAAGCCCAATGGAGACTTGAGGATAATTGTTGGAAAATCTCACTGATAATCGCTTTGGGCGTTGGAATATGACTTTATATGAAAAGTGAATGTTTCTTATTATTGGCTATAAGGGATGATAATGGGTTGGGTTAAATGACTGATTTGATCATTCCATAAGATTAGTTTGGCAAAAATTTTGAAGGGAAAGTACATTTCAAAATTATAAACGAGCTATAGCAAAACGCGCGAAGCAATCCACCTTCGTCATGAACCAAAAATAATGACGTCTGTATTGCCAGTCTCATAACAACGAAAATAATAGTCTTACCTATATATTACTAAATTTAAAATCTTATTAATCTGAAATATGTTTATGTATATAATAGTAATTATAGGATTATTTCAATGAATAATATTAATTAAAAATTATAATTTTGGCGTTATTTCAACTAGTTTTATTAAGGATATTAACATTAGATGTTGGTCATCATGTCAATGCTTATATGATACTGTCGAATCATTTGACAGTGTTTGGTTGTTAAAATAGTGAACTGTGTAGTGTAAAAATGTAGTTTTATTTACTTTTGGTCACAAAATACATTAGTTTATTATTTATTTTCTTTAAAAAGAATATACTTAATTTTCCTTTAGAAAAATTTGGTCGATTTAGATATAAATATAACCTAAAAACAGTGGCGGCGCTAGCGCATTTGGCGCCCCCCTGCAAATGTCTAGCATTGCGCCCCTCCCTTTCTTAAAGCTATACAGTCATAACAAAATAAAAACTAAAATGTTGGTTAAGTAATTTTAATTTTCAATATACACACATATAGCTAGGTATTAATACATAATAAAATATACTCATCTATTTAAAATGTCTAAAGTAAAAATAAAATAGGAAATTTAACATATTCTTGTGCCTTTATTAAAAAATTAAAATTAATATAAACATTAAAATATTAGTAGAGGGTTTTGCAGTGCGTGTTTACTTCTGTAGGTACTTGATGTTTCAGCGAAATTGATAGCGGTCGTGAAAGCCTCCATTCAACTATTGAAATGTTGCTCTTCTTGCTTTGGCGCTGGCAAATTGATTAATAATTTTTTCAGTGTTTGATCACAAATATTATTTTCAATCGCAATTATTGATAGGCCACCTAGACGTTCTTGTGATAACTTTGATCGAAGATATGTTTTTACAAGTTTCAATTTCGAAAAAGATCTTTTTCCACTTGCAACTGTAACCGGTTGTGTCAATAAAATTCTTAGTGCGATACATACATTTACATATAATGTTTCTAAATTATTTGCATAAATATAATTTAATGAGCTAAGAGGATTTTGAAAATTATTTAACTCTGATCGGAATACATCTTTGAATGAAATTAATTCGTTAAATAATTCACTGGATATTATATCCTTCTCTTCTGTATCTTTTAAATAAATTTCTAAATTATCGCATTTTTTCTGAAGTATTTCATCATTTAAATCTAATGAATTTAAATTATACAGAAATTCAAAATACTTATTATGTGTTACTAGCTGTTTATATCTTTCTTCTAATGCGTTAATTGTTCTATCTAAAAGTGTGTTATAAAAATTTATCTTAAATAAATCTCTTGGATTTTGCGATGTTTCGTCTTCATGTTCATAATCGAATTGTCGTTTTTGTTGCCTTTTTCGCACAGGCAAATCATTTAATGGCGCAAATTCAGGATGTACTTCTAATATATTTGCTAATTCTGTAGAAGTTTCTAACAATTTTATAAAACTTTCATCTGAACGATAATTTCTAAGGTACGTAATTATATTATTAATAGCTGTTACAGCACTTGCAATGTCAGTATTGATATTTTGGAGCATTTTGCTAACAATATTTATTCGATTAAGTAAATTATACCAAAGTACTAAAGAACACACAAAATGAAAATTTTTAATTTTGCTGCATAATACTCTGGCCTGATGTCTACTGTGATTGTCTATCTTAGTATTTTCCTGCAACTCGAATAATGAATCATAAATTTTACCAATTTGGTACCGCAATGGTTTAAGTGCATCAACACGAGATTCCCACCGTGTTTCTGATAATGGTTTTAATGTAAAATTTTTAATATATTTTTTTAAAACATCCCACCGTTTCGTTGATGCTGAAAAATAATTATAAATTTCTTGAATTATTCCAAAAAATGTGATTGTCTCCCTATTCATTTTCACAGCGTCGTTAACAACTAAATTGAGGGAATGTGCAGAACATGGAGTAAAGAATGCTCTAGGATTAATGTTTAGGATATGTCGTTGAACACCATTTCTTTTTCCTTTCATGTTTACACCATTATCATACCCTTGACCACGCATATTTTTAATATCTAAATTAAATTCTTTTAGTTTATCAATTAAGTAATTTGTTAAACCCTCACCGGTTGATTCTGTAATGTTAACAAAACCTAGAAAATGTTCTTGCACCTCTACTTTTTTGTTTTCAATTGATACATACCTATCTTATAATTATGCTCATTTGTTCCGTTTTACTTATATCTGGCGTGCAGTCCAATATAACAGAATAATATTTTGCTTTTCGAATAGAACATAAAATATGTTCTTTAATATTGTTAGCTAATAAAGCAATAATTTCATTCTGTGTATTTTTGCATAAATAATGTACATGTTTATTTTTTAATGCTCTTTGTAAGTGAGATGCCATTGTGGCATCAAATTTTGCAAAAAGTTGCAAGATTTGCAAAAAATTACCATTATTATTAACAAATAAATCATCAGATTTTCCTCTTAACGGAAGACATTGCTTTGCTAAGTATTTTATTATTTCAATAATACGCTCTAAAACAGCTCGCCAGTGTTGTTTTTCTAAATCTAATAATTGTTCAAGTTGTTTATCTATAGTGCTTTTTGTTTTTAGAGAGTGTTGTAATTCAATCCATTTTTTAAAATTACTTAAATGTGTTAGACTAGTTTCATGTGCATGTAAAGTTTTTGATAGGTTTTGCCAATTTGAGTAACCTGTTGTAATTAGACGGCTTAAGCCGGTTAAGCTAGTATTTTCGACTGATTGTGAAAGAAAAGTAAATAATTTACAACAAAAACAATATACGTTATTAGATTTTTGTGAATAAACTAACCAATTTCTAAGCACATTTTCTGAATTTGACGATAATAATATGTATTGCTAAATTTTCTACCTTTATCATCTAATGGATAAATTATGTCTGTTTTCTTTACCGGTCCAATTTCTATTAAGAGTGTTCGGATTTTATCGTTTATTTCAGGCCAAGTTGACGGATTTTCAAGTTTGCTTAAAAGAGTGGATGTTGATGCTTCATATGTGGTGCTAGGTTGTGGTACAGGTATATTAGAATCTTCACCATATTCTGTTGTAACGGACTCAGTTTCTTGAACTGCATCTAATTCTTCTTGACTTGCTGAAATATCTTCACTTTTACTTGCATTCTCAAATTGTGATGATTGTTGTGAATGTTGTTCTTCAGCTTCTTCGCATATGTCAAAATCTCTTGAAGTGGAAGCATCTCCGTATGATTTTAAGAACTTTTTTATGTTATCCTGTTGCTTCTCGCGTTCTTGTTCTTTAAGTGCTTTACGTTTGCGATTTTGAGATCCGGATAATTTTTTTGAAAGCATTACTGAATTACTGTATTATATAAATTTAAACAAAAATATGTTATAAAATTTTATAATTTATATATTTAAACAAAGATACTAGATTTAGATGTGTTTAAGACGCTATCTTGCAAAATACTAAAAACAAAGCTGTCGGTATTTTCTGTTTATTGTATTATTCGAACATTCCATAATCGGCACCCCACCCTTGACCAAGACGAGAGAATAGGGGATATATCTGACGAAAACGTGCACGTGTGCAAAATTCGAGGAACCTAAACGATCAAAATAATACATACTTAGAAATCCGTCTGGACGCAAAAATTCTCATTCTACGCACCTGTACAAACTATAAAAAGCAAAAAATACTATTTTAAATAACAAACAATCACTGTGAGTATCTGTGAATGCCTTTTTTTTGCATAAGCGTTTAGTAGAAGTTTACTAAAAAAAAACGTTAGAAATATCAATAAAATACGTATGTATTTGAGTCAAATACATATTTTTAGTACACTTTACAGTAAGATTTCGGTACCCGACCTTGCTGCAGCGCCCTTTACATGATGCGCCCCCCTGCGCCGCTTACCTCGCTTACCGCCTAGCGCCGCCACTGCCTAAAAACTATTACGCCCATGGATTTTAATGACGAAAGTGGATTGTTTGTGCGTTTTGCTATATATAGATAATATAAATGGCATATAGGAAACATGCCACTTAAATCAACAAGGTAAGTACTACTGAAACAATACAATGCGTCAGTATATAAGCCGTGTGTGACCCAATGAAAATCCAAAATTAAGATTTGGATAAAGCAGAAGTTGTATCGCATACAGCATCTAGCGCAACATTGCTCCATTTTATTATGATTTATTTTGGTCAATAAACTTTCTTGCGTGAATTTCATAGTATTGTAGAAATAAAGCGACATGTCGGGCATTCTTTATATATAAACAGAAATAATGGTATCATTACTAAAACCAAGATCTCGCTGATAAAATAAATACTACATCTTCAAAAAGAAGCGACCTTTTGATGCAACTTAACGATGTTTTGAACAATTTTCTTAACATTAAATTTTAGTATAGATTTTATTCGTATTTAAAGTAATATCATTTCATAATTTTTGGTGAGTTTTAGGGTAGCCACACTCAAATTAAATAATGTTATTAATGTAATTTTACGCCAATAATCTAAAAGATAGAGTAATATAGTCTTTGATGAAAATACAGACGTAATTAAGACTTATGATAAACAGTATTCAAAATAGTGGTGAAGCTGAAATATTAGAAGTATCTTCTACAAAGAAAAGTTATTATTATAATAGAAAGTACGGAAAAAGAAAGTTCAGTTCTTATACGAATCAAAAAAGGCTGCTTGCACGTGACATAATCTGTTAAATGCCATTTTTTAGATACATTAGATACAAACCTTAGACTATATACTGGCAAAACTCAAGGGAAAATATGGAAAGTGGGATATGGAGAAACATGAATATCTTAGTAAAGAAGAATATATAAAAGAAACTCTAGGAAATACTGAAGAAAATAGTAATTTTAAACAATATGACATACAGTTAGTTCAATTTAACAGAGATTTGGTTTGAACTCCATCGTAATTATGAAATTTATTATTCAAAGCAATAATTTTGCAAAAAATGAGATGCTTTAGTATTGGTAAAAATCTAAGATGAATTTATACTTTTCCCTTTGTGGAAGCTATTTACTATTCAATCATGGGGAGGTTGCCAAACCTGTCGTGTATGAATAGAATGCAGTAGTCGATTGGAAAGATTAGCTAAGCATAAAAACGGATAATCTTGGCGACATGGCATGAGAATAGATATTTTCGGCCTAAAAGGAATGTGTGCTCTTAATAAAGAAAATTCAGGAAGAATTTCCTGTAATATCTGAGTTGAAGATGCATTTTAATCAGTTAACATAATATGTAAAACGATATTTGAATAAAAGAGCTTTAGCTAAACAAATTTCTTAAAAAAAGTCTTAGATAGTAACGTGTATAATATTTAAGAAATCATGAAGTACTCATTTTTAAATTCTCTTCCACCGATATAAGGAAAATAATGAGGGAAACATCTAACAAAATTTTAAAATTGTTTGCGAAATTCATGACGCCGATATTTAAAATGTCAAAAGAAAAACACAAAAAAACTATTTTTTCTTGAATTTAGCAGATTAACCAGTGATTTTAATATCGAATATCTTCTAAGAGTTAACGTAAATGAAAAAGTCGAAACTAAGCGTTTAAAAACCAAATATTCTAAAGCAAGTGTAAAATGGTCCGAAAAATCATAGGTGGATGGCGATGAAAAAGAAGAAGACCAAGATGAAGAAATAAAGTGTCTAACTGACACAAATCAAGGTCTGAAGCAATATCGTATGCAAATTTAAACTATGTAGCTGAAACTATAACCTATAAGATATGAAACCACTACAGGAGATGAAACTACAGTAATAGATGATTCTGGTGTTGAGGAAAATGTTTTTGATTCGAAGAATAATACTTGCAATCAAATGATTTAACATACATTGTTTCCGTAATACATTTGTTTTTTGCGTGTGCCAATAGAAATTAAATAGAAATTCTAATTGGAACGAAGAGAAGATATTAAAATTTAGATCCTGTTTGCAAGAATGTTGTTTTACCATGACAATTGTGTTAAAAAATACTTAAAATATCTAAGATGGATAGATTCTTGTACAAACATATGGCTACCACCATGCATGAAATGTAATTAAGTAAATAGTTCAAAGCTTTATGTGAGGATTTTTCAGAGTTTAATAATAGTTTTTCTTGATTGTTCAACAAAGAAAAAACAATCAAAATTATGAATTTAGTATAGGAAACGTATAGCATATCTAAGAGGACAAATTCTGTTTTATCGTCTGGAATGATTTATCAGGAAGCAGTAATTTTTCCTGAATGCACATGAAATAATCAATTAATCAGTAAGTATCTTCAAAAAGTTAAAACAATAACAGGAATTAGTTTATTATGCATTAAAGAGAGGCTTATAGACGAAAAATAAAAAATAAATGGGCCATAAAATATTACACAAATTTATCTTGATTAGTTTACAAAATATATCAAAAGTAACCAATAACAAAAGTTACGAGATTATTTATAACTTCTAACAAATACTAACAAAATACATTGGGTATGAATACAAAAATCAACTTAAAAATGAACAGAAGAAATAAAACAAATTAGTTATTGAAATCGCTCGTCTGCGGTAAACAGTTTGTCTAACACAATTGCAAATTTTAACTTTAAGGATGTAAAATTTAATTTTATACTAACATTTGAATATGAGTCTCAGTCTTCTTCAAACATCACATTTGCTAGCAATTTACCAAAGGCCAGTCATTTCTTTAGGACCATATGTGAAACTGAATTAAGAATATTATGTGAGGACTATTTTTCAGAGATGGATAATGCCGTCCTGTAATCACTAGAGGGGGCAAGAGTGTTTGCATATCAGGACTGAATTCAGTACGTATCGCCGCGCGCAACGCAGAAAGCGAAGCGCTCATGTTTTGTGTTAGTTCATCTTCAGGTCTCGACGGGAGAATGTCGAACATTTCACCGGTACTTTTTATGCGTGTAAGTTATAGTATGTCGGACATACAGAAACGAAAAAAGCGACCATGGCTTAATAATGTAAAAAGTATATCGGTAAATTTCCTGATTTATATTATGATGGTGCAAAATTAGTTGTGTAAAGTTTGCCATAAACCGTTATTTCAATTACTTTGTGAGATTAAGCAATCGACGCACGTCATTAATCATGATGATATGACGTGTCATAGACAATGGAGCAACGCGAATTTAATGAAAAATGGAGATATTGATATACACAATTTTTAACATAAATTTAACAGAAATAGTATGCGTCCTTTTATATTTAGATGAATTTAACCATTTGTCATAAGCGTTCATTAAAAAGGACATACTTTAGAAAAACTAAAAAATAAATTTAGTTTTCTTATGTTATTGAAAGGTTACCAAAGATGTTGTCCTATCATTTCTGTCAATTAGTTAGTTTACTTTTGATATCTGTCAAATTTGCCCTCTTATTTCTTATTAATTTATTTCATACTTTTACAATTTGAGTTACATTTTCTAATGAATTATTTTGAGAACTTTTGTTATTGTTTTTAGATTGGTGATATTTATATAATATGCCAAACAAAGCAAAACGCTAATTGCACCTCTAATTAATTATTTTACACAAGAACGTGATAAAGGTCCATATATGCTATAAATGAGGTAATTAAATCTATTTTGTTACGTTTTCAAATTACTAATTTAATTTGAAATATTCTAGCGTGTTGCTCAAGCTCTTTCTGTTAGTATTGCAACTGTAAGTAAAATCAATACAGTTGTTAGATCTGAAGGTCAGGTTTCTAGTCCTAAGAAAGTTAAATCAAGAAAGAAACCTGTAACTGAAATCTCGAGAACAACAGAATTTGACATGCAATGCATCTGAATAAAGAGCAGCTTACTTTAAGTTCCATTCTCCAAGTATTAAAACATAAGAATATCTATACTGGTAGCTCTTTTCTCTTCGCATGATTTTACAAAGAACTGGCTTTCGCTGGAGGAAAGACAATCCAAGAATAGTACTTACGGAATTACCTAATGCTGTTTTTAAGAGATTTACTTTATTGGAATCCTATGTAAAATATATGAGATCATATTCTTGGCTGCTTGTATATTTAGATGAAACGTGGATATTCCAAAATGGAACAGTATGTAGATCGTGGCAAGATGGCATTAAACATAGTGTTCGTAATATAAAATCAGATGACTCACGTTATATTATACAACACGCAGCTGCAGAAGTGGCTTTATTTCAGAAGCTTCAATAAATATTTAATTCTAAAACAAAAGATGAAGATTATCACGGAGAAATGAATGAAAATAGTTTTTTATCATGGTTTCAAACAAAACTTACACCAAGTTTAAAAGAACCTTCTATAATCCTAATGGACAATGCAAGTTATCACTCCTCTTTGGAATATAACCTACCAAATAATTCTTGGAATAAGGGACAAATCAAAAAGTGGTTAATCGAACAAAATATTCGTTTTCAACAAGATAATTATAAGAAGGAGTTGTTAAAATTGGTGTCTTTAAATAAGCCAGCTAAGGCATATAAAGCTGATACTATTGCAGAAGAATTTGGTCATATGGTATTGCGGCTGCTACCTTACCATTGTATTTTCAACCCGATAGAAAATATTTGGAGTATAACAAAAACTTATTATAACAAACATATTGGTAGGGATGAAAGGGGCACTGAAAAATGCATTGTAATGTGGAAAGAAGCATTAAGTACCATTACACCTTAAATATGGTCACGTACAGTAGAACACACTGAAAGGCTTACCCAACAGTGGCGGGAAAGAGAAGTAGGTTTCGATCGAGACGACATTCCGGAAGTAATAATTTCTTTAGAAGAGGACAGTAGCAAAGATGAATGTTATGCTACAGATATTGAATAACTTTTTTAGTTACTGTACATATATGTATTTCATAATTATGCTGAGACATTAATTTTTTCTGTAAATGATGTGTACAATTTTGATTACTAGAAATAAAGCATCTAATACGCATCTAATATGTATTTGAGCATCATCAAGGCTTGGATCATTTTATATTATTTTCTTGACAACTATGTTAAGCAAAAAGGACCTAATTTTATAAAATTCTGATTATAACAATTTTAAATGACTGATGTATAGGCAGCACAGTTAACACATATATGAAAGAGAAAATAAATGGCAACGTTGTCTGATGTGACATCGTATTAAAATGATGACGTGCATCAATTCCTTAATCTCAAGCTCTATAGATAGTTTTCCGGATTTATATTATGATGGTGCCCTTAAACCCTAAATAATAATTTAGTAATATAACATATATTACAAGTATACATATATCAAACTTAGTACTGTCCTGCCGTGCAGACAAAGGCGACCCACTCTAGTAATCACTAAATAAATGGAGCAATATCTTCCTTAATATCATAAAAAAATTTCATTATTTTCTTGATTAATTTTATTATGCTGCATAATTAATATAATCAAAGAAATACTTTTGAAAGCGCTGTTATAAAAATTGCTTATTTTAACATTTAAATAATTTTTAGTATTATACTAAAATAAAAAAAAATCTGAACTGTCAAGTTTTAAACAAGGAATCATTATTATTGTCCTAGTTGTAGAGGGCTCAGTACAATTTCACTATTATTCCTCTGTCTTTCACTATCGTTTCCTCCATCTTTAATCTTCGAAAATTCACTAGTTTCGTTCACTCTACGATCATCGTCAAGTTTAACTATATCGTTATAGTTCACAACCTCACCACTCTTGACGATGTCGTCACCGTTATCCCGTTTCTCTATGACGACACTCAAACATGTCTCAACGTGTTCGCTAGATGGAATGGTCCGAGCAACGCGTTCGCGATTTTTTACGAGTTTCGATTGTGATGGATGCACCCCTTTAGCCGTCGCGGAAACCGTCGCTGTCTCCACTTCGATGACCGTATCGCTGTCACAACTAGAGATGCTTTGCAGATCGTAGCTGATTTCTAAATTTTGTAATTCTATTATCGAATTTTCCCTGGACATTCTCCTGGCCGCTTCCGAATTGAAATCCGCGAAATCCGGAACGGTTATCAGAGGAATCTGAGGTTTCAGAGGCGATCCCTGCGGTTCTTGTTCGACGTAGATGGCCGGCTCTTGAAAATTCATCGTGCTGGTGCTGGGTATCGCATTATTATTGGCCGCTATGGACACTTTCTTGTTATTGTTGTTGTGCATCAGGGACGCTTGCTCGACGGGTACGAAGTCTTTTCGTCTGTCGCGTTTTCTCGACAGGGGATATCTGGAATTGTTGTGGGGACAGGAGTTTTTGAGTCGGGTTTTCTTGCGACCACGGACACATTTGGATGGGCAAGCGCAGAGAAGTACCCTGATGAGGCAACAGAGTAGGCCGCATGCCATCAGCGTAGGCCCTATTAGTCGGAGTTCGAGGGTTTTGAAGCCTTTGTCACCTGTACCAACGAAAAATATAACGCTACCTATTGCTATGGTGCCCAGGCCGACGTAAAGAAGAGCGTTGGCGGCCGCGCTTTGGTGGTAGACATTGAACATTTCTTCGTCGTCTGTGCTTCCGCCATATGTAGTATCGTGAATCTGAAACATTACATGAAAACTGTTAGAATGTGTTCAAAGTAAATGGATTTAGGTAAATTTTATTAACTTTTTGCAACTAATACCATATCATATAGAAACATGTTTAGAGCCTATAAATATATAAGCATATATCAGAATTCTAAATAAATTATAAATAACTGACTGCTGTCTTAGGAAAGTAACGATAATTCATAAATTTCACTGCATATGTTTAAAAATTATTAAGTCATCTAAATTCGATTTCAGAGTTTCCTCAGAGTTGGCCATGAAATTTTTAGGTATGTCGTAACCTTAACCGCGTCGTTCTGTATTGTCAAATGTTAATGTCATTAGTGTCATCTAATAAAAACGATACCATCGAATTTTATTTATTCATGACAGGAAGATTATAACCTGGCAATTAACCTCGCAATTATCTAAAGCCGTCTGTCATTTAAATGTAATGTCATTTAAGAAATGTATATTATAGCTCGTTTCAACCTTAGAAAAAAGTACAGGCTCTTATGGATTATTTCCTTCTTTTGATATCTTACATACTTGACAATTAATACATCCTTTATAGCACGAACAACGTTGTCAAATCATATTATAGTAACATTTTTTCAATCTGTCACTGCACTGTAATCTGTCATTTAGCTTTGTGTTTCATTGTGTATTTATTTATTTCGTATCTTTCTCAAGTAATTACAAGGCCAGTTTTTTTTTTTGCAACTATTAAGAAATATATTTTTTTTAATACGCGTAAGTTATATGTTATAATTATGAGATGTATGGGCATTTATTGTATCTGAGTTGTGTTGTATTTGCAGTTTACTATGGAGTTTTCAGTTAAAAGGATGGCTAGGTGAAGTTTATAAATCTAGAGCGCGGCAGATGATTCGTAATGCCTTTGACTATTTTAGTTTAATTATCTTAGTTAATAAAACAATGGCTGTAACAGCAGCAGTTGTTGAAACTTGTAAAGCTCTTGGTTGTGGTAAAACCATTGTATATGCAGTACGAAAATCATAGAGATTTACAAGCCGACGTAGATAAATGCCGAGAAAAAGTGGTTTACAGAAAAACACTCAAACAAAGACATATGATGGAAATGTGCAGCTTCTTATTCGACGTAAAGTGCATAATTTCTTTTTCAATAATACTCCACTTACCTTAAACAAAATTTTTGCTGTTGTGATTCTGATTTACCAACATTTAGTAAACTGACATTGTACCGATTGTGGAGAATAGATGAAATAGAAGAATCGAGGAGTTTATAATACCACTAACTGACTCAAGTTCTCCAGAATTTTCTTCACAAACTTCTTTTTCAGATTAATAAAACTTTACTTTCTTTATTTAATAATGTAATGCTTTATGCAACCTACATAAACTTTTTAATCTTTGTGGTAATGGTAATGGTTTTTTCAATATGTTGTTATAAGATAAATGTAGACAATAAACAATTCGTGTCTTGTATTTAATTCTAATAATAAAATCTTCAAAATTGTTTATTCTATACACAATAAATTGAATTAAAATTTTATTTATACTCATTAAATGAAAATTTTACTAAAATCCATTAAATTAAACACTAAAGTAATTTTTCAATAAGCTTCCTTCCCTCTTCTGAAGAAAAGCTAAGAACCTAAAAAAATACAAAAATAGTTTAAAATATTCTTCTTTTTAATCAAATATAATTGTATATACGATATAATATTAATCTTATTTACCATATTATTAGCCTTTTATTGTAAATATTTGATGAAAGGCAAGTTTGTAAAAAATTAAAACAAGGATATTTGGTTATCTATTTATTGACATCAATTTATTAAGACGACAACAAATATGAAGTTAGTTACATATGAATAGGCAACAGCGCACCTGTTTCCCATATGACCCGTACTTTTTTCTAAGGTTGAAACAAGCTATAGTAAAGTTACGACATGTGCTTCAATGTTACTTAGAAATCATGGCTCACTAGAGGCAGGATTTTTTGAACGCACGATATAAATTTAGGTAATGAAATGAGAGAGATCGGATAGAGCAAAGAGAGAGAACGATATAGAAGCTTACGTACACAGCACAACATATAAAACCGGTACAACTCTTATAAGCATAAAATCAGAGTTTTTAAGTTGCGTAAACGGGAAAAATATATTCATACTGTCACTTTTTAGCTAATACCTATAACATAAGTCTAATTTGACAAGACAAATAAGACATGTCAAATTTGATAAGCCTGGTTTACTTTGATAATATGTTAGTGTACGGGTTTTATATGTCGCGCAGTGTACATACATGGACAAGTAAATATAAGAAGGTTGAATGAATTTTGTTGGGGAAATTGTTGCTATATAAAAGAAATATGATTGAATCATACTGATGTATAGATGACGTAAAAATAAAAATTGTAAATTTAAGGATGCAAAATATTGTATAAACAGCCAGCTTATGCGCGCAAATATTAATAAATTTAGATGACTGTATAAGAAATGTACGAAAAATTTTCTATATGATGAAAGTATTTATGTATTCGAATAATTCATAAATATTCACGGATTCTGTTTCCTTTTTGGCTGACGCTTCGTTTCCTGTTGCATCGGGACAAAACCGGTTGTTCGGACCCAATATTTACTGTACATAAAAGGGTTTTTCAACTCAGATCCAGTCTTTCCACCCCCAAATAAGGGTCCTAATAAAAGTTACTGAGTAAATAAACGTCTTTCCACTTACTAATACCGTTTTATTCGGTAAAAAGAAGCGGCTTATTTTCCCAATAAACTATTGGTTACTTACAAAGTAAATTTGTCAAATAGCTACGCCGATAACATACGGAGATGTGTCAAGTAGCGTCGAATCTAATAATTCTATGTTTTAGGTTAGGTGAGATTTAAATTTTTGTAAACAAGTTCTGTTATAAATATTTTAGTCTATTTTAAATTATTTTTGGTTGTTAATGGAGATTTTTGAGGAAGTAGAAGATATCATTGACAATGAGTTAGTTAATTAAGTTGATTAAGTTGATTTAGCAAATCCTGAACGTACACTGTCTGTTTTCGTGATGACAATTTATAAAAATGGACAAATCATGAATTTCTGGAATGGTTTCGACTTTTCAAACAAGCAGTTCTAAATTTATAGGAAAAAATAAGAGAAATTCTGAATTAAATTACATACTTCGTAATATTTAATTTTATAATTAGAGATATTGTTTTTTATATTGTATTTCTGAACATAATACTGTCGTGAGCAAAAAAAACGGGACACTGTTTCTGCGTGGGTTTAAATTGTGACTACTTAAGTGGCTATCTTTACTCATAATAGTAAGTCACGAATTGTCAAAAATGTGTGTCTTATTGACATTTATTAAACATTCTTAAAATAAATGTAAATAAAAAATACTAAAAACGATAGAGAAAGATTATTTATTAAATTAAAATAATTATTACATTAAAATAATTAGTATTTCGTCATTCCACCGTTATTATTAACTGCATCTAATCTTGTAGACATTAAAGCGACAATATTTTGTACAAAATTTATAGAAATTTGATGCCAAGCATTATGAATAATCTCCCAAAATTCTTCCTGGGTAGAAGCTCTATCTCATTAATCCCCATACATTTTCAATGGGATTTAGATAAGGACTGTAGGGCTGGATATCTCAAGTTTAAATTTCATTCTCTTGTAACCATTGTGTTACAAGATGAGACAGGAAATTGTGTTGTTCTTATAGCTTCCTTTAATGTTTTGAAAGGGTTGTGCCTAATCTCAGTAACTAATGTTTCGTCTTCCTGCGTATTCGAAATTTTGTTACGTGCGGAAATTATTTTCCGATTTAAATTATCCTCTTCCCTCCATTTTTTTTATATATTCTTGCGGCTGAACTTTTACCAATATTAAATTGAACCGATACACTTCTTAATGATTTCCCATTTTTCAAACTAGTAACAAGTCTAGCTTTATCAGTTTCCGAAAGATGCGGCATTTTCAATTTTGAATTATCAACTATGATATATAATTTGACGTGGAGTTTGAAAGTTAATCAAATGTTAAAATTACAACGCTAAAAAATCAAGGAAATTGACATAACGATTTTGACACTGTCCCGTTTTTTTTGCTCACGACAGTAATTCTTTTCTCAAGATAAAGTCTTACTGCTTCCTTTCATCATCTGCCATCATTAACCTCCTTTTGTAGATATGAAACGACAGGATAGAGGAAATTATGCAGTTCGACAAGCAATAATTTTTTTGCAAAATATAAATATTTAAATGATTTTTGTAAATTATTATAAATTAGGAATTAAATTACTTTTTGGTATTTAATTTTATAATTACAGATTTTTTATTTTTACATTGTACCTATTTCTTATAATAAGATTTCTTTTCTCAAGATAAATTATTGTTGCTTCCTCTCTTCATCTCCCACCATGAACTTCCTTTGCAAATGAATGTTTTCTTTGATTGTTTGGCGATTTTTTTTCGATTGTTAATGCCATATGAATATTTTTCAGAACTCAAATATAACCTATAACGTGCTAACAACCACTAACAAACAACAATATTCAAGTATAGTCATATAGGCAACCTATGAAAATTGCCATATGCTAAATATAAACATCATTAAAATCTAGTATATTCTCGTCTCTTTCTAACACTTCATCGTAGGTACATCTCTATCTCTGTTACTCACCCATCTGAAAATTACTTGCGACCTTTGCGACCTTTGCGACTTGTTGTCGAATAACTATTCGTCGATTTGTTGCGATTGGAAAGACGGAAATTTCTATTCGACGAATAAAAGTACCGAATATATTTATTTGTCAAATAGTTACTACGAACCTTAGTAGTAACTTGGAAAGACAGGACCTTAGTATTACAATTGAGTGAGCCACAAAAAAAGTTTTCAGAGTATGACATGGATTAAATCAGTTATGTCTTAGATTGATTAGGTAATCTAACCTACATGTCGTACTATTAGTAATAGGTTAAATCGTAACTTGTCAATTTGACTTATGATTATTTACAAATGACACTTCCTAAATTCTCTAAGCTCAGACATGACTTATATGTCTATCTCAGTCGTTCATGACCTACCTAGGATACAAATTTTGTGACTCGCTTGATATATATTCCATGTTATATATTTTACGTTTGCGTGCTTGCGCGTTTACGTCATGGTATCCTTTAATTAGTGCAGACCATAAAATGCTTTAAGGCAATTAAAACAAAATTAAAAACATGACTTCTTTCTTAAATTGCATACAGCTGTTGATGTATGAAGTAAATTACACCAATGTAATGTGCTTTACAGACAGAAAAGATTTACATATGCTACTACTGTTGTGCTTGCAGCACTAAAACTGAATGTTTGTTAGTTTTAGATAGAGTTACGAAGTGCTATCCAGAAATTACCAGAATGTAAAATAAATTGTTTTTACAAATTATTCACTACCATCCTCTTCAAAGTAGAACAAGTAGTAGTAGTTCATCATCTGTCTTTCCTAGATTGTCGAAGCGAGCTAGAATAGTTCCTGTTTTTAAAAAAAGGCGACAAGACCAATATATCAAACTATCTTCCTATTGTTATTCCTTCCAATTTTGATCAAATATATGAACAGTATTTATACAACCATATAATCTATAATATCCGCTTCTATATTTCTCCGCGACAACCTGGTTTCTTCTCCGGGAGATCTACTGTAACTAACCTGGCAAGCTTCACACAATATGTTAGTGATACTATTGGTTTCCAGGGTCAAGTTGATTGCATTTATTTTGACTACTCCAGTGTATTTGAAACTATTGATCATGTAATACTTCTAAATAAACTTTCTTCTTTTGGTTTCTCTCCTTGTCTTCTCAAGCTTATGAAAGTCGTATCTAAACAATAGGATTAATTACGTTTTTTATAATGGTTACTTATCCAATGCTTTTATATCTACATCTGGGCTTCCCCAAGCCGCCAAACTAGGGCCTTTATTATAATAAAGGCCCTAGTTTGGCGGCTTGGGGAAGCCCAGATGTAGATATAAAAGCATTGGATAAGTAGCCATTATAAAAAACGTAATTAATCCTATTACTTAATCCTATATACAGTAACAATAATTATTGTTACTGTTTATAATTGATTTATGGTCTAGTGCCAATCACTTGACGTTGAATATAAATAAATACTTTGTCATGTCCTTTACTAGGAAATTAACACCTATTCCTGCTTTCTAGACTTGCTTCTGTGAGGGATCTTGGAATAACATTCAATCCCTGCTTAAACTTCAATTTGTACGTGTAAAATATGTGCCTTTCAGCGAGTAAAACATTAGGCTTTATCCTACAATCTACCAAATTTTTCAATAATGTCGATCTACTCAAAATGTTATATTTTGTGTTTGGTGTAAGTGTTGTTTGGTATCCCTTTTACGATACTCAGAAATGTTGCTGTAGAGGGAATTCTGCGGCGCTTCTTGAATTATCTGAGTTTCGAAACATCTGGCATTTATCTCGATAGTTGAATAGATTATTCTTTTTTGCTGGAGCAGGATGGCGTTCAGTCACTGTCTGATCACAGGAAGCAACATAGCGCAGGTTTTTTTGTATAAATTGATCTGACTGTTCGGACTTCCTTTCTGGAGTTGGCCTTCGTGTTCCGCGCATTACTTTCCGGCAATGTTCCACATTTGCCCATAACACACCAAACACGAGCATTTTTTGAAAAGGGCCCTTTGAATTTAGAATGTTGAGATGATATACTTCGACATATTTATTTGGAGCCGGCGTTAGGGCGCGTTGAGGATGAAGACTTAAGTTTTTCTTTTTGTTTTGACTTTATATTATTTTTATTGTTACTTGATTATTATTATTATATATGTACCTGCATTTGTTTATTGTTATCCTGTAATTGGGTTTGATCTGTTGGACGATCAACGATATTAATAAAGTACTGATTCCAGTAACTTGTTCATGACTGAAAGCAGGGCTGGAAGTCTTTGCGTGTCAACGTGAAGACTTCACAGGGAGTCACAGAGAGCAAGATCTGGGAAATAGGTAGGGTAGTACTGCCGTCTTCGTTGAGGCTGGAAACTGACGCACAACAAGCGACGTGTGTGTTGGTGTATTGTCGCCGTGGTGTAGGATCCGCGAATTGTTAGGCCCATTGCGTGAGAGAAATTCTTTGTGCACGATGCTATCAGCGTCATAGAAGGACTTGACGTTGCTTCGAATTTGCCGTGCTTTCTTCGGTCGTGGGGACAATGGCGTCTTCCACTGCAATGACTGCTGCTTTGTTTCCGAATCATACCCGTACACCTATGATTAGTCGCCAGTAATGATTCTGGTACTCAAGTTCGCATCCCTTTCGGCAGTTTATTTCAGCTATATGCACACACAAACACGGTGCCATTTTCGTTCAATGCTGAGTAACCTTGGCACAAACTTCGCAGCAGTACGCCGCATGTTCAATTCGCCGGACAGAATATGCTGACAAATACCGTACGACAAGCCGACCAATGTTACAAATGTCATGAATTGTTCTCCTTCGCTCTTGCAGGATAGCATCACGTACTTTCGCCACATTTTATGGCACGTTTTCCGTCGATGGACGATCAGACCGCTCATCATCATCAACCGACACACGTCCATATTTAAGATATAATATATATTTAAAATATATCATAAGTTTGTGTCTGGGCTAACCCATCCTCACCAAACGCTAGTTTAAGCATTTTTCCGCTGCCGTTTTATCAAGTTTGAAGCAGAATTTGATGCACGTTCTTTGCTTTTTCACATCAGACATTGTAATGTCGCAGAATAAATCAAACACAATTCAACAAATATGAACTCAAAAACTGTTTGTCAACACCTAGCAAAGTACTGTTCGATAGACTGACACAGTAGCTGCAGTTCAAACCATCAAGCGATATAGAGTTGTACTACTATCTCTTTGCGCGCCACATTCAAATTCCGTAAATTTCTGGGTTCCAGGTCACCGGGTCTGTAAATGACCGCAACTATCCAAAAATTTCTGGTGAGCACGAACGTTGAACAAGGGCGCTGTGCGTAACCGGGTCTATACTTCAACTCAATATTGGTTAGGAACTAGACATCAAATTAAATTTCAATCTGCCCAGACTCTATCCCGCGACCGCGATGAAGGATATCCTTTACAAAATACCTGGTAAACCCTTCTATCTCAACAACTCAATAATAACCAAGACGGCCCATGTGATCTGGAGCAGCTCCTATGTAACCCTGCCCCAAACTAACAAACTTTCAATTTCAATGTAACAACAACAGCAGTAGCAGCTCGGAAAATGTCCTTTGCAACAGTGGACGAAACGTCGGTACAGAAGGAAGCGGTACTAGAGACGCGGTTCCAGTCCGGACTCCAAGAAGCATGGACAACGACTTTGAATCCTATAAGCTAGATTAATATAATAATTAATTATATTAATTAACATTTTTGGAAAAAAACAACATTCAAAATATACTAGTAGATTATCTGTTCACCCAAGTTCAAAATGTAAAAATTAATCTACAGCAATATTGAATAAAATGTCACTTGTTAATATATATATATATATATATATATATATATATATATATATATATATAGCACTAATATGACTTAAAATCTAATTAACATGAATTAGTGTGCAAAAAGTTTTTCAATCAAGCTCACTCGAAGTGATGCAAAACAGGTACTTCAGTGAATTACACTTAAAAACAACACTTACAATAAATACTTATCTGTAGATGTGTAACATTTCTTTTAATTGTCTATACCATTCATAAAGTAATGAACATCACAAATATCTCTTTTATAACCTTTATAATCAACATGTCTTTACAAGAAAATGTTGTAAATTGACAATTTTCAAGTTGATATTATTATCAAGAGGAAGACATTCAAGCGTTGATGTGTTTTTATGTATCTTTTATCAGATTATATACACTAAAATTTGTCTGTGATTTGATGATTACTACATTTTCAGACAATTGGTCAAATTAGTTTTTAAAATACTATGGAGAGCACTTTGGTCAAAAGGAGAGCAGTACATACATCATATCATATCTTCACAGTAGTAGACGTGGAAATGCAATATCATAATTCAGCTTTTAATATTAATAATTGTGGTATAGCGAGGTTATTATTACCATTATACTTTTTGCATTCTCAAATGATTAATTTAGGATAACATGTTAGCTGGCATCTACCTAATCGCGGTAATTACATTTTCACTTGTATTTATTTGATATACGAGAGCGGATCAGTAACTAGTAAACATGACGAAAGAGGGCAGTACCAAAAAAAAAAGATTTGTTTTTCAAGTTGGAAATCCTTCAAAACATAACTACCAAAACTTGTACCTGCATACACCATTATGCTTTCGAAATGAAGCAACAATCGAAACAATGAACTGAGGCTGGTACAAGTACTTCGAAGTGGGCAAAGATCATACACTGGATTCCAAAGATAATGACTATTATCTTTTGGATTGCAGTGGGGTCTTTCTTATCGATTATCGTCAGAACGGCAAAACGATAACAGGCGAATACTATGCATCCCTTTTAGATCAACTGCACGATACAATAGAATGCAAAAAGTCCCACTTAAAGAAGAAATTTGTTTACACTTCGACTATTTTCAATGATAAAAATGACAGAACTACAACTCGGTGGCAGGAGATTTGGGTCCAATGAGGAGGAAATCACTGAAACTAACATATTTGGAAGTTTGATAAAGCTAACATTTCTGAAGGAATGAAAAGACTCGAATGTAGGTAGATTAAATGTAATGAATTACGAGGAGAACACTTTGAAAAATAAAACAATTTAATGCCAAAATGTTTGTGTTTTCCTGTCTATACTCGCTGATTACTGAACCTTACTCTTATTTTTAGTTTTTTTTTTCATACTTAAAAGCTCACTTTATGTGTTCGGTACGAAAAATGGCTTATTACGGATTTTGTTGTCGAGAGAGACAGCATATGAATTATGAGTCAATTATGACACGAACTCCAAAATTATAAACCCGCTGAAAATTGTATTATGTGCCGCCTATTAATTTAGAATGCCTTAATACCTCTAATTACTTAATAGATACGCCACAGCGTATGTGTGTGAGTTATATACGTAACAGCTGTTGATGATATAACATTGTTGAAACAGCTTTGTATGCTAAGGGTTTGATAACCTTATACGAAATGGCAGCTGTTGAAAATGTATATCTTTAGTTTGTATGCATATGAATTACTAAAAGAAGATGTAAGACATTTGCTCTATGGAGAATACGTAAATGCAAATTATATGAAACGTACACATCTGCACATGTAACGATCGACTGAATCGGAGGCACAATTGCTCAGATACTTAAAGTCGACCGACTGTAATATAAAGAGTAGGGGACCTACACTTCTGTTTAATCACTTGCACTTCTTTAAAGGCAGTGGCGGGACAAATATTTTATAAATATTTTCGTAAGATTTTTTCTTACGTATGAGAGGAAATTCTGGGAAAATATTTCGGATTCATATTCTATATAATTACATCTTTCCATTTTTCACACGTTGCCTCTTTTCTTCAAGGACACCAGCTATAGGTGTGCGCATTATGTTCTTTGAGGTTTATAATGTCTCCGAGCACGTAATAAATTATATTCGAAGAAAATGAATGGCGTTTTATTAAGAGAAGATTGCATTTACCGTTTCCTGTTAGTGAATTTTCGTTGTTGGCTTGTAATATAACTTTAGCATGCAGTTAAGAAACCATAATCTATATAATGTTTAAATACTACAAACTAAATTGAATTCTATTAATGTAAAAGGAGTTCTATCAACGGGAAGATTATATAATCTCTTTTGTTTCAGAATTTCCATTGCCCGCTTAGAACATAATCTGAGTATTCAGCCATGGAAACAGAATTTGCTATTTGAAACGTGGCACCAAGAGTAGTCCAGTATTTTATATGACCGTTAAATTGTTGAAATGACCCAAGATTTGTTTATTTTTAGTCTTTCTTTTATGTACAATTATAGGAGTTATTTGAGATGTTCATTGCATTATTGAGATACTATATATAATCTATAGGAATTTTGCGCCACACCTGAAACAAATCTTTTTGGAAGCGTTTTAATAAATAATTTTATATAGTTAATTGACGAAGGAGATACTTGTTGAAACTTCATTATAACGCTAAGAAATAAGTAATTAAACTTCTAGTTTCAAAAATTCTTTTATTGTAAATACCACTACAATATTGTTTCGCCATACAATGGCTTCATCAGGTGGATGAAATTACAATAAAAGAATTTTTGAAAGTTTAATTACTTATTTCTTAGCGAAATAATTTTATTATTTTTTCAAATACAAAAAAACAAGAAACAATTTATGAATCCAATTTAGATCTTCCAAACAACATCGTAGAATTATTATTTCTTTTATTATAGAGAGGAACCTTGATATACCAAATAGAACTGTTTCAACTGAATAAAAAAACAATATCAAGTCAGAAAGGCGCAAATATTTAAAACGCAAACTGTATTTGTTCCAGAAAAAAAATTTAATTCACCATTTTCCAAACAAAAAAAACAACCGTTTTCTTTCTCTCGAACGGATCAATCTTACTCTGTTCCTTTTCATCCATCGGTGGTGCGCGTCGTTTTGCTTCAGGCGGTATTGTCTCGCTTCATCTGAGAGAGAGCAGCGTCTACCCCGTTCCCTTTCCTGCCAAGCCGCACGGCCCTGGGAACACTACACAGAGACATTTACGTAGCATATAGATTTTGTATGGGTTCGTGTGTATTGGTGTACGCTTGTGTATGAGTATATGAATGTATGTGTATAAATTTACATCCAAATCACGCGTTATACATTTGAGTCGACCACCTTGAATATGTTTCAATGCTCAAAATTCGATGGAGCGGTTCCTCCGAATGAGAAACTGCCAGTAAACTATGCAAATATTGTTTGTCCTATATACTCAGGATCATCTTCATTTATATATTTATGTATGCAGTGAAAGTTATTCGTATTAGTATTGGGATGATTAAAATTAAATTAAATTTGTTATGAGAATATTTGTAAATACATATATCTCTATATATACAGAGTATGCAACTGACAGAATAATAAAATGAAAATTTGCATACTACATAGGCTTCCGGCTTTAACCTAGTTTGCTTGAAATATCTGAAATTTCTGGAAGCTTTTTCGCTATGTAGAAGGAGTCGTCGACTTCAGAAATAAATTTTGAATAAATTTCAAGATAGGTTTATTTTGCATATTGTCACCTTGATGCGAATAACTTTCCTAAAGTTGTAAGAAAATTACTCAAGTGGAGAAGTTGTAACAATTATAATTACAAACGGTTTAAATTGAGAGAGCTAGATGGGGGAAAGTAGAACATATTTGGGATATTACGGACCGTCGGTTCAGGGAGGCTTAGCATTATGTGAAACCGAAGAAAAAATAAAAATTAATACGCTACCTTGTTGTAGATTTACGAAATACTCTGTACGTAATTCTAGCGTAGCCCTTACTTATACAGGGTGGTCCTTAAGTTCGTCGACAAATTTTAGGGTGCGATTCCTTGGGTTATCTCGAGAGAAATAGTTCCTATAAACATTTGTCCTAAAGTTTTCCGTTGTAGAGATACAGGCTGTTTAATTAAAAAAAAAAATTTTATTTCAAAAATTTAAGAAACGGTTATAATAAACCCTAAAGGTGCTGTTGAAAATGACCACCAACAGCTAATATGCAGGCTTCTATCCTCCTATTCAATTGCATACTCACACGCTGAAGAAGTCCGGGAGTGTTTCGAATTGTTTCGCATCCAACAATTATGCGATTTCTTAGGTCATCGAGATCTTGAATTGGCGAAGTATAAACAAGGGATTTTAAATGTCCCCACAGAAAGAAGTCTAGAGGGTTCAAATCAGGTGACCTTGGAGGCCACGGCTGATTCGGAACTTCCACTCCTCGACCTATCCATCTATTCTGATATGTCCTATTTAAAAATTGCCTAGCTTGTAAACTAAAGTGTGCTGGAGTGCCGTCATGCATAAACCAAAGTTCATTTCGGATCAAAAGGCCAGGCAACTCGTTTTCAAGAAATAGCCGATATGTTGCACCATTAAGTCGTATAGGAAGGAAAAAGGGACCAATTAAATAATTATTCATTATCCCCGCCCATACATTTAAGGAAAATTGCTCTTGAAAGTGCATTTCCCTTATGGCATGCGGATTTTCATCTGACCATAAATGGTTGTTGTGGAAATTCCTAATACCATTTCTGGAGAAGTTCGCCTCGTCAGTAAATAGAATGTAGGTTAGCAATTGTGCATTTTGGGCAATTTTTTGTGGGAACCAATCACAAAGGACTAAGCGTTGCGGAAAGTCACGCGGAAGAAAAGCCTGTACTCTCTGAATATGGAAAGGATATAATAGTTGATCGTGTAATATCCTTAAGATGGTTTGATGGCTTGCGTTTACTGTTACACCAATCTTTCTTGTACTGGTTTCTGGATGTTCATCGATTATCTGCAGAACAGCTTCCTCTAAATCGGTTGTTCTTTTAGTTTGAGGTCTTTCCGGAGTATTTTTGTTTCTCTCAAATGTACCAGTTTCTGCTAGACGACGGTGAATATTACTGAAGGTTTCCGCACAAGGTACAAGTCGTCGAGGATATTTTTTTTGGTAAATACGCCTTGCTTCATAACTATTTCCATTAGCTAGACCGTACACAAAATACATATCTGCCATTTCAGCATTTGTATAATTCACCATAATTACAAAAAAAGATTTGTAGGTACGAACTTTCAAATTAATTATTGTTTGATAATACTTATGACAGTTACGTAAGTACAAATAAATGCTGTAAACATGACAACCAACACAACAGTTCCCTAAATCGATTTATAAATTTTTGAAATAAAAATTTTTTTGGTGAAAAATTAATCAGCCTGTATCTCTACAACGGAAAACTTTAAGAGAAATGTTTATAGGAACTATTTCTCTCGAGATTACCAAAGGAATCGCACCCTAAAATTTCTCGAAGAAATTAAGGACCACCCTGTATATGAGATTAATTATATATGTCAAATCGTTGCAAAATTAAACTGCGTAAACTTTAAATTTATATATTCATTACCCTTGGCATCCTGTATTAGACACACGATTAAAACTGTTATAAAAATGCTAAGGTTGATATATAATAATAATAATATTTATTAAATTGTCCAGCAGGTCACCCCAATACAGACAATAAAAACAAATAACAAATATATAATACATATGTAAAAAAAAAATTAATAAAGTATAATTCAGTAAAATAGGCAAACTAATGTAATACAAAAGAATAGGGAAAGAAAAGAAAAAAAACATTTAACGAAGAAACAAACTAGCGAATATGTGTGTGGAAAAATTATTTAAACTATTAAAATTTTTGACCTAGCCTTCAGCAAAATATTCGATCTATCCGTTGGAAGTCCGCTTCATTCACTCTTGAGCTTGGACGGGATACTCAAAAATGCATTTCTACAAGTAAATCAGCTGAGTCGATCTTATAAAGAATTACAATTTTTATAAAGTTTGAACTAATTAGGTGTTGTCTTGCTTCAGCGAGTCAACTCCATGACGATTTAAGAGCAATTTATAGTCCAAACCACGAGGAGTGTATGCTCTATTAACTATATAACTTAAATACTTTACAAACTTGCGCGGTATGAATTCAATTGCATTAATATAGTAATCATCTATTGTATGCCACACGACAACGGCATATTCTAACTTGCTAAGAACCAGCTCTTAAAAAAGGGACTTGAGTGAAGCTATGTAGTCAAAGTCCTTACACGTACGAATAATAACACCCAATGGCCGATATGCTGACGTAGTGACTCGGGAAACATGATCAGTGAAGGTCAGCTTTTCATCAAAAGTAACCCCAAGAGCCTTGATTTGCGTTTTTCGGTTGATTGCGATGCGATGTTGTTAACAGAATAATTGGAAAGAAATTGGGTTTTCTGGTAAAAGATATGAAACAGTATTTGTCAATCTTTAAATTCAATTTCTATGAAGAGCACTAATTTGTGACACGATCCAGGTTCTCTTGAAGAGCGGCAGCATCTTGAGTACCACCAATTCGATGAAAAATTTTTTAATCGTCCGCATAAGCCGAAATATGATAATTAATAGAGGTTATAAAATCATTAACAAAAACGTTAAATAATAAGAGTCCAAGACTGGAACCCTGGGCAGAAGTAGAAAGATACGTTCTAGATTTGTAGCCATTGTAGTATACAAAATTCCTTCTATCACTAAGGTAAGAAGTAAGGAGCATTATTAGCGAGTTGCTGAAACCAAATAAACTCATTTTACCCAGTAGAGCAGCATGGTCAATAGTATCGAAGACACGAGAAAAGTCAGTACAAATAACATCCACCTGCTCTCCACTGTCGAGGTTGGCGAGGTTTGAAGTGGTAAACCTTTCAGACATAAAACCATGTGGATTTGGTGACAGAAATGATTTGATGTTAGAGTAAATATGTACATATAGTATAGCCTCATACACCTTTGAAAAGTTAGGTAGGATTGATATGGCTCTGTAATTATTAACAACAGCGTTATCTCCTTTTTTGTGTACAGGACATTTACTTTCCAGGTAACAGGAAAAGCAAATTTTTGCAGAGATAAATTAAATATCTTGCAAAGAGGCGCAGCAAATATTGATACATATTCACGCAGAAGGAAGCTGAGAATACAATCATGTTCGGAAGTAAAAGCGTTTTTTGATATTTTAGTTATTTCAGTACATCATCATATACAACATCATATTCAGTAATGGCAAATTTGTATGCAGGCCTTGAATGTCACCACTCGCAGTACCTGGCCAGAATATACCAGAGAAAGCAGATGCAAAAGCATCAACAATACGCTGAGGGTCGTCGAATTCAGAGTCGGTTATGGAGCTTCCCAGGAATTCTGGAGCTACCACGTTTGGATTTTATAAATCTCCAAAAAGATTTGTATCATTTCTATGGACAGAATGCCCTAGTTATTTATACTCAGTAAGCTATCAATTAAATCACTCTTATAACCAGTCAATTTCAAGGGAATACTGAATACTGTCAATATAATTTTAATAGGCCGTAACTATATCATCATTAAGAGTTCCGCGCAAACTTTGAAATTCACGTTTGAAGATATCATCCCCAGTACGCTTCCATCTCCGATGATAATAAAGCTTCAAATACACTAATCCTGTCATAGATAGTGTAAATCACGGAGGAAAACATTACTTACTATTGTGGCAGGTATTAGGAATACAAGAGTCCATCACGGAGTAGACATACAGTAAAACACATCAACGGCCGCATCAACATACAAAAGGCGTCAATGAAGGACCAATCAACAGAAAGTAATTCAGAATAAACTTTTGAAAATTTGCCTTTCTGAAATTGTAGCGCCTGTTGATATTTATTGGGAAGCTCATTGAAATAAATAGCGAATGCAACAATAAATCAACTGCGAGAGCAGGATGATGTATATCAACTGGAACCAGTGACACTAAATCATGTATTATATTCAGCTCATAATTCATATTAGATATGACCATAGATAATTATAACAAGTATAGAATGAAAGCTTAATATCCCTAAGTGGAACTGTCATGGCGTCTAAACTGAGTTCTCCTTAAACACAAGATGGCTCTCTTCTCATTAATTACAGAAATCTAGCGGATACTTTAATTATGTGACACGTGATAGCGACTCGTTATTCTTGCAGCCATTTTTATTTTTAGTTCTTTCGGCTGTTTTTGTTTTGTTTTTTAATTTTTTTGTACATCACGGTTTATAATATCTACCATATAAAACATATTGTAGCGATTAGTATAGTAAGTAAAATATTGTTTGTGTATATAGTTTCTTAATAAATTGTTTTTAGTTTTCGAAATGGGAAAGGCTGGTTGTGCCGTATTTGGATGCATTCCCTCAAATTCAGATTCTCGACATTGTTTCCCTAACCCTGATAAGTATGGGGAACTGTTTAGAACGTGGCTATCAGTTATTGGGAACAAACAACTACTTAAACTGACTGATGAATATATTTATAGACATTACAGAATTTGTAGTAAACATTTCTTGACTACACCGATTTTGGACCTAATAAAATTTTAAAGAAAATGGTTCACCCTAAACTGTTTCTGACAGGTATCGAATATGTTTATATATGTAGATAATCAGTTTTGGACCTTTGTATTTTACATCTGATTTAGAAAATTGGCAATTTACTTTTTTTTGGCTGTTTTTCTTTAATATGTTGCAATTGCCAAAAAATGGAAGAGATTATTTTAAATATATGCAAATTAGAGTAAAACAGACTTTAAATTGCTGACTATCTAAATCTAGTGCTTTATTTATATTGATACTGTGCAAGAACTACAAATATAGATCAATTATGAATAAAGTGAAAATAGATCATTTAAAAGTCATTTTCTATTTTTTTTTGTAGGAAACAAAAACACATGTGGGTCTAGTACAAGTGAGGTATCCTTAAAGCATGCTTGTACATCTTTTGTAGAGACATATACAACAGAACCAAAATATGAAGACACAATTGACACACAGCATGAATCCATGTCAGATTCAGGCACAGAAATAATGGACAATACCTTTACACAGAATACATCACCATTACCTGGTAGTTATAGATATATAGCATATATATGTACATAAAATATCTAATATATATATGTAATAGGTACAAGTGGTTTAATGAATTTCGTTTCAATAAAAAAGGCAGCTCTTTTAAGTCCAACATCTAAAATATTATACACAAAAGGTACTTATTACAAGAAAAAATATTACCTTCAAAAAAAGAAAAGTCAAAAATATTTGAAACGTTTGTCAACTGCTGCCAAATTCTCGCAAACCCATGCTTTTCATAAATTGACAAATACATTTAATGACACTGCCAGAAACTTTTTTAAGAGCCAAATCGAATGCTCCACAAAAAAGAAATCTGGTCGTCGATTTTCAACTGACGACAAAATAACTGCATTAGCAATCTATAAACAAACAGGTTCTGGGTACAAATTCTTGTCAGAGATATTTTCTCTTCCATCCAGGGTTACAATAATTAAACTTTTGAACAATATTCCCATTGAACCTGGAATGAATGCGAGTATAATAAATAATCTCACTGAAGTAGGTAAAACTATGAAAGCAATAGATCGATATTGCTTTTTAATGTTTGATGAAATGAGCATCTCACCAAACCCTAATTACAATCAATTTAAAGATGAAGTTGAAGGTTTTGAACATTTCGAAAATAATCGAACAGAAAATATTGCTAATCATGTCCAGGTAATGTTTTTTATAGCAAGCTATTAAAAAAAAAGAAAAATTGATATATTTGTTTTAGGTTTTTATGCTACGTGGTGTTAATAGTAAATGGAAATATCCCATATTATACAATTTTGTGAAAGGAGCAGTAAAAGGGGTTCAAATTATCAGATCCCTTAAAGAAATTATAAGAACCGTATTTAGGGCTGGATTTACTGTTTTGGGCACAATATGTGACCAAGGCACTAATAATGTTAGTGCCATAAATACATTAATCAAGGACACAAGATCCAATTACCTGAGAATTGGAAAAAATATGGATGACAATGTATTTGAAGTAGATGGACTTCAAGTTATTCCATTTTTTGATCCTCCTCATTTAATGAAGGGGGTACGTAATAACTTATTGGGTAAAGACATTTGTTTTACAATGAACGAAGAAAAAAAAATTGCTAAATGGACAGACATCTACACAGCTTGGCAGTTAGACAGCTATAGTGGCGAATTAAGAATAATGCCAAAACTTACAGAACACCATGTTGCCAAAGAAAAGATAAAGAAAATGAAGGTATCTATGTGCACACAGGTATTCAGCCATACAGTTTCTTCAGCTATTTACTTAATGGCCAAAACTGGTAAGTAATGGCTTAATTTTCTAGAATATCAGTTTTAGTAATTCATTTACAGAACATGGTGAAGGTAATTTAAAAATGGACAGGAGAGCCATTCAAACTGCGCAATTTTTAAAATTTTTTGACTCTGTTTTTGATAGTGTAAATGGCCATGCACCATTCCATTCTGGAGCAAAAATTTTAAAAACAACGATAAGTTTTACATCAAGCGACAACATTCATGTTGACTTTTGGAAATCTGCCATTCAAATAATTACGTCTATGTTCACTATAGATAATAATGATAGAAAAAAAGTTCCCCCTTCTTTTGGAAATTGGGTCATTACTTTAAAAAATTTTATTTTAATGACAAATAAATTAAGGACTATAGGGTTCAAGAAATTTGTTCCACGTTGCCTTAACCAAGATCCACTGGAAAATTTTTTTGGAAGAATAAGGCAAAGAGGTGTGCGATACACAAATCCCACATATTCTTCATTTTGTAATATTTTTAAATCACTACTTGTTAATCAATTATTAAGCAAGCATTCCATCGGAGCTAATTGTGAAGATGATGAATGCAACATGCTGTTTACTTTGAAAAATTTCTTATCTTTCAGTGGTGTAAGTATATGACATATAGACTGGTATTTAGATAAACTTTTCTTTTTTTTTCAACAGGATAATGCAAATCAACCGAAAATAAATAAATGTTTTGATTTGCCTATTGATTTTGATTCCATAAAACCTTTAGAGGAAAATGCGATGGCGTATGTAAGCGGTTATATTGCTAAAACTTTGAAGATAAGCAAGTGCATAATTTGCAAATACAATGTTTTAAGCAGAGGGGAGGAGGAACATTTTAGTGCCTTCATTAAGGAAAAAGAATATGGCGGAGGAATTGCAAAGCGTTTGCAATACTGCAATAAAGATATTTTAAAAAAATATATACAAATATACAATATAGCAACATATATATTGAAGAATAATATTTCTGCAGACAATCTTCTGCATAATATTGTAAATTTAATAAATACGAATGTCCAATTTAATTTTGTTGAATGTGAACATTCTGGAGCCCTGGAACAAAAAATAGTAAGAAGCTTTACAAAGCTGTTGATATTTAATTATGCAAAAGGTGCAAATAGAATACTCAATGGAAAAGATCGCAGACCAGTACCCAATAATGTGTCCAATTTGTACAAGCAAGCTTTTACCATGAACAATATGAATAAAGTCAGATAAAATATATATTTGGTTTTGATTTTATTTTTACTATTGCATTTGTATTAAATTAGTTTCGTTGAAATGACTAAACAATACAAAATTTTAAGACTTGAAAATGTTATATACCTGATTTTTTTTTACAACTATGTTATAGATTTATTATCACTGTATTAATTGTATTATAAAAATATATTGATACTAATTCTGTAACTATGTTGTAAAAAAAAATAAGTTATGCAAAATATTTAAAACAAAATGAATAAATTCCGAATTCAAATTTTCCCGGGAAACGTTCTCCTTAACCGGTAGATGACTCTCTTTATGGGTTCATCATTTATAATGGGAGCTTACATTCTATACTTGTTATAATTATCTATGGATATGACTAAGTCTAAAATTCTATTATTTGCATTTGGTATAGCATTGTACTGCGTCACATCAAGACATTCCATAAAAGATAAGAGGAGATTGCACTTAGTGTCATTACGGATGGAGCTGTCACAAAAAGTCGGAAGATTGAAATCACCGACTAACAGCAATAGTAATAATAATTCATGCCTTAGGATTCCCCAATAGCTTAACGGCAGTTACAGGGGATATTGGCAAACCATGATTTATTATTACGCCAGCGCCATTGGGGTGGCTTAAGATATTTGGTTATCGGTATTGGCCTTATTTAAACAAGACGGAAAACCACGAAAACCTTCTGGGATAGCGAAGCCCTAGATCTGATCCCATAAGCTCCGATATAATAGGCCAGTGCGTATATCATGAATAGTAAACATTTAATAGAATTGCTCAATCCCTATTTTCAAATGTATTTCGAATCATGTGACTGAGTGACGTCACCTACGTTCCAAATATTACCACGCTATGTCATTAAATTATGATTTGCAGTTTTTTGATGAATATTTATTTTCTCTTGTTATGTCGTTATTTATTATAAGTGTTTATTATAAGTTAAAAGTAAAAATAAGATAAATAGCGCAAATACCGGGCAAATTAAATACCAAAAATATCGTATTTTGCGGGTCGTTTCGACCAATCAGGATTCAATTTTAATTAATGCGGGTGGAAATCTTGAATCTTGATTGGCCAAAACTATCAGAAACCTAATACAAAAGTATTTTTAATAATATAAAATATTATTAAAAATGGGGTGTGAAGAACACCATACCAGTTATATATTTGTGAATGTATCTCCTCTCCAGAGACGAAGATACGTATTTCACCTTGCTACAGGATCGTCGGTATGCCCCTGCTGGAGAAGAGATACATTCAACCAAACATAACTACCTTGCTATCAAACAGAAATTATTAAGACGGAGCGTGAAAGAATATTCAGCGCTGTCTTCATAATAACTGCCGAACTAAGCAACGTGTTTCTATAGACGGTAACAACCATATCTATAAAAACTGTATTATCGTGTCTTCATTACTTGTCGGGCGAACCAAATGCGTATATAACAAAATAATTTGAAACATACATGAGTGGGTAAAACCACACCAGGTGAAATACGTATCTGCGTCTCTGGAGAGGAGATACATTCACAAATATATAACTTCTTCACACCCCACTTTTAATAATATTTTATATTATTAAAAATACTTTTGTATTATACAAATTGGTGTGGTTTTACCCACTCATGTATGTTTCAAATTATTTTGTTATATCAGAAACCTGCTTGAATAAATTTTATATATTTATGTGTTTTATTTCATATATATATATATATATATATATATATATATATATGCTAAAAATATATAAAACGTAAAAATGTACAAAAATTTCTTTCTGGCAATTAATTAAGTTTCGATATACAGGGTTAGGCAAATACATAAATGCATTCGAATACCTTTGATATGGCTACTTAAATTTTAATAAGACTTTCTACAATTAATTAATTCCAAATCAGGGATTCGACAAGTATATTTACATCCGAATCAGACTTCCGGTTTAGCTGGAAACGATGTTAACTTTTTTATTTTGAACGAAACACCCTGTATATTTTTACGATTTCAATAGAGCTTTGCTCTGGGAGTTTAACAATAATAAGGTTTGGCACCCTTTTGTTCAACAAAGACAAGGATTTTTAATTTAAACAGATATTTTAAAATCATGTGTAAGTTTAGTAAGCCATAGAATTAAAATTCAGTACTTGACTTAAACTGTCAGAATTAACTTTGTGGACATCCAATGGCTCAAGTAACTGAAAAAGAACGTATTGATATTCTAATAAAGATTCGTTTTGGTGACTGTGTCAGAACTCATGAAAAAGTATGCGATTTATTTAATAATTTGCATCAAAATCGGCATCCAATATCAGGAACTGTCGTGATTCATTAGAAGAATTACCTTCTACTACATCCCTCGCACTAAACTATGATATAAGTTGCCGAACAGTAGCCAGAATATTGAAGAACAAAAAATATCATCCGTATAAACCATATTTAGTGCAAGAATTATTGGACAGAGATTATGATCGTAGAATTGACTTTTGCGAAAGAGTGATGGAGATTTGCAAAAATGATCAATATTTGACATACGATTTTCTGTTTACCGACGAGGCTACGTTTTGTTTGAATGGTACCGTTAATCGCCATAATTGTCGGTATTAGTCAATGGATAAGCCTCATTGGAAGCTAGAAACGCATACACAACATCCGTAGAAATTAAATGTTTGGGCTGGTAATTTCAGGATCCGTATTATTGGTCCTTTTTGTCATTCATTCATTGTACACTAACTGGACAGAGATATTTAGATCTTTTATGTGATCAGGTTGTTCCTAATATTGAGGAAGATGGGGAGTTACCTGTAGGTGTTTGGTTCGAACAAGATGGAGCACCCCCTCACTATGCCCTTAATGTTAGAAGTTTTTTTAACGAAGCATTCCCAAATCGGTTAATTGGTCGTAGAGGGTTCATTGAACGGCCTGCACGGTCTCCAGATTTAAATCCCCTAGATTTTTTACTTTGGGGTCATTTAAAACCTGTGGTTTATACTACAGGTTGTCCCGAAAAGTCCCGTACCATTGAGATTTCACTATTTTTTTTCTTATTGTTTCAGGACTACAAAATGTTGACTACTGAAGAGCGGATATAGATTATTCTTTTCTATAGAAGGGAAGGAATTTCTAACAGAGGAGTTACAGACGAATTTAATAGGAGGCATCCTGGACGAGGTCCAGTGTCGCACACAACGGTTGGTAGATTCCTAGTAAAGTTTAAATCTATAGGTAGTGTAGCTGATGCTAACTTCAGCACTTCAGAAGCGGTTGTGGAAGGAGTTTTGGCAAAGGTTATTGCAAGTCCCAAAAAAATCAATCCACCGTACCAGCTTGGAACTGGGCGTTCCTCGAAGCACCGTATCGAATATTTTGCAAAAGAACAAGTTTCATCCGTATAAGTTACAATTGTTACAACACTTGCCAGAAGACGATCCTGATCGCCGTATGGAAATGTACTATTGGTTTCTAACAAAGTTGGAGGAGGACCCATAGGTTTTCTCTAAAGTTTTCGGACGAAGCTAATTTTTATGTAAATGGAGAGGTCAACCGGCTAACCTGCGTTAGCGTGGTTTGACAGTAACCTTCACTGGTACATCGGCAGTAAGGAGCAAAGAGCTGATCGCATCATGGTTTGGTGTAGCTTGTGGAAAGACCGGATCATGGGCCCCTTTTTCTTTGACGGCACAGTTAACAGTGAAAATTATCTGACCATATTCGGAGATGAACTGTTTCTTGATTTGGATTTTCTGGGTTTGGGAAAACCAGAATGGTTCATGAAGGACGGTGCGCCCCTACACTATGGTACACAAGTTCGTGATTGGCTAGATGAAAATTAGCTAGATGGAATTGGAAAAGTGGATTGGTCGTAGAGGAAGAGTGGAGTGGGCCCCATGGTCTTCGGACTTAAACCCGATGGATTGTGCTGTGTGGGGTTATGTAAAATTCAAAGTGCACACAGTCAAGATTAGAGATAAAGACCATTTGAATAGCGCTTCTCAACTATGTGTCAATCAATTAAGCCTGAATTAATGGCAAACATTCTCCGAAACGTCAGAGATCGTTTTCAACTATGTTTTGACTTACGCGGAAGTCAAAAAACAAAAACGTGCCGAACCTTTATTATTGCAGAACTCCTAGAGCACAGCTCTATTGAAATTCGTAAAAATATACAGGGTTTTTCATTAAAAATAAAAAAGGTAACATAATTTCTGGCTAAACCCGAAGTCTGACCTGAAAATAGATATGATTTTCGAATTCCCTGTTTGTATTATTAACTTAAACGTGGAAAAGTTTATTAAAATCTAAGTAGCCGTATCAAAGATATTCGAATGGATCCATGCATTAGCCTAACCCATGTATGTATGTATTCATTATTTTTAATTAAACATGTAACCATATACACTCGTATTTTATTTTCCAAATCTCTATAGTATCTATTAGATTGAATATTGGCTTTACGTTAATACAAAATAACATCGGCCGTGCCTTTATACGTAATCTTAATCGCTATTTTTTCTGGTGTAGCTCGAAATTTCCGCTTTATCGACGAAAAAATTTCCGACGCTTTCTTTTAAACTTCGTTGAAATTGATTAAATTTAATCGTGCGACATGAGATTGATTTATTGAAAGTTACGAGAACATAGGACGAAAAAGTTTAATTTCATTTTCCCTTCAAATTTCTTTTCTACCTTTAAAATTGGATTTATTATTTAACCAAAGAGATTCCCTTTGGTTAAATAGAAAGTAATTAAAGTATTGAGGTTGTTTGAAACCTTATGGAGTTGTCCTTTCAAATATTTCCGTTAAAATATGAAATTGATAATTCATTCCACAACATTTTTAAAGTGCGAATTTTTTTGGCAAATATATAAATTTTTAATCAATTCTTGTGTATCATTTATAGAGTTATTTTTCCCGACATTCCAGAATCCTACTAAGTACAAGTTAATATGTACAAATATTTCAATATACATCGCGTACTGATATATGATATGGTATATTGATAAAAGCGCTGATGCGCTGAGAAATAATAATAATAATATAATAAGATTAATTGATATTAATAATGTTAATTGTATAATAATAGATATTAATTGAATAGTACGGGAATTGTACTATGGGTTGGGCGCCTTGGTTTTAAAGTTGTAACGTTAGATCACCAGCCTTTCTCATGTAATTTCTCAGGTTGCGGCTGGATGTCGGAGAACAAGTATTATTTTCTACAAAAATTTGACATTATCTCAGGATCCTCGTCGATCAGTTTATCCCTAGGTGTATGATGGAAAATTGTTTAATAATATTACAAAGTTATCTCTAGCTACGCAATGATAAATAAAAGAGTTTGTTTAAAAATAAAAAGTGTAAATATTTATTAAAGTACGATATCTCTGACCAAGAATTAATATGGTGTGCACGTGTGAATTAAAGGTTATGTTTCAATAACAATGTTATTGTAAAGTGTATAGTAATATAAACAAATAGACAAACAAATTAAGGGTAAGTACTACAGTTCTTAATAATAAATTTCTTTTCACAAATTCTGAGCAGGTTAGCAATGTAATTTTAAAGTAAAATCGAGATATACAAAAATGTTTGAAATATGTCTATACGTTATATGCACGTATAAAGCTTTTGTTTCATTGTTTGTATCATTTGTATACATTTGCTTTAGTAGCTTAGCTGACGACGCCTATAAAATGGCAGAAACATATGTCTTAAGCAGAACTAAATGCCGAAATACGAGGTATTGTCCAAGTATACAGTTACAGATATGTAAATTTATTTACATATCTGTTTCAAAATGAAATAAAATCGAGAGTTTAGAATTTAATAAAGTTTTGTTTTGTTGAAAAATACTTGTATAAGACTTATTTTATAAATTGACTTAATTAAACCTGTTTCTTGTAGTATGCCGGCAGGTATCAAGGAAGGTATCGGCGTTGGTCAGGAATGTCGAAGTACGGGATCAAATACGGTGTTTTAGTTTCTACCAAGCCGGTATCGGCGTTGTTCGAAGGCGTTGGTATTGCTCGTGGCCGGTGTTCCAAAATGATGTTTTGAACCATCTGGTATTATCGACTCCAAAAATGGTTCTAAAGTTGCTCCAAGTTTAAATGCTTCTTTTCTGCGTATTTTTAGAATTCTATCACAGGTATTTTAAGTTTAATTAAATTTTAACTTTGGAGTAGCACTTTTTCCTGGCAATCGTTATAAAATTTTTCTACTGACGCTCGATAGCACTTATTTCTTTCAAAGCCTCGTAAGAAATTATGAAAATAGCCTCGATTTTTACTTTAGTTACAGTGGATAATAATTTACATATACATGAAATATTAATTCTAACATGAAAACAAAATTAAAATAATATTTTACAAATAGTTATAACATGCTTTCCCATGTTAGGTTACGTTGAATGATTAGAATTAAAATAACCTCTTCGCGGGTTTTAAAAATTCAAAAAAGTGGGCGTGTCTAATTAGTATAGATACAAAATTTGAATGTAGATAAATTAGCTATCTGTTAATTTCGCGCAAATGACTTGAATTATGAAAATGACAATTAAAATATAAAAAGTAAATTTTGAAATAAATATAAATTAATTTGAAATATATAAAGTTATCGTAATATTAATTTATTTACATTTCGATACTAATTTGACATATTATGTGCGCCAAATGTAGCCATTCTATTGTGTGTAATTCTTGTTTTAATTACTGTCTTTCCCTTTATAGTTGGCTGGAATAACGGTGCAATTTGCCTCATAACAATATATATATATATATATATATATATATATAATATCTTCGTGACCTTGGTATGATAAGGTAAACTTAATAAGTCGGTGATTAAAGGTCTGGTTTACTTCAGAGTATATATATTTAAAATAACCCTACATGTTTCGGCAATACGCCTTTGTCATTTTGTATTCTCTTGACAAAGGCGTATTGCCGAAACATGTAGGGTTGTTTTAAATATATATACTCTGAAGTAAACCAGACCTTTAATCGCCGACTTATTAAGTTTACCTTATATATATATATATATATATATATATATATATACATATATATATATATATATATATATATATATATATATATATATATATCAGTTGACATACTGATATATGTGTTTATAACATCACAAGTTCAACCGCCTCGCGTCGAGATCTACGCTTAACTAAAATATAAATATCTGGCCGGCACACAATGCATACAGTGAATCCGCTTATCATCAAATTCGCAATCTTTCTTTTGTAACTGGACGCGTCTCGTAAAAAAAAACTTTTCGCGAACATCTTTTACAATAAGTAATTTCTTTGTTAGTACTTCAATCTTATCGGGCTGTATATATTAACAAAAACGCTGAGTTGTAATTTCATACAAACACGTGTTTTTTATAAAACCCGATATATTTTGAAAACGTCCGTACCTATATATTAACTTATACTGAGTAGGATACTGGGATGTGGGGAAAATCTGACAACTCTACATAAGACATAAACGTATTTCAAAAAATATAACACAAAAGTCATTTTTAAAGTTTTGTGAGTTCATTGTTGTATAGTTTGTTCGATTTGCTCTAATAGTTTGTTAATTAATATAATTTAAAGATTTTGTGTTCGCCCAAACATGAATTTGACTAGAGAATATTTCCGGGCTATGATTTTTTACGATTTTAGATCCTCATTAACGCCTAAACAATGTCAAGATCGCCTTGGTAATGCATTTGGCGAAAAATCCCCATCCAAGAAACATTGTCGTCGATAGAGTCCATATCAACTGACTCCTGATCAAAAAGAACAAAACATGGCCGGAAAACTCTGGAAAAATTCCCTTCTTCATACAGCCCTAACCTAGCACTTTGTCATTCATTTTTCTTTCGAAAAATTAAAAATAAAATGCGTGGAATCACTTTTACGTCATCAGATGAAACCTAGATTCTGAAGTGTCATAGGAAGAGCGGCATTATTGCTTTAAGGAGTGGTTTTATCCAATGCAAAAATGTATTCATGTTAAAGGGAAATATTTTGGAAAACAATAAAATCATTCAAGTTTTGTAAAAATAATCCTTGTTTGATTTTCTAAACATTTCCAGTGCCGCCTGCAAAATAATAAAAAGAATAATATGTCATAATAATAATAATAATAATAATAATAATCATCTAAAAATTAAAATTAATTTAATTCAAAAACATACCATAAAATATTATTGTGCCCAGTACCTCTCTGGTTTGCAAGCACGGCACGTATTGGCGGCTGCATTATTAATTTTGCATATATTACGAGAATTTCTTGGAAATATTTTAACAATCGATAATTTACAACACAACTTTCCGAAGAATCTAAGAGCATTATTAGTATCGGGAGTGTTTTGTATTTGCAGAAATAGCAGATATTATGATAATTATAATACACTGTCACCATCTATCCTTTAAATTTAGTAGTTATACATCTACACAATGGTTTTGTTCTCTAGTAAAATCAAGGTAAAAAGTAAATATTTCTCCTGTGATAATTTTAACACATTCTCACTGTACGCACAAATTTATTGTAGGTGCAACACCATTAAATAATATATAACAGATTATAACATATTGATTGAAATATTTTATGTAAGTCTAATGCTTTGCATTGGTATATGTTTGCCGCTTCTTGCTTGAATAAAATTATTAAAGTCTAAGCTTTCTTAATAATAAATATGTTAATAAATAGACGTAAAAGTTAAAAACTAATCTTTTATATAGGTTAGTAGGTATATAACCTCACATATGAAATCAACGTTATGATCTACTTTTGTGTAAATTATACTTAGATTGTAGCGCCACCTGGTACATTCTTATTTGGGATAGACATTAGTTAATATTAATACTCCTTTACCCAACTTGAACTACAATATGAACAAATAAAAATGTATTTTATAGATAACCACCCGTTTGTTTTCCAATTAACAGTTAAAACAATGAAAAAAAGAAAGGAACGGTACTTTATTTCTCTTAGGAAATATAAACTAATAAACTAATAAATATAATAAATTATTAAAACTCCTCACCCTTCTATCTACGCCCATGAACAAAGGAATTTAACTATAATATTGAAGTAACTGCGTCACAATTCAACGACAAAAAACAGATGTGCGGTTAATCGAATGAATAATGCTATTCAATAACTGCGTTTTGTACTTAGCGATGTTATAGACTATTTATATGAACCATTGTAATTTCGGCCTGATGCGTCCGGTCTCTACCAATGAATTTTGCGTTATTTTATGGGTTTACAAATTATTTACATTGTGTTCAGAAATTAGGTAAATACTGAGGTGGCTATGCAAAATTAGGTTATCTAAAAGTGACAAGTCACGTAGAAATAGGTGAATTATTATCTTTATAACGATATAGTGTAAGAACCATAGTGCGTTTGTATAAAACAAGTAATTCAGTTGCACCAAGGGCTCGATATATAAAAAATTCTAAAATCACAGACATTCACAGTAGAGCATTACAAAGAATAATTCGGGAAAATAGATGTGCTAACTACGGACAACAAGCATATTATGGAATGAAGTAATTGGAAAACATGTTTCAAGGTCGACATACTATAGAGAAGCTCAAAAATTGGATCATACAAGGTCTGGATATTTTGTTATTCTATTAGTGAAAAATTTACAAAAAAGTATTTATTTCTGTAGGCTAAAGAAAAACCATTACTGACAGCAGAACAAAAGAATAGATTAAAATGTGCTAAAGAATATAGAAATTGGCCCGAATTCACTCGACTGATGAGTCTCGATTCGAAGTTTCTGTGGGTGATAGTCGATCAATGTTGACTGAAAAGAAAAGATACTAGTCAGTAGCATTCCTAGATATAACTCAAGTGTTTGACGAGCTATGGCTCACAGATCTGTACTACAAAATAAAGTAGATTCTATCTAATTAAATTCCAGAATTTACCAACTTGTACTCTATTGAACCAGAGATCCAACAACGAAGCGTTTTAGGACGGCTACTCTATTTGCTATTTAATTTCGATCTTCTTATTACAAAAGTGATAGTCGAGTCATTCGACAGAAACACGAAGCGTATCGTCCAGAATGCTTAAAAAGGAAGGTAAACTTTTCGGCTTCTGTTATGGCATGGGGATCAATGTCTGCAAAAGGTGTCAGAAAAATAATTAAATATTTTAACAAATTTTTATTACCAACTATGGAAGATCCTTTGGACGCTGGAGAAGATTTTATTTTCCAACAAGACGACGCAGGTTCTCATACATCAAAATGAGCTTTCAAATGGTTTTCAAACAATAATATTCCACACTTAAAGTGGGTGTCCAGTAGTCTTGATTTGTCAGCAATAGAGACATTGTGGCATAACATGAAGAAACGGTTGCATGCCTGTCCTGCAAGAATAATCCCAGAATTTAAAAAAAATTGCAAGAAATTTGGATGAATTTACATCTCAAGATTGTCAGGATTTAGTTGACACGATGCCAAGAAGGATTGAGGCCGTAATTAAAAATAAAGGTTAAGTTACGCAGTGGTCTTTTACAATTTAATTAAGATAAAAATTATTTTTGTTGTTTCTTTTCAATAGCGCTCTTGTTTTCAAAATTACTTAATTTTAAGTTATGATAAAATGTTCAATTAATTGTAGTATGTAGTAAAAACAATTTCTTTGAATTTTAATGACTAATATCTGGTTAAGTGAAATTTTAGCGAGTGGGTCAACTGATCTGGGACGGGGCTCGTATTTATTAAACAGGAATATTTATGGTACTTATGCTGCGATGAACTAGATGCATATTTACCCTCTTAGAAGTGGATTTGTAATTTTAACTTATTCGACATAAGTTCGGTGTGAACGCACTGATAATGTTTTCAAAGCAATAATTACGATAAGAAGGAACGAATAATAATGAAGGCAAGAGAATAATAGGTGTTAAGTCTTTTTTTTTACTGAAAATAAAATTTACATCGCTCTTCGCGTTGTTTTTGATTTATTCCGCGTTCTACGAAGCATTTATGAATTTGTTTCATGTCGTGAAAACGTTGTGTTCAAGAGCATGAAAATTCTTATTGCTTTTTTTTGCCTGCTCTTTTTTTTAAACTTCTTTTGTTTAGTCGAATCGAAACACGCTAAGGTAATTACGCTTAATTAATATCTTGAAGGTATTGTAAATGAAAATGTTCAAAGATAATGATCCGTTGAGTTTCTTCAATTCTCGTGACGAGATATTATCGTCTGGAGGTGTTAATTTTGTCAATCTTAAAAATTACCGGTTCTTAAGATATGCAAATTTTAATCAAGTTTATGGGGATTAGTTATAGCAGCGTTTTATTTTAGCTTTCTATATAATCGTACAGTCTTTTGCGTTTAAGAATGATTCTTGCATATTAAAAAAGTATTTTTTCTATTTTACGCATCAATGTGACCAACTACTATATAAAAATAAAAAAATAAAAATAAAACTCTGAACTTTCAAACTTAATAATTTCTGTTTATTAATGTAAAAAGGGGAAAATAGAAAAAATTGTATAAAAAGCCCGTTTGATAAGGTCTTTTGTCACACTCGTTCTTTAGCAAACTCGTGCGACAAAATGGTGCTTTATAAAACTTGTGTTTTAATATACTCGTCTCTATGATTTTTAGTATCATTTTTACCTTTGTTTTAGTAACACAATGTAGTATGGTGGCAATAAAGGAGAATAGAGGAAGTATCTTTCTTATAACAAATAAGTAACCTACTACATTTGAAACAAACGCGCAATGAACCTACAGTTTACCCTATCGTCTTGGACGCCAAATTTTAACCGAAGAATTGGAAATGGAAAAATATTCGGCGCGTTTGGTGCCGCGTTTACTTAAACAGGAGCAAAAGCTGAATCGTTTGAGTTTTTCTCGCGAAGTTTTGGCACGTTTTCACCGCAATCAGACGGACTTTTTACGCCGTTTCATTACCGTCGATGAAACCTGGGTCCACCATTATACTCCCAAAACCAAAGAAAAAACAATAGACACAAAAAGGTTCTCCGCCGCCAAAGAAGACAAAAACGGTTTTGTCAGCAGGAAAGGTTATGGCAATGGTTTTTTTTTATTCTCATAGTTTTCGACGATGAAAAATTATTTTACGTTATCTAACTCTGAGGTAAAGGGTAATGATGAATTCTACACCGAGGATTTTAATGCAGGTCAGGGCAATATAAAATATAAAAGAAACGCTAAATTTGAAGTTAAAATTCTGGCGTGGTGCACCGTTTCTCCGACAGGTGCATCGCAACCATATGTAGAACATGTGAGGAGAAGTCGTCACTGCAGCTCTTTATATACAAAGATACAAGATATTTGCCTAAATTGTTACGATTTATAAAAGACCGTCACAATAATGATGAAATCATGTTCTACCTGGACCTAGCTTCTTGTCATTATGCCAGGGAAACTAGAGAAACTAGTTTCAGGCCAATAATGTCTCATTTGTACCTAGAGAAGATAGTCCACCTAATGTTACCCAAGCACGATTCATCGAAGAATTTTGGGCCTTATTAAGCAGACAAGTTTACGATAATGGATGGGAAGCCGATGATCAAGAGCAATTAAGAAAGAGAATTTACTAAAAGATTTAGGAAATCGATGTTGCCACCATCCAATCACTTATGAGACATTTAAGCTACGAAGGATTAAAGACAACAGCCCGCTAGCTGCATTATAATATATATTCTTATTGTTTAAAAATGATGTTACCATTATTTTTTCACATAGTTTAATTAAGGTTAAAAGTTTGAAAAACTAGTAAGTAGTATTTTATTCTTTGCCTCGAAACTTTTCTTACATACGTTATCACCGATATTAACCTATTTGTGATTATACTGAAAACGCTGTTTAAAAGGATAAGTGTTTCGCGTTTTCTAAATTAGATGTAACTATTTATTTTATTTTATTTACCTACTATCAAGCGCACGCCTCTGGTGCATCGACCATATTTCGCACTCTATTCACAAACTAACACGTGAAATTAAAAAATAGTACCATTAAAGTTTTACTTAAATAACGAAATGTTTATTTTGTTATACTAACATTTTGAAGAGTTTGATTACAGTTACATATTTTAACACCAACGGAATTGAAGAGCACTTAATAAAGCCTAAAATAACGGGTGTTCAGAAACATTCTAAGTCAAAGTAGTCCTTGAAAATATGAAGTCATGTCTGATATAGATTGATACATTTACTTAATACAATTTTATAGGTTATCATACACGCAAATGTCAGTTTATGTCGAAATATATTACTTTAATATGCCATATTAATTAATATAAACTGGTCAAATAATGATTTTAGAAGGTAACAGTAATTAATTTGCAAATTTCAAATTAAGTATTTTGATATTTTAGAGAATTCTTGTTGAACAATAGCACCTCTTCATGCGATAACTGGAAAAAATTACATAATCCAATTAATATGCTGTTCATTCTTGTGTAATAAAGCTCATCTAATCTGTAGTAACATGTAAAAAGACAATGCAGAATTAAGAGGAAATAACTTTACAAGTAAAGGTTTTATTCATCTTATAGTGACAATAGTATCTAGTTATCGTACTAGTTTAATATATTGACATTCAACAAATTATTGTAAGAAATGGCTTAAAATAAATTTGAAACAAATAAATTGTTTGTAGAGTCTTTAGCTTACAACTTTATAATAAATATCATAAATTGTAGTTGTATAAATTACCAACAATAATGACCATAATTATAAAAGATGTTGAAAATGTCCACCACCTTCTTCCAAGCATTTTACGCACCTCCTCCGAATGCTACTAAATACATTTTGCAGTATGGGACTATTTCTAATTTCACTAATTTTATTTAAAATTCTGTCTTGGAGAGCTATATAATCTTGCACTGGTACTTGATAAATTGAAATTTATAAAAAAGGCTTTAAATAGTAATCACACGGTGTAAGATCACAAGATCTTGGAGGAAATTCATGATCGCTGTTCAAACTAATTAAACGATTTCCAAACACTTCTTGTAACATATTCATTGTTTCCCCCGCTGTGTGAGCTCTAGCACCATCTTGTTGAAAGTATCCCAAAGCTAGTTCATCATCGCGAAGTTGATTAAAGAAAGGCAATAGTATTTCCTGTCGATATCTTTCTGCAGTCAAGGTACCATTAAAAAAAATACGACCAATAATCCTTCTTCTACTTATAGCGCACCAAACACCAACTTTCTGAGGATGTAAAGGAGCTTCAACATAAAAATTATTGGGTTTTGTATCACTCCACATTCTCATGTTTTGCGAGTTAACATATCCACTAACATGAAACCATGCTTCGTCTGAAAAGAAAGTTTTGTCTAGGACATCATCATTAAAATTATTTGTAAACCATTCGCAAAATACTACTCGTCGCGGATAATCAATATCGAGGATTTCTTGCAAACAAGTTATACGATATGGGAATAACTGTAAATCTTCTTTTAAAACTTTATGACAAGAATCAACTGACAACCCGGTTTGTTGAGCAAGAGTTCTTACTGAAGTTTTTGGGGCATCAGTCATTATTTCTCTAACATTCCCAATCACTTCTTCTGTCCGGACTTTTGGTCGCCCACAATCCTCTTGGCGTCCCACACCACCAGTTTGTCGAAAAACTGGAACAATTCTGATTAGTGTACACTGAAAAGTATTATAATCAAAAGCAAGGTTGGAAAATTCATCTCGAAATTCTTCCAAACAAGCTTGAATTGAATACTTCCTCTGGCCATCGATCTTTTGACCATTTCGAAAATATGCTTCAACCATGAATGCTTTGTGTACGTTAGTAAATACCATTTTCAAAATTAAAAAATATAAATTAGTATCTTAGATATTAGATTCTGACAATTTTTGACAGACAACAGTTGACATTTAATAATTATTACAAATCAGATACTTAAGTAAAGATATACGATTTTTTGTTCAGAGCCCACTTGACTTCGAATGTTTCTGAACACCCGTTATTATCTGATAGTAGTTTTCTAAAACAGCAACATAATCACTGTAGGTGAAAGTGCAACTTTTGAAAAGTCACTCTCCAGTTAAATTACTTCGTACACTGCGCGACATATAAAACCCATATAACACTTGCCTACGAGTGCAAAATGAGTTTTTTAGTTGCGGAAACAGGACAAATATATTAATACTGCCACTTATAGCCTTCATAGGTTATACATACATTGCTAATGTTTATACCTGAGGTCAAATAAGACATTTTAATTTTGATATAAGCCTGGCTTACATTGATTATATTTTAGTGTACGAGTTTTATAGGTCTTGCAGTTTACGTATAGTTGCATCCCCTATAAACTCAGACAGTGTGACAAATAATAAATGTTGGCTTTGTAACATGGTCTTAATACTGAAGTTTATAAAATGTCACCTAACTGAAAGAAAGTCAGTGGCGTATAAAATAAAAAAATTGAAAAATTAAAAAATTCAAATACAATAAAGTTAATATTTTATTGTAGCACCGTTAGCATCCATGACCATCTGGCGTCTCCTCGGCAGTGACAGAACTGTTGGTTGTACACAGTCCACAGATATTTGCCTCCATGTATCCGAGATACTTTGAATCAATTCTTAGTGGCAAGATCTTATTATTCATTTCTTTGGCTATGATATCCCAAATATTTTCCATGGGGTTGAGTTCTGAGCTTCTTGCTGGCTAGTCTAATGTGGCTACTTCATTAGCTTGCAAAAATCTGTTATTAGATGCGCTGTATGAATTGGGCAATTATCCTGTTGGAATTTCCAAAAACGGGTAGAACTGAAGATAACAGTGGCTCCAGAATATTTGTATAAGCTGTCAATCGTTCTTCCACTACAACACATATTCCCGTTTTACGAGAACTCACCCGCCCTTAAACATTCACAGAAAAACTTCCACTGCGCATAATTTTATGAACATACTGTTTAGAATCGTGGACACGTCTATTACTGCACGATTGATAAATTTTTTCACCTTAAAAGACTACGTTTTCCCAAAACTCATAGTTCCCCATAGTTGTTCATATGTTGAAAGGCGAAACGCAGTCTTTCCTCTTTATTAGCTTGTGATAAAAGTATCTTATTGGCCGCACTTAGATTTCGTAGTTCACTTTCTTCTTCGACTGGTTCTTATGGCACAGAGAAAATTGGTTTCTACTTTTGCTTTTATTGCGGTACTAAAAAGGTGCCCCTTAGAAAATTAATTAAACGCATATCTTTATGATGGGTTGATATGCTCTGCCGCTCTGAAATAGTTTACAACATTGGAAGGTCACCTCGTAATATTCTCTTGCGTAATGTTCGCAAAATGCCTACGTTGTCCCTTTCTTCTAATAATTCCAATTTCCTCAATTTTTCGTTTTGCCAAAAGTTTCGTGTTTTTTATCAACGTTTGTTCCATTTGCGATGTGCCAAATGCTCATGCCATCCACTAGTCTAGTTCTAATTATCGACTTTTGCAGTTCGTTTAATTGAGGCATTTTAAAAATTGTGTACGCTTCTGACTGACAATAAACCGACATTGACGTAACCATATCGGATAAAAGTCAAATTTACACATTACGAATTTTTTAAAATTTTGCAGAATGTGTCAAAAGTCAGTGTCTGAGCTTCTAGGGACCACAATTGTACGTTTTATTAGGAATCTGATGTTTAATTTTTACATTAACATTGTATTATTTAATTTGCAATAATTAATAATTAATTTGACTAATAATGCATCATGGGAACATTTACAATTCCATAATTATTTTATATGTGCGATCTAACGCGATTATTATAATACCATTTAAATTTTATATGAATATTACGCCGTTGCAGTAATTCAAGATAATTAATTACGTAATACCGAAATTGCGTGCCATGTGGATTTATAAAATATTCTCGTCCGCAAAATATATAAAATGCGAAAAATAATGGTAATTTATTAAAACAACTTCGCAAAATCACGGGATAATAAATATAACGTGTTGTTTTGCATAACTAAAATAATGGTAATTTTAAATAAATAGAACTTTAGCAGAGAAATTTATAGGTGAAAGACATATACAAAGCGATAAAATACATAATTTGTCTGGGTTTTGACATTTCGTGTTTTTATATAGTGCAGAACGCTACAAGAATAATATGGTCATTACTTTTGTGAGTCCTAAAAATATATCTTACTCGATTATATAACTTTCCTTTTATGTAATTACTACAATCTTCTACCTTTTTCTGTGGGTTTTATAAATGTAATAAACACAAAAAGTATTTAAAGTTGCTATAATCTATTTAAAGAAAGGTTTCCTTATGAAAAAAGCTTTCGAGCAATTTTGAGATTGTCTGTGAAAATGAAAAAAAAAACTAAATCTACTTAATCAAATTAAATTTAGTATGTACAGTTAAGCTCAGATAAATCTAGTATAACATAACTTGTCAAAATTGTCTAATATTGCTTAGTGCTTATTAATCTTTTTTTGAAAGAAAAACCAAATGCCAAGCAATTTTTTAATACAATTTAGAAAACAAATGAACTAATACTTAATTGATGTGCCATTCACAACAATTACTGCCCTTAACCTTCTAGGTTTTGGATATTAAAAAGTGACATTTTGACGTTACAACAATTAATTACAACAAAACTATAATTCAAAAATGGTTTATACTATAAATATGATACATGTTTTTTAATAGTTGATGTGAGACCATGTATTTATAGTTACATTAATGTTTTATATTTAAATTTAATCAATTTTAATATGGCTGTGTACGTCACTTTCAACTCTACATTCTGTGAGTATTTTGCTATTACCTTATATACTAATTTATTTAATGTCTTGTTTATTATGCTTGTAACATCTCCTGAAGCAGCAACAAACTCGTTGTGAAATATAGAGATCGAAACTAAATGAATTTTAATTGCACGTTTTGAATTTATTATTAACTAATATACTACGGTCGATAATTCTTTTAAGTTACATATATATATATATATATATATATATATATATAAGTGTTTAGATAATTTCTTAGCCGTTCATTAAATATAACATTTGATAAATTATTGGAGTTTTTCGGCTTTATTTATATGAAATATTTACAAATATTAAATTAGAATGTATGTAATTGCAGAGTAAGTGGGGATGTAAACATTGCTGTCTACAAATTACAAAGCAAATCATACGAAATTTTAAACTCACATCTAATTTCAAAATAGGCATCTGCTTTCTAATCTGACGTTTGCTTTCATAACTTCATAACTGACACCTGCTTTCAAAACAGACATCTGCTTTCAATAACTGACATTTGCTTTCACTAACTGACATCTGCTATCAAAACTGACATGAGCTTTCAAAACTGACTTCTGCTTTCAGCTTGACATCTACATTCAATAACTGACATCTGATTCATTAACACTGTTACTTTATAATGCATTTCTATGTGGCTTGAACCTGGGTCTATTGTGGCCTAGTGGTAAAGGCGACAGCCCGGATAGCTGTAGACTTGGGTTCGAGTCCCAACGTAGACCATATTTTTCAAATAAAATAATTTCGTATGATTTGCTTTGTAATTTGTAGACAGCAATGTTTACATCCCCACTTACTCTGCAATTACATACATTCTAATTTAATATTTGTAAATATTTCATATAAATAAAGCCGAAAAACTCCAATAATTTATCAAATGTTATATATATATATATATATATATATATATATATATATATATATATGTTACTCCTGATGTTCTCGCGGACGTATGATGAAGGTGCAGTTTCTCGGGTTCTTGGCCGCGTATGAGTTTTGTCCTGAAAAGGACTTATTTAGGAATAAATAGTACTTTTCAGGACAAAACTCACACGCGGCCAAGAACCCGAGAAACTACACCTTCATATATATATATATATATATATATATATATGTGTTAAATATCATTAGGCATAGAGAATCAATGAGTACATACAATGTATAAGCACATGAGAAAGCCAGTCCAATGCCAGCGAAGGCCGCGACGACTGACGATTGTCTCCGATACCGATTGACTGACTTTTGCAGACCGTTCTGTACCATGCAGACAAACAATTTATAATATTATAAATAAATTTGAAACTTGTTTCTGTCTCAATAACTGTACGAAATGCAAACCAGGAGAGGTATCACCACAAAAAATTGAGGAAAGAGAATGGCGGGATGTATTAATTTGTAGTATTGTGGAAACTGATAACACGAGATCTACTAGAAGTGCTGCCGTGGAATTGGGTACAAGTAAATAGTTGTGTAACTATTTCACGTATTTGGAAACGTAATGGTTTAAAATGACTTAAATATTCGAAAACTCAAGAAATATTTCCCGAGGACAATTTACGGAGAATGGAGTTTTGTCAAGACTTTATGGAAAAGATACATCGAGATGAAAATTTCGTTAAAAATATTCTCTTCACCGATGAATCAACTTTGCCATTACACGGAAAGCACAATCCCTCTGTTCTTCGATATTGGACTTCGGAAAATCAAAACCGCCATTTTGCAAATCGCACTCAGTATCCTCAAAAACTAAACGTTTGGGCAGGTATTTTAGGTGACCATTCTATAGGCCCCTATTTTATTGATGGTATATTAAATGCCGACAAGTATCTCGAATTACTGAAAAATCAAATACTTCCCGCCATTCAAAACATTGGAATAAATCAGGAAATCGTTTGGTTTCAACATGATGGCTGTCCAGCACATGCAGTGAGGGTAAAGGAATTTCTAGGAAATACTTTTCCTGACCGTCTTATTATTGGAACAGGAAACATTAAATGGCCCCCGCGATCTCCTGATCTATCTCCAAATGATTTCTTTTTGTGGGGATATCTAAAAATATTGTTTATACTCATGAAGCTGGTAGAGCAGAAAATCTAGTTGCCTTGAGAGAAAAAATAACTGAGACTGCGAATTCATTAACTGCCGACATGTTAGCAAATGTAAGAGCTAATTTCTACGACCGCCTAGGACAATGTCTTGCTGTGCAAGGAGGAATTTTTGAACCTCTTGTATAATTTATTATAATTTTTAGAATCCTTTTTTATTTATTTTATTAGGATTATTCTTTAATTTTATTAGAATTACGCTCTTGTTTATGCGACGCACCGCAGCTTAAAAATTTCCTGCATCTACTGAAAGAAATAAGAAAAGCAAATCCCTTGCAATTCGTAAATGTTATTTTAGAACGCATTAAGTACTTATGTCGATGGTCAAATGATTACTGCTAACTTGTATTTGCGAAACAATCGGAGACAATCGTTGCCGGCCGTCGCGGTCTTCACCGGCATTGGATCGGCTTTTCCATATACATATACATCATATGTACTCATACGTATTCCCTATGCCTAATGATATTTGACACATGCGGTATATATATAGGGGAAGTGTCCTTAAAATGGGATACTTAAGGTTTGAGTAGCCATAAATAATCGATAAATCAAGAAAATCCCGCCAAAAATGTACAATCATGTTCTTTAACGTGTTTTTCATTATATGTCAAAACAATTTTTACAACAAAATATAAATATCAAAAATATAATGCTTCTAAAAAAAAAGTGCGACTGTCCCGTTTTAGGGAGTGTTGTGGTTAAAATGGGATACCCTATATTTTTAAAATGGGATAGTAATTTATATGTTAATTTACTTATCAAACTATGTAATTGCAAAATGATAACAAAGTTTTAATTAAAAATGTTTTATTGGACATAAAAATATTAAAATAAACAAAAGAAGCGATCCCCTATTGAAATAAACAAACAAAAATAGAAATTAAGAAGAAATGCAGTAATCGCAGAGAAAGTTTTCCTCCTCTTCCTCTGCTCCAGAGCAAGCATCATGCACCCATCGCTTGCAACTCACACATTGGATCCAGCCTTCTACTTTCTTACTCTCACTAAAATTGTTTCCACAATAAAAGCATTCAGGGCTACTGTCGTCTTCAGATGCGCTAGAATCCACTTCTTTTTCAATCTTGGCAACAGCTTTTTTTTTGTTTTTAGTTTTTCCTATTTTTCTCTTTTTATTAGGACGTTTTTTAATTTCTTTCGATCGTTTTTGTTCCAATGAATTTTTTAATTCTGTTTTGTAAGGAGTGCTGGTTAAAACAACAGTTTTACCAGTTTTTTGCTTTTTGGAAGTCTGTTGTGGTTTCTTAGTCATTTTGGGATAAGGTAAAATTATTTCCGGGGAGAAGTACAGGGTCTCGCTCGAAACTTCTTCTTGGCCTTTCGACGTTGAAGGTTGAGGCGTGTAGGGATCTCCTCTTTTGATATTTCCGATGGTCTTGGCGGTGTTTCAGGTAGCACTTCTTGTTGAAACTCATCTACGTTATCATTTTTATTGAGATTTGAAACAGTTTCCGCAACTTCTCCAATATTTTAGTGAACGTGAACCTCTTCGGGAACATCAGTAGGTTGTGCAGCAGAAAACAGATCTTCGGTGAAACCGTTACGATCAACTGGATATATACCTGTCTTTCTAAAACCATTTATTGCGTTTGTAGGAGTGCTGGCTCGTAAATAAGCTTTACCAAATATTTCTGCAGTTTGATATATAGTGATTGCTCTTCCAGGATGATTACGTAGAAAACATTCAACTTCTTGACTATAGAAAGTTGAAAGAGGAGCCATGACTGATACATCGAGGGGTTGCATTTTATGGTTACAATGCGGAGGTAAACACAGAATAGTCACAGAATACTTTCTGGCTTTTTCTATAACGTTCAAGTTTTGTGTGTGGGTTTTATGTCCATCTAAAATCAACAATGTAGGAGGATCTTGGCATGCACCAGAGAACTTCAAAAAATGGTCAAACCATTGCTCAAATAAATCAAGTTGCATCCAACCTGTGGAATGGCAGGCATAAATTGTTTCAGGAGGCGCACCATTTAGAAACTCTGCTTTCATGCGAACACGTGGAAATACAATCATAGGAGGGATGTAGCTGCCAGCAGCATTCATACAAATAACTGCGGTACATAAAGTGCCACGTTCAGCAGAAGTAAGTGACCCTACTTGCTTACGTCCTTTTAATGCAATTACTTTTGATGGACGTCCTTGAACAGTGGTGATACCTGTCTCATCAACGTTGTAGATTTTTGATGGAGAATAATTATTTTTTTGTTGAAGTGGTTCAAGTAGGTCAAAAAATGTAGAAACATTTGTTTGGTTGAAACTTCTGGCACGTGCGGCTGAGGTTGCTTCTGGAATTCGAAGAGATAGTCTATTTCTGTTAAGGAAATGCCAACCAGCTTTCTTCTTAACAGTACTGAAGTGGTGCGGTATATTATTCTGTACAGCAAAGTGATAAGCTAAACGTCGCACTGATTCAGTGGTCAAACCAAACATCATTGTCTCCATGTTAGTAATAAACCGAACAAGGTCCGTTTCTTGCGCCTTGTTAAACGTAACAAGTCTGCTACCTAAACCTTTAAGTGAATCTTTTCTTATTTTATTTTTTCCTTTAACACGACGTTCTAAAGTACTCTTTGGCACGTGGCAAAGTTTTTCCGCTTTCAGATAACCACATTCTCGATTTAAAACCATGTCTATTGCTTTTTTCATATTCTCCTCAGACCACTCCTGTCGGTGAGTTTTTCTTGAGTACCGACCCGCCATATTGTGTACCTATGTATTATTACTGCAACAAAGAAAAATCAGGTAAATAATATTATCAACATAGTTTAGGTAAAATGGGATATCTCATTTTAAAAAAATGCCACTATCCCGTTTTACCTATACCTCAACCTTTGACTTCCGTAAATTTTACAAACTTAACCTTAAAATATATTGATGAAATTTCATGCCTATATCAACGTTTAACGTCTTATCTTAGCCTTTAAAAATTATCAACACATTCTCTTCACAAATAAAGAAGCAATCCTTAGTATTATGAGTTAATAATACTACATTAAAATATTGAAAAACATAAAAACTTACGTGTGTCAACAATCACATTCTCTATGCAACTGAAAGTCCGTTAACAATTTTAAAGTTAATACAGCTTGCGCTTAGGCAATATTTCGCTAGATGGCAACACTCGTTTCACATAAAATACATGGTATCCCGTTTTAGCTTACTGTCCCATTTTAAGGACACTTCCCCTATATAGTAGATTCAATTAGTTGGCGATTTAAGGTCTTAATCTTAAAATGTATTTTTCGTGAATTAAAGCATAATATCAAAAATTTGTGTCAACATTTCATACATGGTTGAAATCAGAAAAGAAACTCTTTCTAGCGGTATCAAATTCCGAAATACTGCTCATAAGAAATAAGAAAGTTGACGATGGCCAGAAATAAACGTGCTAGAGGTAAAAGAAGAAAATGAGCTTCTTTCGTTTTTTAAAAAAATCTCGAACGTCATTTGACACAGGTCCATTTTATCAAATATAAAATTTAGCAACTTTACCAAACTTAAACCTACCTTCTATTTCCAATAATAAGCGAGATCACCATGGTGAGGGTCGAAAATGAATCATTTGAAACATTCTATACATTTAATGAAAAGTATGCAGTATAATTCTAATATTTTAAATTCTTATTATGTAGGTTGTTATGTGTTTTTCTTTAATTTTGTCTTTAAAGATTTCTTAATCGTTAATACATAGAAACTAGTTCAGCAATCCGATATTAATACAACACTGCCTTGCAATATTATTTCACAAAACCAAATTACTCTCTAACGAAATTGACTTCTCCTGCTTGACCGTTTATCTGTTTTGAACAGGGGTTGGCTACGTCACGAAAGGGAAATGAAACATTAACATTCAAATAGCAGGGTTCGTTATTAGCTCCCCACTAAAGTTTCGAAAACTTAATAGTACTGAATTACTATAATTATTAAGTATATAAAGCATTACCAACACCTACGCACGCTAAAAATCAACCACCAAAACTACTATTATTTTTTCAACTTAATTCTCCTAACTGTCAACTTGATTTTCAACCAGAAACCGATCTCTAGTAGTGTTATTATTAATGCAGGAAGCCCATACAGATACCAAAGGAAATTATAGCCGCAAACATTAGATGAGAAACAAAGGAGCATGTATGTTTAATTTTGGGGCGCATGCAATTTTTGATTTGGATTTAACCGAATTCTATAAATTATCTATTTACTTAGTGCACGGGTTCAAAAATTAATTAAATATTTACCATCTATCGTGGTTTTGGGATTTATACAACATTTATATTTAATAGAATATGATGATTAGACATCGGAGACGTTATTGTAAAAACTCGAAAAAGAAAGACGTAGCAGGAAAACATGCAATACACAATACACGCGCGACTATGTTATTACAAGAAGTACATGAAAGTGATTTCTAGTACAATATCTTCCTTGTCGATAACGCAGTGGTAAGTCACGTCTATTAGGAGACGCTAATGTTATATTTTAAAAGCAACTGTTTACAAATTGTATCAATATTGTAAAGGTATAAAGTATCATACCATGGACTCCTGCAATATTTTTATTATTATTATTACAATAGAGAAAAAATTGATATTATTTCCTTTATCTGTAATAAATATTAATATTTTGTAGTGCATTCATCTATTTTATAAGTTCAAGTACTTTGAATGAGTATCAATTAAATTATTATGTAATGTCTAAGTTCCTTAATATATTTAATAAAGATTCTTTTGAATTCGGCGATTGTGATGGCGAAGCACAAATTCGTAAACAATATTACACATAAGATGAGTATCACTCTAAACATAACGCGCCTTCAGAAACTTTCCTCATTATAGCAGGCTGTTTTTAAGTAATTAAATAATCAAAGATTGGTGCACATGCGGAGCTTTAGAAAACTTCAAATTCTGAACATAAATTCAAATTATAAACGCTTACATTTTTTAAATTATTTTATTATAATGTTAGAGTTACAATATAAACAGCTATGTAAGTCACAAGGAATGTACAGCAGACCGATTTTCATGTGGCCGGTGGGAGAATTTGTACGTGCGTCAAGTAAGGGTCAGTGTTAGGTAGAGACAGTATTCGGAAAAATGAAATGCAAACTCTTTGTGCGAGTCGTGCATTGGGACGTAGTAAGGGATAAATTCAGAAAATCACATTGTTGAACATGTTTATAATGGTTTGTGTTTCACTAAATTAAGGCAAATAGAAGTAAAATAAAATGCATAGTTTCATGTAACATGTTTAATTAAAATGTCTTACCTTACCTACTAGCTAATAGCGTACTAACATCACATTAAGGGGATGACTGAATAAGATTGTTAGCTACACTTATCGGTAGAAAGGCTTAGGATTAAGTAAAACTAATTTGGATAATTAACTGAATTATTGGCAAATAATGTTTATGCTAATCTCTTTCTCATTATAGTCACATCGTAAACTTTCTATATGTACAAAAGAACAGTATATTCTTCAACGAGCGTAGGTGAGTGTTGTAATAACATTATTTAATAGTCGTGGAGAAAAGAATATTATTAATACTAATATTATTGGAAATAACAATGAAAATAATAATTACAATAAGAAATAATACATAAATACTCAAAAATAATTATAGGAGAAAACAATAATGAACAATAACTAAGTTTCAAAAAAATTACGGTAAATTATACATATAATTATATAAAAAGTTATGCAGAATCACTATCACTGACTTCCTCTTCGCTCTCCGATTCAGAGTCTTCACCCAAATTAATAATGAACTGGTATGTAACTTCGTCTATGAGAGGTTCCGCTTCCAAAATCTTTTGCTCCCACTTTATCGCGTGGTCACAACATTTATTCCATTCAGCAGCACTAAATTCATCAAAAAAGTTATCACATAACTGTTGAACATATCTAATGGTGAATGATACATTTTTTTGTGCCACATATTGTTTAAGAGATGCCCATACTAACTCGATCGGATGAAAATCTGGGTGGTATGGCGGTAATCGCAAAACACTATGGTCACGTTGTGTTAACATTTCATCTATCTCGAACGTTTTAAATGTTGGTTTATGTACTTTAATAATATTATATAAATCGGGCTTGAACATGTTATTGTCGAAGTAAATATTTTTAGACCTTAACCAGTCTATCATAACTGATTTCCTGCTATTAGAATTCGGTGGTTTATCTTTTTGGACATTATGATAAGGAGCATTGTTAATTACTAGGACAGACTTTGGAGGCAGGTTTGGAATTAATGTTTCTAACAACCAGTTTTTGTAATTTTCATAATTCATCTCGTGATGATAATCTCCCGTTGTGGTATTAGACTTAAAAATCAATTTAGCATTCGGAATGAATCCCGTCTCGCAGCCAACATGAACAATAATTAGTCTTAGACCTTTTGATATAGGCCTTGCTAATCCTTCATTGGAATTGTCACTCCAACAAGTAGCCACGGTATGAGAACTGTGGATGTAAGTTTCATCCATATATATAATCGGTCTTTTTTCATTTCTGTAGCTTTGAATGGTACGCAAATAAGACACTCTTAACTGACGAATGTCGTGCTTTTCCATTAACAACTTTCTGTTGGTTTTTGTTTTTCTCCAACGAAGGCCCATATCTTTTACTACTTTCCGAAGAGAATCTATTCCTCCAGTGTATCCTGTTTCTTTAAATTTTCTTAGAATGTTTGGCATTGTAGGCACAATTTTGTCAACGGTAAAGGTATTTAAAATTGTTCTACGCAGCACACCTTTATCTGCATCGTCTAAGTCGGTTTTGGGCTTGGTTTTTTTTTTATATTTCTTTGGCGATGTAAAAGATGAACCGGCACCTGCGTTTATTTCACTTTTTTCTTTAACAATCCGTCTAATACTTCTCTCAGAAACACCCGTTGCGGCAATAACGCGTTCATATAACTGATCCAGTGGAATTTTGAGTACCCCTGAAGTTTTTTCTTCTTGCATATATTTAAATACATTTGAGATCACTTCACGAGTTTGACTGTGTAAAACACATTTACTTAATTTACTTTTAAATTCCATTACTCACTACCTTAATACGGCACTGCACTACTGTGTTTATCGCTTAAAACGATGTAAAACACTGAATGCCAGAAGTTCCCCTACCTATGAATTTCGTGCGATCTCGAGGGCGGTACTTCTAACCGGCCACATGAAAATCGGTCTGCTGTAAGGACGTATTAACATTCGAGATAGATAAATACAAGCTGAGGTGAAGCCGAAACTTGTTGCCTGCCAAGAATGTTAATAGTCGATAAATTTCGTGTGACTTATTATAGTTTTCCTGCTACCGCATGCCGTCAGAAATTAATCTATATTTTTTAAGAAATCGTTTTGGTTTGTCGCCTATTAGAATTAATTTCGATTTGAAACCCTTTTCGTGAATCATGTTACCTGTGTTATCATATCATACAAATAGTTGACATTATAAACAAACCGAGGAAATTATTTAAAATTGCATGAAACGTTGGAAATCAATTCGAAATGGAGATTGATGAAATAAAAAATCGTAATTTTGTATATACATATTTCATAATAAAAAATTTTGATATTCCTAATTTTTACTCCAATAAACTTTTGAACCAGAATTATGAGTTGTTCATTATTATCTAAGGAATTTTCATAATAGTATTAAGTTCCGTTGTCAAGACGAAACTACAAACGAATGTTATAGTCGACTTACACGTTATGTTACTAGGGTTGTATCATTGATTTACATAATCGGCAGCAGGAAAATATTTATTATTCAAAGTAACTATAGAACTTGTCAAAAATTAGAAAATGGAGATTGGGTTTAATCCACTAAGCAGTGCTTACAGGAAGGATTTCCAGCCAGTTACTTACGCACAACTGCAAAAACATATTCAAGCTTGTGTGTGTAAATTTGGTGAAGCAGAGGCAATAACTCGTAAACCTGGCGGTGAAGCACCAAGAAAACAAACAGCAAATTACATTGTGAATATTCGATGTCCAATGGACAACTCACCCAAAAAATCAATCGCAAAACTATCACAAGTTCATTTGTCAGTGGGAACATGTCATAACTGTTTAAAAAAAGGACTTAAAGTTGTTTCCATATAAAATTCAAGCAGTTTCGGAACTCAAACAGGTAGATTTTGTTACGAGAACACAGTATTGTCTGTGGTTTTTAAATAACATAAATAATAATGACATTCTCGACTTCTATTCTTTTCAAATGAGGCTTGGTTCCATCTTTCAGGATACATAAACAAGCAAAATATGGGAATTTGTTCTGCAGAAAACCCTTATGAACTTGTGGAAACTACGCTACATCCACAAAAAATAGGCGTCTGATTAGCTGTTTCAAGAATACGAATTATTGGGCCTATATCTTTTAATCAAACCATAACTGCTGAAAGATATTGTAATGAATTATTAGAGCCATTTATTATGAACTTCATAATGATGAACTTACGGAAAGATATTTCCAGCAAGATAATGCACCAGCTCACCAATATCGAAAAACAATAGCTTTTTCGTAAGCATTTTTCGATACAAGAATTATTAATTTTCCTCCAAGATCCCCTGATTTGATAATTTTAGACTATTTTATTTTTCCACATTTAAAAAATGCCATTTTCAAGACCAGACATCGCACAATCGAATAGCTTCATAGTGCTATTGTGAATTCATGTGCTGACATAACCCAAGAAATCCTAATAAATGGTTTTGACATTAAAAAAACATGGCCGTCTCTAATGAGGAAAGTTTTTGAGCGCATGTTACCTTTATAATAATAAATAATTGTAATTAAGATTTTTACAACGACATAATAGTTGATGACACGCCATAAATCGCCGTATTTCCATTGGATTAGTACCTGGGAAATAGCGGGGTAACCATTAAGTCATTCTTTATGATACAGTTAGTGTTCAATAAACACAATGTTAGCATTTGTCGCATAATTTATTGAAGTTACGGCTTGTGCCCTTACACGACATAAATATAGCAAAATACTGATTTGATGGTATAAGGACAGGAAATGCATAGCTTAAAAACTCGCAAAAATTCTGCTACTAACATGACTTCTATAACAAAAATTAACCACCAATGTGTTAAAATATGAGCAGCAAAAAATTAAATAGCAAGACCTTTTATTCAGAAACGTATATTCAACAGTAGCTGATAGGAATATTAGCGGAAGCGATGTAAAAAGGCACGCTTAAAATTTAGTAAACGAAATATTCACCATTGACATCAATGCATTTTTGATACGCTCAAGCTAACTTGTAAAGCATTTTTTCTGATATTTCGAGAATCGGAAACTTACAACAGCTTTAAACTGATTTTCATGAATACAAAAAAATACAGTAAGCGACGAAACTAGACACACTTTTAGATTTGAAAAGGTGTGAATTATGAAATTATTTCTTTGATTTGCGCGTATATTTCAGTATAAATTAATAATAAATTTAAATAGTAAATAAAATAATAAATTAAAAAAACAACTGTATGAAGAAATAATATATTATAGACCAGGTAGAGAAAGCTCTTATTATAGTCGAGCATACAGTTCACTGCTGAGGTGCTAGCCGAGGCAGTAGAATGTGTGCGAGGCAATTAATATGCTGTCGCTGCCGTTTATTAGATACTATTTTGTTCAAGCGTTTAATTAGAACATTTCTTTGAGATTTTGTAAATCACTTTCAGGTTAGGCTCGAGTGTTTTAGGTTAGTCGCGCAAATATCTATCAGAATGAATTTTCGATGCGTACCAGGGAGAATACATAGAGGGAGACACTCTTTCCATGTCATTGAAATGTAATTTTTTTCAGCTTTGCCGTACAATAATAACTACAAAACTGCCGCCGAACAAAAATGAACTTTTTCAATATAACGTTGTGAATAGTATAATATCGAAATTATGATACGCTTGAAGAATAAATTTTCGTACCTATTTATAAATATAAAAAGAGGTGACATCAAAAGCATTCATATCCCATAGTTATTCAACTGAAAAATCTTCATACTTGGTAGCTTTTATATCAGGTTGAAGCATAAGTTCCTAGCGTTTTTGGTGTTTAGAATTAGAGTACCACGAAAAAAATTGCTAAGTATATGTTAAACTTATTTTCGTATAATAACGATAATAAGAATAATAACAATAAAACAACAGAACATTGATGTCCACCTTAAGATTAAATACGAAAGACATCATGTTATCTGAACATCGAGCGAAATCATGGAAAATTCCACAATCATGGACAAAATTATCGAATATATTTTCAATTTTTTTTTTGTATATATAAATTTTAATGAAAGAAAAACATTATACAAGGAAGAATAGCTTATTTTTTACTGTTTACCTAACGAATATTAATTTTTAATTAGCAGAAAATCATTAAAAAAATTAATGATAAATTTTATGAAAATTTAGGATAATTATTCTAAACTTAAATGCAACTCGGTTAAGCAAATACTAGTCTTTTGATTGAAATAAGAGCATAATTAATAAGGAGTATTCCTTTCTCAAGCTCGAATTACTGCTTGCATCCTTCTTAATATGTTACCAATTAGATATATTCTTGAGGAATTGCGTTCCATTCATATTGTGTTGCAAATCGAAGTTCTTCTATTGTATTTGGAATAAGATTTCTTTGGCGTAAGTGGCGTTTTAGATGATCCCACACGTGTTCAATGGGATTCAGGTCTGGACTATACGGTGGGTAATCTAATTTTTGAATCTGAGCTGCTTCAAGGTAATTAGTCACTATGCCAGCTGCGTGTGGTCGAGTGTTATCGTGCATAAGTACGAATCTGTCGTATCCAATTTGGCCCACATATGGCAAAACATGATCTTGGAGGATGTTTTAGATATACCAGTCACTAGTTATATGTACTACCATTGGCTTCCACAAGTTCGGTGCGTCCATTCCAGCTGATGCCTCCACAAAGCGCTATGCCACCACCTGCAAAACAAACTCTTCTATAGACATGATTTCGCCCATCTGGCTTCCATAATTGGATTCTAGTCTCATCAGTGAATAGAATATTTTTCCATTTCTCGATATTCCACTATGTGTTCTGGCAAATTGTAATCGAAGAGTTTTATGATTTTGGAGAAGATGTGGAACTTTGACAGGCAGTGCTGGCTTTAAAGCTACTTTTTTTAGTCTTCGTCTAACCGTTCTCAAACTAACATTAACATATCTTACATTTAGTAACTCATTTTTGAGATATGTGGATATCAAAGTGCAATTTCGTGCAGAATTTAGTGTCAAAAAACGATCATCATTTGCTGTTGTGCACCTTTTGCGCCTTTGGCCGGGTCTTCGTATGAAATTTCCTGTCTCTTGATACCTTTTTAAAATATTCAATATTGTAGACTAACCTCTTCTGAGACGTCGTGCGATATCTTTCTGTCTAAATCCTTCGTCACACAGAGTTACAATTTGTGCCGCTTCAGCTTCACTGCAGTAGCTAACTGGTGGCATAATGCTTGTTTTTAAGATGAAACTACAAACGAAAATCACCAACACTTACTTAATTTCACCGCAACTACGTTAATTCACGTTAATTCTTAAATTATGTGAGGAATTTTTAAATGACGCAACGCGCGATATGCAATATACGCCAATAAATTCATTAAAATGAAGTAAACATCAAAATATTTTAATGTAATAGAATATATTCATCTACTAGATTCACCTATAACATCAGCACATATATAACTTTAAAGCGATAATTTAAAATTATATTTGAGTAATAGAGATAACAAAAAATAGTCGATAATTTGTCCATGAGTGTATGAACACATCTCTGAATATAGAATATTAAAAATGCAAACGTTTTAATTCTTGAAGTTTGAAAACTTGAAATCGAAGGCTCCATCATTGCGATCCAAGTGAGTTATTACTACACATTTATATCAGACAACACAATGAAATTGTTCATAAGCGACGCCACCTTAATACCAAACGCGAGTGCCTTACTCATTTACTCACCAACTGCCCCATATATGCTAAAACTATGTATATAGAAAGGAATAATAACGCATTAAAGGAGCTAAGTTACACGATGAATTTTGATGAGATAAAACGACTTGGAAGTTCGAATGAGAACGTCATAGAAAAGGAAAAGAAGGAGAGAAAGAAAGGGTTTTTAAATTGGAATGTAGAAGATCTGGCCAAATTATAAAATAAACATTATTCCTGTTATTATAAAAGCCGCGAGGAGTGTACCTGCTTATCTGATGTGAAACGTTCCTACCAATTCAAATTCCTACCTTTCAAAACGACGTGTGCCAACCAGTTGCGAAAATTCAGAGAAGTTTGCTGCTGGGCTCGCTCCGTTGTTGAGGTCGGGATTGATGCATGACAACATCTAATCGCTGTAATGGGAAGATGCCGAATACTTATAAGTGCCATGCTAAATGACGGCATGGCTGCAGATGCATCAGACGAGGTAGGTGTGATGCATCCACAAGCCGACAATGGTGAACATCAGAGTAGTCAGAATAACAACTAACAGTGTTAACCTTGGTTTCCGGCTTGAACCGCGTCGAGTTAGGCGTAATTGCCAACGTTTCGTCCACTGTTTCAAGGGACATCTTCAGAGCTGTACGTAGATGTTCGTCGTTTCGCAGTAGCTTGAAGAATGCTATGACAGAGACCGGCACAACTTATATAGGGGGACTTATATAAGTGACCTGCTATTAGCTGGGGACAATGAGCCAATGGAATGCGTCGTATGGGCGTGGTAATTCTTAGTAGAGTTCAGTAGAGTTTGCCACGTCGGATGTAACGTATAGCCATCGTCTCTATTGCGATTGCGGGAATGTTTGTAAATTTCAATAGATTCACGGATTTTCCTAGGGAAATAATGCGATTCACGGGACAGAAGCTTGACATCTTTGTATAAAATTTGATGACAGGAGTTGAGTTTGTGTTCTGCCAGCGCTGAATCGGCTATATGTAACAGTCTAGTACAACGTTCATGTTCGGACACACGCACACCGACTGGCAGCTTAGTTTCGCCAATGTACACACTGCCACACGAACACGGAATGCGATACACTCCTTGTGCTTGGAGCGTAGATATTTTGTCTTTAACTGAGGGTAAGAGGTCCGAAACTTTAGAATCTGGTCTGAAGACAGTTTTGATTTGATTTATATGTAGAACCTTTCCTATATGATCGGTGATACCTTGAATATACGGTAAGAAGGCGGTGCTGATGTTAGGATCGGTTTCACTTCGAGGTTTGGGGTTACGATGTCTCACTATAGTACGGTGTATGTCGTACTATATGAGACATCGTAACACCAAACCTCGTAGTGAACCTGGCGTTATAATTATAACGCCCACGACATACACTGTACTATAGTGAGACATCGTAACCCCAAACCTCGGCGTGAACCCGATCCTAACATCAGTACCGCCTTCTTACCGTATATTCAAGGTATCACCGATCATATAGGAAAGGTTCTACATAGAAATAAAATCAAAACTGTCTTCAGACCCGATTCTAAAGTTTCGGACTTCTTACCCTCGGTTAAAGACAAAATATCTCTGCTCCAAGCACAATGAGTGTATCGCCTTCTGTGTTCGTGTGGTAGTGTGTACATTGGCGAAACTAAGCGGCCAGTCGGTGTGCGTGTGTCCGAACATGAACGTTGTACTAGACTGCTACATATAGCCGGTTCAGCACTGGCAGAGCACAAACTCAACTCCGGTCATCAAATTTTATTCAAAGATGTCAAGCTTCTGTCCCGTGAATCGCATTATTTCCATAGGAAAATCCGTGAATCTATTGAAATTTACAAACATTCCCGCAATCGCAATAGAGACGATGGCTATACTTTACATCCGACGTGGCAAACTCTACTGAACTCTACTAAGAATTACCACGCCCATACGACGCATTCCCCCCCTATATAAGTTGTGCCGGTCTCTGTCATAGCATTCTTCAAGCTACTGCGAAACGACGAACATCTACGTACAGCCCAGAAGATGTCCCTTGAAACAGTGGACGAAACGTTGGCAATTACGCCTAACTCGACGCGGTTCCAACCGGGAAACCGAGATCAACATCTAGAGAACGACCGCGGAAACCTACATTTAATAGTGTTGTTAACATTTAATGGGATCATATTTATTGCTATTATAATTATTATTATTATTATTCTGTTGTAGATTAAGGTTAAGTACCTACACTTGTTTGTGGTTACACTTATTTGAATAAAGTTGTCAGAGCAGTACTCTGCTTAGTCGGCGGGGCGTAGCTATCGGGCTACGTCGCGTGCTTGTCGATTGTGCGGGTGCGAGGCGAAGCAGGTGGTAGATTGGGCTCGGAATAATATAACGATTAAGATAATAATATACATACAATGCCGACTACGGGCAAATATTCACATCTGTTTGCTTAATGTAATTTAGAGCTTCCCAGTATATTCGGATTCATAGTCCTTGATAGCTCAAGTGGTAGGTCCGGCAAACCATGGATGTTAGTTCGAATTTTGCTTAAGGGGGAACTTTTTTCAATTAAAAATTCGAATAATTAGCATCGTAAAATGTAGAAAGCATATTTACATAATTATACATACGTACGAATTCTGTATATATACAAAGAATGAAAAGTTATGTTATGAAAACAATGCCCACAGAAAAATGGAATTAGATGCAAGTTGTTATAGTTGCGCGACATGTGACCCAGAGGTGTTTACCTTCATACGTTAGATCTGACCATCGGTAATAGAAACGTGGGAGACGAACGCGTACAGTAAGTTCATGGAACTATTGATAAATTTTCAAAAGAAAGATGGTACACGCTTCTTCATACTTGTAACAGAGCGAAAACCATCTTAAGCAAAAATTGTATTCATTACTGACAAAATCAAATGCAGCGTCAAGTAGAAAAGAAGAGCTTTTCCGACATAACTTTTTGCTCGAGTACGGAACCCGCTAGAACAATTTGCGATATATATGGAGAAAACATAATTGGGGAAAATTATAGCAGGGAAATATTTTTCTCGACTTAAAGAAGACCATTTCGACATATACGATTCTCAACGTTCAGGAAGGCCATAGAGCTTTGATGAAGATCGTCTGAACATTTTAATTCATCATAATCCACCTTAGTCAAATCAGGAATTGGTCATTATAATGGATTGTAACCAATCGACCATAAAACGACATTTTCATTTTGTGGTCAAAGTTCAAAAACTGGGTATTGGGTTGCCGTATCTTTTGAGCGAAAACAACAAGAATCAGTGTGTCAAAATTTATGTTTCTTTACTAACTCGTTAACAACATCTAGCGTTCTTCCCCCACATTATTACTTGTGTAGAAAAATAGTGCCTTTAATTTAAAATCAAGAACAGAAAAGAATGCCTTAGCTCTAATAAAAAGTAAAATCCCCGAGCTAAATATTCATCGAGATATTCATCAGCGTCGCGTCGTCTACTAAGAATTATTTCCAAGGAAGGTAAGTATCACTGCTGAGATTCACACTCAATAACTCCGTCAGTTTGAGGCCGCAATTCAGAAAAAAGGTCGGGAAGACAACATGAAGTTAATTAGCAACATGAAAACGCTCGCCCTTATGCTGGTAACATTACAAAAGCAGCTATTCAAAAACTCAATTGAGAGGTCACTTCACGTCGCCTTATTCTCCTCACCTCATTTCATCAGATATCCATCTCTTTCGCTCTCTATCAAATAACCGAAAAATTGCCAGATCGTTGGGGGCAATCGCAAATAATGGAACAAAATATATTCTAGATTAGTTCATGTATTTTGTTTGATAACAAAAAATTGATGAATTTTGATTTCATTAAAAACACTAAGAACTCATGCGTCAATCTAATATTTCGTGCAATATTCCTGCGCATTTATCACTGCTTGACGTCACCGCGGGACATTTTCAACCAAATTTCTCAACTGTTCGCGCGGAATTGCTTCCAGGTGTAGATGCTTTCAAGCGCCTGCAAGAGCTTAGAAAGAATGTTTTCTTGCATCATATTCCGTCGTATCAATTTTGTCATCCAAATAGTTCCATAAATTCTCTATTGTGTTAATGTCTAGACTTCTTATATGTTATTTTTTATTTTGCAATTTTAGTGGTATAAGAAACCATTATCCCAATGAAAGATAAATGACACGCAAGCTTTAGTTTTTCAACAGAAAGACTAGATGCAAATTGTCCTGGAGAATGTTAACCTACTTTGCTGCTCCTAATGTTTCATCAATTAGAATTAAATTGTAACTAAAACATTCTTAGACCCTAACATTTATTCAGGCATGTTTGGTGGTGTTTGAACTGTTTCTTTATATACAGATTTTTCAGAATATTTGCGTACTCTTAGCCTTGTTTACTAGTTTCGCAATTCAAATTTATTTACCTCTGACCAGGTTATATGTTTTCAAATTATAAAGTGTTAGAAATATATTTCTTGCGAATTGCAAACGATATTTTGTAATCTTGGCGAAAATGAAAGGTTTTCTAGTTATAAGTGAATCCTGAAAAACAACCTTCTCTCATTCTACTTTCAATGGTTCTTTCTGAAATATTGATCTTCAATGCTTCGAGCTGAAATACTTCGTTAGAGGAATTACCGAATTGCTTGTGATATCTACGTGTTTGCTATACTTCCATTAATCATTGATTATTATTATTTACACCTTAGTGCGACATGAGAAGAACAATTTAAATGAAAAACATATACAGAGGTAGAGTTTGAATAGTTTTTATTTGTTTATTTATTTATCTATTTATTGTACATTACAAGAAAAAAAAATTCTAAATAGTACAATTTCATAATCCAAAATAAAATATGCACAAGTTTGTAAATTATAGTTACAAATGTATATTACAAATAGGGAGGTGCCCAAAATCCAAAACTTAAAACGATTCCACTATAACAACTACAATCAGCAAGAAAAAAAAAAGAAGAATCAAAGAAATCGCAATTTTTTTAGTAATCGTAGGAAGGCGTGGTCTGAAATATTAAGCAAATCGACTCCAGATAAAAGATTTAGTTCTAATAAAGCTCGGTTCATGGGGTTCTGCTTACCATATTCAGTTCGATGGAAATGAACAGGAAACGTGTCACCCGAGAGAACACGAAACGGTGGAACATGGAAAAGCAACAGAGAAAGATGGGCAGAACAGTCTATGTTATTGTGTAACAGCTAAAATTCAAACTTAATAAATGCTTCATGCCTTCTTTTCTCCAACGATTTAATACACAGTAGTACTCTCCGCGTAATTATATTTTTATCAATTTTTAATTTAAAGAGTATAAAGTTAGGCATTTTACGCTGAATTCGCTCAATCCGATCTATATGAACCCCATGACAAGGAGACCATACAACAATACTCGAGTATAGACCTGACCAAGGCGTTATAAATTTGTATAATATAGATGATGTTCGTGAAGTCCTTAATGAACTCGCATAACTGCACGATTTATGTATAATATGGTCTATATGTAAATTAAATGATAAATTACAATAAAAAATAACATCCAAGTCGGTAACGTGGTCAATTGTTTCCAGGGCAGTACCTTGCAACATGTAATTAAAAATATAAGTATTATTTTTCTTTGAAAAAGTGATAATATGGCATTTACCAGAATTAAGAGACATACACCATGCCGCTAGCAAATCAATATGCTCCTGAAGGGCACTACCGTCATTGCAAGAGTCCACACATTTAAATATTTCGTAGGCCAAGAAGTTGGAACAAGTGAAGTATTTACATAAATCATTTATAAAAAGCAGAAAGAGAATTGGTGTTAATTGGCTGCTCTGAGGAACATTGGAAATAACTGATATTGGCCTGGATGTTTTCGATGACAACTTAACTATTTGAGTCCTACGAGACAGGTAAGAGGTAATCCACAAAATCAAGCTACCACCAATTCCATAAACACCAAGTTTGTAGAGCAACAGCTTGCGATCAACACGATCATAAGCCTTAGAAAAATCCACGAAAACGGTATCTACATGAGATCCTCGCTCCAGTGACTCACTAATATTGCAGCAAATTTGCAATAAGTTCGTTTGGGTGCTACGGCTATACAAGAAATCATGTTGATAGAACTTTTGAAATATTTGATAGTAACGATATGGAACGGTAATTGGTAATAAGTGATTTGTCCCCAGGCATGAAAACTGGAAAAATGTGAGCAAATTTCCATTGATCGGAAAAACGTCCTAATTTTATAGAGAGCTGATAAATAATTGATAAACGAAGAGATAAAGTACAACTTTAAAGAACAACACATTTTGAGGAAATATTCAGGAATACCATCCGGTCCAGGACTGAAACGACCTTTCAGAGAGGAAAGTTTTGAAAACACAACGTCGCTGTCAATGATTACGCTATTTAGTAAAAGAATTTGCGAAATGAGACAGATTAAGTTTCGAAAAATTAGTGGTCGTATCATTATGGCTAACATATACTGTCCGAAAAGAATCCGCAAACATATCACACACTTCTTCAAGAAGTCGGATAACCTAAAAATATTTGATTTTCTACATTACTACTAGAAGAAGAAGAATAGTTTTTTGAATTTAAAATCGCAAATTAGAAATTTACATCTAAGTCCTGTGGATTATTTATTTCTTAACAACAATTCATAATTTTCGTTTTTCTTTCAACTCATTAACACGAACGGCACACAAAAACAAAAGTTAATATCATTTATAACAAATACGCATTTTTCATAGACGGAAGGGTTTAAAGCTTTGCGCATTAATGTGAGAATGTTCGATCCTTTCCCGTTCGTTAGTCGTGTATGTGGGAAGTCCATTAAAATTCATGCGGAGGTGGTTACGCGAAAATTCTTCTCCTGTCCTTTAGCTAGAGAGCACGGTCATGTTGCGTGTGCTTGAGTGCTAAGCTCAGCTTAGTCGTTGCTATCTTTTACGACCTCCAATTTCAGTAAATCACTGCAAAGTATAATCTACTGCTCTACCTCAGTGCATATTACTAGACTTGTACGTCGGTAAAGTGAAAATGTCTTCTTCATTTTCCTAGTGACGAAAATGGAAACGATTGGGGCCGTAACGATAGGAAAATCCATGAAATTCTGGGAAAATAAAAAAGAAGCTAACACTTTAATAATCCTTAATTTATCGAAAACAAATTTTTTTAAAATTTATTAGCTACCTATTTCTTTCAAAGTATTACTACACAAATTTTGTATTTAAAGTATTTCATCAAATACCGCCAGTTTTAAGTTTTAGCGATTGAGATTTGATATTAAAAACTTTTATTTTGTGTCCTAAGCAATCCATATACAAGGTGTGACAATTAAATTATAAGACTGGTTGTCATTTCCACTAATTTACTGAAGATTGTTGCTAGAAATTTCCTAAATTTTCTTTAAATTTTTCACTGAACAAATCCTTCATACGAGGTTGTTATTGATGTACCCGGAATAACAAACAAAAATAAATATTTATCATTGAAAATAGTCTTACAGTTTTGTAATGCCCTCTGGTCCTCGTTACGGCTTCATCTCCAAGGCGGGTCATTAGAGGCCGGTATTATTGGTGCAATAAATAATACACTCGGAATAGTATATTAAAAAACAAGTTTCATAAGGCACCATTTTGCCGCACGAGATCAGTTTAGAAAACGAGCCGCGATAGCGGCGAGTTTTCTAAAGAGCGAGTGCGGCAAAAGGCCTTATGAAACGAGTTTTTTATACTATTTTTTCTATTTTGCGTTTTTTACATTAATAAATTGCTTAAATTGGAATTATTTAATTTGAAAGTTCAGAGTTTAATTTTTATATAAAGCATGCATTTGGTCACATTGATACTTGACATTTTCAAATTTAAATCTTGCTATCCGCGAAGTATATTATGTTACATAATATTTATTAATTTTCATTAACATTACTTGATATTTCATTTAAAAATATAAACATGTGTGACATAGAAACATATATATGTTGTTGTCAATTGTATACAACATACGTTGTTTGTGTAAAATACGCACATATATCATATCTGTCAAATGTACATAAATTCATAAAATCAAATGACAGCAATGATATTTATTTCTGTATTCGAACAACGCCAACATTGAAAAATGAAAAAAAGTGTATCGAAATGAAGCTCATTTCGATACTGTTTTGGGTTTCATAATGAGTTCATTTCGAACGCAAAATAGAAAAACAATATAAAACAATGTTCAATAAATACTTAACAACATTACATATTACGATGTTCACATGTACAAGATTGATTAGATTAGACTCGTTCTCTTCTGTCCTCAGTTTATATATCATGTCCTAACGTACTTACTTAATGTTATATTAACCTAGTTACTCACTTAAACAAGAATGCGAAACATGCAACAATTAATGAGGACGTCTTTCGTCAAATAAATGTTACTTTGAATATGTATAAATGGGTTATGTTTTTTTTAGTTATTCAAAATATCTTCGGTGACCATCGTGATGATTTTTACATACCTACGTTTGAACCAATCTTCACAGCACGATTTGGTATTTCCAAAACATGAATTTTGAACGCATCAATCACTTCTTTTGGCAACGAAGATCGTTGATCACGTATTTATTCTTCACGTGCCATATCAGGGTTGTACGACGGGCGGCCCATTGGTTCGGTTTTGACCGGTAAAATACCCAGATGTTTGTGCCGATGTGTGAAAGTTTGCATAGATGAAGAATAATCCGCGTTGCTAGTTGCCTTTTTTTATTACTCCAAGACTACTGGCAAAAATGGTTGTGTATTATTCAGAATTGATCGTTCTACGATCCTCTAGTGGCGCTATAACTACAAATCAGTTGTGGCTATAGCGCAATAAGTTATAGTGTCAAAAAACAGACGACCATTTGCTTTGTGGTGTTTCTTGCGTGAACAACATTTATTTGATTTGGTTAATATCTTGGAACACCCACGCCATCGACTACTTTGGGGAATATCCACGTCAAAATACCGATCACAATAGTCGACTGCGCGATCATGGTTTAGTTTTGCTAGATACTAGACGCGAAATCGCCAAACCAACTTCATGTATGGTGTAGTGCATATCTCTTTACTTGAGACGATTTCCTTTGCAGTGACTCGATTTACATCTCGAAACTCTGTGATTTTTGTTTATCCAAGATGTAGAAGTAATGTTTAAAGTCTAGTTTTTCTGTTTAGTCTAGTTTTTCAGATGATAAAAAGTGCCAATAAACAATTAGATGACATTTTCTTTGATTCGAGGATTTAACTATGATTTTTGTTTTTATTTATTTTAATTTTCTTAGATTCCTGTATAAGATTCTTGTCTGTGGGTTAGTTAAAACTAACGGTAATTAAAAAAACACTCTATTAACAATAAAATACACTAATCACTTAATAACTAATAACAATAGTAGCAGTATTTATCTTCACATTTATATAACAGTATTTATGTCCGCGTGGTCGCTGGTTGAATAATCCTGTCCTGTTCTTCTACGGCTTATTTTATAGTCCATAGCTCATTCGAGAGCCTTCCATATCTCGTATTATTCCAGAAGCTCTTTCTAGGAGCTACGGGAGACTTAGCGACGTGTTCGGCGCGTGATATCACCGCCAGATCATCGCTCGCCTGATGTGTCGTCGGATGACTAACATCACTTTGTCTCCTTCTTAAAGAAGAAGTTTCGTCATGAAACTTGTCATACTTTGGTCCCCTCAAACGATGACAAAATCTACAGGTAAGGCCTTTGTTGCATTGCGACGTCATATGAAAGTAGCAGTCCACTGTCTTATCTTGTCTGGGCGGAAGGGAATTTTCAGATCGATAATTGCAGACCAACTTTCCATACCAGTATTTTGGAATAACACCTTTAACAAGCTTCTTACAATTCTCCGGACCAGATGGTCCAAGCCACAACCCAATTTTGATACTGCTAATTTCAGCATGTCTTGTTGTAAAATTTGTTAACGCAAATGGACCAGAGCCGCCCATAAGGCACGGTAGGTTGGCTTCAGGCTTAACAGTTCTTTCGTGACCACATAAAAGATGGACTGTTCTTTATTTATTACTTGAAGACTTCCCAATTGTCGGTCCCTGCTGCCCTAATTCCCCGATTCTGACAAATCTCTCTTTATTAATTCTTTGGCAATTCCTTTAGACATTCGCAGATCTCGAGCTACAAAATGAGCGAGCGCGTAGTCTGAAGGCACAGTAAACAAATCTTGCTGTTTCTCGATAGTCACCCCAAATCGAGCTTTTCTGGAACCAGAATACTCCTCCATGAAGTTCTCGAAGGTTGGTTCTTCGTTGTAGTTATCCAGTTGGCGCAAGTCAGCGATTTTGTCGCAATTATCTCCAGAGTATGGGGCTAATTGTTTGAAATGCGCGACTTTTGGAATCATCTTGGAACACCCACACCATCGACTGCTGTTTGCTTTCGGACTTATAGGCATAGCTCTACGATTCGTCACCTGTGTAGATATTATACGTTACTTTTGATGCATCACGATTATATTTTTTGAGAATTTTCCTGCACCAGTCGACACGAGCCTTTTCTGAGCGATTGCATCTTTTTTACAATATCTTACGTATGCTTGTCATACTAATTCCCGGAAATACCTAAATCTAGCGGTGTGACAATCTTGCATTATCTGTTCACGCACAGCATCGATTTAGCACAACAGCCGATTTTGGACGCTCTTCTTTAAATTCGTCCGTGAACGAACACCGGACAACATTGAATTCACTAAACTAGTGATATACAGTTGTTTTAGATGGTTCTTCATCGCCAAAAGTTGATCGATTCACAATTGTTGAGATAATCCACGTCGAAAGTCATAGTAAACCATCACACTAAAATTTTTACAGATATCTCTATGACTCGTCATTTAATGTAAAAAATTGCCATGAAAAGTTGGCACAATGTTAACGAAGACTGGTGCTTTCATTATTTTATTCTATTTTGTAAAGATACAGTCATAATAGATGCCCTCTTTTAAACTACATAATATAATTCGGTCCTCTTACGTCCTACAATGTCGAGGTTTCATTAGTTTCTCTCCGTTTGTGGCTCTTCTGTACAGAATCTCGCCATTTTCTCCTATTTCTAACTATATTTTTAGCTGAATTCCAGTTTTTGGATGCTTCTCTTAATAATTTTTTGTATCGTGTCACTTCATTTTTGCTTAGCCCTCCTTCTTCTAGTCTTTCCGAATGGTTTTGCTTCCCAAATAATCTTAGTAGTTTTCTTCCATTCCTGTCTAACATCTCATCAACGTAATATCCCACGAGCGAAGTACACTCAACGTTGCGGCGATTGAAAAAATATAGAATAGGCGCGCCCATGCGATGTTACTCGAACTTACCTCTCTCTTTCTATCTTCTAGAGTTTTTTGACCTCTTTCACTTCCAGTTGCTTTCTTATACCATTATTTCTTTGCTTATCTGTAGGTTCGATCCTTAGAGACTCTTCTAGTGAATTTCATCTCAGCCATCTTCAACCTCTATGCCTCTCTCTATGACTCTCATTGAACAAACGTTTTGCACTGTATATACGCACTGACAAGTAAACAATTTTATATCCTAACACTTATGTTTTTATCGCAATTTCTTTGTGGCTGACACAGTTTTCTGTAACGCATAATATATTTTATTCGTTACTATTATTCCTTTATGTATTCTATGTCTTCCTTGCAGTTTTGCTATTTCCAAGATTTTTACAGGCATTTACTGCTCTATTTCCTAGTTGATAACCTCTGTGCTTTATTTAAAATTATTTGTAACAGGCTTTATTATTTCAGCAGTTATCATTGTAGATGCCAATTTCGAGGTGCGCTCCACTGGCGTACCAGGTCAATGCACCTTCTCCCTCCCGATCTGCAGTTTCCATAATTTCGTGTGTGATATTAATATGTACATTGAGAGCTGTTATACTGTTATACCCTCTGTTAACAAAAGATCGTAAAATATTAAAGGAGGTAGTAGTATGAACCAAACAAAAAAGTCTTAATAAACATGAGTATGAGTCCGCAAAGTAACGGTTTTGGAGATATGGAATGTTATTCTTTTTTACCTTCTTTTTTTATTTTTAAAAACTTGCAGTTTATTATCATAGCTGGCTGATAGTTTGTGAAATAAACATTAAGTATTTTACTGTTGGCATCTACTCCTAGAGCAGAAGAAGAAATTTTAGCACGGATAGAGCGTAATAGAAGGATGAGTGTTCGGAGAATATCAGCCGGTTTAGAATTAGTACTCCTGTTGTTTGGAGAATCATACACGAGCAGCTGCTTTATCCGTACCATGTACAACGAGTGCAGGAATTAAATCCACTTGATCATCAAGCACGTACGTTTTTTTGTAGCTGGTTTCTAGGCAATGATGCACCCGTTTTCTTGCCAATTTTGTTTTACGGATGAAGCTGGGTTCGCACGAAATGGAGTTGTTAATTTTCACAATACACATGTTTGGGCCGACGAAAATCCCCATGCTGTAAGGAAATCAGGTCATTTTGCTCGTTTTTCATTAAACATTTGGATGGGTTGCTGCTTACCCAAACTTTCTGCAGAACACAATTTGTGATCTTGTGGATGACATTCTTTTGGACTAAAGGCAACAAATGTGATTCTAGCATGAAGGTGTTCCAGCTCATTTTTCGATTGCCGTTAGAGAGCATTACATCAAACTTTTCCACATAGATGGGTAAGAAGGGGTGAACCTGTTTTATGGCCTGTAAGTTCGCCTGATTTAAACCCTTTAGATTTTTTTTTCTTTGGGGATATTTGAAAACATTGGTCTATGGTACTCCTGTAAATAGCCTAGAGGAGCTGTAGCTGCGAATTAATAAAAAATGTCAACTAATTCGAGCCAATGAAGAGGTTCAGATCAAGATGACGTGTCCGTTTGTAAAAGGAAGGAGGGCACTTCGAATATCTTATGTAACTTTGTTTTTGTTTTTGCTAAAAGCTTCCTTTTGTTTCTACATAATAAATAGCAAATGTTTCAAAAGAAAATAAACTTCCTTATCTCCGAAACCGTTACTTTGCGGACCCATCTTTATTTAGACTTTTTTGTTTATTTTGGTTCATACTGATACCTTCTTAAATATTTTACACTTTTTTTACCATCTAGTATATAATAATAATAATGTCAGTTAGGAATATCGAGAAAACGACCATTGCTCGACCAAACAAAGAAGTTAGAACATTTATAGTAGTGCCAAAATAAAACACAGTTCGAACGACACGTGAAGAGTACAAAGAAAAAATAGAAAAAAAATTGGCTTAAAGTCGAACGAGGAATTTTTATTTAATTTATGCGTAAAAATGATTTTGTGTAATCTACCGTTTACTTTATTATCCAATGAATCAGTTTGTTAATTCTGGAATAAATACCCGAAATATCCATTACCTAGTCGGACAGCATTATCAAATTTTCTACTATCGGTCCGTGAACGTATTGAACATAGGATGAAATCCGAATTTAAAAATTAAAATTGTGGTTATCTGTAGACGAATAAACAGATCGTAAAAAGTGTTTCACCACGTTTTGTAAATTTACAGCTTATTATATTTTACGTACATACTATAGAGCGCATGCATATCACGTGCACTTTAATTTCACTTCTCTAGTTATCATTCCATTCATTATTTTATTGAAGAATATTTTTCTACAAATATTTTTATTTGAGTACGTATTGAAGTGATATTTTTATTAACCTTAACATGAATTAATTTTATATTACACATGGTAAATTATAATATAAAATAACCGCTTTATACAAAGGTGCCGTGACTTTTCAATAGAGGGCGCTAAATCATTAAAATTGATATGTTTTTGAAGTTTGATAACTACGTTTCATACAAAATTTGAAGCGATTATATCAAAGAATCAAATAAAATACTACTTTTTGCGTGAAAAAAGAACAAAGAAAAACTGAAGCAAAATTAAAAAACTATTATATGAATTTGCTCCATCGCATGGAATAGTTCAAAAGTGGTTTGGTGCCTTTTGGTGGACAGAATACGAATGACGCTGAGCGCAAAGGTTCTTCGTTCTTTTATTAGTGAGTACCGAGGAAAACATTAATAAAGTTTGTGTTATGGTGTTGAAAGATCGACGATCAAAAGTGCATTAAATAGTTCAGATTGTATACAAGGGTATGAGAAACTCGTGCCGGTAAATTAACTGTCACAACAAAACCCTTTCTTTTTGTTTTACCTTATACGAAACCGTCAACAGTAAAGTTAACTTCGTATAAAGTCAACTCGTAGTTGAACTAGATTTTTGTAGGACATAAAAAAATTGGAATATCACTGGGTCTAAGTGTATAGAGTTGAAAGGCAATTATGTAGACAAATAAAACTTTTTTTTCTTAACATAATTTTTCATTTAAAAGTCACGTTCCCGTGACAAAATCAACGTAAACAATGTCGAATCGTAAGCGACAGATTTATATTTCGACTCGGTCCTATGCGCCAGTCATAAAACAGTGTATTCAGAATCGCAATGAAATCTCTTAGTGTAATCCTACAGAGAACATCAAGCTTGGGTTGTCTTGGCAACGGATACTCGTTTCCATGGAACCGTTGCTTGCCAATACCTATAACCTGTTGATTTTCAACATCGTAATCGTCCAATTTTATATTTACACAATGAAAAATGGATTCACCTGCATGTATTTATGATGGCGAACTGGTGAATTTCGTGTTACAACCTTTTGTTGGTATATTTTAGAAAGTTACTTTACGATGTTTGTAAAAGTAGTATAAAATCATTAAATTTTAAGAATTCCTTAATGTTTCGATATATAGGTATGACACGGTATATCATATTTATTATACAAGGAATATCAGTTTATTGATTTTTATAGCTACTCTCGTCCGTTGAATAAATTATAACAGTAAAGTTGCACTCACACTGTCATTTTCCTATATACTGCACACGACATCTGACATGATAATTGGAATTGATTTAGTAGACTATATACAAGACGTAAAGTTGGCCACGCTTGCCATTGTTTTCATGACAAAGAAAGATGTAAAGAAAATATAATAAATTGTCTATTAGATCACGTTCCCTTGAATAAACATACTGTGTTTAAATATAAAGAAAAAGAAAACGTCGTTAGAAAATATATCTAATAAATTTTACACTTTAAAACAATGGATTCGTACTGTGTAGTTCTATTATTTATTTATTTGATTATATACTACTGCAACATCAAGAAAACAACTTATATACAGGAAACGGAGTTTTAAATAACAACATACGCTTGATATAAAGTTGGCCGAAGGCGGATTTCTCACTAGTCTATAAACAGCGAATGTGATTTGATTCACATCAGTATCAATCAACAATCAATATCTATATGTTGCTCATGCAAATAAAATGTCGCCTAATCAGTAAATAGAATATTTTTAATAAGACTTTCGTTTCGTTCAAATTTTTTCTCATTATGTATCAAAGTTCCATACGTTTGTAATGGTCTTCCGAAAATATTTCCTTCATTTATTAAATTTTGCATGAATGGTACTTGGTTCTTTTCAAAGCCTTACGAACGATTCCATCAGAAGTATACAGGGTTAGGCAAATGTATGGATCTATTCGAATATTTTTGATATGGCTTGTTAGATTTTAATAAAATGTTTCACCTTTAAGTTAATGCAAATAAGGAATTCCAAGAGCATATTTATTTTTAAATCAAACTTCCGGTTTAGCTGGAAACAATGTTAACTTTTTTCTTTTAAATGAAACAGCCTGTATATTTTTACGAATTTCAATAGAGCACTGCTCTTTAGGTTTAGCAATAATAAGGTTTAGCACACTTTTGTTCAACAACGATAGAGATATCTAAGTAAATCCAATAATGCAAATTTTATTGAGAACAAGATGATGAATGAACATAAATAATATAAACAAAATCAATATCAGTTAAGAAAAGTTTTCGAAATGATGACCGTTCACTTCAAGTTTGTGAACAAACTCTTGAATGACAGTTGCTAAAGCCTTCTCACGAATTAATTGCATTTCCTCAATTATTCTCTAGGGTAACTCGTCTAGTAGAAACCACAGATTTTAAATGACTCCGAAGGAAAAATTTAGGGGACTTCAATCTGGAGACAGTGCGGGTCATTTAATGAATCCTCTACGACCAATCCACCGATTTGGGAACGTTTCGTTTAAAAAACTTTTAACATTAAGGGTATTGTGAGGGGATGCTCCATCTTGTTGGAAGCATCCCCTCACGATGTCCTTACAGGTAATTCCCCATCTTCCTTAATATTAGGAACAACCTGGTTATGTAAAAGATCTAAATATCTCTGTCCAGTTAGTGTACCATGAATGAAAAAAGGGCCAATAATTCGGTTCCTGAAAATACCAGCCCAAAGGTATAATTTTTACGGATGTTGTGTATGCGTTTCTAGTATCCAATGGGGGTTATCCATTGACCAATATCGACAATTATGGCGAATAGCGGTACCATTCAATCAAAACGTAGCCTCGTCGGAAAACAGCAAATCGTATGTACAATATTGGTCATTTTTATCACTCTTTTGCAAAATTCAATTCTACCTCCATTAATTCTTGTACTAAATGTGGCTTGTACGGATGATATTTTTCGTGCTTCAATATTCTGGCTACTGATCACCGGTCACTTATATGATAGTTTAGTGCGAGGGATGTAGTAGAAGATTGTGGTATTTCTTCTAATGCTCTAGCAATACCTTGAGCAGTATCTTCATAGTTGCGACTTTTGGTCGTCTGCTTTTCGGTAAATTTATAACACTTCCGGTCGAGTTATACCTTCTCAAAGTTTTACCAATGACAGTTCGCCGATCTTGATGCAAATTGTTAAATAAATCGCATACTTCTTCAAGAATTCTTACGCGGTCACCAAAACCAATCATCATTAGAATTTCAATACGTTATTTTTCAGTTAATTAAACCATTATTGATATTTGGACGTCTACAAAGTTAATTCTGACAGTTTAAGTCAAGTACTGAATGTTAATTCCAACATAAGCATGATTTTAAAATATTAGCTTTAATTAAATATCTTTGTCGTCGTTGAACGAAAGGGTGCCATACCTTATTATTGCCGAAATAACAGAGCAGAGCTCTATTGAAATTCGTAAAAATATACAGGGGATAAAAGACAAAAATTAACATCGTTTACAGCTAAACGGGAAGTTTGATTTGGATAGAAATATACTCATAGCATCCCTGATTTGCATTTAATTAATTGTGGAAAGTCTTATTAAAATCTAAGTAGCAGTATTAAAGATATTCGAATAGATCCATACATTTGCTTAACCCTGTATATACAGAAAGCATATAAAGTTTGAAAATCTGGCCTTAGTCGCTCCCCCTAGGAATTTGCGAAAAACGCAAATTAATTTGTTTTGAAATAAATACTTTTAGAATTACGAAGTTGTGACCTCAGGACTTTTTTAAATACAAGACCCTCCCTTTTGTAGTGGATATGAATTGATCATAAAATTCTAATTTAGTTATTATGCACATGTTCAGCTTTTTGGCCAATAGTTCCCGAGATATTAATTTTAGAAAGTAAAAAATGTAAACTATTAGTTCTAATACCAATCGTGCTATTTTGTAGGTCAAGGATAGGAAAAATAGTTCTTTAGGAAACATTCGCCCAAATCCACAGCGGTTCTACTAGATAAATATAGGGGATCTATCAAGATGACTAATTAATAAGATGATTGAAGCTCAACAAACAAATGAATAATAAGAGGGTGGATCCACCCCTGACCCACTAACAATAAAAAATTGGCAAATATTTTACTTTTATTTTTCAACATAGTCCCCATTAAGGTTAACACATTTTTCCCATTGATGCTCTAGCATTTCTAATGCTTCTCGAAAAACAGTCATTAATCGCTGGGGGCCAAATCTGGCGAATATCGCCGATGATCAACTAATTCTAAGTCTGCTTGAGTTATTGCAGCTGTTGCAATGGCAGACATGTGACTGGGTGCGTTATCCTAATGCAAGCGAACACCTTTGCGCAACTTTCCCCGCCGGTTTTCTTTTAGCAAGTCACGTAATTTGGGAATTAAGTTGGCATAATAAGCGTCTGTACGTAATTGTGCCCCTCCTCCACAGGAAATCTACATCTACTAAAGTTACGGCTCCAGCATCCCAAAGTATGAATAACCTTCCCTGCTGAAAGGTGCATCTTGAATTTTTTGTCCTTTCGAGTTTACTTGTGTGCATCTGTTAACATTCCTGGTACCCATCTTGCAGACAATTTTTTCATGTTCAATCCGGCTGTAATTATATTATATACCACCTGGTATAAGAGACCAGTATTTTCAATTATTTGTCTAATTATCACATGTCGATCTTGCAGCACGAGATCATGGACCTTTTTAACAGTTTCTTGGGTAGTGACGATTGTGGACGCTCCACTTGCATGTTCGTCTGTACATGATTGTCTACCACATTAAAACTCACGACAGCACCTTTTAACTATGTCATATCATATTGCAGATTCCCCTAATGATTCACCAATTAGTTGGGGTCATCTCTTTTAAACGTAAGTATTTAATCATCGCTCATTGCTCGACACGATCTATATTGATACTGACTCTCACGACTCTCGACCTCGGGCGTCTAGGTAGGCACGCTTTAACAGGTTCAGACTTGTAAGTTTCTGGCGTTAGTCTATACATAGCAGGTTAAAATGCGACGTGAAGATAAATAATTGTTTCGATTTATAAATGGATCAGGGGCGGAGCAAAGGGATCAGCTTTTGTACATATGATGATTATTTTAAACAACACCGCATCAGAAAAGCTTTATTGGTTGCCAAGTTCCAGGATGGTAGAAACATTTCATTACGCACTAACGCGCTTACCCTGATATTAAGGAATTATTGCAAGTAAAACTAGTTACTATTAAGATAAAATAAAACAAATTTTATGAATTTCACTTTTTAATTATCACTGTAACGAGTCGTTTCGCACCAACCTGGGCTTCGTCAGACATATAACTAACTTATTTACAAAATATTTTTTATATTAAACACAAGTAAACGGTAACAAGCAAAAACACATGTTTTATTTTAAAAAATAGTCAGAGGGATGGGTACTTTTTATTACTGGATGTCTATACACAAAACTTTCGCTACGGTTTATACAAAATGTACTGTTCTTAAGTAATAAAACTAGAGGTTTACATTATATTACAGGGAGGTAAAGAATTCTATGAAAAAATACAAAAATACAATATGTAACTGTCTGCATATCAAATAAATAGATTGAGTAAGGGTGAATTATTTGTTTCTAATTGATCATTTAAGATCTTGTCAGTTTTCTTTACTTTATTGATTTCAAGTGACTCTAATAAATTAAGTTTTTTGCCCTTATTTTCTACATGTAATATTTTAAATTCTTTGTTAAAATTGTGGTTCGTTGAATTGATATGAGACGCATATGAAGAGTCACTTTTATTATTTCTAAATGAAGAAAAACGTTCTTTGACGCGTATTTCAAACGATCTGCCCGTCTGTCCGATATAAGTCATAGGGCAACTACCGCAGGTTAACTCATAGACCCCTGACTTTTTATTGTTGTTTGTTAAATCCTTATTGTTTTTTATAAATTTGGATAAATTGTTATTAGTTTTATACGCTGTATTAATGTCAAACTTTCTTAAATATTTACAAATTTTTGTGCTTGAAGAGCCTATAAACGTGATCATTTTAAATTTTTGGGTGTTATTATTTAATATTGGGTAAACTTGTGATATGGCTTTTGTACGGAGTTTTTTATTTAAAATGTTATCTATTATATTACTTTTATATCCATTGTTGATAGCTATTTGTCTAATTAAATTTAACTCTTTCTCGAAATTTGTTTGGTTCAACGGAGTATTTATTAATCTATGTGTAAGACTGTGATAAGCCGCTAATTTGTGTTGTATCGGATGGCAAGAAGTGTTATGTATAGTAATATCTGTAGTTGACGGTTTGTGGTAAATAGCAAAGTTACATTTATTGTTAATTCTAGTAATCGTTAAATCGAGAAAGTTAATACTATTATTTGTTTCCTGTTCCATTGTAAACTTAATATTTTGATGCAATGTATTAATATAATCAAATAATAAATTTAATTGTCTATTTGTTCCTATGAAACCTAGTAATATGTTATCTACGTATCTATACCAAAATAATACATTTTGAAAAAGAGGATTTTTTGAAATAGAATTTTCAAGATATATATCGGACAGACAGGCGGATCGTTTGAAATACGCGTCAAAGAACATTTTTCTTCATTTAGAAATAATAAAAGTGACTCTTCATATGCGTCTCATATCAATTCAACGAACCACAATTTTAACAAAGAATTTAAAATATTACATGTAGAAAATAAGGGCAAAAAACTTAATTTATTAGAGTCACTTGAAATCAATAAAATAAAGAAAACTGACAAGATCTTAAATGATCAATTAGAAACAAATAATTCACCCTTACTCAATCTATTTATTTGATATGCAGACAGTTACATATTGTATTTTTGTATTTTTTCATAGAATTCTTTACCTCCCTGTAATATAATGTAAACCTCTAGTTTTATTACTTAAGAACAGTACATTTTGTATAAACCGTAGCGAAAGTTTTGTGTATAGACATCCAGTAATAAAAAGTACCCATCCCTCTGACTATTTTTTAAAATAAAACATGTGTTTTTGCTTGTTACCGTTTACTTGTGTTTAATATAAAAAATATTTTGTAAATAAGTTAGTTATATGTCTGACGAAGCCCAGGTTGGTGCGAAACGACTCGTTACAGTGATAATTAAAAAGTGAAATTCATAAAATTTGTTTTATTTTATCTTAATAGTTATAATGGAATTTCATCAAGTAAAGGCCGAAACAATCATTAAAACTAGTTACTACTAATACTACATTCAGTGTTTAGTTAGAGCAACGGTATGCAGATTATGCTGAGACGAAGAGAAAACTGCGATTCATGTACTATGCCAATACAATAATCAATATCCTACTTTCAAAGTTACTGAGTTTAATTAAAAGAGTAGGGATAGAGAAAGCATTCTAACAGGACATGAAGACCACAATAGGTTTAGAAAGGTCGCAATGTAACCAGCACTGTGGTTAATCTTGCCTAGATAAGTGTACAACTTTCATTTGGATAAGCGTAAAGGTGGTTACAACTGAATAAAAAATTAAAAATCCTAGGTCCTTCAGAGATAAATTTGGTGACATGCAATATAAACTTATATTTTTTATAATCGTAATGCATTTTGTGAAATTTGAAAATTGTCGAAACGACTCTTTAGATGCCATTTTATGGCACCAACGGAAGGTGGCGTTTTAAAGTATGTACTTGATGTATTTTATAAACCTAATACATACTATCAGTTACAGTTTCTACATATCTTTTTATAGAAAACGTGGTTTAATAGCATACAACTTTTGAGTGTAGTAATTATTTTTTACTGTACACTTTTCTATACTCTTACATTTTACATGATATTTTGTAAAATTTAGAAAACGTAAGTAAATATGAGAAGATTGAGCCTGTTAAATTTGGCTATTTTTATCGATTAATTAACATACATAAAATGGACTTAAACTAACAACATAGATAATCAAAAAGTAACATAACAAAAGCTCTAAACGCTTGAAATACTTTAGAAAAAGAATACTTTACATACGTACCCAAGTTTCGGGCGGATAAGTCGGAAATGGTGCTATGTCCTTCGTAGCTACGTGAGTCGGCAATTCGGAACGACCACGGCGAAATTTTTTGCGTCGAAGACGCTGCTTCTCTCGGATTAACAGCGCCGCCTGCATTCCTGCGGACACTGCCGTACTCATACAATAATTATCTCAAGTTTTATTTTATAATTAACGAGCCTAAATCGTTCTTTGTATACGACAATAACACGATCGACCTGTACATTATTTTTGGTATTTCGTATATACATGTTCATGGTGTATATTCACGCTAATTTACTGTCACTAATATTATAATTTTTTCACTTATAGTCAAATAGATAGCCACTAATAGTCATTTAAGGTTTACATGGTATAGATTATAGATTAAACATTCTCTTTTACGCGCGAATAAGTGTATAAATTTGCGTTATAAAATTTTATTGATGAAATCACATATCGAGTCATTATATATTTGTTTAATTAATGGCATTTAGACACCGATCGCAAGCGATAATTCCACATCCATCGATAGTTACAGCTGCTGCATTTCTTCAGTTCAATAGTAGACACTTTGCACATAGCAAGCGGCGAATACATCTTTTGATTATATGCGCTTTTATATTCGTGTAGTTGAACTATTTTTATTGTAGAGGACATTTATTATATAGTATTATATCTTTATAGACGTTTAAATGACAGATGAATCCCGGAAAAGATATGTAGAATGTTCCTTCAATTTTCAACATCCTCAACGATAGAAAGAATCTTTCTTCGTTTTTGTTTCAATTTATTTTGGTTACCAGATAAAAAGATGCATATCAAAATATATATCATATATATTAGTGTAGATTTCTCACAAAAAATATCGCGTAGATATACAATAGAATAAGCGTAAATTTTTTAAGCTTCTCTGTATAGTTAAATTTGTTCTTTCATGATTTAAAATAAATTCAGCTAACAAAGCGTATTTCGGAAAATAGTACATATATAGATAGATTTCTCGTTAAGTATAGCTTTTTTAAGTATTTAATATTTGTATTATTATATATTTTCTCTATATATTTGTATGTATACTTATATAGCTGTGTAAGTATATAATAATTTTCTATTTTGATATGTTATATTGGTCAAACGGTGGCCCCACAGTTTTGAATTCTTAAAATAAAATTATCCTGGTTATTTTCCGTCTTTTTCTTCTTCATTTAGTTCGTTTTCGTTTGCAGTTTGGGAAACAACGTGGCTTCGCTTCGTATTATGTTGCGTGGACAGTTGATAAATAACATTCTCTTGGCTATATCTATCCAGGATCGACTTTGTATTTCATTTTCTTCCGTTTATATCCTTCAAGAACTTGAAACGCGTTTATTGGGAAGTGACATTCTTCTACACTGTTATTTAAGAGAGATTCACTTATTATTTACTTCTTGAATTTTTTAATATTTTCAGTATATATCTGACAGAAAATATCATGAAACAAAACATAGATAAGCTTAGGGACGCAATTATTAAAAAATAAATGTATGTTACATAGGTACCGTTCATAATATAAAGAATAAGTAACTAATTGTCTGAAGAGACACGTGTTGAAAAGTTAATTACAATTATTTACTAAAGAAAACACTTGGTATATTTGTTTCACAAAATATATTTATTAAATCTCTAACATATGTTTCGACTTTTCAGTCTTTATCAAAGAGTTTGTAAAACTAAAATAAAAAGTACACTTCTACCACTATTTATGAGTTTTTAAAAGACTTTATTACGGCATCAATAGTAGGGGTGTTGAAAAAATCCAGCTGTGTATTTGTGACATGTCTATTAAGATTTATGGCTTTTTTAATTTCTAATATTTCGAGGACATATGTTAGAGATTTAATAAATATATTTTGTGAAACAAATATACCGAGTGTTTTCTTTAGTAAATTATTCATTATGTTTCACCAAGAGCCAACCGTGGATTCTATACATTATATTAATTACAATAATTAATAACACAACGTTTTAAGTTTCAAAAAGATATTACGTAGACACTACATATGTTTTGCCATGCGGTGACTTTATCTGGTGATGATAAATACAAATTTACAAAATTGGCGTTTATGGGTATACCGGGTTCTTTTTTCATCATTGCACATAGGTAGAGTCCCTATGTGTAATGAAAAAAAATCAATGCATTGATGGCATAGTAGGAAACCGGTTATACACCAATTTGCTTAATTCGCAATTAGTTTATCATGGAGAGATAAGAAAAATGTCAAATATTTATGAATTTTTGCTCATTCATGAATCTTAAATTACAAATAAATAAAACACACATAAGATGTTTTAGATTTACACTTTATTAATAAGATAATGACAGCTGTTTCGCTAACACAGTAGCTTCTTCAAATTCAACTTAAGACTAAAGACTCATACAATATACAGCGTTAGATCAGGTAGTTGACCCAAGTTAAAATTCTAGGAACTAATACATTTATATTTAGCTTTCTGAAAACTATACTATGTCCTACTTGTGTGAGGCTTAAGTTTAATAATATAACATAAGCAACTAAGAAACAATATTTCAATGAGTGAAAAGATTTCTTAGTTGCTTAGGTTATATTATTAAACTTAAGCCTCACACAAGTAGGACATAGTATAGTTTTCAAAAAGCTAAATATAAATGTAATAGTTCCTAGAATTTTAACTTGGGTCAACTACCTGATTTAACGCTGTATATTGTATGTATCTTTAGTCTCACAGCTGTCATTATCTTATTAATAAAGTGTACATCTAAAACATCTTATGTGTGTTTTATTTATTTGTGATATGGATATGGATACATCAAGCAAAGGTCGAAACAATGAAAGAATGTTAAATTAAATACATTTTATTGAAAAAGAGATAATTTATTTAAAGCATGAATAAAGACGAAATTGCACCTTTTCATAACAATGATAATGTGGTACCAATCGCAATTTGCAGAAGGGTGAGTAACAGAGACAGAGCTGTACTTACGATGACGTGTTAGAAAGAGACGGGAATACACTTGATTTTAGTGATGTTTATGTTTAGCATATGGCAATTTTCATAGGTTGTCCATATAACTATGCTTGAATGTTGTTGTTAGTGGTTGATGGCACGTTATAGGTTATATTTAATTTCTGAAAAATATTCGCTAAGGCTTTAACAATCGAAAAAAAACGCGAAACAATCAAAGAAAACATTAATTTGCAAAGGAAGTTCATAATGACAGATGAAGAGAGGAAGCAGCAATAATTTATCTTGAGAAAATAAATCTTATTATTAGAAATAGGCACAATGTAAAAACAAAAAAATCTGTAATTATAAAATTAAATACTACAAAGAAATTTAAATCTTAATTTATAATAATTTACAAAAATCAATTAGATATTTATATTTTGGAAAAAAATTATTGTTTGTCGAACTGCATAATCTCCTCTATCCTGTCTCTTAATATCTACAAAAGGAGGTTAATGATGGGAGATGATGAAAGAAACTGCAAGAATTTATCTTGAGAAGAAGATTATTATGTTTGAAACTGCAAGAATTTATCTTGAGAAAAGGATTATGTTTAGAAATACAATGAAAAAACAAAATCTCTAATTATAAAATTAAATACTACAAAGTAATTTAATTTGGAATTCCTCTTATCTTTTCCAATAAATCCAGAACTGCTTCTGGTAAACCTGCAGAATCAAGGTCCCATCCAAATTTCCCGCTACGAATATAGCAAACTTACTGAAACGTTGTCAAATCTCTGGTAATTATTTAATTTATTTCTCATTGTTAATTCACCTTATTTTCCAGTTATTAATTTACGTTAATTTGTAATTTTTATATGTTATAGGTACTCCTAATTTGTATGTTATAATTTAGTTAGAACTTAAAATACATTGTTAAATGGTTCGTCTTAGTATAAAATTATTTTGCGGTTATATTTACAAATATTTACACATCGCTCTAAATCACCATTCTTTATATTAGTAGTGCATTTGGCAACGTTGCTCGTATATTGCCGACATATGATTGGTTATGCTCATCCGTAAATGTCAGTTGAAATGGGACATTGATTCTGCAGGTTTACCCTGCTTCTGTGAAAAGTCCAAACCATTTCAGAAATTCATAATTTGTCCATGTATCTAAATTGTCATCACGAAAACGTACAGTATACGTTCAGGATTTGCTAAATCAACTTAATTAACTAACTCATTGACAATCATATCTTCTACTTCTTCAAAAATCTCCATTAACACACAAAAATAATTTAAAATAGACTAAAAAATTTAAAATCTCACCTAACCTAAAACATCAACAGATTATTAGATTCGGCGCTACTCGACACATCTTTCGTATGTGATCGGCGTAGCTAATTGGCAAATAACTTTGTATAGGGAGATACAAGTACTCAATAGTTTATTAGGAGAATAAGCCGCTTTTATTTACCGAATAACAGTATTAGTAAGTGAAAAGACAGGTCTAGCGTTTATTTACTAAATAACTTTTATTAGGAACCTTATTTGGAGGAGGAAAGACTGGCCCTAAGATAAAAAGCAAACCAATAAAAGTGAAAACAAATCAGCTGTTTGGAAATATTTTAAAGATTCAAATGACAGAAAACTGACTAATTGTATAACGTATGGGAAAAAATACAAGGCTAATGGAAATACCAGCAACTTATCTGACGTTTAAAATGTTTCCATTCTATCTTAGATACACACGACGACACAGAGCCTAGGCCTAGTTCATCTGCTAATTGCAGTACTTCAAGCTCAGCATATAAAGAGCCGTTTTTTTATGACAATAGATCTTCCAGGAAAAAAGAACTTGAAAAAGCTTTACTTGAAATGATTGTACTAGATCTACAAGCATTTACAATTGTTACTGATGGTGGCTTCAGACAATTTATTAAAATATTAGAACCAAGATATGAATTACCTAGTATAATATATCTTAAGTAGTAGTAAGTTAGAAGAAACTTATTTGGAAGTTTACATTCGATTTAAAATAGAAGGTTTTCATAGAACTGAAAATTCTACTGTAGCTACTTCTTTTCTGGAATAAGAAATATTTAATATTATGAAGAAAATAGATCCCGAAAATAAAGAACCTGCCTGTGAAACAGACATTAGTCCACATCAAAAGTCACTTTCATTATTTTGACTTTTACAAGAAAGAATAAAAGAGAGAGTAAAATCAATTACAGCTGACGTAATAATAACAAAAGGCAATACCTCAAAAGGGCAAATTCAAACTAGGATGTAAGTTCTCTTTTATTTTGGAAGGTAAGTTTAAAAAAATGGTAAAGTGCATTTTTTATTTGAATTCTCTTTTAGGTAACAGGATTGGAACTGATACCCTTAGAACAATGCGCTAGGAAATGCTTCTGTATTCCAGCAAGTTTAGCAGGAAGTGAGAGTGTTTAGTACAGCTGGTTTAATAATAGAACAAAGGCGTGCAAGACTAAAACCGAAAAATGTGAATATGGTAATGTTCCAAAATAAAAATTTAAAAACTATTAATACGTAATTATTTCATTAAAATTTCACTCAAGCTTTTTCTATTAGCTAAAGAAATAACTCAATGGGTTTCTACTATACTTTCTATTTATTAAATATATGAATGCTTTAGCTTTCGATGGGAATATTACGTTCGCTTCATCAGTAAAAATTATTTTATTTAATATTTATGCGTGTTCATTTAACAAATTAAACATTATATCACAAAAATCTGTTCGTTTTACTTTATCTTTCTCGAAAAGTTCGTTTGATTTCTTGTATGGTTTACATTTGAATTCTTCCAGGATTTTCAACACCAAACTGTACGAAAGTCCAAAATGCCTGGCTACATCTAAAAGTCATTCTACAGACCGTTCTTCTAGATGACAGGATTATAAATTAACTACTTTTCAATAAAACGTATTTAATTTAAGATTCATATATGAACAAAAATTAATAAATATTTGACATTAAGAAATTTTTTCTACATCTCCATGGCAAAGTAATTACGAATTAAGCAACTTGGTGTATAACCAGTTTTAATCATTACACATAGGGAATCTACCTATGTGTAATAATAAAAAAAGAACCCGGTATATACGACGTACAATAGTCTCTACGGAAGTCTATACATCCGAAAGAATAACCACAGCGCCTGACATACGTTTGTCCAAGTCGGCGATCAAATTATTACTGACGATCGAGACCGTTATAGATATGTACTAAACTCCTGGCGCGCTCCGCAATATTCGGTTCTTTAGATATGACCAATTATAAATGTACTTATTCAAAACCTAACATAATATTTGTTTCTTCTAATAACCGAATCTTGAATTGCCAACAATCTTGTTTTATTTATTTGACAAAATTGCATTTATATCAGGATTTTGTTAATTTATTCACATTCTTCTGAAATATTAATACATTATTTCGTTAAATTAACCAGAACTTAGTTACCAAAACTGTTTATTCTGTTAAAGACGTTTGTTTTGTTAACATGTCCAATATTTTTGTTCGAACAATAAATAAAAACAGCGAAATGCATTTTGTTATATTAACACCGGTACTTCTCTGAATGTAAACAATGTATGCGTGTTTATATTAAACTTATTCCTTATAATTAATAACACAATGTTTTAAGTTTTGGAAAGCTAGAATGTCGACACTACATATGTTTTGCCACACTGTGGCTTCATCTGGTGATGATAAATACAAATCCAGTTTACAAAATTAGTGCTTGTATACATACAAATCCGGAAAAGAATTACTATTAGGGAAGAGGCTGTGTATTACAGATTTAGATTTAATAGGGGAAGCTATTTACGTCAATAAGTTTTATAACTTTCTCTTTGGAAATGATTATTAAATTTATGATTAAATTCTAAATAGTGGTTGGAAAAGATAGTCTGTTTTCTTACCTTTATAACGTCTTTCGTGTTCTTTTATTCTGGCTTCAAAATTCCTCTGCCCTATGTAGATGTTTTTACATTCCTAACACGTTAACTAATAAACACCTGAGTTCATTTTTTGTCTGTTTTATTTTTGTTATTCTTAATGGATTTCAGTATGGAGTTGTTAGTTTTAATGAAATTGATTCGTTATTAGATTTCTTGAAAGTGGTCCCTACTTTTTGTGTTTCCAATATACGTAATGAGATTGTAATTATTATATTTTTTGGTTTTTATTATGGGATGAATTAAAGATAGTGTTTTAGACTTTAGTTGTTTTGTTAAAATCTCATTTACCATTTATTATATTGAAAAACCATTATTTAATTTAAGGCTATCGTGGAAATCCTGTTCTTTTCTAAATCGAAATTATCTTTGCTCATGGGGAAGTTAATTAATCTGTGGGTCATAGATCGATATGCAGACTATTCGTATGTTATGGTGTGAAAAAAGTGCATGTGCGCATAACAGACAAATTTTCTACATAAAAATCTATGATCCGCAGATTAATTAACATCACAATGAGCAAGATAGCTTCGATTTAGAAAAGACTGGCATTTCCATGATAGCCTTAAATTAAATAATGGTTTTCCAATAGACATGGTAAATAACATTTTAATAAAACAACTAAAGTTTAAAGCATTCTCTTTGATTGATCCCATTATAAAAACCAACAAATCTGATCATTTCAATCTCGTTATAAATATTGGAAATATTTCAGGAAAAGTGGGGACCATTATCAAAAATCTAATAACGAATCGATTTTATTTAAAATTAACAACCCCATATTGAAAGCCAAAGACAAATTGGGCAGGTATTTTTAAGTCAACTTGTGAGGAATGTAAGAAAGTCTACATAGGGCAGACAGGGAGGACTTTTGAAGCTAAAATGAAGAAACATGAAGGACCTTTCTAACCACTGATTTGAATTTAATCAAGAATTTAATAACTATTTCCAAATTTTACATATTGTCATGATTTTTTCCCCGAAGAACATTTTAAAAAACATTTAAGTATATTGAACTTACTTTCAAAGTTATTATTTTTGTTTATATTTTGAATTCTGTTTGAATATTTATTTTGATTTATTTTGTTGACCGCGCCTGTATATTTATATTGAACAGGAAATAGTTCGACTTGGGAGACTATGTTGTACTATGTGTGCCCGATGTCCGATCTGAATTTTCCGGTGGGTGACGGACAGAGATATCTGGTCCTTTGAATGATATTGTTGGAAATAAAAAACTTCATTTTTTGTTTCCATATTTGATTTAACTTCGGTATTTTGCTTATTAGTTCTGATGTTTTTTTAAGTATCATTTTCGTTCATTACGAGTTTTTGGTAATCTCGTGGATTTATTAATATTAAAAATTTACTCGATATCTCTCGTATTTAGTTTTTTGTGTGTGAAAGAATGTTACGTTAACGTAAGTAGAAATTTCACAGTAGTATTATATAAATTCGATTCATTGTAATTCGATTATATTTGTGCTTATTTGTAATTTTGTATTATTATTAATATTAGATTTAAAATATAGATAGTTAAGAAAACTACCATATTTTTTTTGAGGGAATTTTTTGTCACGTTGTTCTAGAATATATTTTTTGAAAATCAGGTTCTGGAGGGAGATTTTATACTTGTGTTTTAGTGCGCACGAGTAAAGTCATTTACGAATTTTGACGTTTAGTCTATTTACGTTTGAATTTTTTGGGTTATTTATTTAGATTTTTGAATTTGAGAGTTTTCTTAATGATCTATTAGATTTATTTTTGCTCGCGATTCACAAGAGGCTTTTCTTTGTGTGCGTGTCTTTTATCACACAAATTTTTTCTCTAAGCTTTTGTTTAATAACGCATTAGCTCTCTTTACACTTTGTAAAGGGTATTTTTTTTTTTAAATAAATACTATAAATTCCAAGTGTGACTTTCCTTTATTGACATATTATTTTTCCCACTTTCTCGGTCGAGGGAGAGAGAGCCCAAGTTTAAGAAGTCTCATATTAAGAAGTAGAAGTATCAGAGCTAATCCGGACATATTGTGGTGAACAGTGGACCTACCCTTTAAGCAAACTCACAGTTCACAGCAATATGTATACAAGAGAAAAGTAGAAGTTATTAGAAAGTTTGGAAATTAATAAATTTAATAAAATACGTAGAATTTTAAATGATCAGCTAGACGTAAATAACTCCCTCCCATTAAATATAAGTATATAATACGCAACCCCTTCCCTAATAGTAATGTTTTTTTCTGGATTTGTATGTATATAACCACTAATTTTGTAAACTGAATTTGTATTTATCATCACTAGATGAAGCCACAGTGTGGCAAAATATATGTAGTGTCTACATAATATCTTTATAAGGAATAAGTTTAATAAACATGCATGCATACATTGGTTACACTCAGAGAAGTAGCGGTGCTAATATAATAAAATGCATTTTGTTGTTTTCATTTATTGTTCTAACAAAAATAATAGTCATGATAATCAAAGAAACGTCTTTAACAGAATAAATGGTTTTAGTTACTAAGTACTGGTTAATTTAACCAAATAATGTGTTAATATTTCAGAAAATTATGAATAAATTACCAAAATCCTGATGTAAATGTAATTTTATCAAATAAATATATGTTCTAAATTAAAAAAATATGCTGAGTAATCGCCAAATTGTAGTCTACTACACAATTGAAGAACAATGGTAAAACCTTGAAAAATAACCTTCCTTGAGGCTCAGTTTTAGCTCCTCTAATCTTCGACATTTACATCAATTGAATTTAGAGGATGGGGAATTACAACTTACTGAAGATCTGCAAGCTTAATATTATAGAAATGGCGCTCACAACCAAATCCATCAAAATCCTAATCATATACCTTTCATTTGTGTAATAAAGAAGTGAACAGAGAGCTGAATATTGAACTTCGTGGTAGTCGGATAAACCATAACCCCCACCATAAATATCTGGGGATGACGTTTGACCGGTCTCTGATATTCAGGCAGCACCTCTAAAACTACTCAAAAGATGAATACCCACAATAATATACCATGTGGCCGCGTGCGTCTGCACTATAGCGATACCTGTAGTGTAAGCAAAACACACAGAGGTGTCCGTGTGTTAGAACGGTAAAGAAGTAGACGCAATGTTCCAATATTACAAGAGAACCTAGTATTTCGCATATCCCTATGATGCACTCGTATTTGTCCAATAAATTCACATTTATACGGTGTAGTCGCGCAAGCGCATTAGCTGTCGCTCCCGCATATGGGTGTTAGTTGCAATGTTTATATCGTCAGGGGAACTACTCGCTCACAATATTTACGTACGTAACGGTCATTTAAAAAATGGAGTATTATACACCGGAGCAAAAACTCTTTATGATTAAACAATTTTACGGTGGTAATTCCGCGGAAGTAACTCTAGCTTTATTTGCAGCTAATTACCCTGAAAGTCAAATTCCCAATGCAAGCACCATTCGTAGGACAGTTAATCGATTCGAAACTACAGTTTCTTTAGTAACTAATAAAAATAAAGTTGTTCCGGATAAGAATATAAGTGATATAGAAATTCGAGTATGTGCTTTAGTCAAAGTAAATCCCACTATATCGTCTTGATAAAGTGCCCGTGAATTGGGTATCAGCAAAACAACGGCTCAAAATATTTTACGTACTAATAAATATCGTTCATACAAATTTACAAGTTCACAAGTACCATTTCCCGATGATTATTATCGCCGTATGCAATTTTGCGAAAGAATGATAAATAAATATCACGAAAATGAATTCTTATAATACGCCCGCTGTCGGTGTGGCATTTTAAGTTGGCACGCCCATTATAGTCGACCAGTACTTACTAATACATGCATCGCGCTATCGATGGCGGCCACACGGTATGTATTACATAAACTTGCCAGAAATTTATGGGGAGCTAATTGGGAGACCTTGATAACGGCCGCCATTGCACTGGCTTACTCTTCTGCTGAATACCGTGCTGTCGTCTGGTATCGAGACTCTCACATTAAGATAAAACAACTTAACGATACAAGGAGGATTGTGACCGGTACTCTAAAATCCTAGTCTTTGGGTACTGATTCTTTGTAATATTGCCCCGCCGGATATTAGACCTGGCACTGCAGCACAGAATGAATAGTAATCTTAGCCCAATTACAAATCATTTTGATCTGCCTATACAAGATGATATAAAGAGCGTCCCCAGGACCCGACTGAAATTTAGGAGACCGATTTGGCCAGATACGGAAGTGTGAGTGATTAATGGATAGCCCTCCTCGAACAACACCCTGAATTGAGGAATAGAAATTTAAATTCGAATCCCTTGGAACCTCTGCCGGGTATTATCCTCCCACGTAGGCAATAAATAGTCTCAATTAAATAGGTTCCGCACGACCACGGAAAATGCAACTATGACCCACATAGTAAACGATTGCCCTAGAAGAAATTTCCATGCTGTCATCCACGAGCTGAGAAAGGCAACTCCTGCACAACTGGACTGGTTGAAAAATTTAGATATTAGTGTATAAATTATTTTTATATCCTTCATTTTGTCATAGAAGTGATTCAACACTAATATATAATTTCTTTCCCTTCTCATATGAACTAAATTAATAAATAACCACATTGTTTTAAACGAAATGTTTTCATAATATTAATATTGAATTGTGCATCGTTTTTAACATAAAAATTGTTTTTGTAAGGGCAAATCCAGTGGACGACCAATAGTTTTAACAGATGAAGATTGAGGCAAGTCCTAACAAATCAATTTGAAAATTATTTGTGCAAGCAGGTGATTGCATTTAATTTTTATTACTCTCATTACTAAATCTATTCGTTCTTTTTTTAGGTTTATCTTGTAATACATTAGAAAAACTTCAGTAAAAAATGTACATATGCATTCATATAGAATAACTGTTATACAACAACTGTAAATTATGGATTATGAACGAAGAGTTCAATACTGTCGATGGTTCAATGAAAATATAAATGATGATATTTTAAATGTGACACTTATGACAGACGAGGCTTGTTTTCATTTATCAGGATGTATCCATAACTAAAATTACAGAACACGGGAAACTGAAAATCCACAAAACAGTTTGCATCCTGTGAAAATTGTTATTTGGGTAGCGAGGTCTAGACGCGGAATTACTGGTCCGATATTATTTAATAATACATTAATGTAGTGCGATATCACAAAAATACTACCAACGTTTATAATATAACGCTGACGAATTGCAAAGAGGATATTTCCAACATGATGGGGATCACTACATGTTGTAGTCCTATATCATTGAATATATTATTTTTTGTTAATAAATTATTAAAATTCTTTCAATGGAGACTGTGGTTAAATAACAATTTAAAAAAGGTATATAACCCCTTACCACAATTATTAGTCGTATCCTAAATACGTATTTCGACAACTAAGTTGTCATCATCAGTAGGTAAAAACTACTAATTAAAAGTCACACATGGGGCACAGTAAAGTACAATAAACGCTTCCGCACAACTACTATACACTGCAACCCTGTAAAGACTAAATTTAACATGTCAATCTCAAAACTACGAGACAAACACTTGCCTCTTAAGGAAAAGGTTTTAAACATGTGTTAAATTATCGAACAAAGGAACGGCAGAAATTCTTCTCTAAAGGAGGCGCCAACTAAAAACGATTTTTAAAAGCTACGATGACCTACTATTAAACTTAAATGAAACACCTTATATTTTCACAAAACACTAGTATATTTAACTATATGAATATTTCATGTGCATTGTACACATCAGTAGTTATTATTTAAACGTATTATTTCGAGTACAAGTATAGTAACAAAATCTATATTGGGTAGGGGTGTAAAAATTTTCCATTACAAATGGTTAAAATGTATGGTCGTATATTGTAAAAGCCGAACTCTCTTGCAAATTCTGAGAAAGACAAAATTAAGAAGGGGCGTTACATGTGAAAAAACAAGACATCCGACTGTGTTGTGTTATATTAAATGAGAATCAATTAACGTGAAAAGGGTCTATGAATTATTAGATATTGTAGGTATATAATTTAAAAGTTAATTATATATAGGTGACATGTCCTAGTTAAGGAGTTAAGCACTTTAATATAATGTATAGAATTCACGGTTGGCTCTAGGTGAAACATGATAAATAATTTACTAAACAAAACACCCGGTACATCTGTTCCACAAAACGCGAAACATTTTACATTTCGTGAAACAAACACACCGAGTGCTTCATTCAACAAACCATTGTTAAGGAGGTAATTTTTGCATTCTTTCACGTGTATGGATTCCCACATGTCAAAACACCATCAAAAGTCTGCTAGGGAATACTAAAGATAGAATTAATTCCAATTCGAAATCAGGGATCTATGAAATTAGTTGCGCGGATTGTAATTTGAAATATATAGGCCAAACTAAACGACCTATAATAACACGTTTTAAAGAACACATAGCACATATCAAATACAATAGACCGGATAAATCAAAGGTCGCAAATCACGCTTTGAGCACACTGCACAATGTACCGATTACAGGTTTGAAATTGATAAAAGGAATTAATAAACCCCATGAACTTGATGCTTATGAAAGTATATTTATCGCGAAAAATAAACAAACCTCCTTGAATAGCGATAAATCTCCAATACCGTTCAGCTGTCTATTCACATTTTTATAAGTGGGTGGGGGAGGTAACAGCAGAAATATAGACATGTGGGAATCCATACACGTGAAAGAATGCAAAAATTACCTCCTTAACAATGGTTTGTTGAATGAAGCACTCGGTGTGTTTGTTTCACGAAATGTAAAATGTTTCGCGTTTTGTGGAACAGATGTACCGGGTGTTTTGTTTAGTAAATTATTTATCATGTTTCACCTAGAGCCAACCGTGAATTCTATACATTATATTAAAGTGCTTAACTCCTTAACTAGGACATGTCACCTATTTATAATTAACTTTTAAATTATATACCTACAATATCTAATAATTCATAGACCCTTTTCACGTTAATTGATTCTCATTTAATATAACACAACACAGTCGGATGTCTTGTTTTTTCACATGTAACGCCCCTTCTTAATTTTGTCTTTCTCAGAATTTGCAAGAGAGTTCGGCTTTTACAATATGCGACCATACATTTTAACCATTTGTAATGGAAAATTTTTACACCCCTACCCAATATAGATTTTGTTACTATACTTGGACTCAAAATAATACGTTTAAATAATAACTACTGATGTGTACAATGCACATGAAATATTCATATAGTTAAATATACTAGTGTTTTGTGAAAATATAAGGTGTTTCATTTAAGTTTAATAGTAGGTCATCGTAGCTTTTAAAAATCGTTTTTAGTTGGCGCCTCCTTTAGAGAAGAATTTCTGCCGTTCCTTTGTTCGATAATTTAACACATGTTTAAAACCTTTTCCTTAAGAGGCAAGTGTTTGTCTCGTAGTTTTGAGATTGGCATGTTAAATTTAGTCTTTACAGGGTTGCAGTGTATAGTAGTTGTGCGGAAGCGTTTATTGTACTTTACTGTGCCCCATGTGTGACTTTTAATTAGTAGTTTTTACCTACTGATGATGACAACTTAGTTGTCAAAATACGTATTTAGGATACGACTAATAATTGTGGTAAGGGGTTATATACCTTTTTTAAATTAATAAATTATTAAAATAAATTATTAATGTACTTTTTATTTAGTAATAGACTAGTCAAATACGTGACAAGACCGTATTGGTAAAAAAAAAAGATACAGGTACTAAGTGATACCAACACTTGAACAATTTTGGTTTAACGTTCTCCGCCTCCTTCCCAAATCCAGTCTCCATTGGTTGCTGTCCTCAGGCATTACATTCTATTTATTTGCAATTGATGTACACTTAGCTTAAAGCAAATTTCTTTTCCACATATCACTAGAGTTGTTATTTTTCCCCAGAGTCCTACTGTACTGAGTCTTACTCAGTACAAGTTAATATGTACAAATGTTTTCAATATACATCGCGTTTTGTAGAAAACGTGTGTCCGTAAGAAATTATAACTAGAGTGGACCCATTCGGAGCGAAAGCAGAGGCGTGACTAACAAATTGGTTCCCGCATGCGAAACATTATTAATATCTAGAGATATACTATCACGAACGGTGCTGTTATTATGTTATTAAGTAATATAATAAGTTATTATATTACTTAATACTACATATTTGTATTATATTTTGTTTATTTTAGTTCCAATTTACAGTCGTGTATTGTGTATTGTGCATTCTATAGAACAGGAAAGTGTTTTATATTTATACGAATATGAATATCACCTATATTTCTCTCAACACTGCTTTATAGAAATTATTATAATGGTAGGAATTATAATAAATTAATAAATCAAAACTAGGGAACAGCAAAAATTTGTTGACACATAATTTCTATAAAGCAGTGTTGAGAGAAATATAGATGATATTCATATTCATATAAATATAAAACACTTTCCTGTTCTATAGAATGCACAATACACAATACACGACTGTAAATTGGAACTAAAATAAACAAAATATAATACAAATACGTAGTATTAAGTAATATAATAACTTATTATATTACTTAATAACATAATAACAGCACCGTTCGTGATAGTATATCTCTAGATATTAATAATGTTTCGCATGCGGGAACCAATTCGTTAGACACGCCTCTGCTCTCGCTCCGAATTGGTCCACTCTAATTATAACTCAGCGAGAGATAAAAAAAACACTTACCTAAAATGGATGAAATCGGCACAAAGCTTACACCATTAGATAATATAAATATCTGGCCGATATACACGACCTAACACGATACATACAATGAACCTACTTATCTTTAAATTCTCAACCTTCCTTTTGTAACTGGGTGCGTATCGTAAAAAAAAATAAAACTTTTCGTAAACATCTCTTACAATAAGTAATTTCTTTGTTAATATTTAAATCTTATTGTACTGTATATTTACAAATACACGTGTATTTTTAAAATGTTCGTTCGTATATATTAACTTTTACTGAGTAGGATTCTGGAATGTGGGCAAAATATGACAACTCTACCTATCGCGCTTTCTATATATTTAATAGCATCATTCCTCACTTATGAACAGTAACTTTGTATCATGTAAGAATTTTTTATTACTCAACTTGAGTAATGATTAATATTTCATCGGCGTTTCACTAAGAGTTGTATCATGTTTAAAGACATTTTTCTTTCGTAAAGTTCTTTTCACCATAAATTCAAATAAATATTCGTAGTTAATTGCATGATTAAAATATGAATAAATTTCCATACGTTTTAGCGTAACATTCAAAATATAACTAAAAGCATTGGAATAATTTGCCAGATTTATCGCTTAAAATCATATTTATAGACTGTATATACTCAACTTAGAGGGAAAAGTTATATAACTGTGTACTATTCAGACCAATTTGGTATGATAGATATTTTTTTATTTGTTTGCCTCGAGATTGATATTCAAATATTTAAACGAAACTTAATTGCACATACGATTTTTGTAGTAATATGCCGTGCAATTACACATTTGTAAGTAATCGTTCTGGAAAAAAGTTTGGAATAGAGCCGATTACAAACGAGAGGTTACGAATATTAATAATAATATGAGGTGTGCCTATAAAATAACCATACTGATGCTGCATAAATTTTTATTTTAAATTCATACATATTTAATTATTATCTCCTTCAATGTACACCCCTCCTTCATCCCTACGCCCCTCCGTTCAAATTTTCCGTTGTGCATAACCGTGCTGAAAGTTTTCTTCTACGAGCTCGTTTACTTTTTCATTCACAGCTTCAACGGTCTTAAATCTTTTGCCTTTTAATGCAGATTTGACTTTGGGGAACACATAATAGTCACATGATGCCAGGTCAGGCGAATAAGGCGGGTGGTCGAACACTGGAATGTTATACCACAGATTATACAGATGGATCACTATGGTGAGGGCCGAAAATGAATCAGCCTGTATACAAAGATATTTGCCTAAATTGTTACGATTTATAAAAGACCGTTACAAAAATGATGTAATCATGTTCTGCCTTGACCTAGCTCCTTGTCCTTATGCCAGGGAAACTAGAGAATAGTTTCAGGCCAATAATGTCTCATTTGTATCCAGAGAAGATAATCCACCTAAGTTCCCCAAGCACGACCCATTGAAGAATTTTGGGTCTTATTAACCAGAAAAGTTTACGATAATGGATAGGAGGCAGACAATGAAGAACGATTAAGAATAAGAGTTTACCAAAAGATTCGAGAAATCGATGTTGCCACCATCCAATCACTGAGCACACAGCAGACTGAATGATCAATTGTTCTGATAAAACGTTGTGGCGTATGCATGTTATAACAGCCCCACTATTTGCTTGCTCGATTGAATTCATCGAGCAGATGTTGTCATTTCCGTCGTTATTGTGTCTATTCATTCATAAATTCTATTTTACAGTGGCGTGTTTCTTGTTTAGTTTTTTCAGTGTTATTTGGTTACAGCTATTTTAAAAAATCCGTTTTATATTGTTATATTGTATATTTATCCTATAATTTTTTATAAATATTAAATTTAATTTACTACCCTATTTTTGGAGTAGTTTTCGTTTCTTTGTTTAGTCTACATATTTATTTCTGTTCCTTGTATTTTCCTTCTATGGAGAACTCTCGTAGGGCAATCATGGTGGGATGGATTAGAGGCCATGCAGATTGGTTTCATATTCGTAATGATACCGAGATATATTACAGTGCCTGTTCATTAAGTTTAAGGCGTCCACAAAAGTGTAATGTGCAGAGACATGTTTCTTCGAAAACTCATCTAGATAACATATGTCCATCTGCAACTGATACTTAACGAAGAACTGTGTGAAGCTTTCATGGCGGTTAACATCCCATTCAAAAAGCTTAACAATCCAGTCCTCAAGAGGTTTCTTACAAAATATACTGATCGTCATATACCAGCTGAATCTACTTTACGTAAATACCACTTACCAAAATGTTATTTGAGAACCACTGAAAAAATACGAACCAACCTATCTGGTCATTATCTTTGGGTAAATGTAGACGAAACAACGGATGTAATGGAGCGATATGTGTTAAATGTAGTTGTTGGTATTCTTCATCCGATAACTTCATACCAACCATTCTTAATTTCAACTAAAATATTGCCAGTCGTAAATGATGAAACAGTTGCAGTATTAATTGATCAATGTATTCATAATATTTTGGCATCGGATGGCAACTATAAAGACCAGATGCTATTATTTTTGACTGATACGGCAGCTTATAGTTTAAAAACAGGGATGTTATTGTTATTAAAGCAATCTTCTTATCCCAATATGCTACACTTTACCTGTGCAGCACATGCACTACTAGAATAATTTAATACATCAGCGGTCATTTTCCAAATGTTGATAAGTTAGTTTCATCATTTAAAAAGATATTTCTCAAAGCTGAGTGAAAAGTTCATGCCATATTTAGCAAAAATCCAGATTTGAATATATTATATCAATTCTACACAGAACCGATTGAAATCTATACATTCGAAGTATGGTGCACTTTTGCAACATTTTAATCACGCACCCATCACCAGTTGTGATGTGCAACGGATATTTTCTATTTTTACAGACGCTTTAGCATCTAAAAGAACGAATTTAACACATGAACACCTTGAACAAATTTTAGTTGTTCATAGTAATGTTTTACACTTTCAATGTTTCACAGAATATACATAGTTTTGAGTTTTGTTCTTTGTAAATTATTTTTATTCAAAATTCGATACGCAATTAGCTTGTCAGCATTACTTTTGTTTCAGCAGTAGTTGCTGCCTGTTACCAAACCGTTTATTACATTTGCTCAGTTGTGAATTGACAGATATATATTAACTGTATATGTAGGTATGTGCCACTTACGTATCAAATTGTTCGAAACTCACGGATCGCTTACAGAAACAAACCTATTGCGATTACAAGGCAGACGCCTATAGGCTATGAATCATCAATCGGTCTCTGCTTATGAGACACTTAAGAACATTTCTGTGTTCAAGTTTCAGATCACTCATTTTCTCTTCTTTAAACGAATGGAAAAGTAAAAAATGTTAAACGATTCGAACCAAACTTGGAGATGACACTATAAAATGTCACAGAAACTTGGCGTAAGAAAATGATCCACGATAGCATATTGTTTAGATAACATAAAAAACTCGCGTCGTGCTACAAGTGACAACGACTGCGAAAGCCTACGGAATTTTAGACGTGTTTCTAGTTTTATGAAAACAAGATTTTATGAAACTATATTGCGATTTTAATATTTAGTGTATAATTCTTTAGTATTTAGTGACTCTACGAACCGCAATAATTCTATACATTAAATAACTGCTTACATTTATAACTAATGTAATCATGTTGATTCTATTTCGACTTTTAATTAAAATGTAAGAGTGACTAGTATAATTTCGACGCGGATATAGTTTTTATGGTTATCTTCTATGAAACATTAATTCAAACTTATACAATGAATACTCGTTAAATCCGAATCCAACCTTCTTTTATACGACCAGGAAAATGTTAATTACACATTGATTTTATTGTACGCCCGGTCGTTATAATATATTGCAGGAGCAAAGGTCACCGAAAAGAAAGCTATTGTTAGTCAGTTACATTAGCTGCGTTTATGTATATGTAATAACTATCAACAAACCGATAAAATCTAACTCAAATTAAGGTTATGTAATTCAATATTAAATATACTTTTATATATTTTTATTACAGAGATTTTAATTAAAAATGTGTGTAATATTTTTTCTCTTTTTAGTGTTAATGTAACGAATATATTATGGTTTTGTGAGATAGGCCACAAAAAGCAGAAAATATTAATAAAGTAAGCTTGCAAAATTACAATTGTTTCAAATTATTTCTTCGAGTTTGACAGAGTTTTGAAAGTGATGATATTGTCAGCGCGTTTCTAAAGATCTTGATAGATTAAATGAAGGAGCAAAAATAAAGAATTAAATTGTGATCGGAGAAATTGTGAGCTTCACTAATTGAGGAAACAATAAACGCTTAAACAGTAATTGTTCGCACAGATTCACGTTTAAATCTCATATCTCTCTATTATTCCTAAAATATCTGTTGGAAGTGTTTTTACCCTTTTTGTACTATCTGAATTTTTCTGGTTTCGCGGATATCATCCCTTATGCTTCAAGAATGTTGGGTTTTATTAAGAGGTCAACCAGTCGCTTTCAGAATTTAATTGTTCTGAAATCACTGTACCAGGCTTTTGTTTTATTAGGTTGAAGTATGCTTCAGTAATATGGTGTTTGCTGTTTGACGCACGACTCCTGACTTGAACAGGTTCAGAGAAAATTTCAGAAATATATTTTCTTCTGATGTGGTGGTAGATATCCAGAAAACTACAACTACCTTCTAGACTAACATAACGTCAAGTCCTTCAAATATAATCGAGAAGTTAATGCTGCGCAATTTATATACAGAGTGTTTCTTAATTGAAGGTTAATTTTCAAAGGGGCGATTCTTAAGGCTATTTTTAAGAAAGGAAATCAATATAAACATGAGTCTAGAAGTATTCCCTTTCCAAGATACAGTGTTAAGCTTGTAAAGAAAGAATCGTAGTGGTACGCCACTGCTTTTTCTTAAAAAAAAATTATTTTAGAAATGCCTATTTATTTTGGGGCAAATTCGATTCCTTGACTTCTTTTTGTACGGCGTAAGGTTTTCGCTTGCGTGGTATGATAACAAGCTAAACTATACAAACCATTAGAAAAGTAATAACCAATTACGATCTAATTAGTGAACAATTTTAATTGACTGTTTACAAATTAATAAACAAATTTTAAACGAAAAAAGAATTAGATGAAATGTTGAAAATGCCCACCACCTCCCAGGGTACATGCTTCAGCACTTCTTCTCATATTCGTACGCTCTTTGAAAAATGCCTTCAGTATTCTTTATTACACTTATGCAATTCTTCAATTCTTCTACAGTGCTGTACTGGAGTGCTGTAAAGAAGAAAAAGTCCAAACTATTTAAATCTGGGAACCTCAGAGATCATGGTTGAGATCCGCCACGACCTAACCATCGGTTATGAAATATACGATTTAAATATTCTCTAGGTTCTAGACCGAAATGAGCTGGTGCACTATCATGCATGAACCACATCCTATTTCTAACTGAAATGGCAATTCTACAAGCAATACTGGCAAATCATCTTCTAGAAACCGAAGATAGCCTTTGTGGCAGAAAAAAGGGCCAATTAAGTAATTTTTAACAATTCCAGCCCAGACATTTAGCGAAAATTTCTCTTGATGGTTAAATTAAATAACTGCATGTGGGTTTTCTTCGGCACAAATATGATTATTTTTAGTTCTATATTAGTTTCTTGGAAAGTTAGCTTCATCTGTGAACATTTTACAGTCAAACATGGAATTTTGCGCAATATTCTCCAAAAACCATTGACAGACGTTGATACGCAAACAAAATCTCGGCGAAGCAAGGTTTGGACCCATTGAATATGATATGGGTATACTTATATGTATATAACTTAAAATACGGTTTGCAATGCGTTCCATTCTTTAGATTATCAATTGCTTTAACGCATTTATTTTTTGTTTTAAAAAGCCCATCCCTAGTACTACCCCACAGTAAAATATTGTTGACTGGAAGAGCATACAAATTAGAATACAATAGGGTTTTCTGTTTGTTTATTGGGAGTCAACATAATTCTTCTAATTTGATTCACAGGTGAAATTAGTTCTTCGCATTTCTTAGCTCCAAAATTAAGGTAACGCACGTTTTTATCATTTGGTTCCTAACATCGAATGTTTCAATCTACTATACTGATAATGACAAATTGTGTCATTATTAGAGTGGACCAATCCGGAGCGATATTGGTAAATATTTCATATAAAAGCCGAAAAACTCCAATAATTTATCAATTAATATATAGATATATGTATATATATATATATATATATATATATATATATATATATATATATACGAGTATATATATATATATATATATATATATATATATATATATATATATAAATTGATAAATTATTCGAGTTTTTCGGCTTTTATATGAAATATTTACCAATATCGCTCCGGATTGGTCCACTCTAGTCATTATACAGGCTGTTTGTTCAGTCGTTGATATAATATAAACAGTATGTATAAGTACGTCAATTATTTCAATATCCGCTAAAAATTTTTTCTTAATAGTATTGATTTTTAAGAAGATGTCAACGTTTTTATGTTAGATAGTACACATTGTGTTGAGGTTGGTAAGTGAGTTCAAAGTAAGACGGCAGACTATGTGCCCATACTGTTAAATTTAATAAATAATACACATAAGGTGTATTAGATAAAAATATAGATTTTACAAAATTAGGGCAAATTTTTACCAATACTGAAGATCCATTGTACAGATACAAAGAGCGCTTTAACTATGCAAATATAACATCTCTCAACGTCGAACAATCCTTCTCAGTATATAAACATATATATATATTAAATTTATTATATTATATTAAATTTGACAGTGTAGGCACATAATCTGCCGTCTTTAGTTCAAACACATAGTCCAGTGATATTTACAAAAAAGAAAATGTAGTAAATAAATATGCCTTTGTTTGCTTTTTATTATTAGACTGGTCATTCATAAAATTGTTTCTATTGACACGCAATAACAAAGATTTGGGTTAAAGGTCGATGCATGTTCGCTTTATGTAAACATATTCATCGCTGATAAATAAAATACCTACACACCTACTTCTTCAGATATCCGATTACAAAATATTAAATTAAATAGTTATTCTTCGTCCAGTATCTTTTAATCGTTGAACTAATTGTACAAAGGTAGCTCTCGCGGGCAATTGTCTATTAGGTAATTGTTCCGCATATCGTCGCCGAGCTCTTTCAGCATTTTGTTCGCACTTACTATACATTAAAACCGTATCTACTAATTCATTATTATTGTAAGCCATATTGATGTAAGGAGACAACACAAAAAAAAATAAAATGATACAGTATTTGCCAGACACAACGTCAGTGGTTGGTACAAATACGAACATCAAAGTTTCTGCGGTAAATGTCTTAATATGATACTATAAGCACAATAGCGCCATATGTTCGACAAGTTAAATATCAGTCGATAGACAAAAATGTTTTAAATATGTCTATACGTTATATGCACGTATAAAGCTTTTGTTTCATTATGAAACAGACATGTAAATAAATTTACATATCTGTAACTGTATACTTGGACAATACCTCGTATTTTCGGCATTTACTTCTGCTTAAGACATATGTTTCTGCCATTTATAGGCGTCGTCAGCTAAGCTAATGAAGCAATGTATACAAATGATACAAATCTTTATAAATAAAATCTGTATCTGTATATGACATTAAGCCGAACCGCTCATCAGATATAGCAAGTTTCATTCTATAAGGTGGCACTTATTTACGAGTGACATCTTACGGACGAAAGAGACTATACCAAAGAAAGCGATCTTTCGATTGACAAGCTATGCTCATTATTGCTCATACGAACCGAAAGGAATACGGGTGGTCCTTCTAAAACGAGCCAGGTGGCGGTAGATATACAAAAATGTTTTAAATATGTCTATACGTTATATGCACGTATAAAGCTTTTGTTTCATTATGAAACAGACATGTAAATAAATTTACATATCTGTAACTGTATACTTGGACAATACCTCGTATTTCCAGCATTTACTTCTGCTTAAGACATATGTTTCTGTCATTTATAGGCGTCGTCAGCTAAGCTAATGAAGCAATGTATACAAATGATACAAATCTTTATAAATAAAATCTGTATCTGTATATGACATTATTTGCATGTCTGTTTCATAATGAAACAAAAGCTTTATACGTGCATATAACGTATAGACATATTTAAAACATTTTTGTATATCTACCGCCACCTGGCTCGTTTTAGAAGGACTACCCGTATTCCTTTCGGTTCGTATGAGCATAGCTTGTCAATCGAAAGATCGCCTTCTTTGGTATAGTCTCTTTCGTCCGTAAGATGTCACTCGTAAATCAGTGCCACCTTATAGAATGAAACTTGCTATATCTGATGAGCGGATCGGCTTAATGTCATATACAGATACAGATTTTATTTATAAAGATTTGTATCATTTGTATACATTGCTTCATTAGCTTAGCTGACGACGCCTATAAATGGCAGAAACATATGTCTTAAGCAGAAGTAAATGCCGAAAATACGAGGTATTGTCCAAGTATACAGTACAGATATGTAAATTTATTTACATGTCTGTTTCATAATGAAATCAGTCGATAGCATAAAACTTACGTAGAAGGCGCGCGCGCACACACCCGCACACACACTTACACTATGCATGCAGACAGTCTTAAAAACATTTTCCTATATTTTCTTCTTTTTTTTCCGCGCTTATTTGAAAACTTTTTGTACGCGATTTTTTGGTAATACATTATACAATTTGGGAACTTTATATCCTCCAAATTATGCATACCAGTGATCAAAGACCCTGTATACACATCAAGGATAATGACCCCTAATAAAAACAACTCTCTACTTGAAAGGCGGCAATTACTTTATAAGATGTTGTTGGAGGCTGATAAAGATAAGTTATAGAGAGCAAAAAAAGTTGGAACTATCATTGCTGAACATTGTCAATTTCGTTGTCTTATGGTATTAATTCAGGAGTGATTGGAAGAAACACCAACAAATAATATTGCAACGTGATAATGCCCGTCCACATGATAATAAATAATAAAATATATACTGAATCTACAAACTATCGTATAATATATTTCAACTAAAAGTATTTAAATAGGTATTTATTAACATTGTACACGTCTGATTCCATTTGAAAATTATTAATATGAGAACAGATATACAAATCCAATAATATAATATACTACTAGGAATTATTTGTGCAAAAACCAAAACATTTTCAATAATATAAAAATATTGTCAAAAATAGCACAACACAAGTTCATATTTGTGAGAAAATTGTGTGATGTCAATGAGCGGCGCTGAATGTTTTTCTATGCCGTCTTTTCTGACTTGATTGTGTGTAGTAAGGGAGTTATTTTTGTGAATTTTGTCTATCCCAGCGTCATGCACTGACGAGTCTATAGCAAGACGAAACACGTGTCTGCATCTCTGGATAGCAATTTTCACATAATTATGAACTTGTATTGTGTTCTCCACACCCGATTTTTTATATTTTTAATTTATTAATAAGTGTTTTTAAGGGACGGTGTCGGTCTGGTGGGTACGTCACTAGACTATGAATCTCATGAACTGGGTTCAAACCCTGGTCTAACCAATAATATCAATGGCGTTTTTCGGTCATAGATCAACCCAGGTTGACACTGATAAAAAATGAGTACTTGAAGATAAAACTCTGGGGTAATTATAGGCGGTTGGTGCATAGCGTCAGCTATGCTATCATCCCAATGTAGCGAACGTTTCAAGTCGTAACAAATCTACTATGCTACTACCTCAAGAGCCTGCAAGGCTAATTATGGGTACTATTATTATTATTGTTAAAATTGTTTCTGTTTTATACAAAAAATGGTGAGATTTTGCTCACTCAAGTATACCAAAGAAATTTTAGTACATCAATACGTTAAGCACGTATTACGCATTTGTTACAAATGCATTACACACATATGTATCTGTACAAATGGTCACTAGATTATTATCTGGTGCCACCTGACAGGACAAAATTTGCTATACCTGTGAGGCGATCCATCAAACTTTACTTCACTAGTCAAACTGACGAAGTTTATTGGGACAGAAACACGTGTCTTTGGCTGAAGTAAATGTTGGAAAATACGAGGTGTTTGTCCATGTGTACAGATACAGACGTGTGTAATGTATGTCTGTTTCACTCAAGTATGTTTCAAATTGTTTTGTTGATTACTTGTGCTGTGTATTAAGGCTCTACGCTATACCCGGCAATCCCACACTGAAATGACTGTATTTTTCCGGCCATTTTTTGGCTTCAAATTAAAAGTTGAAAGACCGCTCGATGTATGTATGACCATGTATCAATAAAAACTAGGTAGGTATTTACGTTTTTTTCAAAATTTTTGAACGGTTTGACTTTTATCGGTAAGAAACAGAAAATCTATCCGGACAAATTGAGAGATAACCAGGCCAGCTAATGTAGTTATGAAATGTGTGTGTTGTAGGTAGTTATAATATCTAGGTAGCTATACAGCCCGTTTTTGTCTAGATGTAATTGTTGTTTAGTTATCAATAAAAATAAAAGTCAAAAACAGGCAACCCGATACTCAACGTCCCCGAAAATATGCAGCCCACATTACAGCACACGTAGGTACCAGAGTAGGTACCAAGACGTCCTGCTGAGAGGGTCGAAGGATTATGTAAATTGGCTCCACAGGCTTCTACCTATAACAATATTAACTTATCAACCAATAAATCGGCGTAAATATTGAAATAAATGCTGCAACTGGTTCAATGGCTAATTAAATTACCTTTTATTCAGTTTTAAGAGAATTTTGATCCATAATAATCACCGAAAATTAAGTGCGGATCGGAGACTAAACATCAAAGATGAATTTTCTAGTCATTTATATGTGAACAAACTAATTTGCAGCTAATAAATTACTGTATTTACATAAGTAAATAGTTTGTATTTAAAAAAAATTAGAATAAAAAATAATTAGAGATCTTTTTTCATAATACTTCTTACAGATTGATCTCTATGATACCTCGCGTCAATTATTTCTGGAAGCATTGCATTCATATAAAATTTTTCCAGATGTTCAATCATATGATGATTCCGGAAATCATCATTTCGTTCTATTACTATATATTTCAAATCGTGTTTAGTATAAACTACGAAATAACATTTCTCTCTTTTGGTGATGTGGAGTTGTCCCAGCACTTGATACATATAATTATCAAAAGTTTTTAGCAAAATTTTGTTACTATCATTTGCATCTAAGGTGCAATAATTAATTAATTTTTCGTTAATGGCTTCATGTATTAATTTATCACGCGCTGAATAAGGACATTTTATTTCGACAATAGAATCGAATCCAATTAATCAGTCTGGAGTGGCACCTAAACATTTTTTCTTCTCGTCAATGAACAAACCGCATGCCTCAACTTTCAAATTTGTAATTTCCATAAATTTTTGCTTGGCCCTTTCTTCATTATCTATGTCATACTGTAGAGAATGTGGTAGTTTTTTATTATTGAATCTATTAGTATACAGCATATGTTTTATTGTACTAGCCGTGTCTGTTTTTTCTCTCATTTTACAAATCTTGCCAAAGTTACTTGCCGTTAATCTTATCTGTCTCTCTTTTTCCCATTCGTTGTTATGTCTCTGATTCACCGTCCTAATTTGAACATTATGACAATCAGATAATGACAATTCATCAAGAAATTTTTTTCTCTTGCTTTCGTATTCCGGAATAGGCATGTCAGGTACCACGATTTTGCACGCTCCGTAATCCGAATCAGCACTTTGAATTCGAATTTTATTTTTTTTGCTTTTCTTTTTTATTGCTTGATTTAGTTTAAGATTTTTGAATTTTTCCAAATATACACCGTTAAAGTTATCCCCATTAGTTTTCTTAACAAATGTATATACAAATGTCTCTTTATTATTATAATTTATGGCTGCCGCAAAACATCTCCCTTGGTACGAGCCTCCCAGCGAAAAATTTATTCTTTTTCCTCCCACGAATTTATTCACAACAGAATTGAAGGATTCTACGGCGTTATTGTCTACGTCATAAAGTAAACTGGAGGATAAATTGGCTACTCTATTCAAAGACTGAAAAAATATATCATATAGAGCACTGCTTTTGAAATGTTTGTAATCAATAGTATTTGAATTGTTACCATTGTTACCATCTTTACTACAAAAATAGCTAGCACAGTTACTATGTTCTCCAAATATGTGGGCAGGTCCATTGAGAATATCATTTTTTAAGTTTTCAATTTTTTGTTGAAAAGAAACATTTTCATTTTTGCGTTACTTTATGGCACTAACTACAGCTGCCCTAAATTTAAGAATATTCTGCCGTAAAAAATTTCGTATACACATATCTGATCGAGGAGTTTTTGAAATTTCTCGTATTTTCGTACAGAAATTTCGCAACACATGATTTCGACACTCAATTTTTTCAATAAAATATGTTGGTCCGTAAGGTTTTGCTGTTTGAATTTTTTTATATACACTACTATCCCCATCACCAATAATAGTTTTATATCGCAAATTATGCATTTCTATTGACATTCTAAACCCATCTAGAATAGCTGCTTCCATAGAAGTTGAAGAACTGTTCCAGTTTTGAAAACATTTATGAGGAACATTTATGAGGAACATTTTTTTTATCCTTATTTTTACAAAATTTGCACATTTTATTTTTTACTCCTACGTACATAACTTTTTTACTTCTGGTCCCAATTACGCACTCAACGCCCGAGAGAGCGTTATAATTAGACTTGTAACTTCGTTTTGACCAAGCTCCATCCACTATTACAGTTATAAAAGGTATTCCGTCGCTATCAATTTCTCCTGCTTCAATTGCCAACTTACGTTCTTCCTTTCCTGCAGCTAGCATTTCTTTTAATGCTAACTCCTCTGTATTTTTTAGCACTTTTTTTCTATACGCGCATACGTTGCTGAAGACATTTGAGGAATGTCTAAAGCTGCGGAAAATTCTGTTAATTGTGAATGACCCGCCCCTACTGCAACAGTTCCACACACCGCTGCTTCATTTACTCCACATTTTTTATTTTCATTTTCAGTACTGAATGTATCGGTTATTCCACACATGTTGCATTTATACGTAAAAACACTTTTAAAACCAAAATGTTTTTCCGCTTTTATTTCTACATTTTGAAAAGTACAGCCAAACATATCATGTCGTATTCCTTTTAGAACAGTAAACAGATGATTTATATCAACAATCCTACGTCCAGTAAGAGTAAAATTTGCAATATTGTTTATATTTCCTGTTTCAATAAAAACCTCATCTGATATATCCGAATCAAAACTGTCGTCGCGTGCCGAATTTGTCTCAGTGAAAACAATTTCATTATCTACAATATTATCACGTTGAGACACTATACGATTTTTTATCCGAATTTGTTTCATCAACTGTTTTCTACTTTTCCGTTTTGCAGCGGTTGTCAATCTTTTTTGGGAGTGAAGTCCCATTGTTGTTTATATTTCAAAATTACAACGGTCACCAACACTAATATCATATGGTCATATCGTTATCGAATTATATACATTTTTCCAAGTAACCAGGTGATTAACTTTAAACGACTAAGAAGGATTAGAAAGCCAGGTAATGCCGTAACCACTTTTAGAGGAAAACAAGTTAATATATTTGTTTGTCTTTTACTTTACACAAGCATCTAAGTATTTCAATTAGGTATGTATGGGTAAAATTGTGTAGCTTTACTACACTACTTATTTTATATTAGAACCTATTAAGTTACATTTGTTATAATAATACATCTATTCTTTATCTACGATTCAAAAAATTTTAGGCGGAAATACACAGATCATCTATCTGCTGAAAACAAGGCATAAATAAATCCCAAGTAGCTGATGTGTCAATAATCAAATTTGTTTGCTAATTTACATAATCCTTCGACCCTCTCAGCAGGGCGTCTTGGTGCCTAGTCTGTTGTAGTATGCTGTAATGTGGGTTGCATATTTCTGAAATGGTAATTTTTCGGGCACTAAAGTAGACCCTTAAGGTTAGCATGATGGTGGATTGCTTCAGAATGATATTGTTTTGCTTGCGGAATAGTGTACATTTAATAACATGTTACCTAATTTTAATAAATGCCATATTGTTTATCGCCTTTTCAAGAAGTAATAGTACTTATGTCATTAATTATAAACTTCACAATATTACTTTGAAAAGGTTTAGCCATATTATCAACTTGAGTGTCAGTTTTGACTCTACTCAATTGTTTCACCTACATATTGATGATACAAATAAATCCCTATAGTTAGATATCATTAATCAAACGTGCATGCGGAGACGAATATCACTTCAATCATAGTTATTTCTAACGCCTTGATCAAGTCTATACATGAATATTGTTATTTAGTTTGGTCTTCTTGTCACGCAGTTCATATAAATCAGATCAGCGAATCGATCATAAAATGGTTAATTTGATCTATACAAATTAAATGTTGATGAAAACATATAAATATACAGAAAGATTATTTTCAGAACTTGAATCACTGAAGAGCAGAAGGCGTAAAGCATTTATTAACTTCGGTTTTCTACTTCTTCATAATAACTTGATTTTCTCTGACCTTCCTTTGTTGTTGTTCCAGGTTCCTTCAATTCATGCTCTCTCAGATTACACGTTGAATATTCGTTTTCATCGAACTGAATATAGTAAACACAATCCTACGGATCAAGTGTTACCAGAACTAAATCTTTCATCTGAGATTGACCTTTTCAATATATCAAATCGGTTCTTTATAATCTGCTTTGAAATCTCTGTACTTTTCTTAATTTAATACTAGATAATATATATTTCTTTGTGTTGTAGCTGTTATAATAAGTAAGTTAGTTTAACTTTAGATGGCATTCAAATTGCATATTGCATATAAAAACATTAAAAACACTTATGTACAGGGTGATTCGTAAAGTAAGCTTCGTTTTTGCCTAGTGAGGATAACAGTGGAGATACAAGCGCGATCGCAGCGCTGAGCTACAGTCTGGTTTAGTGTGAGTCTGGCAATACTATTAAGAGAATCGTTCGGACATTCTTTCGTTCTATTTTCGTCGTTTAAAATGGATACTGCAATTTAAAATCCCGCCGACTGTGAATTGCCTGCTAAACTATTTTGTGTGTAAAGAATATGAAGGCTGTGCAGATTCATTACGAACTTTATGTCAACTTTTTATGCTGAAAATGTCATGAGTGACAGTTTGGCTAGAAGACCGTGCCGTATCTTTTGATAAGAACGAATTAATGTCCTTGTTTGTTGAGGAAGGCGACATTCCATTGGTAACTTCGCGTTAAAGCTGGAAAAGTGTCGAATATTTCACAAAATCTAAAAAATTTAGAAATTTAGGAACAAATATATTGCACAAAGAAGGAATGATGATGTGTTTTCGTAGTATATTTTATAGATACATTCGATAAATTTGCTAAAGTAAAGCCCCTGTTGGATTTACTGAATGGTAAATTTTCAGAATATGCTGGTTTGATTGAATGCCAGTATTGACGAAGCCATGGTATATTATGCCCGTCATGGCTGCAAACAATTTATAAGAGGAAAGACTAAAAGATATGGGTACAAATTTTGAGTAGAATGTACGCGATTAGGTTAGGTGAATTGGTTCGAACTATACCAAGGTGCAGGAACACACATTTCAGAAAAGTATAAAGCGTTTGGGGAGTTGGCGTTGGTGCTGGTGTCGTACTCAAATACACGGAAGTATTGCGGTCTAAATGGAACAACGAACAATTTCAATTTTTTCTTTGATAATTTTATTGAAAGTGTTAAATTAGTTAACCTTTCACAAGAACATATTCATGCAACAGGATTCATCCGTCCCAATAGAATTCCTTATAATCCACTAAAAAGTAAAAATGAGTTGGAGAAAACAGCAAGAGAAGGGTATGAATATAATGTCGATAAAAAAAGTGAAATCACAATTTTTCTCTGGAGTGATAACAGCATTGTTGCAATGCTGCCGGATTACAGCCGTTACATAGTGTCAAAAGATATACGCAACGTGAAAAAAATAACATTACCATACCTCAATTACATATGATGCATCTGTATAATTCTAATATGGGAGATGTAGAAAGATCCAATGAAAATATCAGTTTATACCCTGTGAGTATTAGCGGCAATGCCTAATTCATGGCAACTATTTAAAAATGCAAAAGGCAATTTAGATTATTTGGCTTTCCGACAACGTGTAGCAGTTGCTATTTTACAAGAAAATTCCAAAACCTTTCTATCACAATCAACTGGCGACTCAATAACAGGGAAAATGGAGACAGCAGATATGATAGAGTAGATCATCTTGTCATATCACAGACAAAGCAAGCAAAATGTCGCTATTGCCATATATTACCATATATTGTAATATACACCTTAGCTTACATGTCGGACTGCTCGTATACTTTTAGAGTTTTTTTAAAATTGTTCATTGTACTATTATTATACGAGGGTGATCCCTTTGTGCCACCCTTGAGCCACTCACAATAAAAAATTGGCAAATATCTTAGTTTTATTTTTCAACATAATTTCCATTAAGGTTAACAATTTTTTTCCATCGCACATATCACATCATTATCTGACGGAAATCGTTTACCACAATCGTGTTTTTTAAGTTTTGGATACATTCGGCAATCGCTAGGGGCTAAATCTAGCGAATATGGCGGACGCTCAACTAATTCAAAGCCTGGTTGAGCTATTGAAATGGCGAACCTGGAACTGGGTGCGTTATCCTAATGTAAGAAAACACCTTTGCGCAACTTCCCCCAACATTTTTCTTTTATCAAGTCACGTAATTTTGGAATTAAATTAGCTGTAATTGTCACCCCCTTCCGCAGGGAATCTACTAAAATTCCGCCTACAGCATCCTCAAATACCTTCTCTGCTGAAGGTTGCATTTTAATTTTTTTTTGGAAGTGGTGAACCTTGATGTGTATTTTGGTCTCTACTTTATAATGATGGATCCAGTGCCACTAATCTTGCATTTTCTTTGTCGTGTCTATGTCGCGTTAAAAGACGACTGCTAATGCCTTTTCGAGTTTGTTTGTGTGCATCTGTTACTCATCGTGCAGACAATCTTCAATTCAGATGTAATTATATTCTATACTACAACATGGTATGAGAGATCAGTATCTTCTGTGTTATAACCACAGGCCGATTTTGTAGAACGACATCGTGGACCTTTTTCACAGTTTCTGGGGTAGTGACGGTTGTGCGCGCTCCACCTGCATGTTCGTCTGTATACGACGACTACACTTAAGCTCACGACATCACCTTAAACTATGTCATATGATACTGCAGATTTCGTATTCAGCAAATCTTGATGAATTTAGTTGGGATCATCTCTTTTAAACGTAAGTATTAGGTTTACCGCGTTGCTCGACACGATCCATTTTGATACTGATATGTGATTCTCTCGACACACTAGGCACGCTTTAAAAGGTTCAGACTTGTAAGTTTCCAACGTTAGTCTATACATAGCAGATTACAATGCTATGTGAAGATAAATAATTATTTTGGTTTATAAATGGGTCAGGCTCGGAGCAAAAGGATCAGCCCTCGTATATAACTAATCAATAATAAACAATTTCTAACAAGAAACATGAAATTTTTATTACATTTGTTAAGTCAGTGTTATCTGGGCTAATTTGAATGTTAAGCAATTCCTTTAAATAGAATTTACACGTTTTTAGTTTTCCCATAGATGTATTGTTTTTGTAACTCACTTTGCTTATAAAATTCGATATTTGACACCTAACAATTTTTTTTAAAATTTTTGTATACTAAACGTTGTTAAAAACAACAAAGATGAACTTGATTACTTAAAGACCTCACGAACTAAGCGGGTCGTGCAAAATGAAACTGCAAAATACCCAGTCAATCACTTTTAATTAACCCATTAACATGTCGGTTCCGCACCGTCGACGTTCTCGGTACCAGCGTCGGATTTATCGGAAAATTTCCAGCCTAAAAGGAAGTGGATATCGTCTCTTCGCCCATCCCCATCCCTCCGTCTTCTTCATCATCACGTCAATGCGGACGAAAAAGAATTTTTACGGGGCACCGTTGATATCCAGACAAAATACGTGCTGACGTATTGATAAGGGTGCTTCATTACGAAGCCATCCATCTGCGCTCCGGCGGTGAGCTCGTTATGTGCAGAATATCAATAGAGTTGCGAAATCGGGACGCGATAGAGAAAGAGAGAGAAACTAGAATAACAATAACAACATCGACCTTCCGTTTATGGTCGCGAACGTGTTGCAACATGAATTTATGGGAATTTAATGAGATCACTGCGCTCTCGGTTTGGGTATTTTTGACTGATCACCACGGTCCGGTTTACAAGCTTTAAAGCACGTACAGCGAAGTACATTGAATTTGGTATTATGTGCCGATGGAATAAATGATGAGGTATAATACCGAATTCGCATAGAATAAACAGTTTTGTTAGTGTTTGTAATTAAATTATAAGTCACGGAGAGGCCCTGAATTTTGAACAGCCTCTCTGATACATTATTATATCGAATATTCTAGATTTAGCGTCTGCAAACAATTATAAATTCCAAAAAAAAATGAAACCACTAGTGAAATATCTAAATCGGAAATTGGGAAAATAATAACATTCTATCGAAATGTAGAAGGTCTTTTTAAAATTTTGTTGCCGATCTCTATCCTTGCTTCCTGGCTTTTTTTACTTTTATTTAATTTATATCTTAGCGTGCGTGCGTTTCCCAACATATAGAAAATTGCCTTTGTACTGCCTTTATTTAAATCAGGTGACCGATGTCGAATATAATTATTTCAGAACAGATTCAAAGCAGAAGCACTGAAATTAACTTATTCCCAAATCAACACTTTATCGTTAATTGACGAAGGGGATACTTCATTATAACGAAAAGAAATTAGTACTAAACTTCTAGTTTCAAAATATTTTTTAAAGTTTTTTATTGTAAATCCACTATAATATTGTTTCGCCATACAATGGATTCATCAGGTGGATGAGAAATTGAATATTCAAAATAGAAGTTTGAATATTTATGTACAAATAATTGAAAAAAATGTCGCTTGAAACATTTTTATAATCTTAAATTTAGTAGAGGGGAGTTGTTTAAATCTAATTGGTTATTTAAAGCTAATCCTAAATTATTATCTTTATTAATTTTTAAGTTTTCTAACAAGTTAAGTTTTTGCTTTTATCTTGAATACGTAAAATTTTGAAATCTATACTAAATCTATAATTAATTTCTAAACAATGATTTGCGAAAGTTGAATACGAGATGTTTTCTTTTCTTTATGACTTCTCTCGTGTTCTTTTATCCTAATTTTGAACGTCCTCCCCGTTAGTCCTATGCATACCTTATTACAATCTCCACATGTTAACTTATATACACCAGAGTTTGATTCTTTGTCTATTTTACTTTGTTGTTTTTAATAATGTTCTGTATTGTATGTTTTAAATGATATATGTTCGTTATTAAATTTTTTAATGAAAGTACCATTTTCTTCCGAAATTTTGCCTAAGTAAGTGATTGAATTGTAGGAACCAGTTATATTGTTTTTTAATTTTGGGTAAAGTAAAGAAAGGGTTTTAGATTTTTGTTGACTACTCAAGATGTTATTGATAATAATTATGGAGGAACCATTGTTTAATGCTATTGTGTATATCCTCTTTAGTTCGAGGTCGAAATTACTTTTACACATACGCACGTTAATTAATCTATAGACCATTGATTGGTATGCTGATAATTTTTGTGTTGTAGGATGAAATGAATTAGTGTGTATTGTGGTGTCTATATGTGTTGGTTTTTGGTATATAACGAACTCGTGTTTGTTAGTTTTATGTGTTATGGTTGTGTCTAGAAAATTCATGCTTTTATTTATTTATGTTTCTTTGTAAATGTTATTTTGGGATGAATAGTGTTGATATAATTATGCAAAGTTTTTAAATGTCTATCTGAATCATTAAAGCAAATTAATATGTGGTCAACACACCTAAACCAATAGACACAATTACTAAACAAAGGGTGTTTACTTATTTTAATTTTAAATTGTTCATGAAAATTTCGGCTAATAAGAGGCTTAATGGGTTCCCCATTGCTAGACTTTCTGTTTGTTTATAAAATTTCTTTTTAAATTAAAAATAATTTTGTTCCACGCACGTTTTTAAAAAGCTGTAAAGTTTCGGTCTTTGTGACAATGTGCGTGTTATTAAGTAATTAAATCTATTACCTCCTGGGGTGGGATACTAGTGAACAGATCCGAGACATCAAAAAAAATGAGTTTACATTTGTTTGGTATTTCCAAGTTTGAAATGTTAGTTAATTCATGGGAATTTTTAGGATTCTATTGAAACTAGAAGTTTGGTACTTATTTCTTATCGTTAACACTTTATTTCTAAATTTATTTGAGAGGGCTCTTCAAGTTGACTCATGGACTTTAACAAGGTCTCCAATCGAGTTAATCATGACAGACGGACCCACTTACTAAAAACAAAAAATGAGCCAAACCACAAGATCATCTGTAATGAATTAAATCGCTTTCACTGTGCGAACTGGAAGCAGTTTCTTACATCTTCCTTGTAAGACTACTTAACTGCTAGGTTTTAAATGGATGTCTCCTGGTCGGAGAGTCTTTCCAATCGAGTTAATTATGACAGACGGAGCCACTTACTAAAAACAAAAAATGGGCCAAACCACAAGATCATCTGTCATGAATTAAATCGCTTTCACTGTGCCAACTGGAAGCAGTTTCTTAAATCTTTCTTGTAAGGCTACTTAACTGCTAGGTTTTATTTAAATGGATGTCTCCTGGTCGAGGAGTGTTTCGAACATTTCCAATATATCCTTTTGTTTGACTTCAGCAGAGGAGTTAATGCATCGCAAGCTGCTAGAACCATTTGTGCCGCTTACTGAGAAAACGTAACACGGAAATGGTTTTCTCGATTTGGGTAGTGCTCATTTGACATAAACGATTCTCAACGTTCGGGAAGGTCATCGAACTTTGATAAAGATAGTCTGAACCCTTTAATTAATCATAATCTACACCAATAAAATCTGAAAATGGGATTGCGACCAATCGACTATAATACATTTACGCTCCATGGTGAAAGACACTGCTAACATTACAAAGCACCTATTAAAGAATTCGGTTAGGAAATCATTCCACATTCGTCTTATTCTCCTTATCTCGCTCCCTCAGACTTCCATTTTTTCCTCCTTCTATCAAACAACCTTCGAAAAATCTGTTTTAATAACCATTTCCCACTTCAAAATTGGTTTGACGACGTTATTTCACCGCACTGTGGTTTCATCAGGTGGATGAATAATGGTAAATTTAGAATAGTGCATAGTGCATAGTTCAGTATCGTTTAAAGCTAACCCTAATTTTGTATATCTAGAAATTTCTACAGATCAAGTTTCGACAATGTTGTAACAGAAATCAACAATAAAACTATGAAACTTTTAAAGCAGTGTACTTCATTTAACAAAATCTGTAAGCCTCGTAAGTCGGGAAAGTACAAAATGCAATTCTGAAATCGCGCGTCGCTTACGATTTCCCATAAACTCTAAGGATGTATCGTAATGAATTGTACAATGAATCCCTTTGAATTATCTGAAATACACTTCCAGCAGTTATTTCGATTAGACAAAAGGTCTGCTACCAATTTAATTAATACTTTAGGAGCAGTTATGGACTTGCGTGGCCATATTCCACTGCATCTGAAGGTGGTTATTAATGTATTTATAATTTTAGAAATTTGTTGTATATATCTGTCTTGAATTGTAAGTTTAAACAACATTACATTTTACAACCACAGGATCCTTTCAAAATTCAGTAGGTTGTAATTCTTGGATAGCACTAAGCCGAACATCAGTATCTCGAATATTAAATGAAATTTTTTCTGTGATAGCTGAACATTTGTTTCCTAATTATGTGCAGTTTCCAACAACAGCAGATATGAAAAATAAAATAAAAAGAGGTTAAAAAATTAGTTGACCATATAATGTTTTATGAAATATATCTCTATTTTAGTTTCTATGAAAAATGGGGTGCTCGAGGAGTTGTGGGTGTAATTGACGGAACTCATGAGATACTTGCTCCCCCAGTAAATGATGTGTATCACCCACTGTATGTATATATTAACAGAAAAAGAATATATTCTATAAATGTAATGCTTGTAAGTAAACATTATGTGTATAAACATATATTGATATAGTGAAGGGTAAAATATCACATTGAATAAATAATAATTTCACACCGTTTGCTAATGTACAAGAAGGCACAATCGAAGCAAATTTCAATAAACACTTAAACAAAACCAAAAATGTTATAGAGAGAACAAATGGTGTGCTATAGGACAGATTTAGGTATCTTTCTAGACATAGGGTTTTGTTATACCATCCAACTAGAGCAGCAAGCAGCAAAAATTATTCATACAAGTTGTGTACTTCATAATATTGCAATAAATGCTAGAATATAACAATATAACTTGAAACATACTTGAGTAAGTAAAACCTATAGATAAGACTTTGCTTTGCGATTTCCTCTCAACATGATTATACTTGCCTACAAGTAGACATTGACATATTTTGTCGTGGGGCAAGGAGAACAATGTCATTAAATATTCAAAAATGTAAAATCATTTGCTTTCCTAAGAACAAAAAAAAAGAAAAAATACACGAAATACTCATACTTTAAGTACGACTATTTACTGGAAAGGTAATTGACTATCTATTCGCATATTGACGATGTCATCAGAATGCGTGGCTTTATGCAACGCAAACCTCGAGATTTTACCAATGTTATAGCTATTAATACGTTATATTAGAGTTTAAATTGCTCTACGGTGAAATATTGCTGCTCAGTTTGGAATCCACATGTTGAATATCATTCAAATAAAATTTAACGAATTCAACGTAAATTTATTAATTACATTTTTGTAAAATATCTACAACACAGCGCTATACTTACTATGAGTGTTTGAAATTACTCAGCTTTCAGTCTCTATCTCAACGGTGTAAAATTGTTCTTTAACTCTGGTTTAAATACTTAAACGACATGATCGATTATTCTGTTCTCCTTTCTTTGTTTATGATAGATGTGCCTAGATTAAAATCACGCTGTGGAGATATTTCATCCTTGCCTTTTCACCGTGTGATGTATAGCTGCAATATGCCTATAAATCATTTAGCCAAAGAACTGAACTCACTACCAGCTGCTATATACAGTGATGGGTAAGTGTGTGAAACCATGTAAATATCTATTAAATTAAAAAAGATATTGTAATAAAATTTTAGCGACAAAAATTAAGGATGAATAGCATCATTTTAAGTATTTTTTAAATATACAGTGTTTAAAAAATGTGACGTACTACAGTTATACTTTTTAAAGGTATTTTTTTTATATATTTTGTGATTTTCCACGATAGCACGAATTCAACTAACTATATCACTTAGGGTCTAAAGTATTTTTTATTTATTACTTGGTAATGAAAAGAAAATAAACTGGTCATACAAACAAAGTTAAACTTAATTTCTGAGATTTTCGGAATGGGCGCCACCTACTTGCTGACAATAAGCCAATCACTCTGCAAATTCCCCCGTAACCCTCGTTATGATATATAGTGAAATGCTTCGTATCTCTTAATTAATTCTTTCAGCTAAATCATGCAAATTTCTAGGGATCGAAATCGGGAGACTTGCGCTGCTTCTCCATCCACTCCATCTGTGGGCAAGGGTTCGATCTAACTGATCTCGAACGATAACTGAATAGAGAGGGGGTGTCCAATGTTGCTGAACCCAGATGTTTTGTCAAAGTTAGCCATTTTCCTCCAATGCAGGAATTATCTGTTTATTTAAAGTTCTAAATATTTTTGACCATTTACAATTTCTTCTATAAAAGAAAGGATTTTTAATGATATAAAATATTATTAAAAATAGTTGTGTATTGTATAAAATTGGTGAGGTTTTACCTACTCATGTATGTTTCAAATTATTTAGTTATAAAAAAAGGCCCTATTATTCTGTTTCTACAAATTCCAGCCCACACGTTAAGCTTTTGAGGGTGTTGCGTATGCGCGTCTTGTATCCAGCGAGGATTACTCTGTGCTCAGTTAGTTATGTCTATGAATAGTACCATTCAAATAAAAGGTTGCCTCATCCGAAATAGTATATTATTTTCAAAATTACTATCGCGATTACAAATGTTCATAATTAATTCACAATTCACGCGGCTCGTGATGACGTATGTAGGGGCACGTACAATGAAGCGAGTGCCTCGTGTGTATTCGGTGTTGACTAAGAAAACGCTATAGTTAGTACACGAGAATACACGAAGCACTCGCATCATTGTACGTGCCCCAACAGTACGTCATCACTAGCTTTTGTCGAAATCATCATCAGAGAGTTCTTGAACGAGGCGAATTTTAGGGACTGTATTTTTCTTTTTTAAGAATTCTTCGTACTGAACGACGACTAATATCATGCTCGTTTGTAGATAAATGGCAACTTTCCTCTACAGATATGACAATACCTTGCCCTTTAATATTATTTGTAACAGAATTGGTACGACAAATTCTTTGCAAAGTATGAACACTGCCATTTATGTTGTACCATCGTACCTAAGGTTTTGGCAACAACAGGACGCGAAATTGCCTGCCGATTTGGATGTATAATATTAAAAAGATTACACACTTTGTGATGAGTTCTGGTCCTATCATTAAAACCGATCATCAATTATATTTGTATTCTTTCCCTTTCATTTAATTCAATAATTAACAACAATTTTTTAATGACACTTTTAAATGCCACAAACTACAACACCTTGTCATAAAATTAAAAATTGTAATATTCACATTCACTTTTTGTTCGACAAAAAAATTTTTTTAATCGACACTACAAAAGAAGAAATATGAGAAATTATAGTACTTACATTTCGAAATGTAGAGGTTTTTATTTAAACGATTGTACCTAAGTATCAAGCAATACTTATGATTTTGAAAATACCGAGAAATAAATATTCTAACAATTCTAATATTCGTTTGCATGTAAATCTCAAGATAAATAGTGTGCCTTCAAAAACTTTCCTCATTAGAGACGGCCATGCTTTTTTTTTAATAGTTGGCGATAGTGCACGAAATCTGTCACAAACGTATAATTTTGATAGTTTTGTTATATCATGTAAATGTGTGTAATAATTAGTAATTCAGTTTTTGAAAAAATATTTACTACAATAATTAAAATTAAAAGAAAATAATACTAAAGCAGATGTTGGAAATGTTGACCTTTATTTTGAATACAAAGTTGAACTCTACGCTTCATGCTTTCAAAGCCATTTATTAGGATTCCTTGGATTATGTCAGAACAAGAATTCACAATAACATTATGAAGCTCTTCGATTGTGTGATGTCTGGTCTTGAAAATGATATTCTTTAAATATGGAAAAATGAAATACAGTAGTATCGCGGATACTGAAAACCGCGGATACTAGCGAACGCTTTATTTTCGAGTACAATATGAAATATGAAGCAAAGTTAAAACAATTAAACAAGAAAAAATAAGTTATATAATATTTATTTAAAATAAATAAACAATAAATAAATAAATATTCTTGTGCTGTGGCACAAATAGAATTTAAGTTTAATAAATATATAATTTCATACATATGTACATAAAGTACATATTTACATACACAACAAGAAAATATACGACAAGAAGAACTTTATCATCGTGAGCTACATATTCATTCATCTTCCTCCAAGTCCAAGTTAGCAGTCGATTGTTTACTTAGATCCGAAGCAAACGATGTTGATGGCTGTGCATTATCGATAGTTTTGTCGACTTTTTCAAAGAACATTGTTATTGGTAGTTGTCGTTTTTGTCTTTCCATTTCAATAAACAAATCCTCCAAAGGTTTCAAGGCTTCTGTTATAGTGCGAGTAATTTTTATACTGCGTTCCATTATTGGATCATATTCTAATATCTGTTCTTTTAATGTTTGAGCAGTTCGAAATATCGCTGAAAATTTTTCAAGCGTCCATGCTGGCGGTTCTTGTTGACCCTCATCCTCATCGTCACTCGCTTCTGGAGAAGATTTCACAAGGTCTTCCAATTCCTCGTTGGTGAATACTTGATCCTCTTCGTTTATGTAATCACTGAGTTCCTCTTGGGTTATATCGTTAAATCCTTCTCCATCTATTTTCTGCGCTATGTTAAATATCGTTGTTAAATGTAAATTAATATCATGTGTGTCTTCAGAACTAAGAACGATGTCATTCCACAGATTTTTCCAACATGCTATTATCGTTTCTGACGTTATTCCTCCATCGCTCCTTTGATAAATAGAATTGCGTCAGCAATTGTAAATGACTTCCAGCATTCCATGAGCCCGATATCAGAGCATTCGTTAGCCATTGTATACAGCATTTCGAAAACCTGTCGAATATATATGGCTTTAAAGCATCTAATGACACCTTGATCAAGGGGCTGAAGCAATGAGGTCGTGTTAGGTGGTAAAAAAAGCACTTCAACATTTTTATCTTCTGTGCCTAGTGACATAGGATGCCCAGGAGCATTGTCTAGTATCAGCAGCACTTTAAATGGTAATTCTTCCTTTTCCAAATATCTTTTCACTTCCGCAATAAAGCATTGATGAAATCATTGTGTAAATAGAACAGCCGTAACCCACGCCTTTCGATTTGATTGCCAAAACACAGGCAGGCAAGCTTTATCTTTGTATTTAAGAGCACGTGGATTCTGTGATTGGTAAACAAGTCCGGGTTTAATCATATGACCAGCTGCATTTGTACAAAATATCAAGGTAAGTCTATCCTTAATTGCTTTAAAGCCTGGTGCACTCTTTGCAGTCTTATGAATATAAGTCCGTTGAGGCATTTTCTTCCACATAAGACCAGTCTCATTGCAGTTAAAAACTTGCTTAGGATGATAATTCTTTTCTGCAAGAATTTGTTTAAATTTTTATGGAAACAGGGCAGCAGCTACATGATCAGCCGACGCAGATTCCCCTGTCATTTTTATATTTTTTAGATTAAACCGAGTTTTAAATCTATGCAGCCACCCCCTACTTGCTGTGAATGATTTTCCTTCCTCTTTAGTATAATTTTGGGTCTGCATATCTTCATATAAAACCAACGCCTTTTGTTGTAGCACTTTGCCATCGATAGGAATATGTTTTCTTGTCATATCTTCCACCCATAAATTTAAGGCATTTTCTACCTTAAGTAACACTTTATTACGTATTGTGGTTGCAACTTTTGCAGTTTGGGGTGCATTAGAAAAACTAGATCGAATCTTATCTTTGTTTTTAACACTTCTCGTATCGAAGATTCGTTTTTATTGTATATTTTAGCAACAGTTGCAATAGATTTTTTTTCTATTTCAATCATATTAATGATTTTTATTTTTTCACTAATAGTGAGCATTTCACGTTTTCTTTTTGGTTTAGAAGCCATTTTAAAATGATTTTCAAATTTACTTGCTTTATTTAAAAACTATTGCAAGCACTGTCTTGTCCGACAATTCGAATAGTACTAAACTCATAGTTAGCAGGAGCGTTTATATGTACAAGTAAAAGCGAGTGGCACCTTAAGCACGTTCCAACTTGTTTAACTTATCATAAGAGAGCGCCGAATTCAGGGGATGACTCATATATACGACGATATATCGACAAATGCTCCTATAACTTTTATATTTATTGATATCACGCGTTTTCTGCTCATCATAGGCAAATCGCGGATGACTGAAACCGCGGATACGGAGTCAGCGGATAACGGGGTACTACTGTAGTCTAAAATTGTCAAACCTGAAGATCTTGGAGGAAAATTAATAATTCTTATATCAAAAAATTCTTGCAAGAAAGCTATTGCTTCTCGAGGTTTGTGCGCTGCTGCATTATCTTGCTGGAAATATCCTTCCGTAAGTTCATCATCATGAAGTACATTAATAAACGACTTTAATAATTCATTTCGATATCTTTCAACAGTTATGGTTTGATTAAAAACTATAGGCCCAATAATTCTTCTTCTTGAAATTGCTAGGCGCCTATTTTTTGTGGCGTAGTTTCCACAAATCCATGAGGGTTTTCTGCAGATCAAATTCTCATATTTTGCTTGTTTAAATATCCTGTTTGAGTTCCGAAGCCGCTTGAATTTTATATAGAAACAACTTTAAGTCCTTTTTTAAAATAGTATGACATGTTCCCACCGACAAATGAAGTTGTTGTGATAGTTTTGGGATTGATTTTTTTGTTGAGTTGTTCATTCGACGTCAAATATCCTCTATGCAATTTGCTGTTCGTTTTATAGGTGCTCCACCGCCAGGTTTACGGGTTATTGTCCTTTTTTCATCAAATTTAATAACACAAGCTTGAATATGTTTTTGCAGTTGTGCGTAAGTAACTGGCAGATTAGGATACTGTTGCCGCAAATTCTGTAAGCACTGATTAGTGGAATAAACCCCAATCTCCATTTTCTAATTTTTCGCGAGTTCTATAGTAACTCGGAATAATAAATATTTTTTTTTATAACTCTAACATTAATGAAATAATTTAAAAAATATAAGCGTTCATAATATAAATTTATGTATGACAACCGTCGAAAGTTTTCTAAAGTTTCGCATGTACACCAATCTTTGATTACTTAATTACTTAAAAAATAGCTTACTATAACGAGGAAAATTTTTCAAAGCACGCTGCTTTACACCCCAAATGTTATAGTGTGTTGAAATGGTGTTATCGAGGAGAATCCTAAAATGTAAAGAAAATACAAATTCAATTTAAAAAAGTATAACTTTAGTACGTACATTTTTTTGAACTCTCCGTATATTTAAAAATACTTTAAATGACGGCTCCCCATCCCTAATTTCTGTGTCTAACATTTTATTACAGTATCTTTTTTAATTTAACGGGTATTTACATGGTTCCATTTTACAGTGCCTATCACTGTATATCTGCTTAATCTATTTTACAAAAAATATATGTATATATCTGTACTGAATAACTAGTTATAATGTATAAAATGTAATAAATAAGATATGTAATTATGTGTCTTGTATAATAATTTATTAGGTTTAACTGTATGTATCTTATTTTGTATAAAAATTTAATAAAGCAATAAGACCTGCACACCTCTACGGATAAAAAACTTGGGTATTGAACAAGAAATTCGGCAGTAACATTTGATTGTTAAAACAGATCCTAAACAAAATAAACTGTGAGGGAAATTAAATAAAGAGCAATAAAGACGAAGAACCAGCAAGAAAATAATTAATTTATATGACAAGGCACACATCACACTTACAAATTTCTCTTTTCATCACAGACATCGCATAATATTGCACACTTATTTCTACCCGGAAGGAGAAAAAGACACTTCATATGCGTCCATAATACTTATATTAAATTTAGAAGCAAAGCATGTGTATTTCGTATCGTGTCTATTTATTTAATTACGGGAGTGAATCAAAATGTCCGTGACTTTTAAATAAAAGATTTTTTTTTCGGTAAAAAAAACGTTTTATTTCTCAACATAGTCTCCTCTGAGCTCAATACAACGTTTCTCAAATTTTTTTATCCCTTCCGAATAATAAGATTTATGAAGGTTCTCAAAATAGGCGTTTGTTTAAGCAATGATTTCATCGTTGGAGTGGAATCCCTTTGCGCCGAGTCATTTCTTCAGGTTTGGTAACAGTAAATAGTTACTGGGGCTCGGAGAATATGGCAGACGACAATTCATGCAATTTTCTCATGGCGACGTATACCATACGCACGTGTTACGTGCCTTCAAAAACTTTCCTCGTTGGCGACGGCAATGCTTTTTGATAATGGTTGGTGACAGTGCACGTAATTTGTCACAAACGTATAATTTTAACTAAATATGTCCGTCTCTAATGAGGAAAGTTTTTGATGGCACGATACATTTATGCATTGTCTTGATGGAAGACCACTTTCTTCTTGATAAGCTGCGGTCGATTTGTCTTCTAATCGCCATTGACTATGTTTCCCTTTCAAAGGAGATTTTTAAAAGGGGCGCTACCTATTTCGTTATAGTAAGCCGATCTCTCTGTAAATTCTCTTGTAATCCTCGCTATGATGTCTGGTGAAGTATTTCGTATCTTTTTATTAATTCCTTCAGTCAAGTCTTCCATATTTCTAGATCATGTAAGATACACTTTCTGTTTTAGATAGCCCAACAAGAAGTAATCTAGTGGACTGAGATCGGGAGAACGTGCCAGCCATTCGATTTCGCCTCGTCTTCCAATCCATCTGTGGGCAATATATCTCCAATGATAACTGATTAGTAAGGGAGTGTCCCATCTTGCAGAAGCCGGATGTTTTGTGGAAGTGCACCATTATCTTCCAACGGAGGAATTATCTAGTTATTTAAATATATTCGACCATTTAGAGTTTATTTATATACGTATACGCCTCTTGTATCCAGTGAGGATTACTCTGTGCTCAATACTGACAGTTATGTCAATGAATAGTACCGTTCAAATAAAACGTTCGTCCAAAAATACAATATTATTTTCAAAATTCTTATCGCGATTACAAATGTTCATAATTGATTCACAAATTTTTTGCCAATTGTAAACACCGCCATTTATGTTGTGCCTTCTTAAAGTTTTGGTAACAACAGAACGCAAAATTGGCTGTCGATTGCGATGTATACTATTAAAAGGTAACATACTTCCTGACGAGTTCTTGCCCTATCAGCAAAACCGATTATCGTTTATATTTGTATTCTTTCTCTTTCATTTAATTGAACAATAATTGACAAAAAACAATTATTTAATGACACTTTTAAATACCACGAACAACTAGACTTTGCGATAAAATTAAAAGATTATAAATATTCAAGTTAACTTTTTGCTCAACAAAAAAGACGACTTAAACTATCATACCTAAGGATCAAGCAATACTTTTTTATAATAATAATGATAATAATAATAATTAATTAATAGTCTTGCCCGTACAGGAAAGTAGATTTCATTTAAAGTTTGAGAATAATTTTCTTAAATATCATGGAATTGTACCTAGTAAGAAGCCGCATCTAAAAAAGCTTATTTACCAAAACGGCACATCTGATATTATAAACGAGGTAAACAGCATTATTGAGACAAAAATAAAAAATAGCACAACACTGGAAGAGCTTCACAGTTTAATATATACAGGTGCATGTACGGTTTTGATATTAAATGATCAAAATATAGACACCGTAGAAATGGAATTCGATGGTAGGAATAAAACACCTTGTTGGGAAAAACGATTGACATGGAAAATAGAAAATCTGAGACGGGAAATTGGAATATTAACTCAAAGCTTAAAGGACAATGCTAGCGCGAGGGTTAAGAGAGATGCAGAGGTTATAGTGAGCTGTTATGTTTCACCTGAAAACTCCAATGTTGTAGAAATTTTAGATTTATTAAAGCAGAAATTAGCGGCATATGCAAAGAGGTTGAAACGATATAAAATCAGTAATACCCGAAGACAGCAAAATAAACAGTTAGCTAGAAATCAAAAATTATTCTATCGTGGCTTGAGTGATACAAATCCTGGACAACAGATTCAGTTACCAACGAAAGACAAAATATCAGATTATTGGTCTGGAATATGATTGATCGGATTGATTCAAAAGATGTGAAAAGAGCAATCCAAAAAGCAATGAATTGGAAATCACCTGGACCAGATAAAATACAAAATTTCTGGTTAAAAAAATTTACATCGACGCACTTGCAACTTGCTAAGTGCTTCCAATTATTGCTAGAACAACCATCCGAACTGCCAGAATTCATGACCGAGGGAAACACCTTCTTAATTCCGAAATCTAATGTATCTGCGGAAGATCCCTCTAAATATAGACCAATTACATGTCTTCCTACGTTATACAAGATGTTCACCTCGATTATATCTGAAAAGATAAATGCCCATTTGGAGAATAACAACCTTTTAGAAGAGGAACAGAAAGGATGTAGAAAAGGATCAAGAGGTTGCAAAGAACAGCTCCTGATTGATTCAGTTGTGATGAAGAATGTGGTGAAAGCAAAAGAAAATCTATACATGGCATATATAGACTATCAAAAAGAGTTTGATAGTGTACCTCACTCGTGGCTGGTAGAGACTCTTAGGTTATATAGGATTGAGGAGCATCATATTAATTTTCTTAGTTACGCCATGACTAAATGGAAGACAAGTTTGTTAATGAAAACCCCTACAGAAAGTATTGATGCAGGTAAGATCAGTATTAAAAGAGGCATATTTCAGGGAGACGCTTTGAGTCCACTGTGGTTTTGTTTAGCCTTGAAACCGTTAAAAACTTTGTTAAATTCCCTAAATAAGGAGTGTAATTTACTACAACCTGTCGTACAAATTAGTCACCTTTGGTACATGGATGATCTCAAATTGTATGCTAGGAAAAAGAATCATCTTCGCGATCTCCTAAACTGTGTTGGCCGTTATAGTAGAGATATCCAAATGATATTTGGATTGAAAAAATGCAAAATAAGTTGCATAGAAAAGGGACAATGGGTTGAACATCGTGGGTTCGAAGTTATTGGAATGGAGAGCAACGACTATTATAAGTATCTTGGTTATTTGCAGGCTAGAGGAATAGAACATAATATTACAAAAGAATCGGCGAAAGATCAGTATTTCTCTAGGCTGCGATCGTTGTTGAAAACCAGATTGTCGGCAAGAAATATGTCCAAGGCAATAAACAGCTTTGCAACTTCCGTACTTACTTACGGATTTGGAATAATTAACTGGACTGATACTGAACTTGAAGCAATAGACATCAAGGCAAGAGTAGAAGCCAGAAAATTTAGAATTCATCACCCACGTAGTGCGATCGAAAGGTTCCACCTACCAAGAAGAGAAGGAGGTAGAGGAATACCGAGTGCTTATTGCAGGCATTATGCACAAGTAAATAATTTACGAGAGTACTTTCTGCAAAAGTCGAAAGAAAGTGGATTGCATAATGCGATTGCTCAAATGGACAATTTTACGCCACTCAAACTGGCTAACGATGAATTCAATCCATCCACGAGAATCTTAAGTATACCCCAACAGAAAGAGAGATGGAAAAATAAATCTTTGCATGGCAAGTATCCGTTAACAATTGGATCTGAAAATTTTGACATCTCAGCGTCGCAGGCATGGCTGTATACAGGTATCCTGTTTGCAGAAACAGAGGGATTCATAGCCGCCATCCAAGATCAAGTAATTCCAACGCGTTCCTATAGGAAAAAAATTCTTAAGGAGAATTTATCTGACATTAAATGTCGTGTATGCGCAGATAAGGAAGAAACAATTGATCATTTGATGGCAGGATGCTCTGTACTTGCCCCCAAACAATATCTCGAGAGGCACAACAGGGTTGCAAAAATATTACACCAGCTGCTCAGACAGAAGCACTTGTCGTAATCTGAAAATGTCCCGTATTATGAATATGAAGCACCTTCAGTTTGCGCAAATTCTCGATTATATTGGAATAGCCAAATAATCACAGATAAAACAATTCCCAACAATATTCCAGATATAATACTGACACTGAGGAAGGACAAGGTAACGTACATCATTCACATTGCTGTTCCGTTGGCAAAAAACACTGCAAGGAACTATAGTGAGAAGGTAAATAAATATTTACCTCTCAGCGACGAAATCAAGAGTATGTGGTAGATGGACAAGGTCCTAATAGTCCCAATTGTGATTGGCGCAACTGGAGAAATTCCACAGAAATAACACAAGTCCATAAATACTTTGGATCTCTACCAAAAACTTTACTTAAAAATGCAAAAAAGTGTCTTGTTAGACACGGCTGCAATAATACGTCGCGTGCTAAACTGATGTTGGAGCGCGCGAACGCGGGCAACGTGGCCGGGAGGCGAAATGACGGAACGGGTGGGGTGCTGATGTGGTCCTCTACTGGGTTGTAGCCTAGCATATGCGCTATCAAACTCTAGGGGGGTCTGCCCGATGGGCGGATAGGTGCCATCCCGCTTTTCCAGCAGGGGAGAGAGGAATCAAGTTACGCGGCGCAAAACACGGCGCCGCGCAATGCACACACCACTAGGACCGGTCCTGGGCGGCAGCCTGGCTGGGCTGCCGTCAATAGCACACACACGTTCGACGTGTGTGCAGTGCCCCCGCAATGGCGGAAAACGTTAAGATGGCACAAAGGGGGACAGCCGTCGATCGAAGTTGCCGCTAAGAATGTTCCCTCGGTTGGCGATGAGCAACCCCGTGCAGGGTGAGCTTCGCTGGTCTGCGCCTTGCCTCGATGGGGCGGGGGTCGGGCCGTCGAAGTACTGCACGGAAAAGTAAAGAAGTTGCCGGAAAGGGGTTGGCGGCCCTGCGCAACGGCTGGTTCTCCGATCTCTCAAAATTAACGCGACCGGTCACTAAACACACGCACGAGCGAGCCAACATACAACACCCTACACTTGCGCGCTCGCACAAACACAAACCACACACCCAGAGAGAGACGCAATCTGCCAGCAGCAACCAACACACAAGTTCATACCCAGAAAGAGACACAAGCTGCTAGCAGCGGACAACACATATGTTCACACCTTGAAAGTACTGGTAAGTATCTACTATAATCAATATTCATATAAAATAAATGAATGATAGATAACTATGCCATCCATCTTGTTCGAATGAACCGATGGGGTAAGATAATGGCAACCAAGAACGAATGGTTCTTGTGAGTGGAAGAGATAATAATAATCTTTATTGGTCCAACAGCAGTAGCTACTAACAGGACAATATAGGATTGAATAATTTGTGGTGTAGATTAACATTACATAAAAACATGTACAAAATAGTACTTAAAAGTATATAAAGAAACAAATTAAATGAATATTGATCAATCGTATACATATATAGAAGAAAAGAAAACAAATGTAACCAATATGACAAAATAATCCAATTTATGTGTATGCAAAAATAAAAATAAGCAAAAACTGATTTAAACATCATTATAAACTTTTTCAAAAGACTTACACATAATATATACCGGTGACATTAAAAGTGCATTGGTTTACGCTCTGGGTAACCTAAAAGTAGTGCATTTGCGAGTGTGAGAAGTGGGTACGTTGGAGTCGATATAGGCCAATATTGTTGGGCAATTAACTTCGTTTGATAAAATATGTAGTAAGAATTTAGCACTATACATCTCCCGACGACAAGATAGAGATTGTATACTATGGCACTCCAAAAGACTATTGTAGTCTCTTCCTCGCTCAGGATAAGTCATTCTGAAGGAGAGGTATTTCAGAAATCTCTTCTGGATTCTCTCAACGGAAATTTGCTGATTGGTGTAATAAGGAAACCACACTAAAGAGGTACTCCAGCTTGCATCGTACCAAGGCATAATATAAATGCCTAATTGAAGCAATGTTGTTAAAGTTTTTGCACGGTCTAATAAGAAATCCCAAAGACTTTGAAGCTGAGGCGCAGATCCGCGAAACATGTTGAGAGAATGTGAGTTGCGAGTCAAAAAGTATGCCCAGATCATGAACCTCCGACTTTCTAGTCACCAAGTCCGATCTAGCAGAATAATGAAATATTTTAGGGCCAGTACATCGAGTATAAGAAACAACACAACACTTTGAGATACTCAATACAATTCGATTATGTTAACACCATTCTTCAATTATAGAAAGATTAATTTGCAATTTGATGCAATCGGAGTGTGTGCGGATGATGTTGTAGATTTTAAGATCATCAGCATACCGTAGAAATTGAGAGTTTAATTTATCTAAGAGATCATTAATGAAGATGTTGAAAAGCAAGGGCCCTAGGTTTGAACCCTGAGGTACCCCTGAAATTAATAGGAAACGTTTAGACGAGAATCCATTGTAAAACACATAGCCAGCACGATTCACGAGGTACGACGATATTAATCTAACCAGCACAGGGAAAAAACTAACTTCTTAAGGAGGATACCGTGCTCTATTGAATCAAAGGCTTTAGAGAAGTCTGTATATACGTCAGCCTGCTGCCGGTTATCAATGGCTGACGAAAGAAATTGGAGATTTATAGTAGTTGATCGCCCAGATATAAACCATGTTGGTGACAGGATAAAAATGGCTTAATTTGCCTATAAATTTTATAAAACAAATCTGCTCAAGAACTTTGGCAAAGTTAGGTAATATACTTATTGGCCTATAATTTACAATTCTAGACCTGTCGCCTTTCTTCAATCAGGTATGGTTTTGCACACCTTCCAGGTGGTTGGAAAAATAGATTAATTATAATTAAACTAAATTATAAAAAATTGCTAATTGACTAGCCAACACAGACGCACAGTCACGCACTAGCGGTTGCGCTCGATTAATAATTATTGAAAATATCGAGAGATAAATATTCGAAAAATTCTGATTTTCGTTTGCATGTAAGTCTCAAACCAAATTCTTTAGACCCCAAGTGTTGTAGTTGGTTAAAATTATGTTATCGAGGAGAATACCAAAATGTAAAAAAAATATAGGACATTCAATTAGCGAAAGTATAACTTTAGCATGTTACTTTTTTAAATACTCTGTATATTTAGAAAATACTTCAAATAATATACTTTTGTGTCCAAAATTTTATTACAATATCTTTTTAATTTAACATGGTTCCACAAATTTCCCCATCACTGTATATTAATTACTATAAACAAATTACTGATATGTTGGTCAAGTTCTATGGATTTAATTTTTATGTCAGGTTTCAGTCAGGTCACAAATAAAAGTTAAAGTAAACTCATTAAATCATGGTTTATATTCCTTTCCTCGTTCTTTTGATTAATTTAGCACTGCGTACTTTCCACATACACATGAGTTGGAAAAAATTACCTGTCACACACCTACGCTTAAGTAATTTATCAAAATAACTTCCGGTTAATTTTCCTTTATTAACCAAACAAATTTTCGACGTGATTATGAGCACGCGTATGAGGTCATTCGTGCCATTTAAAATCTGAAATTAACTGCATATTTTTTCTTTTTAATGGGTATTCAAAGATTAGTAATTAATGAATAAACTATATAATATTTATATTCATGCAGCTCGGTGATTACAAAAACAATGCATTTCAATAAAGTCGAAGGAAAAGAAATTTAGAAATATCTTTAAAAAGTGAAAATAAAACAAGCAGATATAATTAAGATGATGTATACAGATAAAACAGGTGTGCAACTAAAAAAAAACTGCACAGGATTTTGATATTGTTTCGGCCTCATCAGATTTTCTAGCAAAAGCTGTGTTTGTGGTATCATTTAGAGTAGGGATGCTCAGACTTTTAGGGATTGCGATCTACCACAAGACATTTAGGTGACAAGTATCACGTACGGCTGCCAATTACTAAGAGCAGCCCGGTTACAATAAAAAAAAAACAGAGTTATTAAAATGATTTATTGCAATTTCACTTATAATATATAAATACAAAGTATATTATACTTGTATATTTAAACATCTAATAAAATTGCAACGTCAGAAATTTCCTGTAGTCACTACTTTCATTTTGAATTTAGATGTTAATGCATGGAACTGCATATCACCCACATACTTATCGAAGGACGGTTCGTAATAACTGAGTGCCTAGGCATGCTGAGAGATGTTCGTCAGTTTGCGATATTTCGTTTTAACAATTTTCATTTCTGAAAATGCAGACTCGCACAAGTAAGTTGATCCGAAGAATCCTCTTAACTGAAAAGCTATTAGCTTCAAACACGGGTATTTGTTTTCCGATATGAAAGACCAAAACTGGACATTAGTTGCTCTGGCTTTGAGGTGTATATCTGAAATTATCTGCAATACTTCATTTTGTACTGAAGAGATCTCTATATTGAAAGCATTTGATATTTCAGTAGCAATTTTTTCAACATCTTCACCAGAAAATGGATAAACAATGAAAGTTACAATATACGTCAGTTGCTTAAAATCAGAGAAGCGTCTTTCAAAATTGACTCTGATTGCGTTTCGTGTTTTCACAATATAAGCGAGAACTTGCACTTCTTTTCAAAGTTGGAAAATTTCTGTAGTCCTTTCTGTTTAGTTTGTTGCGCTAACCATATCGATAATGGTTTTATTTTTTCCTTATAGTTCCAAATTAATAATATTCAAATGATTTATCACATCCGATAGAAAAGTTAAATCACGGAGCCATTTTTCATTTTTAAGTATCTCAGTATCGTCACCTCGTTCGCGAAGAAAAGAAATGATTTCAGGTAAGAGTTCTTGAAATCTCTCTAAAAATTTTCCGCGGCCAATCATATTATATCTGCATAAAGAAGTAAATCAGTGTGCTCGGCAGAGTCGCTAGCTTCCAATTGTACTTTGAAGAGATGTCGTTGCAAGCTTTGCGCACGTATTAAATTCACGATCTTTATGGCAATATCCACGACATCATTGATATTTAGTATTTTTTAACATATAACTTGCTTATGAATGATGCAATGGAATACAAAAAATGATCGGAAGTCTTCGTTCGTTCGCCACAATGCAACAAACCCAATTTGATTGCGTATCATTGATGGTGCTCCATCAGTTGTAATGTACACGAGTTTGTAAATCGATAGCTCATATTGTATTACAAAATTTAGGAAAACTTTGTAAATATCTTCTGCGAGTTCTTTCTTTTTGAGGCAGCAACGTTAACAATTCTTCCTTAGCCGACAGATCAGAAACCACCATGCGAATGAAAATAAATAAGTGAACAGTATCAGTCATATCGTTGGACTCATTAAACTTGCAAAGAAAAGTATGTACATTCCATAATATCATTTTTTAGTTTGGATTCCAAGTCTATGTTTATGATTCCAATACGTCTAGTAACAGTTTGGCAAGATAATTGAACATCCTTGATAGCAAATATAATCTCTGTTTTATTTTTGAAGTCATCAAATAATACATTCGCCGCGTCAACAAATGATTCTACCGCTCCATCGTCGAAAGGTTGCGCCAGTGTGTAGGAAATTTTAAAAGACGCGATTGTTGCAGCTGCTGATTGTTTCACTGTCCTAGTAAACATAGATTGCATAGTTTTATAATGCCTTTCTAAGTTCCCGCGTTTAGGCAATGCCACTGACGATCGACAAACGAGACAATACATTTATCTTTAACTATAATAAACAAAAATTCTTTCTCCCAATAGTTATTAAAATGGTACGTTTTACTTTTTTTTGTCACACACATTTTGCCTTTGAAATATTACGTGTCGTTTAGATACTCAGTTATGACTGGCATAGTGTGACGTCGTCGTAGATTTTTATATGAATCTGACTAAATCGAGAAGAATTGGGAAGGGTCGTCGAACATTGCGTAGTTGCATTGCCTCGGGAGTCTTGCAAATTTCAATGAGAGAGACGGCTTAGAGTTGACGTTTGAGAGAACTCAAATTTGTGGAGTGATTATTTTTTCACGATCCACTCCAAAAGCTCTCACGATCGACCGTTCGGGCACCCCTGATTTTGAGTCCATTTAACGAAAAGTGAGGAATCTTACTGGCTGGATTGAGCATGTTTATACATGTTTGCCAGGGTATTAGGAATGAGTATAAAGAATCGTATTGTCAGATTTGATCAGGTTTTAACATGATAAATAAGTTTATATAGCAACCAAGATTATGATCTTGGTTGCTGTATAAACCACAATAAGTTTACATTTTGCATTCAAACGCGACTGTACTCGTGTTTTTAGCTTCATATTATGGCTCTTCAAGAGATTGTGTTATTTCTCTTGATAACTTTTAATAATTTTTTTTATTTGTGGTAATACACTGTTAAAAGTCAACAAAGAAACATAAATGATTTCGTGAAAAAAGTATATTTTGCTTACTTCGAGTTCAAACTCGGGCATCTAGACAAAGCCTGGGTTTCTCATATGGTGTACAGAAAGTGCGAGAAAGATCTTCGTTTGTGGTTTAAGGGTAGAAAACACTCATTTCGTTTTGGCATTCCTAGGATGTGGCGTGAACAGTAAAACCACATCCGCCTTCCAATTTGGGTGATATCTTGAGTGTTTCTGAGGATGAAAACACATTACCTTACCAGAACGAATCTATTTCAGATTTTTTTGTTGATGAGGTTATTAGCGCGAGCTCAATAACCTGGTTAGAGATTTAAGCTTAAGATTTAAGATGTTGCTGAATTGCTGGCGTCAAGACTAAAAAATAAAAATCTGCTGTCACCCGGAAATTCATTTTCGTGGTATAGGTAATGAGAGGGAATTCACTAAATTTTTTTCTAAAGAGGGAAATCTCGTTTTTTGTAGTGATGTTCAAGGGCTAATAGAGTGTTTTGAAATAAAAATCATCATAGAATTCATTTGAGTGGCGCCTACTCTTTGATTAGTCAAAAATAGGCCTCAAAGCAATCTTGCTGCATAATAAATTTACATTAGTATTTTGTAAAAAACTGTACATGAAGGAGGAAAATGTAGATCATTTTGGATTCAACAGATTAAAAAACATAATATTTGCCAAAAACATTTCAGCTAGCTGAAAAAAAAATTTTTGCAGACCTGCGTAATTTATATGTTGTCAAAACTACTCCAAAGGAATACCATAAGGAACACTAAAATAAGTTCAGCGTCGCAATAAATGAATGTCACAATAAATGAGGCAATAAAATAAGAAATTACGAGACATTAGACGATATTTTTTAAGGTAGAATAGGTTAGCGTGATTATTTTTCATGGATAATATGATTATAAAGGAAACATAGAGAAATATGTTTTTCATTACTATTATATTATTCATAAAAAATAAACCTAAAATTAAGAAATAAAACATTAAAATAGATATGAAAGTAGATATTACGAATCTCAATCAAAAATTTTATAGCGTCTCTGTGTTCAAGTTTTATGTAAATTTCTCATTTTTCACCAATCAGACGGCCGCAAAAATTTTCCATTTCAACCCGACCTGTTCGGAATACTTACAAAAGTTGACAGTACATGACGTTTAAAAAAATGTGAAAAAATTAAAACTGACTTCCAAATCAAAGACCGCAAACAAAAAAAAAACAAGCAATAATTTTGCTCTAAAAAGAAAAAAATAATCTATCTTTTATTTTATTCAACTAATTATTTATTGCATAGAACGGATCAAACTAAACTTTGAGAAGTCAGCGCCATTTAAAGCAATAATGATATCAAATATGATCATAATGGATGCATACTCCTTCAAACGCATCCAGAATCATTAGAATCGGTCAACTCGCTGAGTAGATATGCGGGAACAACTATACGCGAACAAGCATACTGCTACTCAGAAATTCTCGGAATTTGAATGTGACGCGCGAAGGGATGATATTACAGCTTTATAGCACTAGATGGCGTGAGCTACTTCTATACTAAGCGTTTTGTGAAACGGTATTTGCATAGGTGGTGACAAAGAGATTTTGCGTTTGTATTTGTTGAGTGGTATTTGAGTTATTCTGCGACATTACAATGTCTGATTTGAAAGAGCAAAAGACGTGTATCAAATTCTGTTTCGAACTAGGCAAAATGGCAGCGAAACTCTGAAAATGCTTTAACAAGCATTTAGTGAGAATGCTTTAAGCCAGACTTATGAAAGTTCCGGTCATCCACCGACGGAAGAAACAGCACAAAATGTGGAAAAAGTGTGTGATGCTATCCTGCAAGATTGAACGAGAACAATTCCGATGTTCTTCGGCTACTAAGAGAAAACATTCAAGGCAAGCCAAGTGCCGCAACAATTCCTGAATCCTACACCAGGACAATGCACCAAACCACACGTCACTTGTTGTGTATTAGTTTCTAGCCTCAACGAAGATGGCATATACTACCCCACTCTCCCTACTCCGCCAATCTTGCCCCTTCCTGTTTCCGAAGTTGAACCTGAAGATCAAGAGGCACCCTTTTGAGACGATTGAGGAGATCCAGACCGAATCGCAGACAGTTTTGAATAAGTTAACAGCGGAAGATTTGCAGCACTGCTTCCACCACATTGAGGCAGGGTTTCAGAAACGGCTGAAGACAATTGTGATGTATTTTGACCTGACTGCGGCATATGATACGGTCTGGAGAGAAGACCTTCTTTGCAAATTTCTCAAAGTAGTACCATGCAGCCGAATAGCATCTTTATTAAACGATAGGCCCTTCCAAATAATAACAGGAGAGAGCAAGAGTAAAATGAGACATCTTAATAATGGATTGCCTCAAGGATCGGTACTTGCACCTGTCCTGTTTAATCTGTATATTTAAAAAACAGCTAGAAAACACTGCAGTTAAAATAAACACTAAAAATAACATAATCCACAAGCTCTGCAGTACTGCTTGGAGTGTGAACGAATCCACCCTTAGAACGTCAGCTCTTAGCCTTGTTTACTCGTTAGCTGAATACTGCGCTCCAGTCTGGTTAAACAGCTGCCACGCAAAGAAGATTGACATCAAACTCCACGAGACCATGAGAATAATTAGCGGTTGTTTAAAAAGTATACCTCTACCCTGACTCCTGGTTCTAAGTCATATTGCGCCTTCCACCATCCGGAGACAGGAGAGCCTGGTAAGAGAATATAATAAAATAATATCGAATCCTCACCTTCCAGTACACAGTGATTTGCCTGATGCTGGTCTATCGAGACTGAAGTCGAGATCTCCTCAACTACTGCTAGCAGAAGATTTCAACCCAAATGATAGATGGAGAGAGTATTGGGATGCCTTGAAACCCGCTTAAGCGGCCCACATTATTGATCCTACCGTACCCTTACCAGGAATGGAGCTGCCTCGCCATGAGTGGAAGATACTCAATAGAATAAGAACGTCCTACTGAATTTTTCGTGACTCATTCTATAAATGGGGACTGACTGATGCACCAACTTGCGAATGCGGAGAACTTCGCCAAACTATGCACCATATTACAGCTGAGTGCACCCTTACAGCATATGGAGACGAGATGAGTGGCTTCATTGAAGCAACTGACTCCGCTAGAGACTAGATCAATGGTATAGATTTTATAATTTAACATTTCGATGTATTATTATTCCATGTTAGCCAAACACTATAAATAAATAATTGCTTCCAGCCAAGGACAAGCTGCTGTGATCGGTGTATTCATGCAGAAAGAGGGTACTTTGAAGGGGATGATTGTGAATAAGTTGTGAGAACAATTTATTGTGTTTTTTTTCACATTCCGGGAATTTCAGTGCTGTTTGTCACTGTTTTCATGTTTCATAGCTAGGTAGGTTACATAAAAATCTCCCTTCGTGTATAAAAGGTTGATTTATGGAAGTTCACTCAGTTCAAAATTAACATTTCTTTTTTCTAGAAGGTTCCGTAAACGTATAGAAAGAAAACATGTATTAATCTTTATTTAACTTTTGCATATTAGACAAAAATGTAATCAAACGAAATAAAGAAATTAAATGTTTATATTTAAATAAAGCAAATGTCAACTATACTTTCTTCGAAATGCCATAAAGTTAATGCAACTGTTACCTAAAAGTTTTGTAATAAAAGCAATAGATTAGATAATGTCACAGGTCCCTTCGTTATATGATGTTATTAAACCCTCCATTACTGGCCAAATTATCGTCGGGAAGTTGTGATTATGAATTACTACAAACATAGATATCTACTTCACCCACTATCTAAAGTAATTATATTATTAGTGCTATTACAGCACTTAATGATACCTAATAATTACCATATAATGATGTGGTATGTTCCCATATTCTAAACATGTATTAAACCTATTATTGGAATTAGTTCTACGCGATGTTTCTTTACCGATAATATAGTAATAGTAATAATAATAAATAATAATAATAGAAATTAATTTTTTAAATATTGAGACAGAAATATGTACGACTACTAAAGCTGACATCATAAAGAACAAAATGTTGATATTAATGAATTTTATATATTTTTATTAAAAAATAGATCTAAAAATCTGTACAGTACAGAATAATGATATCTAACAAAAAGTGTGCCATCTAAAAAAGGTCAATTTTGACCAGTTTTATTAATATTCATATAAGAGGGATAAGCTGAATTGATTGAGAATAAGAAAATCTAGTAGACTGTGAAATACAATCATACAGCGTCTATTTAGAGCAACTCTTTACCTGTAATTTGACGTTTTGTTGTTGAAGTTACGTTCGTTATAACTCACCTATTTATTTTTTAAAAGTAAATGAAAATTGAATTAACCAGAGAGCACTTTCGAATCATAATTTATTATGATTTTAATAGAGGTTTAAGCGCTTATGAGTGCAAGGAGAGTTTAGATTCAGTTTTTAGTGAACAAGGACCTTACTTGGTTAAAATTTACCGTGCCGATGGTATAAGGAATTCGAACACGAAAGGAATTCTGTTCAAAATTAAAAAGAAGCAGGGCGTCCTTCTACGGCTGTTACCGACAAAAACATTGCTACTGTTAAAAAAATCATTGAAGAGAACAATAAAGCCATATATGCGGTAATAGAGCATCAACTCAAGATTGGATCCTCAGCTGTTAAAACAATCATACACGACCACCTGCATTTACAAAAAGTGGTAAGTCGTTTTGTGCCGCATCACCTTTCCAACTCTTAAATCGTAGAGCGTGTAAGTATCTGCCATGAAACTTTAAATTTCTTAAATAATGGCAGGCACAATATTTTTTCCAAAACAGTCACAGGTGACGAAACTTATATTCCTTTTTTCGATTTTCCTACCCGTCAAGAGAGTCGCGTATGGATTCACGAAGATGAGAAAATTCCTAGAATGACTAAGAAACAGCGAGCTATGAAAACGGTATTCTTCAAAAGTACGGGCTTAGTAAATGCAATTAAGCTAGATGGGCAACAGACAGCTAAGTGGTACACTGAAAAATGTTTGCCTGAAGTGTTCAGTAGAGTTCCAGTCAAGGGAATTATGCTCCACCATGATAATGTATCGTCCCATGCGGCAGTTTCAACTCCCCAGTTTTTGGCTGGAAAAAATATGAAAGTAATAGAACATCCGCCGTACTCATCTGATTTAGCAATGTGTGACTTTTGGCTATTTTTTGGACTTAATGCAATGTGTGGGGTAGAGCGTTTTCTTCTGAAGAAGAGATTGACACCGCAGTTCACGCTTATTTTGAAGGTATTCCCGAAGAAGTGTGCTTGGGAGCTTTTAAACAGTGGAAAGAAAGAATGGTCGGGTGTATCATTGCTGAAGGGAATTACTTTGAGCATATTTAAAATAAAATACTAGAAAATATTAACCGTGTTTTTTATTCTCAATAATTTCAGCTTGTCCCTCGTATAACACATTTTAATAAAATATTAAACTATTTTACAAAATGATCATTGGATAATACATTTTTTTATAATTTTCTCATACGTTTTCGTGTTTGTTTTCTCTTATCCTGGTTCGAAAAGTTCATTAGGGTCGGAGTAAATATATTTAGAAGTTTCCATTAATTTATGTTAAAGATAAACTGTTCAAAAAAAGGAGTCAGCAAAAAACGAAAATATTAAGTAACTAAAGACTATAGTATATTGTGTAACGACGGACGAAAGTAGCATTTTTTTAAACGAGAGATCAGTTTACCAAACGAGGCGAAATCGAGTGTGGTAATGTTCGCGAGCTTAAAAAAATGATTTCGACGAGTTAAACACTATACTTTTTCTACGACCTCGTCTATGGCATTATAACAAACTTTAATACTTTATTTTCAATTAAAAATTACCAAACTATAGATCATATTTAATTTAGTTTTGATTTAAACATTGATATATAGAATATGTAGATCATAAAGTCGATGGCTTCAAATTTCCACACAATTTCCGAATATGAATTTACGCTATTATCAGCACTCTATTCAATGAATTTTACATAAACTTCTTCATACCTCTTCCTCGATTTCTCTCGTAATAAGCCCGCATAGATTTTATCAGCTTGATTTACTATGTGGTGTATTGGGAATATCTAAATCACTTTCTTAATCAGAATCAGAAATCATGATAAAGCTACAAACAGCACAAACTGACGTAATTTAAAAATGACGCGATATAGCAATAGCAGGCAACTAGACGAAGGTGAAAATTAGTAGGCAATTTTTGTTATTAGAGACGAAAATTAACGTTATAGGATTTTCTCTCACAAGTGACGGAAATCAAATTTTCGCGGCAGTATTCGGTGACGAAAAAAGTCTTTCTATAAAGGGTCGTAGAAAAAATATATTTTACTTTCAACAATTAACAAATTAAGCTACTTTTAAGCCAAAAACATAATGGTCTTGAGCCTTTCTTTTCTCCTAGGGCTGAACAATCGCTTTCGAGCCCCTTTCTCCTCTTTAAAGTCTCTGATATCTCGATCTGTTGAGAAATTTATTTACCAGTCGATGAGGTGGGATGTCACTTTGTTTTGTGAAACACGAGTCTGTCGAGGAGTGTGTGGTCCCGGGTGATTGAGGTACTCTAATAATATTGTTGTGGGCTCCTGGGCGTTCGATCTTTTACTGGTGGAGACTCAATATGGGGGGGGGGGGGGGGGTGTAATAGATTCCCCAATCGTGTAACCATTACTTACGGGCAAGGGCGTCGCTTGACTCGGAGCACATGTTTCTCGGCCAGGAGGTTAGCGGAAACTGCAGCACGTCCTCACGTGCCCCGGGCCAGTTTAAATAGGCTCTTAGCACGTTGCGTCTCCCATTTTAGTCTTTCCGCAATAAGCTTACCCTTCCTTAATGTAGCACTGCAAAAACATTAGCGCAGAACTCACCCGCCGAAGTTTGTGAAGTGTCTGTGAAATATTTGGGAATCCACCGTGCAGAATATTTGTGGTAGCCCTGTTGTTTGTAACAATATCATAAAGAGCTTGCCGGGAAATTTAAGAAAATCAGGACATAGCTCAGAAATTGTAAACCGACTGCCCTCTCGAATTATATTATAATGTCGTCTGTTGCTGCAGGCTTCCATCTCTGGCTTCTTTCATCATGGATATCAGTTCGCCCTATCCGAAAAGTCCTACACTATTTTCGCATAGCATTATCACTCACAATGTTTTTCCTATATATAACTTAAGCCATAAATCGATGAATTTCTGCCGCATTGTTGCCTTCAGGTTAGAGAAAACAGATCACAGAGGGAATCTCGCATTTGGCGACAGCTTAAATTGTAGTAGCCAATGTCCACATCAAAACTACATCACAAAGTGGCCAAACATAAACTTGTCAACAATTAATGTGGAGCGAATGGGGAGACTTTGCGAGCGGCAAACATTGCACTGGCTTATTCTTCTGCTGGATACTGTGCTGCTGTCTAGTATCGAAGCTTTCACACCAAGCTAATAGATATACAACTTAACGATACAATGAGAATTGTCTCCGATACTGTTAGTTTCACACCTAGTCTCTGGTTAGCGATTCTTTCTAACACTGCACCGCCGGATATCAGACGTCTCGCTGCAGCACAGAATGAATGGGCTTAGAATACCAACAATATCTATCTTCCTATACACGATGATTTGAAGAGTGCCCCCGGGACTAGACTGAAATCTAGGAGACCAATTTGGCTGAATACGGAAGTTCAGCAGCCCATCAATATGAGCGATTACTGGATAGCCTTCCTCGAACAACATCCTGAATTTAGTAATAGAGATTTTATTTATAAACCTTCAGAACATCTGCCGAGTGAAACACTCCCGCGTTGGCAATGGTCTCAATTAAACAGGTTTCGCACAGGCCACGGGTGGTCCAATTCAATCCTGCATAAATGGAAATTAGCAGATACTAGCCTCTGCAACTGTGGAAATGTGGAACAAACTATGACCCACATAGTAAACGACCGCCTAGAAGAAGTTTCTCTTCTGTCATCCACGAGCTGACCAAAATACTCGTACAGCACTGGACTAGTTGAAAAATTTAGATATTAGTGGATAAATTATTGTTATAACTTCTTTTGTCAGTAAGGCGCAAACCAAACCAACGCTGTTAGAAGGTACTAGCAGATAGATTATTAAAAAGTACTACGCAAGTGCTGAGTCACCATGGCAATTAACTATCTGTCGACAGCATAACGGAACTTGAAAAAAATAACCCTCGCATTTGTGCTCCTTCCTAATTATTCTATCGATAAATGTGCAAGTTCCGACAGCTCTTGATCTACGAGTTTGACAATTTGACGTCGTGCATCTTCGGGTGTGATTCGAATCCCCACGTACCGCAAACTTTTCAAGACAAGCTTTAGTCTACCTTTAGGCTTAGTCATCAGAAGCATATTGCAGAGTTCAGTTGTTTTTGAGAGCGAGCGTTTACAAGTTACCATGTGTTCAATTCTTCCATAGGTCATATTGACCGTACATCACCAGTTACATTATTTCAAGAATAATTGTGTACGTTGAAACTATGTCTAGTTCTAGGAAACGTGTTAGATTCTCTGATCCACATTACTCAAATAGTTCAATGAAGCTAATAGTGATAATGAAAATTTTGACAATAGCGATTTTGCCGAAAATTTTGAACCCGGAGACAATGAAACAGATAGTGAGCAAGAAGGTGATGTAAACGATGATGAATTCTGCAATGAGTTTATACCCGAGGAGAGCGACGAAATGGAAGTCTATGAAATGGAAAGCGAAAGTAATAATACAAAAAAGAGTTATTAAGGGAAAAATAGATTCAAATGGTCAAGCGTTCCTCCCACTAGAAGTGTAAGAACTCTTTCACATAACATCGTCAGAATTCCAACTGCATTTCCTTTGCCTGAAAGTAGTTCAATTCACATTTTTGGTAGGCTATTTTCGGACAGCATGGTTGTTAGGATTCTAAAATAGAGCAATAATAAATTATCTGCTATTAAGTCTAAATACTCAAACGACAACAGACCGGAATTAGCTGATATGGGCATTGTTGAGTTGAAAGGAAGAAATCTGACTCATGTGCTGCAATTTCTGAGTTGTTTGATACGTTCTTAAGCAAATGGCAAACTCTATATTCTCCTTGATCCACTTGCTGCATTGATGAAATGTTCGTCAGCTTCCGAGGAAGATGCAAATTTAAAATGTATATACCGATGAAGCCATGCAAATATGAAATCAGAGTAATGTGCCTAACTGACGCTAAAACCTCTTACCTAGTTAATGTATATATCTATGACGGCATAAATAGCAATGGCATTGATCTAGATGCAGAGGAGAGAAGGCTTAGTGCTCCTACCCAATTTATGCTACGATCGTGTAAGCCAGTTTATAGAAACAACCGTAACATTACCGCGTATAATTTATTTTCCTCGATAAAACTCGTTAATAAGTGGAAATAAAACGGCCTAACATACGTAGGAACACTAAAAAAGAACAAAAGGGAAATTCCATCTGAATTTCTTCACAAAAGAACCAGAACACTTGGAGAAAGTCTGTATAGTTTCACCAAAGACCTAACTATGATTTCACATGTGCCACAGCCAAATAAGGCTGTCATTCTTGTGTCTTCCGTGCAAGAGTGGACAATGATACTGGAAAGCCAGAAATCAATTACTTTTATAATGGCTCAAAAGGTAGCGTAGAAGCTGTCGATGGGAAATGCACGAAATATTCCAGGAGCCGCCTTACCAGAAGATGATCAATGGCTTTGATCTTTAGAATCGTAGATATAGCTCCACAGAATGCATATATTGTCTACAGATCAGCGCATTGTAATGAGGGAATTACTATATTCAATTTCGTCAAAGAATTGGCATATAATGCAGTAATATCATAGCTTACTAGAAGGCTGGCTAATGCAAGAATTCCAAGAGAAATTCACATTAATATTATCAGGGTGCTTCAAATCCCAGTTCCAGTTGATGAAGCAGTTGGAGAAAAATTACCTACGAGAAAAACATGTGTCGTTTATCCCTCGAAACTAAAGATGAAAATATCTTATGTGTGCGTGGAATGCAAAAATCTAACATGTTTAGACTGTTTTGAAGAAAATGTGTGTGAACTGTTATAGTATGAACTGAATTAATTGTTTTTTACTGATGCTCATAGAACAATTTCAGTGCGTCATTTTGTTAGGCTTCTCTAATAAATTCAAATATATTCGAAAAATCTATTCAATATACTTCTGTTTTAATGTCTCTTTATTAAAGATATATATTTTTTAGTTTTAATGCAATCAAAATTGGCAATATTGATTTTCTGTTTCTTTTCACACGATTCATTAATCTGACATATATGAAAGTGAAACTAAATTAATTTTTTCTTCAATTTTCCCCTAAAACACATTCTGAAAACTTAATGAAGTGTAAGTTATTAAGAATTGAGCAATAATTTACGGATTACTATCACCAGTTGCGCTACTTATTTTGGACGTTATCAGTTAAGGGTTAACATCAAATTAAAAGCTAGAACACTGTACGGCGAAACAACTATCCTCTAAAATAAATATAATCCTAGGACAGAAATGATAGCTTTAGATGCATCAATTTAAAGATAAATTGTATGAGCTAGCAAGGGTAGGATGGAATATGATTATTACATAACACAAAAGCTCGAAACTTCTTTTAATGAGATGTAATATTTTCGCTTAAGTAGACACTTTGAACTGTTGAAATTAACCTATTTAAAATACAGCTTCATATAAATAATCGATTCTACCTTTAAGAGCCCTTATATTTTACATATTCGCGTGCATATTATGCATATTACAATCTTAAATGGATCTCTACATGCAGATATGTCACATATGCACATTAAGCGTTGATTAAATTCTCTTCAACACTATGCGACGTCTGAAGATGATTTTGATTTATAGTTAATTATGGAAGACTTAGATATTTCGATAACGTAATAACACTACACATCAGGGAGTTAATATGTTAACAAGGTTGGTGTTACTTCATATATGATTCATCACATACTTGAGTTTGGTCGTAATTTCACCACTTAAATCGAATTTTAATTATTACCTCGTTTGTAATTTATTCAGTACTATAATAAATACGTTACTACGATATAAGTTAAGAGATTCATGAATAGAAATAAAGCTACTGTTTTAATCTTCACTTTTAATCATTACTCGTAAAACGACAATTGTTTCGCCAACACAGTGGCTTCCTCAGGTGTTTACCTCTAAACAGTACGTTACAAACTAAATAAAAAATAAATAATATATCTATAAAATCAAGAAGGATGGTATTTAAAATATTTTTAAAGAAATCTATGAATTCCAAGTATTGTCGGTAGTGAAAGAATGTGGCGCATCTGGTCGGCCCTAACTGTATATTATAGGGTACTAAACATGTTTACGCATAAATTTGTTTAATAACCTACATATACATTTGTATTATCGTCTAAACAGATTTTAAGTAAATAAATTTAATAAAGGCGAGTTATTTAAATCTAATTTATCATTTAATAAAATTTGTGACTGTTTTAATTTATTGATTTCTAAACTTTCCAGTAAATCGGTCAACCAGGAAGATCGTTTGAAAAACGCATTGCCGAGCATTGTTCTTCGTTTAAAAATAAAAAACAAGATTCTACTTTGCGAATCATCTATTAGAAGAAAACCACACTTTCGATAAAGATTTTCAAATTATGCATTTAGAAAATAAAGGCAAGAAATTAAATTTACTGGAAAGTTTAGAAATCAATAAACTAAAACAGTCACAAATTTTATTAAATGATAAATTAGATTTAAATAACATTTATTAAATTTATTTACTTAAAATCTGTTTAGACGATAATACAGATGTATATGTAGGTTATTAAACAAATTTATGCGTAAACATGTTTAGTACCCTATAATATACAGTTAGGGCCGACCAGATGCGCCACATTCTTTCACTACCGACAATACTTGGAATTCATAGATTTCTTTAAAAATATTTTAAATACCATCCTTCTTGATTTTATAGATATATTATTTATTTTTTATTTAGTTTGTAACGTACTGTTTAGAGGTAAACACCTGAGGAAGCCACTGTGTTGGCGAAACAATTGTCGTTTTACGAGTAATGATTAAAAGTGAAGATTAAAACAGTAGTTTTATTTCTATTCTTAATTATGGATCTTCATCAAGTAAATGCCGAATCAATTCAATTAAGAGATTCATGTCTTGAATCTTGAAATTATGTGATGTTCAACTGACTAAATGGTAAAAGGTTTTGCTTTAATAAGTTAAGAGGATACAATCTTTTTTTTATTTCAAAAGAAACGGAACCAGTTTAAATCAGTAACAAAGGCAATAGAAAATAAATGTAGTAGATAAATTCTTGCAAATAGAAGTAGCATGCAAATACAGAAACATACCGCAAAGAACTTGGTTAGATGAAGAAAAGTAAACGGTAGAGGAAATAAACAATAACTGGAAAAGAGTGAAAGAGTTATTCCAAAATAAAAAAAAATTGAAAAGAAAATCAATTTACGAGGACTGTTCGGAAACTACGTGGCCTAACACAGAGATGGCACGAATTTAGAGGAATCTTCTTTACCAGTTTGTAGAATTATCCTTTAATAGGTTAAATATGACAGTACCGGGCGATCTGTCCATTAGTCTGTTTTTGATACTACGCCAAAGTGAACATCTTGTGTGATTTTGCAGTAATGGAACAAACTGAGTGTTGAGAGCAATGATAAAGTACTTTCATTCGAACGGCTTAACACCAACCGAAATCAAAGCAGGTTTGGATTCAACACTATAAGAATCAACTCCTTCGTTTTCAAAGGTTAAAAACTGGGTTGCCGAATTTAAGCGTGATCGTATGAGCACAAATGATGAACCCCGTAGTGGACGGTCAAAAACTGTTACTGTGACTTTTTCAATCATATCCGGATGATTGAAAAAGTTCACCGTATCGTTTTGGATGACAGTCGAGTAAAAGTGCGTGCGGTAGCAGACATTGTAGGTATCGTCGATGAAACCTGAGTCCACCATTACACTTTCGAAACCAAAGAACAATTCAAACAATGGACACAAAAAGATTCTCCGCCACCAAATAAGATAAAAACTGTTTCTTCATCAGGAAAGGTTATGGCAACTATTCTTTGGGATTCTCATCGAATTATCTTGGTCGACTACTTAGAAAAGGGGAAAACGATAAATGGGTAGTATTATGCCAATTTGTTGCAACAATGAAGCGACAAAATCAAAGAGAATCAAAGAGATGGCCCTATTTCTCTTTGATTTTGTAAAGTGCTTTTCCATTAGGATAACGCATCTGCCCACAGGTCTGCGTTTGCAATGGCAAAAACTCATGAATTAGGATTTGAATTAGTGTTTCATTCACCCTATTCTCTAGATTTGGCTCACAGTGATTATCATCTCTTTCCAAACCTGAAAAAATGGCCTGGCTGTAAGAGATTTTCATCTAATTCCAAGGTAATTCATTTAATTATCATTAACATAAAATTTAAAAAAAACGTAGTACCTAGTATTGATCCTTGCGGAACACCACATGCCAGCTGAACAAGGGTGGAATTATATGCAATAATGTTTTTAGTTTTTCTATTAATACTACCGCCTTTTGACCGGACAAATAGGAACCGAACAAATCATAAATCACAGCGTATATACCAAGCGATATTATACAGTATTTTAAATAAAAATGAGTGACTTATCTGTCTACAAATACATATAAGGCATTTTTCTGTTTATATGTCTATCGCACGAAGAAATCTGGCATAATCTTTCTTGCTTTTGGTCATGCTTTAAGTTTCATTCTAACTAACTTTTCTGTTTCTAAGAACAATAGCGAATTTATGGTTCCACATTTTACTGGGTTTACCCCTTGTTTACATTTTTGTGCGTTCGTTTGTCATACGTTTCTTACTTGTTTTTGGTAATTCTTTCGACATAGATGTCTAAAAACCATTTAAGCTGAGCCCGTTCAATAACATAAATCGTACTGTATCATTTTTTCTCTTCTTGCTATTCCCCTAACTTTTTTTAGACGTTTCATATCAATGGCCTGTATCTTGCTTTTTAGTCTATTCAGTAGAATCTACAGAGTGAGTATAAAAGAATCATCAGTTTTCAAATACATATATTTCACAAATAATTGCAGATACAATATTCAATGATACGAGGGATGTCCGGTTACTAGGGTACATTTGTGAATTACAGACTACTTTTATTTATAGAAATCAAACACTAAGTAAAAGCGTGAATTGTTAGCTACTTCTCAACATAATCGCCCCCAATGTTAGGCATTTATGCCAGCGAGGCACAAGCTTCTGTATACCTTCGTAAAAGGGGCGATCCAAATTTCTAAAATACTGCCGTATTTCATCTTGAAGTACGTCGTCGTCTTCAAACCTTTTACCCGACAGATGAGCTTTCAACGGTCCAAACAAATGAAAATCAGACGGAGCCAGGTCTGGACTATGGGGCGGATGGACAATAATTTCTTAATTGTATTTCTGAGGCCAGGCCTTCGTCTGATTTGAGGTGTGCGGTCTTGCATTGTCATGCAACAACCTTATTCCTTTCGTTAATCTTCCTCTTCGCTTCTATTGAATGGCTTTGTGTAGTTTTTCAAGAGTTTGACAATAAATATCGCTGCTGATTGTCGTTTTCGGTGCTAAAAACTCTATGAGCAAAATACCTTGAATATCCCAAAACACAGTCGCCATTGTCTTTTTTGCAGACTGTTGAACTTTGAATTTTTTCAGTGTTGCTTAACCGGATGCTTCCACGTCATCGAGTCCTTTTTTGAATCGGAGGTATGGTGGTATACCCACGTTTCGTCTCCTGCAACTATAGACTCTAGAAATCTGTTTTCCTGGCGATAGCGCGTTAAAAGTTCCATTGCCGCCGCCATTCGTTGCATTTTATGTTGGTCGGTCAACAGTTTTGATACCCGTCTCACTGACACTTTTCCATAGCGTAATTTAGATACGATTTCATGAACAGAACTTTTAGGAATGCCGGTCAGTAGAGCAATTTACCGTATTTTCAACCGATGATCTTCTCAAGTCAGTGTAACGACCTTTAATTGATTCTCATCCGTTTTAGTTGTTGATTGTTTTGGTCGCACACATACGGGATCATCGTTCAGAGTTGTGCGTCCACTTTTACACTATTTACACCAAACACTAACTTGTTTTCGACTTACAACGCCTTCTCCGTAAGTTTTCAGTATTTTTTTATGAATTTCGGTAGGTGTCATTATTTGCATGTAAAAAACGAATAACCCCTCGTACTTCAAACTTGGAGTATGTTTCGATTGGAACTGATATTGTGCGGCTGTCACTGCACACGCTGTACTGAACGCAAAGCAATGACAATGGCTATCTATGCAGTATACAGTAAAAATCTCTTCCCTATAGTCACTTATACAAACATGTATTACGTATGTGTGCGTTCGAGAAGCGAGGAGTGGGGACGCACGGAGCAGCAGCGATGCATACATATGGATGTAAGCACATACATAGTATAAACGTCGATGAATGTGGAACCAACGGCAATAATAGGGACTTTGTGTAATAATTAACACAAATAAGTGTGGACTTTTTGGAAGATTTTAATATTTTTAACGTTTAAAACAATGTCAGATATACCTATAACAATAACAATAAATATAGCGGTAAATCATAATAACTTCTATTTTCTATACATAATAAATAAAACCTTCGTATGTTTTAACGGATTTAAACAGCCATATTTTTCAACATTTTTAATTATGTGTCTTATCGTTTCAAACGCAATGGTACGTTGAAAGTTAATTTGAAAAACCCGTGCAATTTCTCTTATGCTACGACCAAGATGATACTGTTTTCCGACAATTCTTTTTTGTTCAAGGGTAAAAATATCCATCGTGAATACCGACACAAGTTAGCTTTTACGTAATCAATAGCCATAAATTTAATAAAACCAAGAAAACAAATACTGGAACTTTGATAGAATAAATAAACGTAACTGAAAACTATTCGCAACAGTTGACCAAACCATCCACTTTCGCAAGTAAACTGTAACTAATGGCTATCTAATGCTATCTAATGGCTATTCGAGAAAGGCGTGCATGCGTGCATCGCTGCTCGTCTCCGCGCTCCCCATCCCTACTTCTCACTTCACGAACACATACATACGTAATACACGTATGTATGCATATTCTACTGACTATAGGGAAGAGATTTGTACTGCATATGCGCATCTAAAATTCGTGCAAGTTTCACCCTGATCGGAGCGACGTAGGCGCGTAGCGCAAACGTACCTTTGGAAACGGACATCCCTCGTACATATAAATAAACACATTGCAGTTTATTTTGGAATACAATCACAAACGTTCAATATGAGCCACTTCCAGTACACGGCATATGTTTAATCGGTAATCCAGTTTACACCACACCAGCTGTAGTGTATCACCAATGGTGCTCCTTACACCAGCAGTAATGCGATCTCTGAGCCCAGCAAGGGAAATTGATGTTCGGCGAAAAAATGCTTTTGCGATTTAAAAGTTACTTCACCACAAACATAACAGAAACTGTTAACTTTATTAAATTGAAGACTATTTTAGACATCAGATTACTTTGCCTACAAGCCATTAGATGGTCAGTAAAACATATCCAGACAATTCTCCTGGCTTTAGTTTATTGGAACTTATTTTGACTTTTGATCACTTTTCCCGGCTTCTTTAATAACGCCATTCACGTCAAACTGTTCCTGATCCTGCTAGTTATTCTTCCAAAATATTTCTTGCTCTTTGCTCTAGTACTTTCTTACGTATTTTTGAAATGATACTAAGTAAAATATAAAAAATAATGAACTGAATAGAGTATCGTACACAAACATAGAGAGGAGTGAAGTTATTAAAGTTAAATTCAAAGAGTGGTATAAGTGTCTTCTATCGGGCTCTGTCTTAGACACTGACGTTTTGCATGTTGCTCTGGCCAGTATCCTCGGAGCAATAATGACGACGACCACAATAGAAGACGAAACGTTAACGAAACTAACAGAACTGGGGCCAACAGAAGCAGTAAAAGGCTGAATATCGAGAAGTCCAAGAAATTTTCCGGACTGTTTTATTGATCTTCTTTAGATTTTAGAAGTCAACATGTTTACATGTAGATTACTAGCAATCAAAATACACAATTTTATAACTTTAGTTACGCTATTATCCCAACTTTCAACCACTGCTTCAAGAGCCTGTGAAATAATTTCCATAAAAAGAAAACATATACAGGGTGTCCAGAAACTCTCCTGACTAACGAAGACCGGAGTTTCCTCAGATAATTTTAAGACAATTAAACCCAAATTCACCTAGTCCGAAAATGCTTCCTAAGGGAGCTAGAGTTCTTTGAAGATGGCGCTTTGTATTTATTTTTTTTTTTAATTCCTCCAGAACGCTTCTATTTAGAAAAACAAAAACTGGTATGATTATTTATCCTCCAGAGATGAATCGATTCCATCAATTGCGAATTCCTAGTACCGGTCATAGGCGTCCGTTTTGGGTAGGTCAACGGTTATTTTAAGGCATAACTTTTTTGTCTTTAACTTTTAAGCATTTGTGACACTAGATTATTAAATTTTCAGGTATTCCAGTACTAAAAGGTACTCTTACTTTAAGTCGGTAGGATACACCGTTTTCTAGAAAAATCGATTTGTAAATTTTTCGTTTTTTCTTCATTAAAGTTCAATTTTTTATTTTTTGCAATAGTTAGCTCTGAACTGCCAACAGAAGTAAAACCTACGTTTTTCATTGTCAAATTGTTGTCAGTTCGCGAAGTTTATCTTTTCATTTTTTACTTTGTGTTATTCAAACACAACGATTTCAATTTAAAAAAAAATGGAATGGAATACGCCGATATGCATTTAGTTTATGGCGAAATGAGGTGTAACGCTCGAGCGGCGCAACGTAGATACGCTGAAAAATTTCCCAATCGTCAGCATCCCACTCACTCAACATTTACAGCTCTTCATCAACGATTAAGAGAAACAGGCTCAGTGGTCCCAAAAAATAATGAAACAGGGAGACATAATAATGTAACAGCAGAACATGAAGATGTTATTTTAATGGAAGTTGAGGAAAATCCAGAAATTAGCGTTAGAAGACTATCTGCCATGTACCCCACAATTTCAAAATCTTCCGTAGGAAATATCTTACACAAAGAAAATTTATATCCTTTTCATTTTACAAAGGTGCAAGCACTGCTAGAAGGAGATTTTCCTGCTCGCGTAGAATTCGCTAGATGGTTACAAAATCAGAAAAATCAAGATGAAGATTTCTTCAGGAACATTTTGTTTGGTGACGAAGCTACATTCTTAAAAAATGGAAATTTTAATGTACATAATGCACATTATTATTCGTACGTTGGTGACAATCCCCACGTTGTTCAAGAATTTGAGCATCAGCATAGGTTTAGCATAAACGTCTGGATAGGAGTAGTTGACGATTATCTACTTGGACCTGTGTAATTACCTGCTTGTTTAAATGGTGCTGATTACTTACATTTCCTGCAAAATATTTTACCTGATTTGTTAGATGAGGTGCGTTTAAATATTCGGCAAAACTTATGGTTTCTACAGGACGGCTGTCCGGCCCACTTTAGCAGGAATGTACGAGACTTTCTAGAAAATAACTACGAAGACCATTGGATTGGAAGAGGCGGTCCAGTTGCTTGGCCAGCAAGGTCGCCGGATTTGAATGCTTGCGATTATTGTGTTTGGGGAAACATAAAAGCATTTGTTTATTCCGTTCCGATACAAAATCGCGCACAACTCTGGCTAAGGATACAAGATGCTTGCAACGAATTTAGAAATAACTTTGGAATTTTTGCAAGAATTCGGCGTTCTCTAAGCAAAAGGGAAAACTTATGCATAGAGACTAATGGTCATCACATCGAGCAACTTTTGTAACAATCTACCTTTGATACTTGTTCTTTTTTTGTTAGTTTCGTTCCATTGTAATAAATAATTTGTTTTTAATTTATTAAATTAATTTTCATCCATGCCTTGATAGTCCAAGCCAACTTCGTCGCTAAAAATAAGTAGGTACATAATAAATTGAACTTTAATGAAGAAAAAACGAAAACTTTACAAATCGATTTTTCTAGAAAACTGTGTATCCTACCGACTTAAAGTAAGAGTACCTTTTAGTACTGGAATACCTGAAAATTTAATAATCTAGTGTTACAAATGCTTAAAAGTTAAAGACAAAAAAGTTATGCCTTAAAATAACCGTTGACCTACCCAAAACGGACGCCTATGACCGGTACTAGAAATTCGCAATTGATGGAATCGATTCATCTCTGGAGGATAAATAAGCATACCAGTTTTTGTTTTTCTAAATAGAAGCGTTCTGGAGGAATTAAAAAAAATAAATACAAGGCGCCATCTTCAAAGAACTCTAGCTCCCTTAGGAAGCATTTTCGGACTAGGTGAATTTGGGTTTAATTGTCTTAAAATTATCTGAGGAATCTCCGGTCTTCGTTTGTCAGGAGAGTTTCTGGACACCTGTATATCAGGTAATTCATTAAATAAGTATTTTAGAACATTCATTTTCTTTGTAAATTACATTCTATTTATATGCGGAAAGCATCAGAGAAACGTTTAATTCCTGCATTACAGTAAAAGGGAATTAAAATCGTTTTAACGTGCGGATGTTCTTTTTTGTTTGGTGAATCCGCGTGTGTCGAACAGGGTCACAATCGTACCAATTCCCAATTGACATTAACAAAACAGAATTTGAGAGACACGGCTTCGACGACATACCAAAAAAAGGAGATTGAACAGAAACATACGTTCTCAATTAAAACACGTTTATGCGGTCGACCCGACAACAAAATCGATGTTGAGCGGGTGTTGTTGAATAATTTTGCGAGTGACATCGCCTGTCGTGTATATTTATCGGTAAAAAGCCGACATACAATGCAATAAATGATTCATCCATGTGATCAAAAAATAATATAATTCGATACAGGCAAGTATATGTGAATAATACTACTATCGTACGAGGGTTACACCGATTATTTCTGCAAACTAGTAAAACAAAATGTTGTAGTCAAAAATTATTTTTATTATTGTTTTTCAAAATATTCGCTCTTAAACTCAATGTATTTAGACATTCGATAAAACAAGTTATCATAGCATAAATTCCACTCTTCTTGAGTTGCTTCAGATATAAGGTTTGTGAAGCTCTTCACTGCACCTTCTGGGCTTGCAAATCGTACACCACGCATTTTATCCTTTAGTCTTGAAAATAGAAAGAAATCTGAAGGTGCCAGGTCCGGACTATATGGCGGATGATCTAGTAATTTTAATCTGGAACCTTTCAAAAATTCGTTTGTTTGAAGCGTAGTGTGGCTTGAAGTATTGTCATGATGAAGGACAAACTCCGATCTGGGGCGTCGTAAACGAGCCTTTTGAACAACATCTGGCAGACATATTGTAGTGTACCATTCTACGGTAACCGTACGTTTATTTTCAAGCACAGCTGTTGTGATAGGTCCTGATTTGGAGTTATGTAGCGCTGAATGTACTTCTTCGCTCGATCTTAATGATTTCTGTGAGATAGCGAAGTTGTTCTTTTTTGTGAATGTGCTCTTCTCCAGCAGGGGCGTACTGACGAATCTGTAGAAAGATGCAATACGTATCTGCGTCTTTGGAGAGGGATACGTTCACAAAAATATTAATAATGAACTTGTATTGTATTTTTCACACCAGACTTTTAATAATAATATACGCTTGTCACAAAAAGTATCGCATCATTTCAAAATAAATGGATTTTGACAAAATGCTTCTCACGATATACATATATACTTTTTTTTTTTAAAATGATGATAATTTTTCGTTAAGTTTAAAAGATGTTTGGTTTTTTTTATTTGAAAATTTTTGAGGAAATTGCAAAGATAATTTTTATTCTCCAAAACAAGAAAATTTTAAAGTCACAAAAAATATCTTAAAGTAAAGTAAACGATTTTTAGTATCTAGTATTGCCACCTCTGGCCCTAATAACAGCTCGCATCCGTTGTGGAAGGCTTCTTATCAAATTCCTCACAAACTCCATATCTAAAGTTTCCCATTCTTCTAATAATGCGTGTTCAAGGTCATCTAAGCTGTCTGGAGCGATATTAAGAGATCTTACGCGGCGTTCTAGGTTGTCCCAAACGTGCTCTACTGGATTCAAGTCTGGGCTTACTGCTGGCCATGCTAAAGCTTGAATACCTACTTCTCGAAGATAATCGGTTGTTATTCTTGCAGCGTGCGGACGTGCGTTATCATGCATTAGAGCAAAATTTATTCCAATAACAGGAGCAAATGGTACCACATGTTCTTCTAGAACGTCTCTTATATACCGATCAGCTGTCAAAGATCCCCTGCGAAATACAGCTAACTCTGTGCGACCTTCTAAACAAATGCCTCCCCATACCATACCCCCCATACCATACCAACTGGAATACGTCTATCTGACCCGAAAATTGAGAATCTGGACTCATCTGTAAACAGGATATTAGCCCAGTCGTTTACATTCCAATTTACATGTTGTCTTGCGAATCTCAAATGTGCCACACGGTGTGCTCTGGTTAGCAATGGTGCAGTAACAGACATTCTAGCTCTAATTCCAACTTCCCTTAACCTGTTTCTAACAGAATTAATGCTTATTTGGACATTACGGACTCTGGAAAGATCATTGTGCAGTTTTCGTGTAGTAATATGACGTTCTCGTAGGGCTTGTAGACGTAGAAAACGGTCATCTGCAGGGATGGTACATCTTGGACGTCCTGGAACTGGTCTTCTATGGTAAACTCCCGTTTCTCTGAACCTTATTAATATTCTGGATACGCTCGATTGGTTGATATTCATAAGTTTGGCTATATATCGCTGCGATCTTCCATCCTCACTTAAGGCCACAATTTGGGCTGCTTGTACTGGTGTCAAATTACTCATTTTTGTCCAAAATCTGTTTAATAAAAAAGCAGTTAACAAATGCCTAAGCAAATTTACTTTTTAACAGTATTAATGAACTACGCCTTTTTTTACACTTTCCACTTTTTACGTTTTTTGACATTAACAAAGAAAAAACATGTAATAAAAATTAACTGTCAGATAAAATAAGTAAAGTATGCCATTTACGAAATAAGTACAATATTTTCAGTTGAGATTTATTCCATAATTCAAAAAAATTCTTACTTTTTTACATGATGCGATACTTTTTGTGACAAGTGTATATTATTAAAAATACTTTTGTATTATACAGAATTGGTAAGATTTTTGCCTACTCAAGTATGTTTCAAATTATTCTGTCATAACTGTTAATTTAATTACATAAACACTGACTTCGATTTAAAAATGTTAATTTGTCATATTCCCGAAGTAAAACACATTAAAATAGGTATAAATTTTAACGGCATTAATGTGTTAATATTCTGTGTAGAAGTTATTTATAGTTACGGGACTCATAAAAATGCAAATTGCTTTTCAAATTACTTCTTGTCGAAAAATGTACGAAAGTTGGTACATGAAATTCAGCCATTAACAAAAGATTGCTGTACATGTACTGATACTGATAGTATTCTAATTGTTGTAAAAGTAACTAAAAATCATGCAAAAAATTGTGTTACACATGACCGTCTTAAGCCTATACTTTAAGATACAAATAGTACACTAAATAGTTCCTTAAAGACAATTATTATCACTTAGAAAATGATATATAAAGGAATACCGGGTTCTTTCTTTATCATTACACATACTCGTACATCGCCCTATGTGTAAAGTTAAAAAAAGAAAAGGCAATGCATTGGTGTCATAGTATTTAACCAGTTAAACTTATACACCAGTGACATATTTTTGTAAATGTCAAATATTTCGGATTTTTCATTCAAACTTAAACCTTAAATTAAATACATTTTATTGAAAAATAGATAATTTATTTAAAACAGTTAATTAGCTTTACAGGCCTTGTACGAAGACAATTTCAAATATTTTTAACAAATTCAAAGAAGATGATATTTCTTTAAGATTGAAAAATATATCTGAGATAGTAAAATTAGTGTATCAAAAAAGGTAGAAAATGTGAAAGGGTTGATAACAAAAAAGTAAAATAAGTTTTACCGTTTTATGAGACTGTAGAACGTTCTCACATTACTTCTAATGAACTACCGAACGTAACCCACGTATTGGGCGCATTTTAGTAACACGATAAAAACAAATAATACCTCGTGGTATCTTACAAATAAGTGATTTTATAAAATGTAAAAATATATCTTCAAAAGCAGTAGTGGGAAATTCTTGTAGATAATAAATATGGTACTATTTCTTTAATAATCAGAATAACTTTTGGACTGTACAATTATCTAACAGCATCACTACTAGAATTAAAGATTCAGGAAGGGAAGACATTATGCAACAAACTTTTGGAATCTGTTAATGCAAGGCTATTTTCATATGAAGGATGATCAGTTACTAGAGTAGTAACTATTTTAGACCCTCAATTTAGAAGAGAAGATTTTCGTAGTACTGAAAATGCTACAGGGACTAGTTCTAGAACAAATGTCTGTAATCGAAACAGGCATTAGTCCATATCAAAAGTCACTTTTATTATTATTTGTATTTTTCAAGAAGGAATAAAAGAAAGTAAAATCAATTGCAACTTATGTAATAATAACTAAAAGGCAATACCTCGAAAGGCTAAATTCATATCAGGACATAGATCCTCTTCAATATTGGGAGATAAGTTTAAAAAAAAGGGTAAGAGCATTTTTTATTTCGATTTTCTATTAGGTAACAGGAATGGAGCTGAAACCCTTAGAATAATGTGCTAAGAAATACTTCTGTATTCCAGCGAGTTCAGTAGAAAATGAAAGAGTGTTTAGTACAGCTCATTTAATAATAGAACAAAGGTGTGCAAGACTACAACTGAAAAATGTTAATGTGCCTAAGAAACACATTAACAATGTCACCTTATAATGTGTTTCTAATTAGCTTGAACCAAGGTCTATCGTGACTTAATTGGTAAAACGACGGTCCAGCAAACCGTAGACTTGGGTTCCAGTCCCAACGTAGACAAAATTTCTCAATTAAATTTCGTATGACTTGCATTCTAATTTGTAGACAGCAATGTTTACATTCACATTTACTTCGCAATTACATACTAATTTGATAATATTTCATATAAAAGCCGAAAAACTCCAAGAATTTATAAATTAATATATTTAATGAACGGCTAAGAAATTATCTAATTTAATAATATTTGCAAATATTTCATATAAAAGCCGAACAACTCCAAGAATTTATCAATTAATATATTTAATGAACGGCTAAGAAATTATCTAAACACGATATATATATATTTAGTGTTTAAAGAATTTTGTTTTTCTTTTTTATTTTATTGGCCGTGTCTTAATATTAAAAATAATAGATTTTTATTGGTTTTAGCGACCTTTTATTGAATTTTGATGTTTGTTTACGACGTTTCGACTTTTACCAATTCAGTCTTTTTCAAGCATCTGGAAACAAGAATCATTACAATGAACATGAGAACTGTGTTTGTTTCGTGTGATATAACAATTAAATTAACAATTTTAAATTTAAAATTATATTAAGAAATGAATTAAGAATTAGGTTAGCATTTTACGTTGAAAATTAAATAACATTAAATTAAAATAGCTTAGAATGGTAGGGGGACATTTAAGTGATTAATATCTGTATGAATTAATTGAAGACTTAACAATTATTAACAATTTTAAGTTTAAAATTAGATTAAAAAATGATTACAAATTGAGTTAACATTTAACGTTGAAAATTACATAAAATTAACATAAAAAATAGCTAAAATGAATAGGTAGGGAGACATTAAGGTGATTAACAACTGTATGAATGAATTGGAAAGTTGAGTTACACTACAATAAGTAAAGAGAACAAAGAAAAGATAAATAAACTCACATTTGTTGTTCGATTTTGTTTTACAAGGGTACGCATTTATGTGACACATGTGTTGGACATCCGAGACCAATTTTCTTAGAACGATCGTGCTTGTGCGGATATTGTAAGTGAACTAATACTTTAGTTTGCGGGGGTTTCAATTTCTGTTTTTTGGAAGGAGCATGGTGGTCAGGACCGTATTAAGGGGTATATGTTAACGTTGTTTTTTCTAATGGGAGCTATTTTTTTCCCCGTTTTTGTCTTGTGCGTGCAGGGGGGTTTTTTTATTTATCTATTGTTTTATGAGAGGGTAATAGAGTTTTGAAAGCCCATCGATTTCGTTTCTGTCGTTGATTGTTTTGCTATTTTTGAAAATGTGTATCATTTATAAGACCTCTCTAGCTTTTGTGTTCTTTTTTTGTGTTATTACTTTGGTGTTTTCAAAATCAAAATTATGTTTAAGTGTCAATTGGTGTTTTTTTAAAGCAGTTTGATTTTTTGCGTATTTGTGACCTTTCAATCTTTCTTGTAGTAACTGCTTTGTTTGGCCTATGTATATTTTGTCACAGTCTTTGCAGGGTATGTTGTATATTGTGTGTGATTGTTTTAGTGTAGGTGTTGAGTCTTTAAGTTTGGTGTGTAGGAATTTTAGGTTTTTACCGCTTTGGTGTGCTATTTTAAAATTAAATGGTTTGAATATGTTGTCTAATTTTTCGGATAATCCAGTTATATAGGGTGTGGGGATATATGTGAATTCATTGTTTTTTTTGTTATTGTTTTGGTTGTTTGTTTTGTTATAAATTTTATTGAGTCTAAGTTTTATAATTTTTTGTATGAATTGTGGTGGATAGTTGTTTTCTGACAAAATTTTTCTAACCAACCCCTAGCCCACAAAAAAAATGTAGTAACAGCGTTAGTAGACAGAGCCTTAAATCTCACTAACCCAATTTTCAGACCAACAGTACTAAATAAAGTTAAAACAATTTTGTCAGAAAACAACTATCCACCACAATTCATACAAAAAATTATAAAACTTAGACTCAATAAAATATATATATATATATATATATATATATATATATATATATATAATAACTTCGTGACCTTGGTATGATATGGTAAACCTAATCAGTAGGCGATTAAAGGTCTGTATATTACTTCAAAATATATGTATTTAAAAAACTCTACATGTTTCGGCTGTATACGCCTTTTTCAAGAGAATACAAAATATGAATGACAGGATATAAATGTCAAGTAATTAACTTAATTACTTGACATTTATATCCTGTCATTCATATTTTGTATTCTCTTGAAAAAGGCGTATACAGCCGAAACATGTAGAGTTTTTTAAATACATATATTTTGAAGTAATATACAGACCTTTAATCGCCTACTGATTAGGTTTACTATATATATATATATATATATATATATATATATATAAGTGTTTAGATAATTTCTTAGCCGTTTATTAAATATAACAATTGATAAATTATTGGAGTTTTTCGACTTTTATATGAAATATTTACAAATATCAAATTAGAATGTATGTAATTGCAGAGTAAGTGGGAATATAAACATTGCTGTCTACAAATTACAAAGCAAATCATACGAAATTTTTTTATTTGAAAAATATGGTCTACGTTGGGACTCGAACCCAAGTCTACAGCTTGCCGAGCGGTCGCTTTTACCACTAGCCACCTGCGTCTATTGTGGCTTAGTGGTAAAAGCGACAGCCCGGCAAGCTGTAGACTTGGGTTCGAGTCCCAACGTAGACCATATTTTTCAAATAAAAAAGTTCGTATGATTTGCTTTGTAATTTGTAGCCAGCAATGTTTACATCCCCACTTACTCTGCAATTACATACATTCTAATTTGATATTTGTAAATATTTCATATAAAAGCCGAAAAACTCCAATAATTTATCAATTGTTATATATATATATATATATATATATATATATATATGTATATATATATATAGTAAACTTAATAAGTCGGCCGAAACATGTAGGGTTGTTTTAAATATATATACTATGAAGTAATAAACCAGATCTTTAATCGCCGACTTATTAAGTTTACCATATCATACCAAGGTCACGAAAATATTATATTTATATATATATATATATATAGTAAACCTAATCAGTAGGCGATTTATTATATTTATATATATATATATATATATATATATATATATATATATATATAGATATATATATATATATATATATATATATATACAGTCGAACTTCGATAACTCGAATCAATTTGGTTGGAGTTAGCGTCAAGAGTGAAAAATATGTGTAATTTTTACTTAATAACTCGAACTTTTATTATTCGAATATCTTGATAACTCGAACAAAATATCTGGCGCCACCTTTGATAAGTAGAATTTTCTAGGGGAATCCTCTAACTACGTGTGTTTTTAACCGTTTTAACCGCTCATTTTATACTAGCATTTATAACATAACGATGTAGGCAATGCAGGCAGTTCAGTTTCTGCGCTACTTAAGTTCATATGCGTGCACTATTAGTTGTTAATAAGAGGACAGAATACTGTGCCTGTTTGTTTTATCACGTTACTTTTTTTTATTGCTCTTGATATGTCATTAAAACGTACTTTAAAAACATTATCTATTGATGAAAAATTTAGACTTATAAAAGAAGTGGAAACTGGTTCAAGAAAGAAAGATGTAGCTGTGAAGTATGGTGTTCCGGCAAGTACAGTGTCTACTATTTTAAAAAATAAGCAAACAATTATCACTGCGATCGAAAGTGGTGCAAGTGGGAGTTCCAAGAGGCTAAAAAATCCAACGTTCGCCAATGTGGACAAAGCAGTTTTAGAATGGTTTAAATCGGCAAGGAGACAGAACTTACCTATATCTGGAGGCTTAATTAAGGAAAAAGCATTGGAATTTGGTAAAAAATTGGGACAACCAAATTTCAAGGCAAGCACGGGCTGGTTGGATAATTGTAAGTAAGGATGTAAGTGACGAGGACTGCGTTAAATGGAAACATGATGTTTTACCCCATTTATTAGAAGACTATCAAGCACGGGACGTATTTAATGCAGATGAGACCGGCTTGTTTTTTAAATGCCTCCCAGACAACACCTTAACTTTTAAAAACCAGAAGTGCCATGGCGGAAAGCACAGTAAACAGAGAGTTACACTGATGATTGGCGCAAATATGGATGGATCAGAAAAATTTAAATTGCTCTTGATAGGTAAAAGTAATCAACCTCGCAGCTTTCGTGGTGTTAGATGGTTGCCCCTCGAATATAAAGCAAATTCAAAGGCGTGGATGACAGGAGTACTTTTTGAAGAATGACTGTTAAAATTAGACAAACAATTTGAAAACCTCGGAAGAAAAATTATTCTTTTTATTGACAACTGCCCGGCCCATCCTAAAGACATCCAACAAAGATTAAAATTTATCAAGCTTGCTTTTTTCCCACCGAACATGACATCAAAGTTACAATCACTTGATGAAGGAGTCATACAAAATGTGAAAACTCATTATCGCCGCAGAATTTTGAAAAAAAATGAAAATGTTTTGAAGAAAACAAAAAAATCAACATTACATTAATAGACTGTGTTGATGAAATAACCAATGCATGGAATATCGATGTTAAGCCGGAGTCCATTTCTAATTGCTTTAAGAAAGCCGGTTTTGGTCAGTATTCTGAATGGGAAAAATATGATGAAATTCCTTTGATTTTCGTAAGGAAACGCTTGGATGGAAGATGTGAGGAAGAAATTCAACTACAAATGGAATACGAAGCTTGGGAGAATGTCAAAAATGTACCAGGTGTCACCTTTAATGATTTTATGCATATCGATGACGATATTGTTACTTCGGAGTTTCCCACAGATGAAGATTTTGTCGACCTCTACAGATCTGAATCCAAATCTGTACAGCTCGATAATAAAAACAGTGACACAATAGAGGATGATTTCGTGAACGATTGGCAGCAACCACCTTCAAGCGAGTTGGTTGCAAATTCGTTGAGCGTTTTGCGTTCGTATTTAAAAGCCAATGAACATACAGTCGATTCTTTGTACAATGGTTTAAATAACATTGAAGCTTTTTTTGAAAATCAAAATAAAAAATCCTCTCGCCAGTCACAAATAACCGACTTTTTTACACAAAAATAAAAACTACGTAATACATATATGTAACGCATTTTTTCTGAAATAAATTCATATATACATACAAAATACCTTTTATTTATACACATATGTAATTTATTTGACAACTCGAAGTCTCGATAATTCGAACTTCTTTTGTGGCAAGACATAGTTCGAGTTATCGAAGTTCGACTATATATATATATATATATATATATATATATATATATATATATATATATATATATATATATAAATATAATAACTTCGTGACCTTGGTATGATATGGTAAACCTAATCAGTAGGCGATTAACGGTCTGTATATTACTTCAAAATATATGTATTTAAAAAACTCTACATGTTTCGGCTGTGTACGCCTTTATCAAGAGAATACAAAATATTCATATTTTGTATTCTCTTGATAAAGGCGTACACAGCCGAAACATGTAGAGTTTTTTAAATACATATATTTTGAAGTAATATACAGACCTTTAATCGCCTACTGATTAGGTTTACTATATATATATATATATATATATATATATATATATATATATATATATATATATATATATGGTAAACCTAATCAGTAGGTTTACTATATATATATATATATATATATATATATATATATATATATATGGTAAACCTAATCAGTAGGCGATTAAAGGTCTGTATATTACTTCAAAATATATGTATTTAAAAAACTCTACATGTTTCGGCAGTTCGCCTTTATCAAGAGAATACAAAATATAAATGACAGGATATAAATGTCAAGTAATTAAGTTGCTATGGTTTAAATTATTCAAAGATACATTCTAGTAATAATAATAAATCATGCCTTAGTATTCCAAAAAATAGATAGCAAGGTGTGAACACATGTGTTGTTCGCTGCTAGCAATTTGCGTTCGTATTTAAAAGCCAATGAACATACAGTCGATTCTTTGTACAATGGTTTAAATAACATTGAAGCTTTTTTGAAAATCAAAATAAAAAATCCTCTCGCCAGTCACAAATAACCGACTTTTTTACACAAAAATAAAAACTACGTAATACATATATGTAACGCATTTTTTCTGAAATAAATTCATATATACATACAAAGGATATATATATATATATATATATATATATACTTTTCTACTATTTAACCAAATCTGTATCTCTTAAGGTTTCCGAGATCCCCATAGTGGCCCTCTTTATCTCGCACACATCGTATGTATATATATAGTTTACAGTTGATAAAGAAACTTTCAATAGTAAAACATTTGTCTTGATTACCTCTGTGTCCCCTTCTTAGGCACCAAGGTAATCAAAACAAATGAAAATAAAATATTTCTCATTTGGTATCAAAAATTGACGGCCTCTGGCAGACTTATTAATTTTTATTCACATAATCCCCTAAATCAAAAATTTAATACAATAATAGCAATAAAAAATTGAATTTCACATATCAGCAATCAAATTTCTTTTGAAACAACCACTTTAAATGAATTAATATACAAATTTGGTTTTATTATGATATTAATAGTCAAATTGCTGTTACTTACAAAAACTTCAGTATATCAAAAACTTAACCAACACAATTTTAACCTGCAGTCCATATAAAAACAGCAAAATACAATACATTGATAATCAATAATCTTCTTACTAAACCTAAAGACCAAACACCACTATTACATAATTATAATGTCATCTACAAGGTTCCCTGCTGAGACTGTGGTGCTTGCTATCTGCAGACTTCCCTGTTTTGGAAAAATCGGTTCACACAACATAAAAGTGATTGCAGGATTGATAAGTTGTCATGTGCTCTTGTCTCGCATTCAGTGAGTTCAAATCATTAGTTTGAAAATCAAAACTAATGTTGCCTCAAAATTTGAACACCCCCATATCTTTTAAATTCTTAGAGAAACTATCACAATAATGCTTTTCCTTTTTAAACAACAATTACGTCATTTATCGATATTAACGTCACTATAATCAAAACTTCACTACTTTCCATGACCTAGTTTTAAACTGTTAAAGATAGACAACTTTTCATACATATACAGGTGACTTTGCCGAGCAAAAGTTTGCAATGTTGTTTGATTATTAAAAAACATACAATTACGTATTTATATAATTTACGAAACTCAATTTATTGATACACATAGCGTTAGATAATTCATCAGCCCATGAACCCACCTAGAACCCTTGAACCTCATGCATATTAAATTAAAGGTATAAGCTATTATTATAAAATAAGTATCCTTCGTTCTTTATTTAAACATTCAATTATATATTTAGAATATTTATAAATAGCCATTTTCAATATATATATATATATATATATATATATATATATATATATATATATATATATATATAATATATATAGTTAGATAATTATTTTTGACCTTTGTATGTTATAGTGGATTCAATTAGTCAGCGAATTAAAGTCTGTTTTACTTTAATATGTATATATTTAAAATAATCTTACCTGTTTCGATATGTAATGCCTCTGTCAAAGAAATTTAAAATATAAATGACAGTATATTAATGTTATATAACCGTAGTTGTCATGGATAAAATTAAAATATTCAAAGATACATTTAAGTTTAATAATAATAATTCATGCCTCAGCACTTTCAACAGCTGGATATTAATTACGGGGGAATGGCATGCCATAAGTTATTAGATTTGCGCTCGTGGAGCGACTTAAGATGTTAAGCTGTCGGCATTCGCCTTGAGCGAGAAGGAAAACAACGAAAACCTACTCGAACAGCCTAGTCAGGGATCTAAATACGGAACTGCCAGCATGATAAGCTAGTGTACAGTTATTTAAATAACATATGATAGAAATTTATATAATAACAACATATATTCATGATGGTAAATGTAACAATCTGCAATAACTCGACAGTTGTCAAATTATTTTAGTACGAGGTATTAATTTGAATTTCTTAGAAAGCATTTTTTGTTCAATATGGTTCAGTATACTAATAGTGAAATGGCAGATATGCATTTCTGTTCTGGAATGGTTCAAGGAAACTCCGGTGCTGCAAGACGTATTCATCATCAAAGGTTTTCTCAACGTGACGGAAGAACGTTTGTTCATGCACAACTTTCTGAAACCGGCAGTTTTAAAAGATCGGCGGTTGTTATCGGAAGGCCTGTAACGGTAAGAACAGAACAAATTGAAGAAACTGTTTTAAATGAAATTGAAGTAAATCCTAATACCAGTACCCAGAAAATAGCTGAAGAATTAACGTAACTAACATAACTCATATAACAGTATGGTAGATTTTAAGAGACCAGCAGCTATATCTCATGCAAAGGGGTGCAAGCTTTATTGGCCAGGAATTTGCCTCTAAAACTTGCTTTTTGTCATTGGTTGCATAGTAAAATCATAAGGAATCCAATATTTTTAAGTAAGATACTATTTATAGATGAAGGTTGCTTTTCAATTATTGATTATCACAACAATCACGTATAGGCCGAAACAATCCACATGCCTTGATAGAAAATAATTTTCAAAAACACTTTTCTTTTAATATCTGGGTTGAAATTATCGGTGACCACCTCATTTGGCCACATTTTTTCCACTAAGACTTAATCGAGAGGAATACCAATGGTTTTTAGAATACCTACGTATTACCTTAACTTTTAGCAAGAGGTTCTTATGGAAAGAACCTGGTTGTTATGGAAAGATTTTGTATGTGGTACATGCAGGACGGTGCCCCACCACACTTTAGTCTAGTGCGCGCCAATTTTTTTATGAAAATTACCGTAATCGTTGGGTCGAGAGAGCAGGGCCACAACCATGGCCACCTCGCGCGCCCGAAATGAATCCCTTGGATTTCTTTTTATGGAGACACCTTAAATCGTTGGTGTACAAAACTCATATTGAAAGAGAAGGGATCTACGAAATAGAATCGTTAATTCATGTGAAATAATAAAAAAAATGTGCAAGGTATTTTCCAATGAGTGCGTCATTCAATGGCGAGGCGGTTAGTTGGCTATATTGAAGCTCACGGGGGCCATTTCCAACACTTAATTTAGTAAAATTGGTTAATTTAGTTGTTACAAATATTAAATTTAGAATTTATTTGTTGTAGTTACTATTATTATTAATTTAAAAAATATAAATTTCCTAAAGAAAATTTTCTAAACCAATTTAGAAAAAACACTGTATCTTGAAAACGAAGCATTTGCGGACCCATGTTCATATGACCACTTCGTCTTAAAATCACCCAAGGAATCGAGCCTTAAAGTTATTGTATGTACTCAATTAACACAGTGTATATGAAACATGATACGATTACAAATGCCTTCAAGAGCAAATGGTCTAGGGTTTTCAGAGATGGGTTAGTATAATAAATTTTAAAAGCGCGCTGAAGAAAAATGCAAAAATCTAAATGACTCTTCAATAATTCAAATTCTATAGTATTTTGCAACGCTTAAAAATCGTAAGCCATATACACTACATTATCCCTATAACAGAGGACGCTTAAAAATCGTAGGCCATATGCACTACATTATCCCACTAACAGAGGACAGATTGGAATAGCATTGTATTTTAGGAAACATTTTTCCACTTCTGTTCTTATTGTGACAGTATATTCTCGTTTTAATTTGAGCATTGAATACATATATTGTATTAACATATATTCTATTAAAAAAAATAATTCATATAAGTATTATTTGGTACTCCAAAAAATATTGTGGAGTCCAGTCTATAAAATTGTTTTTATATTTACATTACGTAAAAACACAGTATACTTTTACAAAATAATAGAGCTAAGGAAAGAAATGCAATGTGTTTTCTCAAACAAAAATATTCATCATGCAGTACCTCCGAAAAAGGATAATCCATACTTCCAAACGCCGAAACGTCGTACTCCTTATACACTTTTTCCTTGATATCGTGCACTTCAAAATTGCAGATGTGGTTGCAACGATCTAAAACACCAGGTTCTCGAGACTTCTCCATTTCCTCCACTTGTCTGACGAAACTGCATCTTCTCTCTAACGATTTATCCCCTTCTGGTATGGTTATCTGAGGCAGTTGACTCTGGATGGATGGTGAATGAGGAATTGGCAGGGTTTGGACTAAGGTACAAGGTGTTAGGGGTTGAGCCGGCTCTTTCTGATTCACGTGATTCTGAACCGGAATACATATTGAAGGACTCTCTTTTATCCTAGCCCTGTAAGGTTCTTTCAAATAATTCGAAGTGCTGTGTCTTCGTTCATTTGGAGGGGGCGGTTTGAGCGCATTCCTTTCCACCCTGGATAATTTCGGCATCCCATGATCGGTGTAGTTGTAGAATCTTTGTCCTTGTAGCGCCGGTTTCGGCAGTAGTTCTGATGCTTTTAAATTTTTTTGTAATTGCGCTTTCTTATTTTGGCGTTGTTTTTGACGAGCCTGTCGACTCGCCAAGGATGCACCGCCAGCTGCCGCATACATCTTTCTAACTTAAACTAGCACGTTTTATTATGTAAATATACCTAATATTATACTAAGCTCAGTTTCTTTTTATCTTGGGAGATTTTCAATATAATTTTCTGCCTTTTCGGAAGATAGGATATGATATTCACATTTAATAACTCGTTTTTATTGTAAAATTTGTGCGTTTCAAAGAAAATAAGCCTCTTTTGTTCTTCTTTTAAAACGAATGTAATAATTTGAATTAATTTAATTCAATTTGTACTGTACAAACACACTAACTTAATGATTGTAGTGTTAAGTTCGATTAATGTTTGGGCTAATAACAAACATTTCTTTCAGTTTGATTTTCACGTGTTTAGCTCTGTTCGATTTGAGTTTCAATCTGATCATGTTTATGATTTTGACAAATTAGTTCGTACAGTAGCTTGATATCGTCTTTCTCCCTTCAGTCATTATCGATAACGGAGAAAATAAAAATGATTGATTCGCATTTAATCTGTAGAGAGGTATATTTAAAAATAACATCAACAATGATAAAGAGTAACATTAACATATATGTATATTATATACAACAACGTGTTTTTAAAAAATCTTTTCTTCGTTTTTTTTTCGTTCCGTCTATAAAATTTCAGCTAACCGTAATATAAGATATATTGTTTCTCATTTGTTAAAAATAGGCCTATTAATATCTATGGTATGATATTTACTAAATTGTAATTCGGCGTTATCTAATTCTATAAATTAGTTTATGGCATGTATTAAATTTCTTTTTATTCTGCAACTTTCTTTTTCTACCAGCTTCGATATTGTCAACGGTTTTATTTTGTACAAATATATACGCATATATTTGTCTACCTACATTTATATTATATTGTATATGGTATATAAGATTTTATATCATTATTTACATCGAACTTTTAACTAAAAATATCCACACCAAAAATATTTCATTTTTAAATTTCAATAATATCGAACAAATTGCATAACAACTGCTTATTGCTTTTTATCATCTGTTTTTTCTTATTCTCTAAAAGCACATGTCGTTTATATATTTTTCGATTTTCTTTCTTCGTTCGGTTTCTTCGATTTCCGTTCGTTCGTCTTTTGTTTTTCTTTTTCTATAACGTGTGGAAATGTCAATGAACACATTCGTGCGTAAAAAGATAGGAACGGATGGTTTTGTTTTGTTATTTCTTTCTTTAATTATAGCGTATTGTAGGAACAGCTTGGATTGGGAGATCTAAGAAAAAAATAAGGTTCTGAAGTTAAAGTACGATTTTCTAGTCTTTTCTTTTATATTCTTCGATGTTTCTGTAAGAAAATTTATTGGAATCTAGAATTTAAAGTATACAATACATAGTGTTGTTTCAGCAAAGAAATCTCCTAAGATTCAAACTAAGATTATCGAAAAGAACTATCTTGCAAATGTACAATTAAGAAAAGTAATTTTAAAAAATGTTAAAAAAACTACTTTTCGTTAACGAAATAAAAATGAAAAAGCAATATTACTTAATTTCGACTTTATTGAGGTAAAATCTCATTGCAATTGTTTCGATACACAATGTCTTCCTGGGATGGAGTTGTATTGCAAACTGAACCTAAATGATGTTAACAAATTTGAACTTAAATGAATTATTATAATAAAGAAATAATTATACTTAGAAGGATGATTTAATAATGGGAACTTTATATTCAAGATATAAACTTTATTACACCAAAATAAAATAAAGAATCAGTTGTAAAATAGGCCTAATAAAGGAGAATTTCCGAAATCCATATGATTATTAATAGATACCGGACGCATCAGGCCGAAATTGCGATGAATAAGATAAATAAAGTACGCTGAGTTAGTTCCTTTTTTTATTGTTTTAACTGTTAATTGGAAAACAAACCGGTGGTGATCTATAAAATACGAAAATACATTTTTATTTGTTCGTTTTGTAGTTCAAGTTGAGTAAAGGAGTATTAATATTAACTAGAAATACTTTTCAAGGTTCTCTTTTGTAAAATTTGTTCTAACAGAATAATTGAAACATACATGAGTGGGTAAAACCGCACCAGTTTTGTATAATACAAAGGCATTTTTAATAATATAAAATATTATTATCTGGTGTGAAGAACACAAATACAGGTTTCAATATTAATATTTTTTGTGAGCGTGTCCGAACATAGCCCTCCCCAGAGATGCAGATACGTATTTCACCTTTCTACAAGTTTATCGGTACGCCCCTGCTGGAGAAAGGATATCTTCAGACACATTCACAAAAAAGAACGACATCGCTATCTCACAGAAATTATCCAGACCGAGCGTAGAAGTAAATTCAGCGCGGTCTGTTGTCAGACGGCCGAAGTACCTCGCTCTGTCCACATATTTAATGCGAACAAACGACGTCTTTCTAGAGATGGCACTGCTTTCTCTCTAGAAACTGTATATTGTTTGTGTCTTCACTCATACTTACTGACTAACCGCATGTGTAATGTAACAGAATAATTTAAACATACATGAGTGGGTAAAATCCCACAAGTTTTGTATAATACAAAGGTATTTTTAATAATATAAAATATTATTAAAAATCTGGTGTGAAGAATACAAATACAGGTTTAATATTAATATTTTTTGTGAACGTTTCCGGAGTAATTTGTAATTTGTAGATAGAAAACATCCTATCTACATCGCAACTGGTTATAGGTGCATACTGGAAAAATTCTTTTATTTCAACGTATTTAGCAGTTAGATTTTAAAGCATTGTCCCCGTACACAATTGCCTCAATGTTATTAAATCTGGATTTCAAGTAAGAAATGCGTCTAACTTTTGCCGAAGGCCACACCCGAAGTTACTTGGAAAATTTTTCAAATTACTAATAGCCACATCTAATGTGGTTAATCCACCATTTAATTCGTATTAGTTCCTTGTACTCAGAAAAAATACTTCGAGCATCGTCATTTAAACATGTAACGAAATTTTGTAAACTATCGAAATCCTCTACATGAAAACTGGCAGCTTCCAAACATGGTCCCCATCTAGTTATTACTGGAGAGGGAGGCAGTGATAAATATAGAAGTTTTTGCCTGTGAAGAGCTACTCTTAATGAAAACTTTTTTGAAAGCGGATACAAGTCTATCAACTTCCGGAAAGGTGAGCAAACAAATCCTTAATATGCTGCATATTACTTGTGTAGCACATGCTAAATAGGCAGTGATAAATATAGAAGTTTTTGCCTGTGAAGAGCTACTCTTAATGAAAACTTTTTTGAAAGCGGATACAAGTCTATCAACTTCCGGAAAGGTGAGCAAACAAATCCTTAATATGCTGCATATTACTTGTGTAGCACATGCTCTCCACATAATCTGTGAATATATCAGAGACATCTTTCCGGAAGTTGATAGACTTGTATCCGCTTTTAAAAAAGTTTTCAGAAAAGCACTATTGAGAGTATCTCTTTACAAGGAAAAACTTCCATCTTTGTCACTGCCTCCCTCTCCAGTAATAACTAGATGGGGAACATGGTTGGAAGCTACTAGTTCTTATGCAGAGAATTTTGTAGTTTACAAAGTCTCGTTACATGTTTAAATGACGATGCTCGAAATATTTCTGAGTGTAAGGAACTAATACAAATTACAAATTTAAAAAATTTGTTGTACTTTCTTCAGGAACACTTTGGAAATTTGCCAAAACTAATCACTTATTTTGAAAATCAAAATCCCAGATTAAATGATGGATTAACCACATTAGATGTGGCTAATAATAATTTGAGAAATATTCCAAGTTACATTGTATGTGGCCTTCGGCAATAGTTAGATGCAGTTTTTAATAGAAATCCATATTTAATATCATTGCGGCAATTGGGTATGGGGACAATGCCTCAAAATCCAACTGCTAAATATGCTGAAATAAAAGAATGTTTCCAGTACGCACCGCACCTATAACTAGTTACGACGTGAAAAGGACGTTTTCTACCTACAATGATGTATTTCATTCAAAGAGAAAAAATTTTACAGTAGAGAACCTTGAGAAAGTATTGCTAGTTAATATTAATACTCCTTTACTCAACTTGAACTACAAAATGAACAAATAAAAATGTATTTCGTATTTTATAAATCACCGCCCTTTTGTTTTCCAATTATATAAATAAAATTAAAAACTCTTTAAAAATACAAATTTTCAATAGTACGCCCGTGGGCGATGAGTCACGGACCTCTCGTGTCCGGTCCCTAATTATTAAGTAAAAGGTCGGTATGTTTGTATTTAAAATTTTCATAGCTTCCAATAAATTTAAATTTTGCAAATTATTTTCTGTGAAAATTTTTTAAGTAATAATTAAAATTATAGGCTTTTTCTCTTATATATATTGCATAATTTAAATTATTCTTATTATTAATATAACTTCGTTCATGTTCTTTGATTCTTTTAGAAAAAGAACTGTCTGGCCTATATAAAATTTAGGGCATGAATTACATTAAAGTTTGTAAACTCCCGATTTATTAGTTTTATCGATTTTTTGTTCATTGTGTTTAATAATTCCAAGAATAAAATGGATAAACCAAATATAGAAAATAGGAAGGAAGAAAGGGAAGACGATGGAAGAAAGGAGAATGATGGTAAGAGAACGAAAGGAATGGAAGAAACTGGTAGAGGAGGACTGCGACTCCAAATCCGACGCCTGAAATAGCATAAGGAGTAGGACAAAGAAGAAGTGTTTAATAATTGAACTTAAAGAGTTGTTGGTTTTGAAAGCTATGTTATAATTTAGAATTTAGAAAAAAAATCTAAATTCTTGAATGTAGTTCATGCCCTAAAGTTTATATAAGCCAGATAGGTAGATCTTTTTCTAAAAGAATCATAGAAAATGAACAAAGTTATATTAATAATAATAATGACTCAAATTATGCAATATACCTGAGAGAAGAAGCTCATAGTTTTGATTAAAACTTTAAAATTTTAAGAGAAAATAAATCGTAAAAATTAACAAAAAAGGTTTTAAATTTATCTATACGTTAATGCACGTATAACGCTTTTGTTTCATTATGAAACAGACATGTAAATAATTTACATGTCTGTAACTCTATACTTGGACAATACCTCGTATTTTCAGCATTTACTTCTGCTTAAGACATATGTTTCTGCCATCTATAGGCGTCGTCAGTTAAGCTAGTGAAGCAATGTATACAAATGATAATCTTTATAAATAGATCTGTATCTGTATATGACATTAAGCCGAAATCACTTACTAGATAAAGCAAGTTTCATCCTATAAGGTGGCACTTATTTAATAAGTGACATCTGACGGACGAAAGAGACTTTGCCGAAAAAAGCGATCTTTCGTTTGACCAGCTATGCTGATACGGAAAACGAAACAATACGGGTAATCCATCAAAAACGAGCCAGATGGCGGTAAATATACAAAAAAGGTTTTAAATATATCTATACGTTAATGCACGTATAACGCTTTTGTTTCATTATTAAACAGACGTGTAAATAATTTACATGTCTGTAACTGTATACTTTGACAATACCTCGTATTTTCAGCATTTGCTTCTGCTTAAGACATATGTTTCTGCCATCTATAGGCGTCGTCAGTTAAGCTAGTGAAGCAATGTATACAAATGATAATCTTTATAAATAGATCTGTATCTGTATATGACATTAAGCCGAAATCACTTACTAGATAAAGCAAATTTCATCCTATAAGGTGGCACTTATTTAATAAGTGACATCTGACGGACGAAAGAGACTTTGTCGAAAAAAGCGATCTTTCGTTTGACGAGCTATGCTGATACGGAAAACGAAACAATACGGGTAGTCCATCAAAAACGAGCCAGATGGCGGTAAATATACAAAAAAGGTTTTAAATATATCTATACGTTAATGCACGTATAACGCTTTTGTTTCATTATGAAACAGACATGTAAATAATTTACATGTCTGTAACTCTATACTTGGACAATACCTCGTATTTTCAGCATTTACTTCTGCTTAAGACATCTATTTATAAAGATTATCATTTGTATACATTGCTTCACTAGCTTAACTGACGACGCCTATAGATGGCAGAAATATATGTCTTAAGCAGAAGTAAATGCTGAAAATACGAGGGATTGTCCAAGTATACAGTTACAGACATGTAAATTATTTACATGTCTGTTTCATAATGAAACGTAAAAATTAAAGTTTTGAAAGTTATGGAAATTCTTAAATACAAATATACCTTTTACTTAATAGTACGGATTTCGGCAATTCTCCTTTATTAGGCCTATTTTACACCTGATTCTTTATTTTTTTTTGTTTTACCGATTTTATGTTTGTACTCGGTAAACTTTCGTCCCTTGTTATAATAAAGTTTCCATCTTGAATATAAAGTGCCCATTATTGAACCATCCTTCTAAGTATAATTATTTTTTTATTATAATAATTAATTTTAAGTTCAAATTTATAATCATTTAGGTTTTAGTTTGCAATACAACTCCATCCGAGGAAGACACTGTGTGTCGAAACAAATGTAATGAAATTATACCTCAATAAAGTAAAAATTAAGTAATATTGGTTTTTAATTTTTATTGCATTAATTCTGAATTTCCGCGAAGTAAAGGCTACTTTGGTTTAAAATACTTTTCACTATTTATTCTTATGTTTATGATACCATATTATCAAATATGAATTGATTTTCTTGTATTTCTTTAACCCTTATTTTTTAATTTATTTTGAAGAAGCTCCGTAGATTTAATCAGGTTTATTAGTTTGCTCACCAAATCAATCATAGAACTCTAAATTTGAATCGTGTGTTTTTCTGGTTTTTATGATCTATTCCGAAATTTGACACTAGCCTGAGTTGAGTTCTACAAAATTTTAATACTTTTCATTAGCAATTTCATTTTTTTGATTACATAGAATACTTAAGGTGGTCACAGAAACTATTCCACTGAGACTTTTCTAGGTTTATTGTAGTCCTCATTTCTCATTAGAAAACTTTCTCTGGACGGGCTCTTTAATTAAACCTAGCAGCTTCGAAAGCGATTCCTCTAAATATAGTTCCGCTTTAAGACATTGATTTCCTTTTTGTAAGAACCGCATTTTGGTCAGAACTTTACATCGGCATAGTGATTTCTTCTTTTTCTTGGCAGAATATACGTACTGCTTCTTCTGTCAAGCCCATATTATACATATATTTGTTGAGCTTACAATGCCTTGTTAAAAGGGCACTATCATCTTAACAGACTTTCCATCTCTATTCAGTAAGTCCGTTGTCAACTTCGACGAACGTTCCATAAGGAACTGTTTTGCCTATATTTGACCTGGGAAATTCTTCTTACTTTCCCTAGATCTATTTTCAGACCACTTTTTCATGGCAGTTTTAGTATTAAGGCACTCTTTCGATGCCACGGGAAGGCTCGGATCCTAGGCAGGCTATGGGCGAAGCTTATCGAGTCAGTTCATCCGACTTCTCATTAGGTCTATAGCCTTCGTGCCCTGGGGTTATTGAACTTCTTTAGGGCGCACATTCCATACAAGCCTAAATTTAATTTTAATAATTCATTTAACATTTCTTGACTGTCGGAGAAAATAGAAACGTTGTAATTCGTTCCACACTGTCTATTAATTTCGCCAAAACAATGGTGCAATGCGGTTAGTTCTGTCTGAAAAACTTCCGTATCTCTACTTAGATGCACGTGGATTATCGTCCTTTCTTTAAGCGCATATATTCCATCTCCGACGTCTAGTTCTGTTTTATTTTATATTGACCATTACATCACTCGGCTTCCATGTAATAGAATTTCCCTTGAGTTTTTCTATCAACTTGCGATAGTTAGTGCCGTGAACTTGACTTATAGGCCTTGCATTAATCAATAGGCTTCTGACCTAGCTTCTCCTTGTGTATGGATGTCTAGAGGTTCGAGTTTCAGTATCGTATCCAGCGCAGCGGTAGGAGTTGCTTTGTTTAGGTTTGATTTTTGGCCACCGTGTGACTGTTCCATTACTTATCATGGTCATTTTGGAACTAAGTCCTCAGTTTTTGTCACACATTCGCTTACACCTGCCTAAGGCAATGGTTGCTTTATTAGTGTTTTTTTAAATTGTAAGAATTACCCGCAAGCCTTTGATAAAACAGTATCCCAAAGTACTTGGCTTTCTTAACAAATGGAATTTCTGTATTTCCAGGCACTGGTGGCTGTAACCCTTCCAGAGCTCTCTTACAATGTGAATGCGACTATTTGCGTTTTCTGAGCGTTTATTGGTAGCTGCTCATTTTTACATCGTCGTCTACAATATTTAAAGAACTATTTATTACGTATTGATTAATGTTTATAATCACCTATCGCAAGCATACATATGATTTCTTAGGTGTCTGCGGTTAAAAATCTTGTAACTGACCAAGAGCTAAGTAGTAAGGTATTGATTTATAACACGAGTTTCGTATTTGAATCTGAGACCGTATTATAATTCTTGTATATTTCTGCCACTTGAATTAACTAGAATAAAATTCAGAATAACTTCAGTGTATTACCGCGATTTGTTTTACTTAAATAATTATTCCAAATCTACATATTTTTACAGTTTTTAGCAGATTTCTTTGCGACTTAAAATTGAGAAATATAAATATTTTAAACGTAAATTCATATTACTGCACGAAAGAGTAGCCTAAGTGTTACACATTCTTCTACGCGTGGATACGAATCTACTTATTAAACATGGATTCGTTATTTTATTATAGTACAACAACAAAGTTGAGAATACAATTTTCACCAAGCCTTTTAGCATGAATTGTAATTGCTGCGAAGGGCGCATGTTACTGGTGATGTGCTCGTATTAATTTATCCATATTATTTCAAATTTAGTAATAATAGGACGAATTATTTAGTTGACCAAATATTTCAAACAGATGATGCGCATAATCCATGGAAAGCTTTACGAACAGAGGGCCCACTTTGATGATTTTTAATTCGACGTGTTACGCAATGCGTTCCTGTTGTCCGACGTTTTTTACAAGAAAGTGACTGTTTTATTCTCAATTATCCTTATGCGATTGTGGAAAGAACAGAAATTTCCGTAGATATGGGATGTTTTTTTAATTCTTGGGAAAACCAAAAAGTACCAATGTTCCAAAATTCTGGCTTAACACTATTTGGCTACGGATATAATATATTTTGTTGAAATAAAAATGAAAAAGCAATATGTATTACTTAATTTCCACTTTATTTAAGTGGAAATAAGATTAATAAAGTGGAAATTAAGTATTTCATTAATTATGAATTTTCATCAAGTAAAGGCTACTTCGATTAAAAAAAATATATATATTGTGTCTAGCACGTATAAATAAAATCGAGCTACTACAATATTAGTAGCGATACTAGCATGGGAGTATAGAATTAGGTAGAGAATATATTGAACAGAATGAAGATGTGAACATATATTTTTTAGTAATGAATTTTTCACAGTATTAAGGCAAGAACTCTAGCAAAAGTGGAATTATAATAATTATTTTGAAGTGTAGATGTGATCAATTCCAAATACATTGATTTTCCAAAAAATCTGAACATCTAGAAAGAATTGACCAATTGCAATGAAATTTTTTATACAAATCTGTTTTATCTCTGATAAGAAATGATAACAATATGGATAAAATTAAGTCATTATACCCAGGCGCCGTTTACGGAACAATTACAATCATTTAAGTGAATTCGAAAGGGGACACATTGTTGGTATGCAGTAAGCCGGTTTCTCAATAAGACAGTTTTCTAACCGCATAGGACGCAGGGTGTCAGCAGTGTTACAGTGTTGGTTCAGGTGGTTTGAAGAAGAAATCCATAACCGTCGTCCTGGATCCGGACGACCCCGAGCAACTAAAGAACGAAAAGATCGTCATTTGAGGGTTGCGGCTTTACAAGACAGAGTTTCCACAACCCGGTCGCTTGGAAATGCTTTGTCAGGAGTTTTATACGCGCTTTTGGACTTCGTTTATAGACCATTTTTATGTCTCCCACTGATACCTCGACATCGTGCTGCTCGGTTTGAATGGTGTATCGTCAGATCAAATTGGGATGGCGAATGGAATCGTGTTCTGTTGTCTGACGAGCCCCGATTCTGTTGCAGAAGAGTAAGAATTTAGAATTTGCTGTGGAAAGGCATATAGCCCTTACACCGGGGGCAAAGATATGGGGTGGAATAACATACGGTAGCAGGTAATCTCTAGTTTTTCTTGACAGAATTTTAAATGCAAATGATTACATACGAACCGTACTGCAACCTGTTGCACTGCCATACCTACAAAGGTTAATTCAGCCCCTTTTCTAATAAAACAGCGCACGTCCTCATACAGCAAGGGTTACTATAAGGTTCTTACAAGAAAATAACGTGACCTTGCTATCATGACCTTCTCGGTCCCCAGACTTGTCACCAATCAAGCATGTGTGGGATATGATTAACACTCGATTTGGTAATTTACCCCAACCACCAAATAACCTACTTGACTTTCGTCACCGAACTTAAGAACCTCAAGATGACGTTCCCCAGGATACTATAAATCATTTAAGTTCCAGCATGCCTCGAAGGGCTATCGAATGCATAAGAAACCACGCCGACTGACTCATTAATAAATAACATTGTTATTTTTTAATATTTTGGTTTGAAAATGTAATCATTTCTTAAGTTTGATTAAACAAACATTATGTATAAATTTTATGTAAATTGATCAACTCCTACTGGGTGTTCAGATTTTTTCAGTATATAAAATAAAGTAGAGATTAATAGAAATTTGTGGAAGATAGAATGAAATTATTACATAAGTTCCTTGATAATCGCATAGTAGATTTTCCACCACGATCTCCGGATTTGAAAATACTGGATGTTTTTATTTATCTACACCTAAAAAGTACGATATTCATAAATTGTCCGCATACGATGAGAAACTTTTAAGAAGAAGGTATCCGAAATGTCAATGTCAATGTCGAATTATGCCATACGAAATGACTTCAGTAACATAAAGCGAAGAGTGGTGTGTTCTTTCGAAAATATAGGAGCCCAATATATATTGTCATCACGTGGAGAAGTTATTATAGGTAGTTTAGAATGCAATACTTATAAAAAATTAGTGTCAAGAATGTATAGGTCCCTGACACTTCTCCAAAACTGTATGCGTTAGTCACTGGCCAATAAACATAGAAAGTATAAATTATCATTTATAAATTATGTACTAAATTTGAATCGTAAATTAAATGTAGTTCACCAAAAACCACTTTTGTGACGCCATCTCTAAAGTGCGGTAGGCCCCTTAAGAAATATTTCCGGACTCAAGTTAATAGAAACTTTTTTCATACTTTTGTATGTACAATCATCCCTTTCATTCTTTAGAGGTTGTTCGTGGACACGCTGTATTGTTATTTCATGATTTTCTGGAATATAAAAGATTTCAATCATATGGTACTTATTATATTTATAAAGAGGCTTAAACTATCACATTTTTCCTAAAGCATCAAATAATTGTTCTTAAATGTGTGTTCACTAAATGTTTTCGAATAAAGCAAGAAAGTAGGCTTGTCTGTAAGAAAATATAATTATTAAAATGAAATAAAACAAGAATACAAATGTCTTCCTTTTAAATTACGAATTTTACAAAACTATTTGTTTGTAAAATTCAATGTGAAACTTCCCAACTTTGTCGTTTGTCGCGACTTAAAAACAGATTTCCCTTCGCAACTTATACATAATTCAGTGTCCATGAAACATGCATAAAGTGCACAATAAAGCGAATCACATCGAATGCAAAACAGCCATGAACAAGTTCCTGCAGAATTCTGAAAAGCGGTTCGTTGGACATGCAAAACGTTTAAGAATCATGTGAGTTGTAATAAGAATCATGTGAGTTGTAATACTGTGGCGAATGTAGTCGCAGTACATAAAATGCACTTGCATTGTAACATTATAAAATGTACTGCAAAATTATCTGTTATATGTCGAATGTCTTTATTGGCACTTTGAACTTCTTATCATCTAAATTAATTCTTATCTTAATCTAATCATAAATCTATATACATAATAGTTAGAATATGCGCTAGTCGATTCTGAGACTTATTATACAAGAAATCTTATATACACTCTCTTAACAATAAAAAGATACCAATATTACTAGTCGCTGGACGATGAAGAAAATTTTGATTACCTTTATTTATAACAATTTGTTTTTTCAAATCTGTGATTAGTGCTGGCCCGATTTTAGTAATTTATGTGGATATAGATGAATTAATTTATTTGCACCAAAAAAATACAATTATACAAAATATATCAACAGAATTTATAACCCAAAAACAATCTTCAAATGAACTATGCTAGAGTCATTGTGTGTAGGCTTTCATGGCCGTTATCCATAGTAGATAAATCTTCCATGTGTTGCCGTTGTCTGCTATTTACTCATGACGTTTCGTCAATCCATAAGCTTCTTCAGAAGGTTTTTAAAGACAAAGAAGTTTTTAGAAATCTTCTCAAAAGCCGATTGTGTGAACAGCCAAATGTCAAGAGTAAATAAAAGACCACGGTAACATCTGTACTGAAATGCAAGAGCTTTTTTGTTCAGAGCTACTTAAGAACCATTTATTATTGTGATTAAGTTTGACAATAGTATATTAAAAAACAAGTTTCATAAGGCATCATTTTGCCGCAAGAGATCAGTTTAGAAAACGAGCCGCGATAGTGGCGAGTTTTCTAAAGAGCGAGTGCGGCAAAAGGCCTCATGAAACGAGTTTTTTATACTATTTTTTCTATTTTGCGTTTTTACATTAATAAATTGCTTAAATTGGAATTATTTAATTTGAAAGTTCAGAGTTTAATTTTTATATAAAGCATGCAGTTGGTCACATTGATACTTGACATTTTCAAATATAAATCTTGCTATCCGCGAAGTATATTATATTACATATTATTTATTAATTTTCGTTAACATTACTTGATATTTCATTTAAAAATATAAACATGAGTGACATAGAAATATATATATGTTGTTGTCAATTGTATACAACATACGTTGTTCGTGTAAAATACGGACATATATCATATATCTGTCAAATGTACATAAATTCTTAAAATCAAATGACAGCAATGATATTTATTTCTGTATTCGAACAACGCCAGCATTGAAAAATGAAAAAAGGTGTATCGAAATGAAGCTCATTTCGATACTGTTTTGGGTTTCATAATGAGTTCATTTCGAACGCAAAATAGAAAAAGTATTTATTAGTATGTGTACACAGGAGCAAAGCTTTAAGTTAATTGAAGAATTAACATTCTTCGATATAATAATGGTTATAATAAGCCATTATTCTTATTTATAGTTATATTATACTGTAATATACTTGTCTTTCTGCTGGTTCTTAAATAAAACTAACGGTAACTTAGACACACACTATATTAATAAGAAAAACGAATAACAATTTAAAAACTAATTACTAACAATAAGCCCATTTATGTATTTATATTTATGTAAGTTCACTCGGCAATGATTCGGTATGGAATGAATAAATCCCTTCCTCGCGGCTTATATAACGGCTATCGAACATCTCTCGAGTTTTCCATATCTATCACGAGGTTGCCAAAGGTGTGATACCTGACGTATCGTTGGATGAGTCATCATAATACCAAGTTCTTGGAATTGCTGTCCGTTTTTTAAGAAAACACAAGGTTTTATTCAATACGTTTCGGCCTTGTTCATTTGATTTTATTAACTGATTTCCCAATGAATTTAGAAGTATAAAAGTCCGAAAATATATAAAAAGATATAATAAAAACATCTTAATATTTAAAAGTTAAAATACAAAGACTATACAATACAATGACAATTACTCGACAACTCAAAAAAGGTATAAAACCCCTTACCACAACTAGTAATCGTATCCTAAATATGTATTTCGATAACTAAGTTGTCATTATCAGTAGGTAAAACCACTAATAAAAGTGTCGAACATGGGGCACAGTAATACACAGTTACTGTGTCCCATGTTCGAGTTTTGGCAATTTCGCTATATTAATATAAATAATGAAAAAAATTTCCATCGCGCGTTCTAAAACTTAGAATAACACTAAATTAAAATATTTCCAAATAACTTACATAATCAGTTTGACACACTTGTCATGTAATAACTTAAAGAATTTCCAGTAAACACATTGATATAATCTAATATCTAAAGTAAACATTTTTAAATTGTTAAGAAGAGATTGTCTTATTCAATTCTATAATTATTGAAAATTTATTAATACACAGATAATAAAATTCTATTAACATCATTTCAACATTTTATTAAGATTAGAGGACATACAGGGTGTTACAAAATTCGCGGACACGGACTATAGGATGACGTTACGTCATCGTCAAAAACTAAAACGAATGTTCCTTTTCCATTTGTTAATCTGACTGACATTTTCTGAATTTTGGCAAATGTAAATTTTTTAATATTACACAATTAAAAACGGATATCTCGAAACGCTTATTTACGCACCTCATTTATTTTATGTATGAATTGCAAAAGCTTCTTTGCTTATGTTTATTAGTTGTCGGAAGACAGTTCGAACTAATGTTATAGTGTTTCGAGTTATACGTTTTACATGTTCAATATTTCTTTTTTAAATTTGTTAAAATTCAGAAAATATCAGTCAGATCAAAAAATTGGGAAAGGAACATTCGTTTCAGTTTTTGATTATTAACTTCATCCCATAGTCCGTGTACGCGAATTTTGTAGCATTCTGTATATACTTAACAAAAAGATAATGAACATGCCATTATTTTATGTGAATATCTAAGAATAAATAGTAACGAAATAATGGGCACCCGTGTAAAAATAAGGGTGTGTATGTGTAAAATTAGGGTGTGATTCCTTTATACGAAACGCGTCATCCCTGCATAGACTGACTTTATGATCGGGCGTAAAGTTTGCCAGACGAGAAAAAAAGTCGAATTGCGTGCGTGCGTTACGAATCATAACTGCGAATATTTTGACGGTTTTCTTTTTTCGTGCTGGATATTTTAAAATCTATATGGCATTCCAAATAAGAATAAACCGTTGGGAAAGATAGGGCTTAAAATAAGAGCTGGTTATGCAGGCAAAATCAAGTTTAGTTTGTTCTGTCAAATTTTCTTTTTGCTGTCAGTACTAATCAGTATTTCTGTAGTTGGTAGTTGTTTATTATGCTATTTATTATTAATACTCGTTAAAAATAGTTCTTTATAGAGATTATAAAGTGAAAAACTCATTTTTTAAAGATATTTTATCACTTTCATTAATGTCTTTAATTTGTATAATTGCAAACGTTTTAGAGCATGGATGACACAGCTTTATCAGGTCCATAAAAAATCCTTATGGAAAATATGTAAAATGTGAACAGAGGTAGTTGGCTTATAATGTGTATTTTAAGTACAAATATATCTAAAACAGCTGCTGTTAGTCAAACTTCAAAAGAAGTAGCGATTAGTAGGAATATATATTATGTTTGACATTGTTAAGGAAATTGAAATGACTGGAGTTACAGGTTCTCGTTTAAGAAAACGAAGTAGCCGAGATGCTTACAATAAATTGGATGAAGTATCAAAAAGTACGATTAGAAGGCATACGCATTCCTTTTTCTTTAAAAATGAGTTACCGACTTGCACAAAAATATGTGAAGCTATTAAAGAGGATGCCAGTTTACCTCCTTTAAAACGTACATCACTTTGGAGAATCCTAAAAAAAAAAAAAGATACAATGATACTTAATCCAAGGTAAGCATTTGTTGAAGGTCTTTCTACTGGCTTAAAAGATCCATTCGGCAAAGGAAAGCGACCAATTCATGAATAGGGGTTTATTATTTGAATCTAAGAAAACTGAAGATAATCATGAAGATATGAATAGTGAGGTGTTCATCGCATGGATGCAAAATATATTACCGTGTCTTGAGCCCAATTGTGTTATAGTAATAGACAAGGGGCCCTATCATTCTATTAAAACAGAAAAATCACCTACATCATCATGGAAAAAGGAGGCACTTATTGAATGGCTTTTAACAATAGGAATTATAGCTGATAATGCTATATTAAAGGTTGAACTGTGAGCTTATAAAAAATTACGATCCTGTGATTCAGTTCATACGTGCTCGATGAAATATCTACAAAAAGGGGTCATACGTTTTACGTTTACCTCCATATCACTGTAATCTCATCCCTATTGAATATGAATAGGCTCAAATTTAGCATTATGTTGCGGCCAATAATAAGACATTTAAATTGGACAAAGTAAGAAATTTATTATTAGGAGTAGATATGGTTGATTCTGACGCATGAATAAATAGTTATCATCATCATGTTATAACAGAAGAAAACAAGATGTATGATTTAGATAATATTGTTGAAAATGTGAAAACTTTACTTTCACTGTAAATACTGGGTCATCCTCAGAATTTTAATTAGATTCAGGTTTAGATCATGAAGATGAGTAGCTTTTAATATATATTCGTGAACAATATGCAATATAATGAACTGGGGTTTATTAAGTTTAGTTACGTATAGTTACATGTGTATGTGATGTGTTAGATATAATTATACTTATAAATTATATAGTTTACTAAATATACTGAATATTGTGAATAAAGTGTAAATGAAATATAATTATATAATAATGCTTACCATATAAATTCACGATATTATAAGTTGTTGCAAGTCCTCAGAAATTGTTCGACAATCTGGGTGTCAAGTAACCAGATATTGTGATACTCGCAGAATATTAATGAAATTTCTAAGTATGAAATGACTATATAATATTTTTAATGTAATTATGTAAGTGTAGGTAAAAGATTTAATGTAGATTATGCTAATAAAAGAAGGTTTTACACTCATGGTGTCAGACATTTACGAAAAAGATTGCTTTGACTGAACACACGGAGTTTCTATTTATTTATTCTTGTTCTACAATTTTTTTTCTTATTAATAATAAAAAAGTTGTGTGTTTAATATATTATTTATTTAAAATATATTAAACACACAGTATGCATAAAGTATATTTGGCACTAAAACGATTACATTGAGAAAAATATAAATCTGAAACATTAATCAAACCATATTTCTGCTAAAGCAAAAAAAAATTCATTGTACGATAGCAGCAATTTATCCCATACACGTTTAGCCAAAAATGCTTACGTTTTACCTATATTTGGGCCCTAAACTGCTGTCTTACCCTTTTAATATGAACTTACTTATTTTTGTAAAATAAACATATTTTTAAATAAATACCTTTTTTAGATGTATAAACTTTTTTAACAAAATTATGTGAAATGATGTGCAGCTGAATTAATTTCCTTATTGCTCTCTCATTATAGATACTATTCAAATAACCGTATTTTGTAAAATGCTATATTTGTTAAGCAATCACTAATGTTAAACGATGCACAAATGTCATAATTATAATAAACTGTCACCATCAAACCTTTAACTTTATTAGTTTCACATCTACACAATAGTTTTGTTCTCTAGTAAAATCAAAGTAAGATGTAAATATTTCTCCTATGGTAATTTTAACACATTCTCACTGTATTTACGCACAAATTTATTGTGAATACAACACCTTCAAACAATAAATAAAAGATTATAAGATAACGATTAAAATATTTTATATATGTCTAATACCTTGCATTGGTATATATTTACCGCTTCTTGCTTGAATAAAATTATTAAAGTTTAAGCTTTCTTAATAATAAGTATGCTAATAAACAAACCTCAAAAATAATATTTTATATAGGTTAGTAGGCATATAAACTCACATACAAATTATCTACTTTTTTGAAATTCCTGTGTAAATTATACTCAGATTGCGGCGACATCTGGTCCTTTCTTAATTGGAATGCATTATAATTTCAAAAGGTTTTTCTCGACTTTTATCAGCAATTTAAGGCATTTATCTCCAAAAAACTTTTGTTCATTACTTTTACCCGTTCCCGCAGAAAAAATTGAATTTTATGAATCTTCGCTAAATTGTGAACCCCTAAAATATATACAGGGTCCCAAAATTTATGGACCATACGGCATTTGGAGATAATAGACATAAAAATAGAAATTTTGAGCCTAGTTTGCCTAGATAAAGTGTTTCAAGTTAAAAAGACAGGGTGTTGAAATAGAAAATATGAAAAGACAACGCAGTTTATTGAATATCAAAAATAATATATTAGGGGCAAAAATAGCTCTAATTTAAAGACCCTTAAGGTCAAGTAAGAGCTAAAATCTCCATTTTTGCATGTATAATACACTATTTTTTCTATAATCACCTTCAAAGACAAAAAAATCATATTAGAATCATTTAACATAATTTAATATAGTAGAATCTAGTTAATACGTTTTTGCGATGGTAAATTAGTAAGAAACAAATAAATTTTCTACAAGCGTTCGTGAAACGTGCTGAATATTAATGAAGAATTATCATGTACGCCATTGGAACTATTGGATGCAGCAAATGAAGCCATATCCAAAATTATGCCAGCAAAATCAAGACAACTTGAGAAAGCATACTGTAAATTTATAGATTGGCAAGCAACGAAGAAATTAAATTCTACGTCAGAAGTAGTAGTGTTATTGGCATATTTTTCAAACTATCGAAGGAAATTAAAGCACCATCCGTATGGTCACAATATTCAATGGTTAAATGTACATTACAAGCCAATAAGAACATAGATATATTGAAATATCCAAAGTTAATTACTTTCTTGTAGCAAAATTCAAAAGGTTACAAACCTACACAATCTAAGACTTTCGCAGGCTTGCAAATCAAGACATTCCTGAAAGATGCCCCTAATGAAGTTTATTTGCTCACAAAAGTAAGCATATAAACGTCAAAGTTTCTGATACATCAATTTACAATATTCTGATACAGGTTATTGCCATATTCGCTATTGGGGGTACTTGTCGCGCACATGAATTAAGTAAAATTCAAGTTGATGATATAGAAGATTCAGGAACGTCGTTAATGTTGAAAATTAATAAATCTAAAATTAATGTACAAAGAAGGTTTGTTGTGTCTGGAGAGTACCTTCAATATTATAGACTGTTAATCAAGTCGTAGGAAGAAATCAATTCCACAAGATTTACAAAATTATAGCGAAGTTTTTGAAATCGAAGAGCCCTAAATCATACACGGGAGGTCGTCAGTAGGGCTGAGCGAACTATCGATACATCGTCCAATACCCAATACCATAACTGGTATCGATTCCCCGACACCTCAGATAACGAAGGCATCGATTCTAAGGTATCGATTCCAAAGCATCGATACCTATCGATACTTTGCCGATTCCGGTACTCGCTAAGTATCGATACTTAGCAATGTATCGGGTAGCTTACCATTGTCCATTTTTTTAAATGTATATAAAGGATGCAATAACTTTTTAAGTAAGGAATTTTTAAAACCAAAAAAATATTTTTATTTAGTATATATATATTATATATTATACAATATATATTTGAAAGGATGTTGAATTTTATATTATGCGTAGCAAATATCCATATTATGACATACTAACTATGATTATTACAAAACAAAAACAAAATATCTTGCAAATTTCATACCGTAGATATAGTAGAATCGGTAAATTAATTTTATATCTCTTGAAACCGATATCAAACAATCGATACCTAGAAAACGGGTTATGAATATTTATTCCTAGGCATCGAATCAAGGTATCAATTCCAAGGTATCGATTCAAGGTATCGATTCCAAAGCATCGATACCTATCCATACTTTACCGATTCCAGTATCGATGCTTAGCGATGTATCGGGTAGCTTACCTTTGTCCTTTTTTTGAAATGTACATAAAGTAGATACATATGCAATAACTTTTTAAGTAAATAGTTTTTAAGTATGTATACATTATATATATTATTTAGAATATATTTAAAAGGATGTTTTTGAATTGAATACCGAAAACCGAAAACGTCGGTATAGCCCAGCCCTAGTCGTCAGCAACCATTTTGATAGAATCTGGCGCAGTTAACGTTAACTTTGAAGAGGCACTGTGAGCGGAAGTCGTCTACAATAGCCGAAAACTATGTGGATAAGTCAGCTGCCCAAAAAAAATGAAATAGCCAAGAGAGTATTACCTGAGCTAAATACAGTTTCAGTCCAAAGCGTAATTGAAAAATTGAACCAGTACAAATAGCTATAGTTACATATTTCGTTCAATTTTACGCCAGTTTTGATCCTCCAAATCGTGAAGATCTAAAAATAACTATATTTTCTATAATTGCTTTCATTCTACTCACTTTTAATACTAGTTTAATGCATTTGGCTTTGAAAACTTACGTCTTCACCATTTTTACTCGTTCGCCCCTCAAAATTATATAAAAAATCACTAAAAATTGCGCTGATTTGTCACCATAAAATTGTAAATCAGTACAAATAGCTAAATTTATAGTTTTTCTTCAATTTTACGCCAGTTTTGAATCTGCAGATTGTGAACTTCTAAAAATGACTGTATTTTCTTATTTTAAGGCATTTATCTTTAAAAACTCGTTTTTCATTATTTTACTTGTTGGCACCTGAAAATTACATCAAAAATTGTTAAAAATTGCGCTGATTTGTTTTTATTAAATTGTGAACCAGTATAAATAGCTATATTTATAGATTTTTCTTTCCAAAAATAGACATTTTACTAATGAAATGCTTTATTTATTTGAAGATCATTTTTTAATATTTTATTACATTAAATACTAATTATGTCGATTCATTTCAATCACTAGACCTGTAACAATTTAAAAAAATCATAGATAATAAAATACTGGAAGAATAGCTATCAAAAACATTGAAATATTTTATTACCTTTTCAAGCCCTTTAATAAGTTCACAGTTTCATCTAAGTACTTGGTTGAGTAAAACTTCAATATCAATTGTCAAGTTATTTCAATTTTTCGTTCATTAACACCGAAGCCATACATATTATCCTGCGTTAATAAAATTGGATCGTATCTTGAAGCATCATAAGGAATTATCAAGATTCCATTCATTCTTTCATACTTATCAATGAATACCGAGTAATGTTCGGCTCCTTTTTTCATTTTCACTATCTGTAATGATATTGGCAAAGTTTTTTTCACTTTATCCAATGACATTATGATACTAAAAACAATTATCGTGATTCTAAAGATTGTGTTTCGTATAAATGTTTAACTCTAGTCAAAAGCAGAGATAAGGTAAGTTAAAAGCATGCAATACGACTGTATTCTGCACAAAATAGAACAAAAAAGAAAAAGAAGGATCGCGGATCACTCTCCCTTTCTCTGTCGACCAGAACTACCTGACCGATTGTTGAAATACTACCCTATCATATAGGTTGGAAACTGAACTTAAGTAGGGGTACAGCGAAGAGAAGTTTATAAGAAGGGACACTTGTCTTGCCAGCACGTCTCCATATTTCGTGACCTTCATCTTGCTTCACTGAGAAGTTTAGCGATATTTCACTTAGTGGTCACTAGATGACTCTTGTATTATGTTAGATATTTGTAGAAAATTAACAAAAAGAAATGTTAAATTAAAAGTATTAAATAGTATAATCGTAAAATAAATATTAGAAAATATTTAATAATTTTAAAATGCTCTAACCCACCACATTTGATAAATACATTAATACTTGCATTATGAAGGTAAGTAAAATTTTGAATTTGAATGGAAAGTGGTGCCTTGATTCTATATAGAGCAATCATATAAAATTGATAAAAAAATGTACTGCAGGTTAAAACTCAAATTAACACACGCCCATATTTTCCCAATTAATCGATTAAAAATGAAAGTTTCTCTTGTAACCCAAGTGCAACCTATGCAATTGGTGTATTGATTTCATTGGAAATTTGGAAAATATGAGTTTCTGTTAATTACGGTGTTAACCTACAATTCATTTTTTATCAATATTAGATAATTGCTCTATATATAACCAAGACGCCATTTTTCATTTAAATTCAAATTATACTTACCTACATAATGCCTTAAGTATTAATCAAATGTGGTGGGTTAAAAATTATTAAATATTTACTAATATTTATTTTACGATTATTCTATTCAATACATTTATTTTAATATTCCTTTTTGTGTGGATAATAAAAATAATAAAAATCTATTATTTTTAATATTAAAACACGGCCAATAAAATAAAAAAAGAAAAACAAAATTCTTTAAACACAAATATATATATATATATATATATATATATATATATATATATATATATGTAGACAAGGAGTCTTTGCCGTTAAAACAATTATGAAAAACAATTGTTGTTGGGGAATCCGGCAATCAAAAAACCATTAATTAGTTAATGTTCTTTATTTTTTTACCCTATATTTCGCTCTGAGGTTTAGAGCTTCTTCGGGGGTCAAAATGTGAGCACTTATTATGCGAAAATTATATATTACAAAACATGATAGGTCGATAAATTTGTCAATTGTCCCACGTAACACAAACAAAACGTCATAATTAATTTAAATTATAATAGTTTTCTTTTTTAAAGAGTTTTTGTCAATTGTCCCACGTAACACAAACAAAACGTCATAATTAATTTAAATTATAATAGTTTTCTTTTTTAAAGAGTTTTAAATTAATTATGACGTTTTGTTTGTGTTACGTGGGACAATTGACAAATTTATCGACCTATCATGTTTTGTAATATATAATTTTCGCATAATAAGTGCTCACATTTTGACCCCCGAAGAAGCTCTAAACCTCAGAGCGAAATATAGGGTAAAAAAATAAAGAACATTAACTAATTAATGGTTTCTTGACTGCCGGATTCCCCAACAACAATTGTTTTTCATATATATATATATATATATATATATATATATATATATATATATATATTTAGTGTTTATAAGAATTTTATTTTTCTTATTTATTTTATTGGCCGTGTCTTAATATTAAAAATAATAGACTTTTTATTGGTTTAGCGACCTTTTATTGAATTATGATGTTTTATTCTACGACGTTTCGACTTTTATTATTTTTCAGTCTTTTTCAAGTATCTAGAAACAAGAATTAATACAATGAGAACATGAGAACTGTGTTTGCTTTTGTGAGATTGAATTAACAATTAAATTAACAATTAAAATTAAAATTAGATTAAGGACTGAATTACCAATTAGATTAACAATTAAAGTTAAAATTTAAAATTAGATTAATAATGAGTAAGGACAATTAAAGTGATTACATCTGTATAAATGAATAGAAAATTTGAATTAAACTACAATACAGTAAGGTAAATAGAAACAAGAATTACTACACTGAAAACGTGAGAGTTGTGTTTGCTTTTGTGAGACTGAATTAACAATTAAATTGACAATTAGAATTAAAATTAGATTAAAGACTGAATTACCAATTAAATTAACAATTAAATTTAAAATTTAAAATTAGGTTAATAATGAGTAAGGATAAATTACAGTGGTTAAATCTGTATAAATGAATGAGATGTTAAACTTTTGATGTTAAACTACATTACATGAACAATGAATGACAAAACTCACCGTTTCTTTTGGTTTTCAAAATCACGCATTCTGTGTAACATGTGTATCGGGGGCCCGAGACCTTTTTTTGTAACGAACCGATCGCACTGGTTGGAATATTGTAAGTGTTTGTGGCTTTGTTAAGAGAGGTTAATTTCTGTTCTGTTTTTGGAATTTAGCAAATTGATCAGGACCGTGTTTAGGGGTATGTAGTAAAAGTATTTACAAATGGGAACTGATAAAAAGTTTTTTTTGTTTTTTTGGTTTGTGTTTGTGTGTGCGGGGGGGGGGGGGGGTGATTTTATCTATTGTTTAATCAGTGGGTAATAGAGTTTAGACAGTCCATCAATTTCGTTCCTGTCGTTTATTGTTCTGCTGTTTTTGAAAATGTGGATCATTTCTAAGACCTCCCTAGCTTTTGTATTCTTTTTCTGTGTTATTACTTTGGTGTTATCAAAATCAAAATTATGTTTTAGTGTCAATTGGTGTTTTTTTAAAGCAGTTTGATTTTTTGCGTATTTGTGACCTTTCAATCTTTCTTGTAGTAACTGTTTTGTTTGGCCTATGTATACTTTGTCACAGTCTTTGCAGGGTATGTTGTATATTGTGTGTGATTGTTTTAGTGCAGGTGTTGAGTCTTTTAGTTTGGTGTGTAGGAATTTTAGGTTTTTACCGCTTTGGTGTGCTATTTTATAGTTAAATGGTTTAAATGTATTGTCTAGTTTTTCGGATAATCCCGTTATATAGGGTGTGGGGATATATGTTAATTCATTGTTTTTTATGGTTTTGTTGTGGTCGTTTGTTGTGTTATAAATTTTATTAAGTCTTAGTTTTATAATTTTTTGTATAAATTGTGGTGGATAATTGTTTTCTGTTAGTATTGTTTTTACTTTATTTAGTACTGTTGGTCTGAAAATTGGATTAGTGAGATTTAAGGCTCTGTCTACTAACGCTGTTACTACATTTTTTTGTGGGCTAGGGGTTGGTTTGAAAAAATGTTCTCATTGCATTAATTCTTGTTTCTAGATACTTGAAAAAGACTGAAAAATAATAAAAGTCGAAACGTCGTAGAATAAAACATCATAATTCAATAAAAGGTCGCTAAACCAATAAAAAGTCTATTATTTTTATATATATATATATATATATATATATATATATATATATATATATATATATATGAAAAAATAGAGATTTCGAACTAGTATAAAGCTGTAAACAGTTTAAGGAAAGTGCTGGATCTGTTTTCTATCAAATATCTTTATAGGCCCATACCATCTATCAGAAAAATTCAGGCATTGCTAATTTGATTCTGATGGCTGCATAATAAATACACACAGAGAGAAAATTAAAACCCCCCACGTGCTTTCAGGAGACCTAAAATTAAATGTGTTATGTTACATTGACGAATGCCTCATAACACCATTAAGTAAAATAGCACAACAATTTAATATTTCGAAGACGTCTGTATTTAAAATTCAAATACAAAACTTACTAGTTTTCTAATTACTAACAATTATTTCATGAAGATAGAATAAGACGTGTTGATTTTTGCGAAACACTATTTAATTTATTACATGAAAATCATAATATGTTGAAAAAAATACTTTTCACTGATGAAGCGTATTTTTCTTCGAACACGTATTGTTCCTTGATTTTAAAATTTAGCCATTGAAGGTTCCTGGTTTCAAATGGATTCATTCAACTGCAGCAATTACAAATTTTCTAAATTCAAGTCTTCCTGATCGATGCATATAAGGAGGTTTGGTCCGATAGTTTGGCCGACTTATTCGCCAGATTGATCGCCAAATTACTTTTCTTTGAGGATACCTTAAATCTAAAATTTATGATAATGCAATTTTAACTAAGATTGAAGATTTAAAAGCACGCATAAGCCTGCTACGAATTACAAACCAAACCGGATTTTTGCAGGAATTTCATAATCGACTCGCATATTGTATGCAATGTGAAGGTGGATATTTTTGAAAAAGTTAAAGAATCATAAATAAAACAATTTTTTTTCAATTTACCATAAAATTCATTTTAATATTGTTTGTGTAAGTTAAATGTTAAATAAATTATTTTCACACATTGTTGACACTGATAACGGAAATGCCTTATTACGACAAGTGATGACATTCGCATTGTTGGTTGCATAACGTTCCCATGCATTGAAGTATTTATTTTAAAACTTTACATAGGTGTATTCATGTGTTATGTTCAGTGATATAAAAAACTCACGGTATATTTAGTGACTTTAATATGGAAAAATGATTTCTCAATCCAAAATTTATTTTATCACTACAAAAACCCGGCATACCTTGCGGTTTCACCGCAGACTCAAAGTCAGCTTAGTCTTTTCGATAAGTATAAAATTATTCAGCAGCTCTTTCTGTTTCTTCGTAACAACGTCAAAGTGCATTAATTAAATTGACAGCCCGTCATGTCACTTCATGACAACGTCAAGATACCTTTACCGCGCAATTCAAGCGATTGACCTTGACTCAAAGAAAGAACATTTTTTTTTAGCTATACTTTTATTTTATAGAAACCATCGCTGGCACGAAAACAACAATTTACCAGTCTCATCACAATCGAATGAACTGTATAGGAGGCTATATGGAACGAACAGACACACATTCGTTTGATAAGTGTGTTTCACTTTTCATGGGGATACCTAAACAACTTTTTTATTTTGAAAGCAATCAATATAAATTTTTCATCAGTTGTGTAACCTTCAACAATGGATCTTTTCGTGTAAATATAATTTTTATAAAGTAAATATTTAGCCAACTATAATTAAAATAAAAAGTAGTGTTTCAAGTTATGTCATACTAGCGATTAAGATAGATCAAAAAAGTATTAGGAAAAGTTTTTGCAAATCACTCAAAATCCCCTAACATTAAATTTCGCTGAAAATTTATCATTTTTATTGCAATAATAAGAATGCCATGAAGTAAGAAAACAATTCACAAATTTTATGCAACACTAAACAACAAATAAAACAAAAGCAACAATTTGGCAAACAATATTTTAAATAAGATCTTTTTCAACTAAATCATCTTGAAGACGGATACATTTTTCCAGTCGCCTTTTGTGATTCAGCATAACTAGTAATATTTCTGGAGAAATTTCTCGACAGGCTTGTCGGATTTTCTGACAGAGATCCTGTATGTGTTGAGGACTAGATGCATACACAACATTTTTAATAATCCCCCAAAGAAAAAAAGTCGAGTGGTGATCTCGGAGCCAACTCTACTAAAAGGTTATTACGGCCTATCCATCTTAACGAAAAGTTTGCTCGCACTACTCTTGCGTTATGAACTGGGGATTCATCTAGCTGGAAGTGCAAATCCCGCCTCACATCCAGTGGTAAATCATCAAGTACATTAATTAATTCAGTATTTAAACAATTTAAAACCTTTCTGCATTTAGCGTATCAAAAAATAAATACGGGCCAATGATTCGTGTATTTAAAATTCTGCACCACACATTAACTTAGTGCGAATATTGCCTTTTACACTTGATAACCCATTTTGGACTTTCTGTTGCCCAGTATCTACAGTTCTGGGACGAAACAACGCCATTAGTAGTGAAGGTAGCTTAATTATCGGTCATTTAGAAAATTACCTTAAGCTCATAGACAATACTTATACAATATATTGCGATCTCCTTCTTTAAGAGTGTGGAAAAATTTTGGTTTATACGGTTTCACTTTGTGACGACGGGGACAATTTCAAATTTTAGAGTAAGAGATATTTAAATTTCTAGCTATATCTCCTAAACTCGTCTGAGGATTATTACGATACGCTGCTAATATTACTGTATCGAAATGGGGTTCTCAATTGTTCAATTCTCGCTGACGTGGTTTAGTAACATTTTCAGTAGTGTGTAATCCCCATGAAAAGTGAAACACACTGTATATTAGATGATTAAATATTTTTTTCTTTGGTTGACGACTATTAGTCATAATTAGTATTAATTAGTATTTATTAATAATTATAGTATATATGGTAGATTCAATTAGTCGGCGATTTAAGGTCTGTTACTTTAATATGTATATATTTAAAATAATCGCACATGTTTCGGCACATAATGCCTTTTTTAAAGAAATTTTTATTATTTTAAATATATACATATTAAAGTAAAACAGACCTTAAATCGCCGACTAATTGAATCTACTACATATATATATATATATAGATATATATATATATATATATATATATATATATATATATATATATATATATGTGTGTGTTTTAACTGGATTCCGGGTTTTCTTCCGCGTTTCCACTGTTTGGTCTTCGCAAAGACCGGTGCTGGTTTCTGGACGACGTTTCGGCAAAATCACATTTGCCAACAGTGGAAACGCGGAAGAAAACCCGGAATCCAGTTAAAACACATACTACTACCCGCGGAAACCGAAAAGAAAACATGTATATATATATATATAGATAATTATTTCGTGACCTTTGTATAATATGGTAAATTCAATTTGATGGCGATTTAAGGTCTGGTTTTACTTCAAAATGTATATATTTAAAACAATCCTACATGTTTCGGCAAATGATGCCTTTTTCAAGGAATATAAAATATAAATGATAGTATATTAATGTCATATGTATACATTTGTAGTTGCTATGGATAAAATTATTCAAAGATACGTTCCAATATAATAATAATAATAAATCATGCCTTAGTATTCTAAAATAGATAGACAACAAAAACAGGGAAACACAAGACATGAGTTATTATTACGTATGCGCCCGTGGAGCGACTTAAGATGTTAAGCTGTCGGCATTCGGCTTAAACGAGAAGGAAAACCACGAAAACCTACTCGGACAACCAGACAGGGATCAAAATACGGAACTGTCAGCATGATAAGCAAATGTATATATACCGCCTGATTCTGAGCAAACGCAACGATCCGAACGTATGAATATTTCTCCCGCTTCGAATACAATTCCCCTGAACGCGTTTAGCCAATCACAAACCAGTCTGTCGCGCAACCATTTAACAACTAATGTCACAAATTAGTGTCACCACTGTCACCCTATACGGAGTCTCTTAAGCGTTTGAATAGTGAAAATAAGAAAATAAGAAAAGAAAATAGACATTACTGGTTCTGTACAAAATTTAAAACCATTATTCCCAAATCGCAGAGTTCCTAATGACACGTTCATTTTAGTATGCGCTGCAATAGAACTAAATTCTAATTTGACAGCGAAATTTCCAACGATTTAGGCATATGCTGCTCTTCCGTTAACCGCATACTAAAATTAAATGGTTTTCGTAATTATAAATATTCCAAACATTATCAATTATTTTACGGTGATGAGTTTAAACGGATGAATTTCCGTTATTATATAATTAATTTCTCATTATGAACAATTTATTTTATTATCTGTAAGAGTAAATTTTTCTTAACATTACTAGAATTTAATTTAGTTTTTATTTATTTCTGAAGGTTATTTAGTTTACTATGAACAGTTTTTGTGACCTTTATTATTAAAATTTAATTTATTAAATCTCTTGATGCCTTATTTGAAATTTTCTTAACCGCTTATTAATAATTTCATTACGCTTTGTAGAATAACGTATTGCAATTTACTCATTACCATAACACAGGACTAAACAATTTATAGTCCTTTAATAGTAATTTGGTAATCAAATAATTTTTCTTACGCGGCTCCATAATATGTAAGTATGTATGATATATGACATTGATGTTGACACGCCTACAGCATTCAGGGGAATTGTATTCGCAGCGGGAGAAATATTCATACATTCGCATCGTTGCGTTTGCTCAGAATTAGGCGGTATTTAAATAACATAAGATATATAATTATATAACAGCAACATATATTATGATGGTAAATTGCAGATCGTTACATAATTAAGTTGTAGTATATACTGCTTAAATTTTTTATATCACTTCTGTTGTTAATTGATTTTTTCTTCCTGTTTAATACTAACAATTTCTTTAATTTCCGTTTTCATTGTGTGTTGTTCTTTATCAATTATCTGTGTGTTTTCAAAATCCAAATGATGAACGCGTTGTAAGTTGTGTGTAAATAAAGCAGTTTTGTATGTTTTAAAGAGTATTTGCGGGCTTGTATTCTTTTGTATAAATATTGCTTAGTTTGGCCTATGTAGTAACTATCGCAATCGCGACATGGTATTTAATAGATAATATGTGTTTCTCGATTTTTTTCTATTTTATGATTTTATGATATATGTTGTTTCATTGTTTAAATTGTCATTGGTGTCTGCAGTATTGTATATTTGGTGGATACTTTTTTTTAATTGTTTGGTCTATAAGTTGTGGTGGATAATTGTTATCTGTTAAGATCGTTTTAATTTTCTTGATGTTATCTTTTCTGTATTGAGTATGTGATACTTTTACTGCTCTATCAGTCAGATTATTTATAATCATTTTATTAAATACTGTAGGTGCATTTAAGTGGTAATTCATATATCGAAAAAACTGTGGGTTTATTATACCAATTTGTATAAATAGTACCCTGTCCATCATAGCTTAAAGAAATATGAAGGAAATTAATACTGTTATTAATTTCTTCTTGAATAGATAATTTTAATTGGTTGTGAGAAAATTGTTGAATTTATTTAAAAGGTAGTTTATTTTATTTGTCGGAATACATGTTACCACGACTTATCTAACATCTGGTATTCCGCAGGGAAGTCACCTTGGCTCGCTTCTATTTATAATTTTTATTAATGACGTAGCAGAGTCTATTAGTTTTTGTTGTTTATTTTATGTTGATGATGCGGCGGTGACTTCCTCGGAGGATTGTGCTAGAATTTAGGAGATTTAGTTAATTTTTATAATTATTGCACACGCAATAGATTACTGTTGAACGTAAATAAGTGCCTCGTTATATCGTTTACACGTAATACTGCCATCATAAATCATATCTATTCACTTGAAGATCATCCGTTAGAAAGGACAAATTGCATTAATGACCTTGGTGTTTATATTGACAGTAAGCTCTTATTTAACCAACATATACATATTGTAGCTCAAAAAAGTTTAAGAGCGTTGGGTTTTCTAATAAGAGTTTCTCGTGACTTCCAAAATATAGATACCATTAAGAATTTATATTTGTACCCTTACTTGCAGTAATTTGGAATATTGCTTCAGTGTATGGAATCCTTGTTACTAAACCTATATTAATCGACTTGAGAGAATTCAACGAAAATTTGTAAAATCTCTTAATTTTAAATTACATACTCAAAGAAGTTTTTTAAATTATTATACTTGCTTGAGTTTATATGGTTTGCATTCTCTAACGATAGAAGATTAATATTAGATTTCGCTTTCCTGCACAAGATCATTAACAATCCGTATTGTGTTGCTGGTTTAGATTTTCATGCAGGTGGATACGTGACACGTTTGGGTTCTACTTTTTATTTGCCGCTGTAACACTTACACAAGTATGAACTCTCCCTTGTATAGAATTTGTGGAGATTATGTTAATTATTTTAGTAGTATAGATGTGTTTAATTTAAGCTACAGAACTGCTTTGTTATTGGCTAAGGAACTCCTTGATTGAATACCAAGAATCAGATAACAGTAAGAAAACTTGGTGTTATTTGAGAAATTTCTTTCTTTTTCCTATTTTTCTTTTGTGTACTCGCTTTATTATTTTATTTGTGCACTTGTGCTATACTGTTATTTGGACAATATGTACTGTTGTGTAGCCTCTTTGTAACAATAAATAAATAAGTTCTCAAATAATAAGGGATTTCTGACAAATAAAAACCATATTATTCAGCAACATTATGATGATTTCCTAAATAATACTAATGAATCAAATATAGCTAAATAAAAATGGGTAAATAATTTTCGAATATATTCAACTGCAATATATGGTTTAATTCAGACACTGGGATTACCTAATATTAAAAATTACAGTAAACAAAAGATTCATTTCTAACGATATAAAGATTCTTGTCATTATACAAGTAAAAGATGTATCATAAATTAATAAACTTAAAATATTTTTTTATGATTTAGATTTTAATGATGAATAAATACATAATATATACTACATATTAAAATTCATTAATGACAATAATAATTATATAAAATATTCAAATTATAATAATGTATATTCTAGACTAGATATTCAAAATTTATATTCCGTATTTCATATTAATAAAGACAAATATTTTTAAGGAACATGTCTATATATAGTGCATTCAGAATGATCAGAAACCAACTTTTAATGTCTTTACGTTCGTGCATCCCCTGTGGGGATACTTTTCTCATTGTTATTGTATACTGCAGGTAGGTGAACCGTATCCATTTAATAACGTTGAGAGAACTATCTCCACTGGGGGTGCAGCAACAGTTGTAAACACATTAATAATTAGTTTCTTATAATTCTGAATGCACTATACATTAGCGTGAGTCAAACTATGTGGAACGTTTTTTTCCATAAAGCGTATAGCAGAAAGGTAATCTACAGATTATTCTGAGTAGAATTGCTGAAGAGACCATAGCTCTAAGTCGGATTTGGAGCTCCGAAATTTTCAAAATATATATTTTCCTTAATAATTGTAAATTACTTTTAATAAAATCGTCATAAAGTCCTATAGAATTATAGTAGATTGCTGTTGGAAAGGTATTTCTTCCACCTTTTGGAATCACTATTATGTAATATCTTTTTTTTTATTTAAGTGAAGATGTGAGATGTTAATACTAAAAAAATAGCCTTAAAGCGACTCTTAACATAAATTATCGTGTTTCTATGATTCTTTTTATGAAAACATACTTTTTTCTTACATCTAATAAAAGTACAATTTACAGTGTAATGTGGCTTTGCCATACGGCCACATTGTTGTGCAGGTTCGAGAATGAGTGTGTAATTAAATAACACGAGTTCGGAGTAGGTTTAACATAGTATAATTAATCAACACTTACAATGAGTTAACAGTATTATTTAAATGGATAATAAATCAATATATGACAGCGGTCGAAAGAGAGTTCTGTAACGTACTCTCTGGTCGTACTGACTGTCTAATTGAGACCTCCTTCTCTCTTGAATCTATTGTCTTATATACGTCGAAAGATCCTTCTTTCGACCCTGTGTTACTTAAACACTGTCAATATGTGCAAGTGTGTAACCCTGATTCATAACCTAGTGTATGCAATCAAATGTACCGAGGCCGTATGGATATAATACACTACGTATTGTAATGTGGGGCCTTATGCCCTAAGGCAGAATCGCCTTAAGTCAGGATCGCCATATAATGTCCTATGCCCTAAGGGGCTGGCAAGGAACGCCATGTAATGTGGTCCGTTTGAGCAACCACATTGTTGTGCAGGTTCGTGGCAGGGTGATGAATCAAATAATACAAGTACGGAGTTTGGTTCACATGTTATAATTAATTAACACTTAAAAAATGGTTAACAGACGTATTTACAAAGATATGTACATAAAGATTATATTAACTAAGACAGGGGTAGAAAGGGGGTACTATGACGTATCCACAGTTCGTACCACTGACTAGTTGTGACTGTCCTCTCTAACTTAATCTATTACCTTGTATACCTAAGAAGATCCTTGTGTCACTTACAAGTTGTTCTAGAAGCAAGTGTATAACCCTGATGCATAGCCTTGCGTACGTAGTAAATACGGAGTAAGGCCGCGTTTATATAATACACTAATGTTCCGTATTAAAGCCGAGGCTATCGCCTTGCCAAAGTGTTACACATGTGCATGGCCATGTATTGAGTTATTACAGTATCGTTATGATACAATATATTGAGGCCGGGGCCATCTCCTTGCTAAAGTAGTACATACACATGGTATGCATAGAGTTATTACACCTGCCATCCGGTAGAAAAAGAAAAAACAACAGAGTGTGTTTGCTTTTTTCTTTCACTATGGATTCCTATATCTACTGGTTTTCCTTATTTTCTATATGAAGATACAACATACATTAACTAAATTATTAAAATTACAAAATGAAATACTTGTTCATGTATTATACATATTGTACACTTCTTATACATAGTAGTGTTTGAGACGATTTTTGTCAAATTGTTACATTTGGCGGCTTGTCAGCTTCGGTAATGATAAAAGGGCCGTTATATAATGACTCGAATTTATTCCCTGCCTCATTTTTTAGTAAAATTTGATCGCCGACACAAAAGTGTGTGGTCCTGCGATTTTTATTTAACTTATCTTGTCTCTTAACCTTAGATAGGATTAAATTGTGTTTGGCATCGTTCAGGGCTGTTTGTAGTCTGTATTTAATTTCCGCGGTATAGTTATCAAAATTGAAAAGTGTCTCTATCGCGTCTGTTAATGAAGAAGGTAAAGGGTTGTGTTTTCCAAATACTAACTCGTGAGGGGCATATCTTGTTTCCGTATGCACTGTGTTGTTAAATGCAAAGCACCAATAAGGTATCCAAGTTGACCAATTGTCTTTGTGGTTTTCCAGTTGAATACGTAGATACGCGCCAAGATTCTTGTGTGTGTTTTCTAATGCGCCTAACGTTTCGTGGTGGTAAGCAGTTGATTTCAGCTGCTGTATGCCTAAAAGAGAGCAAGTTTCCTTGAAAACTGTAGCCATGAATTCTGTCCCTTGGTCGGAAGCTATCTGTTCGGGAATAGCGTACCTTAGTATAAAATTCTCGACCAGGGCTCTAGCTACTGTGGCAGCTTCTTTGTTTCGAATAGGATAGGCCTCCACGAATTTCATTAGTTCGCATTGGAGTCTCAATTAGACAGTCAGTACGAGCAGAGAGTACGTTACAGAACTCTCTTTCGACCGCTGTCATATATTGATTTATTATCCATGTAAATAATACTGTTAACTCATTGTAAGTGTTGATTAATTATACTATGTTAAACCTACTCCGAACTCGTGTTATTTAATTACACACTCATTCTCGAACCTGCACAACAATGTGGCCGTATGGCAAAGCCACATTACATGGTATGCATAGAGTTATTACAACAGGAACTTTTTTACGGTCGATTTTTTAATTTTCGAAATCGTTTTCGTAAAGAAAAAAGAACGCAAGAAATCATTATTTTGAAGGATTACACAAAACAACACAATTTTTTAATTTTTAAGCTGATTTATTTTTAAATCACTTTATCGACTTAAAATGTACAATTTGAACGATTAAAATTTAATTTTTAGCCGCCTTAGCTTTATTCATAATGACAAGCTCACCAGGATCATCTCTGAAATTTATGTTTTCGAAAAGAGTTGCTGCTAAACATGAAACCACCCTATCTGAAACTCCGAATTTAGCACACATCATAGCAAAATTCAAATTGTCGTATTTTTTTAGTATAATGCCTTCGTTTCATTGGAGTAGATACTTCCGCAACTTCTTCATTTTCAACTATATATACATCTGATTGATGTGGAATGCATGTTGGATCATCACTACCCGTTGTAATTCTTGAAATTATTGTGGATACTTCTTCTAAAATGTCTGCCATATATTCAATTATATTAAATTTTCTATCATTATGTTGGTCCATCCTGAATTCTTTTAGATGTTATGGAATCAAACCACACAAGCATTTTGTTGTTTTCAACTTACACTTACATTTACCAATATAAAACAATTCGTTTGTCGAATCTACAAATGCACTAGATTCTTTAGTTTTGTTTCTATTTTTTTTGTGTGTGATATTTATCAAGCAAAACAGTTATTTTTTTAAAATTACTTTTCTATTAACGATATCTATATTCACTTTACTCCAGATATCGATAAATTTATTTGCTACATGATGAGTAAGAGTTTTATGCCAGAACATTTTGCATTCAAGTTTAGCACGATTGGTCAAGAAGAAATAATGTTTTAAAATATCAAGATTAGTCGGCAAATTAAGATCATTTGACACAAAAATATTCTGATAAGGCATATAAGGTGATATAGATTCAGAGGGAGGTTGCTGTTGATTTTCTTTTCATTTGTGAGAATGCCGCAGACGATGTAGATGGTTCCTCCATATCAATAACAATTATGAAATTTCAAATTGTTGTTTTGCTTTTTTTTTGTGATGCTCTAAAACGAAAAAGTATGCTTTCATGAAAAAAATTGTGGAAAAATCATGATTTATTAGTTAATAATCTATTTTAAGCTATTTTTGAGTATTAACAGATATCTACCCTAAAATTAAATAAAAATTGATGTTATTAGTGAAAGATGGTAGAAATATCTATTCAGCAAGCGTATTTTGAGCAATCTACTATAATTCTATCGGATTTTATTGAAAATAATATACATTTATTAAAGAAAATATCTATTTTGAAAATTTCGGGGGCTCCAAATCCGATTTACACCTATGGTCTCTTCAGCAATTTTACTGAGAATCTACAAATGAGGATCTACAAATTATTTCTTTTCTATACGCTTTATCGGAAAAAAAATTGACCCACCCTAAGTGACATACTACTTCTATATAACGTATAAAATACTTGTAATATAGGTAAACACGTCGGAACAAGATGTACACTGCACTTCATACATATACATACATACTGTCTGGAAACCTAGTGAGTTAACGGCGGAGACGTGAATGATACCCCACCAGTACACTAGATAAGAGAGAAGCGAGGTACCATACCAGGCGCCAGGCGTGTCTGTATCCAGTCTGACCAGATACGTCGACGATGGATACGATAGAAATATGATCACATTGTGTATACCACACCTACTTCTGACCTATCCCTATTGCTTATCCAATCGATGCTACACTATACTTGAATAAACATATTGGGGAAGTAAAGTTGTCGGGGACGCGTCTTGTGCAGCAGTGTCGTTAATTTTCCACATTTCCAGACAGTATAATTTATAAAGTATAAGTCCATATACATCAGTTCAAAGCCAAATTCAAAGCATGTGATTCAAATCAGTACTGCAGAGTCAAATGAAGTCAGTATTCAATTGCGGAAATAACCGTTCGTCATCATACAATATAAACATCATGTTTTGCAATATTGTGAAAATTTTAGTATGTTTCTTGCAATATAACCAAAGAAAGCATATACATAACCTACATGTCGAAATAATAATAATGAGTAAAGTAGGAACATGAATAGTTCAAAACTATTGTTTCTTTTCTAGTTTTGTATATATATATTCTGTTCAAGAAGACTATGCGGAAATTATTACTTTAATATTCGAACAAATTATTTTAAATGTTATTTAATTTACTTAAAAAGAAATCTTTCAAGTGAGATATCCATAGTGAAATGCATAGATATTGAAAAAGATTGCATTATTAATAATGACATAACTACCGAAATAATTTTATTGCACTATATCGTGCTAAGAAAATTTAGAATTCTACTTAATTTATATATTGCTTACATTTTAAATAAATTTTAATATATTGGAAAAGAATGTAAAAGTTATGTTTGTAACTCTTTGAAAAAGAATTAAAACCTTTTGAGAGTTGTCAAAATATGTTTTCAAATTACATTTAAAATTATACACAGAAGAAAACATTTATATAGTCTACACTTAATATTTTATTGTTTCTTAAGAAAATAATGGTATAATAATTCGTCTTGCAAATAATAAAATCCAAATCCATATTATCCTTTATTAGATTAAGATCATATTTAACACTAAACACATGAGGATTTTCTGATAATTACATTTGATAATATTGCAATTTAGTGCACCCCAATAAGACAAACAAACTTCATTCTAATAAAACGTTGCCTCGAGATCTTTATTATGTAATGTTTCTTTGAACCATTGGCAGTAATTCCTTCGCTGCTTGGTATTATGAGCATGCAAATGATGCACATTCATGATTTTTATGGCAGTATCAATGTTACTATATTAAACTTCTACAAAATATACATACAAAAATATTTGATCAAAATAAGATAGTTACCTTTAGTGAACTTTTAGAGAAGGAGAGTTGCTTGTTTCAACCAAGTAAAATCTCGAAAATATTTCTTGTATTATCCGCAATATGTTATTTTTAATGTGAATGCAGTATATATTACAAAAATAAATGAAAACTAGTAAGTTTATGATTCTGACTCAGAATTTGTGAAGTAAGAGGTTTCTCTAAGAAATATTCTGTAAAATAAATAGGTTAGAAATGTCAAAGTCATAATCAGCCAATATCGTACTTATTGCCACTAATTGATGTTACTATTTATTATCAGTATTGTTCTCCAAAGAACAGATTTTGTAATTTTTGATGACTAACTAAATATTCAAATTAGAAGAATACTTAACCAAGAAGTCAGAATACCAGAAAAGTCAATAAACAACAGTATTTAACTAATTTGACAGCAAACTGAATATCATAAGACTATCTTTAATATATTGATACGGTACGGATCATTCGTTATATAGTATTATTATAATAATGAATGATAGGTAATGTTGTAAATGTTGAATTTTCAAATAATGGGCGCCAGTGATTAAATTAATCACAAATATAACTACGTCCTCTGTGTACATACAAATGCACTAACAGCAGTCGGAAAGCATGGTTATAAAATAGATTAGATAATAAAATACCTCAAGGTTCAAAGTCGGTCTGTGAATTACCTCCCTAATTGTAGTTAGGTGTCTAAATAATATGTTTAACTCAACAACTAAATGCTAACAAATAAAACAGTTTAAAGTGATAAAAATAAAATATATTGAAATAAAAATTAGAAAACTGTAACAATTATCATAACATAGACATGTGTCTATAAAGAGAATTAAGATCTAAACATGTGTAAATATAATATTACTAAATATTGTGTTGGTGAACAAAGAAGACTAAGTTAAAGAATATATTGGATTATTTATACTAATTTGGTAAGTACTACGGTGTTATATGGATGTTAAATTATGCTTGTATTTATTAAGCTAGGGTAAACGATGCATAGATAATAAATATAGAAGTTTTATTAAAGTTTATATAGGTTATTATGAACTTGTTTATTGATATGTAAATTTTATAGGCAATGAAATTATAAATTGGTCATTGAAGAACCTGTGTTCCAAGATTTTGCGTGTTGGATCAAGCTGGAAGCGTTGTAGTCGTGCAGCACCAAGTACGGCGTTAGGATTCTTGATATGGGTTTGGCGTCGTTTGATCGTCCAAATGGCCCACGTGTTGCAGTTTGGATACTTGTAATGATGCTATCGTCAATATTCGGCGTATCTTCGATGATGAGAGGCTGGTTTTTACTTAAAAAGGTTGGCTAATTTTCTGAGTTGCAATTATATATATTTTCGACGAGATCTGTTAAGTTTTATTATGGTAATTTAATTTTTAACTTGGATAATTACACAAACGCGGCCATAAATTGTAAAATTATTTTTCGGCTTCTCTACGTTCATTTATTTTTCATGGCCTATTTGTATATTGGCAAATAGCCTCGAAACTTTATTATCAGAACATCGCTGGTGTTTTGAATTACATTGATATTACATTTCTAATCAAATTATAAAATTTTTTAAATAATTTTCAAATACACTTTGTTTACTTTTAAATGTAGGTTATGTCATGATTATGTGTTCTAAGTTGCATTCTTACGTGTTTAGGTTAAATTTAAAAAGAGGGCGTGTCTAATCAGTATCAATACAATATTTCAATGTGGATAAATTAGATACCGGTAGTATCGCGCGAATTATTTGAATTATGAAATTTAAAATAGAAATATAAAAGTAAGTTATAAAAATAAAAATAAGTTAATTTGAATTACTGTTCTCGTTGTATTAATTTATATACATGTTGATACTAATTTTACAATCTTAATTCGCCAATTTCACCCTTTTTGTGATTGTGTTATATGCATTGTTTTATCTGTTTTTCCGTTTCAGATGCAGATATATGAGTGCAGTTTGAACCATAACAATATCTACATATAAAACATATCCTTTTTATTTGGCATAATACATATTTCAAAGACGTATGTCTTAACTTAAAATGGTAAATGTGTGTAGTATTACAGCGCGTATTTATGTGGGTTAGAAAGAGATAAAGTACAATTTGCGGTTCATACTTGAGCAGTACGAACTGAAAAGGTATACTTTACGAAGTGTACATCTGTACGCTTATGAAGCGCCGACCTAATTTTCCCACTCTAGTTATGTAGGAGTATGTTTGTCAAACATAGATCATATTCATAAAATATGTAGATTAATAGAACGTTCATAAAAAATTAACGATTCTGGTTAACACGTTCTAATAATTTAAACAAAAATACACTCTGATTTAATTTTTCAAAATAATAGAAAAAATGATCTTGAAATTTGTAAATTAATAACTTATACTACTAATGAAATGCTTTATATATTTGAAGAATTATTTTTTTTATAGTATATTTCATTAAATAATTTATTATACACTAAATTTCACGTTGTTTCATCGCTATCGCTGTAACAATTAATAAAATTCAGACAATAAAATCTTGGAAAAATAACTACCTATTAAAAACATTGAAATATTTTATTACCCTTTCAAGCCGTTCAACAACTTCAGAGTTCGATCTAAGTACTGGGGTAAGTGAAATTCCAATTTTATTAGTCCTATCCGCGGACCAAGTTACTTCAATTTTTTTTCCCAACATTAAAGCCACTGATATTAGATTGGGTTAACAAAATGGGATCGTACTCCGAAACATCATGTGGAATTAACAATATTCCATTTATTTTCGCATATTCGTCAGTGAATACCGTGTAATATTCGGTTGCTCTTTTTACCCACGCTGACTCAACAAACAAATTGTCCATTTTCACTATCGGCGATACTAATACTGGCAAATGTTCTTTGAGACTATCCAACTCCATTATGATACTGAAAACAGTTACGGTAATTTTTGTTTAATATTTCTTAAATGCTACCTCTAGAAAAACAGCAAATAAAAACATGTAATACGACTGTGATCTGCAGAAAATATAAGAGGAAAGCAAAGGAAAGATGGAGGATCACTGCCGCTCTCTCTGTCGACCTGAACCACCGGTAGTTGAAACACTACCCTATCATGTAGGTACACCACACAACTTCACATTATCACCATGAGATGGTACAATTGGTAAATATGGAAGAAAGCCACTAAATATAATAAAGTACTGCAATAGGTAAAGAACAAAGACCAACGAGATCTGCGACTGTTTAACAAAAATTTGTCCTAGTGAAATGGAAGATTATTACATCTTTCTCTAATAATTGGGCAGACAATTGAAGAAGGCATTGTAGAACGAGGCCGCATTCACCCTCCAAAATTTAAATTTGATTTTCTAGTTTATTGTCGTATTTATTTTTTATGTTCATACGAAATGTTCATTTTACATTTTCAGCAATTCCTTCATGTTTAATACATAAAGAAAAAGTACTGAAAATGTACAAACATTTGTATTTTTTGCTACACTTTTCGCGACCAAAACAAAACAAACCAAGTAATCTACGAGGTAGCGAGATGTTCAGCTGGGCCACCCTGCCTTGCCCCGAACCTACCTGATGGTGAACGTCCCAAGAAAATACTCTGCCGGACAACTCAAACGCTTTTCGGAGAGCGTCGCGAGTCCAAGGTCGCGAGGTGGAGTGTGGCGCCACCGTATTTTCCTGCAGAGTACCCCCGTAAATACGGAAGCGGGTGGGATGCTGGTAGTTCCAAAATCAAAATAGTATGACCCTTTACCACTTGTTACCGAATCAATATAATCTTTGCTTATCTCAAACACTTGAGGGAAAGGTATCAAATAAACACATGTCATCAACAATAAAAAGTTTAATAACAAAACAAAGTAGGTTCAGAAAATTTATAATGACAAAATTATTCAGACGACGAAAGAGCAGTAATCAAAAGAAAGTAAGAAAGAATTTAGATTGAAATTTACAAAAATTAATGAGGTGTCAATTCAAATCAATTAGCGTCGAGGCAATAATTAAGCTTTGAAAATTTTAAAATCTAGCATAAAATCTACCAAATTAAACAAAAATTCAACTGTAACGCTGCTGGCGCATATCAGTGAATACAATAAAACAGATTCACATGTCAGTACAACACCTTGTATTAACAGGAAGAATTACTGTGATCAAATTATGAATTAAATACATACAAGTCTAAACAAGAGTTCAGCAGAACACAATTAAGTATACATAATCATGGGTTCTTTACAATATGGTTATAATGTTTTTATTAAAAAAAATAAACAAAACAGCAACGTACCCCAAATTATTGATTAATCTGTACGTAGGCCCGTCTGAAGGATCATAGCCTAGTGCAATAGAACTATACCAGTTGCACCTGGTTGCTAGTGAAGCTAGACATCGTGTATAAAATAATAATACAGACAAAAGCTCGTATCTAGGTGTGCAATCACCTATCTACTAAAATTCATTGAATAATGCCTTGTTCGCTAACTAAGTTTTACGGAAAATTAATAAGTGACACTGAGAAGTAACTAAATGTTGTACAGATAATAACTGTCTGCAAATAACTTCTAAATTCAAACAATTAGCAAGTTCTTTGCATTAATCGTGCCCTATATTAACTAATCTGAATTCAACTATCAGATTCTTACGATGCTATAAAATATGAAAAGTTTACATTACAACGACTGCCCAAATAATAAATGATCGGCTTCTCTAGAGCCTTACTAAAGTGAAAGCAAACTGATAATTAGTTAAATTTAAATGATTTGTACATATCTAATATCCAAAATCAAAAAAAAAAAGAAAATCTACATCTATTTTAAATTGTCCTAGTTATCGTCTAAATTCAACCTTTAGGAGGAAAGCCCTCCAAGGGGTTGCACGGGATAAACAATACAGTAGAATTATTTCGTCGAAATTTATGCAGCCATTACACTTTTAGTTCGCCATCTTGGAAGCGTCGGTATTCGTTCTAGAAGATTTTTTTGTAGAGACCACGCCGCAATTAATTTGCTATTAAAGGTGAAATGTGGGAATTTCCACCCGGTTTTCCTCCAAAGATCCAATATTAAAATGTTCAGCTCTAAGGGACCGCTTGTTTAGCCTTCCCACGAGGTTTTTAACTCAGTTGGAATACAACAGGAAAAAAAAGGAAAAATTCTGTAGTCGGTAGGCGATAAAATAAAATATATCCTACAAAGGATAAAGGACACCCATTAGACAATGTTCAAATGATTAAAATATTTCTTACCGCAAAGACAAGGTTCTCAAACTAAAATAAAGCACAACCTGCGCCGACAATGATCACGGACCAAGTGCCGATCGACTGAAGAATCGCGTTAACGTCCACAGCCGGTCATACGTCACACATGATCTTCGATAGATTCAAAAGATAAGGGCGACATCTATTGCACAAAAATATGCAAGCAAAAGAGGTTGCCGATCCATAGGGATCGAAATTCAGTTAAATGAATAGAGTGGAGAGTAGAAAGACATGAGGTTACTTCAACTAATAATTAAAATAAATATAATTATTTCAATTGGACATTTTTTTCTCTCAAAACATAACATTTTATTTAGTGGTACACTTTACTATGTTCAATGAAATAATGGAAATACTTCACATAAAATTTACTTTATTATAACTACTACACAATTCTAAATAACTAAAATAATATACAATAATAAAGACCTACGAAAATTAATATCTTTAATATTGATAATTATATAAAATAGACATTTTAAAAGAAACATATTTTCTTAATAAATTATTGACGTTTTAATTTTTTTAATTTTCTTGTAGTATTTTTGTTCCATAAATTCCTTAGTAACCTTGTGCAGTACCAAGGATATCCTATTTGACACAAACCATCTATTATTGTGCATCAAATAAAATGGTAATGTTGTGTGCAAGACATCCACGAAACATCTAATTCAATCATTAAGCTTGTCTTTGACTGTCCTTTTGGAAGATTCTTCGCACAATGTAGTTGAGAAAACAGTGATGATTGTGCACTTGATGATATTTCTGTCAAATAAATAATTAGACAGATAAGAAAAGAGAAAGAATAATTTACCTCCAAATGTATCTTTGTTAATTTTGGATCAAAAACATAGATGACTAAATATTAGTTGTTTTGTTATATATTCATTTATTACTGACTTTTAGGATTTCGTGGTAAATAATATAATTTTTCCACATCCATATCTCCTTTGCCGCACACGATATACAAAATATTGAAGCCATTTCCAAATAATTTATATGCTGAAAAGAAAATGTGCTTATAGCATAATTAAAAGCGTCAATATGAGTGATTAAGTATTTTTTTAAGAACTTGTTAATTTTGGGTAAACAAAGCATTTTTGAGTAAAACAATATGGAGTGGCGTATGATGAAATTTACTGTAAATCCAGCTAACCTTTTTAACTGCAAAAAAACATTAAAGCTAGTCGAGAAAAGAACCGATCTCTAATACTTGGTTGTATAATGAATATTTCAATAATTCTATTCAAATCCCGATATTTGTATTATAATTCTAAACGATAAGAACAAATCACGAAAATAACAATAACCAATAAAATTGAAATTGTAGAGAATTTCAAAATTATGCTCCGAACTTACTCGATTGATAGCGACAAGAATCGAAATTATACGATTTCAATTGACTGCCCAATTGTGTGCGATAAGGATGAAAAGAGTACATAGTTTTAATCAAAGTTAAGGATAGAAAATCGGATTAAATTTGCAATGATATTGCCGGTCTTGTTGGTCTCTGGTAAAGAACTTGTGGTAGAGAAAGAAGTACATTTTGGACCTAAAATGGCGGTTATAGCTGTATCTTGCGTAGCGTAGCGCTGAAACTGTCATTATAATAGTAATAATAATAATAAAATTATTGTAATTGATCATAAATTAATTTGTGAGTTGATAAATTATGTAAGAGTTTAGCGAATATTTTTTTTTATTTTGATGATATAAATTCACTTTTGTAATTATGATTGTATAGTTTAGTAAATTAATTTTTTCTGTTATTACTCTGATGTATGTAAACACTTCTATGTATTAGGATAATAAAAATTGTGTTAATATTTGCTTATATTCAGCATATCCAATAAATTGTTTATAAAACTTGTATGCATTTTATTTATTTGTAAAGAGGCTTAACGTAACCCTTATGCTTTCCTTGACAAAAACTCTGATCACATTTTGATTTATTACATCACCAACTGAAGTTATAATAACATTAAAATCAGCCAGTTATATAACTAAAATTAGGCAACATTGCTACACCACAGTATATTAAATATTCACAGAATGACAAATTCAAATAGCAACGAACAGAAAACGCAAAGACAGAATAGGCGCATGTTGAGTAAATATGAAATCGACACGGTGTACACTATAGACAAGAAAATTTTACAGTTTCTTAGAAATCTATCTATTATTGTTTAATTGAATAGTTTCTGAATTTGTGCAAATATATTAATTATTGACAAAGAAATGGAATATCGAGTTGAAAAGTGAGTACTTTCTAAATATCGACATTGATTCTAGCGATTTTAGATGCATTCACTTCTCTGTTGAACTCTCAAGCAGAGGAGTGAATGCATCGAAAGTCGGTAGAACCATTTATGCCTTTTATGGTGAAAACCTAATTGGAGAGGGTATGGCACAGAAATGGTTTTCTCGATTTAAAGAGGACCGTTTTGGCATAAATGATCGAATTTTAATGAAGATCTTCTGAACGCTGTAATTTATGTTGATCCACGCCAATAAACTCAGAAATTGTCCATTGTAATGAATTGTAACCAATCGATGATAATAAGGTATTTGCATTCTTTGAACAAACATTAAAAATTGAGCGGTTGGTTGCCGCATGTTTTGAGAGAAAACAAAAAGTAGCTTGCCAACATTGGCGCCTCTCGTCATCGTTTACCTCATCAACAACATCCGTTTGTGTTCCACATTGTAATTGGTGAAGGAAAATGGTACGTGGACGTTAACATAAAAAACAGAAAAAAATGGCTTAATCCTAAAAAAAAGGCAATTTCCCGAGCAAAAGCTGGTACTCATCCATGTAAGTCGATATTGTGCATGTGGTGGGACAAAGAAGGCGTTGCCTACTATGAATTGCTTCCAAGGAATGTAACCACCACTGCTGAGATTTACTGCCGACAACTTTGTCAGCTTGAAGCAGCAATACCAAAATAAGGCATCATCAAGAACTAGGTTAGAAGGTCATTTCTAGAGAACGGACACGCTTACCGCATGACGCAAAGCCCAGTGCAGTACTAGCGAAAGGCTGTATTTATAAAATATTTAATTTTATTTATATAATTGGAAAACGAACGGGTGGTGATCTATAAAATTACGAAATACATATTTATTTGTTGAAAAGTTGTATTTATAAAGTTTTTAATTTTATTTATATAATTGGAAAACATACGGGTGGTGATCTATCTATCTAAAATTACGAAATACATATTTATTAATTAATTTTATTTATATAATTGGAAAACAAACGGGTGGTGATCTATAAAATTACGAAATACATATGTATTTGTTGAAAAGTTGTATTTTTAAAGTTTTTAATTTTATTTCTATAATTGGAACATTTTTATTTGTTAATTTTGTCGTTCAAGTTGAGTAAAGGAGTATTAATATTGACTAGCAATAGTTTCTCAAGGTTTTCTTCTGTCAATTTTGTTCTCTTTGAATTAAGTACATCCTTATAAATACAAAACGTCCTTTCTACATCGCAACTGGTTATAGGTGCATACTGGAAATATTCTTTTATTTCTTCATATTTAGCCGTTAGATTTTGTGGAATTGTCTCCATACATAATAATTGCTGCAATGTAATTAAATTTGGATTTCTATTAAGAATTGCTTCAAACTTTTGCCGAAGACCACATCCGAAGTCACTTGGAATACTTTTCAAATGATTAACAGCCACATCTAATGTGGTTAATCCGTCATTTAATTTGAGATTTCGATTTTCAAAATAAGTCATTAGTTTTGTCAATTTTCCAAAGTGTTCGTGAAGAAAGTACAAATGATTTTTTAAATTTGAGATTTGTGTGAGCTCCTTGCACTCACCAATACTTCTAGCATCCTCCTTTAGCAGTGTTACGAAATGTTTTAGACTATCGAAATTCTCAGCAAAATAACTAGTAGCTTCCAGCCATGTTCCCTATCTAGTTATTACTGGAGTGGGAGGCAGTGACAGAGATGGAAATTTTTCCCTGAAAAGAGCTACTCTCAATGGTGCTTTTCTGAAAACTTTTTTAAAAGCTGATACAAGTCTATCAACTTCCGGAAAAGTGTCTCTGATATATTCACAGATTCTGTGGAGAGCATGTGCTACACAAGTAATATGCAGCATATTAGGATATGTTTTCTTCAATAGTCTGCCTGTTTTTAACATATACGCAGCACTATCACTGACAAATAAAAGTATTTTTTCTTTGTACGTGGCGTCCGAATGAAGCATTTTTTGCATATTCTCCTTAATGGTTTCAGCAACTGTTTCCGCATTAACTCTATTTATAACACTTGTTGCTATTACATATTAGTTATAGGGAATAGTTGGATGTAGTACACCAGCTACAACATTTACCATACAGCGTCCTAACATATCCACCGTTTCGTCGGCGCTTATCCATATGTATTGATTTAAAAGATGGCTTCTAATGCGTTCTACTGTTCTCGTATAGCACCTAGAAACATAATATTTGCATAAAGTTGATTCATCAGGAACATTTAGACCAGTATATTTTTGAAGAAATATTTTTAAAGTGGGATTGCTAAGTTTATTTAATGGAATATTAGCCGCCATAAAAGTTTTACAGAGTTCAGATGTGTTTGCGATCCTAAGTGACGAATTTTTGACGATATTTTACGGATTTTGTAATAAATTTCGGAATCACTGACAATAGACATACAATCAGTATGACCGTCAATCCAACTCGCCATTGTTTTACAATGCCGTTCTCGACATTCTTCCATATCATGTCTGAAAGAGTAACTTAAACAATGCTCTAGATCTAAATAAATGAAAACTAAAAATGTGTGCGTAAGTTATTGAAACTGAACGAAATTCAATGCACACTTACGTCGAAATAATTGGTAGAAATAGATTCAATCAAACGATATTAAACAGGATCTATCACAAAAATTACGGTGTAATTAACAGTTAAAACTATGAAAACAAGAAACTTACTCACAGTACCTTATTTATCTTACGAAATATAAACTAATAAATAAAATACATTATAAAAGCCCCGCTTCTATCTACGCTCATGAAAACACTTTAAGAAACACTATATTCTCCGAATACAATAGCTGAGTTGTCCATTGTTATCGTGCGAGACCAGGTGGCCGAGTAAGTCAAACAAATACTTCATTGAATTACGCCGGGATGTACTGTGCGACGTTATACACAATTCCAATTGCCGATTGCGTTTTATGGAAATTGCATCCGTTCTCTAGTCATTTCAAATCCGCATTATTCCCCTGATCTCGCGCGATCAAAAAATTTCCATCTCTATCGAATACTCGTAAAGGAGATTCTTTAACTCCTTTGAAAACGATGTTCAAAATTGTTTTGACGGCTTCTTCACTTCCAAACTAACGGATATCTTCTGACGATGAATCGAAAAATTGCCAATTCGTTTGGTAATCCTAAACAATACAGGAGAATTATTCTTGATAAGTTCATATCTTTTGTTTGGTAACAAATTAATAAATTTTGAATACGATGAAAACGCTACAAAGTTAAAATTATTCTCAAACATTTTCGTGTTATTCTAAACTAGCTGACCCGGCGAACTTCGTACCGCCTAACAGTCAATAAATGTCGTGTTAACTTTTAGCTAAACTTAATTTAGGATATTATTGACGTAATAAAATGAATTTATTAAGTTCAATAGTTTAATAGAATAATATATATAAAGAAAATAAAAATTCAATCAAAGTATAAAAATCAAGTATTTCAATGGCGTGTCAGTAAGATATTTGCTTTATTGAAGCTATGTATTTTGCTGCATGGGTTACACTCGCATTGATTCCTGTTAGTGAAGGATCTTGTGATATACGACATTTTTCATTTTGTTATCAGGTACAAGAACAAATAAAGCGGAAGGTTTGCCGACACGTGAACATGTCACGTACAATTGACAAAGAGAAAAGCATGCATTTTCTAGATTCAGACCCCAAACACAGGATTGGCCTTGTGATTTGTTAATCGTCTTGGCGAATGCAAGACGATTCGGAAATTGCATTCGTTTAAACCTAAAAGGGCATATCGGTTAGGATTATCGGAATCTTCGGAATGAGAACTTCCTTACCTTTAAATTTTAATAGTTTTGGTTTGTTTAGATTTCGAAGCATGATGACTACCGAGCCAACCTTCAGTTGTAAATTGTGCGGTGATAAGCCAGGCACATCCAAGGAGTTTAAAAATTCAGTTGGATAATTGGTGGCTTCGTCTTCGTTTGTTACACAGTCAATAGATTTTAATGAATGCATAGTATTTGATTCTGAATTACTAAGTTTAAGTCATCCACATCTTTGCTCTTAGCCGCCAAAATTGCTCGCTCACTCAACCATTTGTTGTTTTTGTGGTTAGCAATGATGTTCGGGCATCGTTAGCAATGATGTTTGCTCTTTTATGTCACTGATTTGCAATGGACATCAATTATTACAAATAAGCTAAAGGCGTGCATGAGGTAAGCTGTCAATTGCGGAAGATGGTGTAGTTCCTAACCTAATTTATTTAAAAATTAATTTTCTGTATAATTCTTTTTCCGTGAATTTTTCCGATATTTTAATAGTTATTCTGCTATTCGGGGCGAAGACGAATCCAACAAATCAGAGATTACTAAAATCGTCCAGCCGTTCTTGTGTTATAAATGGTGTAACTAACTCGACTTTGTTTTATGTATTAAGATTTACAAGCTTTATTTATAGTCTTAATTTAAGATTGGGTAACACATGTCTGCAACAAAAATAAACTACACAGGATTTTTGTACTGTTTCTTATAGATTTCTATTCACTAAAACCGGAAAAAATACTCGAAAAAAGAATTCCATCTCCTGAGGTTTTATTGCAAAACTCGTGTTTGTAGTTTCATCTATAGTGAAACGCCTGTTGTATAAAGTGAGGAATTTTACTTGCTGGGTTGAGCATTCATGTTTACCAGGGTATTAGGAATGAGTATAAACAAGCGTATTGACAGATTTGTTCATGTTTCAAAACGATAAATAAGTTCAGGATATCGGTTACTACATAAGCCACACTCAGTTTACAGTTTGCATTCAAACGTGTCTGTACTAGTGTTTTTAGATATATACTATGGCTCCAAGATGTTGTGTTATTTCTCTTGACTGCTTTCTTATTGGAGGCAAATACACTGTTAAACGTTAACAAAGAAACATAACTGATTTCATGAAGAAAGTGCATTTTGGTTACTTCAAGTTGAAACTTGGGATCAAGACAAAGCCTGCGCTTCTCATAAAAGGTGCAGAAGGTGTGAGGAAGAGCTTCAGTTTAATGGCAAAAGACACTCTTTTCGTTTTGGAATTCCTTTGATGTGGCGTGAACAGTAAAACCGACTATTTCTGTTAGGTAGATGTACAAGGTTTCAATACAAAAAAATGAAGTATCTTACCTAATCCTTAATTCAGCTAATCGTCCAGTGCCTCATTGATCTTAAATACCCGCTCCATGCCCACTTTCTAGTTTGGATGATATCCTGAGTGATTTTCAGGATGAAAACACATTACCTCTCTAGAAAACACATTACCTCTCTAGAACGAATCTAGTTTAGTTTTCTTTTGTTGATGAGAGTCCCCAACTTTTTTCTCAGAGCGAGCTCAATGACCTGATTAGAGATTTAGGCTGTCGAATTGCTAGGCTCAAGACTAAAAAATGAAAACTTGCTGTCACACGGAACCTCATTTTCGTGGTACATGTAATGAGAGAGGGAAGTCACTCAATTTTTCTCCAAAGAGGGATATCTTGTTTTTTTATAGTATTGTTTTGAAGTTGAATATGATTCATTTAAGTGGCGTATATTCCTTGATCCGTCAAAAACAAGCCTCGAAGCAGTCTAGTCTTGTATTTTGCAAAGAAAACTGTACATGATGGAGGGAAATGGAGATAATTTTATTTGGATTCAGCAGACTAGGGAACATAATATTTACCAAAAACATCTCGTGCAGATGAAAAAAAATATTTTTTGCAGACCTGTGGTTTTAACACTCAGCACCTGTAGTTCATTCAATTCTTAATTATTTTGTATTTTAATCTGTACTGCATTTACGATCACATTTTTTAAATTTCTAAACATTTAAAAATATCCTCACATTTAACGACCTCTTTCGTTAAATGCATTTCTTTCTCATCCTAATTTAAAAATACGCGAGCAAATGTACGTACAGAAACGCGCACACATATCAAAAGGAAAACATATCTACCTTTTTTCTCTACTTCCATTCGATCGTTTGGAGTTTCTGTTTTTTTCTATTTTAATTGGAAATATTCATCCGTTATGCGAAGTAGGTATGGAACGCTATATATCCCCCCATACCGTTTATATGGGTTAGGAATGATGACGAAGCGACTACAGATGAGGCAGCGCCACCGGTGGCGAATGTCAGAGTGCACTAGGTCAGCCGGGACGTGCCAATTAAGTCCCGGTATTGTCGATCTATGTCACATGTTCTGAATACATATATACAATGTGTTTCATTATTACAGACAGCAATCGAATTTCCGTCTTCGTGTTGTTAAGAATAAATTACACAACATAATTTATTACGAAGTACGCGTAATTTGCATAGCTGTACCTAGCAAAATGTACTTATTTTCAATTGAAAAGTTCATCTCGTCTTTAACATACGAGGGCAGATATATAAGACCCCCATTCTTAAAATAAGAAAAGACAAAATAATGAAACCAGTCTCAAAATTAACTAAATTTATTGTACTACCAATCTACATAATTATTTGTCCACATAATTATATTTATCATTTAGTGCAATACGTGTCTCCAAACACTGATTCCACTTATTCATTCCGTCCATGTTTTCTGCTGATCAAATTGCGAAAAGCAGCCCAAATTTCAGTGATCGATGGAGAATGCTAATCTTTCATTACCTCCTTCGATTTTGGGAACAATCAGAAATCCGAAGGTGGCAAATCAGAACTGTACGGAGGGAGCGAAGCAACCGTGAATTTCAGGCCTTGTCACTGTCTTCATCGTTTCATTGCTGCAATGCGGTCTGACGATTTTATGGTGGAAGAAAAAATTCGTACTATCGGCTCTTACTCTACGGATACGATTTTCTAGTGATCGTAAAGTGTTGACTGACTCTGTTTGCATCCCAGGAAATGATGAACGTGACTTTCTGCGTTAATGGAGCTTATATTGTATCAAGAACGTTTAAGTAAACTGAGTTAGGCCACTATATTATAAAAGATAATGCTACCGTATGCAGAAGAGGATATGTTCGTCTAATGGGTATTTATACAAGACAGACAAGAGCGTATGTGTCCAGAAATCTGGATGACTTTATTAATTAATAAGTTTTTTTCGATTAAAATATTGAATTTTATTTAGGCAAGATTTATTGATAATTTGAAATTTATACACTTCATTCAGAGGGATCACGGCATTCCCCGTTTATGGCAGCGTCAAACATAATTTTATGGCGTACCTTTACTTACCTTATCCAAAAAGTATTGTTCAGTGATGTTGTTTGAGAAAATCGATACTGGTTAAGAAATTCTTGAAAACATTTTTCCTTTGTTCTTTCATGACATCCGCAATTGTCGCGGGACCTATCTGGCGCAATTTTTCGGTAATTCAACGTTTTTGAATTCAATGTACTGGACTCCTTCTTGTCGAACTTAGTTTTTCGTAATTCGGCAATTTTCTTGAATCACTGCATTCACTTATCTTTGATTCTTCTCATGTGTCACTGATATAAAGGGGCTTAAACCTAGTGTAAGTTCACTCTAGGTTTAAGTAATATATAGGTGTTTGTTTTAATGTTAAGAATTTAGTGCTATCCCACTGGTAATTTGGTGAAGAACATATTTTCAAAGGCTATACCTTAACCAAAGACACTATTTTTCTTTTTCAGATTATTTTACTGAAGAAGGCAACTTAGTTTCCGAAATACATATCCAGATTTATTGATTTATATTGTAGTTTTGGATCTTTTGTTTCTGTCTGGTTCAAATTTCAAGCCACGATTTTCACCAATTCGAACCCCTGACGATGTCTCATGCTGCATAGACGAAACGTCTCGTCGGTCAAGAAAGAAGCAGTGCCAAGCACGCGGTTCTAGTCCGGAATCACAGAAACAAAACATATTTAAGTTCTCTAATATTTGTTATTTGTAACTGACTTTGAAATTAAATAGTTCAACTTAATTTAGGATAAGGTTTTAGAGTATATATAATACGAGGCGTATTTTGTAAGTAAGTACCGTTCTAATAGTAAAAATCGAAACGCTATTTTTTAGTAATAATATTTTGACATTATTGTGTGGACCTTAATTTACTTTTAAACATAATTTCCTATATTAAGCCACTTATCGTTTCGTGCGACCAACTTTTATATTCTATCGTCATAGAAATCTGCCCCCTGATTTTCTAACCACTACAGCACAGCCGTTTTCACGTCGCCATCATCGTAGTAGCGCTGGCTTCAGGTATATTTATGAGTAGGAATAAATGGTAGTAACGGGGCTCTAAGCCAGAACTACGTGGAGGGTGATCAAGTTTTTCCCAACCATATAATGCAATGAAATCCTTGGTTCGATAAGCCACGTATGGACGAGAATTATTAAAGCAAAACCATCTTTCTTTGATTTGGATTGCACGATGCAGCTTATTTAAAATCTCATAATATGTCGCACAGCATTTACCGTGTCATCCCCAAGCAAAAAAAAAGCACAAGTGAACCTTCTACCTATTCCAAATAATTTTTCGGTCTAAAATTCTTTGCTTGAACTTCACTTGTTAATGATGTTGAATGTCTCCATTCCATGCGGCCAGTGAAACGTGGGCAACCCATGTCGGGTCATCAGTGACAATTTAACTTAAAAACATATCCTCTTCGACACTGCACCTCTCCAGGAAAGTCACAGCACTGGCTAAACGATTGGTTTTGTGAAACTCAGACAGCACTTCTGGTACAGTGTGAGCACAACTTCCGATAATTCAAGCGTTCTGGCATAATTTCATCGCCAGCATTTCTTGAGTTTTCATGAACACTCATTAGATAATAATGAAGTTGTAAAGCATGTGTTTCCTCTAAGTTCTTCATGAACTTTCTGCATCAGGTCATTATTAATGGCGGATGGTCGCCTCCTTCGTCCCTCACTGTGCACGTTTGGACAACCATCCTTAAATGTTCTAACCCCATTGTCTTACCATTTCATCGCTCATAGAGTTTTCTCCATCCACTTGACAAGTCTGCTGATGAATTCCGGCAGCTTTCAGATATCTTGTATATAAGAAACGAATAACACAGCATATGGCATTTCCTATGGCCTAAGACATTTGAAACACAAACAGATTCGAACGAATGCTTCCATAAAGACGTCTGTGGCTAGCCAATAGATTGACGTAATCGGCTCGAGTAAGTGAAATGGTTATCACAAGGTCCAGAAGCACTACTTCGAAATGGTACTTATTTAAAAAAAACGTGTCTCATATATTGAGTTTAGGCTTAGGTTATTTTTGAATTAGCATTGAGTTACTATTAAGAAAGAAGAAACTTAGTGATTTAATATATAAAATATAAAACATTATTTAAAAAGGCTTTCTAATCAATTAAAATTCATGGTTCCAGTTTGGCAAATATCTTAAGTTGGAAAACTTCATTTCGCTTTATTAAATCACTGACAAGATATTCAATTGTCCTTTTAGATACTATCAGTCTTGTGCATATAACATAGACTAACATGAGCAGATCGATTTCATTAAAATTTTATTCCGTCAATATTGAAACTTCAATTGATTTAACGAAGAGAACGTTTCGAATACGTAGTTTTAAAGTTTAATTTCCGGATTGAATTTACCTGCTCCGCCATTCACCCAGTAACGACAAAACATGCCGATTTTGCATCACTGCCGGCGTACTTTTATTTTCCTGTCCATTTCTTAGTTCCGCTTTCCCACGGGAGTATTTCGATTTGTTTTGATTAATATCCGAAGGATGCGTCTGCAATAGTAAATAGGAGATTGCGTGAGAAACGTTTTCTCTATCTTCGTCTATTTAAAATAGATTGGATTTAAATGGATAATGAATGAAACGTCTACGCGGAAAAATACGTTGCAATAAGGCTTAAATTTACGAGAATTGTACGGAAATTACGTGGCCTAACACACAGGTGTCACGAATTCGCAGGAATCTTCTTTACCATTCTGTAGAATCATCCTTTAATATGTTGAATGTGACAGTACAGAGCGATTTGTCAATTAGTATTTGGTATGTTTTTGATAGTACGCCAAAATGAACGTCTCGTATGATTTTGTAATAATGGATTCAACACTATTAGAATCTGCTCCTTCGTTTTCAATGGTTAAAACTGGGTTGCAGAATTTAAGCGTGCTTCTATGAGAATAAATGATGAATCACGTAGTGGACGTCCAAAAACTGATACTCTTACAAAAACTGACGGAATACCGTCGAGTAAAAGTGCGCGAGATAGCAGACGTAAGTATCTGAAGTGACAGTGTGCACATAATTTTAATTGAGAAATTGGAAATGTGAGAACATTTGGCGTGTTGGGTGCCGCGATTACTCACACCGGAGCAAAAACTTAATAATTTAAGTGTTTCTCGCGACCTTTTGGTACATTTTCGGCTCAACAAGAAAGACTTTGTACGCCGTTTTATTACCGTTGATGAGACCTGGGTCCACCATTAGACTCCTGAAACCGCAGAACAATCCGAACAATGGACAAAAAGGGATTCTCCACCACCAAAGAAAACAAAAACGGTTTTGTTAGCAGGAAAGGTTGTGGCAACTGTTTTTTTGGGATTCTCGTGGAATTATCTTGCTCGACTATTTAGAAAAGGGGAAAACAATAAATGGGGAATATTATGCTAATTTGTTGTAACAATTAAGAAGGTGCTTTTTCATCAGGATAACGCACCTGCCTACAATTCTGCGATTGCAATGGCAAAAATTCATGAATTGAGATTTGAATTAGTGCCTCCTCATTCGCCAAATTCCCCAAATTTATCTCCCAGCGATTATCATCTCTTTCCAAATCTGAAAAAATGTCTCGGCGGTATGCGATTTTCGTCTAATTCCGAGGTAATCGTTGCTGTGAACAGCTTTTTCGAGGACTTGTATTTATCGACCTACTAGGGATGTCCGGTTACTAAGATACATTTGTAAATTACAAACAGATTACTTTATTTATAGAAATAAAACATACACTAAATAAAAGCGTGAACTGTTAGCTACTTTTCAACATAGTCGCCACAAATGTTAAGGCACTTATCCCAGCGAGGCACAAGCTTCTGTTAACCCTCTTCGTCAAAGGTGTGACCCAAATTTATAAAATACTGCCGTACTTTATCTTGAAGTTCGTCGTCGTCTTCAAACCTTTTACCCGACAAATGAGCTTTCAATGGCCCAAACAAATGAAAATCAGAAGGAGATAGGTCTGGACTACGGGGCGGAAGGACTATAACTTCCCAATTGTCTTTTTGAAGCCAGGCCTTCGTCTGATTTGAGGTGCGCGACCTTACATAGTCATGCAACAGCCTTATTCTTTTCGTTAACCTTCCTCTTCGCTTCTATCGAATGGCTTGGTTTAGTTTTCCGAGAGTTCGACAATAAATATCGCTGTTGATTGTCATTTTCGGTGCTAAAAACTGTATTAGAAAAATGTCTTGCATATCCCAGAACACAGTTGCCATTGTCTTGTTTGCAGACTGCTGAACTTTCTCTTTTCTGAACGAGTCTTTTTTTGATTCGGGGGTATGGTGGTATAACTACCTTTCGTCTTCTGTAACTATAGACTTTAGAAATCCGTTCTCCTGACGATAGCGCGTTAAAAGTTCCATTGCCGCCGCCATTCGTTGCATTTTGTGTTGGTCGGTCAACAGTTTTGGTACCCATCTCGCGGACACGTTTCGATAGCGTAATTCAGATATGATTTCATGAACAGAGCTTTTAAGAATGCCGGTCAGTAAAGCAATTTCCTGTATTATCAACCGACGGTCTTCTTGAATCAGCGTATCGACCTTTAATTGATTCGTATCCGTTTTCGTTAGTGATGTTTTTTTCGCACACCTTCGGGATTATCGTTCAGAGCTGTACGTGCACTGTTGAACTGTTTACATCAAACATTAACGTGTTTTCGACTCATAACGCCTTCTCCGTAAGTATTGGGTATTTTTTTATAGGCGTTTTATTATTCGAATGCAAAAGACGAATGACCGCTCGCACTTCAAACTTGGAATATGGTCCAATTGGAACTGATATTGTGCGGCTGTCACTTCACACGTTGTCATGAGTCTTGAATTCTGATTTGTGGTCGAAGATGCCTCCATTTCCACACCGTTGTTATGTAGATCCCAGGGTTGTGATGTGTTTGTGTCTGATTAATATCGTGCGTTGTTGTGTTTTTTTGTGCGGTCATGTGTTTTGTATGTGCATGTGTGTTCGTTTGTTGGTCATCATCACATTTTTTTTGCGTTTCAGTTGTGTGTGTGTTTAATGTGTTTTATTGTAGAGTGTTATTATTGTCTGTGTTTGTTTTACGAAGTATTGTATTTGTTCGTTTGTTGCGTTTGTCGAGTGTAATGTTATTAGCATATTGCCTAAGGCAAGTGCTAATTCGTCAACTGTGTTAAGTGTTGTTTTGTTTTGTCTTTGAGTCCAGGGATTATTTGTTGGGGGTGGTGCTGGTATGTATTTAGGTTTGGGTGCGGTTTTGTTTGCTGGGTTGTTAGGATTGTTAGGACAGTTGATGAATGTGAATAGGTGAGGACCACCGCAGTTTGCACACTTTGGTGGGGTTGTTTTTGTCTTTGTACATAAGTGTGTCGAGTGTTCGTCGCCGCATTTCATGCATTTGTAGTTGATGTGACAGTTTCTTTGATGATGTCCGAATGTCTGGCATTTGTGGCATTGTATAATGTCTGTCCGTTTATTTAAGGGTTCTATTTTGATTGCAAGTCCGCAGCAGTCGCGTAAGTTGTAAATTGACTGGTACTCTCTCGTCAGTTCGATTAATGCCAGTGGTGCAGGTATGCCGTGTTTACCGTTCATTCTTTTAATTTTTAATGTCGGGTAACCTTGGTCAGTCAGATCGTCGGTGATGTCAGTGTCTGTGATAAAGGTAGGAATGCCACGCATAACTACCTTTAATGTCTTCTCGCTTCTTAGTTGGAATGTATAGTATTGTATTTGTTCGTTGTCGAGTGTGTGTTTAAGTGTACGGTAGTCATTGTCAGTTGTCGGTTCGATGTGTATGCCTTGTCTCACTAGTTTGTTTTCTACAGTGTTAATATTGTTTGTTTTCAGTTTGTGTCGTATGTGTGCCCATTTGTCTTTTTCCGTGATAATTATTGGTGCGATTTTGTGTGTTTTACGTGTTTCTGTTTTTGTGTTATGTGTGATGTTGGTTTTGTCACTTACCCTGGGTGTGCTGTTTGATGTTGACGGTTGTGGAGTGAACTCGGAAGTTTCTTCTTCCATTTTTTCCTCGGTTTTGGAATTGAGGGCGTCGTAAGAATTTTTTATTTCTATCGGTGTACTTGCGTGTTCTGTTTTTTGTTTCTTCGCTGTTTTCTTCGGGCTTGTGAATGCGTCGGTGATTATTTGTTCGGTTGTCGGTTTTATTGTGTTTGTTTCTTCTGTGTGATGTGTGTTAAATGTAATTGTTGCTATTGGATTGTCGCGATCAACCATAAATATTTGCGATTGATCGCGCAAAAGACGTTGTATTTTTTCTTCGTCGGTGGTTTCTTCAATTATAGTTTTAGCGTCTATTAATTGCTGCTCGGTACATCTTGTCCTGAAGTTTGGTCTCAGCGCCAGGTTAGTGATTTCAATAATATTATCTGCTCTTTCTCCGGCAATTTCTTCCGGGTTCGTATTGACGTTGTATTGTCGTAAGTCCTCTCAACTGCGATGTTGCGAGAACAGATATCGCAGTGAGGAATGCAATGACACACGTTGTACTGGACCTAAGGTAATGACCACCTATACAGTACATATGCGCGTCTAAAATGCGTGCAAGTTTCAAACTGATTAGAGCGAAGTAGGCGGTGTGTCGTGCAAACGTACCTTTGGAACCGGGCATCCCTCGTACAATTAAGGTATTACTAATTTGGAATATCGGTGGAATAAGTGTGTTTCTTTGTTAAGCCATGTAGTTTTCGAACCACCCTTGTGTATAAATAATTACTAGTTTTACTTATCGAAATTTATTTATTGAAAAAAATGCGATTTTAAGACGACTTTGTTATTGATAATTAATACATTGCTTAATAATATACTTTGTTCATGAGATTGCGGAGTTTTAGCTTACGCGAATGACTTGTAATCTATATGAAAGTTACGAATATTGAAGATTGTAACGAGCTGGATAACAACTAGAAGCTGGTGCACAATTGGTGCAATGAAAACAACATCTCTGTTGATTATTGTGCGCTGGATTTCTTGACTTCTTTTCTTCTGAATCACGGGTTGTAAAGCCGTGATATATAGAAACCATGTTTTCTCGTTGGAAATGAATACAGAACTACTTTTCTCACAAAGAAATGGTTTAAGGTACACTCGATAGGCGTTTTCAAAGAGACCGCAAAGGCGCGAACGGCAATAAAATTAAAAGTAATAAAAATTACAAAGCATATATTGTGCGTGCGTGTATCTAACGTTGAAGCACCGATATTAAAGCCCAAATTGGGTCCATATCGTGCAGTAGTAATAAAAAAAAGAGTGAAAAGCAGTAGGAGAAAAAGTGAGTAGCGAGAAGAACAAATAGGTATTAAAATAAGAACAACGAACGGTGAGTGTTCATAATATTAGTTAAATAATATTAGAAAATAGGAGATTAAGAGATGTCAAAATAAGGTCGAAAATTGCGTGAAGGTTAATTTGTTAAGGAAAGAAAATATTGAACAAACACGTGTGTGAACACTTGAAGATAGGCAACACAACGAACACCGCGAATCGGAGTGCAACTTAAAATCAGGCAGACAAATGAATAATAATTAACGTTGTTAAATTAAAACGATAGAATAGGCGAGGGAAAATTATAATTAAAATAATAGCAAGTGTAAGAAGGTACGCACGGATAGAAGTAAGGGTCCGACAGGTTGACTGGCCCGAACTTCTTACGCAGTGAAGTAGACAATAAAACCAGTACAATGACGGACAGAGATAGTGAGGAATATACGACCGACGAGGGGAAAAGAAAAAAAAGAGTGGGAAATCTTGAGCAGTTTCTCGGGCGGTCTGCAAAAACAAAAAGGTCTCCAAATAGAAAAACAAAAGAGGAAGCCGAAGAAAAATTAGACAAGATACTAGGGATTATGGAGGAAATACGCAAAGATCAAAAAGATATGAAGATAGAACAGAAGGAAATTAATAAGGAAGTTAAAGAAATAAAAAAGCAACAGAGAGGGTTTAACGAAGAACTCCTAAAACTAAACCAGGAAAATGAACGCTTGAAAAAAGAAAATCAAGAAATAAGAAAAGAAAATGAGAAAGTACGAGATAAATTAGAAAGAGTGGAGAAGACATTGGAAGTCATAGAAAAGGAACGAAGAAGATATAATGTGGTAATACATGGATTAGTGACAGGAACAAACGAAACTCTGGAGCTGAAAAAACAAATTAAAACCTTCATAGGTGAACAGCTAGAAATAGAGATCACCCCGAAATCTATCAAAAAAGTAGGAGCTAAGACATGTGTTGTCGAACTGGGCAGTGAAATGGAAAAGAATGAAATCATGAGGAATAAATCGAAATTAAAAAATAAAGGAGGGGACAGGATATATATTGATGATGACTTAACGCCAAAGGAACTAGAGAAACAATCGCAACTAAGAAAATTTGCCAAAGTCGAAAGGGAAAAAGGAAAAACAACAAAAATTGGGTATAACAAAGTGATGGTAAACGAGGAAGAATGGAGATGGAACAAAAGTACTGGGAAAATTGAAAAGCAACAATCAAAAAACTAAGGAAGAATAAACAGAATGGGAAAAATGAAAACGACATTGGCAAACAAATGGATGTGATTATGGAGGAAAATAAAAGTGCGAACGGACATAAAATAGGCAAATATATAATAGCAAGAAACACCGCTGGAAAAGTTGGTGGAATAGTAAGAACACGTACGACAAGCAAAGAAGATGAAAATAGAGCAGTGGATAAGAGAAAACATATGTTGGAAGAAAGGAAAATGAATAAAATAAATAAAATAAACATTGCCAACAAAGAAACCTGGAAATATGCAACCTGGAACGTAAGAAGCCTAAAGGGCAAAGAGCAAGACCTATGTTATGAATTTAATGACCTTGGGCTGGATGTACTGACATTGTCCGAAACAAAGAGAAAGGGTCAAAGAGAAATTATGTTAGAGGATGGGCATATACTAATTCTCAGTGGTGTACCACAGGAGAAGAGAGCTTCGGCAGGTGTGGGGTGTGTAATAAATAAAAAACTGGTAAATAACATAAAAAAATGGGAAGGACACTCAGAGAGGATCCTTACAGTAGAGCTAAGTATAGACAAAGATACTATATCGATAATAGCTGTCTATGGCCCCAATGAAGATGAAAAGACAGAAATTAAAGACAAATTTTGGGAAGAGCTAAATCAGATAACGGAAAACTGCAAGGGTAAAATAATAGTAGCGGGTGACATGAATGGAAGAGTTGGAAGGATGGACACATACACGGGAGTGATAGGAAAACATGGAGAGGAAACCAAAAATAATAATGGAGTAAGACTAATGGAATATTGCCTCACAAACAACTTAATAATAGCAAACACATGGTACCAACATAAAGATGTGCACAAATATACAAGAAGGGGACCAAATAATGAGCTATCTATTATTGACTATATACTAGTGGAGAAAGATAACAAAAAAGAGGTAAAAGATGTTAGAGCTAGAAGAGGTCCGGAACTGTACACTGACCACTATATGGTATTAGCGAAAATTAAGAAACAGGAAAAAAGAATTGATGAAGGCAGGAATAAAGGAGATGTAATATTTACAAGTATAAGAACATACAAACTGAGGAACGAAGAGGTAGCAAAAAAATATCAAAACATGGTAGAAAACAAGATGGAAGAACTGAAGATGGACAAGAATGATGGAATTGAAGAATATTGGAAAGCCTTTAAGGAAATACTATTATGCTCGGCAAGGAATACCTGCGGGGAAATGAGAGGACGCGGTGGAACTAAGCAGACAGCCTGGTGGAACGTCGAAATTAAAAAAGAAGTTAAAATAAAGAAAGAAAAATGGAAACAATACCTGGGAAACAGAACAGAAATAAAATATGAGCTTTACAAAGAACAAAGGAAGAAAGTAAACAAGATGACAAAAGAGGCAAAAGAGGAAAGCTGGACAGAACTCGGAAATAAGATAGAGCGCAGCAGCAAGGGAAACCAAAAATTATTCTACAAAATACTTAAAATATTTAGAACAGGAAAAACGACAAAACATGCACCAATTATGGATAAGGAAGGAAATATAATAACAGATGATATACAGACAATGAGTAGATGGAAGGAGCATTTTGAGGAATTGCTAAATATAGATAGAAATGTAACTGAGATAAACAAAAGAGAAGAAAAACAACGAATAACTATTGAAGATGAGGAAAGATTGGGACCCATAACCAAAGACGAAATAATAGAGGCATTAAACACACTGAAAAATGGGAAAGCCCCAGGACACGACAGAGTAACCACTGAAATGTTGAAGAACGTAAAAGGAAAAGGAATAGAAATATTTTGGCAAATATGTAATAGAGCATGGGAAGAAGGTAGTATACCGGAGGACTGGAAAATTGGACAAATAGTGCCAATATATAAGAAGGGAAATAATAGGAAGTGCAGCAACTATAGAGGAATAACGTTACTAAGTACAGCAGCGAAAACCTATGAACGCATATTGGAAAGGAGATTGCAAAGATACGTGGAACCAACACTTGAGGAAACTCAAAGTGCATTCAGGAGAGGAAGAGGGGTTCACGACAACATATTTACTGTGAAGCAAATAGTTGAAAAAACAATACTAAGCGCAACTAAAGCATACTTCGCATTTGTAGATCTAGAAAAAGCTTTTGATTGTATAGGAAGAAAAAAAGTATGGAATAGCTTGGAGAAGAGAAATGTTGACAAAAAGCTAATAACAGCAGTAAAGAGCATGTATACAGAAAGTAAAAACTATGTAATCAGTAAAAATAGAAAGTCAGACATTTTTGAAATTAAAGACGGTTTGCGACAGGGAGGAGTACTCAGCCCGGTACTGTTTAATATTTTCATTGATGAAATAATTAAGAAATGCAAACCACACATGAACAAACTCAACGTGGGATTCAAAAACCTAAAAGCAATAGAGCTAACGGAGTGTGTATTCGCAGATGATGTTGTCATTATGGCTAACACCGAAAAAGGGCTGCAAGACAATGTAAATATATGGAATAACATATTAAAGGAGAATGGAATGAAGATAAATATAACAAAGACAACTGTGATGGTAGTAACAAATGGGGAAGAGGAAGAATTGAATATAAAAATTGACAACCAAAGGATACAACAAGTTGAGCAAATTAAGTACTTGGGAGTAATACTGGAAAGAAATGGTAATCAAAACATTGACATAAGTGAACGTATCAAAAAAACAACAACTCTATATCATGCAATGAGATCAGCATTTATAAGGAAGAAAGAGATATCAAGAAAAACCAAGATGACGGTATACAGAACAATATTCAGACCAATATTAACATACGGAAGCGAATCATGGGTACTATCAAACAGAAATAAAAGCAGAATACAGACGATTGAGATGAAATTTCTGAGGGGAGTGAAAGGCATAACAAGAAGTGACAGAGTGAGAAATATTGACGTACGAGAAGAGCTACAAATAGAACCCATAATGGAATATATAGAAAAGAAACAATTAGGATGGTGGGGACACCTACAGCGTATGGGGGAATGTAGACTAACTAAAAGAGTATGGACGTCCAAAATAATAGTCAAACGAAGACCTGGGAGGCCGAAGAAAACATGGGAAAAGGAGGTAGCCAAATTGATAGAGAACAGAGGAGAAACAGTACTGAATGCAAGAGAAATTGCCAAAGATAGAAAAAAGTGGAAAAAGTTTGTACAAAATACTGACAATACACAATAGTTAAGAGATAAATATGTAAAATCCCTACACCGAAAGGTAGAAAGGGAACTTAGATTATATATAATACAAAGCATATATTACGGGGTCAAAAAAGAAAAACTCTACGCCAGATTTGGTTAGCAACTATCTATATAAACATATTGAAACGTTTTAACCATAGGATGGTAAATTAATTTTATGACAAAACCTACACAGTACCAAAGATACATCAATAAAATGTACAGGTAATCTTGCTTGTAATAGCATACGAAAATTCCAAGTTCGTAAATTAAAACGTGATATTTACTTAATCCTATGACAATGAAATTTTTATCTGAATGCTTGTACAAACAGATAAATGAATGAATTATTTACAAATGAAAGTAATGCTTTTCACTTAGGCTTTTCCAACGTATTAAATAGATTTCTAAATCTAAACGTTGAAATAATTTATTGCCGCAATGGCAAAGTAGAAATAAACTAAGTGTAAAAAATATAACTAATGAAATAAAATGCACATGTTCATTAGAATCCACAATCTCACTAAATATTAAAAAAATGTGCCATTGCGGCATATTCTAGGATTGCGAAACCAAGTCACTTTACATATAGTGTAGAGTAAATGATGATACCTCATACATATGAAATTAAAGACTTGGGAATTTTGTTGGATGTGTCGCTTCAATTTACCACACAATTTACATCTTTTTTCTGTTTGTAATGCTGCCCCAGTTTTTGGATTTGTGTCTGTTCTATGCTTATGTGCTGAGTGTACTGGAGTATGGTACAGTTATGTAGTGTCCATATTACAATTACTAACAGATAGGTTTAGAGAGAATTCAGAAGCGTTTTCTTAAATATCTCACCTTCAAATGTGATGAAATTTATCCAATTTGTGGTGAGCATTATTTACTTTCCTATTTAAAAAACGATCTTAGAGGACGTCATTTTTATGAAGATATTAACCCAGATATGCCTAATGTACTATATGTAGTACACTTTTAAAAAGTCTGAATGCGCAAACGGGCAACGGACTATCATTGTCTAATACGATACTTTATGCTGATAGTGTATACCAACAGGCGCAGTGTAAAAGTACGATATATTAGTGTGTTAAAAAGAATACATTGAATACAAGAAAAAATGTCTGGGTATAGTATCCGATTTGAAAGGTAAGTATTTAGAATTTATGCCAAATGTCTTACGTAATAATAATAATAATTGTCTTTATTGTCGAACAAATCTCTCCATTAAAAGGATAATACAATAATAAAGAACAGTGTCCAAAACTAAACTAAATTATAATCTATGAGCTAATTAGAGCAAAAATTACAATTAAAATAAACAAAAATAAAAGAAATACTAACAGAGTTTTTAAATTGTCAAGAGACGCAAACGTGGGTAATTTTCTGAAACTATATTAAATTGTAGCGGAAAGGTAAAAAGGATTATGAAAAATTCCGTTAACATTCCTAGCCGTATGTATAATTAGTACTTTAGCAAAGACGTTAGTTCTAGTTCTGGCTTCGGCGAATGTTTCATTTGATCTCGCTGCATATTTTGGCACTATAATGTCAAAGGCAGAGAGCAAGTTCGGTGCGTCGATACCATTGTTGGCGGGCTTAATCATAAAGTGACCAATCGCTATCTCTCTGCGATCAGAAAGTGAGGTAAAACTATGTTCACGCAGTAATTCTTGATAATCAACTCCCTAGCAGGATAAATGCCAGATAATTTGTACGTTAAATATTTCAAGAATCTTCGCTGCACTTTCTAAATTAGTAAATTTTGGTAGACATAATGAGGGTACCAAATAATTGATGCATATTCGAGTTTAGGGCGAACCAGTGTAAAATAGAGCGTCTTAAGCGTATTTGGATTTGCGGCAGGATCTAATTACAAATCTAAAAGCACGTGAAGCGGAGTCGCAAACAGATAGAATGTGATCAGTAAACTGCAAGCGTTTATCAAACAGAACAACCAGGTCATTAATTTATGATTGTCGTGAAATACTGAAGTGATCAAATTAGTAGGTGTATATTAAAGAGCTCGTCTTTGTGGTGTATGTCGTGACTGCAGATATTTATACTGATGCCTATCTTGTTCTCGTTACGCCATTGGTACATAACGTTTAAATTCTTTTGCAGAGCTTCACAATCAGAGGTAGAAGATATTTTCCTGGAGATTTTTAGGTCGTCCGCGTGGGCAAGGACGTGACAGTTAAGCAACAACAGAAGATCATTAATATAAACATTAAGCAATAGCGGACCAAGGTTCGTACCCTGAGGAACATTGGAAGTAGCAGTGAAAGTGGACGAATAAAAGCTATTATAGCAGACATAACATGAGCGATTATAAACAACTTACGACTTGATCTTTTGAGTTAATAATGGAACTGATATACTGAGTAATCTCAGTCAAATTAAATAAGAAATAACATCAAAACATACCCAATGCGTGAACATATTATAACTCTTTGCTCAATAGTCATGGCTTTCACTTTCACACTAGTAGAAGATAAGAAGCGAGTGCTGCCTTTCTTTTGAAACTGGTCAACAATTCCATTGTTGCATCTAGGCTACAATTTCAGTTTGATTTTCTTGTGTCAGCTTACTGTACGCATTTGTGTGCCACGTTTCTGCGCCACCAACGGCCAGATCTAACGTTTTAAAGAAGGCACCTCAGATGTACACGATGCGGAATTGCAACACCTTGCATATGGACCTGTCCTACAATTAGCATTGGTTTCTGTTTCTTTGTTTTTCTTTTTTAAATCTGTTTTTTATAACATAACTTTGAATTCTTTATTTACGTATTTTCTGTAACAATTTTGAATTTTCTTTTAATATACAGAGCGTCCTTGAAATAAAGAGACAACGTATGATAAATGGAAAGATGCAATTATATAAAACATAAATATAAACTATTGTAAGGCAATTACGCCGTGAACCCCGAAATTAAAAACACCCTAAAATGGTATTACATGGCGCATAAAGCCTGTATTCAAAGTATTCGTATAATAAATACCTCACACAGATATACGCTACAGCGTATTGTAAAGTAGGACACCTACAAACACGTCCTCATTAATTGCTGCATCTATCGCGTAGGTAAGTAGACATGATATATATAACTAATTTTGATGCCTTCATGGGAGAGAACTTAAAAGCAAACAATGCACTGTAGCTTTCCATCTAATGAGGTCATTGTAAAACTTTTCAACCGATTTACTGGATGTAGATGGCTCACGTAATTTTTTCACAAAATTAATTCGTTTCGCATAAGAAATTTAAAAAAAACAGTTCAGTTTCACGGTTGATCGCACACTAAAATAAAAACACCAGGGGCACGCTTCGTATTCGTATGCAATCGCAAGCGCCTCTTTTATACTGGTGACAGCACGAGTTGTTCAAACACATTCATATGCATGTTCAAACATGATCTCACAGCTAGTATTATAGAAGGAGACCAAATAACAAAGAGAACGTGCACATCGAGTTGTAACTTGTAAATTGCTCATGTATGTACACTAGGGTGGAGCGAAAAATTTTTGTTTTTATTTAGTTTTTCCTGTATTAAACATCGATGCTCTATGTACTTAAAAGTGCAGAGAAAAAATCTTATCTTCCTAGGTCAACGTCTTGAGGTGTCGCACAAGACTTTAATTTGCGGAACTTTATCATTTATAAAAAAGTAAACAGTGTGGTTAAAATTTGTTTTTATTCAATAAATTCAAACAGTTACAGTCTTTTATTTACTCACATAAAGCATATTTAATACAAAAACAAAAATCATTCGTTAGCAAATTGTAAAGGACCTCGTTGTTGAAAAAATTGAGATTCCGACTCAAACAGTGGTATGTCTAGCCTTGCTTTAATTCTAGAGCGAATGAAACCGTCTCTTGCTTCTGATCCACACCAATTTCGACCAATTTATTAACTCATAGTAATTCGTCGCATCTACTTGAAGTTGTGGAAGGCGGAACTCGCGAACTTTCTTGCTTTTAATACACATTTTCTTTTCTTGCTTCTAATACTCTTCGGAGAGCCAATTCTCTAATTTTTGAAGTATCATCTTGAAGCATGGCCAACAGCATATTTTCTGGGTGTGCGAAGAATTAATTTCTGTTTGTAGTTTTTAAAACAATACTCATCTCTTAAATATAAACTTCTCTTGACCATGTTGAAAACATGAACTGGACCATGGTTACAAGATGGCTTTGACTTTATGTCAAATCATGTTGGCGCGTATACTTTCATAATGAAAAGTGCTAGTTGCTTAAGGTTTTCTGGTGGTGTAGCCATTCCAATGTATAAGCGAAGAATCCTATTGGCGCAACCTAGCCAGCGAGAGTGTGCTAATTTCCCAGTGTCTCTTTCAACTAAACTTGGTGAAACTAAACCAGACGAAATGGAAGAACAAATCTCGTAAAGATATTTTTGATCAGTGCTTAGCAACTTTATATCAATATCCGGCAATTCTGCAGGAATCGCTGCAAAAGCTTGTAACTTAAAATCAAGGCACTTGAGGAGGTTTTTACCTATAGCTCCAGAAAAGCTATTAGGATCTGCTGTGTTTTCATCAAGACTTAAAAACAAATGGCGCAGTGGCAATTCATTTGCGTGTAATAAGCACACAAACCAATGCAATGGTCTTTTTAAATGTGTTTCCAATAAGGCAATGACTCCATTTTTATACCTGTGTTGACAGCCGTTCCATCACATCCGATTTCCACCAAAGATGAATTACATTTATACTTTTTATCTAATAAGGCGACAATATGCCTCATAATATTAGCTGCTTTTCCTGAATCTATTGTGAAATGTCCAATATATTCAGAATTTGGCTCAGATACCATTGAAATATGTTCTTCGGTAATAGTCTTACGCTGTGACTTATTTTCTTTTGAAGTTATAATTAAAGTTTTGTCTTTACGACAATCAAAATAAGTAGAAGTCAGAGGTTTTTCATTGCTAATAGAGCTCAACTGCTTTCGAACTTTTTTCCTTTCTCGACGTATTTTACTACGATCTATTACGCTTGATGAGTTTTCCGCATCTATAATATTTAAATCAACCATTACTGCGTTTACAACAAATGCTGCAGATCGATCTGAAACTCCAGTCCTGTCACAAGCTGTGGCAAGGGTTTGCAACTTTTGTCTCATCTGCTTATTTCCCTTTTGATTTTCTCTTTTGTGAACTTTTCTTTTTCCTTCATTAAAGCAAAAATCATCTTGCTCTGATTCTGATGTTTCACTTGAAATGCTACTGCATGACCGATGTAATTCTGACATAGACGAAGAAGTACTTGAAGTCTTGTTTTTTTGAACGAATTGATCATATTTTTTCTTTCGAACTTCATTGCGTCGTATAGATTTTGTTGTCAACCTATCCACACAGCCAATATACATTCTACGCTCATTTCGTTGGTCCTTTAAAAACTTTTCTTCTGCTGGAGGTATTTTTGTCATACATTTACATATGTTTCTGGACGCGCACTTACAGGTTGCGATGTCAAATAATTGTTTTTGAGATTCCTTTAAGAAATTTTGTTTTTTTACTTCACTGTGCAGTTTCTTCATATTTTTGTATTTGTTGTAATAGGAAATCAATCTTGCTAAGATTTGTTGATGACTTATTATAGGAATCGATGCCTTTTTCCATATTTGTTCAATATCAGTAGCAATTATTTCACATATGCACTTAATTGAAGGATCTTTTCGGTTGTTCAATTCAAGCATATCATTTTTTAGCCACAGGTAATATTTAACAATATCACAATGCGTAGGCAACACATTATCACTTAATGTAATTGGTTTTCCAAATACAGAGCAACACAAATCTTTCCTAGTTTTAGGCATTTTAAATCTTTCCTCAGCAATCACGATTTAACTTTTGGTAACGAAAGTTTTACGTTTGATTAAGTTTTATAAACTTTTTTAACACGTTGCACTTCTAAATACTATGAAGAAACTGAAGGAAACTGATTAAAATGATACTTTATTTTATGCATGGGAATCCCCTAACTTTGTTTTTGAGTAATAAACTTAAGTGTTGCCAACAGTTTTATTTAATGGTAGATAAAAAAGATTTTTAAATTGTACTTTTCTGCCTTTATGTAAATTAGGTTATTTTTCAAACTTCACCCTTCATGCGCCACCTCGAAATAAAGTCGCAGAGTCTTGTTATTTTATATAAATAGTGCTTTCTAATAGGGTCATCAATTAACAATACAGGAGTTTTCAAAATTAAAAAAAAATTTTTTGTTCATTGTCACTCCACCCTAATGTACACGTCACACATGCATGTTCATACTCGTCGCTATAAACGAAGCGACATGAAATAATAGGAATAGTCGTATTACATTTTTCATACTTTCGGTATTTTCTTAATGTATAAAATTAGTGCAATATGATTATATAATATTAAATATTTTTTTACATTTCTAATTACAGTCAAAATTAAATTAATAATAGACTGTTATGATTCTTTTACGTGGGGAGGGGGTCGCAAAGTATTAATTTGATTTACATTTATTTACTATTTAGGGGGTCGTGGAAAATCACTGCTCTTTACAAATCTTTGTACCATTATTTTATTTCAAGTTAATAACACAATATACCAAATCATCTGCAATATTTAAGAACATAGGAAAGAAAGTTCGCTTTTTCCATGCTATTTAATCGAAATAAAGAATGAAAAGCACAAGAGATAGCCTGCATTATATTTTCTTGCTAGTAAGAAACAAGAAATAGCACAAATTCAAGCCGACACAACAATATCACGCAGGAGAAAACGCCATTTTCCTAAACTTTACCTTTATAAAGACCAAAATCTCTTTGATATATAAACAATTGACTGCCTTTGTATGTGACCTACATTCCTATTCACAATATACTCACGGTATAAACTCTAAGTGCTATTCTCTCATTCATTCAGCGAATCTCTTATAAAATGGATAAATTCAAAGTAGAACTAACTATGAGATAATGAAGAATTACACGGAATGAATTATGAATAACTCTTGAATCGCCTATTCAACAAGTTACATAGTCCCAAAAACATTCCGTGATGAGAGAGAATGGACAAATTCGCTGCTAGCGCACGGAAAGCTCGAACGAATCGGAATTGTCTGGCCTAACTTGTTGCGTCCATAAAATCTCTGACACTAAGAAACAATGGAAGGTCGCGTTAAATTTTAAGGGAACGGCTCGGAACTTCTTAATTTATAATCATTGCTTCCTTCAAAGAATTTAAAACAAAGTGAACGTAATTGTCGCGCGAAGCGTTTAGAATGAAACTAAGATTTAACACTTGAATAGGTTTTACGCAGATTAATAATAATCTGCTCTTAAACGTTCTCAAAATGAAAGGGGATTATGTTGGTGATATATAAATGCATGATAATCTTTTAGAAAAGTATATGCAAACAGTATGTTCGTATGCGTAAAATCCGTCTCTCAAAAAGTAGATTTGTTGCGTTACATTTGCTTTATGAATACGTTTTCAGAATCATACCATCATTATTCAAAAGAGGAGAAGAACGGGCACAGGAAGAGAAAAATATATACAATTGCAGGCTATTTAACAGAATAATAATACATATCGGTTTGTAACAAAGCAAGTTTGCGACGACTAAAGCTCTTTTATACACTAATATAGTACGCATCAAATGCTTATTACTAAAGACGGCAGACTATGTGCCCGAACAGTAGCGTGATGTGGAGGGATCGAGTAGAGGCGTACGGCGCTCAATTCAGTTGCCGTTGAGACGTTGTAAGCGATACATTGTTAACACAATTGAAAATGTCGGGAGTGCGTAGAAACAATGCATCGACTCGGTTGCATGCTAACGTAGTAAAGAAATTTTTACATCGGTTTCCCGATTTAATATATGACAGTACCGTAGTGAAATGTTTAGTTTGTGAAACAACTTTATTAACTTGGAAAGCAAGTCAGTTCCAAAGACATATAAATAGTGACAAACATAAACGAATAATAGTGGACGCAGATCATATAATAAATTTGTGTGTGATTTAACAATGATGTTAATTGCGACCAATATACCAATGTAGAAAGTGGAACACCCAATGTTTCGTCAGTTTTGGAAGAAATACAATCCTACGTGGAAATTACCAGCAAGAAGTACGCTACGGAATTACGTACCGTCAGTGCGTGAGAGAATTGTAACTTGTACGAAAAATACGGTAAAAAAAAAATTCCTGTGGTTAACAATAGACGAAACTACAGATATTAAAAAACAGTCCATCCTAGCCATTCTAGTACGGACGCTGACTCCGCAAGGACCTTCTTCTCCTTATTTACTAACCTGAAAACGAATGCAAGGGAGTACTGCCAGAGCGATATATGATGTATTAATAGAAACACTACACAAATTTGAGATTTTACCGAAGCCAGTGTTAATGTTAGTTACCGATGCTGCCAAGGTTATGTGTTCCACGGCAAACTTACTCAAAACGATTCAACCAAACCTGCTGCATGTCACATGTTTGCTTCACGCTTTACACCTTGTAACAAACACTATACGACAACTTATCCTGATGTGGATCAACTGATAGGACAAACGAAAGCGGTTTTTCTTAAATCTCCGAAACGGATTCGGCTATTTCATTCGCTGTGTCCTGATATACCTGAGCCGCCGCAACCAATTCTTATACGATGGGGTACTTGGTTAGAAGCAGCATTTTATTATTATAAACATTTTGAAAAAAATAAATCAGTGATTTTACAACTAGATGCCAAAGAAGCAGCTGCAATGCGGCTCAGCCAGGTTCAATCTAACAATCCTCAAGTTGCAGTAAATTTAAAAATTATTTACGACAGTTACGTTCCAATACTGAACGCAATAAAAAATTTACAGAACACTGCGCTGTCCTTATCGGACTCATTAGCAATTATTGACCACGTAAAACTAGTGCTGCATATCCTTGAAGATGAAAAAAGTGATTGTGTCCGTGAAAAATTTAACAGTGTATTAGATAAAAATGTAGATTTTACAAAATTAGGGAAACTTTTTACCAATACTGAAGATCCGTTGTACAGATACAAAGAGCGCTTTAACCATGCAAATATAACATCTCTCAACGTCGAACAATCCTTCTCTGTATATAAACATATATATACGTCGCTACGTACGAACCTTTCCGAGACTAATACAGAAACATAATTTTCAAAATTGTTATTCTGCTAAACTCTTCACGCAACGCCACTGCTGGGGCACATAGTCTCCCATCTTTACAGTTATTACACTTGTTCGGATTACAATGAACATGTTCCTTTTATTTAGTTATTTATATTTTTTACACTTAGTTTTCTTTATTTTGCCATTGCGGCAATAAATTAGTCGAAAGTTTAGAATTATAAATCTATTTAATACTTTGGAAAAACTTAAAAGAAAACTATTTCTTTCGTTTGTAGAGAATTTATTCTTATATCTCTGTTTGTAAATGCATTTGATTAAAACTTTTAATTGTGAAAGGATTAGGTAAATATCACGTTTTAGTTTATAATTGTAAGGAACTTGTCATTTTCGTATGCTAGGTATTACTAAAGCTGGGAATTATATACACACGGAAACTGTATTATATGCGCATATATGTTTCCAAAATTCGATGATAATATGTAGAACTTTTACTAAAATATGCAAAAATATGTAAAGTTTAAGAGATAGTTACACAACTAAATTATTGTCAAAATATTAAATAATGTCAATATAAATTTAGAGATACCACAAATATGTACTATACGTATCAATATTTTATTCGAAATTTTACGAAATACATGTGTAATAGTAGTAAGAATAAGTAAGCAAGTAAATAATGTAACTCTTTATATTTATATTTGCCTTTGTATAGTATTGTAAACATTTACAATTAAATGTTTTTCTAAATTCTCAACTAAAAATGATCTTCTGCGACCCTGTATGCTTGCATGCTTGTATGCTTGCCCTTGTATGCTGAATAGCTTCGCTCAACGTCAACTGATGTAATTGGCGCATACTTCATTTGCAGATAACACAGGTCTACAGTGATTTTGATGTTTGAAAGCTGTTTGCTAATTTGTATATGTTTGGGGGCCCTTATTCCAAAAAACGCCATATTTTTGCTCTATCACGTAAATTTTTTTTATAGCGCTCTATATCTTAAAAATGTTAATTTATTAATATACATACCTATGACAAGAATATGTTTGTTCCATGTTAGGCATGATTTTTAAATGAATTGATTTTTATGAAATTAAATGTGATTTGGCAACACTGGTTAATATTAGATTTCTCAGCAAAGCAACAGAGTCAGCGCAGAAGCGTCAATACAACGTTGAAACCTGCTTATGTGCAGTTTGGTTGTGTTAGTCGTCGTGCTACTGTGTCCGCGCGCTTGTTGTCTTCGTTGTTGCGTATTTTAAGTGTTCTAGAACGTATAAATATGGAAAGAAGACATTGTGTGAACAATCCGAATAACTTTTGTTATATCTGTGGTAGTTATGTCGTAGTAAAGCAGAGGCAAACTATAAATTCGTTTGTGAAAAATGTATACCACGCTTATTTTGGTGTAAAAATTGGCGACCAAGACAAGTCCTGGGCTCCTCATACTGTTTGTTCCGTTTGCGTTGAGGCATTAAGAAACTGGCAAAAAGGTAGGAAGAAATGTTTAAGCTTTGGTGTTCCTATGGTATGGCGAGAGCCTAGAAATCACAGTGGTGATTGTTATTTTTGTTCGTCTAATGTTCAAGGATTCAACAGAAAAAATAAGAAACAAATTGTGTATCCCAATATTGACTCTGCTATTCGACCAGTTCCTCATGGACCAGATGTACCGATATCTACCGCCCCAAAAGCACTAGAAAACGTCATATCGTCAGAATCAGAGGAATCTAATTGCGACCCAGATGACTCAGATTTCACACAAGATTTCAGAGAGCCCGAAGTGTTTAACCAGAGCGAACTAAATTATTTAATTAGAGATTTGCACCTTCCAAAGGATGCATCCGAATTGTTAGCCTCCCGACTTCGTGAGAAACATTTACTGGCACCTGGCGTCACATCAAGCTTTTACCGGGATCACGAAAAAGAGTTATGTCAATATTTTACTCAAGACGGACCGCTAGTGTATTGCAACAATATTCCTGACTTAATTTCAAAATTAGGAAATGTGCCGTATGTAAAAGAAGAATGGCGCCTGTTTATTGACTCAAGTAAGCGTAGTTTATAAGGCGTTTTATTGCACAATGGTAACGAGCTGGCCTCGGTTCCCGTTGTCCATTCGGTACATTTAATGGAAACGTATGAACATTTTGAACTTCTTTTAAAGAAAATAAACTACCAAGAACATCAGTGGATGCTTTGTGGTGACCTTAAAGTGCTATGCATGCTACTAGGACAACAAGGAGGTTATACAAAATTTCCATACTTTATTTGTGAGTGGGATAGTCGAGCAAGGGATAGACATTGGACTCAAATAGAATGGCCCTCTAGAACAAGCCTTACACCTGGTAGCAAAAATGTATTAAGAGATAGCTTGGTTGACCCCAAAGAATTTTTACTGCCTCCTCTCCATATCAAACTTGGCTTGATGAAGCAGTTTGTTAAAGCCCTAGACAAAAATGGACAGTGTTTTAAATATTTGTGCGAGACATTTCCAGCCTTATCCGATGCCAAGTTAAAAGAAGGTATTTTTGTTGGGCAGCAGATAAGTCAAAAAGTTTAATTTTGTAGACCTGTGTAATTGATGGACACACCATAAATTCTATTCTTGAAACTTTGAATCAATTTTATCGATTCACTGAGTTCAACACCTTGAGTTTCAAGTGTTCGTAGTGTTTCACTAATAAAACCATAGTTTGCTTTGATAAAGGCTAACTCTTGGCGTATTTGCGGTTTATTTAGTATATGTAGTATTTTATGTCAAATTGATCATTGAATTAATATCTGGAAATGTGTAACGTATTACTTCTGTTACTCTAGCAGCATGGGCCAAACATGTTACGCGCATCAGATTCAGGTAAAAAATCTTCAAATTCTGTACTAACAACAGTAATACCTTGTCACTTGGAACGGAATTCGGCAAGTAAAACTCCGTTAAACTATCGTTTATAAATCTTGTTATAGATAAGTTATTTGTTTACTAATTCTTCTGTATCAATTAAAAAGGATTGGCCGGCGCAATTTTCATTTAAAATGCCAATCAATAAGTTGGAAATATAGCGTCCACAACTGTCTCATCTCACACTGTTGTCTCATCGACTACGAAATAAATATAATTTTCACTTATTGTTTCTTTAATTTTCATCATAGTTTCCTCAAACAATAGAATATACTTTTTTCTTGTAGTCGAGCGACTAGGAACTGCTAGTTTCGTATACTTCTCTAGAGAAATTTTAAACGTTGAATTATTCAACTTTGAAAGTGGAATGTTTGCACTTAAGAAGGCGTTACACAAGTCATAATGTAAACTATTCTATTTTATATTTTTACTTGTTGAAGTAAACGATTGATTCAAAGTAGCTGGTGATGCATTTGTAAACCTTGTGATATTTCCTTTATGCAAATCAGTTCCTACATGCTGCGTTAATTTAAATCTTTTGTACCGAATCTACAATAATTAATTTCAGTTATTAAAATATGAAATTAAACTTAAACAAATATAAACTCACAATTTTACTACAATACTTACAAAAAAAACACTCTGCCATGATCTACACAAAATTCAGGATATGATTTCGACATATCAAAAATAACAAGGTAAGATTACATGTACATATACTTTCGAGAACTAACTAAACACAACTGGCGATATGACTGACCTATAGGCCAACCTCATTGCTCGTAGATTCACTGGAACGTCCCCAACTTGATAAACACAAACCTGGGAATTCCCGCTGTATGGAAATGCTCATGCGGACTGTTAGTGTAATTTTGATATATTATGAATAAACGGTTTTATATATTTTTTACGGTGCACTTTAGAAATAAATTATTAAATATGAGCAAATTATGCAATTTTGTATGAAATATGCTCAAAGCAGTATTTATATGCAAGACATATAAAAAAAAAGTACTCGCAAATGTTTCCTTTTTACGTGATCCGTATAGACCTGTAAGAATTTTGGTAAACATATCATAAATAACAAATATGCATTTTCATATAATCCGACCTTTACTTCTAGGGGTGTCTATAGAACCTTTCCTTGAAATCTGAGGCTGATTTAGTAATATTCAAGGCAACCGTAAACTAATTTAGGTTCAAATTTTAGGAAGTTCTCTTTTATTTTATGGGGAGGATTTTACCTACGAGCGATCCTAAAGTAAAATTTAAAATAATATTTACTTCTAAAACCCACGTCTTTTCGGCAATAAGCTCTATTAGGAAGCATCGGAGCACTGAACAGTATCCAAACCACTATAGTCCAATCATGCAAATATAACCCATGAAGCAGACTGTCGATATGTTGTGTACATTCTCAGAAAGAATTTTAACGTGCTAGATTCAAATCAATTGTAAACTATAAAACGTGTATTTTGAACTTTGGTGATAGTAAATCGGTGACATTAAATTACAATCTGGAAGAGTATGTGTACCTAACACGTAATTACCCAAGAAATTTCAAGATAACAAAAAAAATTACAGATATAAAATTTTATTTTATTTATTCATGTTACAAAATATAATAAGTATGGTACTATTATAATTATTATTTACGTAAAATGATTCTACTATATTAATAAAAGATAAAATAAATTATAATTGGGCATCTGATTCCAAGCACTCCATTTCAGAATTCGATTCATTTAAATGTACAATAAATGCCCTTCGGTCAATCTGCCCCCTTTCGATATACTCCTTTTAATTTTTTTACTATGTTTGCTCTCTGCTTGCCACAAATCTGGAGTAATTTCAGCAAACGCTTACCGAATTAATACCTCCATATCAGAATTTCCATCAACATTTTGTCGTTTTACCAAATCCTAAATCGACTCAATCGGATTAAGATCACAGAGATATGGAGGTATTCTTATCATTGTATGGCCTAAATCTCGTACATAATTATCAATCTTGTTCTCTGGTTGTGGTTTATTTCGTTCCACTATCTCAAGTAATTTACATTTAACAATTCTGGATGATGTGGTATTTTTTTCAGCATAAGCCAGGATATGATATCTGCCTTCTTAAACGAAGAGGTAGGTATTTTATTAATTTGAACACTGTGGTAAGGTGCATTGTCCATTGCGATAATTGAATTATCTGATATTTTAGGCACCAACGATTTTTAAAACATTTTTAAAAATTTTCCTTTCGTCGTGATAATCTCCACTTTTTGCAACCCCATTTCACTACTGGCGTGACCCATAATCCATCTTTGTCTTGCGCCATCTTTTATTAACGCACCTTTTTGCTCCGGACCTTGCCAGCACCTAGCCACAGTGTAAACTTTGTGCACATAGCTCTCGTCAAGATATATAGTTTTTACCAAGACTATCGTTATAACTAGAGTCGGCAAAGAAGGGCAAGTTTCAGTGCAGTGCGGAGAACAACGTGGAGGGGTCTAGCGGCCGTATCAAGGCGAGCGTTCAGTAACGTTTACGCATCATTTATGTTCGTGACTTTCACAAATGAGCATCGACGATGCGGACACATGAATGTTTAGACATAAAATAATGATAAAAAATATATTATATAACGTGCTGAAACACTTACTGCTTTAAAAAGCTTCCATGAAATTACAAACTGGGTGGCATCTATTAAATATTTGAATCATAAAATATGTTTCCACACTTGTTTCAGTCAAATGAGTACGCCGTGCGGAATAAATATTTTTCAATGATGAAAACGACCGTTCCACATCGAGTGATGTTATATTTGCAAATTTAAAGTAATCCTTGTGACAACTTAATGGATATTTCGACGCACCTTCACAAATTTGTCTTAGTATGAGAAAATCTGAATTCTTGTCAATAACACTTTTAAATTTTCGTGTTACACACCCATTTTTTTCGCCTTCCGCCGCATATAGGAGTGAGTGAACATCATCCACAGTTTGAACAGAATCCACAAACGACATCGAATCATTTTGTAATTTTTCAATTCCCTCCGCTAGTCCATAGTAGTTCTTCACTGAAGTGAAGGTGTCGACATGTTTCCGACCATGCATTTGCACTGGGCATGTGTTTTAACACAAAAGAAATTGTTCTAAATTTATACTTGAAAAAGACTTAATTATACACAAAAAAGTCGAAACGTCGTTAGATAAATAAATTTAATTTCAATAAAGGTCGCTAAACCAAAAAAAGAGCTTATTATTTTAATATTATGCACACGGCCAATAAAATAAATATGAAATAAATTTTAATTCTTATAAATACTATATATATATATATATATATATATATATATATATATATATATATATATATTGTTAGAGTTACAAGATAAAATATTTATTATCCGAAGTTACTATAGAACTGGCCAAAAATTAGAAATGGGGACTGGGTTTATTCAACTAATCAGTGTTTACAGAATTTCCGACAACAGTATCCTAATCTACCAGTTACTTACGCACAACTGCAAAAACATATTCAAGCTTGCGTTATTAAATTTGAGCACCTAGAAAACGAACAGCAAATTGCATAGAGGATATTCGACGTCGAATGGACAACTAACACGACAAGTTCATTTGCCGGTGGCATGTCATACTATTTAAAAAAAGAACTTAAAGTTGCTTCTACATAAAATTCAAGCAGTATTGTCTATGATTTTTGAATAACATAAATAATAATGACATTTTCCACAAATGTTTTTTTTCGGATGAGGCTTGGTTACATCTTTCAGGATATTTAAACAAGCAAAATATAAGAATTTGATCTGCAGAAAACCTTCATGAATTTGTGCAAACTACGCTACATCCAAAAAAAATAGGCGCCTGGCTAGCAGTTTCAATCAGACAAATTATTGGGCCTATATTTTTTGATCGAACCATAACTACTGAAAGGTATCGAAATGAATTATTAGAGCTGCTTATTAATGAACTTCATGATGAACTTACGGAAGGATATTTCCAGCAAGATAATGCACCAGCACACAAATCTTAAGAAACAATAATTTTTTGCAAGAATTTTTCAATACAAGAATTATTAATTTTCTTCCAAAGTCTCTAGATTTGACAATTTTAGACTATTTTATTTTTGCATATTTAAAGAATACAATTTTCAAGGCCAGACATCACACAATCGAAGAGCTTCATGATGCTATTGTGAATTATTGTGCTGACGAAACCCAAGAAATCCTAATAAATGGCTTTGAACGCATGAGGCATAGAGTTCAACTTTGTCTTCAAAATAATGGTCAACATTTCCAACATCTGCTTTGGTATTATTTTCTTTTAATTTTGACTACTGTAATAACAATTTTTTGAAAAACTAAATTACTAATTATTACACACATTTACATGACATTAACCAATCTATCAAAATTATACGTTTGTAACAGAATACGTGCACTGTCACCAACCATTAAAAAAAGCATGGCCGTCTCTAATGAGGAAAGTTTTTGAAGGCACGTTACGAGTATGCACTTCATGTCAGCATGTGCGTCATTCGCGAAGCGTTTACCTCGAAATGATACTTATATTTGTTCTCTATAACGATTTTAAATTGCAATTTATTTTAATAATGAGGTGTCATAAATAGTATTTTCTTACCGCTGAATAATATAATCATATATCCTCAAAACTTGGTTCAACCAATCCAATTATATCGATTTTAAATTAAAAAAAAAAAATTTATTACTAACGTCGTAAGCTTAATTGACAGGATTAATTTTTGTTTCTTTTAGAACACGATTATGAAAACTAAAAAAGATGGAAATGAAAAACATTAAAGAAAGACAATAATTTGCAAAATTCAAATTATTAAATTGCTTAAAAGAGATTCGATTTAATTGACCATAACATCGCCTGCTATAAAAATACATTAAGGTTAGTCGAGGGTTGAGAAAACATTACTTTTGGTAGTACTCGTTCGACCTTGACATTAACTGAACAAATAAAAATATCTCAACATCCAATACTTACATAATATACAGCACATCTTATAAAGAAAGAGGATTTAGTAAGATATAAATCTTTTTGACACGAAAATTTTAAATTTTTTACCTATATAAGACTACATTTTAAGTTCTATTCAGGAAGTGTATTTATTTAAACGCCTAGTCACGCTTGTTTTTGACATTTTTTTCTTATTTTGATCAAAAATAAATTTTTTTATTTCGCACACACAATGATCTCATTTTGATACGCATTCGCGGCTCGAAATGAACCTTATTTCGAGACGCAACCTTTCATTATTCAGTGTTGGTTTCCTGTTCAATTTGGAATAATATTTGACACGCTGCTTAATATAGGTTATGTACCTACCAGAATTCAAAAGATAATATATGAATGTAGAATAACGACTATTTATTATTATATTTTAGTACTTAAACAAGGTAATAATGAAGCACAAAACTCAATATAAAAATATAATTATGTTAATGTATTTTCTGATAGTATGTGAACTTCATTTTCAATACACCAATATTCAAATTGCTGATAATTTTTTTCATATACTACACGAGATTTTTCTGGCAATAAATTTCCAGATGTATTTTCTGCTTTTTCACGGAGATTCGGTGGTGTCCCGCTTAGGTAATTAGAATTATCGATAATTTCTTTATAGTTTCTGTTTGAATTAGAATAATAATAAATTTTAAATGACATTGCTATTTAAAAATAGGGAATGTCAGTTTGACCAACGTTTACATTTCAAAAAAGTAAATGTCACTTATTTTATACAAATTGCATACTATGAAAAATACAAATTTTAAAAGTTATGGAAATGCGAAATAGAAAAAATAGTATAGAATACTCCTTTCATAAGACGTTTTGTTGTCCTCGTCCTTTGGAAAACTCGCCTTCGGCTCGTTTTCCAAACTTGGCCTCGTACAACAAAACATCGTCTTATTACACTAGTTCTCTAATATACTATTCTAGTTTATAGTTTTTACTGTTGTTCATTAGATTCAACATTTTAAGAACAAAATATTTTTTTATTAATACATTTTAAAGCGAAATACGAGGTGCTATTCAGAAATTCCTGGAATTTGAATGTGGCATGCGAAGGGATGGTAGTACAGCTCTATAGAGCTAGATGGTGTGAGCTATGCCTACACTAAGTCAGTCCATCAAACGGTACTTTGTTAGGTGGCAAACATACTGAAATAGTTTTTTTTTTGTTGTATGTTTATATAAGAAATAAGTGACAGAAAATCGTCATCTTCTGGGATAATCTTGGGATGAGCGCTTACGTTGAAAGCTCACGACAGACACAAAATGACACAATTGAGTGTCTTGTGCTGATTTTTTGTTAGTGCTGTAAATGGATTCTTTCAAATCTGTTATGTCACTCAAAGTAATTTCTGCAGAATGATAACTAGGTCCTTTGTGACGACGAACCCTCTTGAATTTTGTCAGATGTACGTCAGAAACTAAATATCTGCGGGAAATATTAGATTGCTGAACTCATAAAATTAATCGATTACCAAGTTTTACCTTAATGATTTGTTTTTTTTTCTCTATTGGATTCATTTTTAGCCCTTTTACGGGACCCTGACTCAACTCTCCAACAATGTTATTCATTTTCGACATTCTTCAAACAAATCCATATACTTTTTCAAACAGGTACTACGAAATCACTACTTTTGCCAATTTTATTGATTATTGACAAATAATAATTGTTTTTGAGGTTAGGCTCGGGTAGAACACTGTCTTGTACGATAACATACATTCCTGTATGCTGCCCTTCCAACATAATCCTTAGTTTCGTCTAGACAATAAAAGAGGGCAGGAGAATACTGAGAAAGTACATATGTAAATAGATTTAGGGCGTTTTGCTTCCAAAATCACAGCGCATTTGGATTTATCGGATTCATTAGTTTCTGATTCAAAACCGACATTTTGATTTGGATTTTAAAGGAGATTTAGGGGGATTTGCTCACAAATGATAACACTGGCCAACACGAATTTTGCTGACTTTTAAGCGAGACTTGTTTTTACTAGATCGTAAGTGCTGAATCCGAAAATCGTATTAGTTTATGTGTATCACGTCAAAAATAAACAGTATACTATACTATACTTTTTGAAGAATCACTAAACGCTCCAAAAGAGTTTCCATGATTTTTAAATTTTGATGAAATCTCTCGCCTTATTCATCGCTTACAGCACCTAAATTTTCGGGAAATCTATCAAAATGACTATAAAGGAACTGAAGCTTTATGCTCATGTTACAACCTAGGCGGTGAAATTTTTTAAGTATTGATTGCACTAAATCTTTATAATTGCAGACTTTTTTGTTTCCAAGAAAATTGTTGGCGACCATTGTGAACGAAATCCAAGCTTCTTTCTCGGCTTTATTCATAGAGTTCATGAAATTTGGATCTCTCATTAAAGTTCTAATTTGAGGTCCATCAAATACCCCAGCTTTAATTTTTTCGTGACTTAGTCGTGGAAGCTTTTCACATATGTACTGGAAACAGTTACCTTGCAAAGTTAGAGTTTTAACATATTGCTTCATAAACTGAATTTGATGTGAAGAAGTGGAAAAATTACTTTTTCTCTGTCGACTAAAAGTTGACTTATAATATTCTTTTCTCCAGCATGTAGGGATCCTCTGGGAGGCCAATGTTTCTGAATCCAGTGTTCGTTTCTAGCTCGACTATCCCAGAGGCACAAAAAGAATGTGTATATCCTCTTTGAAGGCCAAGTAAAAAGTTTAACATTTTGAGATTCACACAGAAAACCCAATTATGGTCTGGATATTTTAGTAACTTTAAAACCTTCTCAATGTTGTCATATGTTTCCATTAATTGAACGGAATATCCAATAGGAATTGAACCGAAAACATTCCCGTTGTGTAGTAGGACACATTTAAGGCTTCTGCTGGAACTTGGGTCATATTGTACAACGTCCATTTTAGTTAACAAACCTGGCACATTGTTACAATAAACAAATTCACACTCTTCTTTAAAGTATTGCGCAAGATCACTTTTCCTGCTACGATAAAAAAATTATCTTCGTATTTTGCTTGAGTAAGTTCTTTTCATTTAATCTTGAAGCTAGAAGTTCCGATGACTCCTTTGATAGGCCCAAATCCCTTATTAAATCATTTGATTCTCCTTGAGTAAAACGTTGTGGTTCATCATTAGAAATTACATATCCATAGTCACAATCTACATCTGAATCTTGCTTCAATAGCATCTGCCATGTCTTCAACATACAAGTACTCAAGTGAAGGAACGTTTTCATAAACAGGCACGGATGTTTCATCGAAATGAGGCACTGGTCGAATCGCGAAGTCTATATTAAGATATACAATTTTATTCTTATTCTTTTTATTATAACCGGACGTCTGAACTATACAAAAATAGCAATCATCTACGTCGTTTTTCGGTTCACGCCATATCATTGGAACGCTAAAAGCTAATTTCTGGCGTTTTCCCTTGCTCCACTGCCGCAAATTTTCCACACATGCTTTACACATATTATGTGGAGCCCAGGACTTGTCCTGATCAGCAAGGTTTACGTCAAATTAAGCCAAATATATTTTCTTAACGAAAATAGTAATAGTTACCCTTTGGCTGGGAACGGTGAAGCTGCCACAAATGTAGCAGAACGAATCGGCATTATTTACACATCTTCGAGTAGCAGACATGATGTAGTTTCTTCCCGAACAACTAATATGTAACTAACGTTTTATTATCACCCTTGTTTACTTGAAATAGTCTTAAGTGATCAATACTTTCTAATAAAATCTCATTGAACCTTGATATGTTCACTTAATGAACAGGGTTAGCTTAATAGGATTTCTTTATAATTGTTTATTACTTAATTAGTTCATTAAGTACTTAAATATTATCAGGTATAAGTGTACATTATGCTAATGAGATGAATGTATTTGGAATGTCGTTCAATTCTTTGAACAATTAAGAATTTGCTGCATTTACAACGATTATCAAAAATTTTGGTATCGGCAAACAAGAAGTGCCGTAGAAAGAAAACTTGATGTAATAGGGACAAATGGGGTTCATATATGGTATTAGTGTACCAATATTAAAAACAAGTGTCAGATCATAGTCAGCAGAAAAAATAATTTTAATTGTTGGCCGGGGTAATGAATTCGTGTAGATCTCACCCAAAATTAACAGTCAAAAAGTTAAAATCGCTCGCGAATAGATTTATCGGGTTTTTCACGCGAGCTCCTCAATTACTCTAGAGATACCAAAAACTGGCTTCGACAACACCACATACTTTTTGGTCTTAAAAACGATAACCCTTCAAACATGCTTCTGACACGCCCAATAGAGGATTTTTATTCTTTACTGTCGCGGAAGGTTTATTATGAAGGATGAGAAGCCCAAAATGAGGAACAACTAAGACGGGGAATTGCTGAAAACTGAGAGAAATTCCTTTGGAGTCCGTTCAGCGCCTGAGGAGAGACAAGTTTGAATATAATTGTTTGTTAAAAAAATTCATATTTTGTGCTAGAACATTTAGGACATACGTTTAGAACATTCTTGAAACGCTACCTTTTATTTTAATCACAGTTGGCTAAATTTTGACATAATAAAAATTCTATTCATACAAAAAGATGCATTGTCATGGACTGCAGAACTCATATAAATTTTATATTAATCGCTTTCAAAATAAAAAAAAGAAGTTATTTAGGTGTTCACATGAAAAAATAAACACAGTGTATATTGTTCAGTCATCCCATATGCGTTCTATTTATAAAATAATAATTATTTTTTATAGGAGCTTTATACAATTAATGAAAATTTAAAATATCAAATTAAGGAATTTTATTTTTGCTGCTATTCATTAATTTTGTTGCATTAAACTTAAAATGTCTTTGGAATTATGTTCACATTTTGATGTCCCCGATGAATGCAACATGTGACATCATCAAGAACATAATAACATAACCGAAGTCCACAAGGAACGAACATAACATCAGACGGAGTTTGCATGTAAATACATAGGCACAGTTGCACACCGTTATTCGAAAAGCTCGAAGCTTTGTCGTCCGGCAAATGCACAAGTGGGAATTTAGGTCAACTGGACGAGCGGATGAATTAAATGCTTTCTACTTTGAAATGAATTACGTTATTTTCTGTGTCAGCGGCAGGCGAGTCGGGCTCGACACCGCCCCATCACACCGCCATATACGAACAAACGACTCGGATGGCAAACAGCAATCCCTTTCTATGGGCATAATTTATTGCCATTCGTGTGGAATTTTTTTACCGGTATCTCATTCTAAATGATCATGTGTGTGTCACGAAAGCACACAAAAATATGCCTTCATTCAAGAAATCATTCACATATTTATCCCATGTTGCAGTTAAGAGTAACTTTTGTTGCGTGGCTAACGAACATACGAGTATATAAAAGACCACATAAAAGCTTATAACTACTTAGACAGAGTAGTTAGATATATAATATTTAAGTAAAAATATCTTTAATTAGTATATTATTTATGGTATTATGTAATGCGCTTCAATGATTATGCTACTCATGTTAAGAAAATCACATCCAGCCAAAATCTACGAGGTCTGTCCGGAAAGTATTGGACCTCGTGCTGTAGCAAAAAAGAAGTTAAATCTGGTCAATGGCGATGGTGTCCTCATCAAAGTACTTCCCTTAGGAAGAGACAACCTTCTTCCAGCGATCCTTATACTTCGTCGCATTCCTTTTTATCTCCTCCACATTGTCGGACCTTCTTCCATTAGGAGGATATTTCAATTTGGACAACAGCAGGGAGCTCTGTGAAAATTGTAATGTGTTTGGAGTAGCTGGAGTGTGCTGTTGTGGTGAAGCACCAATTCACCACCTATCGACAAATCTGGCTGTTTTCTTCTTACTGCGCCATGCAATCGTTTCAAAACTTCTTGGTAATACTCTTTGCTTACCGTTTGACCTTTTAGATCGTATTCATTATGACCAAGACCTTCCTGGTCGAAGACGATAGCGAGCATTACTTTGATGTTACTCTGACTCTAGAATCGTTTCTTTGGTAATCAGCCGTCTTCCACTGCGAAGATTGTGTTAGGGATCATAACCATAAACCCGTGACTCGGTCACAGTAATGACCCTTTTGAACATATCTGGACTGCATCTAATTGCTACCAAATTGTCCTAGGAAACTTTCATTTGATAATTCTTCTGATCTTCTATCAGTAGCCGTGTAATTAATTTTGCAGACACCCGACTTATCCCAAAATCTTACCTAAAAAATTTTCGAAACTGTAGTTTTTGCAATTCCAGGGTGTATTTCTAGCTCCTGCCCAGTCAAACGAAGATTTTAGTCAATGAAAACCCGAACTCGTAAATTTTCAGAATTTCTTGCCGTTGCAGGCCCGCCATCACGTGAGTGATTTTCAACTGAATGATGACCACTTTTAGTACGCTTAAACCATTATTTAATTTGAATATCACTTACAGATTCATTGCCATATACTTGACGAATCTTACTGATGGTTTCCGAACACGAATTACCAAGTTTTTGGTATCCTTTAATGCAAACTCTTTGTTCGCTGCGTTCAGTGAGCGTGAATGCGGCGCGTACGAGATTGCACATTTACTTAACGATATATCCTCGTAGATTGAACACCTACACGATCATTCCATCTAATGGGGGCACTCGTGAAGGCTCCCCACAAGATAAATACCTGTGTTTGACAATAGCACACTTAGGTACTAATTTACAACACAAGATCGGATCTGAAGTTATTCAAGTAATGCTTGTTACTTGCAACTGAATTGTTTTAATACACTCTGTTCACTCCTAATAACGACGTGAATGATTATTATGCTACCATTTTAAAAATCAGCTGAAAGTCCGATGATACCCTTAACCTCCTTTTCATTAAGAAATTATTTTTCCTGCAAGAACACCTCTATATATTTAAGAAATGATTATGTATTGCAGAAAATACTAAAAGTCATGGGATTTTATAGTTGAAATCATTAAGCTTGGAAACTGTCGCTTAGGATTTTGGACTATCGTAGAACAGAATATGACCTGGCTTTTTGAATACTGCACTTCCAATTTAATAGTATTTGTTCAATATATTTGTTGGGGTTCAATGTAGACTGCCTCCTTGTGGTGTACCCTGGAAACGTAACTTGTCACGGCTAAATAGTCTACACTATTACGCTGCTAGACCTAGCAATGATTTCCTAGCAAAGAGAGAATCAGCATGGACAGGGAAATTCTAGAAAATGGTTCTCTTCAGAACACATCGACAAGGAACGCCCTGAAGATCCTGCAACTGAACGTTAAAGGCAGGAGCAGATCTAAATCTATATATTTACTGAGGCTCTTGAATGATTATTTGGTGGACGTCACCCAACTGCAAGAGACCCATTGGGCCGACGAAACGCAACTTATCAGCAGATGCAAAGTACCAGGATACTCCGTGGCAGTAGCTACCCATCACGCGAGCTATGGAACAACCACCTATATACACATGTTATTTAATGCTGTATTCGATGTGTCATAGAAATAAATAAATCTATTCGTTATTATGCTTTCACCATTTCACCAATTTCCTATCAAATTTACAGGAAGATCGTTTGGAATTTGCAAAAGGTATAGTTGATTAAAAAAAAACGGGTGGTTTAATAAATTTTAAACATATTTGCATTTAAATACTTAGCTCTTTAGCACTCATTAAAATTGGATATTTTATTCATAAAAAAACCATTCTATACTTAACATTGCCAATGCATAGTCTCGCTTGACCTATGGTATTTCGTAAAAATGATTTTATACCTTTTAATATCGGAAAAGATCGTTTGCTTTCTACAGTTCAACAGTAATGTGCATAATATAGATGATGTTTTTAGAGATTCCGAAAAGGTTTCCTCAAAATTTATATTAAGAAATAATTGTAGCATCGGTGTAGTTCCAAAACATTCCCAACAATTTTTGCGTTCGTAAAGAAGTTCTAGTTCAGCTTTTAATTTCAGATCATTTATACATGTAATGTGATTTTTAACTAATTTGAAAATATCCTCCGGGAAATAATTTATATATTTTTAGACTTAAGTACTATAAAAAAGTTTAGTATAAATATGTAATAGATAAAAATAAGAAAAGCAATTTCCATGAAACGAAATCTAACCAACACACAAATATAATACAAAAGTATTTTAAATAATATAAAATATTATTAAAAATTTGGTGTAAAGAACACAATACAAGTTATCATTAATATTTTTGTGAACGTATCGTTCTTCAGAGACGCAGATACGTATTTCATCTTTCTATAGATTCGTATCCTTCTTCAGAGTCGCAGACACGTATTTCATTCTACAGATTCGTCAGTACACTCCGGCTGGAGAAGGATATATTTGCAAAAAAGAACAACTTCGCTATTTCACAAAAAATAAGAAGATGTACATTGAGTGCTGTATATTAGCAAACAGCAGAGGCAACTAGCTTTGTCTACATAATAACTGTAGAACTAACAAAAATGGCCATCAGATGGCACCGCCGTATCTCTGGAAACTGTATTATCGTGTCTTCACTGCTCTTTACGGATCAACCGCATGCGTATGTAACAGAATAATTTGAAACATACTTGAGTGAGCAAAAAGCTCACCAATTTTGTATAATACAAAAGTATTTTTAATAATATAAAATATTATTAAAAATCTGGTGCGAAGAACACAATACAAGTTCATTATTAATATTTTTGTTAACGTGTCCTTCTCTAGAGACGCAGATACGTATTCATCTTTCTACAGATTCGTCAGTACGCCCCTGCTAGAGAAGGATATATTCACAAAAAAACAACTTCGCTATCTCACAGAAATTATTAAGACCGAGCGTAGAAGTACATTCAATGCTGTATACTAGCAAATAGCCAAAGCAACTAGCTCTGTCTACATAATAACTGTAGAACTAACAAAGTATTTCCATCGGATGGTATTTTTCACAGCAGATTTTTAATAATACTTTATATTATTAAAAATACTTTTTTAATAATTTTAATAATATTTTATATTATTAAAAATACTTTTACATTATATAAAATTGGTGAGGTTTTTGTCCACTCAAGTATGTTTCAAATTATTCTGTTACCTACTCATAAAAAAAATTGCAACTTTCTTTCACAAATATTCCACAAAGTCCAGCGCATAAGGTAAAAACTAACATTCATATCTTCCGCCTTAATAACATGCCAAACACTCACAACGTTTTAGACTTTAAGTAAGATTGTAAAGAATTCGACAAAACATTTCAGAACTATAAATTATGAACACCTTCGATTAAATTTTTATTGAGCCTAACTTCCACAATATAATGTAGTAAAGTGCCTTGCAATACACCTTGTTAGAAGATTAAGTTGGAGAAAGCATAAAAGAAAACTCAGCTTGAATAGAAATTTAGGTAAACGTTTTGGCTAATGAATAGGAAATCAAATCTATTGGAAATTAATTTTTCTTAAATCTTACACAAACCTATATTGAAAATCGCATGGACGTGTTTTATTGAATTATGGGCCACAACAGTAAACTCTAACTTAGCCTTACTAAAATAAAATGCTTCAAGTTATTGTTGATGTTCCCTTGTGGGTGGCAAACCCTTTAGTACATCGTAATCTCTTAATACATCCCATCGAAAAAGTGATCAACACACTTAATAGCATATATAGTGAAAAACTAATAAACCACCACAAGGCTCCAATGTTCTAGTTTGTGAACACAAGTGAAGTACATAGATAGAAGATATTTAAACCTTCATATCTTACCACCAGATTTATACAGGGTGCGGCAAAACAAACAGTGCAGTTGCGATGGGCGACTACATCCGCTGTGGTGAGGGTGGGAACCTGGGAGGGGATTCATTGTGTCCGGTAACTCACCCGGTTTTAAGTCGAAGCAATGGTTTGGAATGGAGAGCATCGCGGCTTCGCAGTTCGCACGTTTTTTGAAAGCGGTCGTTCTTTCGTCATCACTCAGCGGACCTTCCGACGGCACTTTAACATGCCACTTCGTGATCCCGTTCCGAACCGCAATGTTATCGCGAGTTGGGTTCGTGCGCTGGAAGAAACTGGTTCAATAAAAAGGCCTAGGGGTATGGGAAGACCCAGAACAGTGAGAACTCCCGAAAATGTAGCTCTAGTGAGAGCAGCTGTTGAACAATCACCAACACGCTCTGCCCGGAGACATGCAACTGCATTAAACATATCCGACCGCTCTGTGAGGAGGATTTTGCATAAAGATTTATTCTTCCATCCCTATAAGGTTATGCTGGTTCAGGAGTTGATGCCTCCAGATTTTCAAAACCGTGTAAATCGCGCTCAAGAAATGTTAGACCGTATCCCACCAAGGTCAACGTTCTTCAGTAGTGATGAAGCCCACTTCCATCTCTCTGGAGCCGTAAACAAACAGAATTTCCGTTATTGGCAGGACAATAACCCACGACAAGTTCACGAGAGACCTCTCCACTCCGCGAAAGTCACTGTATGGTGTGCCATTTCCAAATTTGGGGTTATTGGACCATACTTTTTTGAGGAGGATGAGCGTGCAACAACCGTCACCGCTCGGCGTTATGTTTCGATGCTCGAAAATTTTTTTGATCCACAATTGGCTCGGTTGGCTGAAGAACAAGACCTTCGGGATATTTGGTTCCAACAAGACGGGGCTACGGCCCACACAGCGCAGATTTCAATGACAAAACTGCGGCAGATGTTCCCTGCGCGCCTCGTCTCTCTGAGGGGCGACCTGGGGTGGCCGGTGAGATCACCGGATTTGAGCATTTGCGATCTTTTCCTGTGGGGCTACCTCAAGGAAAAGGTGTTTCAGCATCGTCCTCACAATTTGGAAGAACTGAAGATCCGTATTACAGAGGAAATCGCCGCCATTCCGATCGATATGTGCCAGAACGCAGTTGAAAGCTTCAGAAATCGCCTACATCAGTGCATCGCTTCTGGAGGACGTCATCTTGCTGATGTGATCTTTAAAACTTAAGTGAAAAAATGGGGTGTAGTACTGACTCAAGCAGAATAAACCACTTTTTCGTAAGTTGTGCCATTTTTTTTTAATAGCCCATCAAAACTGCACTGTTTGTTTTGCCGCACCCTGTATAATAGTGTGCTGTTAGTTTCAAAAAACAGAATTGAAATTATATTAGGAATAGATATTATTCACTGCAATAATACTCTACATGTTTAGTATATTACAAACATGACGCCTATTATACCTTAGGGATACGTTGCCGAATACATTGGGGTAAAAAAACATAAACTAAATTATTTATTTATAAATATTTTCGATGTTGTAATAGCTTTGTAATTCTTTAAACTGTACAAATATGACAAGTAGTACACAGTATATTTTAGCCACGATATATCGTATCTGTATACGATTATATAAAAAAACACATTAATTAACATAATGCGATTCTTACAGCAATGTTCTACTTACGTTTGTGATAAATTACAGGCTTTCCAGCAATTCATTAAAAAAATAGAACCGATTTTACACTACGAATGCTATTCTGCATAAATTAAAATAAATGCTTAAAGCTTAAATCTTATTTATCAGATCATTGCGGTTCGCCTCTGACACAATAATTATTGCATTCATTATGTATATGTGACCAACAACCCCTATGAAAGTATGTTACCTTCGCTTGATAATAAAATTAAACTAATAAACTCACAATACTTTCAAATTTGCTTTTAATCTATCTAGCTTTTTAGTCTTCCATGGTCGTTGTCCACAATTTCTTCTTGGCTTCGAAACTAATGTCGTCTCTTTATATATTTCGTTATCAATTGTATAAAACATGTTCAGAATTTTCACTGCTGCTATTATTACCACACTAAAATTCAACCCGTTTCAATACATTACTCTTGGTTTTCCTACCAGACATGAAAATTAAGAAATATTCATTTTATAAAAATCCTGGAAAACTTCTATTTAATATTTTCTGCATTTTATTTTTGTTGGTTTGACCATTCTAATAAATGAGAAGAAAAAGACAATTTATCGGAATGCAATGTATTTATTTTTTAGTACAGCTCCATTAAAACCAGCTAAAAGAGAACTTGGGTCATTAATATTTAAAAAAAATTACGTCGATGTTGGAAAAGTTTTACATTGTCGATAGCTTGATTATTCATTGTTATTTTTCTTTGATTAACTCATTTTTCATATTTAGAAGTGGGTAAGGAAGTCGAATTGGACTAAATATAGCAACACCAATGACAAAAACACCACTTTATCATGATGATCATGATAAAGATACATAATCATCAAGATTATCTCACTGTATATATGTGTTAGGGCCAGTTTTGCAATTGCAGTATAAATCACTAGATAAAGTATTCTATGAATAAGATTTATTCCCAGAATAAAAAAATAGATGTTTTACCAAGCGTTTAAATGGAGGTATAACTACTGGAGTAACCAACTTGAAACCTTCTGTTGGTAGTACGCAAAATTTCTGAACATGCGTAGAATCGACGACGACAGTAATTTAACGGCCTTTTTGAAAATTATTAAATTGATTGAGTTCGTTTTAGTTATTTTGTAAATCAACGGCAATTTTGAGGAAAAATAAAATGGAAAATTGTACAGCAGAAAAGAGAATAAGGAGTTCCAACTTTAGTGCTGAGGAAAACGAAATGCTGATTAATCTTGTGCATAAATACAAGGTGGTCCATAAAGATATTAACTTTTTGAATAGAATCAAAAACAATACAAATTGATCTACTTGAACAAATTTATTTTTAAGGCTTACAAAAGTAACGGGAAATTTATTTCTTAAAAATTACGTTATCTAAATGTGCCCCATTTGTGTCCAGGCACTCTTGAAGACGACCTCTCCAACTTTCCATAACGCGGCGGCAAGTGTCTGCAGTTATGCCTTCGATTTCTTGTCGAATATTGTTCTTTAGTTCCTCCAGAGTGGCAGGGCGGTTGCTGTACACTCTACTTTTGAGATAACCCCATAAAAAAAAATCACAGGGACTCAAGTCAGGGCTTCGGGGGGGGGGCACTCAATATCCCCTCTTTGAGAAATCAGTCCTCCCGGAAAAAGCCCCTGAACGACAGGCAAAGAAAGATTGGAAGTGTGGCAGGTGGCTCCGTCCTGTTGGAACCAGGTGTCCTGAGTGTATCCTTCAAATTCTTGAAGAGCAGGAGTGAGGAAAGTTTGAATCATGTCTACATAACGCCGAGAATTTACAGTGACTGTGCGACCTTGTTGGTCTTCGAAAAAAAAGGGCCGACTATTCCGGATGCCGACATTGCAGCCCATACTGTGACCTTCGGACTATGCAAAGGCCTTTCATGTTTCCGTTTAGGGTTTTCACTACTCCAGTAGCGACAATTTTGAGTATTGACGTGGCCATTTAGGTGGAAATGGGACTCATCGGAGAATAAGATGTCGACTGCTGCTGGAACTCGGTTCCTTATTTCGTTAGCGAATAAAACTCTATTAGCGGGATCTGTAGCCTTCAGTTCTTGCACTATTTGAACCTTATACGGATGCATGCCTAAATCTTTGTGAAGAATGCGAAGCACCGAGGTTCTCGTCGCATTTCTGCGCGCTTTCGAGTTGATACGGTTGGTTGGCCGCGCACAGACTGACTCAGTCTCTCGATGTTCTCAGCGGTTCTCGCCGACCTTGGACGTCCTAAAACGCGCTTATTTAACGTTGAACCAATTTCCTCAAACTTATTAACCCATTGCTTAATCAGCTGAATGCTTGGACATTGCTGAATATCGTGCAAATTGAAGTGTTGTCGATATCTTCGGCGCGCAATGGTGGCAGAATTGTTGCTACGGTAATATTCGCGCACACAAAACGAGCGCTCCTCTCCTGTGTAGCGCTGCATGATGACTAAGTTTCCCAGAGCCGAGCTATCGTTTAAGACCGACCCCACCTCTCTACCTTGCGTATAAAATTTTCTACATCACAAGCAAATATAAACAACTTTTTGGACCACCTTGTATAAAAAATACAATAGGTATAATAAAATTATATATCATAAAAAAATAGTTCTTGACAATAATGTGTAAATTATTTGATTTCTAGAGTGCAAACTAACTAACGCTTCAAATAATCAAGAGAAGGATAGAGTATGGGAAATATTAACAAACGAGTTTAATGCCCTTATGCCAACAGAGAGAACAAATAAAATGTTACGAAGTAAGTGGGATTCTTTGAAAAAAAGTAGCAGAAAGGAATATTCAAAATTCAAAAGCAGTCAGTACAGAACTGGTAGTGGCTCGCCTATAAGTTTTGAATTTAATAACGTATTGGAAAAGGTGTTGGAGATAGTTGGTGTTAGTGCTACAGGGACACAAAATAGATTTGATTCAGATTTCATAGGTTTGCTTATTTACAAAATGTACAGAAACTAACATAAAATGTATTTTTTTTATTTGTTTTATAGAAGACACAGCTTTAACAAATGAAGAAGACAGTGAGCAGATTGTAATTGAATTCGGAGATAAGGTAATACAATTATATTCAGGTAAATCAAATACTTTATATTTTGTATCATTTTCAGTTGTCAAAATGGAATCCACAGCTTCTTCGGACTCCGAAGAATCAGAAGCTCATTGTTCAACCAAATATGTCGATATACAAAAAGGTTTTGTTTAAGTATGACAATACGTTAAGCACGTATAAAGCGTTTGTACAATATGAAACAAACATGTAAATAATTTACATATCTGTAACTATGCACATGGACAATACACCTCGTATTTTCAGCATTTACTTCTGCTTAATACATATGTTTCTGCCATCTAGGCGTCCTCAGTTAAGCTAGTGAAGCAATGTATACAAATTAATACAAACCTGTTATAAACAACTGGTTTGTATCTGTATTTAAATTTACTGAAATAGCCCGCATAGATCAAGCAAGTTCCGTCCTATAAGAAGACAACTATTTAATAATTGACATCTTACGGGCGAAAAAGACTTTGTCTGGAGGGCCACCTATCGTTCGAACAGCTAAGCTGCTACGGGAAACGATAAAATACGTATGTAGATGTAGTCCATTAACAACCAGCCAGATGGCGGTAAATACACAAAAAGGTTTTGTTTAAGTATGACAATACGTTAAGGTGCCCCCAGACAAAGTCTTTTTCGCCCGTAAGATGTCAATTATTAAATAGTTGTCTTCTTATAGGACGGAACTTGCTTGATCTATGCGGGCTATTTCAGTAAATTTAAATACAGATACAAACCAGTTGTTTATAACAGGTTTGTATTAATTTGTATACATTGCTTCACTAGCTTAACTGAGGACACCTAGATGGCAGAAACATATGTATTAAGCAGAAGTAAATGCTGAAAATACCAGGTGTATTGTCCATGTGCATAGTTACAGATATGTAAATTATTTACATGTTTGTTTCATATTGTACAAATATGTCGAATGTAGAAAGTAAGTAACATAATTACAAATAATTAAATTATTTCTTAAATATATTGTTGTATATGTTTAGGTAGAAATTAAGAATTCGTTGCCATAAAAAGTAAACTTATAGACAATCTAATACATATATGTTTATAAATTGTACATGTTACAGACTTCGAAAATAATGAAAATATTGAAAACACAAGCACCCAATTAAAAAACCCAAACATTCAAACTACTGTCTGTAAGTATATTTTATAATCTTCGTAAGAAACAAATAAATAAATTATTCATTCAGCAGTTCCAACTCACAAAAGAAAACGTACAGAAAGAGAATGTTGTTGCAAGTCAATCCAAGAGCAGTTAATAAAAAAGAAAATGCAGCTCTTGGATTTACAATTGAAAACTATACAAGAAGAGCATGATATGAAAATGGATATATTAAGGCATCAATTAGCCAAGGAAGAAAAAAAATAGATATTTAAATATACATAATACATTAAAAAACTATGTGTAAAAATTTAATAAATATTTATAATAAACTAGCAAAATGATTATTAATTAAAAATTGTCTCCTAACATTGATTCCATTTGCCAGTTGAACATCAATATTAATGTCTTCCACAATATCATTGTCTACTTGAATATCTTAAATATCTTCCCCTTCATCAACTGCGATATTGTGCAGTGCAGCTGTTGAAACTATAATATATTTTGATCTTTCTAATGCCACCCTCATTACATACGATAATATGGGAAATCTTTTTACATACACCAAAAGTGCATTCAATTATATTCCTTGACCTTATGTGGGACTCATTGTACGATATAATTGCTCTGCTGCTGTGTTTGGATTTAATAATAATGTCATTAAATAGTTAGAAATGCCGTAGCCACTGTCTCCTAACAATAAAGCATCTCCAAATTCGCCATTTTCAAATCTAGCTTTGATGCGACTATTATCAAAAATTGTCTGGTCATGGGATCTGCCAGGCCATCTAGCTACAATATCTTGAATTCGTAAGGTTACGTCACAAATCACTTGCACATTCCAAGAAAAAAATCCTTTTCTATTTCGATATTGCTCAGCATCAAAACCACCAGGTGATTGAATTCGAACATGAGTGCAATCTAAAGCACTTAGGACATTTGGGAAACAATATATATTATAAAATCTTATCTTTTGATTTTCTCTTTCCTCTCTTGTTCTTGGGAAATATATATACTGGTTTCCCAAACGAGCAATTGCTTGACTTACAATATTTAGTGCTACACATGCAGAGCTTTTACTAACACATAAAATCACCTGCAACAATTAACAGTGATTCAGTGACCTAGAATCTGAGTGTTAATAACAATTTTGTAACTGGTGATAAAGCATTATTTCTGACTGTAGTTGATTTTATATCGCCCTCAATAATGCGCAATAGTATTCTACATGTATTTTTCTTTAACCGGAAACGTGAATGAAACTCTTTCTCGTCCAAATCTTGAAAGTAATCAACCCTATAATAAATTATGAATTACAATGCACTCTAAATATATTTATTAGTTCAAATTACCTATTACGAAACCTTCTAGGATGCCTAATACGTTCTGGTGCGTTATTTTCATCGTCGCTCGATTCGAAAATTGGAACATCAACAATTTCCATTGTTAAAATAAGAAAATGATACAATAAAGAGATAATGACTATACAAAACAAGATTTGTCGGTTGTGAATGTTTTTTTTTTTTAAAAATTTGATGTTGATGAGGTTAGAATTGTTTTTCGTATTTGTATTATATTATGACATGACACTTCGGTTGACCAATGAGAGTTAAGAATATCGTTGGAATAGAAATTATCCGAACCTCAGTACACAAGATAACTTATACGTTCTTATTCCTAGAATAACGCTATACTAAGTTTATTCTCCAATTGTAAAACCGGCCCTTAGTTAGATATTTCAATCAGGCGCGGCTCGTGATGACGTATTTGGGGTGCAAGTAGAATGATGCGAGTGCTTCGTGTATTCTCGTGTACTAACTGTAACGTTTTCTTATAAACACCGAAAACACACGAGGCACTCGCATCATTGTACTTGCACTCCCAAATACGTCATCACGAGCCGCGCCTGATTTCAATTACTACATCTCGTAGCTGTCACATTAAATCCTCAATTTCTTGCTTACCAGAATGCTTGACTTTGGGAGGAGGGATTGGTCGAGAACCCGAGAATATTATCTACTTCGGTTAGTGTAAAAAAAAACGCAGGTAAACTACTATATTACAGTAAGTTTTCAGCAGCCCTCGTATATATTGCTAAAATGCTCGTCTCAAAGTAATCTATCTGAAAGTGTAGAATCAATTACCTCATATTTTCATGTCAATGAATTTCATACACGTTGCAGAATACATTGTCAATCGATTTTCTTTTAGCATAACCTGGTCATCGTTCTAGTTCATTTAACTAGGTTAATACCGTTTACCTTACTGCTAAAACAGTAATGCTAATATTAATTAAGTTTTTTATGAAAGATTTCAGCAGCAGACGTCAAAAAATATATTGACGAAATATTGAGTTTAGCAGAATTGAGTTTTAATTAAAATAAACCGATAACCCAAATAGTTGCGAATTTATATTATTACGGTCAAGAAATTTTCTAAAATTATATACCGCATGTGTCAAATATCATTAGGCACAGGGAATACGTATGAGTACATATGATGTATATGTATATGGAAAAGCCGATCCAATGCCGGCGAAGACCGCGACGGCCGGCAACGATTGTCTCCGATTGTTTCGCAAATACAAGTTAGCAGTAATCACTTGACCATCGACATAGGTACTTGTAATGCGTTCTAAAATAACATTTACGAATTGCAAGGGATTTGCTTTTCTTATTTCCTTCAGTAGATGCAGGAAATTTTTAAGCTGCGCTGCGTCGCATAAACGAAAGCGTAATTCTAATAAAATTAAGGAATAATCCTAATAAAATAAATAAAAAATGATTCTAAAAATTATAATAAATTATACAAGAGGTTCAAAAATTCCTCCTTGCACAGCGAGACATTGTCGTAAGCGGTCGTAGAAATTAGCTTTTATATTTGCTAACATGTCGGTCAGTTAATGAATTCGCAGCCTCAGTTATTTTTTCTCTCAAGGCAACTAGATTTTCTGCTCTACCAGTTTCATGAGAATAAACAATATTTTTTAGTTATCCCCACAAAAAGAAATCATTTGGAGATAGATCAGGAGATCGCGGTGGCCATTTAATGTTTCCTGTTCCAGTAATAAGACGGTCAGGAAAAGTATTTCCTAGAAATTCCTTTACCCTCACTGCATTATGTGCTGGACAGCCATCATGTTGAAACCAAACGATTTATTCCAATGTTATGAAAGGCGGGAAGTATTTGATTTTTCAGTAATTCGAGATACTTGTCGGCATTTAATATACCATCAATAAAATAGGGGCCTATAGAATAGTCACCTAAAATACCTGTCCAAACGTTTAGTTTTTGAGGATACTGAGTGCGATTTGCAAAATGGCGGTGTTGATTTTCCGAAGCCCAGTATCGAAGAACAGAGGGATTGTGCTTTCCGTGTAATGGAAAAGTTGATTCATCGGTGAAGAGAATGTTTTTAACGAAATTTTCATCTCGATGTATCTTTTCCATAACGTCTTGACAAAACTCCATTCTCAGGAAATTGTCCTCGGGAAATATTTCTTAAGTTTTCGAATATTTGAAATATTTTAAACCATTACGTTTCCAAATACACGAAATAGTTGTGTTACTTGTACCCAATTTCTCTGTAGCACTTCTAGTAGATCTCGTGTTATCAATTTCCACAATACTACAAATTAATACATCCCGCCGTTCTCTTTTCTCAATTTTTTGTGGTGATACCTCTCTTGGTTGGCATTTCGTACAGTTATTGAGACAGAAACATGTTTTAAATTTATTTATAATATTATAAATTGTTTGTCTACAAGGCACAGAACGGTCTGCAAAAGTCACAACATATATTTTAGATCATTGTTAACCCTAAGAAACTTCCAAATAAACTAATATAAGAAAACAAATTAAAATGTACTTTGTTAAACTGTATGTAAATTACATTACAAATGACATTGCAATTTGAGGATTAAGGATAACAAATGAGAGGATTAAGAGAAAAGGTCTTGACCGTAGTTCAGCCACATTATATACCTGCCTTAATTACAATTGTACCTATGCCCCCTGATTTATATTTCTCATACTAAACTGAAAATATAATTAAACTTTCCTTTGCTTTTAATTGTGCTTGGTTTAACTTTCATTTCATCTAAAGTGAAATAGGATATAATTAAATTAAGAAAAAAAATGTTAATATTAATATTTTAACACAATCTCAACGAAAATACTAAAATATTTTTTAAATAACAATAATAAGCACAAATTGGCATCACAGATGCAATTAGCCAATGTAGAGCTGGCGCTTTTCCTTTTGAAATTATGCCAACTCTAAAACGATTAATTTCCTTTTAAAGAGGAAGTCGAATGTTCTTTAAATCATTTACTTTGTGTATATTTTGGCAAATGAATTTACTTTGTATGGAAATTTATTCACAAAATAACTGCGAAATATCTCGCATTACGATTCTGGAAAATACATTGGTTAAGACAATTAAATTTTTATGTACAAGCAGTAAATATGCAAATTTTTCAGTAACAATCAATACTAGTTCTGATTTTTTAATATTTTCCCGATATTTCAAATCGTCAATAAAATACCACTAAAATTTGTTGAAATTCCAAATTGAACCCATCAAACTTTTTTAAATATCTAAATAAATATGAATATATAAAATTATGATGTCTTCAAACGTGATAAAATGCTTTAAATTGTTCAAAAGTATCTATATGTCTGCTAATCGGATGTCTCAGATTTTTTGTGTACAAACCACACATACACCACCACTCAATATTATCGTGTAATTTTAACATATGTATAGCATATCACAGGAAGACCTCGCACTCTTAGAACTGAACAAGCAATTAAAGCAGTAAAAGCGCGAATTAAGCGTAATCCACTAAGAAAACAAAAAGTGATGAGCCACGAAATGAAAATATTGACCCAATCGATGCTGCGCATCACAAATCAAGACCTTAGACGAAGAGCATATAAAAGATACACGGGACCTTTTCTTACCGATGATTTAAAAAGGAAACGGAAATATAAATGGCAACAACTTCTGACTCGATATGCGAATTAACAACATCAGCGAATCCATTTCACAGATGAAAAGATCTTCACTGTTGTAGAAGTTTTTAATAAACAAAATTACAAGATTTATGCTACATCATCAAAAAAAGCAACAAAAAAGTTGGTTCCAAGGGTGTAGAGAGGTCATCATCCCTCATCCGTAATGGTTTGGCGGGGAGTCAGTTACGAAGGAGTGACAAACATTCATTTTTGTGAAAAAGGGCTTAAAACCGCAGCAGTTGTGTATCGAGAAAATGTTTTGGAATGCGTTGTTAAACCATTGAAACAAAGAGGAAATCATCCTTCGTCCGTAATGGTTTAGTGGGGAGTCAGTTACGAAAGAGTGACAAACATTAATTTTTTGTGAAACAGGGGTTAAAACCTCAGCAGCCGTGTATCAGAAAAATCTTTTAAAATGCGTTGTTAAACTATTGAAACACACATTGTTTAACTGTGAATCATGGAAATTCCAACAAGATTCAGCGCCGGCCCATAAGGCCAGAACAACTCAACAGTGGCTTCAGAGCAAAGTACCGAATTTTATTTCTCCGAATGATTGGCCTTCTGCTAGTCCAGACCTCAATCCCTTAAACTGCAATTCTGATTTAAAGAATATGGTGTGCTCTAAAAGACATCCGAATTTGGAGCCTCTGAACCTATCCGTAAGGCACGTAGTCAAGAATTTCAAAATGGAGAACGTACGCGCTGCAATAGATGCATGGCCGGAGCGTCTGAAGTCATGTGTGGCAAATGGAGTTAATTTTGAATAATTTGTTTAAATATTTGTTACTTATTTATTAGTCAATAAATTCTGTAAAAATTGTTATGAAATCTTTTCTCATTCCATTTTTACAACTAAAAATTCATGTAGCAGTATTTATGATAGTACTAGGTAAGTAGGTATTGGCTAATGAGCGAGAAATCAAAATTATCTACAGAAAACTATTTCATTAAAAGCTATACGTAAACCTATATGGACACATGATATTCAATTATGAGCCACCACAGCGAATTCCAACTTAGCCATACTATAGCGTTTCCAAAATAAAATGCTACGTGTGATCGTTGGTGTTCCTTGGTAGATGCCAAACTCTGTGGTAACTTCGTGATTTCTTAATACCTCAATCGAAAAAGTGATTAACATACTTAGTCCTAAATATAGTGAGAGACTCACAAACCACTTTAATATAATAGAATTTTTTAAACAATGCATGCATGTCACTCCTTGAAGATGACATGACATTAAATATTGTTGCCGAATTCCTATTATGGTTAACGTACAAAAAATCCTGTAAATATTCATTCGAAATAAATGAAAGCATTAAAATACTTCTATTTCAACAAAATTTTAAATTAAATTGGGTAAATTTCAAGCATACAGTAAATTTGTACTATATCTATTGATCTATACTGTTCTAGTTAGTTTTCATTGATCCGACTAAATGTTTTCTTTTTTAAATAAATAAATAAGTATTATACAAAACTATTTTTAATAATATATAATATTATTAAAAATGGGGTGTGAAGAACACAATACAAGTTCATATGTATTTTTGAATGTATCTTCTCCAAAGACGTAGATACGTATTTCACATTTCTACATGATTATCAATACGCCCCTGTTGGAGAAGAGACACATTCAACAAAACATAACTACCTTGCTATTTCGCAGATATTATTAAGACAGAACGTGAAGGAATATTCAGCGCTGTCTATATAATAACCGCAGTACTAGCCGGGTGTTTTTTATAGTCGGTAACCACCGCATCTATAAAAAACTGTATTATCGTGTCTTCACTACTTGTCGGAGTGAACCGAATACGTATATAACAACATAATTTGAAACATACTTGAGTAGGTAAAACCTACCAATTTTGTATAATACAAAAGTATTTTTAAAAATATATATAATATTATTAAAAATGGGGTGTCAAGAACACAATACAAGTTCATATGTATTTTTGAATGTGTCTTCTCCAAAGAAGTAGATACGTATTTCACATTTCTACATGATTATCAATACGCCCCTGTTGGAGAAGAGACACATTCAACAAAACATAACTCCGCACTTTTAATAATATTATATATTATTAAAAATACTTTTGTATTATACAAAATTGGTTGGTTTTACCCACTCAAGTATGTTTCAAATTATGTTGTTAAATAAGTATTAATTTATAAGTATCTTCAATGTAAATATATATTAACGCATACATAACTTCCATTATTATTAATAGAATAATAAAATATAAATATTTTACATTATTGAGATGATATAATAGTGCCAAAGTAAATATAATAATATTACGAATAAATAATGGACAATGTAATATTATGAAAACAGAAAAGCATTTTCAGCGTCCACTAGTTCTAAAAAGAGTTGGGAAGAACAGCAAATAGCAACACAAGCGCGAAATGATATAATCATTTCGCGCTAATAAATCGTGCAGCGCTGTATATTTGGTCATCAGGCAGTAAAACACCCCCACAATTATTTAACGTTTAATGTGATATTAAAGTAATTCCTTAACGTATCACCAAGAAAATGTATTACAAATAGAGTTATTATTTTTCCCCACATTCCAGAGTCCTACTCAGTACAAGATAATATGTACAAATACTTTCAATATACATCGCGTATATATATATATATATCGACATAATGATATATGTGTGTATAACACCACAAGTTCTATCGCCTCGCGTCGAGATCTACGCTTAACTAAAATATAAACATCTGACCGGCACTACTATTACACGACCTAACACAATGCATACAACGAACCTGATTATCTATAAATTCGAAACCTTTCTCTTGTAACTGGGTGTCTCGTAAAAGAAAACAAAACTTTTCGTAAACATCTCTTAGAATAAGTAATTTCTTTGTTAAGACTTAAATCTTATCGGACTGCATATATTAACGAAAATGCTGAGTTGTAATTTCATACGAACACGTTTTCTTTATAAAACCTGATGTGTTTTAAACGTTCGGACGTATATATTAACTTATACTGAGTAGGATTCTGGAATGTGGGGAAAATCTGACAACTCTTATTATAAATATTCCAGAACTCATTATCGTACTACATTTTATATATAAATTAAATATAATATTAGGGGAATTGAACTATTACATTATATGTAAACGTCATACCAACGTTATTTGTAGGATGCATGCATTGCTTAAAAAATTCTACTATAGACTAATTGAATCGTAATATGTAAAAAGGGCTAAAGTCAATGGAGGAAAATATGTCAAAGAAAAGAAAAAGAAGCGAAGGCAATTACAGAAGAAATATTATTAAAAACGCTCGTGTACATGTTGAAAGTTATAAAATTAGTAAAGGAAATTTAATCGCGGCTGAAACTTTAGGAGCGCCATGCAGATAAAAAAATGATGGTTTGTTTAATTGTAGTTGTAGTTGCTAATAATCTCTTAACTTTATAGCTGCAAACGGAACTGTTTCAATAGAATATCACAAGAAGAGATACAGACTCTTTTTTCTAGATTTTATAATTTCCAATCTAAAAATAGATATATTTCTACTAGGGCTACTTAAGCAACAAACGATTAAGCAGCGTCGACGTAGGGAAGAAAAAACACAAACACAAAAAAAAAGAATGTAGTTTTAAATATAATGTAATTATGAAAGATGGAAGAAAATAGGTTTGTTACAATGCATTTTTATCGTTTTTTTGGTATATCCGAAAAACGAGTAAAACATATTAGACAACATAGCGTTCAAGATCAGTCCCCAAAGGATATGAGAGATAAAGCATCCAGTAGAAGCGCATTTTCCGAGCAAATTAGATTATGTCCTCAGGAACAAATTTCGTCGCTTCCTGTCAAGCAAAGTCATTATAGTGGAATGGAAGTTAGATATCTTGGTTCTGACTTGAATTTAACAATTATGTATGCACTGTTCAAAGAACGTTATTTCAATATTGAAGTAAGCTATTATTATTACTGTAAATTCTTCAATTAGAACTTTAAACTCTCATTTGGCAGACCTCAAGTCAATGTCTGTTCTATTTGTGAGTAACTAAATATTAAAATCAGGCATTTGAGTGAGAACGTAAAGCGAGTAACAGCCGGAGAACTTATAATTCACAAGCGAAGGAACAAACAATTTTACTCAGCACTAAAAGGACATTCTGAAGACAAAAACGACCACCTGTTATCTCTTTGTTTTGATTATATGCAAAACCTACAGTTACCAATTATACCAGCCAGAGAAGTATTTTACTGTAGAACTTAGAAGTATATTACTGTTACTTACGGATAATAAGCGTTTTAAGAAAATTGAACACTACTTTCCCCTACCAGGCACCTATTTTTGCCTTGTGGGCGGGAATTCTCAATGATAAAGCGAAATTTGAAACGACATGATCGAATTTTTAGTACCCATGCAGTTACAGAGCTGTTAATAACTAGTTCTAAAGAAAGAAAATTTACAGTTAAAGAGGTACACTCCGACGAAATATTTTCATTTAGGAATCACTGGCCAAAATATTACAAAAGAATATGTACCTCAGAAGAAACATCCAAAGGTGGGATATCTAGAAAATACAAATAAACTTTAACTTAGGCAACTTCAGCCATTTCCAGAATTCCTCGGAAAAAATGGTGTCGTCACCTGTATGACCTATATTAATAGCTTCATAAAACATTCTTTCGCATTAAAATACCTTGAGAAAACCTCTCCTGTTACACCTGTTCAGCTTGCTTACCCATCCGGAAAAGTTCCACTTAAGAAGAAAAAGATTGAAGGCATCAGAAAATGTGTCAGTATAAGCATTTCTATGAAGAATTACTAATGTGGCCAACTACAAGCAGAGGAGATTCTGATGGTTAATGAATGTATCATTAATTACTATACTACTAATACTAAATTGTGGATTTATAATGCTAGATAAAAGCTTTTTTTACCACTTTTCACCAATTTGTTGTTCTGTGTAAAAAGGGCTAGTCAGATTTTTAAAAAAATGATTCTGAAAGAAGAAAGGTATTATATTGCATGCAAGAGTGGGTTTTGTTTGCTAGGGAGAAGACAACAACTAACAATGTTGCCAAATTTCATTGCATTATAACAGAGATTCTTTCAAAACGTTTCCTCTAATTTTCTTAAAATTTGGTTTCGCTGACTACAGACCTTTATGCATATCACGATTCAATTGATTAATAACTGCGCATAAATTGAACTAAAACTACAATAATAAATATAAGTTAATATAGAAAAACTGAGAAGAATCCAAAGAAATTAAAAAATGGCAACTATAAAAACTCCAACAAATATGGTAAAAGATTATGGAAAGTTACCATAAGGAAAACCAAATACCATAATTAATAATTCTGTTTTAACATTTAATTAATTGACATTACTGGAATAGTGGATCAGAGCACTACTTGAAAATTTGTTCCCAAAGGTCTCTTCAAATAGCAGAATAGTAAAAAATTGAGACATCCGATAATAGCATGATATGACAAATAAAAATAAACGAATTAATATCCTTACATTACGATGTGAACATGGTATTTGATGAAGAATCAGCCGAGTCGTATATTTTCGAGGCACTTCGGTTTAAACGAGAAACGTATTTGATAGCGCAACAGGCATTTATAAGTATTATTTGTAGTTAAAAGAAGCACATGACCATAAAACACTTTAGTTTATATTAACAAATTGGTGTTTGCAATTATTATATATTTATTTGTATATTATCGTCCTGTAACGAAAAAATGTGGTCACTAAAAATTAGGACATAATATAAAGCTGAAGTAACTTTTATCTTCATAATGTTAAAAAATATTCCAACTATGAACGGTTAGCATAGAAGTTTTGCAAGAAGTATCATAAATAAAGTATGTTGGAAAGTTAGTTGTTTTCTTTACTCTATCAATACATTACACTAAATGTAAAGCTATCTTAACAGACCTTAGTATATACTAGAGCACTGTGATAGTGAATTACTAGTTTTTAATAGTTTTTAAATTGCAAATATACGCTTGGCTCGTTGGGCTGGACGATTACAGTAATTCCGTTACCGAAAAATCGTAAAAACTACAAAAATTTTATATGCAAAATAAACTAAATGTAAACCCGAAATACGGGGAACTCATAAGGCAACAATTCTCAAGAAATTATTAATTTAGGTTAAGAACCATCGTTCTAATCCAACCATACTCGACAAACGAAACGTTTCCATTGTGTACTTAACTGACTATAGCTGACATTCTTCAGAAAGCTATTGTTGGAGCAGCAATTATTTGTCATTTATGTATATCAGTGATTCTTAATCTGTCAGTTGAGAATGTCTGTTATAATGGGTACGTTTAGATTTAACAAGTTTAAATTAGTATTAATAATAAATAGAATTTGATGAATACCGTGAATTTTTAATTATAAGAATCAATTATTATTTTTAGGAGGGTGCTTTTCAAGAGAGAGTGATTTTTCCATGAAATTCTTACTTTAGGGTTAAAAAATTATTTTATTTTGCAATATAATTCTAGCTTAGCGATTTCCAAATTTTTTTGCTAGCCAGAAATTTCTGGAATTTGAATGTAGCGCGCGAAGAGATGGTAGTGCAGCTCTATAGCGCTAGATGGTGTGAGCTATGTATATACTAAGTCAGTCTGTCAAACGGCACTTTGCTAGGTGATGACAAACAGTTTTTGTGTTTATATCTGTTGAGGTCTGTTTGAATTATTCTGTGACACTAAAATGTCTGATATCAAAGAGCGAAGAACGTGAATTAAATTCTACTTCTAACTTAATGAAACGGCAGCGGAAACTCTGAAAATGCTTAAACAAGCGTTTGGTGAGGATGCATTAGGCCAGACGTAGTGGAAGTGTGTCGGTTGATGATGATGGGCGTTCCTGTCGTCCATCAACGGAAAACACGCCACAAAATGTGACTAAATGCTATCCCGCAAGAAAAAAGGAGACAATACATGACATTTGTAACATGAGGCCTATTGCTTCGAAGTTTGTGCCAAGGTTACTCAACATTGAACAAAAATGGCACCGTGTATGCACAGAGCTGAAAGAAGCTGCCGAAAGGGATGCGAACTACCAGAATCATTCCTCGCGACGAATCATAGGTGTACGGGAATGATCCGGAAACAAGCCAGCAGTCATCGCAATGAAACACACAACCGTCACCACGACTGAAGAAAGCACAGCAAGTTTGAAGCCGATGGCATCGTGCACAAAGAATTTCTCCCAGCAGGTAGAACAGTTAATAAACCATTTTATTGCCATCTCTTCATACTGGCGTCGTACACAAAGAATTTCTCCCAGCAGGTAAAACAGTTAACAAACGATTTTATTGCCATGTTCTTCGTCAACTAAGAGAAAACATTCGACGCAAGCGGTCTGCCAATTGGGGTAACAACTCGTGAATCTTACACCACAGCAATGCACCAACCCACATGTCACTTGTTCTGCGTATGTTTCTATCTTCAACGAAGACGGTTCTTACTCCCCAGCTCTTGCACCTCGTGACTTCTTATTATTTCCGAAGTGGAACTGAAGCTCGAGGGGCGCCATTTTGAGATGATTGGGGAGATCCAGACAAAATCGCAGGCAGTGTTGAACACGTTAACACACAGACTTCCAGCACTGCTTCCAGTCATGGACAAGTCGCTGAGATTGGGGTATTCATGCGGAAAGAGAATACTTTGAAGGAAATAGTAGTGAAGAATTTATTGTTTTTTTTTTTCATTTTCCGAGAATTTCTGGCTAGCACCTCTTCATTTGTTCGAAATCTCTTTACATCAAGGCATTTTTTCAAGTTTAGAAACTAGCAAAAATCACTCAAAACCAAAACTGTGATAAGGTAGCAATTAGTATCCTAATTCGGCAAACTTAGGGTTTGCGATGAATGAGATTGATCAAAACATTTTTGCTGAATAGATGCTGTCGTTTTTTCTTCAATTCGGCGTCGATATGTGTTACTGCATCAGCAAAATATTGGCCAGTTATTGTACTTTGTGTAAATAGTCAATAAGGATTGTTCCTTTGGACTAATCTTTGGAGCTTCTAAAAAGCTATGGCCATAATCTTATTGATCGAGAAAACGATTCCTGTCTTATTCACAGCACGTTCGTCAGGAGAAATTCATTGTTTCGACTGTGTTTCTGTCTCTGGAGTATAATTATGCATCCAGGTTTCACCTATGGTGACATATCAACGAACAAATTTTCTCGTATGTCATTTGAACTTAACTATACAGTCATTTGAAATTATAACACGAGTTCGCCTTTGATGTGAACAGCAAGCAAACGCGATACTCATCCTGCAATTATATTTTTCATATTTCAATATCGATGCAAAATATTGTGCGCCCATTCGATTGAGATGTTTATGAGAACATTTATATCACATTTTTTTTATTCGCTCAGCGCCCCTTTATAATATGGACGTCGTCAGTCATCTCTGGAGAAGTTACTTACTTAAATGACTACCCCGAACTTACTTTAAACAATTGTAAAAACTTATCTACCTTAGAGATTTAGGCGAAACTTTGACAGTAAGGTTCTAAAACATGGCTGAAGTTACCAATATACACGTAATGGCATAAGCATTGCCAACGTTTGCAAAAACTCTCCCCTTAAATCGCCCTCGTATATACAGAAATTCTCCAGTTACACATATTAATAATATGCTTTATAATTCAATCTTTATTCCAATGACACTTTAAAAAATGGTAATCTATAATAATAAGGAAATATTTGTTCTAAGAATAAGGACTTTTAATAAAGAAACAATTATTTTCAATATTACAATTACTCAAGAGATCGAAATTAACACAAAACAATAAAGTTTCAGTATTTTAGTTTAATAACAGGAATTTCAAAACTCCATATATTCATTTGATATACTATTTAAGTTCTTAGAAAGAAAAGCGTCTAAGTTATTGTTTCAATTTATCTCCGATCTTTCCTGAAATTGAATTGAAGTTGGATTGCTATTGAAATTACAAGATATATAAGAAACGTCTCTTTTCAGGGAAGAAACTCTATTTCAATTGCATTACTTCCACAAAACGAGAGAACGAGTAATATTCCAGATCATTTGAACAAACTTTATAAATCTAATTCGATTTTTGTATGTTCTGGCTAAACCAATATTGCTGTAATATGCACATAATTTTTTAAGCAGTCTAATTAGCATCAAATACATTGTTACGAAGATTTACGTACAAGTTTAGAATTGTTATAATATTCTCGTTCATTATCTAGTAAATATACTACGTGTCCTTGAAAGAAAAAACAACGTACAAAAAATGTAAAGATGTAATTATGTAGAATGTGAATCCAAATATTTTCTTCCGCAAATTCCTTCAAAGACGCGAGAAAGAAAATGACAAAGATATTTCAAAAATATTTGTCTGCCACTGCATTTTGTTCCAACTATAGCTAAGAGTTTATAAATGATTCACAGCTGATATATTCGTACGTAATTATATTCAAGGTTTTTGAACTCTAAGCATACAAAGCTTTTATAACATCGAGAGCTGTCTAAACAATGTTATCTTATAGAGTTTTTATAAACATAAACATTGCGGCGTATGGTTGCCTGTAAAGACAATCTGAATCCATAGGCGCCACATAATACAATTTTTAGGAGGTTTTTAATTTTGGAGTTCGCGTCATAATTAACTTACAATTTTTTGGATTCATATTCTATATATTGCCTTTTCCCCATTTCTTATATATTGTCTGTTTCTTTCTAGGACACCTGTATATGTAATGGTCCTACAGTTGTCTTTTTTTACAATAAATATAGTTATCTATTCCCTATTTATAAAGCATTTTTTAACATCCACGATATATTAAAATTTTAATTAATATTATTAAATAATAATTAAATACAAGAAAGAGTTCTTATGAAAGGTAGACTAAGAGTGAAGTGAAATGATGAAATTATAAGGAAAAAAGACTGGAGATTGGAGCAACGTAATAGAATTCGTAAAGAATATAGTCCATGGGAGAAACAGGATATTTTTTTATCCTGTTTTTCACTCGGTGTGGCAAATCTGGCTCGATATTGGCACTTGCCGGTAATCCGATATAAATTATAAATGGATTAGTAAAAAATTACTAGAAAAGATTATGTTTCACATAAAGCTGTCGGTAAAGTGACAAGATCTAACGAACGAAGCATAACCATAGTGTGATGACTCATCCTACGACACGTAGCGCGTCATACTCACTAGAATTTTCTTGATCGTTCTGCCCGCGTCGGGAACATATGAACGACGATATATAAGCCGCGTCGAAGAAGGGATGGACAGACATTCAATACCCAAGTCTCGCGAAGTATACATAAATATAGTTACATAAATATAAAATACATAAATGTACTTATTGTTGTTAATAGTTAGTTATACGTTTTAATATTAATATAGTGTGTGTGTCTAAAGTTATTGTTAGTTTTATTTAAGAACCCGAAAAGACAAACGTTACAGTGGTATTCAGGTGTGGACTAATTAATAAATAATAAACTAAGTAGACAATTAAGTGTTAATTAAGTATTCGTTTAAATAAATATACAGTGCGGAAAGACGTTATTTTAAATATCGTGATGGCCAACAGAATGAAACTGGCGGAATTAAAAGTGTCCGAGTTAAAACGAGAATTAGAAGAGAGGGATGAGGATACAACTGGCAAAAAGTCGATCCTCCAGCAACGGCTTCGCAATGTGTTGATCCAAGAAGGCGAGGATCCAGAGAAGTATGTCTTTCAAGTTCCAGGCGGAGATGCTGACGTGAATTCGCTGTTTATGAAACTAGAACAAAGACTAATAGATAATTCGCAAACCTTGGAACAGCGTCTAATAGATTCACAAACTCAAATGCAACAAATGGAGCAGAAGAACCTGGAAACTTCTGGAAACTTAGCGAAAACTCTAGAACAAATGGAACAGAAGAATCTGGATAGTGCTAAAAATATGGAACAAAGACTAATAGATAATTCGCAAACCTTGGAACAGCGTCTAATAGAGTCACAAACTCAAATGCAACAAATGGAGCAGAAGAACCTGGAAACTTCTGGAAACTTAGCGAAAACTCTAGAACAAATGGAACAGAAGAATCTGGACAGTGTGAAAAGTTTGGAACAACGATTGATAGACAATTCGCAAACTTTGGAACAGCGTCTAATAGATTCGCAAGCACAGATGGAAGAAAGAAACCTAGAAACCGCTAGAATTCTCGAGAAAAATCTGGAAAAGAAATTACTAGAAAATTCTATAAACTTCGAAAAAGTTCTAGAACAGCGACTAGTGGAAAAATCAGAAGCGTTAAAAGAAGAGGTTTTCACAGCTGTAGAAGAGAAAATTGGAGAACATTCTAGACTTTTAGACGCAATAATGATTGAGATGAAATTACCCGCTGCCATGAGTCATTCTGATCCCAGGCAGGTCAACGAAGAAGTCATACCGCGGCCCATCGAAATAAAAGAAGAACTTGTGGCTATTTCAAGGACCAGAATCAAGCCACCAACCTTTGATGGAAAGACGTCATGGGCAACTTACCTGACGCAATTCGAAGCGGCCGCAGAAGCAAACGCATGGTCTTCTGCCGAGAAGGCGACTGCTTTAGTCATAGCATTGAGGGGTGATGCTAGTGATATTTTGCAGACATTGCCTCCTGAGGAACGTAAAGATTATTCTCAACTCATTAAACGCTTGGAGATGAGATATGGCCATGCGCATTTGGAGCAAGTATACCATACCCAACTGAAGAATCGATCACAGAAGAAAGGCGAGAATCTTCAGGAATTTGAGGCAGATATTGCTCGTCTAGTTCGACTTGCATATCCGATGGCACCAGATAATTTCATGGAACACCTAGCGGTCCAGACATTCATAGATGGTCTCCGGGATATTGATACGCAGCAAGCATTAAGGTTGGCAAGACCGAAAACCTTGATCGATGCTTTGGCGCACGCGCTTGAGTTTGAGACTGCAAAGCAAGCCTCTCGGAACCATGCTCGTGTCTGCACTGTTGACAAGCAGGAAAATGAGGAGTTCATGGAGCAGGTGGTTAGTAGAGTTCTAAACCAGATCAAATCAAATAAAAGAGTACTGCGATGCTGGAATTGTGGAGAGATTGGTCACGTTCAGAATAAATGTGGTAAAAGGACCAAGAAAGAAGCCGCCGAGAATCCGCAAGTCCCAAGGGCTGCCCAAATCGCATCCTTACAACATCAAACCAATGGCATGTACGTGGATGCTATTATGGAAAGAAGGACCTATGCTTGCTTGCTAGATACTGGATCGACGAAAACCATTGTACGACCCGATTTAATATCCAGGAATAAAGAATTACTTTCTAGCAAATGGAGACTTAGGACAGCTACTGGAGAAGCAGCTTCTCTGGAAGGTGAAGTAGATGTCAACTTTATCATAGGACCAACATCAATCCGACATCGTGTTCTCGTAGCCGACATAGAAGAACAAATAATCTTGGGATTAGACATCATGAACACCTACGGCTTCCAGTTGAACATGAAAGAAGGCACTTTAAAAATAAACAATGAGGAATTGTTTCTTCATGGGAAAGATTGTGGGAATGTACAAGTAATTACAGCAGAGAATGTTGTTCTGGATGCAAGAAGTGAGACATTTTTGACGGCGTGTATGGAAGGTGATTATTTGGACGGAAATGTTACAATATTGGAACCAAAGGCAGATGATGATGAGGTGGGCCGAGGAATAGTAGTTGCCAAAATGCTGGTTAAGACTCAGAAGACTGTACCGATAAGGGTAATGAATGTGAACCATTACCCTGTTTCATTGAAGAAGGGTACTATTCTGGGGTGGTGTTCGCCAGTGTCGGCCGTCGTTCATCGCATAGAGGCGAGGAAGAATGGATTCGTGCAGGTTCCTGAGAAATTGTCCAAGATAATCGACTCCGCCTGTCAAGGATTGAGCAAGAAGGAACAAAGTCAAGTTAAGGATTTAATCAAACATTATGAAGACGTCTTTGAAACTGAAACTGGTACGAAAGGAAGAACCAATATTGTAATGCACAAAATAAATACCAGCGATGCAAGTCCAATTCGACAAGGACCAAGGAGGTTACCTCTGGCAAAACGTGAGGAAGCCAAGCAAATTATACAAGATATGGAAGGCCAAGGAGTAATTGAACCATCGAATAGTCCATGGGCTTCACCAGTGGTCCTTGTCAGGAAGAAGGATGGATCTACCAGATTCTGTGTGGACTATCGTCGTTTAAATAGTGTGACCAAAAAGGACAGCTATCCTCTCCCAAGAATAGACGATACGCTAGACACCTTGGCAGGAGCAAAATGGTTCTCCACTCTCGACTTAAAGAGCGGTTATTGGCAAGTGGGAATGGATCCCAATGACAAAGAGAAGACTGCCTTCAGTTTAGGTACAGGACTCTGGCAATTTACAGTCATGCCATTTGGACTGTGTAACGCCCCAGCTACTTTTGAGCGACTCATGGACACTGTACTGAGGGGACTGTCTTGGAATACCTGCCTGGTATATCTCGATGATGTGATTGTGGTAGGGAAGACCTTTGAAGATCACATGAAAAATTTGGAAGTAGTCTTCCAGAGGTTGCGAGATGCCAACCTGAGATTAAGTCCAAAGAAGTGTCACCTTTTCCGCAAGGAGGTAAATTACCTTGGACATGTGGTTTCCGGAAAAGGAATTGCTGTGGATCCAGAAAAAGTAAAAGCTGTGGAAAAATGGCCGGTACCCAAAGACAAACATCAGCTAAGAAGTTTTTTGGGATTATGCACATATTATCGACGCTACGTTCCTGGATTCTCCAACATTGCAAAACCACTTACTCGCCTAACAGAAAATCGAGCATTCATTTGGAACAACGAATGCCAAGCGGCCTTTGAGTTGTTAAAAGGTACGTTGATCAGTGCACCTGTTTTAAACTATCCATTGCCATCTGGGAGGTTTGTTTTGGATACGGATGCCAGTAACGTCGGGATTGGTGGCGTGCTCTCTCAAATCCAAGATGGACAAGAAAAGGTCATTGGATACTTCAGCAAGACCCTGTCCAAACCGGAGAGGAACTACTGCGTAACCAGGAGAGAACTATTGGCAGTAGTTAAGACCATTGAGCACTTTTACAAGTACCTGTATGGGCAGAAGTTCCTGATCCGCACTGATCATGCCGCCTTAAAGTGGCTCTTGCAATTTAAGAATCCAGAGGGTCAAGTAGCTAGATGGATTGAGAGGCTACAGGAGTATGACTTTGTTATTGAACACAGAGCAGGCCTCAAACATCAAAATGCAGATGCCCTTTCCAGAAGGCCCTGTCCAGAAGACTGTCGATACTGCAACAGAATCGAAGACAAATCGGCCAACGCTCTTCGAACCACCGTTGTTGATGACCAATGGCAACCTGACAATTTGCGCGCAGATCAAGAAGCTGATCCGGATCTTGCAGTCCTCAGGGCTTGGAAAAGAAATGGGCAAAGACCGACCTGGCAAGAAATCGCTCCCCATTCACGAGAATTGAAGTCATACTGGGCACAATGGGATTCCATAACCATGGATGACGATCTCCTGAGACGTGAGGTCGAAAATTACGATGGAAGTGAGCGCAAGATACAAATGGTGGTTCCCAAGAAAAGAATACCAGAGGTATTGCGAGAACTCCATAATGGTGCTTCTGGGGGACATTTTGGAGTCCATAAAACACTGGAGAAGGTGCGCCAGAGATTTTACTGGGTGAATTGTTCACGAGATGTGAAAGAATGGTGCCGAAAGTGTGCAAATTGCGCTGGAAGCAATGGTCCCCAGAGGCGTCGACGTGCACCCATGCGGCAATACAATGTAGGAAGCCCATTTGAAAGGATCGCCATAGACGCCGCCGGTCCTTTTCCAGAAAGCGACAAAGGAAATAAATACATAATAGTGGTCATGGATTACTTTACCAAATGGGTTGAAGCATATGCTCTACCAAATCAAGAAGCTGGAACTGTAGCAGACGTGATTGTGAAGGAGTTAGTCAGCCGTTTTGGTGTACCCTTGGAACTTCATTCCGATCAAGGGCGGAATTTCGAGTCCAGTCTATTCGAAAAGATGTGTGGACTTTTGGGCATACGGAAGACGAGAACAACTCCCTTGCATCCACAATCAGATGGCATGGTAGAGCGAATGAACAAGACCATGATCAGACACTTATCCAAAGTGGTCTCCGAACACCAGAGAGATTGGGACGAACATTTACCATTATTTCTAATGGCGTATCGGGCCGCCGTTCAAGAGACAACTGGCCAATCACCAGCAAACGTGCTATTCGGGAGGGAACTCCGATTGCCCTGTGATTTAAAGTTTGGGAGCAAGCCTGGTGAAGATCTTGCCGGAGAAGATTATGTCAGCACGCTCAGACGACGACTAGATAATATACATGAACAAGTCAGACACAATATCCAAGATGCTAGTGACAGAATGAAGGAGAGCTATGACATCAACGCCGAGAAGAGTGGTTACCATGAAGGCGATCGGGTTTGGCTATATAATCCACAACGCCGACGGGGCCTATCCCCAAAACTCCAAAAGAATTGGGAGGGGCCATTCGAGGTGTTGAAGCGGATCAACGATGTAATATACCGCATCAGGCGAACACCTCACACTAAGCCAAGAGTCGTACATTTTAATCGATTAGCCCCATACTCTGGAGACAATGACGAAACCGTTGACTTGCGCCGATTGGATAGCCAATACCATGAACTAACCTTCGAAGACTTTATGCAAGAGTATTCTGGTTCGAGAAAAGCTCGATTTGGGGTAACCATCGAGAAACAGCAGGATTTGTTCACGGTGCCGCCAGACTACGCGCTTGCTCATTGCGTAGCCCGAGATCTACGAATGGCCAAAGGAATTGCCTGGGAATTTAAAGAGAGATTTGGCAGAATCGAAAAGCTAAGGCAGCAGGGACCAGCAATTGGGAAGAGTCTCCAAATAATAAATGAAGGACAGTCCATATTTTATTTGGTCACGAAAGAACTGTCGAGCCTAAAGCCAACCTATCGAGCCTTATGGGAGACCCTGGCCCACTTACGCGAACAAATGTTGCAGCAAGACATTCTGAAATTAGCAGTTCCAAAATTGGGTTGTGGATTGGACCGCCTGGACTGGAGAATTGTAAGGAGCATGTTGGAAGTAATCTTCCGACATACTGGTATGGAAATTCTGGTATGCAGTTACCGGCTTGAATATTCCTGTCCATCCAGGCAAGATAAGACCGTGGACTGTTATTTAGATATGACGTCACGATGTAACAAAGGCCCTACCTGTCGATTTCGCCATGGGTTGAGGAACCAAAACTTGACATGTTTCGGGACGAAACTTCATTCTTAAGAAGGGGGCAATGTGATGACTCATCCTACGACACGTAGCGCGTCATACTCACTAGAATTTTCTTGATCGTTCTGCCCGCGTCGGGAACATATGAACGACGATATATAAGCCGCGTCGAAGAAGGGATGGACAGACATTCAATACCCAAGTCTCGCGAAGTATACATAAATATAGTTACATAAATATAAAATACATAAATGTACTTATTGTTGTTAATAGTTAGTTATACGTTTTAATATTAATATAGTGTGTGTGTCTAAAGTTATTGTTAGTTTTATTTAAGAACCCGAAAAGACAAACGTTACAATAGCTTTAATTGGCGGAGCATGTTACTAAAACGTACGAGTATAAACACGAATTAGAGAAGTTAATGCAGTATGGATGGAAGCGATATGCATTATGGAGTTCTTACGTGGGCTTACTTCAGTTCGAACTTCGAACAGACACGCTGCTACCTTCGTTGCTTAATTCGAATTAAGGGTGAAGGGAGCACCCAATGGCAATGGTATTCGTACGACGTCATTTTCCTGACGTCTACTCGGGTCGGGGATTGGTGGTGTAGACAGTGTTTACCGAATCAAATTGCAGCGTATTTTCGTTGCGGTTCATGTTATTTGATTTCATAGACTGTGTATTCATGATGAGTCTCACATGTATTTGGTATGTAAATATCGTTAGCTCGTTGAACACTAATCGCACGGGCTTCTTGAGGACGATGTTACGCAGACATCGGGAAGCAGTACAAAGACCACCGTTTCATGGAGCTTCCCACAGTTCAATTTGAACAACGCCAGGAACTCCGTCCTTTTACTAATTCGAATAAACATTGTAGTTTGAAAAAGTTCTATGTATAGGACCGAAACGTCACTCTAAATCAAATAATGTTAAATTACCTGGCCGCTACTCCCAAGGAAACACTTTTATGTTTTATCTTGTATTATAATTACGGCCAAGAAAAACTAAGAAATTTCTTCTAATATATATTATACTGGTACACTTAGGTACCATTTCCAAAAGTAACTATTTACGTATTTACAAGTATATTAAGTTGGCGCGTGGACGGCTAAGTTCGAGCAGGATTAGAAGTAGTGCGGAGATTTGTATTTGGTTTTACATCAAATTGCAAGATACCATAGGCGGCAATGTCAGATAATTCTAACCTCTTCGAAAAAAAACATAATTAAACAGTTTAAAAAAACATAAAACACGAAATTTGATATAAATAATGAGATTTTAATGTATAAACAGGCTTTTAAGAATATTTTTAGAAACATCGTAACAAAATCTGTAAGTCTCATAAGTCGGGAAAGTACAAAATGCAATTCTGAAGTCGCGCGTAGCTTACGATTTCTTATAAACTCTAAGGATGTATCTTAATGAATCGTACAATAAATACTTTTAAATTATCTGAAATACACTTCCAGCAGTTATTTCGTTTAGACAAAAGGTGTGCTACCAATTTAATTAATACTTTGGGAGCAGTTATTGACTTGCATGGCCATATTCCACTGCATCTGAAGGTGATTATTACTGTATTTATAATTTTAGAAATTTTCTGTATATATCTGTCTTCAATTTTAGGTTTCAACAACATTACATTTTACATCCACAGGATCCTTTCAAAATCCAGTAGGTTGTAATTCTTGGATAGCACTAAGCCAAACATCAGTATATCGAATATTAAATGAAATTTGTTCTGTGATAGCTGAACATTTGTTTCCTAATTATGTGCAGTTTCCAACAACAGCACATATGATAAATAAAATGAAAAGAGGTTAAAAAATTAGTTGACCATATAATGTTTTATGAAATATATCTCTATTGTAGTTTATGAAAAATGGGGTGCTCGAGGAGATGTGGGTGTAATTGACGGAACTCATGTTGAGATACCTGCTCCCCAGTAAATGATGTGTATCACCCAGCGTATGTATATATTAACAGAAAACGAAGATATTCTATAAATGTAAGGCTTGTAAGTAAACATTATGTGTATAAATATATATTGATATAGTGAATGGTAAAATATCACATTAAGGGCTAATTCTAAATATATTTCATCTTTAGATTGTAAATTCCAATTGCAAGATAATTGGATGTAGTGCATGAAATCTAGGATCAGTGCATTATGCTGCTACATGGCAAACAAGTAATATTAGAAATTACTTAAGAGAGCAATACGAACATGGGGATACCTTAACATATTTAATAGGTAAACAGTTGCATAAATGCACATATACTGAACTGTGTATTTATTTTCAATTCCAAACAGGGGATAGTGGTTATCCTCTTGAGCCGTGGTTTTTCACACCGTTTGCTAATGTACAAGAAGGCACAATCGAAGCAAATTTCAATAAACACTTAAACAAAACCAGAAACGTTATACAGATAACAAATGATGTGCTATAGGGCAGATTTAGGTGTCTTTCTAGACATATGGTTTTGTTATACCATCCAACTAGAGCAGCAAGGAGCAAAAATTATTCATACACGTTGTGTACCTATTTCCTAATATTGCAATAAATGTTGGAATACCAATACAAGGTTACGAAATTGAATACAGAGAAAATGATGTTAATAATGGTAAGTCCGTTGTAGATAAAGAAAAATAAAACATCACTGTTTGCAGTAACAATGAATGTAACTAATGCTTTACTTGTTTGCAGATGCTGTTGCTATTAACAATGTGTTACTAGTAGAACGAACTGCACGAAATGCATATATTGAAAATAATTTACCTTCATTATGTATAGGCACTCATTTAAATGTATAGACAAATATATACTCATTAATTTTATATACATGGTAATTTTATTTTATCTCTGTATTATAGTACAACGTAAATATTAACAATTACAACATTATGGTTTCTTACAAAATAATTTGAAACATACATGAGTGGGTAAAAACCACACCAATTTGTATAATACAAAAGTATTTTTAATAATATAAAATATTATTAAAAATGGGGTGTGAAGAACACAATACAAGTTATATATTTGTGAATGTATCTCCTCTCCAGAGACGCAGATACGTATTTCACCTTTCTACAGGATCGTCGGTACGCCCCTGCTGGAGAAGAGATACATTCAACCAAACATAACTACCTTGCTATCAACCAGAAATTATTAAGACAGAGCGTGAAAGAATATTCAGCGCTGTCTACCCACTCATGTATGTTTCAAATTATTTTGTTATATACGCATTCGGTTCGCCCGACAAGTAGTGAAGACACGATAATACAGTTTTTTATAGATATGGTTGTTACCATCTATAGAAACACGTTGCTTAGTTCGGCAGTTATTATGTAGACAGCACTGAATATTCTTTCACGCTCTGTCTTAATAATTTCTGGTTGATAGCAAGGTAGTTATGTTTGGTTGAATGTATCTCTTCTCCAGCAGGGGCGTACCGACGATCCTGTAGAAAGGTGAAATACGTATCTGCGTCTCTGGAGAGGAGATACATTCACAAATATATAACTTGTATTGTGTTCTTCACACCCCATTTTTAATAATATTTTATATTATTAAAAATACTTTTATATTATTGTTTCTCTTGGAATTCAAAAGTAGGATTTTGGAACGAATACTTAGCTATTTCAAATTTTAATAATGTGATTCGATTTGTTTTGGTGATTGCTTTCAAGTACGCATCTCCTACTTCTTTGAGTATAGTTTGTATATTCTCAGCTTTTTTGCTCAGATTTAGCAATTCTTCGGCTAATGCAGTTAAAGTTTTGTTCTATTGCTAGTGCCATAGATAACCTTAATAGAAAGGAAATATAATGTTAAATTTCGAGAATAGATTAGAGCCAACTGAGCAGTTGGGGTATAACTATATTTAAAAGGCATATATAGACGATTTATTTAGATTTTAAATGATGTGTTAGACTTTTACCACTTTAACTTGAAATACAACTTAAACCGCGCAATCACTATAATTTAAGTTGTATTTAAAGCTGTAGTGAAAGAATTACAAGTCAACCAAATTACGAATATTTGCAATGTTTTTTAACTTCTTTGAAATATATTTCTTAAAAAATATTACATATGCATCTTCAACCAAACAATTATAAAAACTTTGTTTATATATTATTTCTGACAATAAAGATTTTGTGTGACTATATATACTTGTATTCACGAGGTGAATAAATTAACATTAATATAGTTCAATCCTTTTGTTGCACTGTACTCTTTCATTGTCGTAAATTTTAAATGACTGTCATCTGTATTTCTCGTGTATATGTTATCTATGCAGACATCACATATCATTTTATCTATTCTTTTTGTGACAAAACCAGCCACGTAAGTAGCAATATTTTCTTCTAATTTTGTGGTAGAGAGATTCATAGGTGATGGTGATATTTGGATCTTTTTTGTTTCCTTCACATCTTTGCTAACTGTCTTTAAACAATAAAATTATAATTATTTATATGTAATTAAAATATCATCAAAAAGTAGTATCATTATTATTGCTATAAGATATTAAACTACTTGAACAAATTTTTCCAGTGTTAAGAAAATAACAGTATTATTTTTGCAGTTGCTGCCCACCGAGTGTTTTATTGTAAAATTTTGAAAGTAAAATGGTATAAATGCTGCAGCAGTAGAGTTCGTAAGTCGTCCTCCTTTTTATACTTTTGTTTATAAAAATAATTATTAAAAACTACTTCTCGCGTTTGAGCGTGTATCACTTTATGATCCCCTAGCAAAGACATTATGTTCCGTCTATCGTCAATGACAAATGTATTTTGACAATTACTTGAGTAGTCGTGGTGGACGTTTTTAAAAACAGCTTCTGCGCACCCCCTTCTCGCGCCAACTTAATTGGCGTTATATACTACTTTCTATTTAAAAATTTCCTCTAATATAATTAATTTCTATATTAGCTTTTCTATATTTTAATTATCAATTTTATTAAAAACTATTTCAAATATTTATAACCGTTCGCAACTATGTTTATGGCGTACAGGTAAATATCAAAGAAAAAAGACGATCGCGATGAAAATCCTTGCGGGTGTGATCGGGGGTGACTCGAAAATCGCCGGGGCGAGAAGACGCGTTCGTGGACCTTACGAAAAGTAAAATTAAAATTGTGCGGAAATATTCGATGTGTGATAAACAAATTTGTGGGGAAAGATAGCCATAATATCTATACGCATTTTAAAAGTTACTGTGCGGCTGTATCTTCTATTGGTGCCGAGATATTTCAATTTAAATCGAATATATTACTGACGCCGAGCAAACATACGAATAAGAAAAAATATATTACTGTCTAAAATCTACGAAATCGGAGAAAAGGTGTCGATATATCGAAGAAATATTGTTTCGCGGTTAAATTCGTCCAAGACGATTCATCGAAGGCGATTCCAGTAAGAAAATTTGTCCGTTTACAGTTTTGGAAGGAAAACGTCGATAAGTTCCTGGCAATTTCGAGCTGTTTATTGCGCGTTTTGCAAACAACCAATGAGGAGGCTGCTATCAATGCCAATAGAATTACAGCGTGGGAAGTAAAAGCGCCAATCAGTTACTCCCTAAATCATGGTCAGGTATTTGAAAAAGAAATATAAAATTGAATTTAAACCTGGTCTTAAAGTATTTATAAAATAATTTCGAAATAAAATATCTTTTAATTTACAAAAAAATAGAGAATACTAAAGTTATCATTGTTAAATTATTATATTTTTGTACAAAGATTGCTTACTTACTATTGCTATAACCATCAAACGTCTGCATGTCGACGATTTGACATAACCTCTAGTACTCATTTTATGACATGACTTATTTATGCTTACCACGATATTTACCACGATAATTCCCTAAAAATAAATTGTATAATATTTCTTCACATTTGAAGGTAATCGTTTACGTATTGCTTGTGATTATATTTGATCTGTTTCTGTTTGTTTACTTTTCATATTTCATTAAATTTCATACTTTCATTAAAGCTTAATTTTTTATTTACCTCCGCTTTGTTTTTAATAACTGGCGGCCCCTTTATTATAATAATATGGTATATATTATTTAGTTAGTCGGCGATTTAAAGAAAGTTTTATTTCAATATGTATATATTTAAAATAATTTAACTCTTACATCTTTCGACAACTACTGTCTTTTTCAAAGAATTTCAAATTATTATAATTTAAAATTCTTTGAAAAAGTCAGTAATTGCCGAAACATGTAAGAGTTGAATTATTTTAAATATATATATATATATATATATATATATATATATATTAAAGTAAAATAGACCTTGAATGGCCAACTAACTAAATCTCCTCCATATATATATATATATATATATATATATATATATATATATATGTTATGGTAAATTCAATTTGTTGGCGATTTAGGGTCTGGTTTTACTTCAAAATGTATATATTTAAAACAATCCTACATGTTTCGGCAAATGATGCCTTTTTCAAGGAATATAAAATATAAATGACAGTATATTTCTCCGAACACTTCGGTTATCACTGATAACCGAAGTGTTCGGAGAAAGAATGACCTTCATGAGGAAATTCAAATTTAAATTGAACCAAATAAATGAAAGTTAGTTCTCGAATGAACGGTAAACTTTTAATTAATATTAAGTACAACCCAATTGACTTATGGGATGACGTTTTCTGAATAGTATACTTGAATCATACAGTTACGATTATTTGTATAGTTATATCGATCTATTTTGAAATAATTAACAAATTATTTTTCTTTGATGAATGTAATTTAAGTTACCTTCTAAATCAGAATACGAAGTTAAGTCAGGATAAAAGGGAAGGATCTCGCTGTATATCTTCTGAAATTTCTGGAAACTGGAAAAATCCCGCGCTTCTTCTAAAATCAGATCCAGGAATGACTGTGGAAGGTCAGGATTCAAGGATATGATAATTCAGGTACAAAATGTGATTATTTCCTCAGTTAAAGTGATTTTTCTTCACTTTTTACTCAGATCCGCCACTAATATTTTAAGTTTGAAAATAATGCTTTTGATGATAATTAACTAAAAACTTGATTTACGCTGTTCAAATGATTTTCTGTTGATAAATTAAACTTTCCTCTATTTTTTGGATATATTTCTAGGTACTTTTAGTGGTTGTAATAATTTTAATCTTTATTCTTAGAAAATGCGGACTAAGAAAAATGCTATAATTTTACGGAATATGACGTCCGTATCTTACAGGCTCTATACCACTACTCTCCAAAAAAGACGCCGATAACAAAACAAATAACGTCCCCTTGAAATCTGCTCCACAACATCTCATTGGTTTGTTTAGAGAAATGATGCGGAAATTTATAATTTGAATAAATATTCAAATTTGTATCAATTACAATTTCCTTCAGAATTAATTACATGCTTATAACTAATTACATATTTAAAATTAGATATTAAAAGTATTCAAAATACTTTATTTATATTTCCTTTGATTTTCTTTTGGTTATATTTAGTCTTTATTAAATATTTAATTATAATTTTTTAATTTTTCAAAATTTTATTTAGTTTTAAATTAACAAAATTCAAATATATTGTTTAAGGTAATTTGCCTCACAACAATATATATATAGTAAATTCAATTTGTTGGCGATTTAAGGTCTGGTTTTACTTCAAAATGTATATATTTAAAACAATCCTACATGTTTCGGCAAATGATGCCTTTTTCAAGGAATATAAAATATAAATGACAGTATATTAATGTCATACTTTTGTAGTTGCTATGGATAAAATTATTCAAAGATACATTCCAATTTAATAATAATAAATCATGCCTTCGTATTCTAAAATAGATAGACAACAAAAACATGGAAACGCAAGACATGAGTTATTATTATTTATGCGCCCGTAGAGCGACTTAAGATGTTAAGCTGTCGGCATTCGCCTTAAACGAGAAGGAAAACCACGAAAACCTACTCGGACAGCTAAACAGGAATCAAAACACGGAACAGTCAGCATGATCAGCAAATGTATAGATATTTAAATAACATAAGATATATAATTATATAACAGCAACATATATTATGATGGTAAATTGCAGATCGTTACATAATTAAGTTATAGTATATACTGCTTAAATTTTTTATATCACTTCTGTTATTAATTGAATGTTTTTCCTGTTTAATACTAATCATTTCTCTAATTTCCCTTTTCTTGTGTGTCGTTCTTTATCAATTATCTGTGTGTTTTCAAAATCGAAATGGTGATCGCGTTGTAGTTTGTGTGTAGATAAAGCAGTTTTGTCTGTTTTAGAGTATTTGTGGGCTTGTATACTCTAAAACAGACATGTGATTGTCGGTGCGTAAATTCCTTTTGTTCGTCACATGAAGTAGTTCTAATTAGATTAAGCTTTACTAATATTAAGTTCTACAAAATCTAATTTTCAATACCGTTTGTATAAATTTATTATAATAAAAGTCTTAATCATTTAGTCGTAGAGTAAAACAATTACATTTACTTCTCTAATAATTTACACTTTTCTATTTCGAAGTAATTCTTCTCATTTTAATTTCCAACGTAATTATTAACTTAAACAGAGTTAGCACGCAACAGTAACACAGATCTTTCGCTAATGTGATTGCTTTGTACTTTAGAGCTCACTAAATCTAGGTTTTGTGGTCAGCGACTGTTATTCTGGGGGGTTCCCAGACTCAAAACGAATTAAATCCCGCGATGTGGCATCGCGCTGGGCATAATTAACACTTCACATAATCGGATATAATTAAAGTACGAGTTGGAGGACCGACGGTGTGGCAACGAAATAAAGGCTATTTTCTCACCAACAAAACTTCAGGGCATTAAATTATTCAGGGACCAAACTTAGTCTTACGTTGTTTGGTAAGAAGAAGCGCGGGAAATTTCCAAGTGTTATTGCATTAGGTATTTGCTTCTCGCTTAAGTGTGAAAATACTTTGCTCAAGTTAAATGTACCTCAAGTTATGTATGTAATGTTGATTTAGTTATTAATTCTGAATATTTTCATCGCTTATTAATATTATTATATGATATTCAAGCGTTTACACTATTTAGTTGTGTCTTGAATCTAACACAAGGTATACATTTATTACGAATTTCCGAGTTTTACGAAACCAATTAGAGATTAGATCTCGATTATAGGATTTGTGAATATAACGTTATGAAATATAATGAAATGCCTAACTCGAATCGTTATTTAATCAAATAAATATTTGTTGGAAGTATGTATTTGACTAGAAATGCAGTAGCGAGATGTGATATTTATATTACACTGGCCAACACAGTTTCGTTTTCTTATACACCAACATGTGTAGTTTAGGAATTTTGTCAAGCTGATTCCGAAACTGATTTAAAATCGCGTCAGGATTTTGAGATATTTTCTTTAACAATTTTTTCAAAAAACGCATTAAATTTTACAAAATTTCAAAGTTACTTTATATAAGAAAAATACTACTAAAAATATTGTGTCTGAACATATCTTGGCATGCATCCTACATCAGAGCACTTAAACCATACCCATTTTGCTCTGGAACTAATAAAATTCAGAATTGGTAGATATATAGCTATGTGGGCATATGAAGAACTACACGTTTCTCTTTCGATTCAATTTCTTATTTCATAATGTCGCGCGTATAAATAATCCAAACAGTTCCTATTATGTATGTAGAGAATTCACTACCCACCAGCATAAGCGGAATATTACATCTTTAATAGAAAGTAAAATTTTCACTTAACCATTAAAGATCAAGACAAGCCATGGGCTCCCAGCATTTGCTGCGCACGCTGTGCTGTTATTCTGAGAGGCTGGTCAAACGGTGAAAAAAGCGCTATGCCATTTGCAAGACCTATGACTTGGCGTGAACAAACGGATCATTCAACTGATTGCTCCTTTTCCTGCACTAAAACTTTCGGGTTTTCCAACAGAAATAAAAAAAATCGTTACAAGTTTTTAGAAATTTATTGGTCGCACTGGCATATTCCACTTTAATATAACGTATCGTTACATCATCAGCTTTTTGGGGAATAATTTTAGAAAAACAGATGCCCACGTTGTTTTACGACCACATGCGTTGTAGACCTCTGAGAGATTAGTGGAATTATCTGTGTATGTATCCGATATCGTTTTAGTAGCTTCAATATGTTTCATAAATTAGTTGGATTACTAGAGTCTGCGGAGGTTGTTTAAAAATGTAATTCCAAATGTTAGTGCGTCGTATTTGATTAGGTTGCATATTAATTGTACCCTTCGACCATCTGAAGGGGTTTATTATTGTACCGAGGATAATACTAGAAGGATTGAGATCGTGTGGAAACCTTTACAAACCACGTGTTCCGGAGCCGACTCCATTTTGCAGAGGGATTCTTTGCGCAGCAGGGAAAACAACATCGGACAGCATTAGAGTAAAACTAAGCAGCCTAATTACTTCGAACGGCTGTTCTTCTGCGACAAGAGAAGAAAAAACAAACGTTACCTATATAAAGGATGTAAATTCGCCAAGTCATTTGTCTTTTTCTTACTTACTTTTTTTTGTTTTGTAGACCGTAATTTTTATAAACGAATATTTTTATTAAATTAGTTTACATTACTTTTAAATTATCAAAATAATTTATCATAAATATTATTGAGGACTTTTATGTAAATAGAAATTTGTAAAATTCATTTGTTTTAAAACTTTAGGCATGAGAATAATAATAATAATAATCTTTATTACCCAACAGATAATTCCATTTCTAGGACAAATACAAAAATAGAAAAAATAGAAGAAAGAAACAGATGTGTTCTAAATTATATAAAAATACAAAATATAAATTATGAAATAAAATAAGTAAGTACACTAATAAACTAAAACAAAAACTTAATCTAAACACCTCCCATAAAAATGTCATCATAAATATTATCCGCACATTGATACATGGAATTAATTAGATCTCTTAGTTGCGCGTCAGTTCTAGCTCTTGGTGGGTAATATTAGATCTTGACGTCATTCGAGGCACGTGAAAAGCTATACAGTTTAATACAGTTTATTATTTCAAGCGAGTCAATTCGATCATCAATTAACCTATACATAAATCGCGCAGCATTGGCCTCTCGACGATGTTTTAAAGATTTGAAGTTATCTCTGTCTAGAAGGCGGTTGTACTCAGTATTTCTTTCGGGATATCTACCATCACATCTGTAGGAAAGATATTCCAGAAATTTCTTTTGAACCCGTTCAAGTGAGGAGCCATGCGTCGAGTAGTAAGGAAGCCACATTACCGAAGCATACTCCCATTTACTCAAAACAAAAGCCTGGTACAGTGATTTCAGAACAGTTAAATCCTGAAACTGATCGGTAGACCTCATAACGAAGCCCAACCTTCTAGAGGCAGACGGGATAATATCCGAAATGTGCAAGTTAAAGGAGATATCCGAATCGAATTGGACGCCAAGATCACTAATGGAGTTCCTTTTCACTAGCTTTTGGTCGCCAATACTATATAATGACACCACTTTATTGGAAGTACCTAACATTCAAGACTGATAGTATATTACAAAGGTATTTTTAATAATATAAAATATTATTAAAAATCTGGTGTGAAGAACACAAATGCAGGTTCACTATTAATATTTTCTGTGAACGTGTCCGAATATATCCTATCCCCAGAGACGTAGATACGTATTTCACCTTTCTACAGGCTCATCGGTACGCCCCTGCTGGAGAAAGGATATTCCCAGACACATTCACAGAAAAGAACCACATCGCCCTATCACCGTAATTATCCAGACCGAGCGCAGAAGTAAATTCGGCGCTGCCTGTTGTCAGACAGCCGAAGTACCTCGCATACCGCCCACATAATTAATTTACTTCTGCGCTCGGTCTGGATAATTACGGTGATAGGGCGATGTGGTTCTTTTCTGTGAATGTGTCTGGGAATAACCTTTCTCCAGCAGGGGCGTACCGATGAGCCTGTAGAAAGGTGAAATACGTCTCTGGGGATAGGATATATTCGGACACGTTCACAGAAAATATTAATAGTGAACCTGCATTTGTGTTCTTTACACCATATTTTTAATAATATTTTATATTATTAAAAATACCTCTGTATTATACAAAACTGGTGGGGTTTACCTACTCCTGTATGTTTCAATTATTCTGATACTGATTGTATATACCCGGAATGTGGTGCATCACAGGTTTATTTGCTTTTAAGCAGCGGCATGTCATCTCCAAGCGTAAGAAGGAAGAATATTTGTAGGAAAATCCTAACTAAACTAATGAAAAACATTATTGACTGCCCGTTCATATTGGAGCGAATGTAGGTTTTTGTTCCTCGCATAAACTCCAGGTACGAAGTTACATTTATGGTTCCCTTCGCTAAGACGAACGTCTTGAAACGGGCTCCTACCTATATTCTCTCCAACGTAGCTATCAGAATGCTGGATGATCTGTTTGTTTGAGGATGGCTGACGGATAGACAGTACTATTTAAGTCTATAGTTTATTTAATTGCACTGCAATGTCATGTATTTATAATTATAATGTACCTTGTAATTGGGCCTAGCCTGTTGGGTATTAAAGTATATTATTATTATTAATTTTACGCGATACAACATAGCATTTGTTCACATTAATCTTTATCCTGTTTGCAAAGAATGCAAATCCTTTATTATTGCTATAATTTATTGATGTATTATTAAGTTTATGAAATTAAGCAAAAAGAAATTATTTTGTAAATGATTTACATAGAATCTTATGCACACGAACTCCATTTCTTGTAACTCCTTAGTACCATTTTTTTTGTTTGATATTTTATGATTATATCAAAAATATGTATATACACTATCATTCAAAAGTTTTGGACGATAGAATTTTGCACTTGTTTCCTGTTGTATTAAAAAAAATTATGTAAATGTTGTTGACGAAGTGTCCGGTGAATTTCAGTTTAAATAGCGCATTCATTTTTAATTTTCATTTATTTAGATCTAGAACATTTTTAAGTTACTTTTTCAGATATGATATGGAACAACGTCGCGAATGTCATCGTGAAGCAATGGCGAGTTGGAGAAAGAAATATCGTTAAAAAAAGTATATTTTTTTCATTGTTTTAACTGTTAATTGGAAAACAAACGGGTAGTGTTCTATAAAATACGAAATACATTTTTATTTGTTCATTTTGTAGTTCAAGTTGAGTAAAGAAGTATTAATATTAACTAACAATACTTTCTCAAGGCTCTTCTATAAAATTTGTTCTCTTTGAATGAAATACATCATTGTAGATAGAAATCGTCCTTTCTACATCGCAACTGGTTATGGGTGCATACTGGAAATATTCTTTTATTTCAGTGTATTTAGCAGTTAGATTTTGAGGCATTGTCCCCATACACATTTGCCGCAATGTTATTAAATCTGGATTTCTATTAAAAACTGCGTTTAACTTTTGCCGAAGGCCACATCTGAAGTCACTGGTAATATTTTTCAAATTATTAATAACAACATCTAATATGGTTAATTCATCATTTAATTTGCGATTTTGATTTTCAAAATAAGTGATTAGTTTTGGAAAATTTCCAAAGTGTTCCTGAAGAAAGTGTAACTGTTTTTTTAAATTTCGAATTTGTAATAGTTCCTTGTACTCAGAAATACTACATCGTCATTTAAATATGTAACGAAATTATCTAGTTATTACTGGAGAACGAGGCAATGACAAAGCTGTAAGTTTTTCCCTATAAAGGGCTACTCTCAATGGTGCTTTTCTGAAAACTTTTTTAAAAGCCGATACAAGTCTATCAACTTCCGGGAAGGTGTCTCTAAGGATATATATCCTAATATACTGCATATTACTTGTGTAGCATATGCTCTCCACAGAATCTGTGAATATATCAGAGACATTTTTCCGGAACTTGATAGACTTGTATCCGCTTTTAAAAAAAGTATTCAGAAAAGCACCATTGGGAATAGCTCTTTACAGGGAAGAACTTCCATCTTTGTAACTGTCTCCCTCTCCAGTAATAACTAGATGGGGAACATAGTTGGAAGCTACTAGTTTTTATGCAGAGAATTTCGATAGTTTACAAAATTTCGTTACATATTTAAATGACGATGCTCGAGGTTTTTCTGAGTGCAAGAAACTAATACAAATTCCAAATTTCAAAAATCAGTTGTACTTTCTTCAGGAAAACTTTGGAAATTTACCAAAACTAATCACTTATTTTGAAAATCAAAATCTCAAATTAAATGATTGATTAACCATATTAGATATGGCTATTAGTAATTTGAAAAATATTCCAAGTGACTTCGGATGTGACCTTCGGCAAAAGTTAGATGCAGTTTTTAATACAAATCAAGATTTAATAACATTGCGGCAATTGTACATGGGAACAATGCCTCAAAATCTAACTGCTAAATACGCCGAAATAAAAGAATATTTCCAGTATGCACCCATAACCAGTTGCGATGTAGAAAGGACGTTTTCTATCTACAAGAACGTGCTTCATTCAAAGAGAACAAATTTTACAGAATAGAACATTGAGAAAGTATTCCTAGTTAATATTAATACTCACTCCTTTACTCAACTTGAACTACAAAATGGACAAATAAAAATGTATTTCGTATTTTACAGAGCACCACCCATTTGTTTTCCACCCAGTTGTGATAAACTTAGAGTAAATGATACACATTAGTTTTTCGTTATATGACTGATATATAAATAAAATTAAAAACTCTTTAAAAATACAAATTTTCAATAATCCGCTCGTGAGCGATGAGCCATCGGCCTCAAGCGTCTGGTCCCTAGCAATAGCACAAACATATCTCTATCAGTCTATAACGATAAAATTCTATATTAAAATCATATAATAAAACGGGAAAGATTTTAATATCATGTAAAAACTAAAATACACTTTTAGAAAAGCTCTCAGATTATTAAACGTTCAACAACTTAAATTCTTTTCCTTTTTATTAAATTGCGCGTGTGAAACAACGTTAGGTTTGTGACTCATAACCGATTTTCGTTATTATACACTTTCATAGCCGCCGGCTATAAACGCGCGGCCGTTTAAAATAAGCTTCTATCTAAGCTTTGATATATTGATTTTTCCGGTATCGGAAGGATCTCGAGATTCGAGAGAGAATTTTCGGCTTTTCAAACGATGTACGACGAAGATCGCTAACGTACATCCCTTCTAAAGACTACGAGAGATCATCAAAGACCATGCTACTTTCGCTGGGATTAACTGAAAAGAGTACAGATGGTAAAAATTTCAGCAATTTGGAAATAAATAAAATTTTGAAAACAATAATTAGGAATTATATTGTCGCTGATTGTAGTTTTCTAAATTAATAATTGTTTTGCACATCGATAATAATATTATCAGGATATATCTTTTCAAGTTTTAAATGAATTTGAACCCATATTTTGTAACTTTAAACTGGCATTCTTACGCCTTATTTAGTCGGTCCATACGATTTTTTGTCCTTTTGAGATAAGAATAAATGCGGAATCGCGACGAGAGATTTGTATCATAAATCATTTGTCTGATCTTTATACAAGGGATACACAGAAAATTTCGGGAACCATCAGTATAGTTAGTACCTGACTTATGATTTATACAAACTTCACGGTTATGTGTGTGAAAACAAGTGGCAGAACCAAGAAATGTCAAATGAGTTTTTACGGTGACAGTTAGAAGTTGCGATACAGTAACAAAATAAATTTAACAAGAGAACACTATCGTGCGATAATTTATTATGATTTTCGAAGTGATTTAAGTCAACAAGAAAGTATCAAGCGAATGAATTCTGCGTTTGGTAGTGAAGCACTATCTAAAACTAAATATATCGCTGGTTTCAATAGTTCAAACTTGGACGTGATAGTCTCAGCGAAGAATTGTGCGAAGGCCGACCATCAACAGCTTTGTTACGCAAAATGTCAATGCCGTTCGTGAAATGAATAAGTTTGATCGACATGTGACATATGCTGAAATTCGTGCATCCTTTGGCATTGGCATGACTGCAATACAAACAATTTTGTACGATCATTTAAATGTAAGAAAACTGCACGATGGATCCCACATAATCTGTCTGTTCGTGAAATTATTAAGTTTGTGTGACATATGCTGAAATTCGTGCATCGTTAGGTATTGGCATGACTACAATACAAACAATTTTAGACGATCATTTAAATGTAAGAAAACTGTGTGCGCGGTGGATCCCACATAATCCTGTCATCAAAAAGAAGCTCGTGTGAAGTGGTATAAAGAAACACTGAAACACTTCTACTCAGGTTCATCAAAACTTGTGTATAACATCGACAGTGGCGATGAAACATGAATCTACTCATATGAACCTGAAAGAAAAAAAACTATCTGCTGTATGGGTGTTTCAAAGTGAAGCAAAACCGACGAAAGTTGTTCGAGCGCGCTGTTTCTCTACACAAATGATTGCTTGTTTTGTATTTAAGATTGCCCAAATAGCTTCGATTCCTTTAGAAAATCGTATAACTGTAAATGCAGAATGGTATACTACCATTTGTTTGCCGCAAGTTATTGCAGAGTTGCGAAAGGGCAATCAGAACCGTCGCATCCTACTTCACCATGACAATGCAAGTTCCCACAGCGTAAAACTAAGGCGCTACTATTTGACCGGCAACAACGTTGAATTACACAGTCATTGCCACTACAGCGACGATCTATCCCCAATGACTTCTTTACGTTCCCCAAAATTAAAAGTAAAATGTGTGGACTGAAGAGGCAGTTGGGTCGTATGAAACACACATTTCAAATATACCATTTTATGAGTGGGATAAATGCTTTACGAATTGGTTTATTCGAATGGAAAAGTATATAGAACTTAGGGTGATTGCAATCTATTAACATTTTATTTTATTTATAATTTTCCCGAAATTTTCAGTGTACCCCTCGTACTAACAAAATTAGCATCTATTTAATGCAAATACTTACTTTCTCATTTTTTAAATATTACATGATATACAGGTATTCTTGAAGAAAAAGACATATGAAAAATAGAAATATACAAAATATGCAATTAAATATTTTATTTTAATTATACAGGGTGATAACAAAATTGGAGTTTTATTTTTAACTGAAAATAGTACACACAAAGTAATGACAAATGAAAAGAAAATTGTGATAAAAGTTTTAAAGTAACAGAGATACTCACACTTACAGATTAAGAGACTCAGTAGGAAGTGTTAATGGTACTCTCAGCTGACCATTTACTTTACCACATCGTTTAAATGCCAGAAATTATTTAATGTTTTTACAAAACAATTTCCCAGAACTTTTAGAAGAGGTGCTTTTAAACGAGCGTCAGCACATGTGGTGTTTGCATGATGGTGTACCACCTCATAACAGTTGCGAATTGCGTGAGTATTTAAATAATACGTTTGGTGACCTACAGATAGGGAGAGGTGGGCCTATTGTATGGCCACCTAGACCACCCGACTTGAACGCGATGGACTTTTATGTATGGAGACATGAAAAATTTGGTGTACAATAACGGAACAACAATGGAATTGAAAACATTCAATTACTGACCATACGTCTTCAAGATGCTGCAGAGATAATAAGCAGGCAAGATATCCATAACTCGTGGATACGGCGAGCACGAGCTTGTATTCACGCAAGAGGCGGTAACTTCGTACATTTGCTCTAGGAAGTGTTCCTGTGTTACTCGCATAAGTGTGAGTATATCTGTTACTTTACAACTTTCATCGCATTTTTTTCCGTTTGTCATTATTTTGTGTCTACTATTTTCAGTTAAAATAAAGCTCCAGTTTTTTATCACCCTGTATATGAATTCAAAAAATTGTGAGTCAATTACGACGCGAACCCCAAAATTAAAAACTCCCTGTAAATTGGCCATGTGCCAGCTATGAATTCAGTATGCCTATAAATCCATTGAACTTACACAGACACATACGCTACAGCGTATGTATTTGTGTGTTACGTACGTAACAGCTATCGATGTTATAAAAGCCACCAATATAACATTGTGTGCATGCTAAGGTTCAATAACCTCGATATATTTATGTACGAAATCAGCTGTATATACTTTTATTTTGTTTTCAAGTGAATTGTTAAAAATTAAGATGTGCAGCCTTCGTAATTTGGTAACAATCAACCTGTTTTCCTTAATTGGAACACGTTAATAAGAAGACGTAAATGTAAATCATATCAAACGTACACATGTGCACATGTAACGATCGAAAGTGACTGAACCGGAGAACAATTGTTTCGCTACTTAACGCTGTTTATAGTCAGTCACACTTCTGGAAATCTAACGGCCAGTTGCGGGACAAATATTTTATAAATATCTTCGTAATTTCTTTCTCGTGTCTGGGAGGAAATTTTTGGGAAAATATTTTGGATTCAACTTCTATGTAATTACATCTTTCTATTTTTCATATGTTTCAAGGACACTAGGTATATCGATTTTAACGCGGTATAAATTTAAATTTAAAACAATACGGCTTTGGTCACTTGTAATAAGATCAGAATTTGAGACGAGCCTACCATTTACGAGAAAATTGTATAATTTTAGTATAAGATGTTAAGAAATAAATTATTTAAAAGGAAGCTTCGCAATAGGGTCAAAACTTTGGTTGACAATTCAATTCAAAAGGCTTTGTAATAGTACGCCTATTTTTTATTCCTGTATAATTTAAATTTAATTCAATATATTAAACATAATACTAATTATTGCGTCATTTATCATATGTGCATGAGCTTATCTTTTAAATGCATCGAATTTTTACATATTCTCCACGTGCCTTCAAGCATTATTTATATTTGTCGAAATGCGTTGTATAAGTCCTATATCAATATTTTTAGTGCTGCAACAATGCTGCTCACGGGTTCTTTAAAGCTAAAAAAAAGAATAAGTGGGCAACGGAACACCATAGGGAGCGGTCCTCAAATTGACCATAACTGCAATAACAATCAGTCCTACAAGAATATTGGCGATTTAAATGTAAATTAGATGGCAACCAGCACAGAGCGCGGTCCGAAACTAAGCGGCGGACCAGCTCAGAAAAGGATCCTAAAATACGTGTACACATCATTACAAAAATCGGTCTGTAGTTCATGTTTAGCTATATACGTTATCCTCTGAGTGTGATAAGTCGTCGTACAAAAGATAACCCGCACATTGATCCCAGTGTGTGTATCTGTACCTAAAGCGTTAAAATTTGTGTGTGCTCGTAAAATATAGCTCACTAGAATAAAGTTGTTAAGGTTCTTAAAAATTAAGAGCCAACAGAAAAATTTATATACTTTTTCAAAGAATAGAAAACTATATACCAGTCCACATATTGTGTTGACTACTTCAAATAAGAAGATATCCCCCTACGCTGCAGTTACAAGACTACAGTTACTGCAGAGATGCGTAATATGTATATATACATAAATGATTAAGAGAGCTTGTCAATTAGATTTCTAAGACACTAGCTGTACATTAACCAGCCTATACAAATCATCATTCATTTTGAGATAGTTTATAATTTTGTTTTGTTATTTATTAGATTAAATTGTTAATTTGTTAATTTTATCATTTATCGCATATACCGTTATACACTATTGAACAAGTGAAGTGTGTCAGATTCTATTTGAGCGCGGTCATATGCTTCGTTTGCTACTATTGTATTAAAAAATCACTCTGACAAATAATTAATCAAAGATAAGCAAGAGCGAAATCTATGTAAAGTAAGTAGCATTTTGTTTATTCTTTATATTTTTAAATAAAGCCTAGTGTTACTTTTATCCACTTTTGCAGACCGGAGTATTTTAAGCAAATATATTGTTATATTACCCCACGTACTCTATTTTTATCAATATATAAATATTAAAATTTTAATTATAAATATATTTTATTAAAATCAAAATATTAAGAGTACGGTAAAAGGCTCGATAAAATGTAAATATAAAAAGACAAATTGAAAGGACACGCAGGCAGATTAAATTTTACCCATACTACAGTACATAAATACATCTTCATTTGAAACGAAGCAATCTTTTTTAGACCAATTAGTAACATGTCATTAAAATATTATAGGACAGTCGAAAACATATCAATAGCTGAATAAATACGAAGTTTCAAGACGTGTCCTAAAGTCTTTATTTCCTTTACAACGGATTCTGACAAGAATAAGACGAACTATGCACGGTATAATTGCACATACATCAGTTGAACAACGTATCATCGTTAAATATTTGACGCATGAAGGCGCAATTTAGCGTCGACCGATTGCCCCATTCACTGAAAGACCCCAGGATCCAAGTCCATAACTTGTTGAAAATTAGTGGAAAACAAACGTCACTTAAACCATCCATGAGTTTATTGAAGTATGGTAAATTTCTGTAAAGGTCGAGATATAATCTTACGGGAGTGCTGAATCAATCATTTCGGATCACTCGGGTTGCAGAAAAATGTTTTACAAAGTGGGTGGCTTTCCTATTAACAAAAGTTCATAAAACAAACCGTCTTTCCCTACGCGGTTTTTGCGCGATATGGAGCAGGATATGATAATTTTTTTGTCACCTGTTTGACGCAGCATCACCTCGAAAAGTCAAGACTCAGGAAAAGTGCTTGCAACTGTAGATTAGAGAATTGTAGAAACATTTGATTTCATTCAGAACCTGTAAATGAAAAAGCAAGACACGACAAAGTATGTTTTTCACTGGGAAACACTCAAACACTCACTCCATAGCCCAAATTTGTTCTAGTATGGCTACCACATATTTAGACCAGTGAAGAAAGAATTTGGGGACACTGTTTTGACGATAACCAAGGCGAAAAAGATCTAGACAGGTCATTCGACTGCAACCTTTCTAAATTTATTGTGGTCTTCATGTCTGGTTAGAGTACTTTCTTTGGCCCTGTCCTTTTAATTTAGCTTAGCCACATGGAGAGCAATTATTTTAGATATAGTTCCGCTTTAGGTTATTGATCTCCGATTTGCAAGAACCGCGTCCTTGTCACACTTGTGGTGTCCGTCCACATTCTCATTAGATCCTATGGTCTTCGTGATCTAAGGTCAGGTTAATGTCACTTTCCTGTTACTACTGAAGTCCTTTAGGACACACACACACACAATCCCAGACAAATTTAAATTGAAAGTGCACTAAACTCAGTACCGGCTAGAGAAAAAGGCTACGGTGCGTATCATTCCACCATGTCTATTAATTTCTCCAACGCAATAATGCAATGCGGGAACTTTCACTCGAAATACCATAGTATCTCTACCTTAGTTCACTTGAACCATTGTCATTTTTTGAGCCCATATATTCCGGTTCCAACACTTTTTTCTGCTTTAAAGCCATCATCGTACTAGATAGATTCCAAATAGATTCCTGCACGGTTTTTTGCTCTCTATGTGGTATGATTATTTTATATTTCAAATTTGGATTTCTGAGCCATGGCATTACCCAGTTTCGTGTAATGGGATTTACCTGGAGTTCTTCTATAAGTTTATGATGGTCAGTGCAGTGGACGTGGCTTATAGGTGTGTTTCTTGCATTGGTCTCTGAGCTACTGAGGTTGCTTCTCCTTGTATATGGATATCTAAAGATGGTCAGACTTGTTTTCATGGTCCCTGTATGACTTAGATATGCTAGTTTTTGTATACCACTTAGCCGTCTACTAACTACTTTTTGTTTAGTTGTTGGTCACCATGCGACTTCTTCATAGCTTATCATGGGTCTAATTACACTGGGCAACAAAGTTTGTTTAAGTTTGTTTGTTGTATCTTGTTTGAAAAGTGCATTTTTTGTTAATTTGGTGGCGCTAAATACAAAAATGACAATGGAACTAAAAACTTGGTCGCAGTTTTCAAAAACAAGTTTTTTATTTTATTTTCAACAAAATAATAACAAATAGATACTTTTACACTTTTAGAGTAACTAAATGCGCCGTCTTTTTGCTATTCTTTTGTGAATTGTTTTTAGAGCATCTCTAACGAGAATCAAGTAGTAGTTGGCAAGCATGGAAGCATTCCAGTTGCTATTACAAAAAACATATATCGAAATATCGTCTTCTAATATGTCCCACTGCTGCAGTCTTGATCCTAATAACTCTGCCTTATTTTTTGGAAGTTTTAAATCCCACAAGACCGTTTAATTCTGACTGGGTTATGTTGTACGGTTGACGGTATGACGTGCTTGGTGTGAAATCATCTCTTGAAGTTGATGGTATATCTTCTTGACCAATCGCTGTATCGCTATTATCTGATTCGTAAGTGAATGTTTCTGGGGGTTCTTGAATAGAAAGTTCGTCCCTATGGGGCACAGGTCTCATTGCAGATGGTATGTTTGGATAGCTACCAATTTTTTCCCTAGCCTTGTCCAACACGAAGTATCATGTAGATATAGCAAATATTAACATGATTTGTAGGCTCTCTCCAGACCATTGGGACAGCAAACTGCATATATCGTGTTTATGATTTAACCAGTTTCTCAGATTTGAACCACAAACATAACAGAAGTACCGTGGATTGTTTACACAATTTCGAGACATCTTACAATGTCAACTATTCGATTCGACTCACTAACTTCGACTGACTAACCTCTCCGCTTTGTAGCTGCTTATATACCCAAATATGGTTTCTAGATTTTTAGAAAATATTCGAGAAGATTTGAGAATTTTCTATTCAATTCATAATATTCGCGATAGTAGCGTTTGTCATTTGTTTGTATACAGGGGTTGTTTAGTACAAAGCAGACATGCGGTTATCGTGTTAATAAAGGGACACATGACATCACGTATCTCTAAAACTTGAACTAATATTAAAAAGATAAGTTTATTTTCGGTTTTAGCACACCAAAAATAGTCAAATTTAGTCGATTTTATTTTAAATACATTTTGGCTATTGTACAGTGATACCATTGTGTATAGCCACATACAGTCATTTTGGGAGTAAGTCCACAGTTTTTCACATTTGCCTACGTCTGCCCAAGGTATTGGTTGCTTTATTGGTTGTAGGCAACACTCTTAAATGCAACGAATAAAATGCATTCAATTAACATTTGCATATACCATAAATAAATACTATATTACATTACCATTATGAATATAAAAAGTGAATAAATACATTTGAAATGCTAGACTTGTATCATCTTGTTCTGATTAATTAAAATAATTCAATTATAAATCAATCTATCCTATAAATGAATCTTATCATATATACAATTTTTATTGTTAAGTACCAAGGTCCAAAATCTTATTGTTATTAATAGACCTGATTTAAACAAAAAAAAAAGATAATTTCTCCAAATATTTAATTTAAATAAACCATAGATATTACAAAATATATACAAATACATATTCATAAGTGGATGTATGAATAGACATAAATTTTTCAACAACAGATACATTTATATCGACTTAAATCTAAGTTCAGATTAAATTAAGAAGATATGGGATGATAAGATAAGCTGATCGAAATTTAATTTTTTATGTTCAAAGATACTTTATACAATCTCACTAATACATCAATTCTATACTTTACCTCGGGAAATATTCACATATTTCTATTATTAAGCAATATCATACCTGGCTAAGCTCAAGAATGCCTAAAGAAGACAACCGAAGAAGTGCACCACCTCCTTATAGTGAAACGTCATGGACAACTGTTGATATTGTCGATGTCGCTGATCCAAAGAAGGAACAAGGCTGTGTTTGTGTGATTTGCACAATATTATAAACGGAAATAAATATTATAATTTATATACCACGAAAATGTATGTATAAATCATATAGTTTAATTTATTATTAATATATATATGTAAATATCTGTTTTAGGATTGTATGATCTATCTATTGATTAAGTAAATGTATATATGTATATGTATTATAGTATATAAGTAAACTAAAACTCGTCATGGTGATATATGTAATGACAATAAAGCCAATTACAACGATGTAAGTAATTATTGCATTTTATAATAGGTTATTGAAAATGAAATAAATTTTTAAGTAAACTAAATTTTAGTAATTTATTTGAAATAGATACTGTTGAGGATACATTTAATATCCTCTTGTAATATTTTAATTTTAAACAATTTTTATTGTTAAATGTAAGTAAATTTAGGATATAGAATATAGCATTTCCAATTTTATAGATATTCAACGTGCATTTTAGTTTAAACTATTCTATAACATTTATTATCCTATTCAAATTAGAAAACTTTCTTTAAATTCTAAGAAGCACGGTATCTTTTACGTCTTTTATTTATTGCTTTATGCATTAGACCACTCATTTTATTACTTAGAGTCATAGTGAACAAAGGGTTTAATCTGTATACTAGTTTTTAAGATCAAGTTTCCTGGATATATATAATTAATTTCGTCCACGACTGTATAATAGTATCGTATGATAAAAAAGTCCCTGTATCGCTATTGCCGGGAATTTACGAGATCTCTATGAATTTTTAATTTCAATTAGAGTTGACATTTACTTGACAACTTTATGTTATAAAATATACATAAAAAGCAACTAATTACCATAACCTAAAATCTATTTTATTTGTGACTTATGTGTATTTCAAAATAAAGAAGTACAGAAGTAAATAGTTCTATGATGTTTTTTGCACTTCATGGCTATCGCTATCCAAGCATTTTTTGATCAAACTATATATACATTATTTGTTTGATTCCCCAATTATTATGATGTACAGGAAATTATCAAAAAATCTCGGGGCACGTTGTTGTCTTAGCCACTTTCAAAATTCTAAAATTTACATATTGTGAGTGCACTTTGCCAGACATTTACTGGTGTTAACAAAATTGAAGGTTTTGTGTTTTGCATAAATTCTAATAATTTTTGAAAAAAAAATGTTGGATTTAAAAACTAATTCATGCGCATTGCTTATCAGATGGAACTAAAACACAGTCTAACTACTTTTAATACGATTACGGTTATTATTTATTTAAAAAGTTAGAATTATTAAATCTCGCTTCTTTGTATGTCATTAATACTTGGCCATAGCTCCATTGACTTCAATGACTTTCCGTAATCTTTGTGACATTGAGAAAATCAGTTGCTGCATATAATCTGGTGTAATTTGCTGCCATGCATCAGTAATTTGTTGCCTAAACTGATTCACATTTTGTGGTCGAAAATCGTGGTTATATATTTCTTTGACAAGTGTTCTCCATAGATTTCCTTTGGGATTAAAGTCGGGACTTTTTGAGGGCCATTATAGAACATTGATATTATGTTTCTTGCAATAGTTTTGAACCATTATAGCACGGTGAACTAGACAATTATCCTAAAATTTTATGTAGGTATTATATATAAAAACGTATTATTAAAACTAATATGTACATCTTGAAAGATGAAGTCATTTTCAAATACTGGTACAACTGAGTGAAGCATAATTTCGTTCAAAATTCGGCAGTAAACTTAAACAGTCAGCCTTTCTTCCATGATCGTGCACACACCTGGGCCTCGACTACCTATCTACCTCAAAACATTCACAGAAAACTGGCCTGCTCTGTTTACAGTACACACATATTGATAACCATATCTTGTGCCACTAGGTTTATAAACACTAAGGCGCCATTGCGATATAATTGAAAAGACTCCTCAACTGAAAATACCACATTTTTCCATAAATTTACGTTATCTACAAATTGTTGCGCGAATTCCAGTCTTTGCTGTTTGTTAACTTCCGTCAAGTATATTTTATCAGCTGCACATCGATTCTTTAATTCACTATTTTTAATCCTGCGACGCACAGTATAAATTGAAACAGGGAAATTTATTTGTTCCCGTGCACTAATTGCTGTTTCGAAAGGATTCTCATGCAGAAAATTTAGTAGATTTGTGTCTTCCTGTTGAGTCGAAACATTGCGCCTTCCAGATGCCTGCCTCCTGACAATTCATTCAAATTCAATAAGTTTTTTTCTTTGCTTTTTTACTAATTTGTAATTCCGTAGCTATAGCCCTTATTGGAATACCATCGGTCAATCTGACTTGTAACATCGCTTTCTGGTGGGCGCTCAAATTCGACATGTTTTAAATTTAAATTAACCGCTGCCACTTTTCACATTATGCTTCCATTTCATCAATGAAATTTACATAGGAGAAATTCCTATTATTATTATTATTATATTATAATAATCATTATTCGCTATTTTTATCATTACTTACTCAAATTGAAACGTCAAATTTTGAATGCAAAATAATTTACGAAATATTTACTATAAACTAAAAAAAAAAAGTGGATTCAGAAAATAAAAATGAAATGTCTTTAACTCCGTCAGAAGTGAAAGAAGCTACTGAAATTACATTACTGAATTTATTGCCAAAAAAACCAAGAAAATTGTTTGAGGCGGCATATTAATCTCTTTTAAATTGGACATAGGAAAGACACATAAAATCGTTTTCGGAATATGTTCTGTTGGTGTATTTTACAGAACTATCCGCAAAATATAAATGCTTGACACTATGGACCCATTACTCAATGCTTAGAAGTACTATTAATATACATCAAGGAATAAATTTAGAAAATAATATCAAACTAAAAAGTAAAAAGCTACTACTTTCCCTGGAGAAAATATTAATGATTATCTTACTAAAGCATCAGACGACAAATACTTTGCAACAATTAGGTATTTATTTTTTAAGGTTGCACTAATAATGGGAATAATGGGTGCTTGTCAGGTTAATGAGATGTATTGCATGGAAATTAGTGATTTACAAGACCTAGGATCAGTTTTTTTTAGTAAATGTGTCCAAAACTTAAACAAAAAGAACTCGCAAATTTACCATTACCGATAATTTTTATGAAATATGAAAAAAATACCTCAGTAGTCGTCAAACTTATATTACAAGTGATTCGCTATTTTTAAACTATCAGGACGGTAAATGCACTGCCCAAAGAATTAGTATTAATAAATTTACCAAAATGGGGAAATAAATTGCTGCATTTTTTAAAATATCAAATCCAGAAAAATTTTCTGACACGGTTTTCGTAGATCTTCTGCAACTCTAGTTACACAACAGCGCGAAAGGCTGGCTAGGTTCATCATTTTTATACATATTTGCCAAGGTATTAGAAATGAGTATAAACAAGCATATTGTCAAACGTGATTGTATTCGTGTTTTTAGATATATATTATGGGTTCAAAATGTTGTGATATTTCTCCTGTCAACTTTTGTTTTATATGTGGTGAACAAACTGTAGAAGTTGACAAAGAAACATAAGCGATTTCGTGAAGAAAGTGTATGTTGCTTACTCCAAGTTGAAACATGGGATCAAGAAAAAGTCTGGGCTCCACATACGGTGTGCAGAACGTGTGAGAAAGATCTTGGTTTATAGTTTAAAGGTAAAAAACACTCATTTTGCTTTGGCATTTCTATGATGTGAGTGAACAGCAAAACCACAATACCGACTACTATTTCCGTTCGGCTGATGCGAAAGATTTCAATACAAAAAAGAAAAGATAATATCTTATTCAAACCTTAATTCAGATATTCGTCCAGTACCTTTCAGCTATGAAATTCCAGTTCCACACCCACCTTTCAGTTTGGATGAGAGAGCCCAACTTTTTTCTCAGAGCGAGCTCAATGACCTTGTCAGAGATTTATACCTTTCAAAATATGCCGTCGAATTGCTGGGGGTCAAGTCTAAAATATAAAAACCTGCTGTCACCCGGAACCTCATTTTCATGGTACCATCGGGAGCATAGAAATTAGAACCATAACATTTTTCTATTGTAAATAAACTTTTATACAGTCGTTATTGGTCGTAATAAAGTTGACATATTAATAACATGCATTTAAACGGTAACGTCCTTTTAAATATCGTGCATCTTATGATTATGCAGAAAAAGCAAAATAACTTATAAGATGTGTGTAGGAGTCGTTTAATTTTCCATGCTCCCGGTGGTACAACCAACGAAAGGGAGAATTCACTAATTTTTTCTCCAAAGAGTAAAAATCGCTAATGAAGTACTTTGAAATAGAATATGATTTACCTGAGTGGCGTCTATTCCTTGATTCGTCATCAGCAAGCCTCAAAGCAGTCTTAGTGATGGAGAGAAATGGACAAGATTTTTGGATTTAGCAGATTAGGAAACATAATATTTCCCAAAAGCATCCCATACAGGTGAAAATAGTTATTTTTGTATCTAAACGCGAAATGGTACTTTTGCGTTCACGAATGATACTTTTTCGTTTAAGAATAGAAGCTATTTTGTCGATCTTTAGCGAATCAAAATATCCACTCCAGAACGCAAAAGCATTTCGCGTTCGAGCTACAAACAATATTTTTTCGAAAACTGCAATAAAATAAGACAATTCACACATTTTGGTGCTTGCCCTTTTTTGACTGCTTCTAGGTAATTTTTAGGTGTAGAATCCAAAACAACTGTCAGATTTAGTCCATCAGATTTAGTTTTTGAGGTACGCTAGATTGACTTCTTTTATAAAAAAATCATTGATGTACATTTCAGGTTATAAGTACCAGTATTTTCGACAAAGTCTCATAAAAAAACAAATAACAAAATTAAGATACTTAATTCACAGAGTAGATATAAATATGCATTTATGGCTTATTACAAAAAGAATCTTGTATACGATTTTCTAGCATGGAGTTTAGTAGGCTGCCGACTCCTACAGTAGGTGGGTATCACATCTTCTTTGATATCGTTCTCCCAACGTCTGTAGGTCCTATTGAAAACTTTCACCCTGTTCTCCCCTGTAATCACCTAGATTTTGTGGGTGGTTGTGGAGGTAGTGAAGTTTTATGCTCATGTTACAATCAAGAATATTAAATTTAGAAAGCATATATTCCACTGATTCTGTATAATTCGCTGCTTTATGACTGCCAAGAAAATTTTGTACTACTTGAACAAATGAATATCAAGCATTACATTCAATTTTGTTCATTGCTGTGGTAAGTTATTTTTTCTAAGCTGTCTTCTTCAAGGACCATCTGTATTCAGTTTTTCCATGCTAGTCTCAGGAAATTTACGTATTAAATACCCAAAGCAAAGTCCATATCGATTGTCTCACTCGCAACGAAAGGTTCGTTGATTGCGTTTTCTTTTCCCTTATGAAACGTCATGGTTCCATGACGTTTCATAAGTGCTGATGTTTAGTTCTGTTGTCCCGAAAACAAAAAAAAAAAAGATATTTTGTGTAGATACCATTATTTCATTTTTTTTGCCTGTTACTAAAACGGGATGGATCTCAAAAACTAAAGCTGCTACGAAAAACAGTCAGGTATATTTGGAATCACCACATTAAATATATCCAAAATCAGTTGTCAGTTTCTCAGCACCAAGAAAAAATTTTGTTTTGTTGGTTTGTTATGCACAAAAATTTAATTTTATTTGAAATCGTTTGAACCGCGTTTGAATCATGACGGCTTAGACGCTGTGACTATCATAACGATAGCAATAAACAATAAATATTAGTTACTATAAAACTCGGGCTCGTATCTTATGACACTCATTCTTTATTATACGATTAAAATGTTTATTATTTCATATAAGTATCGAAAAAAATGACAAATTATTTGAACATTTGCTTTATATCCTAGAACTAAAAAGACTTTAGGGTTCTAGAACATAAAAGTATTTAGCAGCTAGGTGACAAAATAGACTCACTTTGTTAACTTAACGAAAATGTCAACTATTGACGACAGTTTCCAAAAAAATAGTTATTTATTATACTGTCGTGAGCAAAAAAAATCGGGACAGTGTCAAAATCGTTATGTCAATTTCCTTTATTTTTTAGCGTTGTAATTTTGACGATATTTGATTAACTTTCAAACTCTACGTCGAATTATATATCATACTTGCTAATTCAAAATTGAAAATGCCGCATCTTTCGAAAACTGTTAAGCCAGACTTGTTATTAGTTTGAGAAATGGGAAATCATTAAGAAGTGTATCGGTTAAATTTAATATTGGTAAAAGTTCAGCCGCAAGAATATATTAAAAAAATGGAGGGAAGAGGATAATTTAAATCGGAAAATAATTTCCGGACGTAACAAAATTTCGAATACGCAGGAAGACGAACCATTAGTTACTGAGATTAGGCGCAACCCTTTCAAAACATTAAAGGAAGCCATAAGAACAACACAACTTCCTGTCCCATCTTGTAACACAATGGTTACAAGAGAATGAATTTTAAACTTGAGATATCCAGCCCTACAGTCCTTATCTAAATTCCATTGAAAATGTATGGGGATTAATGAGATAGAGCTTCTACCCAGGAAGAATTTTGGGAGATTGTTCAAAATGCTTGGCATTAAATTTCTATAAATATTGTACAAAACATTGTCGCTTCAATGTCTACAAGATTAGATGCAGTTAATAATAACGGTGGAATGACGAAATACTAATTATTTTAATGTAATAATTATTTTAATTTAATAAATAATCTTTCTCTATCGTTTTTAGTAATTTTTATTTACATTTATTTTAAAAATGTTTAATAAATGTCAATAAGACACACATTTTTGACAATTCCTGACTGACTATTATGAGTAAAGATAACCACTTAAGTAATCACAATTTAAACCCACGCAGAAACAGTGTCCCGTTTTTTTTTGCTCGCGAGAGTATCAGGGGAAAAAATAGGAGATTTTAACTCGAACTTAGAAGTCTTTTCCCGAATAAGACGAGGGAAAAGATCAAAGTAAGAGCTAAAATCTCCATTTTTCCCCGTGTACAATACACTATTTTGTTCTATAGCCACTTTAAAACACAAGAAATTACATAAGAAACATAATTAAATATAGTGGAATCTAGTTATTTTTGCGATGGTAACCATTAGTAAGAAACAAAGTTACCTTTAATTTTGATATCGTACTCATTTAAATACATAGGTACCTTAGTTTTTTAACCCTTGTGAAAATATAATTTTTTTAGTCCTTGTGAAAATAATTCAAGCTTTAGCAACTGTCAGAAAATTCGAAATATCACCATTTATTAAAAGTATTCGCTGATGTGGACGGTTCAACTAAATTAGAAATGTTGTCAGTTTTATTTCCTGATTTATCCAAAAGTTTTAAGACACTTTAACTATAACTTTAACTATATATACGCGAAGTATAGAAGTCTTTCCAGGATATTCTGTGTTGGCAAGCTGCAATAAAAGCGAAATGCATCAACAAATTCCGGAATAGGTGTGATTTTTCACGAATTTTTCATTATCCCAAGAGTTTTAAGTTCGACATTTCATTGCAAGTCAACGTAGATGGTTCAGAAATTGTTTTTGCGCAATGTTGAATTACGAGTGTTTGGGGCAAAATTTAGCTTCACAATATTATGCAGTTAAATTTTGCCACAAACACTCGTTCGTGCCATTAATCAATTCCTGCCTGTCTAAAATTATTACGACGCATTGTTTTTTCCATGTGCCCCACAAATTTTCAATTGGATTAAGATTCGGGCTTTTGGCATTCTTAAAACTAAAAACTAAAACCAATAGTAATATTTGGCAACCGTTTGACACGAATAAAACTGGCATAAGCTGACAATACCACACGATCAAATTTTAGATTTCCAATTTTGTTTGGTGTTGACAGTAATAATGAGATTGTAATGTATAAACAGGTTTTTAAGAATATTTTTAAAACAGTATAAATTTACAGAGGAAGCAATTTGATGTTATAATTAATTAAACAATTTACATATGAAATGAGATTTAAATGTACAAACAGATAGTTAAGAATATCGACAAACACAAATCCATTTGCTTGCATACGTGTAAAGAATATTTAATTTATAAATGGTTCATTCCTTTATTACTAACAGTAAAATAGATTAAACAAATTAATCTTCTTCGAAACTGAAGTTGTCGTCATCAGTATTACTCTTTAAATACATTAATAATTAAACTTTCTGTCGTTTCATCACTAATATTTCTGATTCTAAATATTTATTTCACTTAATAGCAATGATGTACTTTTATGTTTATAAAAATAATTGTAATCATTAAAAACTACATCTGGCGTTTGAACGTGTATCACTTTATGATCTCCTAGCAAAGGCATTATGTTCCGTCACTGACAAATATATTCTGACAATTACTTGAGCAAGTGGGCGTGCACGTTTTTAAAAACGACTACTGCGCACCCCTTCCGCTCGCCATCTTATTTGGCGCTTGCTATACTAATGTAAATAAAAATTGAAAAAAAAAATGCTGCTATTTTTTTATGAATTCACTATTTTTTTAATAATAAACTTGCTGTTTAAGGCTGTGCAATTTAATTAAAAGAAATTGTTTATATTACGTACGCAAAGCGAGTATTTTGAGCTTTCAAATATATTTTTTTAAAAACCTAACATTCTCAAGCTGAAAAAACCTTTGCTTTGCGCACTTAATATAAAAATAACTATTGCAGACCTGTGTTATCGAATAACTAACGTTTTAATAAGATCTCTCATTGCGCTACTGTTTTCCTACCTTAATCATATTTCTCGTGCTTGCGATATTCATATAGATTCACGTTGCGCCATAAGCAATTATAGGGACTTATATTTTCTTTAAAATACATAAGATTATTAAAAAATAAGTAATAACAAATAAAATAAGATTAGCATATGTTATGAGAAGAAAGACGCGATCGTCCTCGCAATTATACAAATTATGAAATTAATACTACTTTTACCGATTTAATTGCGATTTGTAGTTTAATTCTGCAAGATATTCCAATATATTGAAACCGTCTGTGAAAAGTATATGGGAATTCTGATATATTTCTCACCATTTCACCTTGAGAAAAGTATAATATATACAATTAACTGAGAATTCAAAAGTGCCCCTACCACGCAGTATTTGGATAATGCTTTCTAGCGGAACGTATGCGAGTATATAATATATATTCTTGTAGAAATTGTGACACAAATCGCGTTCTTACATGTATTTACTATAAACGTTATCTTACTTTTTTGCAATTATATTTCCTTTTTTAAAAGTTAGTAATTATTATATAAATCATTATATTTATAATTTGGGACTTGAGTTAGTTGTTAGGTTAAAGTTTAATGCTAAAACCTGTTGAAATAATTTCACTCGTATAATTAACTAGTTTAAGTACATTTAAAAACTAATTCGAGAAATGTATTTTTACTGTTTATCTCATAATTTTGCGTAACACATATGAATATGAAAAGCTTTTAAACTTAAAAGCTACCAGCATTAGGCAATTTTAAGACTTGCAAGAGCGGATGATCGATAGTATTGAGGATAGAGTGAAATATTCTCGACTGGATATAACTGGTGATAAGACATCAAATAGAGTCAATTGCTTAATGCTACAATCTGTTATTACCATAAAATCAACCAATTGTCATTCACTAATGTACGAGGCATGTTTTTTAAGTTAGTACCGTTTTTCCACACCGCGACCGCAGCGCTGCGGTCGGCGTTCTGCGTATGCGCACCGGGGACCTACATCTCTTGCCCACGCACTGACGCCATTACAGTCTGATTCTACCTTGTTTACGTTGTTTACTGAGTGTTTAAGATGCCTCCGATAATCGTGAGTACCCCGACTGTGAAGTACGGGCTGTTATAAGATTTCTTAGTGCTAAAGACCTAAAACCGATCGATATCCATCGTGAAATTTGTGCAGTTTACGGACAAAACATTATGAGTGATGGAATGGTAAGAAAGTGGGTGAGAGCATTTAAAGATGGCCGCACAAGTGTGCATGATGAACAACGTAGTGGGCGTCCTTCGGTCGTTAATGAAAGTTTGGTGCAGGAAGTGGACAATAAGGTGAGAGAAAACAGACGCTTTAAGATGTCCTCCTTGTGTGATGGCTTTCCTAATGTTTCGCGTAGTGTTTTGTATGTCATTGTGAGCGAGCGCTTGAATTACCGAAAATTGTGCTCACGTTGGGTACCGAAAATGTTGACGGATGTGCACAAAACCAAACGTTTAGGCAGTGCATTGACTTTCCTTGAGCGGTACCGCAACGACGGTGATGATTTTTTAAGCCAAATTGTTACGGGCGATGAAACATGGGTGGCCTACGTCACACCTGAATCAAAGCAACAGTCTATGGAATGGCGGTATTCAGATTCACCCGGAAAAGTGAAGTTTAAGCAAACAATTTCTGCCCGGAAAATCATGTGCACAGTTTTTTGGGACAGAAAAGGAGTATTGCTTGTGGAATTTCTGCCTCGTAATGAGACAATCAATGCAGCAGCTTATTGTGAGACCTTGAAAAATCTGCGCCGTTCAATCCAGAACAAAAGACGAGGCAAGTTGAGCAAGGGCATCGTTTTGCTGCATGACAATGCCCGTCCGCATGTGGCTAATCAGAGCAAAGATCTCATCACATCTTTTAAATGGGAAACTCTAGATCATCCTCCGTACAGCCCTGATCTGGCGCCCAGTGACTACCATCTGTTCCTGCACTTGAAGAATCACCTGGGCGGCCAGCGTCTTCAAGACGATGACGAAGTCAAAACAGTTGTGATGCAGTGGTTAACAAGTCAGGCGGCAGACCTATATGAGGAGGGTATTCATAAACTGGTACAACGTTATGACAAGTGCCTCAATATTGAAGAAAATTATGTAGAAAAGTAGATTAAGGTACAGGCTTTCATGTAAAAATAAAATTATTGCGATATCTTTGCACGTCTTTTTTTAATTTCAAAACGGTACTTACTTAAAAAACATGCCTCGTATATTCCATAAGTTTCCATCCGAGTTTATAAACAACATTTATAATTTTCTTAATGAAAATAATTATTACCGAGTCATAATTAAATACAATACCATATAAAAACTTAGACAAGACCAACTCATGGCAAGTATACCACTTCCTTCTCAACAATAAAAAAGTAGGCAACGTAATTAATGTAAGTCGTACACTAATTGAAGGTAAGTCTCCTGGAAGAACGTAAGTCGTACATTAATTGAAGGTAAGTCTCCTGGAAGAACGAAATGGACCATAACCAATGCTATTAACTGAAGAAAAGAACGGATAAGATATATTTTATTTGAGCATTTACTTATGGAAACTCTCTGTCAGTAGGGTGCTGCACAACAATTAACCAAAAAAATCAAGGACTTAACATTTAAAAGTAGTGTTTGAACCTCTTCCAACGTAATCCCCAGTATTTTCCCAATTAATACGACCTGGATTCACCACAAGATTATCTGGAGAATTGCTACAAATTGGTTGAAGTACTCCAAAGGAGACGATATCATCGACTAAGAAGATAATGGCTGTTGTTTTTGGAAGCACGTAGAAAAGTACGCGTCAACTACCGTCAGAAAGAAAGAACTAACTCGAGAAAGGATTATGCAGCATTGCTGCACAAGTTGGACATTCAAATCACAAGTAAACCACCACATATAGCAAACATTTCGTTTCATCACAACGCACCACTGCATATATTTAATTGGAGACTTCTTCTCGTTTCCAATTTGAAAAAATGGCTGGCTGGAAACGTATTTGATACAAACGACATGGTAATGTCTGAAATTCATGTCTATTTTAATAGCCTCGAAGGAGAATATAAATAATTTACTTATTTTACCTTAAATATTTAAATAACGATATTTCAAAGGTATTTTTAATAATATAAAATATTATTAAAAATCTGGTGTGAAGAACACAAATGCAGATTCACTATTAATATTTTTGTGGACGTGTCCGAATAGTGAACCTGCATTTGTGTTCTTCACACCAGATTCTTAATAATATTTTATATTATTAAAAATACCTTTGTATTATACAAAACTGGTGGGGTTTACCTACTCATGTATGTTTCAATTATTCTAACGATATTTCGTTAGTCAGGCTGAAAAACTTTCACTCCACAGTCAGAAAATTATTGTTTGGTGTCCACGAAAAATTAAAAACCTTTTTCGCGTTTTATAATGTATTTACTAGTATAAAGTTTATTATCTCATGTAGCTCACAGCTTTTTTTTGCACATAATGGTAAGAAAATTTTCTCGAAAATTAATAAATATTTTTTAGTAAACGAAGTACATGAACTGCTACGATTATTCTATCAACTAACCTCGTATACATTGTAGTGCTTTACATCGAGACCGTATTCAACCAATGGGAGACGCGGATATGCTTAGCTTTGTGTACGTACATATTGGAATTGTTGATGATGTAGGAACCTTGATATCGCGTCTTTTTGGCGTTTTTTAGCCAAAACACCTTTTGGAGTGAATATCTGACATTAAATCTACCGTTGAGTAGATTTAATGTTCTTTTGGTGACAACTTTCAGATAGTTCACTCATGCAGTAATCGATATAGAACCGTATACACCAAAGAAATGGTAAGATATCATTTTCTTGGTACGCTCCTTCATAGTTAATCTCCTAATACACGTGTTATATTCTAAAACTAGGATACTAAGAATCCTCCAAGCCGAGTCCGATTAGGAACTAGAGCTGAATTGATTTCTGGTAAATTTAGGTTCGACCGAAAATTACGAAGCGGGTGGTCATATCTTCACCAGATAATTAAACGAACGACATAGTTTGAAATAAGATCTACGCCTTCTAGACCCTCACAAAATAAGCAGATAAGTGTTTTACAGAATAATTAATATTAATATTAATTAATATATATATATATATATAATAATATATAATATAATAATATAATAATAATAATAATATATAATAATTAATATTAATATTTTAAGTATTTTTATTTCAAATTTGCATAATATAGTAAATTCTTACTTTTTATTTAATAGTCGTTTTAAAGAACTTATATCTTGCGTTTATTATTTTTGATCATTTTTGTATGTACGATCGCGGAGATCTCTGACAATCTTTTTTTGCCCAATCAGGCCTGTAAAGTTGTAATATAACACCTGTCGTATAAATACAAATCATATTTTTATCTATAGTATATTTGTTAATATATTTGGAGTATATATACAAGACAACTTATATTACACGTATTGGATATTTGTGAATAATTTTTGGGGGGAAAAAATAAATATTGCCTATTTGTGCGAGTATTGATTTGTAAGTGTAGTTGACCACCTTTGGTAGATATTACACCTTGTTGGTACATTATAGCCGTGTGATGTATGACTCCTAATTACAATTAACCAGTAGTTCACAGTGGCGCGCTTTTACAACTATTACTAAGTAAGACACTCAGTAACGTTTCTAACGTTTCGATAAAACCCTCGTCGTCTTCGCTCAGGTTAGTCGGCCTAGCTAGTAGGATTGTACGTTTATGATCAACATTGCCCCATAGGCAATCCTTATACCAATGCAGTGTATCGGCCTTTTGTCGTACATTTTCGGGGGCCAGTTTTGCGAGATTTACTTTTGCTGTTATCTGTAGCAGACCCTATAAAGAATATATCGTATTCCATTGTTTACGATTGCCTCTCAACGACTTGGCAATTTTTCAATTCCACGCCTGAAGAAATCCGGTGGTGTCCAATAGATTTTTGATGTGTCGCAGGAGAAGAAGAAGAAATTATCTAAACACTTATATATATATATATATATATATATATGTATATATATATATATAAGTGTTTAGATAATTTCTTCTTTATATATATATATATATATATATATATATATATATATAAGTGTTTAGATAATTTCTTAGCCATTTATTAAATATAACAATTGATAAATTAATGGAGTTTTTCAGCTTTTATATGAAATATTTACAAATATCAAATTGGTATGTATGTAATTGCAAAGTAAGTGGGGATTGCTGTCTACAAATTACAAATCAAGTCATACGAAATTTTTAATTGAAAAATATTGTCTATGTTGGGACTTGAACCCAAGTCTACAGTTGCCGGACTGTCGCTTTTACCACTCAGCCACAATAAACTTTGGTTCAAGCTATTTAGAAATGCATTATAAACTAACAGTGTAAATGAATCAGATGTCAGTTATTGAATGTAGATGTCAAGTTGAAAGCAGAAGTCAGTTTTGAAAGCTGATGTCAGTTTTGATAGCAAATGCCAGTTAGTGAAAGCAAATGTCAGTTATTGAAGGCAGATGTCTGTTTTTGAAAGCAGGTGTCTGTTATGAAAGCAAACGTCAGATTTGAAAGCAGATGCCTATTTTGAAAGTAGATGTCAGTTATTGAAAGCAGATGTTAGTATTTTGAGAGCAGATGTCAGATTTGAATGTTTGAAATTGCTAATTATTATCCATAGCTATATGAGTATTTAGTTAATTTCTTAGCCGTTTATTAAATATAACAATTGATAAATTATTGGAGTTTTTCGGCTTTTATATGAAATATTTACAAATATCAAATTAGTATGTATGTAATTGCAAAGTAATTGGCGATGTAAACATTGCCAAAATATTGTCTATGTTGTTACCAAACATTCAAATCTGACATCTGCTCTCAAAATACTGACATCTGCTTTCAATAACTGACATCTACTTTCAAAATAGGCATCTGCTTTCAAATCTGACGTTTGATTTCATAACAGACACCTGCTTTCAAAAGCAGACAGCTGCTTTCAATAACTGACATTTGCTTTCACTAACTGACATCTGCTATCAAAACTGACATCAGCTTTCAAAACTGACTTCTGCTTTCAACTTGACATCTACATTCAATAACTAACATCTGATTCATTTACACTGTTACTTTATAATGCATTTCTAAATAGCTTGAACCAAGGTCTATTGTGGCTGAGTGGTAGAAGCGACAGTCCGGCAAACTGTAGACTTGGGTTCAAGTCCCAACATAGACAATATTTTTCAATTAAAAATTTCGTATGATTTGCTTTGTAATTTGTAGACAGCAATGTTTACATCCCCACTTACTTTGCAATTACATACATACTAATTTGATATTTGTAAATATTTCATATAAAAGCCCAAAAACTCCAATAATTTATCAATTGTTATATATATATATATATATATATAAGGTAAACTTAATAAGTCGGCGATTAAAAGTCTGGTTCATTACTTCAAAGTAAATATATTTAAAACAACCCTACATGTTTCGGCAATGATGCCTTTGTCAAGGGAATACAAAATATAAATGTTTATATTTTGTATTCCCTTGACAAAGGCATCATTGCCGAAACATGTAGGGTTGTTTTAAATGTATGTAATTGCAAAGTAATTGGCGATGTAAACATTGCCAAAATATTGTCTATGTTGTTACCAAACATTCAAATCTGACATCTGCTCTCAAAATACTGACATCTGCTTTCAATAACTGACATCTACTTTCAAAATAGGCATCTGCTTTCAAATCTGACGTTTGCTTTCATAACAGACACCTGCTTTCAAAAGCAGACAGCTGCTTTCAATAACTGACATTTGCTTTCACTAACTGACATCTGCTATCAAAACTGACATCAGCTTTCAAAACTGACTTCTGCTTTCAACTTGACATCTACATTCAATAACTGACATCTGATTCATTTACACTGTTACTTTATAATGCATTTCTAAATAGCTTGAACCAAGGTCTATTGTGGCTGAGTGGTAAAAGCGACAGTCCGGCAAACTGTAGACTTGGGTTCAAGTCCCAACATAGACAATATTTTTCAATTAAAAATTTCGTATGATTTGCTTTGTAATTTGTAGACAGCAATGTTTACATCCCCACTTACTTTGCAATTACATACATACTAATTTGATATTTGTAAATATTTCATATAAAAGCCCAAAAACTCCAATAATTTATCAATTGTTATATATATATATATATATATATATATATATATATATATATATATATATATATAAGGTAAACTTAATAAGTCGGCGATTAAAAGTCTGGTTCATTACTTCAAAGTAAATATATTTAAAACAACCCTACATGTTTCGGCAATGATGCCTTTGTCAAGGGAATACAAAATATAAATGTTTATATTTTGTATTCCCTTGACAAAGGCATCATTGCCGAAACATGTAGGGTTGTTTTAAATGTATGTAATTGCAAAGTAATTGGCGATGTAAACATTGCCAAAATATTGTCTATGTTGTTACCAAACATTCAAATCTGACATCTGCTCTCAAAATACTGACATCTGCTTTCAATAACTGACATCTACTTTCAAAATAGGCATCTGCTTTCAAATCTGACGTTTGCTTTCATAACAGACACCTGCTTTCAAAAGCAGACAGCTGCTTTCAATAACTGACATTTGCTTTCACTAACTGACATCTGCTATCAAAACTGACATCAGCTTTCAAAACTGACTTCTGCTTTCAACTTGACATCTACATTCAATAACTGACATCTGATTCATTTACACTGTTACTTTATAATGCATTTCTAAATAGCTTGAACCAAGGTCTATTGTGGCTGAGTGGTAAAAGCGACAGTCCGGCAAACTGTAGACTTGGGTTCAAGTCCCAACATAGACAATATTTTTCAATTAAAAATTTCGTATGATTTGCTTTGTAATTTGTAGACAGCAATGTTTACATCCCCACTTACTTTGCAATTACATACATACTAATCTGATATTTGTAAATATTTCATATAAAAGCCGAAAAACTCCAATAATTTATCAATTGTTATATATATATATATATATATATATATATATATATATAACAATTGATAAATTATTGGAGTTTTTATATATATATATATATATATATATATATATATATATATAAGGTAAACTTAATAAGTCGGCGATTAAATGTCTGGTTCATTACTTCAAAGTATATATATTTAAAACAACCCTACATGTTTCGGCAATGATGCCTTTGTCAAGGGAATACAAAATATAAATGTTTATATTTTGTATTCCCTTGACAAAGGCATCATTGCCGAAACATGTAGGGTTGTTTTAAATATATATACTTTGAAGTAATGAACCAGACCTTTAATCGCCGACTTATTAAGTTTACCTTATCATACCAAGGTCACCAAGATATTATATTTATATATATATATATATATATATATATATATAAATATATATAAAAATTTAAAACAACCGTCATCACTTGTCGAGATCGTGAACGATAGAAGTACTACTTGAAACGATTTCCTGAAAAATACTATTAAATGCATTCTTACAATTACAGATTCGTTGCAAGATGAATTTCAAAGTGCGACAAAATATAATCATTCATGCTATATATGGCAATACATTAAATGGGAAATGAATCATCGGAAATTTTCGTGAGTAACAAAGAAGAAGGGATTGACTCTTCAATTATTTAATTCAGTATTAGATAAAGTTAAAGTTTAAAGGAAGAAAAAAACTAGATTAAAAAAATTCTAGTAAAATAGAAAGAATACCAATAACTATGGATATAATAGAATCATCCTTGGAAAATCAGAAGAGAATTTATAAACAAAGAAGTTTGAATATTTCAAACGAACAAATAGAGAAAATAAATAAATTAACATATATAAAACGAAGACTATCATGAAGTAGAAAAGATCAAAAAATATGGCATAAAAATTAGAGGAAAAGGAATACAGACTTAAAAATAATTAAATAAAAGAATCATGATCACGAGAAAAATATACAACACGATAAAATAAAAATTTCCGGGCGATAACGCAGTGGTAAAACACTGGCTTATCGTGCCGGGGGCACCGGGATTGAATCCGATGCTCGCTGTCTGAGAAGATTTTCGTGGTTTCTTTCCAAGTTTGGGGTGAATGTCGACAACCAAATATCGCTAATAAGTCGCTCCACGAGCTCGAGCATAATAATAACTCATGGTCAGCCAATTCCCCCTGTAATTGACGTCAAGCTGTTGAGGAATGCTCAGGCATGAATTATTATCATTATGACGTGACAAGAATAAAGAACAAGTGAATGTATTAATTCAGGGAAATCACCAGATTACGCAATTATGCGTTAGTCAAGAAAGAGTCCAGTACATTGTTCCGATGTTAAATTACAGAAAAATTTGTGCCAAATATGTCCCGCGTCAAATAACGGATGTCATGAAAGAACAAAAAAAAACATTTATCAACAGCTTCCTAACTAGTATCGACGTGAAGGAGATTATTTTGTCATGAACATCGTCACCGAGGACGAATCTTGTGTTCGTTAAAAACAAATCAAATACGAGGGTATATCAAGAAGTACCTGAAAATAGAACAGATGCACTGCCGCTTCAAATCCAACATTGTATAGAGTTCAAAAAAATAATAATTATTTCCTTGAACTCTACATTTTTATCTCTGGAAGAAGCAACAGAGTTATTGCGAAATATAGGGATAATTAATAAATGAGTTTTTAATTGACGGACCGCTTGCCCGCTTTTAATTTATTTTATTATTTATATATTATTAATAATAATTATTTTTTTGAACTCTACATTTTTATCTCCGGAAGAATCAACAAAGTTGTTGCGAAATATAGGAATAATTAATAAATGAAAATAAAATAAATAAAAAATTGACAGACCGCTTGCCCGCTTTTAATTTATTTTATTATATATATATATATATATATATATATATATATATATATATATATAATATAGAATATAGAATATTTTATTGATTCAATAAACAGCATTTGGATAAATTAAATATTTATTTAGTTTAAAAACGCTTTCATTGTTTCGATTCGATAATTGATTTTCGATAAACTAGTGTCTATCAAACTAAACAACCGCTTAATTATAAATGAAGTTGCCTTTAAATATTACTCATCGCTTATGGGCGTACTACTGAAAGTTTGAATTTTTAAAGAGTTTTTAATTTTATTTATATAATTGTAAAACAAACGAGTGGTGATCTATAAAATAAGAAATACATTTTTATTTGTTCATTTTGAAGTTGAAGTTGAGTAAAGGAATATTAATATTAGCTAGCAATACTTCCTCAAGGTTCTCTTCTGTAAAATTTGTTCTCGTTGAATGAAATACGTCTTTGTAGATAGAAAACGTCCTTTCTACTTCGCAACTGGTTATAGGTGCATACTGTAAATATTCCTTCATTTCAGCGCATTGTCACCATACACAATTGCCGCAATGTTATTAAATCTGGATTTCTATTAAAAACTGCGTCTACCTTTTACCGAAGGCAACAACCGAAGTAACTTGGAATATTTTTCAAATTATTAATAGCCACATCTAATGTGGTTAATCCATCATTTAATTTGAGATTTTGATTTTAAAAATAAGTTATTAGTTTTGCAAATTGCAAAAGAAAGTACAACTGATTTTTTAAATTTGCAATTTGTATTAGTTCCTTGCACTCAGAAATACTTCGAGCATCGTCATTTAAACATGTAACGAAATTTTGTAAACTATCAAAATTCTCTGGATAAAAACTAGTACCTAGCTTCCAACCAAGTTCACAATCTAGTTATTACTGGAGAGGAAGGCAGTGACAAAAACGGAAGAGCTACTCTCAATGGTGCTTTTCTGAAAACTTTTTTTAAATTTTAAAAGCAGATACAAGTTTATCAACTTTCGAAAAGTGTCTCTGATATTTTCACAGATTCTGTGGAGAGCATGTGCTTTACAAGTAATATGCAGCATATTAGGATATGTTTCTTTTAATAGTCTGCCTGTTTTTAACATATATGCAGCACTGTCACTGACAAATAAAAGTATTTTTTCTTTGTACCTGTCGTCCGAATGAAGCATTTGGTGCATATTCTCGTAAATGGTTTTAGTTACTGTTTCCGCATCAACTGCATTTATAACTTTTGTTGCTATTACATATGCTTTATATATAATAGTTGAATGTAGTACACCAGCTACAACATTTACCACACAGCATCCTAATATATCGACAGTTTCGTCGGCACTTATCAATAGGTACTGATTTGAAAGATAGATTCTGATGCGTTCTACTGCTTTCATGTAGCACTTAGGAACATAATATTTGCGTTAGGTGGATTCATAAGGAACATTTCGACCAGTATATTTTTGGAAAAATATTTTGAAGGTGGGATTGTTAATTTTATTTAGTGGAATATTTACCGCCATTAAATTTTCGCAGAGTTATTCGTTAAAATTATCAGATTCTAACGGGTCTAATTTCTGTGTATGTGTTTGCGATGCTAAGTGACGTTTAACGTGCGATTTCTTGGAGTTTTTTAACGATATTTCACAGATTTTGTAATAAATTTCGGAATCACTGGTAATGGACAGATAAAATAATTTTGACCCTTAATCCAACTCGCCATTGTTTCACGATGCCATTCTCGACGTCGTTCCATATCATATCTGAAGAAGTATCTTAAACAATGTTCTAGATCTAAATAAATTAAAATTAAAAATGTATGCGTAAGTTATTAAAACTAACAAAATTCACTGGACACTTACTTATATATGTAATTAACAGTTAAAACAATGAAAAAAAGGAAACTAACTCACCTTACTTTATTTATCTTACGAAATATAAACTAATAAATAAAATAATTTTTAAAACTCCTCACACTTCTATCTACGACCATGAAGAAAGGAATTTAACTGTAATATTGAAGTAATTGCGTCACAATTTAACGACAAAAAATAGATGCGCGGTTACCCGAATGAATAGTGCTATTCAATTACTGCGTGTTGTACTTATCGATGTTATAGGCTATTTATATGTTCCATCGTAATTTCGGCCTAATGCCTCCGGTCTCTAGTTATCACTACCGACGTAATAGCAAGAATAATGCTGTTGTGTAATGAAACCGCTCTTTTAAATTAGAGGTAATCAGCAAGTTTATGCATGTTCAAACACAAGTTAAAGCAGTGTTCTGGTCGCATGCTAATGCTGTTTTTGTTCAGAGAAGTATATGCATGTTCAAACAAGCAGCGTCCTTTACAAATTCTGCGTTAATTTTTCAGTAATAGTGTAAATATTGTTTGCTTTTAGACATAAACAATATAAATACGCGACGCACTGTAAATTTTTATCGAACCAAAAAATCGATATATTAAATTTTCTATTAATTGGGCATTTAACACATCAGTATTTTTCTCACACTTATAGTCAAAATGGCGCCTAAATTTTGGCGCACTGGACAAATGTCTGGGTTGCCAGACTCTAGAGGGGGCGCTGCTTACATATCAATGCGCCCTCGAAATATTAATCTATCTAATAATTTCAATTCTATTTGCGTAGATGAGATAAATACATAATTTTTTAATTCTAAATAATTCTAAAATTCCCACTAATAAATACAAGCCATCCTAATAGAAACTTCCATTTTTAGTAACTTTCTCCTATCGTCAGCTCAATCAATGAACATTTTGTGCAGTAGTAAGCTACAACTTGATCTCCAAAGCCAACAAGAGACCAAATATATTTGAACTCGCGTTATACGAATTAAAACCTATCAATATTTCGATTATAGAGCTCTGAATACAATAGAAACAGCACAATACAGATTGTCTTGATAAAATTTGATCAATTAATGAAAGAGATACATTTAAATAAAATGTAAATGATAAAAATATTAATGATAAAGTATATCACTTTACCACAATAAATCTAACCGTCAGGTGTTTCTCGTTTCGACAAGATCCTCAAGAAACAATTTCAAATAATCGAAGATGAATAACGAAGAAGATAAAAATGCACCACCACCGTATCCAGGTACATCACCAACTACCAATAATGGAAAAGACGATGGAACATGTGTTTGCGTTATTTGTACTATACTATAATGTCAAAAATTTAATCGTATGTATTAATTTTGGATTTTTTTTTGTACTTGGTATATTTAAGTTACAAATGTGAACTGAAGATGAATATTTATTGTAAATTCAATTATTTTAGTCAGTACATCTTTAAATTAATATTGAATTAGGTATATAAATGCCTTTCACATAATACGTGCAATAGTATTTGTAATAGGTTTATCTAAACATCGTCTACTTCATATTTGTTGCCGCATTTCCATCTAATAAACTAATAAATTTTTCTATAGAAATATTCATCTTGACTATGTTGCACAATAATATATAATAAAAGCATGAGCCCCTTTATATATTTATATATTATTTCAAATAAAACTATAACCAAAATATTGTTTTATATTTGAAAATTTGTCTGTTTTATATTTTATTTTAAATTTGTAATATATGTTTTGGATGTTGAAAGAATTAAATATGTACATATTAATGTCAATCATATTCTTATCTTTATATATTAAATATTGATCAATATTGATCATTGTTTATTACAATATAGCGACAATAGAGATAATTGTGATAATGATTCGCAGAATTATTAGATTTCAAATTCTTTTTACAAATCTCCCAAATCAAGACTAAAAAAAAGGAAACAAACTTCCTTGGCAACAATCGTTGATCATTAAACCACGATAAATTCCCATAATATAGTCTAAAATACACAACTATTAATATACAGGTGTCCTTGAAATAAAAAGACAACATATGACAAATATAAAAATGTAAGTATGTAGAATATAAATCCAAAATATAGTGACTCAATTACTGCGCTAACCTCGAAATTTAAAACAGCCCAAAAATTGTATTACGTGACGCCTATGAATTCAATATTCAGAATGTGTATAAACAATAAATGCCTCTTACACAAATACGTTATAGCGTATGTTTACATACGTAACAGCTAGATGAGATGGACAATTACAAATCTATTATTTTTGTTATTGTCGGCTAACTTTAAGATATCGTCTCTGATACTTTTTATAGTCACACAGTGACATAACATTTTTTTAAATATCTTTTTCATTTTTTTTTGCTTATGAGAGGAAATTTTGGGAAAACATTCTATATAATTACATCTGGTAAAAATATTATTTTCAATTTTTCGAAAAAAATCATTCTTTTTTTGCTTGTTATATAACTACAAGTCACGTTGAGAAAGATTTTGTTGTACAGGATGCCCATAAAAACAAAAGTTGTAGATTTAAAAAATTAAAACTTTCAAATTAAACTTTTTCGAAGTACTGAAATTAAAGAGCTTAACAAACAAATCGAAAAGTCGAATAAAGTTTGTTTCATGGGAGTTATTGTTATTAATCGATTAATCGAATAGCTAAGCTATTACAGGAAAAGAAAAAATACGCATATTACTGTGAGTCCATTAACTCGTCGCCAGGTGGCGTAATATACCAAAAACAAATTAGCATATCAATACGAGAGCTCGCATCAAGCTTTGCTAAAAAATAATACAAATCTGTATAAAAACAAATCTGTATCTGTATATATGGACATGGTAAATACATACTGTGTGCCCATGTATACAGATATAGATTTATTTTTATATAGAATTGTATAATTTTGTAGCAAAGCTTGATGTGAGCTCTCGAATCGATATGCTAATTTGTTTTTGGCAATTTTTATTCATAAACTTCAAGAAGGCGATGATTCATACCGACTAGAATTCTCTTTATTAATGGGTGATCGTATTCAGAAAAGCCGTCATTTTCACCATCATATCATACTCAGTGATGAATGACAACAAATGGTATTACCTCTAGTCAAAACTGTCGGTTTTGGGCAAAGAAAAATCTCCAGTTTAGGATGTGTACAAATAGCCGGAAATTTAAGATAGTCAACGTATGGTGTGCATTAACATTCAATAAAGTAATTTTTCCTGGAGAAAAGGCTGAATGCAAATTATTATTTGGAAATAGTTAGGCCTCAATTGGAAGGAGAAAATTTGGAATTTAGAAGAAATATGATATTCAAACAAGATGGCTACGCGACGCATAGTGCTGTAATGGGTCATATTCTTTAGAAAAAAAAACGTTCATGTATATGCCAGTTGTCTACTGTATATATTAAAAGCAATTTCATTTCTTTTACTTAATTTCTCTCTGACTGTTTAAAAATTTATCTAACAAGGCATTCTGCATTAAAACGGGTTCTTCCCCGGACGCACATTCAATAACGAAAACAGTACCTCAGTATGAGATCACTTCTCTTTGTCCGTTGTATTAATATGTAAAGCATACTTCCCCATATGTATATGTATATATAAATGAGAGTCAACATGTATTTAATATAAGGATATGCTTTGTTAGCAATACCACATTTTGTAATCTTAACTGTACTGTGTATGGGGCCCAATGAAGGAGAATATATAGAAGATATTCTGGAAACATTCTTTCGCATGAAAGGGGAAGGAGGAAGAAATAGAACAGAAAAAAGCATCAGTCGATCAAGCCCTGCGAGAAATGGCGGACGGCTGATCTACTTAGGTCTAGTACGACGTAAATAAAAAACGTCAGACCTAACAAGAGTAAAAAAGTCCCACGCAAGTAAAGCCTTAGCAGTAGCCAGTGAAGAAAAGACTGCAAAATACGCTAGTTTTTATAGCACTCGCAAAGGGTGAATCAGCCCTGTAATAAGGTCACCTGTGCGCGCCTTAATCATTTGGATTACAACAAAAATCCTTGTAGTGCAAAGTTAATTTGCGTGTGTTTTGTGAAACTCATCTGAGCCCGGTACCAAGACAAGGTAGGAAGTTTTATTCTCTTAAGTCTATCGATCAGGCGCAGCTCGTGATGACGTATTTTGGTTTGCAGTACAATGATCCGAGTGCTTCGTGTATTCTCGTGTACTAAATGTAACGTTTGCTTAGTAAACACCGAAAACACACGAGGCACTCGTATCATTGTACTGCAAACCAAAACACGTCATCACGAGCCGCGCCTGCTATCGATAGCGAGAGATAAATGCTGATATCAGAAATAAAGGCCTAGACATTATAGTAAAAAATCAAACGAACTTTGTAATAAACATTCGCAAGGTATAGCATTATCAATTATAATTTTCATATCTATTTATTTGTACCCTATTCAAGTGATGTAAAAATTGATGTAAAAGATCCTATGTATTAAAATCAATATATATGCTTTATATGTAATCTGATATTGTATTACACACATATATACATACATTTACAAAGTCGATATTTGCCTATGTAAATATCCTTATAATAAATAAACTCTATTTATTGCTACAATACAGGGGATACACTCATACACCTTTCGTATATCAAACGACCTGAGATCAATAGCATATAATAAATATCAATTTTATTAGTGTAATTCTAGAGTCCCATTGCTAGAGTTAGTTAATCACCGGGCATATACTTAATTAACTTTACACCGTCAGGAACGGTTATTTTCCTGTGGCGTCCAAACAATAAGCAAAGTAATCATTTTAAATAAACGATAAACTGCACATCTATCTCTCATATTACTTCTTTAACTCTTAAAGTAGCTTGCAAATTAGTATCCCCAGTCACAATTATTATTTGCAAAGGGTTAAAGAATAGCCAAACGTTACAGTGCAATGATTGTGACAAATTGACTTAATGAATATTTTCTCGAAAAATGGATAGGTCGCCGTGGCCCGATACATTGGCCAGCGCAGTCCTCGAACCTCACCCCAATGGATTATTTTCTATGGGAGTGCCTTCAGACAAAAGTGTATGCCATTGACTTGCATAATAATATTGAAATTTTGAAAAATAGAATTACTAATGCCATTGGCCACAGTGACAATAGATGTGATTCACAATGTTTATAACGAATTTCGAAACAAGATGGAAAATGCGTTGACGTAGGTGGGTTTCATGTTGAATAAAATTTTACTTTGTCATATACTTCACTGTATTAAATTAAATAAGGATATTATTCATTTGATTTCATTTCTTCTGTTAAGTTTAATTTAAAAGTTTTTGATTTTTGAAATCTCAATTTTTGTTTTTCTTGCGGACCCTGTACAACAAAATAGAATTTTCTCAACGTGATTCAATTAAAAATTCATTTATTAATTATCCCTATATTTTTATAAGATCTTAGACGATGAAAATAACCTGCTGCAATACACGCTTCAAGAAACATTGTTCAATAGATTACGTGTAATTTATGATGGTGTATGACTAGCTTTAATTATTGTAGATATTTTTAATAATTTGCTGATTGACAGCAAATTATGCTTAACGCCACAGTTGGATATAAAAAATAGCGTTGTTAAGAGATTAATAAAGGCATAATAAGATTGAAAAGGTCTATAATAGACAGTGATTTATAGATACAATGTCTTTGTGAAACGCTCATTTTATCTTTGGTGAGTTTAATAAAAGTGATAGACCGAAAAATAACATGATATTTTGATGTTATAGCCATTTAAATTGAACATCTCCTTTAATTGTAGTTCAACGGCCAGTATTATCAACGTTAAAGGACATTTATATTAAATGGCATTTAAAAGTAACGCAACTATATTATCAACAGGTTCAACGGAACATTTAACTCTAAACAAGCATTTAAACTTAAATGCCCAAACTTAACAACCCAATACAGTAAATAATAAATTAAAACACTTGGCTTGTTTCACTATGAGATTTATTTAAATTCTCTAACATCTGTTTCGGCTGTTATGCCATTCTCAAAGAGATCTATAAATCTAACTTAAAGACTATCGCACTTGTTCTTATATGTTGTCTGTTCTTGTGTGTAGTGGGGGTGGTACTATATTGTGTATTACGGTGTCTATAAAGGGTGTATTGGCATATTCTATCTGTGTGTTGGTGATTGATAGATTTTGTTTTTTCGCTAGTTTTATTTCTAATATTTCTAGGAGGTCCAATCTCTTGCTTTTTGTGATATTGTGTATTAAGTCGCAGTTATCTATATCGGGGAAGTGGTTGAGTTCTATACAGTGTTCGGCAAAGCCTGTGTTTTTCTCACTATATAAAATTGACTTTTTGTGTTCTTTAACTCTGTTTTTAATGGCTCGTCCACTTTGGCCGATATAGATAGCCTCACAGTCTTTACATTTTAATTTATAAACACCTGATTTGTCCATTTTATGTCTTTTATCTTTGCTGTTGCTAATCATTGTTCCCAAATTTGTTTTATTTACCCAGCTTATTTTGATATCTAATCCTTTTACTATTCTGTTTATTTTATTAGTGAGTTGGGGTATGTATGTAATTTTGTGCCATCTTTGTGTATTTTCTGTTATTTTCGGGTATAGGTATTTGTTCTTATTATTTTGTATTTCTTTACGTTTTAACAGTTTATCTACGATTTTAGGGTCATATCCATTATTTCTTGCGATTAATTTAATTGTGTTTATTTCTGTATTAAAATCTGTCTTGTTTAATGGTGTGTTTGTGGCTCTATGTATATAACTCTGGAATGTTGACATTTTTATTTTCATCGATTGTTTAGCGTTTGCGTGTAATATGTTGTCTGTAAAAGTGGGTTTTTGGTAGATTTCAAATGTAAGCTTATTATTATTTCTGTTTATTGTAATGTCTAGAAAGTTTATTTTCTTGTCTTTTTCTGTTTCTTTTGTAAATTGTATCTACTTGTAAATTTGGGAACAATGATTAGCAACAGCAAAGACAAAAGACATAAAATGGACCAATCAGGTGTTTATAAATTAAAATGTAAAGACTGTGAGGCTATCTATATCGGCCAAAGTGGACGAGCCATTAAAATCAGAGTTAAAGAACACAAAAAGTCAATTTTATATAGTGAGAAAAACACAGGCTTTGCCGAACACTGTATAGAACTCAACCACTTCCCCGATATAGATAACTGCGACTTAATACACAATATCACAAAAAGTAAGAGATTGGACCTCCTAGAAATATTAGAAATAAAACTAGCGAAAAAACAAAATCTATCAATCACCAACACACATATAGAATATGCCAATACACCCTTTATAGACACCTTAATACACAATATAGTACCACCCCCACTACACACAAGAACAGACAACATATAAGAACAAGTGCGATAGCCTTTAAGTTAGATTTATAGATCTCTTTGAGAATGGCATAAAAGCCGAAACAGATGTTAGAGAATTTAAATAAATCTCATAGTGAAACAAGCCAAGTGTTTTAATTTATTATTTACTGTATGAAGTTAAAATGTTTCACCAAGAAGTATCTGCAACAACAGCCGAGAATATTAACAACACAAGTATTAAATGGGGATTTAACGCATATGTATTTATGTATCTGCATGTTTATATGCACTTCTGTGCTTATGATGTACTCAGATATACTTACATAACCTCGAAACTTCTATGTACTTACATCTATGATAGGCTATATATTTTCAATTTAATATTATAATCGTATTTTATAACATTGCATTATAAAATTATTTTCAAAATTTATTCAGATTTTTTTAGAAAGAATTTCATTGTTGTATGAATTTGTTACTTCTTGCAAATATTTCTGATATATTGATATAACTGGTAGAAATTATTTACTTTTTGATTTATTAGTTCAACAAGTTTACAACCTTAGGTTGTTCAAATGTGCTAAATTCGTATATTTTGTTCTAAAAGTACTACCAACCTTTCTAAATATCACATTTAGTTAAATGCTGCTTAAATTCATTTCACAATACAGAACTCCTAATTTAAGAGACACTATGAGTAGCTAATACCTGCTGTTTGTGTTACAGGCTTACGGCCGGCTTCATAAACACAGCCTGAAAGACCCTTTAACTAACCTTTTAGTTAATGGTGTCTTTAAAATCGCCATTAAAGTAATCGCGTTTCATAAACGAAACTATATGTGTCATTAATAAAAGTCAACGTTTACAGTAAGCACTTAGGTTGAGCATATTAATGTTTTCTGCTATTTTACGCGCCAATATTACTGTTTTTGTATTCTTGTTTGGCCGCGGTAATTTAAATTATTTAAAATGTGTGACAAATTAAAGGAATTTAGAAACGCTGATTTTAGCAAGCAAGAAAAAATATCACTTGCAGAAGAAATATATAAAGAAAAAAATATAACAATGTAAAATTTCTAATAAAATCTCGAATTATATTCTAGTACAATTATGATGCCTACATAATAAAAAACTTATGTGAACTGAATTATCTTCTATTTTGTTATTTAATACAATACAATACAAGTTATTCAGAGTATATAGATATTTTATATTATAGCTAATTATAAAGTATTACAGACGAGAAAAATGTTCGTTTCTTAATAACTGCCTTACATCTCGACCTTGGTTTGGTAGATTGTTGACAGGATGGTTCATTTTGTTGTTCAGGTTCAGGCAATATACATACCATATATCCATAGACAATACTTACATGAATCTGTAATTCATTGAATTGAATATAGGTTGAGTTTAAAGCCGACTTCTGAGTTAAAATGGCGAAAAGAGAGTTAAGTCGAACAGTGATTAAGAAACGCATCTCGAAAGTCACATTTACTTTAAATTTAACGGCACTTTAAATTGATTATGAAACCGGTTCTTAGTGGTGGACGTTATATATGTACAATCTTCTTTGTATCCATTGTATCCATTATTGCAGGATGGTAAGAATATTGTACCTTTTATTAAATTGGGTGACTTACGAGTGCTCAATATGTAACACTTGTTATATAGAATATACCGATGCATCCATATAATCCCTGTTATAGATTTGAACATGTTTAAAATGTGTTTAGTATCTTGAAATTATTGCTGATTAGTTGTCCTTAGAATTCCGAGCTATGTAGGCAAGTAAAACCGTCATATCTTTGTTAATTTATATAAAAATAGTTATGTTGTTGATAAAAGATTCTATAGTCACTATTATAAATAATATATATTATTATTTTAGATTTAAAAAGAAATTTTACTTGCTTTCATATGGGGGATTTTTATGGTATGTTATTTTGTACTACTATGAAAAATTAAAAAAAACAAATTAATTACGTCGTATATGATTTTTTAAAAAATTATTAGATTTATTTTAATATGGATGGATCGCCCAAAGATTAGACTTTCCGTGTAAATTAAAATGTTTTGGCAAAAATAAAATTATTAATTTTTTTCTGTTACAGTACTAGATCACCACCTTGTTAATAGTTCCCTGAACGCCCGAAGAAATTGAAATATGTTGTCTTATCACTTTTTATGTACACTTTTACAAACTGAATAAAACTTTTCGTATCAATAACTTTTGTTATTTCGTCTGTAGTTAGAGTGAAAAGAAAATGCTATTGGCTGTGGCTATTAAAGTTAAACCGGCATTTTTTTTTTAATGAATAGTAGCTGTTTAATAGTGAATCATGTCCATACATTAGCTGCTGTAAAACGTTAGTATAATGAGTTTTGGTTTGATCGTATATCCTTGAAGAACCAGTTTCGAATGGAATATCCTAAAGCATTTGTTATTGATAAAAACTTCACATCATAGAGGAAGACCATCATGTTATACTGGCAATTGTTTGAAGACAGAAACAATTTTGACAAAACCAATTTAAAGGATATCAAAAAATATATTTTATCAGAGCCTTCCAAACAGAATTAGAGCAGTTAATGTTTATTGTTTGCAAGCAATTTCTTTTCAATTTTTTAAATAAACATTTTTAACTAATTTTGTTATGGTTCTAATTTAATTGCTACAGAAAGATTTTGAGTGCTGTACGTAAATTGCAATTATGCAATTTATTAGTTATGATCTAACGTCTTGAAACAGTTTAACATTCATTCAAATTGTCTATATAACCTCTGTTCATTATTATTACTTAATAATTTGGATGTTTTACTTCGCGGGGCGCATATTTGATATCGCTTTGATCTATCATATTTTATTACCACAGATTAAGTAAAATTAAATAAATATATACTTCTTACTAGTTAAAATTATATAAATTGGCATTTATACAGAAATTACATTATTAAGGGATAGTTACTTCAGCTTTATACAATTATTCACACTTTTACGAAATAAAATATTATTTGTGTTTTAGAAAAATAAAATATATGTTATGAGAAGAAAGACGCGATCGTCCTCGCAATTATACAAATTATGAAATTAATACTACTTTTACCGATTTAATTGCGATTTGTAGTTTAATTCTGCAAGATATTCCAATATATTGAAACCGTCTGTGAAAAGTATATGGGAATTCTGCTATATTTCTCACCATTTCACCTTGACGAAAGTATAATATATACAATTAACCGAGAATACAAAAGTGCCCCTACCACGCAGTATTTGGATAATGCTTTCTAGCGGAAAGTACGCGAGTATATAATATATATTCTTGTAGAAATTGTGACACAAATCGCGTTCTTACATGTATTTACTATAAACGTTATCTTACTTTTTTGCAATTATATTTCCTTTTTTAAAAGTAAGTAATTATTATATAAATCATTATACTTATAATTTGGGACTTGAGTTAGTTGTTAGGTTAGAGTTTAATGTATCAGAATAATTGAAACATACATGAGTAGGTACACCCCACCAGTTTTGTATAATACAAAGGTATTTTTAATAATATAAAATATTACTAAAAATCTGGTGTGAAGAACACAAATGCAGGTTCACTATTAATATTTTCTGTGAACGTCTCCGAATATATCCTATCCCCAGAGACGTAGATAAGTATTTCGCTTTTCTACAAGCTCATCGGTACGCCCCTGCTGTGTTGTGTTCTTCACACCAGATTTTTAGTAATATTTTATATTATTAAAAATACCTTTGTATTAAAGTTTAATGCTAAAACCTGTTGAAATAGTTTCACTCGTATAATTAACTAGTTTAAGTACATTTAAAAACTAATTCGAGAAATGTATTTTTACTGTTTATCTCATACTTTTGCGTAACACATATGAATATGAAAAACTTTTAAACTTAAAAGTTACCAGCAGCAGGCAATGTTAAGACTTGCAAGAGCGGATTATCGATAGTATTGAGGATAGAGTGAAATATTCTCGACTGGATATAAATGGTGATAAGACATCAAATAGAGTCATTTGCTTAATGCTACAATCTGTTATTACCATAAAATCAATAAATTGTCATTCACTAATGTATATTCCATAAGTTTCCATCCGAGTTTATAAACAACATTTATAATTTTCTTAATGAAAATAATTATTACCGAGTCATAATTAAATACGATACCATAGACGAAACTTAGACAAGACCAACTCATGGCAAGTATACCACTTCCTTCTCAACAATAAAAAAGTAGGCAACGTAATTAATGTAAGTCGTACATTAATTGAAGGTAAGTCTCCTGGAAGAACGTAAGTCGTACATTAATTGAAGGTAAGTCTCCTGGAAGAAAGAAATGGACCATAACCAATGATATTAACTGAAGATATGAACGGATAAGATATATTTTATTTGAGCATTTACATATGAAAACTCTCGGTCAGAAGGGTGCTGCACAGCAATTAACCAAAAAAATCAAGGACTTAACATTTAAAAGTAGTGTTTGAACCTCTTCCAACGTAATCCTTCCCAGTATTTTCCCAATTAATACGACCTGGATTCACCACAAGATTATCTGGAGAATGGCTACAAATTGGTTGAAGTACTCCAAAGGAGGCGATTTCATCGACTAAGAAAATAATGGCTGTTGTTTTTGGAAGCACGTAGAGAAGTACCCGTCAACTACCGTTAGAAAGAAAGAACTAACTCGAGAAAGGATTATGCAGCATTGCTGCACAAGTTGGACATTCAAATCACAAGTAAATGACCACATATAGCAAAAATTTCGTTTCATCACAACACACCACCGCATATATTTAATTGGAGACTTCTTCTCGTTTCCAATTTGAAAAAATGGCTGGCTGGAAACGTATTTGATACAAACGGCAAGGTAATGTCTGAAATTCATATCTATTTTAATAGCCTCGAAGGAGAATATAAATAATTTACTTATTTTACTTTAAATATTTAAATAACGATATTTCGTTAGTCAGGCTGAAAAACTTTCACTCCACAGTCAGAAAATTATTGTTTGGTGTCCACGAAAAATTAAAAACCTTCTTTTTCGCGTTTTATAATGTATTTACTAGTATAAAGTTTATTATCTCATGTAGCTCACAGCTTGTTTTGCACATAATGGTAAGAAAATTTTCTCGAAAAATAATAAATATTTTTTAGCAAACGAAATACATGAACTGCTACGATTATTCTATCAACTAACCTCATATACATTGTAGTGCTTTACATCGAGACCGTATTCAACCAATGGGAGACGCGGATATGCTTAGCTTTGTGTACGTACATATTGGAATTTTTGATGATGTAAGAACATTGATATCGCGTCTTTTCGGCGTTTTTTGGCCAAAACACCTTTTGGAGTGAATATCTGACATTAAATCTACCGTTGAGTAGATTTAATGTTCTTTTGGTGACAACTTTCAGATAGTTCACTCATGCAGTAATCGATATAGAACCGTATACACCAAAGAAATGGTAAGATATCATTTTCTTGGTACGCTCCTTCATAGTTAGTCTCCTAATACACGTGTTATATTCTAAAACTAGGATACTAAGAATCCTCCAAGCAGAGTCCGCTTAGGAACTAGAGCTGAATTGATTTCTGGTAAATTTAGGTTCGACCGAAAATTACGAAGCGGGTTGTCATATCTTCACCAGATAATTAAACGAACGACATAGTTTGAAATAAGATCTACGCCTTCTAGACCCTCACAAAATAAGCAGATAAGTGTTTTACAGACTTAATTCCGTGGGTTAGAATTAATTGCTATTACCAATAATTAATATTTTAAGTCATTGATGTACATTTAACTTTGGTTTCCATTTTTATTTCAAATTTGCATAATATAGTAAATTCTTACTTTTTATTTAATAGTCGTTTTAAAGAACTTATGTCTTGCGTTTATTATTTTTGATCATTTTTGTATGTACGATCGCGGAGATCTCTGACAATTTTTTTTTCCAATCAGGCCTGTAAAGTTGTAATATAACACCTGTCGTATAAATACAAATCATATTTTTATGTATAGTATATTTGTTAATATACGAGTATTTGGAGTATATATACAGGACAACTTATATTACACGTATAGGATATTTGTGAATAATTTTTGGGGGGAAAGAATAAATATTGCCTATTTGTGCGAGTATTGATTTGTAAGTTTAGTTGACCACCTTTGGTAGATATTACACCTTGTTGGTACATTATAGCCGTGTGATGTATGACTCCTAATTACAATTAACTAGTAGTTCACAGTGGCGCGCTTTTACAACTATTACTAAGTAAGACACTCAGTAACGTTTCTAACGTTTCGATAAAACCCTCGTCGTCTTCGCTCAGGTTAGTCGGCCTAGCTAGTAGGATTGTACGTTTATGATCAACATTGCCACATAGGCAAGTCTTGTACCAATGCAGTGTATCGGCCTTTTGTCGTACATTTTCGGGAGCCAGTTTTGCGAGATTTACTTTTACTGTTATCTGTAGCAGACCCTATAAAGAATATATCGTATTCCATTGTTTACGATTGCCTCTCAACGACTTAGCAATTTTTCAATTCCACGTCTGAAGAAATCCGGTGGTGTGCAATAGATTTTGATGTGTCGCAGGAGAAGAGATTGCGAAATACACATAAACAGCATAACCATGGCAAAAAAGGGGTGTGTCAGAAAAACATAGATTTTATTTTGATTTATGTTTAACTTTTATTGCATGTAATATACTGGATCGAAAAAACTATCAGTCGTTAATGCTATGGTACGTACAATGAAACCTCATCAACTGTAACCTGCTATGTTACTTTCTTTCAGACGAGTTGAAAAAAAGTTTACTGCTGAAGGTGGTGTTGAAGTCATTGGACAAAGTTGAAATTTCACCAAAGCAAATATTAATATGTATTTGTAAGTGAAGGTGCTGCAAACATGCTGCCTTTAGGTCGACCTCTTTCTTAAAGAACATAGTGCCAACATCTTACATGTAACGTGCAAAATCCATGCTTTGAATCTTGTGGCACAAACGATTCGTGAATGTTATCCACGAGTAAATGATTTAATAGCTAGTACAAAGGCAGTGTTTATAAGGTCCCCGAAACGTACTCGACTATTTCACAGACTGTGTCCCGAAATACCTGAACCACCAGAGTCGATAATTACGCGTTGGATAACATGCTTGAAGGCTGCGTTTTACTATCATCAATATTTTGAGCATGTAAAGAAGGTAGTTTTAAAATTCAATCCGACAGAAGCTGCAGGTATCAAGAAAAGCCAGTAATTATGTAAGGATCCTCAGGTTACAGAAGATTTACAAACTATACACAACAATTACTTCGGACTAGTCGATGGAATACAAAAATTACAAAATGTTTCGATGTCGCTTGTGGATTCTGTTCAAATTGTGAATGATGTTCACGTACAGCTATGCGCTGTAGAAGGGAAAGAAGTAAGTTTGTGGTAGAAAAATTTGTTTTAGACAAAAATTCAGAATTTCACATATTAAAACTAATTTGAAAAGGCGCGTCTAAAGAACCATTAACTTCTTTCCAAAATTATTTTGAATATGCAAATATAACATAATAATGTGTGGAACGGTAATTTTCGGCATTAAAATACGTTTATTCCGCACGTCTCACTAACTTAAATGAAACAACTGTGGAGACATATCTGATGATTGGAATATTTGAAAAATCTTATCCAGATAATGAATTCACTGATGATGCATAATGCGGTATGTGTTGTGCACGTTTTATAATTTCTTTCTTATAATTTAAATGAAATGCACAATTGCATGCGTACGCCGCTGACATGTGTGTTGAATTTGCCATATCTAGTTATAAATACAGTCTTTTTTTGGTAACTGCCTATTACAAGTTCAGTGCCGATTACGAAAAAAATTATACGCAGTTTAGAGATAAGTTTCCGAATTTACCAGTACCGCAACGCGAAAGTGTTTACAAAATGCATAGAAAATTTCAGGATCTGTTAGTAATAAATCTTGAAGTGGTCGTCCGAGGTCTGTGAGACCAAAAGATAACACGCATTTAGTGGCTGAAGCTTTCGTAGAATACCACATCAGTCTTTGCGTCGTGTGTAATAATAAAAAATATTGAAATAAATTCTAAAATAGACCTATTCTAAATATGTTATTTTTTATTATTTAAATGAAAATCCGTTGCTCGACTTATGCCGCACCTGGTATATATATATATATATATATATATATATATATATATATATATATATATATATATATATATATATATATATATATATATATATATATATATATATATATATTGAAGAGGTATCGGCGATTTGACTTCCACGTTTGGCGCCAAATGAAGAAGCGCCGAGCTGGTCAAACTAACTAAGAATGATGTGAGAGTTAAAACTTGTTAAAAGATGAAGATTTAGAATTTAAAAATTGGGCGCCATAAGTAAATATATACTTAATTTGTTCAACGCTATCTGGGTATATAATTGATAACCCGCTAGCAGTCGAAGAGCTTAAGAACTATAAATTATTAATTAATATAGGATCTTCGTCGTTCTGTGCTTACCCCGTGAGAATAATACTATTATGAAACAATCTATCTTGTAAAACTCCACAATAAAACACTAACAAATAAAAGATCAAATTAAAAAAATCAAGAAATGATTTGAAATGTATAAATTTACGTTTGATATTCTGATGTGAGCAATGTTCAAATTACGTGTTTGATTATAAATAAAGGTTGACTTTTAAATGAAATTCTAGGAGATATTGGATATTGGAAGGAACCTGGTTTTTTCTTCTCTGTATATGTGGATCTGGTATTTGGTCAGGAACGTCGTTATAGGGCTGGATCAAAGTTCGGCAGCACCTTGTCGAAGTATATGCGTCGATATCGGTCAATGGCTCTCGTTGTCGGTCCGATGGTGTTCCAATTGCGAAAATGATGCTCTGCTCAATAATTCCGTTATTCAACGTGATACTGGTCCAAATTATATCTCAAAAGTTGAGCTTGATTTTAAGGTATCGAATGTATATAAATTTAATAGGTTTTAACTGATTTTAAAATATGATTTTAAATAAAACTTTTACTTGAGTCAGAAATACGGCCATTTGTTGTAAGTATTTTATCGGAGAGCACGCCGCTAGCTTTCTTTTATTTCCAAAGCCTTATTAATTTACACTAAAAAGCCTCGACGTTTTAATCTTTGTTACATCAACAACAATATAAATTTATACAATATTTCAGTATTAATAGGTTTTTAAAATTAGCGGAATAATTATCAAGTATATTAAATATCATTCTAAACATAGGTTAAGTAGTTGTTTTCACCCTAAATATTGCATTCGCGGGACTATGGTATTTTAAAATTGATGGGCGTAGCTAACTAGCATCGTTCTTAATGTGGATAAAGTAGCTGTCTGTAATTTGTCGCGTAAGATTTGAATTTTGAAATCGAAATGTAAAAATATAAAAAGATAAGTTAAGAAAGAAAATAAGTAAATAATTAATTAAAAGTTAACGTCATTTAATTTATTCACATCTCGACACTAATTTCACATAAATATGTCCCTCAATTTTAGCTATTATATACAATGTGTATTATGTGCATACTGCTGGTGCATAACTGCTTTATCCATTATAGGAGCTGTTATTTGTGTGCAGTATGCCTCACAACAATATATATATATATATATATATATATATATATATATATATATATACCGCATATGTCAAATATCATTAGGCATTGGGAATACGTATGAGTACATACGATGTATATGTATAAGCAAAAGCCGATCCAATGCCGGCGAAGACCGCGACGGCCGGCAACGATTGTCTCCGATTGTTTCGCAAATACAAGTTAGCAGTAATCATTTGACCATCGACATAGGTACTTGTAATGCGTTCTAAAATAACATTTACGAATTTCAAGGGATTTGCTTTTCTTATTTCTTTCAGTAGATGCAGGAAATTTTTAAGCTGCGGTGCGTCTAAACAAAAGCGTAATTCTAATAAAATTAAAGAATAATCCTAATAAAATAAATAAAAAAGGATTCTAAAAATTATAATAAATTACAAAAATTCCTCCTTGCACAGCAAGATATTGTCCTAGGCGGTCGTAGAAATTAGCTCTTACATTTGCTAACATGTCGGCAGTTAATGAATTCGCAGCCTCAGTTATTTTTTCTCTCAAGGCAAATAGATTTTCTGCTCTACCAGCTTCATGAGTATAAACAATATCTTTTAGATATCCCCACAAAAAGAAATCAGTTGGAGATAGATCAGGAGATCGCGGGGGCCGTTTAATGTTTCCTGTTCCAGTAATAAGACGGTCAGGAAAAGTATTTCCTAGAAATTCTTTTACCCTCACTGCATTATGTGCAGGAAAGCCATCATGTTGACACCAAACGATTTCATGGTTTATTTCAATGTTTTGAATGCCGAGAAGTATTTAATTTTTCAGTAATTCGAGATACTTGTCGGCATTTAATATACCATCAATAAAATAGGGGCCTATAGAATAGTCACCTAAAATACCTATCCAAACGTTTAGTTTTTGAGGATACTGAGTGCGATTTGCAAAATGGCGGTGTTGATTTTCCGAAACCCAATATCGAAGAACAGAGGGATTGTGCTTTCCGTGTAATGCAAAAGTTGATTCATCGGTAAAGAGAATGTTTTTAACGAAATTTTCATCTCGATGTATCTTTTCCATAACGTCTTGACAAAACTCCATTCTCCGGAAATTGGCCTCGGGAAATATTTCTTGAGTTTTCGAATATTTGAAACATTTTAAACCATTACGTTTCCAAATACGTGAAATAGTTGTGTTACTTGTACCCAATTCCTCGGTAGCACTTCCAGCAGATCTTGTGTTATCAATATCCACAATACTACAAATTAATACATCCCGCCGTTCTCTTTCCTCAATTTTTTGTGGTGATACCTCTCTTGGTTTGCATTTCGTACAGTTATTGAGACAGAAACAAGTTTCAAATTTATTTATAATATTATAAATTGTTTGTCTGCAAGGTACAGAACGGTCTGCAAAACTCAGCGCAAACAAATTCATGCATTTCATTGCAGACTTGCCAGCATAAAACCATTTTACTAACTGAAGCTTTTCAGAGAGTGTAAAAGAGCCATTATACATTAATTTTATTCTCCGCTTTCAAACTGTAACGACCGCAGCTAGACTGAATTCAAAATTTCCAGTCAATCGGTATCGGAGACAATCGTCAGTCGTCGCGGTCTTCGCTGGCATTGGACTGGCTTTCTCATGTACGTATACATTGGATGTACTCATACGTTGATTCTCTATGCCTAATGATATTTAACACATACAGTATATATATATATATATATATATATATATATATATATTATAGTGATACAATCGTGTGAAGAAATGAGAAGAGAAATAAATAATAAAATTAATAAATAAATTTAATGATATGTGAATGAGAGAAAAATAAGAGATGTAATGAAAAAAAAAAACACTTTAGAGAACAGATAAAATACAATTTAATAAACATTAATAATAATACATTACACCTCTAAAGAATTTACCCCCCCGCCCCCTATATCGTTCTTAGTACATGTGTACTTAATATAGAAAAACAACGGTGTGAATGGTGGTTTAAATAAGCTAATTCTGTTAGTATTACGATAAATATATGATCAGAGGTAGGTTGATATAATATATAAATAAGTTTCCAAACAATTTATCAGTTAAATAATTTCCTTTAGGAGGATTAAAATAATTTAAAAAATACAAATCAGAGCAATCGATGTGATTTAACCTCAATCTTGAAAATGTTCACTATGTAAATAAGATCTTATCTCAGGGCTAATTAAAGGTGAGTCGTGTCATAATTATCAACCAATATATCTATACAAATGCTAGCTCAGTAATTTACATATAAATAATCGGATAAGAGGTATTTAATACAGTGAAGCTGTACTATCTACGATCAATTAGAACAATACAAAATAAATGCTTTATCTATTTGTAGGGTAAATTCTACCTTAACTTAAGGGCACTGCAAAGCTCATAACAAATAGTAGCCTGGCTTGGACCAATGGACCATCGGTAAGGATCTCGGAGCTGCTTACAGGTGTAGGACTTCCGGAATTCTGGCAGGTAATAGGATATACAGCACGTTTAACAGGATAGCTTTCATACAATTAAATTAAAACAAGAATTAGAAGGATAATAGTCTCAGGTTACTGTCTCGATACTCGTCTGATATGTATTCAAAATACACTTCGTAATTAAGGTAAATTTGTAATTCCAACATAGTATAAAATTGGAAATGATAATATTCTTGATATTTCAGCTTCTATATGGAATTTAAAACTTAGAAAATCGCTTTTAAAACTTGAAGACGCCTAATTATATATCGAAGCCCCGCTTCAACGAACTTTTTTTTTTTTGATTCTCGCTTTTTTTTTCTGTTACCTGCGATACCACGTTCTAATAATGTCAACGATATCTACCTTGGAAAAAAAATATCGCCGAAAGACAAAAGGCGTGGTCAATTTGAAATATGAATGAATTTCTAATTTTAAGAGTGTTTAATTAACAGAAGGTATTTAAATATACAATAATAATAAACAATAAGTTAAAAGAAAAATAGACATTTGATATAGTAGATTACTACATGAAAGATAACCCTACTGTTGTTATTGTAACCTAGATGTCGCGATAAGACATAGTTTTATTTAATATGCTTTAATATTTGAATTATTTAAACTCAAATTATTAACAACTCGTTTGTTCACATAAATTATAACAGAAGAACCAGCTTAATATATATATATATATATATATATATATATATATATATATATATATGTTTAGATAATTTCTTAGCCTTTTATTAAATATAACAATTTATAAATTATTGGGTTTTTCGGCTTTTATATGAAATATTTACAAATATAAAATTGGTATGTATGTAATTGCAAAGTAAGTGGGAATTGCTGTCTATAAATTACAAAGCAAATCATACGAAATTTTTAATTTAAAAATATTGTCTATGTTGGGACTTGAACCCAAGTCTACAGTTTGCGGACTGTCGCGTTTACCACTCAGCCACAATAAACCTTGGTTCAAGCTATTTAGAAATGCATTATAAAGTAACAGTGTAAATGAATCAGATGTCAGTTATAGAATGTAGATGTCAAGTTGAAAGCAGAAGTCAGTTTTGAAAGCTAATGTCAGTTTTGATAGCAAATGTCAGTTAGTGAAAGCAAATGTCAGTTATTGAAAGCAGATGTCAGTATTTTGAGAGCAGATGTCAGATTTGAATGTTTGAAATTGCTAATTATTACTCCATAGCTATATGAGTGTTTAGATAATTTCTTAGCCGTTTATTAAATATAACATTTGATAAATTATTGGAGCTTTTCGGCTTTTATATGAAATATTTACAAATATCAAATTGGTATGTATGTAATTGCAAAGTAAGTGGGGATGTAAACATTGCTGTCTACAAATTACAAAGCAAATCATACGAAATTTTTAATTCAAAAATATTGTCCATGTTGTTACCAAACATTCAAATCTGACATCTGCTCTCAAAATACTGACATCTGCTTTCAATAACTGACATCTACTTTCAAAATAGGCATCTGCTTTTCAAATCTGACGTTTGCTTTCATAACAGACACCTGCTTTCAAAAGCAGAACGCTGCTTTCAATAACTGACACTTGCTTTCACTAACTGACATCTGCTCTCAAAACTGACATCAGCTTTCAAAACTGACTTCTGCTTTCAACTTGACATCTACATTCAATAACTGACATCTTATTCATTTACACTGTTACTTTATAAAGCATTTCTAAATAGCTTGAACCAGGGTCTATTGTGGCTGAGTGGTAAAAGCGACAGTCCGGCAAACTGTAGACTTGGGTTCAAGTCCCAATATAGACAATATTTTTCAATTAAAAATTTCGTATGATTTGCTTTGTAATTTGTAGACAGCAATGTTTACATCCCCACTTACTTTGCAATTACATACATACTAATTTGATATTTGTAAATAGTTCATATAAAAGCCGAAGAACTCCAAAAATTTATCAATTGTTATATATATATATACCTATATATATATATATATATATATATATATATATATATATATATAATAATTTCGTGACCTTGGTATGATATGGTAAACCCAACCAGTAGGCGATTAAAAGGCGATTTTATATTCTGTCATTTATATTTTGTATTCTCTTGATAAAGGCGTACTGCCGAAACATGTAGAGTTTTTTAAGTATATATATTTTGAAGTAATATACAGACCTTTAATCGCCTACTGGTTGGGTTTACTATATATATATATATATATATATATATATATATATATATATATATAAATATATAATATTTTCGTGACCTTGGTATGATATGGTAAACTCAATCAGTCGGCGATTAAAGGTCTGTTTTACTTCAAAGTATATATATTTAAAAAACCCTACATGTTTCGGCAATGACGCCTTTGTCAAGGGAATACAAAATATAAATTATAATTATAATTTATATTTTGTATTCCCTTGACAAAGGCGTCATTGCCGAAACATGTAGGGTTTTTTTAAATATATATACCTTGAAGTAAAACACACCTTTAATCGCCGACTGATTGAGTTTACTATATATATATATATATATATATATATATATATATATATATATATATATATATATATATATATTGTTGTAGTTCAACCAGCACACTTATTCCAGCACTACAATAAGAAATGCAGATTATTACATATAATAAACCCCTGTATAAATATTGAATTAGTGGACGTAATTTGTGAAATTAGTTTCGAGATGTATATAAATTAATACGACGATAACTTTAAAATTGATAATTAACTTATTTTGATTTTTAAACTTACTTTTTATATTTATATTTTTCCATTTCAAATTCAAATCTTACGCGCAAATTACAGGTATTTAATTTATCAACATCAAGATTTATATCGAAGCGAGTTAACCACGCCCACTAATTTAAAATTGTCTCGAACCCCGCGAATGCGATTTTTACGATGCATTTTCCAACTAACCTAACATTGAAAACCACATTATAAACTTTTGTAAATTATTTAATTAATTTTTCTATTATGTTAAAATTAAAACATTATATAAAAATCAAATATATCCTACGAAATCAGTATACATTCAATACCTTGAAATCAGGCCTAACTTTTGAGAGAATAATTGGACCAACATCACGTCGAATATAATAAATATCGAACGAAGCATCTTTTCGGAACTGGAACTACATCGTACCGAGAACTCCAGCATTTGACCGCTTCCGACGCAGGGATTTCAATAGGAGCAGACGAACTCTGATCTATTCCTACAATTGCGAGCCCAGAACTATACCAGAGCCTAGACACAGGAAAAAAAACCAGGTTCCTTCCCAGTTATTTCCCATAAAACCTAAAACATCATTTAAAAGTTAATATTAAATTTATATTCCAACACAATATCAAACATTGTTTGCATCAAAATATAATACATGAATTTCTACATTTCTAAACATCAATTTAAACATATATAATCATTCATTCATTCTTAATCTTTTGTAAAACTTATATATATAACTTACCTTTGTGTGTCTAATTTTAAGTAACATTTATTATATATTTGCACTGTTGTATGATTCATAACCTTAAACGATATTTAATAACACATGTGCACAATTGCATAATTCCGTTTTTTTACCGTATAGTTCAGATAATACTAGTTTATGTACAGTTTTCTTATTCACGTAATAATTGTTACAGTTATCAATTTTTATTCCAATAAATTTTTATTACTTTGATCCTCCAGCAACGGCTTCACAATGTGTTGATCCAAGAAGGCGAGGATCCATAGATTCGATCTTTTATTTGAATTGTTGAATGTTGAGTTTGTGTTTAATTAATATACCATTTACATTGTACTTACGGGATATACAAACAACCGACTTTGAGCCCCGAGATAAAAATAAAAACATAAGTACTCAAGCTCTACCGCGACTAGTGGGTTATTTAACAGATAGCGTTGGATCAACTAAGTACGTTAAAACTTGGCGCCCAATTTTTAAATTCAAATCTTCTAAGTTCAACTGATATCATTCATTTTATAGTTTTAACGCTCACTTTATTTTTATATTACTTAGTCAAGCCAAGGTACCGCTTCAATATATATATATATATATATATATATATATATATATATATATATATATATAGATATATATATAATTTACTAAATAAAACACTTGGTATATTTGTTTCACAACATGTATTTAAAATATCTCTGACATATGTTTCTACTTATTCAGTCATTCTCGAAGAGTCATGTAAACTAAGTAAAAAGTGTACTCCTACCAATATTTATGAGTTATTTTTTTAAAAGGTTTATTACAGCATCGATTGTGGGGGTGTTTGAAAAATCCAACTGCGTGTTTGTGACCTGTCTGTTGAGATTTATGGCTTTTTAATTTCTAAAATTTCTAAGAAGTCAAGCCTTTTACCCTTATTACAAGAGTGGAAAAGTTTGAAATTATTATTATTAAACAGATGAGAATTTTGAATACAGTGTTCCGCGAATCCCGTAACCATATTACCATGTAGAATAGAACTTCTATGTTCTTTGATACGTTCTTTTATAGGGCGTCCTGATTGGCCAATGTATACCGCGTCACAATCACTGCAAGTTAATTCATACACCCCTGACTTGTCACGCAATTCTGTTTTTCCTTTATTGTTAACTAGAATATTTCCTAAATTGCATTTATTTACTAGGATGACATTTAAACCTAATTTATTAAGTTTATTAGAAACTTTGTGCCAATTTGTGCCAAATATGTCCCGCGACAAATAACGGATGTCATAAAAGAACAAAGAAAAAACATTTATCAACAGCTTCCTAACTAGTATCGACGTGAAGGAGATTATTTCATCATGAACATCGTCACCGAGGACGAATCTTGTGTTCGTTAAAAACAAATCAAATACGAGGGTATGTCAAGAAGTACCTGAAAATAGAACAGATGGCACTGCCGCTTCAAATCCAACATTGTGTAGAGTTCAAAAAAATAATAATTATTTCTTTGAACTCTACATTTTTATCTCTGGAAGAAGCAACAAAGTTGTTGCGAAATATAGGGATAATTAATAAATGAGTTTTTAATTGACAGACCGCTTGCCCGCTTTTAATTTATTTTATTCTACATATATAATATAGAATATAGAATATTTTATTGATTCAATAAACAGCTTTTTGGATAAATTAAATATTTATTTAGTTTAAAAACGCTTTCATTGTTTCGATTCGATAATCGATTTTCGATAAACTAGTGTCTATCAAACTAAACAACTGCTTAATTATAAATGAAGTTGCCTTTAAATATTAAGAAATCGCACTGAAGTAAATTTTAACTTCCACTTGTTATCACAAGGGACAGGGCACGAGAGACTGATGATGACTCATCGCTTATGGGCGTACTATTGAGAATTTTAATTTTTAGAGAGTTTTTAATTTTATTTATATAACTGGAAAACAAACGAGTGGTGATCTATAAAATAAGAAATACATTTTTATTTGATCATTTTGAAGTTGAAGTTGAGTAAAGGAATATTAATATTAGCTAGCAATACTTCCTCAAGGTTCTCTTCTGTAAAATTTGTTCTCGTTGAATGAAATACGTCTTTGTAGATAGAAAACGTCCTTTCTACTTCGCAACTGGTTATAGGTGCATACTGTAAATATTCCTTCATTTCAGCGCATTGTCACCATACACAATTGCCGCAATGTTATTAAATCTGGATTTCTATTAAAAACTGCGTCTACCTTTTACCGAAGGCCACAATCGAAGTAACTTGGAATATTTTTCAAATTATTAATAGCCACATCTAATGTGGTTAATCCATCATTTAATTTGAGATTTTGATTTTAAAAATAAGTGATTAGTTTTAGCAAATTTCCAAAGTGTTCCTGAAGAAAGTACAACTGATTTTTAAAATTTGCAATTTGTATTAGTTCCTTGCACTCAGAAATACTTCGAGCATCGTCATTTAAACATGTAACGAAATTTTGTAAACTATCGCAATTCTCTGGATAAAAACTAGTAGCTTCCAACCAAGTTCACCATCTAGTTATTACTGGAGAGGAAGGCAGTGACAAAAACGGAAGAGCTACTCTCAATGGTGCTTTTCTGAAAACTTTTTTTTTAATTTTAAAAGCAGATACAAGTTTATCAACTTTCGAAAAGTGTCTCTGATATTTTCACAGATTCTGTGGAGAGCATATGCTATACAAGTAATAATGCAGCATATTAGGATATGTTTCCTTTAATAGTCTGTCTGTTTTTAACATAACAGAGGTCGGCATAAGTCAGGCAACGCTCTCGAAAAATCGGCATAAGTCCGGCAACGCTCATAAGTCTGGCCACGCTGTCGAAAAAGATTAAAACGAAGCATGTTCGTGCTTCAGACAGTTGTCTCGGTGTCATGATAACACGTGCTCGTCGAGTAGACGCGTTTTCAGAATGAATAACCGATACAAATTCACGCTTCAAGAAAGAGTTTTTTTGTTACGTCGTATCTTCGTATCTTTCGTACGAACGCGGATTACGAAACTATGTTTACCGAATTTCAACAACAATTTCCGAACTCGCCGCTACCAAATCGTTCAACAGTGTGGAAGATGTACCAGAAATTCTTGCAAGAGGACCACGTACCCTTCCCGACCTCCGAACTGCAATTGAAGAAGAATTAGAAAATCTTCGCGGAAAGCTTGACGTGCTTCGCCGGACCTGCCTCACCGTTGAGAAATGTTGCAGTAAATGCATTGATCAAGATGGCCATCAATTTGAACACTTACAGTAACCCTTTTTCGAATCCCTTTTGTAATTTCTTTGAATAAATTCATTTTGACGCTGCATTTTTTTCTTTTAATGCAAATTTGTTGCCTGACTTATGCCGACCCCTGTATATGCAGCACTGTCACTGACAAATAAAAGTATTTTTTCTTTGTACCTGTCGTCCGAATGAAGCATTTGGTGCATATTCTTGTAAATGGTTTTAGTTACTGTTTCCGCATCAACTGCATTTATAACTTTTGTTGCTATTACATATGCTTTATATATAATAGTTGAATGTAGTACACCAGCTACAACATTTACCACACAGAGTCCTAATATATCGACAGTTTCGTCGGCACTTATCAACAGGTACTGATTTGAAAGATAGATTCTGATGCGTTCTACTGCTTTCATGTAGCACTTAGGAACATAATATTTGCGTTAGGTGGATTCATCAGGAACATTTCGACCAGTATATTTTTGGAAAAATATTTTGAATGTGGGATTGTTAATTTTATTTAATGGAATATTTACCACCATTAAATTTTCGCAGAGTTCTTCATTAAAATTGTCAGATTCTAACGGGTCTAATTTCTGCTAAGTGACGTTTAACGTGCGATTTCTTGGAATTTTTTAACGATATTTCACTGATTTTGTAATAAATTTCGGAATCACTGGTAATGGACAGATAAAATCAGTTTGACCCTTAATCCAACTTGCCATTGTTTCACGATGCCATTCTCGACGTCGTTCCATATCATATCTGAAGAAGTATCTTAAACAATGTTCTAGATCTAAATAAATTTAAATTAAAAATGTATGAGTAAGTTATTGAAACTAACAAAATTCACTGGACACTTACGTATATATGTAATTAACAGTTAAAACAATGAAAAAAGGAAACTAACCCAACGTACTTTATTTATCTTACGAAATATAAACTAATAAATAAAATAATTTTTAAAACTCCTCACACTTCTATCTACGACCATGAAGAAAGGAATTTAACTGTAATATTGAAGTAATTGCGTCACAATCTAACGACAAAAAATGGATGTGCGGTTACCCGAATGAATAGTGCTATTCAATAACTGCGTGTTGCACTTAGCGATGTTATAGACTATTTATATGTTCCATCGTAATTTCGGTCTAATGCGTCCGGTCTCTAGTTATCACTACCGACGTAATAGCAAGAATAATGCTATTGTGTAATGAAACCGCTCTTTTAAATTAGAGGTAATCAGCAAGTTTATGCATGTTCAAACACAAGTTAAAGCAGTGTTCTGGTCGCATGCTAATGCTGTTTTTGTTCAGAGAAGTATATGCATGTTCAAACAAGCAGCGTCCTTTACAAATTCTGCGTTAATTTTTCGGTAATAGTGTAAATATTGTTTGCTTTTAGACATAAACAATATAAATACGCGACACACTGTAAATTTTTATCGAAAAAAAAATAAAATGTAATTGATAAAAATATTAATGATAACGTATATCACTTTACCACAATAAATCTAACCGTCAGGTGTTTCTCGTTCCGACAAGATCCTCAAGAAACAAGTTCAAATAATCGAAGATGAATAACGAAGAAGATAAAAATGCACCACCACCGTATCCAGGTACATCACCAACTACCAATAATGGAAAAGACGATGGAACATGTTTTTGCTTTATTTGTACTGTATGTACTATAATGTCAAAAATTTAATCGTATGTATTAATTTTGGATTATATTTTGTACTTAGTATATTTAAGTTACAAATGTGAACTGAAGATGAATATTTATTGTAAATAAAATTCAATTATTTTAGTCAGTACATCTTTAAATTAATATTGAATTAGGTATATAAATGCCTTTCACATAATACGTGCAATAGTATTTGTAATAGGTTTATCTAAACATCGTCTACTTCATATTTGTTGCCGCATTTCCATCGAATAAACTAATAAATTTTTCTATAGAAATATTCATCTTGACTATGTTGCATAATAATATATAATAAAAGCATGAGCCCCTTTATATATTTATATATTATTTCAAATAAAACTATAACCAAAATATTGTTTTATATTTGAAAATTTGTCTGTTTTATATTTTATTTTAAATTTGTAATATATGTTTTGGATGTTGAAAGAATAAAATATGTACATATTAATGTTAATCATATTCTTATCTTTATATATTAAATATTGATCAAAATGTGTTTATTACAATATTGCGATAATAGAGATAATTGTGATAATTATTCGCAGAATTATTAGATTTCAAATTCTTTTTACAAATCTCTCAAATCAAGACTAAAAAAAAAGCAAACAAACTTCCTTGGCAACAATCGCTGATCATTAAACCACGATAAATTCCCGTAATATAGTCTAAAATACACAACTATTAATATACAGGTGTCCTTGAAATAAAAAGACAACATGTGACAAATATAAAAATGTAAATATGTAGAATATAAATCCAAAATATTGTGACTCAATTACTATGTGAACCTCGAAATTAAAAACAGCCCAAAAATTGTATTACGTGACGCCTATGAATTCAATATTCAGAATGTGTATAAACAATAAATGCCTCTTACACAAATACGTTATAGCGTATGTTTACATACGTAACAGCTAGATGAGATGGACAATTACAAATCTATTATTTTTGTTATTGTCGGTTAACTTTAAGATATCGTCTCTGATACTTTTTATAGTCACACAGTGACATAACAATTTTTTTTAATATTTTTTTCATTTTTTTTGCGCTTATGAGAGGAAATTTTGGGAAAATATTCTAGATAATTACATCTGGTAAAAATATTATTTTCTATTTTTCGAAAAAAATCATTCTTTTTTTTGCTTGTTATATAACTACAAGTCACGTTGAGAAAGATTTTGTTGTACAGGATGCCCATGAAAAACAAAAATTGTAGATTTAAACAATCAAAACTTTCAAATTAAACTTTTTCGAAGTACTGAAATTTAAGAGCTTAACAAACAAATCGAAAAGTCAAATAAAGTTTGTTTCATGGGAGTTATTGTTATTAATCGATTAATCGAATAGCTAAGCTATTACAGGAAAAGAAAAAATACGCATATTACTGTTAGTCCATTAACTTGTCGCCAGGTGGCGTAATATACCAAAAACAAATTAGCATATCAATAAGAGAGCTCGCATCAAGCTTTGCTAAAAAATAATACAAATCTGTATAAAAACAAATCTGTATCTGTATACATGGAGATGGTAAATACATACTGTGTGCCCATGTATACAGATATAGATTTGTTTTGATATAGATTTGTATAATTTTGTAGCAAAGCTTGATGCGAGCTCTAAAATCGATATGCTGATTTGTTTTTGACAATTTTTATTCATAAACTTCAAGAAGGCGATGATTCATACCGACCAGAATTCTCTTTATTAATGGGTGATCGTATTCAGAAAAGCCGTCATTTTCACCATCATATCATACTCAGTGATGAATGACAACAAATGGGATCACCTCTAGTCAAAACTGTCGGTTTTGGGCAAAGAAAATCTCCACTTTAGGATGTGTACAAATAGCAGGAAATTTAAGATAGTCAACGTATGGTGTGCATTAACATTCAATAAAGTAATTTTTCCTGGAGAAAAGGCTGAATGCAAATTATTATTTGGAAATAGTTAGGCCTCAATTGGAAGGACAAAATTTGGAATTTAGAAGAAATATGATATGCCAACAAGATGGCTGCCCGACGCATAGTGCAATGATTGTGACAAATTGACTTAATGAATATTTTCTCGAAAAATTGATAGGTCGCCGTGGCCCGATACATTGGCCAGCGCAGTCCCCGAACCTCACCCCAATGGATTATTTTCTATGGGGGTGTCTTGAGACAAAAGTGTATGCCATTGACTTGCAAAATAATATTGAAATTTTTAAAAATAGAATTACTAATGCCATTGGCCACAGTGACACTAGATGTGATTCACAATGTTTATAACGAATTTCGAAACAGGATGGAAAATGCGTTGACGTAGGTAGGTTTCATGTTGAATAAAATTTTACTTTGTCATATACTTCACTGTATTAAATTAAATAAGGATATTATTCATTTGATTTCATTTCTTCTGTTAAGTTTAATTTAAAAGTTTTTGATTTTTGAAATCTCTGTACAACCCTGTACAACAAAATAGAATTTTCTTAACGTGATTCAATTAAAAACTCATTTATTAATTATCCCTATATTTTTTATAAGATCTTAGACGATGAAAATAACCTGCTGCAATACACGCTTCAAGAAACATTGTTCAATACATTACATGTAATTTATAATGGTGTATGACTAGCTTTAATTATTGTAGATATTTTTAATAATTTGCTGATTGACAGCAAATTATGCTTAACGCCACAGTTGGATATAAAAAATAGCGTTGTTAAGAGATTAATAAAGGCATAATAAGATTGAGAAGGTCTATAATAGACAGTGATTTATAGATACAATGTCTTTGTGAAACACTCATTTTATCTTTGGTGAGTTTAATAAAAGTGATAGACCGAAAAATAACATGATATTTTGATGTTATAGCCATTTAAATTGAACATCTCCTTTAATTGTAGTTCAACGGCCAGTATTATCAACGTATTTAAAGGACATTTATATTATATGGCATTTAAAAGTAACGCAACTATATTATCAACAGGTTCAAAGGAACATTTAACTCTATACACGCATTTAAACTTAAATGCCCAAACTTAACAACACAAGCATTAAAAGGGGATTTAACGGATATGTATTTATGTATCTGCATGTTTATATGCACTTCTGTGCTTATGATGTACTCAGATATACTTGCACAACCTCGAAACTTCTATGTACTTACATCTACGGAAGGGTGGTTTGATGAGAGAGTGACTTTTCATAAGTTGGCACCACTGTCGCAATAATGACTGTATTGCTAACTTCAGCTATCTTTTAGACGTCTACTGTCAAAATTTCATGCAGATCTGTTAGTTAGTTTACATTTGGCAGACGTTTAAAGTAAACAAGTTATTATATTATTTAAAAATGGATAAAAATGAATTTCGTGTGTTAATAAAACATTACTTTTTACGTGGAAAGAACATTAAAGACACTGAAGAAAAGTTACATAAGTATTATGGTAAATCTGCTCCTTCGCATGGAATGATTTGCAAGTGGTTTGCTGCCTTTAAAACTGGTCATATGACCACTGATGATGCTGAACGTCCTGGGCCTTCAGAAACCGTAACTACTGAAGAAATGATAGCTAAGGTCCGTGCTATTGTAAAAAATGACCGCCGGGTGAAAGTGCGCGAGATAGCTAAAGCTGTAAACATTTCAACCGAACGGGTCCACAATATTCTACACGAACATTTACATTTAAAAAAATTAACCGCAAGGTGGGTGCCGCGTTTGCTAACTGCAGAGCAAATGCGCACTCGTGCATCAATTTCCAGTGACTGTTTACTTTTGTTAAAACGTAATCCAACAGAATTTTTTCATCAGATCTGGCTCCGTCGGACTTCTTCTTGTTCCCAAATTTGAAAAAATGGCTTGGTGGAAAAAGATTCGGCACAAATGAGGATGTGATAGCCGAAACGAATGCATATTTTGACGAGTTTCCAAAAGATTACTTTTTGGGTGGTTTAAAAAAATTGGAAAGCCGCTGGATTAAGTGTGTGGAATTGCAAGGGAACTATGTTGAAAAATAAAATATATTTTTACCCCTAAACAACTTTTTCATTGAAAAGTCAATCTCCCATCAAACCACCTATTATAGACTATATATTTTCTATTTAATATTATAATCGTATTTTATAACATTGCAAGGAATTAGCCTCTACCAGTTGAGGAAAATATTTTGGTAAATTATTTTCAAAATTTCTTCAGATTTTTTTAGAAAGAATTTCATTTTTGTATGAATTTGTTACTTCTTGCAAATATTTCTGATATATTGATATAACTGGTAAAAATTATTTACTTTTTGATTTATTAGTTCAACAAGTCTACAACCTTAGGTTGTTCAAATGTGCTAAATTCGTATATTTTGTTCTAAAAGTACTACCAACCTTTCTAAATATCACATTTAGTTAAATGCTGCTTAAATTCATTTCACAATACAGAAACCCTAATTTAAGAGACACTATGAGTTGATAATACCTGCTGTTTGTGTTACAAGCTTACGGCCGGCTTCATAAACGCAGCCTGAAAGACCCTTTAACTAACCTTTTAGTTAATGGTGTCTTTAAAATCGCTATTAAAGTAATCGCGTTTCATAAACGAAACTATATGTGTCATTAATAAAAGTCAACGTTTACAGTAAGCACTTAGGTTGAGCATATTAATATTTTCTGCTATTTTACGAGCCAATATTACTGTTTTTGTATTCTTGTTTGGCCGCGGTAATTTAAATTATTTAAAATGTGTGACAAATTAAAGGAATTTAGAAACGCTGATTTTAGCAAGCAAGAAGAAATATCACTTGCAGAAGAAATATATAAAGAAAAAAATATAACAATGTAAAATTTCTAATAAAATCTCGAATTCTATTCTAGTACAATTATGATGCCTACATAATAAAAAACTTATGTGAACTGAATTATCTTCTATTTTGTTATTTAATACAATACAATACAAGTTATTCAGAGTATATAGATATTTTATATGATAGCTAATTATAAAGTATTACAGACGAGAAAAATGTTCGTTTCTTAATAACTGCCTTACATCTCGACCTTGGTTTGGTAGATTGTTGACAGGATGGTTCATTTTGTTGTTCAGGTTCAGGCAATATACATACCATATATCCATAGACAATACTTACAAGAATCTGTAATTCATTGAATTGAATATAGGTTGAGTTTAAAGCCGACTTCTGAGTTAAAATGGCGAAAAGAGAGTTAAGTCGAACAGTGATTAAGAAACGCATCTCGAAAGTCACATTTACTTTAAATTTAACGGCACTTTAAATTGATTATGAAACCGGTTCTTAGTGGTGGACGTTATATATGTACCATCTTCTTTGTATCCATTATTGCAGGATGGTAAGAATATTGTACCTTTTATTAAATTGGGTGACTTACGAGTGCTCAATATGTAACACTTGTTATATAGAATATACCGATGCATCCATATAATCGCTGTTATAGATTTGAACATGGTTAAAATGTGGTTAGTATCTTGAAATCATTGCTGATTAGTTGTCCTTAGAATTCCGAGCTATGTAGGCAAGTAAAACCGTCATATCTTTGTTAATTTATATAAAAATAGTTATGTTGTTGATAAAAGATTCTATACTCACTATTATAAATAATATATATTATTATTTTAGATTTAAAAAGAAATTTTACTTGCTTTCATATGGGGGATTTTTATGGTATGTTATTTTGTACTACTATGAAAAATTTAAAAAAACAAATTAATTACGTCGTATATGATTTTTTAAAAAATTATTAGATTTATTTTAATATGGATGGATCGCCCAAAGATTAGACTTTCCGTGTAAATTAAAATGTTTTGGCAAAAATAAAATTATTAATTTTTTTCTGTTACAGTACTAGATCACCACCTTGTTAATAGTTCCCTGAACGCCCGAAGAAATTGAAATATGTTGTCTTATAACTTTTTATGTACACTTTTACAAACTGAATAAAACTTTTCATATCAATAACTTTTGTTATTTCGTCTGTAGTTAGAGTGAAAAGAAAATGCTATTGGCTGTGGCTGTTAAAGTTAAACCGGCAATTTTTTTTAATGAATAGTAGCTGTTTAATAGTGAATCATGTCCATACATTAGCTGCTGTAAAACGTTAGTATAATGAATTTTGGTTTGATCGTATATCCTTGAAGAACCAGTTTCGAATGGAATATCCTAAAGCATTTGTCACTGATAAAAACTTCACATCATAGAGGAAGACCATCATGTTATACTGGCAATTGTGAGAAGACAGAAACAATTATGACAAAACCAATTTAAAGGATATCAAAAAATATATTTTATCAGAGCCTTCAAAACAGAATTAGATTAGCTAATGTTTATTGTTTGCAAGCAATTTCTTTTCAATTTTTTAAATAAACATTTTCAACTAATTTTGTTATGGTTCTAATTTAATTGCTACAGAAAGATTTTGAGTGCTGTACGTAAATTGCAATTATGCAATTTATTATTTATGATCTAACGTCTTGAAACAGTTTAACATTCATTCAAATTGTCTATATAACCTCTGTTCATTATTATTACTTAATAATTTGGATGTTTTACTTCGCGGGGCGCATATTTGATATCGCTTTGATCTATCATATTTTATTACCACAGATCAAGTAAAATTAAATAAATATATACTTCTTACTAGTTAAAATTATATAAATTGGCATTTATACAGAAATTACATTATTAAGGGATAGTTACTTCAGCTTTATACAAGTATTCAAACTTTTACGAAATAAAATATTATTTGTGTTTTAGAAAAATTGAGATGAAATTTTCCACAAAAATCAGCATAAATCGAAATCGAAAAACCTTCTTCTTCTTCAATTCCTTTCTTCCTGTCGAACAACGGAATACATCTAACACTTTTTTGAGTTTATTAAACCGTGCAAGGACGAAAAAAAACACATTTTTTTGTTAATTCATTATCAAAACGGGCACTACGCTTCTATGCACAGAGTCTTAGGATTATATCTCCGTACAAAACCGGGGGGGATGTAAAAAATAATCAAAACGTCTCGAATTAAGTTAATACCAACGACAACGGCAACAATAACAGTAAACGGTATTTGACAAAGAAAAGAAAAACTGAAAAATCTGTGCGTGCTAAAGGGAACGTCCTATTGCGATGCCCGGCATGGAACTGAGATAAATTAGTGTGCAGGGTAGTCGCCAGGGGCAGCACCTTGACGGAAACGAGCGAATATTACCGACCGGATAACTTGGACCGACTGTTGCTGCTTCGTCTCCGGTTACGCGCCAATGTTTCCCGATATCTACAGGTGCGCGTTTTCTAAACACGAAGATGACCAATAAATTTCTAAAGCGACGCTAAAATGTTAATTGCTTGGAAAAAGGTGTTTTTTTTTAGTTTCTTGACTTTTATCATATTAACACTGGCTTAGAAGTTAAATAAAGATCACTTGCTTCCTACATAATTGTACGAATGGAGATAAAATGAAAAAGAATCGAACTTGTCGAGTGTAGTAAGACTAATGTGTCAGTTTTTTGCGTTGCATGCAAAAATAAGCAGGCACCCTGAAAGATCTATTTAAATTAAGCATTTCTATTGATTGGAAGAAACTGCTCTTTATAACGAATACAAATTAATACAAGTATGTTAAAAACATATATGTGGACCCACACTACGTATTTAATGGTAATCAATGGTCACTTCAACCTACAGACATATTTGTTTCGATCTAACGATTCCCTCAGTGCTGCTCCCGCAAAATAAAGCATCAGCTGACAAGAGATATCTTGTGATATCTGACGGACAAGAAAGGCCCTCCAGTAAACACGTTTTCTCATAAACGGCTAAGCTACCTCTAGAAGAGAAAAAAATACGTATAATTGTGTAGTCTTTTAACTAGTAGCTGGATGCATCAATATACCAAAAGATACCACATGTCGATGTGTAAACACATCAAGTATTTGTGAATAAAAATTTATACAAACACAAGGACGATTCGTAAAGTAAGTTCCATTTCCACCTAATGAGCAGACGAGTGGGAATATGGGCACGATAGCAGCGCTACGGTATAGTCTGCCTCAGTGTGAGTCTGGCAGAGCTAATGAGAGAATTATTCGGACATTCTTTCGTGCTATTTTGGTCCGTTAAGATGTCTGCTGCAATTGAAAATCCCGCCGACTGTAAATTGCGAGCTGTTATCAGATTTCTGTGTGCAAAGAACAAGAAAACTGCTGAGATTCAGCCCCATAAACAGAACTTTGTTCTGTTTGTGGTGAAATGCCATGAGTAGAAAATGGTGCCGTAGTTTTTGAGAAGGATGTGCGTAAGGAAGAATGAAGTGGAAGGCCAACTGTCGTGACCAACATACTTTTGGGGACTGTCGAAGGAAAAATTCGCGAAAATCGGCAATCACAGAACACAGAGCCTTTTCCTCTTAAATTTCACGAAAAATTTGTGATGTTGCTACTGAACATCTAGGTTACCACAAATTTTGTTCACAATGGGTGCCAAGACTTGTTACCAAAGATCATAAAAAAAAATTGGCACTAACTTTTCTGACACGTTACGAAGTTGAAGGTGAAGATTTCCTCAGACATATAGTAACAGTTGATGAGACTTGGGTTGCCTATGTCAATGTTGAGAGGAAAAGACAGCCAATGCAGTATGGTAGCTCTAACTCGCCTACGTGGAAACCTTTAAAATGCTGTTAAATTTATTCTGCGAGAAAAGTGATGTGCACTACGTCCTTCTTGTAGACTTTATGGAACGAGGGACCGCAATAAACATTGCAGGGCAATGTTACAGCATGGCTTAATTCACAGCGAGCGGAGTTCTATGAGGAGGGCATCCAAAGTCAATTCCATTGGCAATTGTGCCTTTTCGCAGATTATAAAATAGCCTGGTGGTGTGAGAATAACAATTTATTTATGAATGTAACGTAATGCCATTTATCTGTAATTATTCATTCAATGTTTCAATATTTACAGTAAAAGACTTGGATGGACTTCAGTTTTAATCTCACCATTGCGGAACATAGAAAACCAGTGTCATGAAGACCTTGACCTTTATAATCCGGAACCTTTATTCAAAATTACCACTATAAAACTTTAGTTTTGTAAAAAAGTTTGATCTGTAATTTCTTCGGTGAATTTCATAGATTAAGCATAGGGAACGTTCAGAAAAAAATCCTAAATATTTTTACTTTCTGAAAACAATTGACTGTCGTCTTCCACTCAATAAATTTCAAATTGAATAAATCAAGCTAAATGGCTATTTGTAAGTTCGAAATGTTCCTATAATTTAGTTCAATTCAAGATACACGACAAAACGCTTGTTTTGTACCTACCTGTATTTTTTTTTTGCGAATATCCTAGATTAAGCATCTAAATTAATTAATTTAGAACTGAATGAGTTTATCTCCCCAACCTAAATGACAAGTCGTAAGTTTAAAATTTCTTCATCGCAAAATTCTAGTGTGCAATATTACGCTTTAGTTCCAGACAAATGGTATTTTTTATAATTCCACAACTAAGACTAATACGAGCAATATCTTTTATTTTTTGCATACTGGGATATATAGGGCGCCACTAATCAAATATTAATGCTAAAAATTAGCCTCCAACTTTAGTTAGCCTAAATCCAAAATTTCAGTGCAATAGATGTAGTTTTGTATCTACAACAAACTGTCAAAGTTGACAAATTAGTCGTAAAATAGAATTAAACCCTAAAAATTTTCGGACAATACTTTTTTATAATTTTCGAGGACAATTATCTCAACAAGAATGCCTCGTCGAGTTGGTTTACTGTTTTCGGTAACGAAGTGCTACATCAGTCAACAATTTTCGGTGGTGTGGAGAATTCAAATGTGGACGGATTAGTCTTAGTGACGATCCAAGAGCAGGTGCACCAAAAACGGCAGTAAGTTAGGAAAACGTCGATGCTGTGCGCAAGCTCATCAACGAAGATCGACATGTGACATATCGCGAAATTGAGGCATCATTGAAGATTTCAAAGGCCTCAATTAAAAATATTTTTCATGAAGAATTTTGTCTAAAAAATTAGTTTCCCGTTGGATACCGAATTTGTTGACCGAAGAACAGAAAATAGCTAGAGCGAATTGGTGTCAAAAACTATATACCGCTTAAACACAGGAAACTCTAAAAACGTGTACATAGTGAGTGATGATGAATCTTGGATATACTCATACGAACCACAAAATAAACACGCCAGTCGTCTGTTTGGATGTTTCAATGTAAAGAAAAGCCGACAAAAGGCAAAAGTGGTCGCGACATTTGTCTCGAAAGTAGGTCATGTAGCAACAATTTCTCTACAAGGTCAAAGAACTGTTACTGCCGATTGGTATACAACCAGTTGTTTGCTGCAAGTCAACGCTGAGCTCCGAGAAACCAACCCACAACGCTACCAAGACAATGCAAGTTCGCACACAGCTGGAACTTTTTACACCACAAAACGTCGAATTCTTAAACCATCCTCCATACAGTCCCGACCTAAGTTTCAACAATTTCTTTACCCTTCCGAAAATCAAGGACGGCCTGCGTGATCAAAGGTTTCAGTCGTTAGAAGGAGCAGTCGATGCCTTCAAAAACACAATTTTGAGGATAGCAACAAACGAGTGGAATAACTGCTTTCAGAGCTAGTTCAAGCGCATGCAAAAGTGCACTAATCTTCTTGGAGAATACTTCTAAAACAATAAAGTCTTTAAAAGCTATCTACTGTTCTATTCCAGCTCTATATGCTAAATATAAAAGGCAACCCTCATACTAATGGAGTTTTTTTATATTATCTACCTAACCTAGCCACGAAAAAATTAAGAGACAAGAGTAAGCTTCCGCCGTTAAATAGCTTTCACATTTGGGTACATACTGAGCAAGTTTACTCCTAATCAAGAGAGTTTTACTGTTTTTACGGAGCTTTATTTAACCAGAAGTTAATACAATTCAGTTAGAACATAGAAGCGTGATAAAATTCTTGACAAAAGAAGATAACTGACCTACAAATATTGATAAGAGGATGACATAGAGGATTATACATAGTAAAATTTTAGACTAAGCAATTTCTTTTAGGTAGGGAATCAATTGAAAACGATCCAAAATGGGAAAGGCCTATCGAAGCAAGAACTAAGGAAAACATGAAAGTGTAGGTCTTCAGATCGAAGAAAGAAGATAGAAGATGTTAATTATTGCTGTTGAATTGAAGACATCAGAAGCCACAGCATTAAACATTTTTCACGATAATTTAGTAAAAAAAAGTGCCAGCTCGGTGTATTCGCAGTTTGCTTACTTTCGAACAAAAATTGTGCTGGAAACAAATTTATGGGAAAATGGAGAGTTTTGAAAATCTATCTACGATCGATGATGAAAACGATTTTTCGAAAGTTATAACAGGTGATGAAACGTAGGTGTATCACTGGAATCCACTAACAGAACAAAAATCCATGGGGATAGTTAGCCCACAAGGGATCTTCACCACCAAGTCGAGAAAGCAAGATTTATCTATGATCTTGTTGATTGAGTATATTAAAAAAGGCTCTACAATTACGGGAGAAGTAGGTGTATAAGAAAACAATTCGAAATTTATATAGGATATATTTATATAAGAAAACAATTCGAAATTTAAAAACTGCCATCCAGCAAAAAAGCCCTGAGACTTTGATCAAAATATTATGTTGCTCCATGAGAATTGCGGAGTTCACAAGGCATGCCAAGTCCGAGAAATAATCAACACGGCTTTATAGAGATGGAAAATCCACCTTTCAGAGCTGACTTGGCAACGAGTGATTATGTCTTTTCTAAATGAAAAAAACATTTGCGTCCGTTACGTTTTTCTTCAGATGATTGCCTGAAAGAAGCGATAGGACAGCCATGCGAGAGATAAACATTGGTCTCCGCACAAAATAACTGAGCTAAATATTAAAAATTTGGCACGAAAAGCATTAATTCAGAGGCAAAAAAGTATTTTTACCTCCACTCACATTAAGCTAGACCTTATCGAAAATTTCTTAAAGGCACTAAATACAAAATAGGATACTTTCTTATATTTAAAACATCAGTTTTCACGTATAAATAGGCAAGGATTAAAGAGGGAGTTTTTATTGGACAGCAAATTAGACAACTTTTTGAAGAGGCCAACTTTAGGACAACTTTAAATGACATTCAAAGACGAACGTGGGATGCATTTGAAAACATTTGCAACTATGTTCATGGGAACAATAAATCAGAGAACTGCCAGGATCACGTGAAAGAACTGCTCTCGGCCTGCCATATTATGGGATGCAATGAATCGCTGAAATTCTATTTTCTACATTCTCATTTAGATCTTTTCCTAAGAATTTGGGAACAGTATCAGAAGAGTATGGAGAAAGATTTCACCAAGTGCGAGCTCAAATATGTTGGCCGACTACTGCTAGAATGTAAACGAAAAACCCCCGGTGGCTCTTATAAAAGGAATATCACAAGTAAGTATTCAGAAAATTAATTTAGAATGTGTATATAGTTCTTAAGTTTATTGTTCATAAAATGTATGATATGTCTCCGATTGTTTAAAACGAATAAATTGGTTAAAAAGTTCTTATTAATATAACAATATTTATACCTCCCTTATCATTGGAGCCTGTTATCTAAATTCTGAGGCCGAAACTGGGATTCTGCATACCGAAATACATAAGAAACAGCCAAAGTATTTCAGCGAAAAAAAATCTTTTTAAATGTTCAACAGTGGTATTTACAAAGATAATGTTAATTTTGTTAGTACTACAACATTAGATGTACGGTCGTTCTCTGCATCTAAGTACATTTATTCCTCATGGCAAAAGCAGTTACACAAAGAACTGTCGAAACATATCTAAGGATGCAAATATTTAACCGGTCTTATCCACGTTGTGCATCTGCATACTGAAAACGCTGCTTAAAACGGAAAGTGTTTATTTACATTTATTACTAGGGACCGGACACGAGAGGCCCATGACTCTCGCCCACGAACGTACTATTGAAAATTTGTACTTTTATTTTAAGTTTATTTATATAATTGAAAAACAAACGGATAATAATCTACAAAATACGAAATACATTTTATTTGTTCATTTTGTAGTTCAAGTTGAGTAAAGGAGTATCAATATTAACTAGCAATACTTTCTCAAGGCTATCTTCTGTAAAATGTGTTCTCTTTGAATGAAATACATCCTCATAGATAGAAAAAGTCCTTTCTACATCGCAACTGGTTATAGATGCATACTGGAAATATTCTTTTATTTCAGCGTATTTAGCAGTTAGATTTTGGGGCATTGTCCCATACACAATTGCCGCAATGTTATTAAATCTGGATTTCTATTAAAAACTGCGTCTAACATTTGCCGAAGGCCACATCTGAAGTCACTTAGAATATTTTTAAAATTATTAATAGCCACATCTAATACGGTTATCCATCATTTAATTTGAGGTTTTGATTTTCAAAATAAGTAATTAGTTTTGGCAAAGTGTTCCTGAAGAAAGAACAATTATTTTTTTTTAATTTGGAATTTGTATTAGTTCTCTTCACTCAAAAATACTTCGAGCATTGTCATTTAAACATGTAACGAAACTTTGTAAACTATCGAAATTCTCTGCATAAAAACTAGTAGCTACCAGCCATGATCCCCATGTAGTTATTATTGGAGAGGAAGGCAGTGACAAAGATATAATTCTTCCCTGTAAAATCGTGCTTTTCTTAAAACTTTTAAAAGCGGATACAAGTCTATCAACTTCCAGGAAGATGTCTTTGATATATTCACAGATTCTGTGGACAAGTAATTGGCAGCATATTGGGATATGATTCCTTTAATAGTATGCCTGTTTTTAGCATATATGCAACACTGCCACTGACAAATAAAAGTATTTTTTCGTTGTACCTGTCGTCTGATTGGAGCATTTGGTGCATATTCTCGTAAATGGTTTTAGCTACTGTTTTCAAATCAACTGTATTTATAACTTTTGTTGCTATTAGATATGCGTTATATGCAACAGTTGGTTGTAGTACACCAGCTACAACATTTACCACACTTAAAAACATAACATTTGCGTAAGATGGATTCATAATTTCCACCAGTATATTTTTGGAGAAACGTTTTGAAGGTGAGATTGTTAAGTTTATTTAATGGAATATTTGCTGCCATTAAAGTTTCACATAGTTCTTGGTTAACATTGTCAAATTCCAACGAGTCTAATATCTGTGTATGTGTTTGCGATGCTAAGTGACGTTTTACGTCGATTTTTTTGAATTTTTTAACGATACTATACAGACTTTGCAATAAATTTCGAAATCACTGGCAATTGACATACAATCAATTTGACCCTTGATCCAACTCGCCATTTTTTCACAATGCCATTCTCGACGTTGTTCCATATCATATCTGAAAACGTAACTTAAACAATGTTCTAGATCTAAATAAATGAAACTTACAAAATGTATGCGTAAGTTATTGAACTATTGAATTCACTGGACACTTACGTATATATAAAAACTAACTCATCGTACTTTATTTATCTTACGAAATCTAAACTAATAAATAAAATCAATCATAAAAACTCCCATTTCTATCTACGCTCATATAGAAAGAAATTTAAGTGAAATATTGAAGTAATTGCGTCACAATTCAACGTCAAAAACCAGAGGTCGATTAAACGAATGAATAGTGCTATTCAATAACTGCGTGTTGAACGTAGTGATGTTATATAGTATTTTTATGGTCCATCGTAATTTCGGCCTCTCATGTCCGGTCCCTATTTATTACCTGTTATACCCCTTCCACTTTTTCGAAGCACACGCTATTCTACGAACATTCGCAGTGCGAACTCTAGTATTAAAAATAAATAAGAAGTTAATGTCTAAAACAGCAAGACATTCACAATTCCTACTTACTTACTTAATCCAGCGAGATCTCGTTATCCTTTCGGTTGTAAGGGAATTCTTAACGAGACTTCTTTTTTGTAATTTAAACGAATAAATTCATCCCTGTCTTAAACACATTATATAATATGATAAATTTTCAGCGATAAAATTATTCAATCTCAATTTAAATAGAGAGAACACGAAAGGTGATATTCTATGCATTCGGAGCCAGACAAACGTCGTCAGCAGATCCTGGCAATCTCCACTCGAAGGACGCAAACTGTCCGACACAGATCAAACACTTTTACTATAATTGTCTGCGTTTTCTCTTTCTTGCGTCATTCTACTGCTCTGAATATCATCTTTTTTTCAAAATTTCCAAAGTGAACTTTATTTAAGGATTTTTTTAAGCTGCGTATAGGTTTTTCATGTAGCGAATTAGATAATACCATTGCAAATACGAGACATTTTCAATAAAGACTAGACCTTTATTTATTAATATTAAACAATGATGGATTTAAATATAGTCTCTTTTAAATGCAATAAGTTTATACTAACCATTGTACAAAGACAAAATCCGCTGCTTTTGTCGATCTCTCCAGTGCCTATGACTGTCTGGAGTCTGGAAGAATGAAATGATTTTTGAATTCCAAAAAATATCCTTTGTTGTAAACTTATCTGTAATCGCCGAATCGCAACCTGCTTAAACAATCGAACTAACAATGCCAAAACCTATAAAAATGGCGTTACTCAAAGCTCAGCTTTTGCTCTTCTAGTGTCTAACATTTATATAAACTTACAAAATTACGAAAACTTTTATATGCAGATGACTCGGCTTAGTACACCTAAACCAAGACTTTAGAGCATGGAGAATTACAACTTGCTGAAGATCTGTAAGCTTTAGACTAATATTATAAGAAATGGCGTTTACAATCAAACCCCTCAAAATCCGAATCATGTGCCTTTCATTTGTGTAACAAAGAAACCAACACATAGCTGAATGTTGAATTTGGTGGTGGTCGGATCAGCCCCCATCAACCCCCACCCTAAATATCTGGGCGTAATATTAGACCGCAAGCAGCATCTCTATAAAATTAGTCAAAAAGCGAAAAACCGCAATAATATATTACATAAACTTGCCAGCAGCTCGCGGGAGCGAATGGGAAGACCTTGAGGACGGTAACCATTACACTGGTTTACTTTTCTGCAGAATGGCGTACTGCTGTCTGCTATCGAAGCTCTCACACCAAGCTAATAGTTATACAACTTAACGATACAGTGAGGATCGTCGCCAGTACTGGTAGATTCACAACTAGTCTCTGGCTACCTATAAGGAAGTTCAGCACTCCACCAATGTGAGTGCTTACTGGATAGCCCTCTTCGAACAACACCCTGAATTAAGGAATTCCTTCGAGATTTAATTTCAAATCCTTCAGAACCTCTGCCGGACGTAACCCTCCCCAGATGGTCTCAATTAAATAGGTTCCGCACAGGTCATGGAAGGTGCGATTCAATGCTTTATAAATGGAAACTAGCAGATACTAGCCTCTGCGACTACGGAAATGTGGAACAGACTATGGCCAACGTAGTAAACGACTGCCCCAGAAGAAATAGCTCTGGTCGTATCTACGAACAGAGCAAGGCAACTCCGACAGCACTGGACTGGTTGAAAAATTTGTATATTAGTATATAAATTATTTTTATGACCTTTTTGTCTTAAGTGATTTATACACTAATAGTTAATTTTCATTTTTCTTTTTTTTTAAATCTCTTCTCATAAGAAATAAATTAACGGTACACGCTTAGCATTCTTGCTGTTCAAAAATTCCTCCGCAATCTTAACAGAGTGCAAGCGCTATCGTGGTGAATCTTCCACTTTGCAATCAGCTCAGGTCGATTGCTGCACTATTGAAGGTTTCCCCGGTGAACATACTAATCGAAGCACCCAGATCACCTTGCCACTAGCAGCTTCTTCAACCGTCTTTAAACCCTTTATGCTATCGAAAACAAGCACAGCTACCCCGAAAGCAATGTCAATCGTGGGAAAGTTACCGTTGTGGATTTTCCCAGACAAACACAAAATTTTGTCGCATATCTTTTTCGGTAAGCATAATTTTTATAAGCACGGAAACAATAGCACAACTTCCGATCTCTGCCTAACTTAATAGTCAGTTATAACTGTTTTAAATATCCAGAAAGGCCATTTGCATAATATTTTCTGCTTTTTTTGTGTTTTTAGTTCATTATCCACTATAGTTTTTTTCTGTCTTTGATAAAACCCATTTGTCCCTATTACGTCAAGCTTTCTTTCTACGGTACTTCTTGTTTGCAATCCATGTATTATATCTTGTGACGAAGGTGTTGAAAGGCAACAGTGCATACAAATGTGTTTCTCAAATCCCCAAAACATATTTGTGAATTTCACAGACAATGTCCCTACATCCCTAAACCTCCACAGCCGATTCTTACACGCTAGATTTGATTTAATGCATTTTATTATTTTCAACATTTCCAAAAGTCTGTAGATTTAAAATTTGTTCCTAAGAAAGCAACTGCTATTAAGGAAGGTCAAAACAAATTGCAAGATGTCCAATTTGAAGCCGATTTATAAACTACTTATACTTACAATCGACTGGTTGAGGCTCTTCAAAAATTACAAAATTCTTCGTTGTCATTAGTGGAGTCAATGCAAATAGTGGACATTATACAAACACAGCTGCACAGAATCAGCGACGCAAGAAATATTAGCGTTATTGTAAAAATAGATAATGTATTAACGACAGATTCAGATTTTACAAGACTAAATCAATTTTTTGGTAACAATCGGTCCAAGAATTTCAAAGATTATTATTATGTTATTAAATATCGAACTGCATATAAAAGCATTTATTCCTCACGGCGAACACGTTTACATGAGGAAACTGTTGTTAATGCTGCAAATATTTAACCAATATTATCGACTTTGTGCATATAGTGCAATAGTAAGTACTTATTTACGTTTATTACCTGTACCTTACGAAACGCGCGCTACTGACCGAACGCTCGCAGTATCAACTCTAAATTTATCACAAATTATCACCATATGTAGTCGATACCAATTTAGTATAAATAATAGTTATTTATTGTACAAGTGTGTTATGTTACAAATAAATAACGCGAGAAAATGTTTAGCTCAGGAGTCCGCTAGGACGAGTGAGCTACTTTTCTCAAGTGACTTATTTGTAATTAACACACGTGTGCAATACAAAACTTTATCCAACACCTCTTAAGATCCGTTCAAAATGGCTTTTAATGTTTTATAAATTTGACGTTCCATGTCAAATTTAAATTATAAATTTGGCGTTCCATGTCAAATTTAAATTATAAACGACTAATGCAAAAAGTTTATATACAGTAATGCAGTTACTATGGAGAATAAATAATGCAAATCAACAAGCAAACAAAATTAGTGATTGTTTAATTAATAATACTGCAGTTAAAAGTTGATGGTAATGGAAGAGTTGCAAGAGACTGTTTTCATTCCGCTAGAAGTTAAGAAAGAAGCTCAAGCAGCATGTTATAAATTACTGCCAAAAAAATCGAAGCATAATTACGACAAAGAATTTCGTCATTTTGAAGAATGGAGAAAACAGCAAAGTATCACTGGAATTAACGAAGAAGTTATGCTGGCCTATTTCCATATTTATAGAAGGAAAATAGCACCTTCTTCATTGTGGACGAAGTATTCCATGTTAAGAAGTACTTTGAAAGTGTATATGAATAGTGACATATCGAAATACGGAAAACTGATTTCCTATTTGAAGAGTGAGGTAAAACCCACAAGTCCAAAAAAGGCGAAAATCTTGGAGAGGCTACATATAGAGAAGTTTCTGAATGAGGCTCCTAACAATAAATATTTGATGATGAAGGTATTATTTATTTTCTTATATTTAATTCAAAGTATTTATTCATTATTCGTTCGTGTATTCTATGCAGGTTGCCTTAATAATGGGTATATCAGGTGCGTGTCGTTGTGATGAAATAACTGCTGAAAGTTGACGATATAGAAGATAAAGAAGGATACTTGTATGTTTCGATACCTGACACAAAGAAAACGTATCTAGAAGTTTCACTGTTATGGCAGAAGGATTTACCACAGATATTCTTGACCTCTACAGAAAATATGTCTGTATGATACCAAAAGGTATTCCACATGGCAGATTCTTCCTAAATTACAAGAAAGAAAAATGCACTATCCAGCCAGTTGGAATTAACACCATTTCTAAGATACCTCAGAAAGTTGCATCTTTCCTGAACCTACCAGAAGCTCAATTATATACAGGACATAGTCTGAGACGTTCGTCAGCATCTCTTCTGGCAAACGCAGGAGCTGATATTACAACAGTTAAACGAGATGGTGGGTGGGAATCGTCCACTGTGGCAGAAGGTTATAACAAGATTCAGTATCCAACAAGATTGACATAGCCAGAAAGATACAAGGTCCAGACAGTCTAACGTCCTCGACTTCTGGTCATCAAATTTCTGTTCAGGATACTTCAAATACGTCTTCTAGTATAACTCTAAATTCGAATAACCTGAATGCAGAGTCAGATACAAAGAGGATTTCCTTCAACCTTAATATTAATGTAAATGTTAATTAGTTGCTATTGTTTACCCTTTAGAATTAATATAAATGTGTTAATACTATAGCAGTTTGAATCGCCATAGTTATAGGTCTATTATTAGGAGGTGTTGGATAAAATAATAAATAGATATTTAATACTGTTCTTTTCTAGATTATTTAGCTCTCAAAATAGAAAAGCTAGTTAATTACGAATATCATCATATAGCTACACTTTATCCAAACAATACGCATTCATTTAGTAGAAGGATGACATTTAATATCGCCCATTAATTATTACCGCGACCTAGACAACGTATCTTAAGCTATCCCCGGATATTCACATAGAAAATCCCACGCGTAACTGAAGCAACAGTTTACGCCGCCAGCGTCGCATCAACACTGTTCCAATTTATCTATGTCAGTTGTACATCCGTTATTTCTTAGTGCTACGGACGTGTGATTAATGGAACAATAGCTGGAATATTTATTTACAGGAGGAGATAAGAAATTAATTGATGAAATATTGATTTCCCGGCACCCATAGCAATAACGTAGAGTGGAAGTACACGTAAATCTGTTTCTCCAATGAATGATTTGTGTTTGAATGGGAAAGGGTATATAATAGACATTTGGAGATTGACTGGGAAGATATAGCGTAAATCTATATCTCCGTAAATAGATTACTATTCATGAAAAATTAATTCTGCTTACATAAGTATACATTTATATTGACATGGGGTAGAGTATGCTTATTGTGTAGTGTTAAATAGCCTCACGTTGTGGTGTCAAATAATATGGGGTAGAAAATGCGTATGGCTTACTACCGTTCTTAATATTGATAATATAATAAATATGTACCTACTGTGTGTTTATGCGTATAAGGGCTAGCTAAATAAATTAAGTATATGGTTTCTCCGAAATTATAGCCGGTCCCCTACAGATACTGTTGGTAATGAATTTTTAAGCAAATAGAAAGATAAATAAATAAAAAGACAAGAAGATGCTTATCTAAAAATATAAATATATTATAAAATTGTGACTGTACGCTAGGCAATAACCATACGTTAAAGTTTTACGGGCAATTTCACAGGTCTCAATTGATTTTAGTTATAAAATAGTATTTTTCTACAAACACAGGTAAAAGTTGACATTGACAAAAGTTGACACGGCTAACTTTAATTAAAAATGCGATATTATAGCGTAGCATGTTAAAAGTAGTACTTTTAACACTAGTGTTAAAAGTAAATTGACATGACAGTTTGTCAAAAATGACAACATATATTAAAGTGATTTTTATTACTAAATGAAAATTACATATTTCTTGGATAATTAATATTAAATGTACAGTTTGTGTAATTCAAGATATTTATTTCCTGTGTTGCAGTACTTTCAGAATTATTATTCTCGCTATTACTTCATTTTCTTTACACGAACTTAAACATGAACTCATCTTTTGTATGAATTGTGACAAATTAATTTGACGTTATTTAACGGTTGCGTCCAGTTGTGTCAAAACGTATTCATGATCTGTCAAATTTGGTCAGTGGATTTTCATTATATTTTATAATAAAAATTGTGTTTGTAGAAAAAATATTGTACGATACACATGTTAAAAATGCTATTTTATTTCACTCGTAAATTGAGACACTCGCTAACGCTCGTGTTTTTTACTTTTACTCGTGAAATAAAATCGCACTTTTAACACTTGTATCGTAAATAACTATTTTCTACGACAACATCGAAAAATGTTCATATCAAGAGTGTAAATTGAATCATAAGAAGCTACATTTTGTACTGAATTTCATTGTGCATCGGTTGCTAGGCAAGTTGCTAGACAACAAATGCAATTTGAAATATTTCGTGTTCGGTCTGCTGTTTTTGATAACAAAAAGTAAGGTGGCATAGTGAATATAACGCCGAACGACAAATGTCATCAGTTTGTTACAGTTTGTGCATTACAAATAATTTCGTAGTTGTTTCAAAGAAACCAGACAATTAATATGGAAAGTGATAGTGATAGTGACTTGGAATTAACACCTCCAAGTATAACAGAAGCAGCAAATTTAACAACACTAAATTTATTGCAGGAAAAATCGAAGAAAATGTACAAACGGACTTATAACCTATTTTTGGAGTGGAAAGGAGATCGGAACGCCAAATCGTTTTCCGAGAACGTCTTAACGGCGTATTTTGGCAACTTGGCAAAAAAATTCAAAAGTTCCACAATATGGACACAATACTCAATGCTTCGAACGACTCTCAGTATTCATAATAATATAGATATTGCAAAATACTTAAAACTGATAGCATTTCTTAAGCGACAGTCCGACGGCTACAAACCCAAAAAGTCGAAGATCTTTACATCAAATGACATCAATAAATTTATCAAAGAAGCCCCAGATGAGATCTATTTAGCGACAAAAGTAAGTTTTATATAGCCATATAATGAAATATATATTTAATCTATATTTTAGGTCCCATTAATTATGGGCATAATGGGTGCATGTAGAAGACATGAATTACATCAAATGAAAATTACTAAGTTCAATGATTTGGGTTCAGCTGTTTTAATAACTATACCAGACACTAAAAACAAAACTATACGAAGTTTTACTGTAACTAGTCCTTATTATGAAATTTACAAAAAATATGCAAACCTCCGCCCTTCAAATGTAAATGGTACATGGTTCTTCATTAATTATCAAAACGGAAAATGTACCGTCCAAAGAATAGGCGTGAATAAGCTTGGAGGCATGGGAAAAGAGATTGCTAAATATTTAAATTTGCCAAACTACGAATTATACACCGGACACTGCTTTCGTCGATCTTCAGCAACAATTCTTGTTGATGCTTGTGGTGACATAACTAGTTTGAAGCGTCACGGTGGCTGGAAGTCCACGACAGTCGCCGAGGGATATATCGATAAATCGGAGAAAAATAAATTTGACACAGCTAATAAAATTGTAAATGCAATACAGAGCATTTCAAATATACCATCGACTTCAGGAATAGGAAATCGTGAAATGCCATCTACTTCGACAATGGAAAATTGTCAATATCAAGAAAATTTTAGTATCCAGCATTCCACAAGTTCTCCAAAAATGATTTTCAATAATTGCACATATAACTTTAACAATAAATAAAATACGTAAGTAGGAAGTTATTTCATAGTTCTTCTTCTTAAATGGTTGGGCACTGTCCAGGCTCTGCTAATGAATAGGTAATTTCGTATTTTCATGGATCCAAAGCAATAAATAAAATATTTTCATATTTATTTGTATCTATTTTTATAATTGTCGTTGTCGTAGAAAAAGTATAGTATGCAACGCGCACAAAATATCAATTTTGCACTCGTTTCAATTGCAACACTTGCCTTCGGCTCGTGTTGCAAACTTTGAAACTCGTGCAAAATGTGCATCATTTTGTGCTTGTTGCATAATATACTATTTTCTATTTTGCGTTCGAAATGAACTCATTATGACACCCAAAACAGTATCGAAATGAGCTTAATTTCGATACGCTTTTTTCTATTTTCCAATGTTGGCGTTGTTCGAACACAGAAATAAATATCATTGCTGTTATTTGATTTTAAGAATTTAAGTACATTTGACAGATATGATATATGTACGTACTCTACACAAACAACATATATTGTATACAATTGACAACAAGATATATTAGTTTCTATGTCAATCATGTTTATATTATTAAATAAAATATCCAGTAATGTTAACGAAAATTAATAAATAATATGTAATATAATATACTTCGCGGATAGCAAGATTTAAATTCGAAAATGTCAAGTATCAATGTGACCAACTGCATCCTTTATATAAAAATAAAACTCTGAACTTTCAAATTAAATAATTCCAATTTATTAATGCAAAAACATGCAAAATAGAAAAATAATATATAAAAAACTCGTTTCATAAGGCGTTTTGCCGCACTCGTTCTTTAGAAAACTCGCCGCTGTCGCGACTTGTTTTCTAAACTGAACTCGTAGGGCAAAATGGTGCCATAAGAAACTTGTATTTTAATAGACCATTTTGAGTTCGTAATGAACTCATTATGACACCCAAAACAATATCGAAATGAGCTTCATTTCGATTCGCTTTTTTTTCATTTTTCAATGTTGGTATTGTTCGAACACAGATGTAAATATCTTATTGCTGTCATTTTATTTAAAAAAAATTAAGTATATTTGACAGAATGATGTACTACGTGGCCGATAAATTTGGCACTGTTCATTTTTTCATGTATTGATTTGACTTTATTCAGTGGCTTACTCAATATTTAAAATTTATCATGCTGTCATTACTATCATTGCAATATCTGTCACCGTAATATTTGCATTTATTAATCTCTGCTACTTAATTAATAACTGTTCAATTAAATAATGCCAAACCATGTTCTTACGGACCCTGAAATGGGCTTTGCTATTACAAAGCTGGAAGAAAGGTGGTCATTGCAATGCGTAGCAAATGAAATTGATTGCGGTAAAAGCACTATTTTCAATTTAAAACGTAAATGGCTGCAAACACACGACTTACGTAGGAAAGTTGGTTCTGGAGCCCCAGTCAACTCCAGAAATGGACAACAATTTGATTGAGTATGTAAATAAACATCCTTTTACTACTGCGAAGAAAGCATGTGAAGAAATAACTTTTTTTGCATTAGTAAGGATGGCTAGAAAACGATTGAGAAAAAGAGATGCAGGTCTTTTAAAGAGTGTAGCTGCAACGAAACCACAGTTAAGGGATGAATAAATTAAGGAGAAGTCAGTTCGCCAACCAATATTTAAATCAGGCACCGAATTTTTGGGACAGTGTACTGTTCACAGACAAGAAGATATTTCATTCAACATACAATGGAAGACCAAAGTGTATCGTCCAAGAGGACAGAAATTCGAGGAAAAATTTATACAGAAAACAGATGGTAGTGGAAGGTTGCCGTCAATCCAAGGACTAGGAGCATTACATATTATTGATGGCCATTTAAACGCTCAACGATATGTTGATATACTTAACAATGTGGCGCTTCTGCAAGATATGTTTCAAAATAATTTTATCTTCGTACATGTAATATTATACAATTTGATTTTGATATGATGCTAAAAAATAATAATCCTTTTTATTTTTAGGATAATTCACCAATTCATACAGCTCATATTGAAAGGAATTGGTTAGATGAAACTAATATTAATGTAATTCAGTGGCTAGCTAGAAGCGCCGATTTAAATCCAATTGAAAATATTTGGGGTTACATGACCGGAAAAATATATAATTATAAGTTTCGTCCACAAAACAAAAACAAGTTAATAAATGCAATTCAAAACGAATGGCATCACTTGCGCCAAAATTACAACATGCGAAATTTAATCGATTCGATGCCCAAAAGATTACGAATTGTTTTAAATAACCATGGGGGCTCTACAAAATATTAAAACTTTCTAATCGTTATATTATTTACAATTTTTTATTACTTTTTTGTGATACGCAAATGATATTCTGTCAGAATATTGTGAATATCAAGATTGACACAAAAAGTTAGGTTTATGGTAGGGATATATTCAAAAAGCAAAGCAACTTGATTGCAAGTCATGCCAAATTTAACGGCCGCAATAGTACGTAGAAAAGAAAAATGCTACACAAACAACGTATACTGAATACAAGTAACAAGATATTCAGGGTATTTCAATTGAAACGAGACACCTCAAATAACTCTTTACCTGCTGTGATTTATATTAAATTATGAAACTTGTCAATTTGCATATCAAGGGTGACAACTTTTAATGTCGAGCCTGACGATTTCAAATGATTCCTGGGGCGCAGCAGCTCCCACAATAAAAATTTAAATAGGAAAGATGGGTTTTGTGACCACTCATTCAAAAGGTCTTTTAATTCCCTTTACGACAACATGTATCAAAAAGTCATTTTTTTATCAGTAAGCAAAAAGTTCGTTATTTACAACCTGTGTAATAAAACACGACTAGAATGAAATGGTTGGATTTTATTTTATTAAATTTTCAAAATTATGACTATTAACATTCATGCAACAGTACAATGTTGCTTAAAATGCTTTTCTGACATTTCTGGAATTATTCATTGGCATTCTTCAACAATTTTTTGGCGTAACTCTTGTAAGAAAGCTGAACGCGTGGCATACACCTTAGACTTAAGATGCCCAAGAGAAAAAAATCAAGTAGTGTAAGATCCGACGATCTGGTAGGCCATTCTATAGGCCTCCTTCGACCAATCCAACGATCGCGAAAGTGATGATGCAGAAATTGTCGTACTCCGGCAGGCGCTCCATCTTGCTGAAATATTATCTGATTCTCCAACAAATCTGGATCTTGCTCCAATTTTTCTGTAATCAAAGGATTGATTGTATCGTCTAGCATGTTCAAAAGCATTTGACTTTTAAAGCCCCGTCAATGAATAGGGGTCCTTTGAGATGATACCAGCCCATACATTAAGTTGCAGTGGCCATAGTGTATGTATTTTCCACGTCAGATGGGGGTTGGTGTCACTCCAATATCTGCAGTTGTGATGATTTACTTCACCATTCAACGAAAAAGACTATTCTTCCGAAAGCAGATACAATACAATAATTTTCGATTATTGTTGATGCGCTCGGTAATTACTTCACAAAATTCCAACCTCCTGTTAAAATCATCCTCATTCAATTCGTGAACAAGTGTAACTTTATAAGGATGAAATTTGAACTTCTTAAGTATTCTACAAACTAATGAACAGTTTACTGCCGATGCTTGAAATACCTATCGTATCGACGTCGTATTTCAAAGTACTGCGACCTGACCTAAGACTTCGACGTTGATATCTTTAATATTTACAATCAAACAAAATTGTTTTTTGTTATGTTCAGAGCCCGTTTCCGTAAATTTTTGGATAAATTCCAGTACGTACTTATATCGCACATTTTGGCCTCCATGATTTTCGTTGAATAAGGGAGCTGTAAATCTTGCGCACATCCAATTCTCATAATACTAATTCCACACGTTTTTGGATAGAATAGACCATTATTTATTAATTGTGTACTCACGATTAAACTAAAAGTAAACTCCACTAAAGAACATTTCACTAAACAATGCAAACGTAAACTAATATTGTACAAAAAAGTTTCTAAAGCTGAAAACAAAAGCAAAAAATGTTGACAAAAACGACATTAAAAATGTTAAGTCAATGTGACAAAAAATTGTGAAATGTCACGAGAACATTTGAAGCAAGATTGTCCTATTATTCTAGTCGTGTTTTATTACACAGGTTGCAAATAATGGCACTTTTTGCTTACTGTTAAAAAAATTACTTTTGGATACATGTTGCCGTAAAAAGAATTAAAAGATCTTTTGAATGAGTGATCACAAGACGGCTGTTGCGCCCCCAGGTATGATTTTAAATCGTCAGGCTCGACATTAAAAGTTGTCCCCCTTGATATGAAAATTGACAGGTTTTATAATTTTAAATAAATTACAGCAGGTAAAAAGTTAGCTGAGGTGGCTCATTTCATTTGAAATGCCCTGTATTAGTTTCTAAGTCACTTATGTTTATATTTTTAAATAAAATATCACGTAATGTTAACGAAAATTAATAAATAATATTTCTTGAATAGCAAGATTTAAATTTGAAAATATCAAGATCAATGTGACCAACTGCATACATTATATAAAAACAAAACTCTGAACTTTCTAAATATCTGAATTAAATAATCAATTTATTAATGTAAAAAATGCAAAATAGAAAAAATAGTATAAGAAACTCGTTTCATAAGGCCTTTTGTCGCACTTGTTCTTTAGAAAACGGCTCGTTTTCTAAACTGATCTCGTGCCACAAAATGCTGTCTTATGAAACTTGTGTTTTAATATACTATTTCCTAATGGTTAAGCCTTAAATAAACGAGTATTGAAAATTATTCTTTATTATTCAATTCAATTATAGTGCAGGTAAGAACTTGTATACATTTTTATTAGTTAATATAGCTTAGTTTATCGTGCTATGTTGAAATATCGATATTTAACTGTGAATGCTTAAATTTATGGATATTAATACTTGCTATTTATACAGGTATACGTAGTTTGGCTATGTGCAGGTAGATTGGATCGTAGAAATTCAGGTGTTTTCCGCTGGGTTTGGAATAGCCAGATGGTATTATTTGGATTTTATAACCAAAATTCCGCTTTGGTGTCGGATTATTGTATTAGATTAGTTTACCTAATTTATTGAAACACTTTGATATAACTTTAAGGTACGTAATATTTCTTTTAAGTATTTTATTAATTTTTATAACACAGACAAATTTTAAATGCTGCTTCTAAAATTTTTATACGGACGCTATTCGTTTATTGTTATTTATTTTTCATAGCCTTGATTCAATATTTCAATATAATGAGATTGCATTCATTAATATTCTCATTTTAACGAATTTCATTGCTTCAACCAATTTTACAATTCTTAAAATTAATTTATAAACTATTTTAATTATCTTTAATATGTAGATTTCTTGATATACGTATGCGTAGGATTTTTATCGCGCAATTTTTAAATGGTAGAGTTATCACATGATATTTTAAACATTATTTATTCATTTTAAATTCGTTAATTATATAAAAAATTAAAAGGATTTTATAAGTAATACTACAGAAAATAATTAATTGATTTTAATTAAGTAAAATGTGTTTTTTTTTAATTCATACTCAAAGATAGCTTTGGAATTGCGAAAATGTGAACCAGACACACTAACGTGTGTTCATTTGAAAAGTCAATTTGATTACATTAAAATTTTGATAGAATAAGACGCATATATATTAGCACGTGTTTGTTGTTCCGTAAACGTAAATCCAAATGATATTTGATAATGTCAATCACATTTGTTATTTATTTATAACGGGTGTTCATTTGAAAAGTCAATCTAGTAGCATGTGATTTACTGAGAACATTTTGAAGTATGTCGTAAATTAAAATTTACTACTTAACCTACAAAGTCGTATATTTTGACAGTTTCATACATACAAATAAATAACAAATGTGATTGACATTATCAAATGTCATTTGGATTTACGTTTACGGAACAACAAACACATACTAATATACTCGTATATGCGTCTTATTCTATCAAAATTTCAAAGTAACCTAGATTGACTTTTCAAATGAACACACGTTATGTATGAAACTGTCAAAATATACGACTTCGTAGGTTAAGTAAATTTTAATTTACGACATACTTCAAAATGTTCTCAGTAAATCACATGCTACTAGATCGACTTTTCAAATGAACACACGTTATATTTGCACGTTAACTGGCAAAACGTATTTGAGTTATATAATTGTCAAAACGTATTTGAGTTGTCATTTGTGTTTTGGCGGCAAGGCTCAGAATTTTGCTTTTAATAAATATGGTTTTAACCCGAATACAAGAACATTGATGAATAGCAATACTCTACTCGAGATTGTTACGATGAACTTCAACAGCAATATCCTAATCTCGCATTGCCATTTGATGATTTCCGTCAATATTTGCGTCGTTGTGTTGAACTGTTTCGTGAGACTGGCTCCATTTTAAGTAAAGAAGGAAGTGGACGACCTAAAAAGTGAACCATGAAGACAATCCAACATGTAAGACAGATTATCGATGAAGCGCCCAGAACGTCTGTACGTGGGCTAGCACAGAAAATTGAATTAACTCCCAGAATTTGTGAAAAAATATTAAAGAAGGATTCGCAATTGTATCCTTACCGTATGTTAGCCGTCCAACAACTACATGAAACTGATTATCCGTAACGTGTCACATATTGCCGGTGGTTTCTAAACGGTGTTAACAATGACTTCTCGGAAAGGATTTTTTTATGGATGAGATGTGGGGTCATTTAGAAGGGCTACATTAATTCACGAAACATGAGAAACATGTGGAATACCGAGAAACCAAATTTCATCGAAGAGGACTTCATCCACAAAAGGTAGGAATGTAGGCGGCAGTTTCAAGGGATAGAATAGTTGGGCAATACGTTTTTCAAGGCAAAAATCAAGCAAAGTTCTTATATTAAACATTAACAATGAATTTTTTTAGGCACTTTAAATGCAGAACGATATCGAGAAGAGATTTTAAGGCGATTTTTTGATGAAGTTCATGACGAACAATATAGGTATTTTCAACAAGACGGAGCCACAGCCCACACATCACCTGAAACCTTAAACATGATAAGATAATTTTTTTGACTATCGTATTATTAGTCGCAATACACCCATTGCATATCCACCGAGATCCTATGACCTTACTCCAGGTGACTTCTTTTTGTGGCCGTATATAAAGAACTCAAACTAATTACCATCCTACTATGCTGCAAAATATTATCAATGGTATTAGGCAAAGACATCAGAAGTGTCTTGACGCAGATGGTGGGCATTTCGATCATTTATTGTAAATGTACACTTGCATTACGTTGTAGAAGTCATCATAAATAAATTTCAAACTACAAACTTTTTCTTTGCGTTTATGATAGACTGTAAAATAAAGTTATGTAGAATTTGTAGTGTGGAATTTTAAAAAAACACCTGTTGTTATCACATACTATTTCAGACTTAATTTGTTGAAATAACTTACTGAAAATTGTACATCGATTTACCAAAAGTAGATGTTACAATAATATAACAAGTTTTTTAAAACTTTTAATAACAATAATTATGTGATTTTAATTAATGTGATTTTCTTGTTCCTTTAGGTTTTTCTACGTGAAGGGCCTTGTACCACAACGCAATGTTATGCAGAAGCTGCAACCGGAACCGCTAATTAAAAATGTCTAATATTTTAGCTCTTCTGAGCAGTAATATTTTAATTTAAACAACTTAATAAAAAAATATAACCGTAACGATCTACTGCTTCTTTTATTATTATCAGACGGTATTATTGCATTTCTATTTAAGTTTGATCAGCAAGAACCATTTTGAATTGCCTTTGTGAATCATTCCGTCTCATTTACTTGATACAATGGACCCCCGCTTTCCTAGCCCCCTGTATTAGCGATTTCGCTTATTCGCGATTCTGTTTTTACTGCCATTTCTCGTTATCTGCGCTCCGTATTCACGGTTCAGCATTGGTAGTTCCCCTAAAGTTTCTGTATTTTCCTTGTTCATGTATTTCTATAAAAGTTCAGAAACCGTATTTGGACTCTTATACGCAATATGTATATGTGTATATCTATTTATGTTGATTACATACATACATATAGAAGAAACCCGTTAAGCCCAATTGTACGTCATTGATGACGTTTACATATTGTCATAACTAGAGCAGACCAATTTCTGTGCGCGCCATGAGCGCCGGTATGGAAGTGTAATTCGTAATATATTAGAATATGCGATAGAATAGGGACGCAACATGAGCTTGTTACCGATATAAGTATAGAAGTAGAGACATTTATTCTCTCAGAAATAATTAAATATACATTTGGTTTTCTGCTATTAAAGTAATATGCATAAACACACGAAAAATAAGAATAGTACATATTATTATATAAGCTGTTGTCGATTAATTTTGTTATTATTGTGCTTCGAACTGCTTACGTGTTCTTTACACTGTGGTTTTGACCAACACATTAGATATGTATTACACACTAAACATTTAATTTTTGAGCCATCGTATATTAAGTCCGGGAAATCCATAATAAACTTATTCACTTCGTCTGACAACGGTCGTTTTCTCGATTTATGTGTCGACGACATTTTATTACGTATGCTTACACTTATATGCAGTCTAAGCAAGTACCAAACACATACTGAATGCTTTTTATTAGTTCTGATGCAACACAATCATCCTCACATCGGCGCACATGGCGCGCACGGAAATTGGTCTGCTCTAGTCATAACTGTATTAGAGAAACTAAAACAGTTAGTTTGTTAAACTATATTTGAAAGCTTTTATTTCATTAATTTAAATACAAAATGTTATAAATTGATGATAATATAGACATGCATAGCAAAAACCGTTCTTTTTAGTTTATTATCTCGTTGCGTCATGTCGATATAATGCCGAAAGTTTTCTGTACACAGCAAAAGCAAATAATTGCTTCATTATTGATCTTTTTATAGTTGACATCTTATAATCTTATGATTGACATCTTGCCGGCAACATATACCGGGTGTCTCAGTTATGTTGTTCCAATGGCGTACCTCCGTTATCTAATAAAATAAAAATTTGAAATTTGGTTGATCTGATATACACTTAATGTTCTTTAAATTAATCGGAAATGACCCTAACTTTTTAATTTTAAATAGCACCCTGTATATTTTAATCAAAATTTGAATTCTACGGAAAATTCTCTTTCCAATAAAGTATTACACTTTGTATTTAGACTTCAAAACAGGGGTGAAATTGCATTTGACATATTCAAAACTTGGGATTGTAGAAAATTATGAAAAGTATAATAATTATTTCGTATTTGAATTAAAAGTAGCAAAAATACACTTGCCAAAAACGTATTTTTAAGATCGCAGTTAGAAAAAATATTCATTTAGACAAGAGTGATTTTCAAACATTTTATTGAAAGTCAAATAACAGAAAAATAATGTTAAATGAATTACAAAAAACATTAGACTTATTAATTTTATTTATACAAGAACAGTATTTATGAGTCTCTTAGTGGCTTAGTGGTATGATTAATATACAACAGTCACAATACTAGAATTGTGAGCAGGTGCCCCATCATGCTGAAAATACATGTTGGCACATATATTCAGGGGAACATTTTCAAGAAACCTGAAAATTCGCTCTGAAGGAATTCTAGATATGGCTCACCAGTTAAGGTTCTTTTATAAAAATTTGGTCCAATAATGTACTCATCGATCACACCGCACCATACATTAATTCCCCAAATTCTCTATAAGTCGGTCTCTCTCATCCAACGAGGATTTTCTACAGACCAATAATAGCAATTGTGTCGATCTACGGATCCATTATTATGGAAGGGGATCACGTATGTCCATGATAGTCAGCTGATAATTCCATCTTTATGAGCAGTCACTAGCTATGCCAAGAACGCTAGTCTTCTGTTGTAATCTCCTGGTTCTAATTCGTGATGCAGGTGAATTTTGAAAGGCCTGAATTTGGTGGATTTTAGGATTCGTTGAAAACAAGAACGAGAGATATCGCATTCTGCTTCAATTTCTCGAATTGAATTAAGCGGATTATTAAGCACACTTCCCAAAACACCAACGCTGCACTCTCCATCAGCAGCAGTCTTTCTTTTAAAAACAGCTTTTTTCATTGAAAAGGCACCACATGTCTCCAAATTTGAGGCCAGACGTGTAAAATACATAGCGCTTGGCATACGTCTGTCAGGATATCGTTCGGAAGGCATCACGCCTGTTTTTTCTACATTCCCCATAAATGAGGATCATATTCATTTGTAAAATCGTCGCTATTCATTTTAAATACAACTTTGCTCGAAGCAACTTTGAGACAAATTTTAATAACACTTTATGAACTGTCAAAGTTAACAAACAAATAATGTCAAATTTTGCTTTAGTTTCCATGGATCGCTTTGGTTTCCATAATCCCAATTTTTGAATATTTAAAATACAATTTCAGCTCTCTTTTTAAGTCTAAATACAAAGTGTAATACTTCATGGGAAAGAGAATTTTCTATGGAATACAAATTTTGAGGAAAATATACAGGGTGCTGTTTAAAATAAAAAAAGTTAGTCGTTTCCGGTTAAACCGGAAATGAAAGAATATAAATATTAACCTCAATATAAGAAAACATTAGGTGTATATCAGATGCTCCAAATTTCAAATTTTTATTTTATTAGATAACGGAGCTATGCCATTGGAACATAACTGAGACACCCGGTTTAGGACGTGTCGTTATGGATCTAGTATAACGTACAATTGGATATAACGCGTTTTCTCTATACCTGTAGTTTATACCTACATACATACATATTATTTTTGTATTCTGACATTCGCGAATTCAATGTTCGCAGTAATTTCGTGGAACGCAACTTCCGCGAATAGCGGGGGTCCACTGTATATGCTTTTTAGAAGAATGTTACACTCACCATTTCGTCAGTCAAATGTTTGCCCAAATAACAACCAGTCTGTTTTCTTTGAATAAAGGATAGGTTGCTTTACACTATTACTATTATGCGAGGGGATATTTTTATAGTATCTATCTAGCTATGAACGAAAGACGTTATAAGAAAAGCTGTAGTTTATTTTTCTTTATATAATCCACTAACGGTTACACACTTACTCCAGCGCTTTTCTAATAAGGCTATACCTTCCAAAACAATTATTTCGGTAAATATATATACTTGATTCATGTACATGTATGCTAGTATAGCATATGATTTATGAATTACTAACACGGAAAAAATATGAAATATATGAACATTAATTTAAACATTTTTATTATTTCATTTATTCTGAAAGAAAATTTATGTATACATGTTTTAATTACACAAAGTGTATATAAATAGACCACTCGTTTTAATTATAGGATTGTTAATTCTATATTTTTAAATCTAAAATCTTAGTTAAAGGATTGCCTTTTATATTTTGCATATAGAGCTGGAATAAAACAGCAAATAGCTTTTAAAGACTTTATTGTTTTTCGAAGTATTCTCCAAGAACATTAATGAACTATTGCATGCGCTCGAACTAACTCTTGAAGCAGTTATTCCACTCGTTTGTTGGTACAGTCAAAATTGCGTTTTTGAATGCATCGACTGCTCCCTCTGACGACTGGAACCTTTGACTACGCAGTCCATCCTTGATTTTCGGAAGGGTAAAGAAATCGTTGGGGCTTAGGTCGGGCCTGTTCGGAGGATGATCTAACAATTCGACATTTTGTTGCATTAAAAATTCAATTGTCTTGCGAGCTGTGTGCGAACTTACATTGTCTTGGTGGAAAATGATTCGTCGTTGTGGGTTGGTTTCTCGGAGCTCAGCGTTGACTGACGACAAAAATGGCAAAATGGTAGTATACCAATCGGCAGTAACAGTTCTTTGATCTTATAGAGAAATTGTTGCTATATGACCTGCTTTCGAGACAAATGTCGTAACCGTCTTTTAGGAGACATTTCGAGAACAGATGTGTTTTCTCGGTTTTTCTTTACCTTGGAACACCCAAACATACAACTGGCGTTTATTTTCTGGCTCGTATGAGTAAATCCAAGATTCAGCACCACTCGTGATGCTGTACAGTTTTTAGAGTTTCCTGCGTTCATATAAATTTAGTGAACAGAAGCACGAAGCGGTATAGAGTTTTTGGCAACAATTCACCCTAGCTGTTTTCTGTTCTTCGGCCGACATACGGGAAACTAATTTTGTTGCAAACAATTCTTCATGCAAATTTATTTGAATTAAAGTTTTTGAAATCCCCAATAATGCCTCAATTTCGCGATACGTCACATTGTTGATCTTCGTTGATGAGCTTTCGTACAGCACCGACGTTTTCCTGAGTGACTGCTGTTTTTGGCCGTTTTTGGATCATCGCTAAGACTAATCCGTCCACGCTTGAACTCTCAATACCAACGAGAAATTGTTGACTGATGGGGTGCTTATATAGCTAACAAAAATATAGATGTATAAAACCTTGCCTAGCAAGTTAAGCGACATGAAGTATTTTAAAACCATTTAACTTTTCAGTAAGGCGTTTCCAGAACAAAAAGATACTGAAAAAGTTCTTCCATTTATTACCCTCAATCACCACAAAAAATTTATCGGTTAAATTGAGACGGACCTGGTAGGGGAAGGTGGGGCGGAACGTGGTACTTAAAATTAGAACAAATATAAAAGTGTATGGAGATTAAATATTAGACATATTTTGGTACAAACGTAGTACCTACACTATACAGACTGTCCCGTAAAAAAACGCCAACATTCATAATTCCGTTATTTATTGTCCGGTTTTATTTAAACAAAAAGTAAATTTAATAGCATCAAAAACACTATAAGATAGCAGTGTTTAATTTGTTTTCAATTGTTTTCATTAATGTCAAACGACAGTCAAGTTTTTTATTTTAAATGGCAACATATATATTTTTGGCTATATTCGGATTGGATTTTTTTTTCTGAATTCAACGATGTATAACATGTTTATTTTTGATAAACGTTTATTGCAAAAAAAAACTTTATAAATTTCATCTTTGTCTTCCATTATTTATAAATATTCGAATGTGTCATTAAACATTGGAAATGTAAGTATTATAAATATTATTATAAGAAACAAAACACTTTACAATAAATGTTGAAATTGCCCGCCACCTTGTTTAACACATATCGCACATCTCCTAATAATAAAAAATTTTAAAAAATCTTTATAAATTTCATCTTTCATTATAGTAGACTTGGCCCAGTCCACTAGCATTATGTCAATGTGCCTTAAGTGTCAGTTTGACTTTATTAAGTTTTCTGTATTATCCTGTTTGAACGTGTTGCCGCAACAAAAAGCGTATTTTCGTTAAGAATGAATAACAATGAATTAACGGACATGTTACAAGTGTTCTTTGAATGTAATAAAAATCGCCTTCAAGCAGTTCGTCGGTACAGTGCTCGTTTTCCGGACAGAGAAGTTCCAGGTTCGAAAATATTTCAGAGAATTGAAAAGAATTCAAGAAATTATGGATCATTTACCAAACCAAAAACACAAAAACGGAAATTCTCCGAAGATAAGGAATTAGATGTTCTTCTTGCAGTACAGCAAAATTCACGAACTTCGATTCGCGAAATTGCACATAATATTGGGGTATCAAAAACTACAGTTCATGGTATTTTAAGAAAACACAAACTTAAACCGTACATAGCTCGAAAAGTTCATACATTAGAACAAAATGTTTGTCGTTTTTATTTAAATGCATTAGAACAAGACCCGAATTTTTACAGAAGGATAATTTGGTCTGATGAATGCACTTTTAGCAACAACGGTATTTTTAATAGAAACATACATCGACAGTGGAGTGCAGACAATCCGAGATTTGTAATTGAAAATAATTTTCAATGACGTTTCAACGTAAATGTTTGGTGTGGCATTTTAGGTGATCAATTAATTGGGCCATTTTTCATAGATGGTTGCTTAAATCAAGAAAAATACTACACTTTATTACACGAAAATCTCCAAAACTTTTTAGATGAATTACCTTTGGCAAATTTAAATAGAATATTTTTTCAACAAGATGGGGCTCCCGCGCACAACGCCAGAGTAAATACTGATTTGTTGAACACCCAATTTGGAAATAGGTGGATAGGAACATCCGGTCCTATCGAGTGGCCTGCGCGTTCACCGGATCTTACGCCCCTCGATTTTTGGTTGTGGGCTTATCTAGAAGATCGAGTTTATTTAACAACTCCAGAAAATGTTGACATTTTAAGACAAAGAATTATTAACACTTGTCAAGAAGTACCTGCCGCTTGTCTTTTAAATGCGACCTTTGGAGTAATTAGGAGATATGCGATATGTGTTGAACAAGGTGGCGGGCAATTTCAACATTTATTGTAAAGTGTTTTGTTTCTTATAATAATATTTATATTACTTACATTTCCAATGTTTAATGACACATTCGAATATTTATAAATAATGGAAGACAAAGATGAAATTTATAAAGTTTTTTTTTGCAATAAACGTTTATCAAAAATAAACATGTTATACATCGTTGAATTCAGAAAAAAAAATCCAATCCGAATATAGCCAAAAATATATATGTTGCCATTTAAAATAAAAAACTTGACTGTCGTTTGACATTAATGAAAACAATTGAAAACAAATAAAACACTGCTATCTTATAGTGTTTTTGATGCTATTAAATTTACTTTTTGTTTAAATAAAACCGGACAATAAATAACGGAATTATGAATGTTGGCGTTTTTTTTACGGGACAGTCTGTATACTTAACATATATCGCGTGCATTTAATAAAATTTATCATATTGCAAGAGAAAAAGATAAATCTTTGAAAAATGTATTGTGTCCCGTTGTACCCCACAGGTGGGGTAGAATGGGGCACCATTAATTATAATAAAACAACGTGGTTTATTTTCAGTTAAAAACATATATTTGAAAAATCTATAGAAGGCGTTATAAACTTCAACTAAACAAATTATTGACAATGCTCGCACACAAGGACATGTTCGTCGTCATCACTGTCTACCCCTGCGCAAGCGTTATGAGCCCATTTCTTGCTTGCTGAACACGTAAGCCATCCTTCAACAGATTTAGACCACCGCTCTCCACAATAAAGGCATTCCGCATCAGAAACATCTGTGGACGACTCTGAGTCTTGCCTTCGACAGAGCATGCGTTTACCTGTTTTTTTTTACTATCATATGTAGAATTAGGATTAATTTTTCTCTTTGCTTTTTTTTTCCCCCAAAGGTTTTCTTGAAGTAAGTACCGCCTCCAGTTCATTTTTATAAGGAGTGGACGTTAATACCGCAGTTTTGCCTCTTTTACGATTCGTTCTCTTAACTATTCCTTTAATTTTTGTTTGGATGTCAGGCCAAGAAGAGCATTGTGGTTGAGGATTTAAAATGTCGCTTGCAGTAAGTGTTGTTTCCTCAACTTCTTTGGGAGCTTCAATCGTGTCTACTCGTTGAGGTGTGGTTGGCGTTTCTTCACTCGATGTAGGATTATCAACATTTGTTAATTGATTTTTATTTGAAATTCTTGGGGGAGGCGACTCATCCTTACTCGTTTAAAGTGCCTCCGCATTATAGGATTGAATATCTGTGGTAGAAGCCGGTAGATAATCTGCTTCAGTGAAGACATTTTGATCAGCAGGCCAAATTCCAGTTTTGCGAAATCCCTTTAGAGCTGTTTTCATAGATGCTGCATTTACAAAGGCACTGCCAAAAAGGGTAGAAATTTGAGATAGAGTGACCACCTTACCTGGATTGCTGCGGAGTCATGTTCTAACTTCATGTTCATAGAAAGTGCTGAGCGGCTTCATGAATGATACGTCTAATGGTTGGATTCTATGGCTGGTATGTGGTGGAAAACACAATAAAATAACCCCATTTTCACGTGCACGCAAAATAAGATCCAAATTCTTTGTATGGGTTGAATGCCCATCTAACAGGAGAAGCACGGGACTTTCTTTAGTTGCTTTGGAAAAGATAATAAATGATTCAAACCATTTCATAAATAGCTCTGTTGTAATCCATCCTGAATCACTGACTTCTACAAATGAACCAGGTGGCAATCCTATCTCAAACGTCTGTTGCTTCCGTTTTCTTGGAAAAATAAGCATAGGTGCCATATATGCTCCTGAAGCAGAAAAACAAATTTCGGCCATTACGGTTTCACCGCGTTCTGCAGATGTTAAGACACCTACTTGGCGTTTTCCTTTTAAGGCTAATACCTTTGTATGTCCCTTTGAATTTACAGTCAACCCAGTTTCGTCGCTGTTATAGATGCGATCACCGGTTAACTTATATTTGTCAATTGTGTATAACAGCAAACGAAAGAATTCAGATACGGCAACTCTATTAAAACCCATTGCGCGAGCTCCGGAGGTTGATTCTGGCTTGCGCAATGTTAATGTTGGATGTCGTTTTAAAAAACAGTCCATCCAATTTTTTCCAGCCATTCCTTTGTAAATATTAAACCTGTGGGCACAATTATTTTTTACAGCCACATCATATGCAAGACGGCGAAAATCAGTCATAGTGAGACCAAACAATCTCATTTCCATATCTTTTAAGTACTTCTCCAATTCTAACTCTTGTTCAGTTGAAAAAACACTTTTAAATTTATCCTCAGTTTTATCGATTTTAAAATCTTTCTCATTTTTCTTTTTCTTCTGCACATATCTCTCTAAGGTAGTCTGTGGGACACCAAATTGCTGGGCAGGTTTTTTGAACCCCTTTCGTCCGCTAACGACCGATAAAACTGCTTCATTCATTGATTCTGTCGACCAGTTTTGCCGATTTGTTTTACGGACATAATTACGTACCATCTATAAAAAAAAAAGAAAAACTTTGTATAGATATTAGTTAACGTAGTGAATCAATTTATAAAAGCTTTGCTGCCGTTACAGACACGGGGCGCAACGGGGTACTACCTCATTCTGCCCCAACCCATTGTGCCCCACGAGTTGCAAGTTGATTAAATGTGATTTATAATTCTATACAAAAACATTAATAAACCAAATACTTGATCTAACTAAAGGTAAACAAGTATTATATCTGTCAGTAATTCCAAATTAACGTAAATAAATAGGAAAATAACTTACCGTTCTGTTCAATATTAATAAAAGATATAAGATCTTCGTAAAATTTGTGACGTCCGCAACATAACCTACCTACGCAACGTTTGTTGACACACTGGTGTTACTACTAGACGAAAGCTGGAGCACAATCACGATAAGAAGGATTTCGGTCACATTCGACGATACGATAGGATTTTAGAATGGGTACCCCGTTGTACCCCGTTGTACCCCGTTACCCCGTTCCGCCCCACCTTCCCCTATATAGAATTGGGTAGGAATGATGTTTACAAATAATATATATTTTTTACTCTAAAATATCTATTTCATTGAAAACTCATTCTCCCGTCGAACCACCCTTGTAAGTCAATTACATAATTATAATTAACCCGTGTTTTATTTTGTTTCAAAAGTACAAAAATTACTGACTTTAAATTTAAAATGAAAATAAAATTAACAAATCTACCTTCGTCTTCTACTAGCAAATAAGGTAAACAACCTTTCTTTTCAAACAAATCCTTAAAGAACCGAAACGTATAAACCTTCATCATGAGATTTCTATTCGCGGCTCCGATTATCATAATCGAGTCAAAAGCCTTATCTAATTACGCTTTCACAGTGGTTTACGTATCCATTTAGAAATGGGGGTAGTTGACCCGACTAGTAGGGAAAGCTGAGCTTTTAAAATAAAACGGCTGTCAGAGAGGAAAGGATCCTATTGATACCCCCTCACCGATAGATACACGCGTTCCTAAGCTCGATAATTCGACGCAGCTTACCCGAAGCTTTAGAATCTTTTGAAAGTAGCTTCTTAAATCTCTAATGAAATTCGTCAACCGATTTTGGCCTTTATTTACTGTAACGAGAACATAAACAGGGAATATTAATATTAACACTAATGTTCTTAATAAATTTTGAGATTAAATGTTTAATTGGCGCAAATTATTTCAGCTAAGAAATTTAGTACTTAAAAGTGCTTTATAGGAAGGATTTGCTTATTAAATTATAATAAAGCAAACGAACAGTTAATAACGCTTGCTGTTACATGAAACAGCTATGTTTATACAAAGTAAGAAATTGGAATATTCAAAGCAAAATTATTGTTGCTAATACAAAAGAAATAATGAAGGGCTTTGAAACAATTTAATTTTTCAACACGTTCTTCTGGAAGGTAAATCGATAACCAAAAGGTTCGATGCCTTTGGAAAAATATGCTCTTTCTTGTTCTATAAGTTCACAGCAAAAATTACATCTTTGTAGTCAGAAAAATAAGTTTCCCGCAAACGTGCCTTCGGCTTAGAAAGTAATAAATAATCGAAGAAGCTCTACAGAGGGATTCAACACATTTTTGGATTGAAAAATGCTTTGAAAACTTACAATTATTTCGTTAAATCATGATTCTGTAAAATTATAATAAATTTTAGTTTTTGTTAATTATCGCCAAAAACTTTAATGAAATCTGGTTACAACTAACATGTTGAAAACCACAAATACAACACATCAAAAAACTTGTCCCAGATTTATTTGAACAAGTGGAATTAAGAGTTGCGTTACAAGAGTTGTCCCTGATGTATTTGAACAGAACTGTACCAGTGTCATATATATATGTATATGGTAAATTCAATTTGTTGGCGTATGACATTAATATACTGTCATTTATATTTTATATTCCTTGAAAAAGGCATCATTTGCCGAAACATGTAGGATTGTTTTAAATATATACATTTTGAAGTAAAACCAGACCTTAAATCGCCAACAAATTGAATTTACCATAACATACAAAGGTCACGAAATAAAGATAATTGATAAAGAACAACACACAATGAAAAGTGAAATTAAAGAAATGATTAGTATTAAACAGGAAAAAAATTCAATTAACAACAGAAGTGATATAAAAAATTTAAGCAATATATACTATAATTTAATTATGTAACGATCTGCAATTTACCATCATAATATATGTTGCTGTTATATAATTATATATCTTATGTTATTTAAATATCTATACATTTGCTTATTATGCTGACAGTTCCGTATTTTGATCCCTGTCTGGCTGCCCGAGTTGGTTTTCGTGGTTTTCCTTCTCGTTTAAGGCGAATGCCAACAGCATAACATCTTAAGTCGCTCCACGGGCGCATACGTAATAATAACTCATGCCTTGTGTTTCCCTGTTTTTGTTGCCTATCTATTTTAGAATGCTAAGGCATGATTTATTATTATTATATTGGAATGTATCTTTGAATAATTTTATCCATAGCAACTGCAAATATATAAGTATGACATTAATATACTGTCATTTATATTTTGTATTCCCTGAAAAAGGCATCATTTGCCGAAACATGTAGGATTGTTTTAAATATGTACATTTTGAATTAAAACCAGACCTTATATCGCCAACAAATTGAATTTACCATATATATATATATATATATATATATATATATATATATATATATATGTATATAAGTGTTAAATAATTTCTTAGCCGTGTATTAAATATAACAATTGATAAATTATTGGAGCTTTTCGGCTTTTATATGAAATATTTACAAATATCAAGTTTGTATGTATGTAATTGCAGGGTAAGTGGGGATGTAAACATTGCTGTTTACAAATTACGAAGCAAATTATACGAAATTTTTAATTGAAAAATATTGTCTATGTTGGGTCTCGATCCCAAGTCTACAGTTTGCCGGACTGTCGCTTTTACCACTTAGCCACAATAGATCTAGGTTCAAGCTATTTAGAAATGCATTATAAAGTAACAATGTTAATGAATCAGATGTCAGTTATTGAATGTAGATGTCAAGTTGAAAGCAGAAGTCAGTTTTTGAAAGCTGATGTCAGTTTTGATAGCAGATGTCAGTTAGTGAAAGCAAATGTCAGTTACTGATAGCAGATGTCTGTTTTGAAAGCAGGTGTCAGTTATGAAAGCAAACGTCAGATTTGAAAGCAGATGCCTATTTTGAAAGTAGATGTCAGTTATTGAAAGCAGATGTCGGTATTTTGAGAGCAGATGTCAGATTTGAATGTTTGAAAATGCTAATTATTACTCCATAGCTATATGAGTGAGTGTTAGATAATTTCTTAGCCGTTTATTAAATATAACAATTGATAAATTATTGGAGTTTTTCGGCTTTTATATGAAATATTTACAAATATCAAGTTTGTATGTATGTAATTGCAAGGTAAGTGGGGATATAAAGCAATGTTTACATTGTTTATAATTTATTTTATTTACGGTTATGTTGTGTTTAATATCGATTAGTGCGTACCTTAATTTGAAACGTAAAGTTCACTAGACAGAAGAATTCTAGATAATTTAAATAAATGACTGAAAATTAATCATTATACGCTGCAGCACTTTTTTCGTTTTTAAAAATCTTTATTAAAAGTTGAGGTATTAAAAATTTTCGTAAACTAATGCTAGAAAAATTTTCAAATTGTGCGCGGTCTAGGGTTATCATGTTTGGGTATGGACCAGATGATCCGAATTCAAGCCCGTTGACGCGCAAATTTTTTTAAATTTTTTGTTTTCATGTTTTATTATCTAAAGTGAGTCAGAGATTTCTAATTTTAACTTTATTTTGCTCTCGGATGAAGATTTCCTCAGATTAAAATTAATTAATTATTACCTACATGTTCGTTCTAGCTCTATTAATTAAGAAGGCATCTCTGGAATGCGTTACGTACATCGGTACCAAACAATACACTGCAGACAGGAGATATGATGAGCTAGTTTGATAATTGACAAGTTTACGTAGAAAGTCAGCACTGACTCTCCCTCTTCGTGATGTTAAACTCAGAAAGTTGTGTAAATCCAAAAGTGATTCATACTCTGTTCCACGAGGTGGATAAGTACCATTGTTTCTATATGACAAGTACTTCAAGAAGCTCTTCTGTACTTTCCCTAAGGCGAGTTGTTAGTAGACATATAAGATGGATACCAAATGATAAACCCATATTCTAGTCTTGGGCGTACCAATGTAAAAAGAACAAAATCTTGAACGTTATCACATTCGAAAATCGCCTAGAAAATCTTATAAAGAAGCTTAATTAACGCGATGCAGAAGCACAACCAATACTAATATGTTTGATAAACTGTGCGAATCAAATAAGATTCCCAATTCGTTAAAGTTGGTATATCTCGGCATAAACACTAGATCCACCGGTTAATTATATATGATAAATTGCTGATCATGTTTTTATTGCAGTAATAGCATTAAGATTCCTGTGCAATGAATGTCAATCAGATACATTTGCGAAACAATTTCAGATCATCCATGTAAGCGAGAACTCTGTAGTAACAGGTCATTAATATAAATTTCAAATAATAAACGTCCTAGACTGGATTCTTGCAGAACTCGTGAACTGACTGTAAGGATGGTAGAACAGAATCCATTATAGTGCACATAATTCGTTCGATTCCCAAGGTAAGTTGCAATTAGATAAGTGACAGCGGCAGAGAAACCAATGAAGTTCAATTTATAAAGCTATCTAGCATGATCAATAGTGTCCAATGCAATTATGAAATCTGTATACAGAACATCCATTTGCTGTCTACTGCATGCCTCATGCAGTATATTTTGTTATAAATGATGTATTCATATACCTCGAAGCACGATGACGAAATAATAATTGGTTAGTAGTTCAAAATGTCACTTTTATCTCCTTTTTTAAACACAGAACTGATCTCAGAAATCTTCCAAATTTCAGGAAGTGTAATTGTGCAAAGAGACAGGTCGAAAATACCACACGATGGTTCCATAAACTAATGAGACGGCAGACTATGCGCCCACACTGTCAAATTTAATAATAATATGTTTATATACTGAGAAGGATTGTTCGACGTTGAGAGATGTTATATTTGCATAGTTAAAGTGCTCTTTGTATCTGTACAATGGATCTTCAGTATTGGTAAAAAGTTGCCCTAATTTTGTAAAATCTACATTTTTATCTAATACACCTTATGTGTATTATTAAATTTAACAGTGTGGGGCACATAGCCTGCCGTCTTTACTAATGAGGCATAACTTTGTGTGAATAAATTAGGAAGCTCACCATGTCCAACATGAGAGAAGTTATTAATAAGTTTGCGCGCGTAAAGCACTTATGATTATTGGCTGTCGTCATTCACTTTAACGAGACGAAATAAGACAAAAATAACATGGAATTGCTAGTTGAGAGAGGTATTGATGCGAAAGGAAGCGTCGGTTCAAGTTAAAGAAAAGTTTAGAAAATGCGTATTTAGTAAAAATAAATAACTGCTGTTACTCTTACTTAATAGACTAAATAGTGAAGGAACCTAAGTGGAATATTAGGGTTATCCACTAAATAGTTCATTAGACCAAAAATATACTGTATATATCCATATCGCTCAATATAGGCATTAATAACACAGTCGAATAAGCGAGTATAACGAATTTTTGTATTCATTAATAGCTCAGAAAAGGAAATTCCAAGTACACCAGGTGTCTGAAATAAAAGGACAACGTATGAAAAATGAAAGGATGTAATTATGTAATTATGTAATTATGTAATTATGTAATTATGTAATTATGTAATTATGTAATTATGTAATTATGTAATTATGTAATTATGTAATTATGTAATTATGTAATTATGTAATTATGTAATTATGTAATTATGTAATTATGTAATTATGTAATTATGTAATTATGTAATTATGTAATTATGTAATTATGTAATTATGTAATTATGTAATTATGTAATTATGTAATTATGTAATTATGTAATTATGTAATTATGTAATTATTTAATTATGTAATTATGTAATTATGTAATTATGTAATTATGTAATTATGTAATTATGTAATTATGTAATTATGTAATTATGTAATTATGTAATTATGTAATTATGTAATTGTGTAATTATGTAATTATGTAATTATGTAATTATGTAATTACGTAATTACGTAATTACGTAATTACGTAATTATGTAATTATGTAATTACGTAATTACGTAATTACGTAATTACGTAATTACGTAATTATGTAATTATGTAATTACGTAATTACGTAATTACGTAATTACGTAATTACGTAATTACGTAATTACGTAATTACGTAATTACGTAATAATTACGTAATTACGTAATTACGTAATTATGTAATTACGTAATTACGTAATTACGTAATTATGTAATTATGTAATTATGTAATTATGTAATTATGTAATTATGTAATTATGTAATTATGTAATTATGTAATTATGTAATTATGTAATTATGTAATTATGTAATTATGTAATTATGTAATTATGTAATTATGTAATTATGTAATTATGTAATTATGTAATTATGTAATTATGTAATTATGTAATTATGTAATTATGTAATTATGTAATTATGTAATTATGTAATTATGTAATTATGTAATTATGTAATTATGTAATTATGTAATTATGTAATTTTGTAATTTTGTAATTATGTAATTATGTAATTATGTAATTATGTAATTTTGTAATTATGTAATTATGTAATTATGTAATTATGTAATTATGTAATTATGTAATTATGTAATTATGTAATTATGTAATTATGTAATTATGTAATTATGTAATTATGTAATTATGTAATTATGTAATTATGTAATTATGTAATTATGTAATTATGTAATTATGTAATTATGTAATTATGTAATTATGTAATTATGTAATTATGTAATTATGTAATTATGTAATTATGTAATTATGTAATTATGTAATTATGTAATTATGTAATTATGTAATTATGTAATTATGTAATTATGTAATTATGTAATTATGTAATTATGTAATTATGTAATTATGTAATTATGTAATTATGTAATTATGTAATTATGTAATTATGTAATTATGTAATTATGTAATTATGTAATTATGTAATTATGTAATTATGTAATTATGTAATTATGTAATTATGTAATTATGTAATTATGTAATTATGTAATTATGTAATTATGTAATTATGTAATTATGTAATTATGTAATTATGTAATTATGTAATTATGTAATTATGTAATTATGTAATTATGTAATTATGTAATTATGTAATTATGTAATTATGTAATTATGTAATTATGTAATTATGTAATTATGTAATTATGTAATTATGTAATTATGTAATTATGTAATTATGTAATTATGTAATTATGTAATTATGTAATTATGTAATTATGTAATTATGTAATTATGTAATTATGTAATTATGTAATTATGTAATTATGTAATTATGTAATTATGTAATTATGTAATTATGTAATTATGTAATTATGTAATTATGTAATTATGTAATTATGTAATTATGTAATTATGTAATTATGTAATTATGTAATTATGTAATTATGTAATTATGTAATTATGTAATTATGTAATTATGTAATTATGTAATTATGTAATTATGTAATTATGTAATTATGTAATTATGTAATTATGTAATTATGTAATTATGTAATTATGTAATTATGTAATTATGTAATTATGTAATTATGTAATTATGTAATTATGTAATTATGTAATTATGTAATTATGTAATTATGTAATTATGTAATTATATGTAATATATAGAATATAAATTCAAAATTTTTTCCCACAATTCCCTCTCATAAAGCAGAAAAAAAATTGTTTTTAAATTTTTTCAGGCCACTGTGCGATCGTCTCTATTATAACACGATATCGTAAACTTGACCGACAATAACAAAAAGAATGAGTTTGTTATTGTCCATTTGATTCAGCTGTTACGTATGCAAACATACACTATAGCGTATGTGTGTGTGAGGTATTTATTATTTATACATATTCTCAATATTTTGAATTCATAGGCGTCACGCCACACAATATCTTAGATTTATGTTCTATATAATTACTTCTTTTCATTTATCATGCGTAGTCTCTTTATTTCAAGGACACCATGTATATAGGCTTTTTATTTATGTAACAAAGAAGCCAACAGAAAGCTGAATGTTGAATTTCGAGGTAGCCAGATCAATCACAACCCCAATCCTAAATATCTGGACGTAACATTAGACCGGTCTCTGACATTCAAGCAGCTCCTCTGTAAAACGAGTCGAAAGGTGAAGACCCACAATAATATATTACATAAACTTGTCAACAATTCATGGTGAGTGAATGGGAGACCTTGTGAATGGCAGCTATTGCACTGGCTTACTCTCCTGCTGCATACTGTGCTGTTATTTGGTATCGAAGCTCTCACACCAAGCTAGTAGACATTCAACTTAACGATACAACGAGGATCGTCACTGGTACTGTTAGATCCACTCCTAATCTCTGGTTACCGATTCTTTCTAACATTGCCCCGCCGGAAATCAGACGTCTCACTTCACCACAGAATGAATAGACTAAGGTGTCTAACAACATTGATCTTCCCATAGACGATGATTTGGAGAGCGTCCACAGGACCCAACTGAAATCTAGGAGACCGATTTGGCTGGATATAGTTCAGCGTCACATCAATGTTAATGATTGCTGGATAGTCCTCCTTGAACAACAACTTGGATTAAGGTATAGAGATATAATTTCTAATCCTTCAGAACCTCTGCCGAGCGTAACCTTCCCACGTAGGTAATGGTCTCAATTAAATAGGTTCCGCACAGACCACGGAAGGTGCAACTAAATGCTATATAAATAGAAATTAGCAGATACTAGCCTTTGCGACTGCGGAAATCTGGAACAAACTGTGTCCCACATAGTAAACGACTGTTCCGGAAGTTTCCAGCTTCCAGAAGGGTGGGATCCAAGAGCTGAGCAACGCAAATCCTGCAACTCTGAATTGGTTAAAAATTTAAATATTAGTGTATAAATTATTTTTATGACCCTTTTTCTTGCCATAATAGATATTTATGTATTAAGGGAATAAACGACAGTTTTAATCCCGAGACAGTAAGTAACGCCTGAGCGACCGAAGGGAGCGAGGGCATTTTCTGTTGAGGGATTATAGACGTTTATTCCCGAATTACATACAAAACTTTTCTCCCGACCTTAAATGTAATAATTTATTTCATTATTAGTTTGACAGTTGGTTGATAGATTGATCTGATGTCATTCAATTAAGTTGGTTTGTCATGAAAATGTGCATAGTTTCTGGTTACTAAGGTAAAACGAGTTTGTTTGTGTCTTATTTTTTTCCAAAAAAACGCAGTCCGTATAAGTTATTGTGCAAAAATGAATTATTAATGGCAGTGAAGGAGATAATTCTTGCACAAGCACTACTGTAAGAAACCGCCAAGTTAAAATATCATATGATTGTCCATATATAAATATTGTAAACTCATCTAATGTTACTATTACGATTACAAAATAAAATTGATTGATATATTTAAATGCTTCGTCAATCTGACAGTTAAATTAATTTTGACTTAAATAAATGAACCAAAAGTCATTCACTACAGTATTCACTTTATTCCCTAGGGAAAATCAAATATTTTATTCCTTAGAGAATAAAGTAGTCTAATATATGTCAATTGTCGGATGTATAAAATGACACTTTATTCTCGGTCGGGAGAAAAGTGATTTATACACTAATATCTAAATTTTTCGCTTCTCATACGAAATAAGTAAATAAATTTCGAACTAAATTTGTCATCTTCAGTATGAAGTTGTACAGTGTTGTAAAGCTAACACTGTTATAGTTTTACTGTACTCATGTTCAATACCGTTGAGGATCCATTTAATATACTTTCATAAATTTTAATTTCAAATATTAAAAAAATAGTATTTAACATTCGTTTTTGAGTTTAAACTACTGTAGAATATAACTTGTATTACCACATTATAGAAATGTTCTTTACATTCTAAGAAATAGAAATCCTTTACATTTGCAAATCTATTTATTACCTAGGGTTATTTAATTATCGGCATGTTTTTCCAAATTTATGTATTGCTTTATACATCAGACCGTTTGTTTATTGTCTAGGATTATTAGTGTACGATTGCAATAGACCCTTAATATCACCCATTGTTAATTAAATATGTATAATAATAATGTATAATAGGCTCATGATTCCTAAATATAAAAATCCATTACTGAACAAAGGAACAGCCCGAAATACATACTTAGGTTTATAACATCTACTAATACTTAATTACTAATTATATTTTATTTATTTATTTATTAGTAAGAATCCTTTATCGTAAACCTTGGGTATTATTGCCAGGTATCATTTCCACGAATTAAATAATACAAAATTTCCCGTTATGACGTCAAACGATATAATATTCAACCAATATGATTTTAATATGTAATAGTTAGGGGCAGCGGTATATTTTTACCTACTTGTAAAGCAGAACATAATAGATCAGTATCAATCAGAGTCTCATACCAGCAGCGAGAGTATGAACTCAAACACGACATCAACATAACAATAATTTTTTAACAAGAGACACCAGTCTCAACAGCTGTTTTATGCTAGTATAAGTCGTTATAGATTCAAAATAAATGTATGTAGTGTTAATAAATATATTTAGATAAAAGTACTTTTATTCATTCAACAAACAATCACCGAAAATTTAAAAAGAAAAGCATTACAACAAGTTCACGGGGAAACAACAACGGAGTCGTGATTCTAGTAACTGGGGTCGAAGCATCACCGCCAGAATTAATTGCACATTAATTTTTAATTATCCACAGTCTCCAATAAAAGACTTTTAACTTATATAGGTGTTTATTGAGGTGTTTCTACCATTCCTTTATCACCTTAGAAATTTGTAGTAATTTTAATGATTACATTCTGTGTTCCTGATATGAATAAAAGAATGCTACTTATACTGAGATTTAAATAACTTTGCAATAGCAAAATAATTGAATAACATAACAATATTTAATGAAGCAGCTAATGCTTGTATAAACAGAAAGATGCATAATTTAGTTAATATAGTAACTTAATTACCTTAACGCACAAATGTGAAACGATAGTAAATAAAGAAGAAATAAAAAATATCGTCCTGCCAAGTAAATTACACTCCTTCTATCTTCAGAATGTTGATTCTAGACAGTTTATTTGAGCGAAACAAATCTAAAAAAATTCTCTCTGCTAAACTTAAACTATCAACGTCCTCTAAGCTCATTAGCTACATTTTATTTTACCAATTTCTCCTTCACCATTTCATTCGGTCTAGCACAAAACCCCTTCGACGTGCACGAAGTCGTTAACGACAGAACGCGTTACCAGTGACATCTCTGTTCCACACCATAAAATAAGAATTTCTAACTAAGCCAGGAGACGGGCGACAAGGGAGCGACGCGCGTCGCCGCGGGCCTGAATGCATAGAGAAAACTCGGGTTCTGAAGTCCTTGATTAAAGAGGGCGCGAATGAGGTCGTTCGAATGCCCGTCATTCATTATTTATGACTGCTTGAAAGTTAAATTGGCAAATTATCCAAGCAAATAGTGTTTTTGATGCGCCAACACCTTATAGGATTATTTAAATAAATGTCTTCCGTATATAAAATGCAAATAAAGAGATGCCGTTAGATGCATTATTTATTTATCCAATTAAGGTGTTCTTAATATTTCTTTATTACTAGGAAATAAAATTCAAAGTTCATATAGAGACGTAGAAAAGCACGAATTGTAAATAAAACCAAATTTATGTGTTACAATTTATACAAGGGGAAAGGTTATACTTTAGCTAGCAGTTCTTTGGTCCTGATTACACTGGACAACAATGAAATTACATCTTTAGTGAAAGTGTCGAAATATTTATGAATTCAAAATGCTAAATACGAACATGGCACTAAAAAAGGGAAATCGGCTATAATTTTTAGGTTATGTTGAGGTATTATTTTTAATAATATAAAATATTATTAAAAATGGGGTGTGAAGAACACAATACAAGTTATACATTTGTGAATGTATCTCCTCTCCAGAGACGCAGATACGTATTTCACCTTTCTACAGGTTCGTCGGTACGCCCTTGCTGGAGAAGAGATACATTCAACCAAACATAACCACCTTGCTATCAACCAGAAACTATTAAGACAGAGCGTGAAAGAATATTCAGCGCTGTCTACATAATAACTGCCGAAGTAAGCAACGTGTTTCTATAGACGGTAACAACCATATCTATAAAAAACTGTATTATCGTGTCTTCACTACTTGTCGGGCGAACCGAATGCGTATATAACAAAATAATTTGAAACATACAATTTAACTGCTGGTGTTTTCGATAGCAAAACAGTGTAAAATGATAAGTGATGATGAATTTTCCATATCTGGGACTCCTCCAGAGCTGGTTGAGGTAGTGAATACTACTTCATTAGAATTATTTCCGCAAATCGTTAGGAAATTTTGACATTCCTGACAAAATTTCCTAACGATTTGCGGAAAATAATAATATTGCGGCAATTGTATATCAAAATCTAACTGCTAAATACGCTGAAATAAAAGAATATTTTTACCCACTCATGTATGTTTCAAATTATTTTGTTGAGGTATTACATTGTATAATAGGGGAAAAAGAAAATATTAATAAATGCATGCATGTCCTGTTTGCCGCCTAATTTACTAAGAAGTAAAAGTGACAACATGAAGTACAGTCTTACTAATTTAATAATGACGAGTTCGCTTGCCCTTTTGCTTATATTCTTCGTGAAAATCATCCGACTGTAGTCTGCAAGCATAGACGCAGGGCCGCTCTTAGGTATGTTGGCGCCGGGGTGCCAAGCAAAAGTTGCTGCCCCTTAAAACTAAATTTATTTTTGTCTAAATTTAATATTTTTCACAATTTAAAAATATATAATTACTAGGGACCGGACACGAGAGACCGATGACTAATCGCCCACGAGCGTACTATTGAAATTTTTTTATTTTTAAAGAGTCTTTAATTTTATCTATATAATTGGAAGATAAAGGAGTATCAATATTAACTAGCAATACTTTCTCAAGCTTCTCTTCTGTAAAATTTGATCTCTGAATGAAATACATCCTTGTAGATAGAAAACGCCCTTTCTACATCCCAATTGGTTATAGGTGCATACTGGAAATATTCTTTTATTGCTCGTATTTAGCAGTTACATTTTGAGGCATTGTCGCCATATACAATTGCCGCAATATTATTATTTTCCGCAAATCGTTAGGAAATTTTGACATTCCTGACAAAATTTCTTAAAGAAAAAGTCAACATTTCCTAACTGTTAGGAAATGTTGACTTTTTCTTTAAGAAATTTTGTCAGGAATGTCCAAATTTCCTAACGATTTGCGGAAATAATTCTAATGAAGCAGTATTCACTACCTCAACCAGCTCTGGAGGAGTCCCAGATATGGAAAATTCATCATCACTTATCATTTTACACTGTTTTGCTATCGAAAACACCAGCAGTTAAATTTATATGCGTCAAGTTTGACAATTCAACATTAATACGTTTCCATAGTAACGCAACCAATTATATTACGAATTTCAAAACACCATTTATTTGTGAATAAAATTATTCGCGATTTTTTCAAAATTAATTAATATCTGTCGAATTTTAAACGATTTGCGGAAAAATAGTATGTTTACCTCGTAGGAAAAGCCACATTCCTGGACTCTGTGTTGCTAAGTCTCGGCTTGCGCCTCGACTTAGCAATCTTCACAGTCGTCCAGGAATGTTAGGCTTTTCCTACTCAGTAAACAATATACTATTCCTTTAAAAACTGCGTCAAACTTTTGCTGAAAGTCACATCCGAAGTCACTTGGAATATTTTTCAAATTATTAATAGCCACATCTAATGTGGTTAATCCATCATTTAATTTGAGATTTTGATTTTAAAAATAAGTGATTAGTTTTGGCAAATTTCCAAAATGTTCCTGAAGAAAGTACAACTGATTTCTTAAATTTGGAATTTGTATTAGTTCGTTGCACTCAGAAATACGTCCAGCATCGTCATTTAAACATGTAGAGAAATTTTGTAAGCAATCGATATTCTCTGCATAAAAACTAGTAACTTCCAACCATGTTCCTCATCTAGTTATTACTGGAGAGGGAGGCAGTTACAAAGATGGAAACTTTTCCCTGTAAAAAACTACTCTTAATGGTGCTTTTCTGAAAACTTTTTTAAAAGCTGATACTAGTCTATCAACTTTCGGAAAGGTGTCTCTGATATATTCACAGATTCTGTAGAGAGCATGTGCTGCACAAGTAATAAGCAGCATATTAGCATATGTTTCCTTTAATAGCCTGCCTGTTTTTAACATATATGCGGCACTCTCGCTGACAAATTAAAGTATTTTTTCTTTGTATATGTCATCCGAATGAAGCATTTGGTGCGTAAATGGTTTTAGCTACTGCTTCCGTATCAACTGTATTTATAACTTTTGTTACTATTACATATGCGTTATATGGAATAGTTGGATGTAGTACACCAGTTACAGCATTTATCGCACAGCGTCCTAATATATCGACAGTTTCGTCGGCACTTATCCGAAGGTACTGATTTGAAAGATGTCTTCTAATGCGTTCTACTACTTCCATGTAACACTAGAAACATAATGTTTGGGGAAGGTGGATTCATCAAGAACATTTCGACCAATATGTTTTTGGAAAAATATTTTGAAGGTGGGATTGTTAAGTTTATTTAGTGGAGTTCTTTGTTAAAATTGTCAGATTCCAACGGGTCTAATATCTGTATATGTGTTTACGATGTTAAGTGATGTTTTATGTGCGATTTATTAAAATTTTTTAACAATATTTTACATACTTTGCAATAAATTTTGGAATCCCTGACAATGGACATACAACCAGTTTGACCCATAATCAAACTCGCCATTGTTTCACGATGCCATTCTCGGCTTTGTTTCATATCATATCTGAAAAAGTAACTTAAACAATGTTCTAGATCTAAATAAACGAAAATTAAAAATGTATGCGTAAGTTATTGAAACTTAACGAAATTCACTGGACACTTACGTCAAAATAATTAGGAGAAGTAGATTCGAGGAAACGATATAAAACAGGATGTATTACAAAAATTACGAATTATGTAATTAACAGTTAAAGCAATTAAAAAAAGAAACTAACTCACCGTGCTCGAAATATAAACTAATAAATAAAATAAATTATGAAACTCCCCACACTTCTATTTAAGCCCATTAATAAAGGAATTTCGCTGTAGTATTGTAGTAATTGCGTCACAATTCAACGACAGAAGCCTGATGTGTGGTTAGCCGAATGAATAGTGCTATTCAATAACTGCGTGTTATACTTAGCTACGTTATAGGTATAGACTATTTATATGTTATATATATTTATATATATATAGTTATAGACTATTTATATGGTCCTTCGTAATTTCAGCCTGGTGCGCCCGGTCTCTAATAATTACATATTTTGCATATATTTCCAAAGCAATTAAGTACATAACAAGTGTTCATTTGAAAAATCAATCTAGTAGCATGTGATTTACTGAGAACATTTTGAAGTATGTCGTAAATTAAAATTTACTACTTAACCTACGAATTCGTATATTTTGACAGTTTCATACATACAAATAAATAGCAAATAATAGGTATTTATTGAAAACTATAACAAATGTTGAAAATGTTGTCCTTCAAGTTCAATGCACTTGAAAATCCTCCGTTCAAAATTTCTGATGATATTCTGCAGCATTACTGGATTGTTATAATAACCTCAAATGTCATTGAATTTACGTTTACGGAACAACAAACACATACTAATATATTTGCGTCTAATTCAATCAAAATTTCAAAGTAACTTAGATTGACTTTTCAAATGAACACATTATATTTAATGTTTAGAAAAAGAAAACAACAAAAAGATACAAAACCTAATACATATATGAATAATATTGAACAAGCAAAAGAAAATGTTTCCAAAAGTTTTATATAAAAAAATTGTATAGTAAATTTTACTTGAAAATTTTATTTTCAATGCTGATGAAACCCAAGTTTATTAATCTTTCTTGTGATATAGCAATTGTCGTATTTGGAAACATTGTAATCATTTGAAAATGTATAATCTAAAACTGGTAATGCATTGATACAGGACTTAATGTACGTTAAAAGGATTTCAATTTCGTCGCATAAATCTAACGCATCTATATCAGATTCATTTCGCTATTATCGGATAATTTAATTTGCAAATCCATACAATAAGTATTTTTTTCTATTTTGCGTTCGAAATGAACTCATTATGAAACCCAAAACAGTATCGAAATGAGCTTCATTTCGATACGCTTTTTTTCATTTTTCAATGTTGGCGTTGTTCGAATACAGAAATAAATATCATTGCTCTCATTTGATTTTAAGAATTTATGTACATTTGACAGATATGATATATGTCCTTATTTTACACAAACAACGTATGTTGTATACAATTGACAACAACATATATATGTTTCTATGTCACTCATGTTTATATTTTTAAATGAAATATCAAGTAATGTTAACGAATATTAATAAATAATATGTAATATAATATACTTCGCGGATAGCAAGATTTAAATTTGAAAATGTCAAGTATCAATGTGACCAACTGCATGCTTTATATAAAAATTAAACTCTGAACTTTCAAATTAAATAATTCCAATTTAAGCAATTTATTAATGTAAAAAACGCAAAATAGAAAAAATAGTATAAAAAACTCGTTTCATAAGGCCTTTTGCCGCACTCGCTCTTTAGAAAACTCGCCGCTATCGCGGCTCGTTTTCTAAACTGATCTCGTGCGGCAAAATGGTGCCTTATGAAACTTGTTTTTTAATATACTATTATTTTGGCATCTCGAGTCAATTGCGGCAACGAATAAATATTATTTAAAAACTGAAAAGTTTCGTTATAAACTGTCATTTGCTCAAATCGTTCCTGTATTTTGGATATTGCTGTATCTTAAATAGTGAAATAAAAATGAGTTTTAAAATTTTGTAAAAGCACTTCAGGACTTTCATCAACATTTTCATACATAAACAATCTCCTTTTTTTACCAGGTCTTACAATATCAACCACTGGAAACTCAGTTTTACAATCAATCTCTTGTGTTATCTTTTCAGCTTCATTCAACATATTTGTAAAATTAGCATCCGATCTATACTCTTGTACGTAATTATTAAGGTCTTTTAACATTTCAATTTCAGTTGGTATAACTAAATCACATTTTTGCAAAAATTTACTAATATTTACTTTAGATAATATATTATATCAAATAACTATTGAACATATAAATTTGTATGGTTTATTTTTTATAAAAGATTTAGCCACATATTTGTATTTGTATTAGCATCCCTAGATGGGTTTTTAAATAAAACATATAAGATATTATAAATTGATTAGAAATTATTTCTTGAAACTTATATGGCGTCGATCCTACTTTCCCACCTTGTTTCAGGCACTGGTTGAACGAGCAATGAAGGATACTCTCTCATTAAAATTTGCCAACGATGAGATGATGACTAATGACAAGAATTTATTTATCATAGTACTTATTTATGAACATATTTAAGCAAAACTTTAACATACTTACAAGTTCTACACATTTATTTAATAAGTGGTAAGTTTAAACCACCATAAACGTAATAAAAATACATATTTGTATTTTGAATTATTTTCCACTCGCCGCCCGCCGCCCCAAGCCCGGGTACCCCCTGGCACCCCCAGTTGTCACGGCCCTGCATAGATGCGGACCACTTTCCCTGATAACGTTGCTCAATCACATATGTATCCCGATGGAAACGTACACCGTGCTCGTCGCTGAATTTTCACCAGTTAGCAGGGAAGAAATACAAGTGAGAATCCAGGAAATGTAGCTTAAGAACATTCGACGTCTAAATTTCTGATATAGAGCCAGCACATTGTTATCATTAATCTGAGGACCTATAAAAATTCCCTCTTTAATTTTTCCCTCACCGAGTCTGAGAAATTTTTCACGCAAGTAGGTGAAAGCTGGTTTATTCCTATCCATAGCTTAACCAACTGCTTCACAATCCTCAATTTTATGATTTTCTTTTGTAAAATAAGCGGTGTATTCATGACATTAATTTTTCCGGGTGTCAAACATATCCTGGGAGACCAGTCTTTCTGGATATAGTGTAAATCTGTAGCATTTACAGAGGAATCAGCAGAACTTAGTAAAACCCTGTTGAACTCATCATAAGTCTCTTTCATGTGCGGAGCATATGCAATAGGAATGGATGGCAGTATATTACCATTATGAAGGAAAACCACATTTAGAATTACTTTAGATGAATCTATAAATTGACGCCACTCGTTTACGTCAAGTGGTAGTCCAAATTGCTTTAAAAAGCCTATAACATCCGAGCAAAACACAGTGTTATTATTTTCCTGGAAATAATGAAGAAATTTTATATGACGATTACGAAATGAAAAGGTTGACACGTTCACCCAAAAAATTCCACTCTCCAAGTCTTGATATGAGTATCTCTGGTTTTCGACAGATTTAAATCACGAACAAGACCGTTCAACTCTTTCGATATGATTATGTGTACTGTCGACACCTAGGAACTAATATATTCTCCATCACTATCTTCATGAAACCGTGACTTGCTTGGTCCTGGAACCGAAGGTGCAGTGTATTCTTCGTCGTCGTTGGAATTAACTCCTATATCAGTCGGCGGCTTCGAAATCGGTAAATCCTCACAATGCGGAACTGGTCCCAAGGCAGGTGGTATGTTTGGATAATATATAGCCCTTATCTTTTTCTACGTAAAACTGACCCAGCACAGGACTTTAGTCGAATGGATATTATTATATACGAAATTCACTATACAAACATATGCGTTTAAAATAGTGGGGTTACTAAAGGACACCAATCCAGTCGACAAACAGCATATATAGATAAAATCTACTACATACGGAAGACGATCGTAATTATATTCGTCAGTAATTGCTATTTTACATTGAAAATAATTAACTGTAACAAATTATTTGGGCATTTGATATACTCTACCTCATATTACTTCAGAAATGATTGAGAGTTTATAGATCGAATGGTCCAACTGAGAAGCCACCACATCTCAAACATTAACCTAAAGGTTCTGTTTAAATATTGTAACCGTCCTTCACCCAAAATCTAATGTTATAATAAGTATTGAAGCAATCATTGTTGAAGAAGCTTTAAATAAAAAAACTCTAATGCCTGAATTTGTGCTCTTTTCTAGAAAAAAATATAAGAACAAATTATATCCCAACATATTTTTCCTAGATTGTTGCCTAACAAATACATCAATCGAAGCAGTAATTATTGCTCGCAAGATGACAGCCATAGTGGCATGGGCAGCGTCACCGTCTACAAGACCAACATGGCAAAGCCCGGTCGAACTCTAGATATATTTAACATTTCTTCCGAATATCAATTTAGGACTATTTTCGTTACAGCTCCTTATTTACGTCAATCTTGGCTATCTTTTTTCAATATATTCATTAATATTTCAGTTAATTAAACTTGGAAAAAAGCAATTTTGTTTTAGCTTTATGTATTTAATATATTGATAATATTTCATCGAAAGCATAAGTATATTATTACATTTGATTTTGTCTGAAAACCTAGTCCTATAGAAGAAAACTGACAACAGATTTGAATTTAGAGTATTCATACTTTATATATCCAGATTGAAAATTAAAGAAAAGCACGAACTTTTTTCTTGTGGCCTTGTATTATTAAAAGTGTTAATTTCTATAATAGCGATTTCTAAAAAAATGTAGTCTGTTGAAACAAAACTAGGGCTAGTTTGAGAGCTTCCATCAGAAAATATCAACAGTTTTCATTCAGTAAAAATTATGTTGACCTGTGTAATCAATTCAATTAAAAAAAAGTAAAAAGTCTGAACATCCGTGTGAAAAAGATGAGGTATACCTCAAGAATAATGCTTGCTAACAATGCAGAATAAAGAATTAAATAAAAGCAGCTGGAACGAGAAAACAATATAACGATTAGAATGCAAGAAGTATTCGCTAGGCGCATATATTAAGGCATAAAACCCAAACATAAACATAAAGATAAAGTTTCTCTTTCAATTTTCACGTAACACTTCAAAATTTCAGGATTAAGAAGACCCTAATATTACATAGTAACACTTCAACGGGTCTTCTGTAGATTTATTGCCGTTTACATCTGTCTTTAGTGTTAAAAAGAAACGAAATGGAACGAAAGAAAAAGCCGTAATGGTAGATGTTTTCGTATATGTATTTCTTCTTTTTCGTTTTTACCTGTTTTCCAGCCGTTTTCGCATCGTTGCCGACCCTGTCTTTTACGCTCAATACGCATAACTTTATCCGTTCATGGAACGACAATAAAATGCCTTGGAAATGAGTTCCAGTGAACACTAAATTTATTAGGATGCCAGAGGGTCGGCAACAGAATTCAATATATTCGTCGCCCGGGCGGGACTGCCGAGGTAATGGCAGTCAGATATGCCCGAAATGTTGCTGTAAGTAGCAACAACAGCAAGCGACAACACAAAAGAAATGTCATTTAGATTGTGTTGGAATACATATTGCTATGAATTGTGATTTCGAAATTTGCTTATTCACAATTCACGACAAATCTATCCAGCTAGGATACTCAGTCGGTTTAATTTCAAAAAATGGGACTGCTTTCCTCTCAGGGTTCCAATCGGAAAAGTGGTTGTCTCTTCTACAAAATTTATAATGCGCCAGTAAAAAAGTATTGACAAATGTTATGATTATATTTCTTTAAGTTACTTGTAAACTTCTTGAAATAAGGTTTAATAATAATAAACACAATAAATTTTAAAAAAATAATCTATATAAAGTATAAAGATTAATATTGCCTCATTAAACAATATTATAAAGGTAAAAATAACGCATGGATGTGACCGCAGCATGCGATAAAAAATCCTTTGTGACTTCCGATCAAAATTAAAACTAATAAATTACAAAGATGCTTTTTAATTTCTCCCTCAAGAAACAAAATCAAAATAAACTAATTTGACAAACCGAAACAAACTCTAACACATGTGCAGCCACATATAAAAAATGCCCTTGATATCCCAAGCGTACTAAAATTTCTACATTTACAGAAATATTTTTTTTATACTAGAAATTTTAAAAAACCTTTGTCATTTATATCAAAGAACTAAGATTAAACTTCAAAACGATAATAATAATACAATAGAAAATTACATTATTCAATTCGTTCAATATAAGAATAAGATATCTTTTATAAAATATATTACTTACGTAAAAAATATATATTCATAAACTCGAGACACATGTGTAAGAAAGTGTTAAAAATCAATTACGAGATTCAAAAAATCGGTAATGATATAAGCAAGCACAAAAACACAATTAAATCAAAAAACAAAAACCGAAATTACTAAAACAAAGATAAAGATTTATCTTTAAATAAACACACCTTTCCTACTTCACTGAACACTTGTCTCTATGTAAAGGTCAAATCAAGTGCGCAGGCTTAGAATGTAAAACCAGTTTTTTTCACAAAAATAATAAATTTCAAAAAATATACACTGCCATTCAAAATAATAATACACTCAAAAATAATTAAACTTTTCAAAATATTTGTGGGGAAAAGTTCATTGCAATATGTATCTGTGTTCACGTGCATGGGGATAATTTTTCTTTTATCATTACATCATTGATTTTTATTCATTTAGCTTTACACATAGAGATACATGTATGGTGGCATAGTAGGCAACCAATTATATACCAGTGAAATTTTTCCAATTGTCAAATATTGCTTAAATTAAATACATTTTATTGAAAAATACATAATTTATTAGTAAAATTAGTGTTTCAAAAAAGGTAGAAAATATAACAAAAAAGTACAAATAGATTTTACCATTTTATGAAATTGAACAACATCGCCACGTTACTTCTAGTGAATTACCGAACGTAACCCACGTATTGGGGGCATTTCAGTAACACGATAAAAACAAATCGTGGTATGTTATGAATAAGTGGCTTTATAAACTGGAGACATTTATCTTAAAAAGCAGTAGTGGCAATTCTTGTAGGTAATAAATATGTAACTGTTTCATTAATAATTCCAATAACTTTTGGACTGTATAATTATCTAATTATTAGGGACCGGACACGATAGGCTCATGACTCATCGCGTATGGGCGTACTATTGAAATTTGTATTTTTATAGAGTTTTTAATTTATGTAATTGGAAAAAAAACGGGTGGTGATTATAAAATACGAAATACATTTTTATTTGTTCATTTTGTAGTTCAAGTTGAGTAAAGGAGTATTAATATTAAGTAGCAATACTTTGAATACTTTAAATGAAATACATCCTTGTATATAGAAAACGTCCTTTCTACATCGCAACTGGTTATAGGTACGTACTGGAAATATTCTTTTATTTCAGCATATTTAGCAGTTAGCTTTTGAAACATTGTCCCCACATAACGCCGCAATGTTATTAAATCTGATTTTATATTAAAAACTGCGTCTAACTTTTGTCGAAGGCTGCATCCGAAGTCACTTGGAATATTTTTCAAATTATTAATAGCCACATCTAGTGTGGTTAATCCATCATTAAATTTGAGATTTTGATTTTCAAAATAAGTGATTAGTTTTGGCAAATTTCCAAAGTGTTCCTGAAGAAAGTACAACTGATTTTTTTAATTTGGAATTTGTATTAGTTCCTTGCACTCAGAAATACTTCGAACATCGTCATTTAATTAAACATGTAACGAAATTTTGTAAACTATTGAAATTCTCTCCATAAAAACTAGTAGCTTCCAACCATGTTCCCCATCTAGTTATTACTGGACAGGCCGACAGTGACAAAATGGAAGTTTTTCCCTGTAAAGAACTACACTGAATGGTGCTTTTCTGAAAACTTTTTTAAAAGCGGATACAACTCTGTCAACTTCCGGAAAGGTACCTCTGAGGAATCATATCCTAATATTCTGCATATTACCTTTGTAGCATATGCTCTCCACAGAATCTGTGAATATATCAGAGACACCTTTCCGGAAGTTGATAGACTTGTATCCGCTTTTAAAACAGTTTTCAGAAAAGCACTATCGGGAGTAGCTCTTTACAGGGAAAAACTTCCATCTTTGTCACTGCCTCCCTCTCCAGTAATAATTAGATGAGGAACATGGTAGGAAACTACTTTTTTTTATGCAGAGAATTTCGATAGTTTACAAAACTTCGCTACATGTTTAAATGAAGATGCTGGAAGTATTTCTGAATGCAAGGAACTAAAATTCCAAATTTAAAAAATCAGTTTTACTTTCTTCAGGAACACTTTGGAAATTTGTTAAAACTAATCACTTATTTTGAATATCAAAATCTCATATTAAATGATGGATTAACCACATTAGATGTGGTTGTTAATAATTTGTGAAATATTCCAAGTGACTTCAGATGTGGTCTTCGGCAAGAATTAGACGCAGTTTTTAATAGAAATCCAGATTTAATAACATTGCGGCAATTGTGTATGGGGACTATGCCTCAAAATTTAACTGCTAAATACACTGAAATAAAAGAATATATAAATTATGCATGCGATGTAGAAAAGTCCATATAACTTTTTTATTATAATTTTTTTTTTGTTTTCAGTATTTTGTAAAGAAGACTTGGGGAATTTAAAATGAAACAGTACACAATTGAACAACGTGCCAAAATCGTTGAACTTTATTTCTCAAATCAACGATCCATTGTTTTGACTCAGCGTGCATATCGTCGTTGTTTTAATGTGCGGGTTGGACCCTCAGAGTCAACAATAAACCGTCTGGTTGCAAATTTTCGAGAACAAGGGGCAGTAAGGAACCTTCCTGGTGCCGGCAGACGACGAACGGTGCACACGGATGACAATATTGAACGGGTACAGGAGAGTATTCGGGAAGATGGAGAAACATCAACCAGGAGACGTTCGACACAACTTGGCCTCTCAAGAGGGTCGCTGCAGAGAATTTTGCATACAATAAGAATGTTTCCATACAAAATTCAGCTTGTCCAACAATTGATTAGCGATTTTACAAGCGATTTTAATTGGCCTCCGCGTTCACCGGATTTAACCGCTTCAGACTGTTTCCTTTGGGGTTATTTGAAAGGAAAAGTCTATATTAATAAGCCTCGAACCATACAGCAATTAAAAAATAATATACGCGACAAAATTAACAACATAATACCTGAAGTTTTGCGAAAGGTTATGGAAAATATTTTGGAAAGAGCACGAATATGCGAAGCAGAAAATGGCCACAACTTGCGAGATATAATTTTTCATAATTAAATTGAAAATATTCTCCATTAATATACTGTATTTAAAATTAAAAAAGTTTAATAATTATGTCTTAAATAAGAAGTTATAATGAACTCAAACCCCTTCGGTCATTTTGGGCCAGCCTCTATAAATAAAACTAAAAACACTTTAAAAATAAAAATTTTCAATAGTACGCCTGTGGGCGATGAGTCATGGGCCTCTCGTGTCCGGTCCCTCTCATTAGAGACGGCCATGATTTTTGATAATGGTTGGTGACAGTACACGTAATCTGTCACGAACGTATAATTTTGAAGGAGCATGGCCGTTGCTAATGAGGGAAGTTTTTGAAGGCACGTTATTTATTTCTAAAGTACCAAGTGAAATAATTTGATCATATTCTTAACAATTTGTCATTTAATTTGTCAATTTTACATTTTAGAAAAATATTACGTTTTTAACAATATGAATAAAATAAATTCATAAAATTAATAGAACTAATATTTACAAATCACAGTTTTGCTCAATGACACTCTGAAGACGTCGTAGCATTGAATAAATTAGACTCTGTGTGTGTTCTGGTATAATTTCTTCCCAACAGTTTCCGATTGCTTGCCACAATTCTTCTGAATCTTGAGGTCTTAAATTTTTATTATAAATTTTCTTGACAATATTGGCATTGTTTGCCGGCCAAGGTAATATAGGAACTTCGATCTCTTCAAGCCATTCCGTAACAACATGCGAAGTATGAGTAGGGCTATTGTCTTGGTGAAACATAAAATTTTCATCAAATATTTGTGTTACATAAGCATTGTAGCATTATATTGTCTAATATAGTCCTGTATATATTTCCTGTAAATCGTTCATCTATTCTCCAGGAAATTCCTGATCTTTGAACGATGATCCAAATCCAAACGTTTACAAAGAAACATCCACTCCTTTTTCTTATTTGTTGAACATATTCCTGTGAATACTTGTTACTGTTGCGTGGTCTATATAATCTTAAACGACCGTTATGAAATGATTGGACATTCTTTTAATTTTAAAAGATGACATTTTCCCAAACATGATTGTCTATATTAACATATTCTTCTGCGAACTCCAGACGCCGATGTTGATGGGCTTGAGTTAGAAACCCTTTTCTAGCAGCAGAATAGTTTCTTAAAATAGAATTTTTAGTTCGACGAGAAGCTGTTCTATGCAACAAATGCAGTTTCTTCTTTTGCTGCTACAGCTGCAGCGATAGAAAAGGGATTATCTCGAAGGTAGTTAATAAGTGCTCCATCGTTGTCCGCAGTAGTAATCTTTCTTCTTCCTGATCCAACATTTTTTGTTAATCTTGCTTCCTTAACCCATCTCTGCTTAATTCTCAGGATAGTATTTTGATCCACATTAAATTCTAGGGCAACTCGTAATGTCCACCCGTTCTCCAACATCGTCACCACTCTGGTTGTATTAACTGTGCTTAAATATTGAGCCATTTTCAAATTGAATAGACACACTGAATTAAACACGCAAGTCAAAATGACAATTATTAAATTAATTTCCGTTTCATAGTAACGATTTCCAAAAAATTTAAGCAATGTAAGTGTACCAATTTTTTTTGTCACCTATTTTTTTGTCGCAGCCATAAAATTTGTCATAAGTAAAAACACAAGAGCTTTTTTTTTATCGGATAAATTTCTCTTTGTAACGAAATTATTTTGCCAATCAGTAATTTGACGAGAAAAACTTACATGAAAAAATCGCGAGACGATAGTCGAGCGATTTTTTCTAATGTAAGTTTTTCGAGCGAAATTACTGATTGGAAAAATATTGAGTTAAAAAGAAATTTATCCGATTGAAAGAAAAGCTCGAGTGTTTTTTGGCAAGATAAATTAACGACATGAATAAAACTTTTTAAATTGTCTCCATATTGACGATTTTGTATTTCTTGTGTTTTGCAGTATTGATCTTTTGATATTTGTTGAAATTTCCCCAAACCGACTCGTATTTTACGTTCAACGATACTTAATAGTTATTACCTGTCAGCTGCCAAAATAAATTAAGTGATGCAGGGCTACTAGATATGTAACAGGAAGAAGCATTTTTATCGGAGGAAGAAGCATTTTTATCGGTGATAAAAAGCTATGTAGGTTTTTATCGCTGTCAAAGTGACAAAAATGTCACCCGCATATGGACATTTTTATATAGGAGTTAATTTATCATACCATTTTGACGTTTAAAAAAATTTTAACTAAATTTACACGTCGTGAACCAGACTTTCAGGCTTGTAGATTATTATGACGTAAATGTCAATGTATACTATCTGTCTTCAATTAAATGTGGTATTTTATTTATAATTTGATCAAGTTCCTCACTGGTATAGAATTTAAACATAAGCGCAATAAGAGCTTGTGGCATTGTTGAGTGTCTGGTGTTTTATGTTGAAAATACCCACTGCTTTTTGTGTATATAATATTATGTACGACTGCATTAGAAACAGACGCTTTATAATACTTTTTTCTATTTTGCATTCGAAATGAACTCATTACTCATTATGAAACCCAAAACAGTATCGAAATGAGCTTCATTTCGATACGCTTTTTTTCATTTTTCAATGTTGGCGTTGTTCGAATACAGAAATAAATATCATTGCTGTCATTTGATTTTAAGAATTGATGTACATTTGACAGATATGATATATGTCCGTATTTTACACAAACAACGTATGTTGTATACAATTGACAACAACATATAACATGAGAGCAAAATGAATTGAGGTAGTAGGAGGCTGCGTTTCGCTGATCGTATTTCGTGAATTATAAAGTAAATAAATCTTACTGACAGCACTTAAATGTCACCTTGATACAAATTTAATTTACAACTTAAAATATTTATAAAATGTCATACAAATGTCATGTTTTATATTTTATTGAAAAGTTTACAATAATTGTTGAAACTGTTGTCCCTCGGCATTCAAACATAAATTTACGCGCCGCTTCATGTTTTCAAAAACCTTTTGTAAAATAAATCCGTCTACTAACTCGCACTGTCGCACGATATTGTTCCGTAAATCGTCTATTGTATGCACTGGATTTTTAAAAATAGAGTTTTTTAAGTATGGAAATAAAAAGTAATCCAGAGGAGTTAAGTCACACGATCTTGGCGGGAAACGGTCAACATTAATAATTCTTTCATCAAAAAATTCACGTAAATAATTTATTGTTTCACGGGCAGTGTGTGGTCGTGCGGAACCTTGCTGAAAGAAACCTAACTGTAACTCGTCTTCATGCAGTTGATTTATGAATGTTTCCAGTATATTATTGCGATATCTTTCACCATTTATAGTTCCTTCGAAAAAGATCGGACCAATAAGCCTTCTACGTGACATGGCACACCAAACCCCTATTTTTACAGGTTTGTTTCCCTATAATAATGCGGATTGTCTGTTGCCCACATACGCATATTCTGAGCGTTTATGTAGCCGTTCAGGTGAAACCACGCTTCGTCGGTGAAAAACGTTTTATCCAAAACATCGTCGTCGTTAAGATTTGCATTAAAGAAACGACAATAGGCAACTCTTCGAACGTAATCTGGCGGCAATAGTTCTTGATACAATTGAACCTTGTAAGGATGCATACCAATATCGCGTTTAAGAATACTGCGGCAGGTTCCATAACTTATATCCAACTGTTGTGCCAGTCTTCTGACAGATGTTGTAGGTTGTTCTCTAATTGCGTTTCTTGCATTATTAACAACATTTTGGGTCCTAACTCGAAAAGATCTTCCCCCTTTCCATTGTCTTTTTACAGACCCAGTTGTTCGAAAGTTATTTATAATTCTCAATAGGTCACGAGAAAAGTTCTTATTTACTAAAACAACTTCAGGAAAACGTTGTTGGAATTCTTCCTTGCACATTTCTATTGAATAATACCATTCGCCGTTTGGCAAACATCGACCGTTACGAAAGTAACATTCTGAAATGAACACCATTTGTTCTTGAGTAAACATTCTGAATGTGATTATACTGTTTTTTTTTTTAAATTGTATTGAAAGAATTAATAATTCACACTGACAGTCTGTCATTAAATGTTTGACAGAAAAATATTGTGAATATAATTCACGAAATACGATCTACGAACCGCAGCCTCCTACTACCTCAATTCATTTTGCTCTCATGTTTCTATGTCACTCATGTTTATATTTTTAAATGAAGTATCAAGTAATGTTAACGAAAATTTGTAAATAATATGTAATATAATATACTTCGCGGATAGCAAGATTTAAATTTGAAAATGTCAAGTATCAATGTGACCAACTGCATGCTTTATATAAAAATTAAACTCTGAACTTTCAAATTAAATAATTCCAATTTAAGCAATTTATTAATGTAAAAAACGCAAAATAGAAAAAATAGTATAAAAAACTCGTTTCATAAGGCCTTTTGCCACACTCGCTCGTTTTCTAAACTGATCTCGTGCGGCAAAATGGTGCCTTATGAAACTTTTTTTTAATATACTATTTTGCCGCTTAAAGCTGTACTTTATTGCACTAGTAAAATAATATAATGCAAAAGATACTGTCAGTGTCAAGATAAAAGTTAATTTTTTTAACACCATTTGCGATATATACTATGTCTCTTCGTATAAGTGTTTGACTTATTTGACAAAAGTAATTGTTTTGCATTCAATGCTATTTCATTTATATCGGCAGAAATTATTTCTTCAAACGCCTTCATTTTAAATTTACTTTTACCAAATGTCAGAATTATTAAACTTGACATTAATCTGGATAACTAATGGCAACAGCAAAAATCATTAACCGACACTGGAATTTTCAAAAGATAATTACCTACTTTTAAGCATTCAGAGCAGTCGAACATACAACTATATATGCAACTCGTACATAATGCACTTTATTGACTCTCTTTTTTATTTAATAAACTCGGCTCGTCAATAAAGTCCATTATGTACAGTTCTGTGCAATAAATTGGCGTTCACTTAATATACGATAATTTAAATCAGGCTTTTGATTTCCATAATTACGGGATAAATATAAATGTATACAGGATTTGACACTTCCATTTGTCATATCGCGTCAAATCAATTTGTCATACCTGACTGACAGATATATATCGAAATATGCCAGCGCATTTAGATTTGTTAAGGCTCGCATTATAGGGAAATTTGAAGATAACTGGTCAATTAGAGCAATAGCACAGCAATTTGGCAACAATAAATCTACTGTGCTAAAAATTAAGAAACGGTGGGAGAGGGAAGGAGCAGTTTCGAGAAGACGCTCGTCCACGAATAACGACACACGAAGAAGACGCGCTGCTTTTGCGGCATTTGAGGGAAAACCCTTTTAATACCGTTAATAAGGCTAAAATTGCAGTAAATTTTCCAGGATCACGATCCACAGCTAATCGGAGAAGTCAAGAATCAGACTTGAAAAGTTGTGTGGCGGTTAAAAAATTATCATTAAAAATGGGGTGTGAAGAACACAATACAAGTTATATATTTGTGAATGTATCACCTCTCCAGAGACGCAGATACGTATGTCACCTTTCTACAGGATCGTCGGTACGCCCCTGCTGGAGAAGAGATACATTCAACCAAACATAACTACCTTGCTATCAACCAGATCAACCTTTCACGCTCTGCCTTAATAATTTCTGGTAAGCAAAAAAAACGGGACACTGTTTCTGCGTGGGTTTAAATTGTGACTACTTAAGTGGCTATCTTTACTCATAATAGTAAGTCAGGAATTGTCAAAAATGTGTGTCTTATTGACATTTATTAAACATTTTTAAAATAAATGTAAATAAAAATTACTAAAAACGATAGAGAAATATTATTTATTAAATTAAAATAATTATTACATTAAAATAATTAGTATTTGATCATTCCACCGTTATTATTAACTGCATCTAATCTTGTAGACATTGAAGTGACAATATTTTGTACAACATTTATAGAAATTTGATGCCAAGCATTTTGAACAATCTTCCGAAATTCTTCCTGGATAGAAGCTCTATCTCATTAATCCCCATACATTTTCAATGGGATTTAGATAAGGACTGTAGGGCTGGATATAAGTTTAAATTTAATTATTTTGTAACCATTAAGACAGGAAATTGTGTTGTTCTTATAGCTTCCTTTAATGTTTTGAAAGAGTTATGCCAAGTCTCAGTAACTAATGTTTCGTCTTCCTGCGTATTCGAAATTTTATTACGTCCGGAAATTATTTTCAAATTTAAATTATGCTCTTCCCTCCATTTTTGTATATATTCTTGGGGCTTAACTTTTACCAATATTAAATTGAACCGATGCACTTCTTAATTATTTCCCATTTTTTCAATTAGTAACAAATCTGGCTTATCAGTTTTCGAAAGATGAGGTATTTTCAATTTTGAATTAGAAACTATGATTTATAATTTGACGTAGAGTTTGAAAGTTAAAGAAATTGACATAACGATTTTGACACTGTCCCGATTTTTTTGCTTACGACAGTATTACACTATACGCTCGAACTTGCACTTCTTTTACTCCAGATCATTTAAATGTAATTCAGTCAGTTTCTTCGTATCGATTTTCAATAAAAATAACTTTGAATCAGCTGGGAATGTTACGTGAAATTCAGTTTGATTTGATAAATCCAATTCTTTTCCTAAATGTTACCTGACAGGGTAACACGCCCGAACTTATACATTTTGGTTGAAATCAGCGATTACAGTTGGTATATTTGGAGAAAGTGAATTAAGGAACCTCAAGAGCATTTCCTGCTAAAAATATAACCTATTATAATAATCGATATTGAAATAAAAAAAATTAGTAACTGTTGACTACGATGTTCTTAACATGAAATGAAAAGAATTTTAATTTTAAACTGCATAATCTTTATAATTTATATTGAGTAAAATTTCACTAATGAATGGCTTTTTCTATACTTACGTATTTTAAATGTCAAGCCCATGTTGTTTTATACTTGATACTCAATACGACACTCAATAAGAAAAATATATCTTCAGGATGAGTATCTTCTAGTTACAATCAGTTGAAAAATTAAAAACCAAACTCGTATTTTCGATATATTTGATTTTTTTAATCCGGTACAAATATTAATAGAAACATATCACAATATAACAAACAATTATGTACTGTTATGGTAATGAAGTTTTAAAAGGACGATAGTATCAAAATTTATTTGCTGAATTGCGTTTCTGATAATGTATCACTCAAAGATGAGTAGAGACAGGCACTTATGTCGGCCAGCATTGGGGTCACTGTGTGGGGTTTATCGAAATAAAACGGCGAGTTATTTAAAAAAATGCTTTCAGTTCGAATTATACTTACATGTATTCATAAATACGTCTATAAACAACTTCACACTATGATAGCCGTTCACGAATTCAGGTACTACATACATATAGCACGCGAAGCGCTTGTAAAGTGAGTCACGCGAACCTCTCGCTTGTCCACGCCTCTGTGAGCCGACCGGAAATGGCGGTCTTTAAAGATGAGTTATTTATTGGTTATCCGATTAAATTTGGCATCGACCTAATCAAAGCAATAATCGATGCAGATCGTCATTGCATAATACATAAATTACAGAAGAGCTTGATATGTAACTAAATTAATCCATTTTTGAGTGATTGATAACGGATGATGAAAATGGATGAGAATTTCAATCGAAAAGTATCGAAGAGCAAGAAAGAAAACTCGGTCCAAATAGCATCCAAAGGTGATATCGATCAAAAGAAAGTTATGTTAATAATTTCTTTTTGTGGTGTATGTATAGCGGCTTGATATCTTAAACTGAAAGCTTGTCAAGACCAAGGATCGCTTAAAGTATCTATATATGGTGCGAATACAAATTAATACAAATATGCTAAAAACATATCTGTATCTGCTTACATGGATATACGCAACGTATATAATCAATGGTCAATTTAACTATAGACGCACCTGTTTCGATCTTATGATCTCCTCAGTGCAGTTAAAAAGTTACCTCTTAAAATTCGCTCCCGCAGGTTAAGCACAAACAATCCTATACCGTCAGCTGAGAAGAGATGTCACGAGATATTTCTGCGGATTGATATATAAGGTCTCCAACAGAGCCATAGTGTGAGTAGTGGGGATAGAAACAAGTTATAACCGAGACACGGTTATAACATTTTCCTGTGTACCATCGTTAAGTAACAGTGCCATTTATCATGCGTTCGATTTCTGAAATGTGGACAAGATGATTTTCTAATAAACATCGCTACCTTGTCGCCCTGAATCTCCACGTGCACGAAAATTCAAAAGAGTTCCATCAACGCAGAAAGTCATGTTTACCATATTTTCCGAGCTGTAAGGAGAGTCATTCATGCCTAATATCTTCTGAAGGGATCAACGATTAATTTAATGAAGGCACTTCAAAACGATGCGATCACGAAAGAATCGTATCCTTGGAGTAAGGCCGGAAAGAACAAAATTTTTCTTATATCACGACAACGCCAGACCACATTGCTTCAACGAACCGATGAAGACAGTGACGAGCCTGAAATTCATAGTTGTTTCGGACCGTCCGTAGAGCCCTAATTTGGCACCTTCAGATTTAGGATGTTGAAGGAGATATTGAAAGGTCAACATTTTCATCAGATACTGAAGCTACTGTTTTCAATTGGATCAACAGTAAACACGAAAATTTTTTTACGTTATATTCTTTAAACCGCATATTAATAGCACCGGTGATATGGGTACCACACCACGAAAGCATATTCCAATTTACTTACTACCAAAGATATAAATAAAACCTTCAACAGGTAAGGAACTGTGAAGTATCTGGTCGTTCATATCATAGACCCCATCATTTCTGAAGCAGAGGAACAGATGCTTTCAATGTATTGCGCAAACGACAACTCAGAACCGAAAATCACTCGAAGATATTTTACCATGTCACATTTAGTTAATGCCTTGCTATTAGATGGAAAATATACAACTCTACATGTATAGGTAGGTTACCTATACATTTATCAATGTTTACAATAAATTTATTGTGAATGCAACAAGCAAAAATACGATCAAGGTCACTCTTTAGGTATCCGCATTCTTATCCGTTGTAATTCTAGAGTATAGTTTTAAATCATGTGCATAAGCTAGTACTTTTGATGTGGCATCCTCAGCAGATCGTCTATAAAAAGTACAAAAAGTAATGCATCCAAATTAGATTTTTGAGAAACTACTGATATGACAGAAAATTGTAACTATTTGCATTCGTTGTGATAAACACAACTGGGTCTGTCTTCCAAATAGGAACGTATAAGATTTAGGAAACTTGGTGCTAATCCAAACGTACTTAACTTATTCAGTAGTATAACATGATCAATTTTGTCAAAACTTCGTAAAATGTCAGTGTAGATGACGTCATTTTGCCTACCATCATCCAAACTTTCGCTTATGAACTGCGTTATGTTAGTTAAATTGGTCGATCTACCGAAAATTAACCCATGCTGATTTTTGTAGTGGTGAGAGTGTGCATTACAATAAATGGCTAAGCAAAGCAAAATTCATAGATTCGGAAGAATTGATATTGACCTGCAATTCTTAAATCAGAGTTATCTTCCTTTCCAAAAACAGATATAATACCACAATTTTCCATTGCTTAGGGAATATCACAATCTTAGACGACATGTTGATAATTTCCATTAGAACCCTTGCAATACGACTCTAACTACAAGGCTGCGTATAAAATCTTATCCAGTTGCATCTTTGTTAGATAAGTTAATGACATCATCTTCAGTGACTGGTTTCATTTGAAATGATGGCAGAAATGTATGTTCATCTAATTCAACTGAATCAGATTTTGGAAATTTAATTATTAGGAAAAACTATTACAAAACTATCGACAATACCCTGTGAACTATTGTTATCTTATAATCCCTCTTTCAGTTTGTGAGGTATCCGTGAGGTACTTAGTTATACCTAAAATCTCTCTTTTTCAAATCCCCCCATTAATTGTTTTTTTTTCCTGTTACACTTCTAAAGGTCCATGTTGTTGTATTCCATAATTTCCCTCTTTGATTATTTTTCTGTGCCTTTATGTCATGTCATTGCATTTTATGAATCAGGTGCGTTTCCACTGCCTATTCCTTTTATTCATAAACTCTTCCATTTTTTATAACCTTACCTTAACACCCTATAGTATTAAAAAATAAAGCTTTATTGATTCCATACGAATGAATATATGAATGTTTCATGAGAAATAATTTAAATATATTCAAAAAATAATTAACTATCCAATACAGATTTTTGACGACAAAATAAAATAAGGTTAGCGGTTTAAAAACATTGTCGAGTTCTATTTTGTAAAAACAGAATCTGGTATTAGATATAATCTATCGATTGCAAAATGAAAAATATATTTCGTAATAATCTCATTATTTGATATTTGTTATATTACATCAGAAATTTCTTTAAATCATTGAATAGGTTTTTTTGTCATTTGAACTATAGTGTATAGACAGTGTTTCACCTAATCATGCATTATATTTTATTATACTTTATTGATCGCTGCCGACATCTACCGGCTAGAAGCTAAAGTAATTCTAACTAGGCTTGTAGGTAAAATAGGATCTTCATATTTTAATCAATATTACATATAATACTTAGTCAGTGGCGTAGGGAAGGTGTTATAACAAGTATATTGATTCAATTTTTTTTTAATTACATACAAGTATAAATAAAAAAATCATTTTAAATAATATATATGAAACATTTATTTTAAATGAAGTTAATTTTTCTTAATAAATATTTAGTACTTTTAATATTTAAATCTACGAGCCCCGTCCCGGATCAGTTGCCCCACTAGCTAAAATTTCAAACAGATACTGGTAATTAAAATTCAAAGAATTGTTTTTTATTACATACTACAATTAATTGTACATTTTAACACAAGTTAAAATTCAATAATTTTGAAAACAATAACGATATTGAAAAGAAACTACAAAAATAACTTGTATCTTAAACAAATTCCGAAAGTCCCCACTGTGTAACAACAACTTTATTTTTAATTACGACCTCAATTCTTCTTGGCATCGTGTCAACAAAATCCTGACAATCTTGAGATATAAATTAATTCCAAATTTCTTTTTAACTCTGGGATTGTCCTTGCAGGACTGGCACGCAACCATTTTCTCATGTTATGCCACAATGTTTCTATTGGTGGCGAATCAGGACTACCCACTCTAAAAATTGAATATATTATTGTCTAAGAACCATTTGATGACTCTTTTTGACGTATGACAACCTGCACCATCTTATTGGAAAATAAAATCCTCTCTAGCGTCCAAAGCATCTTCCATAGTTGGTAATAACGACTCTGTTAAAATATTTAAATATTTTTCTGTATTGACGATTCCGTCAATAAAGTGTAGTTTTCCGACACCTTTTGCAGACAATAAGCTCCATACCACAACAACATAAGCTGGAAATTTTACCTTTCTTTTTAAGCGTTCTGGATAAAACTTCGAATCGAGATTCATCACTAGTGAATTCGATTCCACTGCTCAGGAAGCCAATTTTTATGTTCTTTAGCCCATTTTAATCTATTTTTTGTTTTGGTTTGTTGTCAGTACTTTAATAGTTTTTCTCTAGCCTAAATAAATAAATACTTTTTTTGAAAATTTTTTCATTCGTAGCATAACAAAATACTCAGACCTTGTATGAACTAAATCCCAAATTTTAAACTTCTCTATGGCATGTTGATCTTGCAACATGTATTCCAATAGCTTCACTCCATAATATACTGAGTTGTTCGTAGTTAGCACGTCTATTTTCCAGAATTATTGTTTGTAATGCTCTTCTGTTAATGTCTGTGATTTTAGATTTTCTCATATATCGAGCGTTTGGTGCAACTGAATTACTTGTGTTATACAAACGCACTATGTCCACCTATTTCTGCGTTTGATTTGCCACTTTTAGATAACCTAACTATAATAGATCGAAGTTTTTCATCAATCAGCTTGCCTCTACCCATATTTACCCTTAAACTCACTTTTAATGCTTGACAATCAACTAATGATAACCAACCACAATTGCTTTCATATAATTTTGCATAGCCACCTCGATATCTACCTAATTCCTGAATAAAATGTAAATAATTTGTAAACCCATAAAATACGCAAAATTTATAACTAATGTACCTATAATTTAGTTTTTTGCTATAAAAATTAAAAAACAAGATATATATACATTTGTCAAGATTGTAATAAATCAATATTGAGATTAATACATATTGCAATGGATATTTAATTAAAAATATTTAAATATTTAAAATAAAACAATATTTTTTAGGACTGTACATTATTAATTTTCCCGGCGTGCATTGGATGTGCAAATTGTAGAGACGAGGAGATCAAGTCTGCCTGTGAAACGGGAAGGTCGCTTTCTTTTAGAGAAATATATTATAAATATATTTATTTAATTCGGGAGTGATTTATTGTTGTTTCATTAAGTATTAAAGTCCCGATATTTATAGAGAGAAATTCTCATCGTATTTGATGTTTAAAGTTGATTAAGCACCTTCTTCGTTAGAATCTCCATTTTAGTTTTTGTTAGTATTTAAGATTGTATGACGTCATAAGCATAAATATAGTAACTATATTTCTATTATATTAAAACAAGTAATTAAAAGACTTAATTATTAAGAATATAGAAAATACAGTTAAATATTAAAATTCTATGTTAATATTATAATTGAAAAGTTTGTTCGAGAGGATTCAAGGGTTTTTGTGCGTGTCGATAGCACACGTGTAAGTTTTTGTTCGTGGTTCAGTATCTGATTATACAGTGTGGTTCTCTGGGGAGAAATTAATATCAAACTTGATTATTTTTAGATAAGTTTTGATCGGTGTCATTTAGAGGATGTTTTCCATTCATTTAGCTGTCAATTTTCAATGAATGTTATACCTCAAGTATTTTTGTATAATACAGCATCTTTATAATTTGTAAAGATATATTTTTTATTTTTTTTTTTGTATTAAATATTCATTTTAATTTTTATCCTGCGTTTGTTTCATTTTAATCGTACCAATATTGCTGTTCTAACTTAACTTATATAAAATAAGTAAATAAATTTTTGTGAACATTTCACTGGCGCTCAACTCATTTTATAGACACGTATTTCCTAAGTGGAACCAGAGAAGTTAGAAGTCTCATATTTGAAAATTCACCGGCAAAGAAACCTAGTTGGAAAAACTACTTGTGGATGGTGGCGTGCTAAATTTTCAAACCACTATTCATAAGCAATATGTATAAATTCAATAAATTATACTGTTTCTTAAAAATGTTGGAATTCTGAAGGGTGGGCCAACTGATACAGAACGAGGCTCGTATATGAATTTTATTTATAATATTCCAAAAATAATTCGATACACAGTTTTTGTTTTGAATACCGTCACAGAAGACCCACATACTAGCTGCAGAGTTGGAAAGTCAAAAATCGACGGTTTAAAAGATATTGAAAAAACAGCAGTTGAATCCGTGTCATTTAAGATGGACAAATGAACTTTTACCTCAGATTCAAACTCTAGGCTAAATTTCTGTAATTGCTTCAAAAGTAAACAAGACGAAACAAATTTATTGTATTTTCACGAAGTAATATGAATGTAAATATTGCCTTCTACATTTTACGACGCTAATTATTCGAATTTTTAATGGAAAAAATTCGGCCTTAAGCAGGATTCGAACCCACGTCCATGGTTTGCCGGACCATTGCTTTAACCACTAAGCTATTAAGGATTGTCATTTCGAATCATTGTGGGAAGGCCTTGAGACACATTAAAGAAATAAATGTAATATATCGCCCGTAGTAGGCAGTTGTTGCAAACTTATTGCATTTTCGCGAAGTAATGTGAATTTAAATATTGTTTTCTACATTTTACGACGCTAATTATTCGAATTTTTAATAGAAAAAATTCGCCCGTAAGCAGGATTCGAACCCACGTTCATGGTTCTCCGGACCATTGCTTTAAACACTAAGCTATTAAGGACGATGACTTCGAATCATTGTCGGAAGGCCTTAAGTCACATTAAGGAAACACATTTAATATATCGCCCGTAGTCGGCAGTTGTTGCAAATTTATTGCATTTTCGCGAAGTAATGTGAATGTAAGTATTGCTTTTTACATTTTACGACGCTAATTATTCGAATTTTTTATATAAAAAATTCAGCCTTAAGCAGGATTCCAACCCACGTCCGTGGTTTGTCGGACCATTGCTTTAACCACTAAGCTATTAAGGACTGAGACTTTGAAACATTGTGGGAAGCCCTTAAGTCACATTAAGGAAACTTATGTAATATACCGCCCGTAGTCGGCAGTTGCAAATTTATTGCATTTTCGCGAAGTAATGTGAATGTAAATATTGCTTTCTACATTTTACGATGCATTTTCGAAATCACAGTCCTTAATAGTTTAGTGGTAAAGCAATGGTCCGGTAAACCATCGACGTGGGTTCGAATCCTGATTAAGGGCAAATTTTTTCTTCTAAGAATTCGAATAATTAGCGTTGTAAAATGTAGAAAAACGTTGCAATAAACCTATACAATATCCATTAATACCGATTTTATAGCAGTTATATTATTAAAGTTTCTACAGATGCGGATGAGAAAATTGATAAACTTAGATGTGACAGTAGAGACGGAAAGATTATGTTTCGAGAATTTTAAGCCAGGATAAAAGAGAGCCCTTAGCAGTTTTCCTAGCAATAGAACAATTCACCCGTCTGCAATCTATCACGCCTGCAGTCCATCACGAACAGTTTTATGCAAAATACAGGGTGTTTGCATAAAATAAGCATAACACTAATGAGCAACTACCATTTTATTACAATAAACTAAACAATATTTCTTATAATTTAACAAATAAATTTCTTCATGAAATTGACTAAACATTTCGTGTCTATTCTTTTTGTTTTCTTCTTCTCTTTGATACTTCTTCGAACATGCTTCCGCTTTCCATTTTCTGCTTCCCGATGAAGCATCCAATAGTAGTCAGCTAGCATATTGACGCCCCAACTTCTTCGGTAGCGTCTCCCGATATCACGGACATCCTGGTGAAATCCTTCACTCTGCTCTTCACTCAAGGCTACCAAGTTTTGAGGAAAATAATAGTCAACATGAGAGTGTAAGAAATTAACATTTAAGCTCATCTTGCATCCTTGAAATTTATACGCTGCCAACATGTATTGTCTAATGGTTCTGTAGTGAGGGTCTTTAGTATTACCCAAAAACTTGTGCGCTACGTCTTCGTAGGAGCCTCATGCTTCTTTTTCGCCTATTGTTTCCGAAAAAAGGGGAGAGCCCCAACATACAAATTTTGTATGTCGGGGCCAGTAAAAACTCCCTCTTTGAACTGGACTTCAGACAGTTTTGGGAAACTTGGAACACACATATCTGAAACATTCTCCATCTTTTAGCAGTGAGTTAACAAACGGCTTCATAAGCTCTAATTTAATATGAAAAGATGGTAATAAAACCTCTTCAGGAGAAACCAAGGTCGTTGGTTCCTTCTGAAAAAGTTTTATTACAATCAGGAGGAACCAAGGAAGATGTTCTATTGCACTTCTAAGCTAACGTCTTCAAGTAGTGCTGGCAGTATTTTCCAAAATGTCTTGGCACATTTCACCATTCAAGTGGTCTTCAATAATCTGGACTCGATGACTTTGTCATGTGTATTGTGTCGATTAACCGTTCCATGGTTTGTGAAAGACGCGTAGTCGGAGAACAACACGTAACAAAAAAAATTGGGATTTTGTTGTAATTGTTCACATGCCAATTGACAGAAAGTTACCCAATTTTGGAAATCAACGGCATGAAGATATTGATGTAAATGATATTTATGACTTTTTAAAATTGTCCAAGCACTGGTGTGGCGCAATCCAGATCCGCGAACTATTTCCAGCCAGTGCAGCTAATAGAGCGACTTCATTATTTCCTCCGAAGACTGTTGCTCGATGGGTCCTTTTTTCGGTTGGACACTTCCATTAATAGTGAATTGTTTGATAGTACGGTAAACTGCAGCACGTGATCGAATCTTATCCAGAAAAAAATCCTGTGCAGTTTTTGGTTGCAGACCTGTATTATAATAGTAATAGTATTTAAGCCTTCCTATAGATAACATGTATCAGTTATATTAACAAGATTCGAGAATATCTTCAAATAATCCACATATGCCAAGATATTACAGTGTAATAACGGAAACAAATCATTTAGATAGATGTTAAAGAGAAGTTGTTCCAGATTGGATCTCTGTATAATACCAGAAGTAACTGCGAATGAAGAGCAGCAATATCAATTAAATGCGATATAGAAAATAAACCTAGACAGGTATGATAATAGAAGAACTAGGGAAGGGTTACAGAACTCGAAGGTATCGAGATTTTGTATTAAGTTTTATGTGGTCGAGTGTATCAAATGGTTTGCAAAAATCCGTATTTATAACATCGACCAGCTTGCTGCTATCGATCGCTTCACTAATGTACTATATAATCTCCAGGATGTTCGTAATAGTTTATCTACCGTTAACGAAGCCGTTGCTGTTATGGTGAAAAGTAAAGCCTAATTTGATAGAAAATACAATTACATATAAGATAATCGAATTAGACAAGGTATTGACAGGTCGATAATTGTGAATATCACTTGGAGAACCGTTCTTATAAGTTGGAGATACTCTAATAATCTTAAACGTACTTGGGAAGCAACATGATAAGATTGGGAAGTAATTGGGGACAATAAAGTTTCTTATGAAGAACCTAGTTAGCCCATCGTGGCCCGACGTAATATCAGGTTTTAAACGATTCATACTAGTAGTAACGTCAGTAACTGAAAAAGTTTCAACAATTATTGTACATAGTTGAATACAAAACTGAAGCCGATGTAGGAGGGTGAAAGATACTGGAAAAAAAATTGCAAACGAGTCAACTATATTCTGTGTAGATGGATGTAGGAAAATGAAACCCACTGGAGAAAGATTTGCGAAAGCGGGGACTATATTCTGTAGGGTATTGATTTCATAACCATCAACGACCATGAATTCTGAGCTTTCTCTTCTTCTTTCAATGAACTCCCAAATTGTCTTAGGGTTATGAATAATAGCAAATTAAACTAAGCCAACTAGCAAACTAAATTAGTACATTCCGTATTTCAGACTTAACCAATTTATTCAATCTCTTGTACTCACACAAATGATAACGTGCATTTGATATCATGTGGTTTCTCAAATAATATACCTTCTGTCAAATTAACTTCTTTACATGATGATTAAACCGAAAAAATACGTCTGGATGTAATAACCTTAGGTACAGAGACGCCAATGTAGATATAAAACAGTTCATAAAATACAGATACAGACAAATTCACGCCAGAATAATCCTTTAGAAATGCATAATCCACCTCTCCAAAATCTTTATATGAAGTGGATGGATTTGCTAAACGAATATTTTACTCCTTTGTAGTTTAAATAAAAAGTATATTTTGAACCATCACTGTCATTAAGCTGGTAAATACGAGGGTAGTGTTCATGTTATTTACCTAGCTACAAAAGAAACGAGTTAGAAAACAAACAAAAAATATTTTTCAACGTAAGAACCATTAACACTAACACATTTATTCCAACGTTTCTTTAATAATAGAAAGAAAATTATTTTGGTAATTCCGCAAAATACGACCCCACAGCGTTTTCCACGTCGTCATTCAATAAAAATCGACAGTGTTTTTTGAGTTTTGGAAAAATATAATTGTAACAGGGGACGAGGTCGGGGCTGTAGGGTGGATGTTGTAATTCCTCAAAGCCACATTCATTGATTACTGCTTGAACAATTAGTGCCTTCTGCACCCTACAGTTATCATACAGAAGCAGAGTTTTCTGAGCAAGGTTGTGGGGTCTTTTTTAGCGTATTTTTCAAGTTCGTAATTGTGTCTTTGTAGACATTTCCCATTATTGTAGTCCTTCTTGGCATATACTCAATTAAGGGAATCCCCTCCGCGTCAAGAAACTGTGGCCATCATTTTTCTCGCAGAAAATTCCGTTTTCACCTTCTTGGGCGATGGAGAGCCCTTATGAACTCATTACATGGACTCTTATTTCGTAGGAGGGTCTCAGTGATATACCCAAGTTTCATCCCTAGTTACAATTATATTTACAAAGTCTGCATCTTGAGATAAAACAGTCAAATTCTCTTAGGAATTTGACGTCTACACATTTTTTGTTCGGGACTGAGCAGCCTGGGAATCATCAATCCATCATTGCGACACTTTGCTCATTCCCAAATCTTCATGTAGAATTTTATGGTATTCCTATTTCTCTAGCAATATCTCAAAGTTTTTACTCAGCGATCAGTCAACACCAAATCTTAAATTTTGATGATGATTTCTTCGTTTCATGCTTCCAGAGATCTTCCACTTGGGTCATCATGAATGGATTTTCCGCCTAATTTGAACTGCTTACACCAAATTTTCAAGTCAAATACTTGGAAATAGGGCGGGTTGTTTTCCCCATAGACTGCCACCATTCTCTCATGAATATTCTTCGGGCTACTGCCTTCTTTTGATAAAAATTTCATGACGCTTCTGTGTTCAAGTTTCAAATAACTCATTTTCTCTTCTTTAAACGAATGTAAAAGAAACAAATTGTAAGCGATTCAAACCAAACTTGGAGACGACACTATAAAATGTCACAGAAACTTGACGTAAGAATTTTGTCACGATAGCATATTGATTTCATTAACATAAAAAACTCCCCTCGTAACTAGATTAAAATGTCTCACAAAATTTGCCTACTAGAGAAGCTCAACGGAAGAAGAATAACCTTCGTATTTTAAAAAGGGTATATAACCCCTTACCACAATTATTAGTCGTATCCTAAATACGTATTTCGACAACTAAGTTGTCATCATCAGTAGGTAAAAACTACTAATTAAAGTCACACGGGGCACAATAAAGTAAGATAAACGCTTCCGCACAACTACTATACACTGCAACCCTGTAAAGACAGTCTTTACAGGGTTGCAGTGTATAGTAGTTGTGCGGAAGCGTTTATCTTACTTTATTGTGCCCCGTGTGACTTTAATTAGTAGTTTTTACCTACTGATGATGACAACTTAGTTGTCGAAATACGTATTTAGGATACGACTAATAATTGTGGTAAGGGGTTATATACCTTTTTTAAATTATTATTTAACCACAGTCTCCATTGAAAGAATTTTAACCTTCGTATTAACAAACTATTAATCAAAACTTCATGTTTGTGATATTTTACAAATTACAATAATCAGTCTTATATATTGAATTAAATCGAAAGAAAACTCCATTATGTAGGTATCTATGATTCTATTAAATAATGCATCCAAGTTTAGTACGGTGGCAAACACAAAAACAACACCTAAAAAAAATCTAGACAGATCTAGACATCTAGACAGACAAATTAACTATCACTGATGATTGATGTTCCTCTGTATGCTGTTTTCTATTCTACTCGACTATAATCTTTATTTAATTACTAAAGCCATGTTATTCTAATTAATATAAATAATGTTTGCGTGAGTTTCCATTATAACTTATGTATATAATACGAATTTTTTGTTTCGTTTGCGGCATATTTCATGAGAATATGACGATCTTAAGGGCACAATTCGAAAGGTTTTCATAAAATACTTTTGTAATATAGGTATGACCTAATTCTAGTTAAATTTAACCTGTTTATTACAAACTGTCACATAATAGCATAATAGCAGAGCAGTGTCATGTGCAGCGATGGCTAAAACCGCGATCATGTAACCACAATGTCGCTACATATGTATTTGTATTACATGGTCTTCAATTCAGTTTTGCCTGTTAATGACATAAATATTTTTGTATCTACAGTGTTGAAAATGTAATAACTATTACGAAGCATTTAAATATGAGCATAGTAATAATATTAATATCGTTTATTGGTCATACCCAGTTATATGACACAAAATATTCAAATACAAAGTACAGAGTTATTCATTATAAATTACCCACGTTTTATCATTGACATTATTGCATATATAAAAAAATGTTTCAAATAAAAGTTTTGTGGCAGGGACTGAATTTTTTTCACATGCCATCAAAAACACAGTGGTGTGCAGATTCAACGGGATACATTTTTTTTTGTATCCCCTTAAAACAGCAAAATGAGCATATAGGGTTATATCCAAATCGTCCAACACCGTCAGAAAACACGTCTAAAAATATTTACCGAAAGGTAAGTAATACCTCCAGTTTTAGTAGAAAAAGCGAAAAGTAAATGAGAACGAACAACATATACTCCATATTATTGAAAAATTTAATAGAACATAAGATAAAATCTCAAGTTTTAACTGCTGAGAAACATATTTTTCGCACTTAACGATTGAAGTTCAAATTGCGATCAAGTACAATTTCATTGAACTGACTTTCAAAAGCATATGATCGTTCCTAAAACAGGATGCAGGAAAAGGTGTTAATTTCTAAATAACGGATATGACAAAGCATATACAGGGTCCAGCAATAGTATGGAATAATGCCATTATAATTTAAATACTGTCCTAATATAAATTCTCTTCAAATAAAACTTGTTAAATTATAATATGCCGTATTTTGATAAAGTTTTCGCGGCGTTATTTTTTACGGTATCGTTGCTATGACAACCAACTTTTGTATTTTAAATATTAACCTATGTTTCTCATATTATTTTCAGAATCGGTATACTTTGTACGTACAAATAGTTACATTTTATGAGGGGTAACATAATAGCATTTCCGAGAATAATCGAATTCTAGTGTGACAGTCACTTATAACGAAATTGTCGTTACTTGTGCCTGCTGGCGATTTTCGATTGTTTATCAGGTGATATTTTTTTACAATTAGCTTAGCTTCTTTCATTGTTTCGACCTTTGCTTGATGTAAATCCATATCACAAATAAATAAAACACACATAAGATGTTTTAGATTTACACTTTATTAATAAGATAATGACAGCTGTTTCGCTAACACAGTAGCTTCTTCAAATTCAACTTAAGACTAAAGATACATACAATATACAGCGTTAAATCAGGTAGTTGACCCAAGTTAAAATTCTAGGAACTATTACATTTATATTTAGCTTTTTGAAAACTATACCATGTCCTACTTGTGTGAGGTTTAAGTTTAATAATATAACATAAGCAACTAAGAAACAATATTTCAATGGGTGAACAGATTTAACAGTGGGGATGAATTCAAGTCTAATTTATCGTTTAGTAACATTTCTGAGTTTTTGAGTTTATTAATTTCTAAAAACTCTAAACAATTTAGTTTTCTACCTTTATTTTCTACATGTATAATATAGAATTGTAAATTAAATTCGTCTTCATTCTCTATTAAATGATTAGAGTAGGTTGAGTCAGTTTTCTTATTGATATAAGAATAATATTGGTCTTGGATTCGTTTTTTAAACGTTCTACCTGTCTGTCCAATATATGTTTTGGTACATGATCGGCATGATAACTTATAGACTCCTGATTTATTGTCTTTGGTAGTTTTTTCTTTATTATTTTTAATATATTTGGCTAGATTATTATTAGTTTTATAAGCAATATTAATGTTTTCTTTTTTAAGGAATTTTGATAATTTAAGTTGCTGTTGACCTATGTAAGTAAATGATTTAAACTGCTTGTCTGCCTCCACTTTAATGATCGGGTACACCGCTCTCAATAATTTATTGACAGATTTTTTTTTTTTTTTTTTTTTTTTTTTCAATAAATTATTAAGGGAGGTGCTCTTATTACGCAGTCTTGTGTTTCCAAATTAATTAAAAAATACGCAGACAACGGAAGCGTAAAGGAAAAGCCAAAGACAGGGAGAGCAAAAGCTGTTACTCGTGGTGATGCTGCATTAAATATTTTGTTGGCGGTGAACGAACGACACCGGACATTGTGCATTGATCTACAGCGTGACTACAATATTTCTGAACGATGTGTTCGTAGAATGTTTAAAAAGAGAAATTTCATCCATTCAAAGTTCAATTAGTCCAAGAACTCACTGCAGATGATTTCGATAGAAGGCTACAATTTTGTGAAATTATGAGAGATGCATTCCAACAAAATCCGGATGTCGGAAATAACATTTTGTTTTTTGACGAAGCCACATTTATGTTAAATGGATATGTTAACAGACATAATTGGGATCAGAAAAACCCCTAAATGGCTAATAGAAGGTCACACTCAATGACTTCAAAAAGTAAATGTTTGGGCAGGAATTAGCAATGATAATATTTAAAAAGGTTTAAGTATATTAATACGTTATGCACGTATTACGCATTTGTTTCAAATGAAACAGACATGCAATATACATATCTGTAACTGTACACATGGACAATAAATTGTATTGTCCATGTGTACAGTTACAGATATGTATATTGCATGTCTGTTTCATTTGTAACAAATAATAATATTAATGGACCATTTTTAATAGATGACAATGGAGAAATATTTAAATTTATTGACTCAAAACGTAGTTCCAACATTACAAGTCATTTACTCTAATAACCACAACATGTGGTTTCAACAAGACTTCAACAAGACAAGCTTATAGAGAGTGGGCGAACAATTTAGAAGATCTCGGAAATAGAATTATGCGTGAAATGGGGGCAATAGAAAATAATGTGTTAGGAAATGTCAGGGAGGGCCTAGAAACGTGCATACAGAAAAATGGACGTCACATTGAAAACTAAATAAATTTTAATTTACATTCAATTCTTGTTTTTAGTTAGAAACGTTGATTTGTATTCATAATTATGATTGTGTATTATTGCTGTCTGTCATTTTGTTATAAGAAACTACTAATTTTATTGAGGAATTTTTTGTTATGTAATCCATTACAAATTTTATACGGGCGGATGTGTAAGTATGTGTAGATTGCTAAAATAGCATAAAAACATACGTTACTATTTAAAAAACAAAAGTCGGTTGCCATAGCAACGACACCGTAAAGAATAACGCCACGAAAACTCGACCAAAACCCGGAAAATTATAATTTAAAAGAACTTTTATTTAGATTAGAACAGAATTTAATAAATAATGGCATTATTCCATACTTTTGCCGGGCCCAGTCTGTTTAAATTCAACGATACCTAAGTGATTAATACTGATAAAATCAATATGCTTGGCACTACATTGAAAATTTTAATATCTACAGCATAATCCAAGGCAAACTTGTAAGTAAATAATTTATAACAATAAAAATAATAAATAAGTCACCATTATAGAAAACATAAGTGCTCCTCTTGTTTAGACACGATTTCATAATTCTACGAAGACAAAGAGAAAGTCCAAAAGAATAAAATTGATAAACGCAGACAACCTGAGCTTAAGATTCAATATCACTCACATATTGTGTAAAAGTTGCAAGGGTAGCTTCTAGAAAAGAAGCCATATTGCCGCGGAAAAAATGAGAATAATATGAAATATACAATTATACGAATACTTTCACAAATAATTTACCAAAATTGAGAAGAATAGCAGGAGGTTGTCCATAGTTTGTTATATTGGCTTTGTCACCTTTCTTGAGGGCAGGAACAATTTCGGCTCACTTCGTCAATCTGGGAAAGACAGAAGAAGAAATGAAAGTATTAATAATCTTTTGTAAAAGGACAGTATTTCGAACATCTTTCCCTAGAAAACTGGACACTAAATCGTCACGAAATGTACATCTATTCGGGACATTATTTCTTTCAAATCGGCATTAGATATTAGAGAAATTAAAAAAGAGAGGAGTTCTAAAGAGGAATATATATATTTAAAAGAATGGTGTATACACTAGACAAAAGTTGAGCAAAGGAATCGATAATATCTTGGGGATTGTCAAACTCATTCAGTTCATTACGTATAACTTCAGAAATCCGAGTACCGTAATTGCAAACAAAACAATATAGGACGATGATCAGATTTAATGGTTCGCTAAACATTCTTTATATATGAGTTGTAAGATTCGGATATTAAATACTTTATTAGTGAACTAAGCTTTTAAGTTCAATGCTAATTTTCTTGTTGAACCAAAGGGATAATCAGAATGAACTCAAAAGACTCAAAACAGATCTATTAAATACGTCATAAATATTTTTGTAAAATTCATTCGATAAGAGATCAACATGATTAAAATAATCGGGGAAACCCCAATCAATGTGAAGTAAATCTTCAAACAGGTTATTAATCTTAGAAATGCGTAATGGTGAAAACAATAAATCTCCATATATGACGCTGGATGATATAGATCTTCCGGTACAATAGGTTGATCCTCATGAGTTACCGTCACAGTGGCATTAATATTGGAAAATATTAAATCACGAGTAAGATTATTGACATTTATCATAGGATAATAACGATATTTCTTTTTTTTGCATAATTTTTCCCAAAGCTGAACAGAATATACAATTTTTTATAATTTAAAGTTCTTTGAAAAAGGCAGTAATTTTGGGAAACATATAAGAATTGAATTATTTTAAATATATACGAGTACATATTGAAGTAAAGCGGACTTTAAACCTCCGACTAAGTAAATCTCCTATAATGTACAAAGGTCAAGAAAAGAAAGAAATGACTCTATATATATATATATATATATAAATTAAAAGAATTATCGACCGTACTATATTGGTTAATAATAAATTAAAAACGGGCTAGCGGTCTGTCAATTAAAACTCATTTATATTTAGATTTAGAGTTAAAAAATGAAAGTGACATACAAAGACATATTAAAAGTGATTTTAATATGTACTAAATACATAATAATGTAAGTAATATGCACTACTCACACAACGCGTTTTTGGAGAACTTATAGATCAATCCGCGCTCGTAATGTGATTTTGTTGTTAAAATTATAGAGGGTTAAAATAATTTTTAAGACAAGTAATTTGGACCGGCGGAGGTAATCTCACCACCAAATGTTACCCTCTACCTGCATCGATAGAATAATCTCATAATCCGTCAGGTATTTTCACCACTAACAGAGTTCAGGTAATAAAAGCAATATATACCGTAATTTGGGAATTTCCAGTACTAATATTAACTAATGTCTATTTAATGTTGATGTACTTGCAAAGTTATTACGGTTTCACAAGTTAGTTTCTTTTGCTCAACAGAAGAGGTTAGTACTTACAATTGATGTTGTTTATTGTGATAATAATTTAATATAAGTATTCGATTTATAAGATGTCAGCTACGTTAGTAAAAAGTATACGGGGTAAAGATTTACTTCTCTTTGAGAATTTTACGTATTTTAAAGAAAAAGAATTGAAAAGCGGAGAAGTTTTCTGGAGATGTGTCCAAAGAAGAAAGTGTAATGCTAAAGTATTTACTGTTGGTCCTGAGCTTACAATATCGAGGAGTGATATAGTTCATAACCATGAAGTAGATGAGCAAAAAACAAACAGGAAAGTGCTTACAAATTTATGCAAGCGAAAAGCAAAAGAATATTTATTGGAAAAACCTTCAAAAATTATTCGAAGAGTCCTTAGTGCCAATATGCCAGAGTCTGTTACAACCAATGATGTCAATTATGTACGAAGAAATATGTATAACTGCCGTCGGAAAATATTTCCTAGTCGCCTACCTGCAAATATAAACGAAGTGCAAGAAGTTGTAAATCTATATTCTCCTAAAATTAAAACCGCGAAAGGTGAAAACTTTTTGTTTATAAATAGTGCAGAACATAACATTATCGTATTTACATGTGAAGCCAATATTCGTGCCTTGTCTAAAATGAATACTTTGTATATGGACGGCACATTCTCATATTGTACGAAATACTTTCTACAATTTTTTACCATCCATGGACTTCAGAATGGACCCTATGTCCCACTACTGTATTGATTGTTGCCAAACAAAAGTTGAACCACATATAAAACACTTTTTTTGTTGTTGAAATCTAACATTTTTGAATCATTTAATTCATTTTTCGAACCTACTATGTTGATTTTGAAAAAGCAATACATACCGCAATAATTCGTGTTTGGCTCAGTGTAAAAATCAGTGGCTGTAGATTTCACCTACACCAAGCATGGTACAGAAAAATTCAGTTCCTTAGATTAAGTGAACATTATAAAAATAATTCAGAAATAGGAAATTGGCTGAAACTTACCTTTGGTATGACTTATCTACAACCAGAACATGTTGCGGACTGCATTGTTTTCGATTTGATGGCTCATAAACCAGACAATAGCCTGTTAGATAAATACGCCGATTATTTGTTAGAAACGTATATAGAGGAAAATGCTGCATTTCCTACGAATATATGGGCGGAAGAAGTTGCCTCGAATACTCGCACTACAAATGCGTGCGAGTCGTTCCATTCCAGATTGAATGCATCTTTTTATAGTACGCATCCGCCTATATATGTGTTTATCGAAAAATTGAAAGAATTCCAAGTTGACACTGACATCAAAATACAAAGTTTACATATTCCTAATAAACTAAAGGATAGGCAAGTGAAAAACAAATTATTTTTTTACAAATTATTTTTAAACAAAATATTTGGAAAATTGTATAAATCGATTAAAATCAGGTCATTTGTCTAGGCTAGAGTTCATAAAATCTGTTTGTCATTCTTCGTTACCCAATTAATTTTGCTTTTTTTATATATAATATGTATATACCTAATAGTTTCTATAACTTTTTAGTGATTTATTTTTATATGTATATAGTATATGTATATAAATGTTTACTGTTTACTGTGGTGCATGCTATGTAACGTGTAACTTTTTATTTTTGTGTTTTGAATTCCATATGATGTTTTTCGTTATTTTTGTATTTTTAGCCAATATATATATATATATATTACTATCACTACTTCTTTTTATTATTATCCTCAATAAAATCTCAAATTTCATTTATTAGTGTTGAATGTTTGCAAAATTATAATTTGTTAAACTTTTATAATAGATTCTGAAAAGGCACTCAGTAATAAATTCATTCTTCCTTCATTAGAAAATTTAATGAAAAATTACGTATTAAAACTAGGGGTGAGAATACCTATGGTATTAACGTGAATCCTTACGGACGGTGGGGAATTTACCTATAGGATTAAAGTTGACTGGTCATTTAGTGGTGAGATTACATCCGCCCATTTGGACGGCTATTAAAACAATTTGTTAATAATTAATCTAGAACTTTTGCCAATAATATTTCTAAACAAAAGCTTTGAAGGTCAATCGTCACTTAGATATATGTGCTGTGAGAAATAATGTTTTATTAATGGGTTTCTTCCAGTAAAAGTCACTAACTAATCAGAAATGAGCGATTACAGTAAAATAATCCAATAAAGTCCATATTAATATAACACGGACTTCACTATGTGCAATTATAGTATGAGCAGCGGCTTCAAAACCACATTTTTATTTACTTTATTTATGCTTAAAATTATATAGACGAGTTTAATTTATATTCCACGAAAGGATAATAAGACTGGGGTAAATTCGTCTTTAAAGACGCTGGCGATTAAAATCTTGTAATTAATTAGTATCTGGGAAAGATTGTAAAATAATATTTCATCGACAGGGATTTATGGCGTACAGATTAACAGGCGCTTTTGTATGTAGGATTTAGTAACTGCTGTACTTTATAATACTTTCAAAATTAAATTAATTTTAAACACATTTCTTCGGTAATTTAAACACGCACTATATTAAAAATAAAAACAGAATACACTAAATAATAACTTAGAAACTAATTACATTTATTTGCACATTTATATAGTAATCACAGAACGACATTTATAGGTTGAATGAATTAAATCCCTCTTGAATGGTATTTATATTCACGGGAAAACTTCCCGTTCGATCCCTTGTTCGATCTCTCGATTCATTCGCATCAACATTTTCTAGACTGTGCGTGACGTATCATCGGATGAGTCATCACAATACCATTAGTATTAACTTTTAGATGAATGGAACTTGCGAAGGGATTTACTATCAAATTGCGTTCACTTTTTGAGATTTATGATCAGCATTTTCTGGCAAATCATCGGAAATGGTCGTACGCTTGAACAATGCTACTAATTTATCAATATTTACTTCGAAAATCATTCGTCGATTCCCGCAACTTATGTGATTTTGATGGCCCACATATTCGTCCATTTCAGCAATCCATCCGGCGTACTGTAACTCACACTCTTTAAATGATACAATATCACCTACACGTCGAAGTAATGTGCGTACTAAGGAGAATATCGTCGCTGTAAATAAAAGATGATCTAATTTTATCTATTCGTCATCGGTCACAGAAATTAAGGGTCTGTCCATCCACTACGTGGAAAATTTTAGGCAAGGACCTTGGCCAACACCCGTATAAGATCCAGCTCATACCGGAATTAAAGCCAGAAGACCAATATATGCATGTTTTTTTCGCCGGTTGAGTTCTAGAGCAATTTTAAAGTGACCTGTCGTTTTATCGCAAAATTGTGTCCAGCAAGGTGTCTCATTTTGTACTGAACGGCTTTGTTAATAAGCAAAATTACCACATATGTAGTGAGATCAATCCACAAAAGATCCTGCAGACACCTTTACATACGAAAAAGATATTTGGTGGGCGGCATTATCGGTGACAACAAAGGAGATCGATTCCATACCATTGTAAATGCTTTTTTATTTATAATGTAACGGTTCATTATTTAGAATATTTTATAATATACATTTTATTTAATTGTCCGAAGAATTGTACATCGTCTTGTATTGAACATCGTTGCACAGGTGTTCAATTAATGCCATCGTACAATAAAACTTCGTAGCTTGAGGTGCTTCCCCTGTAATCCTTTATGCGGGTCCGCGTCTATTTTTGCTTCACTTAAGTATAGTATAATTTTGAGGAAAATTACACCGCCTCGGTAGATAATGTACATTGATTAAATAATCCCAAGATAAACTTGGATCAATGCACGTCGTCTGGGTCGTGATTTATCGTGCCCTCCAAACATCTAAGAGCTAATCAGAATGAGAGATCATTTTTCTTTAGGCGGCATTATTGTTCCCATATTCCGTTTTGGATAATATATATAATATTGTAGGGTCCCCGCTACCAGCGTCCAATTACTGTTACAAACAACCTTTAGGCGTTGCTAACAGTTGGAATTGCCGAATAGTAGCTTGGGTAGCGAAACACCATCAACATCGAGATATCATCGAAAAACCCGCCAAAGGCTAGGTTTCTGTTTACAATCATTTGAAGTAGCTAGATATTTATATAACATTTTTTATTTAGGTTACATTTAGTAGTATCGTACAAAATATTAATCACTTAATTTCTCGTGTAATACCTGTTAAATTCATTTGAAACATTTAATAATTATTATTATTTAGTATACCATTTTATTTCAAAATATATTTAGCGTCATATTTATTTAAAAATTAAGCCATATCATGCCTACGTTTCTTATATTTTTGTAAACGTCCTTGGGGTTTCATTACACGTACGTATTATTTTCTTGTTCTGATATTATACCGCATTAGAATATACAGGCACGTTAAAAAGTGTTTGAACCATACATTAATTCAACATTTGCAATAATAACTCAATATTTGTGCATTTGTTTATAGAAGTAATAAATTTAAATATAGAGTCGATTCCGCTTAATTGGGTCCTCCGATAATTGGAACATCCACTTCTTTGGGACATTTCTAATAAAACGGAATCAAAGATAAGTAAAACTTCACCGTTTTTCGAGACTAAAAACCGTTTCATCGGGACGAAACAACATTGTGATGACGTGATTTTTGTTTGTTAAGCTCAGTTTTTATATAGCAATAACTAATTAAAATACAGTTGGTCTCTACCACCTACAGATTTTTTTTTGCACAAAAGAAAAAGAAAAAATATAAAAAAAATCTTATAATAGGCGTTTTAATACATTTTAAAATGAATGTACTACTTCAAATTCTAGGTATTAACCCAAAAATGATTTTCTGTTGTGGTTTTAAATAAATTTGTTAAATAGGCTCTCATTACCTGGTGTAAATCTTTTATTACATGTATTAATTTTGGACAAGATTTCCGGGAATTTTTACCTGCTAAATCCTATTTATTATGCTTTCACTTTATTAGTACTGCGAAGAAGGATTTCAAGTTTATCACTCCAAACAAAATGTATATATTAATGTCATTTACTTCATTATAGCTCTGAATGTCGATCAGTAAACAAGTAAAATTAATTTGTCTTTAGTGTTGTGCGTGGTATTTGATAAATAAACATTGCTTAAAAAAAATATGTCTAGCCGGTGTTGCAAAAACAAACCAGATGAAGAGACCAATTGGTGAATTTGTGAAAAATGCATATTATGCTTATTTCAAAATCAAATTAGGAGATCAAGATAAAGATTGGGCACCGCACGTTGTTTGTAAGGTAGGTGAAGAAGGTTTAAGACATTGGACCAAAGAGAATAGAAAAAGCCTTCCTTTTGGAATACCGATGGTTTGGAGAGAACCGCAAAATCATCATGGAGATTGCTACTTTTGTCTTTGTGATATTAAGGGGCATAATAGAAAAACTTTGAAACATATTTTGTGCCCAAACAATATTAAATCAGCTATCAGACCAGTTCCTCACAGTGATCATGTACCTATACCTATACCCCCCAAAGTACTACAAGAAGATATTGAAACCTCTTCAACTTCCGGCTCCGTACAGATGGATAGTGATTTTGAACCATCAGCCTCAGGTCAAAACCAACCTCAGCTATTTTCACAAGCCGAACTAAATGATTTAGTAAGAGATTTGGGACTTTCAAAAGATCTTTCAGAAGTATTGGGGTCTAGGTTGAAACAAAAAAATTTGCTTGCCCCAGAAACTACCTTATAGAAATCGTGAGGCTGGATTTGTAAAATATTTTGCACAAAACGGACCACTCGTGTACTGCCAAGCAATTGCTGATCTACTTACTTTCCTCGGAGCTCCTGAGTACACACCTTCTGACTGGAGACTTTTCATCGACTCTTCAAAAAGGAGCCTTAAAGCTGTTCTTTTACATAATGGCAATGTTTTTGCTTCTGTTCCGGTCGGCCATTCTGTTCATTTAAAGGAAAACTATGAAAATTTACGGAATTACTTTTAAGAATACAATATGAAAATCACAACTGGGAAGTGTGTGGAGATTTAAAAATTTTAGGCCTTCTCTTGGGTCAGCAGTCTGGATATACTAAATTTCCATGTTTCCTGTGCGAGTGGGATAGCAGAAATCGAGAACAGCATTGGATAAAAAGAGACTGGCCACAAAGGGTGACTTTAACACCTGGAACCAAAAATGTAATTCGCGAAAGTCTTATTGACCCTCAAAAAGTGTTACTTCTACCGCTTCACATAAAACTTGGACTTATGAAACAATTTGTTAAGGCATTAAACAAAGAAGGAAATTGTTTTAAATATTTCTGTAAAACATTTCCGACTCTGTCAGAGGCAAAATTAAAGGAGGGAATTTTTGTAGGGCCGCAGATTAGGAGCTTGGTGAAAGATCAAGAATTTGAAAATGTGATGGAAGATAAGGAAAAACATGCATGGCATGCTTTTAACGAAGTTGTACATAAATTTCTAGGGAATTATAAAGACACAAACTATGTTGAGATCGTTGAAAATATGCTGGAAAAATTCAGGATTGTTGGTTGCAATATGAGCATAAAAATTCACTTTTTACATTCCCGTTTGGACTATTTCCCAGAAAACCTTGGGGACGTGAGTGAAGAGCAAGGAGAAAGATTTCACTAGGATATTAAAGTGATGGAAAAAAGATACCAAGGGCGCTGGGACACAAAAATGATGGCCGATTACTGTTGGACATTGACAAGAGGTCTTCCTTTAGCTGAATATGACAGAAAAACAACCAAACGAAGCTTTGCTGAAAAACGAAAACGCTTTTTTAAGAAGCATAAAGAATAAATAACTATTTCTAATAGTTTCTATGTGTATATTTTTGTATTTTTTTAAATATAATATAAAACTAGCTTATAAATGAAATAAATCGTGTTTTTTCTATATTTTTTGATTTTACTGGTTTGAAAAATAATCTTACGTGATACAAAAAAATAAAAGCAGATTTGAAATCAGCGCTACCCAATTACTAGAAAACAGTTAAAATTTTTAAATCAACTTTCAAAGTGTTGAAAAATGCAGGCCTGTGTAATCGAGGGAACTCCATAATTCTCCGAGAAGCGAAATGTAAACCGAGGAGACAAAGTCGACTCATTTCTTAATGTGCGCTCTTCCAAGTATGTACATAATATAAATTATGTTTGTTCAAAATACCTCGCAGAGACTTAAGTGTTGTCAAAAAGTGAAACTGTTAAAATGAAAGAGCATCCAAACACAACGAATCGGAGTTTGTCTGAAATTTTAAAGGTACCGAAAACTACTATTGCGCGAATTCGTGCAAATGAAAGGGAACTCCGTGAACAAATTAACATCGCAGGTGCGAGTGGGCGTGGAGTGCAGCAAAAACGTAAACGAGAAGGAAAAGATGCTGAAGTTGACGAAGCGCGCAGCAAATGGTTTGGCATTGTTACTAAAAGGGGTGTTCGTGTTTCCGGGCGTATGTTAAAATGTAAAGCCGAAGAGTTTGCAGAGAAGCTGAGCCAGAAGCATGAAAATTTTAAGGCGACCGAGAGGTGGCTTTCTTGTTGGAAAAAGAGAGATGATATCAAGTTTCAAAAAGTTCATGGGGAAAAAGCGAGTGCTGGTGTTTTGCCTGCTGATAGGTGAAAACTAGAAACCCGAAATTAAGAAGGAATTTACACTGAAAAATTGGCTGTATTATAGAGCAACTCCAGATGGTTTTCTTTGTTTTAAAAAAGACAATTTAAAAGGTTCAAAAAAAGCAATGGAAAGAATGACTGTCTTATGCTGTAGGAACGTGACGGGAAACGACAAGAAAAAACTGTTTGTTATTGGAAAAAGCAAAAACCTCGCTGTTTTACAGAATTGAATATCGAGAGATTGCCCGCCGAATATCGTGCTAATTCGAATGCATGGATGACGTCGTTAATTTTTCTAGATTGTCTGAAAAGTTAGTGATACAGAATTACAATGGTAATCCAGATCTATAATTATGATTCTAGACAATTGTGCTGCTCATCCATACACCTACACACTAAAGAACATAAACCTTGAATATCTGCTACCAAACACAGCATCATTGACTCAACCCTTGGACATAGGCATTATTAAAAACCTAAAAACTAAGTATAAAACTAAACTAATAAATTTCATTTTAGAAAAAATTGAAATAAATTTATTGGAATCATACTCGACAGCTAAAGATGTAAGCAATAAAGTCAACATTCCGCAAGCCATAAACTTCGTTGCAGACAGCTTACATATTAATAGCAAAACAATAGAAAATTGTTTTACTTATTGCAATTTTAAAGTGAACTTGCAAAGCTTGAATGAAAGCCACGAGAAAATGAATGACGATATCAACGATGATATTGTGTTGAAATAGACGGGAATACAAAATAAAGATGAATTCACCGATTTAGACAAAAATTTAAGTTGCTGCAATGAAAATCTTGATGAAGATATCATTGATGAAATAAAAGAACACCTACGAGAAGCCTAAAATGTTGATTCTGACAGAAGAAGAAATCGAGTTCACGCCCGAAGCCAGAAACATGAAATTGCATCGAAAAGTTAAGACAATTTTTTTTGCAGAAAGGCGCCCTGCCCTCATCACGTGCTCCAAGTCAATTAAGAAAAGAAAGCAAAGTACTCTTGATTTTTACTTGTTAAATAAGATTACTTAATTTTTGTTACGTTTTTTTCGCTTTTGTTTACATACGTACCTAGTAATGTATATGCTTTGTATAATATGTACATATATACCGTATATGTTAAATATCATTAGGTATAGAGAATCAACGTATGAGTACATACAATGTATACGTATATGAGAAAGCCAGTCCAATGCCAACGAAGACCGCGACGACTGACGATTGTCTCCGATACCGATTAACTGGAAATTTTGCATTCCGTCTAGCTGCGGCCGTTACAGTTTGAAAGCGTACAATAAAATTAATGTATAATGGCTCTTTATACACCCACTGAAAAGCTTCAGTTAGTAAAACGGTTTTATGCTGGCAAGTCTGCAATGGAGTGCATGAATTTGTGCTGACTTTTGCAGACCGTTCTGTATCTTGCAGACAAACAATTTATAATATTATAAATAACTTTGAAACTTGTTTCTGTCTCAATAACTGTACGAAATGCAAACCAAGAGAGGTATCATCACAAAAATTGAGGAATGAGAACGGCGGGATGTATTAATTTGTATTGTGGAATACAAATATTGTGGAAATTGATAACAACAGATCTACTAGAAGTGTTGCTGAGGAATTGGGTACACGTAACACAACTAATTCACGTATTTGGAAACGTAATGGTTTAAAATGTTTCAAATATTCGAAAACTCAAGAAATATTTCCCGAGGACAATTTCCGGAGAATGGAGTTTTGTCAAGACGTTATGGAAAAGATACATCGAGATGAAAATTTCGTTAAAAATAATCTCTTCACCGATGAATCAACTTTTCCATTACGCGGAAAGCACAATCCCTCTGTTCTTCGATATTGGGCTTCGGAAAATGAACACCGGCATTTTGCAAATCGCCCTCAGTATCCTCAAAACTAAACGTTTGGGCAGGTATTTTAGGTGACCATTCTATAGGCCTCTATTTTATTAATGGTATATTAAATGCCGATAAGTATCTCGAATTACTAAAAAATCAAATACTTCCCGCCATTCAAAACATTGGAATAAATCAGGAAATCGTTTGGTTTCAACATGATGGCTGTCCAGCACATAATGCAGTGAGGGTAAAGGAATTTCTAGGAAATACTTTTCCTGACCGTCTTATTACTGGAACAGGAAACATTAAATGGCCCCCGCGATCTCCTGCTCTATCTCCAAATGATTTCTTTTTGTGGTGATATCTAAAAAATATTGTTTATACTCATGAAGCTGGTAGACCAGAAAATCTAGTTGCCTTGAGAGAAAAACTAACTGAGGCTGCGAATTCATTAACTGCCGACATGTTAGCAAATGCAAGAGCTAATTTCTACGACCGCCTAGGACAATGTCTTGCTGTGCAATGAGGAATTTTTGAACCTCTTGTATAATTTATTATCATTTTTAGAATCCTTTTTTATTTATTTTATTAGGATTATTCTTTAATTTTATTAGAATTACGCTTTTGTTTATGCGACACACCGCAGCTTAAAAATTTCCTGCATCTACTGAAAGAAATAAGAAAAGCAAATCCCTTGCAATTCGTAAATGTTATTTTAGAACGCATTACAAGTACCTATGTCGATGGTCAAATGATTACTGCTAACCTGTATTTGCGAAACAATCGGAGACAATCGTTGCCGGCCGTCGCGGTCTTCGCCGGCATTGAATCGGCTTTCTCATATACATATACATCGTATGTACTCATACGTATTCCCTATGCCAAATGATATTTGACACATGCGGTATATATACATATATGTATTATATATACCAGTATACATAAGCCCGTAATTCGTATTTTGTTTTATGTACATATATTGTATTTATTGTTTCTATTTAATGTTTATCTTATGTTATGTATCTATTTAGTAGTGAAGACCACAATACTAAATGTATATGTTTGTAAGTAAACCAGTCAATGCACATTGAGATGTTTTTCTTTGGTTTATTCATGATCTCCGATTTATTGGGACCTCTGGATTATTGGTACGACATACGTTTCCCATTAGTGTCCCGAATAAGTTTATACGGGCTTTACACTATATTATATTTTTGACACATGATACATTTTTCACATGTTTATACTTTCTTTTCTACATAAACTTTTAGAATTAATATTGTTACTTCTGATTTGATTCTTGTTCGTTTTCTTTTATGATATTTATTATATTTAGCTTCTTTGAATACAACTTAGGTCTACGTGGGTATGTTATCGCATGTACTTCGTCCGTGTAATATATATTCACTTATACAAGCAGCCTACAAAACGCGGTGGCGCCCTTGCTAAATATCGATCAGTTAGTGTAACAACGTTTCGTCAAAAATCGCGCGTCGTCTTCACTGAGTTGTGTCCGTAGTACTGGTCGAAGTCGGCCGGCCAGTACCACGGACCAGTATCAGGGACAGGCAGCTTAACACCTCTCGATTCTCTAGAGTTACCTGAAGTTACTGGTTTATGCTAATAAATCAGCAAAATTTACCCCTTAAAAGCCAGCTAAAATTGTTCGTGTTATTCGTCACATATGTGACGAAAAAGTGACCCAAAATTGAGCTTCCAGAATAAACTTCCTTAAAAACAGACGCGGTGGTTTCAAATGTTAATGATAAAGAAAATAGAGAAAGTATACTATTTTTCTAACTTACGTCATATAAACAAATATTGCGGCGTAATGTTCTGCCATCCGCATAAGTTTTGTTCATACACATTACCATCGTAGTATTTAGGGTCTCCTTAGGGGAAATTCAAACGTTGTCGCTTTCATTTTACTATTAGTTTTATTGGTTTCATTATTTCACTTCGATATCGACGTTAACTGAAGCGTGCTTTCAGATTTGTATTATTTTCATTGATATATTTCGTTTGCGTTATTAATTGCGTTTGAAAACTGTTCTGTTTAGAACATACATTACTTAGTGGTATTTACTTGTTTACGAAAAGGAAGATGTCAAAACCGCTTTATCGACAAACGGAAAAATGTATTACTTTTGTAAAAGAGGTAATATAAATACTATGACAATCAATTGCATAATTTTTATAAAACATTTTTCACTTTCAGCTTTAATTAATGGTTAATTATGGTTAATTAAAATATGGTTAAATAATATTAGCATTTCAACTGGCACCTCTACATGGAAGTCTCTAAAAAATAACGAAGAATTGCACTCCCCTAAAAGAAAACATCTACAAAGAAAACCCGTAACTGATATTGATGATGAGATAGGTTGCAATCAAAAATACTATTTACCAGATGTATGAACATAATAAATAAAATTATATTATATATTCTCCAAATCTATATTAATAATTCTTTAGATGAACATATTACACTACAACCGTACGCGGCAAATCAACTGAGCAAGATATATTTTCTCAAAAATTCTTGCGCACGGTTTAAAGAAACTTGGGTTTTAAATAGAAAAAAGATGATCCACGTCATGGCTTAATGGAACTTCCACCTGTAGTATTGCATAAACTAATATTTTTAATAATGTATCTTAAATATAAGCGAAAAATATCTAAATTGGGAGATTTGTTTTTGGTTTTACATCAAATTGCAAGATACCATAGGCGGCAAAGTCAAATAATTCTAACCTCTTCGAAGAAAACCATAATTAAACAGATTAAAAAAACATAAAACACAAAATTTGATATAAATAATGAGATTGTAATGTATAAACACTAATAATATTTTTATAAGCATAGTAACAAAATCCGTAATCCTCGTAAGTCGCGAAAGTACAAAATGCAATTCTGAAGTCGTAGCTTACGATTTCCTATAAACTCTAAGGATGTATCGTAATGAATCGTACAATGAATCCTTTTGAATTATCTGAAATACACTTCCAGCAGTTATTTCGTTTAGACAAAAGGTCTGATACCAATTTAATTAATACTTTGGAAGTAGTTATGGACTTGCGTGGACATATTCTACTGCGTCTGAAGGTGATTATTACTGTATTTATAATTTTAGAAATTTGTCGTATATATCTGTCTTGAATTGTAGGTTTTAACAACATTACATTTAACAGCCACAGGATCCTTTCAAAATCCAGTAGATTGTAATTCTTGGATAGCACTAAGCCAAACATCAGTATGTCGAATATTAAATGAAATTTGTTCTGTGATAGCTGAACATTTGTTTCCTAATTATGTGCAGTTTCCAACAACAGCAGATATGAAAAATAAAATAAAAAGAGGTTAAAAAATTAGTTGACCATATAATGTTTTATGAAATATATCTGTATTGTAGTGTCTATGAAAAATGGGGTGCTCGAGGAGTTGTGGGTGTAATTGACGGAACTCATGAGATACTTGCTCCCCCAGTAAATGATGTGTATCACCCACTGTATGTATATATTAACAGAAAAAGAAGATATTCTATAAATGTAATGCTTATAAGAGTTATAAGTAAACATTATGTGTATAAACATATATTGATATAGTGAATGGTAAAATATCACATTAAAGGCTACTTCTAAATAGATTTCATCTTTAGATTGCAAATTCCAATTGCAAGATGATTGGATGAGTGCATGAAATCCAAGATCAGGGCGTGATGCTGCTATTTGGCAAACAAGTGTAATATTAGAAATTACTTAAGAGAGCAATACGAACATGGGTATACCTTAACACATTTAATAGGTAAACAGTTGCATATATGCACATATACTGAACCGTGTATTTATTTTCAATTCCAAACAAGGGATAGTGGTTATCCTCTTGAGCGGTGGCTTTTCACACCATTTGCTAATGTACAAGAAGACACAATCGAAGCAAATTTCAATAAACACTTAAACAAAACCAGAAACGTTATAGAGAGAACAAATGTTGTGCTATATGGCGATTTAGGTGTCTTTCTAGACATATGGTTTTGTTATACCATCCAACTAGAGCAGCAAGGAGCAAAAATTATTCATGCACGTTGTGTACCTACTTCATAATATTGCAATAAATGTTGGAATACCAATACAAGGTTACGAAATTGAATAAATAAAGAATTGTAGATAAAGAAAAAAGAAACATCACTGTTTGCAGTAACAATGAATGTAACTAATGCTTTACTTGTTTGCAGATGCTGTTGCTATTAACAATGTGTTACTAGTAGAACGAACTGCACGAAATGCATATATTGAAAATAAATTACTTTCATTATGTATAGGCACTCATTTAAATGTACAGACAAATATATACTCAGTAATCTTATATACATGGTAATTTTATTTTGTCTCTGTATTATAGTACAATGTAAATATTAACAATTACAACATTATGGTTTCTCTTGGAATTCAAAAGTAGGATTTTGGAACGAATACTTAGCTATTTCAAATTTTAATAATTTGATTCGATTTGTTTAGGTGATTGCTTTCAAGTACCCATCTCCTACTTCTTTGAGTATAGTTTGTATATTCTCAGCTTTCTTGCTCAGATTTAGCAATTCTTCGGCTAATGCAGTCAAAGGTTTTGTTCTATTGCTAGTGCCATAGATAACCTTAATAGAAAGGAAATATAATGTTAAATTTCGAGAATAGATTAGAGCCAACTGAGCAGTTGGGGTATAACTATATTTAAAAGGCATATATAGAGGATTTATTTAAATTTTTAAATGATGTATTAGACATTTACCACTTTAACGTGAAATACAACTTAAACTGCACAATCACTATAATTTAAGTTGTAATTAAAGCTATAGTGACAGAATTACAAGTCAACCTAATTACAAATATTTGCAATGTTTTTTCAACTTCTTTGAAATATATTTCTTAAAAAATATTACATATGCATGTTCAACTAAACAATTATAAAAACCTTGTTTATATATTATTTCTGGCAATAAAGATTTTGTCTGACTGTATATTTGTATTATCGAGGTGAATAAATTAGCATTAATATAGTTCAATCGTTTTGTTGCACTGTACTCGTTCATTGTCATAAATTTTAAATGAGTATCATCTGTATTTCTCGTGTATATGTTTTCTATGCAGACATCACACTTCTTGATCATTTTATTTATTCTTTTTGTGACAAAACCAGCCACGTAAGCAGCAATATTTTCTCTAATTTTGTAGAAAAGAGATTCATAGGTGATGGTGATATTTGGATCTTTTTTCTTTCCTTCACATCTTTGCTAACTGCCTTTAAATAATAAAATTATTATTATTTACAATAATTAAAATATCATCAAAAAGTACTATCATTATTATTGTTATAAGATATTAACCTACTTGAACAAATTTTTCCAGAGTTTAGAAAATAACAGTGTTATCATTTTCGCAGTTGCTGCCCACTGAGTGTTTTAGGGTAAAATGTTTAACCAAAAGGTGTAAATAAATAAAATGATGTAAATGCTGCAGCTGTAGAGTTCGTAAATCGGACTCTTTGTACTTTTATGTTTATAAAAATAATTGTAAACATTAAAAATACTTCTCGCGTTTGAGCGTGTATCACTTTATGATCCCGTAGCAAAAACATTATGTTCTGTCAATCGTCAAGTGAGTAGTGGTGGTTGACGTTTTTAAAAACGGCTTCTGCGCACCCCCTCCTCGCGCCAACCTAATTGGCGTTTGCTATATTTTTGTATAAAACGTGTATATTTCAAAATAGGACTGTTGTTAGATCGTAGCAAGATAATGATCTACAGGTTCAGTAAAAAGTACTAAAGTAGATGGCAGAAGGTTAGTACTTTAATTGCTTTTGCTTTTACATGTAGAAATAAACCTTCTTGTTTTTAGATATATAATAGTACATGCTGAAAATAGAAATGAATTTATTCCTGGGGCTAAATTAATATTTTTTTCCAAATTATTGATAATTAGTGTGAACCAAGATTCAGATTCTATTAATTGTACACATAGCTGGAAATATTATTAATCATATATCAATAGAAAATGTTACATTACTTGTAAATTAACTATACTTGTTTAATTTACTTTGCTCAGTATTATAAATATATTTACATTTACGTTATTTTAAAATTATCAATAATTATTGTTACTATGTATAAAGCTGGAAATAAATACTCCAATAAACATCAAACAGAGTTTTTACTATATTTGATGAATATATTCCTTAGGTAAATACACTTAAATCTGCTTCCAAAGTGCTCGCTGTTTGTTTTGTGTGTCTATCCATAACAACCTAAAGATACAAATTTAATTATGAAAGCTAAAAAAGAGAGACTTAAAGCACAATTTAAATTTTATACATAATTTTAGCACCGTACACTGTACAAATGCCCTTCATGACGACTTTTACTATTTACGTTTTTTAACTACGATTTCATTTTAAAAGGTCGTTCATGTATATTACTGGAAATCAATGTCTTAATAGCATCAAACACAGCGTTGTTTATATATATATATATATAATCTAAGTTCCCTTTCTACCTTTCGGTGTAGGGATTTTACATATTTATCTCTTAACTAATGTGTATTGTCAGTATTTTGTACAAAGTTTTTCCACTTTTTTCTATCTTTGGCAATTTCTCTTGCATTCAGTACTGTTTCTCCTCTGTTCTCTACCAATTTGGCTACCTCATTTTCCCATGTTTGCTTCGGCCTCCCAGGTCTTCGTTTGACTATTATTTTGGACGTCCATACTCTTTTAGTTTGTGTACATTCCCTCATACGCTGTAGGTGTCCCCACCATCCTAATTGTTTCTTTTCTATATATTCCATTATGGGTTCTATTTGTAGCTCTTCTCGTACGTCAATATTTCTCACTCTGTCATTTCTTGTTATGCCTTTCACTCCCCTCAGAAATTTCATCTCAATCGTCTGTATTCTGCTTTTATTTCTGTTTGATAGTACCCATGATTCGCTTCCGTATGTTAATATTGGTCTGAATATTGTTCTGTATACCGTCATCTTGGTTTTTCTTGATATCTCTTTCTTCCTTATAAATGCTGATCTCATTGCATGGTATAGATTTGTTGTTTTTTTGATACGTTCACTTATGTCAATGTTTTGATTACCATTTCTTTCCAGTATTACTCCCAAGTACTTAATTTGCTCAACTTGTTGTATCCTTTGGTTGTCGATTTTTATATTCAATTCTTCCTTTTCCCCATTTGTTACTACCATCACAGTTGTCTTTGTTATATTTTCCTTATAAATGCTGATCTCATTGCATGGTATAGATTTGTTGTTTTTTTGATACGTTCACTTATGTCAATGTTTTGATTACCATTTCTTTCCAGTATTACTCCCAAGTACTTAATTTGCTCAACTTGTTGTATCCTTTGGTTGTCGATTTTTATATTCAATTCTTCCTTTTCCCCATTTGTTACTACCATCACAGTTGTCTTTATTATATTTATCTTCATTCCATTCTCCTTTAATATGTTATTCCATATGTTTACATTGTCTTGCAGCCCTTTTTCGGTGTTAGCCATAATGACAACATCATCTGCGAATACACACTCCGTTAGCTCTATTGCTTTTAGGTTTCTAAATCCCACGTTGAGTTTGTTCATGTGTGGTTTGCATTTCTTAATTATTTCATCAATGAAAATATTAAACAGTACCGGGCTGAGTACTCCTCCCTGTCGCAAACCGTCTTTAATTTCAAAAATGTCTGACTTTCTATTTTTACTGATTACATAGTTTTTACTTTCTGTATACATGCTCTTTACTGCTGTTATTAGCTTTTTTTATTAGCATTTCTCTTCTCCAAGCTATTCCATACTTTTTTTCTTCCTATACAATCAAAAGCTTTTTCTAGATCTACAAATGCGAAGTATGCTTAAGTTGCGCTTAGTATTGTTTTTTCAATTATTTGCTTCACAGTAAATATGTTGCCGTGAACCCCTCTTCCTCTCCTGAATGCACTTTGAGTTTCCTCAAATGTTGGTTCCACGTATCTTTGCAATCTCCTTTCCAATATGCGTTCATAGGTTTTCGCTGCTGTACTTAGTAACGTTATTCCTCTATAGTTGCTGCACTTCCTATTATTTCCCTTCTTATATATTGGCACTATTTGTCCAATTTTCCAGTCCTCCGGTATTCTACCTTCTTCCCATGCTCTATTACATATTTGCCAAAATATTTCTATTCCTTTTCCTTTTACGTTCTTCAACATTTCAGTGGTTACTCTGTCGTGTCCTGGGGCTTTCCCATTTTTCAGTGTGTTTAATGCCTCTATTATTTCGTCTTTGGTTATGGGTCCCAATATTTCCTCATCTTCAATAGTTATTCGTTGTTTTTCTTCTCTTTTGTTTGTCTCAGTTACATTTCTATCTATATTTAGCAATTCCTCAAAATGCTCCTTCCATCTACTCATTGTCTGTATATCATCTGTTATTATATTTCCTTCCTTATCCATAATTGGTGCATGTTTTGTCGTTTTTCCTGCTCTAAATATTTTAAGTATTTTGTAGAATAATTTTTGGTTTTCCTTGCTGCTGCGCTCTATCTTATTTCCGAGTTCTGTCCAGCTTTCCTCTTTTGCCTCTTTTGTCATCTTGTTTACTTTCTTCCTTTGTTCTTTGTAAAGCTCATATTTTATTTCTGTTCTGTTTCCCAGGTATTGTTTCCATTTTTCTTTCTTTATTTTAACTTCTTTTTTAATTTCGACGTTCCACCAGGCTGTCTGCTTAGTTCCACCACGCCCTCTCGTTTCCCCGCAGGTATTCCTTGCCGAGCTTAATAGTATTTCCTTAAAGGCTTTCCAATATTCTTCAATTCCATCATTCTTGTCCATCTTCAGTTCTTCCATCTTGTTTTCTACCATGTTTTGATATTTTTTTGCTACCTCTTCATTCCTCAGTTTGTATGTTTTTATACTTGTAAATATTACATCTCCTTTATTCCTGCATTCATCAATTCTTTTTTCCTGTTTCTTAATTTTCGCTAATACCATATAGTGGTCAGTGTACAGTTCCGGACCTCTTCTAGCTCTAACATCTTTTACCTCTTTTTTGTTATCTTTCTCCACTAGTATATAGTCAATAATAGATAGCTCATTATTTGGTCCCCTTCTTGTATATTTGTGCACATCTTTATGTTGGTACCATGTGTTTGCTATTATTAAGTTGTTTGTGAGGCAATACTCCATTAGTCTTACTCCATTATTATTTTTGGTTTCCTCTCCATGTTTCCCTATCACTCCCGTGTATGTGTCCTTCCTTCCAACTCTTCCGTTCATGTCACCCGCTACTATTATTTTACCCTTGCAGTTTTCCGTTATCTGATTTAGCTCTTCCCAAAATTTGTCTTTAATTTCTGTCTTTTCATCTTCATTGGGGCTATAGACAGCTATTATCGATATAGTATCTTTGTCTATACTTAGCTCTACTGTAAGGATCCTCTCTGAGTGTCCTTCCCATTTTTTTATGTTATTTACCAGTTTTTTATTTATTACACAGCGTTGTTTAAAATATAAAACCCAAACTCAATAGGCCCTCAATAGGCATTCAACTGAAATAAACATAACCTATCTATCAAAATATAAACATTATATTATTTATGTGGTAATATTTGGCAACAGCGCTAGGTATGATGTTATACATTGTTGATGATGGAAGTCGATGCTATACGTTGCTATACGAAAAATAGTGTATTGATTCAAATTTCAAGGTTTTGTATTTTTTTTTTCAATTTCAACTTCTATCGGGTTAAAAAAAATTAGATAAATTTAGAAAGTAGCTTTTTATAACTTAATTTATATATTCAGCAGACCAGAATGTTTTGATAAAGTGAAGAATAATGCATATTTACTAATTTATTGCAAAATGCCCCTATGAGACAGAAAAAAAGGTAAATATACAGCTTATGTTTCGAGTTTTATTTATCTTATAAATGATGCCAACAAAGTATATTTCACAGCTGAGCTAGCAACAACACAAATTCAGCAAAATAAAGTTGAAATTTGAAATCTTTGACTTACTTTACATAATAAAAACATGAAAACAAAAAAAAATTGAGGTTTAATGGGCAAATTGAATTCGGATCATGAAGTCCACAGCCAAACGTGATGACCACTAGACCACGCACAATTTGTAAGTTTTTAGGTTCTAATAAAGACAGATAAACAGAAAAAGTCATCTGCAGCACACAATGCAGATTGATTTTACAAATTTTCTGCCATTTATTTAAAATAGCCTAAATTCTTTATTGGTGAACTTTACCTTCTAAATTAGGGTACGCACTAACCGATATTAAACAGAACATAACCATAAACAAAATAAATTGTCATTGTCATATACGCCATCTGGTAAAGTATTTCCTAAATAAACTTACCAATCTATTCATAGCCCAACACACATTTTGGTGCTTGCCCTTTTTTAACTATTTCTAGGTAATTTTCAGGTGTAGAATCCAGGCGCGGCTCGTGATGACGTATTTGGGAGTGCAAGTACAATGATGCGAGTGCCTCGTGTGTTTTCGGTGTTCACTGAGAAAACGTTACAGTTAGTACACGAGAATACACGAAGCACTCACATCATTGTACTTGCACCCCCAAATACGTCATCACGAGCCGCGACTGGTAGAATCCAAAACAACTGTCAGATTTAGTCCTTCAGATCTAGTTTTTGAGGTACGCGCTACATTGACCTCTTTTAGAAAAAAAAATAATCTTCTTTTTAATTCATGTACATTTCAGGTTATAAGTACCAATATCTTCGACAAAGTCTCATAAAAAAACAAATAATAAAAGTAAGGTATTTAATTCACAAAGTAGATATAAATATGCATTTATGACTTATTACTAAAAGCAAACGACTTTCTAGCATGGAGTTCAGTAGGACAGTCTCACTGCCAACTCCAATAGTAGTCGGCCATCATTTTGGTTTCACATCATCTTTGATATCGTTCTTCCATCGTCTAAAGGTCCTATTGAAAACTTTCACTGTAATCACCTAGGTTTTGTGGAAATTAATCTAAGTGGTTGTGGAGGTAGTGAAGTCTTATGCTCATGTTACAATCAAGAATATTAAATTTATATATTCCACTGATTCTGTGTAATTCGCTGCTTTATGATTGCCAAGAAAATTTTGTACTACTTGAACAAATGAATATCAACCATTAGATTCAATCTCGTTCATTGCTGCGGTAGGTGATTTTTTCTAAGCTGTCTTATCCGAGGGCCACATTTATTCGGTTTTTCCATGCTAGGCTCAGAAAATTTGCAAAGTTCATATCGATTTAAGGCCTACACGAATTGCAAGCCCCAACTTGATATGCAATAGTGGAAATATGATTTTCTCTCTCGCAACGAAAGGTTCGTTGATTACGTGTTCTTTTCCTGGTACCATGACGTTTCACAGGGGTCAATTTTTGTTAACCCAGTGTAGATTTCTAGTTGCATTGCCCAGAAAACAATAAAAACAAGGATATTTTGTGTAAAGATACCATTATTTAGTTATTTTTGCCTGTTACTAAAACGGAATGGATCTCAAAAATTAAAGCTGCTACGAAAAAAAGTGAGGTATACTTGGAATCAGCACATTAAATATATCCAAAGTCAGTTTCTCGGCAAGTTAGGATTGTGACTCAAGCCGCTTAGACTTTGCTAGACAAAGGGTTTAACCAAATTAATTACTTGTTAATAACACTACTAACTAGTACAAAATAAAGTAAAATCTCTGACTCACTTCCCATAATAAAACATGGAAACAAAAAATTTAAAAACTCGGACATGACAACCATTAGACTGCGTACAATTTGAAATATTAATCGTATACCTCTAAAAATGTTTTGAACACGTGTTTTTTTGAATGGAAAAGTGTGCTGACCGCTATGGAAAATAATTTGAGAAAATGTAATAGAAAATGTTCAAAATTTTACTGTATTAAAGACTCTATATGTATATGTAAATTATACATATTTTGTTTTATTTCAAAAACGTTAGGGAGTTTGCAATCAATATTTTTCGTAGTTGGTTCAAAGGTGTTGCCATCAACTTCGAATTAATCCATAAAATCCGGGATTTACTTTCCGACCAGAAATTTAATCCACAGCCTTTAAAATAACATTCAAATTTTTCTCTTTTTTAGAACTAATAGAATGTGAATGAAAATTCCCTTTCCTTTCGAACGTAAAATTAATATACGGAGACAGCTACCAATACTTCATTATTTCTATGGCTTAACGAATATCTATTTTATAAAAGAATAAAATCCACAATCTTTATACAGGCTGGCCCAAAATGACCGAAGGGGTTTGAGTTCATTATAACTTCTTATTTAAGACATAATTATTAATTTTTTTTAATTTTAAATACAGTATATTGATGGAGAATATTTTTAATTTAAATATGAAAAATTATATCTCGCATTGACCGAAGGGGTTTGAGTTCATTATAACTTCTTATTTAAGACATAATTATTAATTTTTTTTTATTTTAAGTACCTACAGTATATTAATGGAGAATATTTAAAAAAAAATATATCTCGCAATGGATCGTTGATTTGAGAAATAAAGTTCAACGATTTTGGCACGTTGTTCAATTGTGTACTGTTCCATTTTAAATTCCCCAAGTCTTCTTTACAAAATACTGAAAACAAAAAAAAAATTATAATAAAAAAGTTATAAGGAATTAAAACCCCTTCGATCATTTTGGGCCACCCTGTAGTTAGTACCTTAGATTTTAACACAAAATGTTATAAAAAATTGGATTATTTTAAATTTCCTCTTTTCAAATATTCCGTTACACAATTTTAATATAAAATAAGTCAGTAAATCTGGTTATGCTTACACCAGACTTATTGACGTCCAGCTTAATCAGACAATGCGAATAATCACAAGAACACTCAGGAAAACACCAACGTTTTGGTTACCCATCCTTAGCCATATTGCACCTCCTTCTCGGCGGCGGAAATCCGCTCTCATACAGAGATGTCTACAAAAATAACCAGAAATCCCGAGCTTCCTGTCCACAAAGACATTACTATAATCAATAGAAACAGGCTTCGCTCTCGACACCCTCCACTACAAACAACTTGAATCATGTATGATAATGGATTTAATGTGCAAGGTTGTTGGTCAGAAATATGCAAAACCAATGCCACTCTAGAGTAATCCAAGATTCCCCTGCTTATCATCTAGTCCAACAGGTTTTTAAGAACGCCGAAAAATTTTGGGCCACTTTGAACAGAATTAGGACAAATTGTGGTAGAAATGGTGAATCTTTGTTCAAATGGGGTATGAAGTCCTCGCCCACTTGTGATTGTGGTGCTGAACAGTAGAGCATACAATATATCATACAGCATGCCCACTACGAGCGTCCACAGGAGATACTAAAGGGTTCCTAATGGCAACGGTCAAGGCCACTGAATACATCCAGAACCTAGATATTTGTTTGTAATTAGATTTCATTGTTTGTGTTCATTCTGGTGTAGCTATACGCTAAATAAATAAATATAAAAGATTGCATAACATAAATGCAAAGGTAACACCGAAAGCTTCCACTAGATGGCATTAGACATCAAAGCGTATTATATTTATTAACAGAAACAAATATTATGAAAAATTTGTTCTTTTTTGTTTATACAAAGAAGGGATATTTATCAATACGTTTTTGCCGTATTACGCAGTTGTTATATAATGAAACAGATATGCAAAATACATATCCGTCACTGTAAACATGGACAAACACCTCGATTTTTAGCTCGTATTGAACAGAAGTAAATGCTAAAAATACGAGGTGTTTGTCCATGTTTACAGTGACGGATATGTATTTTGCATATCTGTTTCATTATATAACTTTTTTGTTTAGATATTCTCCGTGATGATCGATCCACTTTTGCATACGTTAGAACCAATTTTTACAGCACTTTTTCCATTCCGATTGGGAATTAGCTCCAAAGCACACATTTTTAAGACATCCAGGCGCGAAAATCATTGACCACATAGCTTATTCTTCAGGTATGGGAACAAAAAGAAATCATCGAGTGTGAAATCAGGGCTGTACGATGGATAACTAACCTATCAATTCGATGTTTTGATCGGTAAAATATTAAGTTGTGTGTTTATTTCTCCAAAGACTTCTGGTAAACAAATGCTTATATACCATTCAGAATTGACCGTATTACGATTCTCTAGTGGCGCTGTAACTACATAGCAACAGGCAACGTGCAACAATAAAAGTCCACGAAAACTGGTTTTGTAAAAATGTCGCGCAATCCAACAACCCTTAATACCGTGCGCGCGCAGGCGCAGTCTTGGGGTATGCTCTTAGTCAATGGAGACGGTCGTGATAGACTAAACAGATGGTAGGTAGCGCCACTTAGTTTTACGTACAGAGGCTCGAAACTGAAAACTAAGAAAAGTCTTGCGTATTCGTAGACGCATGCGCTAACAGACTAGTAACAATTCAACAAAACGACGAGCTAAACTAAAAGAGGGGTATCTAAATTAAAAATAAGAAATCGAAAGTAGTTAATTCGTACACTGACCAACAAAAAAAAACAAGATTAACAAAGTGTCTTTCAAGCCGGAAACGAATTCACGTAGTAATACAATGACAAATGAAAATGGACACTATACTATGACATTAAAATATCAACATAGTACAAAAATTTTACATAAATGATATGGAATCAGCAATTTGTTCCAAAAATAAAATAAATTGAAATAAGCTACAGAATGCACCAAAAATATGACAAAATAAATATACAAGCGATATCAAATCAGTTTATACCTATGATGAAAAATCTAGTTCTACCTCAGATTTGTAGCGGAACCATACAATGGAATTACACACAGTATATTACCTAAGCATTAGAAAAATGATATCAAGAAAAGTTATGAATTTAACAAAGATTACTATTTATTTAAATCTTCCAGCATACCTATGGTTTGCGTGGTAACGAACGAATGCAATATATTTCGTTAATACTACTTAATTGTCGTTAAAATTACTTAATTGAGTGAAATCAACTCCATTAACCATTTATTTAAATACAAAATTATTTTACAAATAAATTCTATAACAATTTATGTATGATAATTAATTTTAAAATCGTATAATATCAAATAAATTATTATAATAACATACGTAAATGACGTGATAATTTAGCAAAGTTCCAAATATACATATACACGAAATTAACTAAGACTATATGTCGTTTTAATTGGCGTCAAAAATTGGAAATCGTTATAAAAATAAATATAAAAAAGAGTAACATACGACGAAGATTTTACATTTTACAAAAAAAAAGAATATTATAGAGTACCCCAAACGGCTGTATGCGTGCGACGGAGATAGAGAGACCCAAAGTTGGTACGTGTTTTCTTATGTCCAGTCAAGCGATGTTGACTTGTGAGTGTTTTTCTGTCTCCGTTGGTTGCTCAGTTAGTCTGTCTCCCTCGTAGCGAAATATAAAAAAACCTATTCCAAATTACGCCTAATTGCTTCGCAATAAGACGCCCAAATTAACGCTAACGATAACAGGCTTCCTAGCAATTATCATACACGCCCTTTTTGAATCTGCTAACAGCGACAATTTACCATAAAAATTAGGGTATGGCTTGACTTTTTATCTCGCCAAAGTTGTACTCGCTGAAGCGGGGGTCAAATACAGCGAAATCCCATCTATCCTAGACGGCATAACTGGGATTACAAAGAACGAAAATAACGAATATAGAGAACAAAATTTGATATAAATCTTTATCTACAAGGCGGTAAAACTCAGTGAAAAATAAATGTAACACCCTCCTCGGACTTACCGTGAGTGGGTGAGATGATCTTAGACTGACAAAACACCAGTGCCAACGGCGTAAAACTCAGTGAAGGTATTCGTACGAATATTATCGAAACTGACTATAAATTAAAAAAGGACGCCACCGCAATTTAAGGGCTGTTTTCCGTAAAGGTGTACGTCACGCGGAGAACGTACTCACACTAATGAATTTACTAGGGGAAGGACAGAGTAATTCCGAATACAGGAACTGCTATGAAGTAAAAGAAAGCGATCTACATTAAAGATAACGAACCAAGTTTATTACAAACGTTTTCATCGAAAATAAAATTAACAAGATAAAATAGAAAAGAAGCCCTGTATATAATTAATTTAAAGTATATAGTAATTCAGATAAATATATCAAATCGTCAATATAATTTACGGAATGCAAAATCAAGACACTAAAACCCTGGTATGATACGGTGTAAGTCAAGACTGTATATATTAGAGTAAAGAAAAAAATAGGCAGTATACATTACGAGAGATCTCTGGTGTACGCATTCACAATCGAAATTAAACCTTATGTACGTAATGCTATTTATCATTAATTAAAATGAATAAACAAATTTCTATTTAATCTAAATTACATCAACGCAAAATACAAATACACTAAATTAATTACAAAACGGTATAAACAATTCAATAATCCAAGAGATTAATGAACAAATCAAAACAAATTAAAATAAAGAATAATTACTGTGAACGATACTAATGTATTTGCAACAAATAAATTATTTAACGTTCAAGACAAAAAAAAAAGGAAAAGAAGGGGTTAATTTAATGTTTCCTTTATCTTACAATCTTACAATAAGTGACGATGTATCTGCTATTATCTATAGCACAATTGCAAGTTTTTGAGTAATATATATAATCAGACGAGACGGAATAATTAGTGACTAGATCTATCTTACAACTTGCTGAAATTTTTCGAGGAAAATTAGCTGCAATGGAGTTGTTTCCGTTTCACACGTGATCCTCTACGTGATTTCCGGTCCACGTGGAGTAAGGCACTTCTTCAAACAGATTCCTCAGTTCCGAAGATTTTAGTCTTGCACGGTCAATCTCAACATTAAATAGTTATAAAACCAATATTAGGAACCAGTCGCAGAAACTATACAGATGTTCAAGAGTACAATTTAACCTGCGGCAAGACAACCAATCATGTATATTCACGTTTTATAATCTCTATATGCCGCGTAAGAAACCACCTATTTCGGTGTAAATTTACTCGATACAAGTAACCAACGGCGGTAACAAGCAGAAAGCAACTTGTCAAGCCGGGGTTCTTAATGGCAGTGTCGGAAGCTCACACGCAAACTTGTGCTCTACGCAGATGCCGGAAAAATTCTACTCACGCATGATCGATAAGGCGATATATACACCACAGTCTATCGTAATAACGTCCATTTTCCCCCAAAAAGCAGGCAAGCATTTGCATCAAAGTACTTTTTACGCGAACACCTTTTGTTGATTTAGTAGTTTGGTTTGGTTCATATTGAAACACCCCCACTGTCGCCTGCCATTTGGTTTCGGCTTCATAAGCATACATCTAAGATTCGCCAACTGTGAAGACACTTTATACACGATTTTTGACCCACCACGATTCTATTATTTGAGCTTTTCTTTACGCCAATAAACGCGATTTAGAGGAACACGTTACAAACTAACTGCTCTTTAACTGTAAGTACCTGATGAGGCCATTGTGCGGCGAAACAATTGTCGTTTCACGATTACGTATTAAAATAGTGAAGATTTTAATAATTAGTTTTATTTCTATTTTAAATTAAGGATCTTCATCAAGTAAAAGCCGAATCAATTCAATTAAAATTTTGATTACTTTATTAAAGTATCGATTTAATAACGGGTTACAACTTTGTCTTGCCACAAAACATCTAACATTATACATTTCATAATTTTTTCTTTATCGGATATTTAAAACATGATTACGATAATGTAGAAGTAATTTTAGTAAAATCGAATTAAAAAAAAAATCAATGGACGACAGTGAGTTATCGCAGCATTAAAGCTCATAGTCGATTAAGAGAACACCATTTAAAGTGCTTCCCCTAAATTATTTACAAGGAGAAGAGAAAATCTTCGCAACATTTAATAAATATAATATAAATTTCAACAAAATAACATTCATATACAGACTGCGCCAAAAGAAAATTGTTCTATTCGACCGGACTTCTCGAAAGGAGCCACATAAATTTAATTATCCAGTTAGGAAACAAATTCACGTTATATATACATGAGGTACTTGTGGTGTTTGAAACTTCTGTTCTCAAAACGAGGCACTCAAGAATGCAAATTTCAGCAGTTACTATGGATACGGAGCGCGCTCGCTGAGCTGCTGCATAACCGTTATTAACAGAAATTAAGTAATTGCTGCTTTCTGAAAGTTGATGGTCGCGAAGCGGACGATGAGAAAGAAACAATCTTGTCGACGAACGATTGTTGTTTTATTCGGATTTCCCTAAACACTTAATTGCAGTTTTATGAAAATGAAAATAAATAAATCCCTATTGTCTTTTTTATTAACGTGCATCTAATATTAATCGTAGTGTCCTGTTGGATATAGGATTTTCACGATAACAGTGCATACATGTCATTAACAGAGATTTCGGAATGACAAATACAAAGTCAATAAAATGCCCATGGGGAATAGTAAATATAAAGATTTTATGTTGCCTTCATATTACCAGTACTTAAAATGACGCTCGCATTGTTGACATATATTACACATATTCAATATATTGTTTTGACATTTAGTCATAGCGCGTCTCTCGATTTGTTTGGTCTTGTTTTTATTATTTTTCATCATTTTTAATGTTACATTATTTTCATAAATAATTACAGCATTGCATCGGATTAATTATATATTTGTAATCAATTTTTATTGAATTATATGCATTTTTAGCTTGAGTAGTTTAGTTTTATATTTTACATTTCCCACTTTTTATTTATCACTATATAATGTAACGGGTGTTCATTTGAACAGTCAATCTAGTAGCATGTGATTTACTGAGAACATTTTGAAGTATGTCGTAAATTAAAATTTACTACTTAACCTACGAAGTCGTATATTTCGACAGTTTCATACATACAAATAAATAACAAATGTGATTGACATTATCAAATGTCATTTGGATTTACGTTTACGGAACAACAAACACATACTAATATATATGCGTCTTATTCTATCAAAATTTCAAAGTAACCCAGATTGACTTTTCAAATGAACACACGTTATATTAATTAAAGAAATATTTTTCAGTTTGAATTTCATTTTGTCATGCGATACAAAAATTTGATTTGAAAATGAATTGGTAGTTATATCCAAATAATAGAATAAAGTCAAAATGATTTTTCAATACATTAACATATTAAGGATAATTTAGTTTACCTTAACTAAAATAGTTCAATCTTTTAATATTGTAATGCTTTTTTATAATTTTATAAGCCTATTTTGACAATTACATGAGGTAACATAACCTTCATATCATGAATCTCGTATAAATTTTACAACATTGCGCAAACGTTCAGTGACGCGTATGCACTGTTATCGTGAAAATCCTATATATACGTATTACAGACGACAGTACCAACTGGAAAGGCCTCCGAACTGTATTCCCCTAAATTGTAAAAATTATTAATAAATATTGAGAAATCAATTCATTATAATAAAATTCTTGCCTCTTCAATATTTATTTTCAAATGATCTCTATGGCAAAAGTTATGATTAACCTAGTCTCCAAATATACAAACTTAGAGAAATACCCTCACCTTAGTCATATATAGGAAACTTGTGAAAGTGAACCACCGATATGTGTAAAAGAAGAGTTTTCAAACGTAAGGCAACGAAACTGTAATCCTAGTCATCATATCCGCTAAAAAAACTGAAAACAATATTCTGGAAGATAGAAAGATCAATACTTATCAATCCTTGGCATATCATTACAGAACCATATTCGAAATAAATATTTGCATCAAATAACAAGGCTTACTAAAAAGCAAAGCTGGAATGGAACTAAGTTGGCTCGTTTTATTCGATGGACAGCTGAAATTTACTGGGCCCATAGAAGGCACCTGCAACTCTGGTTCTCGATCGTTAGGCTTCTTCATAAGAACGTGCAGAGGATTCCCTCAGATATTTACACTAAAAACTTTAAATTACAATTTCATTCATTCTAAACTTGAATACACTTCTGCCGTATGGAATCCCATATACCGGGTGTATTTTTTAACTTTAAAGAAATATCTCGAAACATAAGCAGTTCACGAAGAAATGTTCAGGTTTAACATTTAATAATTCAATGAAGGAAATACATTAGTGCTAGAATTAATCCCTCTCTCTCTCTCCATGTAGGTGGGGCGGGAGTAACTTTGAAATCTTAAATAGGAACTAGTATATTTTATTACAGATTCGAATTCTACTAGAAAAAGTACGTAGAACTTGACTGAATTTTTTTTAAATTAATGATAGATGGCGCTGTAATCGATGAAATTCAATTTTTTTCAATATCACGTACTAAGAGCCTATGCATACGATTCTGCAATACGTGTGCAATAAAAAATATATTTTCTTTATAAATAATCAAAATTTGTCTTAGAAAAACTTTATTCATTTTACAAATTTCGAATAAATGGGGAAAACGGCATATGTAGAAATGAAAATTGCTGGTGAATAAATTATTTTTAGCGTAACCCAACAACAACGTGGGGTGCTTGATTAACCTGAATCTCCTCGGCTCTCACGTATTAGGTTATCTTTATGTAAGTTCCTTCGCCTCTCACTTATCAGAGTAATAGATTTTCCCTCGTCTCATCATCTTTCAATTAAAGTAAGTGCTCGAAAGCCTACGACTTCAATCCATTCATTGATATGCATTTCAAATGAGTGTAAACTTTAATTTCGACACAAGCATTTCTGATTCGCTCAATCATATTTTCGCGTGTTGTTTGTACTTGATTGTACACTTTGCATTTGAGATAACCCTATAAAAACAAATTTGACGAAGTAAGATCTGGTGATATAGCAGTCCAATTTACGTAACCAGCTCTACCGATCCAGCAACCATTGAAATTACGATCAATTACTTCACATGCTACCAGCGAATGGTGTGCTGGACAATCGTAATATTGAAACACATGTTCTGTCGCACTTTTAAGCTAACGTCTTCAAACAGTGCTGGCAATTCATTTCCCAAAATGTCTCGGTACATTTCATCATTCAAGTTGCCTTCACTAATGTGGGGGCCGATGACCCTGTGGAATAATTGGGAACAATCCCAATTATTCCACACCGCACGTTGACAGTCCAAAGGCGCTGGTGTTCTACTTGGCGAAACCAGTGCGGATTTTCAACACTCCAGTAATGTGTATTGCGTCGATTAACCGTTCCATGATTTATGAATGCCATGTAGGAGAACAATACGTAACGTAAAAAAATGGGGTTTGGTTGTAATTGTTCACATGTCCACTGACAAGTTGCCCGTTTTTGGAAATCAACGCCATGAAGATATTGATGTAAAGACACATGATAAGGATATTATGTATGACGTTTTAAAATTTTCCAAGCACTGGCGTGAGACAATCCAGAATCGCCAGCTATTTCTCTTATTCTAACATGAGGATTAACAGCCACTGCAGCTAATAGAGCGACTTTGATATTTTCTCCGATGACTGTTGCTCGACGGGTCGCACGAAGCACGTGACCGAATCCTATCAGTAAACCGCTGAGCGTAGAGATTGACAGCATTATCAAGACTTCTGCCAGCTTCTCCATACACTAGAACCATTTCAATTTTCTTTTGTGCAGTTAAATACTCCATTCTGTGGTAGGTACTATTAACAGCGTAACAGAAACAAGTCTTTACTTTTCGAAATATTCTTGGAACCGAGTAAAATAAGTTGTTTCTTAAAACTATTTATTTTTTTTTGTACATTTACTTTGTGTTTTTTTAATTAGAAAAAATACGAATAGACGAAATAACACAAACGTTAAATACATACATCATACATACAAAAACATTTTTATAACAATTATATCAAAATAAGAAATGGTATTAAAAGAAACATACAATTCTTTTTGTTTTATTTGAAGGCACCCCTATAAGTCATGAGCGAAGGAAATCGCGTTGAACAAGCACGTGAAGGAAGACGCCCGTTCCTGGGTTATGATAATCGTACTTTTTGATAAGTCATTTTTCGTGGTACGAGGGTCACCTTTTATATTTTTACAAAATCTGGCAGGAAAACAAAATTTTTGGGAACGAACTATATTATTGTTTTTCAAAATATTCGCCTCAGAAACATGGTTTTCAAAAGCGTCGACTACTGCTTGAGGTGTTGAAAATCGCTGTCCACGCATTTTTTGTTTCACAGTTGGGAACAAAAAGAAATCATTCGGGGACAAGTCTGGTGAATATGGACAATGAGATATTATTTCAACACTTTTCTCCTTCAAATAGTTTACTGTTAGACGTGCTGTATGGGAACTCGCATTGTCGTGAACGAAGAATAATGCGACGTTTTCGTTTGTTCTTCCAGATTTCGTCTATAACTTTTGGCAAACAAATTACTGTATACCATTCAGCGTTAACAGTTTTTCAATCCTCTAAGGAATTTGTTGCGATGTGTCCTATAAAGCCGAAGAAACAAGCGATCATTTTCTTGGAAGTGCTCCTTGCACGAACAACTTTTGTAGGGTTCGGTTCGTCTTGGAACACCCATACAGTAGATTGTTGCTTGGTTTCTGGCTCATACGCATATATCCATGTTTCGTCACCTGTGACGATGTCGAATTTTTTGCACAACTCTTTACACCAATTGGCACGAGCTGCTTTCTGTGCTTAGGTCAAGTTATATGGAATCCATCTGGAACATATTTTTTTTACAAGTAAATGTTCATGTAAAATCGAATGAATGCAGTCTGCGATACGCCAAGAGATTTCTCTACCTCACTGTAAATCACATGTCGATCGTTTTCTATCATTTTCCGCACAGCATCGATGGTTTTTTGGAATCACAAAAGTTTTTGGTCGACCTTCACGTGATTCATTACTCACTGAGGCACGACCATGACAAAATTCTGAAACCAATTGTAAACTGTCTTCTCTGATGGTGCTTTATTACCAAAAGTTGACCGAAGCGATATAATGCATTTTTGTGGAGTTAGGCCTTTTTTATAATCGTAAAAAATCATCCAACGAAAACCTTCACGAGTAATCTCCATTATTTTCCAAACTTACTGTCTTAAAACTGTCACTGTCAACAAACTACTGACTCAATTTCTAAGCTAACGCGGATTTCTTATTGACAAATGTCAAACTTTAAGAATATAGTGATTACATATTGCAGTGTTTTTTTCCCCGAAGATAATTTTGAATAATATATTTTATTTATGTACATTCATTTTTGCAGGATATTTATGTATATTTTGAAAATTATTTTAATTTGATGTTGGACCGATTCTTTTGATTATAGCTGTTTATCTCCGTGACGTATATAATAGTTATAGTTTGACATGTGGTCGCATTTTGCGCTTCGCATAAGAGTTTAGAGGGGTGTAACCTTCAGACACACATAGAATATTGGTAGATACAGTTGACTTTAATGGTATAGTTAATTAACTATAGATTTTTTATTAATATCACGTTTATTGTTTGTAATTGGTTGATGGTGATTTGATTTCATTACGGGATTATTAACAAGGGTTTTGACTCGTTAATTTTGATTAATTTTACTTTTATCTGCCATGTGTGTTTCAAATATAGTTTTTATATATATTTAAAAACGTAAGTTATATTAAAAATTTAATATTTCAATGCATTGATTGTTAGAGTTATATTCATTATTGATTGTTAGAGTTATATTCATTATCATTATTGATTATATTTAATCTTGATATGTTTGATAGTTTGTTATTTGATAGCAAGGAAAATTTTCATATTTTTTGATGAGGGATTTTTTTTTATTCACGTGTAAGATATTTGTTGAAGTCAGGATTTGGAGTGAAATTTATATTCATGTTTATGTGCGCATGATCTGGTCTTTGACACGCGTGATAACAGTTTGTATCTGTTTGACGTTTGAATTTTGGGGTTATAGTAAACTATTGAAATTGAAAGTTTTCCATACTATTTAATTAGTTGATTTTTTGTTCGCGTATAATTGGAGGTTTTTCATTGCGAGCGTGTCACTTATCTCGCAATCCTCTTCCCTCCTGCTTTTTGTTTATTAATGCAATTAGCTATCTTAATATTTGATTAAGTTTTTTTTTCTTTTTTCTTTTTTTTAATAAAAATCTTGTGGAAAAGTGCTTGTTTTAATGCTTATATTTGTTTTTCTGTCCACGTTCGTAAATGAACCTGAGACTTTAGAGGACTCTATTAAAAGAAATAAACTCTCCGTAAGGCAGCCCGGACCCATAGTGGTGCATTGTGGATTATCTTCAATATATTTCTACAATACACTGCAATATGTCAAAAGCACCATCTAGTACTAGATTGTAAAAATATGAAAGGTGTCCCTCGTATTGTTTTTATAGAAAACGAATTGCAGAATCGTATGCATAAGTTCTGTGCTTAATTGAAAAAAATGTTTCAGACAATCCTTTTTCCAGTAGAATTCGAATCTGTAATAAAATATACGGGTTCCTATTTAAGATTTAAAAGTTACCCCCATCCCACCTACACGGACGAAGAGAGAGGAACTAATTCTAGCACTAATGTACTTCCTCCATTGAATTATTAAATATTAAATCTGAACATTCTTTCGTAAACTGCTTATTTTTTGAGATATTTGAAAGTTTCAAGTTAATAATACACCCAGTATGTGTGCATATTTTTCTATTATTATATGGATATAATTCGAGCTTATTTATCGGTCATAATTTCACAGAAATGCATTCTTCGAAAAAGTCATCTTCAAAAGATTCTTGTGAAGTATTGCGTTTAAATGATTCATATTTATATATATATTTTTTTTTGCAAACATTTACATGATTTGTGTAAAACTGTGCTGCAATTTATTGCGATGATATGTCGATTCTGATTCTATATTTCGAAAGCATTAATTATACTTAATTGACAATATATATTGGTCGAACTCCCACTATAAATATTTTACCATCCGTAATTTCGGGTGAATAATAATTCATTTTACAAAATCGTATAGAGTGCGAAGTTGTTACTCAAACGAATTGTTACGCCAGAATAATCTCCACGACAGCTAAGTGTTATCAGATATCTCTACTTGACGCAAATGCGCTATTAATAAACTGCTCTGACTGCTCTTCACTCGTACATGTTACAATTCGACTTAAATATAGAAACATGGCATGTTGCAAGACAAGAAAGAAAATGTATGGGAAGTTCTTATTACAGTTGATCAACGCAGTTTAGTTCTTATCGTATCGTATCTATTCAATTCTCTCTCGCTAATGTCAAAGTAAACTTGCATTCATTTCTAACTTCCACGGAGTTCATATATAAATCGATTATTAAATACATTGTATAATACATCAAAATAAACAGTCAGTTGTTTTGACCTTTTACAAAATAAATTTAAAGCATTCCTGATATATGATTCACCTTTTCTACAATGGAATTCCCTTGTTTTAAACATAAAACTACAAAGTCAGGAGTCATCTTTCGTTACCGCAAAACAAACGCTGTACACTGAAAATAACAGTCACAAAACGGGATTGAGATTCAATGCCACAACAGAAAAAGAGATAGACGATTCAATGTTTGTGTTTCATTGCAAGGGGAAATACCTGGAACGAAGCAGACGAACTAGAAAAGGGTCGAAATGAAAGTAGCCTAACAAAACGACGTGTGTAAGCGAAGCGAAAAGCACCTTTTACATTGCTAATTACTACGGCAACGTTTATTGTTGGATATACCGCTTGTGGAAACAGGACGAAATATTTTCCGATATGCAGATATATCCGACACACGGTTATGGGGTGCGGGTAACAGATTCTATATGGTTGCGATTTCGGGAAGAGATAATATTCGATAGCATCCTATTCTGGGCCGCTATTGAGGTCGTATAAGTTGCGTAATGAATTGATTTATGTTGCTCGTTCATGGTTAGGATAGTAACAAGGGTAAATTACTTTAGGTGAACTAGTTTAATTTAAAGGATACGAATGGATATAATTAAATAATTTATATATAACTTCTATCAAAATGAGTTTTAGTGTTAAAACACGTTCTTAATAAAGATTTACGTCTAGTAAAGAATTACTTAATAAAATATTAAACATCATAATAAAGAGGTAGACACGGGCTCATGCGTTGTTTAGACACACAATGCAACTGTAAAAACTATCCGGTATACCTATCTAATAAAATTATAGTCTAAACTAATCTGAATTGTAATCTAAAAAAATAAAAAGGGTATTTGTTTATATCCATGAGAATAACAATAAAGTGTCCTCAAAGACGAGAATTGTCGCCGCTACTATGGAGCTTAGTAGTGGATAATCTCATCAGGACATTAAATGACCAGGGAATATGGATGCAGGGGTTTACCGATGACATTGTCATTGTATCCTAAGGGAAATTCCCGAGGACAGCGGCGACCATCACGCGAAATGCTCTGCGAATTGTGGAGAGATGGTGCTTTGATGAGAGATTAACTGTCAATCCACAAAAAACAACTGGGTAGCTTTTACCAACATGAGAAAACTAAATGATCTGGGTAGCGTAAGGCTGTTCGGATAACACTTATAACTAACCAATGAAGTGAAGTATCTGGGCGTTACACTTGATGCGAAACTGAATTGGAGCAGGCACCTTGTCAAAGCTAGCGGCCAGGGCGACGCAGCTTTTCTGGAGATGCAGAAGAGCTGTTATTAAGACCTGGGGACTATAACCAAGTTTGCTACACTGTAGTAGTGAGACCAACGATTACCTATGGGACAGTTGTCTAGTGGAGGAGGACGGAGCTGACATCGTCGGTGGGTCTCCTCAAAACAGGCTCTGTTGGTTATCACTGGAGCTTATTAACAGTACGGGAACTGCCTCATGGAAGCCATCGTGGATCTCCGTCCGTTGGAAGTATTTGTGAAAGCAGCTGCGATCCTGAGGCTGAAGGCCAATGGCGTATGGTATCTTGATAAAGTTGTAGGGGAGCATACATATACCACAGGAACTATATTAGGAGCGCCAATATTGCAAATGCTGGCGGCCAGTATGGCACCTGAGATTATGTTTACAGCTAAGCTGAACAAATCTATACCGATCAGGGAACAGGCAAAAGTCGCTCGAACGATTGTGGTGCCGGCATCTGGTACATGGATGGATGACAATCCAATCGGACACAGATGCGGAATTAATCGTAAAAGGATTGAAATGTTAATAAGCATTTCTATTTCTATCATTTAGAAACATAATAATAATTTCAAATTAAAAACCGCGTAAGAACAAAATTTGGACAATCCGGGCAATATCACATGACCAAATGGATGTTATATAAGCTTAAGCGCACAGCAAAAGAAGAGAGAGAGAGATCTGTCTGGCGATTTAAACGCTAATAAAAATATGAACCCTTAATATTTTTCGAATATATACAATACGAAATTACTACAGTTACGGGAAAAAATTATTATTCAATAAATAATACAATTTTTCGAAGTTTATAAATTAATTAATTTACCAATCGATTTGAACAATTTACTTTAAATAAAATTATATTATTTAATTAATTTTTTAAATTATTATTTAAATACAGAAAAGTTGTGTACCAAAAGAAATTTGTAGCAAATCAATCAAAATCCCTCATATGAAAAGTTTCATGCCTCTTCTACATCATCCAGTCCTTTCATGTCTGATCAATTTGCAGGTATGGGCCATTCCAAATAAGATAGGATCTTTGGGAAAAGTAGGGCTTAAAATAAAAGCTTGTGTTTGCTTCAAAGAGAGAACGAATTTACGCAGGCAAAATCAAGTTTATTTTGTTCCTTCTAATTTTCTTTTACTGTCAGTTACTGTCAGTACTGCTGAGTACCCACCGATTTGCTTCTTCTATTAATTGCTTACTGCGCTACTAATTACTAAGAGTCATTAAAAATAGTTCTGTGTTTGACATTATCAAAGGAATAGAGTTTTACATTCTCCTTTAAGAAAACGAAGTTACCAAGTTCCCAACTTATATACAACAACTTACCATATACAATAGTAGTTTTTTATTTCAATCCACGAAAATGGGAGATTATAATGAATATATGAATAGTGAGGTGTTCATCGCATGGATACGAAATACCGGTTGTCCCAATAGTGCTGTGTCAGTCGATATCTCAATACTGATTCGATCTCGATATCTCAAATATTGTTTAATTCTTAAAGGGGCATAGCCTAAAAATATTTTCATTTATACAGGTTGTCTCAGAATAGCAGTACTGAACATAATTTAATTTTTTCAAACGAAACATCCCATTTTTAGAGACTGCTATAAAAACGGCATGCTTCTCATATATCATTGTCTATACCCAACCGTAATAGTTTTTGAAATATTTAACATTTCCTATAATAAATGTTATGTGCAGGTACTATTTTGCTAAGTCGTGTTTTACGTACGTTTGGTACCAGAAACGAAATTTTTACTATGTGAATAGTTTATACTTGCGATAACCTTATTTTTACTTAAGCATATCATATAACGTGTGTTCATTTGAAAAGTTATCTAGGTAACTTTGAAATTTTGATAGAATAAGACGCATATATATTAGTATGTGTTTGTTGTTCCGTAAACGTAAATCCAAATGACATTTGATAATGTCAATCACATTTGTTATTTATTTGTATGTATGAAACTGTCAAAATATACGACTTCGTAGGTTAAGTAGTAAATTTTAATTTACGACATACTTCAAAATGTCCTCAGTAAATCACATGCTACTAGATTGACTTTTCAAACGAACATCCGTTACCTATCTGCAATAGATTTCGAGATTGTTTCGTTTATAAAATCGCTTTACAAAAAGCTGTCCACTTCAAAGCAATAAATTCTTAAAACTAAGACGGCTATGGAAAACAAATAACACGCCTCAAAATTCTAAACTGTCAAATTGCTTAATGCAGTATTTGCTCTATAAGTCAATTAGGTGTGTGTTTCCTTATGCTTTAAAAATGAATTTTTCACTTAGGACTTATTAATATGGTTTATGCTTGCAAGTCGCATTTACGTGCAAAGGTTTCCGAACGCTGAGCGGCATCGTAATATTAATACATTTGCTAGACTAAAAGAACGTTTTCAAAGAACAGGGAGCAACGGAACCAACGGATTACTACGGATTACTAACATTTAATTTAATTTATATTTATGGGTAGAAGTTATTAAAATTGAACATTTCTTTAACGCGTCTTTAGTGTCACTAATAATACTAGGTAACGGATTCCTCTTTATTTCTACATACGGACCTTCGACAATTAAATTTTTAACTCTTTGGAAATAGTCGATTTTGTCCATAAGGGAAAGTTAGCAAACTTTCCCTTTATCGGCTTTTAGGTAAATCAGTCCTTAGATCTGATAGTTTTAATGGTATTTCATTCTTTGTTAACTGATTTCTATTTGTGCTTATGTAAACTCTTATCAATTTTGGTTTTACAAGCTTTTCGAATGAAGTTTTTTGGTCATTGTTCAAAATGCGAAGTTTCAATACTTGCAATAACTTGCTCTATAGGAATCTGACGGCTTGGCAAACAGTATTTTAAATCTTTGTTTAATAACTCTATTTCTACACGACTAAAATTCTCAGATGATTGATTGACAACTAGTGTTTCCTTTAAAGGAATTGCATGAATATCCTTTTTTATGAACATAACTTTCTGTTATTTAATTTTAGACATTAATTTTTCAATTTATGAGCTCTAATTTCCGCTACCTTCCTTTAAAAAAGATCCAGAAAGTTTGTCAGCTGAAAATTCCTTAGAATTTGTTCAATGAATTAAAAATTGTAAACTGGGAGACGGAGATATTTTAGTTTCATTCTATGTAACATCATTGTTTCCTTTAGTATCTATTCCAGAAACTTTAAAATATTTAGAGAAATTCCTTTATAAAAATAACATTGAACCTTCAAAAGTCAAGGAATACATGCGATTGAGAGAACTCTTTGCATGGCGCAAAATTGTTTCCAAGTTGGAGAAAAATTTTAAAAATAGAAACAAGGCACAGGTATGGGTAAGAGCTATCTTTTTTCATAGCGAATTTATTTATGAGTCAATTTAAAGTATAATTTAATAATAACGCTAAATATTTTCCAAAAGTTTGGATCAGGTACGTAGATGACATTTTTGCGATTTTTTATACACGTAAACGTGAATTGGACATCTTCGTTAAACAGCTAAATTTGAAATTTCCGAGCATTAAATTTACGGTGGAAAAGGAAAATAATGTTGGATACCATTTTTAGATGCATTAATAATTAGAAATAAGGATAAAATAGAAATAGATATTTTCCGGAAAGAAACCAATGTTAATAGATTTATCATCGCCGATTCAAATCATAGTTTACAACAAAATATAGCTTCTTTTAATTTCTTTAATCGGTTACTAAACTTTCCGTTAACAAAAGAGAGATACGAAAAAGAACTAGATTTCATTAAAAAAATCTCGAGGTATAATGGCAGAAATAATTAATAAATTAATTAGACAATAGTATATTAAATTACAAGTTGCGTAAGACATGATTTTAGTGCACGCGTTCGAGTTTAGAAAACGAGCCGCAAGGCGAGTTTTCTAAAGAACAAGTGCACTAAAATGTCTTATGAAACGTGTATTTTATACTATTTTTTCTATTTCGGACATTAAAAGTTCAAAAAGACTTAAAATAAGAGGCATATTTTGTACGAAAATTGTAGAAATTTTCTTTTTTTGAAGTTGGTAGCATTGATGTTTAACTAGAGCATTTTAAATATTTGAAAATCGGCGGTGTTATATGTCATTTTATGTTTAAAATTTAGATTGATTTATGCAGTAAATTATTAACGAAATGGATGAAGCAAATAATTGCACGCCCCCAGAGATTCGCAAAATAGCAGAAGATAATTTACAAAATCTTTTGCCAACAAAGTCTCGACATATTTATCAAAAGCAATACGAGCACTTTTTAACTTGGTGTAAAGAAAATAATATCGCGAATATTACTAAAAATGTAATTATTGCTTATTTTGATAAGGAAAGCAAGATAAAAAAGGCATCGACCTTGTGGTCCACATATTCGATGTTACGATGTTGTTTAAATATTTATAAAAATATAGATATCTCAAAATTTTCTAGGCTTCTTGCATATTTAAAAAGATTATCTGAAGGCTACGAGCCTAAGAAATCCAAGATTTTAGAAATAGATCATATTAACTGTTTTATAATAGAAGCCGATGATAAAGCATATTTAGCAATGAAAGTAAGTAATACAAACATCCTTGTAATAGTATTTTATTAATGTTCTACATTATTCTGTTATAATAGTCATATTAATATTGATAGGTTATCCTTATAATGGGTTATAATGGAGCTTGTCGTCGTGAAGAAATCATGAACATGATTTTAGATGATATACAGTTTAAAAATTATGTCATAATGGTTAGAGTGCCAAAAACTAAAACTTATATTCCAAGACAATTTATTATAACAGAAAAATTATGGATTGATTTGGTTAAAAAATATTATTCACTTCGTCCCACTCATGTTACACATAAACGCTTCTTCCTGCAATATAGAAATGGTTCTTGCGTGAATAATCCAATTGGCATTAATACTATAGGAAAAGTACCAAAAGTTATTGCTACTTACTTAAATTTGCCTAATCCTGAGCTCTTCACTGGACATTGCTTTAGGCGTTCAAGTGTGACACACTTGGCTAATAGTGGAGGTGACTTAATAACAATTAAGCGCCATGAAGGATGGAAATCTTCAGCAGTGGCTGAAGGTTACATTGATAATTCCGCCATGAAAAAAGTTGTTGTTGCTCGAATACTGTCTAGTGCACCTAATACATCCACTAAATTATTCAGAATCCATCGACTTCTGATGCAATAGGCAGTGATGCGTCAATCAATGTGAATCAACAGGAATTCAAACAAAACATAGTGTGTTCCCAGAATCTGCCTGGAATCTCCATTAATGCACATGAATCTTCTAGTGTTACAGTAAACGTTTATAACAGTTGCACTATTCAAAATGGGAAGTAAATGTCAATAGTAGCATTAGATCTTCCAACTCTGTTTAACAATTTATATTGTTAATTAGTATAAATAAAATGTTAGCAAGTGTTTTTTATTCTTTGTACCTATACAACTTTTACTACACATGCTTGTTATACACATTTATATTTGACATTTACATATGATTTAGTTCCATTTCTTTTTTTGTGACCAACCTCTAAAAACAAAATTTTGCTTGCGAAAAAGTAATACTTTATGCAACCCAAACGGGTGTCGAAAAGTGCACTTTATAGCACCGAAATAGAAAAACGAATTTAAAAAAGACAATCCACGAATCCACATGTTTAATACTTTAACATAGTCATGAAAATAAGTACCTGTGTTTACCATACCACCTAATTACGAAAAACATTAATAGAGTTGTTAAAGAACGATATTTTCAAGTTGCTTTTGGTCTGAAATCAAAATCAAAAGTCTTCTAGGTAATACCAAAGATGAAGTAAATTTGCCCGTTTCAAAGAACATATCAGAAAAATATAGCATCGCGAACCATGTATTGAATACTGATCATAACATCACCGTAGAAGAGTCATTTATGAGCATTCATATTGTTAAAAACAAAATTAATCCATTCAACACGGACAACAGTCCAGTCTCATGTACTTGTCTCTTTTCATTCTTAGAAAAGAGGTAAAAAAAGTTGGCGGTGAGAATAAACACATGTGTACCGTTTCTGAAGAAGGGAGGATTACGCAATTTTAGTTTTGTTTGTGTTCTATATTTATTGTATTATACATGGACGCTTTGTAAAGTTGTGCGTAATTCTTTGTATTAGTTTTACTGTGCCCCATGTTCTACACTTTGATTAGTGGTTTTGCCTATTGATGATAACAACTTGGTTGTCGAAACGCGTATTTAGGATACTATTATTAATTATGGTAACGGGTTTTATACTTTTTTTGAGTAGTATACGATTGTTATATTTTACAGAACTTTTCGATAAAATATAATAAAATTTTCAGCAGAAGTCATGGTATTTTACTATTACCAACCTTACGAGAAAACCTTCGTACATATATACAACAACTCACATCTCACGTCTCTCCCAATAGATTAGGACGATATAGAGATGCGACTATATGTGTACACCTTTTTATCTTACGTATAAATAATATATTATAAACAGCAAAGGATTTGTTTTTGTATGCATTACAAAGTAAACTTGGACTTTCACGTATAAATCCCTTCGTTAATCGCAAATTATGGTAGACAGACACATCACATACGAGCACTAAAATGTAGAATTTCATGGGCAATGAAATAGAAGAGGGTCGTCTAACTTTTTAGGGTGGAAAGAATGTTAGTGACGTAGCCCGTAAGGTATGAGAATAGCGCTGAACATATAGCCGTAGCGTGACTTTTCGCCACTTGACACTTATTAATAAAAGAGCAAAAGGAAAAAAATACCTACAGAAATGTCATGTTTCACCGAAAAGTATGTCGAATTTCGGAGACATTTTGCGGAAAAAATGTCCGGTGTCGCTAATATCTATATACTAGACTAAAGAACAAAACGACGTATTTCAAAGAAACTACGAATATCGTTCTTGAAATAGTAATACCGTTCGATAAATTAAGAATAAATCATGGTTAGCCAGCATTAATAATAGTCGTTTATCGCATGACCAATAGACAGAAAACTTGCGCAGTTTATTGATAAGTTATTTAAACAGTCTAACAAATCTTATAATGCCAAACAAATACAAAGTGTTCGCCGAGAAGATATACTTTGTTTGATCATAAGTTTTGGTAAAATGAAAGATAATTGATTTAATATTGACAAATGATTTATTAAATGTTAGTAATTATGCATGGAATACAACGTCAGATAAATATCCACCTCTCTTAGCTTCACAAATGAGGGCTCTTTTGAGCACATTTTTCATTACATTTTGACACATTTCAACTGGTATTTCATTAACTTCATCACGAATATTTTGTTTGATTTGGTTAGGGGTTTCTGGTTTGTTTGCATAAACCTTGCTCTTCAGATATCCCAATAAAAAAAGTCCGGGGAAGTTAAATCCGGCGATCGATGAAGCCATTCAACATCACCACTTTTTGAGATAACTTGTTGTGCAAAGAGGTCTCGCAATAATTCCATAGTGATTCTGGCTGTATGCGATATGGCATCGTCTTCCTGGAACCAGATGTTAATTAAGCTCAAAGTATGCAGTTCTGGTGTCAAAAAGTTTTCAATCATGTCACGATATCATTCGCCAGTGACAGTTACCGTTAAGCCGTTTTTATTTTAAAATAAGTAAGATCCAATGATTCCTCTTGACCAAATTGTACAGCAGACTGTTACTTTTAATAGATGTAAACGTGACTCATAAATAATTTGTGGGTTTTCCACTGTCCAGAATCGACTGTTCTGTTTATTAACATATCCATTCAAATGAAAATGCGCCTGATCACTAATTATGAGTTTTTCATGAAAATCAGATTTGCAAAGGTGACCTGTAACATCCTATTGGCATATGTAAGGCGGCGTAAATGATCTTGTGGAAGAAGATGTGTTAATTTAATCTTAAATTAAAACAATCTCAAATCTTTGTACATAATTATAGCCGAAGTTGTTCTTCGTAAACCAAGTTTCTGAGCACGGTGTCGAATTGAGGTTGATGGATTGTGTTCGGTCCATATAGATTTAATTTGTATTTCCATTTTATTTGCCTATAATCAAATAGATTTAGTTGCATTTATTTTACGTACTAAATGATAGGTTTTAATTTTATACTATTTGTAAATGTTAAGTGTATACAAAGGTCTTAAAACTCTTTAATCAATACAGGTATAACCTTCTTGTAAATTTGTTCATTTGCAGGATGTAAACCTATATAATAGCATAAGTTTCTTTGGTAAATTTCATTTATTGTGTTTATTATATTGAATGTTACAATGTATTCATATTTTTACGATAAAGTTTAGAGATTACGGTTTAATTGCATTTTTCCTGTATTCTTCGAATACTGTTTTTTATCTCTAGCCCATTTCCTGTTCATTGTAATTTACGTACTCGGTATATTGCCATTAAATACCTGTAACAATTGTATTGTTTGTATTTAATATTTACTTTATTTGCCAGTATTACAATTAAGAGTTCATGTGCAAATTGTTTAATTTAATCCATTTATGAAGTTGGTAAACTACATCATATAACTTTGCTTGAATAAGGGTGAAATATTTGTATCGCAATTTCATTATAATTATTTAGTTGTTTTCTCCCTCCCTTATAACTGGCGGGGACATGTTTTCATTGTAAAAATAAGTAAAAACTATAATCATTTCCAACCCAGATCTCAGCGATCGCACTTCAAGAATATAATGTATTAGCCAGTTTCTCGGTCTTTACTATTAAGGCCATATTTATACATTTGTATTAAAGTTCAATGGAACTCCAAGATTCAATTTATTAATAATTATCTTGTAAATATATTAGTGCTAATTCAAACTAGTGTATTATACAAAACATATATTTCGGTCAAACATATTCCGAAAATTCCTTCAAACCAGGAGGAATAACAGATTGTTTTGAACACTTTCTTACACAGCAGAAATGTTCTCAGGCAATTTTACAGTACCTTGTGGTCCATGCTTGGGCCTATCAGTTACAGACCCTCTTTCTTCGAAATCATTCACTACACGATAAATAGTGCATTTTGTTGGTACGTTATTTGTCCCAGAAAGTACTACGTAACTTTCTCATCGTTACAGAAATCGATGATTGATTTGAATAAGATGTTTTAACAATTTAAATACACGTTGGTTTATCCAATATGTATTCATAATAAACTTGACACATCTTTACTCCACGATTGCCAAATATGAACTGTGAAAACGAATATTTACCAAAATAGCGGCATAACAAAATAGTATACCTTCCCAGGGGACACCTGTTGCAAGGATTGTTGTTTTATTTATTTATTTCATATAGGAAGTGAAATCGAAATCCAAATACATATTAGTGTATAAATCACTTTTATTCCAAAAAAAGTCATAAAACTAATTTATACACCAATATCTAAATTTTTTAACCAGTCGAGAGCTATAGGAGCTGCCTTGAAGTTCATAGATGCCAACTGGGTAATTTTTTCTGGGGCAGGCGTTTACTATATGGGCCATAGTTTGTTCCATATTTATACAACATTGAGTTGCACCTACCGTGGTCTGTGCAGATCCTATTTAAATGAAGCCATTGCCAGCGCGGGAGGGATACGCCCGGCAGAGATTATGAAGTATTAGAAATTCAGCGTTTTGTTCGAGAAGGGCTATCTAGCAGTCATTCAGATTAACTAAATGTTGAACTTTGTTACGTGTTCGTAAACACTCATTTATTTATCGCAAATTAGCGTCTTCCTTTATTTCATTTCGTTGTATTATTGTGAACCTACCTGTATGTTTAGATATCTGCAAAATGATTGCGTACTAGTTTATTTTTTTTGTTGCTTTTCCCCACTCTGTTTGCAATCGCGAAGATTAGATCGAGCAGAGTTTAAGACCGACACCGCTATGGAGAAGTCGTTATCTCGCTTTCGTTCAACACGTGCTTACTAATTAGTAGGACTTAATTAGTCTCTTTATGTAGAGTTCGTTCGTAGCCTCCTGTCTTCAGGGATTTTTTTTAGTAACACATATTTTAATTGAAAGTATCAATTAACCGTACTGGGATTTGTTGTTGAACGAGAAGCGAAACGTTTCTCTCTAACTAGAAATAGTAATGTTATAAAAAAACCATTAAGATTTATTCTGGTACGTAATCTTGTAATTCATTTATTTCTTTTAATTTTTACGCGTTTGTTTTCTTTCTGTATCTCTATAACATATGTTTTTTTGGCTTGTGCGATCGTCGTACTTCCGGTCGTTGTAATATCCACGCTGCTATTCCCTACCGTAGGAGTTTTCACCGTGACCTGCTACCAAGAACATTGTGACAGGGCAATCAAAGTTACTTCTTACCCTACGTTAAGCTAAGATTTTCTATTTTCACCTCAGTTAATTTAAGTTCTTTTTTGTTACACGAGTAATTTACACGATCAAAATCATAATTTAGTCAGTAAATTATATTCAATTTAGTTCTACGTGTTAAAATATTAAGATAGTTTTCTATATACGGGGTTGGGCAGAAGTAACGCATCAGTCTAATAATTCCGTAAATATAAACTTTAGAACAAAATGTTGTCAACGAAAGTTTTTTGACAAGTTATTTTGTATTGGCTTCAATCATTTGCGTTTTTTTTCATGATGATTACATATGACAGCAAAAAAAAAATTTTTTTTTAATGGAAATAATATTTTCTTTTAGAAAATTCGGAATCTTTATTAATTTCTGAATATGAATATGTATTTTTTTCATGGAGTTAGATAATAAAAATATTGAGAAAATAATAAAATTTAATAAACGCACATTTGGATTAGTGCAGTGGTTTGTAGATTGCTTTGGAAATTGTAGATTTTTTGACTGTCATTGAATTATTGACGTTTCATAATAAAATAGTTTCCATCGTAAAACTTGCTTTTTTTAATACGTGTTTTGTGTAAAAATGGTCAAATTAACTACTAAAGAAAGAATAGAAATTCTTATGATGGTCGGATATGGTGACAGGCAACGTTCACATCACGAAGTTTGCACTTTATTCAATAATGTTTATTTGGATCGCGATCCTATAGCTCAATCAACAGTTTCGAGATTGGTTACTAAATTTAGAGAAACGGGCGATGTTAGAGATATACGTAAAGCTGGCCAACCAAAAGAAATCACTAATGAAGACCGATCTCTTCATGTTTTACTTGCTGTAACGGAAAATCCCACTACGTCAACCACTCAACTAGGATTAGAAAATGATATGAGTAGCAGATCTATTAGACGAATATTAAAAGGGAACAAATACAAGCCCTATAAGATATACTTACTGCACGAACTTAACGAAGATGACCCGGACAGAAGATTACAGTTTTGTGAAACAATAATGAAATTGTCCAATAACGATCCAAATTTTTTAAACAGCATCGTATTTTCTGACGAAGCTACATTTTGTCTAAATGGATTTGTAAATAGGCATATCTGCCGTTATTGGGTGACTGAGAATCCACATTGGATGCGAGAAAATCATACACAGCATCGCCACAAACTTAATGTGTGGGCTGGCATTGTTGGGCAACGAATCATAGGTCCGTACTTCTTGGAACACAACCTAAATGGTGATGGTTACTTACATTTATTGCGTAACCATATTGTACCACATCTGTTGATTTTATTTCCTAACGACAATCAACCAAACATGCCAAACCGTAATCTATGGTTTCAACAAGATGGAGCACCACCACATTATGCTATTAATGTTCGACAGTATTTAGACACAATTTTTTCCGGTCGTTGAATTGGACGTCGGGGTTTTATTGATTGGCCCGCTAGGTCTCCCGATTTAAATCCATTGGATTTCTTTCTTTGGGGACACTTGAAGTCGCAAGTATACAAGGAGAAACATAGAAACCTAGAGGATTTTAGAGCAAAAATTACTCGTGAGATACACGCCATACCACCTAATAGTTTACAAAATACAATTCGTCATTTTTGGGAACGTTTAGGATACTGTCAGGTCGTAGAAGGACGTCACTTTGAGCATTTAATTTAATTTTGTAGTTTGTTTAATTTTATTTTTTTCTCAATATTTTTATTATCTAACCCCATGAAAATAGTACGCATTCATATTCCGAACTTAATAAAGATTCCGAATTGTCTAAAAAATAATATTATTTCCATTTAAAAAAAAAAAAAAATTTTTTGGCTGTCATATGTAATCATCATGAAGAAAAAACAAATGATTGAAGCCAATACAAAATAACTTGTCAAAAAACTTTTATTAACAACATTTTGTTCTAAAGTTTATATTTACGGAATTATTCGACTGATGCGTTACTTTTGCCCAACCCCGTATATATTCTCTTTTTTTCTCTATTTTAGTAGCTACGTAACTCTTAGCCTCATATCAATTTTATTTAATTAATTTAAGAGAATCCCTGATTAGTTTTCTTTTTTGTTTTGCTATATTTTAAACGATAAAATCTATTTCAAGAGCACAACGTACTGTTTCTCTTTCATAAGAAAAAAACGCTTTGGTTTTAAATGTGTATAGATCTTTCTGTTGAAGATTTTTCCTTGGTTGTTTTGCGCAAAATAGAAATCGTGTATACAAATTTGTGTTTCTTATAGCTACACGCTAAATATAAAATTTAGTTTTCTAGTTTTTTCAATTTGTTATAAAATTTAAAATATACACCTTCTCGACGATTTGTCAATTAATTAACTATAATCATTCACTTTTTTTCTTAATATTATAAAACCGCCAACATTAATTTAATTTATCTTAATATTCAACTTTGTAAATTTTTACTTAGTTTATTTTTAGTATATATAACGAGAACCTCCAGACATATACCAGGTTTTCCCAATAGATCTGTATTTTCATTTAGTACATAGTAGATTCGCATTCCTTTTTTTGTATGATGTGCATAATTAATTATTAACATATTACCGCTTGGTAGTGTTTATTTTATTCAATTTTGTTTACTTAATTAAATAAAGCGTATACTAGTTGAATCTGAAAACTCTCTTTTCTTTTGATTTCGTTTCAGACGGCTTGGTTGCGTCATTTACCGGCTGCGTAACTTGCCTGATTTTGTGATCTTTTTTAGAATTTGCGGCGTCTAGCGGTACCAAATTCGGTGGAATCCCTTTACCACCTTTTTTTTGCTTTTCAGTACCTCTGCTTCTCCAACCCCTGAGCTGGGACTCTCTTTGTAGCCGAGTGGCCAGCTAGACGTTGGCAGGGGCGGGTAAGTGAGGCAATCCACGCCGCCCAAAACTTGTTTTTTTTTCTCTTCTTTTTTTTATTATTTCATTATGGTTGCGGTATTACCACCGTAGCAACTTCCTTATCCAGACAAATCGGTATCCTAGATTTCAGCCGAGTCCTGAAGACGCTCTCCAAATCATCGCGTATGGATCAATGTTGGAAATTTTAGCTCATTCATTCTGTGCTGTAGCGAGACGTCTGATATCTGGCGCGGTAATATTAGAAGGAATCGGTAACCAGAGACTAAGAGTGGATCTAGCAGTACCGGTGACTATCCTCATTGTTTCTTTAAGTTGATATCTACTAGCTTGGTGTGAGAGTTTCGGTACTAGACAACAGCACAATATTCAACAGGAGAGTAAGCCAGTGCAATGGTTGCAGTTCACAAGGCCCATTCGCTCCTCACGAATTGCTGGTAAGTTTTTATAGTATGTTATTTCGAGGGTTCACATTTTGACTAGTTTTATAGAGATGCTTCTTGAACGTCAGAGACCGGTTTAACATTACCCCCAGATATTTAGGGTGGGGATTATGGTTGGGTTCCGACTTCCATCAAATTCAACATTCAGCTCTCTGTTAACTTCTAAGTTACACAAACGAAAGGTACATGATTCGGATTTTGAAGGATTTGGTTTAGGTCTAGAGGCTGTGAAGCAATTGTTATTTAAAGACTAAAGAACAGTCCGTTAACATGAGCCATAAGTTCCATCGACACACTACTCTACGAGGTATGCTTTTTAAGCAAGTACCATTGCGATAGTAAAAAAAATCATCACCAGACAATTTTTAACAACAATATTTTTACATGAAAACCTGCCTTAATTTAGGACCTTAATTTAGATTTCAATATATTTACACTTATATTAAGGTACTTATATATGAGGACTGGCTTATATATCACGTCCTCATAGAAATCTGATACTTGCTAACCACTGTTGTACGGCCATTTCTACTTGCGCTACCAAGACCCTTTTTAAGGACAAGAATAAACGGTAATTACTGGACGTTAAGTCAGGGCTATACAGAGGGTGATCAAGATATTTCTAACCATATGCACGATGAGATCTTTGATTCGATAAGCCACGTAGGACGAATGACAAACGATCAAAACGATCTCTTTACTGAGCATGCTACGCCTTTTGTTTTGAATTACACAACTCAATTTATTTAAGGTCTTACAATATGTTCGAGGATTGACTGTGTCACTCCGAGGAAATAAATCAACCATCAACACCTCCGCCTATTTCAAGTGCGCATAGTTTTTCGAGCCGAAGTTATTTGCTTGAACTTTACTTTCTTGGGTGATTTGAGTATCTCCATTTCATGGACTGTTGTTTGATGCCGGTACAATTACCAGTGGCGGATCATTGTAGCGGAAGAGTGAAAAGGATGTGGAAAAATTTTGTTTACATTTTTAATCATTAATGTAATAAGTGCTTTGGAAAAAGCCTTTGTTCTAAGTCTGGCTTCGGCAAATGTCTCACTCGATCTTGTTTCAATATTTTGCACCATGATTTAAACAGCAGGGAAAAAATTCAGAGCGTTAAAGCTATATTAACTAACTTAAAGCTAACATGTCGAATATCTCTGAAATTAAGGTAAAATTGTGTTTCTGTAGCAATTCTTTATAGTCCATACGCCAGACAGGATAATTAAAAGACATTTTGTAAATTTGAAAATTCTGGTAGATATAATAATATCAAATGATCGACGTATATTCGAATTTAGGGCGAACCAGTATAAAACAGAGCGCTTGAAGCGAAGTTACAAATATATAGAATGTGGTTAGAAAACTACAAGCGTTAATAGAACAAAACACCCAGATGCTTAATTTGTAATTGTCGTGGAATATTTGAATAATCAAGTTAATAAGAATATATCAACGGATTCCTCTTTATATCGTATGTGAAGATTGCACAATTATTTATACCGATTTTTATCATGCTATTGTTACACCGGCATAGGCAAGGACGCGACAGTTAAGCAACGACAGAAAATAATTAATCCAATCCAAAAAAATTAGTGAATAAAATTTAAAAAACTATATATATATACAAAGAATTCAAATAAATTTTACCTCAAAGTAGCCCTTGGAAATTATGATTATGTCTTAGCTTGTTACTAATTTTAATAGGAATTTTGTTGGTTATGAGATGAGATATTTGATTGAAATGACAAATGTCAAAATAATAAAACGAACATTTTTAAGTGAATGAAATATGTTTATTTCCAACAAACAAGCAAAATTTTATAAAAATTGTTCAAAGTGTCCACCACCTTGTTCGAAACATTTCTCACATCTTCTTCTAATGGAGGAAAAAGTGTTTTGTAGTATCGCATTATCAATTCCATTAATTCTTTCAGCAATTCTGATTTGAAGGCCTGCAAGATCAGGTATCTGTACTTGATAAATTGAGTTCTTTAAGAATGGCCATAAAAAGAAATCACATGGGGTAATGTCACAAGATCTTGGTGGAAATTCATGTTCAGTGTTCAGTGTTTAAACTTATCAACCGATTTTGAAAAAATTGCTGCAGAATATTAATTGTTTCACCTGCTGTGTGTGCTCTAGCTCCGTCTTGTTGAAAGTAACCCTGTGTTATTTCTTCGTCGTCAAGCTGTTCGATAAATGGGATAATAATTTCTTGTCGATACCTTTCTCCTGTTAAGGTTCCGTTAAAAAAAATAGGGCCAATAATTCTCCTTCGACTAAATTCTAAATTCTTCTAAACAATCTTGAAGAGAATACTGCCATTGTCCGTCAATCTTACGTCCGTTTCGAAAATAAGATTCTAGCATGAATGATTTGTGTTGTATAGTAAAAACCATGTTAAATCAATTTTAAATTACAAAGCAATTTTTGTCAACTATGCATCTGTCTAATTGACAACTAATGCAAATTTAAATTATTAATAATCATACGTTTTTAAAGGAATGGCCTACTAGAGGCAAAGCTTATTTGAACGCTTTTTATATATACAGTATGGTCATAAAGTTTGGAACCAAGCTTATAACCGCATTATTTTACATTTTTGGGAAAAACGCTCGAACAGGTAAATTTCCTTTTTTAAAACGCCATCTTTTGACATACAATTTTTTTCTATGACGTCATTGGTTTTCGAGTGATGACGTTATCAACACTTTATTTAAATGGCAACCATATTATTTTTTTCTCGTTTTTGGTAGATCTTTATATCCACCAAATAGTGATATAAAACAATTGGTATGTTGCATCACAATTTTTTTTTAAAAAAGGTATAAATTTAGAAAAAAATACGAAAATTTTATTTTTATACAAAATTAAAATGAAATTAAAAAAAATACATCTGAACTTAAATTTATTGTAACAGTTAACGTAAATTTTCAAAATGGACCCCACCAACCAACTGACACTGTCCCAGCCAAGTGTAAATGCTTTGCGATCAATAGTAATCTGCGTTATTCGCTCCAGGTCAAAAGAAATTCGTCTTCCCAATCGGCCAATTACTTATTAAAAAATCTTATTTAACATTAAATAGTTTCACAAAAAAGGGCCAAAGAAGTTTAATTTATTTAAAAAATTGACACGATGTGGCAGACCATTTCTTAATTAAAATTATCGCCCAAAAATTGAAGATTTCAAAAACTAGTTAAGCTTACAAAATTTACTGAAATATGTAAGTAAGTTTTTTTCACACTTCTGTCTTATGTGAGGACTTAAATATTCTTCTTGAACAAACCGGATCGTCAAAACCACATGTACTCATGTTACTATGCAAAAAATTTACAAAAACAAAAACACGCACTTTTTTGCACTTTTTTTCTTTTTATACAATTTATGAACAAAAATTTTAGTTTGAAATTGTTTCTATGGCGACAACATTGTTGAATTATTTACTTCTATTTTTGACGTTAAATTTTTGAGATATTGCGTAAAAATTGTTCATTTTCGCTAATATAAAAAATGGCACATTTATCTGAGCGAGAAAGAATCGAAATTTTAATTATGGTTGGGTATGGGGACAGACAATGAACGCATGCAGAAGCATGCGAATTGTTTAACCATGAACACCCTGAAAGACCTCCAATTACCAGGTCTACGGTGACAAAACTAGTTGGAAAGTTTACCGAAACTGGATCCGTAAAAGATCGACCACGGCAAGGTAGACCTCAAGTAGGAGAAGATGTGAAATTAAATGTGCTTCTAGAAGCAGAAGAAAGTCATCATGTTTCCACCAGACAACTTGCGTTAGCCAAATAGGTGGCTCACTCATTTGTCGTCAACTTATTTAAAAAAGAACACTATCGTCCTTACAAAGTTCAACTTGTACAGGAATTACATGAGGATGACGAAGATCGTCGACTGCAGTTCTGTGAAGACGTAATGTTACGTTGTGACCAAAATCCAAATTTCTTGGAAAACATCGTCTTCTCAGATGAAGCTACGTTCTGCCTAGATGGATCTGTTCACCGCCATAATTGCAGATATTGGTCGCAGAACAATCCGCATTGGACTCAAGCGTGTCATACTCAGCGCAGAGGAAAAGTTAACGTATGGGTTGGAATGATTGGACGACGCATTTTAGGACCATATTTTTTTGAAGGAAATTTGACTGCTGTGCAATATTTAGAATTTTTAAGATTTGAACTGGTTCCAGCGCTCGCTGTTATTTTCCCAAATCACGAGGATGGTGATGTGCCCCATCCAAATATTTGGTTTCAACAAGATGGGGTGCCTCCCCATTATGGTGTAGAGGTTCGCCACTATCTTGACGAAATATTTCCCAATAAATGGATTGGACGGAGAGGCGCCATAGAATGACCACCTCGTTCTCCTGACCTGACTCCGTTAGACTTTTTTTTGTGGGGTTATTTGAAATCGAAAGTGTATTTTAACAAACCGAACAATTTAGAAGATTTAAAAGAACGAATTCGCTTAGAACTTACACAAATATCCACAGACATAATTGAGGCGAGTATACAAAGTGTTTACACTCGGCTGGGACAGTGTCAGTTGGTTGGTGGGGTCCATTTTGAAAATTTACGTTAACTGTTACAATAAATTTAAGTTCAGATGTATTTTTTTTAATTTAATTTTAATTTTGTACAAAAATAAAATTTTCGTATTTTTTTCTAAATTTATATCATTTTTTCCAAAAAATTGTGATGTAACATACCAATTGTTTTATATCACTATTTGGTGGATATAAAGATCTACCAAAAAACGAGAAAAAAATAATATGGTTGCCATTTAAAGAAAGTGTTGATAACGTCATCACTCGAAAACCAATGACGTCATAGAAAAAAATTGTATGTCAAAAGATGGCGTTTTAAAAAAGAAAATTTACCTGTCTGAGCGTTTTTCCTAAAAATGTAAAATAATGCGGTTGTAAGCTTGGTTCCAAACTTTATGACCACACTGTATATATATATATATATATATATATATATATATATATGGATAATTATTTCGTGACCTTTGTATGTTATGGTAGATTCAATTAGTTGGCGATTTAAGGTCTGGTTTTACTTAAAAATGTGTATATTTAAAACAATCTTACATGTTTCGGCATATGATGCCTTTCTCAAAGAATTTAAAATATAACTGACAGTATATTAATCTCATACTTATACATTTGTAGTTGTCATGGATAAAATAATTCAAAGATACATTCCAGTTTAATAATAATAACTCATGCCTTGCCATTCCCAGTTCTTGTTTTCTAACTATTTTTAGAATACTAAGGCATGATTTATTATTATTAAACTGGAATGTATCTTTGAATTACTTTATCCATGAAAACTACAAATGTATAAGTATGACATTAATATTCTGTCACTTATATTTTAAATTCTTTAAGAAAGGCTTCACATGCCGAAACATGTAAGATTGTTTTAAATATATACGTTTTGAAGTAAAACCAGACCTTAAATCGCCAACTAATTGAATTTGCTATAACATACTAAGGTCAAGAAATTATTATCTTATTATTATCTTCAACGAGTTCCGTATCATTACAGTATATATATATATATATATATATATATATATATATATATATATATATTGTAATGATACGGCACTCGTTATACCACAAATATGAAATAATACTTACTGTGATCCGGTCTAACTCAGTATTATATATTTTAGAGCAATTTCAAATATATTTTAAATTCTTTGAAAAAGGCATCATATGCCGACACATGTAAGATTGTTTTAAATATATACATTTTGAAATATAACCAGACCTTAAATCGTTAACTAATTGAATCTACTATATATATATATAGATAATTATTTCGTGACCTTTGTATGTTATGGTAAATTCAATTTGTTGGCGATTTAAGGTCTGGTTTTACTTCAAAATGTATATATTTAAAACAATCCTACATGTTTCGGCAAATGATGCCTTCTTCAAGGATAATAAAATATAAATGACAGTATATTAATGTCATACTTATACATTTGTAGTTGCTATGGATAAAATTATTCAAAGATACATTCCAATTTAATAATAATAAATCATGCCCTAGTATTCTAAAATAGATAGACAACAAAAACAGGGAAACGCAAGACATGAGTTATTATTATGTATGCACCCGTGAAGCGACTTAGGATTTTATGCTGTCGGCATTCGCCTTAAACGAGAAGGAAAACCACGAAAACCTACTCGGACAGCCAGACAGGGATTAAAATACGGAACTGTCAGCATGATAAGCAAATATATAGATATTTAAATAACATAAGATATATAATTATATAACAGCAACATAAATTATGATGGTAAATTGCAGATCGTTACATAATTAAGTTAAAAAAATTAAGCAGTATATACTATAACTTAATTATAAATATAAATTAACCTAGAATTTGTATACAAAATTTTACACTCGTCATTTCCTTGTGATACGTCGAATGAACTAATTGCAGTCTTTCTTAGTTCCTACCTTAGGTGTCCAATTGGTATGACAAAAAAAATTGCTAACCTCGTGTGGAGACAAAGCTAATACCTTGTACGTGATAATCTCTCAGGTAATATGCCTAACTTGACAACCTCCTTGATTAGCCCCTAAGTTATGGTATAGCTCTGGCTAAGTTCTCTAATAAATTCAAGAAAGAAAACCAATATAATGTACAGAAACAAAATAATGATGGAAACATTGCCTTTACACAACGACCATCGTGTATAACTCACTCACCTTATGCAAGTAAAATCGTATGAAACCAAAATGAAGTTTCCAGACCATGTGCTCGTGAAAATTAATCTTCTCTAATCCATTACATCAAACGGCAAAACAATTTCGTAGACCACTGTCCAATATTGTTTTACATTAACCAATATAACTAGAATCCGCTTAAGCGAGTACGACCATACTTTAACAAGTTTTATCAGTAAGATTCTTAACGACACATGAATCTGTTGAATTCTTACTTCACCAACACTGCACTTCACTGCGCGAGATAACGAATCAGCTCGTGTTCGCTCCATATATATGATAGTTGTATAGTTTGTGCAATAACTTAACTATAGATGGAACCCTCATCAACAAAAAGATACTAATGAATATCACTTAATTAACAAAGTATAAGGCTACTGTCATATGTAAGTAGAAGAAACAAGACAAAAATCTTTCTAAAACTACCGAAAGTCTAAATTAAATATAGCCAATAAAGGAAAATTACTAATGAACAAAACCCCATATTGGACCAGACTAATTACTCAAAGATGGTTCTGATATTCGGATACAATAAAGAAAATCCCAATTAAAGAAGTTACTACTTGATAATTCTCGACAATTAATAAGATCCAAATTATTAGAAATAAGATAATTACGAGAAAAATATAATTGTCCGCCATTTTGTTCGCATAAGATACAAACACATGTTCCAATCCACATGTACGTGCAAATCCCTAAGGCGTAGATGCTACTGCTGTCAGAATTCTATATTTTTACATGACTTAACCATCAAAAACAAAACAATTTAAAAGAGATTTATTTAAATTATTACCCAGACAATATTACAGACGAAACTAAGGTAATTATGAGACAATGTTTCAACCTATTCTCCGACTAGAATTAGATTTCAGGTAATCAACGCAAGAGTCATAACTTAAATTAGAAATACTAACCAAAACAAACAGAGAATGATATAGAAAATATCATTTGATATAGAAATATCATTTATAAATAAAATTTATAAAATGATATGCAATTAACCCTCTAATTAAACGGAATTGCACGATAATTAACTGAAAAAATAGCAATATAAATTATGTACTGTGGAATCCAACGTAAATGGAAGCTAACTAAAGGCAACTAGGATGTTAAAAGAATATATCTGAGTTGCAGTGATAAACAATTAACTGGCAGTAGTACGCATCACAAAAAATTTAACTATTACAGAAACAATGGAGCTGTAAATAACATACATTATTACAGATAGCAAAAACCAAAGAATACAATATATAATACAATCATCTCATCATCACCAAATTTCAAGCTGCTAGGGATTCTTGAGTTTCTAGAGAATCTCCATCTTGAAACCAGAGAAGTTTCATAAGCCTTATGGATTTCGAATTTAACCAGTCTGTGCACTCGAATAAATTCATTTTAAAAAGTTAATGAGACAGAATATTCATGAAATTATTTTAGTTTACTTAGTTAGAATTGTGTTATACCACGCAGGAACACTACGAGGCGAAGTAGAACATAGGATATTTCGGCACATGCTTATTATTAATGGAAAATATCGTCGTACAAAAAATAGAAACAGCAAAGTTAACATCAAGACACATCTTTAGATAGGACCAATCCACTTTTCGAAGTTTACTATATTAATTGCGAACTTTCTTTTAAATTTATTTTTGAATTGGCCACATGGCTAGGTAAACTACATAAAAATCTTCCCTCATAAAATAGTAAAGAATAAATCTTTTTGTCATACAACCAAACGGGGATAGAATACTCGTATTTCTAATAACCTTTGAAAAGTACTTCGTTTTTTAACCGAATAACTTTATGTACATATATTTACTCTCTAAGCCTTCTTATTGAAAATTATCATACATAACACCCTGATATAGGTACTTTTTATCCAATTCCATAAAATTCATATTATTCAACGAAAACGCCTGCTTTCTTAATACAGCGACATTTTGCTCTAAAAACAGAATGGGTTTGGATTTACTACGTTCTGAACCTGAAAGACATCAAATATTCCGGGTAATATTCGAGTTTGAAAATAAGAATTCACCATTTTCCCTCCATGAATATGTACGAAGGTCCGCAAAGTGGCATAAAACGAACATTTTAGAGAATTCCTCTTTCACGACGGGAAGACAACAAAATGTCGGATTTTTTATTTAAATTATTCTTGTTATGTCCAAACTGGACGCCTACGAGTTACTCGTTAATAAATTATCCTCGCTATTTACTTTTTAGAAGTATAAATTCGAAATTATTATCGCACTCCTACAAAACTAAAATTATATAAAATATTAAACAAAAGAAAAAGAAGCAATCGTCTGTCGAAGATAAAAATTACATGTAAAAATTATCGATTTTCTAATAGTGAGATGAACTAGTGACAATACAATTAAAGAAATGCAAAACCAAATATCAAAAGAAGCAAAAATATTTAGGCAGTATAGAGACATAACACAGAAAAATAAGTAATAAACCAATAACTATAAGAGAGGCCAATGTGGACCTCCCTCCGCTGGAACTATTTGTGAAAGCGGAGGCCAAGGCTACGGTCCTGAGGCTGAAGGCCAATGACGTATGGTGTCCTAATAAGGTTGTAGGGAACCATACAGATATCACAGGAACTATACTGGAAGAGCCGATATTTCAAATGCCTGCGGACAGTATGGCACCTAAGATTATATTTACAGCCAAAGTGAATATACGAGGGGGTATTGATATATAGTTAGCCTAGACCGATTCCGTGGATAAAAAAAATATTGCGGTACCATAGCAACGAAAAGTAACATAGTAGAAGTGTCAGTGTAAAGTATCACGTCAAAAAGTCAAACCAAAGTTGCGCAATAAAATTTCGAAATTGTGAGTATCGAGCTATCACGAAGTACCTGTATTTGAAGGGGTTAAGAGGTAAGCAGATTTACGAAGATATGCTTAATACCCTTGCCGATCAATGTCCTTCGTATGCGACCATGAAAAATTGGATTGCAAGCTTCAAAAGGAGTAAATTTTCCATTGAAGATTAACACCGATCGGGAAGGCCAGTTTCTGTGTCCGTCCCCGAAAATGTTGATGCAGTTCATGACATGATTTTGTCAGACCGTCGAATTGGGCTAAAACGAATATCTGAGGCCCTGAATATTTCATATGAACGCGTCCATCATATGATTCACCTCGATTTGGACATGAGAAAAATCTCTGTAAAATTGATCCCCAAATGTCTGAATGTTGACCAGAAGCGTGCAGGGTGGAAACATCGCTTTCAATCTGTGCTCGGTTTGAAAGTGATGCAGACTTTTTAAGTCGTATTGTTACTATGGACAAAACTTGGATACATTTCTACGACCCAGAAAAAATGCAACAATCGATGGAATGGAGACACTCTGGCTCTTCGTGGCCTAAGAAGTTTCATGTTCAAAAATCCGCTGGAAAAGTTCTTGCTTCAGTTTTTTGGGATTGTCACACGTTTACTAGATATGTTTATAACGTGAGATGTTTCACAAACTTTCGATTAATACCAATTTCCTTAATAATTACCTCAATAGTCAGTGTAAATGAAGAACTTGGGCTCTCAGCGTGATCTCTGCTCATACGACCAAGCCTATTCATGGACCTGTTGGTGGACACCCCTAAAGTCAATGTTGATCTATACCAGGCGGCTTTTACCGCGTGGCTCAATGGATAGTCTCACCTTCATCGGTACAGTAGTACCGATCCATACAGTAGGGAATCCTCTGTGGTTCATCCTAAAACTGGTCACCTTTTGTCTCAACCTTCGAGGCTGTATCGTATGAAACGTCCTCTATATGCGATATTGAGAGATATCTGGATCGGGCAATGAACTATCTCATATTTTCGACATGAAATAGGGTTTCGGTTCGACTGCTACCCATCATTCGGTAACCTAAACGAGCTAGTTAAAAGAACTCCACAGTTTTGGTGTTTGCCCCCTGATCTAACCTATACCAGTAGAATCAATCCTACTGGGTCAATTGGCGATCCCGAGCTATCGAGAAAGTAGAGTAGTATTTCAGGAGAGTGATTAGAGTTGGATGGGGTTCCAGTTCCAGTTTCGTAATACTTTTTTGGCTTTCTTCGGATTTTTAATATTTTTTGCACAAAAAGTATTTTATCACAACTAAATTCCTTTTTTCCATATTCAAAAAACCTACGAACTTCTTCGCTTATTTGATATATCTACTTGAAATGTATGCAGAGTTATCAAATTTCTAAAAGATATTTATCTTAATTATTCTAAAACCTCCTATCGAAAGGTCACGATACTATCAAATGGACTTCATACTCTAGGGGTATTTCCCCCAATTCTGTAACATTACTTGTTAGAATAGCGAAGTTTGTTACACGTGATTTCGATGCAGACCTTTTAACGAATTTCGTTTAGAACCGGATTCTACATCCACTTCGTAAAGTCGACGGCAGTTTACTAGAGTGCCTAATGTTTTTACAATGGACTGTTTTTATAAAGCTATATTGATTGTATTTAAGTTGACAACACTTGGCCGGAAGTGAGAGATAACAGTTTAATTTATGCACAAGTTGTTCTTGGTGTTGGTTATATTAATAAATAGTTCTAAAACTTAATTTCAAATTGTTTTATAGTCCCCAAACAATGCAAATGATTTACTCAAGGTTTATGTATATTAATGAAATAATAAAAGATTTCTTAGATAGAACAAATAGAAATTTTACTTACTTCAGTTTTTATTAATGTCACCAAAGCCAAATAATAAGTTTGGATAAATGTACATTAGTTATAAAATACATTAGCAAATTAGAAAATGTAGATAGATATTAAAAGATATTGCAAAAGAAATATGGAGTTATTGATACTGAATCAACAAATAATGAATAATAATCTTTTATTTATGACTGCGTTGTTCAATTTCCTTTTTTTTATAATTGCTTATGAAAAATGTATGTTTAGTTATTAACAAAAACATTAAGTTCGAAATTATAGTTAGTTTAGTATGCGATTTTCTTGATATTAAAAAAAGATATTTTTATTAAAGTTTGTTTGAATATATGCAAATGTGGTTTATAATTCATGTAATATATAATTCTATATATATATATATATATATATATATATATATATATATAGACAAGGAGTCTTTGCCGTTAAAACAAGTATGTAAAACAATGAGTGTTGGGGAATCCGGCAATAAAAAAACCATTAATTAGTTAATGAGAGTTCTTTATTTTTTTTTACCCTATATTTCGCTCTGAGGTTTAGAGCTTCTTCGGGGGTCACTTTAATAAGAAAAATACACAACTTAGCTATTTAGTCCACTAATCATAAGAAAAATTCATACTTACAAAATACATACTTACTTCGGTTGTTGAGTGGAATATTTTCTAACAACGGTTACCCTCAGAGTTCGATTAATAAACTTATTTTTTCCACACCTGTTGCTTACGGTCAGGACACTAACATTTCCAATACAAGACAACCAAAAACTTTCAGGTACTACAGACTTCCGTATATTGTGGGGGTGTCGGAGCGACTTTCTCGCGTCCTCGCCACAGACGAAATTGAATTAGGCTTTTACAACTACAATCCGGTACGTAATTATTTCAGTAAAACGAGGGACTTGACACCTTTGCCTTTCCAGTCTAACGTTGTGTATTGCATTCCTTGTAATGTATGCAATCAAGTTTATATAGGTCACACTTCAACCTGTTAAAAACCAGACTCACTACTCATAAAAGTGAAATTTGGACTGGAAAGGACAGGTGTGCCTTGTCCTCACACATGATCAACAACGACCACACCCCTAATTTTGAGAAAGTGAAGGTCCTTCAGAAAGTTAATTTTAAAGTGTAGAGAGTTTTTGGAGATGGTGGAAATCCATAATAATAACAACAAAATGAATTTCAGATCTGACACTAACAATTTCAGCGCAATATATGCTTTTTTGTTGACCTTTTCAAATACCAAAAAATTTAAGTCACCATAATACACATAACACTAGCTCAATTAATGTTATTTAACACATTTGTCCTTCCATAATTTTTCATATGATTTTGCTTGCAATTCCAATCATGATAGTGAGCCGTTTGAGAGGTAGCACATTGTTAAGATTGAACATGTGACTCTTGAACATCGGTGTATAATTTTCGTTAACCTTGGCATTGGGTTTTTTTCCGACGCATGTTTTTACATCTGGTTTACATACAACGACAAACTGCATTAAATTTAAAAAAATTCCATACAGTTCCTTTTCAATATCCTAAATGACAAAATATAATATTGCATCATGATAGGAATTGCTTCACTACACGTTGTTCCTCTTTTTTGTAATTGTTTGTTATAGTGTAAAGTGTAGAAGTTTTTTAAGATTTTTTAAATTAATTATGACGGTTTGTTTGTGTCACGTGGGACAATTGGCAAATTTATCGACCGGTTATGCTTTTTGTAATGTATAATTTTCTCATAACAAATGGTTCACTTTTGTAAGTATGAATTTTTCTTATGATTAGTGGACTAAATAGCTAAGTTGTGTATTTTTCTTATTAAAGTGACTCCCGAAGAAGCTCTAAACCTCAGAGCGAAATATAGGGTAAAAAAAATAAAGAACTCTCATTAACTAATTAATGGATTTTTATTGCCGGATTCCCCAACACTCATTGTTTTACACACACATATATATATATATATATATATATATATATATATAGAAAGAGAGAGAGAGAGAGAGAGAGGGAGAGAGAGAGAGAGAGTAATCTAGATATTTACATATTACAGAACTTCATGAAATTTAACCTTCACTCTATAAAAGTAATAAGAATGTAAATAAATGCAATTGTCAAAACAATAGCACTCGAGCTTACTTCTGCGCATGCGCGACAGCATTTCTTACTTCGTGAACTTCAGTGAGAGAAGTGCTGTCTCGTGGCGCCATCTTCATTTAAATAATAGTATGGCTACTACTTATATTACATTTTTCTTTCTACTGGTCAGATCAAGAATTTCAATAGCTTTAAACGATCCAGTAGTTTGTCAGACCATAACGGACACACATACGAACATTACCTTTTATATACCGGCTCTGTTCTTTCTTAGTACACATAAATTATTCCTATGTGTAACTTTAAAAAGAAAATTGTCAATGCATTAGCGGCATAGTAAGCAACCAGTTATGCAACAGTGAATTATTAAGCTATTGCTTAATTCTTAAATTACTTTGCCATGGAGAGAAAAAACATTTTTTTTCGTCAAATATTTCTGAATTTTTTTCATTCATGAATCTTAAATTAAATAAATTTTATTGAAAAGTAGATAATTTATTTAGATCATGAATAAGTACAACAAAGATGAAAAGGTAACAATGATAATGTGTTACCAGAAGTATAATAGTTTAAGGACGCTCAGAGACATGGTTTCCGTTAACTATCCTGACAGGCCTACACCTTGTGCGAAAACAATTTCAAATATTTTTAACAAATTCAAAGAAGATGGTTGTTTTCCACATTCCCACAAAAAAATAAAACCAATCACTTGTTAACAGAACTCATGAAGCTGAATATCCTGTGTTATCTAGAGAAGCGGTTTGTAGGATCGCTTTTAGATATAGTCAGGTATTTTAATCTACATAAAAAGATTAAAGAATTAACTGGTATAAAGCGCACAAATAAATGTAATATTCTCTTAGACAAAAACGGACAAATAATTGCTGAAACAAAGCGAAAGGTTGAGAGGTGGAAAGAATATGTGCAGGAACTGTTCGAGGATCACCGACGTGAAGCTATGGAGGATGAAGGCAGTGGTCGTACAGGTCCAAGCATAACAAGAGAAGAAGTACAACATGCAGTCAAATTAGCAAAAAATAATAAGGCTCCAGGTCCTGATGAAATACCAACAGAATTGATTAAACTCGTAACAGAGGGGCGAATAGGAGTAATGGTGGATCTATACAACACAATCTATAACACAGGCATCATTCCCACGGAATGGTTGAGATCAACATTTATTGCCCTGCCAAAAACACCTAACGCAAAGGAATGCAATGACCATCGGATAATCAGCCTGATGAGCCACACCCTCAAGATATTCCTGAAGATCATACACCAGAGAATATTCAGAAAATTAGAACAAGATCTTGGTGACTCTCAATTCGGATTCAGGAATGCAATGGGAACAAGAGAAGCACTATTTGGCTTTAACGTGCTGGCTCAGAGATGCATGGACGTTAATCAACCGTTGTACATCTGATTTTTGGACTACAACAAGATATTTGACAGGGTTCGCCATGACGACTTGATTCGGCTTCTCAAAGCTAAAGACATAGACAGCAAGGATATTCGGATAATAGCTTATTTGTATTATAACCAGACAGCGAATGTCAGGCTGGGTGAAGAGGTATCGGAAGATATAAGGATAAAACGCGGTGTGAGACAAGGATGTGTGTTGTCCCCGTTGTTGTTCAATTTATACTCTGAGAACATCATCCAGAAAGCGTTAGCAGAAACAACAATAGGAATAAAAGTTAACGCAAGAATTATTAATAACATTAGATATGCGGATGACACCATTATTATCGCAGAATCACTGGAAGACTTACAAAGATTAATGGACCAGGTTGTAATAAATGGCGAAGAAAGTGGCCTCACACTAAATGTTAGAAAAACTAAATTCATGATTATTACAAAGTCTAACCGACATCAAGAAGGCTTATGGATTGGAGAACAGCCAATAGAGAGAGTAAAGAAATACAAATATTTTGGAACAACTGTTACCGACACAAATGAATATACAGAAGAAATTCGAACGAGAATCGGAAAAGCCAGGAATATATTCAACAAGATGAGGAAGGAATTGTGTGGTAATGACCTTAGTCTGCGTCTCAAGATCAGGGTATTGAAATGTTACGTGTTCCCGGTGCTACTGTACGGGATGAAAGCCTGGACGCTAAAGCAAGACACTAACAAGCGTCTAGAGGCATTTGAAATGTGGGCATATAGGAGGATCCTGACGATAAGATGGATAGATAGGGTTTCGAATAGTGAAGTACTTAAAAGAATTGGGAAAGAGAAGGAAATATTGAACACAATAAAGATAAGAAAACTACAATATCTGGGCCACGTGTTGAGAAGGGAAAGATATGCTCTGCTACAGATAATTATTCAGAGTAAGATACAGGGAAGAAGAAATATAGGAAGAAGACGTATTTCCTGGTTAAATAATTTGAGACAGTGGTATAAATGCAGCTCCATTGAACTATTCAGAGCCGCAGCATCAAAGATGAGAATAGCCGTGATGATAGCCAACCTTCTGAGAGGAGATGGCACCTGAAGAAGAAGAAGGCATTTTGGAGTATCGTACAGTTCGGTGTACAAAATGAGAGGAGATAAAGTAAAGCGATCTGATTTTTGTGAAATAATGTTAAATATGTTAAATGAAAACTAAGAAATTTTAAATAAAATAATTGTTACCGATGAAGCTACATTTACCGAAAATGGTGAAGTCAACTCTCAGAATTTCGAGTTTGTATCCTATATTTATCCATTGAAAAATACTGAATTTCCTTTCTATTAATCCATTTAGTATTGGTCTCAAATCCTAATGCCCAAAATCTCGTGCCCAAAATCTAACCCGAACGCGGTACCCTCATAAAGTCAATGCCTGGATTGGAATAATAAGCGATAGACTTATTGGCTCATTTTTTATTGACGGCAACCTCACTGCATCAAAATATCTGAATCCCTTGCGAGACCACATCATTCCATCAATTGAGATGCTAAATGTTGACTAACCTTGGTTCCAAATGGATGGGGCTCCAGCACATTCTACTAACCCGTCAGGAATTTTTTTAATAACTCATTTCAAATAATAATAATAATATTTATGCATACATACGTCATATTGAAATATTCAGAATAAAATGTAAATGAGGAAAGTACAAAATAACAATAAACCAAAAAAACACATTAAAATTTATGATTGAAAAAATCACTTGTCGAGTAAAAACACTCCTTTAGCAATATGTCTTTGGCTTTGACACCGTCCAGGCCTCTCATTCCATTGCGAATTTTATTGTACATTTTTAGGGCTAAGTAATTTGTACTCATTTCGCTCTTCTATAAACGATGGTAAGGTATCACTATCTTATTTCGATTCCTGGTTCCGTAATTGTGAAGATCACTATTTAAGGAGCACTTTTGGGGTGTATTGTGGACATATTAAAGACAGGTAAGTACATACAAAATTGTCAAGGTAAATATTTGAAGTGTTTTAAATAGTTGCCTACAGCTGGTTTTGCTGGACACACCACTAAGAGCCCTAATGGCACTCTCAAAGACGGTAGATTGGCAGATTTGGCCCCATACCATGGCCCCCAAAATCACGCAATTTATCTCCAAAAGATTACTTCCTTTAGGGTCACCTTAAAAGTAAAATTTATAATAACGTACAAATAGGTAACTTGGACGAACTGAAAGACTGTATATGTACTGCATATGATGGAATAAACCCAGAATTTATTCGGAATACCCTGCGTTGCTTTCAAGATCGCCTTGCTTATTGCCTTGAAAGACAAGGACATTTCGAGAACTTGCTATGAAATTAGACTTCACCTTTGTTATGTTGTTTTTTGTGTCTTAATTATCGTTAGAATAAAATAATTTCTTCATCCAAACTTCAGGTTTTGGACTTTCTTTTCTAAAAACATAACCAAATTTTTCGTGGCTTTATTTTGCTCTGTCTTACCAATTGTTGCCACTACAAATATGATTGTGAACCAGATTCTACTATACTTTCGCGATAAATTTTAACAGTTTTTTAATGGATATAAAAAGTTTAATGTATGCTGGCAAGTCTAATTTTTCAATACAAAAAAAAATAGTAGTAGATCCCTTGAATTAAGAGTAGCGGATTTACAGAACAGTTATTTTATTTGCATTAAAATAAATCTGTAGTAGCACTGGCAATCCTGGTTTTGCTAGAAGCACATGGTTCTCACTTGTCGAAACATAAATGTATGAATGGTTGCCTATTAAGTTGCTAATGCATTGACAATTTTCTTTTTAAAGTTACACATAGGAAATATATATGTGTAATAACAAAATGTGTAATAATAAAATAGAACCCGGTATATAGATTACTTCACTGTCCCTCAAGTATCAAATTTAAATATATTATTTATTAATGTTTATGTTAATGACAGCAATCTAACAACAGCATGATTGTAGATGCACCCAGTACATATCGAACAATATTGTTCAATAAAACATGCCTGTATCTCTTATCAAGGAAATAATCAAAATATTTGGCGACAATCTAGTTCATGCTAGGGTGCTGGATAGTTGTACAATTCAATGTACTTGAAATTCAATTAGTGGTGAAGTGGTGGTTAAACGCTTCAAAGTTTCTGACTTCCTTAATAGATTTAACTTGTTGAAGATTAGTTTTCGATTTTAATCTTCGTATTTTACTATTGTTATAAAAAAAAAAACAGGAGTAATCAAGAAGTTTTTATATCCCAGGCGGCTATGGGCTTGAGAATGCATGTCTGCAATAGTATATACTATAATTTCGTGATTGTCATAGTTTACAATTTATTTGACATAAACGTTAATTTTTCGCGTGACATTAAATTACGTTTTATTTAAGGCTACATTGAACTTATTTAAGAAGAGAAATTCTTCGACATGTAAGGCGTTTTTGAATATTTGTTATATAAGTGATACGAGGGAGTCGAAAAATTACTGAAAAAGCTATGAAGAAAACATTTAATACGCCAATAAATGGCTTTATTGTTTTATCGAAATATTCACCACTACATTTTATGCACTTTTTTATTCGTTCAAACCAATCATTGAAACATTTAGGCCATTCTGAAGTTGGCGTACTCAAAATGTGTAACTTGAATGTAGTGATGACCTCTTCTGGACAAGAAAAACGATGGCCCTGCATTTTTTTTTATTGTTGAAAAGGTCAAAAATCATTTGGGGCCAAGTCGGAACTATTGGGTGAATGAGTCATTAATTCGATGCCTTTACTTCGCAAATAATCGAGTATTCCGCGAGCAGTTTGGGGAGTAGCATTATCATGATTATAGCTGGGATTATATGAAAATTCGTATTTTTTATTAATGATATGTTTACCAAAATTCTTACAGATCTAATACAGATCGCGTAAAAAGAAAGTATTTGCGACTCGACTACTTTTGTTTTACATAACTTACATATAAATACTGCTTTGAGCATATTTTATATAAAATTGCATATCTGTTTATATTTTATAATTTATTTCTAAAGTGCACCGAAAAAATATATAAAACTACTTAATAATAATATATCAAAATTACACAGCCCGCATGAGCATTTCCGTACAGCGGGAATTCCCAGGTTTGTGTTTATCATGTCGGGGAAGTTCCAGTAAATCTATGAGCAATGAGGTTGACCTATAGGTCAATCATATCGCCGGTTATGTTTAGCCGGTTTCACATATGTCGATTTAGATAAAAGATTATTCTGAATTTTGTGCAGATAATGGCAGAGTATTTTGTAAGTATTGCAGTAAAATTGTAAGTTTATATTTGTTTACTTTTAATTTCATATTTTAATACCTGCAATTAATTATTGTAGATTCGATGCGACAAAAAATTTCAATTAACGCAGCATGCAGGAACTAATTTGCATAAATGAAATATCACAAGATTTAAAAATGCTGCACAAACTACTCTGAATCAATCGTTTACTTCAACAAGTAAAAATATAGAACAGAATAGTTTCCATTAAGACTTGTGTAACGCCCTCCTAATTACAAACATTCCACTTTCAAAATTGGATAATTCAACCTTTAAAAATATTTTAGAGAAGTATACGGAACTAGTTCCTTGTCGCTCAACTATAAGAAAAAAGTATATTAATCTATTGATTGAGGAAGCTATGATGAAAATTAAGGAAACGATAGGTGAAAATTATATTTATTTCGCAGTCGCTGGAACAACAGACAGTTGTGGACGCTATATTTTTAACTTATTGATTGGCATTTCAAGTGAAAATTGCGCAGGCCAATCCTTTTTAATTAGTACAGAAGAATTGGAGAAAACAAATAATTTAACTATAACAAGATTTATAAATGATAGTTTAACGGGGTTTCAACTTACCGAATGCCGTTCCAAGTGACAATGTATTACTGATGTTATCGGATGCTTCGACATATATGGTGAAGTCAACACAGAATTTGAAGATTTTTTACCCGAATCTGATGGACGTAACATATTCGGCCCATGCTGTTAACAGAATAGCAGAAGAAATACGATACACATTTCCCGATATTAATTCATTAATCAAGTTGACAGAAAAAGTATTTATGAAAGCACCACGAGGGTTCAAGCATACAAAGATAAGTTACGTGGTCTGGCACTGCCACCATAACCCATTATAACTAGATGGAGCACGTCGCTTGATGCAGCTGTATTTTATGCAGATACCTTAGAGCACATAAGAGAATTCACTCTCTCTATTTAAAACGACTCGATAGCAATTTCAGATTGTAAAGATATACTAAATAAACCGCATATGCGTCAAGAGTTAGTTTTTATCAAAGCAAACTATGGTTTTATTGGTGAAACACTACGAAAATTTGATTCTCAAGGTGTTGAACTCAGAGAATCGATAGAATTAATTCAAAGTTTCAAGAATAAAATTTAGAATGTGAGAGGTACCATAGAAGAGCGGTTCAAAATTAAATTAACACAAATTTTAGAGAAAAACGAGAGCTTTAATCAGCTTAGTAGAATATCCTGTGTGTTGCAAGGAAACTACGATGAAACTATTGAGATGAGCCCACCGATTATTTGCAAATATAAGTATGCGCCAATCACATCAGTTGACGTTGAGCGAAGCTTTTCAGCATACAAGCTATTATTGACGGATCGCACAAGATAATTTTTAGTAAATGCTTACAATACTATTCAAAGGCAAATATAAATACAAAGAGTTATATTGTCTAGCTTACTTATTCTTATTATTATTATACATGTATTTTGTAAAATTTCGAATAAAATATTGATATAGTACATATTTGTGTTATCTCTAAATTTATATTGACTTTATTATTTCATATTTTTACAATAATTTAGTTGTGTAACTATCAATTAAACTTTACACATTTTTGCATATTTTAATAAAAGTTCTGCATATTCTCATCCAATTTTGGGAACATATACGCTCATATAATAAAGTTTCCGTGTACATATAATTCCCAGCTTTAATCATGATGAAGAATAAATGCACGTTTAGGGTTACATTTTCGTCATTCATCAATAACTTCGGGCAAGCAAATTGTTATGAAGCTCAGGTTGGAGTGAAACGATCGTTGCGGTGTAAAGTAAAAAGTGAAATTCATTAAACTTTGTTTTATTTTATCCCGATAATAGTTCTTGTATACCATTCCGCATTTCCAGTTCGACCATCCTCCAGAATAATTGTAGCAACATGACCAGATTTTGCTATGAAACACCCAATCATTTGTTTAGAAGTGGTTTGCGAGCGAACAACTTTGTTGGCAAACGTTCAGCGCAAAGGGTACTATCTGCTAGTTTATTTATGCAGCATTGAGTTGCATCCTCCGTAGCCTGTGCGGAATCTATTTAATTGAGACCATTACCTACGTGTGAGGATTACGTCAAGCAATGGTTCTAAAGGAATAAAAATTAAATCTCTATTCCTCAATTTAGGAAAAATCGATTTTGGTGTCCAACCTCGAAAATATTGACGCAGTTCATGACATGATATTATCAGACCGTCGAATTGGGCTGAAACATATAGCTGAGACACCAAAGATTTCATATGAACCATCATATAGTCCACATCGATTTAGATATGAAAAAATTTATTCAAAATACTAATCCTAAATACTTGAATGCCGAACACAAACGAGCAAGGGTGAAAACATCACGGTCAATCTGGTCCGTTTTGAAGGAGATCCAGATTTTTTGAACCGTGACTATGGATGAAACATGAATCCATTTTTACGATCCAAACCGGAACAGCAATCGATGGAGTAGAAATATCATGGTTCTTCAAAGCCTAAGAAGTTTCGAGTTTAAAAATCCGCTGGAAAAGTTCCTGCTTCAGTTTTTTGGGATAGCCGAGGAATAATTATGATCGATTACCAAAAAAGGGTCAGACTATCACTGGAGATTCCTATTCTAAATTATTAACCAACCTGAGAGAGAAAATTAAGGAAACAAGACGTTGCATATTAGCGAAAGGTGTGTTGTTTTTGCAGAGCAATGCCCCTGCGTACAAATCGTGCATTACCATGAATACAATACGGAATCTAGGGTTCGAATTACTGAAACACTCACTCTATTCCCCAGACTTAGCCCCCTCAGACTATTATCTCTTCCCTCGATTGAAAAAACTATAAAAGGACGTCAATTTTTGTGTAATAGAAGTTGTGGGGGGTTGCTGATTTGCAAACCAAGAAGAATCTTTTAGTGCGTTAATTTAAGAGGAGACTATGTTGAATACTGAAATATTCTTCCCAAGTCCCAACTTTAAATTGTTTCAGTTTTAGGCTAAAAATATATCAATACACCCTCGTATATCGCCCAGCGCTTTATCGTGTTACAGAACAAAGAATTCAAAATTCTTGCCTGAGATTTATGTATGGTAAACGCAAATATAATCATATATTTCATGCGTTGCGGATGAGTAGATAGCTAAATATGAGAAATCGCAGGGAAATGCAGTCTCTATGCTTCTATCATAGAATTGTAATGACTAAAACAGCGCTCGAACGTACACAAGCCCCTTTCGTGGTCTTATCTTGCCTACTCCCCATAAAACTTCCATTTTTAAAACATCATTTACGTATTGAATTTACATAGAATATAATAGTATTCCGAACTCCTTTAAAAATCTGGTACTGCCTGCATAAGTATCGCCTTACACAACAAATTTGTCTACAACAGAATCGATGATCTTGAGGTGGAAATCGGTCAAAATTATAGCAGTAATAGCATTTGAACTTAATAATTCCTTTTGATTTTATATTTATTGCCTTTGCTTTTTTATATACCGTATACTTTCAATACTTATATCCAGAGAGCTGACTCGAGCGATTGATGATTCATAGTCCATAGGCGTCTGCCTTGTATTCGCAATCGGTTTGCTTCTGTAAGCGATCCGTGACTTTCGAACAATTTGATGCATGTGGTCAGCTACATAAGTGGTGCATACATACATATGCAATTAATATGTATCTGTCAATGCACAACAGAGCGAATGTAATAAACGGTTTAGTAACCGGCAGCAACTACTGCTGAAACAAAAGTTATGCTGACAAGCGAATTGCGTATCGAATTTTGAATAAAAATAATTTACAAAGAACGAAACTCAAAACAATGTATTTTCTGTGAAATATTGAAAGTGTGAAACATTACTATGATCAACTAAAATTTGTTCAAAGTGTTCCTGTGTTAAATTTGTTCTTTTAGATGTTAAAACGTCTTTAAAAACAGAAAATGTACGTTCTACATCACAACTGGTGATGGGTGCGTGATTAAAATGTTGCAATAGTGCACTATACTTCGAATGTATAGATTTTTCAATCGGTTTTGTGCACAATATATAATACATTCAAATCTGGATTTCTGCTAAATATGTCATCAACTTTTTGTCTCAGCTTTGAGAAATATCTTTTTAAACGATGAAACTAACTTATCAGCATTTGGAAAATGACCTCTGTATTCACATACTCTGTGTAGGGCATGCGCTGCACAGGTAACGTGTAGCATATTGGGATAAGATTGCTTTAATAACTTCTCTGTTTTTAACATATAAGCTGCTGCATCAGTCAAAAATAATAACATCTTTTCTTTATAGTTATCTGATAATTATATTATTATAATATTATGATTAAATTGATCCATTACTTCTGCAACTGTTTCACCATTTACGACTGGCAATATTTTAGTTGCAGTTAAGTATGGTTGGTATGAAGTTGTCGGATGAAGATTGCCAACAACTACATTTAACACATATTGTCCCATTACATCCGTTGTTTCGTCTGTGCTTACCCAAAGATTATTACCAGATGGGTTGGTTCGTACTTTTTCAATGGTTCTCAAATAAAATTTTAGTAAGTGGTATTTACGTAAAGTAGATTCATCTGGTATATGACGATCAGTATATTATGTAAGAAACCTCTTGAGGACTGGATTGTTAAGCTTCTTGAATGGGATATTGGCCGCCATGAAAGCTTCACACAGTTCTCCGTTAAAAGTGTCAGGTGCAGATGGAGATATTGCTATGAAATTTACTTTGGATGAAAATTAAAGTATAATTAATAACGTATAAATAAATTAAACCTAACTGGATCAGCAAAAAACAAATTAAAAAGATATCAACCGATGTTGGGTATTCTAAATGTACCTCGTATATCGTATCTAAATGTAGTATTAAAATTTTAGATGTATAAGAATTAATGTGTAAACAAGCGACGTAATGTCAATAAATTTTAGGTTAGTTTGATTTTTAAATGTTTAGTATGTAAGTAAAGTAATAAAAAACGCATTACCTGCCAGAAATATTAAAAGGGATACGAAATATTTTTTTCTTTGTACATTAACAACCTTAGTAGCCACATGTAACTTCAATTCATTCTATTGTTATAAATATAACATTGCCAAAACAAATGCGTAAACATGACACGTCCAGGGCATTTTTAAACAAATAAATTAATCACATAAGCCATGCAAAAGGGAAACCAGGACCAGAAAAACCTAAAAGAAACACAAGAATCAGTAACAAGAAGTCAACAAACATTGAAAAATACAAAGAAAATGATTAATACGATGATATTATAATGTAAACAAACAATACGTCAAAGTAAGAATACTCAGCGGAGACGCATGCTCAGTCATGACAACGTAGACGTTCAAAGAGCCTACGAGCGGTAGAAAAGGACAGGACGGCATCACAAAATCGAGCCAGGAGGAAGCCAGAGGAAGAAGATTATCGCTTTTGGGTAAAATTTGCGGGTTAAAACTGGCAAATCAAACACGATTCGTAGAAAAAGAGACTAAAAATTCAATATTCAAAAATAAAACTTTCAGATATGGAAATTACAGCAAAAAGAAAAAATACATAAACTGAAAGACAACGCATAAAAATAAAGAAAATTAAGACACCCACGACGGATGTAAATACACAGGGATGAAAACGTTAAATAAGCATGAAAATTAGTTAAAACAAAATTAAATGGTTTTGAGTAGGGAAGAAATTAGAAGAAAGAATGCGTACTATATAAGGGAAAATCACCGAGGAAGAAAGGGACTCACGAAGATATTCTCAACACTAGGAAATACATATATTTTCAACGTTCACGCAATTAATAAATTTTGAAGTTATAGTCTGTGGGCAATTTGTTTAAATAATTAAATAAATAACAAGTCATTTAATCTCCGCACCAGTTTGGGAGAAACAATGTACAAAGGGGAGTTTGAAAGTTTATATGCGGAACTCGAATCCGAGTAAGTAAAATTTTATACAAGATAAATTTTAGAGTATATAGAGTTAACGAAATTTGATAAAGGTATATGTGGATTGTTATTTTAAACTATTAACTAACTATAAATACACGATTAATATGTATGTCAGGCCAGATACTTGAGTCTGATAAAGAGGAAGTAGGATTCCCTGAATATTCTCAAAATATCTGTGCTATTGAGATTTTAAAGTTTCAAAACATTCAGAGATAGGCGTGGAAAGTAAGAAATGCTTATACAGTGTGAATATAAGGGTCCTATTCTGTAGGGATACATATCCCACTTAAATAGGCGCTGAATAGCACACTTGCTTCGTCAGAATTTATCAGTAGAGACTAGAGATCCACATTTCCAGAGTAATACAGACTGGGAGTACTAATTTCAACATTAGGAGAGCAAATACCCCCTTATGGGAGAGAAATCCTCAAAAGTCTTTGCTTGTGAAATTCATCTGAATCTGAATCAAATCTCCAAAACTATCTGTGAAGAGTTCATATAAAAGAGTGTATATAGAAGTTTCGTTGCTAGATTAAGAATAGGTCAAGAATGAAATATTTTAAGACAATAACAATGAAATGTAAAAATACTAATAGGCAATTAAATATTTTTAAACAAATACTGCTTGTTGTGTTATTTCTTTGTATTTACTTGACGCTAGGCCTAGTTGTGCAGAACCAAAAGATTACCCTGAGATATACACAGAATATACAGAGTCTCAACAAAATTATGCCTGTGTAACTATATACACAATCATTCCGTTAATTAAATTCATTTTTAAGAGCAAAGTTCACAGCAATATGTGCACCTTACACTTTTGTGGACGCCTTAAACTTAATGAACGGGCACTGCAATATATCTCGGTATCATAACGAACATGCAACCAATCTCTATGGCCTCCTACCATGGTTACCCTACGAGAATTCTCCATAGTTAATAAGAATAAAGAGAAATACTAAGAACAGAGAGAAATGGACTAAAAAGAAAAAACGAAAACTACTCCAAAAATAAGGTAGTAAATTAAACTTAATATTTATAAAAAAATTATAGGATAAATATACAATATAACAATATAAAACGGATTTTTTAAAATACTAAAAATTGTAACCAAATAATACTGAAAGAAACGAAACCAGAAATACGTCACTGTAAAATATAATTTATGAATGAATAGACACAATAACTACGGAAATAACAACATCTACTCGACGAATGCAATCGAGCAAGCAAATAGTGGGGCTGTTATAACTTCCATACTATACATGATACGCCCACAACGTTTTATCGGGGCAATTGGTCATTTAATCGCTTCAGTCCGCTCTCTGCTTATATTGCTCTCAGTGTCTGTGACTAATTCTGATAAGGCGCACAATCATGATTATACGAGGGATAAGCTGAAATTATTGATAATTAAAACACGGTTAATATTTTTTAGGATTTTATTTTAAATATGGTCAAAGTAATTCCCTTCAGCAATTATAGACATGACTATTCTTTCTTTCCACTGTTCAACAGCTCTCAATTCTTTCGGAATAGCTTCAAAATAAGCGTGAACTGCGGTATCAATCTCTTTTTCAAACGAAAACCTTCTACTCCGTAATTGTGTTTAATCCAAAAAAGTATCGAAAAAACACACATTACTAAATCAGGTGAGTATAGCCGGATGTTTTATTACTTTTATATTTTTCTTAGACAAAAATTAGAGGGTTAAACTGCCGTATGGGACGATATATTATCGTGGTGGAGGATAATTCCCTTTTCTGGAACACTACTGAACACTTCAGGCAAACATTTTTCAGTGTACCACTTAGCTGTAACTGTCTTTTGTTGTCCATCTAGCTTAATTGCATTACTAAGCCCGTACTTCTGAAGAATACGGCATATATAACCTTTTTCCTAGCTCGCTGCTTCTTAAACATTGTAGCAGTTTCCTCATCTTCGTGAATTCATACACGATTCTCTTGGCGGGTAGGAAGGTCGCAAAAGATAATGTAAGTTTCGTCACCTGTCACTATTTTGAAAAAAAATTAGTTTCCGCCATCTGAAGTTTCATGGCAAATTTTTACAAGCTCTGCTTTTTAGAAGTCAGAAAGGTGATGCAGCACAAAACCACTTACCACTTTTTTTAAATCCAGGTGATCGTGTATGATTGTTTTAACAGCTGAGGTTCCAATCTTGAGTTATTGCTCTATTACCGCATAAATATCTCTATTGTCCTCTTTAATTATTTTTAACAGCAGCAATATTTTGACGGTAACAGCTGTAGGAGGACGCGCGCTCCTTTTTGATGCAGAACAGAATTCCTTTCGCGTTCAAATTCCATTCCTTATACCATAGGTAAATTGTAGCCACTAAAACTGAATCTAAACTCTCTTTGCAATCATAAGTGCTTAAAATCTTTTAACATCGTAGTAAATTATGATTCTAAATTGCTCTCTAGTTAATTCCATTTTCTTTTACTTTAAAAAAATGAGTAGCTGAGTTATAATCAACGGAACTTCAACAACCGAACGTTAAATAACAGATAAAGAGTTGCTCTAAATAAAGACTGTATTATTGTTTTTCATAGTCTACTAGATTTTCTTATTCTCAATCAATTCAGCTTATCCCTCGTATATACTATCTAACTTGTGTTAAGTTAGTAATAAGAAATTCTTTCATAACCATTTATTTATTTTCTTCGAGGTTTTTGTTTAAAAGCAGCCCGTTTTGTCGGAACCCCACCTCGTGATTGTGTATACATAATTACAGGTTATTGTATTGTATACCTGTAAATTAATGTATTCGCAATGAAGACATTATTTATTATTATTATTCTCTAACCTATTCCTTCTTGAACGAAATAATTTATTTAATGTTCACTTTTCCTAACAAAAACACACCGCTGGAGACGATTCCTTACCAAAGTTTTTGATACGCGACTGTAGATTTGTCCTGGCATATCCTCTGAAATTCCTTATTAACCTATCCGTAACAACAAATATCTTTCCTTATCGGTGGAAAACACAAAAATTATTCCCATGCATAAGGAAGGAGATCGTGCGTTAATTAGTAATTCTAGGCCGATCTCTATTATATCAAATTTCACCAAATTCTATGAGAAGATAACTATTTCTTCTCAGTGGCATGCGCTGTCGTATTTCGCCTAACCAGTATGCTTTTATCACGGGGAAATCTACTCTCACCAATTTGGTGTCGATTGCCCAGTACGTCAGTGAAGTTTAGAAAAACCGAGGACAGGTTGATGTAATTTATACTGACCTATCTAAGGCATTCGATTTAATTGATCATGAGATTTTGCTTTATAAGCTAGGATGTCTTGATCTCGTTCCAATTTTTATCAGCCTTCTTCGGTGTTATCTATTTCAAAGAAAATGCTACGCCACGTACAATGAATTCTGCTTCAATGATTTCGTTCTTCCTCCTGGCGTTCCTCAGGGATCAAATTTGAGCCCCTTGCTATTTGTTTTGTTTATAAAGGATTTTTTTCTCCACTTTTTTGCATTTTTAAATAAAGTTTTTGGAAGAGATCCAAAGTATTTATGGACTTGTGTAATTTCTGTGGAATTTCTCCAGTTGCGCCAATCACAATTGGGACTATTAGGAGCTTGTCCATCTTCCACATACTCTTGATTTCGTCGCTGAGAGGTAAATATTTATTTACCTTCTCACTATAGTTCCTTGCAGTGTTCTTTGCCAACGGAACAGCAATGTCAATGATGTACATTACCTTGTCCTTCTTTAGTGTCAGTATTATATCTGGAATATTGTTGGGAATTGTTTTATCTGTAATTATTTGGCGATTCCAATATAATCGAGAATTTTCGTCCTCGCAAACTGAAGGTGCTTCATATTCATAATACGGGACATTTTCAGAATACGATAAGGAATTACTTGATCTTGGATGGCGGCTATGAATCTCTCTGTTTCTGCAAACAGGTTACCTGTATACAGCCATGCCTGCGACGCTGAGGTGTCAAAATTTTCAGATCCAATTGTTAACGGATACTTGCCATGCAAAGATTTATTTTTCCATCTCTCTTTCTGTTGGGGTATACTTAAGATTCTCGTGGATGGATTGAATTCATCGTTAGCCAGTTTGAGTGGCGTAAAATTGTCCATTTGGGCAATCGCATTATGCAATCTACTTTCTTTCGACTTTTGCAGAAAGTACTCTCATAAATTATTTACCTGTGTATAATGCATGCAATAAGCACCTGGTATTCCTCTACCTCCTTCTCTTCTTGGTAGGTGGAACTTTTCGATCGCACTACGTGGGTGATGAATTCTAAATTTTCTGGTTTCTACTCTTGTCTTGATGTCTATTGCTTCAAGTTCAGTATCGGTCCAGTTAATTATTCCAAATCCATAAGTAAGTACGGAAGTTGCAAAGCTGTTTATTGCCTTGGATATATTTCTTGCCGACAATCTGGTTTTCAACAACGATCGCAGCCTAGAGAAATACTGATCTTTCGCTGATTCTTTTGCAATATTGTTTTCTATTCCTCTAGCCTGCAAATAACCAAGATACTTATAATAGTCGTTGCTCTCCATTCCAATAACTAGTCCTTGTCCGCCTTCCACTGCGAACCCACGATGTTCAACCCATTGTCCCTTTTATATGCAACTTATTTTGCATTTTTCCAATCCAAATTTCATTTGGATATCTCTACTATAACGGCCAACACAGTTTAGGAGAACGCGAAGATGATTCTTTTTCCTAGCATACAATTTGAGATCATCCATGTATCAAAGGTGACTAATTTGTACGACAGGTTGTAGTAAATTACATCCCTTATTTAGGGAATTTAACAAAGTTTTTAACTGTTTCAAGGCTAGACAAAACAACAGTGGACTCAAAGCGTCTCCCTGAAATATGCCTCTTTTAATACTGATCTTACCTGCATCAATACTTTCTGTAGGGGTTTTCATTAACAAACTTGTCTTCCATTTAGTCATGGCGTAACTAAGAAAATTACTATGATGCTCCTCAATCCTATATAACCTAAGAATCTCTACCAGCCACGAGTGAGGTACACTATCAAACGCTTTCTCATAGTCTATATATGCCATGTAGAGATTTTCTTTTGCTTTCACCACATTCTTCATCACAACTGAATCAATCAGGAGCTGTTCTTCGCAACCTCTTGATCCTTTTCTACATCCTTTCGGTTCCTCTTCTAAAAGGTTGTTATTCTCCAAATGGGCATATATCTTTTCAGATATAATCGAGGTGAACATCTTGTATAACGTAGGAAGACATGTAATTGGTCTATATTTAGAGGGATCTTCCGCAGATACATTAGATTTCGGAATTAAGAAGGTGTTTCCCTCGGTCATGAATTCTGGCAGTTCGGTTGGTTGTTCTAGCAATAATTGGAAGCACTTAGCACTTATTATTATTATTATTATTATTATTATTATTATTATTATTATTATTATTATTATTATTATTATTATTATTATTATTATTTCCTCCATTCACAAGAACATTCAATTTGTCCTTGGTTGCCAGTGTGTTAACCCATCGGTTCGTGAGAACAAGATGTCTGGCATAACTATCATAATATTATTATTATTGTTGTTTATTATTTCTTATTTCCAGGTATTTCTCCGTAACCCAACCATGCAGCTCTCCTCCATATGGCATGCTTCATTCCTAGTAAGCAGATAATAACACTTCCCACCATGTAGGGGGGGTTCCTTTTCACGGCCCATAGGGTCCGGCGCTTTAGTTGTTATGTTGACTAAGTGAGTTGAGATGACAACAATCTCAACAATCTCAACAACATCCGGGCCTGCGTTCTTTGTTTCTACTGAAGCATGCCATGTTTGTGTTTGATTTCCAATTTACTGTTTCGGTCTTTGCTGGTTAATCCTGCCTGGATCCTGCTCCTCCGACCCACCACAATATCCTTTTGATCCAGTGTTTGGAGCAAGTGTACCTCATTGGGGCCGCTAACCTAACCCAACGGTTAGCTCAGGAACCCGTGGGGTCGCTAGTCCCCAGTAACCTATCTCTAGGTTACCCTGTGCGGGTTTATTATTATTATTATCTCTTTCACTCACAAGAACTATTCGCTCTTGGTTGCCATTATCTTACCCCATCGGTTCATTCGAACAAGATGGGTGGCATAGTTATCTAGCATTCATTATTTTTATATGAATATTGATTATAGTAGATACTTACCAGTACTTTCAGGGTGTCAACTTACGTGTTGTCCGCTGCTGGCAGCTTGCTTCTCTCTCTGGGTGTGTGGTTTTGTGTTTGTGCGAGCGCGCAAGTGTAGGGGTGTTGTATTTTAGCGCACTCGTGCATGTGTTTAGTGTCCCGTCGCGCTAATTTTGAGAGATCGGAGAACCAGCCGTTGCGCAGGGCCGCCAACCCTTTCCCGGCAACTTCTTTACTTTTCCATGCAGTACTTCGACGGCCCGACCCCCGCCCCATCGAGGCAAGGCCCAGACACGCGAAGCGCAGCCTGCACGGGGTTGCTCATCGCCAACCAATGGAACACTCTTAGCGGCTACTTTGGTCGACGACGGTCACACTTTGTGCCATCTTAACGTTTTCCGCCATTGCGGGGGCACTGCACACACGTCGAGCGTGTGTGTGCTGTTCACGCCAGCCTGGCAAGGTTGCCGCCCGGGACCGACCCCAGTGGTGTGTGCATTGCGCGGCGCCGTGTTTTGCGCCGCGTAGCTTGGTTCCTCTCTCCCCTGCTGGAAAGGCGGAATGGCACCTGCCCGCCCATCGGGCAGACCCCCCTAGAGTTTGGTAGCGCATATGCTAGGCTACCACCCAGTAGAGGACCACATCAGCACCCCACCCGTTCCGTCATTTCGCCTCCCGGCCACGTTGGCCGCGTTCGCGCGCTGCAATTTCAGTTCAGCACGCGACGTATTATTGCAGCCGTGTCTAACAAGACACTTTTTTGCATTTTTAAATAAAGTTTTTGGTAGAGATCCAAAGTATTTATGGACTTGTGTAATTTCTGTGGAATTTCTCCAGTTGCGCCAATCACAATTGGGACTATTAGGACCTTGTCCATCTTCCACATACTCTTGATTTCGTCGCTGAGAGGTAAATATTTATTTACCTTCTCACTATAGTTCCTTGCAGTGTTTTTTGCCAACGGAACAGCAATGTCAATGATGTACGTTACCTTGTCCTTCTTCAGTGTCAGTATTATATCTGGAATATTGTTGGGAATTGTTTTATCTGTGATTATTTGGCGATTCCAATATAATCGAGAATTTTCGTCCTCGCAAACTGAAGGTGCTTATTATTATTATTATTATTATTATTATTGTTATTATTATTATTATTTCCTCCATTCACAAGAACATTTAATTTGTCCTTGGTTGCCAGTGTGTTAACCCATCGGTTAACACACACGGTTAGCTCAGGAACCCGTGGGATCGCTAGTCCCCAGTAACCTATCTCTAGGCTACCCTGTGCGGGTTTATTATTATTATTATTATTATTACTATTATTAAATGCCAAAGCGTATTGATATTAAAGGCGAATACTGTGAACACAATAAACTCGTTTACTAAATTTTATGTGTTTTTACATCATTTCCTGAAATATTCCCAGGAGCCTTCGTAAAAAGGTAAATAATTTACAAACATTTTTGATTTATGTGTAAAGTTGTGTATCAGCTATCGATATGAAAATTTGTTGCCGATCTAATAAAACCTTATATACAGTTGAGCCTTTTATTTGTCTGACATACTGTCCGTATCAAGAAACTCTATATTCATGTTCTTTATCTTATTCGAAAATATCGAATATCGCTCTTTTACGAAATTCTCAACTTCCGAAATCATTTTCCGATAATTGCCATGCATTTCTTATTGCCGACGGTTTCAACTTCTCGTCTTTGTTTTGCGACACGGAAAGCCGATTGTTCCGCTTGCTTCCGCATTTCAATCAAAGAAAAAAATGAAATAAAACCCGAGAACTTTTATAATTCCAGTCGAACAAGTTCATGAATGCAGCTGCTGCTGTTTTAAAATCATCTAGAGATCGATACCGGCTCCAGAATTTCTAAGCGAGGACGTCTTCCCACACGCTGAAGTTTCTTATGTTATGTACTGTTGTTACTGAATGGTATTTTCAGAAATGGGTATTTCGAATTTTGCGAATTAAGTCGTAAGATAAAGCGGTCGTGTGCAAAATACGAGTGAACTACTGAGAATAAATCGACACGCTTGGATAAATCTGCAAGCCTGAAGCTAAATTAAACAAATTTCTTACGTCTATTATTCACAAAAAAATAACTTGTTAGAAAACAGAATTCAGTTTATCGAAACTAAAAATACAAAATTGGAATATGGTGTCAGGAAACGCTTACAATATAAAAAATAATATAGGGGTTGTCGCATAGTAGGAAATATACCGGGTAGCGAAAAAGTGTGGCAACAAGGTATTTTTTTAACGAATGAACTTGTAATTATGAAATTGTAGGATGATGAATGGGATTGTATTCTGCATTTTCTAGAGGACTTATCAAATTTATGTGACGTCAGCGTTTAGCGTACCGTCGCCATTTTCAATTTTTTTAGATAGCAACATAGGTTGAGTGATATATTACAGAAAAGCTAACCAATGTGAAGATTTTTAATAATATTTTATATTATTAAAAATACCTTTGTATTATACAAAACTGGTGGGGTTTACCTACTCATGTATGTTTCAATTATTCTGATTCATTACACATGCGGTTAGTCCGTAGTATGGGTGAAGACACAAACAAAATGCAGTTTCTAGCGGGATAACTGTGCCACCTTTGGAAAGGCGTCGTTACTTCACATTGGTTATGTGGACGGGGCGGGGTACTTCGGTTGTCTGACAACAGGCAGCGCTGAATTTACTTCTACGCCCGGTCTGGATAATTTCTGTGATGTGGCGATGTGGTTCTTTTTCGTGAATGTGTCTGGAAATATTCTCTATCCAGCAGGGGCGTACCGATGAGCCTGTAGAAAGGCGAAATACGTATCTACGTCTCTGGGGAGAGATATGTTCGGACACGTTAACAAAAATATTAATAGTGAACCTGTATTTGTGTTCTTCACACCAGATTTTTAATAATATTTTATATTATTAAAAATACCTTGGTATTATACAAAACTGGTGGGGTTTACCTACTCATGTATGTTTCAATTATTCTAATAATTTTAAATTCATTCGTTTCAAAAAAAATACCTTGTTGCCAGACTTTTTCGCTACCCGGTATATATACAAGGGGGTATTGACATATTCTAAGCCTACTATTGAAACAATTTAGTAAGAATATTTTAATATTCAACATAGTCTCCTCTTAAATTAATACACTTAATACAGCGATCCTGCAACGCCTTTAACAATTTTACAAAAAAAATATTCTTCTTGGTCTGCAAACCAGAATCTGTGTGAGGGCTACACAGATTCTATTACCTCTTCGTTACACAAAAATTGACATCTTTAAATTATAATAATTAACATACTATTAGAGCAAATCGAACAAACTACACGGCAATCAACTTGAAAAAGTAGCTTTAAAATAAAAACAAATTTCACATTTTTTAGAAACATGGCCAGTCTAGATTTCTTCATTGTTCCCCTAGTACCACGACTTGGAAAATTTTACGCAAAATCCTAAAAATTTAACCTTATAAACCGCAACCACTATTTGATTTGGTGATCGGTTTGACAATTTTTCTTTAATCAAAACTGAATGGTTATCCCGTATTTTATGGACAGTGGAATAAATATAGGTACTTAAACAGGAAATCCACAGGGAATCATAAATAGGTCTTTATGAATAGAAAGTCACTGCTTGATACGATTTTGCAACTAATTTCGTTATTAGTCGGTATTTTTTCGAGGAAATGCAGAATGTCGTAAGAGGATCGTAACTATAACTGTTACTGAGAAACGATACTGAAACTCTTAAGAGATTATACAATTTCACAATTGCAAAACGTGGACGCACTTGAAAATATTTAGATATTTCCCCGGCAGACTTTTTGTGTGTTTAGAATATGAAAGGCAGTATTAGGAAGCAAATTGCTGCAATTCAATAAAATGCTATATAATGATGTGTATAACTTGGAGGAAAGTTTGGTACACTCTTGTACTTCTTGTGAGGATTTCGGCCTGTCCCTAGTTCGGCTCATTCTCCTGCCACCTCCCCATTCCCTGTTCTTTTGACTCTTCCTCCTTTTTTCTGGTGTCCCTTCCCGAATTAAATATTTATTTTACTATTGTTTTTTCAATCCCTCATTTATCCTAATTGATTTTTTCAACTTTATTCCCTATTATTCCAATTTTAAACCACCCCCTTATCGTATAAAGCCTATTCTTGACACAATCGGTGTCCTTCTTTCATTTTTTATTTCCGTTGCTTGACATGTTCTTTTGTACCTCGTCATCCAGGATTGGGGGTTTCGAAAGCAATTATAAGAACATAAACACTGTTAGACACTTTATTCTTTATAGCCATAGCTTATTTATCTTTTCTCAAGGAATGGGATTCCACTTGCTACTCTTATTGTGACAGCAATTTCAGGTTCAATACTGCTACATGCGTTAATTAAGATCCCTGATATTTAAAGTTCACCACTTGCTTAACTTCATTGTTGTCTCAGTAGAGAGACTCATTCGGGTAACATTCCACCGACGGTTCATCCCAGCGCATATATATATATATATATATATATATATATATATATATATAATATTTTCGTGACCTTGGTATGATAAGGTAAACTTAATAAGTCGGCGATTAAAGGTCTGGTTCATTACTTAAAAGTATATATATTTAAAACAACCCTACATGTTTCGGCAATGATGCCTTTGTCAAGGGAATACAAAATATAAATATTTATATTATAACCAGAGAGCGGACTGAAGCGATTGAATGACCAAATGTCCCTACAAAAAGTTCTGGCGGTATGCATGTTATAACAGTCCCACTATTTGCTTGCTCGATTGCATTCGCCGAGCAGATGCTATTTCCGTCATTATTGTGTTTATTCATTCATAAAGCGTTACAACTTTTAGTATTTTAAAAAATCCGTTTTATATTGTTATAATGTATATTTATCCTATAATTTTTTTATAAATATTAAGTTTAATTTACTACCTTATTTTTGGAGTAGTTTTCGTTTCTTCTTTTTAGTCCATTTTTTTCTGTTCTTAGTATTTCTCTTTATTTTCATTAACTATGGAGAATTATCGTAGTGCAACCATGGTAGGATGGATTAGAGGCCATACAGATTGGTTACATATTCCTAATGATACCGAGATATATTGGAGTGCCTGTTAATTAAGTTTAAGGCGTTCAAAAAAATGTAATGTGCAGAGACATGTTTCTTCGAAAATTCATCTAGATAACATATTGCAGTGGATTTTTCCCTGCAGAAGAAACAAAAGAAGATTTGAGAATTATTGTATTTATGTATATTTTATTCCAGGAACATAACTATAGAATTTAAAATTTTATATAACAATATAGTATAATGTGTATTTTGGTCCACGTCTGTAGATTGCACGGGTCTGTATGATGTTTGGAATTGGCGCCAATGGGGAAGTTATAATCATATAAAAATATATACATTGTCGCTATGTTGATTTATTTATGTTAGGTAGGGATATCTTGGCGTTTACTGGTTCTTCATTTTAGAGATTTCATAGTTCTTTAACAGATAGGTTGTGTTTTTTCTTATTGATATTGAACAGAACTTAATTTTGTTCAATGTATTTTGGATAATTTCGTTGTATATATTGAGGTGTTTTGTTGTGATTAAAATTCAATTACGTGTTCCTACAAGTCTTTTAAACTTGTAGTTTGTATTAAATAACCTATTTGGAGTCTCTGATAATAGTTTTTTGTGACGTGACGTATACAAAAATATAAATGTACGTATATTTTAATATTATATTTAGGTATTTAAATATAAGTTTATTGCAGTCAGAAGCTTCTTAAATCCTATAATTCTAATTTATAATAATTTTGTAATCAGAAAAAAATATTCTGGAAACTTATCAGATGTTTTTTTTTGATTATTTTAAAATAAAGTGTTCTAGAACGATAGAAGGTGGGGATTAGTTTTTTGTTTCATGTGATTTGGATGCATGAATTAAATATTTTGATGCTTGCGAAAATAGAGAAAGTTCTATTTTGACGTTTGATTTGGTTGGGGTAACGTAATTGTTGACATCTGATAAATTTTGTTTATATTTTTATTTTAAATCTTTGTTCGCGGTAATTCAATTAGAGGTTTTTTTTATAACTTGTATCTTCATATGGTATCTAAGTTTTTTTTATCCTCGAAGCTGTGTAATTGTCAGTTCAACTTTATACTTTGTAAAGTTGATTTTTTTTTCTTTTTTTTTAATAAAAATGTAAATGGGGGAAATGTGTGTATAATTTATCTTATACCCTTTATTATTTTACTTCCATTACACGTATCCGAGATGATAGCCCTGTAGATTAAGAAGCTCAAGGAAGGTGCCCACCCAACTGAGTCTAGTCCGGAACAGCTACCGTGGATTGTGAACATAAGTCAATAAGCAATTAAAATCACAATTCACAGCAATATGTCCATCTGCACCTGATACTTTTAACGAAGAACTGTGTGAAGCTTTCGTGGCGGCCAATATCCCATTCAAAAAGCTTAAGAATCCAATCCTCAAGAGGTTTCTTACAAAATATACTGATCGTCATATGCCAGATGAATCTACATTATATTTAGGTAAGTGCAGGCGAAACAACGGATGTAATGGGACGATATGTGTTAAATATAGTTGTTGGTATTCTTCATCCGACAACTTCATATCACCCATACTTAACTGCAACTAAAATATTGCCGGTCGTAAATAGTGAAAGAATTGCAGAAGTAATTGATCAATGTATGCACAATATTCTGTCATCGGATAACAACTATAAAGACATCATGCCATTATTTTTGACTGATGCGGCAGCTTATATGTTAAAAACACGAATATGCTACACGTTACCTGTGCAGAAAGAGTATGTGAATACATCAGGGGTCATTTTCCAAATGTTGATAAGTTAGTTTCACCATTTAAAAAGATATTTCTCAAAGCTGAGACAAAAAGTTCATGTCATATTTAGCAGATATCCAGATTTGAATATATTATATCAATTCCGCACAGAGCCGATTGAAAAATCTATACATTCGAAGTAGGGTGGCACTTTTGCAATATTTGAATCACGCACCCAACACCAGTTGTGACGTCAAACGGACATTTTCTATTTTTGAAGACGTTTTAACATTTGATAGAACTAATTTAACACAGGAACACCTTGAACAAATTTTCGTTATTCAAAGTAATGTTTTACACTTTCAATGTTTCACAGAAAATACATAGTTTTGATTTTTGTTCTTTGTAAATTATTTTTATTCAAAATTCGATACGCAATTCGCTTGTCAGCAACACTTTTGGTTCAGCAGTAGTTGCTGCCGGCTACCAAACCATTTATTACTTTCGATCTGTTGTGAATTGACAGATACATATTACCTGCATATGTAGGTGCCACTTGTGCAGTGGCCACACATATCAAACCTATTGCGAATACAAGGCAGACGCCTATGGGCTATGAATCATCAATCGCTCGAGTCCGCTCTCTGCTTACAACCGAAGCTGTAATGCAAACCTGTAATAAGAATAAACAAATTGCAACGCGCACTGCACCATTGGCCAATTTTTTAAAAATAGTCTGCTTATGTATCAATAAATGTCACAGTATATTAATTTCCATCTAACAAAAAATTAAGTTATTAGGTTAGAAGAAATTAAAATTTTGCGCCATAAACTTCTGTCTCTGAATGTACCGTTCGCATGCCTAGGCTGCTTCAGGTATCAATTCTATTTGATTACATTATAATTTTTAAGATTTATTTAATTTTGTATTTATCTTTCTAATTTTAAAACAACTTATATCACATAACAATAATAAATAATAATAGTAGTCTTTAATGCCCAACAGGTGATCCCAAATTACAGCACATAAATCTAATAATTACAATATTAAATATTACAACAAATGCACATTATTATTAATATAAAAAAATAAGTAAATAAAAACACATGAACGACACAGTTGAAACGTGAGTGAAGCTTCGGCACGTGTAGAAAAATTCTGGACTTAAGGAACGGGCAATCAACCTTATTATTTGAGAGTTTCAACAAGAAGGTAGCACACTGGTGATCCCTTCTGTCCGAGAGCGAAGGCATATTGTGTCGCTGCAACAAATCTTCCTGACTTATTCCAGTCGGTGGACATACTCCATCAATTTTAAAGAAGATGAATTTAAAAAATCGCAAGTGTATCCTATCCAAAATTAATCTATTGGAGGGACAGAAAGAATACCAAACAATAGCTGCATAATCCATTTTGCTGAGAACAAAAGCGAAATACACGTTAAGCAAGTCAATGTTATTAAAATTAGTAGAAACTCGCATAATGAAGCCCAGAGTTTTGCAGGAGGAAGTACACACAGCTTGCAATTGTTGCTTAAAAGACAATTCAGAATCAAATAGTATACCCAGGTCCTTAATGACAGTTTTGCTTTCCAAGTAAGTACAATATGATCATTTATATTTACCCTCTAGCATGCCATGAAATTATTTCTTGAAACTATCGTGTTGGTAGTGTTAAATAAAATACATCTGTCATTATGTGTATGTTCTGATAAATAAAACTCATCTGTCATTAATGTATTTATTAATTGACACTTAAAAATGTTTACAATAAATCATAAAGTTTTTCTGATCGAATCATACTTTAGGAATGGTCTAAAATTAGAAAATGGAGAATGGTCGTACTCCTTGCAGCCTTGTATAGAAGAATTTCGGGCAGAATTTCCAAATTTTCCAACAACATATGACAGTTTGCGGCAATTAATTCAAAAGTCAGTGGTTAAATTCCGTGAAACAGGGTCTGTGTCTCGAAAACCAGGTGCTGGTAGACCACTAAAGCGGACAGTTGAAAATATAGCAGATGTTGAGGGACGAATAAATCAATCACCTAAGAAATCGATTCGTAAGCTTTCACAACAAACACAACTGTCATATGGGACCTGCTAGAAAATCCTTAAAAAAGACTTACAAAAATTTCCATACAAATTTCATTGCGTGCAAGAGCTTTTACCAATCGATCATGTAACCAGAGTTAATTACTGTCAGTGGTTCTTAGGTACGATTAATAACGATGACGTTCTTGACAAATCCTTCTGGTCCGATGAAGCATGGTTTCATTTATCAGGATATATAAATAAACAAACAATGCGCATCTGGTCTAGTGAAAATCCACATGAAATTCTTGAAACACCCTTGCATTCACAAAAAATAGGCGTTTGGCTTGCTGTTTCTCGTAGACGGATTATTGGTCCAATATTCTTTAATAATACGATAAATGCAGTACGATATCGTAATAATTTATTGCTACCATTTGTAAATCAATTACATGATGATGAGCTCCGCGAGGGATATTTCCAGCAAGATAATGCAACAGCCCATAAGACAAGAGAAACGATGGAATTATTGCATGAATTCTTTGATAATCGAATAGTAGACTTTCCACCACGATCTCTGGATTTAACAATTATGGACTATTTCATTTATCAACATCTAAAAAATAGAGTATTTACGAATCGTCCACATACAATTGAAGAACTTACTAATGCTATCCGAAATGTCTGTGAGGAAATTACACCACATAATTTAAGGAATGCCTTCAATAATATGAGACGAAGAGTTGCGCTATGCATAGAAAATGAAGGAGCTCATTTTGAACATTTATTGTAGCTGTTTTTATTATTAAACTTTTTATTTTTTCAACTGAAACGTTTATATGTAATTATTTGTCAAAATGACAAAACCTAATCTGTCATCAGTATAAAATAACCTATATCACACACACGCTGCAAAATAAGTTAACTTAAATTATGGTACCAACTTAAGTTTAAAAAAGAAAAATGTCATTGCCTTCTAGAGGGTAGAAATATATGATCATAAGGTATTATTAATTATACAATGCGATAGTATAGGAAATTTGGAGCGGGTGTAACTCACAGAACAACACTTCTTAGTATTACGCTATTACACCAATTTGAGATTATATCCAAATTGTCGTGTAGTATCGTCGATGTTAGTTATTTCCGAATATATCTTTAAATTATCCGCATATGCTAAAACTGGACAGGTGAGAGTAGCCAGCAGGTCGTTGTTAAACGACACGAAAAAAAGTGGTCACAAATTGGAACCCTGAGGCACACCAGATTTTGCAATGTATTCAAATGAGCGAAAGCCAGTGTAAGATAACATAGCAAATTCGACTTTTTAAGTACGAATTCATAAAATCTAAAGTAGATGTCGCAACGCCAAAAGTGGAAAGTTTAGAAAGTAAGGCTTCGTGTTAAATGCATGCAAAAAGTATGTATAAATAACATCTACCTGACCCAGTACCTCACTCAATACTTGAGACACACTACACATTAGTCACTATGGAACGCCCAGGAAGAAAGCCATGCTGTTTTTGGAATAAGAACTGACTAATATTTCCATAAATCCTAGCATATAAAACCTCTAAGATCTTCGCAAAATTGGATAGAATGAAAATAGGACGACAGTTTAACAATGACTTATCTCCTTTTCTATGAACGGGGCAAATAACTGCTCGCTTCCATAGACCAGAAAAGGTTTCTGTTTTTATGGAAAGATTCATAACCGTGACTAAAAGGGACGCAAATACAAATCTGCAGTCACGTACTAAAAAGCTTGGTAAAAGGTAATCTCCTGCAGTAAACTTATTGTTAAGATTGGACATACATTTAACCAACTCATCCACAGTAATCGCAGGAAAGGTGACAGATGGACCATCGTACAAGATTCAGGTTAATTTGAACTGACACTTTGTAAATATACGTTAGAAAATGTGTGGGCAAATGCATTAACTATGTCTAAAGGTTAAGAAAATTGAATATCATTGTCAAAAAGAGTACCAGGAATTCTAGTGGATTTACGCTTATTGTTAATAAATTTGCACAAATATCTGGGGTTTGATTTAATATCTTCTTCTACATTTGCTAAACATTATACGCTCAAGAATTTTTTTTTCAAATTGATTTTGACCCTTTCGTGTAACCTATGCAGGATAGTAGGATCTGGATTTAATATTTTTTGAAACGTATTTATCTATGATGGAATAAAGCACGTCACAAAATTTCATCTAAAATAACATATTATATCATAACATATTATATTAACTTATTTTCTTCTTATATTCACAAACAAACTTTAAAAAACAATTTATGATAAACTTAACGCATCGCTAAAATCTGCATCCTTATCAAATAATCTTACGTCTATTGAATATCATGGAGTCTTATTCATAATGGACGCATCACAACAAACATAACTATGTGAGAATGATATAACACATAAATAACAGTCTTTGTATTTGTAGTAGTATTTTACTAAATATACGACGCATTGTTCTCGGATTCTCGCTATTCCATTTTCACCGACTAATATTTAATTGTCAGCTGAAGGCATTCTAGATGGAAACATATTGAGATGCCACCATCTACCGAAACAGCAAGATAGCTCCTAAAACGTGCAACGGCGGCGTACTGCTACGATATATGCGTCTCTTTCTATGTACATATGTGTATTTTGCGAGCGCCTGAGATGGAAGAGGGTAAATCACGGTGACTAGTATTAAAGATCCTGTAGGGGATCGATGGAAAACGAATGGTGCCAGGCCCTGAGTTCACTACACCAAGATTTCTGACACGCCAACTTTCTAATATGTACAGGGACAGCTGCAATATGAAATTTCGGTTCATTAACATTCCAGAGGCAAAATTGAAGAAATGTAGATGATGAAAATATATTAAAAGAAAGAATTTAATAACTACTTGTAGCTTGTTAACTTTACAATTATTATTTCTATTACAATTAAAAATTAAATACTAAATTTGAATATCTGCTAGCATAAAAAGTAACCTAAAAAACTTAACATAAGGTAACGCAAGTAAAAAGTAAAGATCCTAATAAGTTAAGGATCTTGAACAACTGATTAAGACATTAGGTAATCTACAGTCGCGAGCATGAAATTCCAGACAACTAGTATAGCAGTTTTTTCAAAATATTGTCACTTGTAGCTTTAGGTCACGTATGTCCATGAAACATTAATAAATGTCTAATGTCAATAAAACTCTATATGAAAGACATATTTACAGCAGCCAATTATTTGTGTCTGGAATTCCATACTCCTAGCTGTACATGCTTAATGTCTGTAAAAAAAGAGAATGTTCAACATGCAAATTGCAATTTTTGGAATAAATCGACTTTTACTGAAGAGTGTAAAAGCTTCCATGAAGAAATTCTGAAAAACCTCCACTGAATTTCGAATACTTCTGTCCAATTTTTTAATGTGATCAAAATCAAATTTTCTAAATTAGCAGCAACCTACGACTTATGTCTTCAAGACATCTTAATTTTGATAAAATCTACAACCTGATCGACACACCTTAGATAAAATGGAATTTTATGGTAGATTTACAGAACGGGTGATGTATTCATGTGTCAGATGTTCTTGACATAGACAGTGTAAGCCTCCAAATTAATCTCTCTGATTAATTAGTCTCTGGTGAACCTTTTCGCCGATACCAGATGCTTCTATAATACTAAGCAAAACGCTGCACTTTTAGTCATTACCCGCAAAACCACAGTAGAATTTCCATTAAAATATGCTGCAAACTACTGTTTGGAAACGATGAGAAATGACACTTTCCTTTTAATTAGTAATAAAGATAGCCTCATCGATACTTTTTCTATTAGTTCTTAAATTTAAAATGATATGTTTCGGATCAGTTTATGAATAGTAGTGGGAGAATTATTTCATGTCGTAATGTGTTAAGTGACTAATTATTAGTATAAATATAAAGTTTTATCATAATTGCGCAATTGAACTATCGTCGACCAAACAACTCAATCTTGAAGAAAGTGTGAAATATAGAGAAAATCTAGTATCACGCCTTCATAAAGTTCTTTGCAAAGCAAGGAAAGTCTGTTTAAACCATACTGAAAGAGATATCATCGGTTTATGAGCATTCTTGCTCGGGAAAAACTGGTTTATAAGTGATTTCTCTACCATACTTAAAAAGACCTCTTTAAGCACGGTAGAGAATCACTTGAAGACAACCCAGACCAGAGCGACCTATTGAAGTAACTACTCCACAACTCGCAGGGAATTATTGGAGTATCCGAATCATTTCTAAAATTCTTCATGATCATCTTGGGATGACTAAGGTCAGCACAATATGAATGCCCACACCATTGTAAAAACAACAGCGCGTAGAATGTTTCCGTGCATTTTTAGACCTCTATAATGAAGGCAAGGATGGTGTATTGAATCAAATTGTTACTGGGGATGAAACATGGGTTCATCATTATAAATCTGAGGTCAATCAATACTCCATGCAGTGTCAAGAAAAAGGCACACCACCACCACCACCAAAGAAGTTTAAGGTGCCACAATCGGCTGGAAAACTTTTGAAGAAGCTTCATTGGGACTCAGAAGGAATTCTGTTAATATAGTACAAAGATAAAGGCGTTTCCATAACTGGAAAATACTACGCTTCAACCCCAGAGTAGTTAAAAGAAGTCATTAAAGAAAAAAGAAAGGGAAAATTGACGAAAAGTGTCCTACTCCTGCGTGATAATGCTCCCGTCCACAAGACTCGTGTTGGACTAGCTGCCTTGCATAAAGTAGGCTTCGATATTTGAATCACCCACCCTATAGTTCAGAGCTCACCCCGAGTAATTTTACTTGTTCCCAAAAATGAAAAAAGAACTGCGTGGAACTAAATTAACGAGCGATGAAGAAGTAACCCTTTTCTTCTTCATCGCTCGTTAATTTCGTTCGCAGTTTCGGCATATTTTTCAGACAAAAATAGAAACTTTTTTTATGAAGGCACACACAAGCTAATTAAAAGATCTGAAAAATGTATTAGGGTTGCAGGTGAATATATTGAAAAAGAAAAAGAATATTGTATTTTAATTTTCTCTCCTTTTCCGCTATTCCTTGAACTTAAAAATGCTCTCTCGTACATATTAAACTACCCTTGTTGATCGGCAATTTCATTCAGAACCCTTATGCCACCGGCTATTATTTCGTAATTGCTTATGGAATGAAACAATCTAAATTAACTTCCATATATTTGTACTTTATTTATACATAATTAATTGAAATGAGATTTTAAGCATATTCTCTCTTTAATATTTTCTTTTGGTTTGTTGTATAGCAATCACCTGCCTGCAATAAGTTTTTTTCTAAATATATTATCTTTCGCTACGCTTTTCTTTTAAAGAAAATACTCTACACGTTCTAGTTGGATTCATTTTTACGTCAGCGACTATTTTGTTTTTCTAGAACGTAGTCTTTTAGTTATCCTGAAAGTTTGAAAGGTGAATCAACATAAGGAGCTCTATCAGAATGTTGCATTCATTTAAATCAGAAGTTATCCATTTCCAGCTTTTTCTAATAGATTTTTTTTTAGTAATAATAGTAATAGTTGCCCGCAACAGGCCTTGAAGGCCCATGAAGTTTTAACATGATACGCTTGTTACGACTTGAGCGTCCAATTTAACTCACATAAAAAGTGGTCAATGGAGTCAAGTGCTTTCATGAAGTCATGAATTGCGTGACTTCCACCAAATTTGTCATCCTAGATCCGCCCATAATAAACCCATGTTGTTGTGGGGTTAATAAAAGTTTGCAATCCGCAAAGAATGTTAGACCTTTTTTTTATATAGGTGTGATTCTCAATAATTGATGGATCATATAAAACAAAAGTGCAATCTCTGATGGAGCAACCTGGAAAACCATCGTGTTCCTGAGAACTTCATAAAGTATAGAAGGAAAGATAGTAATGAAGGTACTAGTGCTAGCGTTCATTGAAATGGTAATAGATATCTGATGATAAATATCAGAGAAGGTATTACCAAATGTATTCACCATTTTTTGAAGTTTACAGACCTCTCGCCCATTATACAAGGTCAGGCAAATATGTGGGAACACCAGATTTCTGGGAAAATTATGTGTTCTATTAAAAAATAACCTTAATAAAAGTTCTTGTAGTATTTTTATTCTACTCTATCACATACTTTGATTTTCTACAACTTTCACTTGTTTCGAGATATAGCGTCATCGGTAGTTTTTTTAAATAGATCACCCTGTATATTTTAACATTTTTGGATAGACACATTTTCAAGAATTATAATAATATACGGATTGGTTGGTGTGTGACTTGAAACATTAAAAAAAAATGTTGGCTATAAACATCTTTTTCTATTTTGCGTTCGAAATGAAGTCATTATGAAACCCAAAACAGTATCGATATGAGCTTCATTTCGATACACTTTTTTTCATTTTTCAATGTTGGCGTTGTTCGAATACAGAAATAAATATCATTGCTGTCATTTGATTTTAAGAATTTATGTACATTTGACAATATGATATATGTCCGTATTTTACACAAACAACGTATGTTCTATACAATTGACAACAACATATATATGTTTCTATGTCACTCATGTTTATATTTTTAAATGAAATATCAAGTAATGTTAACGAAAATTAATAAATAATATGTAATATAAATATGAATAAATATGAAAGTATGTTGTCAAATGTCAACAAGTAACGACTGACTACTAAGCGGAAATGTGTGTATTTATCACGGAGTAGGTAATAATCCCGTCTTTGTCTTACTCAAGTAAATTGCCTGAGCCGTATGCCTGTGCTAGGCGAAGCTTCAAAATACATAATTTCGTTCAAGCTATCCTTGTCATACAAGTAGGTACTGCTTGTTATTTGGATGTGGAGATTATTCTTTGAATGTCGTTGATAGAATTATAGATCAATGACGCAGGGATCATCTTTGGTGATTTGGAGTGTATAGTTGTTTTATATAACAAAGAAGGCTTAGATAACAAGTGCATATACGTATTTGTCAGTTTTGACCAAGTATACAAGTTTTACTGTTACAAGTGACTAAACCGCGACAACGAATTAGCCTCACCAAGCTATAACCAGTAAAAAATTGCGTTAAAAACAATAATAAATAGTCAAGTTACATTAATTTTGGAAGTCAGTGAAATACGATGGGACGCGGTAAATGGTTTAGTACGGAAGAAATACATAGGTAGAATTAAAGCATTGCACGAAGAAGATTAATCCAATCGAAAAATTGCTGGTAAAACCAGAAGAAGTTCGCGAGTTGTAAATAACTTTGCACAAAATGTGGAAAACTATGGAAAAAATTACAGAGGCGACATTCAAACTGCAACTACCGACAGGGAAAGAAAAATATTCTACTCGAAGCTTCTGATTCCTGTTGTACTGTCAGAAAAATCAAGCATGCACCGCTTCCTTGATTTTTCTGGGAGTACAACCCAATTTTGACGTAAGGGTCCAGTGAATTTTGAAATTGAAGTTTCAATAACTTACGCATAATTTTCATTTATTTAGATCCAGAGCATTGTTTAAGTTACTTTTTGAGATATGATATGGAACAACGTCGAGAATGGCATCATGAAACAATGGCGAGTTGGATTAAGGATCACTGATTGTATGTACATTCCCAGTGATTCCGAAATTTATTGCAGTTTATATAGTCTGTAAAATATCGATAATAAATTCCAAGAAATCGCACGTAAAACGTCACTTAGCATCGCTAACACATACACAGAACTTAGACCCGTTGGAATCTGACAATTTTAACGGAGAACTCTGTGAAACTTTAATGGCGGCAAATATTCTATTAAATAAACTTAACGATCCCACCCTCAAGACATTTCTCCAAAAATATATTGGTCAAAATTTTCCGGATGACTCCACCTTACGCAAATATTATGTTTCTAAGTGCTACATGAAAGCAGTAGAACACATTAGAAGCCATATTTCAAAACAGTACCTATAGATAAGTGCCGACGAAACCGTCGATATATTAGGACGCTGTGTGGTAAATGACGTAGCTGGTGTACTACATCCAATTATTCCATATAACGCATATGTAATAGCAACAAAAGTTATAAATACAGTTGATGCCTAAACCATTTACGAGAATATGCACCAAATGCATCATTCGGACGACAGCTACAAAGAAAAAATACTTCTATTTGTCAGTAACAGTGCTGCATATATGTTCGAAACAGGCAGACTATTAAAGGAAACATATTCTAATATGCTGCATATTATTTGTGTAGCACATACTCTCCACAGAATTTGTGATCAGAGACATCTTTCCGGAAGTTGATAGACTTTTATCCGATTTTAAAAATGTTTTCAGAACAGCACCATTGAAAGTAGCTCTTTACAGGGAACGACTTCCATCTTTGTCACTACTTCCCTCTCCAGTAATAATTAGATGGGGAACATGGTTGGAAGCTACTAGTTTTTATGCAGAGAATTTCGATAGTTTACAAAATTTCGTTGCATGTTTATGACGTTAATGACGATGCTCGAAGAGTTTCTGAGTGCAAGGAACTAATATAAATTCCAAATTAAAAAAATCAGTTATACTTTCTTCTCACTTTGGAAATTTGCCAAAACTAATCACTTATTTTTAAAATCAAAATCTCAAATTAAATGATGGATTAACCACCATTAGATGTGGCTATTAATAATTTAAATAATATTCAAAGTGACTTCGGATGTGGCCTTCGGCCAGATCTAATAACATTGCGGCAATTGTGTTGCGGACAATGCCTCAAAATCTAACTGCTAAATACGCTGAAATAAAAGAATATTTCCAGTATGCACCTATAACCAGTTGCAACGAAGGAAGGACGTTTTCTATCTACAAGGATGTATCTTATTCAAAGAGAACAAATTTTGCAGAAAAGAACCTTGAGAAGGTATTGCTAGTTAATATTAATACTTCTTTACTCAACTTGAACTACAAAATGAACAAATAAAAATGAATTTCGAATTTTATAAATCATGACCCGTTTGTTTTCCAATTATATAAATATAATTAAAAAATCTTTAAAAATACAAATTTTCAATAGTACAGTACACCCGTGGGCGATGAGTCATCGGCCTCTCGTGTCCAGTCCCTAATAATTAGTAACATCCTTCTGTTGCTGAAGAACAATGGAGACAAGGGAACATGCCACTTTTTATTGGAAAATAACAAAAAAAGACTATGTATATTAAAATAAAATTAATTAAGATAAAACGTAATTAAAAACATATCTGACCTTTCATACTGTAGTTCTCTAAAAACGGCAACTTCCCCTAATAATATTTAGTTGCCAAATAAAGAATGAAACCCTCGGAAAAACTCTCTTGTGAAAATATAAAAATCGCCTCGTTTTCTAGGCCAATTCGATAATAGTATCAATTATTTCGCCCGCCCCTGACCTCGTACATGTAGCTATTTCCATCTCTTTTCAACTAACCCTCAACCTTTCCGGGTCTCCCGGCCAGGAAGTGTATTCACAATTTCGAACAGAGAACCCGAATAGGATAACATTATGCAAGGGCGATATGGTAAATAGTTACGTGAAAATGGCCTTCCCTTTTTTTCCTTTCGAAGTGTCTAAACAGGCGTTGCGCATCCTGGGACCGTTTTGCTGACGAAAATATTCATTTACGACCTAATATTGGTCCCGGCGCTCCATGGAATCGACAAATATTTATGCGTATATCGAAACATCGTATTTTCTTGTATTGTTATTCAATTTAACGGTTAAATTTTAACCTTTCACAAATTGCCCTTACTGTTTAAAAGAGATAACAAAGATAAATATGGAATATTTGATAAATAAATTTTGAATCAATCAAAATGAAAAGGCAAATAAGTTTAGAAGCCATAAGTTTTATCAGAGAGTTACTAACTTATAAAAGCTCAATTTAACAATAATCAAATTTCGCTATTAGAAAAAGGTTTTGGTTATAATTTACAACCGATTGATGACCAACACTGATAAATATATTACAGCAGATATCATAAAATATGAATCCCTTCATAAACTAAATAGATCATCTCTAAACGATAGTTACATAGCAAAGCAAATTAAAAGAAAACTAATTAACGAAGAGATTATTGTTACTAGAGCAGACAAAGGTAAAATAATAGCTGCTTTAGATACACAATACTATATAGACAAGATTCTTTTATTCTTAAATACAGAAAATTTTCAGACAAGAAATAGTAATTCAACAAACTTATATCAACAAATTATCAAGGAGTAATTCTCTATTTTCTGACTATGAAAAATAATTGCTATCTGTTATGGACACCCATGCTCCTATTATATTCTTTAATTAAACTGTACAAAGAAAACTCCCCGATTAAACGAATTGTTTCATTCACCCGCCGGCTCCATCGGTTAAAGTGTCCAGAAAAGTGATTGATATTTTACAATTTTATTACAACTTCAAGTATAAAAATAAGACTCAAAATTCATATGAACTAATGATAAAATCAAACAACTTAACCTCCCACATAATAGTAAATTGATTTCTTTTAATGTACAAAATCCATTTCCTTCTATTCCACCTGAAGATATCTTAGAATTAGTAGAAGAATTTTTAACAAAAAATAATGTCAATTTTATCATTAAACAAGATATTTTGGATTTATTAAATGTATGGTTACTTTTATTACAAAATTATTACAAATTTATTACAAAATTACTTTTTTTTTCTATAATTTTTACTATGTGTCTAAGAATGGTTTAATAATCCGTAACCCGCTAAGCCCCTTTCTAGCTAAAGTTTTTATGGATAATTTAGAAAATTCATGAACACTCACTTTGCAAACATTTTATTTATTGGCAGAGATACGTAGACAATGTGTTAACTTGTTTCACGGGTACAGACAGATAATTAAATCTTGTGTATCATATATTAACAATCTCCACCCTAACATTAAGTTCAGGGTTGAAAAAGAAATAAATCAAACCATAAATTTCCTAGATTTAACTATTTTAAATAAAAACAATAAGCATGATTTTTTCATATACCATAAGCCCTCACATACTGATACAGTAATTCACAATAAATCTACACATCCATACTCCTATAAAATGGCTTCGTTCAATTATTTAATTCATAGGCTTATTAGTATTCCCTTATCGAAAGAAAATTATAGAAAACTGCTTAACTACATTAGACAAATAGCCGATAACAATGGATATAAAGCAGATATTATTTACAATATTCTTAACAAACAAAGTTACAAGAAAGCTATTAAGTTAGTATACCCTACAAACAGTCGTGATATGAATAATAAATATAAAACTCTTGTTTATACTGGTAAAAAAAAAATTCTAAATTCTTAACGAGAAATAATTATAACATAGCTTTCAAAACCAACAACTCTTTAGGTTCAATTATTAAAAAAAATAAACAATAACAATAACAATAAATCGGGTGTTTACAAACTTGAATGTAGTCCATGCCCTAAATTTTATAGAGGCCAGACAGGTAAATCTTTTTCTAAAAGAATCAAAGAACATGAACGAAGTTATATTAATAATAAGAATTACTCACATTATGCAATACATTTAATAGAAAAAAACCCATAATTTTAATTATAACTTTAAAATTTTGCACACAGAAAATAAATTTCAAAAATTTTCTTGAAGTCATGGAAATTTTGAAATATAGTTATACTGACCTTTTACTCAATAATCATATGGATTTCTAAAATTCTCCTTTATTGGGACTATTTTACAACTGATTTATTTTGGTACAGTCTATACGTGGACGCTTTACTGTGCCCCATGCGCGACTTTTTAATTAGTGGTTTTTACCTACTGATGATGACAACTTAGTTGTCGAAATACGTATTTAGGATACGATTAATAATTGTGGTAAGGGGTTATATACCTTTTTTAAGTTTTTTACTTAACCACAGTCTCTAAAGAAAGAATTTATACTTAAATTGGCTTCTATGTGTGGAATTTATTTATATAAAACTGAATGTTTAGGTTTCACCACAGTTTTCAACACTATTTCTTGGTGATACTAGAGCTTTATTATTATGTTCATTATTATGATTGACGAAGGAGATACTTATTGTAATATATCGTTATATTATAAGTAAAACTCGGATTATATGCAAAATGCATGTTTGTTGTTAAAAGGTGTATCAACCAAACTATGAGTTTTCTAGGTTTATTTAATGTTATTTGAATAAAATAAGGCAATTAAAAAAGTATATTTTACATATTTTTACTACTTGATACATATTTCATGTAATACTGCATATTTGTGCATATTTGCATTCCTTGTAAAAATTCTATTAGGCGGCAAGTTTAAAAATAACAAGTTAAGAATAACTGGCCATGAAATATACCAGACTTACAAATCTAAAAACACTTTGCAACATTTTGTGGACGATAAAATTAAAATCAATAACAAATACAATGTTTTACAATACTTACATGACATATCAGTACAGTTGTGTTCGGAACTTAACAATGCGAAACCGTAATAAAAGAAATAAAGTGCCTGTAAGGAGGGTATACAGAGTGAGTTTTTTTTTAATCTCGAAAACTACAATAGCTAAATATTTGGTTTAATTGGGAAAAAAGTAAAGTTTTCCGAGCTTGACTTAGTGCTGCTTTCGTATTTCAGCAAAAGCTCACAGCTTACTAGATATTCGCAAAAAAACTGAATTTCTCCACTTTCTTTAATCTCACCTAATTACTTTACTATTAAATTTATGGAAAAGTTGTAAATGAAATATATTTAGGTAGCTATACCCTCTATCAACCTGCATTAATTAATTTCTTAACGCAGTTGCTACGCGAGTCATGACATAAACTTTTGTTTTCTTAAATAGCACTCATAGTTGGCTATGACTTGATTAAAAAGATCTTATTTTTCCCGCTACAACAATTTACAACTTCATAAGGTTATTGTGTTAAATAAATGAGTTATAGTCATTTCCTAATTTAATTCATTCTACTTGTCTGGCTCATAGCATTAATAGAGTTTCTGAAAAAATTAGAAATCTATTTCCTCTTGTGAATGAATTAATTGCAAAAGCAATTTTTTTAAAGCACCATTGCGGGTTCAGTTGTATTGAGAATCATTTCCCGGTTTACAATTAACTCCACAATCAGCAATCACGAGGTGGGAAACATGACCGAATGCCGCATGTTTTTTCAACAAAATTATCGAAATTCTAAAAAAAATATTCTAGAATTCTCCGTGATTCAGATTCTAAAAAAAAAAAAGCAAACGAGTCTTTAAAAAATAATGTACCTAATACCAAATCAATTAGCATTTATTGCAACAATTTTTTCTATTGTAACAGAAACAATTTTGAAATTAGAAACAAGAGAACTGCTTTTGACTGAATCTGTAAATTACAGAAGCTGGATAAATAGTTTTTAAAAAGCTAAACTCAGTATTAGAAAACAATCGAGGATTTAAAATTCTTTCAAAAGTTTTTAATATTTTGAAAGGGGAAATCGTAGATGACATTGAATTAGAGCCTTACATTGCAAGCGACTTAAAAAAATGCTCCAATTATTTCCGTCGATGTTAAACGATCTTTTTCCATATTCAAACACTTGCTAGACGGCAGAAGACATTAGTTTAAAATAGAAAATTTAGAAAAGCATCTATTTGCCAATTTTCTTAATAGTACCTAAATGTAATACCTAAATGTAATAATATATCATACATCGTAAGATATAAGTAAATAGACGTATTTATTGTTAGATATTATTAATTATTAATAGTTACTAAATATTAGTAATTATATATCCTTGAATAGCATTTATAATGTCTAAGGATATTGTGAAAAACTTGTCTTTTAGGGCTTGTTTAAATAAAACTAACACTAATTAAAAACACACTATATTAATAATAAAAAATACACTAAAAAACCCTTAATAACAAAAAACAATAACAACGGTATTTATTTCACAATATTCATATATCAATGTTCTATTATTAATAGTATATTATTATTATATTATTATTAATATATTACTCATCTATGTTCTAATGCGACGGCCGCTGGTTGAATGAATCCCTAGGGCTTCATTCAAGGCTAGCCTTCCGAGCGGTATATAAATATATACAGCGTCCGCCATATTGTTCGCACCATATAGAAAAAACTTTTATTGTAGAGTTTTTTCAAAATCGTTTTCGACCAGTTGTTTGTGCATGTTTGAAATCCTAAAATAGGATACACGAACAGTTTTTTTCTTGTACAGTGTCCGCAAAATAGCCTAATCCATATGGGAAACTTTTTGATTAATTGATTTATTGAAAAATTGTTTTCACCAACCACCAAAAAGCAAAAAGTAATTTTCATGGCACTCTTGTTCTACCATTAAAACGACGTTTGAAATTTGAAAATTGGCTAAACTGGCCTTATTTATCAAAGTGAGAAAAACTATAGGGAAAACTAAAAGTAATTTAGTATATTTTGGTGTTTAATTGACCTATTAAGCAGGAAGAAATAATATTTAACAGCTATTATTTATAAGCTAAGTAAATAAAAAATTGAAATGAAAAATTAAAAATGTAAATTTTGTTAACAAAAATGTCTCATATTTCCATCTCGCTCGTTTTCTGTGCACATAATAATTCTGTTGACACATTTCTTAGCCATATAGGTGGACTACCGTTCACTTTTCTAGAACAAAAAGCATTTGTCTCCTTCTGGAGCAAGTATTCGGATTATACATTACCAAGTCGGACATCTATAAGAAACGTTATGCAATCTGCTCGTAACGTTGAAAGAAGAATTAAAGCAGAATTAAAAGATAAAAAATTGTGGTTATGTGTGGACTGTGGTGAATGTTATGTTACGTACAATGGAAGAATTTCAACCGTCATTCCCTAACTTACTTACTTCCAGAAGAGTTGCAGAATGTAATAGCGATGAAATTTTAAAAGTTGTGTTGAACGCATTGAATAAATTTCAAATTTCAACAAACCAACTTTTAATGTTTCTGAGTGATGGTGCCGCTAACATGCTTTCCTTAGGCCGATCTCTTAAAGAAGAGAGTGGCAATCTGTTACATGTAACATCCATGCTTTAAACCTTGTGGCGCAATTGATACCTAAATTTTAACCGCGAGTAAATGCTTTAATAGCTCATACGAATTTCACGAACTGTGTCCCAAAGTGCCTGAACCACGGCAACCGATTACTACGCGTTGGGTAACATGGTTAGAGCCTGCGTTTTACTACTGCGAACATTTTTATGATGTAAAGAAGGTAGTTTTACAATTCGATCCGAGACACGCCGTAGCTATCAAGTAAAGCCAGAAAATGTTTCAAGACAGTCAGGTAAAAGTGATTTAGAAACTATTCACAAAAACTACTATGGACTAGCGGAGGAAATTGAAAAATTACAAAATGATTCGATGTCATTTGTGGATTCTGTTCAAGTTGTGGATGATGTTCACTCACACCTATGTGCGGCGGAAGGCGAAGAAAATGAGTGTGTAATACGAAAATTTGAAAGTGTTATTGACAAGGATTCAGATTTTCTCATACTAAGACAAATTTGTGAAGGTGCGCCGAAAAATCCATTAAGTTGTCACAAGGATTACTTTAAGTTTGCAAATATAACATCACTCGATGTAGAACGGTGGACTTCAACATTGAAAAATATTTATTCCGCACGCCGTACTCATTTGACTAAAACAAGCGTGGAAACATATTTAATGATCCAAATATTTAATAGATGCCACCCAGTTTGTGATTTCATGGAAGTTTTTTAAAACAGTAAGTGTTTCAGTACGTTATATAATATATTTTTTATCATTATTTTATGTGTAAACATTCATGCGTCCGCACTCATGAAAGTCACGAACATAAATGATGCGAGTACGTAAACGTTATTGAACGCTCGCCTTGATACCGCCGCTAAGCCCCTCCACATTGTTCTCCGCATTTCACTGAAACTTGCCCCTCTTTGCCGACTCTAGTAATGTTTTAAAAATAATATGTAGATATTGAACAATGCAAAATATATTCGCGTGTGTCGCGTACGCGGACACATGCGAAAAAGAAACCACCGGGTAACGCGTTACTGGGTACAGTCGGACGAGTACTTTGTCGGACACTTTTCGTTATAAAAGCTGGAACCTAATACGCTTCTTCCCAAAAACATCGGTAGAATGTGGGCTAGTTTTTATGGCCGAATTAAAGACAACCAATCACATAGCAAACAAATAACGCTACTAAATTAAGATCTAATTAAAAGCGTTGGGGAAAAGGTTGTGGCGATAATTAAAGCAATAGCATTAAAAGGTTCCTTGCAAAAAATACTTTAAAATGATACGTCACACAATATTAATTAACCTTTACAATAATGAATTAAAGTGTGGCTTCTTCTTCTAATTCATAAGGTTGGACGCCAGTAAGTCCAGACACTTGAACACACTGCTGTTTGTACCAGCCCCACTAGATCTCTCAATTCCACTCTGTTAGTCTTGTGTCCTCCATAAAATCCACTATTCTCCGCAGGGAAAATTTGAGTACCCTCGTAGTATTCAATAGATCGCTTCTGAAATGTGTCTGTCTGAGTCAGCAAGTGCATATTACATGAAGGCTAGTTTCCTCCTGTTCTTCACATCTCCTACACTAGGGCTCACTAACCAAGACCATGCTGTACAGATGTTTCCTTAATGGACAATATCCGGTTATTAAGCCGGTAATAATTTCAATTTCTTTTTTGTTACTATGAAGTAAGTTGGCTGAAAGCCTAGCGTTCAACTCCTCTAGTAGTGTCTTAGTATGGAATTAACCTCCGTTAGCCTCCATTTCTTTTTATGTTCTCTTTTTTAGCCATAACCATATCTCCCTTTTGGCGATTCCACACAGATTCTGGTCCTATAAAGTTCCTCTTAGAACCTTCCTTGGCCAGTTCGTTGGCTCGTTTCATCTCATTATGCCAATTGATACGCGGCCAGTATAATTTTGACATATAGAAAATATAGTTAAATAATAACTAAAATTAAGATATAACTAGAATAGGAATGTTAGTAATTAATAACTAAATTAAATGCTATATATGAAATCTAACGAATGTTCGAGAACATATTAACTGGGGCTGACCAATCGGTAGGTAGATTCTCAGAAGGGTGTCGCCTATGACCAATCCGATACAAAATAAAAGCTTTGTCTTGAAAATATGTAATGTGCCCTCAAAAACTTTGCTCATTAGAGACGGCCATACTCACTCAAAATTATACGTTTGTGACAGGTTACGTGCGCTGTCACCAACCATTATCAAAAAGCATGACCGTCCCTAATGAGGAAAGTTTTTCAAGGAACGTTATAAAATTCCACGAAGTGTCTTACGAATTTGTTTTAACGTTTTTAAATTTAATTGAATTATGAATAATACAATTTAAAACGAGATTTAAAACATACTCAATATGTGCAAAGTGTAACAAAGGCGAAATTGTGTATAATTTTTTTTTAAATTCAGCTATTCGATTTGCAACTGTTCTTGTAGCAAGACTGTTAATGAATTTCATCCAAGCCAGTTTTAATTTTCTAAGATTTTAGACAACTTTACGATATTCGTATTTGTTACTTTGACTTACTGTCACATCTAAAGTATGCTTTACTCGGAAATTTAACAATAATTATTTGATGATTACACCATCATATGGTACATGTCAGTCATCTATCTTTGATGATTAACGATCATGTAATTTCGAGAGAAGAATTAGGTCTTTTGTCCTCTGTTAATGAAGAACTTCGCGAAGGCAAGAAGTAATCGCTATTTAAATGAAAGGATTCCCTGTAAAATGACACATTATAGCAAACAAAATTCTCGTAACAAATATTTTAAAACACATCAAAGAAAACTTTATTAAATAACGAAAAACCTTCTCGGCGTATAAACTTTTAATGAGCACGCTAACGTCATACTATTCATATTTATTTTCAATAGCAAAGCTCAAACGCTCGCGAAGTGCGATCTATTTTGTATTTACTTCATATTTCACCTGTCTTTAATGATTGTCACACCGAAGTCTCGAATGCAACCAGGTCGAATTAACTGGATAAAGTAACTTTCTTTTTGTATCGATTTTTTGCCTTATTATTTTCATTTAAATCATTTAATTTTATAAACTAGTTTTCACACGTTTAATTTCGAAAGAAGCAAATTTATTTTCGCCTTCAAGGTTTTCAGTTACTTCATTCAAATTCAATAGATACAAGTAGGTCGAAGGAATTTGGATATATTAGACAACAAACGTACAAAGGACTGGAAGTATATAAAGATGCAATGTAGAAGAATATAATCAATACTTTTTGGTGTGTGTATGCACATTATATGACATCGTTCCCGTTGGAGAAAAGTTAGTTTTATTTTAACTAAAAGTAGGTCAGCGGTGTTTGCTTTTTACGATAAGTTATCGCAAAGTTTAAAAAGAAAAATCGCTTAAGAATTTGTCAAATTACTTTCGATACCTTTTCTGAAGATCTATACTCAGACTAAAACTAAGTACGGGTAACAATGGATATTCATGCGATGATTTATCTAAGTGGTTTTATGCATGTGATAATCCAGTATATTTCATTAACATGCCATATTTTCATAATACGTATTCTAAATAACGTATGTCGAATAATAATGTTAAAAACTGAACCCCCCACACTCCTGGTTCTCTTTCAACAATTTTGCACGACGAGTAAAACTGTTGGAACGAAGTGGGAAATCCGATAACGACAGACACTTCCGCTTAATTCTGGATCATTTTAACGTTATGACTATGGATCGGCTCTCAGTGGTACATTCCAGGAGAGGATTAAAATGAATTTATGATCTAGTGTTTAGTTTTATTAGTTACTTGAATTCTATTGCGCAAATAAGTGATAAATAACGACACGGCAATGTCTACAGATCTACTTGCATCTAAGCAAATCGAAACAATTAATGCAGAATTTATATCGCGTGGCGTAACTTCGTGTTTGAAATCGCTATGGGGTGAAAAGCATGATATAAATAATGAAGAAGTGTTATTATTTGTAACAGATGGAGCTGCATATGTGAAGGCAATTGGTTGGCTCCTACAATAAATATACAGTTTTATGACGCATATCACGCATTCATCGAGTATTAGAGGAAGTCAGAAAATACTTACCAAATGCTAATAAATTGATATCTTCCGTCAAGAAAGTTTTTATGAGGGCACCTGCACGCAAGAATTTATTTCGTGAAAAACTGCCACATGTGCCTTTACCACCAGGACCTGTTATAACGCACTGGGACACATGAATAGAAGCAGCGTCCTATTGTTACATAAATTTTGACGACCTTGAAATTATAATGAAGCTACTGAATCCCAATGATGCTGTTTCTACGAGAGATGTTTCCAAAGTTCTGAGAATTTAACTATATTTTTTTATTTTGTCAATTTTCATCAATATTACAATGTAGTTTTTCAACATAATCGCCATTTAATTGATTACATTTATCCCAACGACAAATTATTTTTTTAAGCGGTCCTGAAACAACCTTTTCGGTGTCTCTTCAATCCACCTATTTATGGCTCATTTTACGCCAGTTAAACTCTCAGAACGAACGTAACGGTTTTTTCAAATCTGGAAACAGATGAAAATCACTCGATGCGAGGTCCGGTTAATAAGGGGGATGCGAAAACAATTCCCATCGTAAATAGTTCAAAACATCCTTCGTTTTTCTTGTGGTGTGCGGTTTTACATTACCCTGTTGCAATAATGGACGCTTATTGAACTTTCCAGGCCGTTTTCTGGTAAGTGGTCCGGATAAGTTGGAATAATATTCTGCGCTAATTTTAGTACTTACCGCCAGATAATCCATAAAAATAGTCCCTTCGCAATCCCAGAATACAGTAAACATTACCTTTCCAACAGGCGGAGCTGCACGCGCCTTAAGTGGAGACCCTTCTTCGAGTTTGCGCCGTTCTTTAGATTGACTTCTGGTCTCAGGATTGAAATAACGAATTATCCGTTGCTATAATCTACTACCGTAACGGGCTAACAGCTCTTGTGTTGACGGCAAGTGTCCTCTTTCAGTAGGTTCTCCACGGCAGTAATGTTTCATTCATTTACAGACGCGCTCGGGCGACCACTACGTGGATCGTCTTCTGATAATGTTCTACCACTTTTAAAATGATCGTTCTACCTATATATAGTACTTTTAGATTCTTCGGTCTCACCAAACACTCCTTCCAGACGTTTAATAATTTATGAAGTTTTCACACACTCTTTCCACAAAAGAAAATGATTTATCCAATATTAGTGGACATTATTCCAGAGTATATGTAACCATACGCCATCTAGAAGTTACTCCAACCAACACATAATATTCTATAACTAACGCCATGAATATTGTATCGCCCGTTCAAAAAAAAAACAGTCTCAGAGTTGGCCATGAAATTTTTAGGTATGTCGTAACTTAACCGCACCATTCCGAATTGTCAATTGTTAATGTCATTAGTGTCATCTAATAAAAACGATAACACGGAATTTTCTTTATTCATGATAGCAAGATTATACCCTAGCAATTAACCTTGGAATTTTCAAAAGCCGTCTGTCATTTAAAAAATTCATATTAGTAAAGTTACGACATGCTTTTTGATGTTACTTAGAAGTCATGGCTCACTAGAGGCAGGTTTTTTTTGAACGCACGATATATTACCTTCATTAATTCTTTTCCCAATTTCATGGAGCTGCATCTGATAGCGGGAGTACATATTTGCACGATGAGGAAAAGTGAACCCAATCATTTTGATAAATGTCTGGAGGAAAAGGTGGGCTAATACCATAAATAGAAGCAAAACGATCAGCAAAAGCGTTAACAATACTACGCGGATTATCCAATGCTATATCATTTTGAATCAGGGTATTGGGTATTCTTGTAGAGCCTTTCTTGTTACGTAGGTACTGAAATATCATTTTAGGATTATGCTGCAATGATGCCTCAACTGAATCCAGATATACTTTGTACGATTCTGATATTTTTGTCCTGCACAAAGAACGAATTCTTTTAACTCATTTAAAAAATAGACTTTTTTTCAAAAGTCGATTGTCACAACTTCTTATAGAATTATGATGCTTAATATTCAGCGAGCTATGAAAACAACAAAATGCGCAAACATATCTAGGGAAGGAGATCTTAACAATGAAAATCCAAAGTAGAGCATTTATTCGCTAATGGATTTTAAAGTATATGCATATTTAGGAATCGTGAGTCTATTATACATATTTAATTAACAATGGGTGGTCATATTAAGTGTCTTCTTTAAATACGTTTACTGATAACCCTAAGTAATAAATAAACGATATTTCTTAGAATATAAAGAACGTTTCTAAAATGTGATAATAAAACTATGTTATACAGTGAATTATACTTGAACATGCACGTTAAATATCTATAAAATTGGAAATATTTATGTTTTAATTCTATATCCTAGATCTGCTTGAAAAATGTTTAAAATTAAAATATTACGAAAGTAAATGTAAATTAAATGTATCTCCAGCAATGCCTTATTGTAAAATACTGGTGCGGCATTTCATAACAAAATAAAATACACATAATCAAGGCCATTAAATCTTGCTAAACAAAAACCATATGCTGGCATGCCAATTCAAAACGTGTCCGATGCATTTAAAGTCCTAAATAACCGCCTTCAGAATCCCTAAAAGAGTCTCATAAATTTTCCAGGTCTTTCGCATTCTGGTGGGACTTCAATTTACACGAATCCGAACAGTGACGGCAGCCAACGTACACGTCTAACTCGACCGTATTCTTCTCACGGGATCTCTTTCCTAACAGGACCACTGCCAGAAGTCCTTTGGATCGCCTTAAATTACGAATTAAGTTAACGAATCCAATAAGAATTTTACGATATCGAAATTTTGCTCCCGGATCATGATGATATCGAGGAAATATTTTGCTTTAGATTGCTAGTTACTTTACGTGTATATTGCTGTGTAGTTGTGTTTGGTGGTGTGTAGAATAATTTTTAAATTTAATTTACTTTCTTACACGACCATAAACTTACCTGGCCTTCAGTCTTTTGCTTATTTATCTGGGGAGTTTACTAGGTTCTAGTTATGAGGTCCTAGCATCTAATTAGTAAATATTGTTAAAATAAATGATTAAAACATTTATTTTTTTTCATATTTTATATTGCATATAGATTATTAAGTATAATAGAAATATAAGTAACTCAAATTAATGATATAACTTTCAAAATAGTTTATTTCGCGTGTCTATTTTAATTGCGGAGTGTACATATCTGATTCGTTTAAGACGTAAGTAGAAGTCCCTTGTTTCCTTTAGTTACACTCTTTTAAAATTTAGCCGATCTCCTGTCCGACTTTGTCCAAACATTTCATTTAGATTATTTGTCCCTTCTAGTTTGTTTACATGCTAGCTATTTCTGTTATAATTTTGAATTTTTACTTACAATACTTGTATATGTGATGGTAATTCTAACTAAAATTCTATACCTCTTGTGTTCCGATAATTTATGATTTCGTATTTTTTAAACAAATCTATGTAACTAGATTTCACAAATAATGCGCATTCTACTATATAAATAGTCGGCAATGTAAGGATATTATTATAAATCGATCTCATGCATTATTTCTGCAAGACGAAGTCTACCGATTCACTTCAGAAGATAACCCATACTCCGAATAACCAAATACATTTTCCTAACATACGTAAAGGAGGTTTGCACATTTACATTACGAGAAATGACCTTAGGGACATAACAAGCACTATACTATTATCCCGATATCCTATACTTAACATGCGATCTTCAGAACATTTCGGAATTCAATTTCGATCTGAGGGAGAAAGCATCATCAAAACATGTACTCTTTGTTCTTAACATTAACTTCTTGTGCGCTACTTGCAAATTTCAATGATGTTATAACCTATTTTGCAGCACTATCAAATTGTTCTGTACGATTTTAATCGCTTCTGAATTATCTTTTGCTTGTATTATTATAATTTAAAAAAGGTATATAACCCCTTACCACAATTATTAGTCGTATCCTAAATACGTATTTCGACAACTAAGTTGTCATCATCAGTAGGTAAAAACTACTAATTAAAGTCACACGGGGCACAATAAAGTAAGATAAACGCTTTCGCACAACTACTATACACTGCAACCCTGTAAAGACTAAATTTACCATGCACATCTCAAACTACGAGACAAAACACTTGCCTATTAGAAAAGGTTTTTAAACATGTGTTAAAATATCGAACAAAGGGACGGCAAAAATTCTTCTCTAAAGAAGGCGCCTACTATAAACGATTTTAAAGCTACGGTGACCTACTAATAAACTAAATGAAACACCTTATATTTCCACAAAACACTAGTATATATAACTGTATGAGCATTTCTTGTGCAATGTACAAATTAATAGTTATTATTTAAACGTGTTATTTCGAGTACGCAGGTAGTGACAAAATCTATATTGGGTAGGAGTGTAAAAAATTTTCCATTAACAAATGGTTAAAGGCCGTATATATATATATATTAAAGGCCGAACTCTCGTTGCAAATTCTGAGAAAGACAAAATTAAGAAGGGGCGTTACATGTGAAAAACCAGACATCCGGCTTGTTGTATTATATTAAATGAGAATAGAATTCACGGTAGTCTCTGGGTGTGTTAAGGAGGTAATTTTTGCATATTAAATTAGAATCACTTCACGTGAAAAGGGTCATTGAATAATTGGATATTGTAGGTATTTAATTTAAAAGTTAATTATAAATAGGTGGCATGTCCTAGTTAAGGAGTTAAGCAATATAAAATAATGTATAGAATTCACGGTAGGCTCTGGGTGAAACATGATAAATAATTTAATAAACAAAACACCCGGTACATCTGTTCCACAAAAGTGCTTCATTCAACAACTTGCTTAACTCCTTAACTAGGACATGCCACCTATTTATAATTAACTTTTAAATTAAATACCTACAATATCCAATTATTCAATGACCCTTTTCACGTGAAGTGATTCTAATTTAATATGCAAAAATTACCTCCTTAACACACCCAGAGACTACCGTGAATTCTATTCTCATTTAATATAATACAACAAGCCGGATGTCTGGTTTTTCACATGTAACGCCCCTTCTTAATTTTGTCTTTCTCAGAATTTGCAACGAGAGTTCGGCCTTTAATATATATATATACGGCCTTTAACCATTTCTTAATGGACAATTTTTTACACTCCTACCCAATATAGATTTTGTTACTACCTGCGTACTCGAAATAACACGTTTAAATAATAACTATTAATTTGTACATTGCACAAGAAATGCTCATACAGTTATATATACTAGTGTTTTGTGGAAATATAAGGTGTTTCATTTAGTTTATTAGTAGGTCACCGTAGCTTTAAAATCGTTTATAGTAGGCGCCTTCTTTAGAGAAGAATTTTTGCCGTCCCTTTGTTCGATATTTTAACACATGTTTAAAAACCTTTTCTAATAGGCAAGTGTTTTGTCTCGTAGTTTGAGATGTGCATGGTAAATTTAGTCTTTACAGGGTTGCAGTGTATAGTAGTTGTGCGAAAGCGTTTATCTTACTTTATTGTGCCCCGTGTGACTTTAATTAGTAGTTTTTACCTACTGATGATGACAACTTAGTTGTCGAAATACGTATTTAGGATACGACTAATAATTGTGGTAAGGGGTTATATACCTTTTTTAAATTATTATTTAACCACAGTCTCCATTGAAAGAATTTTGTATTATTATAGTTGTGTCATCCGCGAACACAATGACCGACTCATATATCACAATCGGTAGATCATTGAGGTGTAAACAGACTTAAAATGAATCCTTGAGGAAGTCCATACAATAGTCTTGTGACTCCAATTATGTTCATATAGTAATATTATTCAAGTTAAACTAGACACTAACATATATAAAAAAGTAAACGGAAGCCTTACTGGCAATAATAAGTGAAATGTTAAAAAATCATAAAAGAAAAAACGAATTCTAAAAATTAAAGTAATGGTAATAATAATAGCAATAATAATAATAATACGTGTTTCAAAAAGAATTACATCTAGTTGTTCATGAATTTCTCCTATAAATTATGATGTTTTGATGCCGATATAGATTAAATGGTATGAAGATTATCTACCTGGCACTGTCAAAATTTATCATCGAGAGATATGGTGATGAAATTAATAACAAGTACAATTAGATTATTAACTTATTTAATAAGAAAACTTTATAGATGGGATATTAATCAACCAACAACCAAAGTAAATAATTAATTTGTAAAAATTTTAATTATTATAATTTCTAACAACTATTTAAAATGGTCACCATTCTGTTCAATGCACAGTGCAATACGACGTTTCATGTTGTCAAAAATATTCTGCAATACATTTCGTGTTATTTCATTACATTTAATTGTAATTGTATTCATCAAGTCATTTAAGTTATTCATTTTTGTCTCATATACTTTATTTTTTAGCAAGCCGAAAATAGAAAAATCTAATGAAGTAAGATCTGCTGACCTTGAAGTAATACTGAAAAAGCGCTAAATTTTCAGTTGTATGTGCAGTAGCCCCATCTTGCTGAAAGTAACACCCCTTGTAATCGTCTCGTTCCACCTGAGTTAAAAATGGTGTCAATAACTGTTCTAGGTATCGTTGGCTATTAATATTATTGTGAAAAATATTGGTTCTATTTTTCTACGACGAGATACAGCTAACTCCAACTTTAACAGGATGTAAAGAAACTTCGATGTGATTGTTTGGATTGTTTATAGACAATGTTCTATAATTTTGTTTATTTACAACCCACTTAAATGCTTCATGCTTCATCAGTAAAAATGAACTTAGATGAAGAATTTCGTCATTATTTAAATTTTCTTGAAAGAAGTTGCAATATTTAACCCTACTAACGTGATCTCTAGGTAAAATCTCTCAAACAATCGATACCTTGTATGGATACATATTGCTGTAAACTTTGCTTTCGAATATATATTTAAATTAATGATTTGTTTGGCAGTTACACAAGCATAATTTTGTTGAGACTCTGTATATTATATTTGGGTATCTCAGGTCTATCCTTTTGGTTCTACACAACTAGGCCTAGCCTCCAAATTAAATGCAAAGAAATAATACAACAAGAAGTAATTGTTTTAAAGTATTTTATTGTTTGTTCATATTTTCACATCTCCTTTTTGTTGTATCTTAAAATATTTTATTCTTAGCCTATATCTTAAACTATCAATGCAACTTTAGTATACAAATATTATTTTGTGAATCACACACGGATAGTATTGGAGGTTTTGATTCAAAATGAATTTCGCAAACAAGGACTCTTGAGGATTTCACTAGCAAAAAGGGGGTATTTGCCCACCAAATGCTGAGATTAATACTCAAAGTCTATCTCTGACTGAAATGTGGATCTCTAGTCTCTACTGATAACTTTCTACAAAGCGAATGTGCCATTCAGCGCCTATTTAAGTGGGAAACAAGTCCCTACAGAATAGGAGCTTATGCTCACACTGTATAAGTACTTTCTTATTTTTGCGCCTATCACCGAACGTTTTGAATTTTAAAATTTGAAATGGCACAGATATTTCGAGAACATTCAGTAAACACTACTTCCTCTTCATCAAACTCGTATATCTGGCCTAAAATACACTTTAATCGTGTATTTATGACTAATTTAATTTAACTAACTCTAGATGCTCCAATTTTTATCGTGTATAAAATTTTACTTACTCAAAGTTAAATTGTGCACACAAAATTTTTGAACTCCTCCTGGTATATTATTAAACTTTTATAATAATGAAGAAAATAATAAAGATAACAATATTAACTATTAAAATGAAATTAAACTCTTTTTTATTCTTACTTAAATTTAATGCCAATAGGCTTAAATTTCTTAGATTATATATTATATTCTAATTGAGATTTTTGAAATCAAGTTAAACTGATCAATTCGAAAATATATCGCTGAATCTCCTATTTTGCGATGCTTTTTCGCTTTTATACGCAGCGTTCCTTTCTTCTAAGAATTCGGTTCCTACTCCAAATAATTTATTTTTGTTTTCTCTAATTTTCATAGTTATTTAATATTTCCACAGCTGTGTATTTTTATTTATCATGGGTAATTTTAATTTTTCCATCTCTCTGCGTTGTCTCCCTGTCTATATATTTTTTCCTTTTTGTTGATATTTTAATGTTTGTAAATTTTATTCTGGAATAGTGAACTTTAAGTCTCGTCTTCCCCGAATAGCTTCTCCTGCTCGTTTATACAAGCAGATTTTACGCGGAAAATTGTCTACGTAGTACTCCTTTTTCCGTAGTATTTTCTTTCTCATTCTTCCCTTGTTTGTTCATATGGTGCCGTCTTGTCCTTGGCTTTCACTCGTATTTCTGTCATACATCCAAGTTATCGTCAATGAGCATGCGTCTCTGATATGCTTTCGTTGTTTTGTTTACATCGTAATATTACTGCATTAATTACTTTTTATGTATTTTACAATGTTTGTTTGATTAATTTACTTACATTCTATACGTTTAATAATCTAATTAATCTAAAATTTATTGACATAACGTTACTGTTTACCTATCAATTCTTGGAAATATACATCTAAAATTTTTATACTATATTAATAATATTAATAATATGATACACGAGGTGCATTTAAAAAACACTTTCAATTTTTAATTTTTACCCAAAGTTAATTTCGCAGCGATATGTAAACGAAGCTTCAAAATTCTATGAACGGCAGTAGAAGATACGTTCGCTTGAACTTATAAACGACGTGCTGATGTATGTGGGTTTTCTCCAACAAGGTTCTCTACGTTTTCAACAATATTTTGCTGTGTACGTAGTCTACCAGAACTTTGCCTTTTAACACAGATCCTGTAGCCCGAAACTTCTCCACGACTAGATGAATGTGATGATGTAAAACGTTATTATCCACAACTCTATTAGGAAACTGCAAGTGAAACTGTCGCTTACATTCCGCGTAGGAATATTGCCATTCTCCGTTAAGAAATTGTGCACTTTTTTCTTGCAATGTGTATATTATTTAGTAGTATTGTTTATTAAGTAAAAAAAAATATTTGTAAGAAAAAATATACTGCTAGTCATAAAATATCAAATGTCATAATAACATATGAATGAATACGTTAATTAATTATTAACACGTTCCTAAAGGAAATAATTAAAACATCGATAACACAGCAGTGTATAGAAATCAGAAGACTAATTTACTTCATACTAATTTAAATTGCAAAAATATTGAAGATGATACAGTATTTGACAAAACTCCACGTCGACTCTGCATTTTATAATCATATAATATTTGGATGTAAAACTGTATTTAGGTTACGCATAATCGCATTAATTCAGTGAAAAGATCGCGTTAAACGAATACAAAGAATATTTATTTATGTACTTTTTAGAAGAGGATTATCGATCCATGTGGAATGAGCCACCATTGTATATGTATATATATTTATATATATATATATATATATATATATATATATATGTATATATATATACGTATATATGTATATACACGATGGAGGTAATATATATTTCACGCGACATGTAAATGGAAGCTTGCGTTAATTAAATGTACATCTATCCATCCCACAAATACCAAACAATCCACTTAGGAAACAAACACAAAGTATACATTACGTTCACTGAGTACTATAGGAATAAATATCTAATTCTTTTTTTCGCCCTTTTATACAGGAGAAATATTTATTATCTCTTGTCAGAGGTAAATGTTTTTCGTAGAATTCTTTCATACTGTTTTGATTTGGACACACTTAATTACATCATAAATTAAATTTATGGTGTAATTAAGTAAATTTGTATTCGAAATAATTCATTCGCATTCATTAGATCATGGTTCTGTAAAAATCGACGTAATAATAAACTCGTCTGAGTCAATTTATTGTGTTAATCTCGATCTCATATTTCCACGGTTAACTACGAGGTGTGGTAATTTAATTCCCGAATTGACACAAAATACAAGAACACAACTGAAGTAATACAAAAAATGTTTGATATTTATTAAAAGAAAGTAATTTCCATTCACATTAATACACTTATTGCAACGTTCTAAAAGTTTTTGAAAGCAGTTAACACATGCATGCGATGTTCATTCATGTTCAATTCAGCGGTTACATTTTTCTTAAAATCTTCTCTATGTCTTGAAATCGATTCTAAGACAGTTTTCACTGTATAAAAAAAGAAAAAATCCAGGTGCCAGGTCTGGTGAATGAGGTGGTTGATTAATCTCAACAACTCTTTTCTTTTGCGAGAAATCCCTTATAATTAGTGAAGAATGTGACGATGCTGTGTCATGTAACAAGTACTTGCATACCGACAAGGAATAAAAGACGACATGGAAAAAATTCAGCGCCGCGCATTACCATTAATGATATTGACAAAAATGCTTTTGTTTCGTCTATTCCAGCATCATTCACTGACGAGTCTATAGTAAGATGAAACACGTGTCTCCAAATCTGGATAGCAATTTTCACACAAAAATACGAACTCATACTGTGTTCTCCACATCCAATTTTTAATAATATATTTATATTATTAAAAATGTTTTTGAATTATTCAAAAACTGATTCAATCGAATTAATTAAAAAATACAGAGAGAGATGATAAACAGGTCTAACCCTGGAGCCTGGAACCTAAGACATGGAAGATATGATGATCTTCGTCAATTCCTTTCTTGGAACTGCTACTGATAATATAAAAATTTGAAGAAGTTCTAAATAACAATCCAGGTTCTGTACTGTACGTCGAATTGTTGACTTGTTTGATGGTAAAAAAGTAGATATTTCGGAATTGGGGATATAAATGTGCGGTTACTAAAAAACTTTATGTATTTTAACCTCTTCAAGCACAAATTTATTTGTGAAAAGAAATTCGCTCAAAAAATTTTTTCAAGCGTTGCATTTAAGCAGATATATGATAGAAAAGAGGAACAAAGCAGTTTTACCCACAAAATTCCAAATATTTTTGAAAAAAAATGGCATACACATATATACACATTGAGCAATGAAACGTTTCCATGCATTCAGAACAAACACTTTCTTCGCACTTTTTACACATATACCTTGTACGTTTTGTGCAATTTTTTTCATGCCAACGTGGAGCATTCTTGAAATCCATTTTTTAGGATAGTGTCCCAGTCCATCAGTCCGGATTTCGAGCAGGATTTTATTCCAAGCTCTCTTCCTTTTTGGGGTATTTTCTTTCGCTGATGACGGTCTTCCTCGTTTCCTATCATATCCACAGAGTGGCATCATAGTTGTAGCAACTGAGGCTTTGAATTCTACTAATGGCATTGTAGACGTTTTAACTTTTACATATAATAACCAAGCATTTATCATTGAAACATTCATGAAATGAAATCCTATCCATATATAAAATATCTTATTCTTGATGGCAGGAGGATAGTAGGCAATCATTCGGTCAACACCGCCAATGAATTAATTATATTGAATTATAACTTGTGGTCTTGAAATTCTCACATGTATTTTTGTTTTTCTATCCCATCTACGCACTATATCTTGTGGATCCTTGCCAGCAAAACCTCTGTAATGTTTTGGCATCAATAAGTTTATGTATTCTATTAGCTCTAACAGTGACCACCACATGAATATCTCGTGTGCTCAAGTATCTGGTCGCTGGCAGAGAGGTGAACAAATTATAAAAAAAAAAAACTAACGGTGTATAGTATCGACTTGTCCACATTGTCAAAGGTGTTGAGAATGTATTTGGTAAGTGGTTGACCTTTTTTCCATCATCCATACTGATCAACTACTACAAACTACTAAGTTTGGACAATGTTGCGTTTAAAATGTTACTTTTTTGAGTTTAATGTGCGTTTTTGTGATCGATTGTACAGGGTGTGTTCACATAGAGTATACCACCGTAGAAATCGATGCAGGTATTCACATCACGTCACCGCTTCCCTTCCCGATTTCGTCAACGCGCGCCTAGATACGCGTTATCTTTACTTAGACACTTGCCGTTTTATTGTCGAAAAGTTCGGTGGGGTGAAAAGTTGTGTTGCCGTTCTTAATTTGGTTGTGTATTGTGAGAATCTTTGGAGAAAGCACCTGTTGGTGGATTATATGCCGCACTTCTCAAGTTTGATTTAGCCCAAAATATATTTGGATTCGAGCTCCACCGACATCGATTTTCACCAACGCCCTTAACAACTATAAGGTGGGTGACGCCATTTCCTTGCGGCATTCCTGCTCAAATATCTACGCGTTTCTCTTTTGCTAATGCATGACATATTTTATCTTTAGGGCTCTTAGTCACCCCCTAAGTATTGTTAAAACTTGATTGCCGTTGATTGTAGTACCATCTGGACGGTCTAAATTAACTGTCGACAACTGGATGCTACAATACAGCCGCAATTGAGAATTTCGGCGGGGCTGGGGAATACCATCTTCTTCAGTTGAGTGTATTAATTATATACCCTCCGATTCCTATCCTAATTTGTTGGAAACTTAATAATATAATTAAAGTCACATTAGTACTAGTTTGTCAATTTTTGCCGTTTTTATTTATTATATAACTGCAACGTTTAATATCTAATATTGAATACATCTTTTTGCAATTATTACTTTAATTTCTATTCATATAATCATTACATGTAGTATTTGTATTTTTTTTTGTTGTTAGGGTTTACGGAGAATTCTAATATACGTATATTTCTTTATACACATGAAATATACAGACCGGTTCAAAGTTTTAATACCTTTTATATTATTTCGAAGTTTATATAAATATTCATGTTCTTGTATTTATCTATTTGCTAAAGTTTTAGATTTAAATATATACAGTCTGGTTTTATCATTTATAATAATTTTGTGACATTTAGATATGGACACCATCCAAAATATATCCAGTCCTTTAGAATGAATTGCCTAATGACATAAAGAATTATCGACCTACTTCTATTATTAATAATTTTGCTAGATTCTAGGAAGCAGTTCTCTTCTCACGCTACCCACGAGCAATAAGATTCGCAAAAACTTTTAAATCCAATAATCACCCTCGGATTTACCTTCAGTGGTCGGGTTGCTCTTAAACACACAAGTTAGTCAGCCAGTATCACAGCGCAGCTCAAGCTAAGACGGCGTGTGGTTCCTTGGCGAAATATTGTTAACCTGACTATAGCTATATTTAAAAGGGCTGCTTGTGAAAGTGGATATACGTTAAACAGAGTACGCACATGCGATAACGTACCTACTGCAATCAATAAGTCTGGAACCAGGAAAGCTATAACTAAGGGTGCTAAATTTGCTAAAACTCACCAAAATTTCTTACAAATACAAGTAATAACGAAACGACAAACAAGGTAATATATAACATTATTTATTTTGAACATTTGTCTCATAAAACAATTAAACAATACATAAAGTTTTGGATCGTCCCTGTATACGAATTGTAAAATGGTAAAAATATCCAAATTAATAAAACAACACAATGGGTGTTGTATTGTCCATAGGTCCGAGAAAGTTAGTAGACAATGCTAAATTAAAGATAATAACCAAAGGCGTAACACTAGTATAATTTTAGAATTCCAAACCAGACTACTACACGAAGTATATGTGTATGCGAGAACCGAGGACAAACTCTCTTTGTGCCACCTGACCGCTCGGTCAGGTGGCACAAAGAGAGTTTTAATAGATCTAGAAGGAGGAAAGAGAATTAACATCAAAAGAGTCGAAGGGTTTATCTATCTGGCGCCGTGACTGACTGACAATGGTAATGGCACCGACAAAATCGCTGCGAGAATAGTGAAGGGGATATATGTACGCGGTCATTAAGCAAGCTATTAAAATCAAAGAATGTATCTAAAAAAGCGAAAATACGTTTGTATAAGACGATTCTACGACCAATAGTAGTATATACATGCGAAAGGGTTATGAACAGCGCAAAGAGTGAAAAACTGAAGGCGTGGGAAAGGAAGATGCTGAGGAGGATTTTTGGTGGAAAAAAGACGGAAGATGGATGGGAAAAACGAAATAACAACGGGCTACTGCACTTGTACCAAGAACCAAAAATAACGGATTTTGTAAAAGCCCTACGGATAAGATGGCTGGGACACATCGAGAGAAGGGAAGATGAGCGCCTGGTGAAACGAATAATACAAATACAACCTATGCTCAATAGACGAAAAGGGCGACCAAGAAATACGTGGCTGCAAGCTGTAGAAAACGACTTACGGGAAAAAAATATACAGGACTGGAGGACGAAGGCCAGAAGTCGAGAGGAATGGAGAGGAATTTCCAAACTATGGGCCTAATGGCCTGTTAACGCTTTATATATAAAGAGCCATCGAAAAAATTCATAATTGGAGTAGACTGTGAAATTGGGTTTGTACTTTAGCCACTTCCACATAATGACATTTATTATTTGACATTGAAACTATATGTTTGTGTAAAATTTTTGAAAACTCTTATTAAGAAAATTAAATTTATTTAAAAAATGGTATTCAACATAGAACAAAAGCAAAAATTATCGAATGTTTCTTCCGTACAGGTGTGAAAGTAAATGGCGAGTGGCAGTATTCAATTACGGAATGCATTGCTGATTTTAGTGAAGAACATCCTGAATTAGTGTTTGACTACAAAGATTTTTACAATGCTTTGACAAATTGTGTAAAGTTATTCAGAGAGACTGGTAGCGTCGGTCGAAAAACTGTAAGTGGACGGCCATCTAAACGTACAGCTGATAATATTGAAGCCCTTCAGTATATTAATTATTTAAGTTTTTGCTGGATTGCGGAGAAGAGTTTGTTTGTGTTTAGATGTAAATGGACAACATTTTCAACAACTTCTGTAGCTATATGTAAATTTTGATTATGATTTCGATATTAAATAAATTATTTGTTTTCTTTTTTGTTGTAGTATCATTTCAATGCCATAACCTTTTTTTACAATGAAACCAAATAAAACTGTCAGGCTTCAAGTAATGTGTCATTATGTGGAAGTGGCTAAATTACCAACCCAATTTCACAGTCTACTCCAATTATAAATTTTTTCGATGGCTCGTTATAACCAGACTACTATATTATATTATGTAACAAATTTTTATATTTTAAAAAAACCGTTAACTAATTAGATAAAAAATACAGCAGTATATCAAGTAAATGTCATTATTAGGGACCGGACACGAGAGGCCCATGACTCATCGCCCAAGGGCGTATAATTGAAATATGTATCATCAAAGAGTTTTTAATTTTTTTTATATAGTTGGAAAACAAGCGTCTTTAAAATACGAAATACATGTTTTCTATTTTACGTTCGAAATGAAATATTAGTTTCTATGTCACTCATGTTTATATTTTTAAATAAAATATCTAGTAATGTTAACGAAAATTAATAAATAATATGTTATTATAATATACTTCGCGGATATCAAGATTTAAATTTGAAAATGTCAAGTATCAATGTGACCAACTAAATGCTTTATATAAAAATTAAACTCTGAACTTTCAAATTAAATAATTTCAGTTTATTAATGTAAAATATGCAAAATAGAAAAAATTGTATAAAAAACTCGTTTTGCCGTAAACGCCTTCTGCCGTACTCGCTCTTTAGAAAACTCTAGAAGGCTCTAGTAGGCTCGTTTTTTAAACTGATCTCGTGCGGAAAAATGGTGCCTTATGAAACTTGTTTTTTAATATACTATTTATTTGTCCATTTTGTAGTTCAAGTTAAGTAAAGGAGTATTAATATTAACTGGTAATAGTTTCTCAAGGTTCTCTTCTGTAAAATTTGTTCTCTTTGAATGAAATACATCCTTGTAGATAGAAAACGCCCTTTTTACATCGCAACTGGTTTTAAGTGCATACTGGAAATTTTCTTTTATTTCAGCGTATTTAGCAGTTAGATTTTGAGGCATTGTCCCCATACACAATTGCCGCAATGTGATTAGCTCTGGATTTCTATTAAAAACTGCGTCTAACTTTTGCCGAAGGCCACATCCAAAATCACTTGGAATATTTTTCAAATGATTAATAGCTACATCTAATGTTGTTAATCCATAATTTAATTTGAAATTTTGATTTCATCGAAATAAGTGATTAGTTTTGGCAAATTTCCAAAGTGTTCCTGAAGAAAGTACAACTAACTTTTTAAATTTCCAATTTGTATTAGTTCCTTTGCACTCAGTAATACTTCGAACATCGTTGTTTAAACATGTAACGAAATTTTGAAAACTATCGAAATTCTCTGCATAAAAACTAGTAGCTTCCAACCATGTTACCCATCTAGTTATTACTGGAGAGGAAAGCGGTGACAAAGATGGAAGCTTTTCCCTGTAAAGAACTACTCTCAATAGTGCTTTTCTGAAAACTTTTTTAAAAGCGGATACAAGTCTATCAGCTTCCGGAAAGTGTCTCTGATATATTCACAGATTCTATGCTACACAAGTAATATGCAGCATATTAGGCTATGTTTTCTTTAATAGTCTGCCTGTTTTAAACATATATGCAGTACTGTCACTGACTAATAAAAGTATTTTTTCTTTGTACCAGTCGTCCGAATGAAGCATTTGGTGCATATTCTCGTAAATAGTTTAGCTACTGTTTCCGCATCCACTGTATTTATAACTTTTGTTGCTATTACATATGCGTTATATAGTATAGTTGGATGTAGTACACCAGCTACAATATTTACCACACAGCGTCGTAATATATCGACAGTTTCATCGGCACTTATCCATAGGAACTGATTTGAAAGATGGCTTCTAATGCGTTCTACTGCTTTCGTGTAGCACTTAGAAACATAATATTTGCGTAAGGTAGATTCATCAGGAACATTTCGACCAGTATATTTTTGGAGAAATGGTTTGAAGGTGGGATTGTTAAGTTTATTTAATGGAATATTTGGCGCCATTAAAGTTTCACAGAGTTCTTCGTTAAAATTGTCAGATTCCAACAGGTCTAGTCTCGGTATATGTGTTTGTGATGCTAAGTGACGTTTTACATGGGATTTCTTGGAATTTTTTAACGATAATTTACAGACTTTGCAATAAATTTCGGAATCACTGACAATGGACATACAATCAGTTTGACCCTTAATCCAACTCGCCATTGTTTCAGGATGCCATTCTCGATGTTGTTCCATATCATATCGGAAAAAGTAACTAAATAATGTTCTAGATCTAAATAAATGAAAATTAAAAATGTATGCGTAAGTTATTTAAACTTAACGAAATTCACTGGGCACTTACGCATATATGTAATTAACAATTAAAACAATGAAAAAATGAAACTAACTCACAGTACTTTATTTATCTTACGAAATATAAACTAATAAATAAAATAATTTTTAAAAACTCCTCACTCCTATCTACGCATATGAAGAAAGGAATTTTCCTGTAAAATTGGAAGTTATTGCGTCGCAATTCAACGATAAAAAATAGATGTGCGGTTAACCGAATGAATAGTGCTATTCATTAACTGCATGTTGTACTTAGCGATGTTATAAACTATTTATATGGTCCATCGTAATTTCGGCTCGATGCAGTCGGTCTCTAGTCAATGTTTATCAAATTAAAGAATTAAGGAATTTTCATGTTTAATTACCTTCTTCTACATTCAATAGCTTTATACTGACGATCTGACCTCAATATATAGTTATCATGAAACATCTACAACACTAGTAAATACATATTATGTAGATGCCCTATGCTCTCAAAAGGAGCGAAAGGTTTTCTACACACCTTCCTTCAATATGTTTAGGTAATTTTTATGCTCATTCTGTTTATTCCAAATATTCCCTTTGTATTGCAAATATTATTTCTTCTACGCAATACTGCACGAGAATATTTGAAATATTAAACAATAACTTATTATAAGCAATAAAATATATGTTTTACTTCATCCAAAGGCGCTGGTTTTTTTATAGTTCAAGGACCTGAAATCGAAGCGGTTTCATTTTCCTATTTTCCGTTAAGAAAACACCTCATGTTTTACTGGAGTCTAAAATTATGGCAAAAGCTAAGAAATTTTATCCATACAAAAGTTTCCATTAAATATTTCAAGAAAATAGAAAATGACCGAAATTACGCTGACATTACAACAAAAAATAATTTGAAAACACAGCACCAAATCGAGATTATATAATGAAATACCGATTTGAATGAGAATGCGCCAAGGAAAATAGATTTCGCAATCTAATAACATAACTAGTTTTAGGAGCAAAACTAATTAAAACTTACTAATTCATACAAAATAGGTATCTCAAGAGATTCAATGATATATAGCACTCTGCACATATGTTTTACACCACCTGTGTTATATTTATCACAATTTGAATATTTTAAACTTCTAAATAATACCTTATGTGTTGCTAAACATATCTATTGCTCTGTTAAAATGTAAATAGTAAGATATTTAATACTACAACCAATAAATAATCATTTGCGGTAGGTAAAATAATTCCTAAATTGGACAAATATCCTGACTTCTCTTCGGACTCGAAAGTAGATATTACCCTATCCGTAATACCGTAATTTAGTTAGTTTTGTGTAAAGGGGATGATGAATAATAGTTATTTATGTGTGCTATACATTAAATTACAAAAATATTTTTGATGGCGTTTGGTTACCCGTCGATTTTGTTTGGTAGAGAAAGAGTTGATATTATTTACTTAATAAAAATTTGTAAAGAATTAACTGGAGAAACTTATACAACAATAATTTTTACGTAAAAAGGATTTCACACAAAGGCAAATAGTTAGAAAAACAAATTATTCAAGACAAAACAATTTGAAATATACTTGAATGGGTAAAACCTCACCACTTTTTATGTTAAACAAAAACATAATATAATAATATAAAAATATTTTTAAAAATCGGGTGTGGAGAACACGATACAAATTCATATTTGTGTGAAAATTGCTATTATTTAGACATGCAGACACGTGTTTCGTCTCGCTATAGGTTCGTCAATAACTTAATATTTGAAGATATATGCATTTGCAAATATTAAAATGCAATGTATTCTTAATTTCCAGGCTGAAACCAAATCTTGGGCAATATTTCCTGAATATATCACTTGTAAGAACAGACAAGAAGTCATTAAAAGAGCAAGTAGTGCCAAGGACACGCTTCCAGCTCGGAAACCAAGACCAAACTTTTGACAATTATTCCGGAACCCTATAAGTCGGATTAGAAGAACATTTAGACCTATTTGCTTTTCATTTGTATATTTTCGTAGATTAGAATATTTCCAGGCTTCCTTCCTAATGGTTTGGGTATTGTTAGCAACGTATTTGATACCTACCGCGCACGGGCGTAATGAAGATGGTCGGTAAGTAGTCGAAATCGGTAATCGTAACGCACAATTTAAGGGAGTCTATCTATCGTGTATGCCCTTAGTCAGTGGGGACGGGTGTGGATTGACTAAAACAGATGATAGGTAGCGTCACTTAGTTTTACGTACGGGGCCTCGAGACTGAAAACTATGAAAGGGGTTTACGCGTTCGTAGGTACATGCGCTTACAGACTACTAAAAATGTACCGAAACGACGAGCTAAACTAAAGGAAAGGTGCCTAAACACATAAAAGAAAAAAAATAGCAAATAGTTATTTCGTAGATTGTAAAAATAAAAAACCAACAAATAATTAACAAGTAGTTAACAGGTAATCAACAAATGGCTCACAAGCTCGCAATTAATAGAATAAAATTTAAGATATAAATAAATCGACGCTGGAATATAAACACCAGGTATATCAGGTTATTAAATTATTGAACATATTACAAAAATTTATACTGAATCAACATACAATACCAAAATCAGATAAATTAAATTAATCTGCAAAAGGTACTAAAATTGTGACAATTAGTTATTTAATCAATTTCAATTTGCCTTATCCTAGAATCAAAATTCGTTATTCGACCGCAGATCTGTTGTTGAACCTTACACTTTTACAAATTTAAAAGAAATTACAATTTACCGAGATCAGATCGCACGCCTATGATAACGTGATGACAGGAAAAAAGACATGGTAATATATTGCTACGTGTTCGTAACATTCCGTATTTTATTGCTACGTTTTCGATCAAATTTATTATTTTCGTTAATATATTTCACCTTTTTCGCATTAAAACCCCTGTATATTATCGTATTTGCAATGTAAATTCATGTTTACTCTTTACAGTCGTTTTTCTTGTACGCCTTTGACCTTCCAGTTTTTCTTAGCTCCGTTACCAAGGACGTATGACTTTTCGCTTTCACCTTTTGAATATATATCGTCAACGAACGTTGAATGTAACGCGTGTCTTTTACCTTTTTACCTTAATCAAGGCTGCCGTATTATCTTAACTAAGTGTTAATTACGGTCCCATTTGAGGGGATTTAAATTGATTGAGGATCTATTCACACGTTGTGAAAACTCCCTTGGAGGTTTTTTTTTGAAAGGTATCGTTACGTTCCGTAACCAACGTTCCTAGTTTACCATCGTGCTACTTGGTATGTAGAGTTTTTTTCTTGTAATCTTCTTTTGTCTTATGGCTATTGTTATTTCTTTATCTAGATGGTGTTAGGGTCCGGCGGGGAAGAACGCTCCTGTTGGACACCCACTTATTGTACCTTTGTGCCGACAAGTTCTCGTTGCCATCTGTTATCAAGCTGGGAGGAAATAACTGCGGTACATCGGAAAAAGCTAAGAATTTGACATTATTCATGCGTTTGTTCTTTTTTTTAAATTTTTACTAGTTTCTAATTGTGTAGTACAACAAGTTAGATATTTGTTACAAACAAGAAAAAAAAAATTGTTATCTTTCGTTCAATTGCCCAGGTGTTTCGCTTAAAAGAACACTTGGTTGATCTTCAAGTAATTTTGGTTCTTCTTTTTGTTACCTATACGTAGACGATATACCGATCGTCTTCGTTTCACTTTCCAATTTGTTTTTTTTTTTTATCACTCAATGTATAATAGTAGTTAACGTTAAAATTTAATCAGTGCTTCACACGCTGGATTGCGAATTTTATAATATAAATCCATTCATTAGTACTCTGTCATTTATAATCAAGGGAGACTTTTTCCCTCATGTTGCTATTTTGCGATTACTTTTACCTAGTATTTAAAGTGAAACTGTGTTGTAACCCGGCTAAGAAGGAATACGTATTGTTTCTTGTCTAGGAAAAATTAAGGCCGTCTGCCGTTTTGTAAACACTTTTTTTCTTACTCTTAATTAGGCAAATTCTTTGCCGGGGTAAATCCGTATTTCGACAAATATCTTTAAATTTAATTATACAGGGTTATCTGTTAAATTGTACTATACAGGGTTATCTTTAAATTTAATTATACAGGGTTTAGTTGTAAATTTTATGATACCGTATCGTTAGGGAAAAATTATTATACTAGTTGTTTTTTTGGAAAGCATTCTTTTTTTCCCCCCTTCCTCATCTCTCGAACCTCGAGAGGGGACGAGTCTCGGTCTGGGAACCGGCCCTCTGCCCACGCGGCTTGCTTTTTTCGGTCATCAGGTTTCCGGGTTTGCGACGTCCAGCGGCAGAAATTCGGTGGCGTCCATTTACCACCTTAGTTAGGTTTTTTTTTTAGTTTTCTTACCTTTGGGTCTCCCCACCCCCTGGGCTGAAGTAGCCTTAGTAGTCGGGTGGGCCGCTGGACGTTGGCGAGAACGGGCAGAGGCGGTTTTCATCGCCCGAGACTGGTTCGGCTCCGAGGAGCGTTTGTTTTTTTTTTAATATATTTGTAGTTTTTTTTTTATACTGCGACTTTGATCGTAGCAATATATAACTCTAGTATCTCACAAAGTTTCAAAAAACAACTTAAATGTGTGAAAGCAACTAAATTTTATCATTAATTTAATACAAAATTATTTTAGGATTAGAATCTTTATAACGAAAGTTATGAACGTGAATTAATTTTACGAATGTTTAAATATGAAATATAAGCGTTAATTATTTGGATAAATGTACAATAATTAAATAAATTCTTTTACACCTTACGTAAATCGAGTAAGAAGCAATTTAACGGAATTCCCACATACATATACGAATTAAACTAAGATTAAATGCCGTTTCGATTAGCATTAAAATTCGGAATCGTAATTATAGCAAATAAAATATCGGCAAAAATTTTCAAGTTTAATGCAATAAAATGAAAAGGTCTGGTACACTATAGCTCAACGACTGTAAGAGTACACGGACTTGTCACAGGTGTTTAGGCAATAACGAGGTGGTCTTGACTTTCAAGCTACGTTGAAATGCTTGTTATCTGGTTTCTCTCCTCGAATGCGAAATATTATAAATTCCCAGCGAATGGATAGACAAAAGAAAAGCTCGAAGCCAACATGCGTCTATTTGTCTCAAAACAAAAGACGTACAATTACTTGATACGGTAATGAGCTTTCTTTTTAAATTTTCTCACTGCGCCCTAGTCAAATCCACAAACTGCGTTAATTTCCAAAATACCTAGGGCAGGTGTGAAACATATTTCGATTATCGAAGTACACCAAGAAATATTAGCCTTACTCACAGATCGTACAAACAGGAGTGCTCGTAAGGCACCAGCGCGCAAAGCTGCCTTGTCGAAGGTCCACACAAACCATACAGAGGACGCAGAATATAACATACTAAGGCTTAAATGTAAAATTTAAATACAGGGCGTTATAACTTTATCCACACTAAACTTTTAAAGCAAAGGAAAATAAACTGTAACATATTACACTGACCTACAACCATTTTGGTGCTGGAGATTTTAGACCCGATTTTAAGTATGTCTTACATGGCGATATCAAAAATGTTACCCGTTTGCTTCTATCAGCTCTAATTCCCGAGAAATAAAAACACAATTCACGAAAAAATATATATTTTATTGACATTAAACATCAAGAAATTGTCTTTTGAGTGATTTTATAGAATGAAACTGACTCGGGCAATCTCGCATGATTCCCCAGCAATGTCAGCCATTATATGACTGTCCCACCTTCCTTGGTATCTATTCTCCATTGTTTTTAGGTCTTGGTGGAAACGTTCCCCTTATTCTTCGCTTAGATCTCCTAAATTGTATTGGAAATGATGTAGATGACTATTGAGATAGTGTAATTTTATACTCATATTACAGCCTAAATCTTTGAATCGCACTAGCATTTCCTCTACTAGTTCTACATAGTTGTCAGCCTTATGATTTCCGAGGAAATTTTGTGCAACTGCTACAAAAGATTGCCAGGCAAGCCTCTCCACATCATTCATACAAGTCTCAAAATTAGTTGTATCTTTCATCAATTTACGTATTTGAGGTCCATCAAAGATACCTGCTTTTAGTTTTTCAGTACTTAAACCAGGAAATTTGTGAGAAATAAATTGGAAACATTGACCATTTCTATCGAGAGCCTTAACAAATTGAGAGACGCCATTCATTGGGCTGATAGATCCTTAAACCCATGAAAGCCAGCAAGCCACTCGCATTACAGCAATACACAAAATTTTCATCAGATGAAAAAAATTTCAATAACTTTCCCTCTCTCGTGCGATTTGTAGACACTCGAACATCTGAGGAAAGACAATTTTTTTCTTTTAATCTTGACGCTACTAACTCAGCACGTTCCTTCGAAAGATCTAAGTCTCTGATGAGGTCACTAAGCTCATTCTGCGAAAATGGCTTAGAATCTGATGTTATTCCGCAGTATTGAAAGTCATCATCTACTTGGGAAGAAATAGGTATTTCAGCTTTATCCTCCTAAGATTGCTGCACTACCTGGTGAAAAGTTGGTATTGGAACATTTTCTGAATGAGGAATAGGTCTTTGTACTGAAGAAATATTGGGGTACTTCCATTTATGGCGATTGTTTTTGTTGATGCCCACTATATTAATGATACAAAAGTAACAGTCGTCATAATGATTTTTTTGATCTCGCCATATCATAGGCACTCCAAACATAAAAGACTTACGTTTCCCTCTCTCCCATTGCGCAAATGTTCAACGCATATTTTACAAACACTATGAGGCACCCACACTTTATCTTGGTGTAGAATTTCAATACCGAAGTAAGCAAAATACAAACGACGCACTGTGTTTGTAATCGATTTACGCTGATTTTTCAGTATGTATTCACCACAAACATAACAAAATATATCAGGATCGTTAACACAACGTCTGGACGTACTAGCCATAATAAAATAGTAACACAAACTTTATCGATGATATTGTAATAATGACTAGTTACGAACAAGACCATAACAAGACCGACAACAATTCACAATGAGGGTAGTAGGTAAACTAGAGTTGATGAGTTAAAATGACGTATGTCAATATACTGTACATTACCTACTTTATCGACTATTCAAACAAACAGAGATGCCCCAAAAAACAATTTTTTTTTGTAGGCCTGTGTTATCATAAAATACAAACCTAGTCGCAGATAGAAGATCAAAATACTTGATGGAATCATTTCAAATAACACAAAAACAACAATTTTAGTTAGAGATACAAAATGTAATAATAAATATGTTACTTTAGCTACCCGCGTAAATAACAACCACGGCGAGCACAACATACGTGTACAGCGCCTTGTTTTATCTTCATCTCCCGTTTTTACACCAACCCATAACTTGTATACCTTTTTAATTAAAGGCATTTATTATGCTGTGAAATAAAACACGTTGAAAAGTATTATGTTATGTAAAATAAAAAACATTGTTTTGTAATAGCAGACTGTATTGTGGTTTTTCGTTGATGTCACTTTTGTGTCGGTTTTGAGTACCCTGATGCACGTTTTCATATTTATATAACGCGTACGTGTGTGCTTATGTGTGTATATGTGTTTTCTTATAAAATCTATCTGACAGCAGTGGAACTTCGTTTTAAATTTTTAATGTGAATTCACCACACACATATAACAGAACAAGTTTGGACCGTTTCCATAACTTTTAAACATTGTTTCATAACGATATTGTTTCGAGAAATATTTATTAAAAATCGACGTCTTGTATAGAGCAGAAATTTAACCGAAGTGAATAATTACAAACGCGTGCATATAATATGCCGCAAATTTAATATTTCAAAACTATCTACGATAATTAGAACTTCTTTCGAATTCGTCACCCATACAACAGAACAAATTTGGATCGTTTACACAACTTTTAAACATTGTTTTATAACGGTATGGTTTGATAAAAATCAAACTCTTGTATAGCGCAGAAATTTAACTGAAGTGAATAATAACAAACCTGTACATATAATATGCCTCAAATTTAAGATTTTAAAACTATTTACGAGCATTAGAACTTCTTGTTGAATTCTTAATGTGAATTTCCCACCGATATAAAAGGACAAATTTGAATCGTTTACACAGATTTCAAACATTGTTTTCTAGGTATTGTTTCAAGAAATATTTATTAAAATCTACCTCTTGTATAGTACAGAAATGCAACCAAAGCGAATAATTCCAAACCCACGTGTATTATATGCCGAAAATTTAAGGTTTTCGAAAGCGAGCATTAGAAGTTCTTTTTGAATTTTTAATGGGAATTCACATACGAATTCACCACACATGTAACGGGATAAATCTGAATCGTTTCCACAGCTTCTGAACATTGTTTTATAACGGTATGGTTTCAAAAAAGATCCATTAAAATCTACCTCTCGTAGAGTACAGAAATCTAACTAAAGGGCATAATTCCAAACCCGCGCGAATAATATGTCGTAAATTTAAAGTTTATTTAGATAGCATTAGAAGTTCTTCTTGAATTTTTGATGGGAATTCACCACATATGGAACGAAACAAATCTGAATCGTTTACACAACATCTAAACATCGTTCATAAAGATATGGTTTGAAGAAATATTCAATAAAGTCGACCTCTCGTATAGCCCAGAAATGCAAATGAAGTGAATAATTTCAAACCCGTGCGTATAATATGCTTGAAATCTGAGGTTTTCAGAACTTTCCACCAGCATTAAAACTTCTTAAATTTTTAATGGGAATTCATTTACACATGTACGAAGTGCGACCCAGAAATTAGCGAAATTTACGGCGCGCGAAGAATTAGTAGCACGGCTCTATAGTATTAGATGGTGTGAGCTACGTCTATACTAAGTTAATCCGTCAAACGGTACTTTGCTAAGTGGTCACAAACAGTTTTTGTGTTTATATTTGTTAAGTTATGATTGAGTTATTCTGCGACACTACAATGTCTGATATGAAAGACATCAAATTTGGAAAAGCGGCAGCGGAAATTCTGAAAATACTTAATGCATTTAAGCATTTAATGAGGATGCTTTAGGACAGACGCAAATTTATGAGTAATACAACCGTTTTAAAAATGGACGTGTATCGGTTGATAATGATGAGAGTTCCGGTCGTCCATCGACGAAAAACACGCTGCAAAATGTGGTAAAAGTATGTGATGCTATCATACAAGACCGAAGGAGAACAATCAATGACATTTGTAACATTTGTCGGCTTGTCGTACGGCATTTATAAGCATATTCTGTTCGGCGAATTAAACATGCGACGTATTGTTGCGAAGTTTGTGCCAAGGTTACTCAGTATTGAACAAAAACGGCTGAATGAAAGTGCCGAAAGGAATACGAATTTCAGTTCCAGAATCACTACCGACGACGATTGGTGGGTGTACGGGTATGATCCCGAAGCAAAACAGCAGTCATCGCAGTGGAGAACGCCATCGTCACCACGACCGAAGAAAACACGACAAGTTCGAAGCAACGTCAAGTCGATGTTGATTTGTCGCTTTGACGCTGATGGATCGTGTACAGAGAATTGCTCCCACCAGGTGAACAGTTAATGGACGATTTTATTGCGATGTTCTTCGGCGGCTAAGAGAAAATATTCGACACAAACGGCTTGCCAAATGACGCAACCATTCGTGGATTCTAGACCACGACAATGCACCAACCCACACGTCATTTGTTGTGCGTCAGTTACTAGCCTCAACGAAGACGGCAGCACTACCCCATCCTCCCTACTCCCCAGATCCCCTTGTGGCTTCTTCATGTTTCAGAAGTTGACACTGAAGCTCAGGGGTCGCCGTTTTGATTGAGAAGATCCAGACCGAATCGCAAACAGTGTTGAATACGTTAACACGCGAAGACTTCCAATACTGTTTCCAATAATGGACAAGTCGCGGTGTATTCATGCGGAAGTAAAGTATGTACTTTGAGGATGGTAGTGAATATTGCGTTTTTGTCATTTTCCGCAAATTTGTGGGTAGCACCTCAAAACAAGGCAAATGTGGATCGTTTACACGTTCAAAACAAAAGGCCCATTTTAAAACTAAACATAAATTGGATTATACAACTCCAATGTTATAAAACTAACAACTACGAAGAAAGAAAACACGCTGCCATTAGCTACATTTTATTTCAACAAAATGTCAGAATAAACTAAATGAAGTTCTCAATTGAACACATGATATAAATATGTTATTATATTACACATTTGAAATCAGGATCATATATTATATACAACGTATCCACTTAAGTATGAGACAAATTGGAAATATTTTTATTTTTGATTTCACAGAAAACTTTATAGAAAAGAAAAGTTCGTGCATCCTTAGAAACTTGATATTTTGTATTCAGGGTTGCGTTGTATTACTTGGTTAGAGGAAAAATTAAAAAACATTGAAGTTGCCGTAAGAGTACGCTACACTTATTTTTAAAGATATCAAAAATATTCATTTAAAAATGTTGTTTCAAATTTCAAAATATGCTCAAATACGAATTGTTATTTAAAATTTCGAAAAAATAAAAATTAAATTATCGAGCAATAATAATAGCAAATACGCAAAAATAGTTTTTAACATCCATCTATGTGACAGTAGTTCTATGGTTGTCATTTGTATTGTTACTTTAATAATAAATTTTATGTAATTGCACATGAAATCATTTACATTCGATATCAATTTTTTATCGCTGAAATGCAATAGAATGAAACAAAAATCATTTGCATATAACTTTATGAAAATACATTTTTATATTACAAAATAAATATGAAATTAACAAAAACAACAAATTCAGAAATACAAACAAAAAAAAAGCTATTCAAAATGATGCCCCTCTCGTTGAATGCATATGTTTGTACGCCTGTTGAAATCCTCGCATGCATGTTGTAACACAATAGGATTATTTCTTAAGAACAGTACCGCATCTCCTATTTTGTTTTTCAATTCTTCTAAATTCTGAAACGGCCTTTCTGAATATACTTTATTCTTTAGCCATCCCCAGATAAAGTAATTCATGGGGTTTAAGTCGGGCGAGCGCGCTGGCCATGGAAAAGATCCATTTCGTCCCATCCATCTTTCTCCAAATTTTTCATTTAAATAGTCTACAACTATTCGTGCACTATGTGCAGGTGCTCCATCATACATAAACCAAAGGGTTCTTATAATATTTAGTGGCAATTCGTCTAATTCGTTATCGAGGTATGTTTGTAGAAATTCCAAATAACGTTGTGAATTTAATGACGATTGAAAAAAATACGGACCAAAAATTTTTCTGTTTAAAATTCCACACCAAACGTTTACCTTTTGCGAATATTGATTCTTGCAGGGAATTCTAAAATGTGGGTTGTCAGACGACCACCAACGACAATTTTGTGCACACACAACACCATTAGTAGTAAAGGTTGCTTCATCAGTAAACAAAATGCTTTTGAAAAACGTTTTCTACATTTCTAATGTCCCTTGAATATCCAAAGAAAATTCAAATCTATTGTTGTAGTCCCGTTCCTGCAAAGTTTGAATATATCTTGGCTTATAGGGGTGATATCTATTGTTAACCAAAATGTTGCTTACTGATGATTTTGTAATATCCAAATTGCTTGCAATTTTTCTGACAGAAATTTTGGGATTTTCAATTACACTTTGCATAACACGTAAAGAATTTTCGAAATGTCTCACTTGCTTTTCCCTACTTTTTTTGTAACGCATTTCTAAACTACCAGTTGCTTTAAACTGATTTAAAATTCTTGAGACGCTTTGGAAACTAATAAATTTGTTGGGATGTCTTTCATTAAAAATATCAGCTGCGTCTCTACATGTTTTGTAGTTATCTCCGCAAATAAGAATTAATTCAGCTCGCTCTTGCATAGTTAACCGTTCAGCCATAGTTGGTAGGTAATAACTTAATGAATTGTCTTAAAATTACTTAATTATTAAAGTGGCAGCGGATCTGACAATCACATAAAATTTATTACTAAAGTGACAATACAAATGACAACCATAGAACTACTGTCACATAGATGGATGTTAAAAACTATTGCGTATTTGCTATTATTATTGCTCGATAATTTAATTTTTATTTTTTCGAAATTTTAAATAACAATTCGTATTTGAGCATATTTTGAAATTTCAAACAACATTTTTAAATGAATATTTTTGATATCTTTAAAAATATGTGTAGCGTACTCTTACGGCAACTTCAATGTTTTTTAATTTTTCCTCTAACCAAGTAATACAACGCAACCCTGAATACAAAATATCAAGTTTCTTAGGATGCACAAACTTTTCTTTTCTATAAAGTTTTCTGTGAAATCAAAAATAAAAATATTTCCCATTTGTCTCATACTTAAGTGGACACGTTGTATATAGTGAAATTTTAATGAGCACTATAAAACCTATTGTATATACACTAAACTGATATGTCCTTACCGAAGCTATTCAAAATATTGCGCTAATTTAGTATCCAACTAATTATTTTAATTTTAATATGTAAAAAAAATGTTTCAACTATCAATGTTATTAAATTCAAATGTTAATATTTCAAAACAGTAGAAAATATAAAAATGATGAGTTCAAATCAAATTCTCAAACCACTAGTATTATAAATGATATTTTTCTAATGAAGACAACAAAGGTCAAAACGTTAAAATTAATTACATTTGAAGAATTGATTGAATTTGATGAATCAAGCCGAATTCCAAAAAAAGGAAATTAGCCTTTTATATTTATATATACAGCGTGTTTCTTATTGATATGCGAATGTTTAAGGGTGTGAATCTGCATGAAAAATACATGATAGTTTGTTTTATAAACCATGATCCAAAAATTTTTCATTACGAAAATACAAATGATAGGAATGATTGGAAAATGATAGGCATATGGTTTTTTAAAAATATAAATTATTTTTGAATTCCCCGTTCAATTTGAAATATAAGAGCTCGCTTGAGTTGTTTTCCTGTAATTCATCATTTAATAGGAAAAATTAAACACATTACAGGTTGGTATCAGCGTGTAATGAACAACAACTGACAACATACAATATTAACATAACATTACAACTACCATGTAACGATTATTATAAAACTTGGTGAAAATGCCCCCCTTCACTTAATATGCATGCTTCCGCCCTCCTTGTCGTGGAATTGCCCAATCGTTCAAATATCCACGGAGTATTTTTTATTCTATCGAATGCTGCAACTATTCTTTCTCTTAATTCCTCTACAGTGTTAATGGGACTTGTGTACACTAGCGTTTTAAGATGGCCCCACAAAAATAAATCTAAGCTGTTGAAGTCGGGAGACCTTGGCAGCCATTCGTGAGGCCCACCGCGGCCAATCCAACGATTTGAAAAAACAGTTTGTAAATAATTGCGAACCACTATACTGAAATGTGCTGGTGCACCATGTACTGGTTTCTTATTGCTAGCGGAACATCCTCAAGCAGCAAAGGCAGTTGTTCTTTTGAAGAAAATTGAGGTATGATTGTCCGTCAAGTCGTCCCGGCAAAAAAAAATGGGCCAATAAAATGGTTACCAATAATTCCTGCCCATACGTTAACTTGTAAATGGGTTTCAGTTACGGCATAGGGATTTTCTTCCGTTCACAAATGATTGTTATGGAAATTTTGAATGGCATTTCTTGAAAATTAACTTCGGCCGTGAACAGAATGTGTGTTTCAAATTGCGGATTTTGTGCAATATTATGAAAATACCTCTAACAAAAGGTCACACGCTTTGCAAAATCTCTGAGAGGTAATTCCTGTATTCTTGAAATATGGTACGGATATAACAAAAAATCCACTAAAATTTTATGACAAATATTAAAGTTTCTAGAAATCTTCGTCGTACTCGTTTCAGGATGTTCTTCAACTTCGTGTAGCGCCGCATACTCAATGTCAGGTGTTCTCACACTAAGAGGTCTACCTTCAGATGTACCTCTTCGGACACTACCAGTTTCAGCAAGACGACGATGAATATTAGAAAAAGTTCCACTCTCTGGCAAAGCACGAAGGGGATATCTCTGGTGATAAATACGTCTGGCTAGCTCACCATTACCATCGGCAAGGTCATGCACTTCCGTCATTTCTACATTTGAATAAATCACCAGTATAAACAAGATTGCAATAATAAAAAAATGAAAAAGATAATTCACATCAAATAGATTTTAATGACAGAGACTTTAGATGTAAAAACAAGTGGCATATTCCAGGGCAACTAGATTGGTTGCGAAATTGTATTCGTTAATACTTACATTAATTTTGTCGGACAATTCAACGACTCAAACAACTCAAAAACGGCGAATTACAGGAAAACAACTCTTATGTTTCAAAATGAACGGGGAATGCAAAAAAAAAACATAGGCGTACCATTTTTTTCTTAAAAAATATAAAACTATGTGCCCGTACGCACGCCACTGTTAAAGCTATTTTTTTATATTAATATTTATATTAATAGGCACCTTTATTCACAGTCGCTACGTATTAAATTTGACTGAAATATCTCGATAGGTTTCGAAAATATTAATTAATTTCCATTTTTTTTCCTAAAACTTTAACACCCATTTATTTTCGTAACGAAACATTTTTGGACTATAGTTTATAAAGTAAACTATCATTTATTTTTCATATAAATTCACACCCTTAAATATTGTATATTAATAAGCAGAGAGCGGACAGAAGCGATTGAATGATCAATTGCCCTGATAAAACGTCGACGGTCTCAAGTATAGTATGCATGATATAACAGCCCCGCTATTTGCTTGCTCGATTGAATTCATTGAGCAGATGTTGTTATTTCCGTCGTTATTGTGTCTATTCATTCATAAATTCTATATTACAGTAGCGTGTAAGACGGAATATACATTTATATATTATTTCGTTATATCCGCTAATTTCCAAAGTGTATTCTCGTGTTTACATGCTGTTATACATGCATATACATATATGTATTTATTGTTCTTGAGATAGTATATTTTCGATTCTCTTCTATAGGGGATTGTTTCTGGTTTCGTTTCTTTCAGTGTTATTTGGTTACAACTTTTAGTATTTTAAAACATGCGTTTTATATTGTTATATTGTATATTTATCCTATAATTTTTTATAAATATTTTGTGATATGGACATTTTGTATTTTTAAAGTATTTTAGTTGTTCATAATAATGTTTTACACTTTCAATGTTTCACAGAAAATACATAGTTTTGAGTTTTGTTCTTTGTAAATTACTTTTATTCATAATTCGATACGCAATTTGCTTCCTGTGCATTACTTTTGTTTCAGCAGCAGTTGCTACCAATTACCAAACCGTTCATTACATTTGCTCTGTTGTGCATTGTCACTGCATATTGTCATGAATTTTTACCCGAAGAAAAATTAAAGAAACAGTAAAAGACTATATATATTTATGTACATTTTATTCCAGGAAAGTAATTAGAGATATTTTATATTTTATTTAAAATTTGATTATAATGTGTATTTTTGTCCACGCCTGTAGGATGTTCGAGCGTGGTTATGATGTACGTAGTCCCGGCCAAGACGGAAGTGTATCGTCGTACTCGGTCTTTTGAATTATGTTATAGGTTTGGAGATATTCATTTCCATAGGGGAGAGTTAGAGATTTTTCATCCGTTAGACAGATAGGTTGAGTTATTTTTTTCTGAATAAAGACTTCCTTTTTATTCAGTAGATTATAGTTAATTTCGGTTTGTGTTTTGAGTTGTGCGATTAATTACGAGTTTCTGATACTTGTAATTTTTTATTTGTGCGACCTATCTGAAATCTCTCTTTAAGAATAATTTTTTAGTGAAGTGTGACGACCACAGAACTCATGAAGAAGTATGCAATTTATTTAACAATTTGCATCAAGATCGGCATCCAATTCACGAGCTGTCGTTGGTAAAACTTTGAGAGGGTATAACTTGGCTGAAAATGTTAAAAATTTGCCTAAAAGCGGACGACCAAAAGTCGCAACTAAATTATTGCTCAAGATATTGCTAAAGCATTGCAAAAATTACTCATTTCTAGTTGCATTTGGCAGTTGCATTTTATATGTTTTCTACGCTTTTTTTCTACTTCGGATTCTCTGTTCTTGTATTTATAGAACTAAAGTAGTTATTATAAAAACCTTTAGACCGTTTATTTAGTGTCTACCATAATATATCATAGAACCAATGCCGAGTACAAGTAGAAACCTACCTATTTTCCACCGAGGAAACGCGGACGTTTTGCTCACTTGTCCCTTACTGAAAAGGAAATAATTCTCAATATTTATAAAAAGCTGAGAATCGAAAATGCGAAGACAAGTAAAAGAGAAATAGCATCACATACAATAGGTAATATATTTTCTTACTGCACAACTGCATTTTTAAGCGTTCGAACCATATAGTTCTGGAATTACAAATTCCGCGAACTATTAGTATTCTGTTCGAACCTACTAGGATTTGAAATTCGAAAGCCGTTCCGAACTGTTCTCCAAGTTCTCAGCTGAGAACAAGTATTTTAAATTCTAGTCTGTCCTGAGCATGCGTGAATAGGTGTGCGCTGTTTTAAACACATTTAACTCAATTTATTTAACTATTCTGCTGTTAACTGTTTCTTTAGTAGATGTACTTAGAATAGAATTGTGCTGATATAGTTTGCTGTTGGATAGCTTTTTCTTTTGTTCATTTATATTTCGCAATAATTAATTAAATCATTTTGTGTAGTGCTTCTGTTTCTATGTTAGTAATTTGTTTTATTTTAAGACACATTTCACTACAAATTTTACTTCGAATTGATTCTTCGTTCTCTAAACGTACGCATTTTACAATATTTATCTAATCTTTGTCTCAGAATAAGGTGTGATTCAAATATCCCGCCAAAAGCTACTTATTTTTCAAGAATTTCATTGGCTCTTCTGCAGCCAAGTTCAATATCGATAATAATCAAGAAATATCGGCCAGTTAACAGGTTGACATGTTTTATACAGGGTGGTCCTTAATTTCTTCGAGAAATTTTAGGGTGCGATTCCTTGGGTAATCTCGAAACATATAGTTCCTATAAACATTTGTCCTAAAGTTTTCCGTTATAGAGATACAGGCTGATTAATTTTTCCCCAAAAAAATTTTTATTTCAAAAATTTAGAAATCGATTTAGGGAACTCTTGTGTTGGTTGTCATGTTTACAGCATTTATTTGTACTTACAATAATTAATTTGAAAGTTCGTACCTGCAAATCTTTTTTTGTAATTATGGTGAATTATACAAATGCTGAAATGGCAGATATGCATTTTGTGTACGGTCTAGCTAATGGAAATAGTTATGAAGCAAGGCGTATTTACCAACAAAAATATCCTCGACGACTTGTACCTTGTGCGGAAACCTTCAGTAATATTCACCGTCGTCTAACAGAAACTGGTACATTTGAGAGAAACAAAAATACTCCGGGAAGACTTCAAACTAAAAGAACACCCGATTTAGAGGAAGCTGTTCTCCAGATAATCGATGAACATCCAGAAACCAGTACAAGAAAGATTGATGTAACGGTAAACGTAAGCCATCAAACCATCTTAAGGATATTACACGATCAACAATTATATCCTTTCCATATTCAGAGGGTACAGGCTCTTCTTCCGCGTGACTTTCCACAACGCTTAGTCCTTTGTGATTGGTTCCGACAAAAAATTGCTCAAAATGCACAATTTCTAACCTACATTCTATTTACTGACGAGGCGAACTTCTCCAGAAATGGTATTAGGAATTTCCACAACAACCATTTATGGTCAGATGAAAATCCGCATGCCATAAGGGAGATGCATTTTCAAGAGCAATTTTCCTTAAATGTATGGGCGGGGATAATTAATAATTATTTAATTGGTCCCTTTTTCCTTCCTATACGACTTAATGGTGCATCATATCGGCTATTTCTTGAAAACGAGTTGCCTGGCCTTTTAGAAGATATTCCATTTTTGATCCGAAATGAACTTTGGTTTATGCATGACGGCGCTCCAGCACACTTTAGTTTACAAGCTAGGCAATTTTTAAATAGGACATATCAGAATAGATGGATAGGTCGAGGAGTGGAAGTTCCGAATCAGCCGTGGCCTCCAAGGTCACCTGATTTGAACCCTCTAGACTTCTTTCTGTGGGGACATTTAAAATCACTTGTTTATACTTCGCCAATTCAAGATCTAGATGACCTAAGAAATCGCATAATTGTTGGATGCGAAACAATTCGAAACACTCCCAGACTTCTTCAGCGTGTGAGTATGCAATTGAATAGGAGGATAGAAGCCTGCATATTAGCTGTTGGTGGTCATTTTCAACAGTACCTTTAGGGTTTATTGTAACCGTTTCTTTTTTTTTTAAATTAAAATTTTTTTTTTTGAAAAATTAAACAGCCTGTACCTCTACAACGGAAAACTTTAGGACAAATGTTTATAGGAACTATTTCTCTCGAGATACCCCAAGGAATCGCACCCTAAAATTTCTCGACGGACTTAAGGACCACCTGTATAAAAATACAGCCTGTCAACGTTTTCTTGCATTTTCCTGTCATTGTTATCGTTATCTACCGCTTTACTAAATCAAATCTGTATTTGTAATGGCAAAACAATATGTGCGATCAAGCAGGTCCGAGTAACACATCAGTTTCACCACCCAGAAAACATCAACGTTTGGGACATTTATCGCATGACGAAAACCATATTGAATATAAAATCTAACGTTAGGATCCCCGAGAATGGGAAGAACAGCAATTGTAATTGACATCTCCAAAACATTAAGTAAGGTTTAGGTATTACTTCAACGACAATATATTATAAGGAATGTGTATTTCGGACAATTAAAGAATACAAACAAACGGGCGAACTCCCGCCTCCTAAACAACGTGTAGGACAACACTCAAAACTCCAAAATTTTGGTGAATCTGTTAAAAATTCTGTGCGATGGATAGTCCACAGTATCTTTTTTAAAAATTAACTTTCGATTCTTAATAAAATCATGGCAAAATAAGTATTAGAGATGTACCTGTACCAAAAATGAGTAGAGCTACCTTATACAGATTCTTAAAACTTATTAATTTCAAGTGTCAGCGAAAAACTGTGGTTATTATTGTTGTTATTATTATTATTATTGTTATATGCTTTTATTTTGGCTGACTATCACGATGAAATGAACAATACTGTTTTTTTAAGATTAGTTTGCAAAGATATTTCCAAAGTTACCAGATAATGTTGTAATAGTGATGGATAATACAGCATATCATTCACGTAGAGCTAAAAACATACCAACTTCTTCCTGGACAAAAGCTGCAATTCAAGTTGCTTCAAAAAATAAAATGTACAAAATATCACATGTGGAAGAACTTTTAATAAAAGCACTTACAAATGTTACAAGGAACAAATGGAAAAATTGTATTGACCATGTAATTAAAGTAGAAAGAAGACTGTGGGACATAGATGGATTAATCAGCAATATCTTGCAATCATTTATTATTCATGTTGATAACAGTGACAGTGAAAGTGATCGTTAGAATCTAACATGAGTAAAACAGTGTAATAGTGCATATGTTAGAGTATATATAATTCATAGTCAATAAAAGTAATGAATTTATTGCATATCGTTAAAGACATATTTGATCTTGGCGATTCCAGTTCATCTTCTAGTAATTATTATATCGCGTCAAATAAAGGAAATTGGAAAATACATAAATGTCATTTTATAAGAGCATGTGCTTCACAATATGCTTGATGATATAGAAATAACCGAAGAAGGAGATATGGGACCAGGCATTGGTGGCAATATTCACCTGGATGATATGAAGCTGCTACATATGATGGAGATAGAATAGCAAGGAGAAATTAGATTGTAAAATTATTACTTACATAAAATCAAAAATTTAAAAAAATATGAAAGAATGAACATTTCAGTGTTAGCATTTCCTTACTTTTTAATAGGAAATAATACCAAAATAGATGTTAATTTTTCAGGCAAATATTAGCTTTTAAATTTTATTTGCATATGCTTTTGTCAAGGATACGAAAGCCTACACACCACCATATTCTCTAAATACAAAAAATATAAACCAGGTTCTTTTATTATCATTACGCATACATCGCCCTATGTGTAAAGCTACAAAAAAAAAGTCAAGGCATTAGTGGCATAGTAGGCAACCAGTTATACTTATACACCAGTGACGTATTTTTCTAAATGTCAAATATTTCTGATTTTTCATTCATACTTAAATCTTAAATTAAATACATTTTATTGAAAAATAGATAATTTAATTAAAACAGTTAATTATCCTAACAGGTATATACATTGTGCGAAGACAACTTTAAATATTTTTAACAAATTCAAAGAAGAGGTATAGTATTCCTTTAAGGTTGAAGTATATCTAAGTAAGATAAAGATAAAATTAGTGTATCAGAAAAGGTAGAAAATATGAAAGCGTTGATAACAAAAAAGTACAAATAGATTTTATGAGATTGTATAACGTTCTCACATTACTTCTAATGAATTACCGAACGTAACCCAAGTATTGGGGACATTTCAGTAACACGATAAAAACAAATAACACTTCGTGGTATCTTACGAATAAGTAGTTTTATAAAATGGAGAAATTTATTTTAAAAAGAACTTGTGGAAAATTCTTGTAGGTAATAAATATGTTACGACTTCTTTAATAATCACAATAACTTTTGGACTGTACAATTATCTGACAGCATCACTACTAGAACTAAAGATTGAGGAAGGGAAGATATTATGTAACAAACTTTTGGAATCTATTAAAACCAGGCTATTTTTATGTGAAGGACGATTAGTTGCTATAGTAGCAACTGTTTTAGAACCTCGATTTAAAAGAGAAGGTTTTCGTAGTACTGAAAATGCTACTGGGGCCACTTCTTTTCTAGAACAAGAAACGTTTAATATTATGCAGAAAACAGTACCTGAAAATAAAGAACAAATGCATGTAATCGAAGCAGAGATAATTCCACATCAAAAGTTACTTTCATTATTTGGATTTTTGCAAGAAAGAATAAGAGAAAGTAAAATAAATTGCAGCTGATGTAAAAAAACTAAAAGGTAATATCTCGAAAGGCCAAATTCATAGCAGGACGTAGAATGTCTTCTATTTTGGAAGTTAAGTTAAAAAAAAGGTATGTACATTTTTTATTTGGATTTTCTTGTATTAAAGTAAATTTCTCCATTTTATAAAACTACTTATTCGTAAAATACCACGAAGTGTTATTTGTTTTTATCGTGTTACTTAAATCTCCCCAATACTTGGGTTACGTTCGGTAATTAGAAGTAATGTGAGAACGTTATACAATCTCATAAAATCTATTTGTACTTTTTTGTTATCAACGCTTTCATATTTTCTACCTTTTTTAATACACTAATTTTATTATCTTAGATATATTTCAACCTTAAAGGAATACTATACCTCTTCTTTGAATTTGTTAAAAATATTTAAAATTGTTTTCGCACAAGGTATACGCCTGTTAGGATAATTAACTGTTTTAAGTAAATTATCTATTTTTCAATAAAATGTATTTAATTTAAGATTTAAGTATGAATGAAAAATCAGAAATATTTGACATTTCGAAAAATACGTCACTGGTGTATAAGTATAACTGGTTGCTTACTATGCCACTAATGCCTTGACTTTTCTTTTTTTAGCTTACACACAAGACGATGTATGTGTAATGATAAAAAAGAGCCCGGTATACATACACATGTATTTATTGAAAACAAAATAAATTAATTCTACAAACATTGTCCACTTAAAGTATAATACAATATAGTAATAGTCAATATTTCTTTAAAATAATAATCTGAAAGTAAAGAACAAAAGAACTATATATTTCAATTAGGATTAGCGATAGTTAACAGTAGAGAATTTAATTTTTTTTTCGAAAACTTTTTACAACTTATTCAAACGATAACGAAATTACGTTTATAGAATGCAGAGATACAATCGGTATATAAATTGTGACCAGCATAATAACGCTAGTTTAGTTTCTCTTATTTTTAATATTTTCAAAATTCCTATAAGTTTGATCATCCTTAACAATCTCAAAATTTGACCCAATCTAAACTTGAGGACATGCGAAGTACGATGCGAATTTCAAAGTCTAGAAAATTTCAGAACTACTCAGAACTGATAGATCCGAATAAACCTCGTTGTAACCATATGTTTAACTATTTATTCTAATTTTTTATGTGAAACATCGAAAGACGCACCATAGGGGTAAACTCGGCTCTTGAATGCCATCACGCAACCACGTGATATCACCGCTCAGTCTCAGTCTCAGTTTCAGTGATTGCAATCAATGTTAACAATAAGTGAGCATTTCAACGTTCACCGTTTCCTTTGTAAAAATAAAGTATATTTTTATATAGTTATACAAGGTGTGTATAAATTGTCGCAAAAGCTACACGTAGCGACATTCACGTTCGGTTCTGAATAAAAAATCTTAATGTTAAAATGTCGTATCATGCTTCGTAAATTCGTAAATGTTAAAATTTTACAGTAATGATTTTGATTGAACTCACTTTGAAATACAAACATATTGTTCTACAACGTTGCCAAATGTGTTTTTCGTGGAAGTACGTTAATGAATAAATGTTTAAAACAAGCTTTTAAATCAAAAAGAAAACGTTTACGAAATAATACTAGTAAAATTTTTTTCTTTAAACTAAATTGAATCTATCTCTATTAACAGATATCGAAGAGCAAAGGTTAGTTACGCACTAAAAGTCTGAACTTCAAGAACCCCGTGAAAACAAACGAAGCATGATACGACATTTTAACATTAAGATTTTTTATTTAGAACCAAACGAAGAACGTCGCTGCGTGTAGCTTTTGCGACAATTTATACACACATTATATAGTGATTATGATTATAAATAATTTATTTATAAGCTATTTGCTCTTAGAACTGTTTGTCGTAATGTCCGTGAAAATAATCAACTTTGTTTATATGAAAATATTGCCCTATTCACGTATATTATAAAGATAAGAATTCTTTAACAGATAATTATGTAATACGAGTCACACTTTTTAATTTTTATTGTTTTCATAAAAATATATTTATACATAATTACTTACATGTTTTTTTATATAATTAAACTACCTTATAAAAAATAGAACAGCATAGATCTATAAAGTGCTATTTTTATTAATTTTTAAAATGATTATTATTAAAATTAAGAATGATTGCAATGATAATTTAAGATTTTCGGATTGTGATAGATAATGTAGGTATATTAGGTATTACATAAGTATTAATATTCTCAATTTGAAGTACTTTATTTAATAGCAGTCACATTTACGATAGAGAATATTATATTACACTTACTATTAAATTACGTAATGAATTAAGCCAGTATTATTAATTTTTGTATACGCAAGTCAGCGATTCTAACCTGTGAATGGTGAAATATTAATTTACGGAAGTGTACGATTCTAAACGGTGAATGCAAAAGATGAAATATTCTAAACGGTGAATGCAAAACCGGTAGCAAATAATATAAAACTGCGATCACTATGATTGGCGCGCTAAAGGAAACGGTGAAAACGGTGACTAAGAATTCACTGTGATCAATATATTCGCTGATCCCTAGTGTGCGCTATAGTCGCTTTACTTGTGTATACAAAATTCTTATGAGCATAAAATCAGCGTTTTTTTTTGCATAAACGGGACAAATATATTCATACTGTCACTTATAGACTTCATAGGTTATACCTACATTGATAATATCGGGTGTCCGTTTAATACTGAAGATGACAGTTCGTGTCAAATTTTAAGTTAGCACTTTTGACGTAAATATAAAAATTGATAAAATCAAACAAAATAACCTTATTTTTCGAAATATTTATAGCCAATATTTACTAATTACAATTATTTAAAAAAATGGAATAGATTGGCGCGCGTTTGAAACAAGAAATATGAATAATAAAAGCTAACAGAAAACGAGCATGTACGACTATGGCAAAAGATGTTAAACACCGATGACAATAACCATAATTCTCTGTGTGGCAAGTACAAAACAAAGAAATTTCCAAAATTTGACAGACATCAGCTTGAGCATTAAACGGACACCCCATACCTGTAAAACCTAAGTCAAATTTCACAAGTCGAATAAGACATGTCAAATTTGATAAGCCTGGTTTACATTGATAATTTGTTAGTATAGGGGTTCGTCCTTTTGAACATAACAAAGTATTTCCAATTGAATACGTTGCAACTTTTTATTGGTTTTAAATATGGGTGATAGTTAAAGTAACAATAATAGTGACAATCTATATTTTTTTTACTATATTTATATTCCCATCTTTAAACAGATTCGATGTTTCACATCTGCCAGGCGTCCCATAAAGTTTTTCTCTCCATCTTCTGATTAAACTAACCAAAGGTACATATTGTAAACATTACCGCATGTTATACTTAAGATGATCTTTTATTACCGTCACTTATCTAATATATAATCTCACATGATTCTTAACTTAGTTCGTAAAAAAGATTAAAAATTTCATGCAACTATTTCATGCAATACTAATCGAAAGAGTGATCAAAAAGATCTGAAACTATTCCCAGTAAGTTATAACCAGAATAAAGCATATAACAAATTGCATGAGGAAAATGTTAAACATCAACTTATCTATCCTAGAACTAAAACAAAACAAAAAGAGGTGAAACAATAAATATTATCATTTCGCGAAAGTTCATGGACAGAATACGACGAGACTGACTCCTAAAACTAGTCCAATTATTAATATTTAACTCACCGTAGTCGTCCTGCTGAAAACGGAGCGTCCATTTCAAATATCACCGTAAAGGTTAGAACGCCTGTCGCCTGTGTGTTTATGTTACTTTACGTTCGCGCTCGTAACACGTTTCTTTATGGATACAGACGACTTCACGCCGATAATGACGATGTTGGTGACGGTGCATAGCCGATTTCGAATCGAACGTGATGGGCGCGAACGGTAAAAACGCGAATGAAACTCTCGACGCTCCCCGAAGCATTCTCCAATTTATATTTTAAGGACTGCTTTGCCATTTCACCTACCGTGCAAGAAAAAATCTGAAATAAAAGAGACTCATATTAGTTCTTCAATTTGCGGCAATCTTCGGAAATTTTTTTATTACGTAACAGACGGATCACTGATTAGCTTTAATAATGCATCATAATCTGTAAGAAAAGATAACACGTGCATATTACTATATGGGAGGCGGTCTTTATAGATTATTTCTAAAGATGGAACGTGTACATTGAAAAGAAGAAGCTAGTTAAGTAGATTTAAATCAAATTATGAAAATACAAGAGGGTATTGATATATATAGGATTGTTTCAGCCTTTACTTGATGAAATGCTATTATAACTATTATCGGGATATAATAAAATAAATTTTATGGAATTTCACTACTCTTTTCTTCACAAAGTAACGATCGTTTCACTTGCACATGAGCTTCGTTAGACATATAATTAACTTATGAACATAGCATTTGTTTACATAAATATACCGTAACAAACACATGTTTTGGATAGTTAGAAGGGATGGGTAGTTTTTATTACTTAAATGTCTATGAAGGAAAACTTTCACATAATTACTGAACTACGGGCTATACAATACAGTTCATAAAGTGATAATTATGGACCGGACCCTGTTACGTGTCCGTAACGCTCAACGCTTCATCACGTTATTTTGTATTATAATTAATGCTATCTTTAATATATTTTGCTTCATTTCCAACGAATCTACCTGTATAGGTATCGTTATTCGTTATTTATCCCTATATTTAATTTCTTTCAAGTTTTTTTCCTCTTTTTCTCGAACCTCAGTGCTCGCTTTTTTCAAAGGAAAGTACGAGACTCGCTCTCGACACTCCGTCGTTAGTTGCCGATCTTAAAACGTGGTTACGTTCTCCCCCATCACCGATATTTATCGATGTAGCCTTAATATAATTGGTATAATTACGGCCCCGTGAGGGATTTAATTGATATATATACAGGGCAATCCAAATTAAGTGTTTTTAATCCCAGTAAAAAAGTTCTTATAAGATTTTTTGTTTAAAAATTGAATTTCTAACAGAAAATGATATAATATACAGGGGTTTCCATTTGAAAAAAACATATTTTTCGGAAAAACTCGAAAACGCGCATCTCATTTGTTTTTTTTAATTATTCCATCTTAAAGAGCGTTAAAAGTACTACTAGTTTGCTAATTTAAACAATCCTGTATCTTTAATAATAACAAAGTTACCAATGGTGAACACTTAATTTGGATTTCCCTGTATATATGTATATCGAAATTATTCGCTAATGCGATATCTCACTTAGAGGATTTTAAGTGATGGGATAAGAAAATATATATAGCTCGTTAAACAGCACTTAAGCACTTAATTAATTTCACCGCCATCGAACGCTTTCTTCGGTATGTATCTGGGCTTTCTTTGTTTTTTTTTTCCTTTCACTTATTTCGTTGTTTATTCCTTTATTTAGATGGTGTACCCGACGGGCGAGGAATATCGAAAAACTACCTGATTATTCCCGCATGTGACGCTTTCTTGGAAGGGAGAAGGGACACAATAGCCGTTCTACCCGACAGATAAGCTCTCGTTTTGTTATTTTCTTTTCTTTTGTCATTCGCAGTTTTCTTATTTTATTTCATATATATATTATTATTGCAATTAATTAATAGACCGTCTTAGTAATTTCCCAGGTGTTTTTCAAACGAAATAACCTGTGTTGCCTGGCATGTTTTTTTGGGTCATTTCTTATACTTTTCTTCGTTCGCTTCACGAACAGATGTAAAACTTTTCAATATTAACTTGCTTTTATTCATGTATATTATTTGAATACTTTATTTATATGCATTACATATTTTTGCCAACTTATTTGAATTTAAACTTCCTAGCTTAAGATCGATTTATTTCAATGAATTGTTGAAAGTGTAAAATACATTGTGAACCAACAAGAAAGAAGGGATACGTATTGTTTTTTTTTAGGGCGAACTAAGGCCAACAACCTCATTGAAATTAATTCTGTGTATATCGATTTATTTTAATTAATTCACATATTGTTCCTAATAATTATTTTTTTTTTACTTTTGACTGGCCTTCAACCGCATAATATAAATTCAATGTATCCATTTAATTATTCTTTAATATATATTACACATGGTTTCTAAGTAAATTTATAACTTAATCATAAATTCACCATTTCAAGATTTGTAAATTTTTTTTTATCTCATATACTGGGTGTGATAATAAATAGGATTTGTTTGGTTGGAAACAGCGTAGTTTTCTTTCTCGTCTCTCGAACCTTGAGAGTGGAACGAGTCTCGGTCACGGAACCGGCCTCCTGCCCCACGCTACTTGCCTTTTTTTTTTATAATATTTTCGTCAATGTTTCCGAGTTTGCGACGTCCAGCGGCATAAATTCGGTGGCGCCCTTGACCACCATTTTTTAGGTTGATTTACTTACCTCTGGGTCTCCCCACCCCTGGGCTGAGGCAGCCTCAGAAGCCGGGTGGGCCGTTGGACGTTGGCAAGAACGGCCAGGGGCGGTTTTAGTCGCCCGAGACAGGGTCTCCTCCGGGGTGCATTTAGAATCTTCTTTTTTTTTTCTTTTTTTTCCCTCTTTTTTTTTCTTTAAGCGCGATGTATTGGTTGTAGCAACCCATCAGGCCGAAATTCGCGCAGTTATTGAATAGCACTATTCATTCGGTTAACCGCACATCTGTTTTTTTCGTTCAATCGTGACGCAATTACTTCAATATTACCGTTAAATTCCTTTCCTCAAGAGTGTAGATAAAAGCGTCAGCGGTTTCTATAATTTATTTTATTCGTTAGTTAATATTTCGTAAGATAATTAAAGTACGGTGAGTTACTTTCATTGTTCTAACTTTAATTACATACTTTGTAATTTTTGTAATGGATCCTGTTTAACATCGTTTCATCGAATCTGCTTCTCCTAATTATTTTTACGTAAGTGGCCAGTGAATTTCGTTATGTTTCAATAACTTACGCATACATTTTTAATTTTATACAATACAGTACATAAAGTGATAAAACAAAGGGTCTACATTATGTTAAAGAGAGGTAGAGCAGCAGTCTTAATAATCAGAGAAATAAATTAAGTAACGGAGAATTATTAATTTCTAATTGATCATTGAGGATAGTATCAGTTTTCTTTAATTTATTAATTTCAAGTTACTCTAATAAACTAACCTTTTTGCCAGTATTTTCTATATGTAGTTTTTTAAATTCTTTCTTAAAGGTATGGTTCGCTAAATTAGTATGAGACGATTATGAAGAGTCACTTTTATTATTTCTAAAGGAAGAAAAATATTCTTTGATGCGTATTTCAAACGATCTGCCTGTCTGTCCAATATTGTTATTTGTTAAATCCTTGTTGTTTTTTATAAATTTTGATAAGTTGTTGTTGGTTCTATACACTGTATTAGTGTCCGATTTTCTTAAATATTTACTAATATTTATGTTTGAAGTGTCTATAAAAGTAATCATTTTAAATTTTTGGGTACTATTATTATTATTTAATATTGAGTATACTTGTGATATGGCTATTGTAAAGAGTTTTTTTAGTTAAAATGTTATGTACTATGTTACTTTTATATCGATGTTAATTGCTATTTGTTTAATTAAATTTAACTCTTTTTCGAAATCTTCTTGGTTCAACAGAGTATTGATTAATCTATGTATAAGACTGTGATAAGCCGTTAAATTTGTGTTCTATCGGATGGCAAGGAGTGTTATGAATAGTTATATCTGTATTTGATGGTTTGTGTCAATTGCAAAGTTACATTTATTATTAATTCGAGTAATGGTTAAATCCAGAAAGTTAATAACTACTATTATTTGTTTCCTGTTCCATTGTAAACTTAATATTGTGATGCAATTTATTAATACAACCAAATAATAAATTTAAATGTCTCTTTGTTCCTGTGAAGCCTAGTAATATATTGTCCACGTCCAAAGTTACATTTATTATTAATTCGAGTAATGGTTAAATCCAGAAAGTTAATACTATTATTTGTTTCCTGTTCCATTGTAAACTTAATATTGTGATGCAATGTATTAATTAATACAACCAAATAATAAATTTAAATGTCTCTTTGTTCCTGTGAAACCTAGTAATATATTGTCCACGTATCATGATCATGAAATATAGGATTATTTCCAAATAAGTTACATTTTGAAACTGCTGTAAGTTCCTTATAAAGTAAAGTATACACAAATTAAAAACAGGTTTTTATTGGTAAAACAATGGGGTTTATTACAAAGAAAATCACTTCAGCGTAAATTTTGAATATATCCGCCATCTTGTTCTTCAACAAGAAGCAACCTTTCGTATATAGTGTGGACAACATCGTGAAGTAAAATAACTGGAATAGCTGCCACTTCTTGTGAAATTGATACTTTGAGCTGCTGGATAGTCGTAGGATAACTTAAGAAACCTTTTGTTTAAGATAGCCACATGCCGGATTAATATCTCGAGAACGCGCTGGCCAAGGATTGGGAAAGTTTCTGCTTCTGATACGATTGCCAAAAGCGTTAATTAACAGATTTTTTACTGGAGTGTAAATATGTGGGGGGGCGCCATCTTGCACGAAGATGATATCTTCAATGTCGTAATTGTGCAATCTTGGAATAACATAATTTCGTAGCATGGTAAAATATCGTTCCCCGGTTACCATAAATGTTTTTAATTGCCCATTTTGATTTTCCTCAAAAAAGTATGGTTCTAAAATGAATTGTGATGTCAACCCAATCCACATGGTTACTTTCAAATCATTAATCCCGTATTTAATTACAGAATGCGGATGATTTTCCGACCAAATCCTACAATTGTGCGTATTAACACGCCCACTAAGTTGAAAATTCGCTTCGTCGATCCATAAAACGTTATCCAGCCACTGCAACGTTTGTTGAATTTGTGATAATACACGAAGAGCCTTGGTAATCATACGAAGTACTTTGAATTTAAATCTTTCTGGTATCTCATTGTTAAAGATGGAAGTAGTCGCGGTACACCAGAGGTGTATTCCATAACTCCAAACGGGTTTTAATGATACCTTGTTAACAAGAATTTTCTTTTCAAATGACAGCTTGGATTTTAAGCAGAAAATGTAAAATAAAGTACTCCAAGTCTTTTTCCTCCAACAACGATTATGATGATACTTAAATATATCGTCTTCTAGAATCTCCTCATCAACTCGAACAGCATCTAGTAAATTTGAAAATAAACGGTGTTAAAAATATCATTAATAGAGTTTTGAAATAAAAAAATCATCTGGATATAATTCAATTAAGCAGTACAAGTTACAAGTTCTATTCTAAAAGAACTATCAACAAAAGTTTTAAGGTCTTACCGTCGGTTTTATAATATTTGCTTACAAGGGATTTTATCTAAAAGTTCATTTTGCCTAAAAGCTCGTTTAAATGTTATATTATAAGACGACCGTCTGATAACCATATTGCCACTTCTTCCTAACTAAAAGGACATTTACCTTAAATTAGTAACGTTGGTTTTACTGAAAATTCAAATTTGATTGAAATACGCGTGTCAGATGCAGAACATATCCTAACAGCGTCTAATAACTAAGGACCGGACACGAGAGGCCGATTACTCTCGCCCACGGGCGTTCTATTGAAAATTTGTATTTTTAAAGAGTTTTTAATTTTATTTATGTAATTGGAAAACAAACAGGTGGTAATCTATAAAATATGAAATACATTTTTACTTGTTCATTTTGTAGTTCAAGTTGAGTAAAAGAGTATTAATATTAACTAGCAATACTTTCTCAAGGTACTCTTCGGTAAAATTTGTTCTCTTTGAATGAAATACACCCTTGTAGATAGAAAACGTGCTTTCTATATCGCAACTGATTATAGGTGCATTCTGAAAATATTCTTTTATTTCAGCGTATTTAACAGTTAGATTTTGAGGCATTGTCTACACAATTGCCGTAATGTTATTAAATCTGGATTTCTATTAAAAACTGCGTCGAACTCTTGCCGAGGGCCACATCTGAAGTCACTTGGAATATTTTTCAAATTATTAATAGCCACATGGTTAATCCATCATTGAGTTTGAGAATTTTATTTTCAAAATAAGTGATTAGTTTTGGCAAATTTCCAAAGTGTTTCTGAAGAAAGTGCAACTGATTTTTTAAATTTGGAATTTGGATTAGTCCCTTGCACTCAGAAATACCTCGAGCATCGTTATTTAAAAACGTATCAAAATTTCGTAAACTATCGAAATCTGCATAAAAACTAGAAGCTTCCAACCATGTTCCCTATCTAGTTATTACTGGAGAGGGAGGCAGTGACAAAGATGGAAGTTTTTCCCTGTAAAGAGCTGCTTTCAATGGTGCTTTTCTGAAAAACTTTTTTAAAAGCGGATACAAGTCTATCAAGTCCCGGAAAGGTGTCTCTGATATATTCGCAAATTATGGGAAGAGCATATGCTACACAATTTATATGCAGCATATTAGGATATGGTTCCTTCAATAGTGTGCCTGTTTTTGACATATATGCAGCACTGTCACTGACAAAAGTATTTTTTCTTTGTACATCCAAGTGCATATTATCGTAAATGGTTTTGGATACTGTTTCCGCATCAACTGTATTTATTACTTTTATTGCTATTACATATGCATTATATAGAATAGTTGGATGTAGTACACCAGCTACAACATTTACCAGACAGCATCGTAATATATCAACAGTTTCGTCTGCACTTATCCATAGGTACTGATTTGAAAGATGGCTTCTAATGCGTTCTACTGCTTTCGTGTAGCACTTAGAAACATAATATTTCCGTAAGGTGGATTCATCAGGAACATTTCGACCACTAGTTTTTGGAGAAATGTTTTGAAGGTGGGACTGTTGAGTTTATTTAATTGAATGTTTGCCACCATTAAAGTTTCACAAAGTTCTTTGTTAAAATTGTCAGATTCCAACGGGTCTAACATCTGTGTATGTATTTGCGATGCTAAGTGACGTTTTACGTGCAATTTTTTGGAAGTTTTTAACGATATTTTACAGACTTTGCATTAAATTTCGGAAGCACTGGCAATGGACATACAATCAGTTTGACCCTTAATCCAACTCGCCATTGTTTCGCGATGCCATTCTCGACGTCGTTCTACATCATATCTGAAAAAGTAACTTAAACAATGTTCTAGATCTAAATAAATGAAAATTGAAAATGTATTCGTAAGTTATTGAAACTTAACGAAATTTCCTGGACACTTTTACGTCTTAAAACAATGAAAAAAGAAACTAACTCACCATACTTTATTTGTCTTACGAAATATTAAATATTACGAAGCATGTAATTAACAGTTAGAACAATGAAAAAAGGAAACTAACTCACCTTTATTTATCTTACGAAATATAAACTAATAAATAAAATAAATTATAGAAATTCCTGACGCTTCTATCCACGCCCTTAAAGAAAGTAATTTAACTGTAACATTTTAGTAATTGCGTCACAATTCAACGACAAAAAACAGATGTACGGTTAACCGAATGAATAGTGCTATTCAATAACTGCGTCTTGTACTTAGCGATGTTATAGACTAATTATATGGTCCATCATAATTTCGGCCTGATGCGTCCAGGTCCTACTAATAACGTTTTGTTGATATTACTATAAGTTTGATGCTTCTCAACAAATTCTTCTAAATATTATATTAATTATTACGGATATGTACTAAAGTAGTATTTTTAGGGAGAAAAGTCGATGAAATCAAATTATTTCGTAGTCAAATTTCTTTCTATTTTATCATAACCATAATTAATAATTCTACGGCTAGCAAAAGAATCGGTTGTTCGAATTTTTCTAAAGAAAATCAACTTCTTTTAATTGAAGAAATCAGTAAATTAAAGAAAATTATAGAAAATAAAACAATTGGTAAAATTTCATTTAATGAAAAAGAAAATTTATGTTGGTATTGTCTTTTTTTAATGTAAATTTGTGGTGTAATTAAATCCATATTTGAAAATAATACATAAATAAAAAGTATATTTGTTTTACATTTGCATTATAATCTTACATTTACAACCTGTTGGAGTGCTCTGTAATTAATAACTGCTTTTATGCTTTATTATCAAAATTATGCGCATCTGCAATATTCCATTCTATAACTGCCATTACTGTATTTACATTTAAACGAATACGAGCTTGACGAGAGGGTATTAAATTCATTCATATTTACTAACATTTGCAGTTACAAATTACCACGATTGCAACCTCTGTGTTATTTGTAGATTAAATGATCATTTAAACCAGATAAATGCCAATTTCATCTCCTTTAACTAAAAGCCGATTTAAAACAAGCTTTTAAGCTAAATGGTAATTATGACAAATGAAACAGGCATGTAATATACACATCTGTAACTGTACACATGGATAATACACCTCGTATTTTACAGCACTTACTTATGCTTAAGACACGTGTTTCTGCCATCTATAGGCGTCATCAGTCAAGCTAGTGAAGCAATGTAATACAAAATAATACAAATCTATTTAAAAAACAGATTTGTATCTGTATATGCATTTAAGCTTAAATCGCCCACAAGACATAGCAAATTTCGTCCTATCAGATAGCACTATATAATAAGTGACATCTGACGGACGATAGAGACTATGCCGAAAAAGGCAACCCTTCCCTTGACCGGCCAAGCCGGTACAGAAGAGAAGAAAATACGTATATAGGTGTAGTCCATTAACACGATGGCAGATGGCAGCAAATATACAAACAAGGTTTAAATGTACAGTTACAGATGTGTATATTACATGCCTGTTTCATTTGTAACAAATGCGTAATACGTGCTTAACGGTTTGATATACTTAAACCTTGTTGGTAATTATGACATGAATTATTTTACTAAAAGCCCTTTTAGAAAATAAAAGGCCGTTTAAATATATTAGTGCTAATTTGCAATACCGAATGGTGCTTCTTGTTCCGCTGAAAAGAATTTTTAATCTTGCTCTGAGACAAGGAAATTATCCCTCCAAATGGAAGATTGCTCGTATTACACCTGTATTTAAGAAGGGAGATAGAAGTAATCTGAATAATTACAGACCAATATCTATTTTGTCAAACTTTTCGAAAGTGTTCGAACAAATTATATACAGGTATCTTTATGCTCATGTCAGCTCGGATTTCTCCTATTCAGCATGGCTTTGTGCGTGGACGTTCGACAGTGACAAATCTAATATGTATATATCAAGATATTTCCGACACGCTTAATGAAAGAGGGCAGATGGATGTGGTGTATACCGACTTCAGTTGTGCATTTGACACTCTTAACCATGATATTTTGTTGAAGAAACCACACAATTTTGGAGCTAGTAACGATCTGCTATTGCTTCTTGAATCCTATTTACATGGGAGGATGAACTACGTTTTTTACAATGGGTTTAAGTCATCCGAGTTTGTTTCGAGTTCTGGAGTTCCTCAAGGATCTACCTTGGGCCCGCTTCTTTTTATATTATTTATTAACGACTTACTTCAGTCTTTGACGTGTTCTGGACTAGCCTATGCTGATGATTTGAAAGTTTATATGCGTATTGAGTGGCCTGATGATGCACTTCTCCTTCAGAAGAACATCGACTTGGTGTGGACGTGGTTTCAGCGTAACGGTTTGAAGCTCAACATAGGAAAATGTTGCGTGGTTCGATTTTCAAAGAAAAAAGATCTTTACCATTTTGATTATAACATTAATAATGAAGTTTTAACTTCTGATGGTACAATCAAAGACCTAGGAGTCATATTTGACAGCGGTTTAACATTCGTCAACCATATCATTAATATGTGCAAATCTGCTTCTGCTGTGCTTGGTTTTGTATTGCGCAGCTCCAAATATTTTTCACAACCCGCAACTATTAAGCATATCTACGTTCATTAGTTCGAAGCAAATTGGAATACGCTTCAATAGTCTGGCATCCCATCTATATTCATCATAAACTGAATGCGAAGAGTGTTCAGCGTCGTGTTTTAAAGTATCTTACTTTTAAAACGAGTGGTGATTATCCTCCTAGAAATACTGACCATAACCTACTTCTCAGGGAACATGATTTGGTGTTGCTGGATGTCCGGCGCGAAGTAACCTGTGCTAACTTTCTACGCAGTGTTGTGCATAATAACATCGATTGTCCTTCGATACTTGGAAGACTGTGTTTTGCTGTGTCTCAGTTTGCGTCTCGCAATTCTGCAACTTTTGCCTATCCCGTGTGCCGGAGTAATGCATTGGTGAGGAGTCCGATTTATCAAATGTGTAGATGTGGGAATAAATACTTTTTAGTGACATATTTTTTGAACCGAAGTTTAGAGTTTAAAGTTCGATTTTCTTCTTTTTATTTTTTTTGGATTTAAGTTAACTGTGTATTGGATATATTTTTGTTTGTTTGTTTTTGTAAATTTATTCATGTACGATACATTTTCTTTGTGCCTATATTTGGCTTTGCTGTTGGGCGCTTAATAAGCTATTATTATTATTATTATTATACCATTTTAAGAAAAGGCCATTTGCCCTATCAAAGGAAGATAGTCCAAATTATTTTTATTCTTAACCCTGGCAAATCTACAGACAACGTGATGTCTTTCAGATCCATCACCTTAATACTCACTTCATCAAATATATTTAAAAAGCTTCTGCTGCAGTAATTTGGACCTATACTGAAAAGACACCAGATTATCCCTAAATACTAATTCGGTTTTAGCCTACAACAGGCATTGAGTAACTATATCGTATGACAAAAAAAAATTTGCCAAGACCTTGACAAACAACACAAATCGCACTACTCCGCAGCTTTTTTAAACGTATCACAGATCCTCGATAAAGTTTTACGCTCTGGTCTTCTAGCACTTCTCCACTTCTAGCAAAGTGGCGACTTGCCAAAGACTCTGACGTCACTAATGTTACATTCGCAGACAACACAGTGGTCCTTGCCTCGATGTTCAATCATGTTATTGCTTCGCAACTATTGCAGACGAATCTAAACAAAATTCAAGACAGGTTAAGGAAATAGCGGATTAAAGTTTACAAAAATAAATCTCTTCATGTAACATTTACCTCCAAAAGAAGTTACTGTCCTGCAGTGTAAATAAGTACACTTTTCCACAAAGGGAAGACGCTGGATACCTAGAAATGTAACTTGATCGGAGATTGACGTGGAGAAAGCCTGTAGGTACTCATGTTTTCCAAAAAGGAAGGAACTAGGCCTCAAACTTAGTAGACTACTGGTTAATTGGTTGAAAATCCAACCCGTCTCGGAAAACGAAGCTCCCTTTTAACATTTTGTCGCTACAACAATAATGCATTGCAACAGATAAATATGTCCCCAGGAACATTATTTACTATAAATTGCTTCTGAAAACTGTAACTTTGCTTTCGATGAATTAGCTATTTTACCGTTAGTTTATAGGGCTCCCCACCAAAGCATGGTCGATATATAAATTTCATCAGAGATGTCTATCAAATACGCAAATATTTAACACTTTCTACATTTCGTAAAGTCATATTTTCTTTAATAAAAGAAATTATCAAATACACAAATCATAAAGCCTGTTTTTTTTTCTGCATTTAGAATCAGCGACCGTTTACTAAACCATTTTGTCATCCTTTGCAAATAACCTTCGATGGATAAGTTAACCAGTATGTATCTTCATGTATGAATAACGATTATTCAGATATATAACGATAGGAACAGCTTCTAAACTATAACCTAGGGTCCACTAAGCAAGACAAGCAACCCATTGTTTATTTCATTTTTCATTTTAACATGTTTTGTTCTAGGAGGTTAATATTTTTTCCAAAGCATCTACGATACTTCTCAAACATCAATATTTTGTAATACATGAAGAAGGGCATTGGGAGAATGTGTGTCGAAGGCTTGGACTTATGAGACAAAAATAATTTATTATAAACATTTCACTTACTGTACAGTACTGTACAGTACAGTACACATGTAAAGAAAAGAAATTAATGTGATGATTGCATTTGTTTTTCATTTAAAATATTTTCTATACGTGGATCTACGTTAGAGGCACACAAAAGCAAATTGTTTTCGAGTGATAAGAGACAATTACTGTATTTAGTTTTTAGCGCAACCGCAGATGAAAAACCCTTTTCATAGAGATAAAAAGTATTAATATTTTCAATGCTTCTGTGACTAAATTTCCATATTCATTTCGACGAGCAATTGAGGGGTCCAATGCAATAACCGGGTAAGTCCATTTTTTCGCTAAATTGTGTTATTCATATATTCTTGCTGAGGATTAAATTCTCTATTATCCTGTGCAACAACAATGTCAAATCTAGAAAATATGCAGTACACGGATGTATTTGTAGTTGCCTGCTTAGCAATACTGAGCAAGAACAGGGTAAGTCCTGGACTTCCCCTGTTATTGCAAAGTACCGTCAAATCTTATGCATGTGGTCGAAAGTGTGTTATGCGATCGGTTTTTTGTGGAAAACAGTATTAAACCTGTTAAAAATGCTCTCAGACAGTGACAATTCCACCAGTATTTTAGTGATGGTGACGACGAATATGTACCGGAACATGAAAAAAAAACTCGATTACAACGTAACCTCATATACTGTAGTTCTCAGTGTGATGACTTGAGTGAAGCACCTGCCTCATCTCAGCCTGGTACTTCTGCGAATAATCTAAATTTTGACGAACTATTTCCCCGATCCTCTCATGACGAAGTTTCTGTGGATGTTGGAGTCGATGTTGGAGCTCAGGTACAAACTGCCGCACGTTGTACACCACAGATTACAAAGAAAAAAATAATTCGTGAAAAGTTGTAGCAAAGAAATGTAAGGAAAGCCAATAGGACCCAAGGAAAACCATATACAAACACAAAAGGGCGTTGTGTTCCTGGAAGCAAAATGGGACCCAAGTGCAAGTGTAAACACCTTTGCTTCGAAAAAATTATTGGAAACGAGAACTGCAAAAAATTATTTTCTGATTTTTATGCGATGTCTTCTAAAGATCTTCAGGATTGTTATTTATATGGGTGCATAAAAAGGAAGGACATTGTTCGACACAGGCCACGCTCGGGAGAAGGAACCGAAAAAAAATCATCCTTTTATTATGAAGTAAGCTTTACCATTCCTCTATATTCCCACTTAAAAATTATTACATTCTTAGATTCGGCAAGCCGGTGAACAACAAAAAATTTGTCAGCAAGCTTTTTTTATCTCTACATGGGATAAGTAAAAGCAGGCTGGAACGGTTGCAAAAACACCTGTCAAGTCAAAATAACATTCCTCCTGTTGATCGAAGAGGAAAGCATGGGAATAGGCCTAACAAAATCTCTGATGCCATCATTGCCCAAATACAAGCACACATTTTGAGTTTTCCGAAGTATAAGTCACACTATAGCAGAAAAGACAATTTGTAACACTATTACTTGTCGCCTCTATTGACTGTATCTAAAATGCATGACTTATATTTACAAAAATATGAGGCTAATCAATATCAGTTAAGTCAAGATAATCGAAAAAACAACCCTATTGTCAAATACGAATTTTATAGAAAATATTTTGCCGAACATTTCAACATTAGTTTTGGGAAGCCAAAATCCGATACTTGCCAGAAGTGTGACAAATTAATTAACAAAATAAATGCTGCTGACTCTGACGCCGAAAGAAAAGTCTTGGAAACCGAAAAGTCTGTGCACCTTAGAAAAGCTGAATGTTTTTATTCTGATATGAGAACTAAAACCGATTTATCGAAAACTGATCCGACCGTGGAAGTATTAACGTTTGATTTCCATCAAAATATGCCTCTGCCTGTTTCTTCAAGTGGAGAGGTTTTTTATAAAATACAGCTATGGGTTTTCAACTTTTGTATTCATGTGAGTAGCACTGGAAAGAGTTATTTTTACATGTATGACGAAACTTTAGCAGGCAAAGGCCAGAATGAAGTTGCTAGTTTTCTTTTACATTTTTTTAATACTTATATACGGCCAAAAGTTACAGATTTATATATTTTTTCAGATAACTGCGCATCACAAAACAAAAATTATATGCTGGTGCAATTTTTTCATACTCTTGTTGATACTGGACGATATAAATCAATATACCATAGGTATCCCGAACCGGGCCACAGCTTTCTGCCCTGCAATCGCAGTTTTGGGGCGATAGAAATACAGAAAAGGAAACATGATAAGATATATTTACCAAGGGATTATATTAAAATCGTTCAGGGTACAAGCAAGAATTTTGAGGTAATAGCAGTAACGCAAGATATGCTTTTGAACTTTAAGGATCATTTAAAACAGTTTTTTGTGCGAAATCCTTCAAAAATAAATTATAAGTTTACCCTCTCCAAATATCGAGTAATAAATTACCAAAAAGTTGATGCGGTAACGCTGGTTAAATGTAGTGAATCCGTGGGAAATCTAATTTATTATACCTTTGATTTACAAAACAAGAAAATTTTGATGAAAGCTTCATTACCAAATAATGATCAAAAATTATACGTAGAAAGAAAAAAACTAAAAAAAAATAAATTTGAATACGTAATGGCATTAGCTAGAAATTACGTGCCCCAGTGTGACTTTTGGTTCTACCAAGACACTGAAGACGACCATAAGAGTTTTCTAGAAGCTGACAATAATACTTCAGTGTCAGAGTTCGGCAGCGATGAATAAAGGAATTTTGTTTGTTTGTTTAAAAGTCATGCATATTAGCTTTAATATTTAATAAAGTTTTCTCAAAATAAAGAAAAGTTTCTTGGTTTTCCTAATTTCCTTAATTTAGTTTTTTTAAGTTGCAAATACTGTGCAATAACGAGGCAAGTCCTTCAGTTTTTTGCGCACATTTTTTGCACTTTTTGACTAGGAAGCACAAAATGTTAAAGGAGAGTGCTCTGAGACTAACTGCACACGTTAGCATTGACAAATGTGGCAAAACTGTAGTTACTTAAGTTTGAAGCGTTTTTTATGTTTCCTGCACATTTTGTCTCAGCGGACTTGCCCGGTTATTACATTGGATCCCTCAATTTTTCTCAATATAATCCGAAGTGAGCGGAAACATATGCAAATTTTAGATATCAAGCTTCTTATTGAAAACACAAACTTTGCCTGTCACTAATAAAATGTTTTTATTACGTCCTTGTAAATTCAAACTCAAGTCGTTTAAATGCCAAAATACATTAGCTAAGTAAGCCAACAACAACATACACTCATTATTCTGTAAAAACAATGAGCATATCGCTTGTTTATCCTGTGAAAATATTATTAATTCATCTCGCAATTCCAATGCCCGGGTTAACACTTTCTCTCGCGATAATCATCTAACTTCTGTATGGAAAAGAATAGATTTTTTATTTTCGCCCATTTCCTCGCATAGTTTAGCAAACAGGCTGTCCTGTAACGGTCGACTTTTAATAAAATTAACCATTTTTACAGCTTCACAAAGAATTTGATTGAGATTTTCCGCCATGTTTTTTGTAACAAGAACATGTCTGTGAAGGAAGTAGTGCGCGCATTCCCCGTTGATATAAAACAATCTTTTAATATTTTCATTAATACACTGTTCTTTCCCGGTTATCATATTTTCACTATGGCTACATACTGGAATACATTTTGTCCAATCTATGTTAGTATATTTTCTAGTAGCTTCATAAAAAAACATCAACACGACATTGTCCTGTTGCATGACCCGGTGCTGTTTGCAAAACAACATATTTTCTTTGATTGGTGTGTTCCTATCACATTCATTCCTCACATAAGAACTGAGACATGTTTGCTACATCTGTTGATTCATCAAACTGAATACTAAAAATTTCACTTGAACTCACTTGCTGAATTATCTGATCGCGAACATCGGCATCCATGTCATCGATTTGCCTTGAATTATGTTGTTACAAAGCGTATTTTTTCCCCTGCTTTAACAGGGGTGAAAGAAGCAAAAATGCTTCTTTCACCCCTGTTAAAACACGGACCATATCAATTTCAGCAGGCAATATGAGGTTTTCGGCGATTGTATGGGGTTTGTACATCTTAGTTACTCTTAATGCTACGAGATTAGATGCTTCATGTACACTTTTATCAGTATGGCTTGAGTTACAAATAGAAGTTTGTTAATTTCTCAAGATATATAATTTTCTTTCGAAAAATTCCAAGGATTTGTTTTTATGAGCCAGATGTTTAGTTTCATTAGTTATTCATTTAATCATTGTACAACGCATAAGAAATTTAAAGAAATAATAATTCAATTTCACGTTAACCGCACACTAAAATAAAAGCAGTAGCGGCACGATTCGCATTCGAAACTTAACTGAAGTTGTGAAATCGCAAGTGCCTCTTTTATACTGGTGACAGCACGACTTGTTCAAACACATCCATATGCATATTTGAACATGCTCTCACAGCGAGTATTATGGAAAGAGACCAAATTGCAAAGAGCACATACACATCAATTTGGAACTTGTAAATTGCTCATGTGTGAACACGTCATACATACATGTTTATAACCGCCGCTATAAATACAGCTACATAAAATAATAGGAATAGCCGTATTACATTTTTTATCTGTCGGTATTTTCTTAATGTATAAAATTAGCGCAATGTGATTATATAAAATTACAGTCGAAATTAAATTAGTGATAGTAAGCCTTACTGTTATTATTCCTTTTGGATGAATGGGGGGGGGCAAAATATAGAGTTGAGAATCGCGGGACTAGAGTAAAATTCCAGGCATTTTTTATTAATGTTACCACTTATCTAAAATGTTTGCGCTGTTGCGATATTTTATTATGTGAGTGTTCTACTCAAATTGTTTATTGTATGCTGATTACTGCACAATTTATAGACAAATTAATTTCATAACGATGCCATGCAATTGCAGTGCGACTTTAATTCCTCCTGTCGTACCAAAATAATAAATTCATATTAAAAATTAACAAATCCGTTATCCTATCCTTCATTATATTCACTCTATTCACACAACCTATAGAGTAATCACGAGGCGACCACATGTGTAACACATGCATAGACCCATCTACAACAGAGTACAAGTAGATATGATCTTAACTGTGATTTTACATTCACAGTTCAAAGGCCAACTGTGATTTTAAAGGAGCAGTGATTCTAAATGATGATTATAATAATAATTAATGATGAATTGTGATTCTGATGATAAATAGTCATTCATAAGCTATTTTTATTACTTATTCACAGATATGTAAGGATAGGAATTCGTTAATAGACAATTTTGTAATACGAGTCATACTTTTTAATTTCGTTTTATTATTTTCATGCAAATTTAACTGTACATATTTATTACTTACATGTTTGAATATGTATTTATTTAATTTAATATGTATTTATAAAACTTTAGTACCAGGTATTTTAGTTCTTTAGTGCAACAAGTAATACGGGACACGGTATATATTTTGAGATGCCACGAAATTAGAGAAGTTAGACACTGCATTTCCAAATAACACCATCCTTCGGTAGTAAACTCTGACTGTCAGTTGAGTTGCTGCTGTCATAAAGCAAACGTGGTAGATACGATTTGTCATCGATACATTGACATGTTAAGAGAACATGTACGCGCAATGATCTACTACGATTTTAAGGTCGGTTTAAGTGAACAACAAAGTCTTGAACGATTACAACTAGCATTTGGTGATGAAAGTCCTTCACGTGCAATTGTGTTTCGCTGGTATAGCGAATTTAAAAGAGGACGGATATCGCTTGGTGATGAGGAACGTTCTGTTACTCGTTGGGTGCCACACACGCTTAACGATTTCCAAAAAGCAGAGCAAGTAAGAATCGCTCGGGAAACGTTATAAATGTTAAATAATGGAGGACATCGCATTCTATCAAAAATAGTAACAGGTGGCGAAACTTACATCCTATTTTACGATACTTCTACCTACCAGGAGGGCCGCGTGTGGATCCACGAAGATACTCCAACACCAACAATTGCTAAAAAGCAAAGGGTTGTCAAGAAAGTTATGTACGCAGTTTTCTTCCGTAGTACCGGATTAGTAAGAGCAATCAAGCTGGAAAATCAACGTACAGTACAGCAAATTGGTACACCACAAAATGATTACCTGCAGTTCTTGGGTCAGTCAACATTCGCGGGTTAATGTTACATCACGACAATTCATCGTCACTCAGTGCACAGTAGACAGTTGAATTTTTACGTGAAAATCAGGTAAAAGTCATTGAACATCCACCCTATTCGCCTGATTTGGCCATGTGTAACTTTTGGTTGTTCTTTAACCTAAAAAAACATTTACGTGCGACAGAGGATGAGATAGATGAAGCAATTCATCAATTTTTTGAGAGCATTCCAAGAGATCTTCAAGCTTTTACTTTGTGGAAACTTCGGTTACAAAAGTGTGTTGATGCAGGAGGTGATTATTTTGAACATAAATAAAATCATTTTCGTAAAAAGACTTGTAGTTTTCTTGTATCTCAAAATATATAGCCTGACTAGGCATAGGTAGTTATTTTATTGTGAATTAATAATGAATTATAAGTGTCTAAATTAATTATTAAATGAATGTCCTTAATTGACCCTTAAGAAAGACAGCATAATAATAAACACAACGATTTAAACAAATACGAGAAACGCAAACACACAGAACAATACAAAATTTCAAAGGAAGAATACAAAATGGAAGACAATCTCAGAGTCACAAATTTCTGTGACAGAATCACAGATGACGATTTACATCGCTTGTTGTGGGATTTCTATGTAGCTAATAGAAACGCAGTATTTAAAAATCACGCAATGATCACGCGTTTTTACTACTCTATATGACTATATGACACTATATGTTGAATGAACCAAGTTTATAGAAGGAAATTCCCATTGCCATATTATTAAAAGAAGAATGTACTTTTGTCGAGACCTTCTTCCATTAAGTATTTAGATGTTACTGTTAGATCAACTTACCGATTTACGTGTTATTCAAATAATTACCAAAAGCTTTCGGGGGTCTCGATTTTTTAAACGCAATACGTCATTTTATTTTACAATTCCTATGTTAGATCTAGACTGAAATTGTCTTCTTCTGCTTAGGTGCCTGTTATTTGAAAAGACTAACTTATTTCAGAAAGCAGAAATCAAGTAAAGTATTTCTATTACTAAAAATATAAAGGTAGCCCACCTTCTGATACGAAAGATCATACTAGAAGACAGTTCTTTTTACCCCTGTTAAGACAACGACAAGAAATTGCTATGCTTTTACATTTAAAGTTTCTTAAAACTACTTAAAAGATCCTAAGTTGTGATCGGGGTTTCGTTTCACATGTTTCCTACTGCATCACACCGCCGGGTCCACCATATGCAATATGTAAGGAGAATGACTGCCATCCTTTTGAAACAAAGTTTCGTTTTTTTAAATGCTTTATCTCAAATAATAACGTATATTTTTGACTGAGTTTTATACAGTATATACAGAAACAAAAAACAAAAAAAGCTCTAATAACAATCTCCTGTATAATTAACCATTTCCGTGAAAAAAAAAGCATCACCGATCCCTACCTATCTTGCCTAAATCCTTATTGGGGGTTTGTTTATTTACTTTTACTCTATCGAGCTTGCAATAATATTCGTATGAAGAGAACTGTTCAATGTGCAATTTACGATTCATAAGAACAGTCGATTGCTACACATTTTGTCTATTCACACGTGTTCGAGAAAACTCGATTCGAAGATGCTACGCTTGTGTTGAAGATAACGGCATTACTATTTTTACAACATTCCTTATATTCCTGGTTAATACATATTTATTATTAGCACATTATTATTAGGTTAAATTACGTGTTCCGATATTGAATAAACATTAATAAGTCTAAATGAATTGAATATCTGTTTTGACATACATACTGTGATGACTCATCCAACGATACGTCACGGCACCTTCGCGATAGATACAGAAAACTCGAGAGATGTTCGACGGCCGATGTATATGCTATCAAGGAAGGGATTTATTCAGTCCATACCAAATCATCGCCGAGTGAACTTACATAAATATAAATACATAAATGTGCTTATTGTTAGTAATTAGTTTGAAATTGTTATTCGTTTTTATTATTAATATAATGTGTGTCTAAGTTACCGTTAATTTTATTTAAAACCAGCAGAAAGACAAGTATTTTACAATACAATACATTCACGAAAGAATGCGGCGTTGCCACCTTTTCCTTACTACGCTTTGAAAATACTCGGTAACGGTTCGTTCTAGAAAAATTTATTTAAAAATTTCATTTCATTTAACTTAGTTTAATGTATATCTTAAAAATGTCAACCATACTCGTTACATCCTGTTTAGACTCAAACTTTCAGCCACCACTTAATAAAATGTTTAGACTAGTTAATACTTATTTTTCATCTATTGAACTGTTTAGTCAAAACACCGCTTTTTTTAATTTGCCCGATCTACAGCGTCCGTCATATTGTTCGCACTATATGGGAAAAACTTTTATTGTAGAGTTTTTTAAAAATCGTTTTCGACCAGTTGTTTGTACATGTACAAAAGCCTAAAATATATACAGAATATATACAGGGTCCGGCAACGAAGCGGGGACGGAAGATTACACGCGTATTTGAAAGTTAGTCAAATATTTAGTCATCGGATATCCTTCCGTACCATCAAGCGCACGTTCTAAAAATATCTTGTTTTATACAAGGTGTTCCAGATGGAAATGCCAGACTAAAGTTGCATTTTTTTAAATGGAACACCCTGTATATTAATAGATAAAATGATCCGCGCTTGAAAGCTGGTTACATCGATATAATGTTGTATGGGTCTAAAGTTGATAGTTTCTGTGTAAATAATTATTTTACTTGATAAATTGATACATTTCAGTAGGTTATTCTGCATAAGGAAAATCAAAAGATCCGAAACCAATAGAATAGAATATTTTCTACTAGTATACGCTTTCGTTGCTTCGTGAAATAAATTCTGCAACGGCTCGCGTTATACAGGTGTTCACAATTTCGCAAAATCGTAGAAATCTCGTAATTTTTAAATGGAACACCCTGTATATTTTTAGCTCATTGAAAAAGCCCATTTACTACGCTTTCTATTGATACCTCATTTGATGCACCTAGGATGGATCATTTGCTAATTATTTCTTTTTAGAATTGAATTAATGAAAAATGCTTGTATTTTTAATAGCTAATTTGCGCTTTTAAACCTTCTGTAAGATCGGATATTCAACAAATTATCCATAAATGGTCTATAACAAGAAGAAACCCCATTAAGTACGGGAAACAGTTGATTTTCACTCAGCGGTGAAAGCAAACATTAAAGTAATATAGCATTTTCAATAGATTCACTGCCGATTAAGTATCTGGTGTTAGTTTATTAAAAAGTTTGCACTAATTAATTTGTATTTTAAAGAATTTTGTAAAACGAACTATTTTACGAATACCTAATATGATACAATACATACCTAATAAGCTTAGCATAAATCGAAATCATGTAGGAAAGAATCAAGTACGAGTAGTATTAAAAGTTTGCACTATTTTAAATAAATACTAATTATTAACCACAACATCAAATTTAATTAACAAAAGTAGTAGCACAGTAAATAAAAATAAAGTACATGTAAATAGTAAATGCAAATAAATCAAAGAAAACTTTCGAATGTCCTTCCATGTCTCTCAATACATAAATGAAGCCGCCTGGTGAAATTCTGTTGAACATGCTGTAATGTTTCTTGGCGAACATTTCTAAATGCCTCTCTTATGCGTTCCATCATATTTTCCCTTGTTGTAGGAACTTCCACATAAACTAGAGCCTTGACATATCCCCAAAAGTAGAAGTTCAAGACCAGTAAGATCTGAACTTCGTGGAGGCCAAGCTATTGGACCACCTCGTCCTATCCATTTGTCTTCCTTCCATCGCCTTAGAAACTCCCTAACGTTAAGGCTGTAATGAGCAGGTGCACCATCGTGTTGCAACCAGAAAATTTGTCGGGTGTCAGCATCCACTTGCTCAAGTAAATTAGGCAGTTCGTTCTGCAAAAATGCCAAATACGTATCGCCTGTAACGGTTCCATCGAAAAAGTACGGCCCAATGATATATGGACCAAGTATTCTGATTGTCTACATGACGTATTCAATGTGGGTTTTCTGTTGCATAATAATGCATGTTATGTTTATTTACTGCCCCATTACTTTTGAAAGTAGCCTAATCGCTAAACAAAATTAAAACTGACACCAGATAACTTGATCAGCATTGAATCTATTGAAAATGCTATATTACTTTATATTAATTTAATGTTTGCTTTCACCGCTGAGTGAAAATCAACTGTTTCTCGTGTGGGGGTTCTTCTTGTTATAGACCTTTTATGGATAATTTGTTGAATATCCGATCTTACAGAAGGTTTAAAAGCACAAATTATCTACTAAAAATACAAGCATTTTTCATTAATTCAACTCTAAAAAGAAATAATTAGCAAATGATCCATACTAGGTGCATCAAATGAGGTATCAATAGAAAGGGCAGTAAAATGGCTTTTCAATGAGCTAAAAATATTCAGGGTGTTCCATTTAAAAATTACGAGATTTCTTCGATTTTGCGATATTGTGGACAGCCTGTATAACGCGAGCAGTTGCAGAATTTATTTCACGTAGCAACGAAAGTGCATACTAGTAGAAAATATTCTATTCTATTGATTTCGGATCTTTTGATTTTCCTTATGCAGAATAGCCTACTGAAATGTATCAATTTATCAAGTAAAATAATTATTTACACAAAAACTATCAACTTTAGACCCATACAACATTATACCGCGATATCATAAATTTTCTGGGTCAACGGTGGCCATGGGGTGAAAAACGTCTGTCTTAATTTATATCATCCTTTTGAGAAAAATCTGATAAAATTTTCAGGTTAAGTGTCATGCTGACGTTAAAATTTGTCAATATATTAATCTTAATGTCGGTATGACACATAACCTGAAAATTTTATCAGATTTTTCTCAAAAGGATGATATAAATTAAGACAGACGTTTTTCACCCCATGGCCACCGTTGACCCAGAAACTTTATGATATCGCGGTATCGATGTAACCAGCTCTCAAGCGCGGATCATTTTATCTATTAATATATAGGGTGTTCCAATTAAAAAAATGCAACTTTAGTCTGGCATTTCCATCTGGAACACCCTGTACAAAACAAGGTATTTTAGAACGTGCGCTTGATGGTACGGAAGGATATCCGATGACTAAATATTTGACTAACTTTCAAATACGCGTGTAATCTTCCGTACTTTTAAAAACTATTTATAATCTAAATAAATAATAAATTGAAATGAAAAATTGAAAATGTAAATTTTGTTAACAAAAATGTCTCATATTTCCACGTCTTCCCTCGTTCTCTATGCACATAATAGTTCTGTTGACACATTTCTTAGGCATACAGGTGGAATCTGAACAACACAACTGTGTTGTTCAGAGCCCATTAGAAACTTCTAATGGTCTCCTCTAGGTGGTAAATATTTCTAAATGGGCCATATTTGTATACTTGATTTTTAAAATATCCCCGAAGAAAATAAACACAAGATGTCAGATCCGGGGACCGTGCTGGTGATGGATTCTCAGAAAAGCGACCTATCCATTTTGCAGAAAAAGATTCATTAAGGTAATTTCTAACTTCGGCGCTACTGTGAGCTGGACAACCATCTTGTTGGAAATACGTTTTTCTTCTTAATTCCAGGGGACAATTTTCAATTTCGTTGAAAAATTTATTTTGTAAAAATTCCAATTATCTTCCTGAATTTCAATTATTTCTACAAAAGTATGTCCTAAATATTTGAGTATTAAATATTCCACACCACACATTCGTTTTAAAATGGTATTGATTACGTGCTTCTCTTTGAAAATGTGGATTTTCATCGCAGCTATTTGACTAACAAAACAATATTCATGGCTGCCTACGAATTTGTGCAAAATATCACGATAATATTAATAAAACTTTCTTGTGCGTTTAACGGAAAAATACACTTTTTTGTCGCATTTATTCACATTAATTGTTACTAAAAATGTTCTTATCTAATCAAAAATTTCTATTGTAACATTAGATGGTACTAGTTTAGTGCATTTTTTAAGACAAATATAAACAAACTAACTATGCTTAGATTTTAAATCATTAAAATTCAAAATTACAAGTGAAAAAGTTGAAATTTTAGAAATATCAATTTTTTTGGGCATCTGTTGAAGAAACTCATCTGGGTTCATAATTGGCATCGCATTTACTGAATATCTAATCAATGTTACCCAAATTTCGTCAAAAGTACTTTTCATTTTAAAATTAAATTTTTTTGAAGCTTTGATAGATGCGATTTGCTCTAAAACCAAATATCGCTTGCATAATCCAAGTAGTCCATTTTGTTTTTTTTTTAGTATGGACAAACTTTTGGCGGATTTATACTTTTAAATAAATCAAAGAAAAAAATTTTTCCCATATGGTGAAACAATATAGTGGGCACGATATATTATATTTTCAATAATTGTTACATTCTATCTACTTTGATTCACTCCGGAAACTTGAATAATTACTAGAGAACGGACACGCTTACCACATGACGCAAAGCCCAGTGCAGTACTGGCGAAAGGCTGTATTTCTAAAATATTTAATTTTATTTATATAATTGGAAAACAAACGGGTGGTAATCTATAAAATTACGAAATACATATTTATTTGTTGAAAAGTTGTATTTATAAAGTTTTTAATTTTATTTATATAATTGGAAAACATACGGGTGGTGATCTATCTATCTAAAATTACGAAATTATTAATTAATTTTATTTATATAATTGGAAAACAAACGGGTGGTGATCTATAAAATTACGAAATACATATGTATTTGTTGAAAAGTTGTATTTTTAAAGTTTTTAATTTTATTTCTATAATTGGAACATTTTTATTTGTTCATTTTGTCGTTCAAGTTGAGTAAAGGAGTATTAATATTGACTAGCAATAGTTTCTCAAGGTTTTCTTCTGTTAATTTGGTTCTCTTTGAATTAAGTACATCCTTATAAATAGAAAACGTCCTTTCTACATCGCAACTGGTTATAGGTGCATACTGGAAATATTCTTGTATTTCTTCATATTTAGCCGTTAGATTTTGTGGAATTGTCTCCATACATAATTGCTGCAATGTAATTAAATCTGGATTTCTATTAAGAATTGCTTCAAACTTTTGCCGAAGGCCACATCCGAAGTCACTTGGAATACTTTTCAAATTATTAACAGCCACATCTAATGTGGTTAATCCGTCATTTAATTTGAGATTTCGATTTTCAAAATAAGTGATTAGTTTTGGCAATTTTCCAAAGTGTTCGTGAAGAAAGTACAAATGATTTTTTAAATTTCAGATTTGTGAGCTCTTTGCACTCACCAATACTTCTAGCATCCTCCTTTAGCAGTGTTACGAAATGTTTTAGACTATCGAAATTCTCAGCATAATAACTAGTAGCTTCCAGCCATGTTCCCCATCTAGTTATTACTGGAGTGGGAGAGAGACAGAGATGGATATTTTTCCCTGAAAAGAGCTGCTCTCAATGGTGCTTTTCTGAAAACTTTTTTAAAAGCTGATACAAGTCTATCAACTTCCGGAAAAGTGTCTCTGATATATTCACAGATTCTGTGGAGAGCATGTGCTACACAAGTAATATGCAGCATATTAGGATATGTTTTCTTCAATAGTCTGCCTTTTTTTAACATATACGCAGTACTATCACTGACAAATAAAAGTATTTTTTCTTTGTACGTGGCGTCCGAATGAAGCATTTTTTGCATATTCTCCTTAATGGTTTCAGCAACTGTTTCCGCATCTACTCTATTTATAACACTAGTTGCTATTACATATGAGTTATAGGGAATAGTTGGATGTAGTACACCAGCTACAACATTTACCACACAGCGTCCTAACATATCCACCGTTTCGTCGGCGCTTATCCATATGTATTGATTTAAAAGATGGCTTCTAATGCATTCTACTGTTCTCGTATAGCACCTAGAAACATAATATTTGCGTAAAGTTGATTCATCAGGAACATTTCGACCAGTATATTTTTGAAGAAATATTTTTAAAGTGGGATTGCTAAGTTTATTTAATGGAATATTAGCCGCCATAAAAGTTTTACAGAGTTCAGATGTGTTTGCGATCATAAGTGACGAAATTTTGACGATATTTTACGGATTTTGTAATAAATTTCGGAATCACTGACAATGGACATACAATCAGTATGACCGTCAATCCAACTCGCCATTGTTTTACAATGCCGTTCTCAACATTCTTCCATATCATGTCTGAAAAAATAACTTAAACAATGCTCTAGATCTAAATAAGTGAAAACTAAAAATGTGTGCGTAAGTTATTGAAACTTAACGAAATTTACCGGATACTTACGTTGAAATAATTGGGAGAAGTAGATTCGATGAAACGATCTTAAACAGGATCTATCACAAAAATTACGATGTAATTAACAGTTAAAACTATGAAAACAAGAAACTTACTCACAGCACTTTATTTATCTTACGAAATATAAACTAATAAATAAAATACATTATAAAAACCCCGCTTCTATCTACGCTCATGAAAACACTTTAAAAAACACTATATTCTCCGAATACAATAGCTCAGTTGTCCATTGTTATCGCTGCGAGACCAGGTGGCCGAGTAAGTCAAACAAATACTTCATTGAATTACGCCGGGATGTACTGAGCGATGTAATACACAATTCCAATTGCCGATTGCGTTTTATGGAAATTGCATCCGTTCTCTAATAATTACGTTAACTTTTCCTCTTTATTGCAGTTATAGTAACGTAATTGTAACATAAATACCTAGTAATTAAATTAAGTTAAATCCCGTATGTATCCTGACTTAAATAAATAAATGTTGAACTAAAGGCAGCGTCCTGTGTCGCCCTATTCTACCCATAACTAATTATTTTAGAAATAACAGCCCATAATAGTTAGCAATTAGCTTTTCTATAACCATTTCAAAAAATTCGGTTAGAATAGAGATTAAGGTATTAGACGATAATTTGTTGGGTCTGATTTACTTTCTAATTTGAATATTAGCCCAACAATTACCACTTTGAAGGAAAAAGGGACTAATCCAGTACACAACGACCAGTTAATTACATGTTATACATGCAAACACACATGCACGTGAACATGCACATATTTCATACTAACACATTGTTATCCTACTATGACACATACACAATCTATAAACGTATTTTGATGATACTTTAAATGAAACAAACAAATTCCTAAGATTCATACAAGTGCATGAATTATTTATTTATATTTTAATAAGTCAATATTTAAAGATATTCTACATCCCGAACGAATTATCTCGCGATATCAGGACAAAAACAAAATATAAACCCCATAATCGCGGTCTAAGTCGTAAATAAAGCCCGCCATTTTCCGGTGAAAGTACGCAGTTATCGTCATCGAGCGGCTCGGTACCGCCTTCTAATCAGATCTGCCCTCGCAAATTAATCATCTTAAAAGTTGAGAGGCGATAATAATTTTCATTCACTGCATCTGTTCCTTCATTAGCGCCAAATTGAATTCAGGCCGATCCAGTGTAAACAGGAGCGGAACGGTTCGCCGTTAACTTGCTGTGTTGTTTTGTTTCGTTTGGCAGTCGTCAACACTCCTCGTCAATCGCTTTTCTCCCCTATATTGTGTGTCTTTGATATCATTCACTCTCTTTGGGATTTTAAAGTTCAATATCATTCCCGTCCCAAGCATTTTGTCGAGTACATTTTAATGCCATTGATGCGAGGCATGGGTTAATTAGAAAGTCTGTAATTTGGGTTATAATGCTGAATGTGCCAAAGTTATTTTGGTCTGTGATGATTTCAGTTATTGGAATATGACGATTATTTCGAAAGAATTTATACAAGTGTCCTTGAAATGAAGAGACAACATATGATAAATGGAAAGATGTAATTATATAGATTATAAATCTAAATTATTGTGAGTCAATTATGACGCAAACCCCGAAATTAAAAGCACCTGAAAATTGTATTACGTGACGGCTATGAATTCAAAATATTCAAAATGTGTATAAATAATTGTTTTTTAATATTTTTGTCATTTTTTTCTCGCTTACGAGAAAAAATTTGGTGAACACATTTTGGATTTATATTCTATTTAATTACATCTTTCCATTTTTCATAATACGTTAACTCTTTATTTCAAGGACACGCAGTATGTATATATATATATATATATATATAAAGATAATATATATATATATATATATATATATATATATATATATATATATATATATATATATATATATTATATTGGTTCTTAATAAAAAATCATCTTTACTCTATTTTTCGTTAAAAATTTTGTAATAGAATTAAAATGTATTTTTTCTACTCCCATACATTAATTGTATTATTAGATATACGGGACCTGTACTTTAATTATGTCCATTAAAATACAAGTTTACATCTAATAGGAATGCAATATCCCAATATTCAGTCAATATCCAATATGGCCATGACTACCTATCTGACAGATCTAAAAATTAATTAAATGTGACAGTTCTCTACAGTTTACTCGTAAGTTGTTAAATTTGTGTTTTTTTTTTTAATATAAACTGCAATTTTTTTTCGTTATTACAGCTGATCGTAATGTCAAAATAGTATATGCAATTCGCATTTAATAGCTATTAAGACGTATTCTTTAAATCTCAAAACTGAGCAACATTTAAAAGAAAGAATCAACGGTCACAAATATTCAAAAAACATTACAGCTTTTAAAAAAACATGAAACTAAAAATAACCGCACTTTCAATTACAAAGATGTTAAAATACTACAAACCGAAGCAAATTACAAAGTAAGATCAGTATTAGAGTTAATTCATATTAAAAAACATGAAGAAAATGCCGTTAGCGACCGTCATGAAATTTCAAATTTGTAAAAATTATATCTCTTATTGATCTAAAAAAATCCGTAAAATAAATAACGTAAAAATTCAAATCCAATAACACTTAAATCTTTTAAAACTCACCCACACCAAACCGAAAGTATCAAATTACAGGCAAGGACAAAACACAAAAATTTAAAATATATACATACTTTAGGCCTACTAGGCCTAATTCAGTCTATGTTGAATGTACAATGTACCAATTTTATATTTTTAGTAAAATAGTTCAAACTGTGTAAAAAAATAAAAAAGAATACAAATTGTAAGTACCATAAGTATATATAAATTTACATTTTACGAAAAACAGTAGTTATTATATTATGATTAGTTTAAATTTACCTTTACAGGAAAACACCTAGTATTATAATAAAATTTATTCTGATAAAGATAAAATGAAAGTCGAAACGTTGAAGTGAGCATTTTTATTTAATGAATAGTTGTCAAGCCGAATTCCAAGAAATAACTAACCATTTATATTGGTATATTGGTAGATTCAATTAGTTGGCGTTGACTAACCACCTGCTCCATGAACTCCTCATTTTCCTGTTCGTCGACAGAACAGCCACGAGCATGGTTCCAAGAGGCTTGTTTTGCAGTCTCAAACTCAAGTGCGTACGCCAAAGCATCGATCGAGGTTTTCGGTCGTGCCAACCTTAATGCTTGCTGCGTATCAATATCGCGTAGACCATCTATGAACGTTTGGACAGCTAGGTGTTCCATGAAATTATCTGGCGCCATCGGATATGCAAGTCGAACTAGACGAGCTATATCTGCCTCATATTCCTGAAGATTCTCGCCTTTCTTCTATGATCGATTTTTCTGCTGGGTATGGTATACTTGCTCCAAATGCGCATGGCCATATCTCATCTCCAAGCGTTTAATGAGTTGAGAATAATCTTTACGTTCCTCAAGAGGCAATGTCTGCAAAATATCACTAGCATCACCCCTCAATGCTATGATTAAAGCAGTCGCCTTCTCGACAGAAGACCTTGCTTTTACTTCTGCGGCCGCTTCGAATTGCGTCAGGTAAGTTGCCCATGACGTCTTTCCATCAAAGGTTGGTGGCTTGATTCTGGTCTTTGAAATAGCCACAAGTTCTTCCTTTATTTCGATGGGCCGTGGTATAACTTCTTTGTTGACCTGCTTGGGAGCACAATGACTCGTGGTAACGGGTAATTTCATCTGAGTCATTATTGCCTCTAAAAGTCTAGAATGTTCTCCAATTTTCTCCTCTACAGCTATGAAAACCTCTTCCTTTAATGCTTCTGATTTTTCCTCTAGTCGCTGTTCTAGAACTTTCTCACTTGTTCCAGACTTTTTCGAAGCTTGTAGAATTTTCTAGTAATTTCTTTTCCAGATTTTTCTCGAGGATTCTAGCGGTTTCTAGGTTCCCTTGTTCCATCTGGGCATCCGAGTTGATTAGACGTTGTTCCAGAGTTTGTGAATTCTCTATTAGTCGTTGTTCTAAATTTTTGATATTGTCAATATTCTTCTGCTCCATTTGTTCTAGAGCTTTTACTAAGTTTCCAGAAGTTTCCAGGCTCTTCTGTTCCATTTTAGTTTGTGAATCTATTATTCGTTGTTCCATTTTCATCAACAGCGAATTCACGTCAGTATCTCCGCCTGGAACTTGAAAGACATAATTCTCTGGATCCTCGCCTTCTTGGATCAACACATTGCGAAGCCGTTGCTGGAGGATTGACTTTTTGCCAGTTGTATCCTCATCCCTCTCCTCTAATTCTCGTTTTAAATCAGTCACTTTTAATTCCGTCGTTTCATTCTGTTGGCCATCACGATATTTAAAATAACGTCTTTTCGCACTGTATATTTATTTAAACGAATACAAAATTATCACTTAATTGTCTACTTAGTTCATTATTTATAAAACCACACACCTGCACCACTGTAAAGTTTCGGGTTCTTAAATAAATCTAACGATAACTTTAGACACACACACTATATTAATAATAAAACGAATAACAATATACAAACTAATTACTAACAATAAGCACATTTATGTATTTAAATTTATGTTCACTCCGCGAGGCTGTGGTATCGAATAATTCAATCCCTTCTTCGACGGTTTATATATTGCGGTGAATACTCTTCTCGAGCGTTCTGCATGGATCGAGAAAACGCCAGAGATATGACGCACGACGCATCGTTGAATGAGTCATCACAATATATATATATATATATATATATATATATATATATATATATATATATATATATATATTAATAAAAAGCTGATGGTGTATAAGAAACGCCACCACGTTCGTGCGCCAATTAATAAGATGCTGATGATCTAAATCATAAATAATATATAATAATAATAAGGTATAATAATTTAATAGTTTTAAATCATGTTAAAATGAATGTTCAATGTAATTGAATAGTATAGGAATTATACTAATGGTTGGGCGCCTTGGTTTGTTTTAAAAACCTATTACACAAGTTCATCAGCTCTTATCATAAAATTTCTGTATTTGCGGCTAGATATCGGAGAGCAAGAAATTTATTGCAAAGTTGACTGTCTAGGATCTTCGTCGGTCTGCTTTCTCCCTATGTGTTTGGAAGTAAATAGTTTAATAAAATAACTTAGTTACCTCCAGCTAAGCACCGATAAATAAAAGAGTTTGTTTAAGGAAATGTGTGTAAAAGTTTATTAAAATAAGATTTCCGTAAACAATAACAAATAAACGTGCTTAACGACAAATTATGGAAATTCAATTAAGTGCACGTGTGAATTGAAAAGGTTATGTTATTAGTGTAATGATGTTTCATATAAATCATGATATAAATACATCGACAAACAAATTCAGGTGAGTACTACAATCCTTAATAATACAGGTTATGTTATTAGGGTAATGATGTTTTCATATAAGTTATGATATAAATACATCGACAAACAAATTCAGGTGAGTACTACAATAATAATAATCAAAGTTCTTTCACAAATTATGAGTAATGTTGAAAATGTAATTTTTAAAGCAAAATTATGGGTTTTTCATTTAGTAAAGTTTTGTTTAGATGTAAAATGTATTAATAAGTTTTTTTCGAAATAATTTAGATTAATAAAACCTGTTTTACGAAGAATAAGGGCAGGTATCTTGGACGATGTCGGCGTAGATCAGTAAATTCGTAGTATGGTTCAAGTACGGAGTCTTCGATACTGCGATGCCGGCTTTGGCGTACTTCGACGGCGTTAGTTTTTCTCGGGCCGGTGTTCCAATCGAAAAGATGCTATGATCGATTACTGGCCGTTCTTCGATGTTATCGCCTCCAAAAAATGGTTTAAAAGTAGCTCCAAATTTATGTGTTTCTTTTCCGGACACTTTTAAAATTCTAACTAACTTTTAGATTTTATTTAATTTAAACTTTGGAGTAGCACTTTTTCCTGGCACTTGTAATAAAAATTTCTACTGACGCCTTGATGGCAATTATTTCTTTCAAAGCCTAGTATGCAACTATGAAATAGCCTCGAATTTTACTTTAAATTACATGTAATAATAATTTGAATATAAATAAAGTATTGGTTTAAACATGAAAACAAAATTAAAATAATATTTTACAAATAGTTGTTATGGGTTTTTGAATGTGGGGTTATGTTTTATGCGTAGAAAGAAAATAACCTATTAGCGGGTTTGTTTACATTTAAAAAGTGGGCGTGTCTAATTAGCATCGATACAAAATTTGAATGTAGATAAATTAGCTATCTGTTTATTTCGCGCTAATGATTTTAATTATGAAAATGACAATTTAAAAAATATATAAAAAGTAAATTTTGAAATAAATATAAATTAATTTGAAATATACAAAGTTATCGTTATATTAATTTATCTACATTTCGATACTAATTTTACAAATTATGTCCGCCAATTTAACCATTCTATTGTATGTTATCTTTATGTTAATTTCTGTCTTTCCCTATGCAGTTAGCTGGAATGATGGTGCAATTTTCCCCATAACAATATATATATATATATATATATATTGCTATAGTACAGATCTGTATCTAGTTAAAAATGATTTTGGTTTAATTTAAAAATATTATCCCGGTTTATCTCAAAGTAATTTCCGCTGTTTTAGCGAAACGCTCTCCTAACGCCATCTATAGGCAAATTTACGCAACACTTGGACTTCAGCTGATTGATAAATTGTTTTTTAAAAAACTGTCTTCCTGTAAAAATACTATAAATATCTAATAACCTCATAGCTGTAACTATTTTTTTAGTTCTTTTTGCATTTCCTTTTTGCGTGAATTAATCCAAATTCAAACATCCCGCTTTATTATGGAACGGTAGATTATTTACTTTCAAGGGATGCGATAAAATATATGAGTAAGATCATATGTTCTATGTTGATAAACAATAAAAAAAGAGGTACGGTATTATTTTTTCGTTGTTGATAGTTGATCTTTTTTTGGTGAAAAAAAAAGGACGCGCTTAGCGAAGTTAAAAGCGTTTTTGTGCATTTTAATACAAGTTTGAACCTACAATTAAATACATTACAAAGATTAAATATTAGTACACACTTTGAATAATAAATTACCAAATTCCCGAGCTTCTAGTGCTATTTATGAGCCTGGAAACTTTCACCAAGAATTAAACATATCCAGAAGCTGAATAAAGGTCACAGGTATCCTGTTCCATGTTATTTCCGAGTCTATTATAAACCAGAATCACTCCAGGGGTATCTTGCCTTTTAAAAATCACTAGGAGGAAAAGATATATCATCCCGATCCTAGATTCCAGACTTGCTGTATTCCTTCCTGTCCAGGGATCCAGCCCAAAACCAAGTAAAGTGCTCTTAAAGCATAATTTAAGGTAGTTTCTAATTTATGTACTTATTGTTTGTATCATTCATTAATTAGGGTAGTTATTAGTAAAGCGAATTCCACTTTGAATATGGATGTTAACTCATGGTAACACTGAGAAGCTTTATATAAATTCTTTAATTACAATTAAAAGAGTCTGCATATTTTTTTAATGAATTTATAAATTACCTTTCTATTTCTATTTGCTTTTCTCTTCCTCCTATAGAGAGGAGGAAGACCAGTGCAATATATATACATGGATATAGAGAAGATTTGGTGGCATTTATTATTCCCGACGAAAACGAATGACATGTCGTAAAGATTCTTCTAAGTGTAAAAACCATAAATATGTAGAGATGCTAGCTAGAGATGGTAGTTTTACGTATGGTGTGCGTCGAGGATCTAATTTTAATACTCTTCTTTTTTTTAATTTTAATATTAAGTTTGTGTAAATTCATCTAAATTTTGAGGTCCTTCTGTTTGTAAATGATATGAATTATATCGGCATAATTATATTTTCATTTATTTAAAAGTATTTATTTGAAAATAACTTTGTTTTTTAAAACTCTTAGATGACATTTTCCATCTTTTCATCCGTATTTTACGACATGAGACATGAGACATGCTATAGGAAGGAAATATATCCAGAACATAAAGAAACACGTCTCCTTTCAAAACTCATTCTCAAGACTCAAGACTCATTCTATTTTGGCTTTATTATTTTTCTAAATATACTTTTATATTGTACATCAGTTAAATTTATTAATTGTCAGAAAATGTTTTACTAAAATTATCTTTTTTATTTTCTGTCAAAAGAAGTGAAAAATCGCGACATTTTTCGTGAAACGTTCGAGCGCTTACTTCCAACACCTGGTTCATCTGCGTGTAAATTAAATTTTTCAACCAAATGCTTTAAAATTCCATTATATTATCCCATTCGCCGTCATACACAAAATAGACGAGCGCAATTCTCGGTGTTAACGAAACTTAAAAAAAACTGTAAAAAAATGTTATAAAATTTTTAGAAATGAGTTTACATTTATATCATACCACCACTTTATTTCACCAAAATATTTTTTTCCGCATTTTTAAAAGTATACAAGGGTTGGAGGCAATAAATGAATGAATGAGATTCGACACAAAAGTAGTATTCTTATCTCTTTCTATGGAAAGGTGTCCTAGTGTAAAATGTATGTCCATCTCAAATAATCTATGTATCTATCTCTTTCTAACAAAAAAATTATTATATTTTAATAAATAACAACAGTGTCTTCAGATTTTCTGGGATAGTTTACTTTTCTGGGATTATTTAATGATATTTAAGATATATTAATATAAGGCTACTTAGATTAATCTCTCTTCAGCGTCTTTACTATCTTGCCTAACTCCTTTTCCCGTTACCCTCACGTATACAGTCAGTAAATGTATACGTAGACGCCTTGTAAACTGTTTCGCGATTGTGTTAACTTTACTGTACCCCATGTTTTCAACACTCTGATTACTAATTTTATCCACTGAGGATAACAACTTAGTGAAAGTATATGATTTCAACAGTACCGCCTCATTATTATATTTCTAACTCCACGCCAGCTACCATTTTGTCCAGCAATTATAAAAATCAATTCGATGATTTATCTCCACGCAACAGCATGGCTTTATATCCGGAAGAACAACTTTAATTAACTTGACTGAGATTACTCAGTATATCGGTTCCTCTATCGACTCAAAAGATCAAGTCGATGTTGTTTATACGCGAAGGCTTTCGACACTATCGACTATGCCATACTATTGTCCAAACTAAGTTCATTCGGCTTTACTTCATCTTTAACAGACCTTATAACTTCTTGTCTTTATAGTCGCTCATATTATCTGCTATAATGGCTTTTATCTCTCCACTTTCACAGTTTCTTCCGGTGCTCTTTAGGGCTCGAACCTTGGTCCGCTATTGTTTAATGTTTGTATTAATGATCTTTTGTTGTTGCTTAACTACCGCGTCCTATCTTCTACCTCTGATTTCGAAGCTCGACAAAAGGATTTAAACAGTATCTACCAATGGTGTAACGAGAACAAGATAGGGATCAGTATAAATAAATGTGCAGTCATCACATACATTACAAAGACAAACCCTTTAATATAAGTATATCTACTCACTTGATCACTTCAAGGCGATCACAAATTAAGAACCTGGGTATTCTACTTGATCAACGCTTGCAGTTCACTGAACACATTCTATCTATTTGCAACTCCACTTCACACACCCTTAGTTTTGTTATTCGATCTTGCCGTAAATTTACAAATTATAAATAAGCTTAAGACGCTCTATTTTACATTGGTTCGCCCTAAACTCGAATACGCGTCAATTATTTGGTACCCTTATTATCTCTACCAGAATTTACTGATCGATAAAGTGTAGCCAAGATTCTTGAAATATTTAACGTACAAATTACACAGGCCTGCGTTTTTTAACTTTCTAAAAATCGTTTTAAATTTGATAGCTGATTCTTATGTGTTTTTTGGCGCTGAATCCAAATATGAACTCTATTTTTCTCCATCACGTAAGGATTTTTCACAAAAAGGCTTCAAATTATATTTTTTTTAAATTAAAAATAATATTTAGTTACATTTTGAATTAATTTACAAAGGATATAAAAAACTAAATTACTTACAAATATCATTAAATCTAATGAAAAGAAACAGTAAAATACTATTTATGTCTTTACAAGTCCTTATAATATCTTTTTCTTTGTCTTTCCATACTCCTTTTTGTGCTTTTTCTTCTGTAATCTCGTAGTGGACCATCCCTTTTTAACATCCAACAATAGTCAGCTATCATGCTTATATTCCATCTTCCTTGGTATCTTCTCTCCATCTCTTTTAGGTCTTGGTGGAACCTTTCCCCCTGCTCCTCACTTACTGCACCAAGATTTTCAGGGAAGTAGTCGAGATGCGAATCTAGAAAATGCACCTTCAAACTCATGTTACAGCCTAAGGTTTTAAATTTTTCTAACATATTTTGCACAATATTTTTATAATCTTCATGTTTTTTGTTGCCAAGAAAATTTGTAACCACATTTTTTAAGGCTATCCATGCTTGTTTTTCTGCTTCCTCCATTTTAGATTCAAAATTTTCATCTTTCATAAGCTTTCTTATATCCGGCCCAACAAAAACACCCTCCATTATCTTTGCTTCTGACAAGCGAGGAAACTGGCTGCAAAGATACTTAAAGCACTCTCCATCTTTTTTTAATGTCTTCACAAATTGTTTCATTAACCCTAGTTTTATATGTAATGGAGGAAGCAAAACTTTGCTCGGGTCTACTAAACTTTTTCTTTCAATGTTTTTCATTCCAGGTTGTAAGGTTTGTCTTGGCGGCCACATCTTTTTACAATAGTGCTGCTTTCTATCACGACTATCCCACTCACACAAAAAACAAGGATATTTAGTATAACCGCTTTGTTGTCCAAGTAACAAACAAAGGTACAGGACCCAGAGTTCATGTAGGCGTGAAATCGACACAAAAGAGCATTCGAACTCGAGCTCCAGCCTTTGATAGTTCAGAAAAATAATTAACTTTAAGTTCATACATTGTATTCCATATATAGGTATAATTTTGGAATATTTTAAATTTTGATTAGTATAGAATCCGATTATATTTTTCTTTATATTTATTTAATAATAAAATCAATAATATTTATCGGGAAAACATTGAAAGTATATGCGAGAAACAAAAGTTAGCGTAAGTAAAGGAATTCAATAATTTAAAGTCTATAGAGTTTAAATTTAAACACATCTATGGATATATGGATAAATAGTTTGAATTAATTAACAGTATATTCAACATTGAGATAGAAATATTTATGTCAGATGTCTGAGTAACCGCGTAGGCATTCATCTCCCGCAAGTACCTCAGTAAATGTACAAAATTGAATTTTATGATCAAAAATTAAAGAATATGGAATAAATAAACAATATACAGTGTGGAGATAAACGTTAGGTTGCGTAGGGACTAAGTTCTCCGCAAAAAAAATGTTCAATAACACACTAGATTTATAATAAACATATCACTAGAATCAAGGATATCCATATTTTAATTTATACGAGAAAGGGTCAAACCACACACCTTGAATTATTACTTAGCATTTGGAGGGTTAAGATCCCCTAGGCTGGGTAAGACACTAAAGTGTGGTATTTTAAGAGAGTCTAAATGAATCTAAGAGAGACTTCAAAGCTATATGTGTTCCAATCAATTCCTATGATAGTTTTGTTAGGATAATTAGGTTTAGGCGAAACCACATATTAAGACTTAGGATACATGATTTATAAATATTTAAAATATTATACAATAAAAGCATTTTAACATTTATCATCTTATTATATCATTTCTTTAAATTTATATTGGATACTAGGCCTAGTTCCCTAGAACCCGAAGTAACTCTGAGACATAAATAAGATATTTACGAGTCTAGAGAGATATATGCGTGAGTGGCGACCCACACAACAATTATATACTTCAATAAGACCAAGTAAAACTCGTAACAATATGTTTCTGTATTCGTATTTTTATATTATCCTTTAAGTGGATTTATATATCTGTTGGATAATAAAAACTATTATTATTATTGTTAACAAGTCAAATGTTTGCTTGCAATGCTATGAGAATCATCACAATCGAACAACCTCCAAGAGAGAGTACTCCATTATGCATTAGATACTGGAAGACTTAATAATTAAGGACAATTTACCATTATATATCAACAATTAATTAAGAATTTCTTAATTTAAGAACCGAGACAATGATAATATTTTTATAACTGACTTAACAATCTAAAATTCTAGTATTTTGCATTGTTTTACATAAAAACTGTATTCTAACATAGAGTATCACGTCACATTTTCAAAATAATATTTTTATCTGTTTTCACTAAGATTAACGTAAAATTTAAAATTAAAAAAGTATTGTAACAAGCTCGAGCATATTCGTGGCTATTTCGTGAAGGGCAGCGGCAACTACAAAGAATACGACGTCACGCATTCCAGAGAGAAGTAGAGAATTCAAAAAAATTAGTCATCGCGGAATATATTAAAATGGAATCTTCTGAAATCGATACGTGCAGATATGAAGATTGCAGCCGGCTGGCATAGTGATTCATTTATTGTTTAGTTGTTGACGTGGTCTGGCAAGAGACAAACGAAATGTCACTGAACTGTCACTTAGGTAAGAAAGTTTGAAGTAGTGTTCCACGAGTGATTTTTAAGAATGGAAAACCGTGCATGAGGCTGTAAAAATTCTCCGAATAGTTTTTGCTTTGTTTGTGGATTATATGTTCTCTGTATATAAACATATATATACATCGCTACGTACGAACCTTTCCGAGATTAATACAGAAACATATATTATGGTGCAGTTTTTTCATCGCGCACATCCGCATTTTTTTGCAACAATGTAAACATGTTGCAAAAAACATGGGTAAGTTATTTATGTCTTTTCTTAAGGTTTTGTATAGGGATTCGATATATTTATTTTTAAGTAAGCGCACTGTTATTCTGCTAAACTCTCCACGCAACGTCACTGCTGGGGCACATAGTCTGCCGTCTTTAGTTATAATTAAAGACGGCAGACTATGTGCCCACACTGTCAAATTGAATAATACACGGTTAAATTTTTTAAAAATAAATACCAGGGCACATCGCTGCGTTGGTACGCAGATTCACCAATATAATAAATAATAGACGGTCAGCGTTTGGATAACGATATATAATTAAATAACACCATAACAAAGATTCAACAATAACAATATAACATAGTAATGAATAGACACTAGTCTTAAGGAGGGTTTCTATGATACACTCTCTCGGACTAGTCTCTGTTAGACTCTGTGTGTGTCTGTGTCTCGAGATCTAGTAGGATCTCCTTATATATCCGAGCGTGTCCTCCTTTAGCCTAGTGACCTGGTGATAAGATAAACAAGGTGGTGAAAGATCGTAACACACCGAGGTCGTGTTGGAAGAATCATAACACACCGAGGTCGTGTTTGGAAAGATCGAAACAGACCGAGGTCGTTTTTATCGAAAGAGATGCGTTTGCAGTACATGACCCGGTTTAGTTACTGCAAGATCACTTGAAAATGACACATTCAAAACATCGTTTATATCTTCCTCGTCCGTGGACCAAATCGCAAAAAGGCCTGTAAGTGAATTAATTCATAGATGTTATGAACAATATTTTGGCTTCAAAATTAAAAATCAAGACAAAACATGGGTACAACATACATACCGTATTTCGTGTTATGTCAAATTAACTCAGTGGAACCAAAGACCACTGAAGTCCAGTCGGAAAGGCCGATGATTTGGCGTGAACCAACAAATCACGTCACGGACTGTTACTTCTGTCTTGAAAAAATTGAAGTGTTTTCAAAAAAGAAAGGAACACAAAGTAACGTATCCAGACATTCCATCTGTAAACAAACCGTTAAAAAGAACTAATTTTGAGCTTCCTATTCCAATGCATTCATTTTTTTTTGCAAATTCCACGGACGAGGAAGATATAAACGATGTTTTGAATGTGTCATTTTCAAGTGATCTTGCGGTAACTAAACCGGGTCATGTACTGCAAACGCATCTCTTTCGATAAACACGACCTCGGTCTGTTTCGATCTTTCCAAACACGACCTCGGTGTGTTATGATTCTTCCAAACACGACCTCGGTGTGTTACGATCTTTCACCACCTTGTTTATCTTATCACCAGGTCACTAGGCTAAAGGAGGACACGCTCGGATATATAAGGAGATCCTACTAGATCTCGAGACACAGACACACACAGAGTCTAACAGAGACTAGTCCGAGAGAGTGTATCATAGAAACCCTCCTTAAGACTAGTGTCTATTCATTACTATGTTATATTGTTATTGTTGAATCTTTGTTATGGTGTTATTTAATTATATATCGTTATCCAAACGCTGACAGTCTATTATTTATTATATTGGTGAATCTGCGTACCAACGCAGCGATGTGCCCTGGTATTTATTTTTTAAAAATTTAACCGTGTATTATTCAATTTGACAGTGTGGGCACATAGTCTGCCGTCTTTAATTATAACTAAAGACGGCAGACTATGTGCCCCAGCAGTGACGTTGCGTGGAGAGTTTAGCAGAATAACAGTGCGCTTACTTAAAAATAAATATATCGAATCCCTATACAAAACCTTAAGAAAAGACATAAATATGTTTTTTGCAACATGTTTACATTGTTGCAAAAAAATGCGGATGTGCGCGATGAAAAAACTGCACCATAATATATGTTTCTGTATTAATCTCGGAAAGGTTCGTACGTAGCGATGTATATATATGTTTATATACAGAGAAGGATTGTTCGAGGTTGAGAGATGTTACATTTGCATAGTTAATGCGCTCTTTGTATCTGTACAACGGATCTTCAGTATTGGTAAAAAGTTGCCCCAATTTTGTAAAATCTACATTTTTATCTAATACACTGTTAAATTTTTCACGGACACAATCACTTTTTTCATCTTCAAGGATATGCAGCACTAGTTTTACGTGGTCAATAATTGCTAATGAGTCCGATAAGGACAGCGCAGTGTTCTGTAAATTTTTTATTGCGTCCAGTATTGGAACGTAACTGTCGTAAATAATTTTTAAATTTGTTGCAACTTTAGGATTGTTAAATTGAAACTGGCTGAGCCGTATTGCAGCTGCTTCTTTGGCATCTAGTTGTAAAATCACTGATTTAATTTTTTCAAAATGTTTATAACAATAAAATGCCGCTTCTAACCAAGTACCCCATCGTATAAGAATTGGTTGCGGCAGCTCGGGTATATCAGGGCACAGCGAATGAAATAGCCGAATCCGTTTCGGAGATTTAAGAAAAACCGCTTTCGTTTGTCCTATCAGTAAAATCATCTGTTGTCCTATCAGTTGATCCACATCACTGATGTGGATCAACTGATAGGACAAACGAAAGCGGCTTTTCTTAAATCTCCGAAACGGATTCGGCTATTTCATTCGCTGTGTCCTGATATACCCGAGCCGCCGCAACCAATTCTTATACGATGGGGTACTTGGTTAGAAGCAGCATTTTATTATTATAAACATTTTGAAAAAATTAAAAAATCAGTGATTTTACAACTAGATGCCAAAGAAGCAGCTGCAATACGGCTCAGCCAGGTTCAATTTAACAATCCTCAAGTTGCAGCAAATTTAAAAATTATTTACGACAGTTACGTTCCAATACTGGACGCAATAAAAAATTTACAGAACACTGCGCTGTCCTTATCGGACTCATTAGAAATTATTGACCACGTAAAACTAGTACTGCATATCCTTGAAGATGAAAAAAGTGATTGTGTTCGTGAATAATTTAACAGTGAATTAGATAAAAATGTAGATTTTACAAAATTAGGGCAACTTTTTACCAATACTGAAGATCCGTTGTACAGATACAAAGAGCGCTTTAACTATGCAAATATAACATCTCTCAACCTCGAACAATCCTTCTCTGTATATAAACATATATATACGTCGCTACGTACGAACCTTTCCGAGACTAATACAGAAACATATATTATGGTGCAGTTTTTTCATCGCGCACATCCGCATTTTTGTGCAACAATGTAAACATATTGGGTAAGTTATTTATGTTTTTTCTTAACGTTTTGTATAGGGATTCGATATATTTAATTTTAAGTAAGCGCACTGTTATTCTGCTAAACTCTCCACGCAACGCCACTGCTGGGGCACATAGTCTGCCGTCTTTAATTATAACTCTAAAACTAGACGTGGTGGAAAGATTTGGTTTTTGGTTATGCCTTCAGTTAAAGACTGTAAGAACTTTACATCCATTTTTACAACAGTTATTCAAAAAAAAAATTAAAATTGTCGGCTGGTGTACTTAGTCATTACAACAAATTTAATAAATAAGTAATTATATTATCATTCTAAAAAGAAAACTAACATTTCTGGGATTATTTTAAATGCGTTAATTAGTCGCTAATGTAGATGTCGTTTTTGTTGTTTTTAAAACTTCGCAAACTTTCATTTATAAATTCGTTTTTTTGTACTGCAAAATATACCGTTGCGGGTCATAAAAGGTAAAAATTTCCAATTTCGATTGTCGGCTAGTGTAGTTAGTTATTACAGCAAATTTAATAAATAAGTAATTATATCATTCTAAAAAGAAAACTAACATTTCTGGGTTTATTTTAAATGTGTTAATTAGTCGCTAAAGTAGATGTCGTTTTTGTTGTTTTTAAAACTTCGCAAACTTCCATTTATAAATTCTTTTTTTGTACTGCAAAATATACCGTAGCGGGTCATAAAAGGTAAAAATTTCCAAAGTGTGTATATCTGTTTCATTGCAAGCGTAACAAAACGAAACAAAAGCCAAGAAAAAGGTTTGTGACACTCATACTAATTGAAAGAAAAATGCAAACAGCACTTTTCCCGTGCCGAGCACGACGCAAACCCTCATTTTAATTACGACTCATCGAAAAATTTCCCATCTCTTTCTCGAATTAAAAAATATTAGAAAAAAACGGAGGCGCTAACTTCTTTTACTTTGAGTATACTTCTTTCGCACAATTAAATCGCTTTTACTTCTATTTTATTCCTTTGGCGTCTTTCCGTGTCGTCAAGGGTAAACCGAAATACAAAAGGGGGTGTGGTCTCTATATCAAATAATAAATAAAACGATACTTTTTTTACCTGGTCTTCTGTTTATGATTATATGTGTTCGTGTGCGCCCAACAATACTCAATATGAAATTAAACGACACTTCAAGGTCTGTAATTAAGTATTCTATTGATTCGTCCTTAAGAGTCGTGAAAAAATTAGTTATCAATGAGGAAAATTTACCTTGGCAATAATTACAGGTAGATTACAAGATTAGTTTATTGCCACTAACACATTTTGTGTTGGTAATACCATATATTCACGTACTAGATGTTTTTGGATAGACAAGCGTAATAAATACATTAACATAGAAATGTAAAAAGATATGTGTATATGTACGCATGAACATACACATCGTACTTAGCCAATGGTTACTTCAACATACAGACACATGTGTTTCGATTTAACTATCTCATGAGTACAGTTCTGAAGTAAAATAAGCAAATTTGCTACTGCAGTTAATAACACAATCCTATACGTTAAATGACAAGAGATTTCTCAAGCCATCTGACGGACAAGAAAATCCGCTGTCAAAAACGCCTTTCTCACCGAACAGCTGCACCCAAATGACTTCAATATACAATGAGAAGATAGCATATCGATGTGAATCACATTGATTATTGTGTATCTGTATACATGAACATACAGAGACGTCAAACATCTCAAGGACACGTCTGGTTATTTGACGTATAAAATTGTGTTATTACCTGCGGCAGCGAATTTGCATACTTAGCTTCATAACTGCACTGATGAATTTGTCAGATCGAAGCATATACGTCTATATGTTGAAGTGATAATTCCTTGAATATGTTGTATATGTCCAAGTATACAGATACAAATCTGTGTTTTACATTTCCGTATTAATGCATTCACAATACTTGATATGACAAGAGTACAAATACTTAATAAAATGAAAATTAAAGAGTAACCGAGTTCATTCATTAATGTATTGGATTAATGCATAAACTCCTAGCGTTTTTATTGAACTTAAAATACATTATTTTTTTAAGAAACTATATGAAATAATTTCAATAATATATTTTCCTCCATTATTTCCGATTGCTATTCAATGATCTGCCAATTTTTCGATTCCACGCCTGAAGAAATCCAATAGTTTAGACGTTAAGATGTCGCCAAGACAATTTTGAAGCGCGACATTGTTATTGATGGCCGATGTTCGGCTCGAAATGTTTACGATGACCCGGGTTTCTGGCGGTGATGCTTCAACCTCGATTAGTAGAATCACAACCCCAATGTTTGCTTCATTGTGCATAGATTGTAAGGCTGTAAACACTTTACTTTTTAAATCTTCGGTGACCGTTATTAAATGAATAAAAGCATTTTCATCTAAATATATTAATTTACACTATATACATTGATTTTTAGACCTACGACGACTTATAATTTCATAAAACTGCTGTTGAGACTGGTGTCTTGATGTTAATGTACTACTATGTGTCTTGTTCTGTTCTGTACTGTTGTTGAGCTAATACTGTTATAAGTAGATAAAAATATACCACTATCCCTACGAACTATTACATAATTGAATACGCGTATTGGTTGTGTAATGTATTAGTTGACGTCATAACGGGTTAATTTTCTAAGATAAATTCGTCGAAATGGTACCTACGGACAATAATACCAAAGTGTACGATACGGTCTTAAAAATCCGGTCTTGCTAATAAATAAATAATAAAATGTCATTATTAATTAAATGTTAGTTCATGTTGTAAATCTAAGTACGTAGTTTCGGATAAAATTCCATTGTTTAGTAATGTACCTTATTATTAAATATTATTCATATTTGGGAACGTGATTTTAAAATGGATATCCAAATTAAGCACTTTGTTCTCTTTAACTCTATGTAACAAACATTAGGTCTACATCATAAAGTAATAAATAAATTTGCAAATATAAATGATGCCGCTACTTAGAACTTAGAGAAAGTTTTACAATTTATTATATGTCGATTTCGACTTCTGTATATTTTCAGGATAGCCTATAATTATTGCAAACCTATTGTGCTGGTTAAATGCTTAAACTGACCCTACCATATTTATTCGTTCTGTTTGTCATTTATTTTTGAATGATTATGTATCTACCTGACAGGTTCGCTATCAGTTTTTCTCTACATCTCGAGTTGTTTCTATTAGTTTTAATATTCTAAACAATTACTAAGGACCATTCAATAACGTTTTCTTTGATTTTTATTACCTAGAATAATGTATTTCAAGAATTGCTGAATTGTTTCATAGATAGTTAATTGTTTGATATACGTACGTGATCTAGAACGTTAATCATACTGGTATCGGTAACGTATGATTTAAATGTTCTTTAATATCTTAGTTCCTTGTTAAATATCATCGTATTACGAATGTATTTTATAGCATTAACGTCTGTTTATGTAAGGTTATAATTTTCATTCTTCTAGTTAAATTATCGTGCATAGGCATTCTGCAATTCATATTAAATTAGAGGGACAATTAGACATCATTTTATAAATACCTAGTTTCCTTTGTAACATTTTAGGGCGTAATATATTTAAATTTCTACTCAGCTGTCTAGTTTAGGGTTAAGTCCGCAAACATATAAGTAACAGAAGTGACACATGCGCATTGGGTGGCCACACGTACATGTGAATCAAATATATAAGTGAGTGTCCGTTTACATATGAACGATTTATGCTAGTCATTGCAAATGTATTTTTAATGTTATTAAAAATGCAGTTTTTATGTAGGATTTATAATTATATGGGACCTTATTATTTATTGGAAATTTTTGGCAAGTCGTTATTTATTTAATTGAAATTTCTTGATTGTGTCCAAATAAGTGCGACATGTTTTGTGTAATTAGTTGGTATCTAGCCCGGTTTTTTAATTGGCAATTTGCCCTTTATTACGATATTTAATTTGAATTCTCCGTAGTTTAGAGATGGGTTCATTTTAATTCTTCGATTTACTTTTTGGATTATAATTAATACTTTGGTAATTAAAAGATTCAGTTATATATTTTCCTCGATGAGGTTTCCATCTTTAATTGATTTAATATACGAACTACGCATCTAATCCTATAAAAACGCAAAACGAAGGGTGTTCGTCGTTATTTCTTATGTGTTAGTTCTATGGTTAACTACTTCAGCCTGTCTCGTGTCGACAAATTAATCAGAACAGTAGATTTAATTGAAGTCTATGTTCGACTCGCCTTTTTCGCGGAATAAAAACCTACTGCTGAAATAAATCAAATTTAGACAAAGGTCTAGTTACTGATTTTATCGTTCATTGGAGCGGATTATTGAAGATTAATTTTTTGAACAACATGATTTGAGACTCCATTTTCTCGTGCTAACATAGGAGAACTTGGCATGGGACCTAAGTCAACAAAATTTACCATACGAAATACTTAAGGACGTAGAAAGGATCTTATCCAGGACGTATTCCGAACCTGTCAATTTAAGCCACCACGTTAGAAATTTTCGTACAAGATATTAGCTGGTCATCACCACGATGTAGCTTTTTTTATGTACCCGCCATTGGATGTAAGGGTAGTAATTATTTCTGCCTATAATACTGAAGACTACACTTAGATTATTCGACGTCTCACAAAGGAAAGACGTGTGTAAAATTTGCATATAAAATAGAATAATTTCGTTTAATTATTTTTTTTTGTCTATATTAAATACTTTATTGTTAAGTACATTTTTTTTAAATAAGTTCAGAAATTCTAATGTTCTAAATGTTCAATCGCTTCATTTTACCCCAGAGACATGTTAACTTTGATAATTGTCGTTTAATCATTTTAATAGATTCATTTATTGCATTTTTTCCTATATCAGTTAGAAGCATTTAGTATAATATAAAACACATAATGTCATAAAAACAATTATAGATTTGCTTTGTGCCATTTTCTTTGTGAAAAGAATTTAACGGATAAATTTTTTTTTTTTTTGTTATATAATAATAATTCCTACATATACTGTGTGGAAAAGTAATAATCGATTTAATGTGTGTAATATCTTTTTATTATAATTGAAACTATCGATCATTTAAATTTTGTATTACAGTTAATATTTTCTGCATATACAGTGTGGACAAATCTTAATAGATGTATTTTGTGCAAATTTTCGTAATTTGATTTAATGGTGTTACAAATGAAACAGACATGTAATATACACATCTGTAACTGTACACATGGACAATACACCTCGTATTTTACAGCACTTACTTCTGCTTAAGACGCGTGTTTCTGCCATCTATAGGCGTCATCAGTCAAGCTAGTGAAGCAATGTAATACAAAATAATACAAATCTATTTAAAAAACAGATTTGTATCTGTATATACATTTAAGCTTAGATCGCCCCCAAGACATAGCAAATTTCGTCCTATCAGGTAGCACTATATAATAAGTGACATCTGTATATTACATGTCTGTTTCATTTGTAACAAATGCGTAATACGTGCTTAACGTATTGATATACTAAACCTTGTTTGTATATTTAATGGTGTTATATTTAATAATCTTTGCATATACAGTCTGTACCAAAATCTCGATGTGAGGTTTATCCAAGAACTTAGATAAATTATTTATGCAATATTTAGATTAAGGTTCCTATTAATTTAGTTCGCTTATAATTATTATTCAATCAGTTCCACAAGTTGATCTTATTTTTTTTTATAAATCTTATGACCTATTTCTATAATTTGTCTAAAACGCATGATATTCTGTGCAGATAGCTCTATTTAACTTATTAGTCAATTTATTGTATCCGATTTAGTGCTTTTATTTACTTTGCTATACTGGGTGAGTCTTTTACTCAGGGCCACGCACTTCTTTGTTTTATTGAGAATTAATATAACTATATTAATGTAATTAGCGAATTGGTCAATATCATATATACAAGTTTCTTTTTTTCATTCTATTCATTAAATTTTGCTCTTTTCTATATTATTTTGGTGACATGATCAGCAAAATTGGCACGACAAGAATTTTGGCATTCTGGTTTAATACTTCTTTTGTTTGCTGTTTAGTGGTTATTAATAAATCCTCTATTCTTATTGTTTTACATTTGTTGTTTTATTGTTATGATAATAACGATACACGTAGATGCCTATGATTTAGACAAGTTACCATCACCAGGTGTCTATGTTCACTGTAACGGCTAATTAATATAAACATGGTGGCGCCTAAAAATATATAAGAACCTCCCTACAACTCGCCTCTAAACTGAGTTGGTTTCTTTAGTCTAAGATCTCCGGGCCAATCATGTTATTGGGGTAAGTTGATAGATCCTAAGTAGGTGTTTGCTCATGGGGGCATATAGCAAATTTGGATGTGATAATAAAATGCTGTTAATATATCGGTTTAAATTCGAAAATGAACGTTAAATATTTCTAAAATTGGTAAGGTTATATACAGTCATCTATTTATTTATATTTAACAATAAAAAAATGTTTGAAATTAAAATATTACAAAGCGATATTAAATGAATCTTCTACAGTTATTAAAGCGATTCCTCAAACGTTATTTGATAAAGAGCGAAAGATGAACATCTAATGGATCGAGGTCGGCAGAATAAGATGGATGCAGAATAACCTTCCGATCTAGTTCTTGAATAGCCGCTTTTGTAATGTTAGCAAGCATTATCGTGCTGCAAAGTAACTTGATCATGCCTTCCCGGCTCTTTCTCTTGAATTGTGGCCTCAATCTGACGTATTTGTTGACAATAAATCTCAACAACGACGGTCACGTACCTCGAAAGTTTGTGATAGTAGACGACGCCTACTTTGACCTCCTACCAGATACACAGCACCAGCTTACGCAGATGAGTATCAGCTTTTGCTCGGGTGGTCGCCCTTTTGTTAGAGTTAAGCCATTCCCTTCTGTTCTTGATGCTAACGTGAAAGCATCATTTTTCGTCACAAGTAACAATGTGCGACAAAAACGATCGATATTGTTGATGAGCTGAACGATGACAAGCTAGCAAAGAGGTGATGTAAATGTTGAAAAACTACTGCTTGTTGTTTTCTCTCAAAATGTGCAGCAACCAGACTCCCAGTTTTTTAATTTTGTCCTTGGAATACAAATGTGGTATTTTGGTCGATTGGTTACATCGATTATAATGTCCAATTCCAGAGTTGATTGGCGTGGATCGTCATGCGTTCAAATGATCTTCATGAAAGCCCAATGGTCTCTTGAATATTGAGAATCGTTTATATCAAAATGGCCCACTTTAAATCGAGAAAATCATTTGTATGCTATGCTCTCTCCAATTACGATGTCTCCATAAACAGCATAAATGGTCCTAGCGGTCCCGATTCCTTCACTTCTCTGTTGAACTCGAACGAAAAGATCAGAAAAAGTCAGAAATGCTCGTTTTCTTCTACTTGACATTTAATTTTCTTTTGTCAATAATGAGTACTATTTTTGTACAAATTAAAAAACTATTCAATTAAACAATAATACGATATTACAGTAACTTTGACAAATGCCTAACAACTCTTCTTTTCAGGACACTCTGAACCTAATAACCAAAAACGCTATGACTTCTATCATCGCCAAATAAACCATACAAATTCGCCATAAGTTGCTATTGAAGCAACCCGTGAAACAGTTTGGGAATGTGCTCTATATTTAAAATTTTTGAACTGCTGCTTCAAGTGACAAAAATCGCTCATCATGCATTTTATTTTTAATGTTCCAGAACAAATAAAAATCAGAAGAAAACAATTTTGAACATAGTCGAGTTGCATATTATGTATAAAACAAAAACATTTTGATTAATATCAAAATATTATTCAAAATCGGGTATGGAGTAGGGTTGGGATATCGATGTCGATGTTATAATAACATCAATGTATTGATTTTAAAGTATTGATGTTTTAACATCGATGCTTTCTTATCGAAATATCGATAATATCGATGTTTTAGAGAAAACATCGGTTCCTAGTTTAATCTTTTTACAAATGGAAGAAGTATATTTGGATTTTCAGTGATTTTTGTACTTATAATTTTTTGTGATATTATATCTTTATGTCGGTATTACATATAATTTATTCGTTTTTCTATTATTTTTTTATTATTTATACTTCTTTACATGCCAAGCTTTAAATAAAATATGTAAATATTTAAGGGACAAATCAATTTTGCAAATTATCTCCAATTATTTTTAGTAACTTCGACATCTCAATGTTAAGTTACGAGGCTAGGCTGAAAAGTATTACACACATGCTTGTAAACCGCGAACGAAATAACCTTCAGAAGCGCGTCAGATGGAATATAGAAGTGACATCCCCCTCTATACACATGCACAGGTTTCAGGTCGTTGTCGGGTATGTAGACGTGTTCTCGTTCTATGTAAACGCAAGTTAAACAGCATGCTGTTATCGAATATTTACTGCTGAAAAAGTGACAACTCCTGAGATTCATCGTCGTTTAAGGGATGTTTATGGTGACGATGCAGTTGATAGGTCTACTGTAAATTAATGGGTAACAAAATTTTGTGATTGCGAGCCTGGAAAGGTCAAAATTGTTGATAAAACACGCAGCGGACGTTCGATCACTCACACAGGTTATAAACATCGCAAACTTGTCGACGATTTGATTTAAAATGACCGGCGAATCACTCAAAAGTGTATCGCAAATCATATTGGTTTATCCAAAGGAACGTGTCGGCTTCATTATTGAACAATTGGGATATCGTAAAATCTGTACACAATGAGTGCAACGCCGTCTCATAGACGAGAACAAACAGTGTCGATTAGAATGATCCAAGCAACTTTTGCAGCGCTACCGTGACGAAGGAGGCAACTTTCTTTAGAATATTGTGACGGGAGACTATCATGGGCCCATCATTACGACACGCACGAGAAAAGACAGAGCGCGAAATATCGACATCCGTCTTCTCAGGCGAAAAAGTTCAAAATACAGGCTTCCACAAAAAAAAATAATTTCACAGTATTTTAGGATGCTCACCGAGTTTATGTGACCGATTTTCCGGAACGAGGGGCAACGGTAAATTCTTCTCGGTACATACAGACTCTAAAACACTTCTGACGTCGAGTTATCCGTGTCAGAAGCAGTTTATGACAATGGTCGTCCACACGCCGCAGAGGCTCTGCGAAACCTAAATTTTAAACCGATTCCACACCCTCCTTACTACCCCGATCTCGTGCCTTGCGATTTTTATTGTTTTCCTCTACCTTGAGGGTAATCATTACACCTCGAACGATGAAGTTAAAATAGCTATGAAGTCTGGATTCGGGAAAAGTTTAAGGGACGGAGTGAAAAAAATTGTTACACGTTGGGAGAAATATGTTAGCCTCGACGGCGAGTATGTAGAAAAATAAATATATGATTTTGAAGCATAAGAATTGTACCTTAATGTACTTTTTGCCCGATCTTGCTATTTGTTTTTGTTCGCGGTGTGCATTACTTTTCAGCCTACCCTCGTACCTATAAATAATCGTAAAAAGTAAAAATCGTATAAATAACAAATTGTAAGTTCGACTTCGGTGAGATTCAGGGAGGGATATCCTCTCCCCCCCCCCCCCCCCCCCCCCGCTCTTACCCCTATCCTTGAATAATAAATGGAATCAATTAAAATTACTGCCTATTGTTAAATTGAAATTAAATTACCTAAATTTGAAATTAAAAATATGGAACAAACATTACTAATTCTACTTAACTAATTTATTATTCATTAATCAATAATCATTATTTCTTCTTAATAATGAACAAATTTATATCTTAAATGGAAATAGCAGTAAGCAGTAGGTGATATCACGGTATAATACGACTCGATAATATCGATACATCGATGTTTCTTTTTCGATATTTTTTGAATATCGATATTCATTTTTATCGTAGCTAAATATCAATAACATATTGATGTTTTCCAACGCTATCCCAATTCTAGTGTGGAGAACACAATACAAGTTCAGATTTGTGTGAAAATTGCTATAGGTATAATGCTATGATAGACAAAATTCACAAAACTCCATAAACCGTAAAATAATACAAATTGTCTCGCATTTTTATAGAAATTTATCAAAGTAGAGAATTTTAGAATTAAAATTCATAGTTTAAAGTTATTAAATAAAACTTAAAAAGAGCAATGCCTAATTTCTTTTTTTATTTTCATATCAAGTTTTCACTTAAAGCCACCGCTTCATTAAAAACGGCTATTCCTCAGTAAAATAAACATTTAATAACTGCATACATCAATCGAAACTGTCTGCATTACCGAATGAGTAAACTATCCTAGATCGCTATATTGGCAATCCTCCGATATTGGCATGTATTCGTTGTTTACGAAAAAGCTCCGCGTTTTCAAATTAAAAATACTTCACAAAATTTGCAGAAAACGAATTTCCTCAAAAGGAGACAATATTCCAAAAATATTTTCAATCGAAAACATACATTTTATCTAAGTACTTCTTAATTTATAAAATTACTAGAGATACACTGAAAATTTCTGGAACTAGCAGTATAAGTAGTACCTGACACTGAAACACTTCTACTCAGGTTCATCAAAACTTGTGTATAATATCGACAGTGGCGATGAAACATGAATCTACTCATATGAACCTGAAAGGAAAAAACTATCTGCTGTATGGGTGTTTCAAAGTGAAGCAAAACCGACGAAAGTTGTTCGAGCGCGCAGTGTTTCTACACAAATGATTGATTGTTTTGTATCTAAGATTGGCCAGATAACTGCGATTCCTTTAGAAAATCGTATAACTGTAAATGCAGATTGGTATACTACCATTTGTTTGCCGCAAGTTATTGCAGAGTTGCGAAAGGGCAATCAGAACCATCGCATCCTACTTCACCATGACAATGCAAGTTCCCACAGCGTAAAACTAAGGCGCGACTATTTGACTTTCAACAACGTTGAATTACACAGTTATTATTAAACATATTTCAAACATACCATCTTCTGAGTGGAATATATGCTTTACTAATTGGTTTATACGAATGGAAAAGTGTATAGAACTTAAGGTTGATTACTTTGAAAAACAATAAAGAATTTCAATCTGTTAACATTTTTTTACTTATGATTTTCCCGAAATTTTCCCCTGCTTATCTAACACATTTTTTATTTGTGAATACTTGTAATGTATGTCTTTTGTCATGCTGGTTCTGAATCTGATTTAAAATTTACTCCAACACGTCAAGATTTTGAAATATTTTCTTAAATAGTTTAAAAAAAAAGTATTAAATTTTCCAAAATTTCAAAGTTACTTTTATATAAGAAAGAGATTCTACTAAAAATATTGTTCTGCCGAGCATTGAGTAGACATTTCTGAACATGTTCTTGCATGTTTTCTACGCCAGAGCACTTAAAGCACACCCATTTTTGCTCGGGAACTAATCAAATTAGAAGTTGTAGAAATCTGGCTATCTGGGAATACAAAAAGCCCTCACGTACGCGACATTATGAAATTAAAACATGTTCAGTTATCACAAACCAATTTAGGTTAAATCGCGGCTCTTTCGATTAACCTAAATTGGTTTGTGATAACTGAACATGTTTTAATTTGATAATGTCGCGTACGTGTATAAATAATCCAAACTGCTATGTATGTGGACTCCACATACATAGCAGTTTGTGGAGAATTCACTACCCACCGGCATAAGCGGAATATTACACCTTTAACAGAAAAGTTATATTTTCACTATTTTGACTTAACCATTGATCAACAAGATAAGCCATGGGCACCCAGCATTTGCTGCGCGCGCTGTGCTGTTACTCTGAGAGGCTAGTCAAACGGTAAGAAAAGCGCTATGCATTCGCAAGACCTATGATTTGGCGTGAACAAACGGACAATCAGACCGATTGCTACTTTCGCTGCACGAAAACTTTCGGGTTTTCCAACAAAAAGAAGAAAAATATTAGTTATCCTAGTCTGACCTCTGCTAGACGTCCAGTACCTCATTCGGAAGCCTTGCCAGTAGATGTTTTGAATGAAGAATATGTCACAAAACCAGAAGAAGCAAGTTTCAAGTTATCGACAAGCGATAATAAATATTTGGGGCCACATCTAATAAATCATTTAGAATTAAATGATCTTATTCGAGACACGAATTTGTCAAAAACTAAAGCAGAAATACTAGGATCTAGACAAGGATGGAAACTGTTAGCTTCAGGCACACATATTTCTGTTTGTAATCGTCAGAAATAACTATCACAGTATTTTTCAAGCAACCAGGGTCTTCTATATTGCAATAATGTCAACAATTTAATGTTGGCATTAGGTCACCAACAACAGCGCGTACAATGACGTCTTTTTATTGATGATACCAAATTGAGTTTGAAAGCAGTTTCTTCACTGGGAAACTATACTAGGAAACGTTTATCCATCCATCACCGTTGTCCACGATATCCACTTAAAAGAAACATATGAAAATATTACTTTTCTTCTAGATAGAATTAATTGCAAAATATATAAATGAATGTATCAGCTCGGATTACTCGGATTACAACTAGGGTATATAAAAATTGCTTTTTTTTTTGTGAGACAGTCAACACAGAAATTCTCACTACATTGTTAAAGACTAGCCTCAGTCAGGGCTTAGTATATTCCTGGACAAAAGAATATACTTCATAAGTGACTAGTTGAACCTGATAAAGTACTTCTATTAAATCTCGTGAAAGCAATGGATGAAGATGACCGTAGATTCCAATACCTTAAATAAAAGTTTCCCAAAATCTCAGATGCAAAACTTAAAGAGGAAGTTTTTGTAGGATCCCATACTAAACTTCTATATCAAAATAAAAATTAAAAAAACCTTGACTAGGAGCGTGTCGCTTAGAATACTTTTAAAAACGTAACCCACAATTTTCTAGACAACAGAAAATCTAACAAATATATAGCACTTGTTGATGAACTTCTTAGAAGATGCAATAAATTGCGCTGTGTGTAAACACAGTGTTAAACATGGGGCACAGACAAGCTAGTACAAAGAATCCCGAAACACTTTATGAGGTATCCATATACACTGTGTGACGTGGACGTGGACGCCTTGTAATGTTTCGCCATTCTTTGTGCTAACTTTACTGTGCCCCGTGTTAAACACCGTGATTATTAATTTTATCTACTAGGAGGACAACTTAGTTGTCGAAATACGTACATAGGATACGAGTATTATCTGTGATAAAGGGTTTTATACCTTTTTTAAGGTTTCTACTTAACCATAGTGTCCAAAGAAATGCTTCTAATTCGTATTTTGACAGGTATTTTACTTCTTTTCTTATCTTGTTATATTTATTTTGAATTTGACTTTTCTTATAGGTCTTAAGATTAATAAATTATAATTATTATTGCTCAATGTTAACTGGATTTTTTGACATTAATTGAATGCTTATAGACTGCATGTAATTTCAACACAACGGTGCCACTTGCTACACTGCCAATCGAATAATTCGCTGACTGAGAGAGAAGTTCAGTGAATCGATTATTTTCATAAATGGATCGACCAGTTAACTATCCTCCTCGCTCATGCCTCTTAACACTCCTAAACTTTCTTTTGGGGTTATGCTAAGTTATTAGCAGAGACTGGACGCATCAGGCCGAAATTACGATGAGCCATATAAATAGTCTATAACATCGCTAAGTACAACACGCAATTATTGAATAGCACTATTCAATCGATTAACCACACATCTGTTTTTTTGTTTTGTCGTTGAATTGTGGCGCAATTACTTCAATATTACAGTTAAATTCCTTTCCTCATAGGCGTATATAGAAGCGTGAGGTGTTTTTATAATTGATTTTATTTATTAGTTTATATTTCGTAACATAAATAAAGTACGAGGAGTTAGTCTCTTTTTTCATTAATTTAACTGTTAATTACATACTTCGTAATTTTTGTAATAGATCCTGTTTAATATCGTTTCGTCTAATCTACTTCACCCAATTATTTTGACGTAAGTATCCAGGGAATTTCGTTAAGTTTCAATAACTTACGCATACATTTTTAATTTTCATTTATTTAGATCTAGAACATTGTTTAAATTTCTTCTTCAGAATAGAATGATATGGAACAACGTCTAGAGTGGCATCGTGAAACAATGGCGAGTTCGATTAAGGGTCAAATTGGTGACGTATCTGCGTCTCTAGGGAGGGATATGTTTCGACACGTTCACAAAAAATAAGAATATTAATATTGAACTTGTATTTTTGTTCTTCACACCAGATTTTTAATAATATTTTATATTATTAAAAATACTTTTGTATCAAACTGATTGTATATCCATTGCCAGTGATTCCGAAATTTACTACAAAGTCTGTAAAATATCGTTAAAAAATTCCAAGAAATCGCACGTAAAACGTGACCTAGCCTCCCAAAAACACAGAAATTAGACCCGTTGGAATATGACAAATTTAACGAAGAACTCTGTGAAACTTTAATGGCGGCAAATATTCCATTAAATAAAGTTAACAATCCCACCTTCAAAACATTCTGTTCCTGATGAATCCACCTTACGCAAATATTATGTTTCTAAGTACTACACGAGCAGTAGAAGTAGAACGCGTTAGAAGCCATCTTTCAAGTCAGTACCTATGGATAAGTGCCGACGTAACTGTCGATATATTAGGACGATGTGTGATAAATATTGTAGCTGGTGTTCTACAACCAACTACTACATATATCACACAAGTAATAGCAACGAAAGTTATAAATACAGTTGATGCGGAAACAGTAGCTAAAACCATTTACGAGAATATGCACCAAATGCTTCATTCGGAGGACAAGTACAAAAAAAATAGTTTTATTTGTCAGTGACAGTGCTGTATATATGTTAAAACCAGGCAGACTACTAAAGGAAACATATCTTGATATGCGGCATATTACTTGTGTAGCACATGCTCTCCACAGAATCTGTGAATATATCAGAGACACCTTTCCGGAAGTTAATAGACGTGTATCCTCTTTTAGAAAAGTTTTCAGAAAAGCTCCATTGAGAGTAGCTCTCTACAAGGAAAATCTTCCATCTTTGTCACTGCCTCCATCTCCAGTTATAAGTAGATAGGGAACATGGGGAAGCTACCAGTTCTTATGCAAAGAACTCAATAGTTCACAAAATTTCGTTACATGTTTAAATGATGAGGCTCGAAGTATTTCTGAGTGCAAGTACAAATTCCAAATTTAAAAAATCAGTACTTTCTTCAGGAACTCTTTGGAAATTTGCCAAAACTAATCACTTATTTTGATTAAATCAAAATTTCAAATTAAATTATGGATTAACCACATTAGATCATTTGAAAAATATTCCAAGTGATTTTGGATGTGGCCTTCGGCAAAAGTTAGACGCAGTTTTTAATAGAAATCCAGATCTAATCACATTGCGGCAATTGTGTATGGGAACAATGCCTCAAAATCTAACTGCTAAATACGCTGAAATAAAAGAAAATTTCCAGTATGCACCTAAAACCAGTTGCGATGTAAAAAGGGCGTTTTCTATCTACAAGGATGTATTTCATTCAAAGAGAACAAATTTTACAGAAGAGAACCTTGAGAAACTATTACTAGTTAATATTAATACTCCTTTACTTAACTTGAACTACAAAACAAGTTTCATAATGCACCATTTTTCCCCACGAAATTTGCCAAAACTAATCACTTATTTTGAAAATCAAAATCCCAAATTAAATGATAGATTAATCACATTAGAAGTGGCTATTAATAATTTGAAAAATATTCCAAGTGACTTCGGATGTGGCTTTAGGCAAAAGTTAGACACAGTTTTTAATGGAAATCCAGATTTAATAACATTGCGGCTTGTGTATGATGACAATGCCTCAAAATTTAGCTGAAGTAGAAGAGTATTCCCAGTATGCACCTATAACCAGTTGCAATGTAGAAAGGACGTTTTCTATCTCCTAGGATGTATTTCATTGAAAGGGAACAAATTTTACAGAGGAGAACCTTGAGAAAGTATTGCTAGTTAATATTAATACTCCTTTACTCAACTTGAACTATAAAATGAACAAATAAAAATGTATTTCGTATTTTATAGATCACCACCTGTTTGTTTCCCAATTATATAAATAAAATTAAAAACTTCAAAAATAACAAATTTTCAATGGGCCTCGCGTGTCCGGTCCTTGGTCATTGGTATACGGAAACATACCAGCAACATTATACGACTTACCGACCAACATTGAAGGTGTCATTGCTGACTTTCGACATAATTTACGTGAAAAAGTAATTAAAAATTGTGTTCAATGGATTTCTTCCTTTGAACGATGTGGAATTCTATCAATAATGCTAAAAATAATTTTGAATTTCTCACGGTATCTGTGTTTTATTTTTCAAACAAAATGCGTCGCTCTTAATGAAAAACCCTTTAGTTATTTTTATTGCATTATATTCAGTAAACAGAGGCTGTTATCACTTTAAACACTGAGTTATCGTACAGTATATGTCGAATTTTTCAACGATACGTATTCCGATAAAGTGATCAAATGTTGCACAGATAAACAAGCACTGAATAAATTTGAACGGGTAGATATTTTGTAAACACACTTATAAATCACACGTCGTGCTGGCAAGCTATCGTCTCCGCCGAAAACAATGCTACCGATAAATATATTTCGTTCATTGTTTTGTGAGATGATTCGTTCAGTTTTTCGATATTATATGATGAGTGGTCGAATCTAACGATATTTCACCTTTTACAAATAAATGTATTAAGTGTCGAATTTAGTTATTGAGTCGTTATAAGTATTGATAGCTTAGGATTTGTTTTACGACATGAAAGTACTCCAAATAAAGTCGGTGGTATTGTCTTTTATTAAATACTATCTGAACTCAGCAATGCTTTGCTTGGCTAGATTTATTATAAAGGTTTTATGTTTCAAAAAAACGTAAAAGAACATAAAATTGAATTTTTGATGATTTTTTTATTATTGTAAAGTTTGGACTTTGCCATTATGTGTGAAATATAATAATCATTCAAATGGCCGATTCGGGATTTGTGGCAACGCTCGATCCTTTTGAGGTAATTTTGAACCACTTTTCGGCACACTTGGACCGGTATCTCGGTCATCAGTTGACGAGTGTTGTCGTTTAAATGCTCTAAAGTTAAAGGATTGTTCGCATAAACACGATCAAAAAAAGTCTAGAGGCGTAAAATCACATGAACTCGGTGGGCAATAAACGTCGCCAAAACGTGAAATCAGTCGTGTTGTTGGCTCGTTGCACCATCTTGCTGGAAGCACGCATCGTCCAAGTCCATATCTTCAATCGCAGTCCAAAAAAGTCTGTTATCATTCGATCATACCACTTCTAATTGACAGTAGTCGCTGTTTCCTCGTCATCTTCGAAAAAATACGGCCCTATGATATCTCCAGACCATAACGCATCACACAATCACTTTTTCTGGATGTAACAGCCTCTCCTCAATTATTTGAAGATTTTCAGAGCCCCAATCCACCGAGTGAGAAATGTGTCTCATCGCTGAAGAGAATTTTGTTCGAAAAATCATTATTTATAGCCTGTTACTTAAGGACCCATTTGACGTATCTCCTGCGTTGTCGATGGTCAGCAGGCTCTAATTGTTGCGTGAGCTGAACTTTATAGGAATGTAGGTGGAAATCCAGATGCAACATTCGCCATTATGAGCCGTGAGGCAGGCCCGATTACTGAGAACGCCGTGCAATCAACAAATTCGGCTCTTCGGTTACACTTTCACTCACAGCGGCGACATTTTCAGCAGATCGTACATTACGGTTATGCACATGGCTCTGAATAACTAACGCGGTCCCAGTTTCTACAATTTTTTTCACTATCTTGCCAATTACTTGCACAGTAGGACGATCATGACGGCCAAAATCGTTTCTAATTGCGCGAAACGTGGCTACGTTTGAATCCCAACTTTTGTAGCAGCTTTTAACAATTTTAACGCGTTTTTCTGTTATTATTCGATCCATTTTCGTAAATGGCAAACATTCAACATAAATTTCCCGCTTTGGTTGTAATAAATACATGTATGTATGACAGCTGTCAAATGACAGCCCTACGGTTTTTAAACTACAAAATAGTTTACATAATATATATATATACGGAATACAAGGGTGTTATTTTAAAAGTATTATAAATAAAGTGATATTATGTAAGAATGAATAGTGAACGGCCAGCTGATTATAAAATGTAATCTCAGGAATACAATAGATGGCATAGTTCGGTCGGTAGAGCTAAAGTTCCTAGACATATAAAGTACCGCGATTTGCCGCCATTTTGGCTCCAAATTAACCGGGAAATTAGGAAATAAAAATAACACATCAGAAACTTCAAATTTTTATTACTGTATTAAGACTTTTATGGAGGAATTTATTATTGTAGACGACACAAAAAATAGATTAACTGTGAATAATATAATTAAGAAGAATAAAACATACATACAAGTATTTATTATAATTTTTTTCTCCTTTAATTTTACATGTAATTTGTTTCTTTGATAAACACATTCGAAATTTTGTAAACACTAAAATTATAATTATAATTCATAGCAATTAAACATATAACAAGTGTTTATTTAACATTTTGTATTAAGCTACGCATTGCAACACTACGACTGCTCTTTACTTCCTTTAATTTAATATTTTATTTGTCTCTTAGAGAGAAATACATTCGGCATTTTATAAATAATTTTGTTAACCGCGATAATATATTATGGCAATTAGGAACTACTATGTCTAATTTTATGTGAGTAAAACACATATTAGCAAAATCGTCAACATTAATAACATTTCCTAGTATATGGTTATCTTTTTGCCTAAACATTAATTCACATTGATAAATATATTCATAAAATGCTAAACACGGATACACTAAGATATTTTCTATAAATTCTTTTAACTTAAATTCTTAATGCAGTCGCACTTAAGGGTTTTAGATATTTTATGAATAAGTGTTCCTGCTAAATAATATAGCGAAGCTTGCAAATGTGGGTCTAAATGAGTTTGTGTTAATTGAAAAATGTAAATGGCTTCTATATGTTTGTTATTTTGCAACCATCCATCTTCGTCATCATTTTCTCTCCTCCTTGCAGCGTTTTCCAAAATTGCTGGTTTAGGTGCTGATTGGCAATATTGAACTAAGTTTACACAGTCACTTTGAAAATAATTTGTTTTCTTCAAATTTGTTTGATACTGGAAAATAGAGACCAGCCTTAATGATTTTTTAAAATCTCTAGCATCTGGTGTAGGTTGACGATTTCTAATCAAAGAGAATACATTCTCAAGCGAATCTTGTTTTAACCTACTCAGCAATATGTATTTAAAACCATTATTTTCTAAATATTCTCTTTGAAAATCCCTAGCAGTTTCTGTTGCTAATAATAGTCCAGTTTGATATGGCTTCCATACATTACTTACAGTAATATTTCTTATAATATCGATGAAGGAAGATAGAAAAGATAAAACAGACATGTACTCTTCTTCATCATTTTTAGAAAGAGCATATTTATAAAAGCGACCAGTCATATATTTGAACCATTTGTGCATGAGTTTTAGAAACCATGCTGTTGTTTCATGTTCCCTGCCAATCATATTCTGGTTAATGTAATATTATATTGCTGCAGCAATATCTGAACTTAATAATGTTGAACTCAAGTAAACATTCATTTCTTCAAAATGTGATGGATGTAGTACATTTTCTTTTAATTTTGGACAAAGTTTCAAAGTATCCATTTGATCTAGTTTATAAACTTGTTGTATGGCTTCCATCGAAATAAAATTTGAAGCAAGCTGATATTTACTTACAATTGACTCATCAAGGATCATTGTGTGTCCATCTGTTAATGAGGAACTAACATTTTTAAAAACATGCACTGGGTCTGGAGCAAAATATAGCTTTCCATTTGGATTACATGGATGCGGAGTATAGTTCATTATTTTGGAGTATCTGCCAGCGGTAATATGAAATAACTTGCATATACTACGATTCTGGGAACCCATATCTGTTATAACTGCCTTAATTATTATACCTATAGACATTGTTTTTTTTTATAATTGTTGTTATCTTCTCTTTCATTTCAATAGCTGAGTAAGAAGATGCAATAAACTCATAGCAAACCATTTGCTGCCACCGAGAAGATACTCCTGTTAATAAAAACACTAATGCATGAGAGGCATATTCTTCACTACTGTCTCTTTCACCAGAAAGCAGCATTGTTGTACGACCAATAATAGATGCAAGGGAACTATCATATTGAAGACCTGGTTTAATTGCCATTTCATCTACTACAAGGGTTGCATGTTTTTCTTCGGCTGTAAAATTTTTAATCAAGATGATATTAAATTTTGCCCAGACTTGGCTTCCCATCATTATGCATGCGACACTCAAAATTGACTGAATGCTCACAACTCACCTTTTGTGCCGAAAAATGGCAACCCCCTAAATTTACCGCAAACTCAGCGAATTAAAGATTTCTGGGCCATTTTGTCTCGAAAAGTGTATGATGAAGGTTGGGAAGCCGAAAACGAGCAACAATTAAAGATTTTTAGAAAAATTCAAGGAATTGATGGTGAAACGGTCCAATGCTTGATGCGAGATGCTCCAGAAGACTACGTATGGTTGAAGACTATGGACCTTTGCATTTACCTTTGCACCTTTGCAATGGAATTTCAACTTAAATTTCCTGTTCTGCTTCTCAATTAAAACGAATTTTAACACACGCTTCGGCACTGCATTAATCTCTTTAGAGACACAGGTAGTGTGGAGCGTAAATAAGAAAGTGGTCAACCAAAAAAAGCGTACACGAGAAGTAATTGATAACGTAATGGATGAAGCCCCTGGAACTTCAATTCGAGTACTGTCATAACAAACTAACCATCCATTTGGCACTTGCCTGAAAATATTAAAGAAGGATCTACACTTATTTCCTTATTGTCTCACTTGCAATCAAGAAATCTATCCAGTTGAATACACCCGAAGATTAGAATTTCATCAATGGTTTTTAAATAATTTCGACGATGACCTTCTAGACAAAACATTCTTTTCAGATGGGGCATGGATGGCTTCATCTTAATGGGTATGTTAATTCGTAGAATATGAGAATGTGGAGTGCTGAAAAACTCAACAATTTTTATGTTGAGACAGCTGCTTATCCTCAGAAAGTTGGCGTTTGGTGTGCCATAAGTAGGAGAAGAATTATTGAAGAATGCACAAAGATATCAACAATAAATTTTGATGCCGTTTGTTAACAAACTTAATGTAAATGAGTTAACACTAGGATATTTTCAGCAGGACGGAGCAAGAGGATACAAAATATAATTAACATGTTGTCAATTTTTTGACAATCGCTTGGTTAGCCTGAATAGCGATCACGAATTTCCTCCAAGATCTCAAGATATCACTCCATGCAATTTCCTTTTATGGCATATTTAAAAAAAATCTATTTTCAACGTACAAATTCCAGATCTGGCACACCTTTAAGTAAAAATTACACAAAAAAATTACTAAAGTCAATGAACATCAAAAATGTTAACTAGCGTAAAAAGGAGATGTGCAAAATGTATTTATCAAGACGATGGACAATTTAGCGTGCTTTGTAAAATGTGTTTATTAATTCTTAAAATTGCATATCTAATTTTCTAGTTTATAAATAAATACCTATTGGTTACATTGTAAAAGTTTTATTTCGTTAGATGGCATTTGACTTTTGAATGAACAAAATTTATAAATCGACAATTATGTATGTTGATCTTGCAAATGCTTAAGTTAGAAAATAAGTTTTCTCGTGCAAAATCTACTTCGGCTCCGGATTTATTTGATAGCTCGTTACCTGTTCTGAAAGTTTGCCATAAAATCATTTTTATTTTTTAAAATGTTCTAAAGAAATTTGAGCCAAAACTTTTGAGACATACTTTAGTTTTAAGTGTAAATAACCACGATACATCTATTTTAGGGCCCGACTAAACATTAAATTATCACAGTGAGAGAAGAGATAATGCTTACAAAATTATGAGCAAACAAATGAATTTACGGGTTTGAGTATAGATAATAAGTAGATAACTGAATTTTCGGGTTTGGTTATAGACAATAAGGCCGTTATAGATTGTCCTAATGTTTTAGAAATTTCCGCACAGATTAGATCAGCTAACTCATTTATGTTTCGTATACAAACAGATAGGGATTTCCCCTATGTACATTTTCGCAATTTACAGAATTAAACATAATGCACAAATATCACGACAGATATGTAGCACGGAGTAAATTTACTGTCGGAAAATTAATTAATTCATAAAATGAGCGTAAATGTGATGAAATAAAGTTGGAAAATTATTACGATTAAATTGAAACCACGATAACGTCAACAGTTTGTTCCTAAATTAATTTAATTATTTGTTTTGTAAAAAGTGCCTTTACGAACTTTCTTCGTTAATAATTTAATTGCATTTGGATAGCGACCAAAATAGGGTTTAATTCAAATATGACTCATTACTAGAGAACGGACGCAATTTCCATAAAACGCAATTGGCAATTGGAATTGTGTATAACGTCGCTCAGTACATCCCGGCGTAATTCAATGAAGTATTTGTTTGACTTACTCGGACACCTGGTCTCGCCGCGATAACAAACGACAAGCCAGCCATTGTATTCCGAGAATATAGTGCTTTTTAAAGTGTTTTCATGAGCGTAGATAGAAGCGGGGTTTTTATAATGTATTTTATGTATTAGTTTATATTTCGTAAGATAAATAAAGTGCTGTGAGTAAGTTTCTTGCTTTCATAGTTTTAACTGTTAATTACATTGTAATTTTTGTGATAGATCCTGTTTAATATCGTTTGATTGAATCTATTTCTACCAATTATTTCGACGTAAGAGTGTGCATTGAATTTCGTTCAGTTCCAATAACTTACGCACACATTTTTAGTTTTCATTTATTTAGATCTAGAGCATTGTTTAAGTTACTTTTTCAGACATGATATGGAAGAATGTCGAGAACGGCATTGTAAAACAATGGCGAGTTGGATTGACGGTCATACTGATTGCATGTCCATTGTCAGTGATTCCGAAATTTATTACAAGATCCGTAAAATATCGTCAAAAATTCGTCACTTAGGATCGCAAACACATCTGAACTCTGTAAAACTTTTATGGCGGCTAATATTCCATTAAATAAACTTAGCAATCCCACTTTAAAAATATTTCTGAAAAAATATACTGGTCGAAATGTTCCTGATGAATCAACTTTACGCAAATATTATGTTTCTAGGTGCTATACGAGAACAGTAGAACGCATTAGAAGCCATCTTTTAAATCAATACATATGGATAAGCGCCGACGAAACGGTGGATATGTTAGGACGCTGCGTGGTAAATGTTGTAGCTGGTGTACTACATCCAACTATTCCCTATAACTCATATGTAATAGCTACAAGTGTTATAAATAGAGTTGATGCGGAAACAGCTGCTGAAACCATTAAGGAGAATATGCAAAAAATGCTTCATTCGGACGCCACGTACAAAGAAAAAGTACTTTTATTTGTCAGTGATAGTGCTGCGTATATGTTAAAAACAGGCAGACTATTGAAGAAAACATATCCTAATATGCTGCATATTACTTGTGTAGCACATGCTCTCCACAGAATCTGTGAATATATCAGAGACACTTTTCCGGAAGTTGATAGACTTGTATCAGCTTTTAAAAAAGTTTTCAGAAAAGCACCATTGAGAGTAGCTCTTTTCAGCGAAAAATTTCCATCTCTGTCACTGCCTCCCACTCCAGTAATAACTAGATGGGGAACATGGCTGGAAGCTACTAGTTATTATGCTGAGAATTTCGATAGTCTAAAACATTTCGTAACACTGCTTCGTAACACTGCTAAAGGAGGATGCTAGAAGTATTGGTGAGTGCAAGGAGCTCACACAAATCCCAAATTTAAAAAATCGTTGTACTTTCTTCACGAACACTTTGGAAAATTGCCAAAACTAATCACTTATTTTGAAAATCGAGTTCTCAAATTAAATGACGGATTAACCACATTAGATGTGGCTGTTAATAATTTGAAAAGTATTCCAAGTGACTTCGGATGTGGCCTTCGGCAAAAGTTTGAAGCAATTCTTAATATTAATCCAGATTTAATTACATTGCAGCAATTATGTATGGAGACAATTCCACAAAATCTAACGGCTAAATATGAAGAAATAAAAGAATATTTCCAGTATGCACCTATAATCAGTTGCGATGTAGAAAGGACATTTTCTATTTATAAGGATGTACTTAATTCAAAGAGAACAAAATTGACAGAATAAAACCTTGAGAAACTATTGCTAGTCAATATTAATACTCCTTTACTCAACTTGAACGACAAAATGAACAAATAAAAATGTTCCAATTATAGAAATAAAATTAAAAACTTTAAAAATACAACTTTTCAACAAATAAATATGTATTTCGTAATTTTGTAGATCACCACCCGTTCGTTTTCCAATTGTATAAATAAAATTAAATATTTTAGAAATACAGCCTTTTGCCAGTACTGCACTGGGTTGTAAGCGTGTCCGTTCTCTACTCATTACTGCCTCTCGATGACGGCCAGTATTAATATACTGCACGATTCTAAAGCCTGGAATAGTTCAAATAACTTTCAAAGAAATTTACTCCTGCAAGAAAAATACTCGAATACTTATTTACAAATTCAAACATACTTTTTGCGTATCTCTATCAACCCTTGGCAGAATAATTTTAATTACCATGAGATGTAATTCAAATGTTCCGAAAACCTTCTCGGCACTCTCTCGATAAAAGTTCTAGTAGAAATAATTAGGGCACCAAATAATCGCCGTATATTCGAGTTTGGGACAAATCAGTATAAAATAACGTATGGTTCCAAAGTTTTCGGAAAAATTTTTGATGTTGATAATTTTCTCAAAACTGTTTTAGTTTATAAACTATGTATTACAGCAATTAATAACACAGGCCTACAAAAAAATTTTTTTTTTTCGTGCGTCTCTGTTTGTTTGAATAGTCGATAAAGTAGGGAATGTACAGTATATTGACATTCGTCATTTTAACTCATCAGCTCTAGTTTACCTACTACTCTCATTGTGAATTGTTGTCGGTCTTGTTATGGTCTTGTTCGTAACTAGTCATTATTACAATATCATCGATAAAGTTTGTGTTACTATTTCATTATGGCTAGTACGTCCAGACGTTGTGTTAACGATCGTGATATATTTTGTTATGTTTGTGGTGAATACATACTGAAAAATCAGCGTAAATCGATTACAAACACAGTGCGTCGTTTGTATTTTGCTTACTTCGGTATTGAAATTCTACACCAAGATAAAGTGTGGGTGCCTCATAGTGTTTGTAAAATATGCGTTGAACATTTGCGACAATGGGAGAGAGGGAAACGTAAGTCTTTGAAGTTTGGAGTGCCTATGGTATGGCGAGAACAAAAAAATCATTATGACGACTGTTACTTTTGTATGATTAATATAGTGGGCATCAACAAAAACAATCGCCATAAATGGAAATACCCCAATATTTCTTCAGTACAAAGACCTGTTCCTCATTCAGAAAATGTTCCAATACCAACTTTTCACCAGGTAGTGCAGCAATCTCAGGAGGATGAAGCTGAAATACCTATTTCTTCCCAAGTAGATTGTAATAACGCAATGCAGTTGTGTGTATGCAAACATTCTAAATGAGGCCACAGCCTCGTTCCCGTAATACAAATGTAACGTGGTTTACAAATACGTCCTCGCTAACGCGAGTTGTTTGCAAACACAAACTACATGTCAGGGTTTGTATCATATTCCATAAGTAGTACGAGGATCATCTGATGTATATATAACGAGAGTAATGCAAGGGACATTCATTCACGACAGACATTGGCACATTAACATTCACACATTCAGTCTACATACTAGTTAGTAAGAATGTATATAATTGTTATCCAATTTATAAGTGTTATGTATTAAATTATATGTTACCCGAACTTTGTGTATCATTTAACGGGACAACGATATCTGCGTGAAGGCTCAACGATGTAGCCCTCAGAACCAGGCTAACATCACGTGGCGTCCTGCCACGAACGTGCCCAAACGGCACTAATATCACATGGCGATCCTACCTATCCACACTACTAGATGGCCCTGCCAGCCATCTAAGGCCGAAAAAGACCAAGTGGAAATTTGGAACGAACCAGGAAAAAAAAACCTACAGCTTAGCAGGTCAAAACCAAGAAAATGGGCAAGTACGCAACAAGGAACGGAGGAAATCATCTCCAAAAGCGAACAGAAGCTCCACACGGAAAGAAGAAACGCAGGTATTCCTTTAGAGTAAATTTAAACAAAGACAAATATTACGGTGTATAAAAATAAAGTGCAAGACGTTCATACCTATAAATTACGTACATTTCGCGAGTGAAAATGTTTATTTGTATTATAAGAGACAATAATATTTATTTAATGCATGCATACCATGTTATTTATGTCTACTTACGCAAAAATGCAAAAGTTGCAAAGCGCGTACCATACGTTTCTTTATGTAAAGGTCAAGTTTATTTAAAAATTAATATGTACCACGTAACTTAGAGATGTTACATTTCGGCCGTACACTTCGCAATTTTGTTATTAACGCAAAAGTTTAAATATATTTTTTGTTTAGAAGGCGCATATATATATATATATATACACATATATCGCAAAAATATGTTATATTTTTTTAATAAGTTTAATTACGTGCATAAAAAATGCATGCGTTGTACATTTTTAATAAGCGCCATACAAGAAGGTTATATTTCAGATAGTTTACAAACAAACGTATAAACAATAACTTGTATATTTAAACTAATCGCGAGTAAATAAACATCGAATTCAAATTAAATATGTGTAGTTTAGTAATACACGAAGTCAAGGTCACTGATAAAATGCAACACAATGTTTATTTTGTAAACGATCGGATAAGTGACATTGAAGGAAATATTTCTGATATATTCAGAAAGTTTTTTCGCTAACAGAATAATATTGAATTAATAAAAGAAACCAATATACGAGGAGTAGTGTATTAATTTTATTGGTAAAGATTCCGAAATTTTTGAAACAAATGCCTTAGAAGTTGATTCCAATGCCATAATGGTTAGTAACGGGACGATTCGATAGCATCCTAATCACGTCTGGAGCCCTATAAGACGACAGAGACCTATCGATTGTACCTTTACGACACCAACAACAGTGCAACCTACAGGACAGATCATCCTAGAGTTGTGGACTTGGCGAAAACGATAACCAACCGAATCAGACGAACTTCTAAAATAGGAGAAAGGCAAAAAAGACTCGAATTCGCCCCTAGGTCGTGACGAAGCAAGCATGCGCTTCCAGGAGATAGTCCTGCACGACAAAAACCGCTCTCAGAATTTTTTTTTTTTAGAGATTACAGTTATAACAAAAGTGTGTTTTGTTAACTGGTCTCAAGTTTTTCTATATTGAAGAAAAGGCTTACAGCATAAGGGAAGTTCCGCTGTACAAGCACCCTTACTGTGGTCAGAATAAGCTTCAAAAGATAGTTCTGCGCAGGAACATGACAGACACGAAATATGTGCTGTCCAGGGAAATACACGAAAGAGTGATTTCCAGAATAATTTTTTCCATGGAGGAAAATAGATAGAAAAACGGAGAGTCGATTTATTTTAAAGTATGGTTGGGAAGGGGAGCATAAGAATTGGGAGCAAACGATCATGCACAAAAATTGAAACCAAAAGATCAAGCATGAGGAATCGGAAGACAAGAACAAAACGCGAAAAACAAGAAAGACAAGAATGGCAAACTGCGAAACAAGGCAATTATTCTATATAAGTTGCTCATAATATAGAAATAAAATATAAAAAGCGAACAGACTAACAAGGTTGAGACAGTGTACAAAGGCCCGACGATTACTATTAATTAATTATTATTATAAATTAACGATTATTATCAATTAATTATTATTATCAATTAACGATTATTATCAATTAACAGTTTTTATTAGGATATTTATAATTTTAAGGTTTATATTATATATCTATTCGTTAAATATTATTGTATATAGATTAAGACTATCCATCATTTTACCGTGTAGAATTTTAGTTATCATAAGTTTTAGCAAATTTATTATTTAAGTATTACTATTGTAAATGTATAATCCCAAACAGTGTTCACCATATTATAGGAATAAGAAAGGTATAGATTTTAATGTAAGAAAAACAAACACCTCAGCGTTATTTTTCTTAACCCCAGGAAGGGTGGTGTAATAACGCAATGCAGTTGTGTGTATGCAAACATTCTAAATGAGGCCACAGCCTCGTTCCCGTAATACAAATGTAACGTGGTTTACACATACGCCCTCGCTAACGCGAGTTGTTTGCAAACACAAACTACATGTCAGGGTTTGTATCATATTCCATAAGTAGTACGAGGATCATCTGATGTATATATAACGAGAGTAATGCAAGGGACATTCATTCACGACAGACATTTGCACATTCACATTCACACATTCAGTCTACATACTAGTTAGTAAGAATGTATATAATTGTTATCCAATTTATAAGTGTTATGTATTAAATTATATGTTACCCGAACTTTGTGTATCATTTAACGGGACAACGATATCTGCGTGAAGGCTCAACGATGTAGCCCTCAGGACCAGGCTAACATCACGTGGCGTCCTGCCACGAACGTGCCCAAACGGCACTAATATCACAAGATGATGACTTTCAATACTGCGGAATAATATCAGATCTTAAGCCATTTTCGCAGAATGAGCTTAGTGACCTCATCGGAGACTTAGATCTTTCGAAGGAACGTGCTGAGTTACTAGCGTCAAGATTAAAAGAAAAAAATTGTCTTTCCTCAGATGTTCGAGTGTCTACATGTCGCACGAGAGAGGGAAAGTTATTGAAGTTTTTTTCATCTGATGAAAATTTTGTGTATTGCTGTAATGTGAGGGGTTTGCTGGCTTTCATGGGTTTAACGATCTATCAGCCCAATGAATGGCGTCTCTCAATTTGTTAAGGCTCTCGATAGAAATGGTCAATGTTTCCAGTTTATTTCTCACAAATTTCCTGGTTTAAGTACTGAAAAACAAAAGCAGGTATCTTTAATGGACCTCAAATACATAAATTGATGAAAGACACAACTAATTTTGGGACTTGTATGAATGATGTGGAGAGGCTTGCCTGGCAATCTTTTGTAGCAGTTGTACAAAATTTCCTCGGAAATCATAAGGCTGACAACTATGTAGAACTAGTAGAGGAAATGCTGGTGCGATTCAAAGATTTAGGCTGTAATATGAATATAAAATTACACTATCTCAATAGTCATCTACATCATTTCCAACACAATTTAGGAGATCTAAGCGAAGAACAAGGGGAACGCTTCCACCAAGACCTAAAAACAATGGAGAATAGATACCAAGGAAGATGGGACAGTCATATTATGGCTGACTATTGCCGGGGGAATCATGCGAGATTGCCCGAGTCAGTTTCATTCTAGAAAATCACTCAAAAGACAATTTCTTGATGTTTAATGTCAATAAAATATATATATAACTAGAGCTGACAGAAGAAAACGGGTAACATTTTTGATATCGCCATGTAAGACATACTTAAAATCGGGTCTAAAATCTCCAGCACCAAAATGGTTGTAGGCCAGTGTAATAAATACAACAATAAATGTTCAAATAATTGATAGTGTGCCATTATCTTCGATGGTCCTCAGTTTTCTTCTACTGTCCCATCATCCTCTGGACAACAGTAGAATTAATTTCTCGCAATTTTTTAAAAATTTGATGTCGTAATTGGTCTTCATTGGCAGCTTCCCATCCATTTTCATACACTTTTCTGGTCAATATTGACCAAAATTCCTCTATTGACCGAACCTTATGTACATTGGGAGGATTGTCTAATTTAGGAATAAAAGTTATGTTCTTTGCCATATACCAATCTCTAGTAACTCTAGCATAATGGCATGAAGCTAGATCAGGCCGAAACATGATATCACCATTGCCATAAAGCAGTTTAGAAAGGCATCTTTGAATGTAAAGTTGTGCAGTTAAGGCTTCTCCTCGAACACGACCAATGTATGTCTGCAAGATAAATCCGCTATCGGCGTCACTGTATGATATTTATCAAAATAAAACTGCTCGTTATTTAGAAAAAAGTATCCGAAAACAATTCACTGAAAACCAATTCACCGAATGGAAAGTTCACCGAGAAACATATGCGCCGAAATGTATTTCCACAAACTATACATCGAAGATGCTTTTTTCATTTCTCTCAATGTATATTTCGACAAATTCAGACAGAAGGTCTTAAGAATAGTTACGGAAACGATGACGATTTTGCTTTAAAGCTTCGTTTACTACCGGCATTAGCATTTGTTCCCCTGGAAAACATGGTAGATGCGTTTGAAAGTTTGCCTCCAAAGGCATAGAGTGTTGTTGATTATTTTGAGGATACGTGGATTGGACGTTTCCAGCGGCGTCAGCATCGGCGTGCGCCACAATTTTCTCATGAAATGTGGAACTATTTTTATGGAGTACATCAGGGTCTACCAAAAACAAACTCCATTGAAGATGGCATCGAGGATTCGCAACACAAATTGGGATGGATCACTAACATATGGCGATTTATCCATGAAATTCAGAGAGAAATGCAATTCACATACACTTTTTTGATCATTTAAAATATGTAGCACTATTTTTACGTGGGCAATAAATTGAAACGAATCCGGTGAGGACAACGAGGTGTGCTGTATTTTTTTTTATTGCGTCCACTACTGGAACATAGTTATCGTAAATAGTTTTTGAATCTGCTGCAACTTGAAGATTTTTTAAATGCATAGTAGCTTTATTGCAGTTGCTTCTTCAGCGTCCAGTTGTAAAATCAATAACTTTATCTTTCCAAATATTTGAGGTAATAAAATGCGGCCTTTAACCATGTCCACCATCGTTTAAGAAGTGGCAGCGGCGGTTCCAGCATGTTAGGACATTGTAAATAAAATAGTATACGTTTCGGAGATTTAAAAAAGCCGCTTTCGTCTGTCCTATTAGTTGATCCACATCAGGATAATATTTTCGTATAGTGTCTACTACAAGGTGTAAAGCATGAAGTAGACATGTAACGTGCAGCAAACTAGGTTAAACATCTTTGAATAATTGTCCTGTGCGATGCATAACTGCGGCAGCATCAGTAACCGTCATTAACACTTGCTCTGGTAAAATTTCAAACTTGTGTAATGTTGTAACTATTATATTATAAATTGCTTCGGCAGTACATTGTTGCAGTCTTTTAAAGCTAGTAAATAAGGGTCTGACGGTCCTTACGAAGTTATTGTACGTACTAGGATAGATTCAATGGATTTTTTTTAATGTCTGTAGTTTCATGTATAGTTAGCCACAGTCTTTTATTTTTTACTACTGTTTTTACATAATTATCCATTTTTTCGCGCACCGTCGGTAAATACCTACTTATCGTCCCTGGACTTGGTAATTTCCACGTAGGATTGTTGTTGTTCCAAAACCGACAAAACATTTCTTGTACGATTTTTTCAACCGGTATATTACATGCACTTAACATCATACTTAAATCACAAAGAAATTCGGTGTACGGTCCCCGTCCGACTTTTTAAATTTGTGTGCAGCATTCACATGTTTTTACACAAACATGAATTCCAACATAATAAACTTTTCTCACAAACTAAGCACGTCGCTACTTTACGATTATATTTTAAGTCTGGGAATTGCCATAAAAATCTGCTTCCCTGTCAGCAAACAGGCGAGTTGATGCATTTCAATGAACTTTCGACATTTCTAAAGCAATTACATATACGCGTATTCGTAAATACATCTACGCATTATGATAGCTATTCACATACTGAAGTGGACAACGCGAGACGCACAACTTGAGCTAACATCAGCTCTGATTCACTTAAACTTCTCGCTCTTCTACGCCAGTGTAAGCCGACCGAGAATGCCTATCTCTACTCCCGAGGTATAAAAATTGATCTACTCTCTGTACTTTTTCTTCCATCATTTCTATGTCTTTTTTATATTTGGTATTGATGTTCGTCATTTTCGTTTTCTTTTTTTTCTAATCTTTAAATCTACTTTACTAGATTCTTTTACTAAAATATCAATTTTCTCCTGCATATGCGTTACACTATGAGAGAGTAGACATATGTCGACAACGAAATCCAGTCTTCTAGATATTCCGTCAAGTTCTATTTTATACCTCTACTTCCTTTTTCAATCACTCTGTTCATAACTCCATCCAACACTATTAAAAATAATAATGGTGAGAGAATATGACCCTGTTTAACCCCAGTCCCCAACTGAAACTCATGCGATACTCTCACCTCGTCTAATATTTTGCACTTGAAGAGTTTTTTACAAAAACAGCCTTAGTCCCAAAATGCCAGTTTTGAGGTTTACACAGTCTCGTGTAATTCCAAGGAGATCCGAATAGTTGATGATTCGGTATCCTTAAAAACAGCAATGGTCCGTAAATAAAGCAATGTGAAATATAGGGGTTTCTGCGAAAACGACCATAGTCCATAGGCATTTCCACCAAACTCGCCCTGCTACGGTGCTAAGTACCGTTTCGACAAAAAAGGGAAGAAAGAAAAAAACAGGTTTCGGGCGACGTGGATTGCCCCACCTACCCGCCCCTGCCAACGTCTAGCGGCCCACCCGGCTACTAAGACTCCGCTCAGGTGTGGGAGAAACAGAGGTACTAAGAGAATGGTGGTAAAGGGCGCCTCCGAATTTGGTTCCGCTAGACGCCGCAAATTCGGAAAATTACGTTAACTCAAAAAGGCAAGCCACGCGGCGTGTAAATGGCGCAACCAAGCCGTCAAAAAAGTTCCGAATTCAACTAAGCAACACAACGCTTGATACTGATATTAACGACAAAAGAAACTAAGGAAATATCTAATATAAATCTAAATGTTATCAGAAGAGATGTCAATAATAGAGATACGTATGTAATGTATGTATGTAATAAAAATGCATGTATGTAGAAAATAAATAACAAGCTGTATAAACTCTATCCAGAAAAAAATTAATAAACCCCGTCAAAATACGTATTCATCGGGTTCACATATATAAATACAACAGCTAATGGGCAGACCTGGTATATGTCTGAAGGCTTTTTAAATATTAAAAAAAATATCCTATATTAAAATTTACAACGTCGAATATTGAAATAAATTTAGCAAAGGTTTGTAGTTTTATAATATTTTAGAAATTAATAAATTATTAATTACTTAAGCACAATAAAAAAGAAAAATAGAGAAAAATTTAATATCTAGAAATGAATTAATTATTTGATTTAAACCAAGCGAATAAACGCGAAAATTTATATTTAAATTCAAGACGTAAATTTTGGAAAAAGTAACAAAATTTATTTCTAACGTGTATATGCAAGAAATACGTCTTACGCAAATAAAAAGACTCTACGACGAACTCGTAGATAGACTTACAAGGTCGATTTCTTTTAAAGTAAAACAAGGTATATAACCGAAATTTAACGTTAACTTCTTATGAATGGAATAATGTTTAAGGTTTGAAACTTAGCAAGGAAAGATAGAGAAAATGAGTCATATTAGTCATATAGCATTAAATTAATTAATAGGAATTTGAAATTACGTAGACAGAAAGAAAAGAAAAATTAATTAGCGTTTTAACGCAGAATTTTGATACTAACAAAGGAGTTAAACAATAATTTCACCCTCCTGGTGTTTTCAACTAATAAAACTAATCAAGTACTTAATATTTGAAATTAAAAAAAAAGAATAATTAAAACAATATAAAGATAAGAAGTCTTAGCTTGATTCCGGTGGTATTGGAAGCTGTTGATCCGGATTTTCCGCTGATTAATGCATGAGATCGCCGGGAATCGATGGAATGATTAGGAGTTAAACAATAATTTCACCCTCCTGGTGTTTCCAACTAATAAAACTAATCAAGTACTTAATATTTAAAATTAAAAAAAGAAAATAATTAAAACAATATAAAGATAAGATGTCTTAGCTTGATTCCGGTGGTATTGGAAGCTGTTGATCCGGATTTTCCGCTGATTAATGCATGAGATCGCCGGGAACCGATGGAATGATTGTTGCAGGCCGAAAAAAAACCTGTCCTAACTACTGTAGCCCCAAATTAGGACCACATATTAAGAAAACGGGCAAACAAACGAATAAAAAATAGAGGAATTACATTAATTTCGAGATTACCTACCAGAATGTTCTGATGGACACAACTTATACGTTATTAATATGGAACGAAGTCCGCTCAACACCGTAATATCCCCGTTCGGGTTAATTGGTACATCCAATAAAATTACGTGGTTCTTTAAAAAAAAATCATGTGTGGGAAGGACTCGGGACAAAAGAGAGACGTCGTAAGAGAACGATAATTACGCCCTTTTATAAAGAACATATGGTGTACGAGTCCAGGAGTTCGATCGATGATCTCACAACGGATAGATGTCGATCACTGACTTACATCTGCGCGATGAACCGCTCACACTCAGTGACCGAGGTGGGGAAGTAAGCAACAAAGACAACAAAGGAGGGTAATACCCAATCATATCTACAGATATAGGAACGTAAGCATATGCACTTACAGGTAGGTTCACAATTAATAGAGCAGAATAAAACAAAGGAAGACGCTAATTTGCGACAAAATAATGAAGTGTATACGAACACGTAACAGCCTATTGTCCCAGACAAAGGTTATTTTTTCAAAAAATTACAACAATTATGTTTGATAGCAGTGACGATAAAATGATGGATAACCGGGACAACATGCTTTGTGATGAAAACAATAAGACACAGTGGAAACGCAAGAAGAAGTAACGTGTAAAGAGAGCGTTGCAGATAAAGAATAAAAAATTTAAGGGCGAGGAACATGTAAATTTTGTCGGAAAATGAGCAACCGCTCGGAAGACCGGTTCAGAATATGTATAAGTAGGAATTAAAGAATTTTTGTATTAACCCTTAACCACCCAGGTGCCGTCTGACAGACTACGCGATAAATATATTATGTGATATTTCTGTAATTCGACCGTCCATAAATCGGTTGCTCCATCTAATCATTTCTCTATTGTTGCTCCCACCACTACTCCCTATCCATGAGTCTATCATTACTCGTAAAGAAGTTATCGAATTTTACGTACAGAATTCAGTTTGTTACAGTCTGTCAGACGGCACCTGTGTGTTTGTGTACTAAATATTGTGTGACGTGAAATGGCGGGTCCGTCGAAAAGAGTTCAGTTTGGCGATAAAGATTTTGACGAAACTGTTTTGAAATGGCTTGAGGAAGTAGACGATGATGCAAGTGACATAGGCAGTACGTCAGAGAACGAAAATATAGAATCAGAACATGATTCTGCTTCCGAAGTTTCGGAGGAAGACTCGCCTGATTATAGTGATGTTGATGAGAATGTGGTAGAACATGGTGAAAGTTCTACAAGCAAAAATTATTTATGTGGAAATAACGAGTACAAATGGTGTACTACTGAGGTAGTTCCTTCATCGCGGGTGAGAAAACATAACATTGCATTTAAAGTTCCCGTTCTCAAAGGAAGTGCTCGTGATCTTGGCCAAACTGCAGATCCATTTTCTATATGGAATTTACTTTTTTCGGAGGATATTCTAGTTGAGATAGTTGAGTGGACAAATCATAAACTATTTCAAGTGCGATCAAACTATACACAAAAATATCATGTAAGTGATGTAGACATGATAGAATTGAAGGCCTTTCTAGGACTCTTGATTTATACTTCAATATTCAATTCCAATCATGAAAACATGGATACAATTTTCGCTACTGACGGGACAGGCAGAGATATATTTGGAGCGGTGATGAGCAAAAATCGTTTTTCAGTTCTGCTGTCTGCCCTAAGATTTGATGACCCTAGGACAAGAACCGAGCGTAAAAAAGAAGATCCAACGGCAGCAATTTCTCAAGTTTTTCAAAAATTTATTTAAAACTACCAAAATATCTATGGAATGGGGGATTCGTTGACAATCGACGAGATGCTTGTAAGTTTTAGAGGGCGAACACAAGATGTACATGCCAAATAAGCCGTGTAAATACGGCATAAAAATTATGTTTCTAACTGATTCCAGAACAAGCTATTTATACAATGCCTACATTTACAGCGGAAAGGGTTCCGATGGATTTGGACTAAGCGAAGAAGAACATAAATTCTCTAAGCCAACACAGGCAGTAATACGTCTCGCGAAACCTCTCATTGGTAGAAATCGAAATGTTACTGCCGACAATTGGTTTAGTTCTATAGAACTTGTAGATATTTTACTAAGAAACAAACTAACATATGTTGGCACTGTTAAAAAAAATAAGCGAGAAATACCAAGCGAGCTTTTGCCAAACAAAAAAAGAGCGGTAGGATCATCATTTTATGGATTTAGAGATGAGAAAACTATGGTATCTTACGTTGGAAAAAATGGAAAGGCTACCATCCTTGTTTCTTCTATGCATAGTGGTGCATCTACCGATCCAGACACCCAGAAGCCAGACATTATCATGTACTACAACCGTAACAAATGAGGAGTAGACACAATTGATGAGAAGTGCGCAAAAAGTTCGTCAAGCCGACGCACTTGCAGATGGCCCCTGGTAATATTTTTCAGAATCCTTGACATTTCTATTGTTAATTCTTATATTCTACATCAATGTTACACGAGAAATTCGGTAATTAGGGAAAAGTAGGTATTTGCAAAACAACTAGCGGCCCAATTAGTACGTCAGCACATGGAAAGGCGACTAACAAATCCTCGAGTATCTCGCGAAGTACGTTCCAGCATTAGCAGAATTTTGGGAATTCCAAAAATAATTGCGCCATCAAGTGGTGAAGACCTTTTATTGGAAAAACGCAAAGGATCTGTGCCCGAAGGCCAAAAACCGAATGACGAAATATCTATGTGTGCAGTGTAGAACAGCAGTTTGTTTACAATGCTCAAAGCCAATTTGTAATACATGTGTAAACAACCGCGATGTTTAGCTCCTGCCGCAAAGTATTTTTATTAATTTTAGACTTTTTCATATACCTAATACAACCTTTTATTAATGAATATGCCTTAAGACATTGACAGGTTTTTATGATTTTTATGTTTATAATGGGAAGGCTTGAATTTATTTTACAAATAGTTCTTTATTTTGTTATTTTTAGTAAAAAAGTTTCCCAATTTTCCTTAGTCTTATGTCTTAGTAGGCTTATTTGTAACTAGTAAATACACAATAAACAATATTTTCAAAAAACGATGATTGTCTTTATGGTCTTTAATTAAGTAGTCTGTCAGACGTCACCTGGGTGCTTGTGTAAAAATATTTCACCTGGGTGGTTAAGGGTTAAATAAGGACTAAGTAGTGTCTTTTACAAATGTTCTCGTTTTGAAAGTTTCACAAACACATTAGAAAATCATGGTACTGATTTACTAAATCTGTTCAATTCAACTTTGAAGAACGGACAAGACACGCACCTGGTTGGTTTACTTTGATTTACTGCCCCTGTTCGTCGTAGGCCCATGCTAAAAGTAAATGAAGAGGAAGATGTGGATTCCGACGATTCAGAGAATACAAATCGTGTAAAACCTTTCAGTAACTTGGTAGTTTTTGAGTATAAAGTAAGAGTAGATGAAACAGAACCTACAGTGTGTGCAAAGGTCTTCTTAAGTAAAGTATATTTGGTAATACTAGATCCAGATTGAAAAGAATTCAGAACCATTTACTAACTAGAGGATCAGCACCTTATGACAGGAAACGCGAGCACTCACATAGGTTTAACAAAATTCCAGATCCAATACTTGATTTAGCAATCTGTCACATTCAATCATTTAAAGCACGTCAGTCACATTACTCGCGCAGGGATAATCCTCATCATTTATACGTATCTACCAGAAAGTCTATCCGTGAGTGTTATGCACCAACTGTTCTTGGAAAAATTTCGGATTAACATTCCGTATAAACTGTACTGGAAAATCTTCAATAAAAATATTCGTTTCGGTTTATATCAAGGTCAGATACGTGCACAATTTGTGATCGGCTTAGTTCAGCTCTAAATGCCTGCTCTAACATAGATGAACAAAAAAAAATAGAATCTGAAAGAGCACTTCATTACGCTGGAGCTGAGAAATTAGAAGGCAGTCCAAAGAGAAAGCGCAACAAAGACATATCACACGCATTAGCTTCGATTATATGCAGAACCTGCCATTGCTCCATATTAGGACAAACGAAGTATTTTATGCAAGCCAGTTCAGGTATTACGTTTTTGGGGTGCCTGAGTTGGCAACAAATGATGCTACCATGTTTGTGTATGATGAAACAGTTGCGAAGAAAGGACAACAGAACAGCGACACGTCTTTTTTGCTATATTGGAATTATTCAGTGACGTTTGACCAGGCCGGAACAAAAATTACTGCATGGTTAAGTTTTTGTTGATCCACATTTTTAAACTTTTTGAAAGTATTACGTATTACTTTCCTATAAGAGGACACTCGAGGTGTTAGCCAATGATCAAGATTTCAACTTGAGCGAATCTAAAAAGAGGAGAAATGTGGCAGAAGTTCAATTAGATTGGGACCGTCTTATTTTAGAAGCACGAAGGATGCCGAAACCGTTCGATTTAGTGAAGATGAAACAAGCCAATTTCTTCATAGAAAAAATTCTATCACGAATAGTTGCTTGGTACGCATCTCAGAAATCAAACTCATGATAAATGACACTGTTGCTCAACGGTACACAGGAAAATGAAACTTTGCATGTCAAGGTCTCGTCAAAATTACCATTTTGCAGGTTAGAACTTTTTTGTATCTCCACACAATATCAATTCGTCCTCGTATATGGAGAAGGTTTAAAATACTAAAATTTAAAGAAGGAAAGAATATTGAAAAAAATAATTAATGAAAGATTTTATGTTAAAAATTTAAATATCGTGAAAATATTTAATAATTGCTGGTTCATTTTACTGTAATAAGTGGATAAGGATATATTTAAAAACCTATATAAACGTTTAGGGTAGTCTTAATTTTTATGTAAATGAAGCAGAATGATATGCCGAAGTTAGTATTTAGAACACGAATGATAAAATACCAGCAAAAGCTTTTAGAGTGAAAGTAATGTTCAGATAAGTAAAGGCAAGAAACTCCTTTTTTGTTAATTTCTAGAAAAACAGGAAAACATTTAGAACAAATATAGTATTAGGTGATGGGACACTTCTATCCCTGTAACGTGCAATTTTTCTTCCATAGATAATATATTTTCAATATAATCCAATATCACACACACCGAAATTGTATTTAGCTGTATGAAATTCGCGCAAATCAATTTTGTCTGGCCCAAAGAGAAATTTACAAGAAAATCTATTTTTATCTTCTTTCTCAGTAGAGTAGCCCTGGATATTTCATTCAATTTCATCCCTCTTTTGAAAACGGCCCCGCATAGATATATTACAGTGGACCAAAGATAATATTTTGCCTATCTAAAGTACCTCCTCAATACTGCATTGTACAAAATGATCCGTATAATTCATTCTCTGATATCTATAAGTATATACACTGCTCAACTTTTGAACTGGTACACTTACAAGAACATATATAAATAACAATTTACTACTTTTTGAGTAACACTTTCTTGCTTAATTGATGGTATATAGTTCTGGGAAACATTTTTAAAGCGAATAATTAAAAGAATATAACTTAAATAACGAATTTCAAATGTTTTAATAGAAAAATAGCAAAATCTTCATTTTAATATTACAGAAAAGTTTGCTTTGGAAAGAAAAGATAACCAAACACTTAAAGATTAATAATGTGTGGGGCCTCCTCTGGCTCTTATGACAGTCTGGCAACGTCTTGGCATTCTGGAAATCAAATTCCGAATGTAATGCTGAGGAATATTTTACCATTCTTCCAAAGCGGCAGTTCGGAGCTGATGGTGATTGTTTGGATGAACTCCTCGTGATCTTATCAACCTCTTCAGGTAAACCCATACGTTCTCTATGGGATTAAGATCTGGAGAGTGCGCTGGCCAATCCATGTGCGTAATATTGTTCTCTTTAAAAAATGCATTGATTTGTCTTGTTCTATGAGGACGCGCGTTATCATCAACAAACACAAAACCATCGCCTATTTCATTAGTAAATGGCAACACTCCAGGTTGTAATACCTCATTACGATACCTGACAAAATGCTACATTGAATAGGTAGCATTTTCAAGCATAACCAATTCAGTACGACGAGTCGCAGAAATACCTCCCTAAACAGTAATTAAACCATCTCCATAAGCTTGATGGTAAGTCACGTTGTTCTCAATATAGCGTTGTCCTCTGTTTCTCAAAACTCTAACTCTTCCATCTGATCTATGGAGGCACACTCTGGTGTCGTCACTAAATAAACAACGACCCCAATCTTCTACATTCCAATTTGCGTGTTGATGTGCCCACTCTAGCCTACTTCTTTTGTGGGCTCTGGTCAACAATGGGCATTTTTAAGAAGATCTGGACCTTAAATTTACCCCATGGAGCCTTCTTCTTACTGTTTGAATGGATACTTGAGTACCTGTTGCATTCAATAACTGGATTTGGAGTGTTCTTGCAGTAGAAAATCTCTTCCTTCGACACTGAACTGTAATAAAACGGTCCTCCCTGACTGTTGTACTGCGATTTCGCCATCCGCCGTGTCTATGTTTGACAGATCCAGTATCATTAAAACGCATTCGAACTCTTCTGATCACATTGTGACTCACATTGAAATGGGCAGCAACAGTTCTTAGCGATGCACCAGTCATAAGCATTCCCATAGCTTGGCTCATCTTTTCAATACTTAAACGCCTTAATGGCATCTCTAAAATGCAATCAACCACTCTGCATTAAAACTTATCAGAGAAATTAGCAAAAATTCTCTGAAAACTTGATAAAAGTATAAGCGTCCGCGAGCTCAGTAACTGCACTAATGACAGATAATAACAACAAACAACAATGGAGTCGCAAATGTCATTCGATACACATTTGCTTGCATTCCCAAACACAGCCCTGGTCATATAGGAAGTCATGCCTAACGCCTACGAAGGGTTGTTTGCTTTTACTGCATGCTATATAAGTGTACCAGTTCAAAAGTTGAGCAGTGTAGAATATACAAGGTTATTCAAAAGGATGGACCCAATTTAATTAATTTGTATTTAATGAACTATAAATTGACATGAAAAATCTACATACTAATAAAACAAGGACGTTTCAAAGTTTTTTAATACAGGTTATAAATGTTCAATGTGTCCCCCTTTGATACATCCCAGACAGTATTACAACAACAAAACAATGTTGACGGACCTGAAATTCACGGTTGGAATTGGAGATCTAATATATCAATCCGCTCTCGTATATTGTGCCAAGCTTGAGCTATTCTAGTTGTTTTCAGGATCGTACCCAAAGATATAACGTTAGTTTGGAGATAAGCTTTTCCAGTCAATTTTAAACAACAGCATCCAGAGACGGCGGCAAATGTAGAAAAATCTCCCAATCTTTTAAATAAAACCGAAATTGCTAGTAAATGGACGCTACAAGCACTATGAAGTGCTAGAACATCCACTCTATTCCTCAGATTTTGCTCCATCAGACTTAACTCTCTTCCCAAAGCTCAAAATCTTCCCCGCTCGTCAATATTTTTGTCCAATCAAGAAGTGATTGCGGATGTACTTTGCAGCACTTAGAAACATTACGGAATGGGATAAAGCCACTGAAACACCGCTGGATGAAATGTACTGATATTGAAGGAGATTATATTGAAAAACAAAAAGTTCTTGGAAACATAAATTGTCATCTTCACTATCGGGCCGAAAATATTTCAGACTACCCTTTGTAGACTGCCTACTAATTAAGAATTTAAAGGTGCGACGATCAGTCCAATTTAAACCGGACTTTGTTTTTAATCATTTATTAGGTCAAAATAAAATTACAAAACAAGTTTATTATTTTTCTACATAGTCTCCTTCGACGTTTACACATTTTCCCCAGGCTTTGGGGAGCTTGCGGATTCCATCTTCTGCTACCTACGACGTGCGCAGACGTAGCGATGCCGTCTGAAGAAGGTCGAATTCAAAACAAAACCAGTAGTCGTATCGCACAATAGTCTGGAAGCTTCTATTTATCGTGTATGCTCTTAGTCACTGGAGACGGGTGTGGGTGACTAAAATAAAAGATGGTAGGTAGCGCTACTCAGTTTTCTTACGAAATCTCAAGTTTGAAAACGGAGAAAAGAGATTGCGCGATCGTAGGCGCATGCGCACATAGACTTAAAAAAATTCAAACGCTAATTACACAAACGGAACGCAAAATGCTGAACAGGATGCCTACAACCTGAAAATAAATGTTCAAACTCCAACTTGCTAAAAAAGATGGAATAAAAGAACATAAACGAAGGTAAAGAAAAGGCTCAAAAACAGTTAACTCGTATATTAACACATTATATCTTGTTCATCAAAATAAACAAAAAAATATAAAGATCACATTATATATATATAATGTATATACATAGATAATTATTTCGTGATCTTTGTATGTTATGGTAAACTCAATTTGTTGGCGATTTAAGGTCTGGTTTTACTTCAAAATATATATATTTTGATATCCTACATGTTTCAGCAAATGATGCCTTTTTCAAGGAATATAAAATATAAATGACAGTATATTAATGTCATACATTTGTAGTTGCTATGGATAAAATTATTCAAAGATACATTCCAATTGAATAATAATAAATCATGCCTTAGTATTCTAAAATAGATAGACAACGAAAACAGGGAACGCAAGACATGAGTTATTATTATTAGCGCATATATAATAATTAGACAAACATAAATAAACAGACAAAAATACCTAATGACCATACTCTTCGCCGGCGATCAAGCTCTAATAGCCAGTGACGAGGACACACTTCAAAGAGCTGTCTACGACTTAAATAGAATAACCGAGAAATACAATCTAATGATATCAACAGAAAAAACTAAAGTAATGGCCTTTAGCGGAAACGAAACAGTGCGATCAAAAATAATAATTAATAATAAGCCAATAGAACAAGTAAAAACATTTAACTTCCTCGGATCCACTATATCGTATTTATACAATGACACGGATATACACACGAAACTAACAAAATTCAACAGAATAAATGGCACCATAGCCAGAACACTAAAAAATAAAGTGAGGAAAGACACGCTGATAAAATTCTATAAAACAATGGCAATCCCATGTGGTATATATGGGAGTGAAAGCTGGACCATTACCAAAGCGAATGAAAGAAGAATCCAAACATCGGAGATGAGGTTCCTAAGAAGAGCAGCAGGCTACACAAGAATGGATAGGAAGAGGAACACAGAAATAAGACAAGAACTTGGAGTTGAAGATGCGAACGAGATGATAAGAGAATACAGACGTAAATGGAGAGAACACGTAGAAAGGATGGAAGATGATAGGATACCCAAACGAATATGGAAATATAAGGCGAAAGGAAGAAGAGCGACGGGACGCCCACGGAAGAGATGGGCAGACCAAAAATAAAGGTCGTAACAGGCTCAAAGCCTAATACGTGAAGTAAGAAGAAGACATAATAATTATACTATTATAATATAAATATATAATTATAATATTATACTATTATACTATTATACTATTATACTATTATACTATTATACTATTATACTATTATACTATTATACTATTATACTATTATATGTTTTGGCAATTCAGATAACATTCTCCATTCTCGATTAATATTAAGTCATGACTCATGAGTAAAATTGTTATTTTTCCCCACATTCCAGAGCCCTACTCAGTACAAGTTAATATGTACAAATGTTTTCAACATATATCGCGTTTTGTAAAGAAGGCATGTTCATAAGAAATTATAACTCAGCGGGAGATAAAAAATCCCTTACCAAAAATGGATGAAATTAGCAAAAAGCTTGCACAATTAAATAAGTTTTTAAATTTGTCTCGGTAAGCAATGTTCGCTGTGGAGACAAAATTTTCTTATAATTTGAGAAAGATCGTTCGACATCTATGGATGTAATACACGCATAAATAAAATAATCTTATAAATAGATAACGAATCTAAAGATGCATCATTATATATTTGTCTTAATTTAGTAAAAGCAATGTCTTGGTTCAAAACACTATCGCATTTTTCTACTACACGAATGTTTTTTGCGTCGTCTATATTGTGTAGTAATGTTTTTACTTCATCCACTACCTGTACCGACTCCATTAACGACGGAGTATTTTGCAATTTTTCAATAGCGTTTACCTTCAATACGCTGAACTAAAATATAAACATCTGGCCGGCATATATGACCTTACACATTGCAACAATGATCTTATCTTAGAATTCGCATACTTTTGTAACTGGGTGCGTCTCGTAAAAAAAAAAAAACTTTTCGTAGACATCTCTTAAAATAAGTAATTTATTTGTTAATACTTAAATCTTATCGGACTGTATATATTTAGTTGTTGAATTGTAATTTCATACGATTTTAAACGTTCGTACGTATATATTAACTTATACTGAGTAGGATTCTGGAATGTGGGGAAAATCTGATAACTCTTATTATAAATATTCCAGAACTCATTATCGTACGACATTTTATATATAAATTAAATATAATATTAGGATAGTTGAACTATTACATTATATGTGAACGTCATACCAATGTTATTTGTGAGGTGCATGCATTGCTTAAAAAAATCCACCATAGAACAATTGAATCAATATTTAACGTAAGTCGCGATAATGCGTCTTTTAACTTTTAAATAACAAGTGTTCATTTGAAAAGTCAATTTAGTAGCATGTGATTTACTGAGAACATTTTGAAGTATGTCGTAAATTAAAATTTACTACTTAACCTAGTCGTATATTTTGACAGTTTCATACATACAAATAAGTAACAAATGTGATTGACATTATCAAATATCATTTGGATTTACGTTTACGGAACAACAAACACATATTAATATATTTGCGTCTTATTCTATCAAAATTTCAAAGTAACCTAGATTGACTTTTCAAATGAACACTTGTTACATAAATCTAACATTCTACGCAAAAATAGTCTAAAGTCAGTGACTTTAGATATTTTTACTTAGAACAAAACTGACAGAAATGGCAGCACTTTCGGTAAAATGACATTTTATGAAATCTATCATTTCACGTTTATTTCCCGTCGTATTTAGTTGAGGTTGTATACTGAAGTAATGGAAGAAAGTATTTTCAACAGCGCTTAACTTCAATACGCTTAACTAAAATATAAACATCTGGCCGGCATACACGACCTTACACAATTCATACAATAATCCTGCTTATCTTCAAATTCACAATCTTTATTTTGTAACTGGGTGCATCTCGTAAAAAAACAAAACTTTTCGTAGACATCTCGTACAATAAGTAATTTCTTTAATATTTAAATCTTATCGGACTGTATATATTAACAAAAACGCTGAGTTGCAATTTCATACATACACGTATTCTTTATAAAACCCGATGTGTTTTGAAAACGTTCGTACGTATATATTAATTTATACTGAGAAAGATCCTGGAATGTGGAGAAAATCTGACAACTCTACTCATGGTTAATGCTAAACAGTTCAACATAAAAATTACTTTAGGGGTTTACCCTCTTAAAATTATATTAAATTATAATAATGGGTACTCCTGAGCGGTAGATGGCGAAAATTCTATATTGTGAGTTCTTGTACAGATTTCCTTCATAAAATTTAAAAAAATATATTTTTTATATTTTTATTATGTCAAAATCTTAGAAATGTACTAAATTGGATTAAATTGACCCCAAAATGTACTTATGTACTACGATAGCTAAAATATACTAAATTTAGTACAAGGTGCACAAAACCGCGTTAATCCCCTCCTTCTTATTTTCCCGGCTACAACAACCCCGCTCGATTATCACCTCCGCTCAGTTAGCTTGGTATGAAAACACATCAAAAGTCCAGTTTAAATTTGACTCAACCTCGTATGTTACATTAACGAAATGGTTTTATCTTGTCATTTACATCTTGCTAAAGTACCCTTATCTTAAAAACAAAATTATGCACCACTTTCATCAACGATGTTGACTTTAAAGTATTTTAATATTAATTACACTTTCACATAAATAATTTTTTAAATCACCTTTTGTGTTTACATTTATTTTCAGACAACCATACAATTCCTCATTGTACTAATTCAATTAATAAAATAACTCATTACTTATCCACCTATTCTGTATGTAAAATCAATCAATTACTTCCCGCCACCATTTTAATCACACCTATCAATCTAAAAAGGTAAATACTACTCCAGGTTAGAAAGGGAAATCGTGTCGAAAGCACACCCATTTAAACAAAATTAGACACCCGCATGTTAAACCATTCACGGTGTTAAACACTTCTCCATTGTTATCCAATCGTTCTACGAAAATGTTATTGAATCAATTCGGGAATTATTGAAATGTATGCATATCGGCAGGGGATCAAAAATGAATGTGACAAGGAGTTTGTCGTAGTAGCTTTAGTTTACTTAAGTTAATTAAAAATTAAAATAATTTTCTGCATTACTGTTTGATATGAATATAATTGAAGTATCGCATATATTCTTATCTTTATAATATTCCCTAGATGGTCACTGAGAAAGAAAAATAATTCTTAAATTAATGCCATTTCCTTTCATGAATTATCAACACTTACGAGGTGCGTAAATTAAGTAACTAGACTAACTTTTCCAATATTTTTATTCAAATAGAACTACAATTTAAAATTGTCTCCCTCAAAATATCTTCCTTGAAAATCTACATGGCGTTGGAGACCAGTTATTCGAATCCTCATGGATCGTCTTAGAACTCGGGTACTCGAATAGCCTGCAGCTGATCGGTTACAGGAGTTTGAATGCTTTCGAATGTTAGCAAACGACGTCCCTCGAGGTGATTTTTCAATCTCGGGAAGAGGAAAAAGTCAAAATGACTCAAGTCAGGCGAATAAAGAGCCACAGATTTGTTTTTACTGGCCAAAAACTCGTTTATTGAAATTGCTATGTGTCAAGGCGCTTGTCGTGATGCCATACTTAGTTGTTCTTGATGTTTGGTCTCATACGCATGACCATTTGTTTTTCGAAGTTTTTCAAGAACCTCTTGGAAAAAGTGTTGATTGACATTTGGCCTTGAGGCACAAACTCTTCGTGGATGATTTTCTGGGTATTGAGAAATCAGCATGCTTTTAATTTTCGACTCGTTCGTTCTTCTTTTTTTTTAGCCTTGGAGAGGTTGAAGTGTGCCATTCCATTCTTTGGCGTTTGGTTTCCGGGTCGTACTCAAACACCCAAGACTCGTCACCAGTAATGACATGGAAAGTGGCGATAATTTTTAATCGATTCCAAAACGTTAAAGCATCTATCCTTCCTGATGCCTTTTGGCCCTGCTAATAGTGTTTTTATAACTATTTTTGCGAAGATTTTTCTCATCCCCAATTCATTAGTCAAAATCTGTTGAACGATGATGCAACTCAAGCTTAAGTATACCCCGATCACTCACCGTATCAACCGACATGGTGAACGCACAAGATCCCGGATTCTGTCGACATTTTCATCGGTGAAGATCGGTTAAGATGAATGCCTTCCTCTGCGTGGTTCTTCTTCAATCGGCTCTCTTCCCTCTGAAAAGACCTTAAACCACTGAAAAACTTGGACCCTCGACAAAACACTGTCTGTGTAGGTCTGCTGAAGTTTTGCATAACTTTCCGTTGCACTGCGCCCAAGTTTGAAGCAAAACACACCGTTGCTGTCACTCATTTTTAAAACGCACTAGAAAAAACTGTTTCACGCTATGGACAACGAAATGACCCTAACAAGTTCAAACTCGTTCTGAAGGCGTATCACATGTTCACCTGATGCCCCTCCAAGTCCCGCGACCCAAGTCTTGACAAAACGAACGCTACGTTGTCAGTCTCATTACTTAATTTGCAGACCTCCTGTTTATACGTCTCATCTTCAGCTGGCAAATAATAGTCGTGCTTTTCATTTTTTATTTTTGCTTCGACGTTTGTTATAAGCAATATCTGCATCTCATTATTAAGACATACTTCCGAATTACGATGTTAGCAAAAATATAATTTGCACTTATTCCTTGCAATTTTGCAAACTTGCAGATTGTTATTAAATTAAAAGTTATAGATAAAAAAGAGATAACCAGGAATACCAAAACTGTAAAGCAACCTTGTTAAGCAATGCTGAACAAATATTTGCTAATATTCTGAAGAAAAGGATAAGAACTGTAACTCGTACAGGTTTAAAAAAAGACTTTAATGAAATAAATATGCATGTTATTTGGAATATACTGACAAAGGGCAGAATAATATAATTGTCGTTGTTAAACAAAAGGGTGCCATACCTTATTATTGCTGAACTCTCAGAGCAGAGTTCTATTAAAGTTCGTAAAAATATACGATGTGCTTCGTTTAAAACAAAAAAAAAGTTAATATCGTTTCCGGCTAAACCAGAAGTCTGAATCAAATATAAATATAATCAGAATAATTGAAACATACATGAGTAGGTAAACCTCACCAGTTTTGTATAATACAAAGGTATTTTCAATAATATAAAATATTATTGAAAATCTGGTGTGAAGAGCACAAATACAGGTTCACTATTAATATTTTTGTGAACGTGTCCGAACATATCCCTCCCCAGAGACGTAGATACGTATTTCGCCTTTCTACAGGCTCATTGGTACGCCCCTGCTGGAGAAAGGATATCTTCAGACACATTCACAAAAAAGAACCACATCGCCACATCAAAGAAATTATCCAGACCGGGCGTAGAAGTAAATTCAGCGCTGCCTGTTGTCAGATGGCCGAAGTACCTCGCCTCGTCCACATAACCAATGTGAAGTAACGACGCCCTTCCAAAGGTGGCACAGCCATCTCTCTAGAAACTGCATTTTGTTTGTGTCTTCACTCATGAGTGAAGAGTGAAGACACATAAGAAGCATGTCTCGGCAATTAACGTCGATAGAAGTTAGTACAGCTGTAACTTTACTTGAAGAAGCATATTCACAACGTTATGTTGACCAACAGCTTGTGGTTGCGTGGAAGATTTGGACACAATATCGAGAAACAGGTACCGTAACAAGGCGAGCAAGCACAGGTCGGCAGAGGAAAACTATGTCAGGTGATGACCGTTTTCTGCGATTGCAAGCCCTTTGAAATCGGACACAAACTGCGTGTAAAATGCAGGAAGATCTAGTGATGACAACGGGAACAAGAATTAGCGATTAAACTGTCCACAATAGGCTAAGAGACGCTAATTTCAGAGCAAAAGGTCCTGCGAAAGTGCCTAAATTGACCAGAGATCATCCAAGAAGATTTTTAATTTAGAAGAAAACACTGAAACTAGCAACTTCGTCATTGAACTTCCTCAATAATTACATCAGAAAAAAATAACAAGGCAAGAAATATATTAGAAAGCATCCATATACAAAAAAAACAAAAATTCTATTAATGACAGAACAGATATAAACAACCTGTCGACAAATTATCTGGTCATTATATAAAAACAATATATACACACAATATGTATACTCACAATGTATACTCACAATATAAGCACACAAAAATAAGTTTAAAAAAAACATGTCCGAGAATAGATTAAACTAATATGTGAGACACTACCTACATTCCACCCGTCGAAATCGATAATAAACTAGACAATAAGTATAACGCCGTTAGTCATAGTTGAAATGTAATCAAACAATGCAATATTATGTAAGCACATTTAATTTAAGACTGTTTTCACCATTCTAAAATATAAATAAATATTTCAGTTGTGAAAAAGGCTCTATATATGGAACCGAAACGTAAACAAATATAAATATTGTTTTAATTACCTGGCCGCCATTCCCAAGAAACACTTATTCTTTATCTGGTATATATATATATATATATACACATATATATATATATATATATATATATATATATATATATATATATATGTATATATATATACGTATATAAGTATGTATATATATATATATATGGCATATTTAATTAGTGGGCGATTTAAGGTCTCGTTTTACTTAAAAATTCATATATTTAAAACAATCTTACATGTTTCGGCAAGTGATGCCTTTTAAATGTTTTATTTAAATATCTGTACATTTGCTTATCATGCTGACAGTTCCGTGTTTGGATCCCTGACTGGCTGTCCGAGTAGGTTTTCCTTCTCGTTTAAGGCGAATGCCGACAGCTTAACATCTTAAGCCGCTCCACGGGCGCATACATAATAATAACTCATGCCTTGCCATTCCCCGTTTTTGTTGTCTAACTATTTTGTGAATACTAAGGCATAATTTATTATTATTAAACTGGATGTATCTTTGAATAATTTTATCCATGACAACTACAAATGTATTAAGTATGACATTAATATACTGTCATTTATATTTTAAATTCTTTGAGAAAGGATATCACTTGCCGAAACATGTAAGATTGTTTTAAATATATGCATTTTTAAGTAAAACCAGACCTTAAATCGCCAACTAGTTAAATCTATCATAACATACAAAGGTCACGAAATAATTATATATATATATATATATATATATATATATATATCATCAATACCTTATTTACCGTTAGGTGTTAAGGTTAAATACAAAAATCAAACAATTCCTTAAAGTTACAGTACATGAGATCAGTAAGTGCAGCCTATCAGAATCTATCATTATTATTTTATTCTAATTTCGTTCCGTATATCATCCTTGCCCATTCTTTCTTGTTGATTGCCATTCTTTTCGCCTCTCTCTCTGACATTGACTTGGCTCTCAATATGTCTTCCACTTGGCTGTCCCACGAATTCCTAGGTCTACCTCTTGGTCTTCTCTGATATCTTCTTGCTTGCCATACTTTTCTTGTTGTTCTCTCCTCTCCCATTCTTGTCAAGTGTCCAAACCATCTTAATTGATTTCGTTGTATATCTTCCTTCAGCGTCCGTACTTTAAGTTCTTCCCTTATTTTGCTATTTCTTACTCTGTCTCTCTTAGTAATTCCCATTATTCCTCTTAAAAACCTCATCTCCATTCCTTGTATTTTGTTTTCCATTCGTTTCGTCAATGTCCAACTTTAGCTTCCGTATATCAATACGGGCTTAAATATAGTTTTATAAATTGAGGTCTTAGTTTTCCTTAGTTTCCTTCTTCCCAGGAACGAATTGTTCAAGGAGTAGTAAAGTGCAGATGCTGCATCTAACCTGTCATTCAGTTCTGCCTCCATGGTTCCTGTTTTGTGTATTTTCACCCCTAGGTATTTAAATGTTTCTACTTGTTCTATTTCAGTGTCGTCAAGTTTTATTTGTAATTCATCATCTTTTTTCCCTATTACCATAACTTTGGTTTTCTCTGCGTTTATTTTTAAATTCTTCTTTCGCAACGCCTCTGCCCATATATCTAGATTACGCTGAAGGTTGAGCTTATTTTTCGCATAAATCACCAAATCATCTGCAAATATGCTCTCTGCTATTTCTACCGGTTCCATGTTGTAGTATCCCACCTTCATTTTCTCAACTTTCATTTTCGCTTTTTTTGTTACATCATCCATTATTATATTAAATAATACTGGGCTAAGGTTGCCTCCTTGTCTTAATTCCTCCGTCGTTACAAATTCTTCAGATCTTGTGTTCCTGGTTCTAACGTTATTTCTTGTGTTCTTATATATAGCTTTAATACAGTTTATTAATTTTTGCCCGACTCCTCTCCTTCTTAGACTGTTCCAAACTAGTTCCCTTGGCACGCTGTCAAAGGCTTTCTTGAGGTCTATAAAGGCCACATATATATTGTCATTGGTACATTTCTCTATTAATTGTTTCAGTGTGAATATGTGGTCCTGAACTCCTCTTCCCTTTCTGAAACCACTTTGTGAATCTTCTAGTTGTCTTTCCACTGTTCTTTCTAGTCTTTTGGTCAGTATCCATTCATAGAGTTTGGCCAGCGTGCAAAGCAAAGTAATGCCCCTGTAATTAGCGCAGTCCCGTTTATTCCCTTTCTTGAATATCGGTATCAATATTCCTATCTCCCAGTCATGTGGTATTTGTTCCTCTCTCCATACTTTGTTTAGTAGCTTGACCATTATTTCCACAGCTTTCGGTCCTAGGTTCATTATCATCTCCGTATATATTCCATCGTGCCCTGCCGCCTTGCCCCTTTTTAATCTTCTCACGGCTTCCGACACTTCTTCTATTGTTATCTCTACGCCTTGTTCATTATTTTCGTTAATATCCTCTTGTTCTTCTTCAGTTCCTATGTCATTGTTCTGTTCTATCGTTAAGAGTTCTTCGAAATACTCCTTCCACCTCTTTATAATGTCCTCATCTTCATCTAGTATTTTCCCTTGTTTATTTTTAATAAGATTCGGCTTATATGTTCTTCCGTGTCGAAGGGTTTTTAGTATTCTATAAAACAACTTTAGGTTTCCGGAATGGTCTCTCTCCATCTTGGTTCCAAATTCTTCCCATGATTCTTGTTTCGCTGCTTTTACCATGGTTTTAACTTTATTTCTCTGCTCTTTGTAACTGTCGTATTTTTCATTTGTTTTATCGTTCAAATATTGCATCCATTTCTCTTTCTTGGTTTTTATCTCAGCTTTTATTTCTTCGTTCCACCATCTGTTTTTTTGCTGTTTTCTCTAATTTTTGTCATTCCGCAAACTCTCTTGGCTGCTTTAATTATTAGTTCTTTCATAAGAGTCCACAACTCTTCTACGTTTAATTCATTTATAGTTTCTTTTATTTTGTCAATCTCTATTTCTACCCGTAATTTAAATTCCTTTGCCGTCTCTACATCTTTTAACTTGTACGATTTAATTCTTTCTGTATCTAAATTTATCTTTTCGTAGGTTCTGGGTGGTCGTTTTTGTTGTGTTTGTATCTTAATTTTAGTCACCACTAGATAATGGTCTGAGTAAATTTCAGGTCCTCTTTTTACCCTTGTATCTTATACTTCCTTTCTGTGTTTTTTTATTTACTAATACGTAATCAATTATGGACCTTTCATTTCTACTCTTTACTTCTCTTGTAAATTTGTATATGTCTTTGTGCTCAAAAAAGGTGTTAGTTATCACTAGGTTATTCAGTATGCAAAAATCTATCAGTCTTGATCCATTGTTGTTTTTATAGTTTTCTCCATATTTTCCAATTGCTTCTCCTGATTCGTCCGTCTTTATACCTACTCTTACATTTAAATCTCCTATCAATATCACCCTTCCCCTGTCACTTTCAATTGTTTCCGACATTAAATCCCAGAAATTCTCTTTCTTTTCAGCCCCCTCGTCCTCATTGGGTCCATATGCCACTATTATTGCTGTTTTGGTGTTTTTGTCCATATTCATTTCAATTTTTGAAATTCTTTCTGATATTTTTGTCCATTTATGCAGGAATTTCGCTTTCTCTTTCTTTATTATACAGCCTACTCCCTCCTTCGCTCTTTGTTTCCTGTCTACTCCACTGTAGATTAACAAATGCCCTCCTTCCACTTCCAATTCACCATCTCCCTTTCTTTTCGTTTCCGTTATCCCCAGTATATCCAGCCCTGCTTTATCGAATTCCTCTTCTAGTTCCTTTTTTTTTCCTGTCAGACTCCTAATATTCCATGTACCTATTTTCCAGATTTCTCCTTTTTTATCTTCCTCCTTGCTTTTTCTCTCATTTCTATTCTTACTTTTATTAAGCTTCGATTCCTGTTTCGCTGCCAATTTCGTCATCAGATGTCCGTCCACCGTCTCTTTTAATTTTTTGGGTCCTCCTTACCTTGATAGACTTTGTCTTCTGCTAGTTCTAGTAAGTATTTCTCTCTATTCCATTTCCACACTTTCTTATCTATAATCAGTTTTTGATATCCGCTTTTCACTGTTTTACCTCTTTTCCTCTCCTCCTCGGCTTTCCTTCTAATTAGTTTCTGTATGTCTCTATCTTGTTTTGTCATGTCATTATTTATATATATCCTATCGCTCTTAATTTTTGCTAATTTCGTCTTGCTTTTCATTATTTCAATTTTTTCTTCGAAGCTCCCTACTTTTACTAGGTACGATTTTGGTCCTATTCTGTGGGTAGCTTTAAACTTTGTCTCTACTTCAAGTTTTTCTTTCAGGAAGTGTTTTATCTTATCAATTAACTCATCTTGGGTGTTTGAGTTAAGTGCTAGCCCTTGTACTACTATATTTTCCCTTCTCTTCTCTTTCTCTAAATATTCTAATCTGTCATTCGTTTCGCGTAACTGCTTTTTAATCTTTACATTATCTTTTATTATCCTCATGTTTTCATTCTTTATTAATTTGTTTTCTTTCTTTATTTCTCATATTTCTTCTTTGTATTTACTCTGCTCTGTCTTTATTTGGTTTATGTCTACTGTTAACTGTTGTAGCATATCTAATATCTTATCTATTTTGTCATCCTTTTTTTGTTGTTGTTTTGATGGTGATCTACTTATTTTTTTACTTTAACTATAAGCTATTTCCTCTTCGCTATCTTGATTCTCTCCTCGCCTCCTTTTCTCTCCCTCTGATGATTCATCCGTACTGTGCATTTTATTAGTATTTGTTGGCTATCTCACTATTCTATTCCTCCTTAACCTATTTTTAAATTTGCGATGAAATTCTTGCGAAATATATATATAAAATGTTTTTACATCGTCCTTGAGCTCTGTTATTGTTTATCTCTCTCTGTTGATCGCGCTTGTCGCCACGGGTCGACCCCTCGGAGGCTGGCATGCGCCGCGCTACGGTGTGTATTATTCCTAACCTTACTAATCTTGTATGTGTTTATGCTTCTAATTACAATTACTGGGCCGCTACTGACCTTATTTTTACTGCTTCTCTTACCTTCTTCTGCTATGTAACTGTGCTGTAACTTTCACCAATATTTAACCATTAATTTCACTTAAAACCTCTTATTCACTTTGCTGTGTGACTAAGCCGATACGTCGGTACTTCGTCGACACTCAAACCAATTAATTTTTACTTATGTGTATATATATATATATATATATATATACATAAGTAAAAATTAATTAACGGGTGAGCGATCTGTCAAGTAAAAAAAACTCCTTTATTTCACTCTATATTTCATAACGAATTTGTTACTTCCTCAGGAGTGTAATTGAGAGTTAAAATTTAGCAAACAACGACACTAAACATGTTAAAATTAATCAAATTTAAAACATTAAATTAATATGATGTTGGTTTATCGTCAACCTTTTAAAAACAAATATACATAAAATGTTTTATACAGTACGGTCGATAATACTTAATAGTCTATATATATATATATATATATATATATATATATATATATATATATATGTATATATATATATATATAATCTTTATTGTCCAACAGTTGATAAACCAATTATAGGACATTATACAAAATTAGACTATTTAATGTCTGTAGAATAAATATACAGCATTACAATGAGATTACACCAAGTAAATAAATAATCACATACCCGCACACAAGTAACACAAACACTAATCCAAAGAGCTACACTTATTAAAATTAATTTCCATATGGTATAAAGCAGATTTCACTAAAATATTGGTTCTCGCAGTCGTGATGTTGAAAACGTCAAAATTGCGGGTAGTGCGAGTTGGTACATTTAGATTTATTTGCGCGAGTGGCGAAGATTACATAAAAACTTTGCACTATAATCCTCTCTACGACGGGATAGTGATACAAAATTGTGCTGAGCTAGTAAATGCCGTCCATTCTATACAAGTATTTTAAGAATCTCCTCTAAACACGTTCGACCGAGATTTGCTGGTGCAAATAATGCGAATACCAGACGACAGATGCATATTCCAACCTGTATCGAACAAGGTCATAGTATATAGTACCTTAATACAGTTCATGTTAGAAAATTTGCGACACGATCTCGCAGATGGTGGATATGTGCTGGGTAAACGTGAAGAGTACGCCCAAATCTCTAAACAACGTCTTTCTAGTAACCGACTCAGAGCCAGACGTGTAGTGAAATGAAACTGGTTTAGAACACCTAGTATAAAAAACAACAGCGCATATTTTTACATTTAAGACAATTTGATTTACGTGGCACCAGTTCCGAATCCTGTCGAGGTCAGCTTGAAGTTTAATACAATCGTCGTGGTTGCTGATGATACTGAAAATCTTCACATCATCAGCATACCCCAGGCATTCACAACCAAGGTCATCCATCAGATCATTTATATATATATTAAAAAGTAAGGGACCGAGATTGGACCCCTGCGGGACGCCAGACGACATCAAAAAGTTATTAGAAGAATAACCAGTGTAGAAAACGTAACCTTTTCCATCCGATAAGTAATATACCATTAGTGTAACAAGGGCTGGGCAAAAGCCAATTTGATCTAATTTTGCCAGAAGTAAATTATGATAGAATCGAATGCTCTTGAAAAGTGAAGATGACATCGATCTATTTGCGTTGCTCAATAGCATTAGAGAGGTATTGCGCGATCTCCGTTAAGTTTGTAACCGTGGATCTTCCAGAAATGAAACCATGCTGATTGACGCATAGGATGGGCTGTACACTGTTATATATTCTACAATATAACATGCATTCTAATACTTTGCTAAAATTGGATAAGCTACTTATTCGTCTGTAGTTCGCAATATTTGACTTGTCACCTTTTTTAAACACTGGCACAAGTTTACTAATTTACTATTACTATACTATTATATTTATTAATAGGGCAAAGAGAGCTATAAAGTGTAAACACAAAACCCATAATATGCCTTTACATTCAAATACGCTTTTACATATTTAACAGAAATAACAGGCACGTAACGGGCCACAGAATTACATCTATTATAAAGCTATATTAAATCAATTAGGAAATTTTAAGTGATTAGAAAATTTTGGTAATCTCCTAGCATTTCGCATGGATTATAATGGTAATTAACATTAAATGCAAGATCTTTAAGTATACTATATACATTGATGCATCTGAATTTAAAGCTAGTAATCAGCTAAATATATATAATATAATAAACTAAATCTATGTAAAACAAAAAGCACAAAACAATTATAAATATTGTTTTCGCATTGAATATATACATATACGATGTAAAACAAATTTTCACCTTTGTCTTAAGCTTTCTTGACAAATATGTTGCTTTCGAAACGAATGTTTTGGTGGAGACTGGTGTGATATTAAATCTTATTAGTTATACTGTAATAAATGAATCATATTATTGCAGCATTTGAGACAATTCAAAACGCCCACAGTATTCTTGAATGCATTCACCAATCAATGCAACGGAGGATAAAGCTTGTATTGCAGTTGAAGGCGGTCATTTCCAACAATTTTTATAAATTAATTTTTCTGTATTAGTACGTTTTATTTTATGAACTTTTAATTTACTATTAAACATCCCATAACTTTAAAACTAAGCCGTTTAATATATACATTCACATAAACTTTTAAGATTCTAATATCCCTAGAAATCAGCCTATAAAATGTATCGCATATATTTAGAATCAACCTGCGTAAAATAGTAAAAGATAAATAAACAAATAAATGAAAGGAAATTGATAAACCCGCATGTTATAAAATAGTAACATAAAGTAGAAACAATACATTAATTTTATGACAGACACATAAACTCCTCAATTTTGTAGAATAACGTTGCGTCTCAAAAATTTATTAACCTTGTTTTAATGTAAGGTTTACTTATAACGTCTTTAATAACGTCCGGTAGTTTATAGTAATTGAAAGAAGTCTGCAATAATTAAAATCAAAATGTCTCTAGTAAAAGGCAGTCCTATGTTGACGCGGAAGTAATACATTTGCTTGCCTTGTATTATACACATGGGACGTGACTGTAAATCTATCTTTATTTCTGTACGGTATAGTATAGACGTCATATATGTAAAGGGATGGAATAGTATTGGGAAAGGTTCTTAAAGCGTCCCTACACGACTCTCTAGATAGAACCCAGTGAAAACCCGAACAACTTTCCTGTATAATAAATAATCTCCGCAAACCATCAGCCAGACCCTAATGGCAAATGTCATACATAGCCACCGACTGGAAATATGCGAAATAGAGACTTTTAACACCTACATACTACAGTGCGCATCTAATAAGTTTAAGTGGCTAGGAACAATAACATCTCAGACGTAGAAATAAGAAAAAATAAAAGCGAAGATGGAATCAGCTGTAAAACTTTACAACAGTAAAAAAATATTCTTAGGAAATAAATATCAAATAATATGAAAATACTTATATTTAAAAAGAAAGGGAAACGAGGGATGTCTTTTATGTTTTGCATACTGGGTTATAGAGGGCGCCACTAATCAAAATCAAATGTCAGTACTAAAAATAAGCCTTCATCTTTATTTAGCCTAAATCCAAAGTTTCAGTGCGATACGTGTAGTTTTGTAACTACAACGAACAGTCAAAGTTGACAAGTTAGTTAAAAAATGGAATTAAATCGTAAAAATTTTCGCGCAATAATTTTTTATAAGACAATTATCTCAACAAGAGTACTTCGCCGAGTTAATTTCTGTTTTCGTTAATGAAGCACCACATCAGTAAAAAATTTCTCGTTGGTATGGAGAATTCAAGCGTAGACGGATTAGTCTTAGCGACGATCCAAGAGCAAGTGCACCAAAAATGTCTGTCACTCAGGAAAACGTTGATGCTGTTCGCAAGCTCATCAACAAAGATCGACATGTGACATATCGCGAAATTTGGGCATCATTGGAGATTTCAAAGACATCAATTCAAAAAATTTGGTATGAAGAATTGTGTGTAAAAAAATTAGTTTCCCGTTGGATGCCGCATCTGTCGACCGAAGAACAAAAAACAGCAAGGGTGAATTGGTGTCAAAAAACATGGATCTTGGATTTACTCATACAAGCCAGAAAATAAACGCCTGCCTTTTTTTTGGTGTTCCAAGGTGAAAAAAAGCCGACAAAAGTCATGTGTTCTCTCATGTGTATCCAAAAAGATTTTGGATTTTTGCGACATTTGTCTCGAAAGCGAGTCATGTAGCACTGACATATATTGTGTGCCGCAAGTCATCACTAAGCTCTGAGAAACCAGCCCACAACGACGAATTATCCTCCACCAAGACAATGTTCAATAAGTTCGCACACACCTCGCAAGGCAATTGAATTTTTAACGCAACAAAACGTCGAATTGTTAGACCATCGTCCGTACAGTTCCGACCTAAGTCCCATTGATTTCTTTACCTTTCCGAAAATCAAGAACGGACTGCGTGGTCAAAGGTTCCAGTCGTCAGAAAGAGTAATTGATGCCTTAAAAAAATGCAAACGAGTGGAATAACTGTTTCCAGAGTTGGTTCGGGCGCATCCAAAAAGTGCATTAATCTTCGCGGAGAAAACTTCGAAAAACAATAAAGTCTTTAAAAGCTTTCTACTGTTTTATTCCAGCTCTATATGTAAAATATGAAAGACTACCCTCGCACTGCTCTTTTCATAACGTAGGATCCAACAAGAGCAGAACGACAGAAACAAAAGATGATAAAATATCAAAAAAAATAGAAGGCAAGTCAATACCAGACAAGATCCATAACAGAAAAAAATTACAAGAAATATAAGCCCAAAACCAATAAACCAACTAATAAAAACCAGTTAAAATGTTTTAATAAATTTATATAATATTAGCAGCATATTAAGTATGTTTAAGTTATATATGAATATAACATATGCATACATAACCTATTCAAAATTATGTATATATTCATGTTATAGCTTTAGCCCAATAGGACATTACTTGCTTTACAATAACTTCATTCATTCATTATCACTCTTAAGGGTTTTAACGCGTGTAATTCACATCTCCTATACCTAGATTCCCTGAAAAGACATATTGTATACAATCTATAGATGCTTTTTCAAAGGTTAATGTCCGTTACCAAACCGGTGATGATCTTAGCTTCTGTTTTGCTACTTCTAATTAAGTTAGCAGAAATTAGCTGGGCTCTTCTAATAGTGACTTAATATTAAATTGACTTTCAACCAACTTTCATTTCTTTGCATGTTTTCTTTCAAGCCATGACCAGATCTTCCTACTGATGGAATTCTTGGCGATCCCAGATATAAATTATGAACCTATGAAGTTTATTTTTGAATCGCACTCATAGTATCCTTCTGTTCAGGCTTCCAGATTGTTGACACGGTATCGTATTGTGTCAGTCTATGCAGTCTTTAACCAGTTTCGACCTGCTAATAGAATCCATAATGCTACGAATATACCATAATTCTTCAATACAGGCAACAAACTGCGAACAGTTCAACATGGAAATTTGTCACGCGTTTTCCCAAGCTTCTTCTAAGACGCAACATATTTATCTCATTTCCGCATCAAGCTTTTACTTACGATAAAAACTATTATACAGAGTGGTTGGTTTTTCATTGTACACTCAATCATCATATTTAAAACAAATCAAAACGTATCCGATACTATTTTTGCCCTCTTTCCGAGTCTGTGAAATAGGGTGCTATCACTCGAAAAACAAAAGATGATCTAATAAAAGTATTTTGATTTTAAATTGAACAGAATGCAATATATTTTTTTTTTCGTTGGGCAATGAATAACACCATTAGGGCTGGGCGATACCGACGTTTTCGGTATCGGGTAGCGATACCAATCGTGGTGTCGATACTTAGCGATGTAACGGGTCTGTGCATAGTATCGATTCTGAGTACTGGAATCGGTAAAGTATCGATGCTTTGAAATCGATACTTTGGAATCGATAGCTTGAATCGATACCTTGGAACCGATACCTTGATTCGATACCTAGGAATCAGTATTCATAACCGGTTTTCTATCAATTAATTGATATCGGATTCAAGAGATATAAAATTAATTTACCGATTCTACCATATCTACGGTATGAATTTGCAATATTGTGATATTTTTTTTGTAATAATTATATTTATTATGTTTATGTTATGTATAATATGGATATTTGCTACACACAATGTAAAATTCATCAACATCCTTTTAAATATATACTATATAATATATATATATAATGCATACATACTTAAAAATTCTTTACTTAAAAAGTTATTGCATCCTTTATGTATATTTAAAAAAATGCACAAAGGTAAGCTACCCAATACATTGCTAAGTATCGATACTTAGAGAGTACTAGAATGGGTAAAGTATCGATCCTGCCAATTGTATTTTATTTTTGAGTTCTTCTAGGGTATTCGACAAAGTGCAATAGACCTTATTTTTTATAAATCCCAAGACAAAAAAATCTAATATTGAAAGGTCAGGCGATCTCGGAGGCCATAAATGTGGCTCTTTATTCTCAATACACCTATTTTCAAATTCTAATTGCAGAAAATTACGACCGAAAATTATCATATTAATATTGTTACTAATTGCGCATTATGCGGTGGAGTGCCGTTACGTTGGAACCTAATTTGTCTCCGGATAGCTTAAGGCAGATAGTCTAAATATTCTTGAAATGCAGTTTCAAGAAAGTTTAAATATCGGTTTTGATTAAGTGCGCTGTTATAAAAATAGGGTCCCAATAACTGATCACACCTATCTGACATCGAGCTTGCTGGATCCTACGAGCACTCACGTCATCCCAAAAGTGACTATTCTGTGTATTAAACACACCATTCCCATGAAAATTTGCTTCATCCCGTCCATAAAATGTGTGACACATATTCTCGTCCAATATTTAATAAAAATTGCAAAAATTCATCCATTTTTTTGTAGATCGAGCGGTTGTAAATGTTACACTAAACGAATTTTAAAGGGTTTCTTTTTGTGTTTCTTAAGGACTCTCATGATCACAGCAATTCGAGCTGAAGAAGCGGGGTTTCCTCTAAAATACGACAAAATATTTACTTCATCATTTTCTTCACCTTCGTTCATATTTATATCTCTATTTCTTACTTTTCTTATTTTTTTAAAACTCTTGTGCATCAATAATGAAGTGTGCAAATTTAGAAATGTATTCCAGTGCGATTGTCTTCGATCAGGGTATTAATCATACACCTAAACATACACATTTGAGCTTGTCTGTAGTTAATATTTGATAAATAAAAGCATCATAACATATCTGCTTTCTCTGCATTAGTAAATTCCATTTTTAAACGCTTAATATGGTAAATAACCCAGGGAAACTAACAATAACTATTCACAAATCGCTAAACTGTGTCACCTCATCGACCGACATTTAAATAATTTTTACTCGGTCGCATTTCCAAAGCAAACTGTTTTTTTCTTATTTTTGTTATTATGGCGTTATGCTTTTCCCAACGAAAAAAAAATATATATACTGTATTCAGAATTGATTAAGCTAGCTAAATATCCAATAATATATAGGGTGCTCAATTAAAAAAAAAATATCATTAGATCAACTTTTGTTTTTCAAATAATAGCACTCTATTTCACAGGGTATGAGAGACGGCAAAAAATAGTATCAGATCCGTTTTTATTCCTTTAACATAGGTACTCTCAACGAAAATATTGAGTGTACAATGAAAAACCAACCACTCTGTATACTATACACACATATATACTATACTATCGAATTCAAAATTCGTCAAAATTTTGGATTTTTTTAAAGTCTTTAGAAGATAAAGAAAAATTATTATTATTATCTCTAAGAAAAGTGACATTGTCTCGGTACGAGCAAACAACCAACATTTATATCGATATTTTCCATATTTTGACTTCTAGTATATTATTTTTAAACCGCATTAATGGATAAATGAATGGAGCAGTTATAAAAATAAGAGAAGAATTTAATTACGGACCAACCAATAACTTGTAGTTTGTAATAAGACAACTAACCGAAAAAGTCATAGACTTTAATAGAAATCTTTCCCTATGTTTTATCGATCCAAAACAAGTATTTGATAGAATCTTACTAAAACTTATACTAGAAATTCTTAATGGAAAACAGGTTCCATACAAAATTATAGAAACATTTAAAAACATTTACAAACAACAAACTAAAACCCACTATAGAGAACGGGGTTAAACAAGGTGACTCACTGAGTCCAATACTGTTCAAAAAATGGATAATATCGTTAAAGAAGTCAAGGTCTTGGATGGATACACAGGAAATTCCAAAATGCATTGGCGGTTTTTAATATGGAATAAATTTTGAACATTAAAAATTTGTACAAAAATAGTATCTTAATCTATAACTCTGCGAGTTTTTTTATTTAAAAATTGAATGCCGTAGGGGGCCTTCTTCTTCTATTGCACATTCTTTTTGTAATCGCACGAAATTATCCATCACTCTGCATCTCCAGTGGAATCGCTTCAATTTCCTTTAAAATGTTTTACTTCAGATCTTCAAGATTACGGAGTCTATTATTAACAGAGACCGGACGCATTTTCCATATTTTGACTTCTAGTATATTATTACGAAATTACGATGGACCATATAAATAGTCTATAATATCGCTAAGTACAACACGCAGTTATTTAATAGCACTATTCATTCAGTTAAGCGCACATCTGTTTTTTGTCGTTAAATTCTGACGCAATTACTTCAATATTACAGTTAAATTCCTTTCTTTATGGGTGTAGATAGAAGCGTAAGGAGTTTTTGTAATTTATTTGATTTATTAGCTTATATTTCGTAAGATAAGTAAAGTACGGTGAACTAGTTTCTTTTTTCCAATGTTTTAAATGTTAATTACATATTGCTATGGATTTTTCCCTAAATAATATTTGTTATTTATTTAAACATAAATGTACATTGTTTCTGGATATCTGTGTATATCCGTTATATTTAGATAAAATATGTGTGAGCAAAAACTAGATTTTTTAAGGTCTTTATGTGAAAACGAATGTAGTGACGATATTGAGTGAGAGAAGTAGTTATACCTTTAGACAAGAACGTTCTTTTTCTTTAAAATATATATATATATATATATATATATATATATATATATATGGTAAACCTAATCAGTAGGCGATTAAAGGTCTGTATATTACTTCAAAATATATGTATTTAAAAAACTCTACATGTTTCGGCTGTATACGCCTTTTTCAAGAGAATACAAAATATGAATGACAGGATATAAATGTCATTTATATCCTGTCATTCATATTTTGTATTCTCTTGAAAAAGGCGTATACAGCCGAAACATGTAGAGTTTTTTAAATACATATATTTTGAAGTAATATACAGACCTTTAATCGCCTACTGGTTAGGTTTACCATATCATACCAAGGTCACGAAGTTATTATATTTATATATATATATATATATATATATATATATATATATATATATATTAATTAAATTCGGGTTGAATTTATTGAGTTAATTAGTTGTTGGTGTTTGATTTTCAATTCCGTATATTCGACGAGATTGTATTTTCGTAATTTTGATAGTATTTGATTAAACAACGTTTTTCTTGTCAACGTGTCTCCTATATAATTTTTTATGTAAGTAAAGATATATATTTATAAGACGTCTTATTAATTCAAAGAGTTTTTAAGATGGTATATCAATTGTATTCATATTATTAGTTAAGAGTCTTTATTAGTTGAGATAAATGATAAAGAATATTTTTCAAATTTCTACGTAAAAAAATATATTTGTAAAATTTTATTCGTTTGGAATTCAAGAGAAATTTTTTTGTTACATGTGAGCGCGCATGTAGAAGATTTTTCATCGTGTTTTCAAGTTTGTTTATATTATGTTGTTCTCTGGGGCGAAATTAAAAATAAACTTTGTTATTTTAATTAAGTTGATCGGAAGTCATTAGAAGAAGTTTTAATTCACTTAGCGGTCATATTCAGTGAATTGTTTTACCTCAGAAGTTGTATTTTGTTAAATACACAATCTTTATACTTTATAAAGATAGATTTTTTTCTTTTTTTGATTTTTTTTTGTATTAAATATTCATTTAAATTTTATATTGTGCTCGTTTAATTTATAAACCTTTTTTACTGCGCATTTATTATTACAAGAAGTAAATTATTAAAAAAATAACTGTCATATTTGTCAAGTACGTTTGATTGGCGCCTAGTAATATTCCAGTTCCACGTTTCCGATTGGAACCCTGAGAAGAAAGAAGTCTCATTGTTGGATATCAACTGGCTGAGTATCCTAGTTGGGTAGATTAGTTGTGGATGGTGGTGCAGTAAATATATAAACCACAATTCATAGCAATATGTACTTCGTAATTTTTGTAATAGATCCTATTTAATATCGTTTCATCGAATCTACTTCTTCCAATTATTTTGACGTAAGTATCCAGCGAAGTTCGTTAAGTTTCAATAACTTACGCATACATTTTTAATTTTCATTTATTTAGATCTAGAACATTATTTAAGTTACTTTTTCAGATATGATATGGACCAACGTCGAGAATGGCATCATGAAACAATGGCGAGTTGGATTAAGGGTCATACTGATCATATGTCCACTGCCGGTAAAATTTATGGCAAAGCCTGTAAAATATCGTTAAAAAATTCCATGAAATCGCACGTAAAACGTCACTTAGCATCGCAAACATATACACAGAAATTAGATGCGTTGGAATCTGACAATTTTAACGAAGAACTCTGCGAAACTTTAATGGCGGCAAATATTCCATATTATAAATTAAATTAAATATTAAGTTTCTAAGTGCTACACGAAAGCAGTATTAGAAGCCATGTTTGAAATCAGTCCCTGTGGATAAGTGCCGACGAAATCGTTGATATATTAGGACGCTGTGTGATAAATATTGTAGCTGATGTACTACATCAAACTATTCCATATAACGCATATGTAATATCAACAAAAGTTATAAATACAGTTGATACAGAAACAGTAGCTAAAACCATTTAGGAGAATATGCACCAAATGCTTCATTCGGACGAGAGCTACAAAGAAAAAATACCTTTATTTGTCAGTGACAGTGCCGCATATATGTTTAAAACGGGCAGACAATTAAAGGAAACATATCATAATATGCTTCATATTACTTGTGTAGCACATGCTCTCCGCAGAATCTGTGAATATATCAGACATTTTTCCGAAAGTTGATAGATTTGTATTTGTTAAAAGAGTTTTCAGTAAAGCACCATAGAGAGTAGCTCTTTACAAGGAAAAACTTCCATCATTGTCACTGCCTCTCTCTCCAGCAATAACTAGATGGGGAACATGGTTGGAAGCTTCCAGTTTTTAGTTTCGTTACATGTTTAAATGACGATGCTCGAAGTATTTCTGAGTGAAAGGAAGTAATACAAATTCCAAATTTAAAAAATCAGTTGTACTTTCTTCAGGAACACTTTAATAATTTGCCAAAACTAATCACTTATTTTGAAAATCAAAATCTCAAATTAAATGATGAGTTATCCAAATGTGACCACATTAGATGTGGCTATTAATAATTTGAAAAATATTTCAAGTGACTTCGGATGTGGCCTTCGACAAAAGTTAGAAGCAGTTTTTAATAGAAATCCAGATTTAATTTGCGGTTATTGTGTATGGGGACAAGGCCTCAAAATCTAACTGCTAAGTACGCTGAAATAATAGAATATTTACAGTATGCACCTATAACCAGTTGCGATGTAGAAAGGACGTATTCTATCTACAAAAATGTATTTCATTCAAAGAGAACAAATTTTACAAAAACCTTGAGAAAGTATTGCTAGTTAATATTAATACTCCTTTACTCAACTTGAACTACAGAATGAACAAATAAAAATGTACTTCCTATTTTATAGATCACCACCCGTTTGTTTTACAATTACATATATAAATAAAATTAAAAACTCTTTAAAAATACAAATTTTCAAAAGTACGCCCGTGAGCGATGAGTCATCGGCGTCTCGTGTCCTATCCCTAATTATTATACACACGACTTCTTAGATCTCCCCACAGAAAAAAGTGTGACGCTATTAAGTCAGGCAACCGAGCTGGACAGATTCTGTTCCCATTGCTAAAAATTAAACGGCCGGAAAGCATATCACCCAGCATATTAATATTGATTCTCGCTGTGTGTCCCGTTGCTACATCTTGCTAAAACCAGTAATTACCACCAAATTATTCATACCTTGGCCGGAAAAAGTACCAAAGATGTCACAATATCTTCCTGATGTCACTGCTATGTTATGGCTGTTCTCTTCATAAAAATATGGGCCAATAATTCCTGTGGCTGATAGTGCACACCAAACCGTTACTTTCGCTGTGTGAAGTGGTTGTTCGTGAAGTGAAGGGGATTTGTTGTTACCCAATATCTAAAATTTTGTGTATTAAGGAAGACATTTAGATAAAATGAGCCTCGTCGCTCATAAACAGACAACGTGCAATATTGGGTTCACCAGCAGACAGATCTAAAAATTGCAAAACTGCAAAACTCAAGTCGATTTTGTCTATCTAATGGGCTTAGTTCTTGAACAAGTGCCAATTTAAAGGGGTGGAATTTAATACGCCTAGGTATTCTATGAACGCTGGATTTCTTTAAATTTAAAGCACGTGGATATTGTGTAGTTGAGTGTTGTGGACTCCTCGTAAAGGAAGCTCTTACACGCTCCATATTTTTGGCAGTCATAGCACTTACGTGTTTCGCAGTCGGTTTTTTGTTGGCAATATTACCTTCATTAAGCCACTTCTGATACCATGCCAAAATGACATTGGTGGATGGTGCATCACGATGATTAAATTAACGACGAAAGCAACGTTGTGTCTCAACAACCGATTTTCTACGCAAATAATGCGTAACACTAGAAACGCGCTTCTGAACCGTGTAGAATCCGCAAACAAACTCAAAATCTGATCATAAATAAAAAAATAAAAGCTATTTCATACCAAAAACTATCAGTGCATTATGGTATTCTCTCTATATACAGGGTGTCCAGAAACTCTCCTGACAAACGAAGACCGGAGATTCCTCTGATAATTTTAAGACAATTAAACCCAAATTCACCTAGTCCGAAAATGCTTCCTAAGGGAGCTAGAGTTCTTTGAAGATAGCGCCTTGTATTTATTTTTTTTTTAATTCCTCCAGAACGCTTCTATTTAGAAAAACAAAAACTGGTATGCTTATTTATCCTCCAGAGATGAATCGATTCCATCAATTGTGAATTTCTAGTACCGGTCATAGGCGTCCGTTTTGGGTAGGTCAACGGTTATTTTAAGGCATAACTTTTTTGTCTTTAACTTTTAAGCATTTGTGACACTAGATTATTAAATTTTCAGGTATTCCAGTACTAAAATGTACTCTTACTTTAAGTCGGTAGGATACACCGTTTTCTAGAAAAATCGATTTGTAAATTTTTCGTTTTTTCTTCATTAAAGTTCAATTTATTATGTACCTACTTATTTTTAGCGACGAAGTTGGCTTGGACTATCAAAGCATGGATGAAAATTAATTTAATAAATTAAAAACAAATTATTTATTACAATGGAACGAAACTAACAAAAAAAGAACAAGTATCAAAGGTAGATTGTTACAAAAGTTGCTCGATGTGATGACCATTAGTCTCTATGCATAAGTTTACCCTTTTGCTTAGAGAACGCCGAATTCTTACAAAAATTCCAAAGTTATTTCTAAATTCGTTGCAAGCATCTTGTATCCTTAGCCAGAGTTGTGCGCGATTTTGTATCGGAACGGAATAAACACATGCTTTTATGTATCCCCAAACACAATAATCGCAAGGATTCAAATCCGGCGACCTTGCTGGCCAAGCAACTGGACCGCCTCTTCCAATCCAATGGTCTTCGTAGTTATTATCTAGAAAGTCTCGTACATTCCTGCTAAAGTGGGCCGGACAGCCGTCCTGTAGAAACCATAAGTTTTGCCGAATATTTAAACGCACCTCATCTAACAAATCAGGTAAAATATTTTGCAGGAAATGTAAGTAATCAGCACCATTTAAACGAGCAGGTAATTCCACAGGTCCAAGTAGGTAATCGTCAACTACTCCTATCCAGACGTTTATGCTAAACCTATGCTGATGCTTAAATTCTTGAACAACGTGGGGATTGTCACCAACGTACGAATAATAATGTGCATTATGTACATTAAAAATTCCATTTTTTGAGAATGTAGCTTCGTCACCAAACAAAATGTTCCTGAAGAAATCTTCATCTTGATTTTTCTGATTTTGTAACCATCTAGCGAATTCTACGCGAGCAGGAAAATCTCCTTCTAGCAGTGCTTGCACCTTTGTAAAATGAAAAGGATATAAATTTTCTTTGTGTAAGATATTTCCTACGAAAGATTTTGAAATTGTGGGGTACATGGCAGATAGTCTTCGAACGCTAATTTCTGGATTTTCCTCAACTTCCATTAAAATAACATCTTCATGTTCTGCTGTTACATCATTATGTCTCCCTGTTTCATTATTTTTTGGGACCACTGAACCTGTTTCTCTTAATCGTTGATGAACAGCTGTAAATGTTGAGTGGGATGCTGACTATTGGGAAATTTTTCAGCGTATCTACGTTGCGCCGCTCGAGCGTTACACCTCATTTCGCCATAAACTAAATGCATATCGGCGTATTCCTCATTAGTAAAAACCATTTTTTTTAAATTGAAATCGTTGTGTTTGAATAACACAAAATAAAAAATAAAAAGATAAACTTCGCGAACTGACAACAATTTGACAATGAAAAACGTAGGTTTTACTTCTGTTGGCAGTTCAGAGCTAACTATTGCAAAAAATAAAAAATTGAACTTTAATGAAGAAAAAACGAAAAATTTACAAATCGATTTTTCTAGAAAACGGTGTATCCTACCGACTTAAAGTAAGAGTACCTTTTAGTACTGGAATACCTGAAAATTTAATAATCTAGTGTCACAAATGCTTAAAAGTTAAAGACAAAAAAGTTATGCCTTAAAATATCCGTTGACCTACCCAAAACGGACGCCTATGACCGGTACTAGAAATTCGCAATTGATGGAATCCATTCATCTCTGGAGGATAAATAAGCATACCAGTTTTTGTTTTTCTAAATAGAAGCGTTCTGGAGGAATTTAAAAAAAAATAAATACAAGGCGCCATCTTCAAAGAACTCTAGCTCCCTTAGGAAGCATTTTCGGACTAGGTGAATTTGGGTTTAATTGTCTTAAAATTATCTGAGGAAACTCCGGTCTTCGTTTGTCAGGAGAGTTTCTGGACACCCTTTATATGAGGGACAAGTAAAATTAATATAACACAAAAATAATACATAAAACTCCCGAAATAAGTTATTACCCTTATTTCTATAGAAAGTAATTGTTCACAGCATACGCGAGAAAACAAAAATGAAGGCCACATAAATAAAATTCCAGATGAAAAAATCGTCAAAATAGGAAGAGGTTAGAGACCACGAGGTAGAAGAAATACAGGGCGCCTACACAAAAGCTTATACAAAACAAGTGAAAAGCAACCAATAATATTTCAAGTGTTGGTAGGATTTAGATAACATGGACAATTTTTGTTTAGAAATCATATGACCAAATATTATTCGACTGCACAAAATCAATCGAATATCACTAACGATCAATACTTATTGACATACTTCTTCATACAAAACAGAGAATTTATTTAGAATTACTGGAAAAATGAAATTACTTCTTCTAGACTTTAACTAATGGAAAACAATCTTAAATTTTTGTACCAAAATGATCTTGAATATATATATGCCATTATTATGCAAAAAGTATTCAAGAGAACAAACCGAAATTAATATTTTAAACATATTGTGATATCCATTCCAAAGGCAAAATTTCGATTCTACAAAAAAGCTATGAAATAGGCTAAATCAGCAAATTAAGACAACTGTCCCATTCATAAAAAAGTTACTTATATTTGTACAAGAATTAAACAAAATAAAGCAAGGGTGTTTAATATTTATTAAGGTGTTACCTACCAAAAAATAAATACTAATATATTGTTATTAAAATAAATATAAATACTTCAAAGAATAGCAATGTATATGAGGCCAAACTAGAAATAGCATTATTAAATTCTAATTATTCCAAATTATGCTTGGAATGGAATTCAAATTATACAGAGATACGTGTAATTAATACCTATATATCTAGTAGATATACTACATCTACATAAAATTTATTCAAATATACATAACCTCAAATATTCAAATCTATAATAACAAAACTATTTTTAAGATGTAATTCTAAATAATCATTTACTTGATTTAAATTAATAAAATTATATACCTACAGTTATTTAAAAAATAGAATAAAATTAAATATTTATTTTAAATATTTTTAAAATAAAGCATTTGCACGGAACTAATTAATTACATGAAAAACTAATTCATTTTTAACATGATAGCATTAATAATTAATATATTTAATTTCTAATTTTAGTTTTCTTTACACGACCATTAAAAAAGGAGGTTATATTACATATCTTCTATATATTTAGTTCATGCCAGAATACTAACGATAACAATAACAATATTATTAAAAAACTATATACTAAGCATATTCTATTCTATTTTGCACTATTAAACAAACGAATTAATTGGGAAATATGTGCTCTAAACCATTTAAGAACATGAGGATAAAAGTGTCTACTTTGTCTTTGGTATTCTAAATCTACCAAAAGCCAAGCAATTAAATGGGGGAGGATTTTAAACTAAGGTAGAGACAAGCATACAATTTTTTGTTCGGTTGAACGGTGCCCATTATCAAAAGAAGACATTTACCTCTGTCGAATTCAAATCAATCGTCGCAAAGAAATTGGGAAAAAGTAATATCTATTGTGTATAGTAAAAAAATCAATGCAGTTTTCAGGACAGGAGAACACTCACTGATTAACTATTACAACACAGTATTGTTTAATGATCAGTCAATTTTGTTTATAGAATACGTAATATGGAAGAAACACACCGTTTATACTTCTAATATTTTGTTGCTATTCAGGTTATTTTTAATTTCTTTTTTGCTTTAGTATGTATAATTTAATTTTGTTAATTTTTGTGTTGTTTTAACGTTTACGTAATTTTATGTTTTATTTCGAATGATAGATAAGAACAACAGTATAACAGCATAAGAAAATTATAGACAGTTCTTTGAAGGAAGTAGGCTGTGACCGATGTAAGGTGAGGGCGCCAAACTGACAAGTAAATACTGTAGGGGTGGCAACCTTCTCCGGCTGAATTCCGCGCCTGCGATTCGTATGTACAGAATGTCGATAGGGCGGATTTTTCGAATGCGGTTTGCTTGTACAAAAATTCCGAATAAATAATTAAAATGGGTTTTGTATGTACTCCTTGCGAAACTTCGCATAAGCTATTAAATAAGATACCAAAAAATAGCATGTCGATGTGTAAACACATCAAATAAATACAAATTAATATAAATATGTTAAAATATAACGAAATAATATACGCTACTTTTTTTTAATGAAATTCCGTAATAGGTATATGTAATGAAATCAATACTTAATTATTTCGAAAAACAGAAAAAATGAGTTAAAAGAAATCTATACCACATTTTACATAAAATGTTTATGACTAGAGTCGGCAAAGAGGGGCAAGTTTCAGTGCAGTGCGGAGAACAACGTGGAGAGGCCTAGCGTGCGTATCAAGGCGAGCGTTCAGTAACGTTTCGCATCATTTATGTTCATGACTTTCAGGCGATACGAACGCATGAATGTTTACACATAAAATAATTATAATAAATATATTATATAACGTGCTGAAACACTTACTGTTTTAAAAAGCTTCCATGATATCACAAACTGGGTGGCATCTATTAAATATTTGAATCATTAAATATGTTTCCACACTTGTTTCAGTCAAACGAGTAACGGCGTGCCGAATAAATATTTTTCAAAGATGAAAATGACCGTTCCACGTCGAGTGATGTTATATTTGCAAATTTAAAGTAATCCTTGTGACAACTTAATGGCTCTTTCGACTCACCTTCACAAATTTGTCTTAGTATGAGAAAATCTGAATCCTTGTCAATAACACTTTCAAATTTTCGTATTACACACTCATTTTTTCGCCTTCTGCCGCACATAGGTGTGAGTGAACATCATCCATAATTTATACAGAATCCATATCGACATCGAATCATATTGTAATTTTTCAATTCCCTCCGCTAGTCCCCATAGTAGTTCTTGCGAATAGTTTCTAAATCACTTTTTACCTGACTATCTTGAAACATTTTCTGGCTTTTCTTGATAGCTTCGGCGTGTCTCGGATCGAATTGTAAAACTACCTTCTTTACATCATCAAAATGTTCGCAGTAGTAAAACGCAGCCTCTAACAATGTTCCCAACGCGTAGTAATCGGCTGTGGTGGTTCAGGCACTTTGGGACACTGCCTTCGTATGAGCTATTAAAGCACTAACTTTTATGTATCAATTGCGCCACAAGGTTTAAAGCATGGATTTTACATGTTACATGTGACAGATTGTCACTCTCTTCTATAAGAAATCGGCCTAAGGAAAGCATGTTAACGGCACCGTCACTCACAAACATTAAAAGTTGGTTTGTTGAAACTTGAAATTTGTTCAATGCGCTCAACATCACTTTTAAAATTTCATCGCTAGTACATCTTCGAACTCTTTTGGAAGCAAGTAAGATAGAGGATGACGGTTCAAATTCTTCCATTGTACGTACCATCACATTCACCACAGAATTTTTTTGCCGATCAGTTGTTTCGTCCACACATAACCACCATTTTTTATCTTTCAATTCTGCTTTAATTCTTCTTTTAATATAGTCACGAGCAGATGGCATAACGTTTCTTATCGATGTCCGACTTGGTAATATATAATCCGAATACTTGCTCCAGAAGGAGACAAATGCTTTTTGGTCTAGCAAAGTGAACGGTAGATTACATATAATAAAACAAACACCTATATCAAATGTTAATTGTTATCGTTTGCCACGGATTGCAGAACAGTGTTTTATACTTTTCAGGTGACGTTCACACTTCCACCTGCTGGTACACGCCAAATAGTCGTCGCACCTTACACATTTAATTCTCTCGCCTTCATATTCTAATTCCGGCATGCTCGCTATTACGTTTTCTAGTTTCTTCAAAATGCGCCGTTTCCGAAACGTACCTAAATGCAACATTTTCTAAGTATGTATGTACTGACATGCACTCACAACGACCAATGGAATAATACTGAGCAAGTGTGCTTTGATACGGACGCTTGAGTCTTCGTGCCGCGCGCTTCTCCCCTCTACGTTGCTCTCGATACTGCACTAGAGATTGCCCCTCTTTGCCGAGTTTATTTATGACAATAACTTTAACTGAAAGCGTGAACTTTCAAATAGATGCACAACAAAAGGAAAGTAAAAATTTACAATTCTACGAAGAGAGTTTATGTTATATACTTAGCTATGAAAACAATATGCTATCGTGACAATTTTCTTATGTCAAGTTGCTGTGACATTTTATAGTGTAATTTCCATGTTTGTTACTTCACTAGCTCTGGGCCTCGTAGATAATAGCGAAGATATCTGAAGATTGAAACTTACCATTTTTTAATTTTAAATTAAAGTGTGCATTACAGATATAACATTGTGCTACAAACTCATGAACATTAAATTTTATACAGTGGAATAGGGTTCTCTTACGCCATTTATGTCTCATATCATATATGCTTATTGTTTATAAGCATATAATTGCGAGTAGAAAAGTACTAAAACTCATGTGGCCTAAAATTAAGATTCAGCGAAATATTCAAGAAAAACACAAAAAAAATTATAAAAATTTATTAAAAGAATAACATAAATAGACACAAAATATCCGATCACCCCCGGGCTACACTAACTTAATTTAATTGGGACAATTGTTTCGGAAACTTCGGACTCATTAAAGTAAATGTAAGTAAATGTAAGTAAATGTAAGTAAATGTAAGTAAATGTAAGTAAATGTAAGTAAATGTAAGTAAATGTAAGTAAATGTAAGTAAATGTAAGTAAATGTAAGTAAATGTAAGTAAATGTAAGTAAATGTAAGTAAATGTAAGTAAATGTAAGTAAATGTAAGTAAATGTAAGTAAATGTAAGTAAATGTAAGTAAATGTAATTAAAGTAAGTGTTGACCTTCAACCTCGATACACTTTAGAATTCTCCGACTAAACGAATCATGGACGTTTATTAGCACGTCTTCAGTAATTTCTGAGCATGCATTTATTATCCTTTGCTGCATATATTCCGGTGTTGTTGGGGCAGTACGGTACACTTTCTCTTTCATTGAACCCCACAGAAAATAATCGAGAGGGGTCAAATCTGGAGAACGAGCAGGCCAAGATGTAGGTCCGCCGCGTCCTATCCAGTGATCGCTGTAATCCCTGTTTAATATTTCTCGAGCCGCGTGTGAATAATGAGCTGGACACCCATCATGTTGGTACCACATTGTGGCTCGCCGCTATAAGGGTACATCTTCAAGTAGTGTCGGTAACACATTGTGTAGAAAGTCGCTATACTTATTACCATCTAAATTGCCAGTAATAAAGAAAGGTCCAATTATTTTCATACCAATTATCCCACACCAGACGTTGACATTCCATGGATGTTGCCGGTCTACTTGTCGTAACCATTTTGGATTTTCCGTTGCCCAATAATGCATATTATGCCTATTTATCTGCTCATGATTCGTAAAAGTGGATTCGTTGGAAAATAGCACATTGAGAAAAAAGTTATTGTTATCGCGAATTTTTTGCTGAGCCCATTCACAAAATTGTATACGATGTTCAAAATCAGTTCCGTGAAGGTCTTGATGCATCGATATGTGGTATGGGTGAAATTTTTTGTGTTTCAGTATTCGACCAATACTAGTTCGTGAGATTCCAGACTGGCCGGCAATTTCTCTAGTACTGACGTGTGGATAATAAGCCACTGCCGCTAGAACATCAATTTGCGCGTTTTCATCGGTAACACTCTTTTTTCGATTTTTTTTCTTCACAATACTTCCTGTGGTAGTGAACTGTTGTACAACACGACGAAAGGTCGTACGACTCGGCTGGTGTCTATCAGGGTATCTTACAGCATACAAACGACACGCTGCGCGAATATTTCTTCCCGCTTCACCATAAATGAAAATCATATCAATTTTTGCACGTGTTGCTGGATCCATTCTTGATATTGAAACACTGATAGTTTTATCACAACGATACAAGTAACATTAAGTCAGTTACCTAGCTTGTGAGGTATTTATGCAGCTTCAAGGGATTACGAATAGAAAGTTAATTGGCTTTTGCGATGGTATTCCCGGATTAAGGGGCAACAAATAACCCATTATTACAACAAGCAACTAATTCATACGACCTATTAATATCCAATTATAAAGAACAAACTTATACGTAGGTAATTACTTTCTAATTACCTACAACCGCTATTTCAAATATGACTTATCTGTTATGTAAATCTGTTATTAATTATTTTGTAATACGTCCACATTATTGCTTTGAAAATACTATGTTTTTCATGTATTGTTTCCAATTTATATTTTGTTTTTCTTGAATATTTCGCTGAATCTTAATTTTAGGCCACATAAGTTTTAGTACTTTTCTACTCGAAATTACATCCTTTTTCAGAATTTGTAAAAAATAATGCCATATTCTATTTTTAAAAAAAACTTGACCTTCGTATGACCTTCATACGTTCTCCTTAGTGTACGACTGCTTAACCATCAGATAGGACACTTCTTGTAGTAAAACTTTTACTTGAAACTTTTTTTTCATAAAACTGATTGCTTCCAAATTTTTGGGGGGCCACGATAAATGGACCACCGGTATAGACAGATTGGATAATAAATGTAAAACAACAAAATTTAATTTTTTACCAGGGCAGTGTTACATATTAACTGAAATTAGTCAAGGAAATTAGTTTAAGTACATATGAGTATTGTTTACCGAAGTATATGCATAATGACCTTTTATCTCGGTGATTGCAATAGTGTTGAGATTGCTCATTGACCTTATATAATGAAACAGATATGCAAAATACATATCCGTCACTGTAAACATGGACAAACACCTCGTATTTTTAGCATTTACTTCTGTTCAATACATATGTTTCAGCTATCTAGGCCTCATCGGTTGAACTAGTGAAGCAATGTGTATACAAATTAATACAGATCTGTTAAACAACGGATCTGTATCTGTATCTACATTTACGCTAAAATCGTCTCCAAGCTATAACCAGTTTCGTTCTATCAGGCGACACCAATTTAATCAGTGACATCTGACGGAAGAAAGCGACTAGGCCAGAAAAGGCGATCTTCCGCTCGAATAGCAAGGCTATTACGAAAAAAGGCGGAAAAATACGTATATTGGTGCTGTCCATTAACACGCGCCAGATGGCGGTAAATATACAAAAAAGGGATATTTATCAATACGTTTTTGCCGTATTACGCAGTTGTTATATAATGAAACAGATATGCAAAATACATATCCGTCACTGTAAACATGGACAAACACCTCGTATTTTTAGCATTTACTTCTGTTCAATACATATGTTTCAGCCATCTAGGCCTCATCGGTTGAACTAGTGAAGCAATGTGTATACAAATTAATACAGATCTGTTAACCTGATAGATACCTTATAGAACGAAACTGGTTATAGCTTGGAGACGATTTTAGCGTAAATGTAGATACAGATACAGATCCGTTGTTTAACAGATCTGTATTAATTTGTATACACATTGCTTCACTAGTTCAACCGATGAGGCCTAGATGGCTGAAACATATGTATTGAACAGAAGTAAATGCTAAAAATACGAGGTGTTTGTCCATGTTTACAGTGACGGATATGTATTTTGCATATCTGTTTCATTATATAACAACTGCGTAATACGGCCAAAACGTATTGATAAATATCCCTTTTTTGTATATTTACCGCCTTCTGGCGCGTGTTAATGGACAGCACCAATATACGTATTTTTTCGCTTTTTTTCGTAATAGCCTTGCTATTCGAGCGGAAGATCGCCTTTTCTGGCCTAGTCGCTTTCTTCCGTCAGATGTCACTGATTAAATTGGTGTCGCCTGATAGAACGAAACTGGTTATAGCTTGGAGACGATTTAGCGTAAATGTAGATACAGATACAGATCCGTTGTTTAACAGATCTGTATTAATTTGTATACACATTGCTTCACTAGTTCAACCGATGAGGCCTAGATGGCTGAAACATATGTATTGAACAGAAGTAAATGCTAAAAATACGAGGTGTTTGTCCATGTTTACAGTGACGGATATGTATTTTGCATATCTGTTTCATTATATAACAACTGCGTAATACGGCAAAAACGTATTGATAAATATCCCTTTTTTGTATGCTCATTGACCGTTGGATATTCAAATGCAACTTCTGGAATAAAAAATCTACCGCGAAGCCAAATCGGATGAATATAGAGGATGTACAAGCAAAAAAAAATATTTTTGTTCGAAAAATAAATGGCGATTGGCGAATTGGAAGGTGCACTGTCGGTATGTAATTCTCAACTGCCTATTCAGGGCGAGCACGACGAATACGTACATAAACACTTCAATACACCAAGATAAAGCTCAGTACATATTAACATTGTGGATAGTTGCTTAGAATCGTAAAAAACAAAGAACATTTTTTTAAATTTTTTACTTCTTCAAGGGGGATTTTTTTAGATTTTCTTCATCTTGGGATCGCCATTCAGAATTTTAACGTTTCGTTTCTGGATCGTCACGTGTTAACACCAACATGTGACGATCCAGAAACGAAATAATTGTTTTTAAGAATTTTTCGCGTTTCCAATCTTACCTAAAAATGCCTTTGCAATGCCCAATTCGGTACAATGTTTGATTAACCCTCAATCAATTTAAAATAAACTTTGAATTTATCTTTAGAAGGTCTAGTTTTTCGGTTAAAATGCAAGTAATGATTGTCTTAGGTATTCCATGTTACAGTTGTATGAATTACATTGTAGATTTTTCGAAATTTTCAAGAAATGTCATGCTTTTTTGACTATTTCATTTGATATATCATTAGATCTCTTAAACTATATTATTGAATATAATATTAAAATGAAAATATTCATTTCGGGAGACTTTAAAGTTGATTTCCTAAACAAACAAACATTAGAGATTATTTGCTAGATTTATTGTTAGTCGTTTAACCTAAATCTGATGCGAACGTGAAACCTGCATAGATAATATTTATACGAATATGAATGTAGACGAGAGAATATAACAAACGTACAGTAAATCTCCATGTAGCAGATCATCCATCATACTGACTTACAACGACATGTGCAAAATACCTGACGAAAAAGAAATTAGGTCTACCAGAATATTTAGCGACAGTAATATTCAAAAATTCATATTTATAATACATGCCAATTGCAGAATAAATTCAATAATAAATCTTCCGAATTAAGAAATACTGATTTAATATTCATTAATTCTCACTTGCAGTAAGTTCCAAATGTTAACTATATATACAGAAAGTATAGAAATGAAAAAGCAATGTCCGTCTTCGAGGAATGCCGTGCATTGAAAAGTTCCAACCAGAACGAAACGCCGTCTGTACGTTTCCTCCCGTTGATTGACTTGTTTTTTTCAGTATTTCTTAATTCTTAATTAACCTAATTACCAGGAAGTTCGTTGTCGCGAAAGGGTGTGTTCTGCATGCTGGTACAAACTTAGTTTGTCGGATTGTAGTTATGAACGCATCACATAAGTCGACATTTACATGTAAGAATGTGATTTAATATTCATTAATTCTCACTTGCAGTAAGTTCCAAATGTTAACTATATATATAGAAAGTATAGAAATGAAAAAGCAATGTCCGTCTTCGAGGAATGCTGTCCATTGAAAAGTTCCAACCAGAACGAAACGCCGTCTGTACGTTTCCTCCCGTTGATTGACTTGTTTTTTTCAGTATTTCTTAATTCTTAATTAACCTAATTACCAGGAAGTTCGTTGTCGCGAAAGGGTGTGTTCTGCATACTGGTACAAACTTAGTTTGTCGGATTGTAGTTATGAACGCATCACATAAGTCGACATTTACATGTAAGAATGTGATTTAATATTCATTAATTCTCACTTGCAGTAAGTTCCAAATGTTAATAAATCTTCCGCTGAAATATGTGCTATCTTCTTTCAGATAATGAATAAATACTATGAGGTGTTTTACCTTCCAGGAAAATAATATTGAGCATTGACAAAAACTATTATATACCGAATAATATTAGAAAAATGAAAAATAATCGAGATGCTTTGTCAAAATATTAAAAGATGGTGAAATATATAAAGAATATTATAGGTTAAAAACCATATACCAAACATCATTGGATAATGGAATCAAAAATAATTATAATAAAGAATTTCGAAAGCAAACCAAAAACAATATGAATGAATGAATAGATAATAATTAATGTGTTATTAGGAAAAAACAATAAGGAGATGGCAATGTAACATTCAATTTCGTTAAAAGGGAGCGCTTCCGGTTACACAGGCCTGCAAAAAAATATTTTTATCAACTGCACTGGATGTTTTTTGTAAATATTATGCTTAATCCAAAAATGATCTCCATTTCTCTCCATCAGTACAGTTTTTTTTTCAAAATACAATTTTATTACAATGAACTAAATACTATTTCCTATAATTAAACATGCTTCCGCTTTTGTTAATTATCTTTCTCGTTGCCTCTACCACGAAAATGAGTTTCGGGTTCAGGTTATTATTTTTTAGTCTTTGACCTCAGCAATTCGGCAGCATCTTTTGAAAGGCCTAAATCTCTAACCAGATCATTGAGCTCGCTCTGCGAAAAAAGTTCCTCCATCAACAAAAAATCTTAACTAGAGTCGTCTTGGGGATGTAATGAGTTTAAATCTTCAGAATCACTCAGTTTATCGTCCAAACTGGAAGGTGGTTGTGGAACTGATATTTCAGAGCTATGAGGCACTGGACGAATAGCTGAATTAAGGTTTGGATAAGATATTTTGTTTTTCTTTTTTGTATCGAAATCTTTCACATCTACCGAACAGAAATAAACCTGAAAAGATGGAATTTTTCGAGTATTTTTCCCGGTTTTAGTGAGTTAAAATCTATCAAAATCCCATGCAGCTTTTCAGTTACAGAGCTGTGTTTCAGGGACAGAGGGGTATACACCCTCTAGTCAACTACACTTACATGCGATAATAAAAAAAAACTTTTGGGAAAACCAGAATTGAATACACATTAAACAGAATTGATACAGAAAAACATAACCAAGAAGTACGAAAAAACCGTGAAATACTTAAGAGGTTGATAGATGTAGTTTGTTTACTCGGAGAACATAAACTTGCATTTAGCGATCATCGTGAAATTGAACAATCTTCAAACAAGGAAAACTACGTAGATTTAATAAATTTATTGGCAAAGTATGACAAAATTTCAAAAATTCTATAAAGTTTAAAGGAACTTCCAATTTAATACAAAATGATATTATTATATGCATAGAAAAAGTAATATTGAGAAGATAGTTAATTGTGTATCTAGTAGTAAAAGCGATACATTCCTGGACGACAAAGTAAATAGTTGGCCGAGGCGTTAAGCCGAGGCCAACAAGCATTCAAGTCCGGGAATGTGCTTTTACTACGAGGTGCACATACTTTTTTTTCTGAAATCGGAATCAACATTATTATAAATTAAAGAATTGTTATAAATGCATAACATTTTTTCATTATCACCTAATTGCCAATGAAATGGTTTCCTTGACAACACTCTTTGTTTGTTGTTGTGAAAAAGGTCAGAGATTAATTACTTATTATTTCGATTTAATACCTACTTATCCCTAAAAAAAATTAAATGGACAGTGATGATGATGTCCTGGTGTGCGGGACACCAGCGGAGTTAGTAAAAGCTGCTGAAAATATTGTCTGCATGTATTTATTTACTGTCTAAAATGTATATAAAAAACCGGTACGGGAAAGTTTTCCCGTACCGAATCAAAATTCCATAAGTTGTTCTTTGAAATAATTGACATTATTTCCGCTCATATAGACACCAGATTTAAGAACTTTAACACCCTTAAATTTCAAGAAGTAGTTAATTTTTGCGATAAACCCACAGTTTCTGAAGGGACCTTTGAATCGCTTAAACAAAATTATCCACAATATTTCCCTTTAGTGTATTACGTTCCGAACTCACAGTGATTTACAACACCTCAGGAAGCTTAAATAAAACAAGTGCTAGTGACTTCTGGATATCTCTTAAAGACTGCGGACTAGATCGTGCTTGCCCTGAAATTCTTAAACTATGTCAATAATTAACACTCACTATTCCCGCCACAAGTGCGTCTGCAGAACATTCCTTTAATACGCTTAAACGAATAAAAATTTTATTAGGAATTCTACAAGACAGGAAAGACTTTCTGCTTTGGTATTAATATCAATTGAAAAGGAATTAGTGCAAGAATATTCACGCCAAAAATGTTTTTATGATGACGTCATAGATGAGTTCGCAAAAGAAAATAGACTTCATTTTAAGTAAAGTAGGATTCTATTGTAGTTTTAACAAATTTTACCTTCCTGCGCCTTCAACAAAAAAAAAATTGCTTAGACGTTATTTTACTCTATAGCTTCCCCTTTTGTGAGGTTTTAAACACGCCACTGATTATTATTTATTATATTAAACATTATTATTATAAAAAATCTAAGAAGGAGAAGAGTCGGGCAAAAATTAATAAACTGTATTAAAGCTATATATAAGAACACAAGAAACTACGTTAGAACCAGGAACACAAGATCCGAAGAATTTGTAACGACGGAGGGATTAAGACAAGGAGGCAACCTCAGCCCAGTACTATTTAATATAATAATGGATGATGTAACAAAAGAAGCGAAAATGAAAGTTAAAAAAATGAAGGTGGGTTACTACAACATGGAACCGGTAGAAATAGCAGAGAGCATATTTGCAGATGATTTGGTGATTTATGCGAAAAATAAGCACAACCTCCAGTGTAATCTAGATATATGGGCAGAGGCGCTGCGAAAGAAGAATTTAAAAATTAGCGCAGAGAAAATTAAAGTTATGGTAATAGGGAAAAAAGATGATGAATTACAAATAAAACTTGACGACACTAAAATAGAACAAGTAGAAACATTTAAATACCTAGGGGTGAAAATACACAAAACAGGAACCATGGAGGCAGAATTGAATGACAGGTTAGATGCAGCATCAGCACTTTATTACTCCTTGAACAATGCGTTCCTGAGAAGAAGAGAAGTGTCAAGGAAAACTAGGACCGCAGTTTACAAAACTATATTTAAGCCCGTATTGATATACGGAAGTGAAAGTTGGACATTGACGAAACGAATGGAAAACAAAATCCAAGCAATGGAGATGAGGTTTTTAAGAGGAATAATGGGAATTACTAAGAGAGACAGAGTAAGAAATAGCAAAATAAGGGAAGAACTTGAAGTACGGACGCTGAAGGAAGATATACAACGAAGTCAATTAAGATGGTTTGGACACTTGACAAGAATGGGAGTGGAGAGAACAATAAGAAAAGTATGGCAAGCAAGAAGATATCAGAGAAGACCAAGAGGTAGACCTAGGAATTCGTGGGACGGTCAAGTGGAAGACATATTGAGAGCCAAGGGAATGTCAGGGAGAGAGGCGAAAAGAATGGCACTCAACAAGAAAGAATGGGCAAGGATGATATACGGAACAGAAAGAAATTAGAATAAAATAATAATGATAGATTCTGCTAGGATGCACTTACTGATTTAATGTACTGTAACTTTAAGGAATTGTTTGATTTTTGTATTTAACCTTAACACCTAACGGTAAACAAGGTATTGATAATATATATATAATATTATAAAAAATTCAATATTTAAATTCATGTTTACTGTGAAAAAAATTGTCCATGTACTGATAATTTAGGAGTTGTCAGTTTCATATCATACAAGTGTTTTATATCTTGGCGTAGAAAAATGAGAAGCTCTTCATTGTCTACACTGGTATACATTACACAAATACGCACCAACTAAAATTTTTGTATTTTTTGTTTTTGCTATTACTTAAGTATGTATTTGTAAGTACCAGGAAGATTTAGTGGGAATACGTAGACTGCACTACTAACGCCATCTTCCGAAAAACTTAGATTTGAAAGTTACAGCAGCGTGAATAAAGTGTCACAATAATAGAATTCTCCAACAACTACAAAAATTATCAATAAAATCAATGATATTGTTTTGAAAGTCTGAAGAATTAATATCAAAGAGATCGTAAACATATTAACTGAATACGTACATTATATTTAAGATAGATTTATTCCAGTGCCTAGCTGTGAGCAAGATGGGTGCCGTGAATCCTGTATTGTGATCAAAAAATGCTAAAGAACGGCGAGCGATAATTTGAAGCCCTTTAACAAGAACCAAGCTTTACCACCATGTTCATAAGTTCTAAAGGCAATTTTAACGGTTGACCATCTCCACATAAAACTTAGACATTCCCATCAACGAGTAAGGTAACGACTACGATTTTTTTAATTCGAAGGTGATAATTTTCTTACATTATTTTGCAAAACTCCAAACCGTTAAGTGAAGTTCTATGCTCGCTCTACTAGATAAATTGAAGAAAGTGATTTCTGAAAACATCCTGGAATGGTCGATAAAAAAGTTCTGTTTTATCGCAACAACGCGACCTCTCACATCAGTCAAATTCTTCGCGAAAAATCAGATTTTGTGTGCTGGAAAGGAATTTTGATCGCCGGGTTTTACACGTTAACTATCTTCCGAAGAAAAAAGGCTTTGCAGTAATTTTTTTGTCTTTTGCTACGTGTTATTCGCCTATTTTCTAGATAAACCTTACTCTTATATTGCCTCATATATCGCTGGATCTAACCCCATCACATTCGCTTATTACTAGGGACCAGACACGAGTGGCCGAAATTGCGATGGATCATATAAATAGTCTATAACATCGCTAAGTACAACCCTCAGTTATTGAATAGCACTATTCGTTCGGTTAACCGCACATCTGTTTTTTACTTCAATATTATACTTAAATTCCTTTCTTCATAGACGTAAATAGAACTGGGAGGAATTTTTATAATTTGTTATATTTATTAGTTTATATTTCGTAAGATAAATATAGTACGATGAGTTAGTTTACTTTTTTCGTTGTTTTAATTGTTAATTACATGTATACGTAAGTGTCCAGTTAATTTCGTTAAGTTTCAATAACTTACGCATACATTTTTAATTTTCATTTATTTAGATCTAGAACATTATTTTTCAGATATGATATGGAAGAACGTCGAGAATGGCATGGTGAAACAATGGCGAGTTGGATTAAGGATCAAACTAATTGTATGTCCATTGCCAGTGATTCCGAAATTATTGCAGTTTGTAAAATATCGTTGAAAAATTCCCAGAAATCGCACGTAAAACGTCACTTAGCATCGCAAACACATACACAGAAATTAGACGCGTTGGAATCTGACAATTTTAACGATTAAACTATGTGAAACTTTAATGGCAGCAAATATTCCATTAAATAAACTTAACAATCCCACCTTCAAAACATTTCTCCAAACATATACTGGTCGAAATGTTCCTGATGAATCCACCTTACGCAAGTATTATGTTTCTAAGTGCTACACAAAAGCATTAGAACGCATAGAACGCAATCTTTCAAATCAGTACCCATGGATAAGTGCCGACGAAACTGTCGATATATTAGGACGCTGTGTGGTAAATGTTGTAACTGGTGCACTACATCCAACTATTCCATATAACGCATATGTAATAGCAACAAAAGTTATAAATACAGTTGATGCGGAAACAGTAGCTAAACCCATTTACGAGAATATACACCAAATACTTCATTCGGACGACAGGTACAAAGAAAAAGTACTTTTATTTGTCAGTGAACCATCTTATGGTAAATGGTGTTAACATATAATACTAATCTAAGAGTGGGATGATGAAGATTATTTGATTGACTAAATTCCTTAAACATTGTAAATGCGTGACGAGGTTCAATGTTAGCAGAAAATAAAGAAGATTTACAAACCTCGCAATCGAGTAAATTAAGCTTTTTTAGGGGGAATCCACATACATAGGTGACAGCTTGATAATTAAAATCATTCTCATCATTAATCGGAATATTTAGAGAAGAATTTTCTAATTCATCCGTATCCAATGTACCAATCTTAGCACTTTTAGGCTCAATAGAATACATAAATGATTACAGATTAGTTCAGATATGCCCACTATCTTCCTCACAATTGAACCCGCTGGAATGAGAAGACACTAAATTATTTAGATGTTGTTCTAAATGATCCTCGCAAACATATATTCGTTTTGAATTCTAAAAAACATCAAGACCTAAAAAACTTTTAATAGAGTTCAACCACATCTGTTTTCTACCATCATCAGAAGGGAGAGTGAAAAATGTGTACTTCGATAACTCGAATCAAAAATAAATATTAGAATAATATCGATTTTCGCAAACTGAAATTTTACATTTATATTTGTGAATACTTGGAAAAGTCATTATAAAAGTAAATTTTAATGCAAAATATTAAAATTAATTATTACTACAACAATTAATAATAACAAAACAACAATTAATAGTAACAAAACGACAATTAATAATAAGAAAACTTACCCAAAAACTTTTTCTTCAAAAATAATTTGTAAACACTACCATTATAACTTGCATTTTTATTGTATCCTCGGTACCGTGCACTGTTGCATGTCGCATACTCTTATAGTTAAGCATATTTATTAATAGATTTTTTTAAAAATATGAGCAACGAAGACTTTTTGGTGAAAATAACGCTAAAAACTATCTCATTCTCCATACCAAAACCTTCTTTGATGTTTGATTATAATCCTTTTAGATACCGAGACTACAAAGACTTGGCAACAATACTATATTTAGTACGCCATATGAAATCGAGAGAGCGTGCGCATTTTGCCCGAAATTTCGTATTTGATAGAATACCCCCTGTATATACGTAGCTCCCACTATCTAGCGTTATAGAGCTGTGCTACCATCCCTTCGCGCCCTACATTCAATTTCCGGGAATTTCTGAACAGGACCTCGTATGTATAAATTTAAAATAAAAAGTTTTACAGTATCATTGTCGTTATTTTATAGCCACACCTCGTATATGAGGATCGATCTACAAACAATTGCAATTGCCGTCATTCAGGTTATGATTGATATTTCGTTTTAATTTTATGAATATTTATATCAAGTGAAAAGCGTTTAATATTTTTCCAAATCTTTTATTAATATCATTTTCTTGCTTTCCACTTGACACTTACTCTAATTTCTCTACATTCGTTTATTGCTTTTTATTTATCGTTCGTTACTGATATTACTTTGATATCTGCTGAATATCATTTCATGTCGGGTATCTTGTTTAGTTGATTTCATTTCTTTTGCAGTGCTACTTCGCTGCTGACTATAATTACAAAGTCATCTTTAATGATATATTCGAACATATCAATGAACAGTATTTTTTCAATGAAAATTAGGAAGTTAATAATGAAACCAGTTTATGATACGAGGGTAACAATGTAAATTTTTAGAAAATGAAACAAAGATTAGTTTTAAAAAAATTAAATGAATTTATTGATTTTCAAAATGTTCCCCTTTAACATCAATTTTTCCATTCGATGAAACCAGTTCTTGAAGTAATGTTGGCACTCTTCCTTCAGAAACCAGGTTTTATAATGTTCCACTGCTTCATCTGACGACGTAAAGTGATTCCAAGCATTTGATCTTTAATTTTTAGAAACAAAAACAAATCCCAAGGTGCTAGGTCAGAGCTGTATGGTGCTGACGTATAGGACAGCCAGATACTCAGTTGTTCTTTTTGATAGGTAGTCAATTGATGTGGAATCCATCATTAACAAAATTTTCTCACATCTAACTGTTCATGTAAAATGTTTTGAATTTGACTCATACCGATGCCTAGTGTCACCTGATTAAATTCATATAATGTCCTCAAGCATTGCTGGAACAGCAGAAATATTCTCATCAGTAACCGCAGTCCTTGAGTGTCCTTCACGAAATTAATCACTAAGAAAAAGCCGTTCACTTTGAATTCGTTATACCTACCAATTATAAATTTTTGAGTTAGACGAGGCTTCTTCGCCAAATGCCTTTTTAAACCGATCTTGATATTGTTTAGTAGTTAATGACGATTTAATCTAAAAAATCATATCCCGGAAATGTTCTCTAGTCAAACTCATTTTTGGGTGAACACAAAACCTTTAAATCATGATAATAATAAACCAACTCGCAAAATATAGCTGTCAAACATACAAACATACATAATACTCAATAAAATAAAAGTACAGTCGCGAGCAATAAATTCTGGTCGTCTATCTCATACAATCCGTTTTCACCGCACGACGTTTAATTCGAGAAGCGAATTAAAAAAATTACACTGGTGCTAGAAAGATCCAACTCACAACTAGACACAAATAATCCAGATTGACAATAACAATAACTTTTAGGAGGACGTAATTTTTAGTGAAGAAAAGACCTTCCCGTCATCCCCTCTGGCCAAGTTATAGTATATAGATACGGCGGTATCGCGTAAAATATACGCAAAAGGTTGAAACCAGCCGCTGATTTTCGGTGAATATGTGGGCATGGATTTCTACAAATAGTCTAGGTATTATTGCATCCATAAGAACGTTTCACAAGCGACGTTTATATTAGTGTTTTGCAAGATGTAATGTTGCCCTCAGTGATGCAAGTACATCCAGGTGATTTCATATTTGAACAGGACAATTGTCCAGTCCATACTGCTCACAGGGTAACGAAATGGTTCCAAAACTACAATATAAATATGCTTGAGTGGCCGAGTTTGAGTGCTTATGTGAACCCTATAGAAAACGTATGGGGAATGTTGGTCAAAAATATACACAACCAACGTATACTTTTTGAAAACACGAAGCAACTTTTGGCTGTTATACGTACAGGTTCGAATGATCTTTCACAAGGCTATTTCAGAAATTGATGTGTGTCTATCGAACCGCTTAAATAAAGTTATTCAAGAGACGGTGAGACGATCAAATACTAAGATCTTGTTTATTTATTTTTAGTCTAACAAACTGTTCCATTTCTTATTTAATTATTGTATTGTTGTACCAATATTCTTTATATTTTACAAGTATCTGGCAAATGGAAAATAGTAATACCGTTTAAAAAGGTTAATACCAAAAGCAGATATCATACACTATACTCTATTTTTAAAGTAGAGAGACGAATTTCTGAAGAACAGACCACTTTGACAGTGAAATCTCATTGGTTGAAAGCAATTTGGCATTGCTTTCAACCAATGAGATTTCACTGTCAAAGTGGTCTGTTCAGAAATTCGTCTCTCTACTTTAAAAATAGAGTATAGAGCACTGAGAATGATATCGACGATCAGAATTTATTGCTCGCGACTGTATAATATAAAATGAAAAGCTAAATTCATTAAAATCCAAAATTTGTAAGGGTCGTTGGTCAGATGAAGAAATAACCAATTTAAATAGAAATAATAACCAATCAATAAGCATAAGAAGAATTGAGACTCAAAAATTTCTCTAAAATGAATGATAAATTACATGAAGTAAAACTACAAATTTTCCATTTCTTCCAATTTTAAAATACAATATACCCAAAATTTCTAAGTAGCAAATATTTATACAGGGTATCCAGAAACTCTCCTGACAAACGAAGACCGGAGTTTCCTCAGATAATTTTAAGACAATTAAACCCAAATTCACCTAGTCCGAAAATGCTTCCTAAGGGAGCTAGAGTTCTTTGAAGATGGCGCCTTGTATTTATTTTTTTTTAAATTCCTCCAGAACGCTTCTATTTAGAAAAACAAAAACTGGTATGCTTATTTATCCTCCAGAGATGAATCGATTCCATCAATTGCGAATTTCTAGTACCGGTCATAGGCGTCTGTTTTGGGTAGGTCAACGGTTATTTTAAGGCATAACTTTTTTGTCTTTAACTTTTAAGCATTTGTGACACTAGATTATTAAATTTTCAGGTATTCCAGTACTAAAAGGTACTCTTACTTTAAGTCGGTAGGATACACCGTTTTCTAGAAAAATCGATTTGTAAATTTTTCGTTTTTTCTTCATTAAAGTTCAATTTTTTATTTTTTGCAATAGTTAGCTCTGAACTGCCAACAGAAGTAAAACCTACGTTTTTCATTGTCAAATTGTTGTCAGTTCGCGAAGTTTATATTTTCATTTTTTACTTTGTGTTATTCAAACACAACGATTTCAATTTAAAAAAAAATGGTTTTTACTAATGAGGAATACGCCGATATGCATTTAGTTTATGGCGAAATGAGGTGTAACGCTCGAGCGGCGCAACGTAGATACGCTGAAAAATTTCCCAATCGTCAGCATCCCACTCACTCAACATTTACAGCTCTTCATCAACGATTAAGAGAAACAGGTTCAGTGGTCCCAAAAAATAATGAAACAGGGAGACATAATGATGTAACAGCAGAACATGAAGATGTTATTTTAATGGAAGTTGAGGAAAATCCAGAAATTAGCGTTCGAAGACTATCTGCCATGTACCCCACAATTTCAAAATCTTCCGTAGGAAATATCTTACACAAAGAAAATTTATATCCTTTTCATTTTACAAAGGTGCAAGCACTGCTAGAAGGAGATTTTTCTGCTCGCGTAGAATTCGCTAGATGGTTACAAAATCAGAAAAATCAAGATGAAGATTTCTTCAGGAACATTTTGTTTGGTGACGAAGCTACATTCTCAAAAAATGGAATTTTTAATGTACATAATGCACATTATTATTCGTACGTTGGTGACAATCCCCACGTTGTTCAAGAATTTAAGCATCAGCATAGGTTTAGCATAAACGTCTGGATAGGAGTAGTTGACGATTATCTACTTGGACCTGTGGAATTACCTGCTCGTTTAAATGGTGCTGATTACTTACATTTCCTGCAAAATATTTTACCTGATTTGTTAGATGAGGTGCGTTTAAATATTCGGCAAAACTTATGGTTTCTACGGGACGGCTGTCCGGCCCGCTTTAACAGGAATGTACGAGACTTTCTAGATAATAACTACGAAGACCATTGGATTGGAAGAGGCGGTCCAGTTGCTTGGCCAGCAAGGTCGCCGGATTTGAATCCTTGCGATTATTGTGTTTGGGGATACATAAAAGCATTTGTTTATTCCGTTCCGATACAAAATCGCGCACAACTCTGGCTAAGGATACAAGATGCTTGCAGCGAATTTAGAAATAACTTTGGAATTTTTGCAAGAATTCGGCGTTCTCTAAGCAAAAGGGTCAACTTATGCATAGAGACTAATGGTCATCACATCGAGCAACTTTTGTAACAATCTACCTTTGATACTTGTTCTTTTTTTGTTAGTTTCGTTCCATTGTAATAAATAATTTGTTTTTAATTTATTAAATTAATTTTTATCCATGCCTTGATAGTCCAAGCCAACTTCGTCGCTAAAAATAAGTAGGTACATAATAAATTGAACTTTAATGAAGAAAAAACGAAAAATTTACAAATCGATTTTTCTAGAAAACGGTGTATCCTACCGACTTAAAGTAAGAGTACATTTTAGTACTGGAATACCTGAAAATTTAATAATCTAGTGTCACAAATGCTTAAAAGTTAAAGACAAAAAAGTTATGCCTTAAAATAACCGTTGACCTACCCAAAACGGACGCCTATGACCGGTACTAGAAATTCGCAATTGATGGAATCGATTCATCTCTGGAGGATAAGTAAGCATACCAGTTTTTGTTTTTCTAAATAGAAGCGTTCTGGAGGAATTTAAAAAAAAATAAATACAAGGCGTCATCTTCAAAGAACTCTCGCTCCCTTAGGAAGCATTTTCGGACTAGGTAAATTTGGGTTTAATTGTCTTAAAATTATCAGAGGAATCTCCGGTCTTCGTTTGTCAGGAGGGTTTCTGGACAATCTGTATAAAAAAAGCAATAACCTTACATTTAAAAAAATATATGTAATTAATTTATTTAAGTTTAAACTAATCTTATAATGATCTATTAAGCTTCTATAAAGTAAGAATAGTAAGAATATAGTAAGAATATATAGTAAGAATATGTTATTTCTTCCCTACCGATCCTATCTAGAAAAATAAATTAATTCTGAAAAAGCTTTACGATCTTTTTTGTTCTTTCTCTCCGGATCGGAACCTTTTAAATTTACTGGACATAGGAAAACTTTACCTTTACCCAACTTCTATTAAAGTTCGAAAACTTGTCCTCTTTCAACAAAAATACCCGATTGGTGGAATAGGAGGAACAAGGAAGGCAAAAAATGACATCGTTTATAATTAAATATCTATATAGTTAGGGACCTCTTTAAGGTACTACTAATTGTCAACATAATTTAAAGCAATTACTATTTATCATTGTAATTAATAAGTACTCATTTGAATGAACATTATATAAAATAGCAGTATCTTCAAGAAGATACTAATTACAGTTTTGTGAGAATTTTAAATAGGCTTTGCTTGAAGCAATACGAAAAACTATTACCTACATTTGAAACAAATATTCATGGAATAAAATATCTCAAACTAAAATATGAAAAACTAAGAAACCTCGGGCGAACCTAATTAAAGAGCAAAAACTCTGTTTCACGAAATAAACACGCTTAATATTAATCAACTTTAAGAAGCATTAAACTCAAATCGTGAATTATGGCATTAACCTAAAATTAACAAAATTAAAACATAGATCATTTTTACAAAAAAATACTTTCCCAAAGAAGCTTTTTGTTCAGGTACTTTGTCTATCTATTCTCTTACAAGAGTAAGGCAATATTATGGTTAACTTTAATAATTTCAACAAAAAATTAAACAATTAAAAAATTGCTGAAATTACCAAATGGCACATGGAAGGAATGTTTCCAATGTTTTGAAGGTCTAACAGTTTAGTAACAACTAGTTATAGCAAACGCCAATTAACTTGGCGCGAGAAGGGGTAAGTTCGCGCAGGATTAGAAGTAGTGGGGAGATTTGTATTTGGTTTTACATCAAATGTCAGATAATTCTAACCTCTGAGCGTGTATGATCCCCTAGCAAAGACATTACAAAATATGTTCTGTCAAAAGTCAATGACAAATCTATTCTGACAATTACTTGAGTAGTGGGGGTGGACGTTTTTAAAAACGGCTTCTGCGCACCCCCTCCTCGCGCCAACTTAATTGGCGTTTGCTATACCTACCAAAAGAAACCAATCGTCAAGGCATAATATTCTATTGGATCCATTCATTAAAAACTATCTCGAAACTACCCCCTGACGACCATTATTACAACAATATAATGCAAAATTCTATATACCTATATTATTCAGCGAACTGTAAAATAGAAGTGAATCTCCCAATATTACAGTTTAAATTGTATACAATCTATAAGTTCATTCCCAAAAAATTTGGAATATAATTTAAAAAGTCTAGATTCGCGCTTTTATTAAATGCATGCAATTAAGGAGTATCAATACTAACAAATTGCAATGAAATGTAGACAACAATTAATAAAATAAATAAATTGTAAGGCACAAACTTTGGAAGTATTCCAACTGAACAAATCAAATATTTTAATATTAGTGAATTTCATTAGTAAATGTTGGCTACGATGCAGTTGTCAATAATTGTTTATTGTATTTGTGATTATTACTGGTTACTTTTAGAACAAAAACTTGCTAGCATTGATTTTAAAAAAATTATAAAGTCCAACGGCCCTATTAGCTACTGAAAAGCCTAATTAAGAAGTGGATTGCCTACACAAAAGTATCCGCCCACATTTTTTTGTAAACGTTCCAATAACCAAATGTTCGTATTTGGTAAGTTATTTATTTCTGAGTATTTTTCGTCTATTATAATACCATTATGATCTCAACGCTAATTACTTATTAATAATAATTACTAATGAAAATACTTTACTTCCGACATGCCGGTCTAGTCTTCCGTTATGATTCATATTTACTATTTTTAGGTATTCTCCAACCAAACTATTTTAAAGATCACAATCAGAATAAATAAATATATTTGTTAACATGTCGGCTGTGTATGGTCCTACGACAATAGATCGTCAAAACTGTGACAACAATGACGGATTAACTGGTAATTTAAGGTATATATCATCTTTATCAAGGGTTAAGAAAGTTCAGATTATACGTACTTTAATAGTAATATTTAGTATCAGCTTCTTTATAATTGGGTAAGTTTAAATTCCAAATCTTGTTGATTTCCTAATTTATATACATACACTTAAATTTGTTTTAGATTATTGCTTATAATTACGGGCTCTCTGGGAGTAGCTGGTAGCAGTACTAATGTAAATTGTATCATTGCAGTATTTGGAGTTATATCCATTAGTGCATCCATATTCTTTTTAGGTGAATATTAACATATGCTTTAAATAATTTCTAATAAATTTTTGTATGTGTTCAGTTTGGTATTTGAAACGAAATGGAAGATTGTTGTACTGGTGCAACAAAAAGACCCATTTGAATGTGACAGGTGGCCATGTTTCAACTAATCCGTCCACGGACTTGTTAGTTTCTGCTACTTACCCACCTGTCTCTGATGTTGCATATCAGCAAAATCAGGGAGACACTGAAAATAGTAGGCTAATGGCACAAGACAACGGAAATATTACTATTACGTAAGTTAAATTCCATATTGTTATTCAAATAGCGTTTAACTATTTTATTGTTTTTCTACAAACAACCTTTAAAATTGTGTCTAACTTGAGTGTATATGATGAAGTGACATAAAATTATCATAGGTATATTCTGGAAAAGAGACTATTTATGTATTATTGTTTACAAATATTTAGTAATGGTCACAAATAAATTTAAAATTCACAAACATTCACATGAACAGATTAAGGAGAATTGGGGAATTTATTCTCAGAATTTAAAGTTTAAAATGTCATTGTTCCACTCCATGTAGATTATTGATATGGTTAGTAAATTTCTGAATACAAGAATGAACATTATATCAGTTCGACAAAAGATGTATGTAATTAATTCTCTTCTCGAGATGTGATTCAATAAAAATTTAAAGGATCAAAGTTGAAATGAAAGAACAATTTCATGAAAAGTTAACATAAAAAAAATAGTTTTATGGTTTCTTTCCAAAAAAATTAAAAATTGTTTCATTTCAGTATTTATAAAAAAGTATTATACATAGTTTAAAATACACAAATTTCAAAACATATATCTCATAGAAGTCTATACAGTTCCATGAAAAAAATAAATGCTAAATTTGATATAAAATTCTATATATACATGAGTATATATGTATACCGGGTGTCTCAGTTATGTTGTTCCAATGGCGTATCTCCGTTATCTAGTAAAATAAAAATTTGAAATTTGGTACATTTGATATACACCTAATGTTCTTTAAATTGAGCTTAATATTGATGTTCTTTCACTTCCGGTTTAACCGGAAACGACCCTAACTTTTTTATTTTAAATAGCACTCTGTATATTTTCCTCAAAATTTTAATTCTATTGAAAATTCTCTTTTCCATGAAGTATTACGCTTTGTATTTAGACTTCAAAACAGAGGTGAAATTGCATTTTAAATATTCAAAAATTGGGATCGTAGAAACCAAAGTGATCTATAGAAACTAAAGCAAAGTTTGACATTATTTTTTGTTAACTTTGACAGTTCATAAAGTGTTATTAAAATTTGTTTCAAAGTTGCTTGGAACAAAGTTGTATTTAAAATGAATAACGACTATTTTACAAATGAGGAAAAATTAAATATGATCCTCATTTATGGGGAATGTAGAAAAAACAGGCGTGATGCCTTCCGTGTTTACAGAGAACGGTATCCTGAGAGACATATACCAAGCGCTATGTATTTTACACGTCTGACTTCAAATTTGGAGACAAGTGGTGCCTTTTCAAAGAAAAAAACCCGCTCAATTCTAGAATTGTGCCTGATTATGTTAATCCGATTTTTCCTAATAAGTGGATAGGCACACATGGACCAATAAGATGGCCAGCAAGATCACCCGATCTAACGCCGATAGATTATTTTCCATGGGGATATTTGAAGAATAGGGTAAACGACACGCCTTTTGCAGATTTGGAAGATATAAATAGAATTAGGAACGAATGTGCAGCTCTTAATACTGAGGTATTAAGAAGTGTTACCTCTGGTGAACTTTTGCATCGAGCCAAATGTTGCATTGAAGCAAATGACATTTGCTTCAATGTAACAATTTTAACATTTTCTTTAGCATATTTTCTGGCGCTCATGGTTCAAGTTTGGAGCCACTACGAGAATAATTAATACCGTTCTTGTAACGGGTTTTTTTATAGAGGTATAAAACCTTAACTTGGCAACACTTTTTTAACTAGCCGCCATTTTGTCAGCCGTCTAGTGATTTATGTTTAGTTTGGTTTGGTTTGGCATTTCAACATGAATAGACTGACGCCTGAACAACGCTTCCAAATTGTGCAAATTTATTTTGAAAATCATGGTTCTGTTCGAAATACGTATCGCGCACTACGTCCATTTTACGGTCAACATAATCGTCCATCAGAGCAATCAATTCGATTAACTATGGAACGTTTTCGCACCACGTTTACTCTAAATGATAATACGCATCCACAGAGACGTCGTACAGTGCGTACAGAAGAAGTCATTGCTGCTGTAGAGCGTAGCGTAGAGGAAGACCCGAATCAGTCTATCCGCCATCATGCACAGGAATTGGATATGTGTCCATCTACTTTATGGAATATTTTGCGGAAAAATCTTGGTTTGCGTGCTTACAAAATCCAACTCGTGCAAGAATTGAAACCACACGATCACCTAGCAAGGCGTAGATTCGGTGAATGGGCCCAAAACAAGATTGCCGTTGATCCCGATTTTCATAAGCGAATTTTGTTTAGCGATGAAGCTCACTTTTGTTTGAATGGATACGTCAACAAACAAAACTGCCGTATTTGGAGTGATGGTAATCCTCAAGTGTATGTTGAGACACCGTTACATCCAGAAAAACTGACTGGTGTGCTTTATGGGCTGGTGGAATCATTGGTCCGTATTAGAGATGGTTGCTCTGAACCGAACCTGTTCCTTTGAACCTAGTTCGCGTGCCGGAGCAGGTGCACCTAGTTCGCATTTTCCAAAAGAGTAGATCCGATTGAAACGATTCCGAGTCGTACAATTCTGATTCCGATCGTTCTAGTCGGAGCGCCCGAGAGTTGATCTCGCAGTTGCACCTACATATTCGCATCGTATTATGTAAAAGAGTAGGTCCGCCTGGAACGAGTCCGACTAAGCGAAGCGAAATGTGAGAAATAAACGATGCAACTACTCCTATACCTATGTATAAATAAATACAACTGGCAATTGTAGTTGCTGCGATTCCGAATAATTGTATATAGAATTGTGCAACCAAATATGTATATTTATTTTTAAATAATTAGTATGATTTCTAGTCATAAGAAAAACTAAATTTTTAGCTACACAAAAAATATATAATAAAAAGTAAAAATAATAAGAACTAATACATAAAAAATAGTTTTAATTTTTGTATTTAAATCTAAATGAAATCATCGTTCATATTCAGGAAAACTAGTTTTTCTACTTTACTCGCACTTAACCGTGTTCTTCTTTCATTTAAAATATACCACGCTTTAGAAAAGAGTCTCTCGCATGGAACTGAAGTAGCCATTGCACAACATATTTCCTTTACAACGATACTTAGATTCGGGAATAAATATTCACTGTCCTTCCACCACTGAAATGGATCCTGATTTCGATCAGCCATTTCACATTCTAAATATCGTTGCACTTCCATTATTGCGCGAGAATTTGCAGACCCTGGGACTTCAACATTAGATAACATTTTATCTATTGAGGTATTATTGGTATTATTTTTGTGATTAGTCTAACGAATGTTTCTTTTTTTCTAACTTTAAACATTCTTTCTAACCGCCGCCGTCAATAAATTAAATACATTCAACACATTGCATATTAGAATGGCATGGGATTTTCTAGTGTTGCATTGAAAAGCATACAAAAATTATTTTAAACCTATGTATGTATGTATATCGTATGCACTTTAATTTAAAAAAAAAATCTATAAATTGCAATCTGACACCTCATTTAAAATGTAATAATTTAACTGCTATTTGTATATCCAAGCTGTGTGCCTAAGTAAACATAAAGATTACCCTGACTGATCGGACGCAAAATATGACTCACAATCGGTCGGAGTCGGAACTGATTTGTGCACCTAGTTTGCCGCACCTAGTTCGGAACTGGAATCCTGGTAGGTGCACCTACTCCGCTCAAGGAGTAGGTTATATCATCTCTAGTCCGTACTTCTTTAAAAAAGATGCTGGTCAGAACGTTACAGTCAATGGTGACCGCTATAGAGCCATGATTACTGACTTTTTCGTTCATCAATTGAACAACCATGATGTGCAGGAGCTGTGGTTTCAACAAGACGGCGCAACATGTCACACAGCTCGTGCCACAATTGATTTATTGAAGGAAACGTTTGGTAACCGCATAGGTTCACGTTTCGGACCCGTGAATTGGCCTCCAAGATCGTGCGATTTAACGCCGCTAGACTATTTTCTGTGGGGATATGTGAAGTCGCTAGACTACGCCGATAAGCCCGAAACGATTGACCACTTGGAGGACAACATTCGCCGCCTTATTGCCGATATACGGCCACAAATGTTGGAAAAAGTCATCGAAAATTGGACCTCCAGATTAGACTACGTCCGAGCCAGCCGTGGCGGTCATATGCCAGAAGTCATATTTAAATTATAATGCTAGAAGATTATCTTTCGAATAAAGTAAATTTCATGTCAATTAAAAAAATTCATCTTTGTTTTATTCCATTTCAAAGTTCTATACCTCTATAAAAAAACACCTTTTATAAATAAAATTAATAAGTATAATATTTTTATGATTTATTTAACATTATTTTTCTGTGATTTGACTTTCAATTAAATGTTTGTAAACCAGTCATGTCAAAATGAATATTCTTTCTAACAGAGATCTTAAAAATGCATTTTTGGCAAATGTATTTTTGCTAAATTCAAATGCGAATTAATGAACATACTTTTCATAATTTTCTACAATCCCAATTTTTTAATATTTAAAATGCAATTTCACCTCTGTTTTGAAGTCTAAATACAAAGTGTAATACTTCATTGGAAAGAGAATTTTCAATAGAATTCAAATTTTGAGGAAAATATACAGGGTGCTATTTAAAATAAAAAAGTTAGGACCGTTTCCAGTTAAACCGGAAGTGAAAGAATATGATTGTTAGACTCAATTTAAAGAACATTAGGTGTATATCAGATGTCCCAAATTTTAAATTTTTATTTTATTAGATAACGGAGGTACGTCATTGGAACAACATAACTGAGACACACGGTATGTATGATTGATGAAATATGATTATAACGAGCCATTGAAAAAATTCATAATTGGAGTAGATTGTGAAATTAGGTTGATACTTTAACCACCTCCACATAATCACATTTATTATTTGACATTGAAACTATAAGTTTGTGTCAAATTTTTCAAAACTCTTATTAAGAAAATTGTTTGTGTTTAGATGTAAATGGACAACATTTTCAACAACTTCTGTAGCTATATGTAAATTTTGATTATGATTTCGATATTAAATAAATTATTTGTTTTCTTTTTTGTTGTAGTATCATTTCAATGCCATAACCTTTTTTTACAATGAAACCAAATGAAACTGTCAAGCATCAAGTAATGTGTCATTATGTGGAAGTGGTTAAAGTACCAACCCAATTTCACAGTCTACTTCAATTATGAATTTTTTCGATGGCTCGTTTTATATATGTATATACAAGGTGTGTATAAATTGTCGCAAAAGCTACACGTAGCGACATTCTTCGTTTGGTTCTGAATAAAAAATCTTAATGTTAAAATGTCGTTTCATGCTTCGTAAATGTCAAAATTTGACAGTAATGATTTTGATTGAACTCACTTTGAAATACAAACTTATTGTTCTACAACGTTGCCAAATATGTTTTTCGTGGAAGTACGTTAATGAATAAATGTTAAAACAAGCTTCTAATTCAAAAAGAAAACGTTTACGAAATAATACTAATAAAATTTTTTTCTTTAAACTAAATTGCATCTATCTCTATTAACAGATATCGAAGAGCAAAGGTTAGTTACGCACTAGAAGTCTGAACTTCAAGAACCCCGTGAAAACAAATGAAGCATGATACGACATTTTAACATTAAGATTTTTTATTCAGAACCGAACGAAGAATGTCGCTGCGTGTAGCTTTTGCGACAATTTATACACACGTTATATATAACAAGTGTTCATTTGAAAAGTCAATCTAGGTTACTTTGAAATTTTGATAGAATAAGACGCATATATATTAGTATGTGTTTGTTGTTCCGTAAACGTAAATCCAAATGACATTTGATAATGTCAATCACAAATATCAGTTAGTGCATAAAATAATCGGGCGTCGATTCTGGTTTAAATAAATTGCTTCTCAGTTTTAAAATGGCTTTCACTTTAGAACATAATTTTTTTTTAGTCCAGGCTTATTTTCGAAGTGGTAATAAAATTGATGGTTTATGGGTTTATTCAGTTCAAGATTGCATGGTAGAATTTCAAGTTGAGTTTCCACATTTTGTAATAGATTATATACAATTTAAGAATACTTTGGATAGAACTTTAAAACTTTTTTCTGAAACTGGTAGTCTCTTAAGAAAATCAGACAGCAAAGCAGTTAAGAAACGTACACCTCAAGTTGTTAATCGTGTTGAAGAAATAATGGAAAATGAACCACAAACATCTGTTCGACATTTGAGTCAACAAATAAATCTCTTGGTACAACTCACAAGTTATTAAAAAAAGATATGCAACTTTATCCATACCGTGTCACAGTAGTACAAGAATTGTTAGAAATTGATTACCCACGTAGACTACAGTTTTGTAATTGGTTTGTAAATATGAACAATAATGGAGAACTTTCGCAAAGAGTCATCTTTACTGATGAAGCATGGTTTTATAAAACGGGATACCTAAATTCACAATATACAAGAATTTGGAGTAGTGAAAATCCACATGTAATTAATGAAGAATCGCTACATCCAGAGAAAATTGGTGTTTGGGAAGCGATAAGCCAAAGGCGAATCATTGGACCAATATTTTTTCAGGGAACGTTAACTGCTCAAAGGTACCGTACGGAAATTTTACAACCATTTGTCAATCAGTTGCATGATTATGAACTTCAAAATGCATATTTCCAACAAGACGGAGCACCTTGTCACTGTACTGCAGAATCTTTGGATTATTTAAGACAATTTTTTGATGAGCGTTTAATTAGTCGAAATACTGAAATTGCCTGGCCTGCACGTTCATGCGATTTAACACCTTGCGACTTCTTTTTGTGGCCTTATCTAAAAAATAACATATTTCAAACACCTATATTGAATTTGAATGATATGCTACAGAGAATCGAACAGAAATGCTTGGAAATTAATAACAATCCAGTAATGTTGCAAAATATCATCAGAAATTTTGAACGGAGGAGTGCATTGATCTTGAAGGACAACATTTTTTCAACATTTGTTATAGTTTTCAATAAATAGCTATTATTTGTTATTTATTTGTATGTATGAAACTGTCAAAATATACGACTTCGTAGGTTAAGTAGTAAATTTTAATTTACGACATACTTCAAAATGTTCTCAGTAAATCACATGCTACTAGATTGACTTTTCAAATGAACACTTGTTATATGTATATATATAATCATATTCTCTAATACCAATATGGTGTTGGGGTTACAAAATTACTTTTTGTACACAAAAATTTCCACCACTGTCTCTTGTTCTAGACATTATTTCTGCTTCTCTCCATGTCTTTCTGGGCCTTCCTCTTCTTTTTATTTTTATCTTCGCATACTCTTTCATTCACTGTACTCTTTCATTCCCTAGCAGCACAATTGCCTCTGTTTTATAAATTCCAGTACAGATAACTTCTTCATTTCTGAATTTGTCTCTTCTTATTCCTCTTACCCCTATCAAGTATTTCATATAAGTGGCTTCTAGTACACTTTCCTGTTGCCGTGTTAATGGCCATATCTCACAACCATATGTTAGAATTAGCTGTATATTGATGAACATTTATTTTAATTTTTCACTTCTTGTTTGTTTATAATACTTTTTTTTTACTACTATCTGAAATCTGAAGCAGACAGAAACAGGAAAAATCCCTAAATACAATAAGTTAATAAACTTGTAAAAACGTATTTCGGCAACTAAGTTGCTATCTTCAGTAGGACAATCTGGAAAAGAAAGATAGTGTTAAACGTAATTTTGAGATACCATACTGTGTTATCCCACTGGCGATTTGGTGAAAAGTATATCTTCAAAGGTTGTACCTAAAACAAAGACACTGCGTTTAAAGCTTTCTTTTTCAGATTGTTCTACTGAAGATGGTAACTTAGTTTCCTAAATACATATTCAAAGGTTTATTAATTTATTGTGATTAGGGATTTTTCTTGTTTCTGTTTATTTCAAAGTAATACGTAAAATACACTACTCAACAAAATTAGCGGAATACAAATTTAATACTGCAACATTTTTTTAATTAAAAGAGAGACATAATGATCAAGTTTGGAATATCAAATTTTCAACATTAGTCAACAAGATTTTTAATAACAAATATGCTCTAATTTAACAATTTTCTTGTATAATAATAAACAATCAAGAATACTACCAAAAATCAAAATGTATTTTCCGAATATCCAGATTTAATATCGCGTATGCCCTCCGTTAGCATTAATTACAACTGCTTGACAGCATCGAGGCATTCTGCGGATATGGCGTTATAACATGTCTTGTGGTAAATTTTGCCATTCTTCTACACAAAATTTTCGGCTAACTCCTGAAGAGTATGACGTGCAACAAGCCATGTGAATCCCAAACATGTTCGATAGGATTCAAGTCTGGCCTCATGGCCGGCCACTTGATCACTTGGATTTCTTGTTCTCGAAGAAAATTGGTCGTAAAATTTGCTGCGCGAATTCGGCAGTTTTCCTGCTGGAAGATAAAAGCATCACCAAAATTGTTGGCAAATGGCACAATATGCTGTTGAAGGTTCATTCTAACATAATTATGTGCATTGGGACGTTGAGGAATAACAACCAAGTCGATACTACCATTTATGCTGATTTCACCCCATATCATAACTGATCCTGATCCAGATCGATCTACTTCCTGTATACACTCTGCAGTGTATCTCTCTCCATAACGTCTGTACACTCGTACACGACCATCGAAACGAGTTCGAGTAAACCGAGATTCATCACTAAAAAGCACAGACCTCCAGTGTCGAAGTTGCCATTCCACATGTTCGCGAGCAAAGTTTAGGCGGATCCGTTTGTGAACCCTGGTCAGGCGAGAAGCTCGCACAGGCCTCCGAGAAGTCAAATTTACTCTTCTAAGTCTTCTTCTAACCGTTTGATCAGAGATTGTTATATCGGTAGCATTTCAAAGTATGTAAGTCACGAGCGGCGGAAGTTCGACGGCGAAGGCAAGAATTGATGATGTAACGGTTATCCCGACGACAAGTTTGTCTTCTACGTCCTTGTCCAGTTCTTCTAGAGCTAGAGTATCTGCCTATTTTGTGATACTAATGCCATGCTCTGCAGATAATTATAATCTATGGACTGGTTTGTAGTTGATAGGCGACAATATCGCTTATATCGACCATCTTCAAGTAAAGCAACCCTTCTCGCGACTTAGATTTCACTTAAATAAGGCATTTTAATCTTAGAAGTAAATTGACACTCAATATAGACGTTTAAAATGTTAAAAAAACTAACTTAAAAAAGATTTGATTTTTTGCTTAAGGAACAACATCCATTTTGTTTTGGGTAGTGTTTTACATTTGAACATCTAAGGAGAAAAAGTGTATAAACGTAATTTTCTTTCGTGCTTAGCTAAACTATTCCAGACAATAATGAAAAAACATGAAATAAATTCGTCTTCTACTCACAGAAAAGTTACAGGCGTTAAAAATAGTGTTCTGCTAATTTTGTTGAGCATTGTATAAGAAATTAAATTAATTACCCAATAAATAAATTAAAAAAATATAACCAACAAAAAATAAGAAATTAAAATATCAAAAAGAGAAGAAAAAAAATCTAAAATTTCTAAAAAAGTTACAAAATTTCAAAACTTTTTCAAGATTTAATTTGAAAATAACAGTTTTAAGAATAAAAATTCAAGTTTTATATCATTTCAAAAATTAGCAAGACAAACAGTAGCGATCTGCTTTGAATGTCTTTTTGCATTGTACCATGAACATTGAAAAAAATAATCGGATATTAACACTATAAATGCACTAAAATATTTCCTTCATTTAGAAGACTGACAGTAAATTTAATCCACATTGATTTTACACATTTCTCTAACAATTATTTTCAATAACAATAAATTAAAGAAAGTGTTATCTTTAGAGAAATGTTTTAATGTTATCGTTTAGATCTACTATCCATCCAAATAATATATAAAATATGTCAACAGGAACGAAGATGCTGATCGCATGGTGGAAAGTGATCCAAGGATAGTGCTCCGTCCCCTGAAGTCAGGTCACGAAGAGTGCTAAATAGGAATTTATTTTATATATTTAAGCGTACCATTCCATCCTCGTTAAAGGCCGTTCTGAAATCTTTACAAAGAAATGATAACATATTTTAAAGTAAGTTGCAAATACTTTTAAAATCACGAATTTTTAGAAAATATAAATCATCTTTTAAACGGATAGCTGCTTTCCCGTAATTTTATAATAAATACTTGTCTTTCAAAACCTACTACCCCTTTTCTCCATACACACAAAAAAAATTGTGTGCTAGACTCGCATAGAAAATTAAAATAAAAAACCTTATCGTCCATATCTATCAATGAATTAGATGATAAGATAATTTTTTTAATTATTTTATTAATAAGGGCTGTTTATTGCATTAAGTTGTAGTAATTCTTATCTTTTAATTTCGTTGGTTGTTTTTCATCATATTTTTTGTTTTTTTTAATGAAATTTCAATTTTTTTTTTTTGTAAAAAGTCATTTCTTATTTTAAATTTACTGGAGATCTAATAATTGAAATATAATATATGAAATTACATTCTTAATATTTTAGAAAGCCGATGAGGAAAAGATTTTGTGAACATATACTGTCGCTCATTGAGATTGGGATATTTTTAAATAAAAATTAATATTATGGGAAAAATAAATCAATTGTTTCTGCTATTGTGTCTTAAATTTTATAAAAATATTTAGAAAATATATTTTGTGTATATTAATAGACAAAGAGGGCTTGCAATTAGTCTTGAATTAAATGCTAATATCAACGATGTTTGATTACACATGCCTACAAATTAGAAGTCATGGCATCCTCGTTTGAGTTCGATTACTGATTCTGAAGTATTTTAATGCACTGATTAAAAATTTGTATTCAGTTTTTCTCCATCACGTCTACATTTTTCAAAAGAGAAGGAAGAAAATTTCAAAAAAGACACTTTTAATTAGAAAAAAATATATATTAAAGAAGTACTGAATTCTAGAACTTAAAAACTATTGCAATTTAGTAAACGATTATACTCTTTATTGCGTAAACACGTACACTTATCTTTGTGAAACATTGTCCTTTTTTCTCCAAAGTTTGTATTTTGAGATTTTCTCTTAAATTTTCGGTTTGGCTGATCTTTGTCTCAGCAACCAACCATCTGCCAACATGTTTCTATTTCACCTTCCCTGATATACATCTCTTTTCGATATCTTTCGAATCTTGGTGAAATCTTTCACCTTGCTCTTCGCAACGGCTCCTAAGTTTTCCGGAAAGTGGTCAATGTGTGAATTCGGGAAATGAAGTTTAATGCTCGTGGAACAGCTCATTAAGCCAAAATTTGCAATCATATTCGTCACTATTCCTTTATAATCAGGTTTTTATTGTTGCCTAAGAAATTTTTCACCACCTCCTTAAAGGATTTCCATGCTTCTAACTCAATTTAGATGAATTTTTCATCGAATTTTTCATCCTTCATTAATTTTGTTATATCAGGGCCAACAAACATTCCTTCTTTCAGTTTAGCGTCTTACAATGATTAGAAAATTGTATGCAGATATTTGAAACCTTCTCCGTCTTTATTTAAAGCCTTCACAAACTGTTTCACCATACCCAGCTTAATGTCATAACCTCAAATTTCAAGCACCTATTACTTCCACACAAAAAAAATTTAATTTGCAGACTTTCTTGTCCAGCTACCTTGAGAAATTTCGATATATTCACATACCATTAAAAAAAAATAGCAATTGATAGGCTCATTACTTAATGAGGCTAAAATCACTCATTTTTAACGTAATAAAGAAGTCTTACTTAAACCAATTATTTAGTATTTAACACATTACAATCTATTTTCGTTTCTAATCTAAACTCGTTAAAAAGTTTTATCCATTTTCGAATTGAACCCCCCGGGCTATTTTAAACAAAATCTAAAATTAATATTGTGATATGATTAATTTTTTTTGACTATTTTTCTCGCAATCAGCCCAATAAAAATGATTAAGAACGCTACTCAGGTCATAAAGGAAGAAACCATTGCAGGCCTGTGCGATCGATCCAGTTAATATTACTGTGTCGTCCGAAATTGTTATTGTCTATTTTCGATAGATTTGCAAAAAGCTTGGAATTTTATCCTTGTTGTCAACAACAGTAAAAGTTCTAGGTATTTTATTTTTGCATTCCCGGATAGTTATTATTAAAGCTGTTCCTGCATCTTGAATATCATCTGTTTGAATTTCTGACAACTCTTGTCGACGACATGCTCCTGAAATTCCAAATAGTGCCACAACCTAGAAAGTTATTTTATAAATACACTTCATTAATTAAAATTTATAATTCCTTACCTTCATCAATAGAAATCGGTTATCTGGAGCTTCGTAGATAAATTTTTCAATTTCTTGTAAACTGAATATTTTTGATTTTTCGGTTTATAATTTTCTGATGTACGTTTTAAAAAGGCAATCAGTTTTGTGTATTTGCTGATATCGATGCTCTTATTTATGTTGAAAGTCGCCTTGAGCATCGAATAGTGTGACCACAAGGTCGAAGCCTCCGAACTATTGGACTTCTCCGAAAAATAAGCGATGAAGACGTTTTCCGTATAGTTTCTTACGTTTTTTCTGTTACACCAATCTAAGAAATCCTTGTACGTATTCATATATAACTTTTTAGATTTAACGGGTAACAAGTTTGAAGTTATGTTATTGGCTACATGAGCGATTTCTGGAGGTGTACCTAATAATTCTTCGTGATCCGCAATAATCTCTGACATTCCTGGTAACAAGTTTGAGGTTATGTTGTTTGTGATTTCAGTAATTTCGGCAAATTCTTCCTCATCCATAATGATCTCTCAAAATAATCAAAATGTGTGTTTAAATACCATTGAATTCGCAATAAATTAGTTGTTTCTCACCGTTAGGACTGAAAAATTGTAATTTACAGACCGCACAATAGACAAAATCACTTTTGTTTTGTTTGTTGTCGCTTGGCGTCGTTGTCAACAGAAATCATTTAATAATGATAGTCCCATTTAATTTACATTGGGTTTTTACGCATGATTTAATTCATTTACGCACGATTTATTTAATGTAGCTCTTTACACATAAAAACTTATTAAATAAATTGTTAATTATAGGATGGTCGTAGATAAAATATTTTTTCTATTGCCGCTAAAAAGCATTTCTTAGCCTTAATCAATTCAATTTCTTTATATCTCCTCAACAATGTAGTCTAATTTGTGCAATCTTAACTTTAAAGGCATGTTTTTTAAGTCAAATGTATAGAGGCATTGTTACATTATAAAACTTGTCTGTAACAATGAAAAAAAAAGAAATCCTAGTGTTTATTAAAATCCCTATAGTTTGACAAATGATGTGTAAACATGTGATTGTTCAAATTGTGTTTGCCATCAAAGTAAGCATCTAAATAATTCACAGTAATGGACCATGTTAATCATATCACTCCTACAATGTGAAGCACCAACTTTTCTTTTTAAAAGTTGAAGAGCACTCAAAACATTTAACCAAAACGTATTTTTTTTTTTAATAGTGATAAAAAAACCGTATCTTTTTTTGTAAGAATATACCACTTTTATCATTCTTTTTATCTTTTTTTAACGATACAAATACGTCTCTGGTATTTAACATTATTGTCTGCCAATTCTGGTTTGACAACAAAATTGTGAAATGTCAATGATAGGTTCTTTTTCACTTTCTGCTCGCAAAAATCATTATTAAACATGGTACAACATCTTTTAAAAGTATTTTTTTTCACTCGCGTGATTATCTGCAAATATATGAGAAAAAATAGGACTTTCAAAACTAATTATACAAATTACTATTTAATTTTTTTGTAAGGAAATGACAAACTCAGGATTAGCCCTTTTTGAATCAACTGTTAAAGATCAATTAAAGATACAAAGTGATCCATCTCAAGTGAAGGAGGTTGGTATGAGAATTAGTTTGTCATCATTGTACAGTTGGCAATATCTGACAATCTTAAAAATGCTGTAATCTAGGGAATTTTATGCTACCATCACACTTCACTTGAGATGGATCTCTCTGTATTAAAGGCTATATTAATAATAATATTAACTTCTATAATACAGTGAATAAATATGAACTTGCATTTAAATGTTGAAGAACATCGTTACAAAATACTTTTCCTATTTTTATATGTTGCAGCCATTGACATATGTGATAATAAATCCTTATACAAGACAATTCTTTGCAAATATTAGATATTGTAATTACATTGGATAAAAGTGAAGCTAAGTTCAAACTTTAAGGAATATACATAGTTGCAAAATGCTTTTCCTATCTACACCTCTTGTAGAAAAGAGCGACTGGTATATCGCTATCAGTTATCAGCAACGCCAAAATTTATCTACCTAATATTTGAATAGCCGCTAGCTTCATCTAAGTCTAAAAATGATGTGTGAATTAACATTTTTATGTTTTCCACAAAACGCTAATTTATCACAAAAAGACGAGGGCAATGCAATGTTAATAGAGATATTAACAATTGTGTTAAAAATCAGGGATATGTACCACATTATTATACGTTTCAATAGAGTTCATACATACACTTTACACTCACTCAAATACGTGTTGTAATTTAATTTAATCTGTTCCAGACTGTATATAAAACGTAAATTTTCAAAATAAATGGTAATTTTTCTAGAAAAGTGATGAAATGTCCCAATCTCAAATGAGTAAATGTGTATAAAAATTGTAATTAATGAAATACTAAAAACCTATTTTCTAAATACATCTGTGATTAAAACATTCCATTTTTTTTATATTACTTATATTGTGTTCTCTCTGTTTTTTAATCAGTAATTTATTTATTGAATTTCCTTGTTTGTATTTTTGTACTGAGTTTAAAATGACAATTTATTAATATAAGTACTTTCTTCAATACTTTTCTTTATATAGATATATAAGACAATTCCACATATTCGAATCAAATATCTAAATCTCTAAGTTAACATTGAAGTTATACGGATGTTGAAAGTTTGTGCAACAATAACAAACTACCAACTCTTAAATATAATATTATTATTAAATGTTTGATTCGAAAAGTGTTGAAAAGTTATTGTTTATTTAACTCCTTCAAAATTCAAAGATTATTCTCAAATGATACTCTAATGGTATTTAAAAATTAATTTACGTGAAAAAATTATGTATACAGTGTCGGATAAAAGTCCGCGAATGGTCCTTAATATCACATTTAAACGAATAAAGAAAGTCTGCTGTAAAATATTTTTTTTAAATATAATTGATTTTTACCATTAACACACAAACCGGCGATGTTTCTTCCCAAAATAAGTATTGTATTAGGTGGTTAGAGCGAATATTTTTTATTTAAAATAAAGAATTTTCAATATATTTTCTTTATTTTCCTCAAATAAAAATATTCTTCTAGATTTATCTAAGTCTTTAAGTTGGACACCAATAAGTCCACTTAATTAAAATGCTCTTTGTAACACACCCAATAAATCTCTCAATTCCACCCTGTTAGTCCCTTGTCTTCAATCAAAGCCACTATCCTTCTCAGGAGAAATTTGAGTACCCTCGTAGTATCCAACAAATCTTTATCGAAATGTTTCTGTCGAAGTCGCTTCAGTTCCCCACAAGAACATAATGCATGGAGGCTAGTTTCCTCCTGCTTTTCACATCTCCTGCACCAGGGCTTGCTCTATATTCAGATCGGGTCATATTTTTAGCGGGCATATGCCTTTAAATACAGTGGCTTTTCTGAACTCACCTCTACTTTCCAACTTAATAGTAGCTTAATAGCAATAGAAAATAAAACGTATTTGTACAAAAATAATCAATTTAATTACAATTCGTAAACAATTACAGTTTTACAGCTGAACTCACCTCTACTTTCTAACTTAATAGTAGCTTAATGGCAATAGAAAATAAAACATATTTGTACAAAAATAATCAATTTAATTACAATTCTTAAACACTTACAGCTAATCTTAGAAAATGTAAAAACATTGAAAAGCCAAACAAACATTTTAATGTTAATCAATGCTAATTTAATGAATTAAGGGCTCAAATAATCTACCTCCTTGTGCTAAACAGTAACCAAATCTGTCATACAGATTTCTCCTCATACTTCTTAGTTGCTCTTGCGTAATGTTTGTATAAAAGTTAATTATTTTTACCCTTAACTCAGCTAGATTGTTAGCCCTTTCAAAATCATGCCTATAAGTTTCTTCTTTCATAAAACACCAAAGAAATAAGTCATTAGGTGATATCTCACAGGACCCGGCTGGCCATTTAATTGTACCCTGTGTGCTAATGAGCCGATCAGGAAACGTTTGTTTCAGAAAATCGATAGCCGATCTGGAGTTCTGAGCCAAATCTCTTGAAAATTAAAGGGAATTCGTCGAATTGCCGGAATGATCTCATTTTGCAAAAATTATAAATATTTTGGACCGTTCAAATTACCATCAATGAAAAATGGGCCTATAATGTGGTCACATAACATCCCGATCCAAACATTTAGCTTTTGCGGACGCTGAGTATGCACTGCAACACTAAGATGTTTTTTTAGAATAATATCTAGTAACAGATGGATTATGTTTCTTACGCAATGAAAATGAAGACTCATCAGGAAATACAATATTTTCTAAAAGTGTTCATTTTCATTTTGTTTATTGTGCATAATTTCACAAAACTCCATTCACCTAAAATTATCCTCGGGGAACAGTTCTTGCGCCGTTTGTACTTTAAAACAGTGAAACCCATTCCTTTTGAGAATACGCCCGACAGTTCTAACATTCACCTTAATTTCCGCAGAAATCTTTGTACTGGAACAAGGTTCACTAGCTTCAACAAATGCACAAATATCAATATCACGATTTTGGCGCTCCTCGGCGGCTGGTCTCACCCGTGGTTCTTCGGGCCGGGGATGACACTTTTTGCAGGAGTTAACACATCCACAAATTTGGAACTTTTTAACAACGACTCTAACTCTTGTCGCGCTTGGTGGTGGTCTATTTTCATAGGCAACAATAAATAAATTTATTGTTTCGTTTATGGAATTACCCTGAAAGTACCACTTTGCAAGTTGTATTTTCTCTGCTACTGTATACTCTATTTGAGGGATTTTATTTAATTTTATTATTGCTCACCTTACGTAATTTTTAAATGCCAAAGGCTTGACATAAATATGACACATGTTTTAGGCATAATGTTATTAGAGATGGAACGGTTCAGAAAATCCAATGTATTTGAAGACCTATACACGCTAAAAATATGACCCGATCTGTATATATATTTCCTTATTATTGTACATTTATATAACTATTTATTTTTCTTGTGTGGCATATCTATCAATCTATCTAATTCTTTGGGTTCGACGCCAATAAGTACAGGCACTTGAGCACAGTGCTCTTTGTAGCACCCCCAATATATTTCTCAGTTCCGCTCTGTTAGTCATGTGTCCTCGATAAAATCCACTATCGTCAGAGGAAATTTGAGTAGCCTTGTAGGATCCAATATAGATCTCTTCCGAAATGTTTCTGTCTGATTTCTTTCAGCTCCTCACATATTACAGGAAGGCTAGTTTCCTCCTGTTTTTCACATCTACACCAGGACTCGCTAACCAAACCCATGCTGTACAGATTCTTCCTTAAAGGACAATGTCCGGTTATTAAGCCGGTAATAATTTTAATTTCTTTTTTGTTACTACGAATTAGGTTGGCTGAGAACGTAGGATCCAGCTCCCTTAGCAGCCCTTATTGAAATGGTCTTTCATTAAATAAAAAAACGACTCAACGTATCACAGTAAATTGCGCTCTATTTTGAAGCTTAGACATTGCATTTATGTTCTGAATAAAATATCGTTCAAATGTCCACTACGGCTTTGAACACACTGACGCATACGATGGCTCCAATTGTTAATCACTTTGTCCAACATTAGTTGCGTTATGTCTGCGATAGCCTGACTAATGTTCGCCTCCAAATGTTCCAAACTTTGTGGCTTGTCAGCATAGACCTGGGGTTTGATGTAGCCCTAAAGAAAAAAATTCATGGGTGTCAAATCACACGACCGCGGCGGCCAATTCACAAATCCACGTCTTGAGATGATCCGGTCGCCAAACTTCTCCCTCAACAAATCGAGCGAAGCATCAGCTGTGTGGCACGCAGCGCCATCCTGCTGGAACCACATGTTTTCAATATCTATGGTCTCAAGTTCTGTCCGCAGAAATTCGCGTAACATGGATCTGTAGCGGTTACCGTTGACGGTAACGGTTCTTCTCTCATCATCTCAAAAGAAATAAGGTCCAGTGACGCCGCCACGCCATAAACCGCACCACACAGTGAGTTTTTTTTTAATGCAATGGCACCTCATGGAACACTTGTGGGTTCTGATAGCTGCGTATTGACGAAGCTACTAAGACAAAAATGCGCCTCGTCTGAGAAAATGATTTTTCCATTGAAATCAGGATCAGCTTCCAACTGCTGTACGGCCCAATCAGTGAACTCACGACGCAATCTGTGATCGTTTGGCTTCAAGTCTTGGGGCAATACAACTTTGTATGGATGCAAGGCTAAATCCTTTCGCAAGATTCGCCAAGTTGATGTCTCAAATAGCCGCAACCGTTGAGATCGTCTTGAAACTGACAAATTCGGCTGTTCCACAATACTGGCCGCTATTGCAGCGCTATTTTTCTCACTTCGCGCTTTGCGTTGTCTTCTTGGTGGCTTCTGGTCGTGTAGAGTGAAATCCCGTTCAAGCTTGGCCACAGTGCGGCGTATAGCCTGAATAGAGAAACGGTGATGGCGACCCAATTCTCTGGTGAACAAACGCTGAGCACCCAGAACTGATGATGAAACTGCAAATTGTACTGGATATTTTCACACCTGTAAGCACACAAAAAAATATATTCGAAACTGGAAATTAGAATTTTAAAAAGTATCACTCTTAATGAAAGACCCTTTAGTGTTTTAGTATGGAGTTGACCTTCCGTTAGCCTCCATTTCTTTTGATGTTCTCTTTAACTTGTATCTCGTTATGTTTGTAATATGTTAAAAACTGAATAATTTTTTTAGAATGCTGTTTAATTATGTAAACATTAAATTTTTAATATTCTAATATACACCTTTGGTATATGCCACACACTATGAATCATTAATAGGCACTGTATATGTATCCCAAGATATTTTATTTAATGCAAGGTTATCGAGTTTTAAAAAAATCACTATATTAACCTTAGAATATTAAAGGAGTTAATATATCGAAATAAGATTTATCACATTTATAATAAGTTTTATCATGGGACTGTTTTTAAATTACTTGAAGCAATTATGCAATTAGCTGAAAGAATTTTTTTTTATATTTATATGTTCGAATCATTGTTAAAGTACATTGACGATTTATTTAAAATACTCAAACAGCCTAAGAGAATTAAATTTTCACGAATCAACCTTAAAATTCTTAGAAAATATCAGTTATAAAACTGGTGATAGTTGCTTTAATCTGCAAAACCAAATTAACATATCTGTAACTACAAATACACAATTTTTGAAACAAATAATAAAAATTCGAATGGTGAAACTATTCCTAGCCATAAGGCATTTAATTATACGAAGTTGTTAAATTCGGCGATTACAGTTTCGTCCGATTAGCAGATTTGCGTAAATTATGAAATACACTTTCGTCCGGTCAGTAAGACAGGCCTAAATTAGGGATATACAGTTTCGTCCGACCGGTAGGTACAGGTAAAGGAGAGGATTAAAATTGTCCTAATGGTATTATATTCTAACCAATACTTTCCTTGCTAATTTCTTCCTAGTTGATACTTATTATTTGTGAAAACCAACCTATATCGTATTCTGCTATTGGTACCACCACCCACCAATAGAAATATGAATTAGCTTAATTAGCTTATCTTTTTATAGTTTAGTATTTATATACTTAGTTAGAAACATTACATTTCAGTTAATTATTACATGTTAAAAGTCCTTTAAAAAGACAAACATCTTTGTCTTTTTAAAAGTTTTACGCCAGTATCAAGCTGAAACTTATATTCAAATACAAAGCGTAAATAAACAAAGACAAGTGAACACACACAAAAAACCGGAAAATTTTCTCAAGAAGAAAATTGAACAATATGATAATAAAGAACTGACGAGACTACAATATGTACAATTAGTTTCACATTATTATTCTTTTTAAGTACATAATTTTAAAAATATTAGTTTGTAATTGTTCTACTATTGAAGTATTTCTTTTCTCATTTGTTATTTTATATATTTTTCTTTTGTAATAGAATAAATTCTTAAATTTTAACTTATTGTGTGTTTTTATATTCAACACATAACCTACTCTGCTTGTTTCTGTTCAATATATCGAAAGTATCATAACAAAGATGTTATTTCCACTAAAACCAATATTGCAGATACACCTCTAAATTAACATAAAAGGATTAAGTACTTAGACTATCGGACGAAACTGTAACACAGTGAAGTGGTTAGCATTATCAGAAAAGGATTAAAGAAAGATAATCGGACGAAACTGTATCTGCCCGTTGAATTGTGTGTTGTTCATTCACTTAATTTAGCTTAATGAGTTGGAGCAATTTAAAAACATTCTCAGTGTATTTATGGGCAATCTCACGATATACAAATTATTTTTATTTCTTTAGACTTTAGAATTTTTTTGATATATACATGTAGTGTTGATATAACATTAATAAATAAGATGAATGAATACATTGAAATGGCCTATTGAATTGAAGGCACTATTAATTATAAAAATTGAAGATTAAAATCAGCATCATCATTTACCTAAATAAATTTATTAATTCTATGTCCTTCATTAATTTATTTAAATTAAATATTTCTTTTTTGCGAGATCCCGTTCAAAAATTGTCAAATTTAAATATCATAAACATTTTTTTAAAATATAGTATGATTACATTAGAAACTCAATGATATTCAAATAATCAATGAAACTATTCATATCTTAGCTTACAGTTTAGCAAGTTGAGAATATACTGTACCTTCCTGTAATTGAATATCTGAAAATATCAAAATTTATTTTCTTAAAGTTTGGAACAAATTTTGTTATTGTAAACAAAAAATATATTTGCTGCAGTATTAAACTAAATGTATTTAAAACAAATGAAGATAATAAATAATAAGCTTGCTTAAGTTATATGCCTTAGCCGCTAAATTGACATCTATACTAGCTTTAAAAAAATAGTACCTGGTTCTGATTTATACAGGGTGGAACAGACCAACTCGATTATTTTTAATGTAACAATATCAATTCACTAATTATAAGCGTGTGTTGTGTAATTTTTAAAATCATTATATTTACTATGACCAATTTTTATTCCAATAGCTTCGGAATTTGTTACATGAACTATATATTTTTAAAGTATTTCTACAGAAAGATCAGAGATACAGATCCGTGGATTCATAGTATTCTATAAACAAACTTTTATTTCATTTTTTTTATTAATTACTCGTTGGACAGATTACGACTGAATACTTTAATATTGTAAATACCCACAATAAATATAAGTATTAAAATGGACCCGAAGTAGATGGAATAAATTTAAATAACAGCACTAATGCCTAAGTGACAACTTTCCTATTGTTTAACACAATTATGGAGAATCTAAAACAGCATTAAATCGTTAAATATTGAGATATGCAAGTGTGCGAGGGATATTTGAAATATTTTCGGCCTTTTTAACAAAAACACATATTTCGAAACAAAACAAAATTTATTTTTCGACGTAATCTCCCTGCAACTCGATACATTTGGTCCAAAATGTTTCCCATCAATTCAAACCGTCAGAAAAAAATAGATTGTGCAAACCTGAAAAATACTGATTTACAGCGTCTTCAACCTCAGCATTTGACCCATATTTTTTTCGGCCGAGATATTTTTCTCAAATTAGGAAACAGAAAAAAGTCGCTGGGATCTGGCGAATAGGGTGGATGCGGAAGCAATTTAAACTTCGATTCGTTCAATTTTGACATTGCAACCATCCACGTGTGAACCCGAACGTTATCCTGGTGAAACAGGATTTTCTTTTTTGCCAAATGTGGACGTTTTTTCATAATTGTGGCCTTCAAATTATTTAGCAATGAAGCGTAGTACTGGCCGTTGATTGTTGAGCCCTTTACAAAGTAGTCAGCAAAAATTATTCCTTCGACTAGCCCAAAAAACTGTCTTTGCCTTCTTCGGAGTTGATTCTCCCACTGCATCGACTGCTATTTGGTCTCGGGCGTATGGTGGTGTTCTTAGGTTTCATCGACGGTTATCATTCGCCGCAAAAATTTCGCCGGATTTTTTTTGATACAGGCTAAGACACTCGCCCGACATGTCCGTCCGTATGCGCTTTTGGTCGATCGTCAACAAACCCCCATCGTCCGAATAATTTTCTCATATGTAAATCTTAATGTAAAATCTTGTGCACCCGCTCAGGTGATATCCCACAAGCCTTAGCTATATACATAACAGTAATCTACGACCTTCCATCACAGTTTGATGCACTAAATCGAACATTTCGTCAGTTGTAGCAGTTTTCGAACGCCCGAAACGTTTCTCGTCTAAAATGCTCGTACAAGCACATTCGTACTCAGCCACCCAATGTTTTATCATTGTAAAAGAAGGGGAGGCTTCACCGTATACAGAGTCTAACTCATCTTTTGTTTCTTGATTCTTTTTCCCTTTCAAATTTCAAGGAATTTTATCACTGCGCGATACTTAAGTTTCTCCATTGTTGAAGGCAATGTGAACTGACAACTTTAGTAGCGTACCATAAACAAACTAATGATCAGTATGACTTGCAATTTTGACAGTTTACATATGTCGAGGTCATCTATCGGACGGCGAAAGAATTTTTTTTCTACAATTGCTTTATGCCTGTACAGCCGAAAACATTTCAAATATCTCTCGTATTTGTACTCAGGCGATGGTGTCATTCTGATTGCGCAGAAAGAAAACGAAATGCAATGATTATTTCACATTTATCAGAGAGCAAACAACCATAATTCCTAAAGTTGTACTAATCAATTATGTAATAGTACCAGAAGCCCTACACTTGCTCAAAGTAATCGATGACGAAAAGTCGACAATATTAACATTAAAAACCTAAGAAATGAGTTGTGAATAAAGATTTTCCATGGTACATTGTTTTATTGTGTCTTGTAATTATGTGTTAAATGTGACATCGAACAGTTTTAGTTAGTTTTCCAAAAACCTCTTCCTATTTTTGATACAAAGTGTCGCTTGATCCATTAATTCTTGTAAGAGATTTCTTCATCTAATTTAGCAATGTGCACATTCAATTATTTTGTTTTTTTTATTTAATTAGTGAATCTTTTCATTCTTTCTTCAGCCACTTTGTGTCTTATCTCATCTTTATTCAATTATTGTATTTAGTTGAAATTAAATATTTACATATATGTACATTATTATATTTGTGTTTTGGATTACATAAATTGTTGTATTCAACTTTAAGTTCATTGTAATGCATGCTCTTGGGTATACAATGTTTCAAGTGATTCCATTTGGCATATATACAAACAATTCCTTGATTTTCCTACATGGGAACATGCAACGTATAATTGGCTATATGAACTTCAATGTGCAAAGAACTGTTTCGTAGCGCCATCCGCATTTAAACGGACATATTGCCTTTTATATATGTATAGATACAGGTGAAGAGTTAATAGATGTACTGAATCTATTAAGTCTTGACTCGTATATCATAAGCTAATCATCAAGAACATTATTGAGTCTTGAGAACTTTTTGCTATTTACTTTTGCAATTATTATTCTGTAAATAAATTCATTCGTTGCTACAGCTTTTACAAAGGTATTTCTTTTACAACGAAAATACTACATATACATATCTATCCGGGCCTCAATGATTATAAAAATAGGATTATATTTAAACAATTCATGATTAAAAATAATCGAGTCGATCCGCCCAATCCTGTATAACAAAGGAGGTTGCTTTTTAATGTGAGGAAGGATCTCTTACGGAAATATTCCAATAAATTTTATTTAAAATGCCGATATGCCTGGATCTTATTCGCTTGGACTTACGAAAACTAGATTTTAAGAGAGGTTTTAAGAAAAAATAATATAAGATTATCCTTATCAATTTATTGAATTTATATTTTATCTGAAATTACTGAAATCTGTTAAAAAACGTTGAATTCTCAAATTGGTTGTGTATATTATGTAATATGTATATATCTATAATAAAATTATATATTCCTATACTTGAGATTTTTTTTTATGTTTGATACACTTTGCAGATTTAGCAGATAAAATGTTTGTAAACATTGCGACTAAAAATGAAGTTCTTGATATCATTCTTAATTGACTTAGTGTGAAACGATCTTATAAAGTGCAAACTTATCAATTATCGAAGTTTTCTGATCAGGAACGAAGTATTGATTACAATGAACGATATCTAATCTATATTGACAATGTTTTGAGTATTTTTCTTATTACCCGATATTTCCCTATCTATCCCTAATGAATTAAAAAAATAAACGATATTCTTTAAAAACAAAATAAATGAAAGATATCCTCTTGTTACAATTTTTTTATATCGACCTAATGCCTGTATTAAATGTAACATTTTTCCGAACTTTTTACCTATTCATTTTTTCAAATGATCTCTCACTCTAAGAAAGGAGCGTTGGGAAAGATATGGCTTAAAATAAACGTTTGTGATTGGTTAAAATAGAGTCAATAGAGTTTGTTTACTGTCGGTCAGGCGCGGCTCGTGATGACGTATTTGGGAGTGCAAGTACAATGATACGAGTGCCTCGTGTGTTTTCGGTGTTTACTAAGAAAACGTTACAGTTAGTACACGAGAATACACGAAGCACTTGCATCATTGTACTTGCACCCCCAAATACGTCATCACGAGCCGCGCCTGACTGTCAGTACTTCCGATTTGTGTATTCAATTAGTGGTTCATTTCTTATTTACTTTTAACAATAATTAAAAATATATCTTTTCATGCTGATACATCGAAAAATATCATTCATCATTAAAATTGATTAATATTGTTGACAACATGCTAGAAAATTTGAATTTTACTGTAAATTCTAAATTATTTTCAGAATTTTCATTAGATTTAGGTTCTAATCTTGAAAATGAGTAATTTCAATATGTTCGACATTAATCATGTGTTTATATAAATAAAAATAGTGAAATGAATGGAATGGATGGAAATTGTGATCATAAGGGTTGATTGCATTTACTCCATATTGTGACTTAAAAACTTGAGCTGCAGTGCTAATTGATTTGGCAATCATGATTCAAAATAGCCGCGCCTGATTTCGGTCGTTGCATTTGTATATTTCGATTATGCTTTACACAACGCATGAACTGTTCGATATTATTTATACATTTATGGTGAAACCGGTGTAAATAAATGCTCGTAAAACTTGCTGTATGTATATATTATAACTAGAGCTGAGGATGTTTGCAGTACGGCAGGACCGTATGTAGTGCATCCCCACATTTAACTATTTATCTAAATATTCTCTGAAATGATTTGCCGGATCTCATAAATTAATAGAGTGATATTTTAGTATGCACTGGATATTGTTATTATACAAAATCATAATAGCCATTTGTATTTATGGATCATAAATAATAATACGCATGTATTTGTATTTGGTTGTGAATTCAATTTAAACTTAAAACGAATCGTAATATTTTAACGACAAGCCGTCCTTACAATACATGCATTCGAGACAAAGTGTGCAACTCTACGAATAACTTCCATAATTGATCGAAAATGGACATTTTGGAGCTGAAGTAAAGCCCCTATTCTTAGAAAATTTTATTACTGTCGTTAAGAACTATTATTATAAACAACAAAGGCCTTTTATTAGTGTTGAAGTTTTAGTTTCATTGAATTTCCATGTTGTAAGTAGTCAATTGTAAAGTGTTCATTCACAATATTCTAAAACAAGGTGTAAATTTAACTAAAATCCAGAAAAACACATTCTGATAATATATTACTAGATTAGAAGCTGTGTTTATTACTATTTATTATATTATTTTTATAACCAAATGCAATAAAAGCTACGAAAACAAAAGAAACCTCGATTTATTAAAATCTTGTCACACAGCCTTTCAAAGCCTGGCAGCACATATTTTGCATATATTTTATATATACTACCTACTTGAACTAGGTGAATGAAGTTAGAAGTTATAACTTCTAACTTCGACAGCTTTTATTGCATTTGGTTATAAAAATAATATAATAAATAGTAATAAACACAGCTTCTAATCTAGTAATATATTATCAGAATGTGTTTTTCTGGATTTTAGTTAAATTTACACCTTGTTTTAGAATATTGTGAATGAACACTTTACAATTGACTACTTACAACATGGAAATTCAATGAAACTAAAACTTCAACACTAATAAAAGGCCTTTGTTGTTTATAATAATAGTTCTTAACGACAGTAATAAAATTTTCTAAGAATAGGGGCTTTACTTCAGCTCCAAAATGTCCATTTTCGATCAATTATGGAAGTTATTCGTAGAGTTGCACACTTTGTCTCGAATGCATGTATTGTAAGGACGGCTTGTCGTTAAAATATTACGATTCGTTTTAAGTTTAAATTGAATTCACAACCAAATACAAATACATGCGTATTATTATTTATGATCCATAAATACAAATGGCTATTATGATTTTGTATAATAACAATATCCAGTGCATACTAAAATATCACTCTATTAATTTATGAGATCCGGCAAATCATTTCAGAGAATATTTAGATAAATAGTTAAATGTGGGGATGCACTACATACGGTCCTGCCGTACCGCAAACATCCTCAGCTCTAATTATAACATCGACAGCCGCCTAAACAATTTTATTCTGCAGCGTGTAAATTGATTAGCAGTATTCTGAATTCATATATTTATTATTTCTTGTAAAAAAAAAAACATTCAATCCACATGAATTTTTTAGAATGTAGGTAACTTCGATCAAAATCAGCTGATTATCTGATTTGGATTCACATTCTATACAGATCGTTGCATCGCAAGTGCCGTCAAAATATTATATCGATAGTTGAACGGTATGTCTTAGTTAAGTCCATATGCCGCGCCGGCGCCGATACATGTTGCAGAGAATACGTATGAATATTTGGATATTTGCAGTCTCCAGTTAGGCATTGCAGAAGGTAGTTGTCTCATATATTCTAGCGCTTTGCGATATTTTATTACATTTTCATTTTTTTATTATTCTTGTTGAAACAAAATTTTTTTTCATTTGCATTTTCTTATTTTTATCCTCATAAAAACTAAATATGTAGTTATAACAAGAATAGCAAACTTGTGCACAGAATATGTATTGTTAGAAGATGTTTATGACGAATGAAAAATGTAAAATATTAAAGCAATGTGGAGAATAGTAATACTATGTATTATCACAACAATTCACAGTAAAATAATGAAATTTAAATTCTGTAATTAGTAGCTAAATAAAAAATGAATATTCTCATATTTGCAGGAATAAACGTTAAAAAAATATGCATATGTTACAACAGAAGGAATCTATTATTAGTCATAAATTATTATTTTATAAGTTAATATAAAAGCGACAACTTTTCTAATGCATTAAATGCTCGAAACGTCTTCCGGTCGCCTCAAAGCAATATGCTAAACGATCGTAGAAGCATCGTTGCGCATTCTGTAAAATTGCTGGAGGAATGTCATCAAAAGTGTTAATAATTTTTTGTTGCAATTCTGCCAAATTGTTTGGTCTATCGTTTTCAAATGTATAGATCTTAGTTTTCATGTATCCCCATAAGAAAAAGTCATTAGGGGAGAGATCTGGTGATCTAGGTGGCCAGCGAATAGTTCCCAAGGTACTTAGAATACGGTTTGGAAATACATTATGAAGATATTCCCGTACAACTCTACTATTATGAGCGGGACACCCATCCTGTTGAAACCATATGTTATCCAAGTTGAGCGCCAATTCGTGGAGGCGTGGGATAATTCGATTCTGGAGCAAGTTAAGATACTTCTCGCCTGTTAAATTGCCATCTATAAAAAATGGTCCAATTTTATGCTCTCCAAGTAATCCCGCCCAAACGTTTAATTTTTGGGGATACTGAGTTCTAGCATTGTATGTTAGGTGCGGGTTTTCTCTTGCCCAGAGTCGAGGTACAGCGGGATTATGTCTTCCGTGCAACGGGAAAGTACTTTCATCCGTAAATAATATATTTGCAATAAAATTTGCGTTTTGATTGCAAATATGCATCATATTTTCGCAAAATTCCATTCTCTGTTCTTCATCTTCGGGAAATATTTCATTTGTTTTCTGTAATCTGTAGGCATGGTATTTATTTTTCTTTAAAACACGGCATACTGTGCTTTTAGAAATATCCAGCTGCTCACTAATACCCAATGAAGATATTTTCGGGTTCTGTTCGACACTGGCACAAATTAAAAGATTTCTTTCGTCTTGGCGAACAAATGGCTGCCTATTACGTTTGTGCTTGTTCGGCATAATACAGCCCAATCTTTCAAAATTATTTATTATTCGCCGAATTGTTTTTAGAGCGGGTCGTGATTGATAATTCTCATAAAAGCGCTCTATTATTTGCCTTAAGGGTATTTCCTGATGATACCACTTAATAATTTGTTTTCTTTGAACTAAATTATAAACATCCATTATTTTTATAACATATAAATACCAAACTAACAAACTAAATAAATACTTATGTATGTATCTTACACTAAACTGTAATAAAATATCGCAAAGCGCTAGAACATATGAGACAACTACCTTCTGCAATGCCTAACTGGAGACTGCAAATATCCAAATATTCATACGTATTCTCTGCAACATGTATCGGCGCCGGCGCGGCATATGGACTTAACTAAGACATACCGTTCAACTATCGATATAATATTTTGACGGCACTTGCGATGCAACGATCTGTATAATTAGATCATTCCATTTTTCATTTCAAGGACAGCTTGTAAAAATATTTAAAATAGAAATATTTGTGTATATAAAAACAGTTCATTGTTTGCTAGTTATAATAGCCAGAAAAAGATGGCGCTGGTGAGTTTGGCGTTCGTGATAATAACATTTGTCGATGAACGGCAGCATGGAAGAAAATTGTTTTCTTCTATGCTCTTTTTTGACTCGACTATATGCAGCAAAAGAGTTGGTGTGTTGAATTTTCTCTATCCCAGCATCATTCACTAACGAGCCTATAAGAGGACAAACCACGTGTCTGCATTTTTCACACAATAACTTGTATTATGTTCTCCACAGCTGATTTTTAATAATATTGCGATATTAAAAATGTTTTTGTTTTATAATTATATATTTTTTATCCTTATTTTATCATGTTCCCCTTTATTATTAATTATCGTTTTCTGTGTCTTTTACGAGATTAATGCCCAATATTATATGTAGTCATTATTTTTTTCAATGTTATTTCATTTCTCGCAACAAGCATAATGTTTTGTCAAGTAGTCAACATGCGCTTATATGTAAGAGATTAACAGTTACCAATCGTGCCACTTTGAAGGCTTGTGTAAAGCTATTTATGCACAAGCATTTTTTACATATATATTATTTTTTTGTTAAAAGTAGTTTTAGTTGGTTTTACCAAGTCCTTATTAATGCTAATGAGTTTTTACTTTATAAAAGGCCAAAATAGTGTTTTTTTAAACTCGAGGATGGGACACTTCTTGTTCAATATATTTAATAATGATTTAATAAGTTCATTCAATTTTGCAGTCTTGGCTTATGCTGACAACTTTGTAATAACATCATGGACATCGCCACACGTGTTTGCATGTTTGGGTAGCTATTTTCACACAAATATGAACTTGCAGTGTCCGATTTTTAGTAATATTTTCGATATTATTGAAAACTTTTTTGTCGTTAATTTTGTCGAATACGTCATCAAGTCCCGACCCTTCAATTCCCGCGCGTCAAAGGTAAACTGTGTGCGGCGACTGTGTTTTACTCTAAAATATAATTTTCAGAATAAAATATTTTTGCCGTTTAGACTGCACGTTAAGAAAACATCCTTCATGTGTCTGAAAAATAAAAATACAATAAAAACGCCCTTTTTAAAAATGAGTAGTAATTTCTACTAAATAATAAATAATGAAGAGTACAATAAAATAAATGTAGATTTTTTTATCTATCGTTAAAGGCAAATACTAGGAATCTTTATTTCAGAGATAATCTCGCCGATTAGAAGCAGAAATGACGTGAAGGTAACATACAGATATTTCCAAAATTTGAAATGAATCATTAAACTAACTAATATTACTTTTATCTTTCTAATGTAGACTATGTTTACAATTTCAGTTTTTTTAGAAAATGATCTAGAATTTCACCTTAATCCAAATTTAACAAATACAATCCGATATCAATACTGATCTTGCTTAATAGCAAATTTCAGTAAATTTTTAATGAAATCAGCACCAGATTTTGCAAAAGAAAGACAAGGTTTATTACCACGCCAGTTTTTTCTAAAATACACTTAACTTCCTTAATTCTAAAAAAGAATGAAGGTAGATGCATTAATAAATATGAATTTGTTTATATTATCGACCATAATATTATGTGCCTTTTTAATTGAATTATAATGTATCTCATCATTTGTATCTAAATGTCTTATCTATTACTGGGAATAAACCGGGGAGTGTATAGCTATCACCTCCTGGAAAAAAATAATAGATAAAATTAATAAATCTCAAATTTACAGTCGCAGTTTCCTAAAGATGAACATAAACGATAACGTAATCATCATCGTAAATATACTCATAAATGAACCGTAGTCATAAACATAAACCTAAAAATAAATATAAATGTTAACCTGGACGAAAAATGTATGTGGATGTTAATCCTACGTTAATCGATTATGAACGTTATCCATCCCAATGTCTATTATAATTATTAAAATATTTAAAATATAAATATATTTTATGTGAGAATAGAAGAACATTTTCATGATTCATATATTGTTCAGATTCTTTTTGAAAAAAATTATAATTTTATTGAAATATACAGTAATGTCCGGTTATAGCGAACTCCAAGGGACCGGCAAAAAAGGTTCGTTATAAGCGAAGTTCATTATAAGTGATGATTTTGAAAAAACACCACTATTTTGAGTGAGTCAATTTTTATTCTTTTTTCATATAACAAAATACATTACAAACATTACATGTCTGAAACAACTTGAAAATATTAATTATGTACTAAAAAAACGTATTTATTTTAGTTTGTTTTTTTTTGGCAAGATTAATCTCTCTGATGTGCACTTCCACTTCGCTTAGCTTATTAAGAATATGTTGCGGAGTATTCCGCGTTTGAAGAAAATGACGAACGACTTCAATATTTTGGATTGCATTTGAAGTGGTTGGAACTCGTGGTACTTCGTTATTTTTGGTTTCTTCCTCTTCGTTCTCATCGTCAGTCTGATTAGCTGCAGAAGACACAGAAGCTACAATGGCATCATCATCCAAAAATTCCACATTTACAAGGTTGTCATCAACGTGAACGTATTCATTAAAATCATATTCACCAAGAGTGAGTTCAACTTGAACATCGTTAACACTTTCTTCTTGATTTTTTGTGAGCCATTCGACTAATGGTAGATTGTCATCTGAGTCAAATTCATCCTCACGCCTGATAAATCCGCCGTGTTGAAAACAATTAGCGATTGTCTGCTTTGACACTTTTTGCCATGCCATATGGATGAAGTTAATTGCATCCAAGAGACTCACAGTGAAGTTAGTTTGATCATTATCAATAGAATTTATAGTTTTCGAGAGTAGGAATCGTCGGTAATTGCTTTTTAAGCTATGGATAACACCCTGGTCCATGGGCTGCAATTTCGAACTTGTATTCGCAGGCATAAACACCAACTTAATGCACTCCAAATTTTTTACATCCGGATGAGCCGGGCAATTGTCCACTAGTAATAAGATTTTTCGTTTCTTACGACGTAATTCATCATCCAATTCTCGTAGTTCGTTTGTAAAAATTTCGGAGGTCATCCAAGCTCTTCTGTTACATTTATAATTGACTGGTAATCGTACCACATTTTTGAAACATCGGGGGTTTTTGGCCTTTCCGATCACCAATAATTTTCTTTTCTGTGTCCCCAATAAATTTGCTACAACCAAGACGGTAATTCTTTCTTTAGATAACTTTCCACCTGTACAGGTCTCCCCTTTGAATCTTAATGTCTTGTCTGGTGTGAGCTTATAAAACAACCCCGTTTCATCGCCGTTAAAAATGTCCTCATCTCCAAAGTTTTCTCTAATTATTGGCCACTTATTTTCCAACCAGTCATTCACAACATCCATATTAACTGAGGCTGCCTCTCCAACAATTTTTCCGCTGCTGATGTTGTGTCTTCGTTTAAACCTTTCGATCCAACTTCTACTAAATTTTAATTCAGGATCTTCCAACAATTTACTACCAAGATCTTCAGCTTTAGATTGCAACACGGCACCGCTGATAGTTACATTTTTACTTCTTTGCTGAGAAAACCATTTCAAAAGTCCTTGATCAACTTCGTGCTTAGTAGGTTTTTTGATTTTTTTCACATTTGAGTTTCGTACTTGTTCGAAACTCTTCAATATGGTTTGCCTTCGCTTCCAAATTGTAGCAACCTACAATGAAGTTTTTGTTTAATACATGCATTATCCTGAATTTAGTTTTTTATTACCGTTGATTTACTTAGTCCCATTTCAGTACAAATTTTGCTTTGTTTGACACCTCGTTGCAATCGTTTCACAATATCATGTTTACTTTTCAACGTAAAAGATTTACGTTTTTTCTTCGCAACTGTGTCACTCATGGTCTTAAAATCACGTTTGAGAATCAGCATAAGCACAGATTGATGACTCGACGTCGACTGCTTGCACAAACTGCTAGAATCGACTACTGCATTTTTGGCGAGATACTCGGGGAAGTCCCTTGTTTTCTAATTATAAGTTCGTTATAACCGAAAACTTTTTTACATACAAAATGGAAAATAATGTCCGTTATATCCGAAAGTTTGTTATAAGCGGGTTCGTTATATGCGAAAAAAATTAACACGTTTATTATGGAACCTTGGTTCGTACTTTTCCAACTGGTTCGTTATAACCGAAAGTTTGCTATAACCGGGTTCGTAATAACCGGACATTACTGTATATCCAATTCTATCTATGCAACAAAAAAAAAAAACAAATCACCCAGTTAAAGTACATATTTTTAAACCAATTTTTTGTACAAATGTTTACTGCGTTGAGAGTAATAATTTATTACTAACTAATAAATGATAACAAAAAGTTCGAAGAAAACCCTAAATCTATACTTGATTTTTTGCCGAAATCTAACGAAAAAAATCGTTTTCTTTATTTGGGGTCAGTTTAGTTCCGGTATTCATAACAGTCTATAGTTATAAATTAGTTCAAGAGTAGATAACCAAATTACCGCCAGTTAAGTAATTTTAAAAGGGGGCGTATCGTTGACTATATGGATTGCATATCGTGAAATGATTAAATGGATGCAAAGAAATATTGCTACAGTTATTCATTGTTGGAGAGATTGGTTGCAAGAAGGTAGGCAACATCGCAGAAAGACTTTGGACGGCCTAGAAGAACCACCGAACAAGAAGATAGAAGATTAAGATTGCTCGTCCTTAGAGAGATCGGCATTGTACCTGAAGGTCTGTGGGAAATGCTTTTTTTTGCAGAGATAGGCCGTAAAATAACAATGCGTTCCATATCGCCGTATTCATTTGTTTGCGTTATTTTTCTATCGTGTAAACTAATACTGTCTTTCGCTAATGGCATTGTGCCCTCAGGTTAAAAGAGTGTAATATATGAGCAGATTTTGGTTAAGAATGGAACAATATCGTTTTCTTAAACAAATTTCGGTTGTTTGTCGGCCCAAAATGAACAAGTCCGACGTCGAAAAAAAGAAAGGCCATATTTGAATTTTTCCGTAGAACATGAAACTGCATTTACTAGAGAATTAATGGTTTTTAGGATGGAATTAGGATAAAAAGTAGGTCTCTTTTACTATTCATTCAAAGCCATTTCTATGCTTCAAAGGTACATTTACGAAATTCTGGAACCATTCGGTTTACCATATCTCCAAGCGTAAAATAATGCCACATTTTAGCAAGGCAATGCCCGTCTTCATCTTGCAACTGTTATATTACGATTCTTGCAAGGGGCCACCATTCTTTATTGGTCTGCGCAGTTGCCAGACCTATCGCCTATAGTACATGTCTAGGACATGATAAGTCGAAGGATGCTCCCCAACCCTCCAATAAACTTACAACGGCTATATGGCCTACAAGAATGAGCTTTCACAGGAGTCTATAGATCTTATTAGAAACATGTTCGGGTGAACAGCTAAATGTATTTGTTTACGTGGAGCGGTAATTCATTATTAAATTTTCTCAAAGTGTACGAATGTTTCAATGAAAATTTAATAATTTATTACTCGCAACACAGTAAACACTTGTATAAAGTTTGGTTTAAAAATATATTGCTTTTTTATCACAATTATATACAGGCTTTCGTTGAAATAAAGACAACATATCATAAATGGAAAGATGTAATTATGTAGAACATAAATCTAAAATATTGTGAGTCAATTACGACGCGAACCCCGAAAATTGTATTACGTGACGCCTATGAATTCAAAATATTCAGAATGTGTATAAATACTAAATACCTACCTCACACACACATACGCCATAGCGTATGTTTACCTGTTTACCCGTTACAGCTGGATGAGATAGACAATAATAAATCTATTATTTTTGTTATTGTCGGTCAACTTTAAGATATAGGCTCTAACTTAGGTCCACTGCTTTTTATTATTTTCATTAACGATCTCTCAGACCAGATAGAGTCTAATAACCTTTTCTTTGCCGATAAATTGAAGTTGTTTTCTCAAATCTCCGACTCGAGGGACTGTCTTCGACTATAGACCGATCTGGTTAACACAGTGCAAAAATAACAATTTACCTTTGAACCCTGTTAAGTGCAAAATTTTATCTATCACAAAAGACTTAATAAAATAAAATTGAAAAACCCTTACCACAATAAAATTTAATGATTCTAAATACGCATTTCTACAACCACGTTGTCATCTTCAGTAGAAAAAACAGTGTAACACTTGAACGCACAAAAACACTCACAGAAGGATTGTTCTGAACGTCTTCTAGTTTAACACTTTTTTTTTTCTGTTACAAAATAAGTCGCACTTATTGGTATCAAAAATTGCAAACACATCGTCTACATACCTGACCCATATGTTTGGAAAATATTTGGCTGACTTTTTAAACTCAATCTCAAAATGACTCATAAATAAATTCGCGATAAATGGAGATAAGCAATTACCCATGGCTGTACCCTGTTGCTGTTCAAAGAACTTGCCTTCGAATTGGAAGCAATTTGGGGCCATACAAAGGCTTGTTAACTGCAAATATTCATTTATTTTTTCCTTTTCAACGTGATTGCTATGAAGTAATTCAGACAAATATTTTAACGTTTCTGGGATAGGTACTGAAGGAAACAAGGACGTTACATCGAATGAAACCAAAATGTCACCATCTTCCAGTCGACAATCTTTAACTTTCTGAATAAATTCTAAAGAATTATTGACCGATAAACTAACTGGTTTTTCTGGTAATTTTCTGAATTCATTCACTAACCATTTTGAAACAAATAAGTCGGTGAGTCAATACCAGCAACAATAGGTCTCATCGACTTACCTGGTTTGTGGATTTTAGGTAAGCAATATAACCTATGCACTAACGGATTTGCACATTGTAATTTATAAAGGTTGGAAATAGTTATTAAGTTTGGACAATTTTTTAACACGGCTTTAGTTTTACTTATCATTTTGGGTAATGGGTTCTTATTCAGTTCTACATAAGACCCTTCAGAAATTAAATTATTAACTCTATCAGAATAATCGATTTTGTCCAAAATGACTAACTTATTCCCTTTATCTGCTTTTAAATATAATACAATCTTTCAATCTGAGAGTTTTAATAGTGTTCCAGTCTTTCTTACTTGAAAATTGTTTGTGCTGCTGTAAAGATTCCTGGATCTGTCGCTTGCATGTCTCTCTGACATAGGATTTTGATGTATATTCAAAATTCCTAATAGAGGTCTCGATGCTTGCAACAATCTCCTCTGTAGGCATGTTTTTGCTTGTCAAACAATATTTTAATCCTTTGTTCAATAAATCTAACTCATCGCGACTAAAAATCTCAGACGATTCATTGACAACTAATATCTCTTTCATAGGAGGGCTGTTCTTGTTATCTTTTCATATATGTATTTATTATTTAATTTAGCAATCTTATTCTCATACTTTTGATTCGTTACTCTAACAACCTTCCTGTAAAAATTACACCAGTCTTCATAATCAAAATTATTTAAATTTTTCGTCAGACTTAAATGTAAATTATGCAATTGTAATTCTAATTTACTCCTATTACTATACTGATATTGAATTTCTGAATTCAACCATTTCATTTTCGCACATGAAATGACTTTTTCGCTATTTCTACAATTTGATGTCAACTTTACATTCATAAATTTGGGAAAAAACATTGTTGATTTTACACCGTCTCAGAAAATTAATATCAGCATTTATTAACTTTACTTTAGTATGTAAACTATGAAATCTATTTAACTCCTTTGGCCGGGTAGCCATATTAACTAACAAATCGGAGACTGTGGCTTATAAGTGAATAAAATAAAATTAAAAAACCCTTACCACAATAGAATTTAATGATTCTAAATACGTATTTCTACAACCACGTTGTCATCTTCAGTAGAAAAAAACAGTGTAACACTACTAACACTACTTTTCTACTGAAGATGACAACGTGGTTGTAGAAATACGTATTTAGAATCATTAAATTCTATTGTGGTAAGGGTTTTTTAATTTTATTTTATTCACTTATAAGCCACAGTCTCCGATTTGTTAGTTAAAAGACTTAATGTTATACATTTTAATTACCAACTTGGGGATATGTGTATATCACGTGTTGAAGCAATTAAAGACTTGGGCGTCGCCTTCGATATAAAACTGAACTTCAATGAGCATATCAGCAATATGTCTAATCAGGAAACTCTTGGATTTATTATCCGTAACTGTTGTGAATTTTCTAACGTGAGCGTATTGACTTCCTTATTTAACTCATTAGAGACCACGTTTGGAATATGCCAGCTTGATATGGTATCCATTTTATCATACACAAAAACGTCTACCTGAGCAAGTTCAGCTTCCTTCATAGGCTTCCTCACAACGAAGTTAACAGTACAACGCTATTATCTACTTTAATTTTCTTGTCCCACTATTCTTCACACGTCCTTCCCGTACTTTCTATCTTTGCTGGAACCAATGTATTGCTCAGGTCTTCTGTGTACGTTATGGACAGCAACTTCAATCAGGTTTTTTTCTACTATAAATATATATTTCTATAGTTTGTTGACCTTTAACAAACCTTGTTTTTGTTTTTATTACTTTTAATCACTTGTGCAGACTTGTTTATATTCATATATATTATTAGCTTGAATCTTGTGTATTGTTTTAGGCTTCTTTATATTTATTATATTTAGGAAGAGTTAAGATTTATAATACTCTTTTTTGTTACTAATAGTGCTTGTTGTTATGTGTGTGATTTACAATTTTATTTTGATATTATCCTGTAAGGAATTATAATTCTGTTGGGTAATAAATAAATTTAAAAAAATAAGATATCGTCTCTGATACTTTTTATAATCATAGAGTGGCGCGACAAAATATGTTTAAATATCTTTGTCATTTTTTTCTCGCTTACAAGAAATTTTGGGGAAGTATTTTGGATTTATATTCTATATAAATATATCTTTCCATTTTTCATACATTGTCTTTTTATTTCGAGGACAGCCTGTATATTCCAAGTGATAAATAATTCACATTTTTTTTTATTGACAAATGAAGATGAACGATACTAATCCAGAACCTGAAATAAAATATAAACGTAATAAAAAGCATTACATCAAAATAGATATTCTTTTGAAATACGTACTTACTTATCAAATAATAAACATTTTTCTAATACAAATAGTTGTAAATGCGTATGGGATTAATATTTCATTCTAATCTTTGTTTATTTTACTAGATAAGCCAACTGTATAGATAACTGTATTTTGATTTATAACAATAGATAGTTGTGTATTTTTATAACTGTATATAAAAGAACCGCTCTCGAAGCTTATTAAAAGAGCAGGGCTACAAGAATTACTCTAACAAGGCATGAGCACCTCAAGTGATCTATCTATCTAATCTATGTGTATTTTTACCTCTATAAATGCCGGTGGCGGTGCTGCCCAACCTGATTAAATCGGGGACTGTGGCTTATTATGTAAAAGATAATTTAAAAATAACCCTTACTGTAGCTTCAGATACTGAATACGTATTTCGATAGCTAACTTGTCATCATCAGCAGTAAAAGTATTACACTCGGAGCCTTAGCTACTGGTGGCTTACGTCTCTTTCTGAGTGTGAAATTGCGTGCTGTCTGCTGTTGGTAGTTTGTGTCTCTCTCTAGGTGTGGACTTGTCTGTTGTACGCTGCTGGAAGATGTGTGGTTTTGTTTACGCGAGCGCGCACGTGTAGGGGTGTGATATGTTAGCGCGCTCGTGCATATTGTCATGAATTTTTCCCCGAAGAAAAAAATTAAAGAAACAGTATAAGACTATATATTTATGTACATTTTATTCCAGGAAAATATTTAGAGATATTTAATATTTTATTTAAATTTTGATTATAATGTGTATTTTAGTCCACGTCTGTAGGTTGTTCGAGCGTGGTCTTGATGTACGCAGTCCCGGCCAAGACGGAAGTGTATCGTCGTCTTTTGATTTATGTTATAGGTTGGGAGATGTTCATTTCCGTAGGGAAGCGTTAGAGATTTTCCATCCGTTAAACAGATAGGTTCAGTTAATTTGTTCTGAATAAAGACTTCCTTTTTATTCGGTGTATATTAGTTAATTTCGGTTTATGTTTTAGTTGTGCTATTCTGATGTGTTTAAAGTAAATTCTCGATTGATTACGAGTTTTTGATACTTGTATTTTTTGATTTGCGCGACCTATCTGAAATCTCTCTTTTAGTATAATTTTTTGTGAAGTGTGACGACTACATTAATTAATGTACGTGTATATTTGCATGTATATTTATATATATTAATTTAATTATGTTATTTGTATATTGATTGAGCTCGTAAATTCAGTAAAATTTTTAGTTTATTATTTATTAGTTTTGACGTTTGAAGTTGTGGGATAACGTAATTTAAAGTTTGAAAGTTTTTCCAACTATAATTAGATTTAATTTAGCTTGCGGTCACGTGAAGTTTTTTTCTGGTATATCAGTCAATATTTATACAAGTTTTCTTCACGCTGTTGCATAATTGTTGCTTCAGCACTTCTTTATACTCTATAAAGTCGATTTTTCTTTTTTTTAAATTTTTTATTACATGTTTGTTTTGTTAATGTTTGTTTTCTTGCTAATACCTTTTGTTTTATTTAACACATACCCTTTGAGGGTAACCCTGAAGATACAAGAGTTCCTGGTAGGCTGTACTGACTAGAGTGAAATCGGGCAAGCTATTGTGTATTGTGGGCCAATTTAAATAATTTATCAACTCCACAATACATAGCAATATGTTTTATATCGCGTCGCGCTAATTCTGAGAAATCGGAGAACCAGCCCTTGCGCACGGCCGCCAGCCGTTTCCCGGCAACTTCTTTCTTTTTCCGTACAGTACTTCGATGGTCCGACCCATACCCCGTCGAGGCAGGGCCCAAACCCGCGAAGCAGTCTGCACGGGGTTGCTCATCGTCAACCGCAGCAACGCTTTTAGTGGCTGCTCCGATCGACGACGGCCACACTTTGTGCCGTCTTAACGTTTTCCGCTATCGTGGGGGCACTGCACATACCGTGAGCGTGTGTGCTGTTCACGGCAGCCTGGCCAGGTTACCGCCCAGGACCGGTCCTAGTGGTTTGTGCATTGCGCGGCGCCGTGTTTGGGCCGCGTGGCTTGGTTCCTCTCTTCCCTGCTGGAAAGGCGGAATGACACCTGTCTGCCCATCGGGCAGACCCCCCAAGAGTTTGGTAGCGCATATGCTAGGCTACCACCCAGTAAAGGACCACGTCAGCACCCCACCCGTTCAGTCGTTTCGCCTCCCGGCAACGTTGCCCGCGTTCGCGCGCATATATTTAACGTACACACACATCTGCCTCGATCTAACGATATCTGCTTTCATCTAAAGATCTCATCAATCTGCGTACTGAAATGTCCCTATGCCAAGTCGCTGCCACAGATGAAACACAATTTTATACGTCAGATGGCAAGAGATATCTAACGGTCACGAGCGGCCCGCTGGCAAATTCGCTTTCTCACAACCAGCGAAGCTGTTACTGAAGAGAAAGAGATACATACGTTCGATACGTCCATTAACTCGTAGCCAGGTGGCTTCAATATACCTGAAAAGATGGCATATCGATCTAAAAAACACCAAGTGTTTGTAAACACATTAATAAAAAAAATGTAGAAACGTATATGGAAATACACAACGCATTTAAGCAATAATCACTTTAACGTACACACACATGCTTCGATCTAACGATCTCATCATTGTACGTACTGAAATGCCCCTTACCAAGTCGCTGGCACAGGCAGTAAACAATCTTATACGTCAAAAGAGCCCAGCCGGCAAAAGTGCTAGATCGAACCACATGTGTTTGTACATTGAAGTGACCATTACTTAAATGCGTTGTGTATGAATACAGATGTATACAGAAGTATACAGATGTTTTTCATTTTTGTATTAATGTACATATTTGTTATTTACATCGGTATGCTAGCTTTAATGGTAAAGGAATGTTTGCAAAATATTTATAAGAAAAGCTAAAACAAAATTATAAATAATTTATTTTATATACTACGTCCCAATATTTTGCCATTGATGCTTTTTTTTAGGTTATGGTTAATAAGTTTAAATGGCAGAAAACAATATGTAAAAAGTTACATGAATAATGACATTTGTGATATAACACACTGACAACGTTGCAAGGATATCCTAAATGTCGCAATAATAGAGTCGGTTTATGTAACCTTTAAGTTACTGCACCTGGTAATACTGACTATGGCACGCCGCGTCTAGAATTGTAAATAAACTAATAGACGTAATAGATCTTATGATACTAATCATAAAAATAATGTATAAATTATGTTGACATGCTATATAACGCACACAAATTGATCGAAATCATAATTCAGTCAGAATAATTAATTCCAATTAAATGCAAATATAACAGGTTAGATTTACAGAAATACAAGGTTGATTGTTATTAATATAGTTTATTATTAGATTTTAAAAATACAATATATACAAATATTCAAACTTTCACATGTACATAAAAATATTACGATACTAGACTAGAAATGTCCGTAGAATTGTAAGATGGTACTTTACAAACAAAAGAAAGATTCACATACATCGTCTGAGGTAGGAATTGAATCCTTAAAAAAATAATAAAGGCGTCAATAGGTAGATACTTTTCTTACAAACGATAAAATCAGTCTTATCTCACATATTTACACTATTCGATTTTTTTTATCACATTGTACAAAAGAATTTAAAGAGTGAAACAAAATAACCTCATCGATTCTGTACAAGATCTTTCCTTCGCCACCAGGGAATTCCTGGTTGTTCGATAATGTGGCGTTGTTCTACTGGATTTGGCACTTGGCACGTGGTAGATATTGGTATTATCGTTAGTGGTAGACCTCTGCAAATAGAAAATAAAAATTTGCCATTATTTAGCATATCAACTGATTTATTTTAAGTTTTAAATTAGCCACACTCTTGCCCTCAAAAGATATATGTATACATTAAGCGGCAATACAAATTCAAACTAATCAAGTTGTAATTAGTTGATTTGATATACTCTTCACTAGCTCGTATCGATCGTATCTGAATATAATCTAATAATGTTTTTCTTGATTCAGTAGTTCAATTATAAGAAAACATTTTTGTGTAAAATATTAGTTTTGGTGTAAAATTTCGTAATGCTTATATTAATATAAAATTTATTTTTAAGCAAATAAATAAACTAGTCAATAAAGTTATTGTTCACGATTGCAAATTCGAAGTTGGGTCGGGTTGAACGCAATAGATGTTAGAAATGAAATGAATCAAAATTGATATAACTGGGATTATAAGTCAAAAAGTACAAGTTGCTTTTGTGACTATACGTTTCCTCTTCTAGATACTACTACATTAATAGTATATTGAAAAACAATATCGTGCTGCAATATCACTACAAGGCGTCTAGCCTTTATAACAAAATTTTTCAGAAGTGTTTAACCGACAGATTATTGATTCTTTATACTATGTATATATTATATATATTTAAAAGTTTGCGAAATTTGAGTACCTCGCGTAAACGGACGCAGTTATCATCAAACCCCGCTACGTGGACTTGCCTACGCAGTTTGTGAGTGAAGATGTCAGACGGTGTCATTGTAAGTGGAAACATTCTTTGGTGGTCAACAACTTTTCATTGCTGTGTGTGCTTTTGTATGTATCTGCATCAAGTTCTGTTTTAAACTCTGTAAGACTGCCGCAGAAACACAAAATGTTAAAGGAAGCATGCATTCGCAGACAGCGTTTTGGATCAAACACAAACTTACGACTAATTTTAACTTTTACAATCACAGACTTCTCTAACATTCTAGCATTATCTTTTGAAACATGTCAACGAATTTTATCGCATGAATTGAACATAAAAAGTATGATGCATGGTTTCACAACGAATGAGGTCGTCTTCCGAGTCCTTGTAGCGATTCTCTTCTACGCACAAAATCACCATTCTGCAATTTTCTCTCAACATTGCTCGGTGTATTTCCTTCTTCCATGTATCTCTCGGTCTTCCGCTTGGCCTATTTTGAGGAGGAACCAAATGATAATTATTATTGGTAGGCGTAAATCATCTGTCCTGGTCACGTGACCGTACCAGGTTAATTGTTTTCATTGTATTTCTTCCACAATCTTTATTTTTTCTTTGTTTACTTTTCTTCTTATTTCTTCATTTCTCACTCTGTCTGATTTGTATTTTCTTGCAGTGCGTTGCAAATAATGTGTTTTAGTTGCTAGCAGTTTATTTACCATTATTGTATTAACTTTCCACACCTCACATCCATTGGTTAAAGTACTTTTGACTATGGTTTCATAAATCAGCATTTTTGTTTTTATCTCTATAACTATGGCTGGGTGACACCGACGTTTTCGGTATCGCGTATCGATATTTAGCGAGGTATCGGGTCTGTGCACGGTATCGATTCTGAGGACTGGAATCGCTAAAGTATCGATAGGTATCAATGCTTTGGAATCGATGCTTGAATCGATACCTTGGAATCGATACCTTGATTCGATATCGAGGAATCAGTATTCACTACCCGTTTTCTAGGCATCGATTGCTTGATATCGGTTTCAAGAAATATAAAATTAATTTACCGATTCTATCAAATCTACAGTATGAAATTTACAATAATGTGATATTTTGTTTTTTTGTAATAATTATAGTTATTATGTAATAATATGGATATTTACTAAGTATAATGTAAAATTCAACAACATCCATTTAAATATATATTATATAATACATACGAGGGATACTGCTAAAATTCGCGGAATCAAGTACTCCATGAATTGCCAGCATTCCACAATTATCATATTCGTAAAATTTGACTTTTTTAACCTATTGACAGTTTGATTTAAAACCGAACAGTTTTGTCTCGACAGAATTTAACAAAGCAATAGTGTCAAAAATGGAAATTTTGAATCGTGATTTTCGAGTGATGATTTTTTACAATTTTCGATCAGGTTTGACACCAAAGAAATGTGCGGAAAAGCTTAGTTCGGTACTTGGGAATGAAGCACCATCCAAAACTATGGTTTACAAATGGTTTGCAGAATTTAAGCGTGGAAGACCAACGTTTGGGGACGATCTTCGTGAAGGGCGTTCATGCACCTCTGTTGTTACGAAGAATATCGATGCTGTGCGTGAAATGAATTTATCAGATCGACATGTGACATACAGTGAGGTAGACATTGCGGCGAAACAAATACATACGATTTTGCACGATCATTTACATGTCAGGAAGCTTTCCAGTCGTTGGATCCCTCAAAATTTAAAAGAAAAGCAAAACCAGGCACGTGTCAAGTGGTGCAAGGAAATGTTAAAAAAATTTGATTGTGGTCGTTCAAATTCTGTATATAACATTGTAACAGGTGACGAATCCTGGATATATTCATATGAGCCTCAAACTAAATAGAAATCGACTGTATGGATGTTTCAAAATGAACCTAAACCAACAAAAGTGGTGCGATCACGAAGCGTTTCGAATGAATGATGATGCATTAGAGGATCGATGAACAGTTAATGCTGACTGGTATACGTCAATTTGTTTGCCGGAAGTTATCGATGAAGTCAGAAAAAACAACATAAACTGACGAATCATTGTTCATCAAGACAATGCAAGCGCTCACACAGCACGACAAACTGTCGAGTTTTTGACCAACAGGAACATCGAATTAATGATTCATTGCCCATAGTTGCCTGATTTAGCGCCCAATGACTTCTTCTTATTCAGAAACATCAAAAATAAAATGCGTGGAAAGCGGTTTCCATCGCCTGAAGAGGCTGTTGAAGAATTTAAATCACTGGTTTTGAAGATACCTCGCTCAGAATGGAAAAAGCAATTTTGAAGATTTGTTTTATAGGATGCAAAAGTGTGTACATCTTAAAGGGGAGTATTTTGAGAAGCAGTAAGGTGATTTACATAACCTAATTTGTTTTATTTCACAATTTTCCGCGAATTTTAGCAGTGGCCCTCGTATAATGCATACATACTTAAAAAAATTTTACCTAAAAAGTTATTGCATCCTTTATATACATGTTAAAAAAATGCACAAAGGTAAGATAATATATACAGATATGTGTGCTATTACCAAATTATACAAAAAGCCTAAAATATTCTATTTCAAAATAGAAACAAACCAAGCACGTTTTATACCACCATAGGTTTATAAGAATTCTCGACGCCACTTTGTTTGCCTTATTAATCTCCATTTGAATGAATCATAAATTAAACTTGCAACACAAATGCAATAAATAAAAAGACCCTATTAAATAAAAAAAAGGGAATTGTCACAAATACCAATATATAGGTGAGAGGCTTGTAGAAGTTTAACCGATTCCAAAATAAAGCGATACCGACATACTATTTTAGTATCGATTCTTTGAACTCCTTGCTTGGAGTTGATACCTTGGAATGAATATTTTGGTATACATTGAGATCGATTCCAATCATTTCTATAGTTAGCATCGATTTCTTGGTATCGATACCTTAGTATCGGTTCGTTGGTATCGATTCCTCGGTATTGATATCTGAGGTATCGGGAAATCAATCCCAGTTAGTTATGGCATCGGGTATGGACGATGTATCGATACTTCGCCCAGCCCTACTTATAACTAGAGCGCGAAAATTTGGTTGGCGCTTCATAAGCGTACAGATGTATATAGGTATGTATGATGTATGTATGAAGTGCAGTATACATCTCGTTTGTACGTGTTTACCTGTATTACAGTATTTTATACGTAGTATATCGCTGCTTAAAAGGGCAAGTGTTTCATGTTTCATAAATTAGATATAACTATTTATTTTATTTTATTTACCTACTACCAAGCGCACGGCTCTGGTGCGCCAACCATATTTTGCACTCTAGTTATAACGTTTTATGATAAGATTAAATTTGGCACGCCCGTTATTTTCCTTGTGTTACTCAATTCAGTGTACATGTGGTGTAAGTTTAATGTTATCCACCTGAAGATCTTGCTGATCTCTCCTAAGCACATGTATTCCGTTTTTTCCCAGTTTTCCCATCATGAGTCTTCACCTAGTCTATATTCAGTTTCCTCATGATATAATTCATGTCTGATAACTCCGCCTGTAATAACTAAGGAGAGGATCGAGTAGCTCGGCAATTGTTACTGCCGGTCCTAAGTCCGGGTCAAGAAGGAAGCGATAAGCCAGTTTCCTATCATACGCAAAAAAATATCAGCCAAAAATCCTAGTAAGAAGCCTCTGAAAACGGCTAAACACAAAAACAACGAAATAGACAAGGAAACTGGTTTATAAATGTGTAAAGTTAATGTAACAAGAACTCGAGTAGAGATATATCGGCCTTAAACGAAACAAAAAAAAAACATAAGAAGGACGGGTGCAAACGTGAGGCCACATACTGCTTTCATGATACAGCAGGTTTTGGCGAAAAACAGCATTGTTCATTCAGGATACTCGCCGACTTGGCTCCTTGCAACTTTTTCTTCCTTTTTCAAATATGAAAATCAAGTACTGAACATATTAACAAAACAAGATTTCCTGCAGAATGCATTCCTTTAATGGTAGAAGTGGCTGTATTCCCAAGGGGACTAATTTGAAGATAAGTAAAATTCAGGCAATCTGCAATTTTATTGTTCACTACATTACGGAAGCTTTTGGGTTCCACCTCGTGGTTGATATGTGTGAAACGAGAAATTAAATCTGGTCAATTCTTATTGTTTTAACATAGAATACCATGGATTAAAATGTCCAGACCATCCTTATCGAAGTTAGATGTTTTCCCAGCATACATCCCATGTCAAAGAATTACTCTTAATTTTTATCCGTACACACTAATATCGTTTTCAAATTCAAATGATGTTCCATGCTTTGATTCCTCAATTAACCTTTAACAACAGGATATGTCGAAAATATCCTTTTTCTTTTACTTTATATATGATCTTTTTGTAAATTGAAAAATTAAAATTTGAATTTTTTAAATAACAACGTATCTGTAAATTGCTACTGATATATTTTATTTTTGTCTTAGAGATAAAAAAACGTCAACCTCAATAAAATAATTTCCACTACTCAGTCATATGTAGGGCCGGCGCATTTGCGCCAACTGCCAGTGGCGGCTGGATAAAAGATTACACATAAAATAAATGGTAAGAAATAAATTATAAAACCTTGTATCGTATTAAGAGTCTTGCGTAAAATCACAAAGTGGATAACATCTATTAAATATTTCAATTATTAGATATGTTTCCACAGTTCTTTCAGTCAAGCTAGTACGATGAGCGGAATAAATGTTTTTTTTAATGCCGAAAATGGCCGTTTTACTTATAGTGATGTTATATTTGCATATTTAAAATAAACTTTGAAACAACTTAATATACCTTTAGATGCACCTTCACAAATTTGCCTTATTATGAGAAAATCGGAATCTTTTGTCTAAAACACTTTCAAAGTTTTCTATTACACACTTATTTTTTCTCCACAAGTTGAAGAGAATCCTCTAACGACATCGAAACATTTTGTAATTTTTCTATTCCCTCGGCTAGTCCGAAGTAATTGTTGCGAATAGCTTGAAAATAATTTTTAACCTGATTAAAATGTTCAGACCATCTGGAAATGTTACCTGGCTTTTTTCTTGATACCTACAGCTTTTTTCGGATCAAATTTTAATTTTAACAATCTTCTTTATATCCTGAAAATATTTGTTGTAGTAAAATGCTTCCTGTAACCATGTTCTCCAACATGTAACAATCAGCTGTGGTAGTTCAGGTATTTCGATACACCGTCTGAAATTCTCGAGTACGTACCGGGGACTTTAGAAACACTGCCCTTGTACTAGCAATTAATGCATTTACACGTGGATAACATGTATGAATCGTTTGTGCCACAAGATTCAAAACATGGATTTTATACATTACATGTAAGAGGTTACTGTGTCCTTTAAGACATCAGCCTAAGGAAAGCATGTTTGCGACGCCATTACACATAAACAATAAAAGTTGTTTGTTTGAAAATTCAAATTTCTTCAATGAATGCAACACCATCTTGAAAATCTGGGTACCGCTAAATGAACCCTGGATAACGCTAAATGAACTAGCGCGCAAAAGGCAGCCAGATAATCGAGAATCACCTGGATCTCCTGGCTATAAGCACATCATCAATAAAATTATAGTGCAACTTCACCAGAATTAGAAGTTAGGTACTATGCAAGGCATAGTCAATCTTAAACAGAATCAGGTTCAAGTCGAATGTGCCCGGATAGCGTGCCGGGAGTTTGCTGACACGGGATGTGACTGCGGAGCTATGCATTAAAACACACCCCCCCCCCCCCCCCCCGCGGCGATTTGGAGGACAGTTTTGAGAATTTTTGATTGTGACGGAAAGTGTGTAGCCTATATTCAATCCTTGGATATTTGTAATAATGTTCTATAGTTTTATTTTTGGTATGTACCATTGTGTTTAAATGCCATACGCTAAATAAATAATTTAAAATCTCATCGGCAGTACAATTTTCGGCTCTTTTGGGGGCGAGCAGGATAGAGGATGGCGGTTAAAGTAATTCCATTGTACGTACCATTACGTTCACCACAGAATGTTTTTTAAGATCTGTTGTTTCGTCCACGCATAACCACAGTTTTTTATCTTTCAATTTCGGTTTAATTATTTTTTCAATATGTTCGCGAGCAGATGGTGCTAAACTTCGTAACGATACCCGACTTGGTAATTTACAGTCCGCATATTTGTTCCAAAAGGGTAGATTGCATAAAATAAAGGTAAAACATAAATTCAATTTTTCATAGTGTCGATTGCCACTTTTTATCGAAGAATGGTGTTTGCTATTAACGTGAAGTTGACAATCCCTTTTGGACAAACACATTAAAGGAATATTACAAAGTAAACATTGAATTTTGGTGCCATTATACGTCCGGCATTCTTGTAATAAGGTTTTCTCAAGTCTCCGATATTGGTCGTTTTCGCGATGTATATAACTGCGACCTTTTAAAAACAAACATAAAATTACGAAAAAGTACTTGTGGCAGCATACATGTATACCGATAGGTCCAGCCCGCTACGAGCCATAGGCAACAATATACGTATGGAACGTAATGCGATGTTGCAACGTGTGTACGATGCCACTCCGCGTGCGCAACATAAGTCCGATGGTCGAGCGCAACAGATTGCCCGGCATTCGTATTTAGCTGTGCATACGTAAAGGTAGTTATCATGTCAGTGTATACAACCGCAGAGAAGGTACAAATAGTTTCGTGGTATCTTGCCGGCAATTCCTGTCGAACAACCGCTGATTTATTTGCGCAAATGCCAACAAATTGACGAACAGCCTCATATCCCTCTAATACCTGCCGATCGGGAGGAGAGAGACGTGAGGGTTTGTTCGTTAGTTGAAATGGGCGACCTTAAGTGTACACGGCAAATTGCAGACGAAATCGGTGTTAGTAGAAGTACAGTAAAGCGGATTCTAAAACGCAACAAATATAAAAGTTACAAAGTTCGAAAGTGCCAGGAGATTTTTCCCGAGGACAATTTTGCAAGAATGGAGTTTTGTGAGTCCGTGATGGAAAAGGCTAACGGGGACGAATATTTTATAAAAAATATTCTGTTTACCGACGAGTCTTCTTTTCCACGTCATGGCAAGCATAATCCTTCAGTCGTGCGATATTGGTCTCAAGAAAATAAACATCTTGCTCGTAATGTTAAAACTCAATACCCCGAAAAACTTAACGTTTGGGCGGGTATCTTGGGTGATAACATTATAGGGCCATTTGTTATCGACGGCAATTTGAATGCAGTAAAATATTTAGATTTGCTGCGAACACGAATTATTCCTGCTGTCCGTCAACTAAACGTCGATTTTGATGCAATTTGGTTTATGCAAGACGGTTGTCCCGCGCATAACAGCAGATTAGTAAGAGGGTTTTCAGAAAACACTTTTCCTAATCGTGTTATTTCCGGGAGGGGTACGATAATATAGCCACCTCGATCACCCGGCCTCAATCCCTGCGATTTTTTTCTGTGGGGTTATGTCAAAGAAAATCTTTACGGTCTTCTAACAATACCGAACTTGCAACAGTTGCAAGTTAAACTGTTTAGAATTTTCGAGACAATAACCCCTAGAAATCTGGAGGGAGTGAGGCGGGAGTTTTAAAATAGGCTCGGCTATTGTTTGGGCGGTATTTTCGAATCCTATATTGAGCGACTTTCTTCAAATTTAAATTTATTTTGCATAATTATTGATTTTTTTACTTTTATCTTTTAGAAAACGTTATTGTTTTTTTATTACTTAAAATTACTTTTCCGTAGCAGCTAAGAATACAATAATAATAATAAATTGGACCTTATTATGTCTGAAACAAATGGGCAAATTACGTATACAGAACGAATATGCAAACGACTATATCCTTGCGCGGTTTAAGTCTTACTAAATTCTTAACTGCAATGTGCTGCAATTGAAGGTGCTGCGCGTAGAGGGGATTCGCTGTTGCCACTCATTGCTGACTATGGCCCGTTCCGAGCTGGACCTATCGGTATACAGAGTTGAAGAAATACTGAAGGTTGTATCACCACCGCCGCTCCACCAGTTACTTATTGTCGAACCTACACCACTGCCTGTTGGCGCTATTCGCCAGTTGTAGTCGTATGAACTAATATTTTACACCAACAATGAAAAAATATAGGATGCCAATGAATTTTTGACAGTAAGTAGACAATATAAAATTATTTTGCATAATTTAGTAATTACATATTTTATATACCTTTGAGTTCCGTCTATTAAAGGTTGCTGTTGATAAGGCACTGTTTTCAGAGGTATTGGTTCCATAATTATAGGTGCTCTCTTAGTATTTTTTTGCGCTTTTTTCCTCTTAGCGCTGCGCTTCGCATTGCATTGCACACTTAAAAGTAGAGCACTGACAAGAGCTAACATAGCACCAATGTAGACAAGAACTTGAAGATTTCTGGCGGCGGATTTTCTCAAAACCGCACCAGCTATACTTAAAGGTACCCCAATTAATATACCCATAGTAAAGGCAACCTAAATCAAAATTAAATAAATTAAGCTTTATTAATTTTGGGAACAGAAGATTTTCTATTACCTGTAAGAAATAATAACAGACATTTTCGAATGTTTGGCACCTACCACCACAGCCATGGACGACAGCACTTGTGACACTGGAGCTTTGAGAACTTTGCGGTCTATCAGAGATCCTTGACATAGGTAGTCTTCTTGGTAAACTTGCAGGGACTATACTTGCATCACCATAACAACTGCAAACAGTAAAATTAACATTTTATTTCTATAGGAAAGTTTTGTAAAGGTTTACATACTGTTGTCCACTTTCACAGCATAAAACTTCACAGGCATTTTCTTGATTTGAATAAACTATCTTCTGCTCATTGTAAATCCCAATTTGGTTGGGTTCATCTCTATAGAAGTGTGCTCTTCGCATGCTTCTATCGGATGAAGTATTTCTCGATTGTCTCCTTCCAGATATTTCTTCGGGTTCATAGTAGGGTAACCTCGTTGAACCAGATTCGTCTGAATAAGTATAATCAGTTCGCGAATCCTTTTTGTTACCGGTTTGATATCCATGGTCGTGATAATAATCATATTGGCTTTCTGAAAAGGTGTCTTCACTAAAACAGGTATCATTTGCCTCGATATATGCCTGCTGGTTCCTATACAGGGCAGTTGTTAGCCTGGGATCAGCTGGTATTTTACCATTTTTATTTTTGTAAGTGTGAGGAAGGGGATAATCGATTGTAGTTGTCTAAAATAATTAAAATGTATTTCAATAAATTAGGAGGCGTTTTTATACTTGATGTTAAAGTTTATTAAACAACCTTCACATTTAGTAATTTTTAAACCTACTATGATTTTTATAAAATGAGGTTAATGAGTGATATTTGCTACGTAAATGACCTACTTGGTATGGATTGTCTGAAGATGGTACTGTTCTATGGCGATATGGCAGATGTCTAGACATTTGAACTGCACCTCACCATTTCTGGTCGATCTTTAACAAATATAAATTATTTAATTAACAAATGAAAAGTGAGTAAAAAACTATTTAAAAAAAATTGCAACTACAAAATTTCATACATATATATATGTGTCTGTACAAATTAGCCTGCCTACAACACATCAAAGTAGTTGAATCACCTTGTAAAAGCATATTTAATTTTATAGATTCACAGATAACAGTAGTAAATACCATGCCAGAGGTACTTAATTGACATAGATCAGGAGAAAAAAACAGTTACAGCAATTATATCCTAAAATACTCTCAAGGTTCATATTAAAGACCTTCAACTATTTGACAAATAGTGTTGACTTGGTACCATGAAATAAGCTTAGTTATATAAATAACTCGATCATTTAAAATCCAATTAATAATTATGCAATATTTTTAAATTAAATTTGATTGCATAAAGTTTGTTACTTTTATTAAATATAGCGACAGAAAGCTAAAATTAATTCGTTTATATAAAAACGATTGCTTTACAAGAAAATATTAATTTAGAAACATACACAGTGCATCCAAAAAGTGCCAGGACCTAGTCTATCTACGTTTTTCTGACGGACTTATTTAATCTGACCCCCGGCTTACGACATTTATTAGTTGTGACAATGAAACAATAGTATATTGTGTAACGAGTGACGAAAGTAACATTTTTTAAGCGAGAGAACAGTTTACCAAACGAGGTGAAGCCGAGTTTGGTAATGTTCGCGAGCTTAAAAAGTGATTTCGACGAGTTAAACACTATACTTTTTCTACGACCTCGCCTATGGCATTATAGCAAACTTAAAAAAAGTATGTAAATAAATCCTTTATTTTCAATTAAAAATTACAAAACTATAGATCATATTTAAATTAGTTATAATTTAAGCATTGATACATAGAATGTGTGTCGATGGCTTCAAATTTTCCAAATATGAATTTACGCTATTATCAGCCTTCTATTCAATGAATTTTACATAGACTTCTTCATACCTCTTTCTCGATTTTTCTCGTAATAAGCCCGCATAGGTTTTCTCAGCTTGATTTACTATTTCTATTGGTGTATTGGGAATATCTAAATCACTTTCTGAATCATAAATCATTATAAAGCTACAAACTGACGTGATTTAAAAATAACGCGATATAGCAACAGCAACACTAGGCGCAGGTGAAACTTAGTAGGTAACTTTCGTCACTAGGGACGAAAGTTAACGTTATGGGATTTTCTCACTAGTGGCGGAAATCAAATTTTCGTTGCAGTATTCGGTGACGAAAAATGTCTTTATACGACCTTTTATAAAAAGACATCTTTCGTCACCGCACACTGCACACTGCAGCGAAAATTTGATTTCCGTCACTAGTGAGAGAAAATCCCATAACGTTAACTTTGGTCCCTAGTGACAAAAATTACCTACTAATTTTCACCTGCGTTTAGTATACGACCTTTTATAAAATGACATTTTTCGTCACCGCCTACTGCATCGAAAATTTGATTTCCGTCACTAGTGAGAGAAAATCCCATAACGTTAACTTTGGTCCCTAGTGACGAAAATTACCTATTAATTTTCACCTGCATCTAGTACCTGCTGTTGCTGTTTCACGTCATTTTTAAATTACGTCAGTTTGTAGGTTTATCATTATTTCTGATTCAGAAAGTGATTTAGATATTCCCAATACACAACCAGAAATAGTATATCAAGGAGAGAAACCTATGCGAGTTTATTACGAGAAAAATCGAGAAAGAGGTATGAAGAAGTCTATGTAAAATTCATTGAATAGAGGGCTGATAATAGTGTAAATTCATATGTGGAAATTGTGCTGCTTGCATATTTTGCAAAATTGTGGGAAAATTTTAAGCCATGGACCTTATGGTCTACATATTCTATGTATCAATGTTTAAATCATATCTAATTTAAATATGACCTATAGTTCTGTAATTTTTAATTGAAAATAAAGTATTTGTTTACATAATTTTTTTATTCGTTTGGTAAACTGTGCTCTCGCTTAAAAAAATGTTACTTTCGTCACTCGTTACACAATATACTATTTTATAAAGGGTAGTAGAAAAAAATGTTTTACACTTACTATGACCCTACACTTCTCTAGATAATTTTCGTTCAAGTTCAAACACTTCTCATAATATTTTATAGGCTTTTTCTATGCTGTTCATACCCGTTTGTTGAACCAGTAACGGCCTCTTTCAGTTCGTCATTATTTGCGAAATGATTACCGCCCAAAAAATCTTTCAACTTAAGGAAGAGATGAAAATCACCAAGGTTATACACCGTAAAACTCGCACCCGAACCGTGGTAGCATTGTGTCAATACAGCTGAATAGAGACGAGCGTTACCGTGATCGGACACAACAGCGTTGGGCAATAATCCGCCGTTTGTTCTGAATAACGCGGCCATTTCGTGTGGTTAAAGTTTGAGTGTATTTTTATTTTCATTTATTGGACATTCAGAAGATTTCCATTGAGTTGCGAGCAAAAAAAGCCAATACAGCCTCCATTCGTTTTTGTCGTATGTTAATTCAAAGCATCCATCTGGTATACACTTTTTTATAGCTTAAGTCATTTTTGATAATTTCGGGAAAAAAATAGTGCAACCTGTCAAGCATAAAACGTGGATTTTATCATTATAACATAGTCGGAGATGAACATATTTGGCGGGGATGGTAAAAAATTGGTATAGCCACTCTAAAGTCCGTTAAATTATTGACGCTTTTCAGATCTTGAGTGATATTCACATTGAGTGATAGACACTTTTTTATAGCTTAAGTCATTTTTGATAATTTCGGGAAAAAAATAGTGCAAACTGTCAAGCATAAAACGTGGACTTTTTCATTATAACAGAGTCCGAGATGAATATATTTGGCGCGGATGGTAAAAAATTGGTATAGCCACTAAATTCCGTTAAATTATTATTATTAGTAATTACATATTTTATATACCTTTGAGTTCCGTCTATTAAAGGTTGCTGTTGATAAGGCACTGTTTTCAGAGGTATTGGTTCCATAATTATAGGTGCTAAAAAGTGCCAGGACCTAGTCTATCTACGTTTTTCTGACGGACTTATTTAATCTGACCCCCGGCTTACGACATTTATTAGTTGTGACAATGAAACAATAGTATATTGTGTAACGAGTGACGAAAGTAACATTTTTTAAGCGAGAGAACAGTTTACCAAACGAGGTGAAGCCGAGTTTGGTAATGTTCGCGAGCTTAAAAAGTGATTTCGACGAGTTAAACACTATACTTTTTCTACGACCTCGCCTATGGCATTATAGCAAACTTAAAAAAAGTATGTAAATAAATCCTTTATTTTCAATTAAAAATTACAAAACTATAGATCATATTTAAATTAGTTATAATTTAAGCATTGATACATAGAATGTGTGTCGATGGCTTCAAATTTTCCAAATATGAATTTACGCTATTATCAGCCTTCTATTCAATGAATTTTACATAGACTTCTTCATACCTCTTTCTCGATTTTTCTCGTAATAAGCCCGCATAGGTTTTCTCAGCTTGATTTACTATTTCTATTGGTGTATTGGGAATATCTAAATCACTTTCTGAATCATAAATCATTATAAAGCTACAAACTGACGTGATTTAAAAATAACGCGATATAGCAACAGCAACACTAGGCGCAGGTGAAACTTAGTAGGTAACTTTCGTCACTAGGGACGAAAGTTAACGTTATGGGATTTTCTCACTAGTGGCGGAAATCAAATTTTCGTTGCAGTATTCGGTGACGAAAAATGTCTTTATACGACCTTTTATAAAAAGACATCTTTCGTCACCGCACACTGCACACTGCAGCGAAAATTTGATTTCCGTCACTAGTGAGAGAAAATCCCATAACGTTAACTTTGGTCCCTAGTGACAAAAATTACCTACTAATTTTCACCTGCGTTTAGTATACGACCTTTTATAAAATGACATTTTTCGTCACCGCCTACTGCATCGAAAATTTGATTTCCGTCACTAGTGAGAGAAAATCCCATAACGTTAACTTTGGTCCCTAGTGACGAAAATTACCTATTAATTTTCACCTGCATCTAGTACCTGCTGTTGCTGTTTCACGTCATTTTTAAATTACGTCAGTTTGTAGGTTTATCATTATTTCTGATTCAGAAAGTGATTTAGATATTCCCAATACACAACCAGAAATAGTATATCAAGGAGAGAAACCTATGCGAGTTTATTACGAGAAAAATCGAGAAAGAGGTATGAAGAAGTCTATGTAAAATTCATTGAATAGAGGGCTGATAATAGTGTAAATTCATATGTGGAAATTGTGCTGCTTGCATATTTTGCAAAATTGTGGGAAAATTTTAAGCCATGGACCTTATGGTCTACATATTCTATGTATCAATGTTTAAATCATATCTAATTTAAATATGACCTATAGTTCTGTAATTTTTAATTGAAAATAAAGTATTTGTTTACATAATTTTTTTATTCGTTTGGTAAACTGTGCTCTCGCTTAAAAAAATGTTACTTTCGTCACTCGTTACACAATATACTATTTTATAAAGGGTAGTAGAAAAAAATGTTTTACACTTACTATGACCCTACACTTCTCTAGATAATTTTCGTTCAAGTTCAAACACTTCTCATAATATTTTATAGGCTTTTTCTATGCTGTTCATACCCGTTTGTTGAACCAGTAACGGCCTCTTTCAGTTCGTCATTATTTGCGAAATGATTACCGCCCAAAAAATCTTTCAACTTAAGGAAGAGATGAAAATCACCAAGGTTATACACCGTAAAACTCGCACCCGAACCGTGGTAGCATTGTGTCAATACAGCTGAATAGAGACGAGCGTTACCGTGATCGGACACAACAGCGTTGGGCAATAATCCGCCGTTTGTTCTGAATAACGCGGCCATTTCGTGTGGTTAAAGTTTGAGTGTATTTTTATTTTCATTTATTGGACATTCAGAAGATTTCCATTGAGTTGCGAGCAAAAAAAGCCAATACAGCCTCCATTCGTTTTTGTCGTATGTTAATTCAAAGCATCCATCTGGTATACACTTTTTTATAGCTTAAGTCATTTTTGATAATTTCGGGAAAAAAATAGTGCAACCTGTCAAGCATAAAACGTGGATTTTATCATTATAACATAGTCGGAGATGAACATATTTGGCGGGGATGGTAAAAAATTGGTATAGCCACTCTAAAGTCCGTTAAATTATTGACGCTTTTCAGATCTTGAGTGATATTCACATTGAGTGATAGACACTTTTTTATAGCTTAAGTCATTTTTGATAATTTCGGGAAAAAAATAGTGCAAACTGTCAAGCATAAAACGTGGACTTTTTCATTATAACAGAGTCCGAGATGAATATATTTGGCGCGGATGGTAAAAAATTGGTATAGCCACTAAATTCCGTTAAATTATTGACGCTTTTCAGATCTTGAGTGACATTCATTTCCAATGAAATATCTTGAGTACAAGGAATTTCCATAATTTCAAGTTTAAAATATGCAATTGCTATTTACGACAAAAAATCACTGTGACCTTGGCTTTCAACATTAAAATGGTACAACTGTAAACGTTTTAATTTCAAAAAATTAATTCAATTTTGAAATTATTAACAATCCAATTAATTATTATTAAATTGTTGTATTGTTATTACAACGTAATAAATAGGAAAGTCCTCGATATTAAATTAAATATTTGGTGACATTCAAGACAAGTAAATAGTCAATACATCAGTTCAATACTAATGTACATTATAAATATCTACGTAGCTTTTATATTTACAGAGGCTTAATTAAAATCTTCGCAAAAAAACACTTTAGAAAATAAATTCAATCAACTGCTTCCTTTAGGAGGTGACGTTCATGGTAATTGGTATTCTTAAGGACGCAATTACTTCCAACACTAATTATGATGCAGTTGACTTATTGTTCTCATTAAAGATAGGTAAAGTAATGAGTGTTCAGCAGTTTAAAAAGCGTTCAATCTAATTAAACTCAATACAATAACTATTTTGCTTACTTGATCTCAAATTGGCATTAACTATAGAGGTATTCTTCTGAATATGTTATTAGCAGAGAGCGGACTCAAACGATTGATGATTCATAGCCCATAAGCGTCTACCTTGTATTCGCAATAGGTTTGTTTCTGTAAGCGATCCGTGAGTTTAGAACAATTTGATACCTGGGGTCAGGTGCATAGTGGCACATACCTACATATACAGTTAATATGTATCTGTCAATGCACAACAGAGCGAATGTAATAAACGGTTTGGTAACCAGCAGCAGCTACTGCTGAAACAAAAGTAATACTGAGAAGCGAATTGCGTATCAAATTTTGAATAAAAATAATTTACAAAGAACAAAACTCAAAACTATGTATTTTCTGGTGAAACATTGAAAGTGTAAAACATTACTATGAACAACTAAAATTTGTTCTAGGTGTTCCTGTGTTAAATTAGTTCTTAGATATTAAAACGTCTTTAAAAATTGAAAATGTCCGTTCCACATCACAACGGGTGATGGGTGCTTGATTAAAATGTTGCAAAAGTACAGTATACTGCGAATGTTTAGAATTTTCATCAGCTCTGTGCAGAATTGATGTAATATATTAAAATTTAAATATGACATGAACTTCTTGTCTCAGCTTGTTTCCAAATTCAGAAACCATACTTTGCATTCGATCGATAACGGTTTCTAAGTTAATTATCGCCTTTTTTAGGTTAATATCTTGATTTTACATGTAGCTTCACACAGTTCTTCGTTAAAAGTGTCAGGTGCAGATGGACATTTTGTCATGGATTTTTCCCCGAAGAAAAATAAAAGAAACATTAAAAGACAATTTATAATTATGTACATTTCATTCCAGGATAATAATTAGAGATTTTTTATATCTAATTTAAAAATTTGATTATAATGTGTATTTCTGTCCACGACTGTAGGTTGTCCGAACATTGTCTTGAGCCAGGCAGTTCGACCGTTGCCGGTTGCAGATCCACCGTAGTCGGTCTTTTGATTTATATTTTATGCATGGAGATATTTCATTTCCGAGAAGGAGATTCAGAGATTTCTCATCCTTTAGATAGATAGGTCGAGTTAAATTTTTGAATAAGGACCTCCTCTTTATTCAAAGTATTAGAGTTAATTTCGGTTTGTGTTTTTAGTTGTGATCTTTGATGTGTTTACTGTAATTTTCGATTTATTACGAGTTTTGGATACTTGTAAATTTTGATTTTGTGCGACCTATCTGAAATCTCTCTTTAAGTATATTTTTTTTTTGAGTGATGTACGACGACCACATTAATTAATGTACGTGTGCATGTTACGCTAACAAATGCACTTTTCTGCAAACGACCTATATTAGTGCAAGTTTTCTCTATTATTACTCATAAAACCCTCGTAGCTTTATCTTCTAAATAAATTTCTACTAATGCTATTTAATTTGCTTTCAAACTCCTTATATCGAACAGTTAGACCCTTCAACTACAATATTGTCGATCCCTTACATTCCTTCAAATCATTCTGAAAGCCTATGTTTTAAAGCACGCGGCCATCTTTGTTTACCCTTTACCGAAACGATCGCAAGTTTTACACTGATAACTCGCTTAATGCCTTACCGAATGTCAAACTGATTTTATAGGAATTTTTGTTACGAATTATAGATCATCTAAACGCTTTTTCTTTCGTTAATTTTGCTCTTTTAAATATTATTTCTAATTTAATTATAGTTTCACCGCTTATTGCGCCATCTCCATTTCGACGTTCGCCTTCTGCGACAGGAATCTCACTTGCCGACTCCTTTTGAAATTTACGTCTCCAGACATTTAATTGTTTCACGTTGCTAGTTTTAAATGTCACCTTTTTTTGCAAATTGTAATCTTTCTCAAGAATTCGAAAACTAAATTCCTTTTCTTCTTGAACTTCCTAAATTACGATGACGTGTTTCCGGCATTTTCATCAATTTCGAAACGGCCGCCATTGTGGCTTAATCTCCCTTAGCGCTGAGTCGTGTTTGTGACTTGTGTAACAGAAATTTGATCTTTGCGGTAAAAGGTATGGAAATCCTCTTAAAATTTATGCTATATCCCTTTTGAACTTACAGGATTCTTCTGTACGTTATTGTGAACGTACAATTCTTTGAATAACGGAGATTTTGGTGATTTTCCTTCCGTGAGGCGATAGGCGTCTCTCCGGAATTTCTACCTGGTTATTTTGGGAACGTATTTTGGCCGTTCGAATTTTACCGTCGCAGATCTCGAGTTCCTGTAGGCCGTCCGTAACCTGAGAAATAGGGGCACATTTATTCTGCGGAACCCTTTTGGTATAGGAGGAAGGACGCGGAACTTCCATATTGTTCTATCCCAAAATGGCGTCGGCGTGAGGACTACCGGGAAATAATAGAGCATCGAGATGCATTTGTGAGCGGTAACAGAATTTGGAAGAAACGTTTACAGTTTGTAAAACCAGTCAAAGTAGGTGTTGTTCTATTATTTGCTGAATTTTAATACAAGAACTATTTGGAACAGAAATCGATTAGATTTTCTTATAACTTAAATTTAATATCAAGCTTATACCCTCTAGAGAGACACTCATTAGGGGTGAAAATTTATCTTGATATACAGATCATTTGTGGGGAGTTATTTCCCCTTATTTCAATTTAGTTTTAATGAATCTTACGAGTCTGTTTATAATTTAAACCCGATTTGTTCACCAATTTTCCCGGGTTTCTGTAATTGGAATCTATTATTAAAACCTGAAGACCGACAGCGTCACTGTCTGTCTTCTGCATAAAATTAGAGTCGAAATCAAGCCCAAATCCTTCAGAACGGGCCTAAGTTTGTTTGTGTCGTTACTTTTAATCATAGATTTACCTGTAATCTGCCTTTCATGTTTGATATAGAAACACTGTACAGAATGAAAATTGCGTATACGGAATTGGTATTCTAGTTTTATCTCTTGTTAATTAATTACTTCAACTATTTCGATATTACTGAATTTTTGCACACCTGTTATACAGGGGATACTCCAAAAGTTTCCTACCGGGTAATTGTATGTTCATGATCGGTTCTTTTCTTGTTTTGATTATATTTGAAATCAAGGCTTAACCTTGGATTTGTTATAAAGTAACTTACCGATTTACTTGAGATTCTGTTTATTTGGATTCTTTCGCATTTACGTCATTGAGACTTTCTTGTTCTCGATTGTTTGAATTTTAATTAACTTCAACCCGGGGAATAATTTTGGGCTAACCCCTCCCACCTCTCGAATTACTTATACGGGAGAGAGTAATATAGTTTTGGTCTTATATTTTTTTTAATTTTCTACCTTCAATTGGTGTTCATACTGTATTTGAACCGGGCTTCACCTTTAATGTTTCGTTAGTTCTGAGTCAAGTATAAACGACCGTGTCTGGTACCTAGTATTTAAGCGTTGGCTTTGCCGTTTTGGATATTTTATTTGTTTCTACCGTATTGTGTACTCAATAAATTTAGTTGTATTGTTGAATGCGTTTCGTTCTTTATCCCTTCCCACTAGCATTGAGTTAGTCAAGTTTCTTGTTTATCGACGAGTGATAGGGGGCTGACCCTCTGGTGTAAATTGGAGCTACCAGGTCCCGCCTGCTCCCGTTATAGCGTTATCTCTGCAGGTGGATAATAACGGTGGCGTCCACATACCCCTCCATCTCGCGGCCTTGAATCCGCGACGTTCTCCGTAGTCTAGAGAGAGTTAGCCGGCAGAGACCTTCCTGGGGACTTAACATCAACAGGTAGGTTCAGACCAGAGAGGTTCAGCGTACGATCACACCTTATCACTCGCCACACTGTAATTTTACGCCGCGGTGGTGGCAAGTTTTTGGCGCCCAACGTGGGGCCATTTTGTTTTTTTTTTAAATCTATAGAAACTTTGCTTGCTCACGCTTGTGGGAGGGACTTTCGTTTATTGAGATTTATATTCAGCTTAGGGTTGTTTTAGATTTATTGAATTCGTTTAGAATTTTGAGGTTTCGATATTTTTGTGAATAGATTTTCGCTTTGTGTGTCTGAACATTTGTTGTGATGGAAGGTAAGATCGAAATCAACAGGTTAGAGCGAGATGAGTTAGTTTACGAACTAAGGGTTCGTGGAGCAAACGAGAATGTTCCTGTCAAGACAATGCGTGCGACTCTTAGGAGTTTATTACAGTTAGAGAGTGGGGGTATTCCGATGGCTAAGCCAGCTAATCCTTTCACTATCGAAGAGGACACTCGCGAAGTCAGGAGGAAGATCGCCGAGATCAATGATCTTCTAGATCAATTTGTCGAAATAGAAACTAGTTTAAGGTATCGGAAAATTAACACAAAAATCATCCATGCTTTTTCACGTATTAGGCGAGCAAAGCCAGAGACGCCTGAAGCTGAGGAGGAAGTAGCAGGTTTTCTTGTTGAGTTGGTAACCCTTCAGGCATCTCTTAAGTCTAAGGCCCGGAAGGCTAGGAAGTCAGCTTTGGCAGGTACCGTTCCTGCAGATATGTCGTTTGTGTTCGCATCCACTAGTGTAGCACAAGGTCCTACTGCTTCTGATAGCGAAATTTCCGATTCCGAAGAATCTGTGGGAGAACCGAATCTGTCACCTGTTCGTGCGACTGCGTCACATGCGGTGAGTTCGGCAGCTGTTTCTGCGTCATCTCCGTCGTGTAAGGTTGTTGCGGTGTCAAGGTGGAACTTCTCCAAATTTGATGGAGAAAATTCGCGTCAATCCTTGAGTGCATTTCTCGAAACCATCGAAGACAAATGCATAGCTAATAATCTCGCTAAGGAACAGTTAATAAGGTCCGCTACAGAGTTGTTTTCAGGAAAGGCTTTGGTTTGGTGGCGTTCCACTCGCCATAAGGTAACGACTTGGGTCGATTTTGTGCGAGAACTTCGTCTTCAATTTCAACCTCCCAACTATAACGACAAATTGTTTCAGGAAATAAAGAGGCGTACTCAAGGGCCGAATGAGACGATAGGTATGTACGTGGCGGTAATGAATGGTATGTTTGGGCGTTTGACTGTGCCAGTTGCCGAGGGACTTAGGTTGGACGTTCTGTTGCAAAACATTGCTCCGTTCTATCAGAGTCAATTAGGGCTTACAGAAATTAAATCCGTAGACCAGCTTTTAGAATTATGCCGAAAACTAGAAGCTTGTAAGATCTCTATAGAAGCTTATGCTCCTCCACCTCGTAATAAAACTTCTTTGCAAGAGCCTGATTTGGCGTACACACACACATCATCTGGTGTTGCGACGATATCTGTACCTTTATCCAGCAATAGTCCGAAATGTTGGAATTGTAATGTTCCAGGTCATTTGGTTAGAGAATGTCCTAATCCTCGCAATTCGCGATCTTGTTATAATTGTGGTGCTCGGGGTCATATCGCAAATTCTTGTCCTCGAAGTCGTCCTTCTAGGAAACGACAGCAGGAAACGTCGTTGAGATTGTGTCCGTATCCTACTTCCGTTTTACATCGTAACAGTGATTTCCGTGAGCCGATTAACGCTCAAGCTCAAGTTTGTTCTATGAAGGCCATGTCCAATACTTCTGACAAATGGTATAATCGACTTTTACATCATGTTAGGGAATCTCCTGAAAGATATTCAGCGTTCCAGATTTTTGATGGTAAGCTTTTTAAGTTTGTACGCCCTTGGCGTGGTAGTTTTGGTACCGTAAGCGATTCTTGGAGGGAGTTGGTCCCTAAAGATCGTCGTTCCGATTTATTAAAAGCATATCATAAACCATCCACTGTTGGACATCTGAATATCTCGAAAACCTTAGGTCGCATATCTCAGACATATTATTGGCCCAAAATGTCAGCTGATGTTATTCGCTATGTTAATCGCTGTCATACTTGTTTGAATACGAAACCCGAGCAACGCAAACCTATTAGTCGTATGGTAGATCACTCTCGTGAAGTTAAGTCGGTGGAAGAACCTCGCATCGATAACTTTGATTCCCAACCGAAATCTAAAACACGATATGATATGAGACATCGAGCAGTAGAGTTCTTGCCGAATCAAATAGTCTGGCGTAGGAATTTCGTTTGTCCTTATAGAATACATCGTCGACTATCTTCCGATTTCTATGAACTAAAAACTTGCGAAGGCGAACTTCTGCCTGGAACTTGGAATAGCGCACACCTGAAAGCGCAACCTGGAGTTGTTTAGTATTTTGTGTGGCCTGTTTGGGGGCTGGACGAATACCCAGACTGGTGTAATCCACCATGTCGTAAAAGGCGACAGAAAGGAGACATGCTCAGCTCTGTTCGTTCCATCTTGTATAGGTATTATTGGCCTGTTTGAGGGCTGGACGAATACTCAAACTGGTGTAATCCACCATGTCGTAAAAGGCGACTAAACGGAGTCCTGATTATCTGAGATACTTTCCATCTTGTATAGGTATTATTGGCCTGTTTGAGGGCCGGACGAATACTCAAACTGGTGTAATCCACCATGTCGTAAAAGGCGACTAAACGGAGTCCTGATTATCTGAGATACTTTCCCTCTTGTATAGGTATTATTGGCCTGTTTGGGGGCTGGACGAATACTCAAACTGGTGTAATCCACCATGTCGTAAAAGGCGACTAAACGGAGTCTCTGTCTGTTTGTTCATACCTTCTGTAACATGTTGTATATTTCAGGTTGAAGTTAGTTCTCAATAAATTATCGTACTGTATACCGTTTTGGACTTGACTTATTTACCGTGACATTCATTTGTCTGTTCTGGAACGATTGTTCGTGTTGACAAGTTTACGTATCGCAGATCCTTTAATTTTGGTATGTTTTGATTCTAGCTGTCTGTGCTAGGTTTTGTTGTACTTATTTTGAGTTAAGTTTGTTATATCAAGTTTGGATCGGACTGCGTTTGGTTGTTGATACATTTATCGATTCTTGATTCTGACAATGTTGGTTTAATATGGTGACTTTTAAATTCTATGTTAGCTTATGCTTTCGAGTTGACTCAGTAAACAATCTTGTAGATTGTTATACTAATAATATGAGTATGGACGTTAAAAGGTTTAGAACTGTTGATAGTGTTGTTCTATTTGCTGTTTTGCATCTCTATCTAGAGGATTTGGAGATCACACTTATATACAGATCTTACCTGTTTGAATTGTTCTTGTCGTATAGAGTTTTATTATACCGTGTAGGTTTTCCTCGAGTGAGGGTTTTGTAAACTCATATACGTACTGGGCGTTTGTTATTGACTTTTGGATTTTATACATTCCAATTTTAAATACCGATTTTGACTATTGTTTAATTTTCTTAAAGAAGTCTTCACTTTAGGTTAATATTTGGCATATGGGTTGTTATTTTACCTGCATATTTGCTGTTTACCGTTTTCTCCTTGACCTTTGAGAATGATTCTTTAAGATAATAGTATGTGGACTTTTGGATACATCTTGTTGTGTTCTATATATTTACCGATTTTGACTCTTTCGCTTTAAGAAGCGGGATGGACGTCAATAAATTCCGTCGTCCATTCCCGTTAGCTTCTTATAGGGCTGAGACCGACACCCCTCGTTTGTAATCGCGATTTTTCTTTTATCGGTCATGGACGTGTCTATGTTTGTTTACTTTTTTCTGTGTATTGGTCCTCAACCGTTTCAGTGTGGTGGTAGGCCGCCACTGCACTTTAAACATTTGTTGTAACGTAATCTCTTATTTTGTTTGGCCAGATTAAGATTCTTTATGTTGTAGTTTCTATCGCATGGCGTAACGTTTGTAAGATTGTTGGAACTCGTAAGTACACAGTGTCACAGTTACTCATATCCTACCTTTTAGATTCTTACCTACTTTTCCTTAACCATTTGCTTCCTATACAGTAGTAATAAACCTTTTTAGTTAATCCTGTTTTTTTTTGAGCTGCTGCTGCTTCACGGTAGTTAGTCTCTTTAGAGCTGTCGGAAGTTGTTCCCTAGTTTTGGTTGTGACGCAACGATTTTCGTGACTTGTGTTCATAGCGCAGCTTTCTATCTTCTTTCGCCGCTAGGAGTAATGATCCCCTTCTAGTCTGTGTTTTTTTCGGTGCTTTATGCAGCTTTTCCTTCCCCTTTCTTGTTTTCTTCGTGGCGCATGAACACTCGGCATGATATCGGCTGTTGCACATTCTGATGCTGGGGTGACGACCGTTCAGTACTGTTTGTTTTGTTGTTTTTTTGTTCTCGTTATTTGTAATCCTCGTACCGGCTGAATGTCGAAGGGCCTTTGTGGTGGTTTAGGCCGAGCTAACTGTTGACATGGTGTGTTGGTTTGGTTATTGATGTGCTATTGAGTTTCTGCCGTCGAACAATCTGTGCGTCGATAGTTTTGCTGACCTTGTGTCATTATCGCCTTCTGCGTTTTACTTTTCTTCTTTCTAGATTTGGATAGTTAGATGACTTTGTGTCAGTTTCGCTTTCTGCGTATTACTTGGTTCTTATCTAGTTTAAGTTAGTTTTGCTTGACTTTGTGTCAATTTCGCTTTCTGCGTAATATTTTGCTCCTATCTTCTTTAAGATAGTTTTGCCTGACTTAGTGTCGTTTTCGCCTTTTTCGTTTAGCTTCGCTCCTATCTAGTGAAAGATAGTTATGCTTGACTTTGTGTCGATTTCGCCTTCTGCGTTTCGTTTTGCTTCTATCCGTTTTAGATAGTTTTGATTGAGGTGTATTTCTGATTCATGTTCTTAGGTCGCTCTTCAGTGCTACCTTTTGTTTACGACTAGTGTCGTGTTATAACTCAGCTTACGTTTATATTTGGTTTTACCGCAATTCTCTGTATTGTTTCATCAGATTCTTGCGTTTCGCTTTTGTGACTTTAGGTCACTATAGTTTCAGAATTTAGATTTATTTGCGTTCCGTCGATTCTTATCAAATGTTTTGCTAGATACCGTCGTTTATGGACACCGCTCCGCCGAACTTTTGTTCAGTTTTTTTAAATTAAGGCTCACGTTTTCACTTTTCTGGTTTTCTTTAGGAGACTTACCTTCTACTTCTGGAGAAATTTACAAGTAAATTTCTGTTGTGAAAGGGGGGAATTTGTTACGCTAACAAATGCACTTTTCTGCAAACGACCTATATTAGTGCAAGTTTTCTCTATTATTACTCATAAAACCCTCGTAGCTTTATCTTCTAAATAAATTTCTACTAATGCTATTTAATTTGCTTTCAAACTCCTTATATCGAACAGTTAGACCCTTCAACTACAATATTGTCGATCCCTTACATTCCTTCAAATCATTCTGAAAGCCTATGTTTTAAAGCACGCGGCCATCTTTGTTTACCCTTTACCGAAACGATCGCAAGTTTTACACTGATAACTCGCTTAATGCCTTACCGAATGTCAAACTGATTTTATAGGAATTTTTGTTACGAATTATAGATCATCTAAACGCTTTTTCTTTCGTTAATTTTGCTCTTTTAAATATTATTTCTAATTTAATTATAGTTTCACCGCTTATTGCGCCATCTCCATTTCGACGTTCGCCTTCTGCGACAGGAATCTCACTTGCCGACTCCTTTTAGAAATTTACGTCTCCAGACATTTAATTGTTTCACGTTGCTAGTTTTAAATGTCACCTTTTTTTGCAAATTGTAATCTTTCTCAAGAATTCGAAAACTAAATTCCTTTTCTTCTTGAACTTCCTAAATTACGATGACGTGTTTCCGGCATTTTCATCAATTTCGAAACGGCCGCCATTGTGGCTTAATCTCCCTTAGCGCTGAGTCGTGTTTGTGACTTGTGTAACAGAAATTTGATCTTTGCGGTAAAAGGTATGGAAATCCTCTTAAAATTTATGCTATATCCCTTTTGAACTTACAGGATTCTTCTGTACGTTATTGTGAACGTACAATTCTTTGAATAACGGAGATTTTGGTGATTTTCCTTCCGTGAGGCGATAGGCGTCTCTCCGGAATTTCTACCTGGTTATTTTGGGAACGTATTTTGGCCGTTCGAATTTTACCGTCGCAGATCTCGAGTTCCTGTAGGCCGTCCGTAACCTGAGAAATAGGGGCACATTTATTCTGCGGAACCCTTTTGGTATAGGAGGAAGGACGCGGAACTTCCATATTGTTCTATCCCAAAATGGCGTCGGCGTGAGGACTACCGGGAAATAATAGAGCATCGAGATGCATTTGTGAGCGGTAACAGAATTTGGAAGAAACGTTTACAGTTTGTAAAACCAGTCAAAGTAGGTGTTGTTCTATTATTTGCTGAATTTTAATACAAGAACTATTTGGAACAGAAATCGATTAGATTTTCTTATAACTTAAATTTAATATCAAGCTTATACCCTCTAGAGAGACACTCATTAGGGGTGAAAATTTATCTTGATATACAGATCATTTGTGGGGAGTTATTTCCCCTTATTTCAATTTAGTTTTAATGAATCTTACGAGTCTGTTTATAATTTAAACCCGATTTGTTCACCAATTTTCCCGGGTTTCTGTAATTGGAATCTATTATTAAAACCTGAAGACCGACAGCGTCACTGTCTGTCTTCTGCATAAAATTAGAGTCGAAATCAAGCCCAAATCCTTCAGAACGGGCCTAAGTTTGTTTGTGTCGTTACTTTTAATCATAGATTTACCTGTAATCTGCCTTTCATGTTTGATATAGAAACACTGTACAGAATGAAAATTGCGTATACGGAATTGGTATTCTAGTTTTATCTCTTGTTAATTAATTACTTCAACTATTTCGATATTACTGAATTTTTGCACACCTGTTATACAGGGGATACTCCAAAAGTTTCCTACCGGGTAATTGTATGTTCATGATCGGTTCTTTTCTTGTTTTGATTATATTTGAAATCAAGGCTTAACCTTGGATTTGTTATAAAGTAACTTACCGATTTACTTGAGATTCTGTTTATTTGGATTCTTTCGCATTTACGTCATTGAGACTTTCTTGTTCTCGATTGTTTGAATTTTAATTAACTTCAACCCGGGGAATAATTTTGGGCTAACCCCTCCCACCTCTCGAATTACTTATACGGGAGAGAGTAATATAGTTTTGGTCTTATATTTTTTTTAATTTTCTACCTTCAATTGGTGTTCATACTGTATTTGAACCGGGCTTCACCTTTAATGTTTCGTTAGTTCTGAGTCAAGTATAAACGACCGTGTCTGGTACCTAGTATTTAAGCGTTGGCTTTGCCGTTTTGGATATTTTATTTGTTTCTACCGTATTGTGTACTCAATAAATTTAGTTGTATTGTTGAATGCGTTTCGTTCTTTATCCCTTCCCACTAGCATTGAGTTAGTCAAGTTTCTTGTTTATCGACGAGTGATAGGGGGCTGACCCTCTGGTGTAAATTGGAGCTACCAGGTCCCGCCTGCTCCCGTTATAGCGTTATCTCTGCAGGTGGATAATAACGGTGGCGTCCACATACCCCTCCATCTCGCGGCCTTGAATCCGCGACGTTCTCCGTAGTCTAGAGAGAGTTAGCCGGCAGAGACCTTCCTGGGGACTTAACATCAACAGGTAGGTTCAGACCAGAGAGGTTCAGCGTACGATCACACCTTATCACTCGCCACACTGTAATTTTACGCCGCGGTGGTGGCAGCAAGTATATTTATATTTAGTTCTTTAAGATATTTGTATATGATATGAGCTCGTAAATTCATTAATTTTATTTAAAATATATATTTACAATCAGGAAAATTTTCAACATTTCAGTTTTTTTTGCTAGTTTTTGCTTTCTTTGGTAGTAGTTGTATGAAGGTCAGGGTATTTGGAGGGAAAGTTGATCATGTTATTCAGCGCATGATCCGGTCATTTAAGTTGCGCGCTGACAGTTATTTTTCTGTCTGACGTTTGAGGTTTTGGTTAACGTAATTAATTAAATTTGAAAGTTTTGCTAACTATTTAATTAGGTTAGGTTTATTCGCGGTTAATTGAGGTTTTTTCCTTGTATGCGAGTAAATATTCATACAAGTTTTCCTCAGTCTATTGCATTTGTGTTGCATAAGACACTCTTAATACTTTGATAAGAGAGTTTTTTTCTTTGTTTTTATTAAATGTTGTGTTGTTAATGTGACTATTATTTCTAATACCTTTTTATTTAACACATATCCCTTTGTGGGTAACCTGAAGATACAAAAGCTCCTGGAAGGCTGAACCGACTTAAGTTAAACCGAGCAAGCTGTTGTGTATTGTGGGCTAATTTAAATCTTTAATCAACACCACAATTCATAGTAATATGTTATCTAGATGAGTTTTCGAAGAAACATGTCTCTGCACATTACACTTTTGTGGACGCCTTAAACTTAATGAACTGGCACTGCAATATAAAGGGTTTTTTCTATTAGAAGCGCTCGTTTTTTGTAACGCAATAAAACAAATTGTGAGAATGATAGTGATCTATTTTTATTTGTATTATAAAGTACATGTGTTAACATTATGTTTTAAAAATTATATCAGGTAAATGTCCTCCGCGGCTTTGCCCGGTTTGTTGAATCCTGGATACCCAATTTGTGATGACTTTATCACATAAAAGTGGCTCAATTTCAGTGATAACGCGCCTAATGTTGGCCTTTAATGCGACAACCGTCCGCGGTTTGTCAGCATAGACTTTGGATTTAAGAAAGCCCCAGAGAAAAAAATCCAGTGGCGTTAGGTCGCAGGATCTGAGCGGCCAATTAACGTCACCATTTCGCGATATAACAAAACCATTAAATTTCTCATACAATGCCGCTGTCTATGATCGTTGGGCTTTAGTTCTTGGGTTAATTGCACTTTATAAGGGTGAAGCCCTAAGTCCTTATGCAGGATTCGCCAAGTTGTCGTCGAAGACAGGCCAAGTTCTTGAGCCCGACGCGGAATGGACTGTTGCGAATTCTCATGCACACTTTCCCGAACTGCAGCAATATTTTCAAGGGATCTCGCGTTTCGCTGACGTACAGACACTTTCTGATCTGCCACAGACCCAGTTGTTTCGAATTTATTTATTAAACGGCGAATTGTGGATTCTGCAGGACGATCGTTGACACCATAAATTGCACGGCGTGCGCGAAACGTTTGCCGAATAGAACAGTGGTTTTGATAATAATTTTTAACAATTTCGACGCGTTACTCAGTCGTGTAACGCTCCATAATAAAATGCAGAGACTAACTGACCTTGTCAAAGATAGCATCCGTGTGACTATCGTCTACGTCATGTGCAGTTGCCAAACATCGAGCGTTACTATTGGAAAACCCTTTATAATGAAACCATATCTCGGTTTCAGAAGTAGCTAAAAAATGGAATTCAGTCGAAAATTTTCGCGCAATAACTTTTCACAGCTTTCGGAGAGGATAAAGTCAACAATAATGACTTGCTGAATTGGTTTCTGTTTTTGAAGATAAACCACATCAATCGACAATTTCACGTTGGTACTGTAAATAATTCCAACGTGGACACACCACTATCAGCGACGATCCCAAAACAGGTTCGCCAAGAACAGCAGTCACCCAGAAAGACATCGATGTTGTGTGCCGCCTGATCTGAGATATCGTGAAATTGATACATCCATGGGTATTTCAAAGACCTCAATCCATCTTACATGATGAACTGGGTGTGAGCAAATTAGTTTCCCGTTGGATTCCGCATCTTTTAATCGAAGAGCAAAAGTCCGCTCGCGTTAATAAGTCCCGAAAATTTTAAGCTGGTTCAATAACGGAAACTCAAAAAACGTCTATAGCATCGCGAGTGGCGATGAATCATGGATTTATTCCTATGACCACGAAAATAAACGTCAGTCCGCTATTTGGGTGTTTCAAGATGAAGAGAATCCGTGAAGTTATCCATTCGCGAAGTGTATCGAAAAAGATGGTCGCAACGTTTGTCTCAAAAATCAGGTCATGTAGCTATAATTCCATTGCAAGACCGAAGAAAGGTGAATGTGGATTGGTACACAATCGTTTGTTTACCAGAAATAATCGCTGTGCTCCGAGAAACCAACCCACAAGGGCGAATCATTCTGCATCATGACATTGCGAGTTCGCACAGAGCTCGAAAGACAATTGAATTTTGGGAGCAGCAAAATATCGAATTACAAATCCTTCGTTTAGACCCAACGATTTTTTACATTCCCAAAGATCAAGAATGGAAATGCATGGTCGACGATTTCAGCCGCCGGAAGAAGCAGCCTTCAAAACGGCAATTTTGGCTGCCCAACTGAAGACTGCAATGCTTTAACAATTGGTTTAAATGAATGCAGAAGTGTGTCAATTTTTGTGAAAAATATTTTGAAAAGCACTAAAGCACTTTGAGTCGATTCGCTATTTGATTTTATAGCTACATGCAACACTAAAAAGACATCCCTCGTAATATGATCGATTTATATCTATACTACGTTTATTTACATTGACAAATCTAATTAATAATCCAAAAAGTTCAATTTAGATAAGGATCTAACAGACATCATTTAGAAATTACATGTATATACCGGGTGTTTGATGGGAAAACTAACAAAGCTAGGAAAGAGAGATTTTATGTACGTATATATAGTGTATCACAACGGATATTGTAAAATTATTTACGAATAATTACGAATCATAACAGCGTGTTACAAATTCCCGCACCCACTTTCAGATTTTTCAATTTAAATGGATTGTAATATTTTTAGAAATTATTGCGATAGCCACCTAAATTACCTTTGCAACCCATGGTTATGTGCACTTCCGACAACTAGTTTTGGTTATATTTTTGTCAAAAAGTTTACAATTGTAGCATCTGACGTTTTAAGACGTAGGCTGAAGATGGGTATCGTGCATAGAATTATTCTTTGGATATTAATTTAAGGCCTAACACTTTATATGTTTCAAGATGGTATAATGTAAAAATATATACAGGGTGTTAGATTGTGCCACATTTATCGAAATTCAAACACCTCTCTCTCGATTTTTTTAATGGAACCTATATTTTTCGATATTGTCAGCAAAATTATCTTTAAATTGGTACCAATAACGTAATACTTATTTACAGTATTTTCAACGATATTCCACTTTTATGGGAAAGATCTTCATCTAAGTTACAAGTTATAATTACATAATACGTAATACAAAATTATTATTATATACACTTTGATTTCTTAATAATAAATTAATCTTAATTCATATTCTTTCTTCCTCCTGCTTTGACGGAAGTCGGTATGTGTAGACCGAAGTATGTGTTGAAATAATACAATATTTTTTTGTATTACATTAATATATTAACAAGTTTAATCTTGGAGTTCCGTTAAATAAATGCAGTATCTGGTCTTAATACTAAAGACCGAGAAAAACTGGCTAATAAATAATATTGCTCCTATTTAGATCACTGAGATCTTAGTAGGAACTGTTAGTTAGATCACTGAGACCTAAGCTTTAACTCGAAGAGATCGTACTTGGAACTGTAGTGAGCTCTAAGAGATCTTGTTTGGAACTGTTTCTTCATTCCCTTATTTTTCGGCAAGAAAGTTTTGTCCCCGCCAGTCAAAGAGAGGGAGAAAACAATGAATAGAGTATACGGAAATTTCCATAACATTATCTTTACCTTTCTTCCAAGAAAAGTATATGCTGTAGTTTCCAACGTCATAAATGTATTAAAATAAACAATATACGCCGGAAACCCTTAATTATAGAAAATAAAATACCTCTTAAAGTAATAAATATACAATGCACAGAGATAACAATATACTTCGCAGAATCGCCTCGAACCAAATTATTCAACCTATTATAAGAATATATAACAGGAAATATGTACAATAAAACTTATTCTATTATATTTATGCTTATTCAAATACATTATTTACATAATGGATGGATTAACCAGAGGGTTTTGCCTGTAATAAAATAAATAGTTTTTATGACTGTAGAAAATAAGACAATGAAGAATTGTAATACCTGACCAGTCCTAAAGTAATTAACAATATTAAAGATATCTGAACTCCAAGACCTTTTCTATATACAATATATAATATTTACAATTTAAAACTAGGATTAAATATATAAACATAAATATACCTACATCTAAATAAAACTAAATATACAAAATTAAATCTATTTTGCCCGAACACATATGATGCTCGAATATGTTTCCATTCTACTCCATGCACATTCTCAACCTTCTATATATGGACTGCCTTACATTTTCAGTTATATTGTTCTCGTGGAAGTAGAGAAACGCGTTTCTTATACGTTGCTTCATTTTTCTGCGGTTGTGGAGGATGTCGTGTAAACTATGTTTTTTATAGTAGGCCACAGAAAAAAATCACAAGGGGTGAGATCTAGTGATCGCGGTGGTCAGCTTATTGGACCTTCTCTCTCACCTATTAGTAAATACCCATATCTAGGTGCGCTCTTGCACCAACTCCGTAATGTGCGAGTGCGCCATCGTGTTGATACCACAATCTGTCCATGAAGTTACCTGGTTGGCCTTCAAGTAGTATTGGTAAATTATTGTGTAGGAAGTTTCTATAAACTTCACAATCTAAAGTATTGTTAAAGAAGAATGGACCTACAATGGTGTTATAATACAAAGGTATTTTTAATAATATTATTAAAAATCTGGTGTGAAGAACACAAATGCAGGTTCACTATTAATATTTCTGTGAACGTGTCCGAATATATCCTATCCCCAGAGACGTAGATACGTATTTCACCTTTCTACAGGCTCATCGGTACGCCCCTGCTGGAGAAAGGATATTCCCAGACACATTCACAGAAAAGAACCACATCGCCCTATCGCCGTAATTATTCAGACCGAGCGCAGAAGTAAATTCGGCGCTGCCTGTTGTCAGACAGCTGAAGTACCTCGCATACCGTCCACATAATTAATGTGAAGTAACGACGTCCTTCCAAAGGTTGGCACAGCCAATCTCTCTAGAAAACTGCATTTTTGTTTGCGCCTTCACTCATACTACGGCTTAACCGCATGTGTAATGTATCAGAATAATTGAAACATACATGAGTAGGTAAACCCCACCAGTTTACCACCGCCAAATTCACAGAAAATATTAATAGTGAACCTGCATTTGTGTTCTTCACACCAGATTTTTAATAATATTTTATATTATTAAAAATACCATTGTATTATACAAAACTGGTGGGTTTTACCTACTCATGTATGTTTCAATTATTCTGATACATTACACATGCGGTTAAGCCGTAGTATGAGTGAAGACACAAACAAAAATGCAGTCTTCTAGAGAGATTGGCTGTGCCAACCTTTGGAAGGACGTCGTTACTTCACATTAATTATGTGGACAGTATGCGAGGTATTTCGGCTGTCTGACAACAGGCAGCGCCGAATTTACTTCTGCGCTCGGTCTGAATAATTACGGTGATAGGGCGATGTGGTTCTTTTCTGTGAATGTGTCTGGGAATATCCTTTCTCCAGCAGGGGCGTACCGATGAGCCTGTAGAAAGGTGAAATACGTATCTACGTCTCAGGGGATAGGATATATTCGGACACGTTCACAGAAAATATTAATAGTGAACCTGCATTTGTGTTCTTCACACCAGATTTTTAATAATATTTTATATTATTAAAAATACCTTTGTATTATACAAAACTGGTGGGGTTTACCTACTCATGTATGTTTCAATTATTCTGATACATTACAATGGTGTTTCCTATGATGCCTCCCCAAGTATTAACACTCCATTTGTGTTGATACAAAATGAGGGTTACTTGCGTAATAGTAGTGTGAATTTTTGCTATTCATTATTTCAGAATTGGGAAATTTTGCTTCATCTGTGAAAAGTACATAGTCTAGAAAGTTTTGATCTTGAGATAATCGTAAAAGTAGCCATTCACAATACATAGATCTCTTTTCAAAATTTGTTTGTAATAAGCCTTGGTGAATATTAATTTTATAAGTGTGAAACATGTTTTTTTTTTAAATTCTTCTCGCACTAATGGTTGTAATTTCATTGCCCTTGTAAACACGTGCAGATTTTCTATAACGGATTGAATGACTGTCACTTCATTATCTTCTGTTAACCATAGTTTTTGTCCTTTCATGTTTGGGGTAATTCACTGAGCCCGACCGAAGAAACCTTACCAACAAATTATCAAAGCTCTTACTACATATTACTATCCGGCGTTCTACGGTATGGGTATTCCGCTGCATACATTCTTGATGCTAACAGTGGATTTCCGTGGCAAGCTCCAGGAAGAAATATCATGTCCTTCTTCGAGAAATTCGTTTCTAGTAAATGAAAGTAGGCAAAAAATAACTGGAACAAAACAGTATAATTGCTAACCAGATTAAAGTACTACATAATAACTAATAATCAACAACTAAATAATTCAAATTGAAATAAGCAAGCAGTGATAAAATTGAAACAAATATTAAAACGCGATGGTAACAAAGAGAAACTACAAAAAACGACATGACGTTTCGTTAGATTCTTAGTTGTTCTTTGAAAATCATGGCCATCTAGCCGTTTTGGTTGTCCTGCATATTGAATAGTATTAAAGATATTTCCCATAAAAGTGGAATATCGTTGAAAATACTGTAAATAGGTATTACGTTGTTGGTACCATTTTGAAGGTAATTTTCTTCGGAGAAGAATTCGAAGAAAAGCAGTTTATAAAAATTGTGCAAACAACTTCCAGCAAATTTTTGAACAAATTGAAGTTTCTTAGGGCAATATAGGGCGGCATATTTTTAAAACAAGCTTTTAAAATTAAATATTCGACATGTTCTTCTTTACAAGTACAAATATTTAATTTTTATACACGTTTCACTGATTCTATTCTGGTAAATAAAATGCAAATGATTCATATTTATTTAGAAAAAATTCTAGATATGATGTATGTATGTATGTTGGCTATGTAATATTGTATTTTTACTTTGCTTTACCAAGAAACGCATACATATATCATTGTATTTTTCCACTGAAACATATTTCAACAATACAAACTTTTACTAAATCTATCTCTACTTCCGTGTTTCAATTCCCTTTATTCTAACGGAAAATGTTTTATTAAGCTTGGAACAATACTGTAACTTTATGTTGATACGCCTGATTTTTAAATTCAAATTTGTAAAAAATTTTACAAAGTAAAAGTCAAAATATTCAAATAAAATAAAACAATTTGTTGCATTTACTTTCAAAATGGTTTTTATTGTCGAGTAAAATACATTTCTTTTTACGAGACTTGCAAAATAAAAAAACTTAGATACATTTCAAGCAACTGACATAATGAGAGACAGGCATTCTCGGTCAGCTTCATAGATAATACTAATCAGTTTACACTGATGCAGAAGAGCAAGGGATTTGAGTGATTCAGAGCTGCTATGGTCTCGCGTTTCGTACTTTAGTACGTGAACAGCTCATCATAATGCGTATATGTACGCACAGCATTAAAAATGTCGAAAGTTCATAGAAATGCATCAACTCGCCTGTTTGCTAACAAGATAAGCAGATTTTTATGGTAATTTCCAAATCTATATATATAAAATACAAAAAATGTTTGTTTGTCCTTTATAGACTCTGAAACTATCCAACCGATGTGATCCAAACCGGTTTCATTAGGAAGGTAATCGTCCAGATTAGGTTTACGGCTATATATCTTTTTGATATTTCAAGTGGGCGTGGCCCCTCCCACATAAATTGAATAACATCATATATCTCGACTATTGTGATAGCAAGAGTTTTGAAACATTGCAATAGTACATATTGATATGGATTTTTCCCCGCAACATTGTGAAGAAAACATTATCTTTGATTAAAACATTAAATTTTGATGACTCTGTATGTTTTTTGAAATTTATTTAAGTATGAACATTGATTTTATGTTGATTTAGTTTTGACTAGGGATGTAGTTCGCCGTGTGGCGATGCGATATCCTTAGACACGTCTTGATACTCGAGTAAGAGTGTTGCATATTTGTAGATAAACTTTTTATCTCTTATTTCAAGTAATTTCGGTTTTTGTTTTGTATTAATAGTGGTTGTGATTACTTAACTCATTACCGAATTTTTACGAGTTTATATACTTCGTAATTTTGATTTAATTAAAATTTTACTCGAGGTGTGTCTCATGTATTAAGAAAAAATATATCCTTTCGTAAGTTGAATTTTTATTATATTAATATTTCTTTATTGTATGCATTTATTGTATTATTGTTTGTATGAATTTCTATATTTTAATATTAGTTAAAATAGATGACAAAGATAGTTTTTCGTTTCTAGTAAATTTTTTGTAACGATAAATTCTAGAACGTTTTAAATTTTCAAGGTTGGTGTTTTTATACTTGTGGTATCGCGCAGGTGTTTAAGATTTCGGTTTGACAGTTGTATCTGTTTACCTTTTGAGTTTGTTTTCTGGGGTGATAGAAAAAAATATCTTTGGAATTTATTAGTATTAGTTTTGTTCGCGATTCATTAGAGGACGTTTGAATTTGTTTAGCGGTAAATACCAGCAAATTTAGTTTACCTCTATGTGTTATTGTTATACACAGCTCTTTATACGTTATAAAGAATCAATTTTTTGTATTTTTTTTTATAATAAACACTCTTTTGAAAATTGTGATTTTTAATTATATTTAACACTTTTGTTTGAACGATTGTACTGGCGTCCGTTAATCTTGTAACTGAGAAGTACCACATTTATTGGAAACCCGGAGAGGAAAGCTGTCTCATAAAAGAAATTAACCGATAGAGCATCAAAGTTGGACAGTGTTGTGGTGAATAGTGGTTCATTCAACTACGAACTCACTATTCATAGCAATATGTTACTAATGTGAGTAATCAGGACAAAAATGGATGGGATCGGACAAGTGGGCGTGGCTGCTCTCATACAAAATAAATATTTAATATCAAATATCTAGAGTTATATAATAGTTAGAGCCGAAGTGAAAATGGGCGTGATTGGATTTTTAGCGCACGCCGGGTATCCGCTAGTTTAATATATAATGGTAAAGTAGTGAGGTACCTAGTTTATGAGAAAAGCTTATTATGTTGGAATCCACGTTTGTGTAGGAAACATGTGAATAGTGCAACACACAAATCTAAAAGAAAACGGGAGAGACCGTATAATGAATTTCTTTGAAATTTAACTATGATGTTAAGCGCATGTAATTATACCGGTTGAAAAAATCGGACAAAAAATATTTCGTCAGTTTTAGATCAAATACGATCCTACGTGGAAACTACCAAGTCCGAGAACGTTGCGTAGGTATTTACCGACGGTGTACGAAAAAATGGATAATTATTATAATAAAAAACTGTGGATAACTATAAATGATACTGCAGATATAAAAAGAAATTCCATTGTATCAATCCTTGTACGGACAATGTCTTCACAAGAACCGTCACACCTTTATTTGTTAGTATGTAAAAGACTGCAAGAATATACTGCTAAAGCACTTCATAATGTATTAGCTAGAACACTACACAACTTTGAAATTATACCAAAGCAAGTATTGCTGCCGCAGTTATGCACCATATGAGACAATTCTTCAAAAAAGGTGAGCCCAAACTTACTACACGTTACATGTCTGCTTCATGCTTTACATCTTGTAGCAGACACTATACGAAAATGTTATCCCGATATGGATCAACTATTTGGACAGACGAAGGCGATTTTTCTTAAATCTCCGAAACGTATTCGGCTCTTTCTTTCACAATGTCCTGACATCCCTAAGCATCAAGGCATATTGGGTAAATTGTTTAGTATATTTTATCTGCATTTTCAATAATTTTACGATAATTTTTTTCTAAATAACGCGCAGTTTTATTGCGGTAAACCCCACGCAGTGACGCCAATGCTGGCCGACCTTAGTGCCTGTCTGTGCTTATAATCGATTTATCGAAATGTATTCAGAAGAACAAATTGAATAATTGGAACGGTTTTTAAGCAATGGCAATGTGGCTAAAGATAAATTTGCTGGTCGTCCTACTGTTGTTACACTCTGTATTTTGGAAAATTTCGTTCGTTTTTCCAAATAAGAATAGCAAGGAGCCATCGCCAGCTATCCTAAAAGAAATTTCGTAGCGAACTAGCTGCAGAGACGAAATACCAATTCGTCTCTATACTCAGTTCCAGTGATCAATTTACGCGTTGCAATCGTTTCTCCTAGCTTTGTTCTGACCAGGCGTAGTCCACCATTTTCGACTCGCAACGTGTACCTTTCTAACAAGGCGCCCAATAAGTAAGTAGAAATAAAGTAGAAACTTGGGCCACATATTCTTTCTAGGACCACAGATTTTTATTTTTAGACTTCATTCCAATGATGCACATGCAAGGCTCGTTGGACCGTGTTTTTTTTAAGCAAAATTTCAGCGATTGTGTACGAGGCATACACTGAAAATTTCGGAAACCAGAATTATAGTTGGTACCTGACCTATGATTTATACAAATTCGGCTAACTTCATATTTATAGTAGTGAAAACAAGTGACACAACCAAGAAATGTCAAATAGTTTTTTTTTTACGGTGACAGTTACAAGTTAGCAATACAGTAACAAAATGAATTTAACAAAAGAACACTATCGTGTGATTATTTATTATGATTTTTAAAGTGGTTTAAGTCAACGAGAACGCGTCCAGCGAATGAATTCTGCGTTTGGTAGTGAAGCACTATCTAAAACTACAATATATCGCTGGTTTCAAGATTTCAAACTTGGACGTGATAGTCTCAGCGATGAATTGCGTGAAGGTCGACCATCAACAGCTGTTGTTGCGCAAAATGACGATGTTCGTGAAATGATTAAGTTTGATCAACATGTGACATATGCCGTTCGTGAAATGATTAAGTTTGATCGACATGTGACATATGCTGAAATTCGTGCATACTTAGACATTGGCATGACTGCAATACAAACAATTTTGCACGATCATTTAAATGTAAGACAACTGTGTGCGCGGTGGATCCCACATAATCTTTCAGCAGACCAAAAAGAAGCTCGTGTGAAGTGGTGTAAAGAAATACTGAAACGCTTCCACTCAAGTTCATCAAAACTTGTGTATAATATCGTTAGTAGCGATGAAACATTGATCTACTCATATAAACCTGAAAAAAAAACCCATCTGCTGTATGGGTGTTTCAAAGTGAAGCAAAACCGACGAAAGTTGTTCGAGCGCGCAGTGTTTCTAAACAAATGATTGCTTGTTTTGTATCTAAGACTGGTTACGTGGCCGCGATTCGTTTATAGAATCGTAGAACTGTAAATGCAGAATGGTATACTACCATTTGTTTGCGCAAGTTATTGCAGTTGCGAAAAAGCAATCAGAACCGTCGCATTCTACTTCACAATGACAATGCAAGTTCGCACACCGCAAAACTAACACTCGACTATTTGACCGGCAACAACGTTGAATTATTCTGCAATTATCTCTACAGCCTCGACCTAGTGACTTCTTTAGGTTCCTCAAAATTAAAAGTAAAATGTGTGGACAAAGATTTTTATCACCTGAAGAGTCAGTTGGGGCGTATGAAACATATTTCAAACATACCATCTTCTAAGTGGGATAAATGCTTTACTAATTGGTTTATACGAATGGAAAAGTGTATAGAACTTAAGGTGATTATTTCGAAAAACAATAAAGTATTTCAATCTGTTGAGATTTTATTTTATTTATGATTTTTTCGAAATTTTCAGTGTATCCCTCGTATTAAACAACATTATAGTCGGACGTGGTAAAAGGGATTTCTCGACCAATCCTATTATAATTTCTTCCGACAGCTAGATAAAATCTCCTTATTCTATCTAGTTGAACCTGCACCAACTTCTAAGTCAGCTGGTGATCATAAATGTGTTAATAATTTTATAAAGTCCAATCAAAAGTATCGACTCATGTCAACATTTGATTGCTTTCGACAAATGTTACAATAATGATAATCTTTAAGTTGATTGATGATATTTAATAAAAAGGGTATTTAATACATACATTCGCTATTAAGTTATTGTTATTAGTAAAATGTAATTTGAATAAATTTTATGTTGCAATAAAAAGTTATAAATGTTTTATGTGTTTTTTCCACAATATTACAAGTTTTACAATAAAATTCAATTTTTGTTCATTTATTATTTATAAATTTAGTTCAACAGTTACTTAAATTATGTTTAATCAATCCTTCCTTTGTATATAGTTAAGTAAGCAAAATATATTTTCTAAAATACGAAAACTATTTTTGAACTTTTTTACATTTTTTTTAAACCACATCAATTTTAGTTTTGAAAATAAAAATGGTAATAGTTAAAACTAAAGAATGATTAACAAACATTATTATATTATTAACATTAACAAAATAATAAATTCAGTTTCCAACTCAAATTTATTATACACGTATCTATTAAATACAAGGTGTGTATAAATTGTCGCAAAAGCTACACGTAGCGACATTCTTCGATCGGTTCTGAATAAAAAATATTAATATTAAAATGTCGTATCATGCTTCGTAGATTCGTAAATGTCAAAATTTGACAGTAATGATTTTGATTGAACTCACTTTGAAATACAAACTTATTGTTCTATAACGTTGCCAAATGTGTTTTTCGTGGAAGTACGTTAATGAATAAATGTTTAAAACAAGCTTTTAAATCAAAAAGAAAACGTTTACGAAATAATACGAGTAAAATTTTTTTCTTTAAACTAAATTGCATCAGATATCGAAGAGCAAAGGTTAGTTTCGCACTAAAAGTCTGAACTTCAAGAACCCCGTGAAAACAAACGAAGCATGATACGACATTTTAACATTAAGATTTTTTATTCAGAACCAAACGAAGAACGTCGCTGCGTGTACCTATTGCGACAATTTATACACACGTTATATGTAAGACCCACCTCTGATTATTTCCGAATGATTATTAGCCAAATGTTTGCTTACCGAACTGTAGCCAATTACGTACTTTTACGTCACACCTTCTGAGCAGGTTGGTCTCATGAGTAGACCGGACGCATCAGGACTAAATTACGATGGACCATATAAATAGTCTAACATTGCTAAGTACAACACGCAGTTATTGAATAGCACTATTCATTCGGTTAACCGCACATCTGTTTTTTGTTGTTGAATTGTGACGCAATTAATTTAGACGTGAGTTTTTATAATTTATTTTATTTATTAGTTTATACTTCGTAAGATAAAGTACGGTTAGTTTCTTTTTTTGATTGTTTGAACTGTTAATTACATACTTCGTAATTTTTGTAATAGATCCTGTTTAATATCGTTTCATCGAATCTACTTCTACCAATTATTTTGACGTAAGTATCCAGTGAATTTCGTTAAGTTTCAATAACTTACGCATACATTTTTAATTTTCATTTATTTAGATCTACAACATTGTTTAAGTTACTTTTTCAGATATGATATGAAACAACTTCGAGAACGGCATCGTGAAACAATGGCAAGTTCGATTAAAGGTCATATTGATCATATGTCCATTGCCAGTGATTTCGAAATTTATCGCAAAGTCTGTAAAATATCGTTAAAAAATTCGAAGAAATTGCACGTAAAACGACACTTAGCATCGCAAACACATACACAGAAATTAGACCCGTTGGAATCTGACAATTTTAACGAAGAACTCTGTGAAACTTTAATATATTCCAAATATTCCATTAAATAAACTTAACAATCCCACCTTCAAAACATTTCTCCAAAAATATACTGGTGGAAATGTTCCTGCTGGATCCACCTTACGCAAATATTATGATTTTAAGTGCTACACGAAAGCAGTAGAATGCATTAGAAGCCATCTTTCAAATCAGTACTTATGGAGAAGTGCCGACGAAATTGTCGATATATTATGATGCTGTGTGGTAAATGTTGTAGCTGGTGTACTACATCCAACTATTCCATATAACGCATATGTAATAGTAACAAAAGTTATAAATACAGTTGATGCGGAAACAGTAGCTAACGCCATTTACGAGAATATGCACCAAATGCTTCATTCAGACGACAGGTACAAAGAAAAAATACCTTTATTTGTCAGTGACAGTGCTGCATATATGTTAAAAACAGGCACTAAAAACTGATTATTAAAGGAAGTAGTATGCTGCATGTTACTTGTGTAGCACATGCTCTCCACAGAATCTGTGAATATATCAGAGACACCCTTCCGGAAGTTGATAGACTTGCATCCGCTTTTAAAAGTTTTCAGAAAAGCACCATTGAGAGTAGCTCTTTACATGGAAAACCTTCCATCTTCGTCACTGCCTCCCTCTCCAGAAATAACTAGATGGGGATCAACTTGTTTTTATGCAGAGAATTTCGATAGTTTTCAAAATTTCGTTACATGTTTAAATGACGATTCTCGAAGTATTTTTGAGTGCAAGGAACTAATACAAATTCCAAATTTTAAAAATCAGTTGTACTTTCTTCAGGAACACTTTGGAAATTTGCCAAAACTAATAACTTATTTTGAAAATCAAAATCTCAAATTAAATGATGGATTAACAACATTAGATGTGGCTGTTAATAATGTGAAAAATATTCGTGACTTCGGATATGGCCTTCGGCAAAAGTTAGATGCAGTTTTTAATAAAAATTCAGATTTAATAACAATCCCTCAAAATCTAACTGCTAAATATGCTGAAATAAAAGAATATTTCCAGTATATGTATAAAAATCAAGTTTGTTATTTAAAGTATTCCTTTGTTTCTGTACGATCGCGCGAATTAATCAACCCGCCCTCGTATAATAGTTTAAAATAGTTTCTTTAGTTCTTATAAATTTTGTCCAAACTTCAGTAATAGATAGTGTATATACATTCCAAACCCAACATTTACTATTACTACCAATTATACTTTGCGAATGTTTTAGGCCGTTGCCATACCTGAATAACACATTTACGTTTTCATATGCATCTAATCTGCTGGTGAATTATTATTATAACATTACGTAGAGTGATAACGAGATTACTTGTATTAATTGTTTACACCTTTCGTTCATTCTTTTGTTTAATCGCATTATAGCAAAAGGTGTCTTGAGTGCTGTTATGTGTCTTCTGGGTTGTGTTGAACATATGCAAAAAATACATTTTATGTGAGGTTAAAGTTTATTTGTAGGTTGAACAATTCATAAAAAAGGACATTGGCCATTGGATGGTACGTATATTGAAAGAATTAATGAATTCAATTGTCTTATTCTTTATACGGTGTTCATGTGTTTAAATAGATAACAATGTAAACTTAAACGTGGTTTAGAAAAGTGATTACTTATTTAGTGGTGGTATTGTTCGGGTTATAACAATTGTTATTACTTGTACAACAAACGAGTTTTACCTGAAGAGAAAGATTTAATTGGCATTACAAAATAGGTAAACTTATGTATAAATATCTTTTAATTATTATATTCAATATAAATTCCTGGACGAAATTAACGCATCAGAAAAATTTCTTTATTATTTTTATTTTTTCGAACTTTTAAATAATACACTCATGTGATATTATAATTAAATTACTTCAACTAAGGTTTAAATTAAAATGGTTCTTTCGGAAAAAAATACGAATAAAAAACAGAAAGAAACAATAATGTCAAATCAATGATAACGATGTCGATGAAAATTTCTGAAAAAAAACTGTAGCGTGTAGATTCGCCTCTAGCTCTTATAACTGCCTCCATTCTTCTGAGCATGCTATTGATTAAGTTGTGAATGGTTTCTCGGGGAATATTCCCCCATTCGAGGAAAATGACTTGTTCAAGTTCTCTAAGATTCGTAGGAGCAGGTATGCGACGCCTAACTGATCGTTTCAGTAGATCCCATAAATGCTTTATGGGGTTCATATCTTGTAGGGCTGGGAGATACCGACGTTTTCGTTATTGGGTATCGATACCAATCGAGGTATCAATACTTAGAGATGTATCAAGTCTGTGCACGGTATCGATTCTGAGTACTGGAATCGGTAAAGTATCGATAGGTATCGATGCTTTGGAATCGATACCTAGGAATCAGTATTCATAGCCCGTTTTGTAGATATCGATTGTTTGATATCGGTTTCAAGAGATATAAAATTAATTTACCGATTCTACCATATCTATGGTATGAAATTTACAATATTGAAATATATATATTTTTTTTTGTAATAATTGTAGTTATTATTTCATAATATGGATATTTGCTACGCATAATGTAAAATTCAACATCCTTTTAAATATGTATTATATAATATATCGTGCGTTCAACAAAAACACAGCCTCAGAGTTGGCAATGAAATTATTTGGTATGTCGTGAATTGTCAAATGTTAGTGTCATTAGTATCATTTAATAAAAACAATAACACGGAATTTTATTTATTCACGACAGGAAGATTATAAACCTAGCAATTAATCTTGTAATTTTTTAACCTTACAATTTTCTAAAGCCGTCTGTCATTTAGATGTAACTGTCATTCAAGAAATTCATATTAGTAAAGTTACGACATGCTTTTTGATGTTACTTAGAAATCATGGCTCACTAGAGGCAGTTTTTTTTCGCACGATATATAATGCATACATATAGCAAACGCCAATTAAGTTGGCGCGAGGAGGGGGTGCGCAGAAGCCGTTTTTAAAAACGTCCACCCCCACTACTCAAGTAAGTGTCAGAATACATTTGTCATTGACGTTTGACGGAACATAATGTCTTTGCTAGGGGATCATAAAATGATACACGCTCAGAGGTTAGAATTATCTGACATTTGATGTAAAACCAAATACAAATCTCCCCACTACTTCTAATTCTGCGCGAACTTACCCCTCCTCGCGCCAACTTAATTGGCGTTTGCTACACTTAAAAATGCTTTACTTAAAAGTTATTGCATCCTTTATATACATTTATAAAATGCACAAAAGTAGGATAAAAAGAAGTAAGCCACAAAAAAGTTTTCAGAGTATGCCATGGATTAAATAAGTTATGTCTTAGATTGATTAAGTGATCTAACCTACATTTCGTACTATTAGTAATAGGTTAAATCGTAACTTGTCAATTAGACTTATGATTCAATTCTCTAAGCTCAGACGTGACTTATATGTCTATCTCAGTCGTTCACGGCCTACCTAGGATACAAATTTTGTGGCTCGCTTGATATATACAGATATGCGTGTTATTACCAAATTATACAAAAAGCCTAAAATATTCTATTTCAAAATAGAAACAAACCAAGCACGTTTTATACCTACAATAGCTTTATAAGAATTCTCGACGCCATTTTTTATACATTATTAATCTCCATTTATATGAATCATATGTTACATTGAAATTGCTACAAATACCAATATGTAGGTAAGGGGCTTGTAGAAGTTTAACCGATTCCAAAATAAAGCGATACCGACATACTATCTTAGTATCGATGCTTTGGACTCCTTGCTTGGAGTCGATGCCTTGGAATGATGACTTCGGTATACATTGAAATCGATTTCAGCCATTTCTATAGTTAGCATCGATTTCTCGGTATCGATACCTTAGTATCGGTTCCTTAGTATCGATACTCTGATATTGGTTTCGTAGTATCATACCCAAGTATCGATTCCTAGGTATCGATACCTTAGAATCGGTACCTTCGACACCAGTTATGGTATCGGGTATTGGACGATGTATCGATACTTCGCCCAGCCCTAATATATGGGCTTCTTGATGGCCAGTCTATTGTTCTAATATTCACTAATCGAAGCTCCAGTGTCTCTTTAGCAATGTGGAATAGTAATTTAAACACACTATATTAACAATAAAAACGGCATACACTAAATAAACAACTTAAAACTACAACTAGCTAAACAATATTTACACAGAATTTATATCAACGTTTATTTATTACAATATCATCTCGATTTGGCGACTACCCGTTGAATGGATTAAAATCCTCTCCAGTGTTAATTATATTCACGGGAAAACTTCCAGCATATTCGGGAATCTTTGTCTAGATTTTCCCCGATGCATCGACATCTTTCGAGATGATACCAGGCCTGATGCATCGTCGGATGATTCATCACTATATGAAATATTCCCCGATAAATGGAACAAATGGCATCATATGTACTAAGATAATTTCTACGTAGAAATGTGCATTCATTGATCTCTTCCGTATAGGAACCAAATCTGTACGACCATCGAAAGAATTTCCCTCTCCAGAACATTACTGATCCACCACAAAATATAATCCAGTCAGCAAACCTCTCTTCTGGTCTTGAGGGTAGTGCACATCTATCTGGTAAATTAAAACGTATTCTTGTTCCGTTTGAAAATAACACTCTCTTCCAGTCGCCTGTTGTCCAATTTACGTGTTCCCTAGCAAAGTGCAGTCTAGTAACTCTATGTTCCCCCTAGAGCAGTAGTGCATAGTTGGTCTTCTACTGTGCAATCCATTTTCATTAAGTGTTCTCATGACCATTCATGCAGCAATTGTTTAATTACTTGCATAAGGTATCGCTCATTTCTTACGCCCGTAAATTTTTCACGACCTTGTCCTGGGGTTCTAGAGGACTAATTGTTGATTGGCTAACTCCTACCAAGTTAGCTACATATCGCTATTTATGTCAATCGTTAATTAGAGTTATCGCTTTTACTATTTCTTCTTCTTTAAATTGCGTGGATTATCCATTTCTGCGCACTAGACAAGACGTTTCATTCAATTAATAAAATTAATTTAAAAAAATTACTAGTAAAATGAATGAATAGCCTTTAAAAATCACTTTAGAGTTAAATGTCTTATTGATAACCAAACACAAAATGTTACTTTACATTTGTCAAACAATTGCAATTGTTTATCAGCAGTGTGACAGAGGATATCTACATAAAATGTTTAATGATTTAAAATCATAAAAAATGCAAATAATTTTAAAGTTTTCTCGATGCGTTAATTTTGGACAGGAGTATATTTAATAAAGTATTGACAAATCAAATTACTTTAACCACTAAACAATGTTCATTGTCTTGAGGTAGGGGTGTTCCTTAATAATACCCCTAATAAAAAAGCCTTTGTACTACCTTAAAGGCATTTTCGTTTTTCTACATACTAGACTTTGGTATCGATAAATTGCTCATAGCAATTCAAATGTTTTATATATCGTAACTCAAACTCCTACCACATCCTGCATAAATACCTCATTTATTACCATTCTACCATGTGTTTAGACCAACTTCGCTCACTTTCTGGACACCAATAAGCAGTTTTTGCCTTCTTCCGAGCACGTTTATCAAAACAAATCCATTTTGACTGTGTTTTTGTATCTGAAGTATAGTGATGTATCTAAATTTAATCTACTGTGACATACCGACGAAAAAATTCCCTTGGATTTCGTTTGAGCTTAGCCATACAGTCATTTGAAATTATAACGAGTTCGTATTTCGGCAACTTTCTTAGATATTTCCCAGGCTTTTGATAACGGGTTATTGTTCAAACTAAAATCTAAATTACCGGACCCTTACTATCAGATTCTGAAAAGCTATCTTACTATAGATATTTTCTGGTCAAGTACCAAGATGAACTGACAACACTGAACCGAATACAAGCTGGAGTACCCCAAGGCAGTGCTTTTGGCCCTATCCTTTATCAAATTTATACTGGCGATATGCCAACATCGAATACTACAACTACCGCGACATATGCTGATGATATAGCATTATTAGCTACAACTGGAATAAATGAATGGAAGTCGTGGTCATAAGGATTGATTGCATTTACTTCAGATTGTAACTTGAGAAATTGAGTTTCTGTTTTTTTTTAATTAAAATGTTGGAATAATAATAATTAAAAATATAGTTTAAATTATGCCCATGCTTTCTAATATGTACTCACTAGTATTTTTTGTAAAATAAAAATAATTTTAAATAGATGCATTTTATGGATTTAGAAAATTTTTTATCCAAAACATGTGAAATGATACCCTATTAGATAAATTTCTTTTTCGCTCTCTAGCTATAGGTACTATTAAGAGATTATAACGATACATAAATATTAGAATAATTATAATATTATAACTATCACTATTCATTCTTTCAGTTTATTCGTTTTACATCTTCTGTGTACACAATTTTCACCTGAATACTAACATATCTGCTATAACGGTTGTTAAGAACACATAGATTAAAAAATATATATATTAAGATGGTTATTGTAGAAATGTAGGTCATATCTTAGTGCCAATTTAGTAGTTGCATATATTTTCTATTGATTTTTACAATAGTTTTGTTCGCTAGTAAAATTAAGCTAATTATATATTATTTATTATATTTCTTCTGAGGCAATTTTAACTCATCATTTTTCACAATGCCAAACATTACATGTATTTATGCACAAATTGATTATAGTTGCAACACATCAAAACAATACAAGTTATAAGGTATTAATTGAAATATTTATACTACCTGTCTAATACTTGCATTGGTATATATTTGCGGCTTCTTGCTAAAATTATTGATGAGTGATCAACTGTATCATTTTCCAAACGTCTGGAAATGTTTGACGTTTTAAACACAATCGAAGTTTTTCTTAATAATAAATATGTTATTAAACAAACGTAGAAGTCAAAAAATAATCCTTAATTAGATATGTATATAACCTTAACATATGACAACAAAACATATGTTGTACTTATTTGAAATTACAAAAATTTATCCTGTCTAAATTGTACTCAAATTACATCGCCGTTTGCTCCATTTTTAAATCAAATGGCGGTATAGTGAGATATTTTTATTTTGTTTTATTTATTATTTTATTGCAGCGAATCTTCTAAGTACACCTTTCTGCAAAATTGTTAGGTGTATGAATATTTTTAAACTCATTGTAAATTTTGTCGTGTCATTGCTATTAATTTCTGCATTTTTAAATATACACGTTAAGATAATGGCATAGTAATGTTCTTTGTGTTGTTGGAAAATTGACTCATAAGAAGAACAAAAATAAAAATCATAAACAATTACAATTATTATTAAATATGATGATAAAGCTTTTAATGGTTGTATTAATACAATTGATGCCACGTTTCTTCTTTAATATAAACAAAAAGAAAATTATAAAAGATCGTGAGCTTATAAATAAATAATGTAGATAATTATGATATTAATAGCAATAGAAAAACCACAGAAAAGGATATTTATTGTGTAAAAATTGTAATTCATTATTTTCATTAATATTCTGATTGATGTCAGATAACTTGTTAAAGACTAAAAATCTCTTATGTGATCTCTTATTTTAGCATTAACCTGTTGGGGTATGTAAAGACATGAATTATTATTATAATTAATATTTTATAAATGATTGAAAAAGTCGTAGCATGTTACAATATTGTCGCAATCCTGGAAAAATATTATCAGAAGTAATATCACAAGAGAGTGAGAATAAATTGAAAATTTTCGAAAACTTGTTGCTAGGGAATAGACGAGAGCCCGTAGGGCTCGAATGGCTATTACTGAATGGCAACAAGTTTGTGAAAGAAACTGGAGAATTATTTTCTCTCTCGAGTGGTATTCGAAAGATTATTTTTTAATGTTCAAATAAAAAATACAGCATTAAAAAAATATTTCTTTTAATTTAACAGTTTAACTCATTATAAACTAAAGAAACGAACTTATAGTGTAATATAATTAAACAGTGTTAAAGTTTTGTACGTGAAATACACAATTATTGTAAATGTTTTGCCCATGAGTGGTGAATTTTGTATTCTGTTTAAAGTTATAACTTCCCCCAAATTTTAATTATGTTCATTATCCAACTGCATGTACGGTTTCAATCAATTAGGTGAGATGTGGCCCGTAATTTTTATTACTTCCTGTTCGTTAACATCTGATTTCGTAAGATAAGACACTGCACTTGACCTTGAAGAATTATTAATTTCCACTGATTCTTTCATCCATTTTGACATTATATTCAACTCCATCGGCATATTTTTATACCATCCCGAAGAATACAGTTTATCCTAAGCAATGTTCACTGTTAAAAAAAGTCACTTTTAATATGTTCGTTCCTCTTATTTAGCAATTTCTTAAGCAATCGGACAAGATAAATAGGCTTTTCAGTATTCGGTATTAACCATTAACTATTAGTCAAATTTTGTGCCCCACCTTGCGCTGTTTTAGAGAAAAACGGATTATACTATGTATACTGTTTCTGTGTTCAAACAAGCATTGTGTTTCTTCTTGAAAATAATGACAACTTCCCCCCCCCCCCCCCCCCCCTCCATACTAGCTCACAATATCACACTATCATTTCCATGATTTGTTCTTTAGTTAAAATTACAGGACTTTGCTTCCTTTTTTCAGGCTCCTTCTGTAATATTTTACGTTTCGTATTTCTGGCTTCTCTCGCGGATTTAAATTCGTTATCTTTAAAAGGGTCCAATTTTCTATTAAATTCGGTGTAGTACAACTCTTGCGTTAATTTGGCGGTTTTATTCCAAATTGTTTCAATAACGGCTTCTTTATAATCTTCTCCATTGCACCTTTTCATACTGAATGCCCAGTCTTTCAAAATGTTGTTCAGTTTTGTGACTGGTGTATTTTCTTCTAGTTTATAACACCGTTCGTCGTTAAATAATTGGAATTGTTTCCCTATCGAATTATTATTAACCATGGTATTTTGCACGAATTTTGTTTAATTTGTGAGTTTACATCTTCCATTGATTCTGAACTAAATCTCTTTCGGTTCACTTTTTTACAATTTAAAATGAAACTAGTAAGAGATGTCAAAACTAGAAAATGCGTTGTCAACTAACAAAAATGAAGTACTAGAAATTATTCGCACTATAATAATAATATTGTGATTGTACAGAATTAAAAACGTGTCTGCAAATACTGCTAAACGATTGGTTAATGAAATCATTAAAAAATAATCAAGAAAAACATTCCTTCCAACACATGAAATATTTTAAAGAAAGTGCGACGAAATTTTAGATAGTACGATTACAAACAAGGCAGGTTCGTAATCGCATCACACAGTTTCAATTGTATTTTCAATTTTAATAAGTTTGATAACATATAGGACTTTGGTTTTTTGTACGACTCTCGCTTAACTTTGCGCCACATATCAATAGCATGTGTGTCGCTGCTTCAAAGACATTTTGTTCTGCGTACCTGCAAACTCTTCTCTTCTATGTCTTTGTTCGGAACAATGTATTACAATTTTGTCCTCGGTAAGTTAGAGTATGCTTCTCCTGTTTGGTCGCCTCATTATATTTATCTTCAGTTGTCCATTGAAAAAAAACAACTTCGTCTTTTAAAGTACTTATCATTTAAAATCGATGGCATCTATCTCGAGCGAACTACGGACTACAATTTTCTACTTAGAAGACATGGTTTACAATCGTTAAGCCATCGCCGAGATACTCTGGGAGCGAGATTTGTGTGAATGATTGTTCGTGGTACCATTGATTGTCCTCATTTACTTTCCTCTGTCAACTTTCATTCATTTCTCGTTCCTCTCCTACCTTTGCTTTACCTTTTTCTAGGACCAACTTGTTGCAGGGCTCTCCGCTCATGACCATGTGCCGAATTGCTGAGGTGTATTATGAAGAAATTTTTTTCAATGCCATAGCATAAAGAACAAAAAGACCAAGAATAAGTATTTTTTTATTGTTTTCATGTGTTACATGTGTACATGTATTTCTTTATGTTTATTTTTAGATATAATTATCTTTATATTTTATGTTTTTTTAATACATATCTATGTATGTGCATATTGTGCATTCTTTGGTTTGTCTTGTAATTGGTTGTTAACCGTTGGACAATAAAGCTATAATTATTATTATTATCCTAAATACTGCAATAACAGGGCCTGTATGTCAGTAACTTGCGACCTTTACAATACTGCCCCTAATACGAGCGACAAGCTGAAATTATTGAGAATAAAAAACACGGTTAATATTTTCTAGGATTTAATTTTAAATATGTTCAAAGTAATTTTCTTCAGCAATGATACACCTGACCATTCTTTCTTCCCACTGTTAAAAAGCTCCCAACTAATCTTCTTTATTCTATTACTTTTATATTTTTTCCAGACAAAAACTGGAGAGTTAAAACTGCCGTATGGAACGATGCATTATCATGGTGAAACATAATTCCCTTGTCTGAAACAGTTCAGGCAAACATTTTTCAGTGTACCACTTGTAACTGTCTTTTGTCCATCTAGCTCAATTGCATTTACTAAGCCCATACTATTGAAGAATACCGCATACATAACCTTTTTCGTGGCTCGTTGCTTCTTAGTCAATGTAGGAGTTTCCTGATCTTCGTGAATCCACACACGACTCTCTTGGCGGGTAGAAAGGTCGAAGAAGGGAATATAAGTTTCATCGCCAGTCACCATTTTGGAAAAAATTTGGTGCCCGCCATTATTTAAGAAACTTAAAGTTTAATGGTAAATTCTTACACGCTCTGCCTTTTTAAAGTCAGGAAGGTGATACGGGACACGGAACAAAACGACTTACCACTTTTTTTTAAATGCAGGTGATCGTGAATGATTATTTTAACAGCTCAGGATCTTGAGTTGATGCTCTATTACCGCATAAGTGGCTTTATTGTCGTTCATTATAGTTTTGATATATTGATGTTTCGTTTTTATCTCAAAACCATTTTTTCCACGGTCGGGAGTAGAAATCAGTTTCTATGACATCAAAATTAAAACAGAAGTAGTCTATTATTCCCAAGGGAGTATAATGCTCCCAAGGGAGTTTACATTATGGAGAACGTTTGTGATTCATGCATGTTTATTTTGTAGTTATGAGTCTAGAGCTGAGGATGTTTGCGGTATAACCATGGTTATATCATGTAACCATAGTAATTTACTATGGTTACATGATATAACCATGGTTATACCGCAAACATCCTCAGCTCTAGTTATGACAATAACTCAACGACTACTAAACAAATGCTCAAATCCGAATACAATAATTCTGGTGCTACTTACTTCATAATGACAAAATATGTGTTTTTAAGTTAATGAGACCGTGGAAAAAATAGTATATACCATTCGGGAGAGATGCTATTTTGTCCCCGAATGGTAGGGAGAGATGCTATTTTGTCCTCGGTGCATTGTAGCCCTCGGGCTTCAAATTGCACCTCTGCCAAAATAACGCATTTCTCTCCCTTATAGTATAATATACTATTTCATTATAATTCTATATACCAATAGTCTTTTGGAAGGTTACAAAAAAATCTATTTGCATTGTACAGCGTAAGTAAATATATAATATTCCTTAAAGCTATATATGTCATCGAATTGCCTGTTTTAGATTAGTTTTGCAATGCCTTATACTGTAGAACACGATAAATTCATTTTTAAATCGTATTTTTGAAATGGACAGCAAAATGAAGAAGGCCGTGGGTTTATTCTGTTGGCTTGAGCTTCAGAAATTTCATGTTCATTTTCCAAATTAGGAATTTGATAATGACACACTTACTAGACATATTCATAGAATTGTTAAGAGATTCGATGAAACAGGAAGTGTATGCAAAGGTAGATCACCTGGTCGTAGAACAATTCTTACAGAAGAGACTGTAGAGGATGTACGCATTCATATGAAAGGTAGTCCCACTAAGCCGCTACGTCAATTAGCCCAACAAACAGGTAAAGAATTGGTTATATAATGTTAAAAATATATTTGATATTTTATAATTTTGTAGGTTTATTATATAACTCTACCCAACGAGTTGTTAAAAAGAAATACATTTTCATCCCTATAAAGTTTCGCTTGTGCAAAAATTATTACCAATTGACTATGACAAAAGATTAGATTACTGTCAATGGTTTAATAATATATTTTATGAGTATTTTTATTTAATTTTTATAGCAAATTTCCATAAAAAATAATAATTACTCTTTCTCTTTAATTGTAACAAATATACTGAAGTATAAAATAAATGTAAATAGTACAAAATACGATATTTTCAGCAATTTACGTACCGCCACTGAATAAGTTTGTGACACCGTTGGAAAAAGGCGTCACAAACATACATTATGTCACTTTTCATATGAGCGGCAATAACAATAATTTTGAATTTCATGGTATTTCTTTATTATATCTCGTATATTTCCCTTTTTTTGTTTGTATTCTCTGCAATTACGCGTCGTAATTAATTTATTTCTATATGCAAATATTAATTTAACATGACAAAATGTAGGAATCGCTGGAAAGTAATTTCTATTTATGAACAAACGTAAATGAAATATCCTTGTAAAATATGTAAACAGAAGGTACTCTAAAAATATTTGTATTTGATTACATTCTGTTATCCTTGAAACTATTGTTATTCAGGTTATTCAGTAAGAAAATAAAGGAAATGATTTTTTATCGCGGTGCGAAAATATATATTTCCATCGCATTAATAAAAATAACTAGTTTCCCGAAAGCTAATGAGGTAAATACATCTTCGAAAAATTAAAGCATTTTCTCCTATTTACCTCACTGATGTAGGTAGGGCTTCTTTGCCGATAAATCCTTATCCTTTCATTGTGCCATAACTTACTGTTTTTATTAAAATGATTAGAATATTTTTAGTAGGGGGTACGCATACTGCCACATTCACTTGTATTATACATGTTCATCTTTTCTTATTTTCAATTATATTTTAATTTTATATATCTTCATAATACACTCGAGTGTAGAATGATTTTTGTCAAAATTCCAAGTTATATCTTGCAGTTTTCCTTTTTCTATTATTAAAATTCGATAACAGTGGTGTGTAAAAGAATAAGAACGAAACGATATTTATAAATAAACGTATACAGTAGATACCGTCTCTTGGCCACCCCTCCAATACTGAACGTCGAACCACACCAAAATCTAGTTTGACCGAAACGGTGCTTATTTGTTACAATCATTTCTTCCAAATTACGGCTTTATTTTTGGAATTTTGTTTTTAATTTTTTTTCCTTGTATACTTCTAACCATTTGTCATATGAGTAAAGAGAGTTTTCTTATATGAATTTTCTAAAGAACAAATAAAAAACTAAACAAATTTTGAAAAACAGTTCTTTGAAATCCTATTGACTAACTTCAGTCTGAATTCTAAGCTGTAAATCCCTTAAATCTTTAAATAGCCGCACATAAAAAATCCAAAGGATTTAAATCTGGAGACCTAGCAGGCCATTCGATAGGACCTCCACTACCAATTTGCCTGCCAAAAAACACCTCATTTAAGTAATCTCTTACTATTGCTCCATAATGAGGTGGAGGACCATGATGTTGAAACCATGTGCTTAGGAATGCCATTACGTATAGGAAATAAAGTTGCACAAGGAGGAAGCAATTGATTTTTCAACACATGGAAGTACCTTTCAGAGATTAAATTTCCTTCTATGAAGAACGGGCCAGCCAATAATATTGGTTCCAATTATGCCTAGCCATGTATTTATTTTCTGGGGTTGTTGTGTATGGACTCCTTCTGCCCATTGCGGATTTTCTGTGGCCAAAATCGACAATTATGTCGATTTATTGAGCCATTTAAATAAAATGTTGCCTCATCAGAAAATCAAATATTCTGAAAAATGAAAATTATTATCACTTTCCAACATAACTTCACAGAATTGACTTCTTCTTTCGAAATAATCTTCATTTAGTTCATGTAGAAAATGTATTTTAAAAGGTTTAAACTTTTCTTCTTTTAGAATTTTCCGAACGGATTTTGGGCACATATCATTATTTAAAGCTTGAGTTCGGGTGGAAATTTTCGGATTCTCCGCAACATCTAATAATACACTCAGAGCCGTCAGTTACTGTTCTTGATCTGCCCGTTTGTTGGAGCATGTTTAACGATACCCGTCTCATTAAACCGTTTTACAATACGGCTTACAGTTGGTTGGTTAATCGACATCCGCTCAGGATACTTATTATTAAATAAATCCATACCTCAGCTTGCGTACGTTTCTTATTACCGTAACCAACCATAATCGAAACTTCAATTCGTTCTTTTTCTGATAATTTTTCCATTTTTTACATAAATTAACCTTTTACAACCAAATAAATGTCTAAATTTTATCGAATGACGGGTGATTGTTAAATTTTCTCATATTATGTCATGTTAACATTTAAAAACAGATTAATTTGTTTAAGTTCTTGACCATTTTTTTGAAAATTTTCTTATACAACCCCCTATAAATTGCATATCATTATATTCACGAAAAAAATGTCTTTTAAATATCTAAAAAAAAATACATGACCCCCTATTTAAGAAAAAAAATTAGTTAGCCTTGCATTAAAATACTGAACTCAAAAAAAAAACGAATGCTACACCAAGTGATGCCAAATACTATATGAACCTTCTTGCTCATTCGAAAGTTGCAAGCGATATACGGTTCTTTTTCCCCACCTGTATATTTAAGAATATTAAATATGGTAAAATTCACCAAACAATGCCGATGTATTATAAATTTTCGCCTAAATTAAAGACTCAATGTACTCTATATACCGCCTTTACTAATTGTAAAAAACAACTAAACATCGCTTCATTTAACAGAGTTTCTCATGAAATAAATACTAATTGTATCGAACAAAGATGGAAATATCTCTTAAACACTGACAATGAATGAAACAATAAAATAAGTGCGACTTCCATTTTATTACTTGTTGGAAGTGGCTTGACTAACACAGTAATATCATACAATGATAACTGTCATTTTCAAAAGTGAACAACTTCGCTAATATTTACGAATCTTGCCGAGTTTTCTAAATTGGCCTGCTTAATTTTGGTATTATAAATACCTTTGAAAGTTCTTTGGAGGTTTGTTTATTTTCGTTTTCGAGTCAATTTGTGATTGGCTTCTAATGGTAACGCGTAACAAAGTTTAATACCACTAGTTTCATATTTTAACTCAACGGAGCTCCAATTTACTATCGTTCTATTATCATTATTCAATTAATTTTTACTACGAAAGGTAGGTTTTATTGTAAATAACGTCTTAGCAATTATTTCACGTTATAATTCTTGCAGAAAATATTATAGGAATTTTTAATTGTTGCAGACATGATATACATAAATATGTATTGTATCCCAAAGTGACAATACGAAAAACAAATACAAGATATTTCCCTGTATTGTATTAATATCAATAAATACAAATAAAGCCGCAAATATTTTCTCCAGAAAATTGTGGAAATAGAAAGTGATGGAGAGGAATCATGAAAAGCTTATGTATTTATAATTATAATAATAATAATAATAATCATAAAAGTGAAAAACAATGAAAAATGTTCTAATACATAAATGGAATAAATTAAATAATAAAAAAATATAAACGTTACTTTTTATTTTTTTATATATTTATATTATTCTAAAAACAAATTACCTTAAAATATATGGAGGTTTTCTTTATAAAGAGAAATTAACTTAAAACAAACAGTGAATTCATATTTGATTTTTTCTGCATCTTTTTTTTACTTATGAAAACACTGCAAAAGAACTTTTATTTAAATTATTTTAGTTGACCACATTATTTAACATATATATCTTTCAAAATTGTACTCTATCCTGATCATTTCTATTTATAAATATTCATTGTCAAGTGGATGAAAATTATCATTAATATCTAAATTACGCAGAATAAAATGTACAATTAATTGCTTGTCGGTTTCATTAAAATTGCCATAATTGACAAACATCCAGTTGGAAACAATCACAAGTATGTAAAATAGTTTCGACTGGACGCTTTTGTTTTTGTTCTCCTTGTAGATTCTGTAAAGAACTTATTGAAAACAATATACACTTTTTAAACTAAATACTATCGCTTGAAAATGCTCGTTTCATGATTTTGCTTAGAATCGTGAAACAAAAGTATTATAAATTTCGTAAACACTTTTACTTATTCTAAATTCACCCAGAAATTTATTTTCAGAACAAAGTTTTCCTCCGCTTTATGATTTTTCTATTTAAACAAGTTTCATACATTTCCATGAAATTCTCATTTTCATCAATTAATTCTTAGTTCGTTTAATAAATGCCAGTTAATAATAATTTAAATTTACTTCTAGTTTTTACTGACTGATTTGGATATGTTATCGATTTAAATTAGTTCCTCTCTTAGGGCCGGTATTATATACGATAAAAATCTACAGATTTTTTTTAGTGAGCAAGTAAATTTAATTTATTCTATTGATTGGGTATTATAAATAGCGAATAAGAAAACAAAGCAAGTAATCTACAATTAATTTACACCCTAGAAAATAGTGGTATTAAATATTCTTCATCGGTTAAATGCCATTAGCTGTTTATTATGTTGTGTATTTGATAACTGGAATTATGATAATGTGATTTATCGGTTTCATCAGTGCCTTTGGTATCATCAGCTTCAGGGGTATCTGAATTATCAGACAAGAAAATCAATGTCTACACGTCTACGACGTTGCCGTTTGCCAAGGATGTTTCGCGAAAAGACCGATTCATTCGAAATGTAGTCAAATGATGAATTTAAAGCAAGATTTCGTTTAACAAAACAGACATTTCAATATGAAACTTAAACACAGCCTACTAGTCTACAAATACAAACAAACAAAAATCATAAAGAATTATTTTTTTTTGTATTTTTTCATTTTATTCAGTGGCTCCATCGTTTATCGAAACGCTAAAATACATAGCTATTCAGTTATTCTACAAATACACATTTGACTTGCATGCATTTTTTACAATACCAGATTTCAATTTATTCGTCAAGTTGTTATTCAGAGATTTATTCCCTGTTTATAATACCGGCCCTTAGTTTTCTGTTATTCGAATTTCCATTTTAACACCTTTCGGAATCACAAATTCTGTCAAGTATGTCAATTCTGGCAATTTTCGTTATTAACAGACTTTAATTTGAGTTTGCAGTAACAGTTTTATTCGTACTGCAATAATATAATGACGCATCCATTAACATTGGTGACTTCTACCTTATAGTAAATATGAAAAAATAGGCTATGCAAAATAAGAGTTATATTTAAACAAAATATAATAAAGACAGAAATTCTAAGGACATATTGATGTTTGGCAACATGCCTTTACTTGCTAATACTCCTTGCATCTACGAGGCATAGACTTAGCCAAACATCGGCATCGTTTTGGACACTTTAGATTGCTTACATTACCCCATAGATACTTTATTAGGTTTAAGTCGGATGATTTACTTTATTTTGTTAGAGCTATGCTTTCCCTGCTCTGGTTCATTGTTTCGTTGAAACGTCCAATGCAGCATGTTTTTTTCAGCATAAGGAAGCATTACATTGCGCATTACGTTAACATATTCAACATCCAAACCAGGGTACCCAGGAAAAACCTCAGGGCACAATATTGCTTCATTTATATTTTGATGGTATATTGCGGTACGAATTCCTATTCTTTGTCTTCTTACATATTGATGTATTAGGTACTATTACTAACAAAAAAAAACTACAATAGCTTTGTTTTGGCTATATATAACACACGGAAATCAACAGCTAATGTCGGTTAATTCGAAATTATTGGAAGCTGTCATTAGTTATTCCGCAAGTCAGTTTGATTGATACGGCAAGAATAATTACTTGAAGAGAAAATGATATACCAATAAGGCAAATTGCTAATGACTTTGGCATTAACAAAAACACTGTTACTTCCATAATACTACGATGGGAAGAACAAGGCGATTTAATCAGGAAAGCAGGTTCTGGAAGGTGAAGGGTAATAACTGCATCCCAGGATAATGCCTTAACTGATTATTGGCGGCAATATCCTTTAACTACGGCCTATATGATCGCAAGTTAAACAAATTCTCCTGCATGTATACAACTAGTCGTAGAATTTGTGAGACGGATTTACCGAGCTGAGTAGCTGCTAGGAAAATTAATTTGACAAATCATGGGAAATAAACCCATATTTGCTCTTAATTATTGTGAGCCACAGTTTTGGGAAAATTCCATATTCACCGACGAAAAAGTATTCTCGTCTACCCGCAACGGACCTGTTAGGGTTTATCTTCCTACAAATTCGAAATTCGATGAAGCATATTTGCAAAAATGCAATAGATTTGGACGGTTCTCTGTTAAAGTGGGGATGGATCAGTTTTCGGGGTATGGGTGCCTGCTGCAGAATTGTAGGGAGGTTCAATGCTATAAACTATTTAAATATGTTAGAGAGCACCATGCTGCGTTCTCGTACGAGCACTATACCCCGACAATAATTTTGTGCTTCAGCAAGACCACTGCCCTATACACACTGCACGGAATATAATCGCATAGTTCCGAGATCAGAATATTGAACTAATGTCATGTCTGCACATAGTCCTGATCTCAACCCCATTGAAAATGTTTGAGGTTGTATAATAAAAAAAAAACTCCAGGAAAGAAATCGTCAGCCGGAAACTGTAGAAGAACTTTGGCAGTAAATTGAGGGCACATGGACTACACTAAAACATAACCAAAATTTCATTAAGACCTTTCAATGCCGCATCATTCAGTCTGTAATCGACAAAAATGTAGGAATGACAAAATATTAATTTGATTATTCTTTGCTTTAATTGTATTTTCTGAAATTAAAAGTTAAATTATATAACCCCATATTATTTTGTGTAACATAAGTGCCAAAAATCTGGATGTCATTAGCACAATAAGTTAAACAACATGCAATTTTTGTCCTAGTTATTTATGTTAGCGATAGTACGAGCCGAGTAGGGTAATTTTTGTTTCATAACTTCAAACTATATTTCTAACTAAAAACTAAATTTCAGTTGCTTAAGAGAGAAACTCTTTGTTATTGTTCTTGCTAACAAATTGCTCTGTATAAGTCGTCTTCTAATAGTAGAAGTATCAATAGTGAATTGTAATTCCTTTTTTTGACATGGTAGGATTTTCCTTGGAAAATCTTGTTATTGTTCTCTGCTGGAAGTCGTTTTACCATATATTCTCTCTATTTTAAAGCGTTTAATAGTGTGTTTCGTGAACAGCTTAAATTTGTTGTCTGAATTAAATCCTATTGAGAATTTATGGACAGAATTGAAAAATTGGGTAAGAAAGTACCCGATACGCGACAAATATTGGATCAAGAGTGGCAAAATATATTGTTAATGTCAAAAAAAACGGGTAAAATCAATGTCACTAACATTAAAAGATGTAATTAAAAAAATAATAGCAATCATACCAAATATTTGATCATATATACAAACGAGGATCGTTTGCAGTCGAAACAATTAATTTCTCCCGGAGAACGTGCCCCAAGAAGGCAAAAACTGTTTTTTCGGCCGATAGGGTCCTGGTCACAGTTTCTTTGGAATTCCAAAGGTGTTATCTTTATTGATTATCTAAAAAAGAGAAAACTGATAACTGTTCAATATTGTGCTGATTTGCTGACACGTTTTGATACAGAACTAAAGAAAAAGCGACCACATTTGTTGAAGACAAGTGTTGTTCCATCACGATAATGCGCCTTCATTGTTGCTATAACAAAACTTGTCGAATTACGTTACGAAACATTATGATATACAAAAATATCAAGAAGAATACCTTGAAGCAATTAGTATAGTACTAGAAGACAAACATGTCAAGTGTGTCGTTACTTCTGTTTACTCTTTACGAGAAAAAGAAAATAGCATAAAAGCAAAAAGAACATAATTTGAACAGTTCTTCGGAACGCTAGGCAAAAGATTTGTTACTGGTGGTGATTATAACGCCAAACATAACGAGTGGGTATCCAGATTAAACAAGAGGCAATGAGTTATCTAAATCAACAAAAGGTAGCAACTTGGAAACTTTTTCCCCTACTGAACCAACTCATTGCCTATATCATTGATTTTTTGTCACAAAGGGTGTTGATAGCAAAGAAGGTCAAAATGGAGAACTGTTTAGATTTGACTTCGAATCACTTTTGCGTTATATTTTCCATTTTGTCTGAAATAATTTGTAAATCCTCCCTCTACAACAAAACTACTAATTGAAATATATTTTAAAAAAAACTTGAAAATTTAATCTCTCTAAATACATCTTTAACTGAACATGAAATTGACAATGCAGTGGAAGATAGAACCAAGAGTATCCTGAAAGCAGCGTGGTCAACAACGCCCAATGTAACTGCTACTATGAAAAGAAAATTGTTCCATACACAGTTCAACAGAAAATAGCAGAAAAAGAACTTTAAGAACTGCAAAAAATAAATTAAATAAAGCAACAAAGGAATTACAAAAAATACTTTCAATGAATAAAAATCAGCACATTCAACAGTATCTAGAAGGGCAGAGGCAACAGACTATTCTCTATGGAAATCCACTAGAACGCTTAAACAATCACGACAAATAAAACCTCCAAAACATCTTAAGAAGGTGTTTCAACCATTTAACTTGATGACACCAACAGCAAAAGAAACGAAAATATCGATTACTTGGAGACACCGTGCTAACTATATTTTCCAATCATGATTAGGAATGAAACTAATATGAAAATTATAAAGTTGATTACTCTTATTTACAATGCTATACTACGAACCTTCCATTCTCCGAATCTATGCAAAATAGCTGAAATAATAATGCTCCCCAAGTAAAACAACTTGAAGAGTTCACGTCGTATAGACCAATAAGCTTGCTCCCAACACTAGCAAAAATCTTCGAAAAGGTTTATACGATTAAAACCTTTACTTCAAGAGCAAAACATAATTCCAAATCATCAGTTCGAGTTCAGGGACAAGCATGGCACTATCGAACAGGTACATAGTTGATATAATTACCAATAATATTACCATTACCAACACTCTCTTATTTCAAAATCCTATTTAAACAAACATTTTCGGTCAAAACAAGATAATCAATACACCGATCTTTTTCCCATATTACAGTGAAGTGCATTAGGGCTTATGTTATATCTAGTCTAAGCGGCTAATTTTCCACCAGGCTTGCTGATGATAGATGAGGATTACAGAAATCCTGAACAGGCAACAAGAAATCTTCAAAAAAAAATCTAGAAAAAATCGAAACATCGTTAAGAAAATGGAGAATGAAGATTAACGAATCGAAGTCCACACACATTACCTACCGTATGAACATATCTATCCACAGTAATGAAGTAAAGTAAATACCTTGTTATGATTGGAAATTAACTTAGAAAAAACATATAATAACATATGTCACAGAAGTTTTGGGAAAATTTTCGTCGACTTAAAAATAAATGTAAATGACTTGCAATATACCTAGTAACCATGGTAAACAAACTCAAACTTGTTATGGCATTTCGTAGATGTCAAATAATTTGCGCCAAAATACTTCAAAAACAGCCATTTCCAAGTATATCATGCCTCAATTTAACAAAAAGTGGACGTCTGAAGTTACTGACCGATAATCGCGCAACCCTATTTCAAAGTGCAAGAACGAGTTGGAATATCATGTTGAAAGTTATCCAAAAGATGTCTCATGAAACTGTAAGGATATTGCAGAAAAAAAAACGCTTAAAATACTGTAAAAGACATAAAGGTCCACGTTATACAGAGGAATCAGGTAAAAGAATTCCAACTTGCTGTCGTAGATTACGTCGAAATCATTTTACAAACAATAAAGTGAATGATGAAAAATATTTTCTTTATCTCACTCAGAAATGAAAGGCAATGATGGTTTTTATACCGATAATGTAGAAAACTGTCCAGATAATGTTAAACACAAAGCAAAAAAAAAAATGGCAAAATTCTAGTTTGGTGTGTTATATCGGAGAGCGGAGTTTCAAAACCTTTTATTGGGCATGTGAGGGGTGAAGCAGTTAATGGCAACATTTATACCGAGAAATGTCTACCGAAATTGGTTCAATTTATTAATACGATTCATCCACGTGATGAAATAATGTTTTGGCCAGACTTAGCAAGTTGTCATTATGGAAGAACGATTAGAACATGGTTAGAAGCTCAAAACATAAATTTTTTTCTAAAAGCTGACAATCCGCTAAATGTACCACAGAAATGTACCATCGAAGATTTTTTGGCAATACTGACCAGAAAAGTAGGTATATGATAATGGATGGGAAGCTCAACAGCAAACACAACTAAGGTGAAGAATATATCAAAAGATAAGAGAAATTGATATAAACATCGTCCAAAACATTATGGGACAAGTTAGACAAAAAAAACTGCGTAGCATCGAAAACCATGGCCCTCTGTCATTATTTTCGATGTAGATATACTTAACTTAGATGTAAGATAAAATGTTGGAAGTGTTAATTTAAATGAATTACGTTATACTTATTTTAAAGAATTTATTTTTTTTCCAAAACTTCTGCGATATTCATTAATCAAAGCAACTTGAATACAAATTTAGACAAATGTATTGGCTAATGAACAGGAAATCTAAATTATCTACAGAAAATAAGCTTATACTATTCAAAGCCATACTTAAATCTATATGGACGTATGGCATTCAATTATTGGCCAAAACAGCAAATTCTAAAACACAAGTGAAGTGAATACGCTGATTACCTTCGACCTTCAAATCTTATAACCAAGTTTCAGTAACAGTGTGCTATTAATTTAAAGATATATTAAAGACAAATATATAGACTTTAAATTTAATTCGTTTAAATTATATTAAGAATAGAGATTATTCACTGGAATAGCACTTTCCATGTCTAGTATAAATAAAGACGAAGCTTATTATCCCGCAGGGATAGATTTCCGTGCTTATAACGGGTGTTCAGAAAAATTCGAAGTCAGTAGTCCTTGAAAATTTGAAGTCATGTCTGAGATAGAGTACGGTAAAATGATACATTTACTTAACACACATTTATAGGTTATCAATATCATATACGCAAATGTTAGTTTATGTCAAAAGATATTCCATTAAAATGTCATATTAATTAACAGAAATTAGTCAAGTCATAATTTTAGAAGGTAAGAATATTTAATTTGATTAATATTTAATTTAATTTAAAATTAAGCATTTTGATATTTTAGAGAATTCTTGCTGAAGAATAACACCTCTTCATGCGATACCTTACTTTGGAAGAAATTACATAATCCGATTCATATGCTGTTCATTCTTTGGTAATAAAGCTCGTATAATCTGTGGTAATACGTAGAAAGAAAATGCAGAAATAAGGGGAATCATTATATTGAGAATAATATCTAATTATCGTACTAGCTTATTCCTTCAACAAATAAAAAATGGCTTAAAATAATTTTGAAACAAATTAATTGTTCGTATAGTCCTTAGATTATAACCTTAAAATAAATATCATAAATTGTAGTTGTATAAATTATAAACAATAATCACCATAGTAAATTATAAAAGATGTTAGAATTGTCCACCACCTGCTTCCAAGCATTTTACGCACCTCCTCCTAATGCTACTAAATATATTTTGTACGGGGCTACTTCTAATTATTAATTTTATTTATAATTCTATCTTGCAGATCTATATAATCTTGCACTGGTACTTGATCAATTGAATTAAAAAAAAGCCATAAAAACAATTCGCACGATGTAAGACACGATCTTGAAGGAAATTCGTGTTCGCTATTCAAACTAATCAAGCGATTTCCAAACACTTCTTGTAACATATTCATTGTTTCAGCTCTAGCACCATCTTGTTAGAAGTAACCCACAGCTAGTTCATCATCACGAAGCTGATTAAGGAAAGGCAAGACTATTTTCTGTCGATATCTTTCTGCAGTCCAGCTACCATTAAAAAAATTGGACCAATCATCCTTCTTCTACTTATAGCGCACCAAACACCAACTTTCTTAGGATGTAAAAGAGCTTTAACATAAAAATTGTTGGGTTTTGTATCACTCCACATTCTCATGTTTTGTGAGTTAACGTATCCAATAACATGAAGCCATGTTTGTCCGAAAATAAAGTTTTGTCTAGGAGTTTATCATTAAAATTATTTTCAAACCATTCGCAAAAAACTACTCGTCGCGGATAATCAAAATCGAAGGTTTCTTGCTAGCAAGTTATACGACATGAAAATAACTGTAAATCTTGTTTTAAAATTGTATGACAGTTTGTACTGAAGTTTTTGGAGTATCAGTCATTATTCGTCTAACATTACGAATCGCTTCTTCTGTCCAGACTTTTGATCGCCCACTACCCCCTTGTCGTAGTAATCAAGTGAGGTTGGGTAATCTCGAAATTATTCTAAACAAGCTTGAATTTAGTATTTCCACTGTCTATCGATCTTTTGACCATTTCGAAAATAAGATTCAACCATGAATGCTTTGTGTACGTTAGTAAATGCCATTTTCAAAATTAAAAAATATAAATTACTATCTTTGATATCAGATTCTCACAACGATTGACACACAACAGTTGACATTTAATATTTAATACAAATCATAGACTTCAGTAAGGACATACGATTTTTTGTTCAAAACCTACTTGACTTCGAATATACCCGATATAAAAAAATATTACCAATAACAATTTTTTTAATGTAGTAAACCGCTGAATGAACCCAATATAATTAATTTACAATGATAAATTATGCAGCACATGTTTTCGTTTTTCAATGATAGTAACTTTATATTATCTCAACTGGAAAACAACTGCCGTATAAAAAATGCAATTTCCTTGTTTGAAACACAGGCCTATCATTTGTCATGTCGTTCATTCATGACCGAGTGCAAAGACGCATCGTCAGACATAGGAAGGAAAAAAACACAAATTATAACACCGGAAAAGAGTACAATGACATTTTATTTCCCACAATGCATTGTATGCACATGTTAGGCACATAAAAAATAGCGCAAACTAAAATAAACAACCTACAAAATATTACATAAACAACATACAACCTACATAAAAAAAGAGACAACTCCACAATTTACCTCGCTTGTTATGAATCTCCACACATTCCTGACGTGTTTAATTTGAAATTAAGTAGGCAACAACAATTCTATAATACACATACACAAACACAAACAATACTTTAGGAGTTTCGAGACACTCTCACTCGCAGAGACGCCGGTATCTTTCGTCTTCGTCACTCTAGTCAAGAAAGTGAATGACACGCACATAAATTGAACAGTAGAATTTTACAAGGTGATAATGAAATTTTAGCAATTGTTTTTCGAATATGTGACGCATGTGGAATGTCAAAAACCATAACAAAAGCATGCGATCAGTGCAATCTGAAACGTAAAATACTGCGATTCGAGAGACGTAGACGGATCGGACGAACGGGACTCACTCTGGGAGTATGGAAGTGTATTTGGTTTGGATCGTAGGTGGCCGACTGGAACAGTTGACTAACCCAGCCTCCTAGCTTATTTCTTTTTGGTCTGGTTGCGGTCCATCTGGAGTACAGTGGCGTTACAATTATTCACGCTTATTGCCTTCCTTCTCTTTCATTCTCGTAAATGCGCTTTTAATAGTCTTGTTAGTGTTTATGATTTTATTTCCGTGTAAAATTTGCTTACTTACAATGGCGAGATTATAATTTAATGCCTTAACTGCTCATATTGTAAAATTTAAATCAGGGGAAGTATGAAAACTTTATTTGATTATCTTGTACTTGCTTTTAATTTAATATAGAATATGGGGTGGCACGCAATAAAAAAAAAGTATTTATCTATGAATTAGATGAATCAAAAAACATTCTATTTAATACCGTATTAAAGGATTGAAGAAGTTCCAAGAAAATTTCTAAGAATGGATAGATACAATTTTGCAGTTAGAACTTCGGAAACCAGATTCTGGATAAACCATGGAAAAACACAAAATGTTAAAATAAAAAAGATCCTTAAAAGATTTTCACCCCCTGAAGTTAACTTCTTCAATAGACTACTAGCATGAAATAACACCCACCTTAACAACAATACTCAATATGTTAAATTTAACTTCATAAAAGTTCATCTTTTTTCATATACGAGGTGCTACTCATAAATTCCCGAAATTTGAATGTGGCGTACAAAGGGATGGTAGTACAGATCTATAGCGCTAGATGGTGTGAGCTACGCCTACACTAAGCCAGTCTGTCAAACGGTACTTTGCTGAGTGATGACAAAACAGTTATTGTGTTTATATTTGTTGAGTTGTGTTTGAGTTATTCCGCAACACTACAATGTCTGCTGTGAAAGATCAAAGAACGTGCATCAAATTCAGCTTCATACTTGGTAAAATAGCAGCGGTAACTCTGAAAATGCTTAAACAAGCGTTTGGTGAGGATGCTTTAAACGTATGAGTGGTGTAACCGTTGCGTGGTGTAAAATTGGACGTGTAACGGTTGATGATCATGAGTATTCCGATAGTCCATCGACGGAAAACACGCCATAAAATATGGAAAATGTGCGATACGCAGCGTATTGCAGCGAAGTTTGTACCAAGGTTAAAAACCATTGAACGAAAATGGCACCGTGTTCGTATGTGCACATAGTTGAAAGAAATCGACGAAATGGATGCAAACGACGAATCATGGATGTACGGATATGATCCCGAAACAAAACAGCAGTCATCGCGGTGGAGGACGCCATGGTCACCACGAGCAAAGAAAGCACGGCAAGTTCCAAGCAGTCAGATGGATGTTGATTTACTTCTTTGACGCTGATGGCATCGTGCACAAAAAATTTCTCCCACCAGGTGGAATAGTTAATGGTTGATTTTATTGCGCTGTTGTTCGGCAACTAAGAAAAAAACATCCGACCCAAGCGGCCTGCCAAGTGGCGGAACAATTCGTAGATTCTACACCACGACAATGCACCAACCCACACGTCACTTGTTGTACGTCAAGCTCTAGCCTCAACGGAGACGGCAGTACTACCACATCCTCCCCACTCCCCAGATTTTGCCCCTTGTGACTTCTTTCTGTTCCGGAGGTTGAAACTGAAGCTCAAGGGGTGCCGTTTTGAGACGATTGAGGGCAGCCAGACCGAATCGCAGACAGTCTTGAACACGTTAACACGCGAAGACTACCAGCACTGTTTCTAGTCATGGACAAATCATTGAGATCGGTGTATTCCTGCGAAAGGAGAGTACTTTGAAGGGTATGGTAGTGAATAAGTTGTAAGAGTATTGTTTTTTTTTTTCACATTCCGGGAATTTCTGGGTAGCACCTCGTATAACAAGCTACTAGGTATGCGCTGCCCAAAATAATTAGTGAATGTTGGATACAGTGTTTCCTTTAATTTAAATAAAAACATTTACATTAATAATAATGTGAATTTTTGTTACTGTAACTTATTCATTAACAAAGAAAGTGAAACGAAATTAAAAAAAAGAAATTAAATTTAATTTAATTAGGTTGTTGTAATAAGTATATAGTATTTTAACTTTGGAGCGGAAAATACTGCCCCTGTCATATTGAAACTGCTTCATTATTATCACGCTCTAGATTAAATCAAATTTTAGAAAACAAAATCCAATCTTTAAACGTCCAATTGTCTAAACTTCCAATGTAGATAGCTGCAGAAAATGCTCTTCTTAAGTAGAAAGCGTTATAGTTTCTCTTTCTTCGCATCAGTGATATAAAACATAGAATTGATAGTGATTGATAGTGCTTTCTTTTAACGCCGTAATTTTCTAAGAACAGATTTGTTATACATTTGCGTAAAAAATGTAAATATGCTATTACATTCAAGATGCTAAGAAATTTAAAAAATATATGACCCTTGCCACATTAATATTCTTATCTTATAACATATTTTAACAACAAGTTGTATAAAACTAATGAAAAATATAAACAATTCAAAAGAGTTAGACAGCTGCGAAAGTATTTTTATTATTAAAAATAAAATTAACGTCTACAACGCAGATAAGGGTCCAATTACATATACCTGCTTATATAACTTCCTAAAATAAGTACCAGGTGAAAGCGTAAAGGGACATGGGTGTTATTTTTGAAGAGGAGGTAAGTGACCTAAATTCAAGTTTCTTAAAATTCAGTATACACATGGACGTTTAGTTTAGCGATCTTTGCGTGTTAGCTTTACTGTGTCCCATGTTCAACACTGTTATTGCTTCCTACTGAAAATGACAACTTAGTTGTCGAAATCGTATATAAGATACTAATATTAATGTGGTAAGGGGTTTTATACCTTTTGTAAGTTTTTACTTAGCCACAGCCTCTAATGAAAGACTTCTTGCTAAAAGATTGTCACAATGTAACATCTTAACATTTTTGGTACAAGTTTTCTTAGTAACAAAGCATGAACATAATTTACATACAAAACGAGCCGAGCATAGCCCAACCCTCTTTTTCCTTAGTGTCCAGGTCCTCTCTACTGCTCCATTCTAATTTTCTTTCTGAACGAAGTCGCTCTCCTTCAGTTTCTAGTTATTCTTTTTTTCCAATTTGCTGTCTTTCTCGGTATTTTTCTACAGAATTATTCCATGCTTTCCTAGATATTTTTTCTATAGCTTTAACTGTCATATTCTCTTAACGTGTCTATATTCTCCTATTTGTTCAACCGCCTCACTTTTTCTTGTAGTGCTTTTGCAGATTACACTTTTAAATTGCTTTTTTATGTCCTGATTTCTCTTCTTATGTATTCTTTTCAATCCTAACGTTTTTCCGTAATATCTTATCTTTGCCGCCTGTATCTTCTCTTATGCCCTTCTGTTAACACAAGTGTCTTCGTTATGTCATGTACAGAACCATTGTTTCATGTCCTGTAACAATGGACTCCAAAATTAGTTTTGGGTTGTTTCCAAACATGTATTAAAACGAGCACCCGCAATCAATACGACGCTGACGTTGAGAAGCAGAAAAAAATCGTAGTACCCATCTTACATTACCTTTATTCATACCTAAATGGCCATGCAGAATTCGGCGAACGCTGATTTGAGAAATGTTAGATATTTCTGATCATTCCTTCACTTTCAAACGGCGATATTCTATTACCAATTCTTCAATAAATAAAATCTTTTGTGGAGTTCAATTGGACGATCGGGCGTTTGTCATCTTCAAGAGATTCTTGTCCAAACTAAAACAGTTTTACAGTAAAATATGAAGGAGATAAAGCACCATAAACGTCTAAACGTAGTTTAATTTGATTAGGGGTATTTGTTAAAAATTTCATGATCGTCCAGTATTAAATTTTTCTTAACTGAATCATTTTCATGCACTAGTGCGTTACCTGACTATAGACTGATAACTATTGCTCGTAGAGCTTTATTATTTACAGCATAGTCTTTACCCTTATGCTACTATGACACAACACACTTTGAACATATATAAGTACTTCTTCGTACTTAAGTCAATAAATCTATTATAATTATTATTATCTCGTCATTTGAGCCGAATCTCTGAGAAGTATTTTTTTTTAAATTTAGCAACAAGCTATATCCACCGAGTAGGATGCATGCGGAAGTAACTACTATGTAGATTAAACATTTTTGCTTGTGAAATTAATGACGAATGAACTGGTGCACCGTTGTGACAAAACATAATTTTTTCTTTGCCAAATGTAGTGAAATTTTTAAACAGTGTTTAATTTGTCCAAAATAGTCGACGAGTACTACACCATGTAAAGAGTTGTCAAAAAAAAAAACATAAAAGAAAACACAAAATTTAATTTTTGATGAAATATATTTTTTTTACTATAAAGTTTGGACCTTGCCATTATGTATATGTGAAATAGAATATCATTCAAATGGCCGCCTCGGGATTTCCGGCAACACTCGATCCTTTTGAGGTAATTTTGGACCACTCTTCAGCACATTTCGGCCGGTATCTCAACTATCAGTTGACGAATGTTGTCTTTCAAATGCTCTAAAGTTATAGGATTGTTCGCATTGTTCGGTCGTTGGCGTTTCTCCACAAAAAAGTCTAATGGCGTCAAATCGCATGATCTCGGTGGCCAATTTACGTGGACAAAACGTGAAAGCAGGCTTTAATTGTTGAGTGAGCTGAACTTTATACGGATGTAGGTGTAAATCCAGATGCAAAATTCCCCATAATGAGCCGTAAGACAGAACAAATTACTGAGGACGCCGTGGGACCGCCAAGTTCGGCTCTTCGACCACACTTTCACTCACGGCGGCAGAGCGTACATTATGGTGATGCACATCGTTTTTTCAAATCTGTTCACTATCTTGCCAAATGCTTGCACAGTAGAACAATTATGACGGCCAAAATCGTTTCTAATTGCACGAAACGTTGCTACGTTTGAATCCACACATTTGTAGTAGGTTCCAACAATTTTAACGTGTTTTTCTATTATTATTTGATGCATTTCCGTAAATGGCAATCATTCAGCTAAAAATTTGACACTTCGGTTGACATAAGTAATTGACAGCTGTCCAATACCAGCCTTATGATTTTGAACCACGAAATGGGTAACCCAATGCATCCCAAAAACTAGTAGTCATTACCTTTGCAGACTGTTTTTGTTTTCTTCAAAGCATTTGAACCAGCTTCTATTCATTGCCTAGACAGTTATTTTGTGTAAAGTGTATAATAATGCAACAATGCGGTCGTTTTTCTTCCGTTCTGCATCGAAACGTATCAGCATAATATTGGCCAGTTACCGTTTTTCTCTTTTTTAAATAATCAATAAACACAACATCTTTGGCATTCCAAAAAGCTGTGGCCATGACTTAATCGGCCAACAAATTGTTTCGACTGTATTTTAGTTTTTGGGGTATAATTATGTATCCAAGTTTCATCTAATATGACATATCGACGAAAGAGTTCCCTTGGATTATGTTTCACAAACATTTTCCTGATATTTGCGCGCATTTTATCAGTACTACAGTACTTACATTTTTACTGTTATTAATTAATCACTTGCTATTTGTAAATGATTCTGAACCTCTGTTTTGGAGAAAACAGGATTCTATTCAATTCTTCCAATCCACTTTCAAACAATACCTATTTCATTTTTGAAGTAATAGGTTTTACAATTTACAGCTTCATTACCCCTACATGCTAGCTCAAAGGCACATATATGAAACCAGTTTTTTTGAAGACCTTCAGGATTTGCTTCGTCCCAAGCATTTGCCATCAATTGTACATATTTCAAAGAGAGAGCTTGAGAACTAACCTTTCTCTTGTCAGTACGTTATTGCAGATTTCTTTGTTTAACATCTCTCGATTTTCTGGCATTTTTAAAGACGATATCAGAAAATGAATGAATTCTGCGGCCGTATTCGTTGAGATATTTTTCCTGTAACTTTTGGCTGTAGAGTGTCATATTGTTTTTACACATGATTCCATATAATATTTCTCATTCTTCCTTTTCATGTTAAATCCCTAGTCCTGAAGAATGTTAGCAATCTGCTTTATTGATGTATCAACCAATAATTCTTTCTTGGCAAAACTCGTGAAATTGAGCCCATATAGACAGACGAGTCTTAAGAGTATTATGGGGTGTTACTTTTAAGATTGCCTTTTGATTATCTTTGATACATTGTTGACCCAATCGATTCATTTCTAACAATAAAAATTTGCTTGAACGACGGATAAAATAGATTGGCAAAATAAATAAAGCAAAAAAAAACGGGACAGTGTTAAAATCGTTATGTCAATTTCCTTTCTTTTTTAGCGTTGTAATTTTAACATTTGATTAACTTTCAAACTCTACGTCAAATTATATATCATAGTTAATAATTCAAAATTGAAAATGCCGCATCTTTCGAAAACTGATAAAGCTAGACTTGTTACTAGTTTGAAAAATGGGAAATCATTAAGAAGTGTATCGGTTCAATTTAATATTGGTAAAAGTTCAGCCGCAAGAATATATAAAAAAAAAATGGAGGGAAGAGGATAATTTAAATCGGAAAATGATTTCCGCACGTAACAAAATTTCGAATACGCAGGAAGACGAAACATTAGTTACTGAGATTAGGCACAACCCTTTCAAAACATTAAAGGAAGCTATAAGAACAACACAATTTCCTGTCTTATCTTGTAACATAATGGTTACAAGAGAATGAAATTTAAACTTGAGATATCCAACCCTACGGTCCTTATCTAAATCCCATTGAAAATATATGAGGATTAATGAGATAGAGCTTCTACCCAGGAAGAATTTTGGGAGATTGTTCATAATGATTGGTATCAAATTTCTACAAATTTTGTACAAAATATTGTCGCTTCAATGTCTACAAGATTAGATGCAGTTAATAATAACGGTGGAATGACGAAATACTAATTATTTTAATGTAATAATTATTTTAATTTAATAAATAATCTTTCTCTATCGTTTTTAGTAATTTTTATTTACATTTATTTTAAAAATGTTTAATAAATGTCAATAAGACACACATTTTTGACAATTCCTGACTTACTATTGGGAGTAAAGATAGCCACTTAAGTAGTCACAGTTTAAACCCACGCAGAAACAGTGTCCCGTTTTTTTTGCTCACGACAGTATTAAAAGGTCAAAATTTTTTCATTTATTAAAACAGAATGGCAGAGAAAAATTACGAAATTGTGTTTGGTCGTTTCAAAACAAAGTGATACTCTTGAAGAACGTGATGCTATTGTTTGTAAAATCAATTGACTGAAATAGTCATATTTAAATGTTCATGTAAAATATTGCAAACCATTCGGTTATTTACTTCATTAGCTATCTCACATAATCGACGATCGCTACTGTAACTGATCTACATAGTTAAAGAGATTCTTTCAACTCCGTTAGTGTTAGTTTTCAAGTTTGCCTCTGCCACACATAGTTTAAGAAATACAATCTAATTAATACTCGCATAAGAATTGATAAATACACAAAATCAAATATTTTTTAAAAAATATCTAAATAACTTAAATAAATGTCAACAAACAAACATTTTGTCAACAGTATTTGCTGTATCTGATAAGTGTCGTTCGTACGGCCTTCGCTGAAATTTATACTACATCCAACGCAGAAATACTAGTTCTTCAAAATAGAGGTAACTCCTAGAAGCTCGTTTTCTTATTTTTTAATCGAAAAAATATTCATAAAAATCATGTTACACGCCTCTGGTATCGAAACTACATGCTAACGAGATACCTTTTTCTTTTTAAACTCTCCGCAACTCGCTCTAACCCACGGAGACCCATTATCTCAAATCTCTCAATAAGACCCGGCATTCCACGGCAGGACCTGCCAAACAGCCGTGTAAACATACGATTACTGCCTGGCTTCATCTCGTTTCACGCTCTTACAAGTACACAGGACCATTCTCTATCTCGCTTCTTCACGTAGAACATTACAATGCATAAAGAAAGGAAGGTGAGATTCGTGCATATATAAAAAAAGGAAATAAAACAAAAATTTAAAAGAAAAAAACTTGCATCTGAATCTGCCTGTGTATGCTTATTATGTGACCATTTTTTTCTTCCGAAGTTCGGCTTTAGGATACGAGAAGATTGGTTAAGAAAGGGGTGGGGGACTTCTTTACGCTACAGTTTGTTTACTTAACGCACACTTAACAAGGTGACGGTGGTGTAGTTTTTTTTCTTTTACCTGGACGGAAACTCAAATTAAAATAGCCCGTGAATTAGTAGGGTCTCGACACGATGACCATACTGTAGTGATTTGTACACATACACATTCTATCTATCTACAACATTGATCTTGGCCAAACCCTATAGTCTGAATACAAATTATTTTCTGATAATTTCGATTATCGGCTTTCCTCTGCCAAATAATCATAGTCAGCGTCCCGTCCCTATCGCGCTTGTTAATCAAAACAATTGCAAAGAGATAAAGTGACAAGGAAAATATTAATTAAATTGCAGGAGTTGTTGAATTGCTTCTTAAAAAAAAAATTACTTATTTATAACCCTGTATTAAAAAAATTATTTGTAAGTACAGAGAATAATCTACTTAAAATTATCAGTAGTAATAAATAAAACCTACATATATAAAGGTTTTTCCAATTGAGCCCGTTTTTTTAAAAATAAATAAAACCCATAATTTGCGTTGATTTTCAAAAGCTTTTATTTGTAATTGTAGTATCAGTTGTGACATTTATACACGAAAAATAATATCTGACAAGTGACCACCTCTTGCTTCTTCACAGCTGTTCACTCTTTGTTAAAATCTTCTATTACATTTCGACATAATTGAGGCTCTATTTCACCAATGACACGAATAATTGCGTCCTTTAGTTCAGGAATCGATTATGGTTTGTTCTTATAGATCTGGCTTTTTACGTAACTCCAAAGAAAATAGTCCAACGGTGTTAGATCACATGATCTTGGTGGCCAATTAACATCACCATTTCTTGAAATAACACTAGTTTACACCGAAAATGTACATTTGATGAGAGATAGATTTCCGTATGTATTTTCTTCAGCTTAATTCGAAAATCAATGTTAATTTTTTTTTTATGGAACAGTTTTTGAGATATTGTAATTTTTTCATTTTTTCGACCTTTTTTCACTTGACAAATCATATCTCGAGCTAGAAATGTCCGATTGGGTCGTTCTTGGTACCCAAATGCAAGGTATTTAAATGACGAACAAATATGTATAATCGGATCTTTGATTGGTAAAGCGGTTCAAAATATATCGATGAAAATAGGGCACATTTTCAAAAAAATCATATTTTACAGTGACTGCGACAGAAAAGTACAAATCGTTAAAAAAACGTCTGGTTTCTGTTCATGTACGTAAAGATGATACTTTTAAGTAAGAACTAAGACCAACCAGAAGAAAATCGACCGAAAAATGACAAAGTTATAAGCAATTGAGTGAATAAATCCAAATCCCATATTTTCCGAATATTTTATTTTTTTCGACAATTTATTGTGTTTAAACGCTTGCAATACATTCTTGACATTTTTGTGTGTTAGAAATAGTTGTGGCTCTTGCTTTGTCTTCGGTTGCTTTTGGGATCCGTTTCTCTAGTGAGAAACCATACATAGTCTTCCAACATTGCTTCATCCCAAAATCCTTGATAGCGCCGCTCAATGGTCTTAATTTGTTGGTGAAATTTCTCTCTGGCCGTCTTCGTCACTTACGTCACCAAGATTGTCCGGAAAGAAATTCAAATGCGAATGCAAGAAATGGATTTTGAGAGACATATTTACACCTGTAAGAAATAAATAAAATGGTAAAAACAATACAATGGAAAACAACCAGGAATGAAATTAAATAATGGCATTCCGTACCCATCTTGTTGTAGTTCTCCAGCAAATCGGTAATAATTCCCTCGTAGTTAGGGCTTTTATTGTTCCCAAGAAAATTGGTAACAACCCGCTGAAATGAATTCCAGGCCTCGTTTTCAACGGGTGTTAAATATTTTGGAAAATCTGTGCTTTTTACCAATTTCTTTATGTGTGGACCATCAAATAGGAAAATACTTGGCCTTCCTTGTCTAAGGCCTTCACAAAATTTTTAATGAGGCCAAGTTTAATGTGCAACGCTGGAAGGATTATATTTTCTTTTTTGACAAGAGGCACGTATTTAATATTGTCATTGCCCACTGTGACGTTCTCCCTTTCTGGCCAGTCTTTTCTTCTATAATGATGTTCACGAGCACGACTATCCCAGAGGCAAAGAAAGCAGCAATATTTTGTATATCCACCCTGCCTTGTATTCCACACAACATGCCGACGACTTTGAGATCGGAACATATTTTCCAGTTGTGATGCTCATATTGAATGTATTTTAGCAAACTGGCCATTGTGGCGTATGATTCTTTAGTGTTGATGGCATGAGCGATGGGGATAGAAGGTTTTTCATTTCCAATATGCAGTAGGACTGCTTTCAAACTCTCCTTACTACCGTCAATGAACAAGCGCCACTCATTTGGATCATAAGGCTCTCCGAGTTGCTCAAACAATGCAGGAATATCGTTGCAGTAGCATATGTCGTTTTCCTTCTTAAAATGTTGTGCGTAAGGTTTATCACGGTTTCTGTAAAATGTTCCATTTACTCCCGGAGCGAAACAGTTCCGTTGCTTCAGGCGAGATGCAAGTAACTCCGCTTTTTCCTTTGACAGCTCGAGATCTCTCACCAAATCATTCAGTTCAGGCTGCGTAAAATGTTGCAATTGCGACTCCTGTTGAAATTCATCACTGCTTGTGTCTGTCTGTAGTGATGATTCGAAAAATTCAATCGTCGAATCGGGGCACTTAGGATGAGGAAATTCACTTGAATGTGGAACTGGAAGCGGAACAGATGCTACTGTCGCATAAACCCATTTGGCACTCTTTCAAAAACCAGTGGATTTGCTCAGGCAAAAGTAACAATCAACCGAATGGCAGAGCGGCTCTCTCCATATCATCGGTACACCGAATTTCATGTATCGTCTAATTTGGAATAAAAATTCACTTTATTATTAATTCAATTGTATATATACGTAAAAATAACAAATAATAAATTCAATATATTTGCGTGTGAGCAACCGAACTCATAAATTGTCGAAAAAAATAAAATATTCGGAAAATATGGGATTTGGATATATTCACTCAATTGCTTATAACTTTGTCATTTTTCGGTCGATTTTCTTCTGGTTGGTCTTAGTTCTTACGTAAAAGTATCATCTTTACGTACATGAACAGAAACCAGACGTTTTTTTAACGATTTGTACTTTTCTGTCGGCACAGAATCACTGTAAAATATGATTTTTTTGAAAATGCGCCCTATTTTCATCGATATATTTTGAACCGCTTTACCAATCAAAGATCTGATTATACATATTTGTTCGTCATCTCAATACCTTGCATTTGGGTACCAAGAACGACCCAATCGGACATTTCTAGCTCGAGATATGATTTGTCAAGTGAAAAAAGGTCGAAAAAATGAAAAAATTACAGTATCTCAAAAACTGTTCCATAAAAAAAAATTTAACCTTGATTTTCGAATTCAGCGGAAGAAAATACATAAGGAAATCTATCTCTCATCAAATGTACATGAAAAAAATTTCGTTTTGTAAACTAGTGTAATTCTTCCATGAAATTTTTGTCTTAACAAAATAATTGTTTCATTAGCAGAATGAGGTGTTGCACCGTCCTGTTGAAACCATCTATCCTCTAGATCAATATCATTCAGTTCAGGTCACGAAGATTCAATTAACATCTCACGATATCGAACACCATTCACTGTTACAGCATCACCAGCAGCATTTTGAAAGAAATATGGTTCAATTACACCACCTGACCATAATACACACCAAACAGTGACTTGTTGAAGATGTAGATGTGTTTCATGAATCACTCGTGGATTTTCCTCATGCCAAATTCGACAATTTTGTTTGTTAACAAAACCACCAATTTCAAAATGTGCTTCTTCAGAAAAGATGATTTTTGAAAAATCATCTGGTTGTTCTTTAATCCAACTGACGAACGCACGACGTTTTGCATAGTCTAATGGCTTTAGTTTCTATGTTATTTGAACCCTATATGCACTTAAATTTGCACTTTGTAAAACACGCCAACTTGTTATGAACGTCGACTAATGGACGTTTCAGGTGCTTCAGCAACACTTTCACGAATCAAATCAATATGCTCTTGTGAACGACCACTACGACTGTATTTTTCTCTTTTTTGATCTTCCACCGAACCGGTCTCTTGAAATTTTCTAACAATTCGAGCAATAGTTCTTTCAAGTGGACGATCATGTAAAAAATAAAATTCACGTAATTTTCTAAAAACATTTTTCACAGAACGCTGATTTTCATAAAATAATTCAACAATTTGAACGCGTTGTTATATCGTGTTTTATAAATGTCATATATCACACTTCTTAAATGTCAAAATACTCAGACTCAGACTTCAGTGCGCCATCTATATTTTATTTATTTTTAAAATAAGACGCTCAATTTGAAAGACTGCTCATTCGAACAAAAAACGTATGTAAAAAAATACCACAAGCTTAAAAAAAACGCCGCTACATAAGAAAGGCAACAAGAATGAATCTAATCGCTACAGGGGAATCGCGCTACTAGATACAGCCTCCAAAGTTTTACGTAATAAATTGCAAAAATATTCAAAAAGGATATGCGGATTCAGATTTTCACTCTAAAGTAGCTTGACACAATATGTAATGAGCTTAATATGGAATTTCATTATATTTGTGTAGACTTCCAAAAAGTGTATAATTCCATAAAAGGAGCAAAATCATAAAGATAAGCAAATCACTATGAAAAGGAGCTCGAGGAGCTTCAATCTGCAACCGACTTTCCCAAAAATAATTATTAAGGCGCTTAAAGGATCCTTGGGGAATCAATTCATCTTAATAAAGTTTTAGTCGCAAACGCACCGTTAATCTAAAAAAAAAATAAAATGCTTTTAAAATGAACACTAACCTTTTACGTCCAAATACACACATTGGCAATTCCATGGTATTCTTGATTTATACTAATGCCATTGACGTTTATATTTTCTGTGCATCCGCTCTAATTAATCGTAAATTTTACAAATAAACGCAATTGGAAATTTAATTGTCAAAAGAAAGGATATGTCAACAATAGTTTGCTTCAGATCTTCCAACTTTTGTGGAAGAAAAACTTACTGTTAGTATATATTCCAATATTATTTTCCATAACGTCATATTTTAATAGAAATTGATATAGTTCACAATTAATAAGTGCAAATTTATTGCTTAAAGTTCGTTTAAAATGTAATGTTTTTATTTATTTTTTTTAAACCAACCCAACAAAAAAATAATATATCTTTCTTTGTAAAAAATGACGTTAGAATATATCTGAACAGTAATACTTTTAATTGTTACATACAAGTTAACAGTCCTGTAGTAATTTTTTCTTGACATATCGTTCCACTTGATAGTCAAATTTTCAAATGCGTTTATTTGCAAAATTTTCACTTAATTAGAATGGCATTAGTATCAATCAAGAATACCGTATAATGGCAAAAAATAGATCTTTTATGTGTATTTGGACGAAAACGTAACAGGTAACATTACAGGTTGGTAGTCATTTTGGACGTACTTTAGTACATATCTGCAATAATTATTAAAATAATATTTTTGGTCAACTGGCCGCGAAGTTACCAATTCGCGAACGCAACGCAGTCCACGAAATATAATTTCGCAGTCGTTACTATAACAGCGGCCGTTAAAGTAAATAAACATTTTAACATTTGTTTAATCATTTATTATCACTAAAACAAAATATTTTGTGTTTTTATTATAAACCTTTAGGATAGATATTAATATTAATCGCGAAATTTGTATTGTTATTGATATTTACTCCAGAAGCAGTAAAATCTAAATTTTTAGAGGAATTATAATTTGAAACCGTAGCACTGTTTTCATTTTGATTGTAAATACGTTGTGATAAAGTACCGGAAATTGAATTAACAATTTTATTTTCTATAGAATCTTCAACATATGATTTGGCCACGGTAGCAGATCTCCAACCACCATGGCACATAAGAACTGATATTGCAAAACCACTATTGGGAAGCAAAGTATTAAAACAATGGCCTGTATATTGCTTACTGTTCGGCAACTGCAAATAATTCGCTATCAAACTCAATATTTTCCTTATGATATACAACGTGTCCAGGAAAGTATGCAACAAAGGGAAAACTTTTTATTGTCTATTTCTCAGGAAATTTTATTCTTTATAAAAGTTTTTGCTTTACTTGAAACCCATTTACCCGTTAAAACAAATAAAATATCGCTTTAAATAATGAAAATATTCTTTAATAACTTGAAAATACAAGAAATGTTATTTTTATGTTTTAAACAAACGTTACTCGATATGATGACCCTCTCGCTCAATACATAAATGTGTACGTCTACTTAAGTCCATGACGACAGTTTGCAATAAATTGGGATTATTATTTAAATGTGTTACCACTTCCTTAATCCTGTTCTGCAAATATTCTTGGTTATCAAATGGTCTTTCTGAATACACCCGATTTTTCAATCAACCCCATAAAAAATAATCCAAGGGATTTAAATCCGGCGAGCGTGGAGGCCAGGAAATGTTGAATATCTTCCTATCCATTTTTCTTGAAATTCTTGGTTTAAATACTGCACGACTCGACGAGAATTATGTGCAGGTGCACGATTCTGCATAAACCACAAAGAACGTCTTGTTTGTAAAGATAAGTTGTCAAATTCGTCTTCTAATTCAGTAGTCAGAAATGCTAAATACCTTTCAGCATTTAGAGTTTGTTGAAAAAAATACGGTCCGACCACTCTTCTCTCCAAAATTCCGCACCAAACATTTATCTTTCGTGAATATTGGTCTTTACACTCCATTTGGAAATGTGGATTCTCTTGAGACCACCAACGACAGTTTTGCGAACAAACTACACCATTTGTGGTGAATGTCCCTTCATCGGTAAATAATAATTTTCTGGGAAATGTTATGTCTGTTTCTATTTCACCTTGTATCATGAAGCAAAACTCTAAACGCTGGTCATAATCTCCTTCCTGCAACGTTTGGACATATCTTGGTTTAAATGGAGTAAACTTGTATGTTTTCAATATTTGATGTACTGATGATTTACGTAATCCTAAATTAGTTGCACATTTTCTCACAGATAATTTAGGATTCTCAATTACACTTTGTAAAACATTTAAAGAATTATCTAAATTTCTTGCTGGTCTAATGTTCCTTTTTAAAATTAAATTCCAAAGAGCCTGTTTGTTTAAATTGTCGCAAAATTCGGGATACCGTAGACCAACTAACGTTTTTATTGTGATGCCTTTCGTTAAAAGTCGCAGCTACGTCTCCACATGTCTTATAATTATCGCCACATATAAGCATTAACTCTACTCTTTCTTGCAAAGTTAAACGTTCTGCCATAGTAATGTATTTTGTATTTTATGACCAACGTTACTAATTTAAGGTAAAAGTCCTTTTAGTTAGGAACATTGGCATTATGATTATGAGACGGCTGTCTTTTAATGTAGCATTTGAAGGAAGTTATAGGCAAAATGGACGTTTAGATTAAATCCCCTTTTAAAGAAATATTATGATAGCGGCCGTTAGTCTTTGAACCAAGTTACAGTACGACTAAGGTAAGGAAAGTCGCTGTCTACTTATTCGCCGCTTTATGCAAATGCAATAATATTTAACAGTAGGTAACGCGCCAAGTATTCTTCGGCGCCGTCGTGCGAAATACTGATAGGCGCCTTTACCCTATATGTATTGAGCCAAGTACACTCTTTGAAGTAACAATAAAATTATTGCTGTCAATGCTAAAATAATTGTAATAATTGTTTTATGTAAATTTGTTGATTTGTTGTAAACTTTCAAAAAATGTTTTTAATATTTTTAAAATTTAACTTACCACAAGTGGCCGTAGGCGCCTTTAAGGCCTTGGCGCCGTTGTGCGCTGCACGTCCTTGCCCATATGGACGGCGCGTCACTGATATTTAACACTCTACTGGTAGATAACAGCAAATTTGATGCAAAGTCTTTGTTTAATATTTTTGGCCATTTTAAAAATCGCAGGGCACACATAGGTCGAATGACAAACTGGTTCACAGATCGTGCCAGGTGGGTTTTTTAAATAAACATTTCCCGATGTTTGTTTGCCAGCATGTATAAGAATGTTGGATTTGATAAATTAGATAAGGGAAGATTGAACAAGCCATGAATCTCAAGGCTCGTATTCCATTGTTTTGTAGATTTTTGGTTTTTGAATTAGCTTATTCTATAACACTACAACAAGAGAGAAAATTTTTATTAATTTTAGCAGAGATAATCGAGACGTGCAATAATATACGAAAATTTGTCCGAATTTATTTGAATCTAACATCCTTGTTTTATAATAAGACATGTGTATATATTAATTTCTTTCTAGCATAATGAGAGGCGAACCCAGATGTCGCTGTAGTAAAAATAATAACGCATACGCCAATACTTCGAATTAGCCATTTTGTTTGTTTTTGATGCCTTGTATTTGGTTATAGGTAGAGCTGAGGATTTTTGCGGTAAGGCAGGACCGTATGTAGTGCATCCCCACCGGCGTATAATCAATACAAATGCAATTAAATTCTGGTATTTGAAAAATGATTATATGTATTACCTTAGTATTAAAATAAACCATCCATTTTTTATTACTAATACATGAAAGAAGTTTCTGAATCGATAGTTTATAAATAGTTCTACGAATTTTGAAAAAAATGTATGGGTGTACATGCACCAGTATGCATATACTTGCCGGTAAGCGATTTCTGTATGAAAGGATTACTGTAGTAAATAGCAATAAAGAAGATATGCATTATATTTCGTTTAGAGTACCTAATTGATTTTGTTGAATGTTTCTGGACAATCGTTCTTTATTCCTTATTATCCTGGCATATGTTCTATTCCTATAACGAAAGTATAAAAAGTATCGTCTATTGTTCTGCAAACCAAATTTCTAAAAGAAAAGTATTGTGAAATGTATCAATTACTTCTTCATCAGTCATCAGTGATGAGTCATCACTGATGACTGATGTTACAAATACAAATGTATAATCAAAAGTGTCGCAAATGCAAAAATTAAGCGCTTTGTTTATTGTTAAAGTTTAGAAAACATTTTATTATAAGAGGCAGGTAGTGTTTATCCACTCAAAGAAGTAATTAATACATTTCACAATACTTTTCTTTTAGAAATTTGGTTTGCAGAACAATAGACGATACTTTTTATACTTTCGTTATAGGAATAGAACATATGCCAGGATAATAAGGAATAAAGAACGATTGTCCAGAAACATTCAACAAAATCAATTAGGTACTCTAAACGAAATATAATGCATATCTTCTTTATTGCTATTTACTACAGTAATCCTTTCATACAGAAATCGCTTACCGGCAAGTATATGCATACTGGTGCATGTACACCCATACATTTTTTTCAAAATTCGTAGAACTATTTATAAACTATCGATTCAGAAACTTCTTTCATGTATTAGTAATAAAAAATGGATGGTTTATTTTAATACTAAGGTAATACATATAATCATTTTTCAAATACCAGAATTTAATTGCATTTGTATTGATTATACGCCGGTGGGGATGCACTACATACGGTCCTGCCTTACCGCAAAAATCCTCAGCTCTAGTTATAGGTTATATCGAGTAATATAAATAATTTTTCGGTTATGCATTTATTTTGTGTATGTTAGTGCATATGTATAAGTGCATAGGATAATTTTGCTTTATTCTGCTATAATATAATTAGATTGTCGAACATTAAAATGTCGCGATCATTTTGTCTCGTTTGTGGATGTAAAAACGATGCAGTTCAGAAAATGCATTATTTTCCTAAAGGATTGGAAGAGGAAGTAAATATAAAACAATAATGAATTATTGTTAAATATTGCGAATTAAATATTCTGGAGATTCTCTCAGAAATCATCTGAATTATAGGCACCGCTTGGGGGCTGTCACTTGATTTTTTCTTTGTCATTTATTGGAATCTCGCCTTGAAACTGAACTTCAATTTGGAACTAAACCTGTGCCCATGATAGGTATATTATTTGTTTGATTCATTTAGACTTTATTTCTGAATATTCTACGTAATATGCTCATTATAACATGACAATCTGATTTAATGATAATTTAGATTACATATTTATAAAATATTATCTAATATTGCTTTAACTGTTTCAGTTGCTGTTGATAACAACAGAACCTATTCCGAGTACTGTGTACTTATTGCCATCCTCTTCACTATTTCAGGTAGAGGTAGAAGAGTGTAAAAAAAATAGAAATCCTCCCGAAGCAAATTTAATGAAATATTATTTGTTGAATTTTTGAGAAACAGAGTATTATTCTAGTAAATACGTATTTTTTGTTAGGATTTTAAATTATTCTCTTTCAACAACAAATACAGGGTGTGTATAAATTGGCGGACCCACTACACGCGGCAATGTTCTTCGTTAAATTCGGAGTCCAAAATCCTAATACGAAAATGTTGTACCATGCTCCATATCTTTGCACGAGGTTCCTAAAGTTCGGACTTTCAGTCTTGAAATAAGCATTATTACTCGATATTTGTTGACAGAAAGAGCTACAATTTAGAAGAAAGAAGAATTGTTGTTATTATCCTTTTGTTAGAGTTTTCTTTTTGATTCATTATGAAACAGACATGTAAATAAATTTACATATCTGTAACTGTATACTTGGACAATACCTCGTATTTTCGGCATTTACTTCTGCTTAAGACATATGTTTCTGCCATTTTATTGGCGTCGTCAGTTAAGCTAATGTATTATTAGCTAATTTTCTTTTTGAGTTTAAAGTTTGTTTTTAATATTTGTTTATTAACTTATTTTGACGAAAAACACATCTGACAACGTTGTAAAACAATAAGTAGGCAGCCTAATGTTGTTCTAGTCAAATACATTACTACTGTCAAATTCATTCTGAAGACAAAGGAAGCCTGATATATCGTTTTAGGATTAGGACTTTTAACTCAAAATTTGACCAAGAATGTCGCCACGTGTAGTGGGTCCGCTAATTTATACACACCTTGTATATGTACTTTGTTTTTTAGCAAGATATTGTGCTCATGATTGTCTTAGAATATATATAGACAATCCTAAACGAAAAGTAATAGGAATTATTTTTTGTTTTATTTATTTGATATTGAGAACTTTTAAAAAATGCATGTTTTTTAACAGCAATTCTTCCTTCCTATAGTAACTGTAATTAGAGCGAAGAAGTATTTGCTGTGTAAACTAAATAGAGTAGGACTTGTATTTCCTAAGATAGATTATAATTAAAATATTAAATTTCTAATAAAAATAGGCTTTAGCAATGTGATTCTATTTTATAATGAGATAAAAATCTGCTATTATTGGATTATTATTAGTATTAGAAATTTAATTATTATTAACAAATTTTAAAAATATCCAGAAGAAGAGATTGAAATTTCCCGCGTTAAATACTATTGCGTCATCTACTTTCACCTTTCATTACAGTCGACGAATTCAATATTCAGGACTAAAATTTAGTACGTAGTTGCCCGTCTCGGGTTGTCTCTGATTTTAATAATCAAATATTATTCACTGTTATGGTTATGAATATATACTAAATTGTAATAAAATAATACTTTGTATAAAACACCTACATTAAGACATACATTACAAAGGCATAATATTATTTTAATAGGTTATTGTTTCATAAGCCCTCCTGATACATATCGACCCAAAGAAAATAATTAACGATGTAAAATTTATATTTTACGGCTTTTCCTGTGCGCTGGCGGGCACTGTTCAATGTAAGTAAGAGCGAAAATTAAGTCCAGTAATTTGCGATAAATCCGTGTCAAATCTTAAATTTTACATCACGGAAGCATGACATGCGAATGGAATGAATTTTTTTTTTGTTTGTCTGATCAAAGTTCCCGACACTCTTTGCAAATATGGTGTCCTGATTCAGTATTCTATAATGAAACGGAAATTATAAATAACTTATTATGGGGCATTAGTAATTTTGTTGCGTCACATAATTATGGCGGTCGTTTTTTATTGCTGAACAAAAACATAACAGCCAAACAAAAGTGGTTCCAATTTTTAATTGAAAACTTTTTTTAATACATGATCTTAACGTTATTTATTTTGCGAATACAAGGATTGTCTTTTATATTTTGTATATAGAGCTGGAATAAAACAGTAGATCGTCCAATAGATCTACTGTTTTATTCCAGCTCCAGCTGGTTATCACTAAAACATAAGCCTATTTTACAGTGTTAGTGACCTACTTTATGGAAAGAATAAAAAATTTGAAAATCGCTGGTCTAATGTATAGAGTTGAAAGGCGATTTTGTAGAAATCTAAAACATTTTTTGTACAATAGTTTTTCATTTAAAAAGTTCATTTAAAAGTCACGTTCTCACCAAATATCCCTTGTAAATATATAATGGCAGTATTACGAGGGTTATCTTTTATATTTTGCATATAAAGCTGAAATAAAACAGTAGATAGCTTTTAAAGACTTTATTGTTTTTCGAAGTATTCTCCACGAAGATTAATGCACTCTTGCATGCGCTCGAACCAACTCTGGGAGCAGTTATTCCACTCGTTTGTTGATACAGTTAAAATAGCGTTTTTAAAAGCATCGATTGCTCCTTCTGACGACTGGAACCTTTCACCACGTAGTCCGTCCTTGATTTTCGGAAAAGTAAAGAAATCGTTGGGACTTAGGTCGGGACTGTACGGAGGATGGTTTAACAATTCAACGTTTTGTTGCGTTAAAAATTCAATTGACTTGCGAGCTGTGTGCGAACTTGCAATGCCTTGGAGGAGGAGGATTCTTCGTTGTAGGTTGGTTTCTCGAAGCTCAGCGATGACTTGCGGCAAACAAATGGTTGTTTACCAATCGGCAGTAACAGTTCTTTGATCTTGTATAGAAATTGTTGCTATATGACTTGCTTTCGAGAGAAATGTCGGACCATCTTTTTGGAGACACTTCGAGAACAGCTTTTTTTCACCTTGGACCGTCTAAACAGACGACAGGCGTTTATTTTCTGGCTCGTATGAGTAAATCCAAGATTCATCACCACTCATGATGTACACGTTTTTAAAGTTTCCTACGTTGAAACGGTATAGAGTTTTTTGACACCAATTCACCTTAGCTGTTTTATGATGAACAGATGCTGTATCTAACGAGGAACTAATTTTTTACACACAATTCTTCACGGAAAATTTTTTTAATCGATGTCTTTGAAATCCCCAATGATGCCTCAATTTCGTGATATGTCACATATCGATTTTCGTTGAAGAGCTTGCGCACAGCATCGACGTTTTCCTGAGTGAGTAACCGTCCACGTTTGAATTCTCCATACCAACGAGAAATTGTTGACTGATGTGGTACTTCATTACCGAAAACAAAAACCAACACGGCGAGGCATTTTTGTTGAGATAATTGTCTTTTAAAATTATAAAAAATTATTGCGCGAAAATTTTCCTGGTTTAATTCCATTTTTCAACTAACTTGTTAACTTTGATAGTTCATTGTATCTACAACACTACATGTTTCGCACTGAAGCTTTGGATTTAGGCTAACTAAAAATGGAGGTTAATTCTTACTACTGACATTTGATTAGTGGCGCCCTCTATGTCCCAGTATACAAAACATAAGACATCCGTCGTAGTATATATAGTGTTTCAAATAGAAGAATTTTCAAGGTAAATTAAACAAATTTTCTAAAATTATATCATATTGAAAATATGTATCTTGTATGTTAATCCCAAAGTATGGAATACAATATTGTTTTCTTATAGATTCAGATATTTCACAAAATGCTTTACACTTTCCTGTAAACACAACAAATTAATAACAGAAAAATATTTAAAAAAAGTAAAAATACCTTGTTTATCATATCTGCTTTGCATTATTTCTTCGCGATAAGACAAAAAGCTAAAACATTTTTCTACTCATCTAAATATTTGACATGCCAAGCAACGTCTACCAACAAACAAAATTATATATTTCTTTAATGATAAGTATTACAAGTTCGAATAATTTAAACATTTTTCTATATACGAGGGCTATTTTCTAAATACGATCCGTTTGTGAATGGAAATGGAAAGGGCACGCGATCGCCACAGGGCGCATGCGCGTCTGCTCCCGATATGCTTTGCGCGCGTTTAGACGCCATTTGCAGCGGAATCATCAGTGTGCTGAGCTGTAGAAGCTTACAATGTTTAAGAACATCGAGACGCCCGGCGACTGTGAGATACGATCTGTGCAAGAAATTTGACAGGAGCGGAAATTCATCTGTGAAGTTTACGGTGATAATCAGCGACAGTAAAGTTCAAAAGTGTATGAAAATGTTCAAGGACGGACGGGTTAATGTACATGATGAGCCACGCCCTGGTCGATCTTCTCTGATTTCTGAAGATTCGATTCGTGAAGCGGACAACCAAATTCGAAATGGCCGATAATTCACGATTTCAAAGTTATCAATTGATTTGCCACCGGTTTCATACTGTGGGTGAGTTTTAAAAAAATTTAGTGTTATTGGATTTGAATTTTTACGTTATTTATATTACGGATGTTTTGATTAATGCGAAGCATAGTTCCGACAGATTTGAAATTTCCTGACGGTCATTACGGCGTTTTCTTCACCCACACCAAGCCGAAAGTATTAAATTACAAACAAGGACGAAACACAAAATTAAAAATATATACATATTTTAGGCCTACTAAAATTAAGTCTACCTCCATATGTTGAACGTACAATGTACCAATTTTATATTTTAAGTAAAATACTTCAAACTGTTAAAAAAATTTAAAAAAAGGTAAAAATTGTAAGTATGTATAAATATATATAAATTTACATTAGTTATTATATTATTATTAGTTTAAATTTACCTTTGCAGGAAAACAGCTAGTAATTGTTGCTAGTAATCAAATTTATCTGATGAAGACAAAATAAATGTCGAAACGTTAATTTATTTATTTATTTATTGTACATTACAAGAAAAAAATTCCAAATACAACAATTGCATAATACAAAATAAAACGTGCACAAGCTTGTAAATTATGGTTATAAATGTTATAAATAAGGATCAATCAAGGAAACCGCAAATTTTTTAGGAATTGCAGAAAGGCGTGGTTTGCAATATTATGCAACTCCAGACTCCAGATAAAAGATTCAGTCCTAATAAAACTCGATCCATGGGTTATGCTTACCATATTCAGTTCGATGTAAACGAACATGAAACGTGTCACCCGAGCGAGCAAAACATGAGCATTTTTATTTAATGAATAGTTATTAAGCCGAATTCCAAGAAATAATTAACCATTTATATATATATATATATATATATATATATATATATATATATATATATATACATATGGTAGATTCAATTAGGCGATTTAAGGTCTGGTTTTACTTCAAAATGTATATACTTAAAACAATCTTACATGTTTCGGCATATAATGCCTTTTTCAAAGAAATTTGAAATATAAATGACAGTATATTAATGTCATACAATATATCTGTAGTTGTCATGGATAAAATTATTCAATGATACATTCAAGTTCAATACTAATAAATCATGCCATGGCATTCTCTAAACAGTTAGACAACAAAATAATAACTCATAGCTTGCCATTCCCCTGCTACACATGAGTGTAGCATCCACCTTAAGAAAGTTGAGTATTTAGCTAATATTTTATATTTTTGATCAAGCCAGTCATAGTATTACCACAGAATTAAATATTGTTACGCTTTGCATATAAAGGGTCTACCAATAGGAGTGATAGAACTTTCGACGGTCATAGGTGCACAGTGTTAACTGTCATAACGCAAATCAAACGTCAATTGTGCTTAGTATACTCTGACATTTCACGATGAATCGATTAACTAAAGAGCAACGTATAGTTATCGTACAAAGGTACTACGAAAATGCGCGATCGGTTAGAGCTTGTTATCGTGCTCTTCGAGGAGATTTTGGCCAACGTGGACGGCCTTCCGAGCTCGCTATCAGGCGCATAATTGATAAGTTTGAATGGGATTACACTCTCCTGGATAGTAAGCCACCGACACGACAAAGAAATGCAAGGAGTGCTGAAAATATCGCTGCTGTAAGGGAAAGCGTGAATGCGAATGCTAATGTGTCCGTTGTGCGCCGTTCTCAGCAATTGGGCTTTTCACCGATGTCAACGTGGCGCATTTTGAAGAAAGATTTGGGGCTACATCCGTATAAGTTGATTCTAACCCAAGAATTGAAGCCTGCCGATCATGGTTTGCGGAGAACGTTTACCGATTGGGCGCTGTTGCAGCTAGAACAAAATGCCGATTTTGGTAAACAAATAATCTTTTCAGATGAGGCACATTTTTGGCTTAATGGTGTTGTCAATACGCAAAATTGCCATTTCTGGTGTGAGAACAATCCCCAGCAACTAGTCGAGAGGCCATTACACCCTATGAAAGTTACTGTATGGTGTGGTTTGCATGCCGGCGGAATTATCGGTCCTTACTTTTTTGAGGACGCATATGGGCATCCTGTAACAGTCAATGCAGAGCGCTATCGCGACATGATAACAAACTTTCTTTGGCCTATAATTGATACTGGAGACCTGGAACAGAAGTGGTTTCAACAGGATGGCGCAACATCGCACACTGCCCGAGAGACAATGAATTTATTGAGAGAACGTTTTGAGGAGCGAATAATTTCGCGACATGGTCCTATCAACTGGCCGCCAAGGTCGTGCGATCTTACGCCCTTGGACTTTTTTCTTTGGGGATATGTAAAGTCATTGGTGTACACTAACAATCCTCAAACCAGCGATGACTTAAAAGTCAACATCACCCGAGTTATTCGCGAAATTCAGCCCAACTTGCTGGAAAAAGTGATTGAAAATTGGGTTCGTCGTCTAAACGTCTGTCGCCGCAGCCGAGGTGGCCATCTTAATGACGTCTTATTTAAAACATAATGTTATATAATATATTACAAAATAAAATATAATTCATAGAAACATATCAATTCGTTTTCATTTTATACCAAGTTAAAGTTATATCATTCTTATTGGTAGACTCTTTATAAGAATGTTTAATTTTAATTTTAAATAATATTTCTTCTACAAATATCTCGCATTTAAAATAAAAATTCAACTTAGTCATTTTCTGTATATTTCGTGTGCAAAGAGAAAGCCTTTCTCTTGTTCCCGCACTAGCCGATAGACCCTTCGACGTCTACCTGACTTGAACGGTCAACTCACATCTAACGTTCGCTTGAATCTCTTTATACATTTCGTTTTTAAACTAAAGTTTTAATTTAATTACGTACTCATTTCTTATGTAAATAATAAATACAAATTTTAAGGACAACGTTGTTGTGTTTTATTTAGTTAGTAAGTTGTAATATATTTAATCTCAGCATTATTACACACGTCTTGGAACTTTGATGATGCTTCACCATCACACCAATTATTTATTTCAAATAATTCGTTTTATTGTTAGCACAACACCACCAAACAACGTGTTAGTAATAATATCAAATAAAAAAAAAACATAGTTACTTTTCATTTCATTGACGAAAGAGCGCCCTTTCATTCTGACGCGCGTAAAGCGTCTTCAATATATTATTTACTTTTCACTTGGTCGTTGGTGTAGCGTCTATTGAATATATTACACTATATTCTGTAGATAATAGAGCGCCCGGCAATGTTGCCACGGCACACTAATTTGGAATTAATGTAAATACAATATAATACAAAATGAAGTAGCACAAAGGAAAACTGATTACAAATCACAACAAATAAGCTTATGAAAATTTCTAGAAAGTACAAAAGTATTTAGAAGTGAATTCTAAAACACCTTTTTTAGAAAAGTTTTTCAAAATTTCTACCGGAAGTGCCACTTTTACTCTAATCGTAAAACAGTTTTTGGCTATTATCGCTAAAAATAGGTTTTCGTACATTTATGAAATATATGAAAGTGTCAAGAAGCGAATTTGTAATAACTTTTGTTTCAAAATTCTTTAGAAATCTTGAAATATTTTTTTAAGTTTTTCAAATTTACGTTTACGAAAATTTCTAAAAAGTACGGACGTGTTTAGAAGTGAATTCTAAAAGAAAGTTTTCAAAATTCGCGCTACTTTTACTCCTATCGTAAAACAGTTTCTGACTATTATCGCTAAAAATAGTTTATTAAGTATACGAAACGGTTAAGAAGATGATTTAGAATAACTATTGTATAATATATTTTTTAAGAATTCTAATTGGAAGCAGTGCATGTAAGAAAATCGTGTAGTGACCACACCTCTTAATTTAAATGCAAACCATAGTAGACATACCATGACATAAAAATATTTTCAAATATGTACTCAAACACTTATTTCCATAAATAAAAAAGTTATTTACAGAAAAATTTAATTTATTTTTAAAATATATTTTTAAGTGTAATTGCAATAAGCCATGCTTGGAAGATTAGCAGGTAGTGAATTTGTATAAATTGCTTCACTAGCTTAGCTGAGGACGCCTATATTGGCAGAACATATGTATTAAGCGGAAGTAAATGCTGAAAATACGAGGTGTATTGTCCATGTGCATAGTTACAGATATGTAAATTATTTACATGTTTGTTTCATATTGTACAAACGCTTTATACGTGCTTAACGTATTGTTATACTTAAACAAAACCTTTTCGTATATACCGCCATCTGGCAGGTTGTTAATGGACTACATCTACATACGTATTTTATCGTTTCCCGTAGCAGCATAGCTGTTCGAACGATAGGTAGCCCTCCGGACAATGTATCTTTCGCCCGTAAGATGTCAATTATTAAATAGTTGTCTTCTTATAGGACGGAACTTGCTTGATCTTTGCGGGCTATTTCAGTAAATTTAAATACAGATACAAACCAGTTGTTTATAACAGGTTTGTATTAATTTGTATAAATTGCTTCACTAGCTTAGCTGAGGACGCCTATATTGGCAGAAACATATGTATTAAGCAGAAGTAATGCTGAAAATACGAGGTGTATTGTCCATGTGCATAGTTACAGATATGTAAATTATTTACATGTTTGTTTCATATTGTACAATTTTTTTTCGTCATCAGGGAAACTCAAAACGTGAACATTAGCAAAAACCCCGAGGTGTAATTTTACATCATCACAATACTTCCTTATACTTGTAGTGAGTATAAGAAGTAATTGAAGTGACAAAAGAAACTAATTACAGCGAATACTCATATAGGTGAAACGGAGAGAAGAATAAAGTAATATATAAAATGTCAACTAAACTGCAAATAAATAGAAAACAATTGAATTTAGACGTAGTTTAGCCCTCATAAATGATGATAGTAGGCTGTACTGTACTTAATATATAAAACTATGGAAACCCTATAAAACGGAAGTAATTCTAAATCGAAAATTGATTATATTCTTATAAATTTCATTAATTAAGGTTTTTCCATTGATAGCTATTATTTAACTATAAATATATTCCAGCAAAAATTTGTTTTAATTAATATTTGTTGTTGGAATTTAATAAAAATTATGATAAAAAATAAATAATCCACAAAAATAAAACGTTTTAATTGGATAAAATACAAAATATAGCTATTAATGCAAAATCAAGTAAAAAGAATAGAACATTTTAGCAATAATATTTGTGTAAAATTTACAGAAAGAGAAGAATAATCTGTACGTGTAGTTAGAATAGCTTAATTAACAATTTTCGCTGTTGTAAATGACGTCTCTGCCGTTTTGAGAAAGTCGGTGGAATTATTTCACATTAGATAAACATAAAAAATAAGACAGTAAAATATAAAATTTATGGTTTAACTGCTCTAGAACATGTGTTTCTTATTTTATTTTTGTGATGTTATTATATAATCGGTAGGTATATAGCTGACAAGTTATTTAAATCTGTTCGGTCAGTTATTGGATTCGTATTTTTTTGTGTGTACATAGATGCTTTCTAGTATATTTCTTGCTTTGTTGTTTTTTTCAGATGTAATTATTGCGCCTTTATCAAAATTGAAAGTGTGGTTTGTTTGTATAATATGATTTTTAAGGGCTGTATTATCGCTTGAAAATTTGTGTCCATTTCAACGTTTTTGTAGATATTGTGTTGTTTGGCTGATGTATACGCATTCGCAATCATTGCATGGAATTTCATAAATCACGTGTGTTTTCTTTAATGTAGGTATTTTGTCTTTTAATTTTGAGTGTAGGTTGTTAAGATTATTGGAATTTTTCAGCTACTTTTATGTTATTTATGGTGTTAAGATTTTGTTTCTTTTTTGTAACAGGTTGCTTATATAAGGTATAGGGACATATTTATAAATATGTAGTTTGGGAATTGTTTTCCTTAGTTGTTGTATTTATTTTATTTGTGTTGTAATGTTGATACAATTTTTGTTTTATAAATTTGTTAATGAATGGGAGGAGATAATAATTTTTTTGTAGAGCATCTTTTGTTAGTGATAATATTTCTGGTCTGTGGCCTGATTGTTAGTTTAATCGCTCTATTAATTAATCCAGTTGCTACATTCTTTTTGTGTGACATTGATTGGTATGAATCGAAAACGACCAGATGCAGTTGGTATAATTTTGTAGATTTTTTTTCGGTGCGTATTAAGGTTAAGTGTAAGAAGTTAATTTTTGAATTATTTTCTTTTTCTATTGTAAACTGTAGTATTGGATTAAATGAATTAAATTTCTATAGTATGTATTCTGTTTTATCAGAGAGGATGCAAGCGATGCATGTACGTATCTTTTAAAAAATGTGAGTTTAAAGTGTAATTACCCGACCGCTACTCCCAAAAAATATTACTTTTACCTCGTATAATATATATATATATATATATATATATATATATATATATATATATATATATATATGGTAAACCTAATCAGTAGGCGATTAAAGGTCTGTATATTACTTCAAAATATATGTATTTAAAAAACTCTACATGTTTCGGCTGTATACGCCTTTATCAAGAGAATACAAAATATGAATGACAGGATATAAATGTCAAGTAATTAAGTTGCTATGGTTTAAATTATTCAAAGATACATTCTCGTAATAATAATAAATCATGCCTTAGTATTCCAAAAAATAGATAACAAGGTGTGAAAATATGTGTTGTTCGCTGCTAGCAATTTGTGTCTTCTTCTGGGTATGAACTTGTGTGTTGGTTGCTGCTGGCAGCTTGCGTCTCTCTATGGGTGTGTGGTTTTGTGTGAGAGCGTAAGTGTAGGGTTTTGTATGTCGGTGCGTTCGTGCGTGTGTTTAGTGATCGGTCGCATGAATTTAGAGAGGTCGGATAACCAGCCGTTGCGTAGGGCCGCCAACCCTTTCCCGACAACTTCTTTACAATTCCGTGCAGTACTTCGACGGTCTGACCCCCGCCCCAACGAGGCAAGGCGCAGACAGGCGAAGTGCACCCTGTACGGGGTTGCTCATCGCAACTAAGGGAACACTCTTAGTGGCTACCTCGGTCGACGATGGTCACACTTATGCCATCTTAACGTTTTCCGCCGAAGCGGGGGCAATGCACACACGTCGAACGTGTGTGTGCTGTTAACGGCAGCCTAGCCAGGTTGTCGCCCAGGACCGGTCCTAGTGGTGTGTGCATTGCGCGGCGACGATATATATATATATATATATATATATATATATATATTTTTTTTTAAATAATAGATTTTTTATTGGTTTTAGCGACCTTTTATTGAATTTTGATGTTTTTACGACGTTTCGACTTTTATTAATTCAGTCTTTTTCAAGTAACTGGAAACAAGAAATATTACAATGAAAACATGAGAACTGTGTTGGTTTCGTGTGATAGACATAACAATTTTTCATTCTTGCTATTTTATTCTCTAATTTCGTTATTTTTTTAGTTCTCGTGTACGTTTCTTGTCCGAGGTGGTTTTTTATTTTGGTGTAACTCCATTCTTCTTGTTTCATTACCATATTCTCAACCATGGTTTCCAATATTTAGTGTTTATAAGAATTTTATTTTTCTTATTTATTTTATTGGCCGTGTCTTAATTTTAAAAATAATAGTTTTATTGGTTTTAGCGACCTTTTACCTTTAGCTAGCGACCTTTAAGACACGGCCAATAAAATAAATAAGAAAAATAAAATTCTTATAAACACTAAATATTGGAAACCATGGTTGAGAATATGGTAATGAAACAAGAAGAATGGAGTTACACCAAAATAAAAAACCACCTCGGACAAGAATCGTACACGAGAACTAAAAAAATATCGAAATTAGAGAATAAAATAGCAAGAATGAAAAATTGTTATGTCTATCACACGAAACCAACACAGTTCTCATGTTTTCATTGTAATATTTCTTGTTTCCAGTTACTTGAAAAAGACTGAATTAATAAAAGTCGAAACGTCGTAAAAACATCAAAATTCAATAAAAGGTCGCTAAAACCAATAAAAAATCTATTATTTTTAAAATTAAGACACGGCCAATAAAATAAATAAGAAAAATAAAATTCTTATAAACACTAAATATATATATATATATATATATATATATATATATATATATATTATATATATATATGACATGTTTTCAAAAATCTTAATTAGTAATTTAAAACTAGCATTTCCTGGCGCTCATTATTTCACCCAACAAAATATAGAATATGAAACAAGTTTAATATAACAGTAACACGCAAAGTGTCATGTTTCAAAACGTTTACAGATGGATGATGAAGAATTACGTTTCAAGGTGCCTTAATGAGACCAATTTATTTAATCATATTTTATGCATTATAACTAGATACGGTAATATTAATATACAACTATAATTTTAGACATAAATGTTCATCTACTTTTGTAGAACTACATAAATTGTCATCATCATCATCATAACCTGTGTGCTTTCATACTCGTAGGTGTCGAGATTGACTAAATTGTAATAATATATAATAAAATTCATAAATTTTTATAAACTTTTTCCGTCATTTTACTTGTGGATTGGTCTTTCTAAATGATTGTTAATGTTGACTCAGCTGTTGAGAAATCCTACAATATGCTTTATACTGTTATGGATTCAACTATTCCTAAGATTCAATCCGAGAAATCGGCCAGGTTTCCTCCATGGTTTTCCAACGCTATTAAGGACAAAATGAAAATTAAGCTCTACTATCATCGGAGATGGCGATCCACGGCCAGGAAAATTTTTATCGTGTCAGGAGAGAACTGAACTTTGAAATTTCTATGGCATATAAGAATTACCTTCAGAATGTTCAAGGTGCCATATGTTCTGATCCTCAAGCTTTCTGGCAATTTATTCAATCGAAACGAGGTACCTCCAGAATTCATGGTAAAGTATATTTTAACAATACGCATTATGATAAACCTCATGATATAGTGAACGCATTTTCTGCTGCTTTCTCATCAGTATTTCTGCCGCCATCATTTGTGACATCATTCCCTGATATGCTCTCTAACCTTCCACCAACTGCCATTGTTGATGTTGACATTGATGACGTCGCTGTATGCGTTGGAAAGTTGAAGAATTCGACTATTGCTGGTCACAACAAAATCCCAAGCTTCCTGGTCAGGGATTGTGCTCGCATCTTTTCTGCACCTTCATCGAAAATTATTAACCTGGCTTTGCGTACTTGTAAGTTTCCAAGTGTATGGAAGAATACTAGAATTTGTCCTGTCTTTAAAAAGTCCTAAGTAATTTTTCTAAAGTTTTTGAACATCTGCTGCACAATATTATAATGAAGAACGTTAGAGTACATATTTCGCCGTCTCAACATGGATTTATTATTATTATTATTATGAAAAACTAGATTAATCTTAATATTGGCAAATGCAGTTCTGTATCTTACACGAGGAAACATAGTGCCTTAACGGCTACTTATTTCATCCATGGGGCACCTGTTGCGCGTTTCAATAGTGTTTTGAATTTAGGTATCACGTTTGATAACCAGTTGAATTTTTCGCAGCATCTCATTAACGTTACCTCATCAGTTGTCAAGTCACTTGGCTTCATTATACGTGTCACCAAGGATTTCGATGACCCCAGAACATTAACAACTTTGTATTACGCATATATGCGCTCTAAACTTGAATATGGATCAGTTGTGTGGTATCCCTATTATACAATCCAACACCAGATGGTTGAAAAAGAGCAGAGAAGATTTTTAAAGTTAATGTGTTTCAAATTGGATGGAGCTTTTTCCGAGCGTAATATTGACTACAATCTTCTCGTGTATGGAATCGTTGAGTGCGCGTAGAGAGCAAACGAGTGCTTCATTTTTGAGGAAAATTATCAGCAACGAGATTGAATCGCCCTGTTTGCTTTCTCGAGTTAGTTTTCATGTGCCGTATCTTTCATCAAGAAACGTTCCCACATTCTCTGTGCCTAGTGCTAGAACTAATATCATAATGAAAACGCCCCCCATGCATGCTTTAGTGAATGCCGATAAACTATATAATGACATATTCTTTTTAACGTGTAACTTGTGAAATACTTGCCTATTATAGGAAGTGTTTTTGTTTTCTATTTATAAGTATACAGATTTTTTTTTTCTTCATGTTAACAATATGTATCACAATAATTGAAACATACATGAGTAGGTAAACCCCACCAGTTTTGTATAATACAAAGGTATTTTTAATAATATAAAATATTAGATACGTATTTCGCTTTTCTACAAGCTCATCGGTACGCCCCTGCTGGAGAAAGGATATTTCCAGACACATTCACAGAAAAAAACCACCTCGCCCTATCACCGTAATTATCCAGACCGAGCGCAGAAGTAAATTCGGCGCTACCTGTTGTCAGACAGCCGAAGTACCTCGCATACCGTCCACATAATTAATGTAAAGTAACGACGCCCTTCCAAAGAGGTTAGCACAGCCAACTCTCTAGAAAACTGCATTTTGTTTGTGCCTTCACTCATACTACGGCTTAACCGCATGTGTAATGTATCAGAATAATTGAAACATACATGAGTAGGTAAACCCCACCAGTTTTGTATAATACAAAGGTATTTTTAATAATATAAAATATTATTAAAAATCTGGTGTGAAGAACACAAATGCAGGTTAATAGTGAACCTGCATTTGTGTTCTTCACACCAGATTTTTAATAATATTTTATATTATTAAAAATACCTTTGTATTTTGACTTAATGTCCTTATAAATTCACACTCAAGTCGCTTAAATGCGAAAAAACATCATCAGCTAAGTAAGCCAACAACAACATACAGTTATTATTCTGTAAAAACGTTGAGAACGGCGTTTATTTATCCTGGAAAAAAATATTATTAATTCATCTCGCAATTTCAATACCTAACCAGGGTATTGGAATTGCAAAATGAATTAATAATATTTTATTAATTGACGCTTTTCCTCGCGATAACCATCTAACTCCTGTATGGAAAAGAAGAGATTTTCTATTTTCGCCCATTTTTTCGCATAGTTTAGCAAGCAGCCTGTTCTGTAACGGTCGGCTTTTAATAAAATTAACCATTTCTACAGCTCCGCAAAGAATTTTATTGAAATTTTCCGGCATGTTTTTTTGCGACAAGAGCATGTCTGTGAAGGAAGCAGTGCGTCTGTTCCGCCATTGGTATAAGACGATCTCTTAATATTTTCATTAATCTGTTCCTTTCTGTTATCGCCTTTGCACCATTACTACATACGGCAATACATTTTGTCCAATCTATGTTAGTATAGTTTCTAGTAGCTTCAAAAAAACATCAAAAAGACATTGTCCTGTTGTTGCATCACCCGGTACTGTTTTGCAAAACAACATATTTTCTTTGACTGATGTGTCCCTATCACATTCATATCTCACAAAACATAAGAACTGAGTTTGCTACGTCTGTTGATTCATCAAATTGAATACCAAAAAATTCACTTGACTTTTTACACTTTTATCAATATGGCTTGACTTACAAATAAAAGTTTGTTGATTTCTCAGGGTATGTAATTTTCTTTCAAAAAATTCCAAGGAACCGGATGTTTAGTTTCCAAATGTCGAACTAATTTTGATGGCTTCATGTTTTCATCAAAGAAAACTTGAAAGCAAACAACGCACTGTGGTTTTCGATCCAATGAGGTAAAACGATAATTTAAACAGCTGTCATTGTAAAACCTTGTCTTTTTACGATCCGATTCACTGGATCTAGATGGTTTACTTCGTTTTTTTCACAAATTTTTCCATTTCGCACACCATAGATAATTATAACAAGTTTAGAAAGAAAGCTTCATTTCCCTAAGCGTAACTGTCAGGGCGTCTAGAATTAAGTTCTTCTTAACCGCAAGATGACTCTTATCTATCAAATACAGAAGTCTAGCGCCCTTTGGTTAGGAATCAGTAATTTTTTACATTAAGCAGTTATTTCGCGTGTTTTTGTATTTTTTACTATTGTTATTAATAGAATTTTGTCATCCACATCACAGCTAATAATACCTACCATATAAAACATAGTGCGGTCATAAGTAGTAAGTAAAATAATGTTTTAGAGTTTAGTTTCTAAAAAAATTGCTTGTAGTTTTCAAAATAGGTTTCTGTCAATGTTTTCCCAACCCTGCAAAGTACGGCGAACTGTAGAAAGTGGCTATCAGTTATAGGAAAGAAGCAACTTCTTGAGCTCACCGATGAATATGTTTATACCCACTATAGAATTTGTAGTAAACATTTCTTGAATACTGATATTGGTCTTAATAGAATATTTTAAAAAATGTTGGCTAAGGTAAAGCATACCTCTGCCACCGATTTTCGCAAAACTAATTATAATTATTATAATTGATCTTAATATAGTTTTAGGAGGAAAGGCACTGTTAAGCTACAAAAAATCAAATACATTCAAAATGTCCTTTTAACAGTAAAATTTTCCTTAACGTTTATTTACAAAATATATGCTTATCAAAATTAATACACAGAAAATATCAACGAAAATGGTATTAGCATAAATGAAGGATACTATACAATGACAAGAAAATATAACGTGTGTTCATTTGAAAAGTCAATCTAGGTTACTTTGAAATTTTGATAGAATGAGCAAATATATTAGTATGTGTTTGTTGTTCCGTAAACGTAAATCCAAATGACATTTGATAATGTCAATCACATTTGTTATTTATTTGTATGTATGAAACTGTCAAAATATACGACTTCGTAGGTTAAGTAGTAAATTTTAATTTACGACATACTTCAAAATGTTCTCAGTAAATCACATGCTACTAGATTGACTTTTCAAATGAACACTTGTTATGTTTTATATATGTGTATTTGGATGTAAACTTAACGTTTGAAATTAATTGTCAAACCATAAACTGTTTCTGACAGGTATTGAATATGTTTATGTATGTAACAAGTGTTCATTTGAAAAGTCAATCTAGGTTACTTTGAAATTTTGATAGAATAAGACGCAAATATATTAGTATGTGTTTGTTGTTCCGTAAACGTAAATCCAAATGACATGTGATAATGTCAATCACAAATATCAGTTAGTGCATAAAATAATCTATTCTGGTTTAAATAAATTGCTTCTCAGTTTTAAAATGGCTTTCACTTTAGAACATAAATTTTTTTTAGTCCAGGCTTGTTTTCGAAGTGGTAATAAAATCGATGGTTTATGGGTTTATTCAGTTCAAGATTGCATGGTAGAATTTCAAGTTGAGTTTCCACATTTTGTAATAGATTATATACAATTTAAGAATACTTTGGATAGAACTTTAAAACTTTTTTCTGAAACTGGTAGTCTCTTAAGAAACCAGGCAGCGGAGTTAAGAAACGTACACCTCAAGTTGTCAATCGTGTTGAAGAAATAATGGAAAATGAACCACAAACATCTGTTCGACATTTGAGTCAACAAATAAACCTTTCCGTTGGTACAACTCACAAGTTATCAAAAAAAAGATACGCAACTTTATCCATACCGTGTCACAGCAGTATAAGAATTGTTAGAAATTGATTACCCACGTAGACTACAGTTTTGTAATTGGTTTGTAAATATGAACAATAATGGAGAACTTTCGCAAAGAGTCATCTTTACTGATGAAGCATGATTTTATAAAACGGGATACCTAAATTCACAAAATACAAGAATTTGGAGTAATGAAAATCCACATGTAATTAATGAAGAATCGCTACATCCAGAGAAAATTGGTGTTTGGGCAGCGATAAGCCAAAGACGAATCATTGGACCAATATTTTTTCAGGGAACGTTAACTGCTCAAAGGTACCGTACGGAAATTTTACAATCATTTGTCAATCAGTTGCATGATGATGAACTTCAAAATGCATATTTCCAACAAGACGGAGCACTTTGTCACTGTACTGCAAAATCTTTGGATTATTTAAGAGAATTTTTTGATGAGCGTATAATTAGTCGAAATACTGAAATTGCCTGGCCTGCACGTTCATGCGATTTAACACCTTGCGACTTCTTTTTGTGGCCTTATCTAAAAAATAACATATTTCGAACACCTATATTGAATTTGAATGATATGCTACAGAGAATCGAACAGAAATGCATGGAAATTAATAACAATCCAGTAATGTTGCAGAATATCATCAGAAATTTTGAACGGAGGATTTTAAAGTGCATTGATCTTGAAGGACAACATTTGTTATAGTTTTCAATAAATACCTATTATTTGTTATTTATTTGTATGTATGAAACTGTCAAAATATACGACTTCGTAGGTTAAGTAGTAAATTTTAATTTACGACATACTTCAAAATGTTCTCAGTAAATCACATGCTACTAGACTGACTTTTCAAATGAACACTTGTTATGTTAATTAAATTATATATTATAGCCAGAACTACAAATATAGACTAATTATTATGAAAGTGAAATTAATAAGCTTTAAGAAGCTGTTGATCTTTAATTATGCGAAAGGTGCAAATAGAATACTTAATGGAAAGGATCGCAGACATATATCCAGTAATGTTACCAATTTTTACAAGTAAGTTTTTCCATTAACAATATAAATAAAGTTAGATAAAATACGTATTTGTTTTTTGTTTTAAATTGGTTTCGTTGAAATGACTGTAAACCATACAAACTTTTAAGATTCAAAAATCTTATATAATGAGTAATTTTTTGTACAACTTTGTTATAGATGTAGTGTCACTATATTAATTTCATTATAAAAATATATTGATACTAATTTTATAACTATGTTGTAAAAGAAAATAAGTTCTGCAAAAATATTTTAAAGAGATTTAATAAATTCAGAATTGAAATTTTCCCGGGAAATGTTCTCCTTAGCCGGTAGGTGGCTCTCTTTATGGTTTCACCATTTATAATGGGAGCTTACATTCTTTACTTGTTAGAATTATCTATGCCGCACACTAAAATAAAGGCGTACGCTTCGTATTCGAAACTAAACTGAAGTCGGGAAATATTAATTTTGTTTACATTTACTATTTGAGGAGTCGCGGGTTAAGAAGGTACAGAATCGCAAGGTACCGCAACATCAGTGTCATACCACCGAGCTCATACCCACAGATATGTAAGTAGAGTAAAATGTTTTCCGGCTATAGGTTGAGGAAGTGTGAGATAACTCGACGACAAAGAAAACTAAAATTATATTCAAGACAACACAGATATACAGACGAGACTATAGATATTAGACGAGGAATTTTCTCTAGCTTAGTGCACTTTGGTTATGGTTATGCTTAAATCCATTATCAAACACTCTAAGCGACACACAATATGGTTTTTCTACAATCACTTGATAAAGAATGCTTTTTTGCTTGTCATTGCCAACGAAAAGTTGATGTTTACTGAGGACTGTCACTTTATCGCTCTAGCGCGATAAAGTCTGAAAATTGCGCGTCGTCAATAGCAACCAGTATGTAACATTTAAATTGACAGATTGAAAAGTATAATAATTAATATCTCGCAATTTGCGCGCTAACTTAAATATATTTTAAGAAAATTATGGAAAATAGTGACAGTGATATTCTGAGTACACCTCCTGAGATCAGAAGTGCTGCAAAAGCTGTAAGTTTGAATTTTTTGTCAGAAAAAGGTACCTTGTAGGCGTGACCAATTTGTAAAAATGACTGTAAAAGATATCGAGGACAAAGAATCTCTTTCAACAGTTACTATTCTCGATTCAAAAACAAGAAGGACTCCAATTTTCACTGTCACAAATAACACCCAAGAAAATTTTATCTTTATATAGAAAATACGTTGCACGATTATTCTTAAAATATACTAAAGGAAAGTGTTTTAATCAAGTTGTGGGAATGAATACTATTACCAAAATACCGAGTGAAATTGCTAAATATTTAAACCTACCAGACTGCCCCTTATACACAGGGCTCTGCTTCCGCCGAACATCGACCACTTTATTAGTAAATGGTGGAGGTGACATCACACAATTAAAACGGGCGATGAAAAAGTTCCACAATTGCCAAAGGCTATATAGATGATAATATTAATGAAAAAATTGAAACAGCAAAGAAAATTTTACCGGGACCATCGAATGTCTAAATAAGTAATTATGCTGAACACAATAATCACGAAATTACCACATCAGAATATAACCCTAGCATGCCAACGGGATCAGGAATTATTATTAAAGACTGTACAAACTGTACTTTCAGTTTCCAGATTACAAATAATGCCAATAAGTGAATTACTGTAGTCTACTGTTTTGTTTAGTTGTTATAAATATATTACAATAAAGTTAATGATATAAAATAGTTTCATTTTATTAAGTGATTGTAGAAAAAATGTTGTATGTATTACGGGCAAAAGAGACATTATTGCTCTCGAGTAATTATCTGTTACTCTCGAGCAATAATGTATCACTTTTCTCTCTTAATACATAAATAACTATTCAATGTCAAATTAACCAATACTACATAAAACAAATGATTTAATGTACTATCGTGAGCAATTGAAAGTTAACACTTTATTATGTTGGCATGTCGAAATTTCAAAATTTATCTAATGTATACAGTACTTTTGAAGTGTCAGTGTCAGCATTTAATCATAACATAAATGACATTAGCTTGACAATTTGGTAAAATTTACGCAGCTATAATAGTGCGTTTACTTTCAATTGCTCACGATAGTACATGGATGATATTAAACTTTACATATCCACAATGACACAAATAAGAATATTAATAAAAATCACAGAAGATATAACCTCCGATATTAAGATGTAGTCTGGCATAAGCAAATGTGAAACAGTGCACCCTAAAAAAAGAAAATGGAGACAGCCTGTTGAAAAAAAAACACTAAATAAAGTTGAAACAGATTTTATAGAAGAACAAGACACAAACACCTTGGCTTCCACCCATATTACGTAATAATACTGTGGTGGGATGATTTGAACGTGTTACATAAGAGTAAATCGTATACAAAAGCAATTAATGTTAACTGTATTTTTAGTATTGAAACTTAGTATTGAAACAGATTGAAATGGACAATAAACTTTTTTCCTATTCTTATTTTTTAGCACCACTATAAATCTTTTAAATCCTTCTCTATAAATTACGAGACCTTGTCACTTTTAATGTTTGCTCAGGCTATTTACTGTATCTAAATAAATAATAGCAGAGAGTAGGGCTAGAATTCCCGGGTGGTATTAACACTACACAAGTATAACTAACATTCAGGAGTCGTCACTTTCCCCTTATTTCGAGATTATGCCGAGGGATGAAATATACTGGGAACACGACTCGAAATAATGACTGCTATACAATTTTGTCCCCCTACATTATTTCTTTCTTATTTTTTTGACACACTCCTTCTTTATTATTTCCTGATGGCCATTATGCGCCAGAATAATAATTGATGTAATACCCCGGATCGACAACTTGGAAACGTATGTGAGATAGATATAAAATGACAAAAATGTTAAGTAACAGTTTAAGAGTCTCTCAAGTTTTTATATGACAAAGTCATACGTGACCATATAGTTTCTTCCAAAATTAAAAGAAAATACATGTCCAAACATTAGAATTAGAAAAAAATCTCAAAGTATACAAATATATCTTTAATTACATAAAAACAAAACTATACAGTAAAACAACTTGAACTACGAAAGCCTATTGATAGGGGAAGGTAGTGGGAGGTAAAATTAAATGTATCCACTAATATTATATTTTGGAAACATTTGTGTTTTTGTATGTATGTTTGTAATTTTTTCACACAAAAACTACTGGACCGATTTCAAAAATTCTTTCACCATTAGAAAGCTGCATTTTCACTGAGTGACATAGACTATATTACATTTAAAAAAAAAAAGGGATCCCCAATAAAAATGCATTAATGTAACCCAAGGTGTGAAAAAATTAGTCACAAAAAATCTGTCATCGTACGCTGCGGAAACTATTGTTGATAGAACAAAAAAATGTTGAACAGTATTATAGAACGTATTAATATCTACAAAAAAGTCCGCGAAACCATATGTCCAACTACTGTAGTTATTCCACTATAACTACTTTTTTACATTTTAAAAGTTAATAAAAGTGCCGACAATAATCAAACCATATTATCCATATCTCTGTAGTATTCCTTATCCTATTAAATGATATTTTATTAAAGACCATTTCAATACCAGTAAAATACTTTTTAAATTATTAAAATCGGACGTTCCATTCAAAAGATATAACGAATTTAAAAATGTCAATCTAAAGAAAATAATGTACTACATAATATAATGTAGTGGATATATAAGTAGCTAAATAAGCTAAATGAATACATTTAATTTTACCTCCCACCACCCTCTCCTATCAATAGGTTTTCGTAGTTCAAGTTGTTATACTGTATATATATTTGTATAATTGTTTAATTATAAATGATTGCAAAAACATAACGCCTTAGCAAACATCGCAATATTGGCAAAATATTTGCTAACCTCTACCTATATAGCAATTTAAACAATAAACAGGTTTTGTGCATTTGTTAACATTTGTATTTCAGAGTTTTTATTTGGAAAAATAAGAAAAATTACAAATCACACAACGGTAGCTTTTCAAAACATTATTACCGTAAAAAAAGTACAATCACATAACGTAAAAATTTCATCGTTTAACAGAATAAAACAAAAGCGTTAATTTTATAAAATTATACGAGGGGGTATTGATATATTCTTCGTCTCCTATTGAAACAATTTAATGTTGGGAATATTTTATTATTCAAAATAGTCTCCTCTTAAATGAATACACTTAATACAGCGATCCTGCAACGCCTTTAACCCTTCTAGAAAAAAGATTCTTCTTGGTCTGCAAACCACCTCTACGCAGCTTCTATTACCTCTTCGTTACACAAAAATGTACGTCCTCTTAAACTTTTTTCAATCTAGGGAACAGATAATAGTCTGAGGAGGCAAAGTCCGAGGAATAAGGCTGGTGTTCCAGTAATTCGAACCTTAGATCCCGAATTGTATTCATGGTAATGTGCGATTTGTGTGCAGGGGCATTGTCCTGCAAAAACAACACACCTTTCGCTAACATGCCACGTCTTGTTTCTTTAATTTTCTCTCTCACGGTGGTTAGTAATTAAGAATAAGAATCTCCAGTGAATGGTCTGACCCTTTTTCAGGTAATGGATCATAATTATTCCACGTAAAAATGGACCCATGTTTCATCCATAGTCACAAGACGCTTCAAAAAATATGGATCCCCTTCAAAACGGGCGCAGATTGACCGTGTTTTCACTCTTGCTCGTTTGTGTTCGGTGTTAAAGCTTTTAAGAGTCCATTTTGCAGAATTTTTTTTCATAACTTAATCGACGTGAACTATATGATAGACGCGTTCATATGAAATCTTTAGTGCCCCAGCTATACGTTTCAGCCCTATTCGACGGTCTGATAATATCATGTCATGAACTGCGTCAATATTTTCGGAAGTGGACACCGAAATCGGTCTTCCTGGTCGCTTTTCATCTTCAACGGAAAGTTTTCCTCTTTTGAATGACGCAATCCAATTTTTGACAGTCGCATATGAAGGGTATTGATCGCCAAGTATGCTAAGCATATCTTCGTAAATTTCTTTAGCATTTAACCTTTTCGAATACAACTATTTGATGATGCCTCGATACTCCAATTTCTCGATTTTCATATTTGCATTCAACATGTTTTCTTTCAAAATTTACTGCACAGCAATACTTCAACTTCTTGACGTAAGATTTTACAGTGACACTTTTAAAATGTCTTTATTTCTTGCCATTATAACAATATTGTGTTTTGTTCAAGGAAAATGGCCTAGGCTAACTAGATGTCAATACTGCCGTACAATCGTAAAACATAGTAAACTCTAAATTTATAAAATTCCAGTAGAGCGTCTTGAAGATTTATAAAATGATATTGATATCTTCTTTAAATATGAAGCTAAAGTTGAGAAGTTTTTACGAATTTGCAGTGCTTTACCTCCTTGATCTGACTGTTGTCAGTACATATTACATATATTTTTAAGAAAACTTGCTTTTGTTTATTACTTATTAGTTACTTATTACAAGAGCACCATGCAGTTTACAAATATAAAACCAAGTAACTCGATATACTTTTTATTATAATTTATTAAGCCGTTAAAAAATAAAGTAAGTAGATTTAGTTCATGACGAAGTAATGTGAAATGACCCGCAACTTAATTATTTTACGAACGGATAAAAATCTACAAAAGCTTGTAAATCGAAGTAAATTGAAATAATAGGTTACACACTTGAAATTATAATATTTGGCTATTTTTTATTTATACATAGTTTTTACTTTACATTTAATAGTTTCTCAATTCTAAATCAAAGTAAAAAAAAATTGAAAATATATATGTATTTCAATAGTATAAGTCTTACAACTCCGCATCTACTTAGAACTGATAATGTGAACACTGATTAACAAAAATTGTAATTTTAAAAATGTAAAGTTAAAATCCAACAATTAAAATTGTGTAATTGATTTTTCAAATCTTCCAAATTATCAGAGTTGGGTAAATTAGTACAAAAGATTTTCTTTCTTGACGGCACATGAGGCAATAATTCTCTTACAATTGCTTCTTTCTTTTGGAATTAATTCCTCTATCGGACTCGACACGTTTAGGTAACTCTAATTTAAATTTTGGTTTCAGGATTATGCTTAAAAAACATTTTTCTTAAGCCCATCTTAAATTGAACGGATTTTATATCATTTAGCTTTGGGATAAAAGATCCGTTCTTTCTCAGTACGCACTGATTTTCCAATAATTTAAAGTCTTCGGTGCGTAAACTTACAATGTAGTTGAATTTATTTGAGGACTTTTTTCCAAATCTTCATAATCCAAAACTTCTCGAGCCTTGTTCCATTTTCGTCCCAATTTGTCCAAGAATTGAGTCTCCTTTCATGAAACTATACCCCGACTCGAAATATTTGAAAGCAATGGTTTCGGGAGTCCGCTCCTCATTAACACAAATAATACATGCCGAATATAGCACCCAGTTTTTGTTTTGGGCAGTGCAGTTATCTGCCCAAAATGTAACGTGTTTCGTTGTATTATCAAGTGTAATTATTATTATTATTATAATCAATAAACCTTAAAATTACCCTACGGGTGTCAAGGTATACACTTAATTTTCACTATGAAACTTAATTCTATTTTCTATTATAAATGAATTTTTCCCATTCTTTCTTATTTTTGGCCGAAACTTCTGCTTCTCTCCATGTCATTCCACGTTTTTGCAGGTTTTCCGCTACTGTATTGTCCCATGTATTCTTTGGTCTACCTCTCTTCCTTTTCTGTATTGTCTTAGCTTTCCATACTCTCTTTGTCTGCCTTGTTTCTTCCATACGAACGACGTGTCCGAACCATTTCAATTTCTGTCTCTCTATACTTTCGAGGATCGGTTCTGTATTCAGATCTTGCCTTATCACTTCATTTCTTATTCTGTCTTTGCGTGTTACTCCTTTGACTGCTCTTAAATACCTCATCTCCATCGCTTGTATTTTGGATTTTGTTTTGTTATTTAGTATCCAGCTTTTACACCCATATGTTAGTATTGGTCTATATACGGTTTTAAACACAGTCATTTTTGTCTTCGTTGAAATTTCTCTATTTCTGATAAAAGTGTTGTTGAGTGTACAATACAACTTTGTCGTGCTTTCAATTCTGCCATTAATCTCTGTGTCTTCTTTCCCTTCTCTATGAATGTTTACTCCTAAGTATTTAAATGTTTCAACTTGTTCGATGTCCTTTCCTCCTACTTTAATTGTTAACTGTTTATGGTTTTTCCCTATCGCCATCACTTTAGTTTTGTCTGAGTTAATTTTCATGTTTCTCTTTTTCAGTGCTGTTTCCCAAATTACCAAGTTTGTTTGCAGGTCCTTTTCGGTATTTGCGTATACCACCAAATCATCAGCAAACGCGTTCTCCGCTACCTCAACCAGCCCCATATTTCTATATCCTATTTGTATCTTTTTTGTGTTGTTTTTAATATCTTTCAGTACGTCATCAAGTATTATATTAAATAGTATAGGACTAAGTACTCCTCCTTGCCGCAATACTTCCCTTGTTTCAAACTCTTCTGATTGCCTATTACACGCTCTCACCACGTTTCTTGTACACTTGTATATGCTTGCTATTGCTTTCCTCAGTTTGCTATTTATTCCTCTTTTTTCTAGGCTCCTCCACACCAAGTTTCGAGGTATACAATCGAAAGCCTTTTCTATGTCTATAAAACCTATGTATATCGTGCTGTTTGCACTCTTTTCCGTCATCTGCTTCAATGTGAATATATTGTCCTGTACACTTCTACCTTTTCTAAATCCACTCTGTGATTCTTCGAGTTGCGCCTCGATTATTGTTTTTAATCTCTCTTCCAAGATGCTTTCGTATACTTTTAGCATAACGCACAATAGTGTAATTCCTCTATAATTCTTACACTGTTTGTTGTCTCCTTTTTTGTATATCGGTAACAAAAATCCCATTTCCCAATCCCCTGGTATTTTCTGTTCGTCCCATATTTTATTAAATAGTATTTCTAATACTTCTATTCCATTTTCTCCCAAATTCTTTACCATCTCTGTTGTTATTCCGTCAATTCCTGCTGTCTTGCCTCTCTTTAGCCTCTTTAGTGCATCTTTTATTTCTTCCATGGTTATTTTGTCCTGTTCCGTGTGTTCTTTTTTTCTTGTAGGCGACTCGTGCAATATTTCCGGTTTGTTTACTTGGTCGTGAATTTCCGTGCTTAGTAAATCCTCAAAGTATTCTTTCCATCTCGCCATAATGTCGTTCTCGTCTTCTAGTATTTTTCCTTCTTTTGATTTTATGTATAAGGTTTTAACTTGATTTCCTTATCGCTTAGTGTAATTAATGCGTTGTAATATGCGGACACAATATCGGCGCAATTTCTTCCAGGTTATTATTGCATGTCATAGAACGCACTTATTTTGACCCGCCGATTTTGGATTTGCGAATGTTAAACAGAACACAACCAGTCTACTGACGAAAAAATAATTTTTAATAGACAAGTACCTTTTGCATGTCGACAGTCTATAGTTCGTGGTTTTCATGCCACTCTTTAGCTGTATCATTATGGTATTATTGGCGGGCGACTGTGTATCTCCGTTTGTGAGTGTGATAATTATCACATATTGAACATAATCGAGGTTCGTTATTGCCTGAAATATTTACCTGTTCTATTTTTGTATTTATACTTATCTTTGATGCTTGACTAGAAGAACTGGAATTAGTATATGGTATTTCACACTGGTTAGGTAATTGATAATGTGTCTGCTTCCTAAAAATAGAACGCACACTACAATCATCTTGTGTGGGTGATGAAAATCCAATGTTTTCTTTATTGAATATTTTTCGAGCTTTATTTCATATTTTTTCGTATTTTCATAGCTTAAGTGCTTATACTTTGAAATAAAATCTTTGTACATTTGATGGATTGTTATCTCACATGGCAAATATCGTCTGTTGAGAGCATGATCTATGTTGTAGTTTAATATTTGTAGATGAAATGATTCGATATGCTCTTTGGCAACCTTATAATTGTGTTCAACTACTTCTTTCATTTTACGTGCATTTACTTTTCCCCTTTCGTCTTCTACGCAAGGCAAGTCATTTGCGGTCCGTTTGAGGCTGTGTATGTTATTATACCATCTGTATGTTATTATACCAATCGTGTGTATAAACATGCAATAATATTATTTGCACATTCGGTTTCCTTTAGATTGGAAGACGTTATGCTTAGTTCAATAAGGTTTGGATTTTTTGGACTGAGCAGGATTTTATTTGCCGCAATTTGCGACTCATTGGTTTCTGTGAGGGTTATAGTGGATTCGACATTAAGACTTTCATTAGTTGACAAATTGAGGTACTCGTTGCCTATGTTTTCTAATACCCACAACTTATTAACTTGATTTACTAGCTTTTTAATTGCAATGTAGGAATGTTTGGCAATAGTAACAATAGTTGCTTCACGCTATCTTGTAAAATTAAGACATAGAATAGAGCAACTCGACTTACTTGGTTTTACTATTGTATTCTAAAAAACCTATAAATAGTATGTCAACTTACTTTACTATTGAATTGCGAATGAGACAACAAATTTGTAGTAATCCTATATGCCTACTTCCAGGTTGGTAAGTTGAAAAATCTGCAACAACTAATACAAAATGTAGGTGTACATAGTAACTCTAAATTTCTGGTAAGTCGACATACTAAAATCCATATGTTAATAACACAGTAACCAAAGTTACGAGTTCAGTTATTTCAATAGCTAACAAGTAGGATTCATCCATGTGAATCGGAATAAACAAAAAACTCAATTTTGAAGTAACTCGAGTTACTATATTTTACTTTTGAACGGTAGAATCCCCCCCCCCACCGTATGTAACATAATTTTGACAAAAATAAATATTACCAACACGAATATGATATGTAAAATAATTTAATGACATATTTCGTAACCATTGTGCATTTGCTATCTCGTCAACAATAATACACCTGGTTTCTCAAATCCCTCAGTTTTATTTCATACATTTACTATAATAAAATATGAATTGTTCTTATTCTTCCTCTTTAAATAGGTCTCCGCCTTGATAAATACATCATGCCATGATCTTTGGGATAACCAACTGCCCTACAACCGTTTACGAGGACCTCTTGAAGATATAGTATTCGGTTTTTGTGTTCCAAACCATATTGTAAAGCAGAGATGGAGATTGGAGATTTATTATATCTACATGATTTCCCAAAATCGCTATCGCGATACTACTCTATGTCCTCTACACCATTCCTTTCCTATAGTATTGCATCTGATTCTGTACCTAAATATGACAGCTTTGATAACTCAAAATATCAGCGACAAGAATATATTCAATGCTTTATCTGAAGGAACAAAACTGTTCACAACGAAATTATTTAAAATAAAAATTAAGAATAATTTATTAAATTCTGTATTATCTTGTATAAGCGATTTTTTTCTTGTAGCTTTAAGCTTAACTATACTTAACACTACTATTAGTATCAAATCTGAGATTTTTGAAGGTTTTCTTCGGCGGCTGACGTCTATTCAGAAAACGAATCAGATAAATGCATAACGCAAGTAAACAATTTTTCTGTGCTTCTCCCAAGATGTATATCATGTCAATTAGCTCTTCCTCTGAGAAATTCATTATTATTAAAATTATTTAATAAATGAAATAATAAAACGCAAAAACCAACGAACAAAAAATACAATAATATCAGAAACAATAACAACAATAACGCATTAGAGATCAACAATCGTAGCTTTACACCTTTGCGGGTATTTTGACAGAATTACAGTGTGATATATCAACTTTTCTTCATAGCTACTATGTTTTTTGATGCCTTCTATGATTTTTAATGGATTTTTAAAAGAAAATTAAATGTCTTTCAAAATATTGAAGATAGGTATAGGGAATAATTAACAAAAAAAAGCCGCTAAAGCACTTAATATGACTTTTTAAAAAAATATAGGGTGTTCCTTTAAAAACACACGAGATTTTTGAGCGTGAATGTCCTTCACATTATCGAACCTTCGCGAACGCCCAGTATACATTAGCACAATTTCCGTACAAAAGTATCTCACGGCACAAATTATGCAAACGCCATACAAAGTTATTTTATTTTATGCCATGGCGCTCTTGAATTATTGGCACTTAAAGACGCACATAGAAATGTCCCTTTTTCTCATTACTTGTAAATATTTCGAAAACTATTAGCTCTAGCCTAAGTATCCTTAATAAAAAATATACTAAATTTACGTACTCGTATAATCAAAAATTAGATCTATATACAGGTTATTCAATTTTAAAAAAATGTATCTTTTTTATGCCAGCGATTTACGGAACATTCTGTATAAGTCTACACATTTTTAGAATGTGCAGCAATAGCAACCCTATCAACTCAATTTGAATTTTTTATTATATTCACCATTTAAGAGCAAATGTACTTTGTCAGATCGTTGATTCACCCGGTACAATCACCTTCCGGGCATCGTCATGTAATAGTAAGTTCCGTTGTTCGAATACCAAACTAATGACAGTTAATCCTGATATGCCTTTTTTGCTATGTAATTTTAAATTCAGTTATTTTATTTCTAACAAAAACTTTAGTTTAAGAAGTGTTAACTATGTATATGAATTTAGGAAATTGAATTTAAAAATTTGTCAAAAAAAGTCAGCGATAATATTACAATAGATACATAATAAGAATTAATGTAATTTTATTTTACTTATAACAAAAGATAATTTTGTTAAAATTTGTTGGCCATTTTTGTATATATCTTCCATAATATTTACATTTCGTTTCTTCTCTGATTAAAAAAGATTGTTAATCTTCGAAGCAATTAACCTTTCGTGGTTAGTTACTACACCAAAACGAGACATTCCAAATAAGAGAAGCGAAATAAGAGTACTTTAAATATGTCTGCAAATTAATTGCTGCAATTAATCAATGAAAATTTCGGAATACATTTCAACACGCTGCAACGGACATTCCTTTACGAAATAGTCGGATAACCCAAAAAAAAAGGTAAAGATAAGAATATAATTTAAATTTAATTGCATTAATCAAGGATGTTATTTGTCTTTGTACAAGTTTACTGCCCAAACAACCTGTGTATTTTTAAAACGTTAATCAGTCTACCGTGTTAAGGCGTCAACAATTTATAAACAAACAGATTACGGTTTGTATTAATGAAATTAAATGTTGATATTACGTACATACAATATACAGGTTCATCTTTAGATTAACGACATATCTTATATACTTATATTGATCTATTTTATTGACGGAAAATACTCGTATGTCCAACGAATCTCTAAATTTATAGAAAAAAAATTAAGTATAAAATTATTTGAATTGAATTAATTCGACTTTTATTTCATGAAGATCCACAAGTTAAAATAGAAATAAAACTAATGGTTAAAATCTTCACTTTTTCATGTATATAAAAAATATTTTAACCATTAGTTTTATAATAATAATAATACGTTTATTGTTATTACATGTGTATACAACTCGTCACATACGAAAAATTAAAAGTTAATTATATAACATATTAGTATAATACTAGGGTATAACTCTACTTAAAAAGAAAAGAAACTGATACAAGCAAATTCATAATGAAAAAGATTCATCAAAATACATAACAATACAATAAAAATCAAAACTAATAATTGATGATAAATCACAGCTGCATAAAGCAACTATAGTAGCAACCGAACAACAGAAAAAAAGCTTAAGAGAATCAGTATAAAAAGATTTTTTGAAATAAAAAGATTTTCGTCTCTACGTAATAAATTGTGGCAGGCACAGCGCTCCCAAACAGTATAGACGGAAACAAATTACAACAAGAACTCGTCGACTGAATAGTACATTTGCTGAAGCAGAAACGCTTTAAACTTAGCTCTAAAGGAGTTGTATCTCCTAATCTCTTTAATATGTTTGGAAATACGATTGTAAATTTTAATGCCAATGTTATTGACACCTAGGCTGGTTACATGTAGCGTACATTTGGGATAATGCATCTGATTTTTTGTTCGGGTATCGTAGTCATGAATTTCTGAGTTTCGTTGAAACGACTCGACATTCCTGTAAAGATGACAACCAGCTTCCAAGATATACAAGCAAGGCAAAGGCAATATGTTAAGCCTCCGGAATATAGGCCTACATGAATCGGTATAATGGGCTCCAACGATGTTTCTCACGACTTTTATCTTTATTTCTATTTTATAAAATTATTTCACTATTTACTAATCAAATCGTCTTATAAAATTTCACTATTTTATTTTTAATATTAACATGTTTATTGCATTAAGTTTAAATGAAATACAGGAGGTACTACCCAGAAATTTAAACGTGGCGCGCGAAGGGATAGTAGTACAGCTCTATAGCGCTAGATGATGTGAGTTGTGTGTATACTATGTCAGTCTATCAAACGGTACTTTGCTAAAGCCATGACAAACAGTTTTTGTGCTTATATTTTATGAGTTATGTTTGAATTATTCCACGACACTACAATGTCTGATGTGAAAGATCAAAGAGCGTGCATAAAATTCTGCTTCAATTTGGTAAAACGGCAACGGAAACTCCGAAAATGCTTAATGAAGATACTTTATGACAGACGCAAACTTATGAGTGGTACAATCGTTTTAATATTGGACTTGCGTCGGTTGATGATGATGAGCGTTCCTGTTGTCCAACGACGGAAAACACGATTCATTAATAATTACAGGCCGATCTCTATTATTTCTAACTTCGCCAAACTGTATGAGTAGGTATTATACTCCAGACTATTTAATGGCACGCGCTCTCATATCTCACCGAACCAGCATGGTTTTGTCACGGGTATATCTACTGTCACCAATTTGCAGAGATCAGGTTGATGCAATTTATACTGATCTATCCAAGGTTTTCGATTTAATTAATCATGAGATTTTACTTCATATCTTGGGATCTTTTGGTCTCGTTCCTACTTCTATCAGTCTTCTTCGGTCTTATATTTCAAAGTAAATGCTATGTGACCTACAATGGGTTCTGCTCCAATAATTTTGTTCTGCCTTTTGACGTTCCTCCGGGATCAAATTTGGGTCCCTTGCTATTTGTTTTGTTTATGAATGATCTCCTTTTCCAAGTGAAGTGTTCCATTCTCGTCTATGCAGATGATATAAAAATATATTCTGAGATTTCCACAACTGACGATATTGTTAAACTACAGCAAAATCTAGTCGTATTAGTTGCACGGTGTGACAAATCCTGCGTTGTCACTTATACTCGATCTCCTACGCCTCACGAGTCCTCGTATTTTATTAAAAACAATATCTTAACCAGTAAAACTGAAATAAAGGATCTTGAGGCCATATTTGACTCTAATCTTACGTTCTCATATAAGATCCCATATAATCTACATCTGTTCCGATGGCTACAAAACTCTGGGATTTATTATGCGTGTATTAAAATACTTTAAAGTTATCATTCTGCTTAAATTACTGTACCATGTTTATGTTTTGAGCAAAATGAAAAACGCCTCATTAATTTGGTATCCCATCTATGATTGCGATTCTATTCCTTTCGACCGTGTTCACCGTAAGTTTTTGAAGTACCTCACATTCAAGACTGATGGTATCTAACCGGAACGTGGCACATCCCAGGAAGATTTACTTTTACGCCATGACATGTCATCTCTAAGCGTTGGAAGGGAGAATATTTGTAGGAAATTCCTAACGAAACTGATGAAAAACATTATTGACTGCTCGTCCATATTGGAGCGTCGTTTTTGGATCCTCGTATAAACTCCAGGTACGAAGTTACATTATGGTTGAAACGGACTCCTGCCTATATTCTCTAAAACGTGGCCTACAAAATGCTGGATGATCTGTTTGCTTGAGGATGGTTCGCGGATGGACAGCACCATTTAAATCCTTAATTTATTTAATTGCACTGCCGTGTCATGCAATTGTAATTATAATATACCTTGTAATTGGGCCTAGCCCGTTGGGTATTAAAGTGTATTATTATTATTAACATGCCACAAAATGTGGCAAAAGTGCGCGATGCTATCCTGCAAGACCGAAGAGAACAATCCATGACATTTGTAACATTGTTGTATTCTGCCCGGCGAACTCTCAACATGTTGCTGCGAAGAAAGAACTTGCTTGAAAGAAACTGCTGAAAGGGATGCGAACTTCAGTACCAGAATCATTACTGGCGACAAATCATGGGTGTACGGGTATGATCCCGAAACAAAGCACCAGTTATCGCAGTAGAAGACACCATTGTCCTCACGACCAAAGAAAGCACGGCAAGTTCGAAGCAACGTCAAGCCATTGATTCGCTTCTTTGACGCAAAGAATTTCGCCCGCCAGGTGAAACAGTTAATGGACGATTTTATTGCGATATTCTTCGGCGACTAAGAGAAAACATTCGACGCAAGCGGCCTGCCAAGTGGCGCAACAATTTGTGGATCATACATCACGACAACGAACCAACCCACACGTCATTTATTGTGCGTGATTTTCTAGCCTCAGCGGCAGTACTACCCCACCCGCCCTACTCCCCAGATCTTGCCCCTTTTTACTGACTCTTTTCGAAGTTGAAAGTAAAGGTCAAGAAGCACGTTTTGAGAGGATTGAGGAGATCCAGACCAAATCGAGGCAATGTTGAACACGTTAACACGCGAAGACTTTCAGCACTGTTGGAGAGGCATTGACAGTCTATGAGATATTCTGCCGCACCCGTGAAGCGACTTAAGATGTTTAGCATTCGGCATTCACTTTAAACGAGAAGGAAAACTACGAAAACTTTCTCGGGCAGCAAGCCCCGAATATCACCGGCATGATAAGCTAGTGCATTACCACTACGTTATCGGTTGGACAAAAACAACGCCTTGCGCACTGAAGAGACCCAATAGAAGAATAGAGTTTTCAAACAAATTATCGTTTTTATTACATCAGATTTTAGTCATACAGTATTTCTTCGTTTACGCGGACGCAATTCAAATTTGGATTAGTAGTTGAAGTTTTACAGATCATCAAAACGTTGAGATCTTATCTACAGGCAAATTGTTAAATGTTAAATATTTATTTTCATTTCCTATGCATTCGAGGATTGTACGGAAACTACGTGGCCTAACACAGAGATGACGCGACTTTGCAGGAATCTTCTTTACCATTCTGAAGAATCATCCTTTGATTAGGTTAAATATCACAGTACAGAGCGATTTGTCAATTAATCTAGTTTTGACAGGACGCCAAACTGAACGTCTCGTGTGATTTTGTTATAATGGAAAAAACTGAGTTGAGAGCAGTGATAAAGTACTTTCATTTGAAAGGCTTAACACCAACCGAAATCAACGCAGAGCTGGATTCAACACTATTAGAGTCCGCTCCTTCATTTTCAATGGTTAAAAACTGGGTCGCCGAATTTAAGAGTGGTCGTAGGAGCGCTAATTATGACTCCGTAGTGGACGTCCAAAACCTGTTGCTGTTCCGGATATGAGCACATTTCATTACCGTCGATGAAACTTGGGTCCACCATTACACTCCCGAAGTCAAAGAACAAACCAAACAATGGACAAAAAAGGTTCTTCGCCACTAAAGAAGGCAAAAACGGTTTGTCAGCAGAAGAGGTTATGGCAACTGTTTTTTAGGGATTTTCATGGAATTATCTTGGTCGACTACTTAGAAAAAGGACAACAATAAATGGAAGTATTATGCCAATTCGTTGCAACAATTAAGCGACAAAATCAAAGAGAAATGGCTTCATTTGGCAAAGAAGAAAGTTCTTTTCTATCAGGATAACGCACCTGCCCCCACAAGTCTGCGATTGCAACGGCAAAAATTTATGAATTGGGATTTGAATTAGTGCCTCATTCGCCCTATTTCCCAGATTTGGCGCCTAGCGATTATCATCTCTTTCCAAACCTGAAAAAATGGCTCCGCAGTAAGAGATTTTTGTCTAATTCCGAGGTAATCGCTGCGCTGTAAATGGCTATTTTCGAGGACTTGAATTCATTGACCTACAATGAAGGAATTTGGAATATCGTTGGAATAAGTGTGATGAGCGAGCAGAGAGCTATACTAAAAAATAAAATGTTTTTTGTCAAAAAAACGCAAGTTTTCTCATTCATTAAAGCCTTCCTAGTTAATATAATTTGTAATTCATGTTATGTTATGTCATAGATGTTCTTGAGCATGCAGAATTAAGCATATTAGTAGTCTCCCCCATAATATTAACTTCACAGTTTCCAAAGTATCAATCAACTGCTACGTTTCTCATTGTTCTACATAGAAATTATCAGTCTCCTATCAAACAAATCTGACCTTTCGGCATTTTTTATTGCTGCACATATCGTATATCGGTCGTTTCGCTGTTGCGTCAGTGGGCATACTATTGTACAACTGCATTAAAGCCAACTCATACTCAAATAACAGACTTACATGTATATTTATATACATATATATTTACTGTGGAGCTGGAAAAAAGAACATGTTTTCAAAACAATCGCTGTCCTATATAGGACACACGTGCTTATTCCTCATGAAATATATGTTTATTTATTTCGTGTAAAAGCAATGTTTTGCCAAAATACATCCATTATTCAATAAGTTTGAATTTATCGCTGGTGCTGCTGTTTGATAATGTTGCCATAATCGACTTACGTTCTTTTCTTACTAATTTGTTTAAAAGGTCAAAATACCGCTTCATAGCCGTACGTATAAATACTTCCTATAACAAATTTTAATAATAAAAAGTTAAAATTCACTGAATTATGTCTAATTTCTTTGTTGTGCAACATTAAATTAGAGTTTGTAAATTGTTGCTATAAGTGTATGACATTTGTTGTACAAACGCAAAATATTTCCACATGTATGACCATGAAGCTGAATTTTAAAATATTATTACTTAAACTAATCCAAAATCAAAGAATTAATCTTAACGCAGTGTTAGCAATACAGCTGATCACTCTTAACCCGAACTTACTTTCCCGAATATATACACGAATATAGTTACCATAATGTCCCAAAATGGTTTTTTTTTATAGAATTTGCCAGAATTTTTTGTCGTAGGTTATTGGCTTATAGACAATGACTCACAATTAAGGTGAGCGAGCTCATGAAATTACCAGTTTCATTTAAAACGCAATACAGATATTCCAATGTTATAGATTTTAGGTTAAGTAATGTGTGTATGTATAATGTTTATTTATTATGTAAAAGAATAGTACAATGCGTAAGAACCATTTCCTAAAATGGTTAAATAAACAGTTTGGAACGAGTCAAATATAGAACTAAGATAGGGAAGTCTATATGCAATAAGAAAAACCGCTTCCTTCTAATGTGGAGGAGCATTAGTGCATAAAATACCTACAGTTTGTATTTTATTGATGGTGTTATAGATAAATAAGTATATTTAGATATTTGAAAACTAATGTACAAAAATGGACATCAAAGACTCTTATTTTTATCGATGTTAAGAATAACTGTGTTCAAATATTTTGACCAATTGTATGATGTCGAACATTAACCAAATAAATATTTCGGGAAGATATCAGTAAAAATATTTTTTAAACAAATGATTTTATAATTTTTCAAAATATTCTTTATTATCAAAATATTCTACATTAAAAACAGTCAAAACGTGGAATTCAATTGCTTCAACAGCTTCTTTAGATACTGTAAAAGACTGGCTACACATTTAATTTAAAAGTAATGGTTGGATGAGTCAAGCGTAAAAAAAGGAGACAACTCTACGTTTTCGCAGTTTGAATAATCGACTGTTTAGGCTTCTATGTGAGAGGGCCTTATATCATGAATCATGATTCATGATACAAAATCACTTTCTACTATTCTTCCTAATTTCAAGTATAGCAAACAAATCTTTTAACTTTATTTTAGGTTAACCATTCTTCGGCCCTCAAAAGCAATATGACCAATAAAACTAAAAAATGAAACTCGGCTCACGCGAATAAATGTCATTTATTTAGTCTTATATAATAAGTAAGGACCGGACAAGAGGGAGCGAAATTACGATGGACCATATAAATAGTCTATAACATCGCTAAGTACAACACGCAATTATTGAATAGCATTATGCAATCCGTTAGCCGCGCATCTCTTTTTTGTCGTTGAATTGTGACGCAATTACTCCAATATTTCAGTTAAATTCCTTTCTTCATGTGCATAGATAAAAGCGTGAGGAGTTTTTATAATTTATTTTATTTATTAGTTTATATTTCGTAAGATAAATAAAGTACGGTGATATAACAAAATAATTTGAAACATACATGAGTGGGTAAAAACCACACCAATTTGTACGGTGAGTTAGCTTCTTTTTTTTTCATTGTTTTAACTGTTAATTGCATACTTCGTAATTTTTGTAATAGATCCTGTTTAATATCGTTTCATCTAATCTACTTCTCCCAATTATTTTGACGTAAGTGTCCTGGGAATTTCGTTAAGTTTCAATAACTTACGCATACATTTTTAATTTTCATTTATTTAGATCTAGAACATTGTTTAAGTTACTATTTCGGATACGATATGGAACAACGTCGAGAATGGCGTCGTGAAACAATGGCGAGTTGGATTAAGGATCATACCGATTGTATGTCCATTGCCAGTGAAATTTATTGCAAAGTCTGTAAAATACCGTTAAAAAATTCCAAGAAATCCAACGTAAAACGTCACTTAGCGTCGCAAACATCAGCACCCACCCGTTTGTTTTCCAATTATATAAATAAAATTAAAAACTCTTTAAAAATATAAATGTTCAATAGTACGCCCGTGGGCGGTGAATCATCAGCCTCTCGTGTCCGGTCCCTAATAATAAGGAAGGCCGCCCAATATTTTATGAAAGGAATGGGAAAGCAGGTCTGAGAGAAAGTAGATAGAAATATGTTCCCTCTAATACGCCAGTTTTAGTTCAGTTATCCGTCGTATGTGACGTGGGTGTTTTAGTTGAAATATTTAGCAGTGCTTTACGTGAGCACCGTAAAGACCTAAAATAACAATTACAATTACAGCTAGGTACTTACACAAGTTCACTTCGTCAAATGATATGTAAGGCGTTATCAACAACTCCAGTGTATGGTCTGTGATGATCTTCCAGGACACGGGGAAAGCCACACTGGAACAAAGCAGAAAGATGACTATTATTAATTTATTTAAGAGAAAAACGCAATTAGTACTTCGCCAAACTGAGCTAGCCAAGAAGAGCATAAATATTAATTTTTAGTCTGTGTATTTATTTTAAAGTGTATACGTGGACGCCGTGTAAAGTTGTTGCACGATTATATGTGTTAGCTTTTACTATGCCCTATGTGCGACACTTTGATTAGCGGTTTTACCTACTGATGATGACAACTTAGTTGTCTAAATACGTATTTAAGATACGATTATTATTGTGGTAAGCGATTTTATACCTTTTTTGAGTGTTTACTCAACCACAGTCTCCAAAGAAAGCCTTTTTAATTTATAAAGTTTAACGTCATTTGGTACGAAGTACTCATTGAATAGCTTGCCCTTAATCAGAAAATAATTTTAATGATGATTTTTAGAAAAATATTTATTTTACGCACTAGCAGTATTCATCCTGGGCGATACAATAGTTTTTTATATAATAATCGGATTCACGTGGGAAATCCAGAAAGTAGTACCCGTTTATTCATACAGACGGCGCTGATCCAATTAAAAGCAAAGCGACGTAGGTGTCAACAGTGCCATCGTAGCTCAGCGGAGAGAAAGAGTTCAAGTCCCTCCGGTGCATGGTGTGAGTTTTGTGACTGTTTACAATGGCGCATATGATGAAAATCTCGTCAAATGCAAAGTGCAATCCGTGATCCATTTTTTGAATGCAGAAATCCATCCAAACGAAATTCATCGCAGGATTACTGAAGTGTACGGTACGGGAACAATGGATGAGTCATCTGTCAGGCGCTGGGTTCGCAATTGTCAGGCGCTGGGTTCACAATTTCAAAAAAGGAAGAGATAATGTGCACGATGAAGAGCGGTTAGGTCGCCCGTCGACACCATCTGAAAAAAAAAGATTGGTGCGTAAAACTTGATAAAATTAGTAAGTAATTTCCTCACATTTTACGATCGTTGGTCCATGAAATCGTGACGAACCATCTGAATTACGGAAAAAATTGCTCAAGATAGGTGTCCAGAATGCATACCGACGAGACAAGAGCAATCGCGTAGTTTCAGTGTTGTCGTTTTTTACTCGTTACGAGCAAAATGCATTCCTTGACCAAATTGTGACTAGGGATGAAACCTGGGTGTGCCATTTCACACCTGAGATCAAACACAAGTCCATCGAGTGGCATCATCGAGGATCACCAACAAGGCCGCGCAATTTTAAATTGAAAAAGGTTATAGTCTCGGTGTTCTGGGACCAAAGGTCTGTTGTTGGTTGATTTCATGCCCCAAGGGACGCCCACCAATGCGGACGCACTGTGAAACACTTTAGAAGCTGCGTAGGGTCATCCATAACGAGAGACGGGTTAAGCTGACACGTGGCTGTCTTCTACATAACAATGCGCGTCCCCACGGCTCGAAAGATCAATGACCTTCTTCGGAAGTTCAAGTCGGAGGTTTCTGACCACCCTCCCTATACCCCGACTTGGCTGCAAGTGACTTTCACTTGTTCACTAAACTCAAAGATGTCAGGAGAACGTTTCCAAAGTGATGATGACTTAAAAGAAGATGTACAGCATTGGCTGGATAATTTGGTAGAGGTTTCCGAAAAAGGCATAAAGAAACTGATTTCAAGATACGACAAATGTCTCAACAACCGCGGCGACTGCATAGAAAAATGAGTAAATGTATTACTTCCATTTCATAAAATCAATATTTACTTTCTCTCATTTTTTTTAATTATATGTAAATGGGTACTACTTTCTGGACTTCCCTCGTACTTTTAAATTTTGCCACAGTATAAGATAAATAGAGTCTGAGTCACCTAATCATATCGAAATTTATCCATAAACTCGACATTTTAAACAAGTCAAGAGATATAAATAAGAGATAATACATAATTTTACTTGCGAGATATTTATAATAATTAACTGTTAATCAATCACTCTGTAGACACTGGACTGCTGTATAAATTTCATTTCATCATAATCAATACTATGGTTGCTACAAATATTACATACATACTATAAGAATATTAATATTGTGAATGTTACGTGATTAATCAAAAAATATTCTTTTTGAATTGCTTTTACAGCTTCTTAATTTTGATTAATTGATGTTTACAATAATGAATAAAATTTCGAACTAAAAAATACAAAAAAAACGACCATCAATCAAATTTATTGAATTTCTTTAACATGCTAGTCATATAGGAGTTCTATGCGAATATTGACAATGTTTTATTATCCGAATATCGCTTTATTGAAAAGGGAAAACTGTTACGACTCCATTCTAACACTTCCAAATAAAAATTAATTTTAAACGGACAACGAAGAACAAGCTACAAAAGCATTACGTAAAAGACAGAAATTATGCTATTGAGAAACAGAACAAGCTTTGTATTAAATCCGGAGCGTATACATAAATTCCAGAAATCCACGGCTAAATAAAAAGTGGCTTTAAAATTATTAAGCATGAACTAATTTGCTTTTGAATATAATCTGGAACAATGAACTGATTTGAAAGCTCTTCTAATCACTGAAAAGACATGAATAAAGAAAATAATAATAGCGCGTTCAATGGTTCCATAACAACATAAGGCATTAAATGTTACAAAACCATAAACGGTTGTACACACCGCGTGTTCCAGATAAAATGGTATGTGTATACATGGCACTGATGACAATTATTATGACAAAAAATAGGTTCCCATCAAATTATTTTCAAAATCATTGTTATCTCTAAATAAATAAATTTTACTAAGAAAATGTAATTACTGTTGCGTCTATGTTTAGTTGGAAACATTTTAATTTACAGATTTTAATTTAAAAAATTATTAATTCGTAGTTAGACCCTTACGAGGGTGGATCAAATATGACCCGACCTTTGTTAATAACTTTTTACTGAATTATAATTACAATGAATGAGGAATATATTATTTTTCTATTTACATTCCTTCCTTCTGAATACATTTTCCCATCGACTAAGTAGAGTCTTTATTCCATTTTCATAAAAAAAACGAGAGCATGTACGAGTATTTATGCAGTTGCACACGAACTGCTCCACTTGATCATCGTCGTCAAAATGTGCTCCTCCCAGTGCATCTTTTAGAGGTAATCACATGGCGAAAAGTCTGGGTTGTATGAAGGGTGTACAACGCTAGTTTTTCTTGCGTTCGAGTAGCTGTATGCAGTCGGGCGGTGTCATGCAATAGCAACACTTGTATTATCGGACATCCACGTCTTTTAAACTGATAATCGGCTCGAAATCGTTCCAAAATATTGCAATAACAATCTGCACTAACGTTTAGCCTTTCGTGAGAAAAATCCAACAACAATACACCCCTATAATCCCAAAACACTGTCGCCAAAAGCTTATCCGCAGACAAACGAGTTTTCGTCTTTTCAGGGCAAGCTTGGCCTTTTTGTCTCCGCTCCTTACTTGCTCGTTTGGACTCCAGTGTATAGTGGTGTACCCAAGTCTCATCACAGGTCACTATATATGGTCAGTTGACGATCTGTCGCAATAAGGTCATGAATGGCATCAATGTTTTCATGAGTGGTGCTTGTTTTTGGACGGCGTTGGTGAGTAGTCAAAATGCTTACATATTTTGGGAATATTAAACGCTGAGTGTTACAGACTGGAAATCTTGATACCATGTGTAAATATGTTACACGATGATGAATTACAGGAACGGTACTTCCAACAAGATGGAGCTCGTGTACATACTATCAATGAAAACATTGTTCTTTCGAGAGAATTTCTTGGAGATCGAGTTATTAGTTTAAATACAAACACAATTTCGCCACCTCGTTCCTGCGATTTAACACCGTGCGATTTCTTTTTATGGCCGTAGTTAAAAAATTTTTGTAACACCTGTTTTTGATCTTAATGACCTGCAACAAAGGATCACTAATAAGATCGTAGAAATTAATAATTCTCCTTGGATTCTAGAAAATATTATTAACTCTGTTAAGCAAAGAACTTTACGCTGTAGAGATAAAGGCATTGGCCACGTTACGCACCTTATTTAATGGATATTGTTACGTAATAGATTGTGTTTTGTTCTTCTTTTGATTTAAACAATAGGGTAAACGGATCATCAAAACCCCAAACGACAAACTACAATGGATGACTTCAGAGATGCCGAAGATTAAGTTCTCCAATAAAAAACGTTTCTCTTCAGAACCAACACATTTGTGTTAAAAGAAAAAATTGATGATTTCTTCGATGTCATAATTGCTGAATTAATCAATTACTGTGCTTACTTTAATTATTATTAATTCATCTTTATTCTGAATATTATGAGATTTTACATACATAATGTTGTTTAATCTAATTTGGTTTTTGATGCTAGTTTTCAAATTTTATTTTTCGGTATGTTTTCATTTTAAAACGACAGCACTCAAAAAAAAATTTATTTTTTTATAATAAATCATTGTAATTTACACCTTTAACAACCAAAACTTTCAAATAACCGTCTTTTCCCTGAAATTCAATTTTTCCGTAGACATAAATATTAGGTTAGCTTAATGAATGTCACTTAGCAACGCTTATTTAACGATTTAACCTATTATTTAATAATAGTACGACATGTAGGGTAAATCACCCAATCAATCTAAGACATCATTGATTTAATCCATAGCATGTGATTAACTGAAAACTTTTTTGTGGTTCGCTCAATATACAGGTTCATTGGAAAAGGTGTCCGGGATTTTGAAGCGAAATGAAAATCTTAATATAAATGGTAGAATATTTATTTGTACATCAAAAGACGCAGCAAATCTTAAATTTAATTGTTAGTCAGTGGGGGATCAGTCAGTCAGTTCACAGCCATCATGACTACCGTACAGCAGAAAGCGCAGTGTTTTATGGTACGCTGAGTTAAATTAGTTGTGTTAGTGCAGCCTCATTTTCGGCGAACTTATAGACAAAATTCGCCTTACAGACAAAACCATTGTTCGTTGGTTTAATCAGTTCAAGGAAACTGTAAATGTTGACATCAAGAAATCTCCAGGACGGCCACGCACATCGGAAGAGAACGTTGAGCGTGTAAGTCAGTCATGAATGTCCGAAGGGCATTGCCCGACGCAGTTTGAAACTTGATATGGCTAAAACAACTATTCAGAATAGTCTTCATAAGCGTCTTAAATTACAAAATTCAACTAAGACATGAAATAAAACCAGCAGATAAGCCTAGGCGCATTGACTTTGCCGTACAGATGCTACGTAACATTGACAACGATGGAAACTTGTATCTTAACAACATTTTATTCAGCGATGACGCAACATTTTACATTAATGGTTGTGTAAATCGTCATGTCATGACTAAAGAACGGACATTCTTACCACATGACTCGGCGTAATTCAATGAAGTATTTGTTAGTCTTACCGGCCATCTGGTCCGTTGCGATTACAATGGGCAACACACTTGTTGTATTCGGAGGATATATTCCATTAAACGCAATCGGCAATTGGAAATGTTAATAAACTTCGCCGCGTACATCCCGTCGTAATACAATGAAGTATTTGTGTTTGACTTTCTCGGACACCTGATTTTCGCAGCGTTAACAATGGACAACGGCTATTGTATTCGAAGAACTTAGTCATGTGGTAAGAATGTCCGTTCTCTAGTCATGACTGTCGTATATGGGGAAAACAACAACCAAATGAAGTTTTCCAATACGTCCGTGATTCACCAAACGTTTGGTGTGGACTTATGCAGGATCGTGCTATCAGCCTTTTCATGTTTGTAGAAAACACGATTACAGGCATTATTTATTTGGACATATTAGAAATGTATGGATGGATAGAGCAGGATGGAGCTCCATGTCACTACAGCCTAATCGTCTAAGAAGCTCTCAACAACAGATTTCCTGACCGTTGGATTGGGAGGAAATTTTGTGGCCACCTAGAAGTCCTGATTTGACGCCATTAGATTTTTCTTTTGGGGCTGCGTTAAGAACCCTGTTTATTCTAAAAAAATTCGTGACCTACAGCATCTGAGAGAAAGAATCAACGTAGCAATTTCAACTGTGACTCCTGAAATGCTTCAGAACACCTGGCGGGAGGTAGACTATCGGCTAGATGTCTGTCATGCGACGGGGGAGATAATAGTATCAATATTTGTATATTATAATATTAGCATTATGATTCGTGTTGATTATATTTTTATTGCTTTTGTTAATCTATGGTATTATAAAGCTTACAATTTTATAAAAAAGTTTACGTACTTGCGTCACCTATAATAAATTTGAGTTACTTATAAATAAAAAGTCAAGTTTAAAATTGATAACATAGTTTCCATTTATTTTTTATGCATACACTATAGGGAACAAATTGGAAATGGCTTTAAATATAAATAAAAACATAAATATGGCTGCAGAGCATTTAAATAGTTATTAAATCCGTAGCTTATTCTTGTTTCTTTTGGATTTAGTAAATGGTAAAATTATAAGTTCGAAATGACGTGCGATATTCTTAATAAAAATGCGAAAGCCGGCTTGGTGAGTTTTAGATATAGGCTTATTATTTAAAAAAAGAACATATTAAGTTTCAAATTCAGAAAAGGTTAACGTCCAAATTATAATGATCATAAATATAAACAAAAATAAAAATAAACGGCAAATAAAGAATAAGGGTAGCCAGCACAAAAATAAAATGCAGGGAATAATGATAACGTTATGTCTCATTATTCCCTACGTTCCGCCAATAAAACACAGTCTTACCAGCGTTACCATAGTGACGATAAACAAGCCCGGATATTCTAATTGTCAAACGTGTCGTCGATACTATAAATTTTAGCGTTTTTTGTGTGGTAGTTTTTTTTTGGTGTGTTAGTGTTAGTCGCAGATAAAGTAGTGTATACTAACTCGCAATAATAACTATTAATCCCTTGAGCTGAATTACTATCTTGCCGCTTCGCGGTTCGGTTTGTAAATTCAGCTCTCGAGAATAATAAGAGTCATTATTGACTCGTTATATAAACTACTATTATCCACAATCACATTATAATAGGAGTTTTATCCACACTTCTGAAGCATATAAAGTTCACTATTGTCCACTAGTGAAATAATGAAAAAATATACAACGTATATGAATACCAATACTTATTAATTAAATTTCGAATAATTACATTCCATTAATGTTGTGATTATGGATAAAACGTTGTTTTGCACGCGTGCTTTAGATGCATCTTATCCACTTAAGAAAATTAAACGCTCGAATTGGCGTTCTCACGTTTAAACATTCTAGCGTGGATAAAATGCTATCTAAAACATTTATACAATAAATAACTATTATATTAAATCAGAAAAATTAATAATCACATTATCCCTCCCATAACGTTATGGTTTCAGATGACCGTTGGTAATTTGAAAGCTATTGGACTTCCTCCAGGTCTCGAGTTTAATTGTACGAAATACTTTACTAAAGACAAAACAACATATCACTCCAAGATAGCCAAAAAGTTAACAATTCTTTTCTTGCTGAGTACCACCGAGTTATTTTACCACCGTTATATATAAAACTGGAACACGAGTAAATAGGAAATTCTGAATTAGGAGGAACAAAAGTATAGAAGGAACTAAAGTAACTCTTCAAAAAATCGTGTATTATAGCTAGCTGACTGCAAGCTATAGTCAGAATGTCTGAAAACAGAAAAAGTGAAACAATTTTATTTGGAAAGATGTGAGGTTAAGAAGATTTTTTTCATGGTAAAAAGAATGGTAAATAGTGAAAAAATTCGAAATTAAATGAGGCACAATAAAAATCCGAGAAAAATTCTTAATTAAACTACAAAAATTTAGGCTGTAAAAACAGATTTATTAAGACAAACCGAATTAATCTATGATTACTGATTACTACTGTTTTGTGCAAAGAAAATATATCTCAAAATATAAGCGAAAATAATAATTTCCCAATAAAGAATTGTCACTTTTGAAATTTTAGATCAAATATAAAAAAAACTTAAAAACGATTTTCTCGATAATTTGTGTCAAAACTAACATTAGGACCATACTGTTGAAATTTTCCGATTTTTTACTAATTTTATTTTAAGATTCGGCATAAAAATAGATTTAAATTTAAGTAATTTTAAATGTTCATTTGAATCTTATCTTAGACATACGGGATATATTCTTTTACCTATGTGTTTATACCATGATAAAAACAAATTTATACACTCAAAGTAGAACGCTATGATAACAGAACGATATGGCTCACATATTAGGACACCAACATGGTTGTAAAATTAACGTCGTAGTGAAATATGAAATAAACTGATAAAGTCGACACAAATATGAGCTTGTATAAGAGTTTCCAAATCGTTCCCAATTAGGCAATAGGATTGCGAATTGGAATATATACAGTGTGGAAATGCTGTACCATTTGACAATACCCAAGAGGATTATAAAATTAATTTCTCACATTTTAAATAATTTGAGGCGATATTAACCTATAATGCTGAATTCTTTGCATGAAATCTTCTAAATTACGTAGTAGATCTTCGTTCACTTTACTTTTTTAAGTAGCTCCTCTATTGGCGTTAGATTCCATTTTTTTTTAATATAACATATTGAAAGTTTTATACCATTAGAAACAGAATAAAAAGTACTACCGAAATCAATAAAGAAAAATATAGGTTATAATTTAAAAAAATATCGACGACTTTATAACATAAAAAAACAAATGGCATTAGAAAGTGAAGATAAACTGAAAATATGTAATATAGTTAAAATCGCTATACCACTTTGAGATTTTTTCAAAAAAAATATGTTAACGAATTTATTCATTACTTTATTTCCACACTGTATATGTATTGATTATATTTACAATAAGAACACTTACATAATCTTCATACTAGTAACATCATTTATTATTTATCATCATTATTGATAAATATTTAGATATAGGTACAAATTTATGTAGAAAAAGAACAGTGAAAACAGTTTAATATTCGTTTCAATTCGTTTCGCCAGTAAAAAAAATCAATTAAATTGTGTATTATAATTTCCATATCTATAAACTAGCATTAGAAATAGTAAAATTATTTGCCAACCGCTTTTCGTACAATAAAATAAAATAATGCCGAATCCGTATTATATTTTCTGTTGAACAGAGAACTATATAGGATTTTCACGATAAGATGTGAACACGTCATTGATGTCGTCTATGCTATGTTGTCAATTGTATTTGTCATTTACAGGTTATGTTCAACAAATGTCATTTAATCCATCAGATGTGAACAAAACGATAGATGCGTTATAACCTAAATGTGTGTACATATTACGCGAATGTTTTTTTTTTTGTTACGAGAAGTAACAAATATAAAATATTATTAAGAATTCAGAATGTCTATCAAAAAATATTTACACGCAAACACACGCTGTAATGTTTATGTTTATAAAAACTCTAGGAGATAAAATTATGTAGACAGGCTTGTATGCTAAGGGCTTGATAACCTGGTACAAAAAGTCAGCTGTTAAAAATTTATACTTGTGCAATTTTTAATAGAAGATATAAGATGGGGCATTTCGCGTCAATTTGGTAACAATCTACCTTTAATCGAAGACGTAAATGTAAATCATATCGAACGTACACGTGTAACTATCAACAACTGATTGAATCGGAGACGATCTTAAAACTGACCGAGAATAGCAACACTACTCTTTTTGTTATTGTCGGTCACGTTTAAGCATCGTCTTCGATAGTCTTTATGATATAGTCGATCACACAGTGGCGTGACAAATATTTTTTTAAATATGTCATTTTTTTCTCATTTATGAGAGGGAATTTTGAGAAAATATTTTGGATTTATATTCTATATAAATATATCTTTCCATTTTTCATACGTTGTCTATTTCTTTCAAGAACAGTCTTTATATAATAGAGTGAGATAGTCACGATTTATTTTATTGATAGTACTTTAAATACTCGAACATAGGTTATTAAGATATTGTAAGATTAATTTCGGAAAACTGTTAATAAATTGCAACCATGAGTCCCTCCAATAGAACAACAATCCCAAGCACTCGCTAGGATCGCCAAAGAATGGATGTTGCGTGAAGTAAAAAATACGCTTCCTCATTCACCCCAAAGCCCACACCTTAATCCGATTTAGAATTTGTAGCATATATCAAAGGTGAACGAAAACTGCTAAATATATTAGTTAGTAATAAAGATATAATCAAATACCTTCAATAATTTCAATGTTCAAAAAATTTCAAGTTGTAATAAACGTCCGTAATATATCGGTTGAAACAATTTAAAGTTTTTTTTTTATTGTTCAACATAATCTCTTCTTAAACTAATACACTTAACACATCGATCCCGCAACGCCTTTAACCCTTCTTGGTCTGCAAACCAGCCTTCTGCAGCTTCTATTACCTCTTCGTTACACAAAAATTGACGTCAGATAATAGTCCGAGGGGGCTACATTTGGGGAATAGAGCGGGTGATCCAGTAATTCGAACCTAGATGCCGAATTGTATTCGTGGTAGTGCCCGATTTGTATGCAGGGGTATTGACCTGCAAAAACAACACACCTTTCGCTAACATTTCACATCTTGTTTCCTCAATTTGCTCTCTCAGGGTGGTTAGTAATTTAGAATAAGCATCTCTAGTGATGGTGTGACCCTTTTTTAGGTAATCGATCATAATTATTCCACGAATATCCCAAAAAACTGAAGCAAGAATTTTTCCAGAACTCAAATCTTAGGCCTTGGAGAACCATGATGCTTCCATTCCTTCGATTGCTGTTTTGTTTCTGGGTCGTAAAAATGGGCCCATGTTTCATAAGACGGTTCAAAAAATCTGGATCTCCTTCAAAACGGGCACAGATTGACCGTGATGCTTTCACTATTGCTCGTTTGTGTTCGGCGTTCAAGCATTTAGGAATACATTTTGCTGAAATTTTCTTCCTATCTAAATCAATGTGAAATATGATGGACGCGTTCATATGAAATCTTTAGTGCCTCAGCTATATGTTACAGCCCAATTTGACGATCTGATATCATATCATGAACTGCGTCAATATTTTCGGGGGTGGACACTGAAATCGGTTTTCCTGGTCCCTTCTCATCTTCAACGGAAAACTTTCCTCTTTTGAATGACGCAATCCAATTTTTGACAGTCACATATGTTGGGCATTGATCGCCATGTACATGATGCTTCCATTCCATCGATTGCTGTTTTGTTTCTGGGTCGTAAAAATGGGCCCCTGTTTCACAAGACGGTTCAAAAAATCTGGATCTCCTTCAAAACGGGCACAGATTGGCCGTGATGCTTTCACTCTTGCTCGTTTGTGTTCGGCGTTTAAGCATTTAGGAGTACATTTTTCTGAAATTTTCTTCATATCTAAATCAATGTGAACTATGTTGGACGCGTTCATTGAAATCTTTAGTGTCTCAGCTATATGTTGCAGCCCAATTTGACGGTCTGATAGCATATCATGAACTGCGTCAATATTTTCGGGGGTGGACACTGAAATCGGTTTTCCTGGCCGCTTCTCGTCTTCAACGGAAAACCTTCCTCTTTTGAATGACGCAATTCAATGTTTGACAGTCGCATATGTTGGGCATTGATCGCCGCCATGTATGTTAAGCATATCTTCGTAAATTTCTTTACCACTTAACCTTTTCGAATACAAGTATTTGATGATGCCTCGATACTCCAATTTCTCGATTTTCATATTTGCATTCGACATGCTTTCTTTCAAAATTTACTTTTTTTTAACTCCGTCTATTTAGAAATCTACGTAAAAGTAACAATCCATTACTTTGAAACTATAACAAAGTGACTTGACTAGGTTGTTTCCAATGAAACAATCTACATACTAGTAACCAATTGGTTATATATTACTATGTATTTATGATTATAACACCATTATATAAGTTTAGTCCTTAGATCAGAGAGTGTGATCTTTTTTAACCGTCTCACTTCCCCGTCTTGTCTAAATAGCCGCTTGGCTAGCACATTGTGTGATGTGTCACTCTGCCACGGTATTTATCACTGTGGTGAATAGCTTCTTGAATGGTGGCAATCGGGAGGTCATGTTGGATGACGTAGTTGGGTACATATCTTGGGGCTTATAACGTATAACTTTATTTTGGAACCTCTGTAGGATCTCGATGTTCGAACTTCTGGCGGTCCACCAGAGCTGGACCGTAAGTCCACATTGGTTTTAACAGCTTATTGTCGAGAGATAGCTGTGATCTGCGACCGATTAGCCAATACATTTGATATAATTTAATGCCTTACTGCTTACGTTTGGTAAAGATATATGTCTGCCATGTGAGACGCCTATCGAGATGCATTCCTAGGTATTTTGTGGTATCAGCTTGTGGGAGTTCACAACCGTTGATTCTGACGGATGGACAAGTTTCACGGCGCAATGTAAAAGTAACATGTGTAGATTTGAATTTGTTGGCCCTCATACGCCATTTCGTAATCCAGTTTTGGATTTTATCTAAGTTTTCCTGAGGATTTCTTGAAGCCATAACAAGATCAGCATATGTTGCTACGATTGTCAGCTTAGTAGTTGGTTTGTCGGTCTTATATAGTAAAAATAAGATTGGGCGCTTCCCTGTGGGACATCAGATAAAATAGGATATAAATCGATGTACGTGTTGTTTTGTTTCAACAGGAAGTGTCTGTCAGTTAGGTAGGATCTTAGAAGTTGATAGTGAGGATGAGGTAATTATGTTTTCACACCTTATCTAAGGGATGGGACATGTCTACGAAGGCCGCGGAGCAGTATTTTTTTGCTTCAAAATCTCTGTTAATCTTCTTTACCAGTCTATGGATCTGTTCCATGATTATTTCTAAATCCGAACTGATTTTCTGGTATGATGTTCCTTTCCTGTAAGATTTCTAATATTCTTTTAAAATATATTTTTTCAAAATTTACTGCACAGCAACTTCTTGACGTAAGATTTTACAGTGACACTTTACAATGACACACAGGTCATTATTTATTGCCATTATAACGAGATTTTCTTTTGTTCAATAAAAACGGTCTAGGCTAACTAGATATTAATTCCCCTCGTTTGTGTCCAGTTTTATTTTGAGCGTATAATTTATTAAGTTGCATTTTCATCTTTGCGAAATAAAACCTTTACTTTTAAAGATCGATGTACGATTTACTAGAAATATTCCTAATATTAAAGCCTCATTTAAATCACCAACGTAAATTATAAACAATAGAGGCCCCAAAACGGTGTATTGTGGAATACTTGTATCTAAATACTAAGGGTATACATAAATCAATTTGTAAAATTTTACTAACAACCACAAATTGTTTCATATCGATTACGTTTTTTAGTTACACATTTAAGAATTTTGATACAAATTTAAATTACAAGCAACTTTTTAGCTGGCTTCATACGCATTCAAGGTAGCGTTAAAAAAAAAGTAACTATCGTGAAAAAAAAATAAATTTTATATACATACATACGTATTCCGCACATCTAATACAAACATAAAACGCATGTATGTCTCCCCCTTCTACTGATACTCTTTGGATATCATTCGGGTAATAAATCGCGCTCATATCTATATGCGCTAGTCAGCAAGTTACAACCGCGATATTTTTTCACCAAAATGCTTCGCTAAAGGTTTTTAAACGTTCGTAAAAGAAAAAAAGAGGAAAGCCGGTATAATTTTTTTCAAAAATCGGTGATTACAGTGTGATTCATAGCATCTCTATAAAGCAAGTTACAAATGAAAAAGGAACTTTTGTTCCGGTCAAGGATAATATTTATTTGAAATGTAAGTCGAACCACCTACATATGTATATCACAATTTTGTGAACTACTTTTTCTTTACATTATTACTCTCTTTAATGTTAAAAGTCAAGAATAAATATGTATCCAGCTTTATATAAGAAGTTGTTTTATATAAATAATGAATTGGTCATATAGTCGTGATCGATATAAAATCTACATATGATTAGTTTTATCATATCAGAGAATTATCACTATGACCTTAAACTGTCCTGATATTCATCAAACTATATTAAAGTTTTCTTTTTCAACTTAAAAAAAATATATACTTAAATGTTTTCAACTTAAATTCTTAAGACTAAATTAGAGGAACCAATAAAATCATTTTAAAATGTCACGAGGAGCAACGATTTCATTGCTACAAGTTGATTTCTTTTAAATTTTAATCACAAATATAATGCATATCAATAAAGACATAATATATTTCCACTTAATTAATAATACTGTTATTTTTTTCGGATGTAATTATTGAGGTTTTATCGAAATTGTAAGTGTGATTGGTCGCTGGATGTGTTTTTTAGCACCACATAACTAAAATTAGCTCACAAAAACTCCAATAATCTCAACAACTTACGCTCAAAATTAAAAGACAAAATACCTAGTCTAAAAAAACACGTTATTTATAAAATCCCATGCAACGACTGCAAAGGTGTATACATCGGCCACACAACACAATATCTACAAGAACGTTTAAATTGACACAAATTCTCAAACAACAGTACAGCCCTAAAAAACACATGGTGGGTGATATCATAAACATTTTCACACGTTAAAACGATAATAAACATATGCCCCATAAAAAAAGGTCTAAACCAGCAAGACACACGTAATTTAGTTTTATTTAGAAATGGTAACCAAAAACAAATACATTACAATTAATACTGGTAGCCGTAACTTTGTGGTAATTCATTTTAAAAATAATAAAATAAAATAAAATAAAACACTAACTTTGTTTTACCACTTTATTTATTTATTAATAAAGTGGTAAAACAAAGTTAGTGTTTTATTTTATTTTATTTTATTATTTTCAAATACATTACATATCAACAGCACAATTTTAATGTAAGTAGTTTTAATTTGTAACATTGTAATCTTATCATCTTTTTAACATTTCCAATAAATATTACAGTTTTGAAAAAGGCACCATATATGGTACTGAAACGTCAACATAAATTCAATATTGTTTTAATTACCTTGCCGCTATTCCCAAGAAGCAATTATTTAGTGTTTCTTTGGGAGCAGCGACCAGGTAATGAAAACAATATTTAAACTATAGCGACGTTTAGGTTCTATGTATAGAATCTTTTTCAAACTGGAATATTTATTGGTTCAAATTAGTAAAAGTATGTACAATGTTTATGTTGATTTGATCTAATTACATTAAATATTATTCTGTCGACATAGAGTTCCACTGTATATTAAATCTTAAAATTAGAATGAGTTTTTAAAATTACATATTAAAATTAAGTATGAATATTTAAAGAAAAAAATCAGCTAATAGAGCATGTTGTCGGTTTATATTTTGAACTAAATGTGTCTAGCATATATTTTCTTTTACTCTTAAATGCCTGTGGTGAACATTCTTCTTTGCCACTGTCTTTTGTCTTTTGCCTTTTGCTGTTAGCTTTACCTGCTGCCATGTTTGTCCTTTTTTTTGTAGAATTTGTCCTATTGCATCTTTCTCTTGGCCATCCTATTCTTCCTCTACAGGTGCTCTAGCTTCCCAAATCTTCTTCACTTATCTATTAGTTTTCATTCTCTGCACATGACTTCATCAGCTTAATTATTGTTGGTCTATAAATTTCAGGGTTGGTTAAACTTCTAAATCGTGTCTTATTTGTTTGCTTCTAAGTCTATCCGCTTTTGTTACTCCTCTAACCTTCCTCAGAAATACCATTTCTGTTGCTTGTATTTTCTGTTTTTCTTGTTGTGTCAGTGTCCATGTCACAGATCCGTATGTCAAAATTGGCTTATACACGGCTTGATAAACATTCGTTTTTGTTTTTCGGGTGTCTGTTTTTTATTTAGGCTATGATATACTTTCATTGTATTTTCTAGTCTCTTTTCCAGTGGCGTAACTACAAATTTTGAGACCCTCCGCGACACCCAAACTAACCCAATCAATTATTACTGATGTTTCCGCGTTTCCTATAAATAACTGTAACTATGGAATAAACTTAAAATTAAAATATAAACACATATTGTACTGTAGAACTTAAAAATATAAAATCTAATGCAAATTGAAATCATACTTATAAAGTTTAAAGCAACATAACTTAAAAAAGTAAATATCGCCTTAAAGGTATACAGATACAAGGTATCTAATATACAAAAATAAAAAGGTATTCAAATAACAATGTTACAAAGTAAAGAACAGCGTATACATTGTGTATTAGAACATTTTTTTTCTATTTTGCGTTCGAAATGAACTCATTATGAAACCCAAAACAGTATCGAAATGAGCTTCATTTCGATACACTTTTTTTAATTTTTCAATGTTGGCGTTGTTCGAATACAGAAATAAATACATTGCTGTCATTTGATTTTAAGAATTTATGTACATTTGATAGATATGATATATGTCCGTATTTTACACAAACAACGTATGTTGTATACAATTGACAACAACATATATATGTTTCTATGTCACTCATGCTTATATTTTTAAATGAAATATCAAGTAATGTTAACGAAAATTAATAAATAATATGTAATATAATATACTTCGCGGATAGCAAGATTTAAATTTGAAAATGTCAAGTATCAATGTGACCAACTGCATGCTTTATATAAAAATTAAACTCTGAACTTTCAAATTAAATAATTCCAATTTAAGCAATTTATTAATGTAAAAAACGCAAAATAGAAAAAATAGTATAAAAAACTCGTTTCATAAGGCCTTTTGCTGCACTCGCTCTTTAGAAAATTCGCCGCTATCGCGGCTCGTTTTCTAAACTGATCTCGTGCGGCAAAATGGTGCCTTATGAAACTTGTTTTTTAATATACTATTTTCTATTTTGCGTTCGAAATGAACTCATTATGAAACCCAAAACAGTATCGAAATGAGCTTAATTTCGATACGCTTTTTTTCATTTTTCAATGTTGGCGTTATTCGAATACAGAAATAAATATCATTGCTGTCATTTGATTTTAAGAATTTATGTACATTTGACAGATATGATATATGTCCGTATTTTACACAAACAATGTATGTTGTATACAATTGACAACAACATATATGTGTTTCTATGTCACTCATGTTTATATTTTTAAATGAAGTATCAAGTAATGTTAACGAAAATTAGTAAATAATATGTAATATAATATACTTCGCGGATAGCAAGATTTAAATTTGAAAATGTCCAGTATCAATGTGACCAACTGCATGCTTTATATAAAAATTAAACTCTGAACTTTCAAATTAAATAATTCCAATTTAAGCAATTTATTAATGTAAAAAACGCAAAATAGAAAAAATAGTATAAAAAACTCGTTTCATAAGGCCTTTTGCCGCACTCGCACTGATCTCGTGCGGCAAAATGGTGCCTTATGAAACTTGTTTTTTAATATACTATTTCCTGACTGTTTACTCGGAAAACACATTTATTGCTTGGCTAATATCCATGTCTTTTGCTAAATTATTCTCAGTAGCGAGTAAAGGCAAAGCTTGCAATCTTTCTTGTGATATCTTCTTTCTAAGACAGTTTTTAATTACCTATCTTTAGTTTTGAAAAAGATCTTTCGCTATTTACGACGCTTACAGGTAATGTTAGGTATAAAATTAATCCCTGAATAATGTTGAGAAAACTTGACGCAATTGTTTCATTCTCTATTAGGAGGTACTTTAAAAAAAACTTATTTCTTCAAATTTTTCAATATCCTGGCAAATAAAACTATTGTTTCTTACAGCAACAAGTTCTAGACCCAAGGATGCAGAATAATCATTTTTACAAAATGATTAGTGGCGCGGCTCCTTTCTTAAACATTTGGCTACAAAGGATTAAGAAAATTAAGTTTTTTATTTATATAACTTAAAGATCTAAACCGTTTCTTTATTTGTACATTTATGAGTTTATAATATTGAAAGTAGCATAAAATATACACTATTGCAAAACTATTGCATATTTTTAATATTTGGTGCTATGTGAAAAGTTTTGTTTATTTATGACTATTTTTTGTCACAACATATATACAATACAATATGTACTTTTTTTGAATAATAAAAACGCCAAAAAATCACATTACAGATAAACAACCGGAACCCCGGTTACAAAAAAAAGAGTTAGTATGTATTGTAACATTTTGTTTATTGCGTTGCTTTGAAGATAATCTTAGCTTATTGTTCTCTCAGACATACTCAGACTGTATTGACATAAACGTTTACTTAGTAGTCTTAGTACTGTCACTGAAATGGAACATACGCTTAAATACAGCGAGCCGATAGCTGCTCAAGTTATTGCCTTATCTGAAATGGGTCTGAAGCAAAAGGAAATATCAGAATGCTTGCATATGCACCAATCCACTGTTTGCCGTATTCTAAAACACTATAGGGAAATTGGTAGATTCAACAGACGTCTCGTGCAACGCCGACCGTGATGCACAAGTGCAAGACAAAATCGTTTACTACAGATTACAGCTTTAAGAAATCACGCTGCAACGGCATCTGAGTGGACATCTTGCGGAAGCTACTGGGACGAATGTAAGCAGATTTACGGTATCGCAAAGGCTACAGGAATATGATTTAAAAGCAAGACGACCTGCAAAAGTTCCAGAATTGCTTCTACGGCACAGGGCAGAAAGACGAAACTTTGCTCAAGAACATTTACCGTGGACTGCCAAGCAATGGAGTAATATGCTCCTTTGTGACGAAACACGGATTCAATTGTATCATCCAGATAGGCGTAACTTAGTGTACAGACGAAGAAATGAACGTTTACACCCATACACTTTGGTGAAAAATATTGCTTTTGAAGGAGGCTCAGTGATGTTCTGGGCAGGTATAAGTTCAGAAGGACGTACTGAGCTTCTGGAGGTCACTCAAAGAATAACAGGCGCTTGGTACTTGAAACGTATCCTTCAAGACCCGTGTTTACCCATACGCCGGCTTTATTGGGTTTGATAGGTTCAGATTGATCCATGATGACTCACGCCCGCACATTGCTGTTGTGCAGCAGTACCTTACTGATGTTGAAATTGAGAAAGTAATCTGGTCTGTAAAAAGTCCGGATTGTAATCCAACAGAGCACGTATGGGACTACTTAAAGAGAAAAATTATGAAACGAAATCCGCCTCCAAGAACTCTACAAGACCTATGAATAACATCTGAGGAAGAATGGCAAACATTTCCACAAATTGCACATGAATATCTAAGAAATTTGATTTTTGGAATGGGAAAGCGTATGTAAGCTGTATTAGATGCTAGAGGAAGCAATACGCGGCATTAAATCCAACTTTAAAAAAGAGCCAGGTAATAACAAACATTTATTCAAGGAAATTGTCTAGGTTTATTAATTTCTAGTAAAAACACTTGTTTATCAACTTTAGTTCTGTTGTTACATAAAATCAAATAAATAAGTCGTAGATATTATGTTTTCTCAACAAAGAATGAAGAAATAAGGAAAGGGTAATAAATTACACAGGCCTGCATAAAATTTGTGATGACGTGATTTTTGTTTATTAAGCTCAGTTTTTATATAGCAATAACTAATTAAAATACAGTTGGTCTCTTACCACCCACAGATTTTTTTTTTATTTGTCTTTAGTGTTGTGCGTGGTATTTGATAAATAAACATTGCTTAAAAATATGTCTAGCCGGTGTTGCAAAAACAAACCAGATGATTTCTGTTATATTTGTGGATATTTCGTCTTGAAAAAGTTTAAGAGACCAATTGGTGAATTTGTGAAAAAATGCATATTATGCTTATTTCAAAATCAAATTAGGAGATCAAGATAAAGATTGGGCACCGCACGTTGTTTGTAAGGTATGTGAAGAAGGTTTAAGACATTGGACCAAAGGGAATAGAAAAAGCCTTCCTTTTGGAATGCCGATGGTTTGGAGAGAACCGCAAAATCATCATGGAGATCGCTACTTTTGTCTTTGTGATATTAAGGGGCATAATAGAAAAACTTTGAAACATATTTTGTACCCAAACAATATTAAATCAGCTATCAGACCAGTTCCTCACAGTGATCCTGTACCTATACCTATACCCCCCAAAGTACTACAAGAAGATATTGAAACCTCTTCAACTTCGGCTCCGTACAGATGGATAGTGATTTTGAACCATCAACCTCAGGTCAAAACCAACCTCAGCTATTTTCACAAGCCGAACCGAATGATTTAGTAAGAGATTTGCGATTTTCAAAAGATCTTTCTGAAGTACTGGGGTCTAGGTTGAAACAAAAGAATTTGCTTGCCCCAGAAACTACCTTCTCTTGGTAGAGATCTTCCTTTAGCGGAATATGACAGAAAAACAACCAAACGAAGCTTTTCTGAAAAACGAAAACGTATTTTTAAGAAGCATAAAGAATAAATAACTATTTCTAATAGTTTCTATGTGTATATTTTTGTATTTTTTTAAATATAATATAAAACTAGCTTGTAAATGAAATAAATCGTGTTTTTTCTATATTTTTTGATTTTACTGGTTTGAAAAATAACCTTACGTGATACAAAAAAAAAAATAAAAACAGATTTGAAATCAGCGCTACCCCATTACTAGAAAACAGTTAAAATTTTTAAATCAACTTTCAAAGTGTTGAAAAATGCAGGCCTGTGATATTTAACATATTCAAAATATGCAATACTTTTGCTTATGAGTGTATTAGCTATTTTCAATCGAATTGATTAACTTGCTATAATTTTGGAAATTAGGCCCCAACGAACTATACTACTTCCAAAAAAAGAATATATTTTCTCTAAACTATTTAAGAATGTATCAAGCTCCTGAATACCTTTGACTGCATCATTAATAACTAAGTTCAAGTTATGCGCGCCACAGTGCATATATATTACGTTGATTCAATATCGTTAATGTTTTTTTGAACACCAGAGTATATATCGCCCATAACATGTGCCCCATCATATCTCTGTATCCTGCAATTATGAATATCTAGACCGGTCTAATATTACTGAAGTAATATCTTTGGCATGTTTTAAATTTGTTTGGTTCTGAGCCCTTACGACCTTTGAGCCCCCCGCACCTCGGGGGCTTGCGGGAGTTAGATACGCCACTGCTCTTTTCGATCTCACTTCCTCATTTTCCTGTTTCTTCTATTATTATGCCTAAATAATCAAAGTAACGCACTTGTTCTAATTTTATTCTATTTATCCGTATATTTACTATTTCTGGTTCTTCTGTTAAGGCTATGGCTTTTGGTTTGTTTTTTTTAATTTTCATATAGTTTTCTTTTAACATTTCCTTCCAAATATCTATATTTCTCTGTAATTCCTTCTCGTTAGTTGCCATAATTACAACATTGCATTCTGAGATATCTATTATTTGTAAAATTTTGTAGACTAGTAGTGTAGTTTATTGTTTGTTAATTGCATCAATAAAACAATAATATATTTTCACTTAATAATAATACTGTTCTGGCATTCTTTATTACAAATGTGATAAATCCAAATTATATTAAAATGTCACTCTATTTTTCAACCAATATTCTCCAAGAAACATAAATGAGACTAAGTTTTTATGTTGTATACATTTTATTTTCTTAAGTAAAAAATAATAAAATAAAAACTAAAAAATTATATATTATTTACAGTTTTGATCGTTGATGAAAAAGTTATTATACTTATAAAACTTTATCAATGATATCTGTCCTGTTAAGTAAAAAATATGAGAATCTTTAGATCTGCAAAATATGTCGCTAATATGATAAAAAGATAAAAACTAATTCATTAATTTATATCCTAACTGATTTTTTTTTTACCTCGCCTTTTATCTTTTGAAGTGTTTAATTTAATTTTCATTTCATTTTATAAAATCCTTTTTATAATACACTCAAGATAAGACGTTATATCTATATGTATCTTTATTTTTTTTAATTAATATAAAATTTGTTTATTTCTTAATACATTCGAAAACTTGTAATTTTTTATTTATACGAAGGGAATGTATGTTTCACCTGGACTTTTCGTAAGTACCGCAACAATTTCCGGTTATTGTAGTATGTAATAAATGTAATAATACTACGTAGGCGTATCCCCTGCCAATGCACCCTGTAATTGGCGTTAAGCTGTTGGAGGATGTTAAGACATGTTTACTTTATTAAGAGACATTATTATGACTATTAAAGACCGGATTATATGCAAATGTGCATATAATATGCATTTATCCCTTTTAATGCATATCTGAATGAATTTTGTATATTCATGCATAATTTGCACATGCACATATTTAAATAATAAGAAAGCGTTATAGGTAAATTATAAAATACAATTTACGTTAGTAAATACATCATCAAATTGTAAACAAAATTCTCTGGTCTTTCCCTTCGTGTTATGGGAGATGACAGTGCCGCTTAAAATTAAAATGTGTATAATTTATTATTTCACCAACAGCGCCGGCTTTTTCTTTTTGGTTGTGCGACACCCAGGCAGAAAAATTAGGAGGGTGGGCAGTAAACAGCAACTTTCGTATTTCCAACCTTTTATCTAAATAATGTACGAATTCCCCGTTCATATAGATCGTGAATAGTAGGAATTCCCGGTTTTACTTTTAATACTAGTCGAGTAGTCGAGTAGTCGAGTGTACCTTTAATTGAAGAAGACAATAGCCACTTTCTGCGGTATTGTAGGCGTTAACGCTGTTTATTTAAGATATTATTCTGAAATGTTATTAAATTGTGCGTCACTCTATCTAATTTAAAATGTCCGAGGTATTACAAAGGAGCTCTTATCTTAAAAGCGGCAGTCCTGCTTCATTCAGCAAAGACATCTCATAAAAAGTGCAGTTTAAGTATAAGGTTGTGGTTTCTTTTAAAATAAGTCAGTCCCTTCAAACAATCGTAAATACAAGTGAACAGTGAAAACGTTCATTCAATAATGTCGAAAGTTAGTATCTCACAAAATTGAAGGTGACGATTGATGCGGTTCCATTGTACGTACCATAACATTTTTCAATTCAGATTTAATCACATGTTCAATACGTTCATGGAAGGATGGTTGAAAATTTAGTAATCTTTTCCGGCTATACAATAAATGAAACAAAAATGTCTCGCCACTTTTTTGCGATTATGCATTATACTATTTACAAGTCTTTTCGCAGTGACATTTCCTTGAACACATTAGCGGTATATCACACACCTTGCATTTTGTTATACTGCCAGTGTATTAAATCCGGAAATACCTTTATCAATTTATGAGCTACATCGTAAAACGGTCTTTCTGACTATTTGTGATATTATAAAATTATTTATCACTGTAAACCAACGTAGTGCATTAAGCGGTGTTCGGACGGCGACTGACAAAATATATATACGCGCTAGGACGAGCCATCGGTGGTATATTACTCGAATGAACCACTCTATTTATAAAACATTGATTTAATAGTATTATTAGTTACAACTATACTACTTATATAGAAATGGGAAAAAAATAACTGAAATATGTTCTTAGAAAAATTTAGTTCCACATGAAATTGTATAATAAGTTATCAATTTATCAATCATAAACATTACTTGCTAAGGAACACGCAGATTTTTCTAATGATTCTAAAACCTATAAAATATATTTACAATAAAGTCAGATGCTGATATTAGATTAATATCTATAATTAAGCTGTCGTCATTACGTAAGATCTCACAAGTCAATAGCTTCGTCAAACATAAAATGATAATAATTAGGATTATATTACGATTTGCTTACGGTTATTAAAGATTATTAACGGATAAAATTATGCTAGTATAAAATTTCGAAGAATTAAGCCATCTAGGTTACCTTGGATCGATTTTTTTTTGTTGTTATATTAGAGAAAAACTTAATAAAACATATCTTTAAAAAATGTTCGATATCATGTATATTATCTATCAAATTCGAATTATGTATATGCTAAAAAAAAACGAAGCTCTACTTGGTCAATTTTCTTATACAGTACGTAAGGTTGTGTCTTGATACACAACAATTACTGGCGAACTGCAATGAATTGTCTGTTGAACAGTGGTATATTAGGTCGATTGAAACTCCCTCTATCAGCACGAAATATTCCCACTTTCTATCAAAATTTCCCCCTATCAGTATAATTTTAAAGTACAGTAGTATGTATTGCAATTACCTATTTCTGGGTATATTAGATGTAAATAATAATGAAAGTTAGCATTAAAATTTGATTTACAAAAATTTTTGCTTTTTAATAATACGTTCTAAAAAGCAGTAAATACGGTTTATTTACTTAAAAAAAGGTATATAACCCCTTGCCACAATTATTAATCGTATTCTAAATACGTATTTCGACAACTAAGTTGTCATCATCAGTAGGTAAAACCACTAATCAAGGTGTCGCACATGGGGCACACAGTAAAGCTAGTAAACTGCTTACGCATCAACTTTACACGGCGTCCACATATACGAGTGTATATGTGGACGCCGTGTAAAGTGTAGCTTTACTGTGCCCCATGTGCGACACCTTGATTAGTGGTTTTACCTACTGATGATGACAGCTTAGTTGTCAAAATACGTATTTAGGATACGATTAATAATTGTGGTATGGGGTTATATACCTTTTTTTAAGTATTTACTTAACCACAGTCTCCAAAGAAAGAATTTTCAAGGTTTATTTACTCTTTGATTTAATAAATATTGGTATTAACTAATCTGAGATGGGATTCAATCGGTTCAAATGACACATAGGAATATTTTTTTTATTTGAATGCTGACCTCACTACGCACGCTGCATTTAAATTGTTGCAACCCATTTTATTCCTCTTTTTTTTATAATGAGGTAGTGTGAGAGCTAATAATGCCAATTTTCCAATATTATGAAATTTTAATTAATCAGCAAAATTTTTACTTATTTTTGACCTAATCTCTGCAACACTGAGGCGTCCAAAACCTTCAATATCAGATAAACAACAGATAAACATTTCCATTCATTCATAGCATCAGAAATGTTAATATAATTTTTAAATTGATTACACAAATATGACAGTTCATTCAAATGGCTTCTGTTTTTACAAAAAGCAAATGTTGGCAACAAAAATTCTAATTCGTGAAATAAATTATTATTTATAGGAAGCCTTTTAATAATTTCTTGTGAAACACACACATAAAAGCTTAATATTTTCAGTCTTACTTCTCTTTGATCAGCTAGATTTAGAGTATTAAAAATTGTTTCACAATCAAATCATACATATATCCTTTCAATGTCTAAATAATTACGAGGATGAATGAAACTCGCTTTTGGATTTTCTTCTTTCAGTCAGAACACTTGATTTTATGAAATTCTGGCATAATTGCATAAGTAGTCTCCCACTTTCTTTTCGTAAACTATGTATAAGTGTGGTTTTTGATTGAAACAGTGCATTAAAACTATTTAAATAATTTAAGCTATGCTTCATAAATACAAAGTAACATCTAATTTTTGGGTCTCTTAATTTTATCAAAATTTGATGTGCATTATTTAGTTTATCTTCAAGATAAGCAAGTTCAAAATAGGATTTTAAAACTTCCCAGTTACAAAGAATTCTTTCAACACATTGATGAGTGGAAAGCCAACGAGTTCTACATATGTACCATTTTCCTATGCAGAATGCAGAATAGAATCAGTGCGAAATGAGACAATTTGTATTGTCTCTGACTTATTATATTCCTAGCGAACACATAATTGGATAATTTGGCGGTAAACTAAAAAAATCCCACTTTCTGAAAAATAATCCCTTTTTCCCATATTAGTGATAAATTGCCACAAAGAAGGGAATTTCCCTTCCATGTACCATCACTGTTGTTGAGTAGGAGGCAAAAACATATGGGAGATGTCTTTTATATTTTGCATACTGGGATATAGAGGGCACCACTAATCAAATGTCAGTACTAAAAATTAACCCCCATCTTTAGTTAGCCTAAATCCAAAGTTTCAGTGCGATACGTATAGTGTTGTAGCTACAACGAACTGTCAAATTTGACAAGTTAGTCGAAAAATGTAATTAAACCGTTATAGCCACACCTCGTATATACTGAAGGAAGGATTAGTATTTTTTTTTCATTTAATGCGTTTGTACGCGTTCTGCTTCGGTCAACTGAAACCAGAAATGGATCCCATGTGTTGTCACACTATGAAAATTAGCATAATAGGTCATTTTTGCCGCGTAATGAGTGACACTGGTTTTCATTCGACATACGCTATATGCTGCACCTATTAGCTTCTACGCTAGTTGTGCTATATGTGAACTCCAGTTAAACTTATTTATCGATGTTTAAGCCTAAAAATGTTATTAAGGAGTTTTCTTTGCTATAATGTACTATAAAGCTTATTTGTCGAATCTTATTAAGGTTAAGTTTCAACTCGTTAGCGGCAAACCAATTTTCTGCCGTTGACAATTTCTTTATTTCTTACTATCTCTTCTGTTGAGATACTAGTAATCAAAACGTAGTATCATCGGGATAAAGGCAGGTTCCTATAGCCGACAGATTTACTTCCAGGTCATTTACATAGATCACAAGCAATAGCAGATCAAATATTGACCCCTGTGGTCCACCTCGAATTATTGCTGTGACTTTTTATTTCAGTCCATTTAGCTCAGTACATTGTGTTCTCTGGCTTAGCTAAGAGACCAATAGATATGATAACACCACGGACGCCGTAATAATGCAATTTGCTCAACAAAGTGTCATTATCCACGGTGTCGAACATATAAGTGAAATTGTAACTATTCATAAGTACATATGCTCATCCAGAGCCTCTAGAATTGTATTAAGAATATATATAATACCAATCACAGTAGATTACTTTCTATACCCATACTAGGAAAAGTTAATAAAGCTATTTTTTTCTAAAAAGTCAATTAGCCTGTTTGCTATTACTCGTTCTATCTTCAACATTGAACGTAAAATTGAAATTAGCTCGTAATTGTGCATAAATAGGGACCGATCTCAAATTAATATGCATTTATCTGAATCAAATTTATGTGATAGTGATTATGGAGAAAGACAAATCGCCTGGCTCTCATATGTACGGGACAAAACGCGATTTTGTAAACGTGAATTGAAAATCGACAAGTTATTTAGTTGTGCAGCTATGTACAGGCTGTCCAGAAAGAGTAAATTTTGTAAATTCAATAAAAAAAACACTACAAGTCAGAAAAATATATTTTTTTAATCTTTAGACAAAGTTTTGTGCCAAAGATTATGATGTCCAAATGTTGACCCTCGCGCTGCTAGCACTCCTCTAACCGAACACGGAAATTAGCCGCCACATGTCTACACCTCTGAAAACAGCGGTCATTTCAGTGCGGATATTGTGGTTCAATTGTAGTAGAGAGTTCGTGATTTGTTTGCATACACTTTCTGTTTAAGGTATCCCGATAAATAATCAAGCAGTGTAAGATCGAGGCTTTTCGGGGGCCAGTTAATGGTGCCTCGAGGAGAGATTACTTCATCCGGGAAAAGTTGATCAAGTAATTGGTTTGAGGTGTGGCAAGTGGCTCCATCTTGTTGAAACCATGTTTCCACATTAAAACCTTCAAATTCCCGAAGTTAATGGAACCAAAAAGTTTCTGAACATGTCGCAATTCCGTTCACAGTTTACCGTAAGTGCTTGTCGGTCTTCAAAAAAAGCCCAGTGATGCCTTCACCAAACATGGCAGTGCCCACAATAGCTTTTGGACTATGGTCGTTCATGTTTCTGTCTTGAATTTTCGTTGGCTCAGTAGCGCCAATTGTGTTTGTTTACGTGACCATTTAAGTGAAAGTTCGCTTCGTCACTAAACAGAATATTTTCGAAAGTTGGGAAACGTTGAAGCATTTAATTTGCAAAATTCAGCCGGAGAGGATAGTCAGTAACGTTCAGGTTTTGAACAAACTGAATTTTATAGGCTGTAAGTTGTAAATCTTGCTTCAGAATCTTGTGTAACGATGACTTTTTAATGTTAAGTTCTTGACTGCGTTTGCGAACTGATTTAGACGGATTTTCACGCACTGAAACTCTCATTTCTTCAATCGTTTGTTGGCTTCGAACAAAGCGCGGGCGATCTAGATTGACAATTTTTACAGTCGAACCGGTATTTTCAAACATTCGAATCCATTTTTTGGTGGTATCGTCCTTCGGTGCATCCCGTACGTTAAATTCTGCACGATATAAACGTTGAGCTGTGACTATTGAATCACCATTGAGATAATAGGCGCGTACGCAAAAACGGGATGGTCTCCCGGCTGCTGTTCCATGGCTACTATATCTTTAAAGAGCAGTGCCACAACCTATGCAGATACAAATAACCCCCTACCCTTTCTGAACACCTGATATATCTTTGCAGATTTGGTTATAAATCACAAATTACATTTGTAAACGTAAGAAAATACAAAATTTTAGAAGATTTCACCGCACTGTTCTATCCGCCAGATCATTTTATTTGCACTTGCCTAGAATAACTCTAATTGTAGAATTGTAGAAATGATAATGGACCTCTAGTTTAATCTAATCTTAATATCAAATTTTCAAAAAAAAATAATTACATTTACAATATATATACTAAATAATTTAAAGTTAAGATTGTGTTAAATATATCAAATTTATTTTGGTATAAAAACATACCAAAATAAATTTGACACTTAAACACTTAGCGCAAATTAATTGGAATTTAAATGATCATAATAAACATCGCATTATTTGTGGTGAAATCTAGTCATTAAAATCTGTCAAATATTAAGCAACATGTGATAAGGTTCAAACATGTACATGTAAAACAGACATTTCCATACACATTTGCACAACAAATTAAACTCTTTACTTATTACGGCGGTTTATGAAAGAATCGTCCAGGTTAAGTTATTGTAAGTGTACAAATGTAGTTTCGATGTCTTCATAATTACAGTAAAACGTGAATTTACACGAAAGTCTTTGGCGAAAGTATATTGAGTAATAATGTACTATCGATTGTTATATGACCAGCGTAAATTAGAAGTTAAGAAAAAGGAATGTTTGTATTAAATTATTTCGATTCAATTCTGGACGAAAATTTGTATTATATATATATATATATATATATATATATATATATATATATAATATATATATGTATATATATTATATATATATATATAAAATAATAAGCTTTTTTTTGGTTTAGCGACCTTTATTGAAATTCAATTTATTTATCTAACGACGTTTCGACTTTTTTGCATATATGTAGTTAAGTCTTTTTCAAGTGATTTAGAACAATTTATTTCGTGTTAAAACACAAGCCCAGTGCAATATGCATGGTCGGAAACATGTCGGACCCTGTAGTGAGGGGTCGACATGTTTCCGATCATGCATATTGCACTGGGCTTGTGTTTTAACACGAAATAAATTGTTCTAAATCACTTGAAAAAGACTTAATTATATGCAAAAAAGTCGAAACGTCGTTAGATAAATAAATTGAATTTCAATAAAGGTCGCTAAACCAAAAAAAAAAGCTTATTATTTTAATATTATGCACACGGCCAATAAAATAAATAAGAAATAAATTTTAATTCTTATTAACACTAAATATATATATATTGTATATATATATATATATATATATATATATATATATATATATATATATATATATATATATAGAGGCTGTCCTTGAAATAAAAAGACAACGAATGGAAAGATGTAACGTTGTGGCGTATGTTTACATACATAACAGCTGTCGACATTATACAAGCTATTACATTAAAAAGCTATAAAACTCCTTGCCACAATAATATTCGTATCCTAAATACGTATTGCAACAATTAAGTTGTCATTAAAGTATTTCGCGATTTTTGTGTTTTTTTACTGTGCCCCGTGTTCAACTATTTTTACCTACTGAGGATGACAACTTAGCTCTCGAAATTCATATTTAGGATACGAATATCAATGTGGTAAGGGATTTTATATCTTTGATAAATTTTTATTTATTTTAATTTTCAATGTTAAGAAAAACAAATTTTTTTAACGATTACATGCTCCCTGGGTGTAATTAAAATATGTATCTTCAAAATTGGTACGAGGTTATAAGTTCTGAGTAGTTTGGAATCGTTCTATTGTTTGAAATTCGCATTGTACTGTGCATATTAACTTCAGATTCTAGTTTTGTTTAGCCGGTTCGAACTTGCAAATTATTATTATTTTGATAACATTGTAAAATGAAAATAACTAGCTCGCCTCATTATGTTGGTCAAATGACTTATTTCCGAGTGTCCCTCCAGTCGAAATCGTTAATTTAATTGAAAATTTACTTATAGTTAAGTTACCCGGTAATTAAAGCTGAAATCTTAGATTTGTTAAATATTGTGGTAAAATAAAATTATTTCCAGTTTAATAATTCAATATACACTTGTAGTGAAGGACTGATAATAGGTCCTTAAGTCCATTACTATCAGAAATTTTCATCAAGCCCTTAGAATCCATCATTTTTAATAACCCATAAAAAATCTTTTTTTTTTTGGCATTGATACGTAGACGATATTGTACTTTGTTTCACCGGAACACAAAAACAATTAAACTTGCTACTGGAATTCATCAATTCTCTTCATAAAAATATTGGGAATTTACCATGGAACAAGAACTAAACAACAGCATTAATTTTTTGGACATAACTATTAAAAAATCAACAATAAATAAGAGTTTGGCGTTTACCATAAAATATCTCACAGACATAACTAAGTATACATCATTCGTCAACACATTCCATACAACACAAATTAATTAATTATCCACTATTCAAAGAAAATTATGAAAAAGAACTAAACTTAGTCAAATAAATAGCAATCAATTACGGCTACACAGATACTCTAATTGAAAATATGCTGACAAAAAAACTTTTCAAAAAAGCCATCCTGCAATAAAGGATAAGCAAAATTCAAAATTTAGATTGCAAACGTACACTGAGAAACCTAATAAACATATTTAAATGTATTAAAAAAAATTAATATAAACACGGTTTTCAAAACTAATAATAATTTATTAAACATACAAAGATATATGTTGGTCAAACAGGAAGATCGTTTGAAAAACGCATTGCTAAACATTGTTCTTCGTTTAGAAATAAAAAACAAGATTCAACTTTTGCTAATCATCTATTAGAAAAAAAAAACACTTTCAATAAGGATTTTCAAATTCTACATTTAGAAAATAAAGGCAATAAATGTAATTTACTGGGAAGTTTAGAAATCAATAAATTAAAACAATCACAAATTTTACTTAATGATCATTTAGATTTAAATAAGTGACCTTTGCTAAATTTATTCATTTAAAAACAGTTTAAACGATAATAGAAATGTACATTTACTTTATTAAAACAAATTTTATGTGTAAACATGTTTAATAGCCTATCCTATAGTATAACAGTTAGGGCCGAACAGATAGGCCAGATTTTCTCACAACCTACAATGTTTGTGTAAATTATTAGATTCTTTAAAAAAAGGTTGTAAAATAATACTAACCTTGTTGATTTTATATTTTTAATTTAGTTTGTAACGTGCTCTTTAGCTATAAGTATCTGATGAAGCCACTGCACTGGCGAAACAAATGTCGTTTTACGATTATGTATTAAAAAATTTAAGATTTTAAGCATTAGTTTTATTTCTATTTTAGATTAATGATTTACAAAATAAGAATAAAGTGAAAGAAAACTAACAATCAAGCGACATATAACCACACTTACGCATAAACAACTGAACAAAAGACAAAAATTGGAGACATAAATAGTAAACACCGCCACTTAGGTAGGCAAGCAGCGGCGTCACTGCGTTCCCCTTACTGAAAAGTTCACGCCTCTGTGAACCGACCGTGGTGTTTAATAATTAGGACTATCTAGAATTTCATAAGACCTGCTCACTGGTTGGAACTGCGAGGATAGTTTGAAACAGAATTTGAATTATAAATCCTATGAGGTTCGAACATAATACTAATAGTTTGTAGAATTTGTAATTCCAGAATTACTAAGTTCGAACAGGTAAACGTGCAATTACCATGTGTATTAGTTCTAGATTTCTTTGAACTCCGGACTCAAACAAACCTGTTAAAATAAGGCGAAAATCAACAGTGTCTGTTATATACAAACTAAACTTCGCTAAAAAAAATGTATTTTGGAAAAACCCTGTGTGGAGAAATGAAAGCAAATTTGTTGTAGAAATGTGGGGAACGTCCACATATTTTTTACTTCTTGTGTTCCTTACGCACACAACGATAAATTTGCCTCAAGTTAAAGGAATCGAAAATGTTGCAACTTTTAATAATTAATAAAAATTTGTGGTTAAAACGAGATTACAAGATAAACTGTTTGTTCCAATGGGAAAACAACTATAAATATTCCACTAAGTCAATAACGATTTTTTTCGCAGAAAACAATATCAAATTGAATTGAATTCACCACCTCGATAAGGAGATTAAAAAGATTTGTTTTTATTTCTAGACGAAAAAGTCAAATAAATAAAAGAAAATTCTAATTTCTCATAGCGCACCTTTCTTTTTAATATTATGTTTATATATATACAGGGTTAGTTAAAAGTATGGAGATGGCGATTTATTGTCGTTAATATTCATTTTAGGGAATTATGTTCATTATAAAAGTTTGTTAGGATATTTTGATCTACATTTGAGAATATTTGAATTTTTTTTTTCTTCAATTGCTTTTTAGTTACGCCTGTCCGCGCAGTTTTTTTAAATGGGAGCTAGTCAATTATACTCTACCATTCGATAGAGAATTTTTTTCTCTTTACAATAATATTTTTGTTTTTTTAAAATTCATTTTAATAACTTTTTTATAAGAAAAATTAAACAAATTAATAACAAAGTAAATTAAAGTACGTGTTCAAATTGTCGTCCATTAGTAATTTGACAATGACCAAATCGATTAACAAAACCCCGAACAGAGTTCTGTAAAAAATCTCGGGGAATTTCTTGTATCGTTCTGGTAATTCGGATTTGTAAATCTTCGACGTTATCGGGCTTATTTTTGTAAACTTTTTTTTACGTATCCCCAAAGAAAAAAGCTAAAGGACTTAAATCTGGCGAACGGGCTGGCCATTCAATGGTTCCTCGTCTTCCAATCCATCTGTGGGGAAAAACGTTGTCCAGATATTGATGAACATTTACACCATAATGTGGTGAGGCGCCATCTTGCTGGAACCAGATACTGTCATTGGGCAGGTGTTCATTGTTTTCATGAGGATAGAGCGTAGCACAAGCAGGTATTATTTCATTTTGCAATAACTGCAAATACAGAGCCGAAGTTAAATTGCCATTGATGAAAAAGGGACCGATAATATGACCGCCTAGAATGCCAACCCAAACATTAACCTTTTGGGGGTACTGCGTATGGTGCTCCAAAAACCAAGAGGGATTTTCCGATGACCAGTATCTGCAGTTCTGTCTGTTTACTTCACCGGTAAGGCAAAAAGTAGCTTCGTCAGAGAAAAGAATATGGTTGCCAAAATTTTCATTATTTTTGCAAATATTTAACATTTCTTCAGAAAATTGTAATCTCCTATCAAAATCATCTTCCGTTAACTCGTGTACAAGGTGTACCTTATAAGGTTTATACTTTTCACTTTTTAAAAATGACACGATCGATGACTGTGAAATATTGAAATTGGCCGCTAATTGATTGGTTGATAAATGGGGATATTCAGATACAGCCAATAAAATATCCAGTTTGTTATCATCGCTTTTTGCTGTTCTAGGTCTACCACTCCTTGGCAAATCTTTAACGCTACCCGTTTGTTCAAAGCGTCTTAAAGTTTTACCAGCAACGGATTTATAAATTGGATTTCTATTTGGATGCGTATCATTAAATAAATTACAAACGTCTTATAAACTTCTGCGTCTATCTCCATAACCCAAAATCATAAATATTTCAATTCGTTCATGTTCACTTAAACTCGCCATTGTTAATATTAACAGCAACAAATTGCACAAATGAATTATTTCTGTCAAAGATTTGACGTACACAATAACCACTGATAAAATTATGTCGCTCAAGTTTGTTTATCGCTACGCTTCTGTCTATCTGCGATGTATCGAACATCTGTTAAACACATGAACCAACCGGCCTTTTCTTATAAAAAAGTTATTAAAATGAATTTAAAAAAAAACAAAAATATTATTGTAAAGTGAAAAAAATTCTCTATCGAATGGTAGAGTAAAATTTACTAGTTCCCATTTAAAAAAACTGCGCGGACAGGCGTAACTAAAAAACAATTGAAGAAAAAAAAAATTCAAATATTCTCAAATGTAGATCAAAATATCCTAACAAACTTTTATAATGAACATAATTCCCTAAAATGAATATTAACGACAATAAATCGCCGTCTCCATACTTTTAACTAACCCTGTATATATTTTTCATTAATACATATTTTGTTTATAATATTCTTCTTTAAGCCATCGTAATTTATATTTTAACTCTCACGATTAACTATAATTCAAAATCAATTAATATACATAAGAATAGTAGGACGAGAAAATAAGTTTGTTTAAGCAGATAACAACACTTGTATACTCCTTGCTTAGCAATGATGTCGCGAAAAAGTGACTATTTGGTACATTACTATTCGTTACACGAACGCACCCGAAGTAACAATTACCTATTTGAAAATGTAATCGTTACTTTCGCATATGATTACTTTCGGTACATACCGTTATATTCGTACATCTAGATTATATGTATATACATAGTATAAATGTACGGGTACAATATATTATATTCATTGATTATCTATACTCTATAACATACTTCTTAAATATAGACATGTCCAAATATAAACAAAGAATTTTGCAATACAATTTACTTGCGTAATTATAAAATTCAGATTTACAGAATATGCAACCAATTTAATTTATTAGAAGTAAATAAACTTCAAGTAAGCTGATCATGTTTACCAGTGATATTATTTTTAAATTAATTACATATTTGCAAATAAATACAAAACTATTACATAGACAAATACGACACGCAATTGGGATTTACACAATATTTTGATTTGATAAGATTAAGAGTGGTTGGAGAAAGTTGGAAATAATCTTTTAATTGCCTATTTTTAGCCAATATTTCCCCACTTAATTAGTGTGCTTCATCAGGGTACAGTAATGGTAATTAAGTTGCACCTAATATAGCATATTATATAATATTTATACAATAAAAGTATACTTACAAATTGAACTAATGTGAGGAAAGGTTTTACGACAGCATACCTATAATAAGTAAAGTGCTAACAAATTCAGTGATGTTAAAAGATGAAAAGGTAAAACGTGTTTTTTCTGTCCGTCACATTCAACATTATTTTATTAGTTTACACTTTATCTGTTGCGACATGCTGTCGCAAAACGTTTATATGTAATGTATTAAAGCCTATATATTTCTTTAATATGTCATCACGCATCGTATACGCTATATTACAGTAAATATATTATAATTTGATAAAATTTATGCAATTTGTTTTAATATTTCCGTAGATCCAGTGAAAAACAATAATATTTATACAATAAAAGTATACTTACAAATTGAACTAATGTGAGGAAAGGTTTTACGACAGCATACCTATAATAAGTAAAGTGCTAACAAATTCAGTGATGTTAAAAGATGAAAAGGTAAAACGTGTTTTTTCTGTCCGTCACATTCAACATTATTTTATTAGTTTACACTTTACCTGTTGTGACATGCTGTCGCAAAACGTTTATATGTAATGTATTAAAGCCTATATATTTCTTTAATATGTCATCACGCATCGTATACGCTATATTACAGTAAATATATTATAATTTGATAAAATTTATGCAATTTGTTTTAATATTTCCGTAGATCCAGTGAAAAACAGTATACATTACTAATTCTGCGAAACAAATAATACCGATTGCTAATATAATAAGGCCAATATATATGAATCAAAGTAACAAAGTAATCAAAATAATAAAAGTAACGATTACGTTCAACGATTACTCAAGGTTTGAGTAACGAATAGTAACGATTACTTAAAAGTACCGAAAAGCGACATCCCTATTGTTTAATAATATTTACCATATTCTAAACTTCTTATTTGAATTTTAGTGTTATATGCTTCCTTATACTGACTTTTGCCGAGTATCATTTAGCATAGAGCAATAGCATTTACTTATATGTTATCTTTTGGAACGCACACTCTCTATAGGTAGTGTAAATGCAACAAGTAAAGAGTAATTATACCACTAATATGCACTCTAAATTATAATTCAGTACTGTACCAGTCATGATAGAAATAATACCATGTGCCAATACGAGTAGTGTGTACACTAAACGATTGAACCTGTATTTTGTGTTGTCATTCTAAGGGACCGAAGATTATTGTAGTTGCTCAACCCTATATCTGCAGAAGTCCCAGAGGTCTGTGCAACCTTGAACAGAACGTTATCAAGCAAGAAACACAGTAGACGATGTAACAGGTGAGGGGAGGTTATGTTAAATAATATATTGGCCAGACAAAGGAATTGTAACCTGATTAAACATTAGAGAGTGATTATGTGAAGGTGTTATAAACTCCTTGACGAAATTAGCGCTATTCTATTCTTATCGAAATCAAAGATAATGATATTTTTGATGCTACTAATGTTCTTACAAGTAGCCTTTGGACCTCCTCTGACATTCAATGTAATTCTTGTCGAGGGATATTTTGTTTTCAACTGTCAACTAAAAACATTTTTTATTCGAAGTGATTTATTCTAGTGTTCACTAAGTGTGTTATTGTCCAGTTTATATTAAGCATTAAGTTTTTTTCAATATCAGATTTACTGCATCAGCATTGTTGTAACAGCTATCAGCAAGTTTTAAAAATTAAAAAAATTAATTGTGAAACGAATTTATCGGCAGAAGAGGCAGTACGGACAACCAGTTTACTGGATGAGGGATACTCCGCGAGTTAGGTTGCTCGTATGTTAAGGAGATGGCATCCAGTATAAGGGGTGAAGAATGAATTACTAACTGTTCACAATGTTGCCGTATCGTCTAGAACTGTGAGAAGACGTCTAAAGGAGCCTGGATTCAATAGTAGATATCCGGCAAAAAAAAACATGAATCACAAGAAAACACAAAATTCAAAGATTATGTTTTGTCAGAAATTATGAACACTGGATTATTAACAATTAAAAGAAGATTTTATTCTCTAATGAGAGGACTGTTAGTTAAAAATCTCCTGATGATCGTGAGCGTGTCTGGCGAAGACCAGGAAAAGGGTTTACAAGTTGCGTCATTTCTCCAAGAATCCTTCTTGGGAACGGCTCTGTAATATTTTGGGGAGAAATTTGTTCGACGCCCATACAGAGTTGGTCCCTTCACGTAGAACGTTAATGCACGGGCTTTACTGCTTGGAAAACATCGCGGCTGAGAATGTAATGTCATACAATAATTTTGTATAGAACCTAATTTTGTATTCGTGCAAGATGATGTTTTTCCGCACGTAGCCCGACAAGTTGTTGACTACTTAAATGATGTTGATATTCCGTTTCTTGAGTGACCACTTAATAGTCCAGACATGAATCTGATTGAACACATATGGCCGTAATTGACGAATGGGAGAATATTCCTGAAGTAATTATTCGTAATTTAATCTATACTCTATAGCAGGCCAAGACGTGTAATATGGAGTAATTAGGGGTAGAATAAGACATACCTGATATTTAGGTTGCATAAGAGCGACTAATTTAACTTTTTAATATTAATTTAATATGCGTTTCCGTATTTTACGAATTTGATATAAAAAAAAAATTTTCGAGTTAAAAATTAGTTAAAATAGGAATATGTTCGCTAGTTTCTTCTTAAAATACCAAATTTAATTCTTTATATTACATGTGTGATTCATTATGCTTAATCTAAGCATCATTAATGTAATCATTAGCCGCATTACCAGGGCTGGTTAAAAACCCTTGCATTATTCTAACACTATTTTATGAAAAGTGGCGATATTCAATTGAATGTGTTCTTCTGGATATATTTCGATAAATTTATTATAAGTAAACTGGATATGTTCAATTACTATCTTCATTTTGCAGCCTCTTCCAAAATAGCCCATTACAACAATAGTTATTTATATATGAAGGGATTAAAGTAGAGCTTTAATAGTGAGGGAAAAAGTTTAAGTCAGGAGCGTTTAGCGAGTGACTTAAATCTCCCGAACGAATAAAGCTTAGTTTAATCACGTGTTATACACAATATCTTAAATACATACTTTAAATGCGTCTAATAAATAATAGAGTATTATATAAACAATACTAGTCCAGCATTTAATCCCGCGAGTGGAGACCACTTAAGGGATTTTAGCACTTTAGTCCCATGGTATATACGCTATTTTTGCACTTGCGAAACAGAGATATTACCACCAAAATTTATAATTGAAAATTATAAGCGTTATTGCAAATTTTAAATTTGCCATGAAATTCTTCATAGTTACGGTGTCAACAGGTCCTGCCATTTTGCAAAAATGAATGAAAATTGTGAAGAATTTCACCTAAAAAAGCTGCCGAAGAGGCGTTGGAAAACCTACTGCCTTCCAAATCTCGTAAAATTTACGAGCAACAATATGAAATGTTTTTGATATGGTGCTGTCAATGAAAAGTGGTTAATTTTAAAGAAGACGCTTTGCTGGTATTTTTTAATGAAAAAGGCAAAAAAAGGTTCTCCTTCTACGATTTGGGCCCACTATTCAATGTTAAAAACCATGCTTAACGTGAAACATAATATTGATATAAGTAAATACAATAACATTAACAACTCTTCTGAAAAGAAAAGTGTTGATTACAAACAAAAGAAGTCAAAGGTACTAAGTGCAGAGCAGATTGACATGTTTTTGATGGAAACTTCGGATGACACATTTCTAATGGTAAAAGTGAGTATTTGCAAGAAACATTTTACTTTTTTTAATAAATCATTTATCTCTGTAGGTGTCACTCATATTAGGTGTAGCAGGAACTTGCAGGGGAATTTGAATTAGTCGAATTGTCAATTAATGATGTAACCGACTTAGGCAATATATTTCTTGTTAATATTAGAGCTACCAAACACGGGATAGAGAGGAACTTCGTCGTAAAACATTTAGATAAAACTGAGATCAGTTATACACAACTCTGCAAGAAATATACGGCATTAAGAAAAGTCGAAACACCTCATTCATGATTTTTTGTTCGCTACGCAAGCAGTGTACAATGCAACCTGTAGGAAAGAATATATTTGGAAAACTGCCCCAAAAAGTTGCAGAATTTTTAAACCTACCAGATGCGTCGTCATATACACGACATTGCTAGCGAAGAACCTCTGCGTCTCTACTAGCTGATTCAGGTGCGACTGTAGATATTTTAAAGCAACATGGGGGATGGAAGTCGGCAACTGTTGCTGAACGATATGTAGAAAAGTCCCAGCATAACAAGAAAATTATTGCCGACAAAATTTTTGGAGTTTACCAAATATCAAGTCCTTCTACGTCAGCCCCAGGACCCCTATCAACCTCAACGACCTACCTCATATTGCGGAATTGCATCAAATATCGTTAATGAAAATAATAGACCATTATTTGTTAATTGCACTAGCATTACTATCAATATGTCTCAAAAATTGTAATAAAAATTTGTCAAGTTTGAAATTGTTTTTGTTGACTCTGTCAATAAATTCTCTAGAGAGTTCAATTAATATTTGTTCCCTAGGGATCAAATGATCCACTTTAGTCCCGGAAGTGCAAAAATGTATTTTACCCGACAGTAAAAATTTTGAAATTAAAATCAACAAATTGTTTTATTTATTTGCTTGTCTGACTTTCGCTTTATCAAATTTTTGACAAAGTTTAAATTTAAAAATTACGCATGTCAGCATAAAGTTGCAGAATTATTGTCAGCTTAAGAAAAAAATATCAATCATTTATAGTCACCTGTTATTTTGCAAATACTAAAGTAAAGAATCCTTCATCTAAAAAATACATAATGCTATATAATTACTTTGCGTACACAGTAAAAATAAGGAAATCTTATTATCAAAAAAAAAATAAAAATGTAATTTACTAAAAGCTTCATCAAATCTGTTGTAAACCAAATTCGTTCGATTCCCATTTTTGATCACTGTATAATTAACCGCTGTAAATTATTCTTCTATATCCTTTATTAGTAATATTATATGTACTGGTTTGAAGTCTATTAGTTTTAAGAATTTATGTGTTCTAAATTCACGATCTGAAATAAACCATTTAGAATTTAACATAAAAAAAGTGGTTATTAAGAGATACCAAGGCCATGTAACTATGCACAAAATTCCCCAATAACATTCGCAGAGAACATTTAAATAATATTATAGAATGTTATTCATTTTAAATGTGAACATACACATAAACAGAAAGAAAGAGAGGACCCGACCGACAGACAGAGAAATGTGGAAATATTACTTTTATAACACCTAACAATAGTTCATCATTGTAAAATGCAACGAGGGCAGAATATATGAATAATTATTTCAAGCAAAACTGCGTAAACGACACCTATATTTTTTTCGATTGCACAATAGCCTGGTAAATTCAAACAAATAAGCGGATTACGGTATTATCAATTATGTGCAAGTCTGTATACGGACATTTGTAATAATTTAATTTGATTTTATATATTTAACTATAATGTGTTCGACTTCTTGAATCGGTATTTCGTAGAGATGTACTTAATAGCATTTTTACTAGCCAGAAAAGGTCTCCAACCCGAAAATTAAAAAAATAGATAGCAAAAGAAGATGGAGAATATAAAACACAAAAAAGAAACCACTTACAGAAACTCTTCAAAAAAGTAATGTACCTAAATAGTGCAGGCACAAAGAGCCAAATGTCTCAAGCATATAGCCAGGATATCTGAAGATAGAAGGCTTTATTGAAGGAAAGCTGGTAGGAAAATAAGATGATCGAGGAAGAGGAGGTACATAGTTAAGGTAGTAACAGATACAAAGAAGAGCGAAAATGTTTTCAATTTACAATACACACTGGGATTGAATTCTTCTTGGAAAATATCAACATCGTTATTTTCTTTTTCCATCACCAATATATTTGCTGATGTCACTCTTTATGCCTCCTCTACTTTTACAAGTGTAAGGATGACTAATATATTAGAAAAAAGACCAAGTCATCATTGTTTTATTTTCCAAACGTCAGCTTATTGCAAATTTTGAATTTGAGTTGTATTAGAAGATTGTCTAAATCACATAAAAATGTATCTACTTCATAATTTTGTAAACATACTTTTTATATGTAATTTCAAACTGGTTCATTAACAAGGCAACGATTAATAGAACCGTAGAATTGTTTATTTTTGTTCGGAGAATTTACTTCAAACTGTAAACAATTAATATGCATACGGTGATTAAATATGCATTTATTTCTACCGACCGATTTAACCTCGTTTATATGAAGCATATCATCTACATAATGAAGTAAATGAAGTCATATCAAATGAAAATTTCCCCTTTTTACAATTTACTATTCTTAAACTTATTAATAAAACCTTAAAACAAATTTTGACTAGCCTAAGGAGGAATTTCCAGTGAACAAGTCTGGAATTTGAAAGATATCACTGGTCAACAAATTTTTATTTTTTTTTTATTTTTCTTTAGAAACTATGTACAATTTTGGTTTCTTTTATAGGTTTAACAATAGTAATGACAACAAATTCATTCAAGCACGTCAGGTTTTGGAAAAGAAAATTGTAAAATAAATGAAATAATATTAATTGGGCATGTACATTAAATAGAGCTGTATGGTATCGTCCTGTTTAAAATGTTTTTCTTTTTCTGTTCTTCGGCACTTTCTGATATCAATGTCCAACAGTAATTAGCAAGTATTTCACTGTTCCAATTATCCTGATAATGCTTTTCAATAACGGAAATGTCTTGATGAAACCTTTCGCAGTGTTCATCACGCACATTGCCGAGGTTCGGGGGAAAGAAATCCAGATGCAAGTGCAAGAAATGTATTTTAAGGAAGTTTATTAACAAGTGCTATATAATTGTCAGATTTTCTGTTTCCTAGAAAATTGTGTCACATATTTGATGAAAGCATTCCAAGCAACACGCTCGAAGTCACTTAAGGTTTCTTCAAATTTTTTATCTTATTGTAGAAGTTAATTGGCGTCCTACAAAAATTCCCTCTTTAAATTTTGCATTTGAGATTTTGGGAAATTTTTGTTTAAGGTATTAAAATCCACAGCCATCTTTATCCATTGCTTTCACGAAATTCTTCATCAAACCTAATTTTATGTGTAATGGCGGTAGAAGTATTTATCAGGTTCAACTAGTGACTTACGAAGTATATTTATTCTTTTGTCCAGGAATATACTGACTGGCCAGTCTTTAACATTGTAGTGGGAGTTTCTTGATCGACTGCCCTACTCACAAAAAAACAGCAATTCTTTGTATACCCTAGTTGTAAACCGAGTAGAATTGTTACAACTTTGGGGTCTGCGCCGATATACCATCTGAACATTTTTTAATAAATTCTGTCTAGAAGAAAAGTCATATTTTCATACGTTTCTTTAAGTAGATTGCCTGGCCAACGGAGATGGATGGATAAACGTTTCCTTTAAGGACAGCTTTCAAACTCAATTTGGAAGCATCGATAAAAAGACGCCATTCTCCAAGGTGGTGTTGGTAACCTAATGCCGACATCAAATCGTCGACATAATTGCAGTATGAAAGACCCTGGTCGGTTGAAAAATACTGTGACAGTTCTTTTTGACTATTACGATACACAGAAATATGTGTGTTGGAGCTTTAACAGTTTCCATCCTTGGGGTCTAGATCCTAGTATTTCTGCTTTAGTTTTTGACAAAGTCAGGTCTCGAATAATAATATTAGGTGTGGTCCGTTCTCTTCAGATGGCAAATATTCATCATCGCTGGTCAATAACTTAACACTTCTTCTGGTTCTATAATATTATATTCTTCTCTCGAAACACTGATGGGTCTTGTTACTGGCAAGGTTTCCGAATGAGGTACTGGACGAGTAACAGAGGTCAGACTAGCATAATTAATATTTTTTCTTATTTTTGTTGTAAAACCCGAAAATTTTCGTGCAGCAAAAGTATAAAGCAGTCGAATGGTCCGTTTGTTCACACCAAATCATAGGTCTTGCAAATGGCTTAGCGCTTTTCTTACCGTTTGACCACCGCCTCAGAGTAACAGCCCAACGTGCGCAGCAAATGCTGGGAGTCTATGGCTTGTCTTGATGTTTTATGGCCATAGTACAGAGCTTTTATATTAAAGGTATAATATTCCGCTTATTATGGTGAGTAGTGAATTCTCCACATACATAACAAAAGCTGTTTGGATTATTTATACACATACGCGACATTATGAAATAAAAAGATCACAAACCAACTTACATTGAATCGAAAGAACCGTGTGTACCTCTTTATATACCCACATAGCCAGATATCTACCAATCCATAATTTGATTTGTTCCAGAGCAAAAATTGGCGTTTAAGTGCCCTGACGTAGGAAACATGCAAGGACATGTTCAGACATGTCCACTCAATGTTCGACAGAACAATATTTTTAGTAGTATCTTTCCTATATAAAAATAACTTTGAAATTTTGTAAAATTTAATACCTTTTTCAAATAACCATTTGTATAAGAAAATATCTCAAAATCCTGACGTGATGGAGCAAATTTTAAATCAGATTCAATATCAGCATGACAAAAGACATAAACTACATGTATTGGTGTATAAGAAAACCAAACTGTATTGACCAGTGTAGTTCATTTACTTTTAGGATTTGGCAACGAACAATTTTTAAATTAAATTTAGGTCTCTAATTTCTAATTTCACTTCAAATTATTTGTAAATAAGACCAATAATACTGAAATTCACATTTTCCATCGTCGAGGAGTAAAATATGTTCCATTTCACCCCGTATTCTGGCAAAATTCAAACGTTCCTTTCTATGTAAGACAGGAAAAAGTTTTCTTAAAACCTTCCTCAACAATATTTTAAGATTTGTAGCAGTCTTACATATAGATAGATATATTACTTGACTCAAAAGAGATATAAAACCCTTACCACAATTAATAATTATATCCTAAATACGTATTTCGACAACTAAGTTGTCATCATCAGTAGGTAAAACCACTAATCAAAGTGTCGAACATGGGGCACAGTAAAGCTAACACATAGAAACGCGCACAACTTTACACGGCGTCCACGTATACACTGTTTATTATCACGCCCTCAACTTTTTCTACCTCTTTTCTAAGAATGAAAAAACTGTATGGGATAGGACCGTTGTCCAAATTAAACGTATTAAATTTGTTTTTAACGATATGGATATTTTCACATGCGTCGAGATCTCCGGGATTGTTAATGTTTTTGACAAGTTTTAACCATTTTAACGATAAGTTATGATCCGTGTCCAATGGTTTGCTACGCTCGATTTTTCTGGTCTATTAAATTTAATATGTGATATGTGTTCTTTAAAACGTGTTATTATTGAGTGTTTCGTTTAACCTATATATTTCAAATTACAATCGTCGCAATTAATTTCGATTATACCTGATTTCAAATTCAAATTAACTTCATCTTTGGTATTATCTAGGAGACTTTTTATGGTGTTTTCGGACCGAAAAGTAACTTGGAGACCTTGTTCTTTAACTGTATTAATGTTTTTTGTGATTGGATGGTATGGTAAACAGATGTACTTTTTTCCTGGTTACGTTGAGATACCAAACTTGTGGATTCGCGGATTGTCGTTTTTAAATTCGTTTTTCTAATTAATTTATTAATTACTTCTATGTTAAAACTATTATATCTCGCGATGTTTTTAATGAAATCTAGTTCTATTTTATATCTCTCTATTTTTACTTTTTTTTAACGGAAAGTTTAGTAACCGATTGACTAAGAAATTAAAAGAAGCTATCTTATGTTGAAAACTGTGATTTGAATCCGCGGTGATGTATCTATTGACATAGGTTTCTTTCCGGAAAATATCGATTTCTATTTTATGCTTATTTCTAATTATTAATGTATCTAAAAATGGGTTCCTATCATTGTTTTCCTTTTCCACCGTAAATTTAATAGTCGGAAATTTCAAATTTAACTGTTTAACAAACATGTCCAATTCACGTTTCCGTGTAACCAAAAAACGCGTCATCTACGTGCCTGATCCAGACTCTTGGAAAATATTTAGCGTTATTTTTAAATTCTACTTCAAATTAACTCATAAATCAGCTATGAAAAGAGTCAATATTTCAAAGTTTCTAGAATAGGTACTGAAGGAAACAATGACGTTACATCGAATGAAACTAAAATTTCCTTGTCTTCCAGTTCACAATTGTTAATTAATTGAACAAATTCTAAGGAATTACTAACTGAAAAACTTCCTGGTTTCACGGGTAAATTTTTAAATTCATTCGCTAACCATTTGAAAATCAAGTAAGTCGATACCTGAAACGATAGGTCTCATAGAGTTACCTGACTTATGTAGCTTCGGAAAGCAATATATTCTAGGTACTAAAGGACTTTTATATTTTTGGGTAGAAGTTATTAATAATGGAAATTTTTCAACGCATTTTTAGTGTCATTAATCATTTTAGGTAACGGATTCCTCTTAATTTCTACATACGGACCTTCTGCATTACTGCAGATTACTTGACGTGGCCGTAAAGCCTCTTGCACTATGACCTTTCCAGATCTGTTGTGGCCCTCATGCCTCGCTCTAGCCCTGCTCTTTTAATTAAGCTTAGCAATTTCGAGAGCGGTTCTTTTAAATATAGTTCCGCTTTAGGATATTGATCTCTCATTTATAGGACCCGCGTTCTTGCTAAACCTTCGTATTGCCATAGTACATGAATCTTAGTTTACTTTTCTTCTTGGCAAAATCTACATACCGTTTCTTCTGTCAGGCCCATGTTATTCATATGTTTGTTGAGCTTACAATGCCGCGTTAATAAGCCTATTATCATCTTAACAGACTTTCTGTCTCTATTCAGCAGGTCCGTTGTAAACTTAGACGAATATACTCTAAAGAACTGCTTTGCCTGTCTTTGACGTAGGAAGTTTTTCCACCTTTCTCTATATCTACTTTCAGCCCACTATCCATGACTGTTTTAATAATTGTTTTTGCAATGCCAAAGAAACCTTTTGGTCCTATGAAGGCTACAGACGAGGCCTGTCGAGCCAATTCGTTCGGCTTCTCATAAGATCTGTGGCTTTCGTCCACGGGAGCCTGGCTAATGTTTCTTGTTGTCACTTGTTTAGGGCACAGACGCAATCCCATATAAGTTCGGATTTAACTTGTAGAATCCAGTGCCTTTAAACATTGCTTGGCTGTCGGAGATTACCACGGTGCTCCTTAAACCTATACACCTTACACACTGAGTTTTAAGGTTCCTTTAAACTCAGTGTATACGTGGATGTCTTGTAAACTGGACGATTTTTGTGTTAACTTTACTGTGTTCCATGTTCAACACTGTTTTATTATTTTTTCCTACTGACGAGGATGACTACTTGGTTGTCAAAATACGTATTTAGGATACGAATATTAATATGGCAATTTTTAAATACTAAATATATACTATTGGACTATGGAAGGAAAGGTAGCCAAAATTCATATTTCTATCATTTATTACTACTTTCTAATAAAATAGTGATTATATCTAAATCCAGTATAAAGATTCTAATGTTTGTTCACGAAATTTAATCTTTACTTTACTTTTATCTGACCCTTTCTATTTACAAATGTAGTTTTATAAAAATTATTCCCGTTCTGCATGACGAAATGTAATTTGTATAATAACGTCAAATATTTAACAATGATAAGTAGTTTATGTATGTATACTTAAACTTCATTAAAGGGGTGAAAATAATGAACCATATTTAGTGGCTCAACAGAATTTTTCCCATTGGTTTAACAGCTTATATGTAGCTATTCATAATAAATTTTGATATAAATATGTATTAGTGAATATTTTAATAGTATAATAAAATATCATCTTATAACATGTTGAGATAAAACACTATACTGAGTTACTACTGACGATATGTGCAGTGCACATGACATGTACATCTAGTTTTTAATAAACTTACTTTGTGAAAAAGCAAGGTGTTTTATTTCAACATATTAAAGTGCTTTCACTATAATGTAGTGCTCAACCGCATTATAGTAATTGGATTGATTCGGCGTTTACCTACTGAAGTTCCATTATTTAAAATGGAAATAAAACTAATAGTTAAAATCTTCACTTTATTAATTTATGAACGTAAAACGACAATTGTTTCACCTACACAGTGGCTTCGTCAGATACGTACTAGAGTAAGTTACAAACTAACATTGCTATAAATAACATTATTTTACAGTGTCTTTAAAATTTGAAAATTTACACAAATATTCGAGTAAAAATACATTACCCAGCTGGTCAGCCATTATGCCCCATGTCATAATTACTGAGAAACATGTTCACTAAAAGAATTTAATAAACTAAATGTGAATTTTTATTATCTACTATATACCACATAGACTGGCGTTAATCATTGCTGGAAATGGAGCTGTAACGAAATATTAATATAAAATGAAAGTTGGTGTACCTTATTATAGATATTTCCGTTGTAGTGATGTTATTAACCATTTTATAAAATATTTAGTAAAGTTATAATAAGTATGTAGGAATTTTTGATTAGAATGCAATATCCTAAACTCAGACATATAACTTTCATTGACTGTCATTTAAAGTTAGACACTAGCTAAATAAAATTCGTTTGCCGTCCTCGCGACTGTACAGTTGCGGCCGCTACAAACTCTGACACCGACTTTTGACACACTGTCAAATTTAAAAAAATTCGTGATTTGTAATTTTGTAATTATCCGGTATGATTATGTTAGTGTCAGTTTATTGTAAGTCATAAGCGTACACAATTTTTAAAATGCCTCTATTAAACGAACTGCAAAAGTCAATAATTAGAACTAAACTAGAGGACGGCATGAGCATTAGGCACATCGCAAATGAAATAAATGTTGACAAAAACACGATAAAAGTCAATGATATATTACCCATGCCAATACTTTTGAGATAATTAATACCATTTGCCATCTATAGCAAACGCCAATTAAGTTGGCGCGAGGAGGGGTAAGTTCGCACAGGATTAGAAGTAGTGGGGAGATTTGTATTTGGTTTTACATCAAATGTCAGATAATTCTAACCTCTGAGCGTATATCACTTTATGATCCCCTAGCAAATACATTATGTTCCGTCAAACGTCAATGACAAATGTATTCTGACAATTACTTGAGTAGTGGGGGTAGACGTTTTTAAATACGTTTTCTGCGCACCCCCTCCTCGCGCCAACTTATTTGGCGTTTGCTATACTTGTTTTGCTTTTACAGATTTAATATTCTCATCTTGCCGTGGTTTTTGAGAGCTCCCATCTTGAAAAATACAGATTTTATCAAGAGAAACAAACTGGAATGCATTTTCATTTTAAAAACGCATATATTGTTACAAAAACGTTATTTGTATTTGAATTTTTCCATTTTTCAAATTTTTTATTTTATACGCCACTAACGCCACTGACTTCTTTCAGTTAGGTGACATTTTATAAACTTCAATATTAAGACCATGTTACAAAACCAACATTTATTATTTGTCAAACTGTCTGAGTTTGTAGAGGCCGCAACTGTACGTACCTGTCGCAGGCACTGTGTGAGCGAAACAATTGTCGTTTTATAATCCCATATTAATAAAGTGAAGATTTTAGCTATTAGTCTTATTTCCATTTTACATCATAGTAATTTTATAATATCTAAAAGTCGAAGTAAAATAAAATTTAAACGTTAAACGTCACTTACTTAAATGAAAGTTCTGGCGATATTTTTTTTTCGTATTTCAAAAATTTTTGTGTAAGAAACTTACTGACGCTGTATTTTTTTCTTTCAGATGGATTTAGAATGGCTTTAAGTAAACGATACCTAGTAATAGTGATACCGATTGTGATAACATTAATTTATATTGCTAATATTGGACGATACGAGTCGAGTATAAATTTAACTGAAGAAGACTATGTAGTGTCCGAAGATTACTTTCTAGAAAAGCATTTTGCTAAAGTCAATGACAGTTGGAGACACTTAACCGATAATCAGGTACGTACATATAATTAAAGATAGACATTTGACATCAATCAAAAAAAATTTCGAATCGTCCAAAAGAATGATGGAATCAAAATATACAAAAACAGACTTTCTTAATTACTTCTTGATTAATAAATATTTGCAAGGTAATTATATTGCTTCACATATTTAACATTTTAGATAAAATATAATAATTGTCAAATATTTTAAACGATTTAAGCACATTACATATCACAAGTAATGATTGGCAGACATCGTGATTAATAATAATTGATTTCTAAAATGTTAGCATAGCAAAATTTAAATTAATGCCTTCAATCTTGTCAACACTATTCATTTGCTGACAGAAGACTAGAGGCGTGTTTAGAACTGACTTTTAATTCGCTCATTTAATAAATACGTCACAAATAGTCACTGGATGCAAACAAACCAGATTGTAAATGTAAATCTCCATATACCAAACGTGAATTTTTTTTGTTGTAAGCTGCCGTATTTACGTTATGAAAACATTATTTCCTATCTTCTGTAATACAAAGGTATTTAAAAAAATGAAAGCTTTAATAAACACATTTTGGTGTTTTCTATTTTAGGTTAAGTGTGACCCACGTGGAAAATATTTAAAATGCCAGTTTACTGTTGGGCACCTCATTTTAGTCACAGTAACATTTTAATACATAATAATAATAATAATAGTAATTTTTATACATTCAATTTCTTAAGATTTTTCAAAAATATTAAAGTTTATAGAAAATGGCTAACTTTGTTAAGTATACAGGCTGTTTCCGATTAACTTGGCCAAACTCTAGGGGCGTATTGTACTCACCAAAATAATCATAAAAGTTCATATACAAAATTTATGAAAAACGCTCTCTTAAATAGTTGTGATGGTTTTTCACTATTTCGCAAAACTATTTCATAGTTTCGCAAATTATGGAATATAACTTTATTATTGTAGTACTTATAACATTTTATTATTTTAATGATTGCTCGTTCTGCTGAATTCATACATATGATGATAGCAATCGGTGCCTTGAGATTCTAAGGATAATGCACCTCTCGAAATCTCGTCCACAAAAAGACAAAAACAAACATTGTCATGTCATTATTGACATTAAGTTTCATACATACATATCATAGTGAAGTGTAACACTTTTTAAGTTTCTCATAATATATAAATACACAAATGCAGAAATGACAGATATCCATTTTACCTATGGACGTGCCAACGGAAATTCCCAAGAAGCTGTCCGGCTGTATCGTGAAACACATCCAGCGCGACATTGTCCAGCTAAAGGTACTTTTGCGGCTACTCATCGTCGTCTTGGAGAGACAGGATCCTTTGCGAAGGTTTCTGGTGGAGCTAACCTAACAGTTCTTAATGCTGCTATAGAAGAAGATATTCTTGAGTAAAAGTACTAAACGAATTGCTGCTGATGTCATCGAATACTGTTTTGAATATTCTTCATGACTAATTATTGTACCCGTTTCATGTACAGACAGTGCAAGCTCTTTCAGATGATAAGTTTATTCCACGTTTGCAATTTTGTCGTTGGTTTTTGGAACAATGCAATAACCCTAATTTTCATAATAATGTTCTTTTTACCGATGAGTGCAATTTTTCAAGAGATGGAATAATGAATACTACATGAGTAGCACATACTCGACATCAACAAAGATTTTCCTACAACGTTTGGGCCGGCATAGTTGACAACTATCTATTGGGACCAATGTTTTTACCACCAACACTTAATGGGCAGTATTAGGTCATTTTTAGAAGAGTTAAAAGCGTTGTTAGATGAAGTTCTATTGCAAATACGCCAAAATTTATGGTTCATGCAAGATGGGGCTCCTGCACATTTTAGCGTTGCTGTACGAGATTTCTTGAATACGAAGTTTCCTAATCATTGGATTGGAAGGGCAGGACTGATTGCATGGCCACCACGCTCACCTGATTCCAATCCATGTGATTTTTTGTTATGGGGACTGGGGACATTTAAAAAGTATCGTATATGAAACAATTGTAAATGTGCAAGTTCTCCGACAACGTATCGAGCATGGCTTTCAATCAATTAACGAGACTGGAATTTTTCACTGTGTAAGACAATCGATGATAAGACGCTGTGAGACCTGTGTTATTGCCCAAGGTGGGCACTTCGAGTAATCGTTAAAATAATAAAATGCTATAAGGTACTACAATAATAAAGTATTATTCCATAATTTGCGAAATTATTAAGAATAGTGAAAAACCATCACAACTATTTAAGAGACCGTTTTCTGTAAATTTTGTATATGAACTTTTATGATTATTTTGGGAAGTAGAATACGCCCCTAGAGTTTGGCCAAGTTAATCGTAAACAGCCTGTATAATTCAATTTGTTTTCAATATTAGATATACCTAGACTTATTATAGATATATACAGAGACTATAAACGAAGATCTAATATTTATCAATTTAATTGTTACATTGTTATAGGAGAGATGAACAACCGAATGCTAGTGCTAAAGTTTGCAGTTGCTATTTCAAGAACTAACCTCTCTTATCAATCTTCAGTACCCATTAATTAAGGAGGTATCTCCTACCTAGACATTGATAAAGAAAATGTAGCAGCATAGTAATACAAAATTTAAAAAAATATATTCTGTTTTTTTTTTGTATTTGTAAATTAGTCGAGTTATAAAATTTGAGAAAAACATTACGGATCGAGGTCAGTTTTTCAAAATGACCACTATTATATGCATTTTCACCACGTTCGAATTCCTTCTCGTGGTTCGTGAACAATTTTAAAATAATAAAAAATTTTATGAAGCGATTGGCAACAATGATATAGAAAAAAAAATGATTAAATTTGACCTTTGCTTGATGTAAATCCATATCACAAATAAATAAAACACACATAAGATGTTTTAGATTTACACTTTATTAATAAAATAATGACAGCTGTTTCGCTAACACAGTAGCTTCTTCAAATTCAACTTAAGACTAAAGATACATACAAGATACAGCGTTAACCAGGTAGTTGACCCAAGTTAAAATTCTAGGAACTACTACATTTATATTTTGCTTTTTGAAAACTATACCATGTCCTACTTGTGTGAGGTTTAAGTATAAAAATATAGTATAAGAAACTAAGAAACAATATTTCAATGGATGAACAGATTTAACAGTGGGGATGAATTCAAGTCTAATTTATCGTTTAGTAACATTTCTGAGTTTTTAAGTTTATTAATTTATAAAGACTCTAAACAATTTAGTTTTCTACCTTTATTTTCTACATGTATGATATCGAATTGTAAATTAAATTCGTGCTCATTCTCTATTAAATGATTAGAGTAGGTTGAGTCAGTTTTCTTATTGATATAAGAATGATAGTGGTCTTGGATTCGTTTTTTAAACGTTCTACCTGTCTGTCCAATATATGTTTTGGTACATGATCCGCATGATAACTTATAGACTCCTGATTTATTGTCTTCGGTAGAAAATTAAATTGTTTAGAGTCTTTAGAAATTAATAAACTTAAAAACTCAGAAATGTTACTAAACGATAAATTAGACTTGAATTCATCCCCACTGTTAAATCTGTTCACCCATTGAAATATTGTTTCTTAGTTGCTTATACTATATTTTTATACTTAAACCTCACACAAGTAGGACATGGTATAGTTTTCAAAAAGCAAAATATAAATGTAGTAGTTCCTAGAATTTTAACTTGGGTCAACTACCTGATTAACGCTGTATCTTGTATGTATCTTTAGTCTTAAGTTGAATTTGAAGAAGCTACTGTGTTAGCGAAACAGCTGTCATTATTTTATTAATAAAGTGTAAATCTAAAACATCTTATGTGTGTTTTATTTATTTGTTAAGTTGTAAAGTTAATTGTAAAGTTAAATTGTACTTAAAATTTAACTTTTTGGAATCTCTTATATCAATTTGCAATGATATAGGTTTTGTTTGCATCCAGTCCTTTTAAAAATGGTGGTGATGACGTGCACTAAACGAGCGTATAAAGATTTATTTTTAATAGTTTCGATTTTTTTTAAGGGTTAGAGGCAGTGGTGGCTCGTGCTAAAAATTTTAAGGTGTTCTGCAAGTTTTACAAAAAAATTTACCTTGCACGGGCAGTAAGAGGTTGTCTCCCATCGATCTTATCGTGCTTTCTTCGCCTTGCGCACTGAAGTAATGGATTTCTGTAACGATTGTCAATTGTCACACAAAAAAATAAGAGTCTCTAATATTATTGTTTTTACGTTAAACTCGCCGCACCGTAAAAATAGTCGCGAAAATATTAAATACCGATAGGTCCAACTCGCAACGGGCCATAGGCAACAATATACGTATGGAACGTAATGCGGTGTGGCAACGTGTGTACGATGCCTATATTGAGTTACTTTCTTAAAATTTAAATTTATTTTGCAGAATTATTGATTTTTTTACTTTTATCTTTTAGAAAACGTTATTGTTTTTTTATTACTTAAAATTACTTTATATTAAAAATAGTATACCATAAAAGTGTAAACAAAGACAGTATACATTGAAACGAATATTCATTCAATTGTATTGTCATGAAATTGAATTTGTCAATCGTTGTTAAATTTGTTAGAATGAATAGATATTTATATTTATCGGAAAATACTAATACTTAAAGCAAACAAATAAGGTGTAGTGTTTTGTTATAGGAATGTATAATATACATTTCTTCCTGCATATTGATTATGCAGCTGATGCTTTCGTAATATGCTCATATTTGTATTATTTCAACTTATACTTCGGTCGATACATACCGACTTCCTTCAAACCAGGAGGAAGCTACAGTTGTAATTAAACTATACTTCCTTTTTTTTATTACCTACGGATATTCACAATTCCAAAATACGTTACAATGTTGCTTATTTTAGATTGTAATTAGCTGAATGCTGTCGCAAAACTGATCTCTGCATTTTTTAAAATGCCAGAATAAAATTAACCCCTGCCCTTATTATAATTTTACAAAGGAACAGACACGTACTTCAATTTCTACGAAAAACTAAGCCTGCAGTTCATGTATAATACAGTGATAATGAAGACTGGAGCGTTTGTCGACCTACGAAGTTGTACTTTACTTGTTTATTGTTAATAAAAGGCTGATGGAAATATTACGTGAGATTTTGGTATCTGTATTATAATAACATCACGATAATAGTAGAAATACAAATATGAGCATATTACGAAAGCATCAGCTGCATAATCAATATGCAGGAAGAAATGGATATTATACATTCCTCATTCCTATAACAAAACACTACACCTTATTTGTTTGCTTTAAGTATTAGTATTTTCCGATAAATATAAATATCTATTCATTCTAACAAATTTAACAACGATTGACAAATTCAATTTCATGACAATACAATTGAATGAATATTCGTTTCAATGTATACTGTCTTTGTTTACACTTTTATGGTATACTATTTTTCATATAAAGTAATTTTAAGTAATAAAAAAACAATAACGTTTTCTAAAAGATAAAAGTAAAAAAATCAATAATTCTGCAAAATAAATTTAAATTTTAAGAAAGTCACTCAATATAGGCATCGTACACACGTTGCCCACCGCATTACGTTCCATACGTATATTGTTGCCTATGGCCCGTTGCGAGTTGGACCTATCGTATACCGAATCATATCGCCTTCCGCGCTGGAATAAATGCACTGCATTTCGCTGCATTTAATGCAGCGACCAGGCCTGCTAAAATGACGCATTGGTTTTAGACACTCGCGGGGGTAGCGGGGTGCGCGCGGGTGTTTGACAGAGCTCTGAGCGCACGCTCGTGTGGACCAGATAAGGAACAAGTGAGCGATCGCGCGAATTAGGTTGGTTATTCCACTGGTCGCCTATTGAATATTATTTGGAATTTCGGAAGCGAATATCTCGGCCTCGGCTTCTACTTGTCGGATTTTGATGATTGAGGTGTCAAATTGTAGGGTTTGATGTCCTCTACAGGTGATGTAGAAAAATATGCAAATTTTTTGATATACAGGGGGAGAATTTTCATAACAATATGTTACGCTTTTATAAACATCAGAAATGTCGGAAAAATTATGTAAAAGAAAACTAGTTATAACTAATACAGGTTCGCCCACCCAATTTTTTGGGAGCTCTGCAGCGCTTTTGCGCTAGCCGCCACTGGTTAGAGGGTTAGGGTATTTTGAACATTGACATCGTCTTCCTTATCCAAAAGAATTACTTGTGTCTATTATAATATGCAGGCATTATGTGAAAACACGAACTCTGAATTGCCTTAGGATTAAAATCTCGCACCATTGTTATTTTTAATATACACGGTGGCTGATATGAAGTGTTACCAAATATAAAAGATTCCATTCTTTATTCCTGAATATTTTTATTGAGTCTAAAGAAAAAAATGTTGGCAAATATGTAATCAAAAGTTAAGAATGAATGGCATATTTTCGATAACGTCACCTTTGTAGCAAACCATCTCCTTGATACGCTGACTGAATAAGAGGTTGTGGAATACGCTGTCATTCCTCGTCAAGTGTTGATTTATAACACCTTGATTTTTTGTAGTGCCAACTTTGGCCTTTAAAATACCACAGATTAGAAAAGACCAACGAATTTGCATCCGAAGAATTGCTAGCCATTCTTGGTTATACCGCGCTTTATAAAATGGTGCTAGTAGATAAAAAAGTAGATAAAGAGAGTATCAAAATCCCATTAGATTTAACACAGGGGTCTAAATTCACATTTTACCCCTCCACTCAGTTACGTGACCCCGTCACAGCTCAAACATCCGGGAACAGGTATAGAACAGATCGGAACAGAAATAAAACAGGTTCGAACAGGAAATCAACAGATATGAAGCAGGTCTGAAGAGATTAACCCGTTCATTACCAGTTCATATCTGTTCCCGAGAGTTTGAATTTCGCACGTGCTGTTACGAGATTACGTGACTGAGAAAGAATGTGGAGAGGGGCTTAAAATGTAAATTTAGAGCCCTGTGTTAAATCTTATAGAATTTTGGTCCAATACTCCCTTAGCTTATCTACTGGTGCTAAATCCTATTGAAACGTCCATGCTCTGTGCCCAAGTGTTCAGTGCACCTTCCAAAACAGTTTTACGATAAACTGTCGCGCTTATCTTAGCGCTACCGTCCAAAAATACCAACAAATATCGACCATCGGTGGTCATAGCGGCCCAAACCATCACAAATGGTTGCTCTGCTTTCTAGTGACCGTTCAAAGGTGTAAATTTTCGTTGACCTCTCTGTGAAGCAAACCCGAAAATTTTACTTGTTGATATGTTGCTCGATCGAAAATGGTACTTTATCTCAGATATAACGATATTTGACAACTGCCCACTTGCGGCCAAGCGAAGCAAGTTCCTTGCTCTTTCCAACCGAACTTTTTTGTTTTAGAACTTCAAGGATTTTAGTCCGAGCTCATTATTCAATATGTGTTGTATCCTTTCTCTCAATATATTCAGGTCAACTTGAACATTTCCAAACCACTTGTGCCAATACTGCAGTCTTTTCAGGATACCGCAACGTTTCAGGATACCGCTGAAAGTAGTTGTGGTCCCGCACACCAACATTTAATTCACTTTTAGATGTTCGAGCTCTTTAACAATAGCTGGTTTTGATTTTTCAGCCAAATACATAGCAATCACACTATTACGTTAGAACTCCATGGCTTGTTAAAGTTTTCTTCAGAATTGAGAAGCAAATGCTTGTCAACAATAAACTGAACTGTCATTAGATTAAGTTTGACACAGTTGTCATCAACGGTTTGACAGATATTCCAGTGTGAAGTTGGTAACACTTCATATCAGCCACCTTATGATGATCTTTATCTTATTAACTTATCCTACTATAGCCTATGCAAATTTATTGATGCATTTTCCAACTCCTGTGATTTAGAATTCCGTGAATACAATCTAAATGTAGTTGCTGATTCACATTCAGTAAATAAAGGGTACAATGCTACATACCAGAAAAACAGCATTCTTACAGCATAGGTTATGATATACTAGGGACGACATTAACATCAACACACTCTAGATTTAAGATTTGTATACATCACAGATTAAACAATTACTTAAAAATTATAAATAAAGACACAAGTTAAATCAAAGTTAAAGAAAGTGAGTAGTAAGGTCAGATTGGGGCTTTTTTATATGTATACTTCCTTTGTATGGATGATTATCTCGATGAATATTACTCTTCTAAGATATTTAAAAAAAGTATATAACCCCTTACCACAATTATTAATCGTATCCTAAATACGTATTTCGACAACTACGTTGTCATCATCAGTAGGTAAAACCACTAATTAAAAGTCGCACATGGGGCACAGTAAAGCTAGAAAACCGCTTACGCAACAACTACTTTACACCGCGTCCACGTATAGACTGAGACTCAGTCTATACGTGGACGTGGACGCGTATTTACTTAACCACAGTCTCCAAAGAAAGAATTTTCTTCTAAGATAGTTTAATTTTGTCTTGCCTTGAAAAAGCTTGAATCCCCAAGTGAAAATGTGGCGATGTTATAATAAAAAAACTAAAATGCATTTAAGGCTTTTCTACTCTTTGTCCAGAAAACATTAAAATTAAAGTAAGCCTTAATTATTGAAGTTCAAATTATTCAGTACTCAGTTTCTTCCACATCATTATAAATATCTTTAATTGCAGATGAAATCCTTATCAAAACTAGGCAGAATATTATATTTAAACGAAAGCATACCTAAGATTGAAGAAACCGAAGAAAAATACAAAATTCTAGTGTGGAAATATGGATCAACAATAGAGAAACGTCATATCTATCACTTCAGTAATACAAAGTAAGTATTTTTGCTAAACCGTTTCCAGTTGTTATCGTGATTTTTTCTAAGGAATACAGTCTCAATACTTTCAGGCACAACCCATTTGAAGATTGTTCTGTTAAAAATTGCATTTTGACTTATAAGGATGAAGATCTGAGTACGGCCGATATCGTTTTGATTCATTTACACAGAACCAAAAGTGTAAATGACCTTCCGCCTACGGACAACAGAAACGAAAGCCAAATATGGGCATTCCTCACCGACGAAAGTCCTTATCACACATTCATGCATTCCAAAAATAAATTAAAGGATTATAATAAAATATTTAATTGGTCGATGACCTATAGGTAAAGTAAAATAATAGTTTTTTATTCATTGTAAAAATGGTAATGACGCCCAATAGTCTTTTCCTTAATTGAATTGATTCGGCTTTTACTAATAATTTAATTTACTAAAGAAAACACTCGGTATGTTTTGTTTCACAAAATATATTTAATTTAATCTCTAACATATGTTTCGCCTTTTCAGGCATTATCAAAGAGTTATTTTTAAAAACTAAATTAGAAAGTACACTTCCACCACTATTTATGAGTGTTTCCTTTAGTAAATTATTCATTATGTTTCACCAAGAGCCAACCGTGGATTCTATACATTATATTATAATTTAAATCAGAATTAAAAAATATTGAAACCTGGAGACAAAGTAACGGGCAACGTTTCGAACAAAATGGGTATCTATCTTATCAAATCCATAATAATAGTGGAATTATTTATATTTGGCCGATTTCACCGTCTTTGCCTTCTTCGGAACCGGATCCCCTTTAAAAAACCCACTGTTGCTTTGTTTCTGGAGTATAGTAGTGTATCCATGTTTCGTCCACAGTTATGTGGCGACATAGAAATTCGTCTTAATTGGCACGGAAAAGTACCAAACGAGCCTCCGATTCTATCATACGACTGTGTTTATTCTCCACTGAAAGCAAACGCGGCACTCATCTTGCCAAGACTTTTTTAAAACCCGAGTTTTCGTATAAAATTGAAAACACTGTACCTTGTGGCCTCAACTATTTAGCGCACTTTGATTCGTCGATTACTCAAAACCATATCCTGGATTTTGTCAATCATTTCGGAGGAAGTCATTTCTACTGGACGTCCTAAACGATGTTCATCTTTTATGGATGTACGGTCACGTTTAAACTCATTTATCCAATTATAAATAGGCGCAAACACAGGAGCTGATGTGCGATGAACTTCATCCAATTCGGAATGCTCCCAAATTAGAACTTCGTTTTCAGAAATTATAAACTCCTCTTTATTGCCCATAGAAAAGTATAAGATCCACAAGATACGTTAATGCAAATTTCTGGACAAGTTAAATTAATTTATTTTTATTTTTTCGTTTTTTGTTTCGTTACTTTATTTTTCATTAAATTTCTGGATATTTTACACTGCTTAATATTTATCATCTTTTATTTCAACTGTTTTCCGTACACAAAATGAATAGCATATCAATGTGTAAACACATCAACATCAAGCGTATACAAATACGTATTAAATATATTTGTGTCTGTACACATGGTCATACACGTTGTCCCTGAAGTTTTGTATACGGACTTTTCAATGCATTACGTGGCGCAAAGCTACCATGCTCATTTTTTGCATAGCTAAGTCAAATATTTAAATTCACTAAACAACGGGAAATAATTAGTAATATCTAATTTGTAATAAAATAGAGAATCAAACTGAAAAATATTTTAATATTACAAATTATACTTAAATTATAACAAAAACAATGCTTAGCTAATGAATAATAAATAGTTACAACATTCATCTTATTAAATGTTCGAAAACATCTCCTTATGGGGCCAAAAAATATCCCAGACGATCATAAAATTGTTATCGCATTGCTCTTAACATCGCAGGAGTGATATTTTGAATAGCTTGTAGAATTTTTAGTCTGTGGTCATCACGTTGTTAGGTCTTAGATGCTGATGGGAATAAATTGTTTGCTTTATATGGCCCCAAAGAAAAAAAAATCATTCGGGGACAAATCGGGAGATCTTGGTGGCCATTTTATGTCTCCGTTGATGCATAAATGCGACAAGGAAATATTTGATTTAAATATTCACGAGCCGCATTATGAGCAGGACATCCGTCGTGCTGATACCAGATATGAGCCATATTAATATTCTGTATGCCTTGTACTGCTGGTATCACTTCATTCTCAAGCATTTCCAAATACTTTCGACCATTCAGATTCCCGTTAATAAAAAAATGGTACTATAATAGTGTCCCCCAGAATGCCAATCCAAACGTTACATTTTTGGGGGTACTGAGTTCTTAAACTTATTCTTCGGAGATGGTTCTTTTGGGACCGGTATCTCACTACCGAAGGATTATGACGACCATGTAACGGGAATGTCGATTCATCACTAAATAGAATATTTCGAAGAAATTCGTAATTGGTGTTTACTCTATCCATCACATCTTCACAAAATTCTATTCCACGATCATGGTCAGCCGGGAAAACCTCTTGTGTCGTTTTAACTTTGAAAGACTTGAAACTATTCCTTTTAAGTATTCTATGCATTTCTGATTTTCCGGTATTAATTTCTGGTTTTTTTGAAAGGTCTCTTGTTGATAAAGTGTCATTTTCTGTTATCATATTGCGAACCATAATTTCCCGCATTTCAGCTTCCTCAGTTTGAGGCCTCCTTTCCTTTGAGCACTTACATGGTGGATTTACAGAACCAGTTTCATTAAACAAATGGAATAAAAAACATGGAAGACCGAACTGGTGTTTACTGTCACATCGTATGCCAAAACAAATAAATTATTTGTGATTTCATTCATCGATTGACCTCCATAAAACCATTTAACAATTTGAGTTTTCTATTCCGTTGTTAACATTTTGAAAAGAAAAATTAACTAAACTTAATTGTATCAGAGTGTATTAAATTTGAAGCTATCTAACAATAAGTCAAATTGACATGCATTTTGCAATATCAAACATGGCAACCTCTTATAATAATCGAGTGTAAATCACAGTGCCTTCAAACACATTATATTACTCATATTCTCAGGTATGCAAAAAACGAGCATGGCAGCTAAGCGCCAAGTAATGCATTCAAAAGCTCGTATTCAAAATTTCAGGGGACAACGAGTATACCACATATTTAACCAGCGGTAATTTCAACTGCGGACACATGCGTTTATCGATCTTAATTTATCTCATCATTGATCTCTCATCTCTCCCTTCTAATGATGTAGCCATTCGAGAGAAGACGCTTATACCGGCAAGTTTCTCTTGTCCGTCAGATGTCACGAGATATCTCTCATCACCTAACAGGAGAAGTTTGTGATTACTTACGGAAGCGAACCGTAACACGTCACTTCGGAAACCCGCCCTGATGAGATCAATTCAGATCGAAACGCATGCGTATGCGGTTGAAGTGACTAGTTAAATACGTGTGTACAGATATAGACATATTTGTTTATTTGTTTCCCTTACATTTCTTAAATTCTAATGGCTTCTTCAAGTTTCTCTCCGAAATTTATACATGTGCTTTCTTTATGAATGTAAGGGATAGTGCATAAAATAAAATGTTTTTACATCAATTTTTCTTTTTATATTTCCTTTTGAACGTATTTTTTATTCTTTTAATATTCTTATTTACATCCTCCATTCTTTTAATTTATATATATATATATATATATATATATATATATATATACATATATATATACATATATATATATATACATATATATATATATATATATATACATATATATATATACATATATATATATGGTAAACCTAATCACTAGGCGTTTAAAGGTCTGTATATTACTTCAAAATATATGTATTTAAAAAACTCTACATGTTTCGGCTGTGTACGCCTTTATCAAGAGAATACAAAATATTTATATTTTGTATTCTCTTGATAAAGGCGTACACAGCCGAAACATGTAGAGTTTTTTAAATACATATATTTTGAAGTAATATACAGACCTTTAATCGCCTACTACTAATACAAAATATTTATATTTTGTATTCTCTTGATAAAGGCGTACACAGCCGAAACATGTAGAGTTTTTTAAATACATATATTTTGAAGTAATATACAGACCTTTAATCGCCTACTGATTAGGTTTACCATATCATACCAAGGTCACGAAGTTAATATATATATATATATATATATATATATATATATATATATATATATATATATATATATATATATAAGGTAAACTTAATAAGTCGGCGATTAAAGGTCTGGTTCATTACTTCAAAGTATATATATTTAAAACAACCCTACATGTTTCGGCAATATGCCTTTGTCAAGGGAATACAAAACATAAATGACAGAATATAAACAATATGAAACAAACATGTAAATAATTTACATATCTGTAACTATGCACATGGACAATACACCTCGTATTTTCAGCATTTACTTCTGCTTAATACATATGTTTCTGCCATCTAGTCGTCCTCAGTTAAGCTAGTGAAGCAATGTATACAAATTAATACAAACCTGTTATAAACAACTGGTTTGTATCTGTATTTAAATTTACTGAAATAGCCCGCATAGATCAAGCAAGTTAATGGACTACATCTACATACGAATTTTATCGTTTCCCGTAGCAGCTAAGCTGTTCGAACGATAGGTAGCCCTCCAGACAAAGTCTCTTTCGCCCGTAAGATGTCAATTATTAAATTGTTGTCTTCTTATAGGACGGAACTTGCTTGATCTATGCGGGCTATTTCAGTAAATTTAAATACAGATACAAACCAGTTGTTTATAACAGGTTTGTATTAATTTGTATACATTGCTTCACTAGCTTAACTGAGGACGCCTAGATGGCAGAAACATATGTATTAAGCAGAAGTAAATGCTGAAAATACGAGGTGTATTGTCCATGTGCATAGTTACAGATATGTAAATTATTTACATGTTTGTTTCATATTGTACAAACGCTTTATACGTGCTTAACGTATTGTCACACTTAAACAAAACCTTTTTGTATATTTACCGCCATCTGGCTGGTTGTTAATGGACTACATCTACATACGTATTTTATCGTTTCCCGTAGCAGCTTAGCTGTTCGAACGATAGGTAGCCCTCCAGACAAAGTCTCTTTCGCCCGTAAGATGTCAATTATTAAATAGTTGTCTTCTTATAGGACGGAACTTGCTTGATCTATGCGGGCTATTTCAGTAAATTTAAATACAGATACAAACCAGTTGTTTATAACAGGTTTGTATTAATTTGTATACATTGCTTCACTAGCTTAACTGAGGACGCCTAGATGGCAGAAACATATGTATTAAGCAGAAGTAAATGCTGAAAATACGAGGTGTATTGTCCATGTGCATAGTTACAGATATGTAAATTATTTACATGTTTGTTTCATATTGTACAAACGCTTTATACGTGCTTAACGTATTGTCATACTTAAACAAAACCTTTTTGTACAGAATATAAATGTCAAATAATTAAGTTGCTATGGTTTAAATTATTCAAAGATACATTCCAATAATAATAATAAATCATGGAATACTAAGGCATGATTTATTATTATTATTGGAATGTATCTTTGAATAATTTAAACCATAGCAACTTAATTATTTGACATTTATATTCTGTCATTTATATTTTGTATTCCCTTGGCAAAGGCATATTGCCGAAACATGTAGGGTTGCTTTAAATATATATACTTTGAAGTAATGAACCAGACCTTTAATCGCCGACTTATTAAGTTTTTTTTTTTTTTATTTATATATATATATATATATATATATATATATATGTGTGTTTAGATAATTTCTTAGCCGTTTATTAAATATAACAATTGATAAATTATTGGAGTTTTTCGGCTTTTATATGAAATATTTACAAATATCAAGTTAGTATGTATGTAATTGCAAAGTAAGTGGGGATGTAAACAATGCTGTCTACAAATTACAAAGCAAATCATACGAAATTTTTAATTGAAAAATATTGTCTATGTTGGGCCTCGAACCCAAGTCTACAGTTTGCCGGACTGTCGCTTTTACCACTTAGCCACAATAGACCTAGGTTCAAACTATTTAGAAATGCATTATAAAGTAACAGTGTTAATGAATCAGATGTCAGTTATTGAATGTAGATGTCAAGTTGAAAGCAGAAGTCAGTTTTGAAAGCTGATGTCAGTTTTGATAGCAGATGTCAGTTAGTGAAAGCAAATGTCAGTTATTGAAAACAGATGTCTGTTTTGAAAGCAGGTGTCAGTTATGAAAGCAAACGTCAGATTTGAAAGCAGATGCTTATTTCTGAAAGTAGATGTCAGTTATTGAAAGCAGACGTCAGTATTTTGAGAGCAGATCTCAGATTTGAATGTTTGAAAATGCTAATTATTATTCCATAGCTATATGAGTGTTTAGATAATTTCTTAGCCGTTTATTAAATATAACAATTGATAAATTATTGGAGTTTTTCGGCTTTTATATGAAATATTTACAAATATCAAGTTAGTATGTATGTAATTGCAAAGTAAGTGGGGATGTAAACATTGCTGTCTACAAATTACAAAGCAAATCATACGAAATTTTTAATTGAAAAATATTGTCTATGTTAGCACTCGAACCCAAGTCTATAGTTTTCCGGACTGTCGCTTTTACCACTTAGCCACAAATGCATTTTTCCTTGAAAATCCTCATTGGATGCAAGAAACACATACCCAATACCCGCAAAAACTAAATGTGTGGGCAGGGATTATCGGTGATCGCATTGTGGGACCATTTTTCTTTGATGGGAACTTGACTGGGGAAATATACTTGCATTTTTTGAGGAATGAATTGGTACCCGTTTTACCGGTTCTTTTTCCAAATAATGAGGATCCACATTTGCCAGATCGTAGAATTTGGTATCAACAGGATGGTGCTCCTCCGCACTATACGCTACCAGTAAGGCTCTATAAGACATTTCCTAACAGATGGATGGTAGAAAAGGCGCAATTGAATGGCCAGCTAAATCGCCAGATTTAACCCCGTTGGATTTCTTCTTGTGGGGTTACTTAAAATCAAAAGTCTATGCGACACAACCGGAAAATTTGGACGTTTTACGACAACGCATCATCTACGAAACCAGACTAATCACTCCCGAAATATTAGAGAATGTGCGAAATGGAATTTATCATCGCTTAAGATTTTGTCAACAAAATGAAGGAAAACATTTTGAGCATTTGTTATAAATTTGATACTGAAAATGTTAAAAATAAAACTTAGAATTAGAACACAATTTACTCAAAAATTTTCTAATGTAACATACCAAAATTTTTAAATCATCGAATAAAGAATTGTAAAAGATTTCAAAATTCATAAAAATAAAATGGGGTTGACATTTAAAAACATTATCAATGACGTCATAACTTATTCAAGGTCGACGGAAAAAACAAAATGGTAGCATCTAAATATAGCTAATAAAAAACATTAATCGACTTATCTTTGCATTTTGTCAAATAATGCACAATAACGTTACTACAACCTTGTGTCCATACTTTATGGACGTATATATATACTTTTTTTTTCTTGTGTTTTTTGTATCTTTTGAGACATTATACCCAATTTATTTTGCTCCGTCTTAAATTTGCCGACAATGTTAAATTACTTCAATCGGTAATCAATTGTTAGCATCAATATTTCAAACATCTTACTGTTAGTTTATATAATAACAATTCATTTATAATGAGTTCTCCAAGAGTGAAATGCGAGCATTCCTAATGAGGAAAACAATTTTGTTGCAATACATTTGTGATGTTCACGCACCAAGAGTAACACCAATGTACAAACATATCAGTCGCACATTGACGATAAATAATTTAATTTAAAAAATGTATGAAGAAATTTCTAAACTGTCGCCTGATAATTTCAGTTATCTATTACATTTCCAATAGCTCACGATCAAATGAGTTACAAGGTGCTACCCAGAAATTTTCGGAATTTTAATTTTAATGTAGCGCGCGAAGGGATGGTAGTACAACTCTAGAGCGCTAGTTGCTGTGAGCTACGTCTATACTAAGTCAGTTTGACAAACGGTACTTTGCTAGGTGATGATAAACAGTTTTTTGTGTTCATATTTGTTGAATTGTGTTTGAGATATTCTGCGACATTACAATGCCTTATGTGAAAGAGCAAAGAACGTGCATCAAATTCGGCTTCAAACTTGGTAAAACGGGAGCGGAATCTCCGAAAATGCTTAAACAAACATTTGGTGAGGATGCTTTAGCCAGACGCAAACATATGAGTGGTATAACCGTTTTAAAAAGGGACGTGTGTCGGTTGATGATAATGAGCGTTCTGGTCGTCCATCGACCGAAAACACGCCACAAAATATGGCAAAAGTGCGTGATGCTATCCTGCAAGACCGAAGGGAAGCAATCCATAACATTATTTCGTCCGCGTATTCAGTCCGGCGAACTCAACATGCGGCGTATTTCAGTGAAATTTGTGCCAAGTTCAAACAGTTAATGTGCGATTTTATTGCGATGTTCTTCGGCAACTAAGAAAAAACGTTCGATGCAAGCGGCCTACCAAGTAGCGCAACAATTCATGGATTCTACACCACGAAAACGCACCAACCCACACGTCACTTATTGCGTCAGTTTCTAGCCTCAAAGAAGACGGTAGTACTACCCCACCCTCCCTACTTCCCAGATCTTGTCCCTTGTGGCTTCTTCCCGTCTCCGAAAATAAAACGGTAGCTCAAGGGACGTCGTTTTGAGAGTATTGAAGAGATCCGGCCCAAACGCAGGCAGTGTTGAACACGTTAACACGCGAAGACATCCAGCACTGCTTTTCGTCCTGGTATCGGTGTATTCATGCGGAAGGTGAGAATTTTGAAAGTGAATAAGTTGTAAGAATAATTTGCTTTTTTTAACATTCCGGGAATTTCTGTGTAGCACCTAGTATAACTGACTTAAAAATTAAACTATAGAAAATTGCGTACTAGATGGATCCAGAATATATTGACTGACGTGCAGAAACAGCCATGTTGTGCTATAGTTCGGAAAATTTTTCGAACACATCGCTACGGAAAAGGAACTTAAATATTATATTGGAATCTAGAGAAAATGTAACAGGTAACTTTTGGAACAAAATAGGCATCTACCTTATAAACAGTGGAATTGTGATAACTGCCTTGAGCAATTCAAAATATAAGCTGAAAGATGCTGTCCAGATGAATTTTGTTTTAGCACGCCACTGCCCGGCTACAGACTATAAATTCAGACAGTTAGAAGGTTGAGAAAACTTCGTCTGAAAATCTTCAACTCAATCCATTTCTCCTATTCCTCCACTTTAAACAATGACTCGTATCAAAAACGTTTGAAACTGTTGTCAGATTAACCCCTTCGCTACCGGCTGCTAAATCGAGTGCGCCTCCAGTATACCGTTTTGGCGCGCTCGGAAGCAGTTATGCATCACAAGCATTTGGGAGTATTTAGGTTTAAAAGTAGACAGAAATAATAAAAATTGTGTTTACTAAATAAATATTTATTTTTTTTACAACATAAATATTCAAAAATAAAATGAATAATTCAAATAACTGAATAAACATGCTTCTAGTGTAAATAATGAATCCTTGTATGTAATCTAAATCGCATTGTGGTATTCTTCAAAGTGTGTTTGAGAACACAGTGAAACATCGCAACTTGAGCAAAAATTAACTGTATATTTATTTTTATTTTTATAAGTATTGTAGCAGACCCAGCATCTCCTTCTGCGCTGCTCGGGTTTTGGCAGACATATCAGGGAATGATCATTTACCTTAGACTTTTTCTTCTTGTAAGTACAGTCTTCTTTTATGCTTTTATAATTAGGTACGTAAGCATCCAACAACTCATCGCATAAAATAAGTGTAAAATCCACGACTGGTACATTTTTCTTTTTATGTGAAATACTATACAAACATTTTGCATTCAACACCATTCTCTGCAAAATGTGAATGCCAAGTTTTTTGAACCAACAAAAATTCTTTCTTGCACAATTACATGGTTCAATATCTTGATCAAAGGCATCTACCGTCCCCATGCTAGTGTTATAATGATCTATGTGTGTTGGCTTCTTGTAAGTTATATTAGATTTTTTCTTCACATCATATCTGGATTTTTCTTGAAATCCGGCGGTTAGTTTAATTGCTAGCACGTTAACATCCCTCCTGTCCTTGAATCTAACTATAAGAGTATCATTTTTTCTGATAAAGCATGATTGGTGCGTTGATAAAGGAACATTTGTGAGATCTTGAGGAACTCCTCTGTTTACTCTTATAGTGCCTGTCACGTAAGTTTTTTTTTACAACAAAAATTCCGCTACTCTAACGGACAGATACCAGTTATCTAAAATCACTTCCCTTCCCTCTTCAAAAACATTTTGTAAGAACTTTGCAACCACTCTTTCGGACATAGACAAATTTTCAGAGCCATATATATGGGAAACATCATATGAATCTTTTCCGGTATATAAAAGAAAATCATATGTATATCCTCGAAATTTTGGATCACTTGGTGATAAACAAAAAAGCTTTATTCCAAATCTGGCACGCTTTGTCTTGATGAATTGCTTGAAGTGAAGTCGACCTTTATAAAGCATCAAACATTCGTCCAATGCACAAGTTTTCCCTAGATCAATAAGCACCGTTGTGTTTTCCCGTATGTATCCAAAAAACATAGTAAGCCTAGAGTGTGGGTTAGACCTAACACCAATAGCAGGACTGGTAAATCTTAGTAACTTTAGAATTTGTAGGTATCTGAAAAATTGAAATAAAAAATAAATATATTTTCACTGAATAAAAAACTTAGTACTTACCGAGCTCTGCTCATGATTGAAGCTGAAAACGCAGGCGGACCGCCAAGTAGAAACTGCTTCCGCCAGTAATCCGTGATTTTTGGCAAATGTGTTAGGCCCATAAGAAACGTGAGTGATATGAATGTATACATTTCAGGCAATTGAACATTTTTCCAGTAAATGCCATGAATTTTCAAGGCAAGGTTATTATTTTCTTCAAGATGCATCAGTGCTCTTTCATTTGTCCACCGACATAAGAAACCTACTACTTTATGTGGCACAAATGCTTCAAAAAAATCTTTAGCACTTTTAGTTTCATTTATATCGATAGCCGGGTGAATATCATATTCAAACTCTTTTTCGTAAATAGAAGAATCTCTTGTATCTGAAAATGGGTCAGTGATAATTCTCCACTCACCAAATTGACGAGCCTCAATCTCTTCGTCTTCATCAGAACAGGAAAATTCTTCTTCGGAATCACAAGAGTCATTGTCCGCTTGCACCTCGAAATCTGAGTCGCTATCAGTATTTGCATCCGAGGAAGACATTATAATCAAACAAATACACCTTACCGCGTTGCCTATAAAAGCAAACTGAATAATATAACCTTAAATCAACATAATTTCGTATAGACGCACTTGTAAACCTGACCGCCAGATGATTCGACGTGATCTAACTAACGGGTGTTCAGAAACATTCGAAGTCAAGTGGACTCTGAACAAAAAATCGTATATCTTTACTTAAGTATAGCAATCGCCAATTAGGTTGGCGCGAGGAGGGAGTGCGCAGAAGTCGTTTTTAAAAACGTCCACCCCCACTACTCAAGTAATTGTCAGAATACAATTGTCATTGACGTTTGACGGAACATAATGTCTTTGCTAGGGGATCATAAAATTATACACGCTCAGAGGTTAGAATTATCTGACATTTGATGTAAAACCAAATACAAATCTCCCCACTACTTCTAATCCTGCGCGAACTTACTCCTCCTCGCGCCAACTTAATTGGCGTTTGCTATATCTGATTTGTAATAATTATTAAATGTCAACTGTTGTCTGTCAAAAATCACACTATCTCAGACATGACTTCATATTTTCAAGGACTACTTTGACTTCGAATGTTTCTGAACACCCGTTAGTTAGAACAAGAGGGCGTGTCCAATTTTATTGCAAATATGATGACTAACTTATTGTGCGCAATACTGTTGCTGTATATTTGTATCTAAAATGAGACAGGCGGTAGCAACACGGTGTATACAATCATGATTCATGATGCAACCGTATGCATCACTGGTATTTTACTCCATACATAGCGTGATGCAAACGGTTGCATTACGGTGCGGAAGGGGTTAAAAAACAGCGTGATAGACTAGTGTTCAAAACACGTATGGCAAAATTATTTGATGGCGGAATAGATACATTTATGAAATAATATAAAAGAAAATACGTTAGTCTATGACAATTGTTTGGAAAAATAATAAATATGTACAGTTTTTCGGAGTACGTTATAATATCTATTTAAAAACGGAGCTTATTTAAAAACATGCCTCGTTCGTAGGAATTGTAAACATATCTAAAATAGTTTATTAAATCATAACTCGTTTAAATCATTTAGTCACATTAATTATAATTCCCGATTTTGAGTTTACAACTATACAATTTGAAACAAACATGTAAATAATTTACATATCTGTAACTATGCACATGGACAATACACCTCGTATTTTCAGCAATTACTTCTGCTTAATACATATGTTTCTGCCAATATAGGCGTCCTCAGCTAAGCTAGTGAAGCAATTTATACAAATTAATACAAACCTGTTATAAACAATTGGTTTGTATCTGTATTTAAATTTACTGAAATAGCCCGCAAAGATCAAGCAAGTTCCGTCCTATAAGAAGACAACTATTTAATAATTGACATCTTACGGGCGAAAGATACATTGTCCGGAGGGCTACCTATCGTTCGAACAGCTATGCTGCTACGGGAAACGATAAAATACGTATGTAGATGTAGTCCATTAACAACCTGCCAGATGGCGGTATATACGAAAAGGTTTTGTTTAAGTATAACAATACGTTAAGCACGTATAAAGCGTTTGTACAATTTGAAACAAACATGTAAATAATTTACATATCTGTAACTATGCACATGGACAATACACCTCGTATTTTCAGCAATTACTTCTGCTTAATACATATGTTTCTGCCAATATAGGCGTCCTCAGCTAAGCTAGTGAAGCAATTTATACAAATTAATACAAACCTGTTATAAACAATTGGTTTGTATCTGTATTTAAATTTACTGAAATAGCCCGCAAAGATCAAGCAAGTTCCGTCCTATAAGAAGACAACTATTTAATAATTGACATCTTACGGGCGAAAGATACATTGTCCGGAGGGCTACCTATCGTTCGAACAGCTATGCTGCTACGGGAAACGATAAAATACGTATGTAGATGTAGTCCATTAACAACCTGCCAGATGGCGGTATATACGAAAAGGTTTTGTTTAAGTATAACAATACGTTGTTATACTTAAACAAAACCTTTTCGTATATACCGCCATCTGGCAGGTTGTTAATGGACTACATCTACATACGTATTTTATCGTTTCCCGTAGCAGCATAGCTGTTCGAACGATAGGTAGCCCTCCGGACAATGTATCTTTCGCCCGTAAGATGTCAATTATTAAATAGTTGTCTTCTTATAGGACGGAACTTGCTTGATCTTTGCGGGCTATTTCAGTAAATTTAAATACAGATACAAACCAATTGTTTATAACAGGTTTGTATTAATTTGTATAAATTGCTTCACTAGCTTAGCTGAGGACGCCTATATTGGCAGAAACATATGTATTAAGCAGAAGTAATTGCTGAAAATACGAGGTGTATTGTCCATGTGCATAGTTACAGATATGTAAATTATTTACATGTTTGTTTCAAATTGTACAAACGCTTTATACGTGCTTAACGTATTGTTATACTTAAACAAAACCTTTTCGTATATACCGCCATCTGGCAGGTTGTTAATGGACTACATCTACATACGTATTTTATCGTTTCCCGTAGCAGCATAGCTGTTCGAACGATAGGTAGCCCTCCGGACAATGTATCTTTCGCCCGTAAGATGTCAATTATTAAATAGTTGTCTTCTTATAGGACGGAACTTGCTTGATCTTTGCGGGCTATTTCAGTAAATTTAAATACAGATACAAACCAATTGTTTATAACAGGTTTGTATTAATTTGTATAAATTGCTTCACTAGCTTAGCTGAGGACGCCTATATTGGCAGAAACATATGTATTAAGCAGAAGTAATTGCTGAAAATACGAGGTGTATTGTCCATGTGCATAGTTACAGATATGTAAATTATTTACATGTTTGTTTCAAATTGTACAAACGCTTTATACGTGCTTAACGTATTGTTATACTTAAACAAAACCTTTTCGTTTACAACTATAGTCAATTTAACACGAAAAATATTTAATTTATTGTAAATAAGGTCTCATTAATTTCCAGAATGGATTCTGATATACCAGTTCCTTACGGCAGAGCTGTCGTTAAAAGTTCCTCAAAAAATTTCTTTTTATTAAGAGAATTTAACAAATGGAAGAGAACCAAAAACAAAGATGTCCTAATAGCAATACTTGGTTCAAATTGTGGCTCGAAAAACCGCAGATGGGAGTACGTAAAGGAACTAAAAAAGCACATAACCGTTGATGCCTATGGCCATTGCGGTACGTTACAGTAAGTATAAAATAGCAATGTTTTCATCAATCTGTAATCATTTAATTTTTTTATTAATCTCGCAGGTGTCCTGGTCATTTCGAATCCGACTGTTCAGAACTTAATAAGTATTTATTTTATTTAGCCTTCGAAAATTCCAACTGTGATGAATATTTAACCGAGAAACTTTGGTGGAATGCATTTAATAAAAGTGCTATTCCGATCATCATGGGGCCAAAAAATAGTAATTTGATCAAATTACTGCCTTACCATTCTTACATATCTGTCGAAGATTTCGCCGGTCCGAGGGATCTAGCTAACTTTTTAGTTTACTTGAATAATACACCTAGTGAATTGATGACTTACTTTGCTTGGAAGTCGAAATATACCATTTTAAATGAGCATGGATACTTTAAAAGCAATTCTTACCACTACTGCAGGGTGTGTGAAGCTTTAAACTATAATAGCAAAGAAACTAAAGTGTACAATGATCTAGAAGCATTCTGGAGTACAAAAAATTGTTACCCAGCCTGGGATAAAAGTAGATAAACTATTTAAACTCAAGTTATAAAAAAATTAGTCATTAGTATTATGATTTCCAAAGATTTTTGTACAATAAATATTATAAAATTACTATTGTTGTTTATTATTAAGTTGAATAATACAATTTAAAAAGGTATATAACCCCTTACCACAATTATTAGTCGTATCCTAAATACGTATTTCGACAACTAAGTTGTCATCATCAGTGGGTAAAAACTACTAATTAAAAGTCACACATGGGGCACAGTAAAGTAAAATAAACGCTTCCGGACAACTACTATACACTGCAACCCTGTAAAGACTGTCTTTACAGGGTTGCAGTGTATAGTAGTTGTGCGGAAGCGTTTATTTTACTTTACTGTGCCCCATGTGTGACTTTTAATTAGTAGTTTTTACCTACTGATGATGACAACTTAGTTGTCGAAATACGTATTTAGGATACGACTAATAATTGTGGTAAGGGGTTATATACCTTTTTAAATTATTATTTAACCACAGTCTCCATTGAAAGAATTGTTGAATAATACAAATTTAAGAATACCTATATAATGACGTTATTTAGTAACGATAAAGTAAATAATTCAAAGAAATATGTGCCATCCATTACTGAATTTAGAAAAAAAAAATATGAAAGTGTCATCCAAAAACTTCTAACCCTATATGCCTATCATGCATATGTATGTATAAAAGATACAATAATAAAAGATATACTAATATTTAATTACACAATGTAAATCAATAACTATATAATAATATACTTGTATCGTTTACTCTCGCCTTAGTACAAGAGAAATATTTAAGAATTTATTTTTAGTTTATAATAAACAGTTTTTGATAACACATAAGTGACATAAGCAATTAATGTTCAAATAACTTACCGTTTAATTTTTCCCAAATCAAATAATTTCCAATACAAAACACAAAAAAATATACACACAGCTATAGACCACTGTTACTCAAAAACCACGACATAAAATAAGAATAATGCAATAAAACATAAAATCAGGAAAAATTATAACTACTTCATGTAGGTATTTTGTTACTTGTGTATTACTTAAACTGTATACGTTTTTTTTTGTTTTCTAAATTTCTTTAAGAAATAAATTATAAAGGTAAGTTCAAAGTCTTTTTTATTTACCTGGGATTAATATATTAAAGGAATATCTATTCAATAGTTTTTAAAATTCAAATAAAGAACAAAACATTAATATCTTCGCATAGGGATATTTGATGCCAAGCTGTTGCAGTTTTGAAAATTGAAATTTTATGAAGTCTATGAAGTTTATTCTTCCAAGTAGAGGTATCGTTTGTTTTCTTCTTTTTTAAAAATAAAAATGACGAAAAAGAGAAAATTTTCCACCTCTGGCTCCAACCCTTTTAAAGTAGAGGTGAAAGAAGAAAATGTAATGGGCGACGAATATTTAGTGGCAAAAGATCGCTTGCACGGTGTACTTAAACAATTAACTGAACAAAGTGATAGTGAAGCAGATTCTTCAGACGACAGTGAGGGTTACAGAAACAGGAAATAGTAAAGAAAAAAGTATTTTGGCATATAGTATCTGTAAATTTGTTAATTTTCAGTGGAGAGCGTCGTAGAAAGTCAGAAAATGCACCTACTGCTTTTCACCACACATACGTAATGAAATTATTTGATCGTAGCGTTGATTTAGCCAGGTTTGAAGAAGACACGCCACTTTATCCAATATGCAGAGCTTGGATGGCAAATCAACCGAGAAATCCACAATTAATAGTGAAGTAAATTTGTATCAACTATAAAAATATAATAACTTACTTCTTTTAAATTTACAGGCGTCGAAACTCAACACCTGAACCTGATAATTCTTACTGGAACTTGAATAATAATATTTCAGAAGTGACACGATTACCACCACCATCTCGTTCTTTTACAACAAGGATTCCATCTCCAACACCAGATCAAAAACAAGACAAAAATGCTATTAATTTAAATTACGTAAACATTTCAGTCTTTAATTCATGAAACAAAAAACTATTCAGGCAATTTTTTTTATTTTTAGGATGAATGTCCTCCAGTACCTAAAGATGTTCTTATAAGGAATCACCTTCAGAGATGGGTAAATATTAAGAAAAAATGGATATTGACCGCTGTCAAAAATGAATCAAGATACAGCATGGGAAAGCAGATTTTAGAAGCAATTTATAATAAGTATGTTATTCCTGTCTATTTTAAATTATATTTAATTGTAAGCTTTTTTTTCAGAGCTCAGGAAACTGAATAATTATAAGAGAAAATATCAGGTATTACATAAAACTTACCATTTCAAATAGTAAACAAACAAAATTTAAATTTATGGTAATTTACATTTTTATGAATACTTTATTATGTCACACACTATTTTATATATTAATGGATTAAAATGCCAAATTGATCATTATTACAAGATGTATTAACTTTTTACAAATTTGTTTTAAAAAATTTTTCGAATATTCACTTATATATTTATATTTCTTTTTATTTGAATTGTAAAAATATTTACCAAGTATTTTGTAATTATTTAATTATATTTACGTTTATTAGTTTATATATAACATGAGCAAGAAATAATAACAATAATATTTAAAAGATCATTTATTTGTATTAAAATTGTTTATAAAAATATTTATGTATCCTTATCCACTTTATCCCATCTTTGGAAAAAAACTATTAATTCACAATGCTTGGTGTAAGGAAACATGTCTACAGTGACTGCTTTTATGGGTACAAATGGCTCCTCTTGCATTGTTTTCGACACTGGTCTACCTAAATCCAAGAAGTTTTTCGATGCTGCCATTGGATTGCAAGATATATACACCAATCTTGTTAAATTACGAATTTTGCGGAGTTGCATAATCGCCTTGTGGTCTATAAAAATATGTACCAAAAATAAACTTAAATGTGCAGTTCACTTCGTAACTAAATGACTTATTTGAAAAGCTAAAGAAAAAAATGGAAATTTTAATGTGTTTTGCTATCAAATGGAGTACACAAAATGGCCTTTTTGCTTCTAATAGAAATTTTCAGTTGTCTGGTAAAAAACAATCAGTTTTTTAATTTTCAAATTTAGCCAGATAAGTCGAAAAACTTACGTAAACCTGCTCTTGGTGGATCAACAATGCCGATAACATCATCACTTTTAGCTCTATAGCAAATAGAACTCAATATTTCTTCTGCTTTGCCTGCAAAGAACTCTGTGTTTTCGATATTATTTATTTTAGCATTTTCCCGGGCATCGGCAACAGCTTGAGTAATCAATTCTAAGCCCAACACTTGCTTGCATTTCTGTAAAATATTTGAATCACAATAATATATTGAATAGGTACTAAAACTGTACATTTGCGAAACAAAGTCCAATTGTTCCTGTTCCGCAACATATATCGACAACAGTTGAAGATTCGGAAGGACACGCAAGTTCAATTGCAGATTTGTATAAAATTTCGGCTGCTTTTGTGTTGATTTGAAAAAAAGCTTCGGGTGATATTCGAAAATTTAAACCCAGTATTTTTTCATATATATGGGTAGCACCATAAAGATGTTCGATTACGAGTTCTTCCCCTGAAATTCTGCAGAAATTATTAAATTAATCTAATCTCAGAAATAAATAAATTAAAGATATGTATTGACATATATTTTTAACTTAAAAGATATTAAAAAGTGTCAATCGTAAATACTATTAAAACTAACTCAATTGATTCGGCTGGCTTTTACTTGATGAAGATCCATAATTTAAAATAGAAGTGCAGATTTTAACTATTAGTTTTATCACTATTAAAACTATAAACCAATTTTTTTTATTAATGTTCAATAGTGTTGTTCCGTCAATACGGTAGCTTTTATTTGTTTTGTTCATTTAATTTTAAATAAAGTCAAAATTTTATAAATTCAATTTTATTTATATACTATATTTTTACGAGTAAATAAAAATAATAGCTATTTAGGTAACATGTACATAACGAAGAACTTTATTGACGAGCCGAGTTTATTTGCCGAGCGAGGTTAATAAAAAAGGAGAGTAGATAATAGCTATTTAAGTCGCAACGAATGTAAGGACGTATTCACATTCAAAGTAGGCAATACAAGCTGAGGCTAAACCAAAGCTTGTTGCCTGGTAAGAATGTTAATAGTCGATACATCGTGTGACCGTCAGAAATTAATCTATATTTTGAAAATTCCAGCGTTGGTTAATGATTTTTGCTGTTGCCATTAGTTACCCATATTGTCAAGTTTCATAATTTTGACATTTGGTAAAAGTAAATTTAAAATGAAGAAGTTCGAGCAAAATTCAATCAGCATCCTCAGGGGTTACCATAATTAATAACACCAGTTGTATCATTAATATAAATTATCAACAAATATTACTTCCATTTTTTTTAGTCAAATGAAATAATAACATTAATTTTTAGCAGTTGACTTTTATTTTCTCACTGACAAGAGTATTTTTTCCATTATACTATATGATTCAAAATAGTTATGTATTTATGTAACAAGTACATAATGTAGGACTTTATTGACTCCCCTTTATTAGCCTTACTCGGCTAATATAAAAGGAGTCAATATTATGTACGAGTTGCATACATACATATATAGTTTTATGTTCGACTGCTTTGAATCTTAAAAGTAGGTAATAATTTTTTCAAAATTCCAGTGTTGGTTAATGATTTTTGCTGTTGCCATTAGTTACCCAGATCAATGTCAAGTTTAATAATTTTGATATTTGGTAAAACTAAATTTAAAATAAAGGATTTTGAAGAAATAATTTCTGCCGATATAAATGAAATTGCTTTGAATGCTAAACAATTACTTTTGCAAAATAAATCAAACACTTATACAAAGAGACATATAGTATATATCGCAAATGGTGTTCAAAAAATAAACTTTTATTTTGACACTGACAGTAGAGTATTTTTTACATTATATTATTTTACTATAATACAATAAAGTACAGCTTTGCCGCCGCAAAAAAGTATTAGAAACAGACGCTATGTCTCTTCGTATAAGTGTTTAACTCCTTTGGCAAAAGTAATTGTTTAGCATTCAACGCTATTTCATTTATATTGGCAAAAATTATTTCTTCAAACTCCTTCATTTTAAATTTACTTTTACCAAATGTCAAAATTATTGAACTTGACATTAATCTGTGTAACTAATGGCAACAGCATAAATCATTAACCGACACTGGAATTTTCAAAAAATGATTACCTACTTTTAAGCATTCAAAGCAGTCCAACATAAAACTATATATGCAACTCGTACATAATGGACTTTATTGACTCTCCTTTTATATTCGCCTCGCTCGCAAAGCTCCCTCGGCTAATAAACTCGGCTCGTCAATAAAGTCCTACATTATGAACTTGTTACATAAATAGCTATTATAATTTATAACTATTATAAGTGAGGCTATGGATTACGATATTTCAAAAATGCATGTCTTAATAGCATGTATATTAAATTTAACTGTCAGAATTTCCATTTAGTTATTCGTGTTGAATTGGAGGGATATCCTATGGTTCAGGTAATATCAGGCTTTAGTTTATGGTAAAATTTCTTAAGAGGTAGTAAATTTCAGTATTAAAACGTTTTTATTAAGTGAGCTAGGGATGTGGGCAATTTCTAGGTTTATTTTTAATTTAAACGTTTTGTGTTAAAATTATACGGTAAGACAATCAGAAATTTTTATTCGTGTTGAATTGTAGAGATACCCGCGAATAAAAATTTCTGATTGCCTTACCGTATAATTTTAACACAAAACGTTTTAATTAAAAATAAACCTAGAAATTGTCCACATTCCTAGCTCACTTAATAAAAACGTTACTAATACAATATTCTGACAACATATTTTTAAGAAATTCAAAGATGGATAGTATTTCTTTAAGGATGAAATATATCTAAGATAGTGAAATTAGTGTATCAAAAAAGGTAAAAAATATGAAAGCGTTGATAAAAAAGTAAAAATAGATTTTACCATTTTATAAGATTGTAGAAAGTTCTCACATTAGGTACATCATACTTCTAACGAATTACCGAAGGTAGCCCACGTATTGGAGGCATTTCGGTAACACGACAAAAACAAATAACACATCGTGGTGTCTTACGAAAAGTTGTTTTATAAAACGGAGAAATTTATCTTAGAAAGCAGTAGTGGGAAATTCTTGTAGTTAATTATTATACCAAAGAAACTTGAGTACATTAATACGTTAAGCACCCAGGGTTCGTCATATGCTTTCTAACTATTAAAGACATGAATGTTTAAGCATTCAAAGCGAAATTATTTAGATTGCCATAGAGAATGTACATGAAACTCTTTAAATCTATTACGGAACTATTTGCTTTATCAGTAAAAATTATTTTATTTAAAATTTCTTCGTGTTTATTTAACAAATTAATCATTATATCACAAAAATTAGTTCGTTTTACTTTATCTTTCTCGAAAACCTCTTGATGGTTTGATATCTTGTATGACTTATATCTGAATTCTTTCAAGGTTTTGAACACCGAACTGTACGATACTCCACATCTACAGAACTCCTACATCTAAAAGCGACCCTAGAGACCGTTCTTCTACATAACGCAGGATATTTAGCTTCATGTGTTCTGTTAATACGTGATTAGTTTTATTTTTTTTTTGTGAGAATTTAGAAAACAATCATCTTCTTTGGATTTGTTAAAAATATTAAAAATTGTCTTCGCACAAGGTATACGCCTGTTAGGATAATTAACTGTTTTAAATAAATTATCTATTTTTCAATAGATAAATAGATAATAAAATAAATAAATACATTTTATTTTTGAATAAAATATATTTAATAAGATTCATGAGTAAATAAAAATTCAGAAATATTTGAGAATACTTCACTGGTGTATAACTGGTTGCCTATTATGCCACCTATGATTAACTTTTCTTTTATCATTACATTCATTACGCATAGAGATGTATGTGTAATGATAAGAAAAGAACCCCGTATATAATATCATTAATTTATATTTGTTTCTTTTTTATAATTTTTTAAACGTATATAATATCATTAATTATATTTACTTCTATTTTATAGTTTTTAAAATAAATATTTGTTTAAATAAGTACACTGAACCCCTTAACCAGGAATTTTTGCAATCGATCGTAGTGAAATTGAGGGAAATACAAGTGATGAGCAAAATCAACGGGGAATTACTGGTCTATGAGTTTATAAAACCTATTAAGTAAGTAATAGGTACATAAAAGATATGAAATTTTATAGATTTGTTGTGCATCGAGTAATTGATTCCGCAGGAGGCATTACAAATCGGTGTAAAATAGTTATAAAATTAATTAATTTAATATTTATTTTAGAAAAAAATACAAAAATTTCGTAGCATATAATAGAATCGTTTTTTCCGTAAATCGATAGTCGGAACACTGATTTGTGAACCATGTTGATATTATTATTATTTATAATAGTTATAATAATAATAATTTATTATTATTATAACCGGAAACTAATTTGCAGACTCCATTAATACTTCTGAATTAATCTTAAGTAGCTATGAAATTATCACTGTGTAAACTATTGTGTGCAAAGTATAAGAAAATTAATTATTTAAGAAATACAATTTAAATTTCCCGGTGAATTCTGTAATTTTTTTTACTATTTATTTATATGAAATAATTAATAATCTCTTAAACTTGTTCAATTTGTAAATTTATATATACTATCTGCGATAACACATCAATATTTTGTGATTAGCATTTTCTACACGTGTATTTTTGTTTTTGCTTGATCATTAAGACAAATAATAAGCCATGTTTTTGGTAGCAGGTAGTCACTTTTATTTTCGAATAACAGTGACTGAGATTGCTTCAGGAGTAACAGTGATTTGAATTACTGCTACTCCTAAAACTGAATATCAATTTAAGTAATCCTGTTTTATTATGCCGGGTATTTTGTAAACTTGTATCCACTTTTATGGATACCTTTACTCAAAATATTATATACTAAACTGTGCTCAATTTTAACTATTATTATTTTAAAATCACCGATATTGCAATAACAGTTACTGACAATAATAACTGTCAAGCTAATCTCTATTATAAACACAATAGAAATACCGACTTTGGACTCTTACTCTATTAAATACGTGATTTTGTATAAGTAGCTGCTATTATTGCTATTAAGTAAATACCCTATCTTCATACATATTTATTTTTTATTAATTGCGACCACAAAAGGTAAGTTTTCGATCTATTTTTCAATGTTCATAGTAAATAAGAAGAACTAATATGAATATTGTGTTATGTTGGTGAGACACATAACCATATAGGATATTATTTTTTATTAATATAATGTTATCTAATAGCTGGTTTTGTATGATATTTTTTTTTATTATCTTTATCAGTTAATTTGGTTTTGGACTAAAATGAATCAATTTGCCTTTAGTAATAACGTTTCTTTAACAAAGGCACAGTTAGCAGAAATTGGCGAGAAAATGAATGAAAATAAGGTGCTAAAGAACACATTAGAAACACAAAATGTAACAATAAATAACTTGAATAAGGAAAATAAAGAATTGAAAAAGCAAATAAAAAAAATTCAAGAAGAAAATAAAACAAAAGAACAAGATATGAAGAAAAAATTCATGGAATTGCACAATGAGCAGAAAAAGGTTCACAGTGAATTAGGAAAATATGAAGCTGTACCAGAATTTAAGGGTATATTGGATTTATATTCAGAATTACTTAATTTTCGCAAAGAAATCGATGATGTTCTTAAGAACGATCCTACTTATCAAGAGAAACGAAAACTTGATAGGAAAATTGATGAATACAAGCAGAAAAATGCTGAACTTGAAGCAAATTTAAAGAGGAATGGTGCAAAGATTACTGCGAAAGCAAGAATTAATGAATTACAGCAAGCAGAAAATGAGTTAAAAAAATTAAAAGAGCAATCTCAAATAAAATATGTAGCTAAAAAGCAAAAGATAGGCGAGATGACAGCTAAGATGAAAAATTCAACAACCAAACTTGTTCAAACAATAACAAATGCATTATCAGAGGTACAGAAACATCTAGACGTTTACAGAGTTGATTTAGATAATATTAGAAAGATGTCTGCTGATTTTGTTGAAAAACCTACATATGATAAAATTATGAATATTCTGCTTGAACAGCAAAATATGTTGATGAAAGATATGTTGCAGTGCAATTTTTCAGGTATGTAATATTTTTTTCTATTTTGCATTCGTAACTCATGAAACCCAGAACAGTATCGATATCGAAATGAGCATCATTTCGATACACGTTTTTTCATTTTTCAATATTGGCATTGTTCGAATATGGAAATAAATATCTTATTGCTGATATTTGATTTTAAGAATTTAATTATGTAACTGTTAACATATAGTTTCTATACCATTTATGTTTATATTTTTAAATAAAATATCAAGTAATGCCAATGAAAATTAATAAATAATATTTGGTAGGAAGGTAACAATATTTAAATTTGAAAATATCAATCAATGTGACCAGTTGTGTACTTTATATAAAAATAACTCGATGCCTTCAAATTAAATAATTTCAATTTATTAATGTAAAAAATGTAAAATAAAAATAGTATAAAAACTCGTTTCATAAGGCCTTTTATCACACTCGTTTAGAAAACGTCGCTATCGCGGCTCGTTTTCCAAACATGAACTCTCGCTATCGCGGCTCGTTTTCCAAACATGAACTCGTGCTACAAAATGGCGCCTTATGAAACTCGTATTTTAAAATACTATTTCTAGGTAATTAAAGAAAACGTGAAAAATGGCCATATCAAATCAAATGAAGTCAGTGTGTATTCTCATTTGAGCCATGTTATCTTTGCTTAATAATTGATATAAAATTCAAAATATATCCATTCCACCACCTGTATTTCATGACACTCTGTATTAATATATTTTTAGGAGGTGCCTCTGCAAGTTCCTCATCTTTGAAAGAAGATTTCGAATCTCTTTATGATTCAGGAAGCGATAGCCCTGACATAGATGATGTCGAATCTCTTCACGGTGATGACAGGAGATACAAAATTATAATGCACAACTTAAATGAAGAATGGTCGGATGGCTTGCAGGACAATCAAAAAGTCAAGGCTATTATAAAAACATTTACCACGTTGTCTACAAATGACATAGATGTTGAGCGGGTCGGTAAAGTCAATCCAGTTAAAAAGCGTCCGTTAAAAGTGAGCTTGCCAACCTTCCAACACGTCCAAACGATTTTGAAATCTAAGCACAAACTGCAAAATACCTGCTATTCAGAGATAAGGATTTGCAGTTTCAAGAAGAAAACTGGATATAAACCAAACACTCCTGGTAAGAGAGGCCACAAGCCAGTATAAATATGAAATGAAGTTAGTTACCAAAATGCAAAGAAAGATTATATTCGGTTCGTTTCAACTCGTGAAGAAAACCGTAGTGACGGTCGAATACCTATGCACTAAAGAAAACGCGAAAAAATATTCACATTGCGCATGTATCAAATCGTCACTGTACGGTTTTCTTAGCGAGTTGGAACAAACCTATAATTATCAATCTTGCAATTTAAGGGCACATGTTAAAAGGAGCTTATAAGAATTATTCTTTGTTAGAAAAATTATATGCTTTTTTAATAAGATTTTTCATTTCATATGACAATTGATATGTATGTTGAGATACCCATTTATTATTAATTTGGTGGTTTTGCACTTTTTTGGGGGTATAGATATATATAAAATGCCTACATTTGTAATTCAAAAATTGCTTGTTATAAAGGTGTAATGTATAATACATTTTTTGTTTTTATTTCAATATATGCGAATTTTACTCTGAAATAAATAACATTGGAATATTGCAATACTAACTTAAGAAAACAATTATCAAAGTTTTTAAAACAAATTTATGCTACCGTTAAAATGTTAAATTTTATTATTAAAAAATTATAAATTAGCTGTAATTAAAACAAAATAAAATTTATATAAGCTTACTACAATTTATAACATTAAACCACTTAAGATATTGATAAAATTTTAATTTATTTAAAGCATCTGGTCAAGTAATTATTGACAAAGATGCATTTTGTTGAAATGAAAAAAAATACAATTTGTAAATATAAAAACTATTCATTACTTATAATGTATTAAATACCCGAAACGATTTCTTCTGAAATTAAAACTTAAATGAATAATGTGGAACATGTGAGCACTTTTTTGATTCATTGGTCTTCTTGATATTAAAATTTAGTATGACCAGCATTGACTTTTTAACAGCGGATTTTTTTTTTCTATACATATTCTCTATCAATTTATTTAATGTGACTTCACTTATTTTATTTCGTTCTTAAATTACTTTTCAAGGATCATCATTATTTTTGATTCGTCTTCTTTCATTACGAGGGTGACGCTGAAATTAGTGAGATATAGAGATATGAAACAAGATTTTTTCAAAAAAGCTTTCTTGAAGTTTACCAATACTCTTATTATCTATCTATACACTTTTGTAGACGAGTTTTCCAAAGTTCGAAAGCCTCACGCCAGGCGTTTTTCAGAATTGACTGGAAATATTCGGGGATGGCGAAGTCAAATCTCCTCTTCTGATGAAAAACAACGACCACGTAAATTCTTCTTAAAATTAAAAAATAGCCAGAAATCGCGCATTGCTAGATCCGATGAATAAGAGAGGTGTTCGATTACCTTGATGCTTTTTTCTTAAAAAAAGTTGTAGTAACACTAGCCTTATGCGCCGAAGCATGGTTATGACCGAGTCTTTAATTTTGAGTTCTCAGAGAACCTCGGGCAGGCAATTTTGGGTGTACCAGGCACTCTTAACAGTCTTTTGTCCTTCTAACTTGGCAGCTTTCACAAACCCAGTACTTCTGAAGAAAACGACGTACATAACTTTCTTCGTCGCACAGTCTCGTTATTCTTCATACACCTATATATACCCTGCTCTCTTGGCGCGTAGGAACATCATAAAATGGAATGTAGACCTCGTTACCCGTGACAATTTTAGAAATAAGCCGATGCCTACCTTTTTTTAATATCCAGCGTTTCACGGCTTATTCTTACACACTCAGCCTTCTGTGTTTCTGTTAAACTATATGACAACCATCGTGACGCAAGTTTTCTCACGTGTAATTCTTTATGCAGGATTTGCCTTACTGCTGCGGATCCAATACCAAGGTTGGCCTCTATCATCGCATAGGTGCAACTTCTATCTTTTTGCAACATTTTACGAACACGGGACATATTTTCAGAGGTGACTGCTGACCTGCGCCTACCTGTATGTTCCTAGTCCTGCAAGTAACTGCGACCATAGCGATATTTTGTAAACCATCTAAAAACCGTATCACGAGAAGATACTTCGTCCCCAAAAACCGTACGCAAGCGTTGCGTTCATTCTTTTTTATTAACACCCACATTAATTATACAGTATCATAGCCATGAAATGCTCTCAGCTTAATTCCATGACTACATGTATTTAAACATTCACTACTAACACTGCAACAGTACTAACGCCGCGCAGGTTAGTATACAAGTTTGTTCATGTTTGAAGTTTAAGGCATGCGCAATAAATGCCATTCTAATTGAGTGGTGTTGTCACCCTCATATGGTAAGGGACAAAAAATCAAAATTCTAGAAACTTGGCGGTAATGAATCTTCCAGGATACGAATGAAATCTATAGATCTCATTTTACCATAATTTTTTTTTATTTACCGACTCTGAAATAACTCCATTGTGCCAAAAAACTACTACAAAACTCTAATATTTCACACAAGCCCGATTTCGTCGACATTCAAGTCTAAATGCGTCCATCAAATCCCATTCTATTAGTTTTCGTTTCATATGTATATGATCAGATAATGGAACACCGATAGCTTTTCCTCCAACCTTTATGAAGTTCATTTAAACTATTTTTAATAATTGCATTTGCGTCAACAGTAATTTCAGCAAAATTCGTTAGTAGAAGCCCTATAAATCATTATTTTTCTGAGTTTACTCGAACGATCTCGATTTTTTTCGCGTCACTCTGACTTGATCACTAAACCCAACGAAACATATTTAGTAGGGACAAACACTGAAACATTTTGTATATTATCAGCAATCGCTTTCCGTATAATAGCAACCACGTCTTTCCCTATATACTAAAACGTTGCAACAGTTTTACATTGTGAAAAATATAAGTAAATAATCTATTATATTTACTCTCTTCTAAAAGCACAAATTTTGTAACAATTCCAGCTCCCATGTTATTATTTGTCTAATGATTTTTTACTTCATTTAAATAAATGACTCAAGAAACTGTCTGCAACACAGTTTTTACTAATATAAAAAATGCTGTATTAGATAATCCCCTATTTGGTTAAAACTCCTAATAATTGAAGCCATGTGATTAATTAAGCTCAATGTCCTTTTAAAATTGAAACACTTCAATTTGGAAATTATTTTGAATAATTTAGTATTATTCTTAAAGTTCTTAAAATTCTTGAGTTCGCAATATTACACTGTACTTCGTCTTTTAATTAGGGGATAATAAAAATATATTTCCATTATTTTTAAAGAAATGAAGATGTAGGAATATCTGCAGAGAATATATTTATCGCCAGAGTGGCATTTTTGTGTGTCAAGTAGTAACTTTATTCATTATTGTTTGTTAAATTAAATTTTGAAGGCCCATCCATCATCATAGATAGTTAATCACATGGCTTCAAATCAAAGCCATATAATTGTAAATGGGAGCTACTGAAAACTATGTATGTACTAAGTAATTTGACTTTCTAAGAAAAAAGACAAACAAAACATACCAAAAATAATGAGGTATTTTAATTCAAACACTTAATAGACTAAATATTATATTAAAGTATTTTGATCGTAAATATAAAAGAAAAATTATTCATTATATTTTCAGACTAAACCTTGTATTTAAGTTCCTAATTTATGATTTGCGTCGATATGATTAAATTTTTCAGTGGGAACTTTAGAGAAAATATTAAAATTTTAAGTGTCTAAAATTATTTTGAACTCTTGATTTTCATCAAAACACAAAATTGTATAATATTCCAATATTATTTATTTTAAAAAAAAACGAACATTACAGAAACACTAAATTCATTACATTTTAAAAAAATTTGAAGCATTTTAAGAATTACATCTATGAATTGTATTAAAAAACTGAATCCGAAGACATAATATTTTTATGTGGTTGAATGAATTTTATTAAAAAATAATATTTAAATAATATATATTTTTGACATTAATTCATTCAATATTATAATATTGTTTTCTTAACTAAGGACTAGAGGATTCAAACGATTATTTCTTTGTTTTTTCGAACAAAAGATTGTTTTGTGCATGTAATATCCTGTCAATAGAAATCGGAACATGTTAATTGCCGAATTTAGAGACCTAATTAAAAGTATTAAAATATTTTTTAATTATGTTAAATATAATAAAGACTTGTAATCATTGTTGCAGTACGAAAGTTTCAATAATTACACAAAGATATTTACTTTACGCTAATACAAGTTAAAGTAAAAAATTAATGTTTTTGGATGAATATATATTTAAACTTTCTAATATTGAAGTATTGCTAGCTGTTTTTTCTCCGAGAGTATTATTATTTTCTGGAAATCTCTTACAAGTGGATTTATTTATAGTATTTTTTAACCATGAACACTTTATACATGGTAAATATGGTATTTGTGGCATACTGTTTTCAACAATGACACCATCCTCTATGGATTAAACTGCAGCCTTATTTACCATTCTTCCTGTTACTACTAATGGGTGTTTTTAGAGGTATATATAGAGTTTTAAAATGAAATAAAATATATTAAAGTCATGGTAGTAATAACCACAAAATTAGCTTTATTGACAAGATAATTTTATGATTTCGGGAATATGTGCGACGCAACTGGCTCGAATGAAACGCAATCTAGAAGTCCAATTTTTTATCATTTTTTCCAACAGCTGAGGCCATATGTCGATAATAACTCTGAGAATGTTGGCTTCCAAGTGGTCCAATGTCCTCTGGTTTATCAGCGTAGACCAACGACTTCACATATCCCCATAGAAAATAATCTAAAGGGGTGAGATCACGCGATCGTAGAGGCCAATTTCTATGAATGGTCCTGTGACCATTACGTGAAATTATGCGCTCATCGAATGTTTCCTGCAATAACCTGATTGTGTCGTGCGCTGTGTTACATGCTGCGCTGAAACCAAAGCTGTTTTAAATTAGCACCATTTAATTGGAGAACAAAAAATATGATCATGGACCTTCATTGACTGTAACGTTCTGACCGGTATCATCTCTGAAAAAATATGGACCAATGATTCCACCATGCGCACACCAAACCGTGACCTTTTATGGATGTAACGGCGTATCAACGTCTCAATAATGGCTTTTGGTTCTGCGTCCCAAATACGGCAATTTTGTTTGTTGACGTAGTCGTTCAATGAGCCTCATTACTGAACAAGATTTGACAGTAAAAAAGATAGTCAAGGGCAATCTTATTTTCGACCCATATGCATGATGATCACGCGGGTGTAACTTTACACGAGCTGAATCTTCTAAGCTCGTAAACCAAGACCTTTTCATAAAATCTTCCATAAAGTTGATGGACGAAGATCCAATTGCTGTGCACGACGGCGAATAGACTAATTTGGGTATTCCCCAACACTAAGCTCTAACAGCAGCAGCGTCTTCTTTGGTGCACATTATACCACGTCTCTTCGTATGCGTATTATCAGTTAGAGTATGCGTTGTGCGAAAACGTTTCATGGTTGCTCGAATAACTTGCTCCGATGTATGATTATGTAGACAGTAAAATTGACATAGCGCTCGAAACTAAAGCACGATTTTCAAAATAAATTTGCACAATTTGCAAACGTTGTTCTAGTATAAGTCTGTTCATTTTGCAATGGCAAAACGCGCTGAATAGAAATCAGCTGTCAATTTGTCAAAATAACTGTCACCAGAAACAGTTTTGCTAACTTAAAAATCAAACCTCTAAAAAAACCATTATAACTTGTACTAGCAACATTCAATTCATCTCCATACTACTCAGAATTGCTATCTATCATAGTGTCTAAACTATTGGTAGAACTTCTTATAAACTTATCATCAAATGCACAATTTAAATTAATTCTTTTCTTATAATATTATTATTTTACTTTACTGTCTAGTTACTCCACTCCCATCACATGAAATGTTTAAAATGGCTTACTAGTATATTTAAGAGTTATAAATAGCTCTTCAACTTTTCAGAACTCATAACTTATTTTGTGTTTATTGTTTTTAGTGTCCTTTTTGTAGGATTGTCTCTGAATCAAATACCACTAACATTACAAACTTTCTTAACAAACATATTTTAATAGTGACATCTCTTGTGGGCACAGTTTCAGCATTTTTTTGCCTAGTATTTATGCTGAAGATAAATAAAAATGCGTTTTTCTTCGTCCAATTAATATAGGAAGGTATTTTACTTTCTTCATATAGCCAGTTAAAATACAGTGTAGTGATTTTTTTTAAATATTGCGTTTGCAACTGTGTTTTAAAACTTAAATACATCAAATGCAATTTGACTAAGTTCATTGTAATTCATGTGACAAATTTAAGAAATTCCACAATTTGAGTTTTGTAAAAACATTTTTTTGAACTGAATAATGTTTGTATAGGTCTTTCACGATAACAGACGAGTCACGTGATAAATAGTTACAAAGCAGGGTTGACGAATCTACATTGCTTTGAGTCAGCTGTTGTTAGTAAATAATCTATGAGGTTAGGTTTATGTCATTTTAAAATGTTTACAACTATTAATATGCTTTATTTGATTAAATATACAAAAAAATATATAAACAAAATCATAATGTATATGTGAATAATAACTGATCTTATATATAATATTGATTTATAAATAAAATGATATAGGAACTTATAAATATGAACTCGTTGTAATCAACTTGTTCGAATGACATTTGACAGAATTCAAGCTGGCAACCATGCCCAGTTCTGGTAACATAATATATTTACTTAATAGATAGAATTACTAGGATTATTAGGTATTATTGTAATTTTATTGATACTTAGTCTGAACTAACTGTTTGTCACGTGTCTCGTCTGTTATCGTGAAAGGCCTATATATATTAAGTTTACGTACTCCCCAAGTAGAATTTTCGTTAAATAGAGCGATCAGCGTATTAATGGAACATTAATGTTTTTCCACATTGTTGCAGTGTTGCGATAATCGTGCAGCCAAATATGATTCTATTGAGGAGCGCGTAGCAATAAAGAGTGTTTGATTTTCCTGAGCCTTTCTAACCCCACATTAATTGCAGTGTACAATAAACAGATACTTAGTGAACTACTACTCTAAAATATAAAATTATTGATTAAATCCGTTAACCAATATTCGTTTTTTTTTATACATTTTTGAAATTTAAAATTTTTACCAATTACATGTGCTCTAAATATTTTGAAGGAACCCTATTACAAACAAAATATGTTATGAAAGATGCATAGATTAAAATAATGTGCACGTAGCCTCTAATCGTAAAGGGAACTATTCTGCAAAATTTTTTGAGAGCAGTCGTCCAACGTTTTACTTTCAAACATTCATATTTATAAACAAGTAAGTTTGTAACTTTGCATATGCGCAAATTTATCATTTGATTATTTTAAAAGATGTTAGTAAATTATTTTCTTAGTAATTTTAGTTGTTCTGGTTTTCTTCCTGCTGGTAAATCCTTCTTTCACTAAGTTTTGTATCATTTCATATATTTTATTACATTAGCGAGAGTCCACATTATATTTCTCTTATATAAAAGTTAAATTAGGGATAAAAAAATTAAAGTTGGTGCACTCAAACTATTTACCACGTATCGATTTTTCTAAGAAAAAAATAAGTATTATGCTCGGAAGGATGTGATAGAAACTACACGATGCCGTACGAATATTTAAAGGTTGTTGTTTAGTTTCTGCTACTTTTTACTGGAATAATAATTTAATTCTGATATTTATTCGATATAGGTGTCTGTTTTCTAGTGCTCTAACCTTGACGACTTTTATGACACTGATTTTTATATAACTACGCTTTATATAAAATCTAGCTGATTCGGCACAATTATCCGATTTTAAATCATGTATAAAATTGGCATAAACAGCACTATAATGATATGAGATCAATTAGTATACATATATTGTGTTAAACAAAGCTTATTAAACATTTAGACATATATTGTTTCTTTCAAATGTTGTATTCATGTATTTCACATGTTTTTAATAATGAAAAAACTACATGTATTCTATAGTTTTCATAATACAAAATATTACTGTACATATGAATACAAATATGTTACATTTTTTTTTATACATTGAACCATCTGGCTACGAGTTAATAAGACTATACAATTATATGTATTGTATTGCTTTGTCTTCTAGAAGCGGCTTAGCCGTTCATAAGAAAGCGATTTTACCAGGCCTTTCCTTTCTCTCAGATGTCACGAGATATCTCTTCTCAGCTGACGGTATGAAACTTGTGCTTAACTTGCGGGAGCAAATCTAGATATGTAGTTCACTTCATAAGTACACTGAAGAGATCGTCTTATCGAAACACATGTGTCTGTGTGTTGAAGTGACTATTTGTTAAATACGATGTGTATGTTCATGTATACAGATACAGATAAGTTATTAACATATTTGTATTCACATGTTATTTTTTTATATTACTGTACAAAGTTGGAATGTTAACATAAAAATGTTAATTAATATCTAACGCACTAATTTTTTAAAACATTATAAAGAACAAAACAAAAATGAAAAAGCAATATCACTTAATTTCCACTTTATTAGTAAAATACCATAACAATTGTTTCAACACACAGTGTTTTCCTCAGATGAAGCTATATTACAAACTAAACCTAAAGGATGTTTTCAAATTAAAAGCATTCAAGATGTAAACTTTATTCCACAAAAGGACCAAATTTGCCGAATACAAACCTAGAAACGGGAGAACCAAAATAAAATAAAGATTCAGTTGTAAAATAGGCCTAATAAAGGAGAATTGCCGAATTCTGTTTGATTATTAAGTAAAGGTTCGCACTTCATCTGAGGAAGATACTGTATGTCGAAACAATTATCATAGTATTTTACTAATAAAGTTGAAATTAAGTCATATTGTTTTTCATTTTTATTTCATGAACTATGGATTTCCACCAAATAAAAGCTACTTCGATTAAAAACATTATAAAGAAGTTAAATATGACTAAGAAAATTAATACTGGTAGCCGTAACTTTGTGGTAATTCATTTTGAAAATAATGAAATAAAATAAAACAATAACTTTGTTATATATACCACTTTATTCACATATAATCGTGACCGCGGTTTCGACATACAATGTCATTATCAAACTGCAAAAGTTACAGGCCTACATAGAACTTATAAATGACACAAAAATATATGGGGGTGGTTTATGATGTTATTTAAAATTACTACTATATACTTAACTATTATATACAACATTGGAAAAGAGGTGTATATATAAGATCCAACTGTTCGTTTAAAACGATATCTATTGTGTTGTTTCGGCTTTTAAACATTTTTAGGGCCTCTAAAATATTTAATTTACGACCTTTCTCGGCCAAATGCAATATTTTACGGTGACCAAACGTATGCCTTTCTGTAATAAGATGGTTTGCGAATGTTGAATCTGTCTTCTTTAGTTTATATGACCTCATGTGTTCTTTTACCCGTATAATAAAACTTCGACCAGTCTGACCTATATATACACTTTTACAATCGTTGCAATATAATTTGTACACTCCTGATTTATTATTAATATCTGTTTTAGGTTTTGCGTTAAAAATTAAATTACTTGTTTTTACATATGGTTTGTAAGCTATATTAACATTACTATTATTTTTGGAAATTATATTTCCAATTTGCTCGCTTATTTTACCGAAGTAAGTTAACGAGACAAATTGTTTCAAATTAGCACTATCTTTAGGATATACTAAACAGTTACAAGTGGCCCTTAGTTTAGTATATCCTAAAGATAGTGCTAATTTGAAACAATTTGTCTCGTTAACTTACTTCGGTAAAATAAGCGGGCAAATTGGAAATATAATTTCAAAAAATAATAGTAATGTTAGTATAGCTTACAAACCATATGTAAAAACAAGTAATTTCATTTTTAACGCAAAACCTAAAACAGATATTAATAATAAATCAGGAGTGTACAAATTATATTGCAACGATTGTAAAAGTGTATATATAGGTCAGACTGGTCGAAGTTTTATTATTCGGGTAAAAGAACACATGAGGTCATATAAACTAAAGAAGACAGATTCAACATTCGCAAACCATCTTATTACAGAAAGGCATACATTTGGTCACCGTAAAATATTGCATTGGGCCGAGAAAGGTCGTAAATTAAATCTTTTAGAGGCCCTAGAAATTTTTAAAAGCCGAAACAACACAATAGATATCGTTTTAAACGAACAGTTGGATCTTATATATACACCTCTTTTCCAATGTTGTATATAATAGTTAAGTATATAGTAGTAATTTTAAATAACATCATAAACCACCCCCATATATTTTTGTGTCATTTATAAGTTCTATGTAGGCCTGTAACTTTTGCAGTTTGATAATGACATTGTATGTCGAAACCGCGGTCACGATTATATGTGAATAAAGTGGTATATATAACAAAGTTATTGTTTTATTTTATTTTATTATTTTAAATACGACTATTAAGTGAAATACGAAACTTAAAAAAATTAATGGTTTGACATATATATGTATATATTCATGTAGAATTTTCATTTACATTACTATTGTACGAATGTTTATTTAATTGGTGCTTTGAGACATATTCCTCACCAATTCTCTTATATTAAAAATTGATTACTTTTTCCCTAAAACTTACATTACTAGCATTAATAGAAGCATTATAAATATTGAAGAAATCATTGTAGTTTGTGGCATGTGACAAATATATTTTAATATACCTGAATAAAGGTCACATGATATCTATTGTACTGCTTCCTCTTTTAGAGAAGTACTATATGTAAGATAAATATGTAGGTGTATATTGCATGAAACATTTATATCATAAAAATTGTGTAGGCATTAATGTATTACGATGTTATATTTTAATTGTATCTTGTTTACTGCTTCATTGTAACTATGCATTACTATATATGTATATGAATAAAAAGTAAATATATTTGTTTAAATCATATTTTGACTTACTTTTTAGTTAATTCTTGATAATACATAGATGTAACATTGGCTTCCTTTCCATCTCCTTCACTGAAGAATTTCACAATATCATCTTTGAGTTTTTTTATAATTTTCTCACTTAAATCTTGAGGGTGTATACCAACAACTAACATTAACTGATCCTTGGCAGAACGAGCTGTTAATTGTCTAAAATGTCCTGTTTGGAGTTCAGGATTATAAACATCTAAATCATAGGATCTAATAAAATTTTGATATACCTAAAAACAGATGAACTAAAGTGTTAGCAGAGTTAATATATTTGTATTACTTTAACAGCAATTTTCATTGAATCTGGAATATGTGGTAAATCATCAACAGGACCAACCCCAGTAATTCCATTTACATAACTTCCTATTCGAAATCCTACAGTTGGTAATTTAGTTTCTTCATTTAAGCCCACTGAAAATTCACACTTATTTCGATACCTAAAATGTTTAAATGTATATTTTAACTAACAAATTAATTGTTTTTATTTTACCCATTTATGTTTTCTGAATATCTAATATTTAATAATTCACAAGGTAAACCATCATACATAGATTTCTGTTTCTGTAACCAAGCTTGTAATCCATTATTTTGATATGCCAAATCATTACCAAATTTTATGAGGATTTTTTTAATTTCACCATGTTTAATTTTTAACTATAAAGTAGCATAAAAATGCATATATTCAAGTTTTTCAATATAAATCTTACTTGTTCCTCATATGAAATATTCCAAAAAGGTACTGTGGATGACTTTAATCTTTCAACTAATGGACGATCATCACTTTTCAGTTTCTTATTGCTTTCATTAACTTCAATATCTTTTCGTTTCTTAACTAGAGGATCAGGGGAAGGTTTTGCTTTCTTAAAAGTAAATAAATAAATAAAATATCATCAAATTGGTGCAGTATTTACTATAGCCATTAACAATTTTCCTTTCCACTTAAAATTTGTAATTGTTTTAATCGCATTTTCACGATCTTCCTCATTTCGAAAACATACAAAAACAAAGGGACTATTTTTTCGAATTACTTTTATTTTATTCGAAGCTAATTTTAATTTTTCGTTCAACAGTTTTCTAAATTCCTAAAAAGAATTATACAGTAATTGAAAAACTTAAAATATCGAAAACATACGTTTATCCCGTAATATTTGGGTAAATTCTTTACTTCTATTTTAAAATTTTCGGAGGAAAAATCTCTTTCCAAATAAGCATACGGATTATCACCTGATAGTTTTGTATCCGAATTAATTCCTTTCTCACTTCCTGGTAAACAACTTGTTTTGGATTCTATTTGAATTTCTGCAATTTCTTCCGTCATTTTTAAATAAAAATATAACCTAACATATGCATAACCCTTCGAATAAAACCATAATAGATAAAACTCATTGGAATAGGATACATTCCAATATACAGGTTTGTTATGCGATACATTCTAAAATCTCTGTTTTTCAGGAAATCCTTATTTTGTTCATAATTATCATCAACGTTGTATATGCGTTACTTAGAATAATTTATTATTAGAATTATTGAAAGCTAAGTTATTTCTAATTCTTCTATTAAATTAAATAAAAAAAGATTTTCTTTTCTTTTAAAAGTGCAGTAACCATGCAAATTATATACGTTAGATCAGGGGTAGGGAAGTTAAATGGACCGAAAAAATCACTGATTGCAGCGCCATCTGACGATTCTGCTAGCGTAATTTAGCGTTAGTAGTATGTGAACGCGATAGGTGACAGCACTTCCGCTTTTCTTGTTTGTTGGTATTTGGTATTTCGCCATATTTGATATTCGTATTGTGTTGTGAGTTGTTGTATTGTTATTATGTATATGTAATTTGGATATAGTTTCGTAAATCTTGTGAGTTGTTTTATAGTAGTGTAATATAGTGTGTTATAGAGGACAATTTTTTTTTATAATATCCCGGGGGTTATATTCAGTAGTAAGGTAAGAACCGAATTATACAAATAATTGAATTATGTATTAAAAGCTTTCTTTTGCGTTTAGAATGAATGGTGGATATATTCGACCATGTTCTGTGAAAGGATGTTATGATCGAAAATGTACCAGGTAATTTATCAAAACTATAATGCAAATAAATCTGTTAATAAAAATAAAAAATTGTTTCTAGACATCAGATTCCAGTAAAAGATCAAGCGATAAAAGCCAAATGGCTAGAATATTTGCAAGACGAAGAATTAATGAATATTAGTGATGAAAAGTTATACTATAAAGTATATGTATGTAGTGCTCACTTTCTAGATGCGTGTAAACGTGGTAGAAGACTGTTCCCAAATGCACTTCTAACTGTCAATATGCCAGGTATGTAATGTGCCCCGAAAAATAATGAATATAACACTGCTTTTTTAGGTTTTAATGCGCATGCTACGATAAAGAATTCATTTTATCATGCTAGACAAGATCCGTTTATGTACGAATCACACCTGTCATGTTCCAAGCCACTGAGTATGTCTATTCATGACAAAGATGCAATTCGATCAACGTCATACAAAAGGGAAAACACTTCTATTTACCGCAAAAATGAAGTTGTGAGAGAAATAATCAAAGGTGTTATTATTTGATGTTAAATTTGTAAATACCAATCTTTTTTGATTGTTCTATAGAACATCAACCATTAGAGTGGCAAAAAATTGTAACAAAGGTATACAGGAGGAAAAAATCAGCTAGACCATGTAAGTAAAATTAGCTGTAAATTGGCATATTGCCTTTTATAATGTAAAATTTTAATGTTCGATACAAAGAAGGCGCAAGAAACAAGATTTATTTTATTTTCACTCAATTATATTGTCCTATACATGCAGTATGTACATATGTAATGTATACATTAGTTTTTCATTCAATTTTTTGTGTATGGCATATTTTGTTAGTATAGTTGTTAGCTTGGATAAAAATATTGCTTTGTGCATGTAACAAATACCGTATTGCTGATAATAATAGCTTCAATGAATATTGTAATCCTTTATTAATAATTGTAGAAGCTGCTTAATTTAAATCACAAAAATAACAAAGAGGGTTACAATAATAAAAACTTGAATTATTTATTCAAGTTCCGCTGCAAAAAGACAGGTGAAACAGTAGTGTGAATTCTACATTGAATAAACAAAATTCTTCTGTACATAGTTAGGCAATAATTATTTATTAAAGCATATGGCTTGAGAACTAACTTTTAACTGCATGTAGCTTGATTACTCTAAGGATAAACAATTTAGCTTCAAAATACTTGAGTACATGTTAAATGTAGATAATATGAATCTGATTTTTAAATTCTATAATTCATTATTGTCAATAGAACTATCATTAAACAGTTCTTGTTATTGAGGAAAAAGTGGAATCAATGCAAATTAAAACCAGAGATTTGCAAGCGATTTTTTTTTAAATGAATAGTAATCGTACATTTGCAAGCATTTATTTGTAAATCTGTGTACATTTTTTTCTTTTGTGTTGTATATTTATATACAATATATATTATATACTTTGTACCAAATCATATAAATACTTCTTTTCACATAGCATGTATGTGTAATATTCATTTGTTTTGTATTTGACATTGATTCATACCAAAAACTTTTTTGTCGATGTATTTAGATGACAATTGGCATAATACAAATATTTTGTGCAAATGTATCTAATAAATGTTTTTATAATATATTATAGTATTTTATTATTCTTTACCCATACATTTTAGTCCAAGGACATATTATTTTCTGATATAAATGAATTTATTCAGAAGCAAATTATTACTACGTTTTTTATTATAAAATATTTTGGCGAATTATGTACTAAATTATAAGTAAACTTGGATTGTATTATAAATTGCAAATTATTTAAAAGACATCCTATTGATTACTAAATAAAAAATAAGTTAATTAGCTATTTTATAATACATTTCATGTTTACTTATAATTTAGTACATAATTCGCTATTAACTAGTATTTTAAATTTCGTGGTCACAGTAAATCTACGAACCTAGAAAGAATGCAACTATAGATTTCTATTTGTTACGCTAGCAGAATCGCCAGACGGCGCTGTTGTCTATCTCACGTCTCTCTTCAAGGAGTTGCCGTTCTAAGGTATTCTTTTTCTATGCGTTAGATGTCGTTGACGTAAAAAGTGGTGAAAAGTAATTTCAGTCATATCGATAAGTTGGATGAATTGTTTATAAACATAATAGTTTGAGAATAATTTAGATCTTAACAGATGATACGTTGTAAGTATCATTGTATGGCTTTGTATAAATAGTTTCTAACAAAGATGTACAACAGTCCAAGAACAGAAAATGACGCCGTACATCCAAGATTCGCACAACCTCTTACACCTGAAGAAGTTGAAAATTGTATAAGAAATAGATATTATTACTGCAGCACATGTAAGATTCCTTTCGCTGCTGACGTAGAAGGCCTACGATATCATTTTAACGGTGAAATTGCTGTACACAAACCCTATGCTTCGTGTTTTTATTGTAGAGGACCAGTTTATTATTACTTTTTCAAAGATGAATTTAAAGTATACCACGAATGCTCAAGATGTACCTGAAACTTATTTGTTCTTATATGACATATTCCTTTTTTCTTATATATTTTTAAACTGAATCTTTAATTGATATTATGTTGATATTTTATGTGATTTATAAAGTGCTTTTTATATTTTTATAAACAGTATAGGTATATATTGTAAATGTAATTCTAAATAAATTTATTGTATAAATTTGTGTTGTTTTAGTAGGATATAAAATAGTGGTTCTGGCTCATGAGTGGCATTTACCTTATTTTCTTGATAAAATGACTTATTTTATTTTGAGATCTCGATACCTCAATTTTGAAATACTTGATTTTAACTATTTTTCAGTAACAATCTGGTTTTTTAAGACATGATTTTCCTAAGATAAAATTATGGGAGTTTAGACGACATAATATCAAAAATTTTTCCCTATTTTAAATGATTTTATTGTTGATTCTGTGGTAAATTAAGAGTGACTCGCTTAAATGATGGTAAGTAAAAGATAAACATTCATTAAACGAATAATGAAATTTTTATCACAATGGCTATTCTGGCCAGATTTTTCTTTTTACGAATGAATTAAGAAAAAAGTACAATTAATTGAGTTTTCAATTTGATCAGTGCATATTTTTCTTTAAATATTCAGAGTTAATCCATTTATATTTTGAATATTATCTTTTGATAATTCAATTTCTTTATCCATTGGATTATCAGTTGACAAATATAAATTAACATTAAAACTGAATAATTAAACATATGCTCAAAATAAACGATTCGATTTAGCGTCTTAAAACGAATTTAGATTTATAACTACTTTCAGATTAATCTGACAATGTTATCAATAAAATTCCTAGCAAATCGTAATTTGATTACTATTATTATATTTATTATTGATAAATTAACTCCTATATAAAAATGTGCATTTGATGGTGACGTTTTTGTCACTTTGACTGTAGCTTTTTATCACCGATAAAAATGCTTCCTCCTCAAAATTGGGTTACATATCTAGTAGCCCTGCATTACTTAATTTATTTTCGCAGCTGTCAGTTATAATAACTATTAAGTATCGTTGAACGTAAAATGTATATGAGTCGGTTTGTGGAAATTTCAACTGAAGAAATTACAACAAATATAAAAAAATCAATACCGCAATACACAAGCAAAAAAAATAGCAAATATATTAAAAGATTGGGCTTTAATATGAAAAAGAAAAACTGAGAATATTATAAAGAATATACAGTTAAAACAATCTGGAATTCAACTGCGAAATTAATTCAAGAAAAATATTTCAGTGAGTACAATATTAAAAACTTGATCCTTTTGCCACATAATTTTTAAAAAATCCCGCGATGCGAAAAATTGTAAACGAAGTGAATTGCAAACTCTTCCCGAGAAAAGAAAAGTAAGTTCTGTGCCAATAGACAAGAAAGATATAGTAAAAATAGCAAAATTGTGGAATATAGATGAACCAGAGGGATTACAAAAATGATTCTTTCATATAGCTTCAAACGAATTAGCTTGGAGATGAGGAGAAGCTGTAAAATGTAAAATTTACTAAAATTACTCTTAGAAAAAAGAAAAGAAAATATAATATCTGAACGACTTGTTTTAACTCCATATCCCTTTTGGAACAAGACAAATTCTAAAAATTGGTATAAAAATGTTCTAATAGGAATAAATATGGTATCTACTTGGACCAAAAATTCTGCATCTAAAATTGGACTGGATTCAAACCGTGCTAGTACTGTTTCCCACTTAGCCAAAGCAGGAATATGTGACCAACAATTAATAAAGATTACAGAACACTCTTCTTCATTATCAAATAAACCTTATCTCCAAATTGACCCTGAACATCACGAAAATCTTGTCAGTAATTTACGCGAATTCGATAAAATAAGACAAAACAATTATTCAACATGTGTAGAAACCAACGAAGAAAATAATATTAAAATTAGTACACCAAACCAAACAATTTATAATAATTGTACATTTAATAACTGTTCTCTTGCTTTCAAATAAAAATAATTATTGTGTTGTGAAACGTAAAAGGTGTTAACTATCTTTACTATTTTATATTTTATTCTAATAATTTACAAAAGTGTTTATACCATACATGTCATTATTATTTTATGTAACTATTATCTACTTGTCAAAAAGAAAAACAAAAGTAACCAACTTATTTCCTACCACCAACATACCAGAAATAAATGCTAAAATAAGATATAAATAACTTATTTCAACACTCCCTCCTTTTAACATTTATTTTATCTCTTATATATTCGAAACGATATTTTGTGAGTCCTTTAGTAAATATGTCCGCCAGCTGATCTTCGCTACTAACATATTGTAATTCAAAAACTTCATTAAGTTTATCTCTTAAGAAGTGAACACGAACGTCTATGTGCTTTGTACGTTTATGTGCCGTTTCATCACTTAACATTTTTAATGCACTTTGATTGTCAACTTTTAGAGTTGCAATAGATTCACAAACACTAATTTCCTTACACAATTTCATCATTGGTATTGCTTCCTTTATCGCTTCTGTAGCTGCCACATACTCTGCTTCAGCTGTTGATAAAGAAACTGTTCCTTGACGTCTTGTATACCAATCAATTATTCCATCTTTTAATATTAGTGCATACCCTGAAGTGGATCTTCGTGTTGACACATCTCCAGCATAGTCTGCATCTGTGTAACAGAGTAATGGTTCTTTCTCTTCTGAATGGGGGTCAAATTTTAAACCATAGTCTTTTGTTCCACTAAGATATCTAAGTATTCTTTTAACTCCCTCCCAATGATTTGAACGTGGTATCTCCATATATCGAGTTAACTTATTGACTGCAAAAGTAATATCGGGTCTGCTAACTGATGACAGGAAGAGTAAACCTCCTATAGCTTCGCGATAAGGTGCTTCACACAAAGAACTGTCCTCATTTTCTAAATCCTTTGTTGAACAAGGAACTGACACTGACTTACAATTGCTCATATTAAATTTGTCCAAGAGTTTATTAATATAATTTTCTTGTTTTATAAATATTGTTCCATCTTCCATTTTATTAATCTCCATACCTAAATAGAGTTTTAAAGGTTCAGTTTTTATTTCAAAATTGCTTTGAAGATAACTTAAAAGTTTTTCGATTTGATCTTTACTGCTAGATGCAACCAGTCCATCATCTACATATATCACTAAAAATAATATTTCTTTTTTGAAATTGAAAAATACACAAGGGTCATTTTCAGATTGCACTAAATTGAATTGCTTTAGTGTTTCAACAAACTTTCTATTCCAATTTCTAGGAGCTTGTTTCAACCCATATATGCATTTGTTTAACTGACATACTCTTTCAGTTTCATCTTCAAATCCTGTTGGCTGTTGCATGTAGATCTCTTCTTCTATTGGACCATTCAAAAATGCTGTTTTGATATCAAATTGTGCTAATTCCATATTATGTAATGCAGCAATTCGTAAAATTAATCGAATAGATTTATACTGTGCAACTGGACTGAAGGTTTCCAAATAATCTTTACCATACACCTGACTACATCCCTTGGCTACAAGTCGTGCCTTATAAATACCAGTTTCCTTCTTTCGAAATACCCATTTATTGTTAATTGGTTTCCTATTTTTAGGACATTCTACCAGAGTCCAAGTTGTGTTAGTGTTTAATGCTTCAATTTCTTCTTTCATTGCCAATTTCCATTTTTCGTCTTTTACTGCATCTGAGTATTCAATTTGCTCTGATGCCATGAAACATACATAATCATCATATTTACTTGGTATATTTATCATTGTGCGATTTCTTAATAACCTTTGTTCTGGGGAATTTTCTTCTAAAACAGTTTCCAAACTTTCTACAATTTTGCCATCTGTAAAAGCTTCTTGTTCCTTTGTTCTTGTTTGTGTAGCTTTTTCTTCTCCAACTATCAGTAAATTTTCAGACTTCCTTTTAAATATTACATCACGACAGACATCCATTTTCTTATCCACAGGAAAATATATTTTATACCCTTTTGTTTCTTCTGAATAACCAACAAAAATGCCTTCTTTACTTTTCCAATCCCATTTTTGCCTCTTTTCCTTTGGTATGTGAACAAAAACTTCACTGCCAAATATTTCAAATTTATCAAGATCTATCTTCCTCTTAAAAATTAATTCAAAGGGTGTTTTATCTGGAATTGAGCTAGTACCAGTTCTATTAATAATATACACAGCAGTATTTATAGCCTCAGCCCACAGACTTTTATCAAGCTGTTTCTGATATAACAAAGCTCTACCAGCTTCCACTAATGTCCGCATTTCCCTTTCAGCAGAACCATTTTGTTCTGGAGTATATTTTACTGTTAACTGATGTCTTATACCATACCTGTTTAAAAGTTGCTTAACATCTCTGTTTACAAATTCCAAGCCATTGTCTGACCTAAAAATCTTTATTTTGTGGTCTGTGTCTAATTTGAACCTTATTATAAATTCTTTCATTTTTTCATATACTTCATTCTTATTTTGAATGAAATACACGGTCCGGTAATGGGAATAATCATCTTTAAGTAACAGGAAATACCTCGATCCTCCAACAGAAGGTTTCTCCATTGGTCCACAAACATCCATGTGTATAATTTCTCCAGGATGACTTGTTTCTGAAGTTGAAGTTTGAAACGACTTTCTAGTATGTTTTCCAAAAATACAGGAATCACACTGTATATCCTTTTCTTCTGTAACATTTATATCATGCTTTCTTAAAATTTTTTTACATTGCTGGATGTTTTGATGTACCAAAATTTGGTGCCATTCTTCTAGTGAGCGTTCCTTTTTTGCATTCACAAAATTAACACGATTACAATGCTTGATACCCATTTCTATTTCAAACAAATTTCCATTTCTCTTTCCAATTAAAATTGTTTTATTTTGCCTTTTAACATGGCATTCCTCTTGAAGAGTTATAATAACATATCCAAGATCAACAATTGCACTTGCTGATAACAGATTACATTTAAGTTTTGGAACATGCAAAACATTTTGAATTGTACAACTGGTCATGCAATTTCCATTTTTAATATCTACCTCTATATTTCCTTTGCCAATTGCTTCTAATTTAGTACCATCTCCAATTATGATGTATTCTTTATTTGTTAATGTTTCATAATGACTAAACCATTCTTCATTTGCTGTCATGTGATGACTAGCACCACTGTCTAAGTACCATTTACTTGTGTTATCAGTGATATTACTGACAAGTGCATAATGATCATTGTTCGTTGCAACATTAGGACTACTATTTTTACCTTTCTTAAACCAACATTCTCTTTCGAAATGACCTTGTTTCTTACAAAAATGACATTTTACATTTTTCTTTGAATATTTTCTATCTTTAGAGCCATATGTTTTATTTGTTTTTGTGCCTACTTTCTTGACCGTTAATGCTCCAGCTACGTTTGGACTAGTTTCTCTTGCTTTGATTCTATCTTCTTCTGAGATTAGTCTCGATGTTAATTTGTTCAATGTTTTATCTGTTGAACTGTCCCATGCTGAATGAAAATGTTTAAATTCCTCAGGTAATGTCATGAGAATTTTATTTATTAACATATTCTCACTTATTTCTTCACCACACGTTTTTAACTCATGACTTAAACTTTCCAAGTCAGCTATATGCTGTGCAACTCCTTCTCCCTTGTAAGTATATGTATAAAACTTTTGTTGCAAAGAATGTAAACTTGTTTCCGTTTTTTTACCATATAGTGCTTCAATTCTCACCCACATCTCATTTGAGGTTTTACATGCTATTAAATGTGTAATTACTTTTTCATGAACTGACATAATTATGGTTCTTTGAGCTTTCAAATCATTTTCTTCCCACACTTTCTTTTCTGCTTCATCATTTGAGCTTTTTATTTTACCTTCTACAATATCATACAAAGCAGAGGTTTTTAGTATGATAACCAACTGGAATTTCCATGCTTGGTAATTTGTCCCGTTTCCATCTAGTGAGATAGTTTTCTTTAATTCAACTACATCCATAATTTTTAAGTTGAAATTTCTACCTTTTGCTTATAACGCAACTGGGCCCATAACCTGTTGTGAAACGTAAAAGGTGTTAACTATCTTTACTATTTTATATTTTATTCTAATAATTTACAAAAGTGTTTATACCATACATGTCATTATTATTTTATGTAACTATTATCTACTTGTCAAAAAGAAAAACAAAAGTAACCAACTTATTTCCTACCACCAACATACCAGAAATAAATGCTAAAATAAGATATAAATAACTTATTTCAACATATTGTTTTTGTTTATTCATTCGTTAATTTATCTTGCCAAAAAACACTCGAGCTTTTCTTTCACGGATAAATTTCTTTTTAACTCAAAAATTTTCCAATCAGTAATTTTGCTCGAAAAACTTGCATCAGAAAAAATCGCCCGACCTTTCGGTCCCGCGATTTTTTCATGTAAGTTTTTCTCGTCAAATTACGGATTGGCAAAATAATTTCGTTACAAAGAGAAATTTATCCGATAAAAAAAAAGCTCTCGTGTTTTTACTTATGATAAATGTACACTTGTGCATTACACTGATAAATATTTACTTCAGTAGCGGTTCTTGATGACGTTAAAGGACGTACGATATTAGCTGCTGTAAGGATGCTACTGCTTCGAACAATTTCGGTTGCAGCTACTTGCTTCTTTGTGTTATAGTTATATGAAAGCTTAAACGAGATAGTCCATCCGTGTAATAGCTTACTTCGTTCGTTATTAAGAACCGCCACTGATTTATAGTAGGTTCTTCTCGACGATCGTTAATTATCAACATCAATGCTTAAAGGTAATTAAACAAATCAAATTTGATTTCAAAAATTTTATTTATATAATAAAGCCAAAAAATACATGTCATAACATTTGTAATACTACATTTATATATAATACACATAAAAATAATATACGCCTTTGCGTTATAAAAAAAGTACAAAATAATATTTTGCTCGTTTAATTATTGCATTGAAAATACCGCAATATTTTATAATAAAGGCACACAGTATCAGCACTGGTTACATATTGACTTCTAATCAATAATATTTGGTGCAAGAAATAATAAAATGATCTGGGTAGGTACTGGGTAAATGCAATACATATTTTTCATTTATAAATATTATATTGGCTTTCTACCTAAAAACGAGCTAAGAGTGATACTTATAAATTATGTTTAAGTCTATAGCTTGTTGAACATGGTACTAATTTGTCAAATGCACAAAAGAATTTAGAGACATTGAATTGAACCTATCGTCAGCATGTTCTAAAAAGTAACAACTATTAACACAATTTAATCTGTATGCAATAACGATAAAAAAATAATTTGTAAGTACACTTTTTTAATTGAAATGGTATATAATAACGCGTGCGTTTAAATTAATAGAAAATATGAAAATTCAATTTTTTAATTCAATTTAAAATATGTACTATCGAATGCAAAAAAAGTGGTACAGTCTTATTTTAATCGGTTTAAATTAGGCTGCGTGAATGTAGGTACATATTAAATTTAGGCGTGAAATTTAAATATTCAAATAACCTATAAGTGTCAAATAACATATACGTTGATATACAGATAGGTGCAAGTGTCAAAAATGACTACTTTTGCATGTTACTACGATCTTAAGTACCTTAGCAACGTCACAATACTAAAATGTTTAAAAATTGACTTTACATATAACTTCACTACTGTACCACTTTTTTTTGCATTCGATAGTACATCAATGTTTAGACAATCAATAAGTGGAAAATTAATTAACCTACTTTGTATAATTAATAGCCATAATATATTTAAAAATGTATTTATTTATTTTGATTGAACTAAATTTCGCTTATTAAAAACAGAAAAGAATTGTTACTGCTTAACAACATAACAATTAAACTTGATCAAATTAAATATTTGGTAAAATTTAATACCGTGTCAAACAAGCTAAGCTCACTAATTTAATATTTACTTTTTACTAACATAATTTTGAATTCTATTTTTTGTTTTTTTTTTGAGGGGTATGCGTTTTTCTTTATGAATGTTGGTGCTACCAACCACACTACATTATTAGTATTGGACATACAAGATATTGCACCATTAATGCACGTGTAATATAAAATACATTTAAAATTAATTAACTTATTCCATATTAACTGACATTGCAATATTACAGCTAAAAAAATATTTTGACCGTTCCATTATTAAGCGAATTTTATGAAGGTACTATCGAATTTAAAGAAAGTGGTACAGTCATATTTTAATCGGTTTAAATTAGGTTGCGTGAATGTAAGAACATATTAAATGTAGGCGTCAAATTTAAATATTCAAATATCATATAGGTAAGTATCAAAAATGACTTTTGCACGTTACTATGATCTTAAGTACGTTAGCAACGTCACAATATTAAAATGTTTAAAAATTGACGTTACATATAACTTCACTATTGTACCACTTTTTTTTAATTCGATAGTACATCAGGAATAGAGAGAGAGGGCTATCTTATATTCTAACACGAAAATAATCTAAGTAGCACCGAAACTACAAATTCTAATGCTAAAATAACGTTTTTTTTTTTTATATTTGTAACTTAAAATAAATTGAAGAACAAATTTTAGTGGTTGTCTTGACCCTCTTTCCTTCAAGGCCACGAATGTTAAAATTAATGGAGAGTATTTTCCAAAAGAGAAACATCATATTAGTTGATTTTGTATTAATAAATATAATTTCAAAATAAGTTCTGCCATATTTAAAGCGAATTAACCAATTCGCACCATATGCTGTTAGTACTTTGCTGTAATATTTCTTCTGGGATCAGAGTTAGGACCATTATCGTTAATAAAAGTTAAGAGACACATATTAACAGTAAAAATAGTAGGACTAGATCAACCTCTGGTGCGCTATATATATTCTTCGTTTTCTTCTTTTAAAATGTAATTCGTGGTAGTGAAAAATCACACAAATCTGCAATTAAAAAATGTCAATCATTTTAAAATATATTTTCAAATAAATAAAGTAATCAACATAATTAAGAATATAAGAAAATCCTTAAAATGACATCTATCTATTAAAATTTACAGTTTAAAATATATATATTTCGCCGTTCTTCTTGAACTACTAGAACAATGAAGGTAAACATACATATACCAAAAAGATTAAAGACAGTTTTATCGATTGATAAGGTAATCTGGTTATTGTTTTTTTAGAATGCACATGAAATAATCTTTAAAGACTGGAAAAAAATACAATATTATGGAAGCAGTTTGATGTTCCTATGGCAGACCAATACAGAGATGGTAGAGAGAAAAGTACTTTTCGGCAATGTAGTCATGTATGTTGTACAATAAACGCAATAGTAAATTGTGCGTTTATTTGATAAATAAGCGAAATATTTATGTATGAAATAATAACTAATAACAAACACATTTTCAGGAGTTCAATGAACCGAAAAGATTAAAAACAATTGCTCTTTATTAAGAAAAACAATGAAGTAATCCTTCCAAATAATAAGAAATAAGTAAGAAAATGTGTTAAAGAGACACCTATGAATAATGTAATGATTAAATTATATAGAACAGCGATTCTCAACCTTCTTAGCTCGCGACCCCCAAATAGTAAATATAAAATTTAAATTATTAATTTAATTTTGACTGTAATTATAAATGCAAGAAATTATTTAATACTAGCTGACCTGACAGATGTTGTACTGTCCAAATTTAAATAAATTTGTTTGCGATCGTTTTGTGAATTTGTGTAAACAAAGTAAAAATGGGGAAAAAAGACGTATTTCTGGGTGATCATTGTGTCTATTAGCGATTGTGGCCATGGATATTCAATTTGAGGAGGAATACATCCAGAAGTACACCAATGGGAAATTTTACAAGCGAGATGAATTCTTCGCGAAACAACACAAAAATAAAAACAAATGTAATTTTATTTTAATTTAAGCTGGAATGCGTTTTTCCAGATTTTTCTCCAGATCTTCCAATTATTTTTTCAATCGAAAACATTCGATTGAGTTATTTCCATCCCGGGAGCATAACGAACAAAACAAAAAAAGAATCAACCAAATATGTCGTTCCAATCCTCAGTTATGATCGAGAGTGCATAACAAAATTATGATTTTTCCAGTTTTCCCGAATTTTCCAATTTTCCGAGCAACTTTTGCAATTTTTCTTTCCCTAAAAACTATATTCGGAGTATTAGGAACATTTTATTTTTTAAATTAGCCAAATCGGTTCTCCAAACTGTTCTCAAGTGATGAGCTTGCCAACAAACAGCATCTAATTTTTATTTATATATTTTATATTATTCATGTAATTTCACATATTGTGAATTCTTTAATATTTGCCGATAAAATTTGGAAAAATATGATAATATGATAACAAACTTTCACACAACATAAGCAACACATACACAAAATTTTATCAAAATTTATAATTGGTTCGTGAGTCTACTATAAATAACAAATGAAATGTTTTTGATTTATATATATTTATATATTTATATTTATATATATATATATATATATATATATATATATATATATATATATATATATATATATATTGACCTTAGTATGTTATGTATGTTATTCAATTAGTTGGCGATTACTTCAATATGTATATATTTGAAACAATCTTACATGTTTCGGCATATGATGCCTTTTTCAAAGAAATTTAAAGATTTATTTATATATAAATCTTTTTATATTTTAAATTTCTTTGAAAAAGGCATCATATGCCGAAACATGTAAGATTGTTTCAAATATATACATATTGAAGTAAAACCAGACCTTAAATCGCCAACTAATTGAATCTACCATTTATATATATATATATATATATATATATATATATATATATATCGTATGTGTTAAATATCATTAGGCATAGGAAATCATGTATATAAAAAAGCATTAATGAAGTTAAATTCAGCAGTCTCATCCGTACAATAATCCTCCTCATACGTAATCAGGAACAGCCGCTAATTCGAATCAACAAACCTACCAATGCTACAATTAATTTTGGCCTTGCCTTTCGCCTAAACCTTCGGCCTAACTTTGTCTGTCACGGGAAGTGATTATTATTATACAAAAAGACTATATTTTTATGTATAATCAATAAAACTTGCTGTTTCACAATTAATACTGTTTCTTTTAAGTTACCTTCATATATTACATTTTCAAATAAAAATCGAGTCGTTTTAAATAAAACACAAATTAAAGTATTTTTTTCAGAACATTAGTATAGAAGCAATAATTAAAAGTTACTATTATCGAGATTTTTACCTTATTTAGTAGATAACGTTCCCTTGGTTTTATTAAAGAGAGACGAGGCGAAATCTTCAGTTTCTCTAATACCTTTTTCTGTTTCCTTCTCGGCTTCGTCTACACCAGCCGCAATTTGACCTCGTTTATTCTCCAAGTAACTCGAGGTACTATGAATTCCTTGGTTTAAAGCGCCACCTACTTGATCGAATCTACTAGCGGCGCTATTTTCGAAATTTTTCCAATTTTCATTGGCACCTCTATTAATATCATCTAATTTCTGTCCGAACACATTCGCCCCATCTCTTAATTTGTTATCTATATTTTGGCCAGTGCTTTTGAGGCCTTCATGAAGAGCATGTTTCTTTTCGTCGGCGAATCGGTGTATATTTTCATTTGTCGCCTTGATTCCCTGTTCGAATTCTTTCTTTTTTTCGTCAGCATATTTGTTCGTATCTTGGACGGTTTGACTTAAACCCTGAGCAATTTCGTATTTTTTCTGTTCGGCATATTTATTGGTATCTTGAATCTTTTGATTGACGACGTCAGCCGCTGATTTTAAACCCTGTTCAGCTTCACGGCGTTTTTGCTCTGCTAATTTATTTGTATCTTCGACAGTTTCTCTTAATTTATGATCAAGTGCCTGACCAGTGTTTCTTATACCTTGAGCGACTTCCTGTTTTTTCTCTTCAGCATACTTGTTAACATCTTGCACTTTCTGATTTACACTCTGAACACCTTGCTGTATGCCTTCGTTAGCTTGGCTCTTCTTCTCTTCAGCATATTTATGAGCATCTTCGACCTTCTGATTTATATTCTGAATTCCTTGATGTACTCCTTCGTTAACTTGTTTCTTTTTCTCTTCTGCGTATTTATTAGCATCTTGAACTTTCTGATCTATATTTTGAACACCTTGTTGTATTCTTTCGTTTGCTTGTCGTTTTTTGTCTTCCGCGAAACTAGCAGCATTATGCACTCCCTGGTTAATGCCTTCCGCTAATAAATGTTTCTTTTCACTAGTATATGTGGTAACATTATGAATACCCTGATTGATTCCTTGGGCCGCTTCGTGCATTTTCCCTTCCGCATTATGGCCGACTTCGTGAATTTTCCTGTTAGTCGAGTCTACTGTTTGTTTCACACTAGAATCTATAGTTTGGCCAGTATTTTGTATACCTTGAGCTAATTCAGCGCGCTTCTGACCAGCGTACTGATTAACATCTTGGACTTTTTGATCAACAGATTGCGCCGCTTGCTTAATTTTGTTGTCGATTGTTTTTTCGGCCTTATTGAATTCGGCGTCAATAGCTTCTTTTGCTTCAGTGGCTGAAACGATAAATGTAAATAATCGTTATCCATTTAGAGTTATTTGCGTTACCTGAACGATCAGCTGCACATACGGTTTCATCTTTAGTTTGTTGCAAGGCATCTACGGAACTTTTAGCGGTATCTTCAACGAATTCTCCTGCTTTCTGGAAACTTTCATCTGTTGTTTCGGCGGCATCTTTCTTCTTTCTTTCAAACAAGGAGCTGATCCTCGCACCAAAGTTTCTGAGAGCAGCTAAACAGGAACAAAATATTAGATTCATACTATAGTTTTTAGGAAATTTTATTACGCTTATGAAAGGGAATTTTTCTATCTTTCAACGCAATTCAATTTCGTATGAATTGCGTTGTAATTTGTAGACAGCAATGTTTACATTCACATTTACTTCACAATTACATACTAATTTGATAATATTGTAAAAGTTTGTCTTTTCGGGTTCTTAAATAAAACTAACAATAACTTTAGACACACACTATATTAATAATAAAACGTATAACAATATAAAACTAACTATTAACAATAAGCACATTTATGTATTTATATTTATGTATCTATATTTATGTGTACTGCGCGAGGCTCTAGGATTGAATGTCCCATCCCTTCTTTGACGCGGCTTTTATATCGTGGTGAATGCTCTTCTAGAGCGTTCTCGTAGGCCTCGAGAAAACACCAGAGGAATGACGCGTGACGCGTTATTGGATGAGTCATCACAATATTTATAAATATTTCATATAAAAGCCGAAAACTCCAAGAATTTATCAATTGATATATTAAATGAATGGCGAAGAAATTATCTAAATATATATATATATAAATATATATATATATATATATATATATATATATATATATACACTGGCGGATACCCGGCGTGTGCTACTACGCTAAAAAAATGAAATACTTGAAATATCAAAAAGATATATAGCTGTAAACCTAATCTGGACTATTACCTTTCTAATGAAACCGGTTTGGATCACATCGGTTGGATAGTTTCAGAGTCTATAAAGGACAAACAAACATTTTTTGTATTTTATATATATAGATATATATATATATATAAGTAGACAAAGAGTCTTTGCCGTTAAAACAAGTATGTAAAATAAAAATTGTTGGGGAATCCGGCAATAAAAACCTTTAGTTAGTCAATTAGAGTCCTTTATTTTATACCTTATATTTCGCTCTGTAGATTTAGAGCTTCATCAGAGGTCAAAAAGCGAAACTATTTTTTGTGAGAGATATAACATTTTAAAAAAAACAAAACCTGTAGAGAAACAATAAGTCCACGTAATACAAATAAAACTTTATATTAATTAAAAATTGTTACTTTAAAAGCTTATTGTTATTACATATTAAAACCATTTAAAAAATTATTATTTTTTCAACAAACACATCTAAAAAGAAACACACACGTAGTAAAGTACTACTTGTCTTGATGTAAATTACATTTTAACAATTCAAGTGTCGACAAGGTAGTCTACCTAGTCTAGACTACCTTGTCGACACTTGAATTGTTAAAATGTAATTTACATCAAGACAAGTAGTTCTTTACTACGTGTGTGTTTCTTTTTAGATGTGTTTGTTGAAAAAATAATAATTTTTTAAATGGTTTTAATATGTAATAACAATAAGCTTTTAAAGTAACAATTTTTAATTAATATAAAGTTTTATTTGTATTACGTGGACTTATTGTTTCTCTACAGGATTTGTTTTTTTAAAAAAGTTATATCTCTCACAAAAAATAGTTTCGCTTTTTGACCTCTGATGAAGCTCTAAATCTACAGAGCGAAATATAAGGTATAAAATAAAGGACTCTAATTGACTAACTAAAGGTTTTTATTGCCGGATTCCCCAACAATTTTTTATTTTATATATATATATATATATATATATATATATATATATATATATATATGTATAATTATTTCTTGACCTTAGTATGTTAAATAAATGACATTATATTAATGTCATACAATATATCTGTAGTTGTCATGGATAAAATTATTCAATGATACATTCAAGTTCAATAATAATAAATCATGCCTTGGCATTCTCTAAATAGTTAGACAGCAAAAACGGGGAATGGCAAGCCATGAGTTATTATTATGTCTGGGCCCGGGGAGCGGCTTAAGATGTTAAGCTGTAGGCATTTATCTTAAACGAGAAGGAAAATCACGAAAACCTACTCGGACAGCCAATCAGGGATCTAGATACGGAACTGCCAGCATGATAAGCAAATGTACAGATATTTAAATAATGTATGACTTTATGTCCGAGTAGGTTTTCGTGGTTTTCCTTCACGTTTCAGGCAAATACCGACAGCTTAACATCTTAAGACGCTCCACGGGCGCAGACATAATAATAACTCATGGCTTGCCATTTCCCCGTTTTTGTTGCCTAACTGTTTAGAGAATGCCAAGGCATGATTTATTATTATTGAACTTGAATGTATCATTGAATAATTTTATCCATGACAACTACAGATATATTGTATGATATTAATATAATGTCATTTATATTTCAAATTTCTTTGAAAAATGCATCATATGCTGAAACATGTAAGATTGTTTTAAATATATACATATTGAAGTAAAACCAGACCTTAAATCGCCAACTAATTCAATCTACCATAACATACTAAGGTCAAGAAATAATTATCTTTATATATATATATATATATATATATATATATATATATATAAGGTAAACTTATTAAGTCGGCGATTAAAGGTCTGGTTCATTACTTCAAAGTATATATATTTAAAACAACCCTACATGTTTCGGCAATGATGCCTTTGTCAAGGGAATAAAAAATATAAAATCTTATTTATCTTTATCTTTTCTTTTATTCCCTTGACAAAGGCATCATTGCCGAAACATGTAGGGTTGTTTTAAATATATATACTTTGAAGTAATGAACCAGACCTTTAATCGTCGACTTATTAAGTTTACCTTATCATACCAAGGTCACGAAAATATTATATTTATTTATATATATACCGCCTCATGCTGAGCAAACGCAACGGCCTGAATGTACGAATATTTCTCCCGCTCCGAATAAAAATCCCCTGAACTCGTTAAGCCAATCACAAAACAGTCTGTTGCTAAACCCCCTCCTCGCGCCAACTTAATTGGCGCTTGCTATATGTATGACATCGATGTTGACGCGCCTACAGCATTCAGGGGAATTGTATTCGAAGCGGGAGAAATATTCATACATTCGGATCGTTGCGTTTACTCAGAATTAGGCGGTATATATATATATATATATATATATTATAATTTATAATATATATATATTGTAATAATGCGGATGGCGAGAAATAAAGATGAATGTAAAATAAAATGAAATAACAAAAAGGCTAGCTCAAAATCTTCAGATATAGATAATAATAATTGCAAGAATACTACTTATTCTCAAGGGTCTCAAAGTAAGTTCTCGATACACAGACAGACATCTACTAATACATGAAATAAAACAGAAAAGTCAAATTTATGTAAAGAAATATATTTAAATAATGTTATATTGATTATCACAAAATACAGATAAAAAGTATTCAATGAGACATTAAAAAAAAAAAAAAAAAATTATGTACGTAATATAATATGATATTGTGCTAACATTCGTTTAATAAAATGAAATGGATTGCCTATACAAATTCTAGAAAACTTGTCCGTATGTCAAGTTCTAAATTGACTAAGTTTAAAAATTTCCAAATATAATAACCAAATCTGACATTTAAAAGCAAAGTAAAATGACGTTTGAGATGACGTGAGTAAATGTTATAGAAATAAGTGACTTCGAGTAATGTTATATCTTTAACAAATCTATATATTACAATTTCACTTAAATACCTGATAAATACGTTAAATTTTGTAATTCACAATTTCATTATATTCTTTGGATAAGTTCTCAGGAAAGTTTCCAATTATAACATCAAGATTGGCTGTCAATTGCTTAATTCAAACTACTGGATACTATCCTAGTCGCTGCGATGCTTATGATACAATTTTGCAGAATCTCCCACCAGGTTATGTTCAGTCTAAGTTCCTGAAGAGATGTTCTTATACCAAAATAATTCAAAGGAAATATGATTTCTTCTTTAAGAGCGTTCCTTTCATATAAATCTATTCTTCAGTAATCACATGCATATCTATGTTCTTCTTATATGGATAATACATCCACTTATTATACTTATTACACTTACTTATTATATCACTTCTTTATGTACAATAAATGTCCATAAACATATTTTTTTTACGGTATATAATCGGAATAATGATGAAACTAAATTTATAAAATGCAGATAAAAATCTTTTTATATCTGTCAGAAAAATAATATCAATAATATTGTTTTTCGTCGTCAATACTCCCATCAGAAATTTTGTAAAAGTATAAATCAGATATTCTAAGAAATTTATACAAAGGTTTCTAAAATAATATAAAAGATAATGTTATAAGAAAATCCACCCACGTTATCTCAATTACAAATCTTGTAAATGAAGTTCACATAAGTTAAACAAATAACAAAATTTACAGATATTTGCTCAAAAGAAAGATAGAACATAGTTGGTTTTAAAAATCCAAAATCCTCGCGCAAATAAGTCGAAGTAAATTTACTAATAAGCAAAACATAACCATAAATTAAATATAACATACAATATTATATGGTATCATGATTTCAAAACCAATTATGAACCCATATCAAAATTACAAAATTGTTACTATAAAGTAATACTTCACAAATCTGAACATTCAAGATATAACATTCTTGAAACCGATAACTTATTAGAAAAGAATTAATTAATTAAGAAAATTGACTCACAACAATATATATATTATATATATATTATATATATATATATATATATATATATATATATATTATATATATATATATATTATATATATATATATATATATATATATATATATATATATTTATAAGTTTGTTTAATACGTGCCTGTACCCCATTATGCGATCCGCCCATGACGGCTGCCCCATCATATGTCTGGGCAATCAATTTTCTTTCGTTATCTTTAATGTGTGTTTCTAGTTCTGCAAGAATATTATATATATATATATATATATATATATATATATATATTATATATATATATATATATATATATATATATATATCAGCGGCGGCTCGTGCATCAAAAATGTGGGGGTTGCAAATTTAGTGAATACTAATACTTTTTACAGTAGGTAAACAAGGTAGGTAACTAAGTATGTTTTATTAAAAGTTATTTTTGCTAAGGTACATATAAAGAAGAAAAAAGGCTTTTAAAACTCACTGATTCTGATCCTGATTTTATTGAAGCAGAAAATCCATGCGACGATCTTTCGCAGTAGCAAATTTATCTATAACCCTTTGATTAAAATCTGGAATACTTTGGATAAAATCCTTTTCTTGAGAAAGCATCGCCAATGCAGAAAGTCTCTCTTGTGCCATGCTGTTTCTTAAGAAAGTTTTTATTCTCTTCAAAGTAGAAAAACACCGCTCCGCTTCAGCTGATGACATCGGAATTGTAATTAGAATTTTTAAAAGTTTTAATGTTTTACTAAAAGTCGCACTTAGTTCACTTTGTGAAATGATGTCATAAAGAGGAAGCAAACCCGAGATTGATTTAAATTCTTCCGTTTCATAAATTACGCTTAGTTCAGTACGGAATTTCCGTTCATCAAAGTATGGGTAAGACTTAATTGTTTCCTGAAAGACATTTTCAGGAAAATGGAGGCTGTATTGATTAAATTTATCAGAACAAAATAGAGACGTTGCAGTTAAGTGTCCAGTAAAGCTAAACCTATCTTTGGCTTGACAAACAATAATATCACAAACTTCCTTTGCTTCTCGTGTATATTCGTTTCCATCGATCTTACGTCGTTTTGAAGTTGATGAGCCGGGCCCACTGTCACTTGTATCCGAAGTGTTCGTTATATTATTTCTGATTTGAGCTAACTGAGTTTCAAATGATAATATATATTTATTGGCCATAAGGGGATCAATTTCTCTAGTTTGAAATTTTGCATATAATATATCTACTTGAGGCATTATCTTGTAAAATAGATTTAACCAGAAAATAAAACTCTTATTAGTAAGAAGCGTAATATAACCTGAAGCTTGATTGATAGTAGTGATATTTACAGTTTTACTTTCATTCAAAATTCTTCGCATTGTTTCTATAATTTCTTCTCTGTGTTCAAACACAGTGGCGACAATTCTGGAATTAAAATTCCATCTGGTTGGGGCCGAACGAGGCAGCCGCTTTTTAACTGTTTCGTCCAATATTGCAACTCTTTGAGAACTATTTGAAAAAAAGGTACAAATTCCTTGTAAATTTGCAAAGAATATACGGACATTAGTGTTGGCAGAGGCAGCATTCAACATAACTAAATTTAACTGATGCGCGTAGCAGTGCACGTAAGCAGCGTATTTATAAGTTTGTTTAATACGTGCCTGTACCCCATTATGCGATCCGCCCATGACGGCTGCCCCATCATATGTCTGGGCAATCAATTTTCTTTCGTTATCTTTAATGTGTGTTTCTAGTTCTGCAAGAATGATTGTAGATAGCGTTTTCAAATAGTAAGCAAGGAAAGCAGAATAATGCATCTTTTATACTACAACCGCAAATCCACAAATGTTTATTATAAATATCCTTATTAAATAGTCTATTAAAAGTTCGCGTCTTACTGGAAATCGTTTGTTTCAGATTTAAATTCGGAACAGGTCTGCCCAACCGCTTTATTTCAATTTTTTCGGCATACGTTCTTTTATAGAACGGATCCACTATTAAACTCTGCACTGAATTCATTATTATTTAAAAATAAAGAGCATAAACACTTTTAAACACACAAATACAACTTTTTTAATCGCTTTTATACCGTTGCACCGTAAGCAAGAAATACGTGTATCGCTTTGGTTGCACTGCCGCTGCAACACTATTTTCGTTTATGGAGATATATCTGAAAGACGTTCGACAAAGTTCGTCAGCCGTATAGGGATATATACGTTCGTGGATTGCGATGAGTTTGCAAACCAAGTGTGTTATTCTCTCATTTATTTAACGTATTCATATCGAATTAGATATACCTATTATATTTATAATAGTTCATTTATTCTGTGAGGTAGTACAAATTTTTAATTTATAATTTAAAAGATGTAGAATTACGCTTTTTTTCATTAAATTAAATCTATTAGTTTTGGTGGTTGCGCAAACTTGCAAACCATAGCAGAGACCGCCACTGATATATATATATATATATATATATATATATATATATATATATATATAAATATAATATTTTCGTAACTTTGGTATGATAAGGTAAACTTAATAAGTCGGCGATTAAAGGTCTGGTTCATTACTTCAAAGTATATATATTTAAAACAACCCTACATGTTTCGGCAATGATGCCTTTGTTTGACAAAGGCAATGATGCCTTTGTGACAAAGGCATCATTGCCGAAACATGTAGGGTTGTTTTAAATATATATACTTTGAAGTAAACCAGACCTTTAAACGCCGACTTATTAAGTTTACCTTATCATACCAAGGTCACGAAAATATTATATTTATATATATATATATATATATATATATATATATATATTATATTATATTTATATATATATATATATATATATATATATATATATATATTATATTTATATATATATATATATGTACATAAATATAATATTTTCGTGACCTTGGTATGATAAGGTAAACTTAATAAGTCGGCGATTAAAGGTCTGGTTTACTTCAAAGTATATATATTTAAAACAACCCTACATGTTTCGGCAATGATGCCTTTGTCAAGGGAATAAAAAATATCACTTATATTTTTTATTCCCTTGACAAAGGCATCATTGCCGAAACATGTAGGGTTGTTTTAAATATATATACTTTGAAGTAAACCAGACCTTTAATCGCCGACTTATTAAGTTTACCATATATATATATATATATATATATATATATATATACCGATAGGTCCAACTCGCAACGGGCCATAGGCAACAATATACGTATGGAACGTAATGGGATGTGGCAACGTCTGTACGATGCCTATATTGGAGTGACTTTCTTAAAATTTAAATTTATTTTGCAGAATTATTGATTTTTTTACTTTTATCTTTTAGAAAACGTTATTGTTTTTTTATTACTTAAAATTACTTTATATGAAAAATAGTATACCATAAAAGTGTAAACAAAGACAGTATACATTGAAACGAATATTCATTCAATTGTATTGTCATGAAATTGAATTTGTCAATCGTTGTTAAATTTGTTAGAATGAATAGATATTTATATTTATCGGAAAATACTAATACTTAAAGCAAACAAATTCCATTTCTTCCTGCATATTGATTATGCAGCTGATGCTTTCGTAATATGCTCATATTTGTATTTCTACTATTATCGTGATGTTATTATAATACAGATACCAAAATCTCACGTAATATTTCCATCAGCCTTTTATTAACAATAAACAAGTAAAGTACAACTTCGTAGGTCGACAAACGCTCCAGTCTTCATTATCACTGTATTATACATGAACTGTAGGCTTGCTTAGTTTTTCGTAGAAATTGAAGTACGTGTCTGTTCCTTTGTAAAATTATAAGGGCAGGGGTTAATTTTATTCTGGCATTTTTAAAAATGCAGAGATCAGTTTTGCGACAACATTCAGCTAATTACAATCTAAAATAAGCAACATTGTAACGTATTTTGGAATTGTGAATATCCGTAGGTAATAAAAAAAAGGAAATATAGTTTAATTACAACTGTAGCTTCCTCCTGGTTTGAAGGAAGTCGATATGTATCGACCGAAGTATAAGTTGAAATAATACAAATATGAGCATATTACGAAAGCATCAGCTGCATAATCAATATGCAGGAAGAAATGGAATTTGTTTGCTTTAAGTATTAGTATTTTCGGATAAATATAAATATCTATTCATTCTAACAAATTTAACGATTGACAAATTCAATTTCATGACAATACAATTGAATGAATATTCGTTTCAATGTATACTGTCTTTGTTTACACTTTTATGGTATACTATTTTTCATATAAAGTAATTTTAAGTAATAAAAAAACAATAACGTTTTCTAAAAGATAAAAGTAAAAAAATCAATAATTCTGCAAAATAAATTTAAATTTTAAGAAAGTCACTCAATATAGGCATCGTACACACGTTGCCAAATCGCATTACGTTCCATACGTATATTGTTCCCTATGGCCCGTTGCGAGTTGGACCTATCGGTATATATATAAGATTAAATTCATAATTAGATTATTTAAGAGTATTTTGAATTTCAGAATAGCACATTAGAAACAAATGAGGTCTATTTATAAATCACAAATCTTAAGCAAGCATAGAAAAAAGATCGTTGTGCATATGTATATGTAGGTAAGCATTTTTTAGATAATCATAAATTATAGTCATTGGATTGATGCCAGTCTTTATTTTGCACAACAATAGCATCATTTGCGATGATCTACAAAAAAAAATTGATAAATTGGATACTATTTTTTTTAACGGCCGAGGAATAGAAATATTTAAACTACATATTAAAAGAATTTGTCCTTCTATTTTGATATATAAACAAGATAAGAGCCCTAAGAATAAACACTACATATAAGAGAAGCTTGTTGTTTGTTGATACTAAAAAATGTTCTGTATATAGGAGTTTCTCTATTTGGTGATTTATGAATAGGTCTCTATTCCTTTTAAGAAGGAATTTTTTGAATATAACATACATATAAACATATACAAGGCTAAGAATAGGACTCTAACAATAAAAAATAGAACAGGCTGCTTATAGGAGCGGTCAAAACTTAGCATGTTTACTACTGAATCATTTACAATATTATCTAATTTCAAAGACAGATTGTATATGTGATGACATGACTAGTAAGTACTAATAACTATTAGATAATTCAGGAAATATTCTATAAGGTTTAACGTTCAATATCACAAGCTTATAAACTTCGGTCACCTTTTGAATTCTAGCATACGAGAACGACTCGTAATTTGATGCGCTGAATTCGAATCTTCAATTCGTTTGTCAAGATTGGTTCTAGTTTTCTAGTTCTCGCATGTTGGCAATGGTCGTAACGACTGTCAGATGTTGAAACGGTTTGTTTTTGTTTCAGAACGTGTGAAAATGCAGAGACAGCGTTGCAAAGTCGTTCCGAAGTGTTTTTGTTACGTTTGCGGATGTTATATGCTCGTAAAAAGTGGCAAAATAATGACAAATGCGCTCTAAGACGCGTATTTGGTTCCACTGTAGCAAACACCCACAAGCCGTGGGTGCCGAAATTGTTTTGTAATGCGTGCAGAACAAAACTGTACAAGTGGTTACTCGATGAAAATGTGTACTTTTTATTTTCATTGCCAATGCTATGGAGAGAGGCGAAAAATCATGTTGATGATTGTTACTTTTACTTGATAAATGTCCTTGGTATATATGCAAAAAACTAGCACAGTATAAATATTCTGACGTATTATCAGTATTTTATCCAGGTATGAGTGCAAATGCCGTGGAAACTTCGACTTCATCAGCGACGAGTAGTAGAAGCGACTTGGTCATGGAAAAAAACATTTAATTTCGCAAAGTGAACTGAATGATTTGAATTTATCGAAACAAAAAGCAGAATTGCTCGCATCACGGTTGTAGGATCGAAAATATCTTGACATTCAAACACAACTCACTGTATACAGAAACAGATATCTTCGCTTTTACAGTTTCTCAAAAATGAAGAGAACATGTGCTTCTGCGATGACAGTTACGGTTTATTTGATGTGATGAATACACCGGACGATAGAAATGAATGGCGTTTGTTCATCGATGGATCGAAATACAGCCTGAAGGCTGGCTACTCTGCTAAACAATGGAAATAAAAAACCATCCGTTCCGATTGCTCATGCAGTACAAACAAAGAAATGCTACGACAGAATACGTAACATTTTGGCCTAGATCAAATACAATGAGCATCAATGGAAAATTTGTGGCGATTTAAAGGTTTGAAAATAAATTCCTATTAAATTTGAAACAATAAATGATACGTACTATTCCAACAGACCAATGGTCTCTTGATGGGGATGGAATCTGGTTCCACTGGTTTTGTGCCTATGAGATAGCCGTGCAATTGACCATCATTATGTGAAAAAAGATTGACCAAGTCGTGTTAATTACGAGCCAGGAAAACGAAACTCCTCTGCACCACTTGTGAACCCACAGGATAGTTCCCTGCCACCTCTTCACTTAAGGCAAAGTTTTGTCCTTATCAAGAACTTCGTCGAAGCGCTCACGGTGAAGGATCGGCTTTTAAGTACTTAATGAAATTGTTTCACAAGTTGTCATACGCAAAAATCAAAGAAGCAATATTTGTCGAACCTGATATTCGTAAATTAATGGTCGAAGGAAACTACAAAATGTTTAACGACCAATGAAGCGGCAACGTGGGCATCATTTCAAAGTGTTATTCACAGCTTTCTCGGTAACCGCAAATTCCCGGATTTCAAGCAAATAATCAGCCATTTTGTTGCTAAATTACCTCAAGATTGGAGCTCGAATGTCTCTGAAAATAAATTTTCTGCATTCCCATCTCGATTTTTTCCCTGAAAACTTGGGCGATACGAGCGACTGCACAAAGATTTGGCAAAAATTGAAAAACGATACCAAGGATTTCAAGATAAGGGCATGATAAGCGGCTACTGTTGGAGTCGTAATACGTGAAACGGATTCCAAACAATACAAACGACTCAGTTAAACCACACTCTCATTTCTGATTCATCACTTTTTATTTAATAAAATGGCCAGTAATTGTCAAAAATAGTAAAAAATGAATTTATTGAATATCTCGAACATTACAACCAATCTTAAAAAACGAAGATTTGAGTTCAGCGCCCCAAATTACCTTAGAAATAACTTTTGGTTGCTCAGGTCCAAAATTGTGTATTTAGCATTATCTGCATGATATAAACGAATTACATATCTAGAAAAAAATTAATTTCGCCGTTTGGTTTGGACCGTTAACCTAACAGAACATCGATTTTGATCCCATCTAAAGAAGGCTAAATAAATAAAGCCTTGTCATCGTTTCTCAACCTAGGAGTCGTGACTCTCGAGGGGGTCGCGAAATAGCCTAAGCAATAATGAAAAATCATTTTATGGGAAACATCATTTCTGTATTTAGCTTTTAGCGTAAATATAGACGAAAAACCCTTTTCACAGAGATAAGACGTGGCGAAAAGAATTAATATTTTCAATGTTTCTGTGACTAAATTTCCATATTCATTTCGACCAGCAAGCCAGAACGTATTTAAATGTTCAGATGTAAATTGGGGTTGTAGCGTTTTGTCGGCAGACATTTCAATGATTTAGTCGTGAATCTCAACTGGTAACTTAGCAACGGCAACAACGCTTTCACTAAACGAATTCAGTACCCATCTCTTCGAGAAATCATTTTTATCTTCCGGGAAATACTTGGCCAACTGACTTTTAAGCTCAGACAAATGCATCTTCATGTAATCCAAACTTGTGAATAATAGTGCTATTCATTTAAATTTTTCTCAATATAATCCAAAGTGAGTGGCAACATATCCAAATTTTTGCTTTGAAGGCGAATAATCCAATAATGGAATAATGAAAAAATATAGACTTACCATAGCAAAGAGTAAGTATGACACAGCCTGCCACATTTCATTTTATGAATAAAAATAATTTTTAATTAAATTTCGAATAATACCAATCCATTAGCGTGGTGATTGTGGATAAAACGTTGTATTGCATACGCGTTTTAGCTCATTATTCTGTAAAAACAATGAAAATGGCATTTGTTTATCCTGCAAAAATATTATTAATTCATCACGCAATTGGAATACCCTTTTCTACTTTTCTTCGCAAGTACAATCTAACTCCTGCATGAAAAAGTAGAGATTTTTTATTTTCGCCCATTTCATCCCATAGTTTAGCAAACAGCCTGTTCTGTAACGGTCGGCTTTTAATAAAATTAACCATTTTTACAGCTTCACAAATAATTTGATTCAGATTTTCCGGCATGTTTTTTGCGACAAGAACATGTCTGTGATGGAAGCAGTGCGTCCATTCCAACCTTGGTATAAGACGATCTTTTAATATTTTCATTAATACACTGTTCTTTCCTGTTATCACCTTTGCACCATCACTACATATTGCAATACATTTTGCCCAATCTATGCTAGTAGGGTAGAACGGGGTTAACTGAACAGGTAGGTTAACTGAACAAGGTATGATTTCTGCCAGCTAGTAAAAGATAACTGAACACAATCACTGTTACAGGTTTCTACATTTGTTACAATAACTTTGATGTAAAATAGATAACTATTCATCGTGCGTTTCTTAGATATTCAATGAAGCGAAATTTGTGGGAAATGTCTAAATTTTTTGATGTAATTGTGTTTGGTAAATAATAATTAAATACATTTATTATTAAATTATTTCTGCTATCAACTGAAGTGGTAAGTATCGATTTACATTTTAAAGAATCATAACTAATGTAATGGAGTCTAATTTTAAAATCTCAGTTAATTTTATGAAAACATGTGAGTTGAGGTTAAGTGAACCACGTTTATATATGGTTAACTGAGCCATGTTCAGTTAACCTACGATCTATAAATAGGGTCTGTAGTAGCAATTATTATTTCAGGACCGTCCCTAAGAGTGAAAAAATGCCCCGAACTAGAATTCGTACTAATCATATTCTGAAGCAGAACTTAAAGAAGCCGTGGGCAGGGTAGTACAGCAAGGAAACTCCACACGGCAGGTAGCTAAGGATACGAAGATACCTATAATTACTTTAAAAAGGTATGTGGATAAGTATAGAGCTGGCCTGAATGTGAATTTCCGCCCCAATAATGAGCACCTCATGGTATTTACTAAAGAGGAAGAACTTATGCTAAAAAACTATATCGAAAAGGCCTGCGATATACATTATGGGTTAACCGTCAAACAGGCACGTCGTTTAGCATACGAATTTGCGGAATCTAATAGTAAGCCCATGAAAAAGAATTGGATTGGCGAACAAATGGCAGGCAGGGAGTGGTTACACAATTTTATGGCCAGACATAAACTATCTTTGCGTACTCCAGAAGCAACGAGCCTCAGCAGAGCCACCAGCTTCAACAGAACCAATGTAAAAGTATATTTTGACCATCTGCGATCTTTAAAATCCAAATTCAATCTAGAAAAGCACGATATTTACAACCTGGATGAAACTGCTATTACAACAGTCCATAAACCTCCAAAAGTTTTGGCCAGAACTGGAAGACGGAATGTCTGTCAAATAACATCAGCAGAGCGTGGTATTCTTGTAACTCTAGTAGGAATAATAAGAGCTACTGGAACATTTCTCCCTCCATTTTTTATTTTCCCTAGAGTACATTTTAAAATCCATATGTTAAAAAATGCACCACCTGGAAGTGAAGGAGCCGCGACTACAAGTGGCTGGATGAACAGCAGTCTTTTTCTTCCGGTTCTGCAGCATTTTGTAAATCCGAAAGACCTTCCATTGATAAACCTAAACTTATAATACTGGACAACCATGAGAGCCATCTGAGCATTGCTGCTTTGAATTATGCAAAAGAACATGGTATAATTCTTTTAAGCCTCCCACCTCACTGTAGCCACAAGCTTCAGCCTCTAGATGTGGGCGTATTTGGACCGTTCAAAGAATTTTATAATGCAGCATGCGATACCTGGATGGTGAATAACCCAGGGCAAACAATTAGCATTTATGATATCGCGGGAATAGCTGCTGAACCTTTCGAGCTGGCTTTCAATCCTCAAAATATCTGCAACAGTTTCAAAGCTACTGGTATCGAACCATTTAAGGACGATCTATTCAGAGATCAAGATTTTCTGTCATCATACGTATCTGATCGGCCGCGGCCTCAGTTACAGCAAGCTGTTCCAGTAAGTGAGACAACCAGAAGTAAAAGACTTTCTACACCATCTCCTGAGGCATCCACAAGCCATGGACTTACTTCATCTTATACAAATAAAAAGGTTGCATCATCGTCTCCTGAAGATATTCGTAATGAGGCCAACTGTGGAATGGTTACACCGGAACAAATTCGTCCACATTCAAAAGCGATTCCTCGTAAAAATGCTTGTCACCATCGCAACAAAAGGATTTCTGCTATTTTGACTAGCACACCAGTAAAAGTTTCCTTAGAACAAGAAGCAGCGGCGCGCGAAGCAAAGAAGCGACCTACAACTGCAATTCGGAAAGTAACTAAATGTATAGCACTAACAAGTTCCAGTTCCTCTAGTTCTGAAAACTATTCCTTAAAGGATTCCGATTCCGAACTCGATTTCAGTGAAAACGATAAAGATAAGCAGGATCGAGATGCAGAAATTGGTGATTATGCCCTAGTAAAGGTATTTGTTAGTTGTTGTTTTGCGATTTCTTCCATTATGGGTTGTACATTTAATTCTTGTCTTATTACTTCATTTCTTATTTTGTCCCTTCTACTAACTCCTTTCACCGCTCTTAGGTATTTCATTTCTACGGCTTGTAGTCTGCTCTTCATATGTTTATTAAGTATCCAGCTTTCGCATCCGTACGTCGTTATTGGTTTGAACAACGCGTTATATACTATGATTTTTGTTTTCTTCGTTATTTCCTTCTTTCTTATAAATGTGTTGTTTAGTGCACAATATAGTTTTGTTGCATTTTCTATTCTGCTGTTTATTTACATATCTTCTTTTCCGTCTTTATGTATGTTTATTCCGAGGTACTTGAATGTGTCTGTTTGTTCTATGTTTCTTCCTTCTATTTCAATTTTTACTTTTAAATCATTCCTCACTTTTGTTTTATCAATGTTTATTTTTAGATTCCTCTTTTTTAGTGCTATATTCCATGTGTTTAGATTTTCTTGTAAGTCTCTTTCGTTCTTTGCGTATATTATTATGTCATCAGCGAAGACACATTCTGCTATTTCAACCCTCTCCATGTTCTTATGCCCTACTTGTAGTTTCTTTGTTATTCCCCTTATTTCTTTTAGTACATCATCTAATATTATGTTAAATAGTACGGGGCTGAGCACCCCTCCTTGTCTCAGTCCTTCTTTGGTTATGAATTCTTCGGACTTCCTATTTTCAGTTCTCACATAATTTCTAGTTTTCTGGTATATGGTTCTTATAGCTTTTATGAGTTTTTCGCCTATTCCTCTTTTTTTAAGGCTTTTACAAACTTCTGCTCTTGGAATACTATCAAAAGCTTTTTCTATGTCTATGAAGGCCGCATATATAGTCTTATTTAGGTTTCTTTCTATCAGTTGTTTCATAGTGAAAATGTGATCGTGCACTCCTCTGCCTTTCCGAAATCCGCTTTGCGGTTCTTCTAGTTGGTGATCAATTAATATTTTTAATCTCTTTTCTAGTATTATCTCATATATTTTTAGCATTACACTGAGTAGTGTAATTCCTCTATAATTGCTACACTCTTTATCGTCACCTTTTTTGTGGATGGGTAGTATTATGCCTACTTCCCAGTCCTTTGGTATATTTTGTTCATTCCAAATCCTATTAAACAATTTCTCTAGGACTTCTATGCCGTTTTCCTTCATATTTTTGATCATTTCCGCTGTTATACAGTCATGTCCTGCCGCCTTGCCTCGTTTTAACTTCCTTATAGCTCCCATTATTTCTTCCTTCTTGATCGGTTCCTCGCCTCCCCTCTCCCCACTTTCTATGTTTTCTTCGCTCACCTCTATTTCGTATATTAAGTTTATTCGTTCTGTGTTAAGCATTCCCTCGAAATATTCTTTCCATCTTTTCATTATATTATCTTCGTCTTCTAAAATTCTCCCGTTTTCTGCTTTTATGTATCTAATTTTGTTTTGTTTACCTTTTCTTAGTGTCTTCAATATTTTATAGAATAACTTTTGGTTACCTTTACTGTCTTGTTCCATCTTTTCCCCAAATTCTTCCCAAGCTTGTTGTTTCGCTTCTTTCACCATCCCCTTCACTTTTAACCTTTGTTCCTTGTACTTGTCATAATTATCTTTGTTCTTTTCACTAAGATAATTTTTCCATTTGTCAGATATATTTAATATTGTTAATTACCTTAGGCCTGGTCAGGTATTACATTTATTCATTGTCTTATTTTCTACAGTCATAAAAACTATTTATTTTATTACAGGCACAACCCTCTGCCATTAATCCATCCATTATGTAAATGTATTTGAATAAGCATAAATATAATAGAATAAGTTTCATTGTACATATTTCCTGTTATATATTATTATAATAGGTTAAATAATTTGGTTCGATGCAATTCTGCGAAGTATTAGGTTATCTCTGTGCATTGTATATTTATTACTTTAAGAGGTATTTTATTTTCTATAATTAAGGGTTTCCGGCGTATATTGTTTATTTTAATACATTTATGACGTTGGAAACTACAGCATATACTTTTCTTGGAAAGGTAAAAATAATGGTATGGAAATTTCCGTATACTCTATTTCATTGTTTCCTCCCTCTCTTTGACTGGCGGGGACAAAACTTTCTTGCCGAAAAATAAGGGAATGAAGAAACAGTTCCAAACAATATCTCTTAGAGCTCACTACAGTTCCAAGTACGATCTCTTCGAGTTAAAGGTTAGGTCTCAGTGATCTAACTAACAGTTCCTACTAAGATCTCAGTGATCTAAATAGGAGCAAATATTATTTATTAGCCAGTTTTCTCGGTCTTTAGTATTAAGACCAGATACTGCATTTATATTAAGTTAACGGAACTCCAAGATTAAGCTTGTAAATATATTAGTGTTCTACAAAAACTATTGTATTATTTCACTCATACTTCGGTCGATACATACCGAACTTCCTTCAAACCAGGAGGAAGAAACACTTGTCTTTTTACCAACCGATTCACTGGATGTAGATGGCTCACTTCATTTTTTCATAATTTTTTACATTTATAATTAGAGTCAAAATTAAATTAGTAATAGTGAGGCTTACTGTTAATATTCCTTTGGATGAGAGGATCGCGAAATATAAATTTTATTTACATTTACTATTTGGGAGGTCGCGGAGCTAAGAAGATTGAGAATCGTAGCCTTATGTTTTGTTCAAGATAGTCTTAGGTAAAATATTACTAACAAATACCGCGCGATTTGTAATATCGATGACTAACAGAACAATTAAAATGCCGTATGCTTAAACTAAATTTATTTCGTAATTTATTACATCATTTTATATGGCAAGGGTCTTTCACTATAAATTCTCCAAAAGTGCAACAATATGATGCATATTATAAAAATCTATGTTCTAAGTTTTATGTAAACGCAGAATTTCATTAAAAACAATGACACACACACACAAAGAATCTAGATAGAAGTCAATTAGCAATCATCAGATCTAGTCGACCTTGAGATCCGAACAAGCCGTAAATATAACGTAATATAATTAATATGTATATTCCTATCTAAACAAAGATGATGTCATTTCAGCAGAATTTCACCCATTTGACTCCTTTTCGAATTAATTAACATACCTGGGCTATTACGTTCTTGCATCCAAGTAATGCATGTAGAATTGAGCGATTAGTATAATGCTATTGCGTGATTAGGGTCTGTACACTTGATTAAAAAGAACTAATGGGACGAGATATCTTATTGTGCTTAACAAAATCGAAATCAGATGAAAATTACTTCTTGTTTAAGCATGTATACATTATACAGTACCTATGTTTTAAAGGCCACCGTACAGTATAAAATTTATTGCTTAATTTCTTTATAACAAGCACCAAAAATGAGAAAAATGGTTGTTTAATAAAATATATAGTTTCATATAAGCGTTCACCTCGTTAGAAAGAATTTTTTCTTAAAAAGTGGATACCTACATAGTTTCAATTTGTTGTTATGACATTACTCTACGAGATATTGCTTTTGTGTAAAAATAATTCAATAGCTTTTCACTTTCAATTAGGTAGCTGTAATTAAAATAAAGTGAGAACCTGACAGACCAAAGAAGACAATACATACGAAGATACCATGCATCATACAACTGGAAGCGACTTTAACCCTAGAACGTATACCTATTGTATTTGTATACATCCATAGATATATACCTGGGGTTGTTGACTACCCCATAAATGAATGTAGCAAAAATAAAGTGAATTAATAAATAATAGTTTATTTAACAAGAAATTGTAATGTATTATGTAGTTGGTTTTCTTACAATTTAAACAAATATCAAATCAATGATTATTATTAAATACTTGAGCACATGCAACATGTGCTCAAGAAATACGTTTTCTGTCGCGCGATCGGGGACATATGTAACATCGAGAATATTTTGCTTGTTTCACAACAGACGCTGTTAACTCCTCAGACTTATCTAAACCGGTATCTAAACCTAACACTTCTTAAATGTCACTTTTAAGTTTAGAGGGAACGTTTTTTGTAAGTCTTTGTTCCATATATGAGGAGTATTTTTTCATAGCGCAACAAGTCCACTTTTTTCATAAATTGAGTTATAGATGGCTTTACCTTCATTAAGATGTGAGAAATACAATGCCAACTTGCATTTTCGCCAACCTGCAATAAGTCCCATTTAAAATGTGTACCGAACTTGATGTGTTTCGAACAAAATGTTACAAGTCCACAATCTTTTTTTTTGCAAACTGCAACAAGTCCGTCTGTGTAAAGTGTGTGACTCATTGTGTACGACAAATTGTGATCTCGCTAGTTGTTTTCTGTTTTGTGTGTGAAATTGTTATAAACAATTTAAAATATGAATGCCGAGAATAGTGATGAAGGAGTTAGTGTGGCTGAGAACAGTCGTGGAAGCAGAAAACGAAAGAGGACCCGGCCACAGGAGCGAATTGCAAAAAGAAACGCTAAGTAAGTTTTAGGTTAGATTTTGTTTCAAACTGTGTTTCATAATGTTTCGTAGATATGCTGCAAAGGATCTAGATCTAGATAAATGGAGACGCCCTTGCAATCATACCATCAATAAAAAATTGAAGTGTCATCAAATACCTATGTCAATTTTGCTAGAAGTAAAAAAAAAGTTTTATATTGATAACGACAGAATCAAGCAGAATTCTAGGCTGGTGAATTTAATTGAAATCCAGTTGCCAAAACGGCGTCGTGAGCGAAATGTTCCTGTGAAAAGATCTCATAATTTGCAAATAAGTTACACAGTAAGTTATTCTACTTATATTATAAACTGTTTGTAACAAACTATGTTCGTTATAATGCAGGTTCGTACTGAGAAACAAAAATTTTTAGTATGTCGAGCATTTTTTGAAACGTTATTTGAAGTAAATCGTAGAAGAGTTTTGTTAGTAGCTAGAATATTAGAAGCGGAGAAGAGCAAAAAGAAAATAGAGGTGGTAATAGGTGGAAAGATAAGCTTGCTGCAAAGAAAAGAAACGTAAAAGAATTTATTGGAAAATTCAAAGCATGCGAATCTCACTATAATAGATCAAAATCACAAAGACTTTATCTACCTGCGGAATTAAATATTTCGAAGATGTCCAAAATGTATAATAACAGCGCTGGTGCCGAGAAACAGGTTAACCACACTTACTTTCACAAACTATTTTCTAATGATTTCAATCTGGGATTTGGTTCCCCTGCTGGTGACATTTGCAGCTACTGTGAAAGACTAAAAAATCAAATTAAAATTTGTTTCAATGAGGAAAAACAGAATCATAAACGTGACTTAAAGATACATAAATTGAGAGCTAAATAGTTTCACGCAATAATGAAGGAAGAAGTAGAGGGAACAGTAAGGTACTGTTTCGATCTCCAACAAGTGCAAACTCTGCCTAAACTACCAATACAGGAAGCGTATTATTCTTTGCAAATATCATTTTATGCATTTTGCGTGGTTAATTTAAAATCGACTAATCCATCATTTTATACGTGGACTGAAGATATAAGTGGAAGAGGTTCAAATGAAGTGGGATCCGCTCTTCTACATTTTCTTCGAAATCAAAACTTAGAAAATGTGACAAAAATACGACTTTTTTTGCAAGTTTTTGGTTGTTTTATATAGAACATAGGCATTAATTCCTGCTTGATCAAGCATTCCATAGAAGAACCGCAATGGCCATCTTCTTGTTTTTTCGTATCACTGTATAGTTATGCGCCATTTTGTCGAAGGTGTCTGTCTACACCGTCTTTGATGGAATTATAGAATTAAATTTTCTCCAGCTTTCTCGTATATTCGTCAGTAGTTTTAGTAGAATGTTGATAAAAGTATAACGGATTTGGATTTTTTTGGTGTAAAAGATACCAAAGCTTTTTCTGGGAAAGCAAACTGAGAGTTTCTTTCTTTTTATTAGACAGAACTGAAGGCGGAAATTCTCTTTTATTGTGGCGTATTGTACCGACAATTATGATTTAGCATTTCTTTGGCTAGTGGAACAGAAGTAAACCAATTGTCCATGGGTATGCTCCTTTTAGATCCAAAAAATGATTTGAATAGTTCTTTTACACAATGTATGGCCGCCGGTTTGTCACTAGGATTAGTGCCCTTGCCTAGATATGGAATAACACTAATCATGTAAAACGTGCGTGCATCGCACGTGCATATAATATTAATCCTGTATTTATCAGGTTTTGATTGTATATATTGTAAAATATTTGTCTTTCTAGGTTCTTGTAAATAAAACTAACGGTAATTTAAAGCTACTGAATCCGAATGATGTTGTGTCTATTTTACACTCTCAACAAGTATTGAATTCAACTGTTCAGGTAGATTTAGTCAATATTCATGGACATTATTCCAGAATACCGGTAACCACCCGCCATTTAGAGGTTATTCTGACCAACCCACAATATTCTATAACTAATGCCATGAATATTGTACATGATGTTCGTCAATTCTTTTCCCAATTACCTGGAGCTGCTGCTGATAATATAAAAAAGAAATTTTTAGCAGCTCTAAATAACAATCCAGGATTTCGTACTGTACGCCGAATTATTGACTTGTTTAATGATAAAGAATTAGATTTTTCAGAACCTAAGATGAATGTTCCGTCACTAAAAACCTTTATGTACTTTAAATATGCCTCTGTTTCATCGGAAGATGTTGAACGATCGTTTTCAATGTATAAATTGATTTACGGTGACAGATAATTTACTATAATTTGAACTCTGGATATAAACGGTGAACAGTAGGGGGTGTGATATGTTTTATAAACCCTACAATACTCTTTCTGGAGAAGATGTATATTTACTCTTACTTGGTTAAGTACATAATTGTTTCTCTATATGTATTTGGATTTGCCTACGAAGTTATAAATTCTGCATTAGTTGTTTAGATTCTCTTAGATGTGTAGATGTCCTGTTAACTATATTGCATGGCGCCCAAAGAGCCAAAGAACCAAGAGACGCCTCCCCCCCCCCCCCTCCACCCATTTTACAATCGCGTGCTACATTATAATCGCATAGTTATTTCTTGCCCATGTAGAGCTGAGGATGTTTGCGGTATAACCATGGTTATATCATGTAACCATAGTAATTTACTATGGTTACATGATATAACCATGGTTATACCGCAAACATCCTCAGCTCTAGACACTTTTTAAATATAATTTAACCTGAAAATACAGGATATAGGTATTGTAACTATTTTATAAATCCAAAATAATCTTTATTTATAAAATTAATTTACTTAAAATGACCACAGCAGATTTGACCAGATATATTTATTTAAGACACTAAGATTAAAATAAAAGTAGTTACAAGAAACTATGATTTGGATCTATGTAAGTCATAGACACTGGCTACAAAATAAGACTACTTAATAATAGTCTTTCGAGCTTTCTTCCTAAATAGTTCAATTACTCGGATATGTCAAGAGTCTTGGCCAATTTATTCTTAATTGCTAAATGGTTAAGACGACGTTGGCCTGTTGTACTTTTTTGCCAAGTTTTGAAAGAGTTCGCCAGTCTACTAAAAGACCTTTTAGCCGTAGTCACTGTTACTGGAATCGTACTAAAAAGTCTAATTGTAGTACACAGGTTCAAAAAATTGCTTGAAATTGCTTATTTACGGTAAATGGTTTGTCATAAATATACTCGTATATTTTAAATTTTAAGCTACAATTAGTTGTAGAATTTTCTAAAATTTCATTGAATAAAAAAATATTCAAAATTTTTTTTTAATTGTTAATTAAATTATAATAATAAAAAAATTAAATTGCGTAAGGCTGGGGCCCCAGCTCAGGCCCGGACCCTGGACCCAAGGGTCCATCCAGCCCCACCCTTGTGAGAGCCATGGTATATTGAAACTATTTCTTACTACAGAAAATATAATTTTCTAGTGTTTAAAATCATATAATTATTATTTGAAGCCTGCAAAAAATGTATATCATAATTTCCGGAGCAATTAAGCGAAGAAATAAATTCAAGCAAACAAGTTTAACATATTTACGCTGTTATCTTGTTTGGTTCTGTAAAACTATTTTAAATTAAGAAAACTTTAAAAAATATAAACAAATATTGCAATTAAGCAACTGTTAATAGAGGTCGAGTATCTAATAATTTTCTTCAATATTATTTGATATTAAATAATATTAAAAGTAAACCTAGATAAAATAAAGTACTGTAGTGTGCATAAATAAGTGTCAAACACGCATATTTTAGAACATTTTTATTTTTATACATTTGCCATTACTAAAACTTGTGAAACTGTAAATAATTTACTGATAATGATCAAAGCCAAGAATTTATTCAGATTTACAAATACATACATAATTTATATTTTGTTATAATATGACCCACAAAAAAAGACCTTAAATGATATGTTATTTACAATTTATATTTTTCTACAAATTGCAGTTTTCCTAAAGGTAATTGTAGTTGTGGCTATGAATATCTTAATCCAAATTTATAAAAAATGGTTATTAATTTATAGTAGACTGGTGAAACTATCTATAAATATTTTTTTCATTAACAAAGTAAAAAAAAGATATGTGAAAAACAGGAGGAAACTAGCCTTCATGTGATATCCACGTGTGAGGGGATCTATTGGAACCTACGAGTGTACACAAACTTCCCCTGAGGAGGATAGTCGCTTTTATCCAGGACACAAGACTAACAGAGTGGAACTGATAGATAAATTGAGGATAGTACAAAAAGCAGTGTGCTCAAGTGCCTGGACGTGCTGGCGTCCAACCCAAGACAGAAGAAGAACTAATACAGATGGAACAAGTAATTTACTTTTTAAAAGTAGTGTCCACAAAGTACTAAGAAAAATTGAATAGGACACGATATAAGATAAACCAAAACAAGAAGGACCTCAAAAAATCTACAAAATAAGTCAAAAAGGCTACAATAGGAAGATATTCTGAATTAACTATCTAAGCAAAAATGCTTGATAGTTTCCTAGCCCGCCTGTTGTTCTTGCGATATTGACTGCCAGCTATCGCGCCATTTTTTCTGAGGTCGGCCCGGTGGTGTCTTTACAATCGGTTTTCCCTTTCTTGCCATTTTTACCAATCGATCGTCTGGCATTCGACTTATGTGTTCATTCCAATTTCTCGATGCGTTTCTTGTCGAGCAATGAATGACCAGTGATTACTCTCAGAGCAGCCATTTCGGTTGTACATAGTAGCTGTTTCGTTCTTGCTATATTGGCTCGTGTTTCTGACGCATACGTTATAACTAAAGACGGCAGACTATGTGCCCGAACAGTAGCGTGATGTGGAGGGATCGAGTAGAGGCGTAGGACGATCAATTCAGTTGCCGTTGAGACGTTGTAAGCGATACATTGTTAACACAATCGTGTTGAAAATGTCGGGAGTGCGTAGAAACAATGCATCGACTCGGTTGCATGCTAACGTAGTAAAGAAATTTTTACATCGGTTTCCCGATTTAATATATGACGGTACCGTAGTGAAATGTTTAGTTTGTGAAACAACTTTATTAACTTGGAAAGCAAGTCAGTGCCAAAGACATATAAATAGTGACAAACATAAATCGAATAATAGTGGACGCAGATCATATAATAAATTTGTGTGTGATTTAACAATGATGTTAATTGCGATCAATATACCAATGCAGAAAGTGGAACACCCAATGTTTCGTCAGTTTTGGAAGAAATACAATCCTACGTGGAAATTACCAGCAAGAAGTACGCTACGGAATTACGTACCGTCAGTGCGTGAGAGAATTGTAAATTGTACGAAAAATACGGTAAAAAAAAATTCCTGTGGTTAACAATAGACGAAACTACAGATATTAAAAAACAGTCCATCCTAGCCATTCTAGTACGGACGCTGACTCCGCAAGGACCTTCTCCTCCTTATTTACTAACCTGTAAAGTGTAAACGAATGCAAGGGTGTACTGCCAGAGCGATATATGATGTATTAATAGAAACACTACACAAATTTGAGATTTTACCGAAGCAAGTGTTAATGTTAGTTACCGATGCTGCCAAGGTTATGTGTTCCACGGCAAACTTACTCAAAACGATTCAACCAAACCTGCTGCATGTCACATGTTTGCTTCACGCTTTACACCTTGTAACAAACACTATACTCGTACGTACAACTTATCCTGATGTGGATCTACTGATAGGACAAACGAAAGCGGTTTTTCTTAAATCTCCGAAACGGATTCGGCTATTTCATTCGCTGTGTCCTGATATACCCGAGCCGCCGCAACCAATTCTTATACGATGGGGTACTTGGTTAGAAGCAGCATTTTATTATTATAAACATTTTGAAAAAATTAAATCAGTGATTTTACAACTTGATGCCAAAGAAGCAGCTGCAATACGGCTCAGCCAGGTTCAATTTAACAATCCTCAAGTTGCAGCAAATTTAAAAATTATTTACGACAGTTACGTTCCAATACGGGACGCAATAAAAAATTAGAGAACACTGCGCTGTCCTTATCGGACTCATTAGCAATTATTGACCACGTAAAACTAGTGCTGCATATCCTTGAAGATGAAAAAAGTGATTGTGTCCGTGAAAAATTTAACAGTGTATTAGATAAAAATGTAGATTTTACAAAATTAGAGCAACTTTTTACCAATACTGAAGATCCGTTGTACAGATACAAAGAGCGCTTTAACTATGCAAATATAACATCTCTCAACGTCGAACAATCCTTCTCTGTATATAAACATATACCGATAGGTCCAACTCGCAACGGGCCATAGGCAACAATATACGTATGGAACGTAATGCGATGTGGCAACGTGCCTATATTGATGCCTATATTGAGTGACTTTCTTAAAATTTAAATTTATTTTGCAGAATTATTGATTTTTTTACTTTTATCTTTTAGAAAACGTTATTGTTTTTTTATTACTTAAAATTACTTTTCCGTAGCAGCTAAGAATACAATAATAATAACTTGGAGATATAACGAGCTTATTATGTCTGAAACAAATGGGCAAATTACGATTACAGAACGAATATGCAAACGACTATATCCTTGCGCGGTTTAAGTCTTACTAAATTCTTAACTGCAATGCAATGTGCTGCACTGCTGGCGAAGGAGCTGCGCATGGAGGGGATTCGATTCGCTGTTGCCACGCATTGCTGATATGGCCCGTTGCGAACTGGACCTACCGGTATATATGTCGCTATGTACGATCCTTTCCGAGACTAATACAGAAACATATATTATGGTGCAGTTTTTTCATCGCGCACATCCGCATTTTTTTGCAACAATGTAAACATGTTGGGTAAGTTATTTATGTTTTTTCTTAACGTTTTGTATAGGGATTCGATATATTTATTTTTAAGTAAGCGCACTGTTATTCTGCTAAACTCTCCACGCAACGCCACTGCTGGGGCACATAGTCTGCCGTCTTTAGTTATAACTAGGGACCGGACACGAGAGGCCGAAATTACATGGACGATATAAATAGTCTATAACATCGCTAATTACAACACGCAGTTATTGAATAGCACTGTTCATTCGGTTAACCACACATCTGTTTTTTGTTGTTGAATTGTGATGCAATTATTTCAATTTTTCAGTTAAGTAAATTTCTCTCTTCATGGGCGTAGAATAGAAGCGGGAGGAGTTTTTATAATTTGTTTTATTTATTAGTTTATATTTCGTAAAATAAATAAAGTACGGTGAGTTAGTTTCTTTTTTTCATTGTTTTACCTATTAATTACATATACAACGTGTCCACTTAAGTATTAGACAAATGAGAAATATTTTTATTTTTGATTTCACAGAAAACTTTATAGATAATAAAAGTTCGTGCATCCTAAGAAACTTGATATTTTGTATTCAGGGTTGCGTTCTATTACTTGGTTAGAGGAAAAATTAAAAAACATTGAAGTTGCCGTAAGAGTACGCTACCCTTATTTTTAAAGATATCAAAAATATTCATATAAAAATGTTTTTCAAATTTCAAAATATGCTCAAATACGAATTGTTATTTAAAATTTCGAAAAAATAAAAATTAAATTATCGAGCAATAATAATAGCAAATACGCAATAGTTTTTAACATCCATCTATGTGACAGTAGTTCTATGGTTGTTATTTGTATTGTTACTTTAATAATAAAGTTTATGTAATTGCACGAGAAATCATTTACATTCGATATCAATTTTTTATCGCTGAAATGCTATAGAATGAAACAAAAATCATTTGCTTATAACTTTATGAAAATACATTTTTATATTACAAAATTAATATGAAATTAAAAAAAACAACAAATTCAGAAATACAAAAAAAAAAAAGCTATTCAAAATGATGCCCCTCTCGTTGAATGCATATGTTTGTACGCCTGTTGAAATCCTTGCATGCATGTTGTAACACAATAGGATTATTTCTTAAGAACAGTACCGCATCTCCTATTTTGTTTTTCAATTCTTCTAAATTCTGAAACGGCCTTTCTGAATATACTTTATTCTTTAGCCATCCCCAGATAAAGTAATCCATGGGGTTTAAGTCGGGCGAGCGCGCTGGCCATGGAAAAGGTCCAATTCGTCCCATCCATCTTTCTTCAAATTTTTCATTTAAATAGTCTACAACTATTCGTGCACTATGTGCAGGTGCTCCATCATGCATAAACCAAAGGGTTCTTATAATATTTAGTGGCAATTCGTCTAATTCGTTATCGAGGTATGTTTGTAGAAATTCCAAATTTCGTTGTGAATTTAATGACGATTGAAAAAAATACGGACCAAAAATGTTTCTGTTTAAAATTCCACACCAAACGTTTACCTTTTGCGAATATTGATTCTTGCAGGGAATTCTAAAATGTGGGTTGTCAGAAGACCACCAACGACAATTTTGTGCACACACAACACCATTAGTAGTAAAGGTTGCTTCATCAGTAAACAAAATGCTTTTGAAAAACGCTTTCTGCGTTTCTAATGTACCTCGAATATCCAAAGAAAATTCAAATCTATTGTTGTAGTCCCGTTCCTGCAAAGTTTGAATATATATTGGCTTATAGGGGTGATATCTATTGTTAACCAAAATGTTGCTTACTGATGATTTTTTAATATCCAAATTGCTTGCAATTTTTCTGACAGAAATTTTGGGATTTTCAATTACACTTTGCATAACACGTAAAGAATTTTCGAAATGTCTCATTTGCTTTTCCCTACTTCTTTTGTAACGCATTTCTAAACTACCAGTTGCTTTAAACTGATTTAAAATTCTTGAGACGCTCTGGAAACTAATAAATTTGTTGGGATGTCTTTCATTAAAAATATCAGCTGCGTCTCTACATGTTTTGTAGTTATCTCCGCAAATAAGAATTAATTCAGCTCGCTCTTGCATAGTTAACCGTTCAGCCATAGTTGGTAGGTAATAACTTAATGAATTGTCTTAAAATTACTTTATTATAAAGTGACAGCGGATCTGACAATCACATAAAATTTATTACTAAAGTGACAATACTATGGTTGCCGTTGACAACCATAGAACTACTGTCACATAGATGGATGTTAAAAACTATTGCGTATTTGCTATTATTATTGCTCGATAGTTTAATTTTTATTTTTTCGAAATTTTAAATAACAATTCGTATTTGAGCATATTTTGAAATTTGAAACAACATTTTTATATGAATATTTTTGATATCTTTAAAAATAAGTGTAGCGTACTCTTACGGCAACTTCAATGTTTTTTAATTTTTCCTCTAACCAAGTAATACAACGCAACCCTGAATACAAAATATAAAGTTTCTTAGGATGCAAGAACTTTTCTTTTCTATAAAGTTTTCTGTGAAATCAAAAATAAAAATATTTCCCATTTGTCTCATACTTAAGTGGACACGTTGTATACGTAAGTGTCCAGTGAATTTTGTTAAGTTTCAATATCTTACGCATACATTTTTAATTTTCATTTATTTATATCTAGAACCTTGTTTAAATTACTTTTTCAAATATGATATGGAACAACGTCGAGAATGGCATCGTGAAACAATGGCATGTTGGATTAAGGGTCATACTGGTTGTATGTCCATTGCCAGGGATTCCGAAATTAATCGCACAGTCTGTAAAATATTGGTAAAAAATTCCAAGAAATCGTACGTAAAACGTCAGTTAGCATCGCAAATACATACACAGAAATTAGACCCGTTGGAATCTGACAATTTTAACGAAGAACTCTGTGAAACTTTAATGGCGCAAATATTTCATTAAATAAACTTAACAAGCCCACCTTCAAAACATTTCTCCAAAGATATACTGGTCGAAATGTTCCTGATGAATTCACCTTACGCAAATATTATGTTTCTAAGTGCTACACGAAAGCAGTAGGACGCATTAGAAGCCATCTTTCAAGTCAGTACCTATGAAGAAGTGCCGACGAAACTGTCGATATATTAGGACCCTGTGTGGTGAATGTTGTAGCTGGTGTGCTACATCCAACTATTCCATATAACGCATATGTAATAGCAACAAAAGTTATAAATACAGTTGATACGGAAACAGTAGCTAAAACCATTTACTAGAATATACACCAAATGCTTCATTAGGATGACAGGTGCAAAGAAAAAATACTTTTATTTGTCAGTGACAGTGCTGCATATATGTTAAAAACAGGCAGACTATTAAAGGAACCATATCCTAATATGCTACATATTACTTGTGTAGCATATGCTCCCTACAGAATTCTGTGAATATATTATATTGATGTTGATAGACTTGTATCCGCTTTTAAAAAAGTTTTCAGAAAAGCACCATTGAGAGTAACTCTTTACAGGGAAAAACTTTCCTCTTTGTCACTGTCTCCCGTTCCAGTAATAACTAGATGGGGAACATGGTTGGAAGCTACTAGTTTTTATGCAGAGAATTTCGATAGTTTACAAAATTCCGTTACATGTTTAAATGACGATGCTCTAAGTATTTCTGAATGCAGGGAACTAATACAAATTCCAAATTTAAAAAAATCAGTTCCTTCAGGAACACTTTGGAAATTTTCCAAAACTAATCACTTATTTTGAAAATCAAAATATCAAATTAAATGATGGTTTAACCACATTAGATGTGGCTATTAATAATTTGAAAAATATTACAAGTGACTTCGGATGTGGCCTTCAGCAAAAGTTAGACGCAGTTTTTAATAGAAATCCGGATTTAACAACATTGTGGCAATTGTGTATGGGGACAATGCCTCAAAATCTAATTGCTAAATACGCTGAAATAAAAGAATATTTACAGTATGCACCTACAACCAGTTGCGATGTAGAAAGGACGTTTTCTATCTACAAGGATGTATTTCATTCAAAGAGAACAAATTTGATAGAAGAGAAGCTTGAGAAAGTATTGCCAGTTAGTATTAATACTCCTTTACTCAACTTGAACTACAAAATGAACAAATAAAAATGTATTTCGTATTTTCTAGATCAGCACCCGTTTCTCGTTTTATAAATAAAATACAAATTTTCAATAGTACGCCGATGAATGATGGGTCTCTCGTGTCCGGTCCCCATAACAGGTCTGATGCATGTCTCGTATATTTTTGCCTTGCACTCCATTGTCAGGGACTTGTTTTTCCATATCGTATTTTTAAGGCATGCTGATATTTTGAATGCTTTGTTCGTTTGTTGTTTTACATCCGTAGTCAAGTCGCTCCAGCTTGATACTCGTACTCCCAAGTAATAAAATGCCATAACCTGATCTATGGGTCTATTAGCAACTACCAGTTTACACCGGAGCGGTTCCTTAGCTATCGTCATGCATTTGGTTTAATCGATGGAGATGTTCATATTGAACTTTTCCGCTTCCTTATTAAATACGAGCAGAATATGTTGGAGATCATTCTCTGTGTCAGACACCAGAGTTATATCGTCAGCGTAACACAATATTTTGATATTGTCACGCCGTAAATGATATTCTCTTCATTTGATTTGGACAGCATGTATTATTTTTAGGCTTCCTGTCGAATGCCCATATTTGCGTTTTTTTTTCTTTATCGGCGTGTTCTTCACTTTTAGTTTCAAGGTCATGTCCTTATTAAGTTCTTCGATTGTTTGTATGTACTTTGTTCCCACTCCTGTCTCTCTCATGATATCTGATACGTCTGCTATTTTTACTCGGTCAAACGCCCTGGTGAGGTCTATGAAGCACATATAGGCCGGAACGTTGTATTCTAATGCCTTTTCTGCAACCCGACGCACAAAAAATATGGCGTCTATGGTTGATCTATTCTGCCTGAAGCCCTGTTGTTCTTCTAGCATTAACTATCGTAGATTAAAATCGAATACTGGTTAATCCTATATGAGCACAAATAGAAAATCATCGTTGGAGGGTTAGAAATAAATGCGAACTTCTACTGGAGTGGAAACGATGGTAAAAACTGACAGTAAATCCACCGTTGAAAGTGTAGAAAATGTTTTATTTATTTATATATAAGAGAATACAAAATTCCAAATAGTATAATTACTTTCAAAAATAAAGTATGTACATCTAACATAATAATATAATAATTAAACCTGCACAAAGCAAAGAGAAACTGACATTATGCATGTCACCTGTTGTACATGTAACAATCCAAACAAATACAAATTCCTCTATACAAACGAAACTTCTGTAAAACCCCGCTTTTAAATTGAATGCCGTGATACACCAATATTCCGACACGCAATCTGAATTGAATGATTCTATTTTGTCCTAGATTACGAGGCGGAACACCAATAAATGACAACTCAACAGAGCAGCATTTTACAGAAATTCAACTTGTGAGAAAAAACATATCTAAATAAGTACGCAAGCCAGACACAATAATTTCGTGTGGTATATCGTTTCGTTTGCCCGGATTAATGATGAAATACTAATAATAAAACAATAAAGGAATACATTTAAGTAATGTGATGTGACCTAAGCGATAACGTCACCGGCTGTGCACGTCATGAGACTCACGGTTCCTCTAGAAAGTGAACATTCCAAAACCACCCGATGACTACATAAACACTCAAGGGAAGGATGAGTCATTCAACGAGTGATCATTGTTTACTGAACATCGCGTATATAAATATAGTTATTTACTGTTAGTCATTAGTAGAGTGGACCAATTCGGCGCGAAAGCAGAGGCGTGACTAACTAATTAGTTCCCGCGTGCCCTATCGCACATACGATTACTTAGTATGTTGTTCACGGTCATCGTGTGTACACGTATAATAGCAGCAGGAAAGTGTATTATGTGTGTATTTAATAATGTTGAAGGAGCGTACAGTAAAGAAACCGCTATCATCAAAGTTAGTCAATAGGCTTATTGAGAACCATCCTAGTTTATCTTATCATGGGGTAAATGTAAAATGTTTAGTGTGCAATATATATATAAACCATTTAACAAAATCAAATTTGCAACGCCACGTGCATAGCGCAAGACATAAAGATAGAGACACTGGTGCCGGTACAAAATACGAAGTGTTCTTATTTGATTTGTGTACAATGATGAGAAATAACTTTGGAGACGCACCTTATGTTAACAATATTTCATCGCGCTTCTCCAGATTTTCAAGTCACGGAAAACGCATAAGACGGTAAGTTTTTTTTTAATCGTCTAATTACATACATTTTAGATTTTATTTTTTATTCGTGTCATCGAGAACGTTTCGTAATATAGAAAAACCGTCTTACATTTTTTTTTGTATCTAACTTAATAACAGCACCGTTCGTGATAGTATATCTCCAGATATTAATAATGTTTCGCATGCGGGAACCAATTCGTTAGTCACGCCTCTGCTTTCGCTCCGAATTGGTCCACTCTAGTCATTAGTAAGGGTACTGATTCTTTTATTAATATCGTTATTCTTAATTACCGTGGGTTTTATTAATCGAAACCGGACTGAAGATTTCTCACAATAATAATAATAAATATTAAATAATATTTCTAACAAAAATCAAAGTTATACGAGACGAGTATAAATTTCTATATAACAAATGTAATACCGGGTGGCGCAAAACTACCGTTATGGTTTGAATGTTTAATAACTTTTTTAATAAATTTATGTTTTTTATTTTTATTTCAGAATTTTGTGAAGAAAAGTTGGGGAATTAGAAATGGAACGATACACCACAGAACAGCGATCAAAACTTGTTGAGTTTTATTTTGAAAATCATCGGTCAATTGTATTGACGCAGCGTGCTTATCGTGGTTTTTTTAATGTGCGTACTGGACCTTCAGCACCAACAATAAACCGCCTGGTTGAAAATTTTCGACAACATGGTACAGTAAGACACCTTCCATATACCGGAAGACCACGTACGGTCCACACGGAAGAAAATATCCAACGTGTTGTGGATAGTGTACAGGACAGTCCAGAAACATCAACAAGAAGACGTTCAGCACAACTGGGGCTATCGCGGAGGTCCGTTCAGAGGATTATGGCCGCATTGCACATGTTCCCGTATAAGGTTCAGCTTGTGCAAGAATTGAAGCCGTTAGACTACCAACAACGGCTAGATTATGCCATTTCATTCCGACAAAAAGCTAGTTCATCATCATGAAGGTGATTAAAGAAACCCAAGAATGTTTGTTGTCGATACCTTTCCGCATTTAAAAATTAGACCAATAAAGTTTCTTCTACTAATAGCACACCAAACACTAACTTTCTGAGGATGTAGAGGAGCAAAATAAAAAGTATTGTCCATTTTTACACCACCATTTCCCCAATAATTTTCACATAAATATTCAAACTTGTATTGTACATATTCAGTATTTCATCCACCTGATGAAGCCATTGTATGACGAAACAATATTGTAGTGGTATTTACAATAAAAGAATTTTTGAAACTAGAAGTTTAATTACTTATTTCTTAGCGTTAAAAAGTATTGTGCTCTGTATCACTCCACATTCTCATGTATTGTGAGTTAACCAACATGAAACCATACTTCGTCCGAAAAGAAATTTTTGCCTAGAAGTTCGTCATTAAAATTTGAAAACCATTCATAAAATACAACTCGTCGCGGGTAATTAATATCGAAGATTTCTTTCAAGCAAGTTATACGATAGGTATCGCTATACCTGTAAATCTGGTTTTAAAACTGTATGATAATAACCAAGTTTGTTAAGCGACTAGCGAGTCCGTATCAAAGTTTTTGGAGTATCAGTCATTATTTGTCTAACATGATTAATCACTAAACCTGGACGAAGCAAAGGGAAAACGCGATTATATATTTCACGTGTCGTACATGTAGCTACCAATCCAATCAAATATATATTTTTTCCCTACAAACAAAATTACTGTAAAATACCGCTTTTAAATTGAATGCTTTTATTGTGTTGTGACATATCAATATTTGGACACGTAATTTGAAATGAACGATTCTACTGTGTCCCTAGATTACGAGTCGGAATATTAATATGTGACAACATTATATAGAAGGAACGCGTTAAGTCCAATTGTACGTCATTGATGACGTTTACATGTTGTCATAACTGTATTAGAGAAACTAAAAAAGTTAGTTTGTTAAACTATATTTGAAAATTTTATTTCATTAATTTAAATACAAAATGTTATAAATTGATGATAATATAGACATTCATGGCAAATAAACACATATTTTCCGTTTCAATACTAAATATTTCTTGTATATATATTTTTAACACGTTAATAGTTACCTGCGATGTTGAAAGACATATCTGACAAATAAGCCTAGTTTTGTGTACATTTTTTCCGTTTATTTTGATTGCTTAAAAACAGTTCCTTTTAGAAGTATGTATTATCTCGTTGCGTCATTTTGATATAATGCCGAAATGTTTCTAGAAAGAGTCGAATTGCTTCCATTATTGACCTTTTTATAGTTGACATCTTATAATCTTATAATTGACATCTTGCCGGCAACATATATAGGACGTGTCGTCATGGATCTAGTATGACGTACAATTGCATATAACGCGTTTTCTCTATAGAGTAGTATTTTACAAAAATTCTATTTATGAGAAAAAACACAGTTATCCAAATTGCTACATGTATACAAGTTAGATATAACAATATCATATAGTATATTCTTTCGTTTGTCCAGGTTTATTAATCACTTCTGTCCGCCCACTGCCATCTTGCCGTTATCGTTATACACTTCCCATTTATCGAAAAACTGGAGCAGTTCTATTGAGTATCTTCTGAAAAGTATTATAATCTAAAATAAGGTTGAAAAATTAATCTTGAATGGAGTACTTCCATTGTACATCGATCTTTTGACCATTTAGAAAATACGATTAAAGCATGAATGGTTTGCATACGTTATCAAATATCATTTTAAAATGCAAAATACTATTTTTGATATCAGATTTTTGACAATTTTTGACAGGCAACATTTGATATTTAAAATTTAATATAAATCAATAGATTTAAGGACTTAAGGTTTTTTTTGTTCAAAGTCCCTTGAAGCCGGATTTTTCTCAACACTCTTTATATAATAATCATGCGACATACTTAACCCTAATTTATAATTTTTTTCTTTCCAATGATCCATAGCTTTTGCGCGACATTTTGTTACGAGATAATTTCTATAAACATACATACAATATACCTACACAGATACGTAAGACAGCAGTTTAAATCTGCAAGAAATTTTATTCTATCGAAACTTTAATTTTTGCGGAAATTTGGGAACACAAACTTTTCAAATACGGTCCTGTATTCAGATTCAATCTAAATAAATAGAAATTATATGCTTTCGATTCAACAAACAAATAGGCAGTTATTTGTTCAAGTTCACCAAAAAAGATCCCCTTCGCCTTTCAGTAATGTAATACGTGTTTGTGTGAAAAGTTTATAAAGATATAAATTTTCTTATGCATCAGGTGTTCTGTTGTTATTTATAAGTAGGTCAATGGTCTGACCTTTGTAATATCCCGGAAAAAAATACAATTTCGAGTTTCTTTAAATGTCTTAATATTAAATTTACGCCGAGAAATAATAAATTACATTTTTAATTTAATGTTCATTTTTTCTATGTTCTATTTGCCTCTTTTCTTTAATAACAACATCAGTCATCACTGATGACAGTGATGACTGATGTTACAAATACAAATGTATAATCAAAAGTGTCGCAAATGCAAAAATTAAGCGCTTTGTTTATTGTTAAAGTTTAGAAAACATTTTATTATAAGAGGCAGGTAGTGTTTATCCACTCAAAGAAGTAATTGATACATTTCACAATACTTTTCTTTTAGAAATTTGGTTTGCAGAACAATAGACGATACTTTTTATACTTTCGTTATAGGAATAGAACATATGCCAGGATAATAAGGAATAAAGAACGATTGTCCAGAAACATTCAACAAAATCAATTAGGTACTCTAAACGAAATATAATGCATATCTTCTTTATTGCTATTTACTACAGTAATCCTTTCATACAGAAATCGCTTACCGGCAAGTATATGCATACTGGTGCATGTACACCCATACATTTTTTTCAAAATTCGTAGAACTATTTATAAACTATCGATTCAGAAACTTCTTTCATGTATTAGTAATAAAAAATGGATGGTTTATTTTAATACTAAGGTAATACATATAATCATTTTTCAAATACCAGAATTTAATTGCATTTGTATTGATTATACGCCGGTGGGGATGCACTACATACGGTCCTGCCTTACCGCAAAAATCCTCAGCTCTATTCATAACAAATATCAACTTTTTATTAACGTTATGATAGTGTAGATTTTATATATTATATTCAAAACACTTATGTTTATATTTATATTTGAATTTATTTTATTTGCATAAATGAATTAGTATACCGTGCCTTCATTTAATATTGTAACATGACACTTATACAATCCAATTTGCAAAGCACGTTTGTCGTGGTATCAATATAAAGACAACTCTACTATGTATGTTTTTCTTGTTTTACACTAAAGCCATCATACCATATGTCATATTTACTTATCATTTTACTTATTATATTATTAATTTACTGAGGTACATAATAAATACAATCTGTACAATAAAAATAAGAATATCATAAACAAACGAAAGTTACGCTATTTTAAAAATTTTCATGACATTTCAAAGATATTTATTTCAAGTTGGGGACTTTTATTCAGACTATTACCAAGCTGTTAAGCTGGTTGCATAAGTGTCATGTTACAATATTAAATGAAAGCACGGTATATATAAACAATTAAAAGTAATAAAAATGACGAAGGATACATTACGGGGTCAAAACGGAAATGTCTTACGCCTGATTTGGTTAGCAACTATTTATAAAACATATTGGAAACGTTTTAATTATAGAATGGTAAATTTATTTTATGACAATAAGATATACACAGTGAAGAAGGTACCAATAAAATGCACAGATAATCTTACTTGTAATAGTATATGAAAATTCCAAGTTTCTAACTATTAAAAACTAAACCGTGATATTAACCTAATCCTTTGACAATTGAAATTATTAACTAAATGCATGTACGAACAGATACTGAATAAATTCTTTATAAATCAAAGTAATAGTGTTCTCTTTAATTTTTCTAATTCTAAAAAACGTTACCTAATTTATTACAGCAACAATGGCAAAATAAAGATAAACTAAGTGAAGAAAATATAAAAAATGAACGTAGTTATTATAATCCGAACAGATAGAGTTTGCTTCTAAACATACGCGTTTTTTTTTTATTTATAAAAATTTAACATAATCCGAATTTATTTTGATGATATTTTAAGACCAATTTCTTTCAAAAACCATTAAATAAGTTTTTACATACTGTTATTATTTCCTTCCAAGAATGTGAATACATATATATTTGTGCCTGGCGGAAATTGCGCTATTAAAATATAAAAAAATTGGCACCAATTTCAAAAATATAATTCAACTTGTTTGCTGAGTAAGCAAACATCTGTGGGACTTTGTACTGCGTAGTCAAAGCGTAATAACCTTTTTCATAATGAATTTTTTTTTACTGCAATTTTTGCAATAAATAAGCGTGTTACTATTAGGCTGAGTACCTATAGTTAATATTTATAAATATCTACACTTATGTATTTAATTGGCGTATTTTGTTTACTTTTTAGTGCTTGATTTATTTGTTAAGTAGAATTAGTAATGTTTTGTTTTCCATATACATATTTAATTTCAAATTTAGGCAAGTTTTGCAAAAGGCAGTAATTTTAGTTTAACCATTTATTATTCAAGGTTAGGTATAAAAACAGAGGGGAGGCTAACCCACCCTGAATCTCCCCTTAGGATTGTAATACAGTTATGGAGGTGGAACTTACAATTTAGTATTTATAGAACTTACAATCTATTATTTATATCTATAACTTTTATTGCAAGAAAGACATTTATCATTATTATTACTCACAAAAAAACTTCAATACTTGCTTTTATAATATTTTTGTTTGTCTTAAATGGTCCTTAAACATTTATGAACATATTTTATTTAATTAAAATTTGGCATGTAAAAAAGTTCCATAATCACAAATAAATGATGAAATATATACAGATGACCTTGCAATAAAGAGACAACATATGATTAAATGGAAAAATGTAATTACATATTTAGAATATAAATCCAAAATATTGTAACTCAATTACGATGCGAACCCCGAAATTAAAAACACCTTGAAAATTGTATTACGTGACGCCTATGAATTCAGAATGATTATAAATAATAAATACCTCACACACACATACGCTATAGCGTATGTTTACATACGTAACAGCTGGATGAGATGAACAATAACAAAACTATTATTTTTGTTATTGTCGGTTAACTTTAAGATATCATCTCTGATACTTTTTATAATCGCACAGTGGCGTGACATATTTTTTAGAAGGACAGTAAAAACTCGATAATCCTAAGAGCGATAATACGGATATTTTGGTAGACCGGATTGACACCAAGGTTAAATTATGTACCTTGTAATCCGGATCGCATGATTCGATAATCCGGATTTGCGATCGTTACGTAGCATCAGTTCTAACTTGTCTGAACGTGTCTGGGAACGCAAACGCATTATTTATCTCATTTATATTTTGATTATTTGACGGCCGGACTTGTTTTAGTTTAGTGCGTAGTGCAGAATGGCAAAACGTAAACATCTTACTTTGACTATAAAACAAAAGTGTGAAATATTAGACAAACTAAAAGATGGTGTTAGTGGTAAATCACTTGCCCTGCAGTACGGCGTCGGAACGTCTACCATTTCCGATATAAGAAAAAATGAGGATAAAATAAGGAGGTAAGATTAGTTTATTTTGGAAGTCTTTTGATGATGAGACTTACTTATCAATGATTTAGATTTATTGGAATTTGCCATCCTGGGCCAGGCTGTCGTAAAACCTTACGTCAAGCAGAATATCCGGAGATGGAAGAGAATTGTATTCCTGGTTTGCTCAACAACGAAGCAAACATATTCCTATTTCGTTTGAAATACTAGGTGCAAAAGCTCGACAACTTTACCAAAATATTTATAGAAAAGATAACTTTGTTGCAAGCAGAGGCTGGCTTCTTAATTTTAAAAAAAGACATGGCCTCAGGCATCTTAAAATCTGTGGAGAGAAATTATTTATTGCTAAACTAAGGCAAGTAATAGACGATCTTCTTCCCTGCAAAATCTATAATGCTGACGAGTCCAGCCTCTTTTGGAAGTTATTGCCTGAGAAAACCTTGGTTCGCAGCAACGAAACAACGGCGCCCGGCAGAACGGCAAAGGACGAATCACGTTTCTAGCTTGCGCAAATGATGATGGTACCCAAAAACTTCGGCTTCTTGTTATTGGTAAAGCAAAAAATACAAGGGCATTCAAGAACAAAACTTTAGCTGTGGTTTCTAGCTTGCACAAATGGTGATGGTACCCAAAAACTTCGGTTTCTTGTTATTGGTAAAGCAAAAAATCCAAGGGCATTCAAGAACAAAACTTTACCTGTGGAATACATCTCTACTGGTAATGCATGTATGACTTCTGCTCTTTTTAAGGATTGGTTCCACAATTCGTTTTGCAAACAAGTGAAGTCATTTTTAAAAAACCAACATCTTCCTGAAAAAGCCTTACTGTTGATTAACAATGCACCATGTCACTGCTCCGAAGAGGAATTAGTAAAGGAGGAATTAGTAGAGGTGATTAGTAAAGATGGAAAAATATTCACTTTGTTTTTACCACCAAACTGTACAGCTTTGATATAACCGATGGATCAAAATGCTATCAAATTAACAAAGTTAAATTACAAAAAAGCCTTTTAGCGCATATTCTTTCACTATTCATAGAAGGAGATGATGTCCGTAAATGCATTAAGCGTATTAATCTTTTGGATGCAGTTTGTTTACTCCATAATTCATGGCAAAAGGTGACAACTAACTCTTTAGAAAAGTGGTGGCACAAACTTTTATCAGGCAATTTACCCAATTATGACCCAGATGATCTGATTCCTCTAAGCTTATTACAAAGGAAATTGCAGCAAATAGGGTAAGGCTACCAAGAAATTTAAAACATGCTGACACAAATTGATGGCCAGATTAATACAAATGATGAAATGAATGAATGGGAGGAAAATGTAGAAAATGTCATAGAGGATGTCGATCTTGAGGTTGAGGCGATAGATGATGGGACCGACGATGAAGAAGTAGATATCCAAACAAAAAAAAATCAAGCACGTGGATGCAATAAAATATTTTACATTAGGATTGCAATGGGCTGAAGAAAATAATATTGGCATTGGAGATATTCTTGCACTAAAAAATATGCAAGAGAAAGCTGTAGTTAACATTCTTCAATTATTGCACTTCAAAAACAAATTAAAATCTCGGACTATTTTACATATTGTCGTGAATTTTTCTAACCAGAGAGAGAAAAAATTGGTAGAATTAAGTTTTGAACTACATTTGAATAATTTGGGATTTAAATGTATTCTGGAATTTTATTTATATTTATTAGGTTTGTAATTATATTTTTGACTGGCCCTGTATGTATTATATTAGATTGGTGGGTGCGGCTAAATGGTGTACTATTGAATTCGATGTAGGAGATTTTCGCGGTAATTTATTTAGAGATACCAGATCTAGCAAACCAAGTGGTCATAGAGTATAAGAAATTCATTTTTATTCTCTGTTTTTGAGTAAAGTCGGGTTTTTTATTGGTTGGTGCATTTATTTTTGTGCATTTAAAGTTATTGCGATTTTACGAGAGTTTGAGATCTCGCATTTGATATTTTAATTAAATTATGGTGTCTCTCACGTAGTTTTTGTATTTGATTGTGCTTAGATCGATGTAAGTAAAAAAACACTTAATTATATTATTGCTTATATGATGATTTGCTTATGTTTGTAATTTTAGTGTATAATTTGCGATTATTTTTGACATTTAAATCAGTATATGAATATTAGAGAAAATTGTCATGTTTTTTGTAATGGAGTTTTTTCGTCAAGATAAAATATTCTAGATCGTTTTAAATTCAGGTTGTTTTTTTTGTTTATGGGTTTGATTTTGTCATGTTTTATTGCGCATGACTGTAAGGCTGTCACGCGTATTTGATAACTTTGTAGTTGTTGACATTTGATTTTTAGGGGTTACAGTAGAGGTCAAACTTGACAAATTTCTAAAGTATTTATTAATTATATGTTTGCTCGAGAGTCACAGGGGGTTTTTCTCTTTGTGCGAGTCATATTCATAAAGAGTCTTTCCTCCTAAGCTACTGTTTAATCTGCTTTAGCTCCCTGTACATTCAGTAAAGGGATTTTTTCTTTTTTTTTATTTTTTATTAAACTTGTAAACAAACTAGATCTGATTTTTATTAATGCTTGTCGTTTTACTTTAAATATAACCTGGCCCATATCCGCAAGGATCGACCCGAGAGAAGTGAGCTCTAGGAAATCTACGAGACTGAACAGCCGGAAGCATAAGTTGTAGTGTGAACAAAAAGATTAATAAGCAATCAAAAGCACATTCCACTGCAATATGTAAAATATAGGTTTATCTATTATACTTATATTCTTATTTACATTATACAAACAATATTTATGTATTTTTTAAAGATTTTGAGAATAAAGTGGATTTGTTTTAACAGTTTTTTTAAATTTATTTGTATATAAATGTAAAATACGATAGTCCGAATTTTTTATTAATCCGGATTATCGAGTCCCTATTGTATCTGTAATTTTTTTTTTTCGTTTATGAGAGGGAATTTTGGGATTTTTTTGGGGGATTTATATTCTATATAATTACGTCTTTCCATTTTTCATACGTTGTCTTTTTATTTCAAGGACAGCTGTATAATACCAACATAAAGATATAATATCTCAAAACAATTATAAGTACAATACAAATACAATACAAATTTCAAATCACTGTAAATTCAAAGGTACTTCTTCCATTTGTAAAAAAATATGAACGGATGCTTACTCTAAAACGTGGATATTATCGATATTTCGATGTGAAGGCATGGATGTTAAATCATCGATATTTTAAAATCGATACATCGATGTTTTCAAAACATCGACATCGATGTTACACCTATTCAGAATCCAGAAATCATTTGTATACTTATTTTTTGCTTATGCTGTTTGTAGCTTTGTAAGAACGTTTGAAATACCTACACTGGAATGATTTCCTTAAATTACGTCGTGATGTTTCTGTTAATTCTATAAAGAGGTACTATTTTTGTAAGTTGCTTAACTTTAACTACTGTATATGATTACAACAACAAAATTTCAATATTTTATATTTTATTAAAACTCGAACGATATTTACTGTTCAGAATTTGTTTTCTAGAAAAATAACTGTTGGAAGCGCTTACATTTCCTACTTGCTCAAACCGTGGCTACATAAGCTAATTTACAATACCTACGTAATGTTTACATGAAAATTTACAAATTATAAAAATCCTTAGGATCTGTAGAGTCATTTAACTTTGGAAATGGTCATGAGGTTAATTTGATGAGTAAGTAAACTTTTACAATCGATCTATTAAATTTGAAGGAATTGACGATAAATTAAAGAAATTCTAAAAGCGAATTTTTATAATAAAAGTTGACGTGTTTCAGAAAGTATTTAAAAAATTATCCTATGCATATTTAATGAATTTATTGCTTACTTCAGTTTTGCCCCATGCATACATAAAATATATGGACGTATAAAAGATTATGACCTTGACAGAAAATACGTAATGCGCGATGTTTTCCTTTTAGTAATAGTTTAAAAATAAATCCTACACCAGCGCTTTCTCTATTTTTATATATGCGCAAATTTTGCGTTGAAATAATTAACCACCTTATATTAGAACAAAAAAAAGTGCATCAAAAGGCAATTGAACGTTACATAAATACAATCGCGAAACTGTATTGACCTACTCCAAGATTAAACGTACTGAATGTCAGAAGAAAATCGATTCTGTTTGACGGAATGGCGAAAAAATCATTCTATTGCGTACTTACCTAGCATTTTCCTTGTTTATTTTTTCGAAGAAAAATCAAACTAAAAAATTTTCCACGCACTAAACGGTGAGGTCTTTCTTGCGCTTCGCTTTTTGATGTATTCACTGTCGAGACACAATATTGAAAAAATATCGAAGACGGTTTTATTAAAAGCGCAGTTGCAATGTTGTTTTCGCACTGACCTTTCCAAGAAAAATAAGCAGGTGGATGATGCCGTCTGATACGTTTCTTACGGCTGGTACTTGCGTTCTGGTTTAGTAATGTGTTGAGCGACTACTTTTCTGTTAGTCGTTTCGACATAACATTGTATTGATTCAGTCATGTAGGCGTCAGGCTATATATATGTATATAGGTATAACGTTGTGTTTCCTCATAAAATTATTACATACATACTAAAATATTGCATTTAAAAGTAATTTTCAGATTCATTTCTAACAAGCATATTTCTAAGGTTTGCTAAAAAAGAAATGTCATCATTTCAAACACCACAAAACTAACTACAAAAGAAAATATCAAAATAAAAGTAATTACGAGAGATATTGAAACGTTTTTTTGTACCAACGATACAAAGAGTTGTATCGAACAAAGAGGTTATCGCTGAAACAAAAACCTATTTTGCAGTTCCAAAGATCTTACTTTTTGGAAGAAATATGTAGAAAAAATAAAACGTTTTTTTTGTACCAACAATAATTTTCAGCGATGACCTTTTTGTTCGATACAGCTCTCCTCCCATTAAGTCATTTCTTCTGATCCGCAAATAAAATAAGCTAAGGGCAACAGTTCATGCAAATAGAGGGATGAGACAGAACTTCGAAATGTAATTCGACCAATTTAGCGGTTACAATGATAAACGAATGAGCGAGTATCATTGTGAAACATTTTTTCCTTTGTTAAATATGGGTGTTTCCTCTCAACTTCATCTTTGAAATATTTCAAGAAATTAACTTTGTACGGTCTTGTAATTCTTCTATAATCTATATAACGTGCCTTCAAAAACTTTCTTCATTGGAGACGGCCATGCTTTTTAATAATGGTTGGTGACAGTGCACGTAATCTGTTACAAGGGTATAATTTTGAATCTCTAATGAGTAGGGATCAGACACGAGGGACCCCCATGACTCATCGCCCACGGGCGTACTATTAAAAATTTATATTTTTAAAGAGTTTTAAATTTTATTTATATAATTGGAAAATAAACGGGCGGTGATCTATAAAATACGAAATACAGTTTTATTTGTTTATTTTGTAGTTCAAGTTGAGTAAAGGAGTATTAATATTAACTAGCAATACTTTCTCAAGGTTTTCTTCTGTAAAATTTGTTTTTTGAATGAAATACATCCTTACAGATAGAAAACGTCTTTTCTACATCGCAACTGGTTATAGGTGCATACTGGAAATATTCGTTTATTTCAGCGTATTTAACAGTTAGATATTGAGGCATTGTCCCCATACGCAATGTTATTAAATCTGGATTTATATTAAAAACTGCGTCTAACTTTTGCCGAGGGCCACATCCGAAGTCACTTCGAATATTTTTTCAAATTATTAATAGCCACATCTAATGTGGTTAATCCATCATTTAATTTGAGATTTTGATTTTCAAAATAAGTGATTAGTTTTGGCAAAATAGACCACGCAAGTGCTGTCGTTATTTTTGCGGAAGGTCAGGGATCGCGTTCCAAACAAACGGCATTTAATTTTTTTGTTGTTGTTATTTTTAAGTTAATTTTAATTGTTATTGCATGTAGGTATGAACGACGTTGTTTAAAACTGATATTAATAATATTAATTGTTTTATAGCACGGTTATACTTGAGTAACTAAAGTACAAAAGTGAGGTTAGATAGATATACATAATGGTGATGTGTTTTGCTCCTACTTGCAAGCATTAAGTGAAAAAAAGGAATGCACTATTTTTACTTTTCCTACAGAAAAGGCAGAATTATCGAGGTGGAAAAAGCTTTTTTGCAGTCATTGCTAATATTTTTTTTCAAATAAAAAACACCATTGCCAAATATTTTGTTTTTAATAACTATAATATGTATATTGATATTTTGCTTACATACTTACCAAGTAACAAATGATATTAATATAGGAAGATTAATTAAAAATCGTTTTACCAAGAGTGACTATACGTTTCAAATGGCGCTTTAAATTTGTTTGGAACGTAGACCCTGACCTACCGTACAGAAAATGGCGATTTGACGTCACGCTTGCGTGGCCTATTCCTAAGTATTCCTGAAGAAAGTACAACTGATTTTTTTAGTTTGGAATTTGTATTAGTTCCTTGCACTCAGAAATACTTCGAGCATCGTTATTTAAACATGTAACGAAATTTTCTAAGCTATCGAAATTCTCTGCATAAAAACTACTAGCTTCCAATCATGATCCCCATCTAGTTATTACTTGAGAGGGAGGCAGTGACAAAGGTGGAAGTTTTTCCCCGTAAAGAGCTACTCTCAATGGTGCTTTGCTTAAAACTTTTTCGAAAGTGGATACAACTCTATTAACTTCCGAAAAGGTGTCTCTGATATATTCATAGATTCTGTGGAGAGCATGTGCTACACAAATAATATGCAGTATATAGGATATGTTTTCTTTAATAGTCTGTATTTTATCTTTGTACCTGTCGTCCGAATGAAGCATTTGGGCATATTCTCGTAAATAGTTTTAGCTACTGTTTCCGCATCAACTGTATTTATTTCCTTTTGTTGCTTTATATGGAATAGTTGAATGTAGTACACCAGCTACAACATTTACCACTAATATATCGACAATTTCGTCGCCACTTATCCATAGGTAATGATTTGAAAGATGACTTCTAGTGCGTTCTACTGCTTTCGTGTAGTACTTAAAAACATAATATTTGCGTAAGGTGGATTCACAAGGAACATTTCGACCAGTATATTTTTGGACAAATGTCTTGAATGTGGGATTGTTAAGTTTATTTAATGGAATATTTCCCGCCATTAAAGAGTTCTTCGTTAAAATTGTCAGATTTCAACGGGTCTAATTTCAGTCTATGTGTTTGCGATGCTAACTGGCGTTTTACGTGCGATTTCTTGGAATTTTTTTACGATATTTTAGACTTTGCAATAAATTTCGGAATTACTGGCAATGGACATATAATCAGTTTGACCTTTAATTCAACTCGCCATTGTTTCACGATGCCATTCTCGACGTTGTTCCATATCATATCTGAAAAAATGTTCTAGATCTAAATAAATAGAAATTAAAAATGTATGCGTAAGTTATTGAAACTTAACGAAATTCACTGGACATTTATATATATATATATATATATATATATATATATATATAAATAACAGTTAAAACAATGAAAAAAAGAAACTAACTCATCGTAGCTAAATATATCTTACGAAATATAAACTAATAAATAAAACAAATTATAAAAACTCCTCCCGCTTTTATCTACGCCCATGAAAAAAGGAATTTAATTGAAAAATTGAAGTAATTGCATCACAATTCAACAACAAAAAACAGCTGTGCGGTTAACCGAATGAATAGTGGTAGGTATTCAATAACTGCGTGTTGTACTCAGCGATGTTATATGGTCCATCGTAGTTTCAGCCTCTCGTATCCAGTCCCTACTAATGAGGAAAGTTTTTGAAGGCACGTTACAGTGATGGGCAAATGTGTGGCCCCATCTGCTAAATTAAAAAAGATATTATTCAATTTTAGACACAAAAATTAGGGATGAGGAGCCATAACTTGAAGTATTTTTTAAGATATGCAGTGTTCAAAAAAATTAAACATACTAAAGTTATACTTTTTTTAATTGAACTGTATTTTTTTTGACATTTTGGGATTCTCTTCGATAACACGATTTTTTATTAATTGGTAAGGAAAAGAAAACAAACTGGCAGGCGCGGCTCGTGATGACGTAGTTGGGGCACGTACAATAATGCGAGTGCTTCGTGTATTCTCGTCTACTAACTGTAGCGTTTTTGTAGTAAACACCGAAAACACATGAGGCATCCGCATCAATGTACGTGGCCCTTCAGTACGTCATCACGAGCCGCGCCTGCAAACTGGTCATACAAACAAAGTTAAACTTAATTTATGAAATTTTCAAAATGGGCGCCACCCACTTCCTGGGAGTAAGCCAATCTGTCGCTTGTTTTATAACCCTCGCTAAGGAGTGAGCCACAAAAAAAGATTTCAGAGTATGCCATGGATTAAATCAGTTATGTCTTAGATTGATTAAGTGTTCTAACCTACATTTCGTACTATTAGTAATAGGTGAAATCGTAACTTGTCAATTTGACTTATGATTATTTACAAATGACACTTCGTCAATTATCTAAGCTCAGACGTGACTTATACCGATAGGTCCAACTCGCAACGGGCCATAGGCAACGTGTGTACGATGCCTATATTGAGTGACTTTCTTAAAATTTAAATTTATTTTGCAGAATTATTGATTTTTTTACTTTTATCTTTTAGAAAACGTTATTGTTTTTTTATTACTTAAAATTACTTTATATGAAAAATAGTATACCATAAAAGTGTAAACAAAGACAGTATACATTGAAACGAATATTCATTCAATTGTATTGTCATGAAATTGAATTTGTCAATCGTTGTTAAATTTGTTAGAATGAATAGATATTTATATTTATCGGAAAATACTAATACTTAAAGCAAACAAATAAGGTGTAGTGTTTTGTTATAGGAATGTATAATATCCATTTCTTCCTGCATATTGATTATGCAGCTGATGCTTTCGTAATATGCTCATATTTGTATTATTTCAACTTATACTTCGGTCGATACATACCGACTTCCTTCAAACCAGGAGGAAGCTACAGTTGTAATTAAACTATACTTCCTTTTTTTTTATTACCTACGGATATTCACAATTCCAAAATACGTTACAATGTTGCTTATTTTAGATTGTAATTAGCTGAATGCTGTCGCAAAACTGATCTCTGCATTTCTAAAAATGCCAGAATAAAATTAACCCCTGCCCTTATTATAATTTTACAAAGGAACAGACACGTACTTCAATTTCTACGAAAAACTAAGCCTACAGTTCATGTATAATACAGTGATAATAAAGACTGGAGCGTTTGTCGACCTACGAAGTTGTACTTTACTTGTTTATTGTTAATAAAAGGCTGATGGAAATATTACGTGAGATTTTGGTATCTGTATTATAATAACATCACGATAATAGTAGAAATACAAATATGAGCATATTACGAAAGCATCAGCTGCATAATCAATATGCAGGAAGAAATGGATATTATACATTCCTATAACAAAACACTACACCTTATTTGTTTGCTTTAAGTATTAGTATTTTCCGATAAGTATAAATATCTATTCATTCTAACAAATTTAACAACGATTGACAAATTCAATTTCATGACAATACAATTGAATGAATATTCGTTTCAATGTATACTGTCTTTGTTTACACTTTTATGGTATACTGTTTTTCTTATAAAGTAATTTTAAGTAATAAAAAAACAATAACGTTTTCTAAAAGATAAAAGTAAAAAAATCAATAATTCTGCAAAATAAATTTAAATTTTAAGAAAGTCACTCAATATAGGCATCGTACACACGTTGCCACATCGCATTACGTTCCATACGTATATTGTTGCCTATGGCCCGTTGCGAGTTGGACCTATCGGTATGTCTATCTCAGTCGTTCACGACCTACCTAGGAAACAAACTTTGTGGCTCGCTTGATATGACGTCTGGTGAAATACTTCGTATCTCTTCATTAATTCTTTCAGCCAAATATTGCAAATTTCTGAGTCGTGTAATAAGATACGCTCTCTGTTTTAGATAGAAGTAATCTAGTGGATCTGGAGAACGTGCGAGCCATTCAATTTCGCCTTTCTTTCCAATCCATCTGTGGGCAAAAGTTTGATTTAATCGATCATTGAATCGATAACTGAATAGTAAAGAGATGCCCCATCCTGCTGAAACCAGATATTTTGTGGAAGTTGGCCATTTTCCTCCAATGCAAGATCTATCTGGGTATACAAAAGTTTTAAATATCCTTGACAATTTAGAGTTTCTTCTATAAAAAAAAGGCCTTCTTTATTCTGTTTCTACAAATACCAGACCAAACGTTAAGCTTTCTAGGGTGTTGCGTATGCTTCTCTTGTATTCAGTGAAAGTTACTCTGTGCAGTTATGTCTATGAATAGTACCGTTCAAATAAAAGTTTGTCTCGAAAATACTTTATTATTATGATGACTCATCCAACGATACGTCACGTATTACACCTCTGACGCCTTCTCGATAGATATAGAACGCGGATTCATTAGATACCAAATCATCGCCGAGTGAACTTACATAAATATAAATACATAAATGTGCTTACTGTTAGTAATTAGTTTTTAAATTGTTATTCGTTTTTATTATTAATATAGTGTGTGTCTACGTTACCGTTAGTTTTATTTAAGAACCCGGAAAGACAAACTTTACAGTGGTGTCCAGTGTGAGTTAATTAATAAATAACGGACTAAGTGGACAATTAAGTGTTAAGTATTCGTTTAAATAAATATACAGTGCGAAAAGACGTTTATTTTAAATATCGTGATGGCAAATAGAGTGAAACTCACGGAATTAAAAGTGACTGATTTAAAACGAGAATTAGAGGAGAGGGATGAGGATACAACCGGCAAAAAAGCAAATCTCCAGCAACGGCTTCGAAATGTGTTGATCCAAGAAGGCGAGGATCCAGAGAATTATGTTTTTCAAGTTCCAGGAGGAGATGCTGACGTGAATTCGCTGTTGATGAAAATGTAACAACGGCTGATAAACAATTCGCAAACCTTGGAACAGTGTCTAATAGATTCACAAACTCAAATGGAGCAGAAGAATCTGGTTAGTGCGAAAAATATGGAACAACGATTAATAGACAATGCGCAAATTCAAATGCAACAAATGGAGCAGAAGAATCTGGACAGTGTGAAAAGTTTGGAACAACAACTAATAGACAATTCGCAAACCTTGGAGCAGCGTCTAATAGATTCACAAACTCAAATGCAACAAATGGAACACAGAAACTTAGAAACCTCTAGAATCCTCGAGAGAAATCTGGAAAAGCAATTACCAGAAAATTCTAGAAGCTTCGGAAAAAGTCTGGAACAAGTGGAGAAAGTTCTAGAACAGCGATTAGCGGAAAAATCAGAAGCGTTAAAGGAAGAAGTTTTCATAGCTATAGAGGAGAAAATTGAAGAATATACTAGACTTTTAGAGGCAATAATGACTCAGATGAAATTAGCCGTTACCACGAGTCATTCTGATCCCAAGCAAGTCAACGAAGAAGTTATACCACGGCCCATCGAAATAAAAGAAGAACTTGTGGCTATTTCGAAGACCAGAATCAAGCCACCAACTTTTGATGGAAAGACGTCATGGGCGACTTACCTGACGCAATTCGAAGCAGCCGCAGAAGCAAACGCATGGTTTTCTGTGGAGAAGGCTACTGCTTTAATCATAGCATTGAGGGGTGGTGCTAGTGATATTTTGCAGACATTGCCTACTAAGGAACGTAAAGACTATTCTCAACTCATTAAACGCTTGGAGATAAGATATGGCCATGCGCATTTGGAGCAAGTATACCATACCCAACTGAAGAATCGATCACAGAAGAAAGGCGAGAATCTTCAGGAATTTGAGGCAGATATTACTCGTCTAGTTCGACTTGCGTATCCGATGGCGCCAGATAATTTCATGGAACACCTAGCTATCCAGACGTTCATAGATGGTCTCCGGGATATTGATACGCAGCAAGCATTAAGGTTGGCACGACCGAAAACGTTGATCGATGCTTTGGCGCATGCGCTAGAGTTTGAGACAGAACAACAAGACACTTGGAACCATGCTCGTGTATACACTGTTGACAAACAGAAAAATGAGGAGTTCATGGAGCAGTTGGTTAGTAGAGTTCTAAACCAGATCAAACCAAATAAACGAGTACTGCGATGCTGGAATTGTGGAGAGATTGGTCACATTCGAAGTAAATTTGGTAAGGTGGCCAAGAAAGCATCGCCTGAGCAGCAGGAAAACTAAAGCGGGTCTATGAGCGGGTTCAATCATCGATCCAGCATCAAGAAGCCCCAAGGACGCTTGGCCAGGTCGCATCCTTGCAACATCAAACCAACGGCCAGTATGTGGACGCTATTATGGAAAGAAGGACCTATGCTTGCTTGCTAGATACTGGATCAACGAAAACCATTGTGCGACCCGATTTAATTTCCAGAAATAAAAAGTTATTTTCTATCAAATGGAAACTTAAGACAGCAACAGGAGAAGCAGCTTCTGGCAGGTGAAGTAGATGTCAATTTTATCATAGGACCAACATCAATCCGACATTGTGTTCTCGTAGCCGACAAAGAAGAATAAATAATCTTGGGATTAGACATCATGAACACCTACGGCTTCCAGTTAAACATGAAAGAAGGCACTCTAAAAATAAATAATGAGCAATTGTTTCTTCATGGGAGAAATTGTGGGAATGTACAAGTAATTACAGCAGAAAATGTTGTACTGGATGCAAGAAGTGAGACATTTTTGACGGCGTGTATGGAAGGTGATTATTTGGACGGAAATGTTACAATGTTGGTACCAAAGGCTGATGATGACGAGGTGGGCCGAGGAATAGTAGTTGCCCAAATGCTGGTTAAGACTCAGAAGACTGTACCGATAAGGGTAATGAATGTGAACTATTACCCTGTTTCATTGAAGAAGGGTACTATTTTGGGGTGGTGTTCGTCAGTGTCTGCCGTCGTTCATCGTGTAGAGTCGAAGAAGAATGGATTCGTGCAGGTTCCTGAGAAATTGTCCAAGATAATCGATTGAGCCTATCAAGGATTGAGCAAGAAAGAAAAAAGCCAAGTTAAGGACCTAATCAAACATTATGAAGACGTCTCTGAAACTGAAAGTGGTAGGAAAGGAAGAACCAATATTGTCATGCACAAAATAAAAACCGGCGATACAAGCCCAATACGACAAGGACCAAGAAGGTTACCAGTGGCAAAGCGTGAGGAAGCCAAGCAGATTATACAAGATATGGAAAGCCAAGGTGTAATTGAACCATCGAATAGTCCATGGGCTTCACCAGTGGTCCTTGTCAGGAAGAAGGATAGATCTACTAGGTTCTGTGTCGACTATCGTCCTTTGAATAGTGTGACCTAAAAGGACAGCTATCCTCTCCCAAGAACAGACGATACGCTAGACACCTTGGCAGGAGCAAAATGGTTCTCCACTCTCGACTTGAAGAGCGGTTATTGGCAAGTGGGAATGGACCCCAATGACAAGGAGAAGACTGCCTTCAGTTTAGGTACAGGATTCTGGCAGTTTACAGTCATGCCATTTGGACTGTGTAACGCCCCAGCTACTTTTGAGCGACTCATGGTCACTGTACTGAGGGGACTGTCTTAGAATACCTGTCTGGTATATCTCGATGATGTGATTGTAGTAGGGAAGAACTTTGAAGATCACATGGAAAATTTGGAAGTAGTATTCCAGAGGTTGCGAGATGCCAACCTGAGATTAAGTCCAAAGAAGTGTCACCTTTTCCGCAAGGAGGTAAATTACCTTGGACATGTGGTTTCCGGAAAAGGAGTTGCTGTGGACACAGAAAAAATAAAAACTGTGGAAAAATGGCCTGTACCCAAAGACAAACATCAGCTAAGAAGCTTTTTGGGATTATGCACGTATTATCGACGCTACATTCCTGGATTCTCTAACATTGCAAAACCACTTACCCGCCTAACAGAATCGAGAATTCATTTGGAACACCTGTTTTAAGCTATCCACTGCTATCTGGGAGGTTTGTTCTGGATACAGATGCTAGTAACGTCGGAATTGGTGGTGTGCTCTCTCAAATCCAAGATGGACAAGAAAAGGTCATTGAATACTTGAGCAAGACCCTGTCCAAACCGGAGAGGAACTACTGCGTAATCAGGAGAGAACTATTGGCAGTAGTTAAGATCATTGAGCATTTTTACAAGTACCTGTATGGGCAGAAGTTCCCGATCCGCACTGATCATGCCGCCTTAAAGTGGCTCTTACAATTTAAGAATCCCGAGGGTCAAGTAGCTATATGGATTGAGAGGCTACAGGAGTATGGCTTCGACATTGAACACAGAGCAGGCCTCAAACATCGAAATGCAGATGCTCTTTCCAGAAGACTGTCGAAATTGCAACCGAATCGAAGACAAGTCGGCCAACGCTCTTCGAACCACCGTGGTTGATGACCAATGGCAACCTGACAATTTACGCGCAGATCAAGAAGCTGATCCGGATCTTGCAGTCTTCAGGGCTTGGTAGAGAAATGGGCAAAGACCGACCTGACAAGAAATTGCTCCCCATTCACGAGAACTGAAGTCATACTGGGCACAATGGGATTCCTTAACCATGGAAGACGATCTCCTGAGACGCGATTTCGAAAATCACGATGAAGGCGAGCGGAAGATGCAAATGGTGGTTCCCAAGAAAGCAATATCAGAGGTATTGCGAGAACTCCATAATGGTGCTTCTGGAGGACATTTTGGCGTCCATAAAACACTGGAGAAGGTGCGCCAGAGATTTTACTGGGTGAATTGCTCACGAGATGTGAAAGTGGAAAAAAAAAAAAAAAGAGTGGAAAGTGTGCTAATTGCGCCGGAAGTAATGGTCCCCAGAGGCGCCGACGTGCACTCATGCGCCAATACAATGTAGGAAACCCATTTGAAAGAATCGCCATAGATGCCGCCGGCCCTTTTCCAGAAAGCGACAAAGGAAATAAATACATAATAGTGGCCATGGATTGTTTTACCAAATGGGTTGAAGCATATGCTCTACCAAATCAAGAGGCTGGAACTGTAGCAGACGTGATTGTGAAGGAGTTCGTCAGCCGTTTTGGTGTACCCCTGGAACTTCATTCCGATCAAAGGCGAAATTTCGAGTCCAGTCTATTCGAGAAGATGTGTGGACTTTTGGACATACGAAAGACGAGAACAATTCCCTTGCATCCACAATCAGATGGGATGGTAGAGCGAATGAACAAGACCATGATCAGACACTTATCCAAAGTGGTCTCCGAACACCAGAGAGATTGGGACGAACATTTACCATTATTCCTAATGACGTATCGGGCCTCTGTTCAAGAGACAACGGGCCAATCACCAACAAACGTGCTATTCGAGAGGGAACTCCGATTGCCCTGCGATTTAAAGTTTGGGAGCAAGCCTGGTGAAGATCTTGCCGGAGAAGATTATGTCAGCACGCTCAGACGACAACTAGATAATATCCATTAACAAGTCAGCCATAATATCTAAGATGCTAGTGAAAGAATGAAGTAGAGCTACGACATCAACGCCGAGATCGGTGGTTACCATGAAGGCGATCGGGTCTGGTTATATAATCTCCAAAACTTCAAAAGAATTGGGAGGGGCCATACGAGGTGTTGAAGCGGATCAACAATGTAATATACCGCATCAGGCGAACACCTCATACTAAGCCAAGAGTCGTACATTTTAATCGACTAGCCCCATACTCTGGAGACAATACCACGAACTAACCTCCGAAGACTTTATGGAAGAGTATTCTGGATCGAGAAAAGCTCGATTTGGGGTAACCATCGAGAAACAGCAAGGTTTGCTTACGGTGCCGTCAGACTACGCCACAATTGCCAGAGAACTTAAAGAGAGATTTGACAGAATCGAAAAATTAAGGCAGCAGGGACCAGCAATTGGGATGAGTCTCCAAATAACAAATGAAGAACAGCCCATATTTTATTTGGTCACGAAAGAACTGTCAAACCTTAAGCCAACCTATCGTGCCTTATGGGAGGCCCTGGCCCACTTACGGGAACAAATGTAACAAGACATTTTGAAATTAGCAGTTCCAAAATTGGATTGGCGCGCCTGGGCTGGAGAATTGTAAGGGGTATGTTAGAAGTAATATTCCAACGTACTGGCATGGAAATTCTGGTATGCAGTTACCGGCTTGAATATTCCTGTACACCTAGGCAAGATGAGACCGTGGACTGTTATATCGATATGACGTCACAATGTAACAAAAGCCCTACCTGTCGATTTCGCCATCGTTTGAGGGAACAAAAGCATGACATGTTTCGGGACGAAACTCAATTTTTAAAGAGGGGGCCATGTGATGACTGATCCAACGATACGTCACGTATCACACCTCTGGCGCTTTCTCGATGGATATAGAACGCTCGAGAAGAGGTACAGCAGCCGATATGTAAGCTGTCGAGGAAGGGATAGAGTATTCATTCGATACCAAATCATCGCCGAGTAAACTTACATAAATATAAATACATAAATGTGCTTATTGTTAATAATTAGTTTTTAAATTGTTATTCGTTTTTATTATTAATATAGTGTGTGTCTCCGTTACCATTAGTTTTATTTAAGAACCTGAAAAGACAAACTTTACATTATTCATAAAATTATCACGATTACAAATTTTCATCATTGATTCACAAAACTCTTGCCTTCTGTCGAAATCATCATCAGAGTGTTCTTGAACGAGACGAATTTTATAACGACAGTATTTTTCTTTTATTAAGAATTCTTTCTACTGAACGACGACTAATATCATGCCTTTATGCCAGCTCGGTTGTGGGGATTTTCCTCTATAGATATGGGAATATTGTGCGTATTAATCAGTTGTAGCAGAATTTATATGACAAAATCTTTGCAAATTGCGACCACCGATACCTTGTTAAAGATTTGTTAACAACTGAATGCGGAATTGACTGCCGATTGGGATGTATAGTATTAAAAATAATTCCTAATGAGTTCTTGTCCTATCATCAAAACCGATTTTCATTAATATTTGTATTCTTTTTCTTTCATTTAATTCAATCAGTATTGATAATTATTTCCAAAAAATTTCTTTATTCAGTTTAACATGCATCAGTCATAAACTAAGACCTTTGTTTAAAGAAAACCCAATCTAGTGATAAATATAAGTTAGTCTTTGTTCTTAAAATTTCATTTGATTTATTTTTTAAAATTGATTATTTATCATGAATACATACGTTCATTCATTTGGCCTACTTTTTGTATATTTTCACTATAATTTCATATTCCATTCAAGTAGATCTTCTTCTTCTCTGTTTTGGGTTGGACGCCACCATGTCCAGGCACTGGAGCACACTGCTCTTTGTACTATCCGCAATAGATCTCTCAGTTCCACTCTGTTAGTCTTGTGTCCTCGATAAAAGCCACTATCCTCCTCAGGAGAAGTTTGAGTACACTCGAAGGATCCAATAGATCTCTCCCGAAATATTTCTGTCTGAGTTCCTTCAGTCAGAAGGTTAGTTTCCTCCTGTTTTTCACATCTCCTACACCAGGGATTCAAGTAGATATTCTATCCTCATTTAGGGTATTTCCATAGCTTTACAAAGATATCATCAAGTGCAGTTGTCTTCTTTCGCATGTATTATATAAACCCATTCGGTTCCCTAAATAAATTTATATTTTAAACATTTGTTCTAATTCCAGGACCATTCTTTTGTTATCGTTTTTGTTTCTGTATTTTTTAATATTAATAACTGATTCTGTTTAGCTCAAATATACAATTTATTTAAATTAAAATGGTCATTTTATTCTATGGGCTACATGTCAATACCAAATTAGAAAACATGTTATCTATCAGTTGAGAAAACTGAACAGGATCAACCAAAGATCCAACTATTAAATTAGAAAATGTGAACCAAGTAAAAAATTACTTTGTTTTATAAATAAATACAAAAATTAAAACAAATTATTTGCGAACAATTTCAATATAATTAATATTATCTTAATCTATAATAGTCTTACAAAGCTAAAATGATGTATATTACATATCCATTAATAGCATAGAAAATAGTATTATAAAGTCTAGTTTTCAAGATCACATATAAAGTATTACAATGTTATGATGTTGCAACTTGTTTGAGAGGACCTTCTAAATATAAAGCGAGAGCATTAGCTTTCTGTTTCAGCATTCCAAAACCAACAGTATTTCTAGCATACAGACAAAGTAACACATTCCCTACTTGAGTTATAGCAATTCTACCCTCCATACATTCCATTAAGATCATTTGTGGATGGTCATCACGAAAAACATTTTGGCAGTTTTTATCATAAGCACACCAAATATTACTAGCTATAGCTGCCGTTACTCTAGCATCTTTATCGCCGTAACCACTATATGCTAATAGAGCACCCTCAGGATTTAATAGGCTATAAAAAGAAAGTTTTTGATAATTCTTTGTGGCAAATATTGACAAACTTACAGTGTGTTCTCTATTCCACCTGTATTTGCTTGACTTAGTACTTGCGAGAGGGCTTTGGGCTTTAACATTTTAGGTGTATGATCCGTTTTGAAAGAGTTTTAGTAAACAAATTAAAAATATTAGTTTTTTTAGTCGACTGACCAAGTTAGCTGTCAAATTTACTGAAGCACAAAGCACAATCTGAATTCAAGGTTAGGAATTTATCTTGGCCAGCAAAATTTGGGTTGCCTATCTAACAGGTTAGTCTATGATGAATAAAAACATATATAGGTATAAGAAAAGGTGGAGGCTTTTCTGCCATTTAGTCGATAAATGAAGAATTATAATTTGAATTTTCAATTCAATTATTGGATAGTCATTAGTAAGTATTCTTTTGTTATAAATATATACTTATTTGTCGCAGTTAAGTATGTATAGCAAGCGCCAATTAAGTTGGTGCGTGGAGGGGTAAGTTCGCGAATAATTAGAAGTAGTGGGGAGATTTGTATTTGGTTTTACATCAAATGTCAGATAATTCCATTTATTTCGAATTTCAGAAGTGAAATTGAAAATGAATAGTATTATTAGGGCGAATTTAATAATAATAATAATAATTTTATAATTTATTTACATTATTCTGTTTATAATCCTTAATTACAAATACCAATTTCTATGTTTTTATACTTCAATGTTTACTTTAGATAATGACTAGTCCAAATTTCATGTTATTTTTCCTACTACCGACTTCGTAAGTTGGTTCTGTTTGCAGGGAAGTAATAGCTACCAACAACTTATGTATTCTATCGAATTTAAAAAAGTGGTAAAGTAGTGAAGTATACGTAATGTAAATTTTTAAATATTTTAGTGGACTTAAAACCGTAGTAACGTGCAAAAGTCATTCTTGACCCTTATACGTTATTTGAATATTTAAATTTTACGCCTACATTTAATATATACCTACAGTCATGCAGCCTAATTTAAACCGATTAAAATATGACTGTACCACTTTTTTTTTAATTCGATAGTATAATGTATTGATTGACTTTGTTTCATTTCCAATTATACATAGGCATTAATGTATGGGGCATGTGGTAGGCAACCAGTTATACACCAGTAACATTTTCAAACACAAAAATTTATGTTTTTCGTTCATACTAAATTAAATACATTTTATTGAAAAATACATAATTTAAAACAGTTAATTGTCCCAACAGGCGTATAACTTGTGCGAAGACAATTTTAAATATTTTTGACAAATTCAAAGAAGGTGAATAGTATTTCTTTAAGGTTGAAATATATCTAAGATAGTAAAATTAGTGTATCAAAAAAAAGTAGAAAATATACCAAAAAAAATAACAAATAGATTTGACCATATAATGAAATTGTAGAACGTCCACATAAAGTATTCTAGAATCTAGTTTGGCAATAATACTTATATTGGCAACAGTTGGCAATACTAAAGAAAATAAAGCCACAAATAATTAGGTTATGATTTTAGAAAAGATAGAAAATCTCAGTTTGAATGAAAAAATTAATTTATTCTAACGATTAATTAAGATAAACATAACAAAAGCATTTATAGCAAGTTTTCGAGATGTCCTCTTTGTCTTTCAAGGCGATTTTGAAAGCAACGCAGGGTATTCAGAATAAATTCTGAATTTATTCCAACACACGTAGTAAGTATACGTTCTTTCAATTCATCCAAGTTATGAATTTGCATGTTATTATAAATTTTACTTATTAGGTACCTAACCCCAAAGAAAGAAATCATTTGGAGATAAATCTTGGGGGCTATGGTATGGGGCCAAACCTGCCAATCCACCGTCTTTGAAATGTGTTACTTAAAAATTCCTGACGGCGTGAGTAGAATGTGCCGGTGCCCCATCCATTTGGGATCAAAGTTGATCAACATTTAGTATCTCAATTGTTGGAATGATGTGGTTTCGTAAGAGATTTAAATATTTTTCTGTAGATAGGTTACGTCAATAAAAAATGAGCCAATAAGTCTATTGCTTATTATTCCAATCCAGACATTTACTTTTTGAGGGTACTGCATTCGGGTTAGATTTTGGGCATGAGGATTTGTACAGGACCAATACCTAATGGATAAATGTAGGATACAAACCGGAAATTCTGAGAGTTCACTTTACCATTTACAGTAAAGGTAGCTTCATCAGGAAAAATTATTTTACTTAAAATTGCTTCGTTTTCATTTAACATATTAAACATTTTTTCACAAAAATCAGTTTGTTTTACTTTATCTTCCTCGAAAAGCTCCTTATAGTTTGATACCTTGTATGGCTTATATTTAAATTCTTTCAGGGTTCTGTACACCGAACTGTAAAATACTCCAAAATGCCTGGCTACATCTAAAAGCTATCCTATAGACTATTCTTCTACATAACACAAGATATTCACCTTCATGTCTTCGGTTAACACATGATTGATTTTTTTTTTTTTTGTGCGTGAATTTAGAAGACAATCATCTTCTTTCAATCTATTATAAATATTTAAAATTGTCTTTGCACAAGGTATAGGCCTGTTAGGATAATTAACGGAAAACATGTCTCTGACCGTCCTTAAACTGTTATTCTTCTGATACCACATTACCAATCAAACTTTTTCGTCTTTACTATCCGTATCCATGATTAAATAAGTTTTTTTTTTTTCAATAAAATATATTTAATTTAAGATTTTTGTCATGAATAAAAATTGAGAACTATGTGACATTAAAGAAATTTTATTTTCTATCCATTCAATCTATTTAAGAATTAATCTATTGTTTGTACGTAGATTTTGGTGTATAACTGGTTATCTATTATATGCCACCATATATTTAAGCCTATGTGTAATTGGAAATGAAAAAGTCAGTCAATGCATTATACCTATGTGTAATGACAAAAAAGTTATGTTATAAATATACAAGTAGACTGGTAACTTGTACCAAAAAAATCAATAGGCAAATTTATAACACAATATTTATATAACACAATAAATAATATATATACAAGTGTCCCGTATCGTTATGTTCAAATTTTAGGTGTGTAAAGTAAACTTCGTTTCAAGTAACAAAAACGCAAAACTTGTATATCCATTTTTATTTGTTTCAAAGTTACTGATCTATGAATGTGATTGTCAGATAATGAAAACAAAATGTAATCCTAAAGTCAATACAAACTGATTTTATTTAAAAAAGTTATACGATTCAATAACAGGCCTGTGATTGTTAACGTCGCATAATAAAATGTTATCCTAAAATAAATAAACACGTGTCGTAGTGCATACAGTAATTTCTTGGAGATCTACAAAGAAGAGTACTGGAAATTGATTTATGATAAAGAGGTTCTTACTTATTTTGTAAGTGCTGGACCATGAATATCATACAATAAACAAATGTTCAGATGACTGTTAACGTTGCATTTTTAATAAAAGATTACATTACGTTTCAGTTCATACAACAGCTTATTAGTGTGTGGACACATCTTCTTTATTCAAAATGCCTTACCGATTTTCTTCTGAAGAGTATGCGGACATGAATTTTGTGTATGGCTACTGTAACGGCAGTGCACGTCAAGCAGTTATTGAATACCGACATCGGTTTCCCGATAGGCGCATTCCTCATTACAGAACGTTTCTGGAAGTACACAGACAATTTCGGGAATACGGACTGCGTGATTATCTTTTTGACCGAAGAGTCAATTTACCAGCAGTCTTAGAGGTAGAAGCAGTAGCTATTGTTACAATGGATCCAACTCTCAGTTTACGTCGAATCGCTAGACAACTAGGAGTGCCACGAACGACAGTTTGGCGAATTTTAAAACGTGAGGGCATATATCCATATCACTATCGCAGGGGACACGGTTTGCTTGAGGCAGACCACTATGCTCGTCTAGTTTATTCTACCTGGATATTAAGACAGTCACGGCTTCATTTTAATTTCTGCAGAACAGTCCTCTGGACAGATGAATCTACGTTCACGAGAAGTGGTGTTACAAATCTGAGAAACATGAATTTTCTATTAACGCTAATCGATGTTCTTCCTGGGAGGTTAAATGCGGACAATTACCTTCAACTTCTTATTGATGAACTGCCAGGTCTTTTAGAGGATGTCCCACTGAATGTTCGACGAGACATGTGGTTTCACATGGATGGGGCACCACCACATTTCGGAATTGCTGTCCAAAATTGGGTTAACGTCAATTATCCAAGATGGATTGGTCGAGGTGGTCCTGTTGCATGGCCATCCAGATCACCCGATCTTAATCCCCTTGACTTTTATTTATGGGGAAACATGAAAAATTTAGTCTACGCGTAAGTTTCGAACACAAGGGATCGTATTTACCTTGCTGCCGAGCAAATCCGACAAAACAAGTATGAAATTCGGATAAGTACTTCTTCGGTTGGCTTACCGGGACAAGGCTGCATTCAACAAGGAGGTGGCCATTTCGAAAATATTATTAATTGAACTTTTTTAAATAAAATCAGTTTTTATTGACTTTAGGATTACTTTTTTTTTCATAATCTGACAATCGCATTCATAGATCTATAATTTTGAAACAAATAAAAATGGATATATAAGTTTTGCGTTTTTGTTATTTGAAATGAAGTTAACAATTAACATCAAAATTAAGATTGAAGCTGAAGCTGGTGCGTTTAGCGAACTCAACAGCTGACAGTTAGCATAAAATGAAAGCGGCGGTAAATTCGCTGAACGGCTTTGCAAAGTCTGGCTGTTCAAAATTTGAATGTCGCATGGGTTATGTCCAAACACTGTACAAAGGGTCTATTAATTTTGTGTTTATCTTCAACTTTTCATTTAAAATGGAAGAAGTAATTATGATAGAATATTTTCTTGAAGATGGATTGAATATAAATCAAGCTGCGCAAGTTATACTTAACGATCCCGTTCGGGAAAATATTATTCCTAACAGAATAGTTCCAGTTTATAATGAAGGATATATGGAAAATATTGTACCAAATTACAACTTCAATGAATTTAGAAGTCATTTTAGGATGACACGGAAGAGTTATGCGGTTTATTAGCACCGCATTTGCCAGAACGACATTTATATATTACTTTGGAAAAGAAGGTGTTGTTTTCGTTATGGGTGCTATCGAAGCAAGAAAGTTTCTTAGCAGCCAGTGATAGATTTGGTTTTGCTAAAGGGACAGGACACTACATTTTTATTAAAATTGTATCCGCAGTAGTGCAGCTGAAAGAACAGTATATTCTTTGGCCAAATCTGCAAGAATGTGATGAAATAGCATCCAGAGTAGAAAATCGATCCTGTAGGTATTAATAAACTGTTGCCACTTCCTACCACATTTTTATGATTTAAGGTATACCTGATGTAGTTGGATTTATAGATGGGTGCCATATAAATATTAAGCAACCTGTCAATAATGCAGTTGATTTTTATAATAGAAAAGAACAGCATAGTATAGTGCTCCAAGCTGTATGTGACGATAAAAAAATATTTACACATGTATTTATTGGAATGCCAGGACGGGTGCATGACGCTCGTGTTTTGCGAAATAGCCCGTTATATGAGGCATTACTGGCAAACCCTCCTTTACTACCTGCTGGGCAACATATAGTAGGTGATGCGGCATATCCATTGCTCACAAATTTAATAAAACCATTTCGCGATAATGGACATCTGAATGAAGGACAAAGTAGATTTAATCAAGTCTTATCTAGCCAGAGATCAGTTATTGAAAGAGCCTTTGCATTATTAAAGGGTATGCTTGGAATAGATATACGCGTGTATTCTAATAGCATTACTTAAATTTTCCTCTCATTTTAAGGAAAATGGAGGCGGTTGAAGTTTCTAGATATGTCATTGCAAAATAAAATCCCACAAGTGATTCTGGCAGCATGCATATTACATAATTTTGTCTTGAAAAGACATACAGAGGAAAATGAAAATGATTATGTTGAAGGTGCCAATGATGTCCATTATGACAATGAAGACAATAACTATTGGAATGAAAATATAAATAACAGTGGAGCATTAAAACAATATTTTATTGTAACATTATTACAGTAAAGTTCTACAATATAAATAAACATAATTTAATAATAACCTTAGGTTTTATTTGCCATGTATTGTTTAAAAACCTCAAGTTTTTCCCTATTGATCTTATTACTTTCTTCCATTTCTAAACGTATCTTCTTTAATTCTTCTACTCTTTCACTTTCTAGTTCTAATTGTCTATTACGGTACTCGTCTAACTTTTTTTGCTTTTGTCTGCAGTTCGATGGAGTTTGTGAGCTGGTTGGTGATGATAAATTTATGTCGGGATTAGAGTTATCAAATTCTTGGGGTATATTTATTGACAGAGGTAATGTTGAAATAAGACTTGTTGGGTTAACTGTTTTATCTTCAGTTAAAATAGCACTCAATTTGTCATAATATTCCCATTGAATTGCACCACGACCTGTTCGTTTTTTCTGGTTATTGTCTTTAATTTTGTTAAATGTGGCTCTCATATTTCTTATTTTCCGATCTATCATATCACCATCAACTTCATATCCAGCGTTTACCATTACTTCTGCAATTTTCTTCCACAGTGCCTTTTTCTTTATTGTAGGATTACGAAAATCATTAATTTTTTGGTGGTATTCATCAAGTAGTAATATTGCTTTACGATCCCATATAAATTTATCGTCGTTTTTATCAATTGTTATATTTTCGCCGTCTCCAGGCTCCTCTTCAATATTATGGTCTTGTTCTGGTCAATTATTCTCTGGAACATCAAGTTAGAAGTATAAATATGTATCAAAAATTTTAACATTTTGCATCCGTACCTGTGAAAGTTTTTCTAACTAGTGTATTATTAACTATCGTGTAGTCATTTAAAAATATAACCTTCTTTCTATTCATTGTAGAAACTCTAACCCTCTAACTATTGTAGAAACTGTTTCTATACTTATGTGTAACTACCAACAATGTTTATTTGAGGTTAGAATTCTCGCGCTGACCACAAGCAGCATAATAAAATAGCGCTTACAAGATTGTACAGCCGCTGAGTGTCAGCGCACGTTCAGCGTAAACGTTTAGCGATTCATAAGTCTCAACTATCTCAACGGCTGCACTCGCTAACGCACCCAATAATAATGTTCGGTATAAACACAGACTAATAGCAGTGTTGCCAGGGGAAAATATTTTGATTCCCTAAACATTTGCAGAAAATTTCCCTAAACATTTTAAACAATTTTCTAGGCGTACTTTTTTTACAAAGCGGATTGTAGATTACAGGTTATATAATACCTAATTTAAAAAAAAAACGATTACACAAATGATAAAAACAAAATATATATAATTTATATTTTTTAATATGACAATAACTAAAGTATACACTTTGTCCGTTTTCAGTTTGCAGTCACATGACTAACTATGTCATACTATCTCAGACACAGAATCTATATACACTCCAAATCACGAAAGATGATCCCTGCGTCATTGATCTATAATTCTATCAACGACATTCAAAGAATAATATCCACATCCGAATAACAAACAGTACCTACTTGTATGACAAGGATAGCTTGAACGAAAGTATGTGTTTTCTAGCAAAGACATACGGCTCAAGCAATTTATTTGAGTAAGACAAAGACGGGATTATTACCTACTCCGTGATAAATACATACATTTCCGCTTATTAGTTCTGTCGTTAGTCGTTGACATTTGACAACATACATTCGTTGATATTTGATGGAATTGTTATTTATTTTCGTTTTATAAATACATCAATCAACAAACCAGAATTCGGTGTGATTCGATACATACGTGTTCGATTGCAACTTTCCCCTCCTGTTTAAATAAAACATGATTATAAATCCGCTGTAATCCCCTTGCCCCTCCGAATCCTTAATAAATGATGTTTTGTATGTTTACAATCATAAAAACTTAACCTCTTAACGTAAATACAAGGCTGTCAAGATACAATTTTCCGACCTGCTGTTAATTAATATAAAAATGAAAAAGGTAATTATCCAACATGAAAGTGGCAATAAATATCAAGTTTTTTTATCGCCTTACGAAATAGAAGAAGCTGAAACGGGTAAGTTAACTTTTAAACATTCGTCAATAACAATTTATTTTTTGATGTCGATTTTTCAGATTTCAACTTCTATAATGAACTAACAAAGTATCATAAATTATACGAACAAAATATAATACATAGGATTGAAGATCACAATGATGAAGTTGCAGGGAATAAAGATCAGCAAACTACAATGTTTTCTGAAGACCTGAATGAAAATTATCATGTTGAAAAAGAATTGGATGAATGGCAAGATAATAGAAATAGCTTTGATGAATTTTGGACCGAACAAGAAACTTTATTTCTCATTAGTTTGTATGCAGAATACCAAGACGAATTGAAGCATGCAAAAAAGAAGAAATATGTGTGGCAGATAGTATCTGAACGAACTGTCAGTATCACTAGATGAGCTAGAAGATGATAAATCATCAAATGAATTTAAAGCCATTTCCTGAAATATTTCAATTAAAATATTATTATAAAATATACATAGTCTCCATTTCTCCATTTTATTTATATACATATGTCAATCGGCACTATTATAGAATCAAAGCTCTGAATACGACGTTCTTTTGCGACGTCGGATTAGTTACAAATGATTACTAAACACGGATTATGTTTACGTTAATCATAATCAAAATAAGTGCACAAACGAAAGCAGCTATATTCTTTGAAATTTATTTTTTCAAAACTATAGAGGCAGCAATCACGACAACTTGTTTTAAATTCGTTGCAATATTTTGAACGAGAGAAAAACCATGGTGGTGTTAATACCTATTACATGAGCACATAATATATTTAGATTTTAATAAACCTTTTGTTTAGCGAGTGGCAGATGCATTGTGCTTGGGATTAGTTACAGTAAAACGCATTAAAGCTGTGTAGCAGCAGTTTAAATCGTGTACTTCACAATATTGGATTTAAATATAAAAAGGATAATAATCATAGAGCATTAGTGGAATGATCCAACATTGCAGAGATAAGATTGACATTTCTTAGGAATTACATAAAGAATTTGAGTTCTGTTCAGAGAGAAGTGGTATTGCTTGATGAGACCCGGCAAGATAATAATCTGCAGAGTGAGGGCAAGCGATATGTTGTATTACATTGTGGTTCAAAATTATGTTTTATGTCAAATGCTTCTTTATTGTTTTCAAGCAAATCACAAATAGAAGATTATCGTGGTGAAATGAATGGAGAAATGTTTAAGAAATTTCGTCATTTTGAAGAATGGAGAAAACAGCAAAGTATCACTGGAATTAACGAAGAACTTATGCTGGCGTATTTCCATATTTATAGAAGGAAAATAGCACCTTCTTCATTGTGGACGAAGTATTCCATGTTAAAAAGTACTTTGAAAGTGTATATGAATAGTGACATATCAAAATACGGAAAACTGATTTCCTATTTGAAGAGTGAGGCAAGAACCCACAAGTCCAAAAAGGCGAAAATCTTGGAGAGGCTACATATAGAGAAGTTTCTGAATGAGGCTCCTTACAATAAATATTTGATGATGAAGGTATTATTTATTTTCTTATATTTAATTCAAAGTATTTATTCATTATTCGTTCGTGTATTCTATGCAGGTTGCCTTAATAATGGGTGTATCAGGTGCGTGTCGTTGTGATGAAATAACTAAGCTGAAAGTTGACGATATAGAAGATAAAGGAGGATACTTGTATGTTTCGTTAGCTGACACAAAGACAAACGTATCTAGAAGTTTCACTGTTATGGCAGAAGGATTTACAACAGATATTCTTGACCTGTACAGAAAATATGTCTGTATGAGACCAAAAGGTATTCCACATGGCAGATTCTTCCTAAATTACAAGAAAGAAAAATGCACTATCCAGCCAGTTGGAATTAACACCATTTCTAAGATACCTCAGAAAGTTGCATCTTTCCTGAACCTACCAGAAGCTCAATTATATACAGGACATAGTCTGAGATGTTCGTCAGCATCTCTTCTGGCAAACGCAGGAGCTGATATTACAACAGTTAAACGACGTGGTGGGTGGAAATCGTCCACTGTGGCAGAAGGTTATATACAAGATTCAGTATCCAACAAGATTGATATAGCCAGTAAGATTCAAGGTTCAGACAGTCTAACGTCCTCGACTTCTGGTCATCAAATTTCTCTTCAGGATACTTCAAATACGTCTTCTAGTATAACTCTAAATTCGAATAACCTGAATGCAGAGTCAGATACAAAGAGGATTTCCTTCAACTTTAATATTAATGTAAATGTTAATTAGTTGCTATTGTTTACCCTTTAGAATTAATATAAATGTGTTAAAACTATAGCAGTTTGAATGTCTCTATGCAATCTAAATTTCACCTTGTTTTATCTCACTATTGAGATAAATTATGTTTTTAACTCACTAGTGAGTTATAAGCTACATAATTGATTTAAAATCGCCATAGTTATAGGTCTATTATTAGGAGGTGTTGGATAAAATACATTTACATTGTGAAATCAATGGCTTTATAATTAACATTGATGATTCAAGCAGCAGTGAAGATAGTGATTAACAAGACTTCCTATATGACCGCAGATAAAAAAAAACTGTTAGCTATCCCATGTTTTTACTTAATCTATATTATAACCCAAGATTTAAGCCAACGTACGTGCTACACGTCGTTTTTAGTTCACGCCAAATATATCAAATTTTCTTGTGTTGGCAGTAAAAGTATCAAGTATTAGTATACAGCTGATTAGTTGTTTATGTAATGTTAGTTTATACTTTTAGTAACTCAACAAATACAATGATATTAATACAAATAATCATACAAAATGTTACACATGCAATTGCCAGACTGTGGCCACAATTTTTATCTAAATATGTCTAGAAAGGTAGAAAAATTACAGAAACAGAATTTAACAAGTAGCTAGATTTCCTAATGTACTAAGTAGAATTGATTGCACTCACATGCGAAAACAATCTCCTAGTGGTAATAATGCTGAGCTGTACCGAAACAGAAAGGATATTTATCATGGAATATTCAGGTAGTAGGACATTCTCAATTAAGAATTTGTGACATCGTAGCCAGATGGCCAGGATCTACACATGACCAAACAATTTTGAATGGATCGGCAATAAAAAAAAGCTAAGAAAATGAACATTTCAATAAACCAGTTATACTTTGTGATAGTTGTTACAATATTATAAAATATTTATTAAATATTTTTTATATTTCCTTTTTTTTGTATATATACTCATGATAATTTTATTATTAAACAAATAATAAGGCAATTTTGTTAAATGATTGTATATGTATATTAACTTATTAAACAATTATAATTCCCAGTTACATTGACAATTTAATATATTAAGTTTTTTTTTTAATTGGCTCCTTTTTCTTACTGCGTATTCTTTTTCGTTGCAATTTTAATATTTGGAGTTAAAAATACAATGCATATAAAAAAAATGTATGTCCAATTAAATACATTTGAATGTGTTTTCATCTTTTTGTAGCAAGTTTTTGCAAGGTACACTAGTGAAGTGTTTCGACTGCCTTATTTGATTTGGTGTCCATCAGCTCTAATCTTCTGGTGTTAACTTAAAAATTTTTAATATACACAAAACAAATTCATACAATTTGATGAAAACAATAAATAAAATAACTATTGTTTGTATATATTATATAAATCTATAACTTATTGCAAGTAAAATTTTTTAAAGTTCAATTACTAAACTTTTTCTTTCTTGCTCCATTTCATGTTCCATTTTCAAAATTTCTTTCTGCAACCGTACAAGTTCTATTTTACTAGCAGTCAACAAATAATTTCAAAGCAAAAAAAAAAACATTTCACAGCAAATAAATTTGTGTGAATATGTTTTGTTTATAATGCATACTGCAATTTCAAATATTTATACTGACCTTTGTGCAAAACTCAACTTATCTATTATGGCAGTGTTAAGTTATACTGCAATATATTCCAAAATTTATTTAAAATAAGGCACTGTAGAACGTTTAACTAATATCTAGGGTTATTCTATGATATAATTGGGAAGATAATGTTTATAAAACTGTCATAACAGTGAATATGTAATTACAGTTATACAAAGTAGATACTCTGGTCTATTGTATAATTTCAATTCCAGTAATAATGCTGTTACAACTAACTTGAAACTGTTTGGTTTTGCCATTCATTAAAATGATTAAAGAATTACATAATCTTATATGTTGACTTAAATGTTGTAAATTCTTGATAGTTCATTTTATTTTTCAAGTGGTGTTATAGTTTAATTTGATTTGCTGTTTACGCAGCTTTGTTCAATTTATAGTAATTTTAATATAACTTAAGATGTAATTCGATTATATTTGCTCATATAACCTACAAATTAGACCGACTGTGTCAAATATATTTGGCCCGGAAACGAAGTTAAGTTCCATATTCATTTTTCAATTTACAGTATTTAATATGACGCCGAAGTACTGATTTGAATCATACAATGATTATTGATGACGCAGGGATCATCTTTCGTGATTTGGAGTGTACTTTGTTTTTCAGATATATTGAGCTACAAATATTCAGAATTGAAACGTATGTCATTTGATACAAGACATACGTCTTTGAAATTTCTTCGTAGCAAAGACAAAGAAAAATAATATTAGCATGTCTTGTATAATATGAGATACCGACAACTGTTTTAGTCAAAAGAGAAAATACGTATTTATCGACATATACAGGTTATGTTTAGTGCTTGTTTGTATTTTTCCGTTGATATTTTAAGATTTCTTATTTATCTGTTCTTCTTGCAACAATAATAGTCAGTTTCGAGTAATTAATCGTAAGTATTTAACGTAATATTTCTTAATTAAATTATTTTACTTTGACACTGACAAATTACATTTTTTGATAAATTGATATGCATATCGCAAAATGTAATTTTCATAATATGAAGTGATATAAAATTTCATGTTTGTGTTCTTTTTGTTGTAGAATATGCCAGCTAAACGTCTAGATTCACAGGCACAAAATCTAGTTGCCAACCTTCTTCATTATTTTGAAGAAGAGAAATATAATAAAGGTCCATTATTGTCTGTTGATTCAGTTTATGAGGTAAGATAACACCAAATTAATATCTTTAGATTAATGAGGAAAAATATTTTTAGAGAGTAGCAAGTGCTCTTAAGATCTCTGTCCGAACCGTTTACAATATCAAGAAACGTGGGACATCATCACCTGGAAAACAAATACCCCGACGTAAACCAAAAACCAAAGATTTGCCAGAAAGCTTGAAAATGGAAGTCCGAAATACTTTATACGACATGTTTCATCAAAGTATTCTAAGCAATTTTATTTTCATAAATGATTTATTTTTTAACGATATACTTTTTTAGAAAAACATGTTACATTGAAAACATTGAAGACTGAACTGGAAACTAAACAAATGGTGCAAATAGGAAAAACATCTCTTTCCATTTTACTCAAACATATCGGTTTCAAATATAAAAAAGATGATAATAGAAGAGCATTAATGGAAAAACTTGATGTTAGTGTAATGCGAAGTGCATTTTTAAGGAAGTACATTGAGAATACAAATTCTGGTTTGCGTCAAGTTGTCTTTTTAGATGAAACATGGATATTTTCCAAAGGATCGAAACCGTAAAGAGAAAGTTTATGAAATTGATGAACTGTTAAGAAATGCAGGACATGAAATTCTTAGACTGCCACCATACCACTGTGACTTCAATGCTATTGAGCTAATTTGGGCAAAAGCAAAAACATATTACAATGTGCGCATCGGTAGGGCTGGTTACACCTACGAAAAGGTGAAAGAAATGTGGAAGGAGGCATTACATACATGTGATAGTAATACATGGAGTAACTGCATAAGGCATACTGATAATTTAATAAAACAATGGTATGAAAGAGAAAACTGCTTGGTAGACTTGGATATAGATCCAGTAATAATCAATGTTACAGAATCAAGTACAGAATCAGACTCTGATTCAGATTAATATATGTAATTGCAACTAAAGGTGTCATATTTTATGTTAGTACAAGACAACATTATTTTCTGTCTATGATAGTGTTTTTATGATTGTATTAGAAAGATTATATATTTAAGCTTCCATGTAAATATGTTTTATTCAAATAAATATTTCTTATTAGACCGATTATGAATTAGATGAATTATTTGCTATTTCTACATACTTCTATTTTCTAATATGCTCAGTTAATATATGAACAACTCAAGAGTTTGCAGATACAACCAACATAAATTGCGAAGATAAAGAAAATAGCTTTTGTCACATACTGCACTACTGTTGTTCATTGAGTTTAGTATGCTGTATGGCATTTTAAAATCAGGTTTTAATAGTCTTATGCAGAATAACATTAAAAAATATCAGCGCTCACTTGTGCAGTCACATCCATATCTGTTAACACTAGAATAGAATAATACAATTTCACTATTTTGTATTTATTGTATTGATTAAAGTATCTGCATTTTATTAAGTTGAATAGTTTTTATATGAGCAAGTTTAACAACAGTTATGATAATTTTTTAACATACTGATTCCAAATGAAGTTATATCTTCAATGGTTTTACTTAGCGTAGCAATGTAATAATTGAACTGTATAATTAATTTATACATAATACTAATAGTTCTCTATAGTTTTTGTAAACAAATGAATTATTCGTGTAATTATTATTAACCATTTTCTTGGAAATAATAATACCAATATAATCAAGGTGAGCTTTTATTTATTTAATTTCTAATGCAAAAAATTTGATTATACATATGAAACAATCAAAATTTAGCTTCCTATTTTCTTATTTCCCAACCTTTCTGTTCTACTTTTTGGTTATATTGGATTGCTTTGTAATTCATTTATGTTAGTGAATTTCTTCTCGTATGATTTCTGCAATTTCCAGATTATTTCTTATTCCAAATTTATTTAATGCGATTAATGCTATAAGTGAAGCATCTGTTTACAATACATGAAAAGCTGCATTTTCTACATGTACCTTTGTCTTCTTTAAAGAATATTATTTTATATGCGTATTTGAGATTTAAAACTTCCAAAGTTACTGTGTTTATACTTCAAAAATTTTAGGTTATGTCATACGGCATCGTTCCAATTTAATTACCATTACATTGGTCAATAACATCGATTGATTAAACAGGAAAAACATTTAGAAAATATATAGAAAACATTATGTATTGAAATAACAATTTTATATTTATAAAATACTTAAACCTCTTTTGACTCAAAAGTACCGACTCGATTCATACTACTAAAAATAAATGAAAATTGATCATGTGACTGCAAACTGAAAACGAACAGAGTGTAGGTAACCTAACATTAATATTAAATATATAACATTTAAATAAACTATGTAATAAAGACAAACAATTTTTTTATTACATATACAGCTAATAAATAATATGTAGCTGCCCACACATGCAATTATATAATTAATAAATTCTATATATGCTTAATACAACGTATCAAATTTTTTAAATGTCATTGTTCAGTTCAAATAACTGCTGTCTTTCATAAGCATATGTGTTTTAGAATGTAAAATGCCACTTAAAGTTTCAGTGGATAATCGGTTTCGGGTTTTGGTTTTATTTAGGTTAATTTGAGAAAATACACGCTAGATGCACTAGAATGTGGCAAACTAAATATATTGAATATAAATGTGCACAGCTTTGGAATTTGGATACATAAGCATGTCGTCGGATTTAACTATCTCGTTTAAATGATTTCTAACTAAATTTGGAAAGTTAATGGCCAAAGGTGCTATTGATTCACGTTTTTCGTTATCACATCATTTGGTGAAATCATTTCTATTTGTTTTAAAATAATAATAGATCTATTTTTTTGGTCGAGCCTCTTATATATTTGATGACACCTTTCAATTTAAAAATCTAAATATCGCCGTCTCTGAAGTTCATTAGTTCATTTATATTTAGTCCATGGGTATTATTAGTAACAAAGCCACCTAAATAAATTTGCACAAGGTTAACAAAATTGTCTGGATTTCTATATTCTACATTTTCAACTGGCGTTCTCGAGATAAGTCCTTTTTAAGTAACAATATAGTAAAGATTTTAATGCAGTTTTTGCATTTTTTATATAATATAAAGTGTGTGCTAAAGCTCCGAATATTACAGTTTTTCTACTGCTGATGATGACAACCTAAATTTGAATTTGTCGAAATACGTATCTACTATTTAGAACTATATTTTGGAAAGGGTTTTTTAAATTAAGTTTTAATACACTGTTGATTAATTAATACCAATACTATGAACCGCAGTATTATTTTCTACTTAACTTAATCTTGATAACTTAATAACAATACACTCCAAATCACCAAAGATGATCCCTGCGTCACTGATCTATAATTCTATCAACGACATTCAAAGAATAATCTCCTCATCCAAATAACAAACAGTACCTACTTGTATTACAAGGATAGCTTGAACGAAAGTATGTATTTTGAAGCATTTTTTATAAAATAATGTTTATAAAACTGTCATAACAGGTAATATGTAATTACAGTTATACAAAGTAGATACTCTGGTCTATTGCATGGTTTCAATTCCAGTAATAATGCTTTTATAACTTGAAACTGTTTGGTTTTGCCATTCATTAATTCACCATAATCATAGGCTATGATAAATGATTAAAGAATTACATAATCTTATACTGTCGTGAGCAAAAAAAACGGGACAGTGTCAAAATCGTTATGTCAATTTCCTTTATTTTTTAGCGTTGTAATTTTAACATTTGATTAACTTTCAAACTCTACGTCAAATTATTTATCATAGTTGATAATTCAAAATTGAAAATGCCGAATTTTTCGAAAACTGATAAAGCTAGACTTGTTACTAGTTTGAAAAATGGGAAATCATTAAGAAGTGTATCGGTTCAATTTAATATTGATAAAAGTTCAGCCGCAAGAATATATAAAAAAAAATGGAGGGAAGAGGATAATTTAAATCGGAAAATGATTTCCGCACGTAACAAAATTTCGAATACGCAGGAAGACGAAACATTAGTTACTGAGATTAGGCACAACCCTTTCAAAACATTAAAGGAAGCTATAAGAATTACACAATTTCCTGTCTCATCTTGTAACACAATGGTAACAAGAGAATGAAATTTAAACTTGAGATATTCAGCCCTACAGTCCTTATCTAAATCCCATTGAAAATGTATGGGGGATTAATGAGATAGAGCTTCTACCCAGGAAGAATTTTGGAAAATTGTTCAAAATGCTTGGCATCAAATTTCTATAAATATTGTACAAAATATTGTCGCTTCAATGTCTACAAGATTAGATGCAATTAATAATAACGGTGGAATGACCGAAATACAAATTATTTTAATGTAATAATTATTTTAATTTAATAAATAATCTTTCTCTGTCGTTTTTAGTAATTTTTATTTACGTTTATTTTAAAAATGTATAATACATGTCAATAAGACACACATTTTTGACAATTCCTGTTTGTAATAATTTGTAATAATTATTAAATGTCAACTGTTGTCTGTCAAAAATTGTCAGAATCTAATATCGAAGATACTAATTTATATTTTTTAATTTTGAAAATGGTATTTACTAACGTACACAAAGCATTCGTGGTTGAAGCATATTTTCGAAATGGTCAAAAGATCGATGGCCAGTGGAAGTATTCAATTCAATCTTGTTTGGAAGAATTTCGAGATGAATTTCCCAACCTTGCTTTTGATTATAATACTTTTCAGTGTACACTAATCAGAATTGTTCCAGTTTTTCGACAAACTGGTAGTGTGGGACGCCAAGAGGGTGGTGGGCGACCAAAAGTCCGGACAGAAGAAGTGATTGGGAATGTTAGACAAATAATGACTGATGCCCCTAAAACTTCAGTAAGAACTCTTGCTCAACAAACCGGGTTGTCAGTTGGTTCTTGCCATAAAATTTTAAAAGAAGATTTACAGTTATTCCCATATCGTATAACTTGTTTGCAAGAAATCCTCGATATTGATTATCCTCGACGAGTAGTATTTTGCGAATGGTTTACAAATAATTTTAATGATGATGTCCTAGACAAAACTTTCTTTTCAGACGAAGCATGGTTTCATGTTAGTGGATATGTTAACTCGCAAAACATGGGAATGTGGAGTGATACAAAGCCCAATAATTTTTATGTTGAAGCTCCTTTACATCCTCAGAAAGTTGGTGTTTCGTGCGCTATAAGTAGAAGAAGGATTATTGGTCCATTTTTTTTTATTGTACCTTGACTGCAGAAAGATATCGACAGGAAATACTATTGCCTTTCTTTAATCAACTTCGCGATGATGAACTAGCTTTGGGATACTTTCTACAAGATGGTTGCTAGAGCTCACACAGCGGGGGAAACAATGAATATGTTACAAGAAGTGTTTGGAAATCGTTTAATTAGTTTGAACAGCGATCATGAATTTCCTCCAAGATCTTGTGATCTTACACCGTGTGATTACTATTTATGGCCTTTTTTAAAAAATTCAATTTATCAAGTACCAGTGCAAGATTATATAGATCTCAAAGACAGAATTATAAATAAAATTAGTGAAATTAGAAATAGTCCCATACTGCAAAATGTATTTAGTAGCATTCGGAGGAGGTGCGTAAAATGCTTGGAAGAAGGTGGTGGACATTTTCAACATCTTTTATAATTATGGTCATTATTGTTAGTAATTTATACAACTACAATTTATGATATTTATTATAAGGTTGTAATCTAAGGACTCTACAAACAATTTATTTGTTTCAAATTTATTTTAAGCGATTTCTTACAATAATTTGTTGAATGTTAATATATTAAACTAGTACGATAACTAGATACTATTGTCACTATAAGATGAATAAAACCTTTACTTGTAAAGTTATTTTCTCTTAATTCTGCATTGTCTTTTTACATGTTACTACAGATTAGATGAGCTTTATTACACAAGAATGAATAGCATATTAATTGGATTATGTAATTTTTTCCAGTTATCGCATGAAGAGGTGCTATTGTTCAGCAAGAATTCTCTAAAATATCAAAATACTGAATTTGAAATTTGCAAATTAATTACTGTTACCTTCTAAAATCATTACTTGACTAGTTTATATTAATTAATATGGCATATTAAAGTAATATATTTCGACATAAACTGACATTTGCGTGTATGATAACCTATAAAATTGTATTAAGTAAATGTATCAATCTATATCAGACATGACTTCATATTTTCAAGGACTACTTTGACTTCGAATGTTTCTGAACACCCGTTATATATAACGGGTGTTCAGAAACATTCCAAGTCAAAGTAGTCCTTGAAAATATGAAGTCATGTCTGAGATAGATTGATTTTTGACAGACAACAGTTGACATTTAATAATTATTACAAATCAGATACTTAAGTAAAGATATACGATTTTTTGTTCAGAGCCCACTTGACTTCGAATGTTTCTGAACACCCGTTATAAACAAGGCCAGAACACAAAAAACTTATTTTACCGCCATCTTTTGTTAAATATTTAAAATCACTCAAGATAAGAGTAACCTTACTTGTTAGAGTGCTTTTTGCTTCTGTTATTTGTTTACTACATCTTGATATTTGGATTTTATTCGCGTTTGATAGTTTTTTTTAAATTTTTTATTTTTGGTTTCTATACTTGCCCTAAGTAATACTATACATTGTAAATACAATACACTTGTAAATATTCTTTCTACACTTTACGACGCTATTTTATTCGAATTTTTCATAGAAAAAATTCGCCCTCAAGTAGGAATCGAACCCATGACCTCTGGCTTGCCGGATCATTGCTCGACCACTGAGCTGTTGAGGCGTGAATTATGTCCATATTTATAGTCCGTGCTAATACTTACTTAAGTTGCGTACTAACATAAGCACGCCTTACTTCGAAGTTTGTGTCAAGTACGCGTTCTATTTTATAAACAATACTTCGGAAATTCTCGGGATAGATTCGCTTCAAGCACGGAACGTTAGGGAATTTTGTTATCGGAATGACATTTTGGCGCGAAATTGTTCTTTGTGGATCTTTTTAAGTTGCATTTGGTTCGCACGTTTTTTATTGAAAACCAAAGATTTCACAGTTTATAGTGTAATTTGTTAAATTTAATAAATACTTATTAAAGGTAAATATAAAATAAATAGATTTTGTTGAATTGATGAAATAGAAATACAAAATATCATGAACAATAAAAAAATTATCCATAAATTTGCAGATGAATAAATCGGCAACATTTACCACGAAGGAAAAAATGCTTCTGGCACAGCTCATCAAAGACCATAACATGTTCATATTGCAGTAAAAGCACTAAAGGAAAACGATGGTAGGGTTCAAAAACTTAATAACTCCATTAGCCATCAGCAGGAGCTTCATCAACTTAGGAAAATGGTTATCAAAGAGGACCTGGGGAGGGCTAAATATTATTCAAGGGTTGCTGAACTAGAGGTATCCAGGATTGAGGGAGAAAAGAGGAGGATTAAATTAGCAGCGGAGACAGCTGAGCTAGATCGACAAAGGGCTGAGATAGATCGACAGAGACCTGAGCTAGATCGACAGAGAGCTGCTGATGAAGCTGAATTGGCAAAGCTCAAACTTCAGCAATTTAAAAGAAAGGTGAGTATGGTTAGCAATTTTGTTACATTACTTTCATCTTTTGTAATTCATTGTTTTTACAGTTCTCTAAAGATCAATAGACTTGACTATATAACATGTAAGGTATATATACACGTAGGTGTTAAATGGTAAGAAGTGTTTTTATTATTGTGTATATTTAAGTTAATTTATAGTTTATCTGTGTAAAGGTTATGAGCTAGCTCTCTGAAGATCGATAGACTTTAGTTGGTGTAGGTATATATAGACATAGGTATTATATGATGAGAAGTGCTTTTATTATTGTGTGTATTGTAGTTAATTTATAGTTGTTCTGTGCAACGGCTATGAGCTGCTCTTGATTTATATTGCTAATTTAAAAGGTGATTGGAAAGTTTTAGTTTTTTGGTGTATTTTTTATCGGCAAGCTTTACTGTTGCATTTGTCTATATATTTTCAAATCATAATACTTTAAAGAACTAAATTAATTTGTTAATTTTGAACACTGATGAACATTATTAACTCAAATATTTTAATAATAAAACTAAATGAACTAAATTTCTTTAAATACTTTTATGTTTTGAAAATTTGAATTCATTTTCATATACTATATTTCTGCATGTTTATGGGATATATTAAAAGTCATAGGTGTTTTATTTGCCTTTGGAATTGGATAGAGGTACTTTTGCAATGTAAATTTGTTTTTCAGTTGTAAATTTGAAAGCCTAGTTTTAAGGTGCTTTTTGCTATGTATTAAACAACTTAAGAGGTGCTTTCCTGCTGTATACATTACATTAGTATATGTTGTCATTTTTGTGTTGTTTGTTGATTTTCAGATATTAATTGAAAAGGTGTTACTTTAATGTACTTTTCCTATATAAATTAATTATGTGTAATCACTTGTTCAATTTGAACTGTTCTCTGTTCTTCAGACCAGATTTTTAATAATATTTTATATTATTCAAAATACCTTTGTAATTTAAACTTTTTTAAATGAAATAAAACAAATCTACTTGACATGTATACTTTTTTTTAAACGTATTCCTATATTCACTTAAATGGGGAAGGTAACCATTAATAAAAATCTACTTTAAGATGAAAAGGAAACTCCGTGTGTTCAGTAAATACATATTCTTTGGAATTGTCTAAACACAATGGGAGAAAAACCCATGTTTATTAAATAATATATACATTAGAATATTTTGATAACAACACAGAAATATTTAATACCTACTAGAGTCCAAAATGTTGTTGAATGCAGTGTCTCTGAAAATCTAACCCTCTTTCTCCATCGTTGGCATTCCTAACAGCTGGTACTTCATCAACATTTTCTTCAAAATCTTCATTATCTCTTAAACCAATATTATATAATACTGCAGTTGCACATATAATTGCAATTAACGTTTCCAATTTAGTTTTAAGACCTAGTTGAAGGCAAGGAAATAATTTTTTTCATGTTCCCAACCATCTTTCTACAATATTTCGTGTTGTTCTGTGTGCTCTGTTATATCTTTCTTCTTGTTCATTTCCTATTTACATAAAATGTTGTGAATTATTAGCCATAAATATTTGGTGTTTATTATAAATACCACGAAATTCGTTCCCGTTAAAAAATTCCATTGGATTTTCGGCATCTCGTATGTATCTTTTTCGGACACGTTCTACATGCATTACTTCTTCTGGAACATCTATATATTCCAAAAATTCATCTAATTCTAATTCTTGGTACACATCCATATCGCTCAAAAAATAAATGTTAAAGTTCAAAATATTAAGAGGTTATATTTCTATCTGATTTCTATGCTCGATCTGTCAAACAACTACTTAAGGTAGCGCCAACACAACCTTAAGAAATTATTAGATAATCGCCGCCTTAAGTATCAGCTGGTGCTTAAGGTTGGTTTATAAATCGCAAATGCGTCACAATCACATACTTAAGCATAGACGCCGCCTTAAGGTCTGACTATAAATATGGCCCTTAGAAACTTCTATGAAAAATTCAAATAAAATAGCGTCGTAAAGTGTAGAAAGAATATTTACAATTACATTACTTCGCGAAAACGCAATAAATTTGCACAACTGCCGTACTACGGGCAAGATATATTCATCTGTTTCCTTTGATGTAACTCAAAGCATCCCCATAAAAGTTTCTAATTCACGTCTCAACAGCTCAGTGGTCGAGCAATGGTCCGGCAAACCAGAGGTCGTGGGTTCGATTCCTACTTGAAGGCGAATTTTTTCTATGAAAAATTCTATGACAATTGAATTTAACTTTGAAGTATTCAGAAGCGTTAAGAATCTAGAAAATAAACAAAACAGACAGTGGTAACTAAAACGCATGCGAATGCAAAACTGTTCGTAGTAGTCCAAGAAAGTCACAGTTTCGAAGTAGGGACACTAACGGACCATTTTTAATAATTCAGGATTATTTTCAGTGAAACTAGAACACAAATTCATTTCGTCCGAACTTGTACCCGTCAAAACGAAAACGATTTTAAAGAACTGCGCGTGAGTCGGGCGTCCCAGGATGCTTTTTTTTTTAGAACCAAAACAAACCTTATATCTAAAGACGTTACATATTTTAAACAGTATGTTTGTGCACTGTTATCCGAAACGTTCATTGCCAAAGGATTTGGATGCGTTTCAAGGCGCGTAAGGTATTTGATACTCGCGTGTTTTACGTCCTCGCGCACTGTCCGCATATGAAGTTCATGATGTAGAGTGGCATTCGCTATAAAAGAGGCTGCATTTGTATTGTCGATACTTTAGATTGCAACCATTGAAGTATTTCTAAATTAGCGATTTCCCATAGTTGAACGCCATAGGTCCACACTGGCTTCAAAATCACTGTACACAATAAATTTGTTTTACATCAATAATGAAGATGGTGGGCCATAACATGTGATGTACAAGATTGTGTTATACTGTACACTGACAAGAACTAGGAGGAGTTCGAAACTCATGGCTGTATATAAAAGTAATCAGTGCATAGAATATGCGTTGTATGTGTCCATTCATGTATAGATACTATACACAGATACCTATGTTTTTTTAACATTTCTGTATTACTGTATTTTACACTTGATGTTAGTTAAACATCGATATTCTATTCTTATATGGTATATCCAGAGCTATAATTACGAGTATAACATATATAACATATTTTTTTGACATACAACTTTAACTGAAGCAACCTCGTTTTAGGAAACTTAAACAGCTATTGTTGCACTTCTTCCTTGTCATATGAATAGATCCAGCTTTGATTACCTATTACTTCATAAACCAGCTTGGTTTTGCATCAGTTGACACGATCTGTCATTTGACTCAGTGTTAAGTTATGGAGTATCTAGCGAGTATAGAACTTTTGTAAACCCGAATGATCATGCAAGATGATATTGATCCCCTTCACACAAATGCCCAGCCTTACTTAGATCAAATGAACAGTAACATGATGAACTTAATTTATCATGTGTTGCGAAACATTTTTCTGTCGACTTAATCCATTTAATAACTGTAAGTTAGGTAATATTTACTGGATCTGTCACTTTTGTTAAAGCCACGGAACGTGAAACACAAATGTCATATTGATGCTTATATCACTAAATCACTGCCTACTCTGGTTAAGCGCAATATTAAGAGAACATTTTTAAGATTTCATATTTCACAAATACAGGAAACACTTACCAAGAAAGTTGTACTATTTTATACAAAAACTACTTTTTCCACAAATCGTTAGGAAATTTTGACATTCCTGACAAAATTTCTTAAAGAAAAAGTCAACATTTCCTAACTGTTAGGAAATATTCATTTCCTTACTGTAAGGAAATGAATATTTCCTAACAGTTAGGAAATGTTGACTTTTTCTTATACATATTCGTACTTTTCTCTTGATTTCTTTGGCAATAATTCTAATGAAGCAGTATTCACTACCTGAACCAGCTCTGGAGGAGTCCCAGATATGGAAAATTCATCATAACTTATCATTTTACACTGTTTTGCTATCGAAAACACCAGCAGTTAAATTTATATGCGTCAAGTTTGACAATTCAACATTAATACGTTTCCATAGTAACGCAACCAATTATATTACGAATTTCAAAACACCATTTATTTGTGAATAAAATTATTCGCGATTTTTTCAAAATTAATTAATATCTGTCGAATTTTAAAAGATTTTCGGAAAAATAGTATGTTTACCTCGTAGGAAAAGCCACATTCCTGGACTCTGTGTTGCTAAGTCTCGGCTTGCGCCTCGACTTAGCAATCTTCACAGTCGTCCAGGAATGTTAGGCTTTTCTTACTCGGTAAACAATATAGTATAATTACACTAGTCAACTAATTTTATTTATTTTTTATTTTTCTTTAGAAACTATATAAAATTTTCGTTTTTTTAATAGTTATAACAATAGTAATAACAACAAATTTATTCTGGCACGTCAGGTTTTGGAAATAAAATATTGAAAAGTAAATGAAATAATATTTATTAGGTATGTACTATTGCGGCATTTAAAATCCGAACGATTAGATATTTATTTTCACTATAATTAAGAATTGTAATTCGGTTTTTATATAATTGAATTGTTGTGTAGATGACAATATACTAACATTTATCTGTAACCTCTCACGCAAAATTATATACATTTTGTTATAAAATTATGTTACTGAGTGAATATATGAAAGACAAGAATTTATTAATCAGAATACTACAATTATTTGGTTTTAATTTTTTAATACAAATGTATTTTTAATAATATAAAATATTATTAAAAATCTGGTGTGAAGAACACAAATGCAGGTTCACTATTAATATTTTCTGTGAACGTGTCCGAATATATCCTATCCCCAGAGACGTAGATACGTATTTCGCTTTTCTACAAGCTCATCGGTACGCCCCTGCTGGAGAAAGGATATTTCCAGACACATTCACAGAAAAAAACCACCTCGCTCTATCACCGTAATTATCCAGACCGAGCGCAGAAGTAAATTCGGCGCTACCTGTTGTCAGACAGCCGAAGTACCTCGCATACCGTCCACATAATTAATGTGAAGTAACGACGCCCTTCCAAAGAGGTTAGCACAGCCAACTCTCTAGAAAACTGCATTTTGTTTGTGCCTTCACTCATATTACGGCTTAACCGCATGTGTAATGTATCAGAATAATTGAAACATACATGAGTAGGTAAACCCCACCAGTTTTGTATAATACAAATGTATTTTTAATAATATAAAATATTATTAAAAATCTGGTGTGAAGAACACAAATGCAGGTTCACTATTAATATTTTCTGTGAACGTGTCCGTTCTTCACACCAGATTTTTAATAATATTTTATATTATTAAAAATACATTTGTATTATACAAAACTGGTGGGGTTTACCTACTCATGTATGTTTCAATTATTCTGATACATTACACATGCGGTTAAGCCGTAATATGAGTGAAGGCACAAACAAAATGCAGTTTTCTAGAGAGTTGGCTGTGCTAACCTCTTTGGAAGGGCGTCGTTACTTCACATTAATTATGTGGACGGTATGCGAGGTACTTCGGCTGTCTGACAACAGGTAGCGCCGAATTTACTTCTGCGCTCGGTCTGGATAATTACGGTGATAGAGCGAGGTGGTTTTTTTCTGTGAATGTGTCTGGAAATATCCTTTCTCCAGCAGGGGCGTACCGATGAGCTTGTAGAAAAGCGAAATACGTATCTACGTCTCTGGGGATAGGATATATTCGGACACGTTCACAGAAAATATTAATAGTGAACCTGCATTTGTGTTCTTCACACCAGATTTTTAATAATATTTTATATTATTAAAAATACATTTGTATTATACAAAACTGGTGGGGTTTACCTACTCATGTATGTTTCAATTATTCTGATACATTACACATGCGGTTAAGCCGTAATATGAGTGAAGGCACAAACAAAATGCAGTTTTCTAGAGAGTTGGCTGTGCTAACCTCTTTGGAAGGGCGTCGTTACTTCACATTAATTATGTGGACGGTATGCGAGGTACTTCGGCTGTCTGACAACAGGTAGCGCCGAATTTACTTCTGCGCTCGGTCTGGATAATTACGGTGATAGAGCGAGGTGGTTTTTTTCTGTGAATGTGTCTGGAAATATCCTTTCTCCAGCAGGGGCGTACCGATGAGCTTGTAGAAAAGCGAAATACGTATCTACGTCTCTGGGGATAGGATATATTCGGACACGTTCACAGAAAATATTAATAGTGAACCTGCATTTGTGTTCTTCACACCAGATTTTTAATAATATTTTATATTATTAAAAATACATTTGTATTATACAAAACTGGTGGGGTTTACCTACTCATGTATGTTTCAATTATTCTGATTTAATTTTTTATACTTTATTTCAGCACCATTTCTGTCTAACACCTCTTGCAAACGTCTAGGAATAGATGTTATGACATTATGTATAAATTCTAGTGACAGATCATTCCAAATATCATGTTTTTTTCGCAGACATCCGATTTCTCAAGTCTGAAATTTGTCTCAGCCGTTTTCTTGCTGTGTGGACACACCTGGGGAAATGTGTTGCGGTCACTGCATTTACTATTGTTTCGATCAGATCATTTCTTATACAATTAATAAAATTTTCACCCTCTTCGGGAGTTGACACAAGGATACCACCGGAGCCTCGTTTTCTATTAATAGCTGACAATTCTTCTTCTAGTAACGTAATTATTTGAATTTTCGTTTGAATATTCAAATGAGGCACATTAACTTTATATTTGGACAAACCTGAATATGACACTGACAGATCTGTAAACAGAAACAAATAGATATAAAAAAACCATATTGAAACCAAACAAATTAAGTGTCCGATTTTTAAATGCCGCAATAGTACATTATATGAAGCTGTTTGATATCTTCCTGTTTAAAATGGTATTCTTTTTACTTTTTCTTTGATACTGTTCTTCGGCACTTTGTCCAACAATAATCAGCAAGCATTTCACTGTTTAACTGTAACATCATATTCTTCACTCGACACACCTATGGGTCTTGATACTAGCAAAGTTTGACCAGCCCCTCAGAGTAACAGCGCAGCAAATGCAAGGAGCCCATGGCTTATCTTGATGTTCAATGGTTAAGCCAAGATAGTGAAAATATAACTTTTCTATTAAAGGTGTAATATTCCGCTTATGCTGGTGGGTCGTGAATTCTCCACATACATAACAGACACTGTTTGGATTAATTATACACGCACTCGACATTATGAAATAAAAAAAGACGTTAATCTATCGCAAATCGACTTACATAGAATCGAAAGAGCCGTGTATAGCTCTTTATATACCCGCATATCTACCAATTCTTCATATACTATACATACGAGTATTGGTATATAAGAAAACCAAACTGTGTCGACCAGTGTTATTTATTGTATAATACAAATTATTGAAAACAAATATAAGCTAGAATAGAATAGAATTTAAAGTACCACTGTTAAATTCAAAAAATTATTTGAAACGACCATTAATTAATGCAGTGTTTTCAAAGGTAGATTATTATTTACACGATCGAAAATTTTTGACTGGTTATTTCTTGAAATAATATAAATATTTTAGGAACATTTCGTACATTTATTCTTGTAGTTTTTGACATAGTAGTATAATAACTATAATTGTAATATTCACATCATCTTCATATATATGTATTTGTTGCTTGTTATATCGTAGAACCCAGTAGATCACCATCAAAAACCATGTCGTCTCCCGGAGGTATTCAGAGTGTTTCATCTCGTCGCCAGAAGCGCATGGGTCCTGCTCCCTTTGCCTCATTTGAGGACCTCTCAGACGAGGTGAGATCCCATGTACGTATCGTGTGTAGAACAACATCCCAAAATGCACCCCTGTGGCATAAAGCTAGTGTTTCCTTATCTCAACAAATCTGTACTTCGAATCGATCATTTTTTTTCGTTTCAGCTCGAAAGTCCCGAAGAGACCTCGACGGCGCTTCACTTGTTCGTCTTCCTGGTATTAGAGAAGATGTAACACCCGGCACACCGGTATCTCAATTGAAAATATATGAGGATTAATGAGATAGAGCTTCTACCCAGGAAGAATTTTGGGAGATTGGTCATAATGCTTGGCATCAAATTTCTATAAATTTTGTACAAAATATTATCGCTTCAATGTCTACAAGATTAGATGCAGTTTATTAATTGTGTTATTATTATAACGGTGGAATGACGAAATACTAATTATTTTAATGTAATAATTATTTTAATTTAATAAATAATCTTTCTCTATCGTTTTTAGTAATTTTTATTTACATTTATTTTAAAAATGTTTAATAAATGTCAATAAGACACACATTTATAGCCACTTAAGTAGTCACAATTTAAACCCACGCAGAAACAGTGTTCCGTTTTTTTTGCTCACGACAGTATGTTGACATAAATGTTGTAAATTTTTGATAGTTCATTTTATTTTTCATGTGGTGTTATAGTTTAATTTGATTTGGTGTTTACGCAGCTTTGTTCAATTTATAGTAATTTTAAAGTAATATAACTGAAGCATGTGTTCACATAACCTACAAATTCGACCAACTGTCAACAAATTTATTTGGTCCGGAAACGAAGTCGGTTTCCATATTCATTTTGCAATTTACAGTATTTAATAGGACGCCGAAGTACTGATTTGAATCATAACGAGCCATCGAAAAAATTCATAATCGGAGTAGACTGTGAAATTGGGTTGGTACTTTAGCCACTTCCACATAATGACACATTACTTGATGCTTGACAGTTTCATTTGGTTTCATTGTGAAAAAAGGTTAGGGCATTGAAATGATACTTCAAAAAAAAAGAAAACACATAATTTATTTAATATCGAAATCATAATCAAAATTTACATATAGCTACAGAAGTTGTTGAAAATGTTGTCCATTTACATCTAAATACAAACCAGCTCTAACTTTATAACTTTGAAAAATTTGACACAAACTTATAGTTTCAATGTCAAATAATAAATGTCATTATGTGGAAGTGGCTAAAGTACCAACCCAATTTCACAGTCTACTCCAATTATGAATTTTTTCGATGGCTCGTTACAATCATACAGGAATCATATTTCCTGACAAGAAGTGTATAGCAAACGCCAATTAAGTTGGCGCGAGGAGGGGTAAGTTCGCGCAGGATTAAAAGTAGTGGGGAGATTTGTATTTGGTTTTACATCAAATGTCAGATAATTCTAACCTCTGAGCGTGTCTCACATTATGATCCCCATTATGTTCCGTCAAACGTCAATGACAAATGTATTCTGACAATTACTTGAGTAGTGGGGGTGGACGTTTTTAAAAACGGCTTCTGCGCACCCCCTCCTCGCGCCAACTTAATTGGTGTTTGCTATACTTATTTTGACCTATTTATGACTTATTTACACAATTTTAAAGTATTATTTTTACATATGATACTAAAATATTTTGTGACGTAATTTGATTACTATCTAATTTTATTGTTTTTATTTTACAAAACTGTTTTAAATTACTTTTGTGTTGAATTATAGAAATAATTTCGTTTATGTTGTTCTGTTACTCTAATAAAATAATAAATAAATAAAGAGAGATTAACCTCTATTAAAATTATTTTTCTAATAATAAATATATATTTATCTTGAAAATTAAATAAAATAAAACAATAACTTTGTTATATATACCACTTTAAATAAAGTGGTATATATAACAAAGTTATTGTTTTATTTTATTTAATTTTCAAAATGAATTACCACAAAGTTACGGCTACCAGTATTTATATTTATCTAGTAAGAAATAGTTTTCTTTAAGAAAAAAATCATCAACGATGTCTAATTATTTTAATTTATTAAAATCAAACATTTCTTATGTATGTGTAAATCTCCGAAAAAACAAAATTGCAACTATAATTTAGCAATTCAAAAATGTGCACGTGCGAATTGGTTGTGAGTATAATTAATAGATGTCGTAAAACGTTCGCTCGATTGATTTCGGAGAGTAAGCAAACTATACAACGGGTGTTCAGAAACATTCGAAGTCAAAGTAGTCCTTGAAAATATGAAGTCATGTCTGAGATAGATTTTATAGGTTATCAATTATCAAATTAGTATCTTCGATATTAGATTCTGACAATTTTTGACAGACAACAGTTGACATTTAATAATTATTACAAATCAGATACTTAAGTAAAGATATACGATTTTTTGTTCAGAGCCCACTTGACTTCGAATGTTTCTGAACACCCGTTAGTTATTGCTCGGTTTGCGTTCGTTTATTTTGTTCTTGTTCATTATGAAGATAATCTAATGAATATGGCGGATCCTTTCAAGAATTCGGATTATAACAAACAATCAGATTTAATGAATGGCTACAAGCAGTGGGTAAAGTTAAATGTCGGTGGTACATATTTTTTAACAACAAAAACGACACTTGCTCGCGATCCAAATTCATTTTTATATAGGTTAGTTCAAGAAGACAGTGATCTTATATCAGACAAGGTAATTGAACTTACAATCTCGACATTGAACTCTGATTTAATAATTTGTTTTCAGGATGACACTGGGGCTTTTTTAATAGATAGGGACCCCACCTATTTCTCTCCTATCTTAAATTACCTTAGGCATGGAAAATTAATTATAAACAATGGCCTTGCTGAGGAAGGTGTATTGGAAGAAGCAGAGTTTTATAATGTAGCTGAGCTTATATCTTTAATTAAAGAGAGAATATTCCATAGAGACATCAGACCTTCTAAAGACAGTAAGAAACATGTTTATAGGGTAATACAATGTCATGAAGATGAATTAACACAAGTAATATTTAATAAAAATAATTTAGATAGAAATAAGCTATGACAAATATGTTTTTTAGATGATTTCTACAATGTCTGATGGCTGGAAATTTGTACAGCTTGTTAATATAGGGTCACAGTACAATTATGGTGCTGACGAACATGCAGAATTTTTATGTGTTGTGACTAGGGAATATGGAGAACCTGAAGGTACAGAAGTTGAACACAGTGACAGGGCAAAAGTTTTACAGCAAAAAGGTTCACGAATGTAAAACCACCAGATTAATGACTGCAGATAACAAAAATAATATGGGCAAGTGGGTTTTTACGAGTCTGGAAATAAGAATTTGAGGGATAAAAATGCATGGCTTGAACTAACAAATCGATAATAGATGGAAGTATTGGGATGTTTTTTAATTTATTTTTTAAATTCAATCTATGCAAAAGCTTTTAAACAAAATCTTAATTTCCATACTTGTAGTGTGTTGTATAAGAAATAATTGTACATATTTTAAATATGTTGTTAAAAGAAAATTTATGTACTCCTTTAAATGATGAAAAAACTTGAATTTACTTTTGAAAAAGAATATAAATAAATTTTGGTGGCACATAAAAAGAAAATATAAGATAGTAGTGCAAATTTGATAACATATGATATTAGTGATATCATCGTGATTGATGTTTTTTGTAATATTTTATATATGATTTTTGTACATTATTAATAAACATGTAACAGATTAGTAAAGTAAACCCTTGTAAAATGAAGAAAAACGCACAATTAGAATAAAAAGAAAAGAATTCTAGGTTTCTCAGATAGATTTTATTTACTCGATTTGCTTTCATTATACAAACTATTCACACAATACAAACAAAACCACTTTGTATATTAAAACGCAGGAATTAATGCTTCAACTCAATCATAAATATGATAACAAGGACCACTTCCAATTTCGGAAAAAATGTATAATTGAAAGAGAAAAGTTTTTTAAGTCTCAATTTCTTATGTAATATGTATGTAAAAAAGAATTGGTTACATATGTGTTTATTTTTTATAAATTAAATATATGCATCTGATGATTGATAAGTTTTAAAATAAATATTCTTATTTTAGAAATTAATTTAATGTTATTCTAAGTTGGAGCTAATAGACAAAATTGGGAACTTGTAGATAATATTAAGTGTCAGCCTGTACATACTTTGTAAACAAATTGAATCAAATTTATAAACATTTTATTTTATGAAATATCGCCACTATAAATTTGCCTCTACTTCAATCAAAATATATTATTTACATTTAAGTCTTGTATGAATAAAAAAAATGGGCTATTGTTAAAATCCTTACAAACTCCCGTATCTTGAAAAAAACTTTTGGAATCATTAAAGGAACTAATTTTCCTTATAAATTAATGGGGGGAAACGTACTTTTAGCAAAAAAAAAAATGAACTAACTTTATAGCATAAATAAAAGTGATGTTTAAGTTGGCACAAAATTCGGGGTTTGTAAGGATCTTAATAGCAAAAAATACATTATTTCCTACGTTTTACTATACTTTGAAATTAATCAAAACCAAAAAAAGATTAAGATACGAGGGCGGGATAATAATTAGGTAGTTTAACAATAAAACAACGATTCTGTGTGTACAGAAATATTTCCAAACGATCATACACTTTTTCCAATGTTCTTATCTCATCGCGGAAGACTTTCTTCAAGTCCAGCAAACTAGCCGCCTACAGCGCCTTTACTTCCTCGTCCATGGAAAACTTTTGTTTGCCTAAAAAAGTTTTAAGCTTTGTAAATAGCTGATAGAGACACTTTCAGGGCGTTCAGATCAGTGTTCATTTTTGACATTCGTACGACCGCGTTTGAACTGACTCGGGTGAGTCAGTTCAAGCTTTGTACATAATGATAAAAAAGCTGGGTAGCTTTTTTATCATTATGTACAAAGGAGCACAGTCACCCAACACTCTTGTTATCTCTTCCAATATTTCTTCATTACTTAAACCTTCCATGCAAAGAAATTTAATGACGACGCGTTTCTCAACGTTACCCACTTCAATACAAACTTACACACTTGATTTGAAGAGCCGCTTTCAACCAAATATTTTACAGATGGCTGTCAAATTTTCAGCGTTGCCAACTAAAGGTGTAGCTTGAAAAATAGTTGCTTAACAGCGCCATCTACGAAGAGGCTACCTAATTATCATCCCGCGCCGTGGTACATTACAAAAAATAACCTAAAAGTATTTTGTTTTTATTTTTATGAAAATAGAAAAAAAATTAAGGATTGAGTTGGGCATTACGCAAAAACCGCGTAATAATCGTTTATGGAATCATTAAAAGCAATATATGTTCATAATATTATTATATATACAAATAATACACAATGTTTTTTTTATTTTTACATTACAGTGAGGAAAAAAATATTTTAACATATTTTCTTGTTTTTTTATTACATTTTTCAAAATTTATCATTTGCTGTTTCATCGTATTTTCTAACTACATCTATGTTTATGTAATACACAGCAAGTAACGGGTTTATAGTGCTAAGTTTGTTAAATTTAACAGAAGTTTTGTTCCTCACTGTATTTACACTCACCGACACAAAATTCGATTCATGAACTAATTTTGTTAGTTTTTCGTAATTTTTAAATTTTAGTTTTTGTTTTGTTTAAACTGCAAAGCAAAAAATCGCAATGAATTTAAACCAATTAATATATAACCGGAATAACAAAAATAATGGTGATTAATATCGTCAATTGCCTCCTTGTGTCATTTTGTTCAATGTTCTCCCATTCTTGGACTATTGCCGCGCTTAGCTCTTGTATGTGTCTTGGTGCTGGAATTTGAGCTCGAAGTCGCCTTCCGACCATGTCCCACACATGTTTGGTCGAATTTGGGTCTGGACTTCTTGTCGGCCAGATCATATGATGGATTCCAACTCCCTTCCAAATATACATTAATAACTCGAGCAACGTGAGCTCGGGCGTTATCATGCATTAGCATAAAATTGTCGCCAACAAATGAAGCAAAAGGCACCACATGTTGGTTTTAGAATATCCCTAATGTATCTGTCTGCATTCAGAGCTCCTCCATCTACCACCAATAAATCCGTACGAACTTCCATATTAATTCCTTCCCAAACCATAACTGATCCACCACCGAAACTAAGGTTTGGAACAATATTGGGAAAATCTTTCAACAGCTCTTCACCATACTCGTTGACGTCCAGCAGGAGAGCTGAGATTAAATCTCGACTCGTCTGTAAAAAGAATATGGCTCCATTCCACATTCGATGTTCTCTGATCAACTATGGGCTGGGTGCAGGTCTTCTAGCAGTCATTCCATATTCCATCTTCTTACTGTTCTTTCACTAACTGATACACCACGTACCTCTTCCAAATTAAAAAAAAAAAACAGTTTAAATTTAACTAACAAAGGAATAAGCACGCTTTTAATGTTAAAAAAAGGTTTTAAACAGTAAATTTCAAATAAGCGTAGTTGACATAATATTTATGATAGATAACAATAACCTTCAAATTTATAGATGAAATGAAGAAAAAAAGAACAAACGAAAAAAAAGTATTTGGATCGAATTTTATGCCGGTGAGTTTAGTTTGGAGTTTCAATCTTTCGACCAACTTGTAGGACTTACTTCTAATTTATTTTAGTGAATAAGATTGATATTCATTGCATTACTATTTAATTACATCCACTCCTTAATAAAAATATGCAAATATACAGTACGGTGGTAATGAACTGCAACACTTTAAAACGTTTAACAAAAATGTAAGTAATATGTTTTCTGTAGAATCTAGATAGATTCAATACTTATACAGTATTTGGAACTATATAAGTAGATTTATGTAAAACAAAATCATAATAAGCTTTATTATCCAACCACCAAGATAAACACAGAAAGAAATTCGCATGTAATTCAGTGCATTATTTTATTTTATTAGTTTTACGTATTTTTATAACGACGGTATCAAAGTTTCCTTCCGCACCACAGACACTATGCCAATGCTTAAAACTATGTTCCAGGGCACGATTTCAGATGTACCTATTCCGAGTATGGATCGGCCGGCTCCGCTTATCTTCCCCATATGCGCTTATGCTGTCGATTTGGGGCACAAAATAGCTCTACTCCAGTTAACGTCTTGCATACATTGTGACTGTATTGTTTTCGGTGCGTACCGCACGTATATGATTTCAAAGGCTTGAAGTGACGTTTATTATTAATGATGGAAGTGAACTGTGTGCAAAATCTTTTAAAAAACCCGCTATCATTTGTGGAAAAACTTTTAATTAAGAAGAAAAAAGGCCTATCCTTGATCTTCAAATAAACTACACTTCCACAAGTCAAACTCGAAGAGATAGAGTATTTAATAAAAACATATATGAAAAATATGAGTGGATTTGCGGATGTCCACTAACAAATATACTATTTTGTTTTATCTGCTTAATTTTTAAGAAAGATATTAGTGCGTGGAATAAACAAGGGTTGAATGATTTAAAGCATATCGCAGACATGGCAAAAAACACGAAAATTCCGTTTCTCACATGAATGCATGCGTGGATTTTAGTGTTCTAGGCAAAGTGGACATACGTGAACAGTTAGACAGTGCTTATTTCCGACATAAATTTAAGTACAACGAAGATGTGGAAAAAATCGTCATATTTTGCGGCGGTTAATTATGTGTAGAAAATTTTGCGGAACTTTTGAATTGGCGTTACGAGGCCATGATGTGATATTGACGTCGGAAAATCCAGGTATTTATGTAGGCTAATCAACTTTGCAGCTGAATTAGACGCTGTGCTTACAATACATATGAAAGGTTCACATGTGTTTAAAGGCGCCTCAAAAACTATTCAGAACGAATTGCTAGATGCAATGTGGCAAATATTATATTAAATATTAAATGCAAGAAATATTAAAAGAAATTAAATCTGCAAATTTCATTGCTCTGGAGGCCGATGAAACTACAGACACCTCTAATAATCAGCAAATGGTTGTTATTATTCGATACGTGTTTAATGGACAAATTTTTGAACGTTTTTTGTTTTTTTTTAAGCCGGGTGGACATAATGCTGATGTATTAGCAAAAACATTGCTGAATGAATTGCAAACTATTTTAAATTCTCCTACTGGGTCTAATAACAATAAACTAATCGCTCAAAGTTACGATGGGGCATCCGTGATGACTGGTAAGACAAATGGTGTCCCAGCTATTATCAAAAGAACATTTCCACAGGCACATTATATTCACTGTTACGCGCATCAATTTAATTTAATTATTGAACGAGTGGCACAGTGCAATAAAAATGTAAAAATTTTCTTTGCAAATTTGCAAGTCATTTTCAAACTTTTTTCTCGATCGCCAAAACGAACGGTAATTCTTGATGAAATAGTCAAACGTAGATTACCACGCGCTGCTCCTACACGTTGGATTTTCAAAAGTCGAACTGTGAACACATTATTTTAGGACCAGGATTCTTTCAAAGAATGTTTAGAAAAATTATTGACTAAGACGGAATGGATTCAGTTACTATTAATGAAGCAAGTGGTTTATTGAAACATTTGAATTGCCCGGATTTTCTCTACTGGCTGAAAATATTTCATTTCATCATGGCACATGTTGAAATATTATTTAATCAGACTCAAATGCTGCAGACAACTGCAAAGGCAATCGAACAACTCCAACAGCAAATTATTCACATTAGAAATTTAAGAAATTCTACTGACAAAGGCAATCAAGAACGTAATAGTGAAAGACCTGCAAGGAAAAGACAAAAACCGACAGCTGGAGATAACCGAGCTGTTATTGCAAGAGAAGTATGTGGCACTATTTTAAGCCAAATTAGCGACCGATTTGATTTTAGAGATCACTTAAGTGCAGCAAAATTTTAAAACTTATAGTCATTCATTTCCACAAAAAAATTCTGATAAAACTGTGAAATCTTAGTCTATGTTGGTCAGTGTAAAATTGAAAAGTGAACTTTTAGTAATTTATGAGCGCGATGACATGTGTGACGTAGGTGGTGTTTGGCCACTTTTAGTGTTCATAACAGACAACAACCTAAAAAAAGGTTTTGACGGAAACATACAAACTGTTGGATATTATTTGTACAACGCCTATGTCGACAGCAGAATGTGAACGATGTTTTTCCATCCTCAAACGCATAAAACTTTTCTGAGAAGCACAATGTTAGAAGATTGACTGAACGCATTGGCAGTCCTATCAATAGAAAAGAAGTTCATCCAGTCTATCCGGGATTTTAACAACAAAGTTATAGACGTCTTTTCCAGCATGAAAAATGGAATTGATTTTATGTACAAAAAATAGGTAATTTTCTTTTTGTGCTCACCATCTTTTATAACTCACGAGCCGCCACTGAATTGTAGTAAAGTTATTCCTAACAATAATGTGAAATATAAAGCAATTGTAGTTACAGTAGGTACTACAAAATAAGTAAATACATACAGTGATTGCTTGTTGGATTATGGAATGCAAGAAGTAATTATGGACAACGATAGCGGAAGCAGAGAAACCAGATTAAGTAAATCCTCTCCAAAGGACAGAAAATAAAATTCGGAATTTTAGCCCTTTGCCAGGGAAACGGAAAATTTGAAATTGTCAGGAATTTTGAACAGAAAGAGGAAAATAAAAAAAATAAATTAAAATATTTGTTGAATAGTTTTTTTTCAAAAATATATTAATAAAAGCATCAAATCTTAACAATTAAATTAATAGTTTCATTCCATCGGATCTGGCTCGTACTTTTTATTGCTGGATATCCATAACAGTTGCTTTCAGCAACTGCTGTTCTTTCATAACAATTTTATGAAACTCTTCACATGATGTGTTCTTTAGATTGAACTGTGTCAACAGTAGAGCCTTAACCTCAATATCAATTTTTAGTACCTCTGTACATTATGTACCATGTTGAATGCAATTATGCAAAATGTGCGCTGAGCAACCAACTCCAATGATTTCCTTATTCTGTTTATTCTTAAGATTTGTCAGTACATTTCTTCCTTCGTTTGTTGATCCTCCCAAAATAGCTTTCTCGTTTGGCGTGTTAATGACATCCAATAACTGGATTATATCCCTCCTTGAGAATCGAAAAACTGAATCGTAATCGGAAATATCCATGACTGCTCGCGTCTGTCGGTACTCCTATGTATGTTATATTTTGTATTATAAAAAGGTCTTGATAGTTTTAATTATCCATGAAGCTGTCGCGTCATTTATTATGGCTTCTGTTTTAGTCCTTTGGAAATGAATACCTCTGACAGTGTTGGAATCAGAAAAGATTACTTTCATCAAATGCACAGTGCAGTCCATGGAGTTATAAGACTGGTGGTGTTTAACAGTGCAAAACGCTAGAGTAGCTTCAGTAACTGATTCCTTTGCTTTACTTTGAGACGACGCCGACTGGAAAAAAAAGTCTATTTTGCGTTTTTTATTCACCATTTTACGCACCAGTTGCGTCTTCTGTTTATTGCTTTTAATGTGTGTGTTGATATCAAACGCACACTGTACAGTAAACTTCAGACTGCTCTTTTCCTTGTCTAAAGGATATCTATCACGTAAAATGTCTGTGAACGTACATTGACGTTTACTACTCGAAGCCATTTCACCCTTTTGACTGATCTTTAGCGAATAGCGAATAACACGCGCGCGAGTAAGTAACACTGCGCAATGGCCCGCGCCGCCCACCCTACCCATGCGCCGTGGTCCGCACCGCACGGTGAGTGCATGCATCAAGTTTACTCACGAATTTTAAAAATTAGGCGCGTCTTTTTATATTTTCGCTGCCTCCGTCCGTGTACCACAAATATAACATTAACACAAAATGTCAGGGAATTTATTGAAAAGCTAGAGATTTTGCCAGGAAAATTCATTTTTGGATCTGTGGTAACCCTAAGTGTGCATGTATATATTTATATGCAATAAATACATAAATCATTAAAAAATACTAAATTCTTATTTTATTTTAATTGTTGTGTTTAATTGGAGCAATTTTCTTTGCGTATAAAATATTCCACTAAATTTAATGAACAATGTATTGCATATGGAACATTTTCTCTGTACGAAACAAAAGTTTTTAGGATTTCGATAATAGAAAACGGTTCGTTAAATGTATTTACGTAATAGTCCTCATCTGACTAAGTCTGAAACAATAGCAAAATTTACATATTTTTCAACCTATAAAATATGGGTGTTAATTAAAGTTACTTATTTTTTATTAGAAAGAAGACGTTCTAAGGTGCCTCTTAAAATGTCTTATAATTATAAAGATTCGGATATATTTTTAACAAATCTGCCTGCTCAATCATTTTGCGTCTTATTCGCTGTTTACCATGGCAGTATCATACGACGTCTGATGAATGGGTGATTATAACCCTGTGATAAACTAATAATTATTTCAAGTTGGTTGTTCTGCTTGTTTTCTATAATTTTTTTAAGTATAATTTCAAGTAAATTATATTTGAAATAAAAATATTGAAAAATTTATCTCAAAAAGGCAGTCAATATCTATATAGTTTGGTTAATAAAAATAAAACAACATTTAGAAAATATATACTGTGAGAATCTAGTATTGATTCACATGTTTACGTTAACGTTTCATGTCGACGTTTATAAGAACTTGCTAGACGTAAATAGTAATCCATAGTTCAAGTCAAAAAGATATTGGAAATATATCGCGATATGAAAAATCTAGAAGTGCTATAGAAGCTCAGGTAGATATTGATGATGGAATGTATTATAATGACCACGAAATGGACTTCTTTAAAATTGATCACAAACTATATCACGCTTATTAATGAACTTGTGGATTTATTTATTTAGCGTATGGCCTCTACAAGGATAAGACAAAAAATACTTATACACATATTTGTGAAATACACAGTGTCAAGAATTGTGGTCATTTGGTTGTTGTGAAAACCATCTGGTATATCACCAATCATTCTTTTCTTTTTCTCTCCCAAGTATAAAGCCAGGATAAAGATTTTGTGGACTGGTTGCCAGCACTCTAGTTCATTTAGCGTTACCCAGGGTGCACCGCGTGGAGGCGAACTAGACTACAACCCGAATTTGTGGAATTTAATGATAAAAATGTGACAATGTGTTAGGGGGCACCCCAAAAATTATTGTTTCGCAATATGTTTCTTTTTGCAATCTTCGTGGTGGCTTCTTTCATGCCCCCCCCCCCCCCCAACTACACAATTATAACTAAATAATATAAACATCCAAATATGTGTCTATTACAATAATTCTAAACTCTCTAATGACCCTCTAGTAGCTGTATATGAAATTAACTTATCACCCTAACCTAAATAGCGTCCAATATCTTGCAGAATTAGGACTTCAATAAATATTACACTAAATACTACTTCTAGTAAATAACGGCAGTACAATGTAAAATTCGATGCTTGGAAAGCCTAAGACGCGATCTTATATATATTTTTGGAGTGTTGCTGTTTATTTTCAAAGTACTATAGTCATATAAATATCGTGCATTCAAATAAATACGCCCTTAAATTTTTAAACTATGAGGTAGCTGTGTACCTAAATTATATGACGTTCAGTATCATGCAAAATTGAGCGTTATAAATGGCAAAGTAAATACTATAGATAATAGTTATACAATATAACTATCCTTGAAAAACCTAAGACGTTATTACATGTAATCAAAATAAGAATTGTCACATATATATGTATATATAGTAGATTTAGATATTTGGCGATTTAAGGTCTGTTTTACTTTAATATGTATATATTTAAAATAATCTCTTACATGTTTCGGTAAATATTACCTTTATCAAAGAATTATAAATGACAGTATATGCATGTCAAAGTTGTATAAGTGATTTAGTCATGATTTGAAATATATATTCATAAATACATTCCACATTCAATTCAAATAATAATAATTCATGACCTAACATTCCCAGCAGCTTGACGTCAATTACAAAGGGATTGGTAAGTTATAAGTAGAGCTGAGGATGTTTGCGGTACGGCAGGACCGTATGTAGTGCATCCCCACATTTAACTATTTATCTAAATATTCTCTGAAATGATTTGCCGGATCTCATAAATTAATAGAGTGATATTTTAGTATGCACTGGATATTGTTATTATACAAAATCATAATAGCCATTTGTATTTATGGATCATAAATAATAATACGCATGTATTTGTATTTGGTTGTGAATTCAATTTAAACTTAAAACGAATCGTAATATTTTAACGACAAGCCGTCCTTACAATACATGCATTCGAGACAAAGTGTGCAACTCTACGAATAACTTCCATAATTGATCGAAAATGGACATTTTGGAGCTGAAGTAAAGCCCCTATTCTTAGAAAATTTTATTACTGTCGTTAAGAACTATTATTATAAACAACAAAGGCCTTTTATTAGTGTTGAAGTTTTAGTTTCATTGAATTTCCATGTTGTAAGTAGTCAATTGTAAAGTGTTCATTCACAATATTCTAAAACAAGGTGTAAATTTAACTAAAATCCAGAAAAACACATTCTGATAATATATTACTAGATTAGAAGCTGTGTTTATTACTATTTATTATATTATTTTTATAACCAAATGCAATAAAAGCTACGAAAACAAAAGAAACCTCGATTTATTAAAATCTTGTCACACAGCCTTTCAAAGCCTGGCAGCACATATTTTGCATATATTTTATATATACTACCTACTTGAATTTGTTAAAAATATTTAAAATTGTCTTCGCATAAGGTATACGCCAGTTGGGATAATTAACTGTTTTAAATAAATGCAAAAAAGGCAAAAAAAAATTCGTGCTTTCTTAACCTGGCTTTATTAACTTAGAAATGTAATTAGTGCCAATGTAATGATTCTATGGAATATTAAATTATTAAAAGATCTTGTATTTGTTTAAAAAGAACAGGCATAGTAAATATTAAAAAATAATAACAAATATAAACATTAATACCCGGTAATAGAACTGTATTTATTTAAAACTTAATCTATTGGTGATGGAGTTGTAAAGGTTAGGGTTGTAAAGGTTAGCACAATTATTTTCATCTACATTCTTTCATCCTGTTTGAACTATTTCTACCAATTCTTCGGTATTTTGAGGCCTTCGATTTCATCTATTTCGTTAATCATTAACACCCATACATTTTCAATAATATTTAAATCTAGACTTCTTGGAGCAAAATCCAACACATTAATATCATTTTGTCTGAACTATGTTTTAACTGTATTGGAAGTATGGATCGGAAAGTTATCCTAATAATGAATTCACGATTTGGAAAGAATAGGTCCACTGAAGGCAACATTACATTATTTAGAATGTTAACATAAGAATTTGAATTTAAATTTCTATTTCCCCTAAAATACCAGTGCCACGAATTGAAATCTAACCCCAAATACACATTATTAATAAAATTTTCTCAAAATCTATACCTTCTTGATCGGTATACCGATAGGACCAGCTCTGAACGGGCCATAACCAGCAATAAGTGGCAACAGCGAATCCCCTCCACGCGCAGTAGCTTAAATTGCCATACATTGCCGTTATGAATTTAGTAAGACTTAAACCGCGCAAGGATATAGTCGTTTGCATATTCGTTCTGTATACGTAATTTGCCCATTTGTTTCAGACATAATAAGGTCGTTATATCTCCAAGTTATTATTATTATTGTATTCTTAGCTGCTACGGAAAAGTAATTTTAAGTAATAAAAAAACAATAACGTTTTCTAAAAGATAAAAGTAAAAAAATCAATAATTCTGCAAAATAAAATAATAAAATTCTGCAATTTGCCGTGTACACTTAAGGTCGCCCATTTCAACTAACGAACAAACCCTCACGTCTCTCTCCTCCCGATCGGCAGGTATTAGAGGGATATGAGGCTGTTCGTCAGTTTGTTGGCATTTGCGGCAATTTCCGACGACATAGCCATATTTCCTAAACGCATTTACGATCCTTTCAATCGTCGAATGCGAAGGAATAGGCCGATTTACGTACTCTACAGCAAATAAATCAGCGGTTGTTCGAAAGGAATTGCCGGCAAGATACCACGAAACTATTTGTACCTTCTCTGCGGTTGTATACACTGACATGATAACTACCTTTACGTTTGCACAGCTAGATACGAATGACGGGCAATCTATTGCTCTCGATCATCGGACTTGTGTATGCGCACGCGGAGTGGCATCGTACACACGTTGCCACATCGCATTACGTTCCATACGTATATTGTTGCGTATGGCCCGTAACGGGCTGAACCAATCGGTATATGCATCGGTCCATTTTTTTTAGTTTAAAATAACTTTTCGTCTGCAAAAATTATATTATTCCAAAAGTCTTTATTATGTGTCAGGTGTTGAAGGGCATACCCTACACGATTTTATTTTTGGGTTACATTTAGATTAAGTTTTTCGGCTGTTTTATAGCACCACAAATTAGATTCTGTAATTCTTCGTCGCGCGGTAAAAACAGAACCCAGATAATTCAGCTGCATTCACTGCTGCAGAAAATGGATGTTCTTGAAGTACATTTGTGAAATGGCGGTCATGCTCAGTTGTAGATATTCTTTTGCGATCAGAACCAGGAGTTCTAAAAATTCTATGGTGATCTCACCATTTTCTTATAGTTTTAACCTTCAAAAAGATTTTTGGTATATTGAGTTATAATGAAAAATGGTTTTGAGATAAAAACGAAACGTGAATATGACAAAACTGTAACGAACGTCTATGACAGAAGCGCAATTAAAATCAACGATATTTCTGTGTTACTATATTCATGCCTCAAATTGAAATACACTTTTGATATGGGGGTTGTAGAAAACAATATTTTTTACGACAATCATTTTGAGTCTCGTGGTATAACAATTTTTAGTACCATTGTGACCAAAATAAACGACTACAGTTAAGCTTGGATGCCATTCGATTTTTTAAGTTGTGTGAATATATCAACATAAGATAAATTAAATGTCATACAATTTCATGAAGTAAGAGGACACAATTTCAATGTTCCCCAAACCGTAAAGATAAAGATGATGTACAGTAATGCAGAAACAAAGCAATTAATATCAACAGAAACAACAAAATAATAAACTAAACTCTGTAATCTCCGAAGTATAGATTCCACCAACTCTCTGCATAACTCGTGAATAATATCTTCCCATGCTTGGCTTGTTTTGTTGTAGTTCAACAACATTTTTTGGGCGGTTTATTCGCTGTAAGTATTTCACCATTTAACCCCAAACGTTTTCCATCACATTTAAATCAAGGCTCGTTGATGGCCATGGTATGTAACAAATTTATTCACTCTTGTTCCATGAACGTCTTTACAAGCCAAGCAGCATGGACTCGACAATTGCCCTGCTGATAAATATAATTATCACCAAAAACGGGTTGCACAGCAGGCATAAATAGTGGTCCAGTAGTTGGACGTATACTAGCGCAGTCAATCTTTCTTCCACAATAATACATATATCTGGGTCTCTACTGTTGATCCACCCCCAAACATTTACGGAAAATCTACCAGAATTTTTAATCTTTCTTATAAACTGTGGATCATAACGCATTCTTTGAGGACGATATACCCGCACTTTTGCATTGTTGGAAGATTGATTTCGTTCGAAAAGACGACGTTATCCCAAAAATTTTGTAGGCGGCGGATATATTCCCAGTCAAACGCAATTCTGTTTCGTTTGTTTTCTACTGTGAGGAAAACTTTGTTGGCTGCGCTTGATTGCTCAATACTGATTCTGTTATTCTTCGTCGACCGGTTACTGCAGATGCTGGAAAATATGTCTGTTCTCTAGCAGTTATGGCATTTTTGAAAGGAACTCCGCGCCTTCCGCCTTTTCCGTCCTGAAGCGTGCCTCCTAATGATTGTTCCAGTTTGAATAATTTAATTTTTGGCCCGCAACACGGTGCTAGTACTAACACTCAGTTCTGTAGCAATATTTCTAGTGCTACCACAGTTTGCAAAATGGTTTTCTGCAAAATTATTAATTGCGGCATTTTCAATTATCACAATGACATTAATGACATAAATTAATGATGATGACAGGTTTAAATAACATAAATTTCTAGTGTAGTCGTTTATTTTGATCACAATGTGCCTTCAAAAACTCCTCATTAGAGACGGCCATGCTTTTTTTTAATGATTGGTGACAGTGCATGTGCTCTGTCACAAACGTATAATTTTGATAGTTTGGTTATGTCATGTAAGCGTTTATAATTTGAATTTATGTATGACAGCTGTCAGAATTTGAGGTTTTCTAAAGCTTCGCATGTACACCAATCTTTGATTACTTAATTACTTAAAAAACAGCCTACTATAATGAGGAAAGTTTTTGAAGGTACGTTACATATGACAAAAATTGAGGAACTACAATGAGGAAAGTTTTTGAAGGCACGTTACATATGACAAAAATTGTATTATTATATACTCTGAAAAAGAAGTAAATATCTGATCAAATAAAAACTGATGACAGTTCTGTATTACCGCTATCTATAGTATTTACTTGATTACTCAGTCAGCATGTGAATTTCTTAAAAAATAAGACCCGTGTACTCAAAACCTTTTACACTTTCATACCATTGGCTAGCCCTTTTTGAATGAACCATGACTCATTCAATTTCGTATTTTAGTTCTTGCCATCCCCTTGTTAATTAATATACTAGGTATATATAACCTATGAAATTAAACTAAGCAGGACCAGTATGATTATTGAAACACACGATAACATTTTGTGACCTGTGAGCCCCGCATTTTTATTTACTAAAATAAAAACTATAAGAAACCATTTTTATTAATTAAACCATTAAAATGAAAGATTTCATTTGATATTGTGCTGGAAACTTACCTAAATATAATGATGTTAAGGAATGCTGAATTACGACTGTATCATATAATATTTGTATATTAATTAACGAATATTAACATATTATTTCTGTAACATTGAGCTATTTCATGGTTTAGGTAAGTTTCTTGATTGATCCAGCATCTATAATAGTATAATATACTGAAAAAATATGTACATAAATTAAAACACCTATCAATTGTTTCTCTTCTAATTATTAATTTTGTGGGAAATTGTATTTTGGAGTCGTCTTTTTTCTAATAATTTTTACATGTAGTACTCATTCAATTATTTTATAAGAAATTTTATATGGATTGTCCTAGATTAATAAAGTGTATGCAATATAAATTATACTTTTTGTTGCATATGAATAAAAATATATAACAAATACATTGTTTTATTTTTAATTTGATAATACTGTGATAAATCTTTTGTTTGGGTTTGCTTAATAAAACACACGGCAATTACAAAATAACTATATCAATAAAAGATGAGTAACACTAAATAATAAACTAACAATAAATAACAGTATTTATATTCATTTATATACACATTTATATTTACGATATTAAGTCCACGACGATTACTGCTTGAATAAATCATACTTCCCTTGAGTGATATAGTCATCGGTGGCTCCGGAATGTTCGCTTTCTAAAGGAACCCAGAGTCTCATGACGTGCATGGCCGGTGACGTCATTGCTTAGGTCATCGACTGAAGTAAAGTCTCAAGTCATGACGCATATCACAAGATTGGAAGAGAGAATCAATTTACATGGAGATCTGAAAAACAAAAGATTGTTACGCTTCACGTACATCTTGGAAGTTTTTATATTGTTTTACTTTTCTTACCGACCAATTTTAAAATCTTCACAATTCATAACTACGAGGGTGATTTAACGGAAGAATGACATTTCAAAAGTTGGCAACATTTTCGCCATGATTCGTATATTGACATTAGCCACCTTTTTGAGAATTTCGCTTAAATTTGTCAGGTAGCTAAGTTTTTATAATCGTCTAAAATAAGTCTTTTTTGTTTTTACATGAAAAACCAAGATAGTATAGATAGTATTATGCGTCCACCGCTAGTAGGGAGATAGTTTTTAATCTTATATGGTAGCATATGAAATCGAAAAAGAGATAGAAGATCAAGTTCCCGAACAAGACACAGGTGACGAATTTATTGTATTTATTAAGCTATTTTTAATAATATAAAATATTATTAAAAATCTGGTTTGAAGAACACAAATGCAGGTTCACTATTAATATTTTCTGTGAACGTGTCCGAATATATCCCATCCCCAGAGACGTAGATACGTATTTCGCTTTTCTACAAGCTCATCGGTACGCCCCTGCTGGAGAAAGGATATTTCCAGACACATTCACAGAAAAGAACCACCTCGCCCTATCACCGTAATTATCCAGACCGAGCGCAGAAGTAAATTCGGCGCTACCTGTTGTCAGACAGCCGAAGTACCTCGCATACCGTCCACATAATTAATGTGAAGTAACGACGCCCTTCCAAAGGTTAGCACAGCCAAACTCTCTTGAAAACTGCATTTTGTTTGTGCCTTCACTCATACTACGGCTTAACCGCATGTGTAATGTATCAGAATAATTGAAACATACATGAGTAGCTAAACCCCACCAGTTTTGTATAATACAAAGGTATTTTTAATAATATAAAATATTATTAAAAATCTGGTGTGAAGAACACAAATGCAGGTTCACCAGGTGAACCTGCATTTGCATTTGCACACCAGATTTTTAATAATATTTTATATTATTAAAAATACCTTTGTATTATACAAAACTGGTGGGGTTTACCTACTCATGTATGTTTCAATTATTCTGATACATTACACATGCGGTTAAGCCGTAGTATGAGTGAAGGCACAAACAAAATGCAGTTTTCTAGAGAGTTTGGCTGTGCTAACCTTTGGAAGGGCGTCGTTACTTTACATTAATTATGTGGACGGTATGCGAGGTACTTCGGCTGTCTGACAACAGGTAGCGCCGAATTTACTTCTGCGCTCGGTCTGGATAATTACGGTGATAGGGCGAGGTGGTTCTTTTCTGTGAATGTGTCTGGAAATATCCTTTCTCCAGCAGGAGCGTAACGATGAGCTTGTAGAAAAGCGAAATACGAATCTACGTCTCTGGGGATAGGATATATTCGGACACGTTCACAGGAAATATTAATAGTGAACCTGCATTTGTGTTCTTCACACCAGATTTTTAATAATATTTTATATTATTAAAAATACCTTTGTATTATACAAAACTGGTGGGGTTTACCTACTCATGTATGTTTCAATTATTCTGATACATTACACATGCGGTTAAGCCGTAGTATGAGTGAAGGCACAAACAAAATGCAGTTTTCTAGAGAGTTAGCTGTGCTAACCTTTGGAAGGGCGTCGTTACTTCACATTAATTATGTGGACGGTATGCGAGGTACTTCGGCTGTCTGACAACAGGTAGCGCCGAATTTACTTCTGCGCTCGGTCTGGATAATTACGGTGATAGGGCGAGGTGGTTCTTTTCTGTGAATGTGTCTGGAAATATCCTTTCTCCAGCAGGGGCGTACCGATGAGCTTGTAGAAAAGCGAAATACGTATCTACGTCTCTGGGGATGGGATATATTCGGACACGTTCACAGAAAATATTAATAGTGAACCTGCATTTGTGTTCTTCACACCAGATTTTTAATAATATTTTATATTATTAAAAATACCTTTGTATTATACAAAACTGGTGGGGTTTACCTACTCATGTATGTTTCAATTATACTGGTATTTATTAAGCATAGATGGCACCAGAGGAAATAAACATTAAAAAGGACGATGCAAAATGCCATATTCGCCATTATTTAGATTTTTTCTTTCATGTTATTGTTTTTTTATGTAAAATACCAAAAGTTCCAAAAAAAGTTTGTGTTGCAATAAATGTTTATATTTGAATTATTAATTTAATAATAACACAGACTATATAGGCTGTGATAATAGTGTTGCTTTTTTGTGATTTGCGATTATTAGTAAGTATATGTGTTAACAGAGTAATAATTACGCTTATTAATTAAATATAAAAATTATGAGTTACACACTATATTGTATCAATATTAACTTCATACATCTTATTAATTGTGTTTTACAGGTGCTTGGAATAAATATGTACAATCTGAGTTGAGCAAGAAATTGTGAACTGTGAAGGATATATGCCGCAGGCATTTTACTGAGGATAATACCTAAGTGTACAAATAATAACTTATGCCTAGGTGCTATTCCAAAATTAGTTATACCTACTGTTAAAGTTATCAATAATGCATGGACTAATTTTGAAGGGCCTTCCCACAGTGCAGCAAGTAAATTTTATTATCAAGAAATGTTTGTAGCCATATTTTTTGAAAGCTATAATTTTTCTTTTTAAATAAGAATTCAATAGAGTATGTTATTTCTTGATATACAGATTAGTAATAAAACACCAATTGTCTTAAATGTTATAGGTGGAATGGGTGTTCAAAAGGAAGAAAAATTCAAAAAGGAACTAGTATCAATATCATGAAAATGGACAGAAGAAAGGACAGCGGTAAACATATTAGTTAATTATGGCAGTATAGTACTGAGAGTTTCTGGTGATGGATCAGAAACTACTAAGTTAAAACACTGCTACAATCAGGAACAACTATCAACCCTTTATTAATTTCTAGGGATTGTGAATATAGTGTGATGACTCATCCAACAACGCGTAGCGCGTCATACCCTCTAGCATTTTCTCAACCGTTCTGCCTGCGTCTAGAACATATTCACCACAATATAAAAGCCGCGTCGAAGAAGGGATGAACATTCATTCGATACCCAAGTCTCGCGAAGTAAACATAAATATAGTTACATAAATATAAAATACATAAATGTACTTATTGTTGTTAATAGTTAGTTTTATATTGTTATACGTTTTAATATTAATATAGTGTGTGTGTCTAAAGTTATTGTTAGTTTTATTTAAGAACCCGAAAAGACAAACGTTACAGTGGTATTCAGGTGTGGACTAATTATTAAATAATAAACTAAGTAGACAATTAAGTGTTAATTAAGTATTCGTTTAAATAAATATACAGTGCGGAAAGACGTTATTTTAAATATCGTGATGGCCAACAGAATGAGACTGATGGAATTAAAAGTGTCCGAGTTAAAACGAGAATTAGAAGAGAGGGATGAGGATACAACTGGCAAAAAGTCGATCCTCCAGCAACGGCTTCGCAATGTGTTGATCCAAGAAGGCGAGGATCCAGAGAATTATGTCTTTCAAGTTCCAGGCGGAGATGCTGACGTGAATTCGCTGTTGATGAAAATGGAACAACGAATAATAGATTCACAAACTCAAATGCAACAAATGGAGCAGAAAAGCCTGGAAACTTAGCGAAAACTCTAGAACAAATGGAACAGAATAATCTGGATAGTGCGAAAAATATGGAACAACGATTAATAGAGAATGCACAAACTCAAATGGAGCAGAAGAACCTGGAAACTTCTGGAAATTTAGCAAAAACTCTAGAACAAATGGAACAGAAGAATCTGGATAGTGCGAAAAATATGGAACAGCGTCTAATAGATTCGCAAACTCAAATGCAACAAATGGAGCAGAAGAACCTGGAAACTTAGCAAAAACTCTAGAACAAATGGAACAGAAGAATCTGGACAGTGTGAAAAGTTTGGAACAACGGTTAATAGACAATTCGCAAACTTTGGAACAGCGTCTAATAGATTCACAAGCACATATGGAAGAAAGAAACCTAGAAACCGCTAGAATTCTCGAGAAAAATCTGGAAAAGAAATTACTAGAAAATTCTAGAAACTTCGAAAAAAGTCTGGAACAAGTGGAGAAAGTTCTAGAACAGCGATTAGCGGAAAAATCAGAAGCGTTAAAAGAAGAGGTTTTCATAGCTGTAGAAGAGAAAATTGGAGAACATTCTAGACTTTTAGAGGCAATAATGATTGAGATGAAATTACCCGCTACCACGAGTCCTTCTGATCCCAGGCAGGTCAACAAAGAAGTCATACCGCGACCCATCGAAATAAAAGAAGAACTTGTGGCTATTTCAAAGACCAGAATCAAGCCACCAACCTTTGATGGAAAGACGTCATGGGCAACTTACCTGACGCAATTCGAAGCGGCCGCAGAAGCTGCCGAGAAGGCGACTGCTTTAGTCATAGCATTGAGGGGTAATGCTAGTGATATTTTGCAGACATTGCCTCCTGAGGAACGTAAAGACTATTCTCAACTCATTAAACGCTTGGAGATGAGATATGGCCATGCGCATTTGGAGCAAGTATACCATACCCAACTGAAGAATCGATCACAGAAGAAAGGCGAGAATCTTCAGGAATTTGAGGCAGATATTGCTCGACTAGTTCGACTTGCATATCCGATGGCGCCAGATAATTTCATGGAACACCTAGCAGTCCAGACGTTCATAGATGGTCTCCGGGATATTGATACGCAGCAAGCATTAAGGTTGGCAAGACCGAAAACCTTGATCGATGCTTTGGCGCATGCGCTTGAGTTTGAGACTGCTAAACAAGCCTCTCGGAACAATGCTCGTGGCTGTTCTGTCGACGAACAGGAAAATGAGGAGTTCATGGAGCAGGTGGTTAGTCAAGTCCTAAATCAGATCAAATCAAATAAAAGTGCGCGGCCATGCGGGAATTGTAGAAGAAACGGTCATATCCAGAATAAATGTGATAAAAGGACCAAGAAAGAATCCGCTGAGAATCCGAAAGTCCCAGGGACTGCCCAAATCGCATCCTTGCAAAATCAAACCAATGGCCTGTATGTGGATGCTATTATGGAAAGAAGAACCTATGGTTGCTTGCTAGATACTGGATCGACGAAAACCATTGTACGACCCGATTTAATATCCAGGAATAAAGAATTACTTTCTAGCAAATGGAGACTAAGCACAGCTACTGGAGAAGCAGCTTCTGTGGAAGGTGAAGTAGATGTCAATTTTGTCATAGGACCAACATCAATCCGACAGCGTGTTCTCGTAGCCGACATAGAAGAACAGATAATCTTGGGATTAGACATCATGAACACCTACGGCTTCCAGTTAAACATGAAAGAAGGCACTTTAAAAATAAATAATGAGGAACTGTTTCTTCATGGGAAAAATTGTGGGAGTGTACAAGTAATTACAGCAGAGAATGTTGTTCTGGATGCAAGAAGTGAGACATTTTTGACGGCGTGTACGGAAGGTGATTATTTGGACGGAAATGTTAGAATGTTGGAACCAAAGGCTGATGATGACGAGGTGGTTCGAGGAATAGTAGTTGCCAAAATGCTGGTTAAGACTCAGAAGACTGTACCGATAAGGGTAATGAATGTGAACCATTACCCTGTTTCATTGAAGAAGGGTACTATTTTGGGGTGGTGTTCACCAGTGTCGGCCGTCGTTCATCATATAGAGGCGAAGAAGAATGGATTCGTGCAGGTTTCCGAGAAATTGTCCAAGATAATCGACTCCGCCTGTCAAGGATTGAGCAAGAAGGAACAAAGTCAAGTTAAGGACCTAATCAAACATTATGAAGACGTTTTTGAAACTGAAACTGGTACGAAAGGAAGAACCAATATTGTAATGCACAAAATAAATACCGGCGATGCAAGTCCAATTCGACAAGGACCAAGAAGGTTACCACTGGCAAAACGTGAGGAAGCCAAGCAAATTATACAAGATATGGAAGGCCAAGGAGTAATTGAACCATCGAATAGTCCATGGGCTTCACCAGTGGTCCTTGTCAGGAAGAAGGATGGATCTACCAGATTCTGTGTGGACTATCGTCGTTTGAATAGTGTGACCAAAAAGGACAGCTTTCCTCTCCCAAGAATAGACGATACGCTAGACACCTTGGCAGGAGCAAAATGGTTCTCCACTCTCGACTTAAAGAGCGGTTATTGGCAAGTGGGAATGGATCCCAATGACAAAGAGAAGACTGCCTTCAGTTTAGATACAGGACTCTGGCAATTTACAGTCTTGCCATTTGGACTGTGTAACGCCCCAGCTACTTTTGAGCGACTCATGGACACTGTACTGAGGGGATTGTCCTGGAATACCTGCCTGGTGTATCTCGATGATGTGATTGTGGTAGGGATGACCTTTGAAGATCACATGAAAAATTTGAAAGTAGTATTCCAGAGGTTGAGAGGTGCCAACCTCAGATTAAGTCCAAAGAAGTGTCACCTTTTCCGCAAGGAGGTAAATTACCTTGGACATGTGGTTTCCAGAAAAGGAGTTGCTGTGGATCCAGAAAAAGTAAAAGCTGTGGAAAAATGGCCTGTACCCAAAGCTTTTTGGGATTATGCACATATTATCGACGCTACGTTCCTGGATTCTCCAACATTGCAAAGCCACTTACTCGCCTAACAGAAAATCGAGCATTCATTTGGAACAACGAATGCCAAGCGGCCTTTGAGTTGTTAAAAGGTGCACCTGTTTTAAACTATCCACTGCCATCTGGGAGGTTTGTTCTGGATACGGATGCCAGTAACGTCGGGATTGGTGGCGTGCTCTCTCAAATCCAAGATGGACAAGAAAAGGTCATTGGATACTTCAGCAAGACCCTGTCCACACCGGAGAGGAACTACTGCGTAACCAGGAGAGAACTATTGGCAGTAGTTAAGACCATTGAGCACTTTTACAAGTACCTGTATGGGCAGAAGTTCCTGATCCGCACTGATCACGCCGCCTTAAAGTGGCTCTTGCAATTTAAGAATCCAGAGGGTCAAGTAGCTAGATGGATTGAGAGGCTACAGGAGTATGACTTCAATATTGAACACAGAGCAGGCCTTAAACATCAAAATGCAGATGCCCTTTCCAGAAGGCCCTGTCCAGAAGACTGTCGATATTGCAACCGAATCGAAGACAAATCGGCCAACGCTCTTCGAACCAACGTTGTTGATGACCAATGGCAACCTGACAATTTGCGCGCAGATCAAGAAGCTGATCCGGATCTTGCAGTCCTCAGGGCTTGGAAAAGAAATGGGCAAAGACCGACCTGGCAAGAAATTGCTCCCCATTCACGAGAATTGAAGTCATACTGGGCACAGTGGAATTCCATAACCATAGAAGACGATCTCCTGAGACGTGAGGTCGAAAATCACGACGGAAGCGAGCGGAAGATGCAAATGGTGGTTCCCAAGAAAAGAATACCAGAGGTATTGCGAGAACTCCATAATGGAGCTTCTGGGGGACATTTTGGAGTCCATAAAACACTGGAGAAGGTGCGCCAGAGATTTTACTGGGTGAATTGTTCACGAGATGTGAAAGAATGGTGCCGAAAGTGTGCTAATTGCGCCGGAAGCAATGGTCCCCAGAGGCGTCGACGTGCACCCATGCGCCAATACAATATAGGAAGCCCATTTGAAAGGATCGCCATAGATGCCGCCGGCCCTTTTCCAGAAAGCAAAAAAGGAAATAAATACATAATAGTGGTCATGGATTACTTTACCAAATGGGTTGAAGCATATGCTCTACCAAATCAAGAAGCTGGAACTGTAGCAGACGTGATTGTGAAGGAGTTAGTCAGCCGTTTTGGTGTACCCTTGGAACTTCATTCCGATCAAGGGCGAAATTTTGAGTCCGGTCTATTCGAAACGATGTGTGGACTTTTGGGCATACGGAAGACGAGAACAACTCCCTTGCATCCACAATCAGATGGGATGGTAGAGCGAATGAACAAGACCATGATCAGACACTTATCCAAAGTGGTCTCCGAATACCAAAGAGATTGGGACGAACATTTACCATTATTTCTAATGGCGTATCGGGCCTCCGTTCAAGAGACAACAGGCCAATCACCAGCCAACGTGCTATTCGGAAGGGAACTCCGATTGCCCTGTGATTTAAAGTTTGGGAGCAAGCCTGGTGATGATCTTGCCGGAGAAGATTATGTCAGCACGCTCAGACGACGACTAGATAATATCCATGAACAAGTCAGACATAATATCCAAGATGCTAGTGACAGAATGAAAGAGAGCTATGTCATCAACGCCGAGAAGAGTGGTTACCATGAAGGCGATCGGGTTTGGTTGTATAATCCACAACGTCGACGGGGCCTATCTCCAAAACTTCAAAAGAATTGGGAGGGGCCATACGAGGTGCTGAAGCGGATCAACGATGTAATATACCGCATCAGGCGAACACCTCACACTAAGCCAAGAGTCGTACATTTTAATCGATTAGCCCCATACTCTGGAGACAATAATGACGAAACCGCTGACTTGCGCCGATTGGATAGCCAATACCATGAACTAACCTTCGAAGACTTTATGCAAGAATATTCTGGTTCGAGAAAAGCTCGATTTGGAGTAACCATCGAGAAACAGCAAGATTTGTTTACGGTGCCGCCAGACTACGCGCTTGCTCATTGCGTAGCCCGAGATCTGCGAATGGCCAAGGGAATTGCCAGGGAATTTAAAGAGAGATTTGGCAGAATCGAAAAATTAAGGCAGCAGGGACCAGCAATTGGGAAGAGTCTCCAAATACTAAATGAAGGACAGCCCATATTTTATTTGGTCACGAAAGAAGTGTCGAGCCTGAAGCCAACCTATCGTGCCTTATGGGAGGCCCTGGCCCACTTACGCGAACAAATGTTACAGCAAGACATTCTGAAATTAGCAGTTCCAAAATTGGGTTGTGGATTGGACCGCCTGGACTGGAGAATTGTAAGGAGCATGTTGGAAGTAATCTTCCGACATACTGGTATGGAAATTCTGGTATGCAGCTACCGGCTTGAATATTCCTGTCCATCCAGGCAAGATAAGACCGTGGACTGTTATTTCGCTATGACGTCACAATGTAACAAAGGCCCTACCTGTCGATTTCGCCATCGGTTGAGGGAACCAAAACATGACATGTTTCGGGACGAAACTTCATTCTTAAGAAGGGGGCAATGTGATGACTCATCCAACAACGCGTAGCGCGTCATACCCTCTAGCATTTTCTCAATCGTTCTGCCTGCGTCTAGAACATATTCACCACAATATAAAAGCCGCGTCGAAGAAGGGATGAACATTCATTCGATACCCAAGTCTCGCGAAGTAAACATAAATATAGTTACATAAATATAAAATACATAAATGTACTTATTGTTGTTAATAGTTAGTTTTATATTGTTATACGTTTTAATATTAATATAGTGTGTGTGTCTAAAGTTATTGTTAGTTTTATTTAAGAACCCGAAAAGACAAACGTTACAATAGCTTTCGCAGGTAATCGAAATGTCAATAAGATTAATTCCTTAGATACATTGCAATGAAACTAATATAGAATGGTAAATAAAGTGTCTTATATTATGAATGTAACCATAGCTAGTAATTGTAAATGTAATTTATTTAAATTAACGAAATTTTTTATAACTTCACATTTTTTTTATGCCTATACAATACACTTGTCCATATCTGCAAATTCTCTAAACTATGTTCCATACAGTTTTAATAAGTATTGAAAAACTATTATGTAAATGTATGAGTGGCATGCTTTAATTTTTGAAAAAGAATTTTTGTGTAGTGTGCCACCAAAATTAAAGTATTGCACACCACAAGTGATTAAGGCTTGGTAAAATGTTATTTTATTATTTAAATTATTTGAAAGATAAGTTTTCATTTAATTTTAAGTATAGCTGCAACCATACATCTGACACCTTTAAAATGTTAGAGAAATTTTCGAAATTATGTTTATTTAATTTGTGCAGTGGTATTAATAAAACTGCAGAATAAATATACTTGTAGCCAATCCAAAAATTATATTATATTTACACAAACTTTTAAACTTAATAAAAATAAATTGCATTCATATTTGCGTTTCATTTATATCATATAACTATGCATTGTACAAGCGACGTGCTCTTGTATTTTTCTGTTGTGATTACATATTGCTATGAATAGTGGTTTGTGGAATTAATTTTCCACCATCCACAACTAATCTTCCCAACTAGGATACTCAGCCGGTGGATTTTCAAAAATGTGAGACTTCTTACTTCTCAGGGTTCCAATAAAGAAATCCGTGTTCTGTAGAAAATACTTGGCGCCAGTGAATAAATCACATTAATTTATTTATATATTTTCTCTGTTACTTATATTTTTATAAATGAGCAGTAAAGGCCAGAACACAAAATTAAAGACACGATAAAACTTAACTGAATCTTTAATACAAAAAATAAAAAAGAAAAAAAACTATCTTTATAAAGGATAAAGATATTTGATCTTTCAATGACACAATGAGGTAAAATATATCCACTGTAAATTGACAGCTATGTGGATTAAAACTTCCTCTTAATTACTTCCGATCAACTTATCTAAAAATAATAAAGTGTATTCTTAATTTCTCCCCAGAGAACCACACTGTATAATAAACTTGAAAACACGATCAAAATCTAACACATGCGCGATCTTCAAACGCATACAAAAAATACCCTTGAAACCAACGAGCAAACTTTTACAATTATAATTTTTTTACGTAGAAGTTTAATAATACTCTCTATTATTTATTCTTACTACTAATAAAACTCTTAAATAACAATATTAAATACAATATAAATATTCTTATAATATTAATCAAAGGTTTATGATATCATAAATAAAAAAACTTACAGTTTTGAGGAGACATACAAGACACGTTGTTATATCTAAAAACCAACAAATTACGAGAATACAACTCTCTACAATATACGGAAATTGAATATAAATACCATCAAGTAATTAACACAATCAAATCATCCCGAATTAAATTATATATATATATATATATATATATATATATGTAAAATAAAAATTGTTGGGGAATCCGGCAATAAAAACCTTTAGTTAGTCAATTAGAGTCCTTTATTTTATACCTTATATTTCGCTCTGTAGATTTAGAGCTTCATCAGAGGTCACTTTAATCAAAAGAAAATACAACATTAGCTAATTTAGTCTACTAATTATAAGATCAATACTTACAAAAGCGAAACTATTTTTTGTGAGAGATATAACATTTTTAAAAAAACAAAACCTGTAGAGAAACAATAAGTCCACGTAATACAAATAAAACTTTAATTAATTAAAAATTGTTACTTTAAAAGCTTATTGTTATTACATATTAAAACCATTTAAAAAATTATTATTTTTTCAACAAACACATCTAAAAAGAAACACACACGTAGTAAAGAACTACTTGTCTTGATGTAAATTACATTTTAACAATTCAAGTGTCGACAAGGTAGTGTATTAAATTTTCGAAACCAATGTCGTACTCGTATATGCAAAACCTATGATAAAAGTACAGTAGGTGAAAAACAAGCAATGTCAAGGTTAACGATATATATACAGATGTTCAAAAGTTGCGTGCTTAATTTCAATAATGTGCAGGCTACAAACAGGTTAAACTTAATTAAAAAGAAATTGCAAAATTAAAATTATAATCATATGAAAAAATTGTGGAAGGACAAATGTGTTAAATGACATCAATAGAGTTAATATTCACAGAATATTAACTCTATTGATGTCATTTAACACATTTGTCCTTCCACAATTTTTTCATATGATTATAATTTTAATTTTGCAATTTCTTTTTAATTAAGTTTAACCTGTTTGTAGCCTGCACATTATTGAAATTAAGCACGCAACTTTGAACATCTGTATATATATCGTTAACCTTGACATTGCTTAGAGTTAATATTCACAGAATATTAACTCTATTGATGTCATTTAACACATTTGTCCTTCCACAATTTTTTCATATGATTATAATTTTAATTTTGCAATTTCTTTTTAATTAAGTTTAACCTGTTTGTAGCCTGCACATTATTGAAATTAAGCACGCAACTTTTGAACATCTGTATATATATCGTTAACCTTGACATTGCTTGTTTTTCACCTACTGTACTTTTATCATAGGTTTTGCATATACGAGTATGACATTGGTTTCGAAAATTTAATACACTACCTTGTCGACACTTGAATTGTTAAAATGTAATTTACATCAAGACAAGTAGTTCTTTACTACGTGTGTGTTTCTTTTTAGATGTGTTTGTTGAAAAAATAATAATTTTTTAAATGGTTTTAATATGTAATAACAATAAGCTTTTAAAGTAACAATTTTTAATTAATTAAAGTTTTATTTGTATTACGTGGACTTATTGTTTCTCTACAGGTTTTGTTTTTTTAAAAATGTTATATCTCTCACAAAAAATAGTTTCGCTTTTGTAAGTATTGATCTTATAATTAGTAGACTAAATTAGCTAATGTTGTATTTTCTTTTGATTAAAGTGACCTCTGATGAAGCTCTAAATCTACAGAGCGAAATATAAGGTATAAAATAAAGGACTCTAATTGACTAACTAAAGGTTTTTATTGCCGGATTCCCCAACAATTTTTATTTTACATACTTGTTTTAACGGCAAAGACTCTTTGTCTACTTATATATATATATATATATATATATATATATATATATATGAAAAATTTTGTGAAAAACTTATCTGCGCGGAATGTGCATATATCGATATTTCACTGTTTTTTACAGATCATCAGTGCACCTTACCGAAGACAGACATGTTATTCACTTCTATACTACGTGTATATATACGAACTGTAATGAACTTCATGTGTATGAGAATTAATAATTATTAAATCTCATTTTACATGCGATTGTCGCATGAGATTTAATAATTATTAATTCTCATACACATGAACTTCATTACAGTTCGTATATATACACGTAGTATAGAAGTGAATAACATGTCTGTCTTCGGTAAGGTGCACTGATGATCTGTAAAAAACAGTGAAATATCGATATATGCACATTCCGCGCAGATAAGTTTTTCACAAAATTTTTCATTTGTACTGACAACTTGTACAGTTGATGTCGCGGCTTGTTGCGTCTACAATCTAGGGCAAAAGTGATTTGCCGAATTGTAGAATTAAATGCAACAAATTATAGCGACAATCGCATGTAAAATGAGATTTAATAATTATTAATTCTCATACACATGAAGTTCATTACAGTTCGTATATATACACGTAGTATAGAAGTGAATAACATGTCTGTCTTCGGTAAGGTGCACTGATGATCTGTAAAAAACAGTGAAATATCGATATATGCACATTCCGCGCAGATAAGTTTTTCACAAAATTTTTCATTTGTACTGACAACTTGTACAGTTGATGTCGCGGCTTGTTGCGTCTACAATCTAGGGCAAAAGTGATTTGCCGAATTGTAGAATTAAATGCAACAAATTATAGCGACAATCGCATGTAAAATGAGATTTAATAATTATTAATTCTCATACACATGAAGTTCATTACAGTTCGTATATATACACGTAGTATAGAAGTGAATAACATGTCTGTCTTCGGTAAGGTACACTGATGATCTGTAAAAAACAGTGAAATATCGATATATGCACATTCCGCGCAGATAAGTTTTTCACAAAATTTTTCATTTGTACTGACAACTTGTACAGTTGATGTCGCGGCTTGTTGCGTCTACAATCTAGGGCAAAAGTGATTTGCCGAATTGTAGAATTAAATGCAACAAATTATAGCGACAATCGCATGTAAAATGAGATTTAATAATTATTAATTCTCATACGCCTTTATCAAGAGAATACAAAATATGTAAGATTTCATATTTTGTATTCTCTTGATAAAGGCGTACACAGCCGAAACATGTAGAGTTTTTTAAATACATATATTTTGAAGTAATATACAGACCTTTAATCGCCTACTGATTAGGTTTACCATATCATACCAAGGTCACGAAGTTATATAGGTATATATATATATATATATATATATATATATATATATTTTTTTTTTTTTTCAAATAAATACAACTTTCTTGTCTTAGGGCAACACTCTATCTCCTTGAATTCACCAAGGTTTCTCGAACAAATCGACCTCGAATCAAAACTAGTTTTTTATCTCACACATGAAATAACATATCGGATATACACATATATCCACAAATAATGTACATTCATTTTTAATTAAATTTCAAATATTATTTAAGGAAAAATCCATAGCAATATGTAATGTGTACAGTATGTACATTATGTACATGCTATGTATTTAAACTTTCAAATGTTTAATAAAATCTTTTGGAATCTTTTGAAAATAGTTATGTTATGTTATCACATACCGTTGGCTTGGTAATTACTTATACATTCTGTTATATTGCTAGTCATTATAAATAAAACACATTAATACAAGTAAAACAACGAAATACAACAAAATGTAAGTAATAAATAAAATATAACCTATAAATATACACGTCAGTACTAACGGGTGTTCAGTGTTCAGAAACATTCGAAGACAAAGTAGTCTTTGAAAATATGAAGTCATGTCTGATATAGATTGATACATTTACTTAATACAATTTTATAGGTTATCATACACGCAAATGTCAATTTATGTCGAAATATATTACTTTAATATGCCATATTAATTAATACCTATAAACTAGTCAAATAATGATTTTAGAAGGTAACTGTAATTAATTTGCAAATTTCAAATTAAGTATTTTGATATTTTGGAGAATTCTTGCTGAACAATAGCACCTCTTCATGCGATAACTGAAAAAAATTACATAATCCAATTAATATGCTGTTCATTCTTGTGTAATAAAGCTCATCTAATCTGTAGTAACATGTAAAAAGACAATGCAGAATTAAGAGGAAATAACTTTACATTTTACAAGTAAAGGTTTTATTCATCTTATAGTGACAATAGTATCTAGTTATCGTACTAGTTTAATATACATATTAACATTCAACAAATTATTGTAAGAAATGGCTTAAAATAAATTTGAAACAAATAAATTGTTTGTAGAGTCCTTGGATTACAACCTTATAATAAATATCATAAATTGTAGTTGTATATATTACCAACAATAATGACCATAATTATAAGATGTTGAAAATGTCCACCACCTTCTTCCAAGCATTTTACGCACCTCCTCCGAATGCTACTAAATACATTTTGCACTATGGGACTATTTCTAATTTCACTAATTTTATTTATAATTCTGTCTTGGAGATCTATATAATCTTGCACTGGTACTTGATAAATTGAATTTTTTAAAAAAGGCCATAAATAGTAATCACACGGTGTAAGATCACAAGATCTTGGAGGAAATTCATGATCGCTGTTCAAACTAATTAAACGATTTTCAAACACTTCTTGTAACATATTCATTGTTTCCCCCGCTGTGTGAGCTCTAGCACCATCTTGTTGAAAGTATCCCAAAGCTAGTTCATCATCGCGAAGTTGATTAAAGAAAGGCAATAGTATTTCCTGTCGATATCTTTCTGCAGTTAAATTGATAACTGAAAATAAAGATATCTATATTTTATTGAAATTTAACTGGTCGGACATCTATTGTTGGAAACGTAAATTAAAAATGCAGGAACGAACGTTCTCATTTAATGCCCGGTTGCACCAACATCCGTGATTAAATTTGTTAACTTGGGTTAGCAAATCCTATATTACCAGTTAATCTGTGTTAACTTCGTAGTAGTTGCACCAACAAAAAATTAATGCGGATTACTTAACAGGGCGCCATATTGATGATGCCACTAAAGTTTGTGACGTTGCATTCTGTGATTGGTTGTGAAGTGCGAAGCGCGTAGTAGCGGCTTAGTTAGATTTGTTGTTGGCTGTTTAATTTGGAAAGTTGTTCTTTTTTAACGATGGAAAAACGCGATAGATGTCCTAATTTTACCGAAACAGACAGAGAATTATTAATGACTGTTGTGGCTCAGTACTTCGATAGCATTGAAAATAAAAAAACCGATGGCGCAGCAATAAAACAAAAAAACCAGGCATGGGAGCAAGTAGCTGAAGCATTTAATGCAGCTACTGTAAATGGAGCCAGAACATGGCAGCAGTTAAAGAACAGCTACAATAATATAAAAAGAAAATTAAAAAAGGAGAATGCTGATGAAAAGGTTAGTATGAATAAGAATACACAGAATGGCTATTGAAGTTAAAGATATCATATTGTGTGAGCCAAAAAAGTTTTTCAGCGTTTGCCATAAATAAAAGTCACGTTTGTCTTAAGTGTAAGTTAATTCAACTTAGAGCTACCTGTCACTTGGTTTAATTTCCACGATTGCTATGGTTATCTTTCACGTTCATAATCTACTTGAAAAACTTTTCTTTGGCTCACAATAGTAGTATTCAGTGTGACCAAGACAAATTAACATTAGTATGTTGCACAAAGCATATAGGCACATGTGGCAACTGAATTTAAAAACGTATGAATCTGGCTTGACCATTCTCTGTATTTGTTGTATGGTGAGGTTATATGAATTGTTAGCGTACTACTTAGTTTAATTTTTTAGGTGGAAATATATAAAACAGGTGGTGGAACACTGTGCACACCAAAAGTAAGTGATACCACAATACGATTGCTGAGCCTATTAAAACCACAAATAGAACCGCTAGCAAATGAATTTGATTCATCAGCAGATTATTTTGGTGGTAAGATACTGTATTTCATATTTTTTAGTTTGAGTTACTGTACAGGTGACTTTTATTAATCAATCAGTACCTAATTAGGCACAAATTATAAAAGAAATAAGTAAATTTTTGTTGTTGCATATGTATATTGTAGGAGTAAATAATATATATTTTGTTTCGTAGATACTACATGTGGTGGTAACGGGTCGAAGAAAGTAGCAGTCGAAAGTAGTGGCACTGAACATGGGACGGCTACCAACTTACTCCCGGTTGAAACGACCTCTGCATCGGTGGAGATTAGTATGGGTACTCCTTCAGGCTCTATAGTGGGCAGCAGTAGATACCAGGACAAGCAAGTGCCGCCTAAAAAGAAAAGAAAATTAACTGACATATACAATAATGTGCAGGAATACACAAATTTAAAAACTACGAAGGTGAAGGACATTAAAAAAAAAAATGCAATAGAAATGGATATTTTAGCACTAAAAAGAAAAAAACAAGAAATATCATGCAATTTAGAAGAATGTTACTTGGAGCAACAAAAAGAAAAGCTAGAACAGGAAAAGTTAAGACGTGAGCAAGAAGAAATAAAATTGCAACAAGAAAAAATAAAACTGCAGATTGAAGAACTAAAATTAAAAAGGGAAAAATTGGCAGTTGAGCTAATGCAAAATTCAGCCATGCAAAGAAAACAATTGTAATTACCATATGTACATATATATTCAATATTCTTTATAAACTTTTATTTCACTTACCTCGCTAGATTTTTATTTACTCCATAAAAACATCATTAATTAATGCAGTTCTTACAGGAATATTATTTTCTTTGGCATTTATGGTAATTGCCTCTTCAACAACCTCATTTCCAGCAGGAACTGCATCGTTCAAGTCGACTGCTATATTATGTAGCACTGTTGTAGCAACGATTATGTGGATTGCTTTTTCAGGCTTAACCCTCAACCCCACATATAAACAAGGAAACCTCCTTTTCAATACACCAAATGTTCTTTCAATTACATTTCTACTTTGATATGTGATATATTGTATCGCTCTTCTGCTTGTGTAGCTGGATTTAAAATGGGCGTCAACAAATAATCCCTACAAGCATACCCACTATCGCCCAGTAACCAGCCATGCAAGAATTCACCAGCTTAAAATCGTGCTCTTAATGCGCTTGCATTAAATATGGTGCTATCGTGAACAGAACCTGGCCAGCGAGCTACAATGTCTCTAATTTGCAGTTGAGTGTCACAAACAGCTTGCACATTAATTGAAAACCATCCTTTTCTATTACGATAGAGCTCTGCATTTTCTGCACCCGGTGACAGTATTTTTATGTGTGTACAATCAATACAGCCAACTACTATAGGAAACCCACGAATTCTATGGAAGTTTGTCATAGTTTGCAGAATGGTTTCTCTTGTTCGAGGCATTTGTATATAATTTCTTGCTGCAGAGGCTATCTGTGTAGTTACTCGTCCTATGATCCTACTTACGGTGGACTTGTGGATGTTAATATGATCTCCAATTACTTGTTGAAAACATCCAGTTGCGAAGAATTGTAATGTTAACAACAATTGCGTCATTGCTGATACAGGGAAATTTCTATTTGTAGTGGGTTGGAAATTTTGCAGGTCAAATATATCTAGCATATGTTGTACTGCTATTTTAGAAAATCTGTACCGCATTTTGAAATCCGTGTCATCATAAAACTCCATAGGATTTATTCGTTGGCGATAAATTTTAGGTTTGGGTAGCATATTTATTAATTGCAGTAAATCCTCGTCTGAAGACGATGAAGATGAGCTACTTTCTATACTTTCACTATCACTAGACATACTTTTGTTTTTATTGTATTTTGTTTCTATAACAGAATGATTATATTGAAAAAAGATTGAGGTTAACATACATGATATACACGTTAATTGACGTCTAGACCCAAATCAACTAAACACGGTTAGGTGATTCGACGTTAGGTCTAATCGGTGTTGGTGCAACGACATTTTACCTAACCAAGGGTTTACAGCGGTTTACTAACAAAGATTAGCTAACAACGCTCTAACAGAGGTCGGTGCAACCGGGCATAACAGTATTATCTATGGTATATAGTTAATCTATGGTTAGCATTGAAAACAAAAATCAACAAATACTTTCAAATGTTCCTTTACACAATATACGCATAAGACGTAAGCGCTTATGTAGAATGTTGGAAATTTCCGTAAGGTTGAATTCTTACGTTAGCCGTTAAACGTTCGACCAATCACGATCTCGCTAAAATTGACAGATGAGCTTTTTCAATCACAGATTATTATAGGTTAGTTTATCTGGGTTAGGGCAATGGTTAACAATTGGGGCGCCAGTATGAATACGTATTGATATGTATGCCACCATATACAGTACAAATCTCTTCCCTATAGTCACCTACAAACGTGTATTACGTATGTGTGCGTTCAAGAAGCGAGGAGTGGGGACGCACATAGCATGTATGTATATTTATCATACATACATATGTTCTGTAGATCAGTTTGGATGTAAGCAGTAAGCACATACATAGTATAAACGTCGATGAATGTGGAACTACCGTCATTAATAGGGACTTTATGTATTATGTAATAATAAACACAAATAAGTGTGGACTTTTTGGAAGATTTTAATATTTTTAACGTTTAAAACAATGTCAGATAAACCTATAACAATAACAATAAATAAAGCGGTAAATCATAATAACTTCTATATTCTATACATAATAAATAAAACTAGAATTAAAAAAATAAAAAGTAAACTATTTAATGTATTGTATGCTCAAAACGGTCTCCTAATGCAAACAAGCAATGTCCTAATCTGTCATAAAAGTTTCTCTGAACATAATCGTTTGCGGTTGAATATTTAGGATAGATTCAACTATTTTCGCCCGTAATTTGAAATACCCGTGCAATTTCTCTTATGCTGCGACCAAGATGATACTGTTTTACGACATATTTTTTTTGTTCAAGGGTAAAAATATCCATCGTGAATACGGACTATTCGCAAAAGTTGAGCAAACCATCCAACTTGGCAAGTAAACTGTAACTAATGGCATGTATCACCAGTGTGGCCATATTTCAAAAATTCTTGGCGCAGACTCTAGCATCAAATATCGCCCAAAATCGCAGCCAACTTAAATTTTAAAATTTAAATTCCCCGCCAAAATAATTTAATTTTAAATTTAAATAAAGGTTCGAGTTCCCATTCCTTTCTGTATTTTTTTTATATTTGGCCCATTTGCCCATTTTTATTTTCGATTTTATAATAGCAAACCGTAAATAAAATAAACTACTAACAATATAAGAAAAACTGAAACTGAAGTTCTGACAACTATTAGGTTATATTCGTTCCCACTTCGATATTTATACCTATTTAAGAGATTTTAGCGGAATGTCACTTGTAACTCAACAATAGTAACTAGAAATAGCTTCAGTTCGCAATGACAATCCGTCACAATTCGTTTATTTAGCCAGTAATGCCAGTATCAAGGAAGTATTCAGTGCCTATAAACTACAAATAAACCTTAAAATATCTCACTGATAAAAAATAATCAGAATCCTGAAACAGTTACATACAAACTGGTGTAAGTGGTCACACTTCAAGTTTATAGTGTGAATTGTGTGAACTTGTGAACAAGCCTAAAAACTAAAACATTGATAAATTAAAGCGAGTAGGAGTAATTAAAATAACATGTACAAAAGCGAGAAAAATATATTGATTTTACTCCTCAATTTTACCTATTTTCGCTATTGAAACTGAAATAAATGAATTCGAAAATTACAATTATATAAAATCGCCCAATTTGCGACTTGCGATTTTTTCAAAAATTCAGTCGCATTTATCTTTTAATAGTAGCCCAAATTGTGATAAATCGCCCAATCTGGCCACACTGTGTATCACATGTATGCATTACCAATTACTATGCATCGCTTCGTGCGTCCCCACTTCTCACTTCTTGAACGCACACATACGTAATACACGTTTGTAGGTGACTGACAGTTATTTTGCGCAACGTGTGTTTTTGTAGTGGTACAGTAGGTGTATTTGTCAAAACAGAAATAATAGGTTACAAATTTGTAATTGATAGTTTATATCAAAGATAAAATGGAATCAATACCTAAAGATTTACGTGGTTTAAGAGCGTGCCTCGTCTGTTCAATAATTAAGGTTAGTCTGTGTTCATATATATATAATTTAAACAACTTCTTATTTTTTCTTATGTATAATAGACCTTTGAGCAATTCGAATATGATGGATGTGATAATTGTGAAGAATTTTTGCGCATGAAAAATAATAGAGACAACGTATACGACTGTACAAGTTCAAATTTTGATGGGTAAGTACCTATTTTTCTTTTGTAACTTTAATTATAACATTAATCATAATTTTCAGTATGATTGCTGTAATGAGTCCAGAAGATAGTTGGGTATGCAAATGGCAAAGAATAAGTATGTATATTTTTTCATATCCTTTAACTTATTTTATTTACTTAAATTATATATTTTTAGCTCAATTTACAAAAGGAATATATGCTATATCAGTATCGGGTCGACTACCAGCTGGTATACAAAGAGAGATGAAAAGTAGAGGAATTGTATACAGGCCAAGAGATACAAGTCAAAGATAATTTTGCGTTGTATAAAATACTGTAAATTACCTTATAATACATTTTTATTCTTAAGTTCAATTCTGTTTAATATTTATATAAATTATATGGCTCCTAATAAAAAAGCAGTAAAATATGTTTATTATGTTAGGATTTATTCAGTATAATAGTATAACTTGCCTTCAAAAACTTTCCTTATTAGGGACAGTCATGCTTTTTGATAATGATTGGTGACACTGCATGTAATCTGTCACAACACAAATGTATAGTTTTGAATGAGCAAAGTTTTTGACGGCACGATATATAATAATTCTTTTTAATATTTTAATAAAACTTATGCTATACAAAAAATTAACTATATTTCTCAAGTACATTTTTAACTATTTACAAAGTATCATTCCTAGAACAAATATTTTGCGGATATTCTAATTAAATAATTAGTATATCATTTACAATATGAGCATCAACATCAAAAATTGAAGATGACAAAGCACAATCCGTGGTTTCAGAAGTAAGCGAACAAAGAAGTTGCACACTTATTGAAACAGAAAATTATTTTCTAAAGAAAAAAGTGGAGGAGATTTGGTGTTAGCCGATAAAGGATTTTTGATAAGAGATATACTTCCACCTCTAAATATTCCCCCTTTCCTAACAACATCTCAGTTTACAGAAGAACAAGTCCGTAGGACGGAAAGCATAGCTAAAGCGAGAGTACATGTAGAAAGAGCAATTAGACGTATGAAATGTTTCAGTATTTTACATTTTATTCCTGAGACATTAGTATGTGAAGCAGAACATGTTTTCCAAGTGGTTGGAGCTCTTACTAATTTTCAATATCCACTAATTAAGGAAGTGGAAGAATATTATAATTAAAATAAATAATTTACACACACCATAGTTGTTTTTATTTTATTCCTAATTAATATTCTCAGATTACATGATAGTGAAAATTATCAGTGGGTATATTCTGAGAGAAATAAAAATGAAGTATGTATATAGATATATATTAGCAATATCCAAAGTGTTAAAAACACTTTAAATATTTTTTTACAAATGAATTTATACAAGATGTCACGAATGTGTAACTTCTATGATTCTTACAGATATGTATTGATAAATTATTGCTACACTTCTATTTGCAAACGTATACATATCTTTCTTTTATGTAACCTGACCTTCAACATTAAGGTAATTTCAAATTAACAATTTCGTTTTAACTTTTTAAAATAATGCAACAAATAAAAACTATTGGTTTATTAAATATTGAATAAATACATTTAAATAAAAATCTTTTAAAATATTTATATTTACAGACCATTCGTCATCTTTTTCTATTTTGTGGATTATTTTGTCAGTTGGTGTCCACAATATCAAATAACAAACTGATCTTTTTGTTATAAACAATTGTCCCTGAATTTGATGGTAATAATCATGATCCTGGTTTATTATATAATTACCATTTTCTCCGTAAATAATGTAGCTTTTGTCTGTTGTGATAAAATTTTTCAAGCTTGCGGATCTAAACTTATATGGACACTTGGCTTCAACAATACCATCTATGCCAATTAGCCCATCTGGACTAGCACCCAAATAACCACAAGTATGAAGCCATAGTCCTGTTGGTAATACATTTATTGCCATCTGCTCTTCTAAATACTTTAGAGCTAATGCCTCATTTTCTTTACCCCATTGTATGGCCTTAATACCTTCTAAGCTATACTCATTGAGTAAGGATTTAAATATTGATTTTGTATATATGTTTTTTTTACTTGCAGATAATACTTGTCCAAAATGGCTGGCTGTTAAACGGTGTTTTCTAATGATCAACCAATTTGCATTTGATGACTGTCCTATTGTTGCTTCAATAATCTTTATAATTTCTTCATCAGACAATTTAGCAACCCTTTCAAAATACTCCACCTTCTTATTACACTTTATATATTCATCTGAATAGAATATATGCTCCACAGACTTCGCTAACCAGGTGCTTCGGATTGGTGGTTCTGGACTCAAAAGCCATGTAAAACTAACAGCATTATCAAATGTAGAAAAACTCTCTTTTAATTTTTCTACAGCAGCTTCTGATATTTGCGTTTTACAAGATACAAAGCTTTCTCTTCTTGGTGGATATAAATCTGAAAGTGTTTTAGTACTGCTCTCATCAAATTTCTTTGGCACATTCCATGAGCATTGCATATCAGTTACACTAATATTATCACGTGCATAAATACACAATGCTGCCATATGATGACAGGATACAAGTCCTCTGGGACATGCACACTTTGTTGCAATTATCCCATCCTCTTTATCAATATATATTTTACCTCTACATCGTATACTTTATTTCTCATACTGGCACAAACTTTTCCTCTTAGAAGTGCTGGTGTCCTGTTTAGATCTGGAATTAGTTCTACAATATGTCCACTTTCTACAGCATTTTCCCCTCTTAGTAGCTGTTTGCTATCAAAGAAATTAGCCAGTACCGATAATTGTATAAAATGCTTAGCAGCCATATTCTTCTGTAAATAAAATAAAGTAATTTTTCATTCTGTAGAAAATCTTTATGAATTTGTCAGTATAACTATATGAATAATACAAGGCACTATACTTGAACGAAATAAAAAATATTTGAGCACATATCTAGCAAATAAACTTGTTTTAATAAAGGTTATGCATGCACAACTTCAGTAAAATTCTTTAATAATTATAATTTCATGTCTTTTAATGAATTACAATGTAAAGTAATTATATTATATACCACAACTAAAATCTTCCATGAAACATAACTTCACTTTGTCGTAAACACTAAAATATACTGTATATAAATCTGAAAATACAAGTATTTTGTGTGTTAAACTATAGTGAATCGTTAGAGCACATTTCATATATCATACCTATCATAACAAAAAGATCAATCTATGTGCACAAGTTTTATAAAAATTATTTTGAAAAGCACAAACTTCTAATACTTCAAAAACTAAAAATATGCTTTAAAGGAGCAGTAATCGAGAGCCATTTGAATGATTATTCATTGTTTCTTTAAATTTATCATCTATTAATACATCTACTCATACTAATTATGGAGCTCTTACATCAACTTGTAAGTATAAATGAAAGATACAAAGTATATAGAAAATATTAATACATACAAATTTGTAGCAATCATATCCATTCAGGAATCTATAATAACCCATCTACGAGCAGTAAAAAGTAAACTTCTGGTATGTACAACTTATTCAATTAGATTATTTACAAGACTCAAATTTTTTTCAGGACTTCTTATTGAAAAGCGTGGGAGTGACACCTGTTACAGAACTTTGCTCCAAAGCTAGTAAATTATACAATTGTGCTTTAAACTTGAAATCTGCTGCTGCGGAATTGTTCATTTTATATCATTATACCACATAATGTATTTATGTTAAGATCTTGCATTTTGCTAGTGTGTTCTTACTTTAATCAAATCTCAAATGCTTGTGATATGGATACAGTTTCACAAAGTACCATAATTAATCTTTTAATTTGTATTTTTCTGAAAATACATTTCATTTTTGTTTTATTATAGAAAATTCAGTTTACTTGTTTGCACTTATAATTTTTTTCTTTATTGTGCTTTACTTGTGTTTTAGTGTGTTGTTAATTTTCTATCATATTGCATAATGTATCCAGTGTTAATATTATTATTTTCTTTTGTTTGAATAGTTGTGTTTACATTCATTTTATATTTCTCATAATTGAGATTACATTTAGATTTTTTTATTAAATGTATATATGTACTACTAATTATGTTTTTTGACTTTTGTTATAACTTTGTAGAAGAACCAATTTTATTATTTGATTTAGTGTATACTAGGCACATTGTAATTGGTAAATGTAATTATACTTATACTTATTCTCACAAATTATTGCAGAAAATCATGGAAATTATATTTACTAATTTCAATATGGCTAGGATATACTAAATACTAAAAAAGAATATATTCAAGTAAGCTACGATTTAAAATATCCGCCAATATAGTTTAGTTTGCGAACTTTTCATCAGAGGCGCTAAATCTTGTTTTAAAAGCTTGTAAATAAGATAACCCTCTATTTTATCCCTTTTCTATGCGCCACTCCGCCACTCTACGCCATAAGTCTAAGTCATACGGCCACCTGTTCTGTAACGGTCTTAGACTTCTAGTTATTTTGCGCAACGTGTGCTTTTGTAGTGGTACAGTAGGTGTATTTGCCAAAACAGAAATAATAGGTTACAAATTTGTAATTGATAGTTTATATCAAAGATAAAATGGAATCAATACCTAAAGATTTACGTGGTTTAAGAGCGTGCCTCGTCTGTTCAATAATTAAGGTTAGTCTGTGTTCATATATATATATATATATATATATATATATATATATATATATATATATATATATATATAATTTAAACAACTTCTTATTTTTTCTTATGTATAATAGACCTTTGAGCAATTCGAATATGATGGATGTGATAATTGTGAAGAATTTTTGCGCATGAAAAATAATAGAGACAACGTATACGACTGTACAAGTTCAAATTTTGATGGGTAAGTACCTATTTTTCTTTTGTAACTTTAATTATAACATTAATCATAATTTTCAGTATGATTGCTGTAATGAGTCCAGAAGATAGTTGGGTATGCAAATGGCAAAGAATAAGTATGTATATTTTTTCATATCCTTTAACTTATTTTATTTACTTAAATTATATATTTTTAGCTCAATTTACAAAAGGAATATATGCTATATCAGTATCGGGTCGACTACCAGCTGGTATACAAAGAGAGATGAAAAGTAGAGGAATTGTATACAGGCCAAGAGATACAAGTCAAAGATAATTTTGCGTTGTATAAAATACTGTAAATTACCTTATAATACATTTTTATGCTTAAGTTCAATTCTGTTTAATATTTATATAAATTATATGGCTCCTAATAAAAAAGCAGTAAAATATGTTTATTATGTTAGGATTTATTCAGTATAATAGTATAACTTGCCTTCAAAAACTTTCCTTATTAGGGACAGTCATGCTTTTTGATAATGATTGGTGACACTGCATGTAATCTGTCACAACACAAATGTATAGTTTTGAATGAGCTTGGCCATCTCTAATGAGCAAAGTTTTTGACGGCACGATATATAATAATTCTTTTTAATATTTTAATAAAACTTATGCTATACAAAAAATTAACTATATTTCTCAAGTACATTTTTAACTATTTACAAAGTATCATTCCTAGAACAAATATTTTGCGGATATTCTAATTAAATAATTAGTATATCATTTACAATATGAGCATCAACATCAAAAATTGAAGATGACAAAGCACAATCCGTGGTTTCAGAAGTAAGCGAACAAAGAAGTTGCACACTTATTGAAGCAGAAAATTATTTTCTAAAGAAAAAAGTGGAGGAGATTTGGTGTTAGCCGATAAAGGATTTTTGATAAGAGATATACTTCCACCTCTAAATATTCCCCCTTTCCTAACAACATCTCAGTTTACAGAAGAACAAGTCCGTAGGACGGAAAGCATAGCTAAAGCGAGAGTACATGTAGAAAGAGCAATTAGACGTATGAAATGTTTCAGTATTTTACATTTTATTCCTGAGACATTAGTATGTGAAGCAGAACATGTTTTCCAAGTGGTTGGAGCTCTTACTAATTTTCAATATCCACTAATTAAGGAAGTGGAAGAATATTATAATTAAAATAAATAATTTACACACACCATAGTTGTTTTTATTTTATTCCTAATTAATATTCTCAGATTACATGATAGTGAAAATTATCAGTGGGTATATTCTGAGAGAAATAAAAATGAAGTATGTATATAGATATATATTAGCAATATCCAAAGTGTTAAAAACACTTTAAATATTTTTTTACAAATGAATTTATACAAGATGTCACTAATGTGTAACTTCTATGATTCTTACAGATATGTATTGATAAATTATTGCTACACTTCTATTTGCAAACGTATACATATCTTTCTTTTATGTAACCTGACCTTCAACATTAAGGTAATTTCAAATTAACAATTTCGTTTTAACTTTTTAAAATAATGCAACAAATAAAAGCTATTGGTTTATTAAATATTGAATAAATACATTTAAATAAAAATCTTTTAAAATATTTATATTTACAGACCATTCGTCATCTTTTTCTATTTTGTGGATTATTTTGTCAGTTGGTGTCCACAATATCAAATAACAAACTGATCTTTTTGTTATACACAATTGTCCCTGAATTTGATGGTAATAATCATGATCCTGGTTTATTATATAATTACCATTTTCTCCGTAAATAATGTAGCTTTTGTCTGTTGTGATAAAATTTTTCAAGCTTGCGGATCTAAACTTATATGGACACTTGGCTTCAACAATACCATCTATGCCAATTAGCCCATCTGGACTAGCACCCAAATAACCACAAGTATGAAGCCATAGTCCTGTTGGTAATACATTTATTGCCATCTGCTCTTCTAAATACTTTAGAGCTAATGCCTCATTTTCTTTACCCCATTGTATGGCCTTAATACCTTCTAAGCTATACTCATTGAGTAAGGATTTAAATATTGATTTTGTATATATGTTTTTTTTACTTGCAGATAATACTTGTCCAAAATGGCTGGCTGTTAAACGGTGTTTTCTAATGATCAACCAATTTGCATTTGATGACTGTCCTATTGTTGCTTCAATAATCTTTATAATTTCTTCATCAGACAATTTAGCAACCCTTTCAAAATACTCCACCTTCTTATTACACTTTATATATTCATCTGAATAGAATATATGCTCCACAGACTTCGCTAACCAGGTGCTTCGGATTGGTGGTTCTGGACTCAAAAGCCATGTAAAACTAACAGCATTATCAAATGTAGAAAAACTCTCTTTTAATTTTTCTACAGCAGCTTCTGATATTTGCGTTTTACAAGATACAAAGCTTTCTCTTCTTGGTGGATATAAATCTGAAAGTGTTTTAGTACTGCTCTCATCAAATTTCTTTGGCACATTCCATGAGCATTGCATATCAGTTACACTAATATTATCACGTGCATAAATACACAATGCTGCCATATGATGACAGGATACAAGTCCTCTGGGACATGCACACTTTGTTGCAATTATCCCATCCTCTTTATCAATATATATTTTACCTCTACATCGTATACTTTATTTCTCATACTGGCACAAACTTTTCCTCTTAGAAGTGCTGGTGTCCTGTTTAGATCTGGAATTAGTTCTACAATATGTCCACTTTCTACAGCATTTTCCCCTCTTAGTAGCTGTTTGCTATCAAAGAAATTAGCCAGTACCGATAATTGTATAAAATGCTTAGCAGCCATATTCTTCTGTAAATAAAATAAAGTAATTTTTCATTCTGTAGAAAATCTTTATGAATTTGTCAGTATAACTATATGAATAATACAAGGCACTATACTTGAACGAAATAAAAAATATTTGAGCACATATCTAGCAAATAAACTTGTTTTAATAAAGGTTATGCATGCACAACTTCAGTAAAATTCTTTAATAATTATAATTTCATGTTTTTTTAATGAATTACAATGTAAAGTAATTATATTATATACCACAACTAAAATCTTCCATGAAACATAACTTCACTTTGTCGTAAACACTAAAATATACTGTATATAAATCTGAAAATACAAGTATTTTGTGTGTTAAACTATAGTGAATCGTTAGAGCACATTTCATATATCATACCTATCATAACAAAAAGATCAATCTATGTGCACAAGTTTTATAAAAATTATTTTGAAAAGCACAAACTTCTAATACTCCAAAAACTAAAAATATGCTTTAAAGGAGCAGTAATCGAGAGCCATTTGAATGATTATTCATTGTTTCTTTAAATTTATCATCTATTAATACATCTACTCATACTAATTATGGAGCTCTTACATCAACTTGTAAGTATAAATGAAAGATACAAAGTATATAGAAAATATTAATACATACAAATTTGTAGCAATCATATCCATTCAGGAATCTATAATAACCCATCTACGAGCAGTAAAAAGTAAACTTCTGGTATGTACAACTTATTCAATTAGATTATTTACAAGACTCAAATTTTTTTCAGGACTTCTTATTGAAAAGCGTGGGAGTGACACCTGTTACAGAACTTTGCTCCAAAGCTAGTAAATTATACAATTGTGCTTTAAACTTGAAATCTGCTGCTGCAGAATTGTTCATTTTATATCATTATACCACATAATGTATATATGTTAAGATCTTGCATTTTGCTATTGTGTTCTTACTTTAATCAAATCTCAAATGCTTGTGATATGGATAAATGTATATATGTACTACTAATTATGTTTTTTGACTTTTGTTATAACTTTGTAGAAGAACCAATTTTATTATTTGATTTAGTGTATACTAGGCACATTGTAATTGGTAAATGTAATTATACTTATACTTATTCTCACAAATTATTGCAGAAAATCATGGAAATTATATTTACTAATTTCAATATGGCTAGGATATACTAAATACTAAAAAAGAATATATTCAAGTAAGCTACGATTTAAAATATCCGCCAATATAGTTTAGTTTGCGAACTTTTCATGAGAGGCGCTAAATCTTGTTTTAAAAGCTTGTAAATAAGATAACCCTCTATTTTATCCCTTTTCTATGCGCCACTCCGCCACTCTACGCCATAAGTCTAAGTCATACGGCCACCTATTCTGTAACGGTCTTAGACTTCTAGTTATTTTGCGCAACGTGTGTTTTTGTAGTGGTACAGTAGGTGTATTTGTCAAAACAGAAATAATAGGTTACAAATTTGTAATTGATAGTTTATATCAAAGATAAAATGGAATCAATACCTAAAGATTTACGTGGTTTAAGAGCGTGCCTCGTCTGTTCAATAATTAAGGTTAGTCTGTGTTCATATATATATATATATATATATATATATATATATATATATATATATAATTTAAACAACTTCTTATTTTTTCTTATGTATAATAGACCTTTGAGCAATTCGAATATGATGGATGTGATAATTGTGAAGAATTTTTGCGCATGAAAAATAATAGAGACAACGTATACGACTGTACAAGTTCAAATTTTGATGGGTAAGTACCTATTTTTCTTTTGTAACTTTAATTATAACATTAATCATAATTTTCAGTATGATTGCTGTAATGAGTCCAGAAGATAGTTGGGTATGCAAATGGCAAAGAATAAGTATGTATATTTTTTCATATCCTTTAACTTATTTTATTTACTTAAATTATATATTTTTAGCTCAATTTACAAAAGGAATATATGCTATATCAGTATCGGGTCGACTACCAGCTGGTATACAAAGAGAGATGAAAAGTAGAGGAATTGTATACAGGCCAAGAGATACAAGTCAAAGATAATTTTGCGTTGTATAAAATACTGTAAATTACCTTATAATACATTTTTATTCTTAAGTTCAATTCTGTTTAATATTTATATAAATTATATGGCTCCTAATAAAAAAGCAGTAAAATATGTTTATTATGTTAGGATTTATTCAGTATAATAGTATAACTTGCCTTCAAAAACTTTCCTTATTAGGGACAGTCATGCTTTTTGATAATGATTGGTGACACTGCATGTAATCTGTCACAACACAAATGTATAGTTTTGAATGAGCTTGGCCATCTCTAATGAGCAAAGTTTTTGACGGCACGATATATAATAATTCTTTTTAATATTTTAATAAAACTTATGCTATACAAAAAATTAACTATATTTCTCAAGTACATTTTTAACTATTTACAAAGTATCATTCCTAGAACAAATATTTTGCGGATATTCTAATTAAATAATTAGTATATCATTTACAATATGAGCATCAACATCAAAAATTGAAGATGACAAAGCACAATCCGTGGTTTCAGAAGTAAGCGAACAAAGAAGTTGCACACTTATTGAAGCAGAAAATTATTTTCTAAAGAAAAAAGTGGAGGAGATTTGGTGTTAGCCGATAAAGGCTTTTTGATAAGAGATATACTTCCACCTCTAAATATTCCCCCTTTCCTAACAACATCTCAGTTTACAGAAGAACAAGTCCGTAGGACGGAAAGCATAGCTAAAGCGAGAGTACATGTAGAAAGAGCAATTGGACGTATGAAATGTTTCAGTATTTTACATTTTATTCCTGAGACATTAGTATGTGAAGCAGAACATGTTTTCCAAGTGGTTGGAGCTCTTACTAATTTTCAATATCCACTAATTAAGGAAGTGGAAGAATATTATAATTAAAATAAATAATTTACACACACCATAGTTGTTTTTATTTTATTCCTAATTAATATTCTCAGATTACATGATAGTGAAAATTATCAGTGGGTATATTCTGAGAGAAATAAAAATGAAGTATGTATATAGATATATATTAGCAATATCCAAAGTGTTAAAAACACTTTAAATATTTTTTTACAAATGAATTTATACAAGATGTCACTAATGTGTAACTTCTATGATTCTTACAGATATGTATTGATAAATTATTGCTACACTTCTATTTGCAAACGTATACATATCTTTCTTTTATGTAACCTGACCTTCAACATTAAGGTAATTTCAAATTAACAATTTCGTTTTAACTTTTTAAAATAATGCAACAAATAAAAACTATTGGTTTATTAAATATTGAATAAATACATTTAAATAAAAATCTTTTAAAATATTTATATTTACAGACCATTCGTCATCTTTTTCTATTTTGTGGATTATTTTGTCAGTTGGTGTCCACAATATCAAATAACAAACTGATCTTTTTGTTATAAACAATTGTCCCTGAATTTGATGGTAATAATCATGATCCTGGTTTATTATATAATTACCATTTTCTCCGTAAATAATGTAGCTTTTGTCTGTTGTGATAAAATTTTTCAAGCTTGCGGATCTAAACTTATATGGACACTTGGCTTCAACAATACCATCTATGCCAATTAGCCCATCTGGACTAGCACCCAAATAACCACAAGTATGAAGCCATAGTCCTGTTGGTAATACATTTATTGCCATCTGCTCTTCTAAATACTTTAGAGCTAATGCCTCATTTTCTTTACCCCATTGTATGGCCTTAATACCTTCTAAGCTATACTCATTGAGTAAGGATTTAAATATTGATTTTGTATATATGTTTTTTTTACTTGCAGATAATACTTGTCCAAAATGGCTGGCTGTTAAACGGTGTTTTCTAATGATCAACCAATTTGCATTTGATGACTGTCCTATTGTTGCTTCAATAATCTTTATAATTTCTTCATCAGACAATTTAGCAACCCTTTCAAAATACTCCACCTTCTTATTACACTTTATATATTCATCTGAATAGAATATATGCTCCACAGACTTCGCTAACCAGGTGCTTCGGATTGGTGGTTCTGGACTCAAAAGCCATGTAAAACTAACAGCATTATCAAATGTAGAAAAACTCTCTTTTAATTTTTCTACAGCAGCTTCTGATATTTGCGTTTTACAAGATACAAAGCTTTCTCTTCTTGGTGGATATAAATCTGAAAGTGTTTTAGTACTGCTCTCATCAAATTTCTTTGGCACATTCCATGAGCATTGCATATCAGTTACACTAATATTATCACGTGCATAAATACACAATGCTGCCATATGATGACAGGATACAAGTCCTCTGGGACATGCACACTTTGTTGCAATTATCCCATCCTCTTTATCAATATATATTTTACCTCTACATCGTATACTTTATTTCTCATACTGGCACAAACTTTTCCTCTTAGAAGTGCTGGTGTCCTGTTTAGATCTGGAATTAGTTCTACAATATGTCCACTTTCTACAGCATTTTCCCCTCTTAGTAGCTGTTTGCTATCAAAGAAATTAGCCAGTACCGATAATTGTATAAAATGCTTAGCAGCCATATTCTTCTGTAAATAAAATAAAGTAATTTTTCATTCTGTAGAAAATCTTTATGAATTTGTCAGTATAACTATATGAATAATACAAGGCACTATACTTGAACGAAATAAAAAATATTTGAGCACATATCTAGCAAATAAACTTGTTTTAATAAAGGTTATGCATGCACAACTTCAGTAAAATTCTTTAATAATTATAATTTCATGTTTTTTTAATGAATTACAATGTAAAGTAATTATATTATATACCACAACTAAAATCTTCCATGAAACATAACTTCACTTTGTCGTAAACACTAAAATATACTGTATATAAATCTGAAAATACAAGTATTTTGTGTGTTAAACTATAGTGAATCGTTAGAGCACATTTCATATATCATACCTATCATAACAAAAAGATCAATCTATGTGCACAAGTTTTATAAAAATTATTTTGAAAAGCACAAACTTCTAATACTCCAAAAACTAAAAATATGCTTTAAAGGAGCAGTAATCGAGAGCCATTTGAATGATTATTCATTGTTTCTTTAAATTTATCATCTATTAATACATCTACTCATACTAATTATGGAGCTCTTACATCAACTTGTAAGTATAAATGAAAGATACAAAGTATATAGAAAATATTAATACATACAAATTTGTAGCAATCATATCCATTCAGGAATCTATAATAACCCATCTACGAGCAGTAAAAAGTAAACTTCTGGTATGTACAACTTATTCAATTAGATTATTTACAAGACTCAAATTTTTTTCAGGACTTCTTATTGAAAAGCGTGGGAGTGACACCTGTTACAGAACTTTGCTCCAAAGCTAGTAAATTATACAATTGTGCTTTAAACTTGAAATCTGCTGCTGCAGAATTGTTCATTTTATATCATTATACCACATAATGTATATATGTTAAGATCTTGCATTTTGCTATTGTGTTCTTACTTTAATCAAATCTCAAATGCTTGTGATATGGATAAATGTATATATGTACTACTAATTATGTTTTTTGACTTTTGTTATAACTTTGTAGAAGAACCAATTTTATTATTTGATTTAGTGTATACTAGGCACATTGTAATTGGTAAATGTAATTATACTTATACTTATTCTCACAAATTATTGCAGAAAATCATGGAAATTATATTTACTAATTTCAATATGGCTAGGATATACTAAATACTAAAAAAGAATATATTCAAGTAAGCTACGATTTAAAATATCCGCCAATATAGTTTAGTTTGCGAACTTTTCATGAGAGGCGCTAAATCTTGTTTTAAAAGCTTGTAAATAAGATAACCCTCTATTTTATCCCTTTTCTATGCGCCACTCCGCCACTCTACGCCATAAGTCTAAGTCATACGGCCACCTATTCTGTAACGGTCTTAGACTTCTAGTTATTTTGCGCAACGTGTGTTTTTGTAGTGGTACAGTAGGTGTATTTGTCAAAACAGAAATAATAGGTTACAAATTTGTAATTGATAGTTTATATCAAAGATAAAATGGAATCAATACCTAAAGATTTACGTGGTTTAAGAGCGTGCCTCGTCTGTTCAATAATTAAGGTTAGTCTGTGTTCATATATATATATATATATATATATATATATATATATATATATAATTTAAACAACTTCTTATTTTTTCTTATGTATAATAGACCTTTGAGCAATTCGAATATGATGGATGTGATAATTGTGAAGAATTTTTGCGCATGAAAAATAATAGAGACAACGTATACGACTGTACAAGTTCAAATTTTGATGGGTAAGTACCTATTTTTCTTTTGTAACTTTAATTATAACATTAATCATAATTTTCAGTATGATTGCTGTAATGAGTCCAGAAGATAGTTGGGTATGCAAATGGCAAAGAATAAGTATGTATATTTTTTCATATCCTTTAACTTATTTTATTTACTTAAATTATATATTTTTAGCTCAATTTACAAAAGGAATATATGCTATATCAGTATCGGGTCGACTACCAGCTGGTATACAAAGAGAGATGAAAAGTAGAGGAATTGTATACAGGCCAAGAGATACAAGTCAAAGATAATTTTGCGTTGTATAAAATACTGTAAATTACCTTATAATACATTTTTATTCTTAAGTTCAATTCTGTTTAATATTTATATAAATTATATGGCTCCTAATAAAAAAGCAGTAAAATATGTTTATTATGTTAGGATTTATTCAGTATAATAGTATAACTTGCCTTCAAAAACTTTCCTTATTAGGGACAGTCATGCTTTTTGATAATGATTGGTGACACTGCATGTAATCTGTCACAACACAAATGTATAGTTTTGAATGAGCTTGGCCATCTCTAATGAGCAAAGTTTTTGACGGCACGATATATAATAATTCTTTTTAATATTTTAATAAAACTTATGCTATACAAAAAATTAACTATATTTCTCAAGTACATTTTTAACTATTTACAAAGTATCATTCCTAGAACAAATATTTTGCGGATATTCTAATTAAATAATTAGTATATCATTTACAATATGAGCATCAACATCAAAAATTGAAGATGACAAAGCACAATCCGTGGTTTCAGAAGTAAGCGAACAAAGAAGTTGCACACTTATTGAAGCAGAAAATTATTTTCTAAAGAAAAAAGTGGAGGAGATTTGGTGTTAGCCGATAAAGGCTTTTTGATAAGAGATATACTTCCACCTCTAAATATTCCCCCTTTCCTAACAACATCTCAGTTTACAGAAGAACAAGTCCGTAGGACGGAAAGCATAGCTAAAGCGAGAGTACATGTAGAAAGAGCAATTGGACGTATGAAATGTTTCAGTATTTTACATTTTATTCCTGAGACATTAGTATGTGAAGCAGAACATGTTTTCCAAGTGGTTGGAGCTCTTACTAATTTTCAATATCCACTAATTAAGGAAGTGGAAGAATATTATAATTAAAATAAATAATTTACACACACCATAGTTGTTTTTATTTTATTCCTAATTAATATTCTCAGATTACATGATAGTGAAAATTATCAGTGGGTATATTCTGAGAGAAATAAAAATGAAGTATGTATATAGATATATATTAGCAATATCCAAAGTGTTAAAAACACTTTAAATATTTTTTTACAAATGAATTTATACAAGATGTCACTAATGTGTAACTTCTATGATTCTTACAGATATGTATTGATAAATTATTGCTACACTTCTATTTGCAAACGTATACATATCTTTCTTTTATGTAACCTGACCTTCAACATTAAGGTAATTTCAAATTAACAATTTCGTTTTAACTTTTTAAAATAATGCAACAAATAAAAACTATTGGTTTATTAAATATTGAATAAATACATTTAAATAAAAATCTTTTAAAATATTTATATTTACAGACCATTCGTCATCTTTTTCTATTTTGTGGATTATTTTGTCAGTTGGTGTCCACAATATCAAATAACAAACTGATCTTTTTGTTATAAACAATTGTCCCTGAATTTGATGGTAATAATCATGATCCTGGTTTATTATATAATTACCATTTTCTCCGTAAATAATGTAGCTTTTGTCTGTTGTGATAAAATTTTTCAAGCTTGCGGATCTAAACTTATATGGACACTTGGCTTCAACAATACCATCTATGCCAATTAGCCCATCTGGACTAGCACCCAAATAACCACAAGTATGAAGCCATAGTCCTGTTGGTAATACATTTATTGCCATCTGCTCTTCTAAATACTTTAGAGCTAATGCCTCATTTTCTTTACCCCATTGTATGGCCTTAATACCTTCTAAGCTATACTCATTGAGTAAGGATTTAAATATTGATTTTGTATATATGTTTTTTTTACTTGCAGATAATACTTGTCCAAAATGGCTGGCTGTTAAACGGTGTTTTCTAATGATCAACCAATTTGCATTTGATGACTGTCCTATTGTTGCTTCAATAATCTTTATAATTTCTTCATCAGACAATTTAGCAACCCTTTCAAAATACTCCACCTTCTTATTACACTTTATATATTCATCTGAATAGAATATATGCTCCACAGACTTCGCTAACCAGGTGCTTCGGATTGGTGGTTCTGGACTCAAAAGCCATGTAAAACTAACAGCATTATCAAATGTAGAAAAACTCTCTTTTAATTTTTCTACAGCAGCTTCTGATATTTGCGTTTTACAAGATACAAAGCTTTCTCTTCTTGGTGGATATAAATCTGAAAGTGTTTTAGTACTGCTCTCATCAAATTTCTTTGGCACATTCCATGAGCATTGCATATCAGTTACACTAATATTATCACGTGCATAAATACACAATGCTGCCATATGATGACAGGATACAAGTCCTCTGGGACATGCACACTTTGTTGCAATTATCCCATCCTCTTTATCAATATATATTTTACCTCTACATCGTATACTTTATTTCTCATACTGGCACAAACTTTTCCTCTTAGAAGTGCTGGTGTCCTGTTTAGATCTGGAATTAGTTCTACAATATGTCCACTTTCTACAGCATTTTCCCCTCTTAGTAGCTGTTTGCTATCAAAGAAATTAGCCAGTACCGATAATTGTATAAAATGCTTAGCAGCCATATTCTTCTGTAAATAAAATAAAGTAATTTTTCATTCTGTAGAAAATCTTTATGAATTTGTCAGTATAACTATATGAATAATACAAGGCACTATACTTGAACGAAATAAAAAATATTTGAGCACATATCTAGCAAATAAACTTGTTTTAATAAAGGTTATGCATGCACAACTTCAGTAAAATTCTTTAATAATTATAATTTCATGTTTTTTTAATGAATTACAATGTAAAGTAATTATATTATATACCACAACTAAAATCTTCCATGAAACATAACTTCACTTTGTCGTAAACACTAAAATATACTGTATATAAATCTGAAAATACAAGTATTTTGTGTGTTAAACTATAGTGAATCGTTAGAGCACATTTCATATATCATACCTATCATAACAAAAAGATCAATCTATGTGCACAAGTTTTATAAAAATTATTTTGAAAAGCACAAACTTCTAATACTCCAAAAACTAAAAATATGCTTTAAAGGAGCAGTAATCGAGAGCCATTTGAATGATTATTCATTGTTTCTTTAAATTTATCATCTATTAATACATCTACTCATACTAATTATGGAGCTCTTACATCAACTTGTAAGTATAAATGAAAGATACAAAGTATATAGAAAATATTAATACATACAAATTTGTAGCAATCATATCCATTCAGGAATCTATAATAACCCATCTACGAGCAGTAAAAAGTAAACTTCTGGTATGTACAACTTATTCAATTAGATTATTTACAAGACTCAAATTTTTTTCAGGACTTCTTATTGAAAAGCGTGGGAGTGACACCTGTTACAGAACTTTGCTCCAAAGCTAGTAAATTATACAATTGTGCTTTAAACTTGAAATCTGCTGCTGCAGAATTGTTCATTTTATATCATTATACCACATAATGTATATATGTTAAGATCTTGCATTTTGCTATTGTGTTCTTACTATAATAAACAATAAATAAATATATAAAAGTGTATTATTTAAAGTTACAAACATTAACATGGTAGCAGAGCGTAGTTATTAAAAATATATAAAAGTGTTAAAAGTTAAAACAAAAAATTTAATATAACAAAAATGGCGACGTATATAAAAATAGATGATGTAACAGTACCGATCTTTGATGGTTCCGATTATACAAAATGGAAGCTACGAATATTAAAATTTTTGCAATTTAAAAAATGTAAAATAGTAACTGAAAGAGAAAGGACTGCAACTGAGAATGCAAATGAATGGGAACAAATGGACATCAAAGCAACGAACTACATATATAGCGCTATCTCAAATAAACAATTAGAATTAATTAGTGAACAGGAAACCGCCTTTGAAATTATTAAAAAATTGGATGAAATTTACAACAAAGAATCGACAGCATTACAAATGATCTGTAGAAGCAATTTAGAAAATATCAAATTAAAGGAAGAAGATGACCCCGAAAATTTTTTTAACAAATTTGAAAAAGCAACAAATGAATTGAAAGCGGCTGGATCAAAAATCAACGAGGATGAAAAGTTAAATTATATGTTAAGAGCACTCCCAAAATCATTTAGCCACCTGGGTGATTTAATTGATGTTTTACCCAAAGAAGAAAGAAATGTAGAATATTTAAAAACGAAAATCAAGTTAAAATTTATAAATGACAAAAGTGACAATGGTGAAGATAAAGAAAAAAATACAAAATCAAATGCATTTGCAGCGGGTTCGACATCACAACGGAATCAAGGTTGTTATGGATGTGGTAAAGTAGGTCACATTCAAAGGAACTGTCAACAAAAATATCAAACAAGTTTTCAAGGGCAACATAATAATTTCAATCGTGGTGGCCGTGGTCATTATCAAAATTTAGGACGTGGAAATTATGGAAACTATCGTGGATATCAAAATGTACGTGGAAATTTTAGTGGTTATCAAAATGCAGGACGTGGAAATTTTAGTGGTTATCAAAATGCAGGACGTGGAAATTATCGTGGTTATCAAAATAGGGGACATGGAAATTACAGTGGGCATCAAAATTCAGAAAGTAGAAATAATAGTGAATGTAATAACTTTTATGTGACAGCAAATACTTCAACAATAAGTGAAACTTGCATCGTCAATCCAAATGAAATAAACTGGTTATTAGACAGTGGTTGTACCGATCATATTATAAACAATGACATTTATTTTGAAAGTTTTGTGACATTAAAAACACCAGTGAATGTAAAAGTGGGAGACGGTCGCATATTGCTAGCGACAAAAATTGGTCAAATAAAAGCTTCATTTCCTGTGTACAATAAACAAGTGGTCATAAATTTGAATAATGTATTTTATGTAAAAGATATGAAAACAAATTTATTAAGTTATTCAAAAATTACAAACAATAATAAAATTATTTCTTATGGAAATATTTCAAAAATTTATAATATGAACAGTGAATTAATAGCCATAGCAATCAAAAAGGAAAATCTGTATGAAATGAAAAGTTTTATTGACAATAATAACAGATCAGCATTTGCAAATACAACATGTAGTGAAAATAAATTAACATTAAAAGAAAAATGGCATCGAATGTTAGGACATGTAAATTTTAATTACTTAAATGTTCTATGTACAAAACAACTAATAGAAGGAATTCCGGAAAAGTTAGAGGGTGATTATTTAAAATGTGCGGTGTGTATTGAAAATAAAATGAAAAATTTACCTTTTGGAAATAACCGTAAGAGAGCAGAGGACATTTTACAAATAATTCACACAGATGTAAATGGCCCACACACAACAAAAGGAAATCAGGGAGAAATGTACTTTCTATCATTTATAGATGATTATAGCAAACTAGCAAAAGTGTACACCATGAAATCAAAAACACAAGTTTACGATTGTCTGGTAGAATACGTAAATCTTGTTCAAAATTTAACTGGTAAAAATATACAAGAATTAAGATGTGATAATGGAACAGAATATATGAACTCAAAAATTTATAACTTTATCCGTGAAAAAGGAATATATCTAAACCCGTGCCCACCATACGTGCATCAGCTAAATGGAACAGCTGAACGTTTTAATCAAACAATTATGAATATAGCTCGGTGCTTACGAGCTGAGGCAAAGGTGGATATTAAATATTGGCCGGAATGTGTTAGAACGGCTGCATATTTACATAACAGAACATTAGCAAACACTACTGAACAGAAAACTCCTTATGAGATATTTTTTAATGAAAAACCTAGTGTAAAAAATTTACGACTGTACGGGAGCAAAGTTTTCGTTCGTATACCTGAGGAGAAACGAGCATCAAAATGGGATAAAAAAGCTGAAGCAGGCATATTATTAGGGTATACAGATGTGGGATATCGTATACTTGTAAATGATAAAATAAAGATTGCACGACATGTAGAAATTATTGAAGAAGAAGTTAAATGCATTGAGTTGGTTAACAATGAGCAAAATGAAAAGGGTCCAGATGAAGATGATGAAAGTATAGATGATACTAACGAGGAAGTGGATTTAAAAAGGCCTCAACGACAAAGAAAACTTCCTTCAAAACTTGATGATTATATTATATATGTAAATTATTGCAATGCGACAGTACCGCAAACATTTAAGGAGGCGATGAGAAGTATAGATTCCATAAATTGGAAAAATGCAATGGATAACGAAATAAGAAGTATTCAACAAAATTACACATGGGATTTGGTACAACAACCAGAAGATAAAAATATATTAGATGTGAAATGGTTATACAAACGGAAAAGCAATGACAGTTACAAGGCTCGATTAGTTGTAAGAGGTTTTCAACAGCAAGAATTAATTGAACATACATATTCACCAGTGGCAAAAATGCAAACGTTAAAAATATTATTAGCATATTGTTGTAGGTACAATTTAAACATTGATCAAATGGACGTAGAAACAGCGTTTTTGAACAGCAAGATAGAATCCGAAGTATACGTTAAACAACCTGAAGGATACGAAAAGGGAATTAACCAAGTGTATAAATTAAAAAAAGCTTTGTATGGTCTAAAAGAAAGCCCACGTGCATGGTATGAACATTTTAATAATTATATTACTCAATTAGGATTTAAAAGAAATAATTACGACTACTGTTTATATGTTAAAAATTCAGGTAATGATTCAATATATATTTTATTATTTGTTGATGATTTATTAATATGTAGTAAAAATAAAAGACAAATAGAACAAGTTAAAATTAAGTTAGCGAGTAAATTTAACATTAAAGCTTTGGGCAAAGTAAAAAGTTATATAGGAATTAACATTGAATATAATGATGTAGAAATGACTTTAGATCAGAAAAGTTACATTGAATCTTTAGCACAAAAATATCAAATAAAAAATTCAAAACTATATGATACGCCTATGGAAATAAATTTAAATTTAATGACAAGTAAAATAGTAGAAGATAATATTAAATTTAGAAATTTAATAGGAGAATTGTTATATATTGCAACAGGCACCAGACCTGATATATCATTTTGTGTAAATTATTTAAGTAGATTCCAATCAAGTTATAATCAGGAGCATTTCAAATATGCATTGAGAATTTTAAAATATTTATATAAAACAAAAGATTATAAATTAACTTATTTGAAAAATGAAAATATTAATATAATGGATTGTTACGTTGATGCTGATTGGGCAGGCGACATAAATGATAGAAGATCAACATCAGGATTTGTAATTAGATTATTTGGGAACTCAGTTTATTGGAGATCACGCAAACAGAACTCTGTAACAAAGTCAAGTACACATGCGGAATATGTAGCATTATCAGAAGCTGTTACAGAAGTAATTTTTATGAAGGGTATCTTAGAATCATTTAATATTAAATTCAACAAGCCTATAAATTTGTATGAAGACAATTCTGGTGCAGTAGTTATATCTAAATATGGAAATTTATCAAAGAATTCAAAACATATAGAAACTCATTACCATTATGTAAATGAAAATTACTTAAATAAGACTATTGATATTGTTAAAATTGATAGTCAGGATAACATTGCTGACATATTTACAAAGTCTTTGAGTAAGCAAAAACATTATAAATTTAGATTTTTATTAAAAGTCACCCAAAAGTAAGGAGGCGTGTTAAATATTAGTTACTTTTGTTTACTTTTAGTTATGTATTATTAAGTAGGTATTATTAAGAATACAAAGTTGGTAGTACTGAACCAACAAGAAAGAAATGATGAGAAGACATAAAGAAGAGTTGTTGTTAAGTTGTGTTTGTGTGTGGTTTATAAATATTAAAATGTAAAATAGTTTATATAATAAACAATAAATAAATATATAAAAGTGTATTATTTAAAGTTACAAACATTAACACTTACTTTAATCAAATCTCAAATGCTTGTGATATGGATAAATGTATATATGTACTACTAATTATGTTTTTTGACTTTTGTTATAACTTTGTAGAAGAACCAATTTTATTATTTGATTTAGTGTATACTAGGCACATTGTAATTGGTAAATGTAATTATACTTATACTTATTCTCACAAATTATTGCAGAAAATCATGGAAATTATATTTACTAATTTCAATATGGCTAGGATATACTAAATACTAAAAAAGAATATATTCAAGTAAGCTACGATTTAAAATATCCGCCAATATAGTTTAGTTTGCGAACTTTTCATGAGAGGCGCTAAATCTTGTTTTAAAAGCTTGTAAATAAGATAACCCTCTATTTTATCCCTTTTCTATGCGCCACTCCGCCACTCTACGCCATAAGTCTAAGTCATACGGCCACCTATTCTGTAACGGTCTTAGACTTCTAGTTATTTTGCGCAACGTGTGTTTTTGTAGTGGTACAGTAGGTGTATTTGTCAAAACAGAAATAATAGGTTACAAATTTGTAATTGATAGTTTATATCAAAGATAAAATGGAATCAATACCTAAAGATTTACGTGGTTTAAGAGCGTGCCTCGTCTGTTCAATAATTAAGGTTAGTCTGTGTTCATATATATATATATATATATATATAATTTAAACAACTTCTTATTTTTTCTTATGTATAATAGACCTTTGAGCAATTCGAATATGATGGATGTGATAATTGTGAAGAATTTTTGCGCATGAAAAATAATAGAGACAACGTATACGACTGTACAAGTTCAAATTTTGATGGGTAAGTACCTATTTTTCTTTTGTAACTTTAATTATAACATTAATCATAATTTTCAGTATGATTGCTGTAATGAGTCCAGAAGATAGTTGGGTATGCAAATGGCAAAGAATAAGTATGTATATTTTTTCATATCCTTTAACTTATTTTATTTACTTAAATTATATATTTTTAGCTCAATTTACAAAAGGAATATATGCTATATCAGTATCGGGTCGACTACCAGCTGGTATACAAAGAGAGATGAAAAGTAGAGGAATTGTATACAGGCCAAGAGATACAAGTCAAAGATAATTTTGCGTTGTATAAAATACTGTAAATTACCTTATAATACATTTTTATTCTTAAGTTCAATTCTGTTTAATATTTATATAAATTATATGGCTCCTAATAAAAAAGCAGTAAAATATGTTTATTATGTTAGGATTTATTCAGTATAATAGTATAACTTGCCTTCAAAAACTTTCCATATTAGGGACAGTCATGCTTTTTGATAATGATTGGTGACACTGCATGTAATCTGTCACAACACAAATGTATAGTTTTGAATGAGCAAAGTTTTTGACGGCACGATATATAATAATTCTTTTTAATATTTTAATAAAACTTATGCTATACAAAAAATTAACTATATTTCTCAAGTACATTTTTAACTATTTACAAAGTATCATTCCTAGAACAAATATTTTGCGGATATTCTAATTAAATAATTAGTATATCATTTACAATATGAGCATCAACATCAAAAATTGAAGATGACAAAGCACAATCCGTGGTTTCAGAAGTAAGCGAACAAAGAGGTTGCACACTTATTGAAACAGAAAATTATTTTCTAAAGAAAAAAGTGGAGGAGATTTGGTGTTAGCCGATAAAGGATTTTTGATAAGAGATATACTTCCACCTCTAAATATTCCCCCTTTCCTAACAACATCTCAGTTTACAGAAGAACAAGTCCGTAGGACAGAAAGCATAGCTAAAGCGAGAGTACATGTAGAAAGAGCAATTAGACGTATGAAATGTTTCAGTATTTTACATTTTATTCCTGAGACATTAGTATGTGAAGCAGAATATGTTTTCCAAGTGGTTGGAGCTCTTACTAATTTTCAATATCCACTAATTAAGGAAGTGGAAGAATATTATAATTAAAATAAATAATTTACACACACCATAGTTGTTTTTATTTTATTCCTAATTAATATTCTCAGATTACATGATAGTGAAAATTATCAGTGGGTATATTCTGAGAGAAATAAAAATGAAGTATGTATATAGATATATATTAGCAATATCCAAAGTGTTAAAAACACTTTAAATATTTTTTTACAAATGAATTTATACAAGATGTCACTAATGTGTAACTTCTATGATTCTTACAGATATGTATTGATAAATTATTGCTACACTTCTATTTGCAAACGTATACATATCTTTCTTTTATGTAACCTGACCTGCAACATTAAGGTAATTTCAAATTAACAATTTCGTTTTAACTTTTTAAAATAATGCAACAAATAAAAACTATTGGTTTATTAAATATTGAATAAATACATTTAAATAAAAATCTTTTAAAATATTTATATTTACAGACCATTCGTCATCTTTTTCTATTTTGTGGATTATTTTGTCAGTTGGTGTCCACAATATCAAATAACAAACTGATCTTTTTGTTATAAACAATTGTCCCTGAATTTGATGGTAATAATCATGATCCTGGTTTATTATATAATTACCATTTTCTCCGTAAATAATGTAGCTTTTGTCTGTTGTGATAAAATTTTTCAAGCTTGCGGATCTAAACTTATATGGACACTTGGCTTCAACAATACCATCTATGCCAATTAGCCCATCTGGACTAGCACCCAAATAACCACAAGTATGAAGCCATAGTCCTGTTGGTAATACATTTATTGCCATCTGCTCTTCTAAATACTTTAGAGCTAATGCCTCATTTTCTTTACCCCATTGTATGGCCTTAATACCTTCTAAGCTATACTCATTGAGTAAGGATTTAAATATTGATTTTGTATATATGTTTTTTTTACTTGCAGATAATACTTGTCCAAAATGGCTGGCTGTTAAACGGTGTTTTCTAATGATAAACCAATTTGCATTTGATGACTGTCCTATTGTTGCTTCAATAATCTTTATAATTTCTTCATCAGACAATTTAGCAACCCTTTCAAAATACTCCACCTTCTTATTACACTTTATATATTCATCTGAATAGAATATATGCTCCACAGACTTCGCTAACCAGGTGCTTCGGATTGGTGGTTCTGGACTCAAAAGCCATGTAAAACTAACAGCATTATCAAATGTAGAAAAACTCTCTTTTAATTTTTCTACAGCAGCTTCTGATATTTGCGTTTTACAAGATACAAAGCTTTCTCTTCTTGGTGGATATAAATCTGAAAGTGTTTTAGTACTGCTCTCATCAAATTTCTTTGGCACATTCCATGAGCATTGCATATCAGTTACACTAATATTATCACGTGCATAAATACACAATGCTGCCATATGATGACAGGATACAAGTCCTCTGGGACATGCACACTTTGTTGCAATTATCCCATCCTCTTTATCAATATATATTTTACCTCTACATCGTATACTTTATTTCTCATACTGGCACAAACTTTTCCTCTTAGAAGTGCTGGTGTCCTGTTTAGATCTGGAATTAGTTCTACAATATGTCCACTTTCTACAGCATTTTCCCCTCTTAGTAGCTGTTTGCTATCAAAGAAATTAGCCAGTACCGATAATTGTATAAAATGCTTAGCAGCCATATTCTTCTGTAAATAAAATAAAGTAATTTTTCATTCTGTAGAAAATCTTTATGAATTTGTCAGTATAACTATATGAATAATACAAGGCACTATACTTGAACGAAATAAAAAATATTTGAGCACATATCTAGCAAATAAACTTGTTTTAATAAAGGTTATGCATGCACAACTTCAGTAAAATTCTTTAATAATTATAATTTCATGTTTTTTTAATGAATTACAATGTAAAGTAATTATATTATATACCACAACTAAAATCTTCCATGAAACATAACTTCACTTTGTCGTAAACACTAAAATATACTGTATATAAATCTGAAAATACAAGTATTTTGTGTGTTAAACTATAGTGAATCGTTAGAGCACATTTCATATATCATACCTATCATAACAAAAAGATCAATCTATGTGCACAAGTTTTATAAAAATTATTTTGAAAAGCACAAACTTCTAATACTCCAAAAACTAAAAATATGCTTTAAAGGAGCAGTAATCGAGAGCCATTTGAATGATTATTCATTGTTTCTTTAAATTTATCATCTATTAATACATCTACTCATACTAATTATGGAGCTCTTACATCAACTTGTAAGTATAAATGAAAGATACAAAGTATATAGAAAATATTAATACATACAAATTTGTAGCAATCATATCCATTCAGGAATCTATAATAACCCATCTACGAGCAGTAAAAAGTAAACTTCTGGTATGTACAACTTATTCAATTAGATTATTTACAAGACTCAAATTTTTTTCAGGACTTCTTATTGAAAAGCGTGGGAGTGACACCTGTTACAGAACTTTGCTCCAAAGCTAGTAAATTATACAATTGTGCTTTAAACTTGAAATCTGCTGCTGCAGATTGTTCATTTTATATCATTATACCACATAATGTATATATGTTAAGATCTTGCATTTTGCTATTGTGTTCTTACTTTAATCAAATCTCAAATGCTTGTGATATGGATAAATGTATATATGTACTACTAATTATGTTTTTTGACTTTTGTTATAACTTTGTAGAAGAACCAATTTTATTATTTGATTTAGTGTATACTAGGCACATTGTAATTGGTAAATGTAATTATACTTATACTTATTCTCACAAATTATTGCAGAAAATCATGGAAATTATATTTACTAATTTCAATATGGCTAGGATATACTAAATACTAAAAAAGAATATATTCAAGTAAGCTACGATTTAAAATATCCGCCAATATAGTTTAGTTTGCGAACTTTTCATGAGAGGCGCTAAATCTTGTTTTAAAAGCTTGTAAATAAGATAACCCTCTATTTTATCCCTTTTCTATGCGCCACTCCGCCACTCTACGCCATAAGTCTAAGTCATACGGCCACCTATTTTGTAACGGTCTTAGACTTCTAGTTATTTTGCGCAACGTGTGTTTTTGTAGTGGTACAGTAGGTGTATTTGTCAAAACAGAAATAATAGGTTACAAATTTGTAATTGATAGTTTATATCAAAGATAAAATGGAATCAATACCTAAAGATTTACGTGGTTTAAGAGCGTGCCTCGTCTGTTCAATAATTAAGGTTAGTCTGTGTTCATATATATATATATATATATATATATATATATATATATATATATATATATAATTTAAACAACTTCTTATTTTTTCTTATGTATAATAGACCTTTGAGCAATTCGAATATGATGGATGTGATAATTGTGAAGAATTTTTGCGCATGAAAAATAATAGAGACAACGTATACGACTGTACAAGTTCAAATTTTGATGGGTAAGTACCTATTTTTCTTTTGTAACTTTAATTATAACATTAATCATAATTTTCAGTATGATTGCTGTAATGAGTCCAGAAGATAGTTGGGTATGCAAATGGCAAAGAATAAGTATGTATATTTTTTCATATCCCTTAACTTATTTTATTTACTTAAATTATATATTTTTAGCTCAATTTACAAAAGGAATATATGCTATATCAGTATCGGGTCGACTACCAGCTGGTATACAAAGAGAGATGAAAAGTAGAGGAATTGTATACAGGCCAAGAGATACAAGTCAAAGATAATTTTGCGTTGTATAAAATACTGTAAATTACCTTATAATACATTTTTATTCTTAAGTTCAATTCTGTTTAATATTTATATAAATTATATGGCTCCTAATAAAAAAGCAGTAAAATATGTTTATTATGTTAGGATTTATTCAGTATAATAGTATAACTTGCCTTCAAAAACTTTCCTTATTAGGGACAGTCATGCTTTTTGATAATGATTGGTGACACTGCATGTAATCTGTCACAACACAAATGTATAGTTTTGAATGAGCAAAGTTTTTGACGGCACGATATATAATAATTCTTTTTAATATTTTAATAAAACTTATGCTATACAAAAAATTAACTATATTTCTCAAGTACATTTTTAACTATTTACAAAGTATCATTCCTAGAACAAATATTTTGCGGATATTCTAATTAAATAATTACTATATCATTTACAATATGAGCATCAACATCAAAAATTGAAGATGACAAAGCACAATCCGTGGTTTCAGAAGTAAGCGAACAAAGAAGTTGCACACTTATTGAAACAGAAAATTATTTTCTAAAGAAAAAAGTGGAGGAGATTTGGTGTTAGCCGATAAAGGATTTTTGATAAGAGATATACTTCCACCTCTAAATATTCCCCCTTTCCTAACAACATCTCAGTTTACAGAAGAACAAGTCCGTAGGACAGAAAGCATAGCTAAAGCGAGAGTACATGTAGAAAGAGCAATTAGACGTATGAAATGTTTCAGTATTTTACATTTTATTCCTGAGACATTAGTATGTGAAGCAGAATATGTTTTCCAAGTGGTTGGAGCTCTTACTAATTTTCAATATCCACTAATTAAGGAAGTGGAAGAATATTATAATTAAAATAAATAATTTACACACACCATAGTTGTTTTTATTTTATTCCTAATTAATATTCTCAGATTACATGATAGTGAAAATTATCAGTGGGTATATTCTGAGAGAAATAAAAATGAAGTATGTATATAGATATATATTAGCAATATCCAAAGTGTTAAAAACACTTTAAATATTTTTTTTACAAATGAATTTATACAAGATGTCACTAATGTGTAACTTCTATGATTCTTACAGATATGTATTGATAAATTATTGCTACACTTCTATTTGCAAACGTATACATATCTTTCTTTTATGTAACCTGACCTTCAACATTAAGGTAATTTCAAATTAACAATTTCGTTTTAACTTTTTAAAATAATGCAACAAATAAAAACTATTGGTTTATTAAATATTGAATAAATACATTTAAATAAAAATCTTTTAAAATATTTATATTTACAGACCATTCGTCATCTTTTTCTATTTTGTGGATTATTTTGTCAGTTGGTGTCCACAATATCAAATAACAAACTGATCTTTTTGTTATAAACAATTGTCCCTGAATTTGATGGTAATAATCATGATCCTGGTTTATTATATAATTACCATTTTCTCCGTAAATAATGTAGCTTTTGTCTGTTGTGATAAAATTTTTCAAGCTTGCGGATCTAAACTTATATGGACACTTGGCTTCAACAATACCATCTATGCCAATTAGCCCATCTGGACTAGCACCCAAATAACCACAAGTATGAAGCCATAGTCCTGTTGGTAATACATTTATTGCCATCTGCTCTTCTAAATACTTTAGAGCTAATGCCTCATTTTCTTTACCCCATTGTATGGCCTTAATACCTTCTAAGCTATACTCATTGAGTAAGGATTTAAATATTGATTTTGTATATATGTTTTTTTTACTTGCAGATAATACTTGTCCAAAATGGCTGGCTGTTAAACGGTGTTTTCTAATGATAAACCAATTTGCATTTGATGACTGTCCTATTGTTGCTTCAATAATCTTTATAATTTCTTCATCAGACAATTTAGCAACCCTTTCAAAATACTCCACCTTCTTATTACACTTTATATATTCATCTGAATAGAATATATGCTCCACAGACTTCGCTAACCAGGTGCTTCGGATTGGTGGTTCTGGACTCAAAAGCCATGTAAAACTAACAGCATTATCAAATGTAGAAAAACTCTCTTTTAATTTTTCTACAGCAGCTTCTGATATTTGCGTTTTACAAGATACAAAGCTTTCTCTTCTTGGTGGATATAAATCTGAAAGTGTTTTAGTACTGCTCTCATCAAATTTCTTTGGCACATTCCATGAGCATTGCATATCAGTTACACTAATATTATCACGTGCATAAATACACAATGCTGCCATATGATGACAGGATACAAGTCCTCTGGGACATGCACACTTTGTTGCAATTATCCCATCCTCTTTATCAATATATATTTTACCTCTACATCGTATACTTTATTTCTCATACTGGCACAAACTTTTCCTCTTAGAAGTGCTGGTGTCCTGTTTAGATCTGGAATTAGTTCTACAATATGTCCACTTTCTACAGCATTTTCCCCTCTTAGTAGCTGTTTGCTATCAAAGAAATTAGCCAGTACCGATAATTGTATAAAATGCTTAGCAGCCATATTCTTCTGTAAATAAAATAAAGTAATTTTTCATTCTGTAGAAAATCTTTATGAATTTGTCAGTATAACTATATGAATAATACAAGGCACTATACTTGAACGAAATAAAAAATATTTGAGCACATATCTAGCAAATAAACTTGTTTTAATAAAGGTTATGCATGCACAACTTCAGTAAAATTCTTTAATAATTATAATTTCATGTTTTTTTAATGAATTACAATGTAAAGTAATTATATTATATACCACAACTAAAATCTTCCATGAAACATAACTTCACTTTGTCGTAAACACTAAAATATACTGTATATAAATCTGAAAATACAAGTATTTTGTGTGTTAAACTATAGTGAATCGTTAGAGCACATTTCATATATCATACCTATCATAACAAAAAGATCAATCTATGTGCACAAGTTTTATAAAAATTATTTTGAAAAGCACAAACTTCTAATACTCCAAAAACTAAAAATATGCTTTAAAGGAGCAGTAATCGAGAGCCATTTGAATGATTATTCATTGTTTCTTTAAATTTATCATCTATTAATACATCTACTCATACTAATTATGGAGCTCTTACATCAACTTGTAAGTATAAATGAAAGATACAAAGTATATAGAAAATATTAATACATACAAATTTGTAGCAATCATATCCATTCAGGAATCTATAATAACCCATCTACGAGCAGTAAAAAGTAAACTTCTGGTATGTACAACTTATTCAATTAGATTATTTACAAGACTCAAATTTTTTTCAGGACTTCTTATTGAAAAGCGTGGGAGTGACACCTGTTACAGAACTTTGCTCCAAAGCTAGTAAATTATACAATTGTGCTTTAAACTTGAAATCTGCTGCTGCAGATTGTTCATTTTATATCATTATACCACATAATGTATATATGTTAAGATCTTGCATTTTGCTATTGTGTTCTTACTTTAATCAAATCTCAAATGCTTGTGATATGGATAAATGTATATATGTACTACTAATTATGTTTTTTGACTTTTGTTATAACTTTGTAGAAGAACCAATTTTATTATTTGATTTAGTGTATACTAGGCACATTGTAATTGGTAAATGTAATTATACTTATACTTATTCTCACAAATTATTGCAGAAAATCATGGAAATTATATTTACTAATTTCAATATGGCTAGGATATACTAAATACTAAAAAAGAATATATTCAAGTAAGCTACGATTTAAAATATCCGCCAATATAGTTTAGTTTGCGAACTTTTCATGAGAGGCGCTAAATCTTGTTTTAAAAGCTTGTAAATAAGATAACCCTCTATTTTATCCCTTTTCTATGCGCCACTCCGCCACTCTACGCCATAAGTCTAAGTCATACGGCCACCTATTTTGTAACGGTCTTAGACTTCTAGTTATTTTGCGCAACGTGTGTTTTTGTAGTGGTACAGTAGGTGTATTTGTCAAAACAGAAATAATAGGTTACAAATTTGTAATTGATAGTTTATATCAAAGATAAAATGGAATCAATACCTAAAGATTTACGTGGTTTAAGAGCGTGCCTCGTCTGTTCAATAATTAAGGTTAGTCTGTGTTCATATATATATATATATATATATATATATATATATATATATATATATATATATATAATTAAACAACTTCTTATTTTTTCTTATGTATAATAGACCTTTGAGCAATTCGAATATGATGGATGTGATAATTGTGAAGAATTTTTGCGCATGAAAAATAATAGAGACAACGTATACGACTGTACAAGTTCAAATTTTGATGGGTAAGTACCTATTTTTCTTTTGTAACTTTAATTATAACATTAATCATAATTTTCAGTATGATTGCTGTAATGAGTCCAGAAGATAGTTGGGTATGCAAATGGCAAAGAATAAGTATGTATATTTTTTCATATCCCTTAACTTATTTTATTTACTTAAATTATATATTTTTAGCTCAATTTACAAAAGGAATATATGCTATATCAGTATCGGGTCGACTACCAGCTGGTATACAAAGAGAGATGAAAAGTAGAGGAATTGTATACAGGCCAAGAGATACAAGTCAAAGATAATTTTGCGTTGTATAAAATACTGTAAATTACCTTATAATACATTTTTATTCTTAAGTTCAATTCTGTTTAATATTTATATAAATTATATGGCTCCTAATAAAAAAGCAGTAAAATATGTTTATTATGTTAGGATTTATTCAGTATAATAGTATAACTTGCCTTCAAAAACTTTCCTTATTAGGGACAGTCATGCTTTTTGATAATGATTGGTGACACTGCATGTAATCTGTCACAACACAAATGTATAGTTTTGAATGAGCAAAGTTTTTGACGGCACGATATATAATAATTCTTTTTAATATTTTAATAAAACTTATGCTATACAAAAAATTAACTATATTTCTCAAGTACATTTTTAACTATTTACAAAGTATCATTCCTAGAACAAATATTTTGCGGATATTCTAATTAAATAATTACTATATCATTTACAATATGAGCATCAACATCAAAAATTGAAGATGACAAAGCACAATCCGTGGTTTCAGAAGTAAGCGAACAAAGAAGTTGCACACTTATTGAAACAGAAAATTATTTTCTAAAGAAAAAAGTGGAGGAGATTTGGTGTTAGCCGATAAAGGATTTTTGATAAGAGATATACTTCCACCTCTAAATATTCCCCCTTTCCTAACAACATCTCAGTTTACAGAAGAACAAGTCCGTAGGACAGAAAGCATAGCTAAAGCGAGAGTACATGTAGAAAGAGCAATTAGACGTATGAAATGTTTCAGTATTTTACATTTTATTCCTGAGACATTAGTATGTGAAGCAGAATATGTTTTCCAAGTGGTTGGAGCTCTTACTAATTTTCAATATCCACTAATTAAGGAAGTGGAAGAATATTATAATTAAAATAAATAATTTACACACACCATAGTTGTTTTTATTTTATTCCTAATTAATATTCTCAGATTACATGATAGTGAAAATTATCAGTGGGTATATTCTGAGAGAAATAAAAATGAAGTATGTATATAGATATATATTAGCAATATCCAAAGTGTTAAAAACACTTTAAATATTTTTTTTACAAATGAATTTATACAAGATGTCACTAATGTGTAACTTCTATGATTCTTACAGATATGTATTGATAAATTATTGCTACACTTCTATTTGCAAACGTATACATATCTTTCTTTTATGTAACCTGACCTTCAACATTAAGGTAATTTCAAATTAACAATTTCGTTTTAACTTTTTAAAATAATGCAACAAATAAAAACTATTGGTTTATTAAATATTGAATAAATACATTTAAATAAAAATCTTTTAAAATATTTATATTTACAGACCATTCGTCATCTTTTTCTATTTTGTGGATTATTTTGTCAGTTGGTGTCCACAATATCAAATAACAAACTGATCTTTTTGTTATAAACAATTGTCCCTGAATTTGATGGTAATAATCATGATCCTGGTTTATTATATAATTACCATTTTCTCCGTAAATAATGTAGCTTTTGTCTGTTGTGATAAAATTTTTCAAGCTTGCGGATCTAAACTTATATGGACACTTGGCTTCAACAATACCATCTATGCCAATTAGCCCATCTGGACTAGCACCCAAATAACCACAAGTATGAAGCCATAGTCCTGTTGGTAATACATTTATTGCCATCTGCTCTTCTAAATACTTTAGAGCTAATGCCTCATTTTCTTTACCCCATTGTATGGCCTTAATACCTTCTAAGCTATACTCATTGAGTAAGGATTTAAATATTGATTTTGTATATATGTTTTTTTTACTTGCAGATAATACTTGTCCAAAATGGCTGGCTGTTAAACGGTGTTTTCTAATGATAAACCAATTTGCATTTGATGACTGTCCTATTGTTGCTTCAATAATCTTTATAATTTCTTCATCAGACAATTTAGCAACCCTTTCAAAATACTCCACCTTCTTATTACACTTTATATATTCATCTGAATAGAATATATGCTCCACAGACTTCGCTAACCAGGTGCTTCGGATTGGTGGTTCTGGACTCAAAAGCCATGTAAAACTAACAGCATTATCAAATGTAGAAAAACTCTCTTTTAATTTTTCTACAGCAGCTTCTGATATTTGCGTTTTACAAGATACAAAGCTTTCTCTTCTTGGTGGATATAAATCTGAAAGTGTTTTAGTACTGCTCTCATCAAATTTCTTTGGCACATTCCATGAGCATTGCATATCAGTTACACTAATATTATCACGTGCATAAATACACAATGCTGCCATATGATGACAGGATACAAGTCCTCTGGGACATGCACACTTTGTTGCAATTATCCCATCCTCTTTATCAATATATATTTTACCTCTACATCGTATACTTTATTTCTCATACTGGCACAAACTTTTCCTCTTAGAAGTGCTGGTGTCCTGTTTAGATCTGGAATTAGTTCTACAATATGTCCACTTTCTACAGCATTTTCCCCTCTTAGTAGCTGTTTGCTATCAAAGAAATTAGCCAGTACCGATAATTGTATAAAATGCTTAGCAGCCATATTCTTCTGTAAATAAAATAAAGTAATTTTTCATTCTGTAGAAAATCTTTATGAATTTGTCAGTATAACTATATGAATAATACAAGGCACTATACTTGAACGAAATAAAAAATATTTGAGCACATATCTAGCAAATAAACTTGTTTTAATAAAGGTTATGCATGCACAACTTCAGTAAAATTCTTTAATAATTATAATTTCATGTTTTTTTAATGAATTACAATGTAAAGTAATTATATTATATACCACAACTAAAATCTTCCATGAAACATAACTTCACTTTGTCGTAAACACTAAAATATACTGTATATAAATCTGAAAATACAAGTATTTTGTGTGTTAAACTATAGTGAATCGTTAGAGCACATTTCATATATCATACCTATCATAACAAAAAGATCAATCTATGTGCACAAGTTTTATAAAAATTATTTTGAAAAGCACAAACTTCTAATACTCCAAAAACTAAAAATATGCTTTAAAGGAGCAGTAATCGAGAGCCATTTGAATGATTATTCATTGTTTCTTTAAATTTATCATCTATTAATACATCTACTCATACTAATTATGGAGCTCTTACATCAACTTGTAAGTATAAATGAAAGATACAAAGTATATAGAAAATATTAATACATACAAATTTGTAGCAATCATATCCATTCAGGAATCTATAATAACCCATCTACGAGCAGTAAAAAGTAAACTTCTGGTATGTACAACTTATTCAATTAGATTATTTACAAGACTCAAATTTTTTTCAGGACTTCTTATTGAAAAGCGTGGGAGTGACACCTGTTACAGAACTTTGCTCCAAAGCTAGTAAATTATACAATTGTGCTTTAAACTTGAAATCTGCTGCTGCAGATTGTTCATTTTATATCATTATACCACATAATGTATATATGTTAAGATCTTGCATTTTGCTATTGTGTTCTTACTTTAATCAAATCTCAAATGCTTGTGATATGGATAAATGTATATATGTTATGTTTTTTGACTTTTGTTATAACTTTGTAGAAGAACCAATTTTATTATTTGATTTAGTGTATACTAGGCACATTGTAATTGGTAAATGTAATTATACTTATACTTATTCTCACAAATTATTGCAGAAAATCATGGAAATTATATTTACTAATTTCAATATGGCTAGGATATACTAAATACTAAAAAAGAATATATTCAAGTAAGCTACGATTTAAAATATCCGCCAATATAGTTTAGTTTGCGAACTTTTCATGAGAGGCGCTAAATCTTGTTTTAAAAGCTTGTAAATAAGATAACCCTCTATTTTATCCCTTTTCTATGCGCCACTCCGCCACTCTACGCCATAAGTCTAAGTCATACGGCCACCTATTTTGTAACGGTCTTAGACTTCTAGTTATTTTGCGCAACGTGTGTTTTTGTAGTGGTACAGTAGGTGTATTTGTCAAAACAGAAATAATAGGTTACAAATTTGTAATTGATAGTTTATATCAAAGATAAAATGGAATCAATACCTAAAGATTTACGTGGTTTAAGAGCGTGCCTCGTCTGTTCAATAATTAAGGTTAGTCTGTGTTCATATATATATATATATATATATATATATATATATATATATATATATATATATATATAATTTAAACAACTTCTTATTTTTTCTTATGTATAATAGACCTTTGAGCAATTCGAATATGATGGATGTGATAATTGTGAAGAATTTTTGCGCATGAAAAATAATAGAGACAACGTATACGACTGTACAAGTTCAAATTTTGATGGGTAAGTACCTATTTTTCTTTTGTAACTTTAATTATAACATTAATCATAATTTTCAGTATGATTGCTGTAATGAGTCCAGAAGATAGTTGGGTATGCAAATGGCAAAGAATAAGTATGTATATTTTTTCATATCCCTTAACTTATTTTATTTACTTAAATTATATATTTTTAGCTCAATTTACAAAAGGAATATATGCTATATCAGTATCGGGTCGACTACCAGCTGGTATACAAAGAGAGATGAAAAGTAGAGGAATTGTATACAGGCCAAGAGATACAAGTCAAAGATAATTTTGCGTTGTATAAAATACTGTAAATTACCTTATAATACATTTTTATTCTTAAGTTCAATTCTGTTTAATATTTATATAAATTATATGGCTCCTAATAAAAAAGCAGTAAAATATGTTTATTATGTTAGGATTTATTCAGTATAATAGTATAACTTGCCTTCAAAAACTTTCCTTATTAGGGACAGTCATGCTTTTTGATAATGATTGGTGACACTGCATGTAATCTGTCACAACACAAATGTATAGTTTTGAATGAGCAAAGTTTTTGACGGCACGATATATAATAATTCTTTTTAATATTTTAATAAAACTTATGCTATACAAAAAATTAACTATATTTCTCAAGTACATTTTTAACTATTTACAAAGTATCATTCCTAGAACAAATATTTTGCGGATATTCTAATTAAATAATTACTATATCATTTACAATATGAGCATCAACATCAAAAATTGAAGATGACAAAGCACAATCCGTGGTTTCAGAAGTAAGCGAACAAAGAAGTTGCACACTTATTGAAACAGAAAATTATTTTCTAAAGAAAAAAGTGGAGGAGATTTGGTGTTAGCCGATAAAGGATTTTTGATAAGAGATATACTTCCACCTCTAAATATTCCCCCTTTCCTAACAACATCTCAGTTTACAGAAGAACAAGTCCGTAGGACAGAAAGCATAGCTAAAGCGAGAGTACATGTAGAAAGAGCAATTAGACGTATGAAATGTTTCAGTATTTTACATTTTATTCCTGAGACATTAGTATGTGAAGCAGAATATGTTTTCCAAGTGGTTGGAGCTCTTACTAATTTTCAATATCCACTAATTAAGGAAGTGGAAGAATATTATAATTAAAATAAATAATTTACACACACCATAGTTGTTTTTATTTTATTCCTAATTAATATTCTCAGATTACATGATAGTGAAAATTATCAGTGGGTATATTCTGAGAGAAATAAAAATGAAGTATGTATATAGATATATATTAGCAATATCCAAAGTGTTAAAAACACTTTAAATATTTTTTTTACAAATGAATTTATACAAGATGTCACTAATGTGTAACTTCTATGATTCTTACAGATATGTATTGATAAATTATTGCTACACTTCTATTTGCAAACGTATACATATCTTTCTTTTATGTAACCTGACCTTCAACATTAAGGTAATTTCAAATTAACAATTTCGTTTTAACTTTTTAAAATAATGCAACAAATAAAAACTATTGGTTTATTAAATATTGAATAAATACATTTAAATAAAAATCTTTTAAAATATTTATATTTACAGACCATTCGTCATCTTTTTCTATTTTGTGGATTATTTTGTCAGTTGGTGTCCACAATATCAAATAACAAACTGATCTTTTTGTTATAAACAATTGTCCCTGAATTTGATGGTAATAATCATGATCCTGGTTTATTATATAATTACCATTTTCTCCGTAAATAATGTAGCTTTTGTCTGTTGTGATAAAATTTTTCAAGCTTGCGGATCTAAACTTATATGGACACTTGGCTTCAACAATACCATCTATGCCAATTAGCCCATCTGGACTAGCACCCAAATAACCACAAGTATGAAGCCATAGTCCTGTTGGTAATACATTTATTGCCATCTGCTCTTCTAAATACTTTAGAGCTCATGCCTCATTTTCTTTACCCCATTGTATGGCCTTAATACCTTCTAAGCTATACTCATTGAGTAAGGATTTAAATATTGATTTTGTATATATGTTTTTTTTACTTGCAGATAATACTTGTCCAAAATGGCTGGCTGTTAAACGGTGTTTTCTAATGATCAACCAATTTGCATTTGATGACTGTCCTATTGTTGCTTCAATAATCTTTATAATTTCTTCATCAGACAATTTAGCAACCCTTTCAAAATACTCCACCTTCTTATTACACTTTATATATTCATCTGAATAGAATATATGCTCCACAGACTTCGCTAACCAGGTGCTTCGGATTGGTGGTTCTGGACTCAAAAGCCATGTAAAACTAACAGCATTATCAAATGTAGAAAAACTCTCTTTTAATTTTTCTACAGCAGCTTCTGATATTTGCGTTTTACAAGATACAAAGCTTTCTCTTCTTGGTGGATATAAATCTGAAAGTGTTTTAGTACTGCTCTCATCAAATTTCTTTGGCACATTCCATGAGCATTGCATATCAGTTACACTAATATTATCACGTGCATAAATACACAATGCTGCCATATGATGACAGGATACAAGTCCTCTGGGACATGCACACTTTGTTGCAATTATCCCATCCTCTTTATCAATATATATTTTACATCTACATCGTATACTTTATTTCTGATACTGGCACAAACTTTTCCTCTTAGAAGTGCTGGTGTCCTGTTTAGATCTGGAATTAGTTCTACAATATGTCCACTTTCTACAGCATTTTCCCCTCTTAGTAGCTGTTTGCTATCAAAGAAATTAGCCAGTACCGATAATTGTATAAAATGCTTAGCAGCCATATTCTTCTGTAAATAAAATAAAGTAATTTTTCATTCTGTAGAAAATCTTTATGAATTTGTCAGTATAACTATATGAATAATACAAGGCACTATACTTGAACGAAATAAAAAATATTTGAGCACATATCTAGCAAATAAACTTGTTTTAATAAAGGTTATGCATGCACAACTTCAGTAAAATTCTTTAATAATTATAATTTCATGTTTTTTTAATGAATTACAATGTAAAGTAATTATATTATATACCACAACTAAAATCTTCCATGAAACATAACTTCACTTTGTCGTAAACACTAAAATATACTGTATATAAATCTGAAAATACAAGTATTTTGTGTGTTAAACTATAGTGAATCGTTAGAGCACATTTCATATATCATACCTATCATAACAAAAAGATCAATCTATGTGCACAAGTTTTATAAAAATTATTTTGAAAAGCACAAACTTCTAATACTTCAAAAACTAAAAATATGCTTTAAAGGAGCAGTAATCGAGAGCCATTTGAATGATTATTCATTGTTTCTTTAAATTTATCATCTATTAATACATCTACTCATACTAATTATGGAGCTCTTACATCAACTTGTAAGTATAAATGAAAGATACAAAGTATATAGAAAATATTAATACATACAAATTTGTAGCAATCATATCCATTCAGGAATCTATAATAACCCATCTACGAGCAGTAAAAAGTAAACTTCTGGTATGTACAACTTATTCAATTAGATTATTTACAAGACTCAAATTTTTTTCAGGACTTCTTATTGAAAAGCGTGGGAGTGACACCTGTTACAGAACTTTGCTCCAAAGCTAGTAAATTATACAATTGTGCTTTAAACTTGAAATCTGCTGCTGCAGAATTGTTCATTTTATATCATTATACCACATAATGTATATATGTTAAGATCTTGCATTTTGCTATTGTGTTCTTACTTTAATCAAATCTCAAATGCTTGTGATATGGATAAATGTATATATGTACTACTAATTATGTTTTTTGACTTTTGTTATAACTTTGTAGAAGAACCAATTTTATTATTTGATTTAGTGTATACTAGGCACATTGTAATTGGTAAATGTAATTATACTTATACTTATTCTCACAAATTATTGCAGAAAATCATGGAAATTATATTTACTAATTTCAATATGGCTAGGATATACTAAATACTAAAAAAGAATATATTCAAGTAAGCTACGATTTAAAATATCCGCCAATATAGTTTAGTTTGCGAACTTTTCATCAGAGGCGCTAAATCTTGTTTTAAAAGCTTGTAAATAAGATAACCCTCTATTTTATCCCTTTTCTATGCGCCACTCCGCCACTCTACGCCATAAGTCTAAGTCATACGGCCACCTATTCTGTAACGGTCTTAGACTTCTAGTTATTTTGCGCAACGTGTGTTTTTGTAGTGGTACAGTAGGTGTATTTGTCAAAACAGAAATAATAGGTTACAAATTTGTAATTGATAGTTTATATCAAAGATAAAATGGAATCAATACCTAAAGATTTACGTGGTTTAAGAGCGTGCCTCGTCTGTTCAATAATTAAGGTTAGTCTGTGTTCATATATATATATATATATATATATATATATATATATATATATATATATATATATATATATATATATATATATATATATATAATTTAAACAACTTCTTATTTTTTCTTATGTATAATAGACCTTTGAGCAATTCGAATATGATGGATGTGATAATTGTGAAGAATTTTTGCGCATGAAAAATAATAGAGACAACGTATACGACTGTACAAGTTCAAATTTTGCTGGGTAAGTACCTATTTTTCTTTTGTAACTTTAATTATAACATTAATCATAATTTTCAGTATGATTGCTGTAATGAGTCCAGAAGATAGTTGGGTATGCAAATGGCAAAGAATAAGTATGTATATTTTTTCATATCCTTTAACTTATTTTATTTACTTAAATTATATATTTTTAGCTCAATTTACAAAAGGAATATATGCTATATCAGTATCGGGTCGACTACCAGCTGGTATACAAAGAGAGATGAAAAGTAGAGGAATTGTATACAGGCCAAGAGATACAAGTCAAAGATAATTTTGCGTTGTATAAAATACTGTAAATTACCTTATAATACATTTTTATTCTTAAGTTCAATTCTGTTTAATATTTATATAAATTATATGGCTCCTAATAAAAAAGCAGTAAAATATGTTTATTATGTTAGGATTTATTCAGTATAATAGTATAACTTGCCTTCAAAAACTTTCCTTATTAGGGACAGTCATGCTTTTTGATAATGATTGGTGACACTGCATGTAATCTGTCACAACACAAATGTATAGTTTTGAATGAGCTTGGCCATCTCTAATGAGCAAAGTTTTTGACGGCACGATATATAATAATTCTTTTTAATATTTTAATAAAACTTATGCTATACAAAAAATTAACTATATTTCTCAAGTACATTTTTAACTATTTACAAAGTATCATTCCTAGAACAAATATTTTGCGGATATTCTAATTAAATAATTAGTATATCATTTACAATATGAGCATCAACATCAAAAATTGAAGATGACAAAGCACAATCCGTGGTTTCAGAAGTAAGCGAACAAAGAAGTTGCACACTTATTGAAGCAGAAAATTATTTTCTAAAGAAAAAAGTGGAGGAGATTTGGTGTTAGCCGATAAAGGATTTTTGATAAGAGATATACTTCCACCTCTAAATATTCCCCCTTTCCTAACAACATCTCAGTTTACAGAAGAACAAGTCCGTAGGACGGAAAGCATAGCTAAAGCGAGAGTACATGTAGAAAGAGCAATTAGACGTATGAAATGTTTCAGTATTTTACATTTTATTCCTGAGACATTAGTATGTGAAGCAGAACATGTTTTCCAAGTGGTTGGAGCTCTTACTAATTTTCAATATCCACTAATTAAGGAAGTGGAAGAATATTATAATTAAAATAAATAATTTACACACACCATAGTTGTTTTTATTTTATTCCTAATTAATATTCTCAGATTACATGATAGTGAAAATTATCAGTGGGTATATTCTGAGAGAAATAAAAATGAAGTATGTATATAGATATATATTAGCAATATCCAAAGTGTTAAAAACACTTTAAATATTTTTTTACAAATGAATTTATACAAGATGTCACTAATGTGTAACTTCTATGATTCTTACAGATATGTATTGATAAATTATTGCTACACTTCTATTTGCAAACGTATACATATCTTTCTTTTATGTAACCTGACCTTCAACATTAAGGTAATTTCAAATTAACAATTTCGTTTTAACTTTTTAAAATAATGCAACAAATAAAAACTATTGGTTTATTAAATATTGAATAAATACATTTAAATAAAAATCTTTTAAAATATTTATATTTACAGACCATTCGTCATCTTTTTCTATTTTGTGGATTATTTTGTCAGTTGGTGTCCACAATATCAAATAACAAACTGATCTTTTTGTTATACACAATTGTCCCTGAATTTGATGGTAATAATCATGATCCTGGTTTATTATATAATTACCATTTTCTCCGTAAATAATGTAGCTTTTGTCTGTTGTGATAAAATTTTTCAAGCTTGCGGATCTAAACTTATATGGACACTTGGCTTCAACAATACCATCTATGCCAATTAGCCCATCTGGACTAGCACCCAAATAACCACAAGTATGAAGCCATAGTCCTGTTGGTAATACATTTATTGCCATCTGCTCTTCTAAATACTTTAGAGCTAATGCCTCATTTTCTTTACCCCATTGTATGGCCTTAATACCTTCTAAGCTATACTCATTGAGTAAGGATTTAAATATTGATTTTGTATATATGTTTTTTTTACTTGCAGATAATACTTGTCCAAAATGGCTGGCTGTTAAACGGTGTTTTCTAATGATCAACCAATTTGCATTTGATGACTGTCCTATTGTTGCTTCAATAATCTTTATAATTTCTTCATCAGACAATTTAGCAACCCTTTCAAAATACTCCACCTTCTTATTACACTTTATATATTCATCTGAATAGAATATATGCTCCACAGACTTCGCTAACCAGGTGCTTCGGATTGGTGGTTCTGGACTCAAAAGCCATGTAAAACTAACAGCATTATCAAATGTAGAAAAACTCTCTTTTAATTTTTCTACAGCAGCTTCTGATATTTGCGTTTTACAAGATACAAAGCTTTCTCTTCTTGGTGGATATAAATCTGAAAGTGTTTTAGTACTGCTCTCATCAAATTTCTTTGGCACATTCCATGAGCATTGCATATCAGTTACACTAATATTATCACGTGCATAAATACACAATGCTGCCATATGATGACAGGATACAAGTCCTCTGGGACATGCACACTTTGTTGCAATTATCCCATCCTCTTTATCAATATATATTTTACCTCTACATCGTATACTTTATTTCTCATACTGGCACAAACTTTTCCTCTTAGAAGTGCTGGTGTCCTGTTTAGATCTGGAATTAGTTCTACAATATGTCCACTTTCTACAGCATTTTCCCCTCTTAGTAGCTGTTTGCTATCAAAGAAATTAGCCAGTACCGATAATTGTATAAAATGCTTAGCAGCCATATTCTTCTGTAAATAAAATAAAGTAATTTTTCATTCTGTAGAAAATCTTTATGAATTTGTCAGTATAACTATATGAATAATACAAGGCACTATACTTGAACGAAATAAAAAATATTTGAGCACATATCTAGCAAATAAACTTGTTTTAATAAAGGTTATGCATGCACAACTTCAGTAAAATTCTTTAATAATTATAATTTCATGTTTTTTTAATGAATTACAATGTAAAGTAATTATATTATATACCACAACTAAAATCTTCCATGAAACATAACTTCACTTTGTCGTAAACACTAAAATATACTGTATATAAATCTGAAAATACAAGTATTTTGTGTGTTAAACTATAGTGAATCGTTAGAGCACATTTCATATATCATACCTATCATAACAAAAGATCAATCTATGTGCACAAGTTTTATAAAAATTATTTTGAAAAGCACAAACTTCTAATACTCCAAAAACTAAAAATATGCTTTAAAGGAGCAGTAATCGAGAGCCATTTGAATGATTATTCATTGTTTCTTTAAATTTATCATCTATTAATACATCTACTCATACTAATTATGGAGCTCTTACATCAACTTGTAAGTATAAATGAAAGATACAAAGTATATAGAAAATATTAATACATACAAATTTGTAGCAATCATATCCATTCAGGAATCTATAATAACCCATCTACGAGCAGTAAAAAGTAAACTTCTGGTATGTACAACTTATTCAATTAGATTATTTACAAGACTCAAATTTTTTTCAGGACTTCTTATTGAAAAGCGTGGGAGTGACACCTGTTACAGAACTTTGCTCCAAAGCTAGTAAATTATACAATTGTGCTTTAAACTTGAAATCTGCTGCTGCAGAATTGTTCATTTTATATCATTATACCACATAATGTATATATGTTAAGATCTTGCATTTTGCTATTGTGTTCTTACTTTAATCAAATCTCAAATGCTTGTGATATGGATAAATGTATATATGTACTACTAATTATGTTTTTTGACTTTTGTTATAACTTTGTAGAAGAACCAATTTTATTATTTGATTTAGTGTATACTAGGCACATTGTAATTGGTAAATGTAATTATACTTATACTTATTCTCACAAATTATTGCAGAAAATCATGGAAATTATATTTACTAATTTCAATATGGCTAGGATATACTAAATACTAAAAAAGAATATATTCAAGTAAGCTACGATTTAAAATATCCGCCAATATAGTTTAGTTTGCGAACTTTTCATGAGAGGCGCTAAATCTTGTTTTAAAAGCTTGTAAATAAGATAACCCTCTATTTTATCCCTTTTCTATGCGCCACTCCGCCACTCTACGCCATAAGTCTAAGTCATACGGCCACCTATTCTGTAACGGTCTTAGACTTCTAGTTATTTTGCGCAACGTGTGTTTTTGTAGTGGTACAGTAGGTGTATTTGTCAAAACAGAAATAATAGGTTACAAATTTGTAATTGATAGTTTATATCAAAGATAAAATGGAATCAATACCTAAAGATTTACGTGGTTTAAGAGCGTGCCTCGTCTGTTCAATAATTAAGGTTAGTCTGTGTTCATATATATATATATATATATATATATATATATATATATATATATATATATATATATATATAATTTAAACAACTTCTTATTTTTTCTTATGTATAATAGACCTTTGAGCAATTCGAATATGATGGATGTGATAATTGTGAAGAATTTTTGCGCATGAAAAATAATAGAGACAACGTATACGACTGTACAAGTTCAAATTTTGATGGGTAAGTACCTATTTTTCTTTTGTAACTTTAATTATAACATTAATCATAATTTTCAGTATGATTGCTGTAATGAGTCCAGAAGATAGTTGGGTATGCAAATGGCAAAGAATAAGTATGTATATTTTTTCATATCCTTTAACTTATTTTATTTACTTAAATTATATATTTTTAGCTCAATTTACAAAAGGAATATATGCTATATCAGTATCGGGTCGACTACCAGCTGGTATACAAAGAGAGATGAAAAGTAGAGGAATTGTATACAGGCCAAGAGATACAAGTCAAAGATAATTTTGCGTTGTATAAAATACTGTAAATTACCTTATAATACATTTTTATTCTTAAGTTCAATTCTGTTTAATATTTATATAAATTATATGGCTCCTAATAAAAAAGCAGTAAAATATGTTTATTATGTTAGGATTTATTCAGTATAATAGTATAACTTGCCTTCAAAAACTTTCCTTATTAGGGACAGTCATGCTTTTTGATAATGATTGGTGACACTGCATGTAATCTGTCACAACACAAATGTATAGTTTTGAATGAGCAAAGTTTTTGACGGCACGATATATAATAATTCTTTTTAATATTTGAATAAAACTTATGCTATACAAAAAATTAACTATATTTCTCAAGTACATTTTTAACTATTTACAAAGTATCATTCCTAGAACAAATATTTTGCGGATATTCTAATTAAATAATTAGTATATCATTTACAATATGAGCATCAACATCAAAAATTGAAGATGACAAAGCACAATCCGTGGTTTCAGAAGTAAGCGAACAAAGAAGTTGCACACTTATTGAAACAGAAAATTATTTTCTAAAGAAAAAAGTGGAGGAGATTTGGTGTTAGCCGATAAAGGATTTTTGATAAGAGATATACTTCCACCTCTAAATATTCCCCCTTTCCTAACAACATCTCAGTTTACAGAAGAACAAGTCCGTAGGACAGAAAGCATAGCTAAAGCGAGAGTACATGTAGAAAGAGCAATTAGACGTATGAAATGTTTCAGTATTTTACATTTTATTCCTGAGACATTAGTATGTGAAGCAGAATATGTTTTCCAAGTGGTTGGAGCTCTTACTAATTTTCAATATCCACTAATTAAGGAAGTGGAAGAATATTATAATTAAAATAAATAATTTACACACACCATAGTTGTTTTTATTTTATTCCTAATTAATATTCTCAGATTACATGATAGTGAAAATTATCAGTGGGTATATTCTGAGAGAAATAAAAATGAAGTATGTATATAGATATATATTAGCAATATCCAAAGTGTTAAAAACACTTTAAATATTTTTTTACAAATGAATTTATACAAGATGTCACTAATGTGTAACTTCTATGATTCTTACAGATATGTATTGATAAATTATTGCTACACTTCTATTTGCAAACGTATACATATCTTTCTTTTATGTAACCTGACCTTCAACATTAAGGTAATTTCAAATTAACAATTTCGTTTTAACTTTTTAAAATAATGCAACAAATAAAAACTATTGGTTTATTAAATATTGAATAAATACATTTAAATAAAAATCTTTTAAAATATTTATATTTACAGACCATTCGTCATCTTTTTCTATTTTGTGGATTATTTTGTCAGTTGGTGTCCACAATATCAAATAACAAACTGATCTTTTTGTTATAAACAATTGTCCCTGAATTTGATGGTAATAATCATGATCCTGGTTTATTATATAATTACCATTTTCTCCGTAAATAATGTAGCTTTTGTCTGTTGTGATAAAATTTTTCAAGCTTGCGGATCTAAACTTATATGGACACTTGGCTTCAACAATACCATCTATGCCAATTAGCCCATCTGGACTAGCACCCAAATAACCACAAGTATGAAGCCATAGTCCTGTTGGTAATACATTTATTGCCATCTGCTCTTCTAAATACTTTAGAGCTCATGCCTCATTTTCTTTACCCCATTGTATGGCCTTAATACCTTCTAAGCTATACTCATTGAGTAAGGATTTAAATATTGATTTTGTATATATGTTTTTTTTACTTGCAGATAATACTTGTCCAAAATGGCTGGCTGTTAAACGGTGTTTTCTAATGATCAACCAATTTGCATTTGATGACTGTCCTATTGTTGCTTCAATAATCTTTATAATTTCTTCATCAGACAATTTAGCAACCCTTTCAAAATACTCCACCTTCTTATTACACTTTATATATTCATCTGAATAGAATATATGCTCCACAGACTTCGCTAACCAGGTGCTTCGGATTGGTGGTTCTGGACTCAAAAGCCATGTAAAACTAACAGCATTATCAAATGTAGAAAAACTCTCTTTTAATTTTTCTACAGCAGCTTCTGATATTTGCGTTTTACAAGATACAAAGCTTTCTCTTCTTGGTGGATATAAATCTGAAAGTGTTTTAGTACTGCTCTCATCAAATTTCTTTGGCACATTCCATGAGCATTGCATATCAGTTACACTAATATTATCACGTGCATAAATACACAATGCTGCCATATGATGACAGGATACAAGTCCTCTGGGACATGCACACTTTGTTGCAATTATCCCATCCTCTTTATCAATATATATTTTACCTCTACATCGTATACTTTATTTCTCATACTGGCACAAACTTTTCCTCTTAGAAGTGCTGGTGTCCTGTTTAGATCTGGAATTAGTTCTACAATATGTCCACTTTCTACAGCATTTTCCCCTCTTAGTAGCTGTTTGCTATCAAAGAAATTAGCCAGTACCGATAATTGTATAAAATGCTTAGCAGCCATATTCTTCTGTAAATAAAATAAAGTAATTTTTCATTCTGTAGAAAATCTTTATGAATTTGTCAGTATAACTATATGAATAATACAAGGCACTATACTTGAACGAAATAAAAAATATTTGAGCACATATCTAGCAAATAAACTTGTTTTAATAAAGGTTATGCATGCACAACTTCAGTAAAATTCTTTAATAATTATAATTTCATGTTTTTTTAATGAATTACAATGTAAAGTAATTATATTATATACCACAACTAAAATCTTCCATGAAACATAACTTCACTTTGTCGTAAACACTAAAATATACTGTATATAAATCTGAAAATACAAGTATTTTGTGTGTTAAACTATAGTGAATCGTTAGAGCACATTTCATATATCATACCTATCATAACAAAAAGATCAATCTATGTGCACAAGTTTTATAAAAATTATTTTGAAAAGCACAAACTTCTAATACTCCAAAAACTAAAAATATGCTTTAAAGGAGCAGTAATCGAGAGCCATTTGAATGATTATTCATTGTTTCTTTAAATTTATCATCTATTAATACATCTACTCATACTAATTATGGAGCTCTTACATCAACTTGTAAGTATAAATGAAAGATACAAAGTATATAGAAAATATTAATACATACAAATTTGTAGCAATCATATCCATTCAGGAATCTATAATAACCCATCTACGAGCAGTAAAAAGTAAACTTCTGGTATGTACAACTTATTCAATTAGATTATTTACAAGACTCAAATTTTTTTCAGGACTTCTTATTGAAAAGCGTGGGAGTGACACCTGTTACAGAACTTTGCTCCAAAGCTAGTAAATTATACAATTGTGCTTTAAACTTGAAATCTGCTGCTGCAGAATTGTTCATTTTATATCATTATACCACATAATGTATATATGTTAAGATCTTGCATTTTGCTATTGTGTTCTTACTTTAATCAAATCTCAAATGCTTGTGATATGGATAAATGTATATATGTACTACTAATTATGTTTTTTGACTTTTGTTATAACTTTGTAGAAGAACCAATTTTATTATTTGATTTAGTGTATACTAGGCACATTGTAATTGGTAAATGTAATTATACTTATACTTATTCTCACAAATTATTGCAGAAAATCATGGAAATTATATTTACTAATTTCAATATGGCTAGGATATACTAAATACTAAAAAAGAATATATTCAAGTAAGCTACGATTTAAAATATCCGCCAATATAGTTTAGTTTGCGAACTTTTCATGAGAGGCGCTAAATCTTGTTTTAAAAGCTTGTAAATAAGATAACCCTCTATTTTATCCCTTTTCTATGCGCCACTCCGCCACTCTACGCCATAAGTCTAAGTCATACGGCCACCTATTCTGTAACGGTCTTAGACTTCTAGTTATTTTGCGCAACGTGTGTTTTTGTAGTGGTACAGTAGGTGTATTTGTCAAAACAGAAATAATAGGTTACAAATTTGTAATTGATAGTTTATATCAAAGATAAAATGGAATCAATACCTAAAGATTTACGTGGTTTAAGAGCGTGCCTCGTCTGTTCAATAATTAAGGTTAGTCTGTGTTCATATATATATATATATATATATATATATATATATATATATATATATATATAATTTAAACAACTTCTTATTTTTTCTTATGTATAATAGACCTTTGAGCAATTCGAATATGATGGATGTGATAATTGTGAAGAATTTTTGCGCATGAAAAATAATAGAGACAACGTATACGACTGTACAAGTTCAAATTTTGATGGGTAAGTACCTATTTTTCTTTTGTAACTTTAATTATAACATTAATCATAATTTTCAGTATGATTGCTGTAATGAGTCCAGAAGATAGTTGGGTATGCAAATGGCAAAGAATAAGTATGTATATTTTTTCATATCCTTTAACTTATTTTATTTACTTAAATTATATATTTTTAGCTCAATTTACAAAAGGAATATATGCTATATCAGTATCGGGTCGACTACCAGCTGGTATACAAAGAGAGATGAAAAGTAGAGGAATTGTATACAGGCCAAGAGATACAAGTCAAAGATAATTTTGCGTTGTATAAAATACTGTAAATTACCTTATAATACATTTTTATTCTTAAGTTCAATTCTGTTTAATATTTATATAAATTATATGGCTCCTAATAAAAAAGCAGTAAAATATGTTTATTATGTTAGGATTTATTCAGTATAATAGTATAACTTGCCTTCAAAAACTTTCCTTATTAGGGACAGTCATGCTTTTTGATAATGATTGGTGACACTGCATGTAATCTGTCACAAATGTATAGTTTTGAATGAGCTTGGCCATCTCTAATGAGCAAAGTTTTTGACGGCACGATATATAATAATTCTTTTTAATATTTTAATAAAACTTATGCTATACAAAAAATTAACTATATTTCTCAAGTACATTTTTAACTATTTACAAAGTATCATTCCTAGAACAAATATTTTGCGGATATTCTAATTAAATAATTAGTATATCATTTACAATATGAGCATCAACATCAAAAATTGAAGATGACAAAGCACAATCCGTGGTTTCAGAAGTAAGCGAACAAAGAGGTTACACACTTATTGAAACAGAAAATTATTTTCTAAAGAAAAAAGTGGAGGAGATTTGGTGTTAGCCGATAAAGGATTTTTGATAAGAGATATACTTCCACCTCTAAATATTCCCCCTTTCCTAACAACATCTCAGTTTACAGAAGAACAAGTCCGTAGGACAGAAAGCATAGCTAAAGCGAGAGTACATGTAGAAAGAGCAATTAGACGTATGAAATGTTTCAGTATTTTACATTTTATTCCTGAGACATTAGTATGTGAAGCAGAACATGTTTTCCAAGTGGTTGGAGCTCTTACTAATTTTCAATATCCACTAATTAAGGAAGTGGAAGAATATTATAATTAAAATAAATAATTTACACACACCATAGTTGTTTTTATTTTATTCCTAATTAATATTCTCAGATTACATGATAGTGAAAATTATCAGTGGGTATATTCTGAGAGAAATAAAAATGAAGTATGTATATAGATATATATTAGCAATATCCAAAGTGTTAAAAACACTTTAAATATTTTTTTTACAAATGAATTTATACAAGATGTCACTAATGTGTAACTTCTATGATTCTTACAGATATGTATTGATAAATTATTGCTACACTTCTATTTGCAAACGTATACATATCTTTCTTTTATGTAACCTGACCTTCAACATTAAGGTAATTTCAAATTAACAATTTCGTTTTAACTTTTTAAAATAATGCAACAAATAAAAACTATTGGTTTATTAAATATTGAATAAATACATTTAAATAAAAATCTTTTAAAATATTTATATTTACAGACCATTCGTCATCTTTTTCTATTTTGTGGATTATTTTGTCAGTTGGTGTCCACAATATCAAATAACAAACTGATCTTTTTGTTATAAACAATTGTCCCTGAATTTGATGGTAATAATCATGATCCTGGTTTATTATATAATTACCATTTTCTCCGTAAATAATGTAGCTTTTGTCTGTTGTGATAAAATTTTTCAAGCTTGCGGATCTAAACTTATATGGACACTTGGCTTCAACAATACCATCTATGCCAATTAGCCCATCTGGACTAGCACCCAAATAACCACAAGTATGAAGCCATAGTCCTGTTGGTAATACATTTATTGCCATCTGCTCTTCTAAATACTTTAGAGCTCATGCCTCATTTTCTTTACCCCATTGTATGGCCTTAATACCTTCTAAGCTATACTCATTGAGTAAGGATTTAAATATTGATTTTGTATATATGTTTTTTTTACTTGCAGATAATACTTGTCCAAAATGGCTGGCTGTTAAACGGTGTTTTCTAATGATCAACCAATTTGCATTTGATGACTGTCCTATTGTTGCTTCAATAATCTTTATAATTTCTTCATCAGACAATTTAGCAACCCTTTCAAAATACTCCACCTTCTTATTACACTTTATATATTCATCTGAATAGAATATATGCTCCACAGACTTCGCTAACCAGGTGCTTCGGATTGGTGGTTCTGGACTCAAAAGCCATGTAAAACTAACAGCATTATCAAATGTAGAAAAACTCTCTTTTAATTTTTCTACAGCAGCTTCTGATATTTGCGTTTTACAAGATACAAAGCTTTCTCTTCTTGGTGGATATAAATCTGAAAGTGTTTTAGTACTGCTCTCATCAAATTTCTTTGGCACATTCCATGAGCATTGCATATCAGTTACACTAATATTATCACGTGCATAAATACACAATGCTGCCATATGATGACAGGATACAAGTCCTCTGGGACATGCACACTTTGTTGCAATTATCCCATCCTCTTTATCAATATATATTTTACCTCTACATCGTATACTTTATTTCTGATACTGGCACAAACTTTTCCTCTTAGAAGTGCTAGTGTCCTGTTTAGATCTGGAATTAGTTCTACAATATGTCCACTTTCTACAGCATTTTCCCCTCTTAGTAGCTGTTTGCTATCAAAGAAATTAGCCAGTACCGATAATTGTATAAAATGCTTAGCAGCCATATTCTTCTGTAAATAAAATAAAGTAATTTTTCATTCTGTAGAAAATCTTTATGAATTTGTGAGTATAACTATATGAATAATACAAGGCACTATACTTGAACGAAATAAAAAGTATTTGAGCACATATCTAGCAAATAAACTTGTTTTAATAAAGGTTATGCATGCACAACTTCAGTAAAATTCTTTAATAATTATAATTTCATGTTTTTTTAATGAATTACAATGTAAAGTAATTATATTATATACCACAACTAAAATCTTCCATGAAACATAACTTCACTTTGTCGTAAACACTAAAATATACTGTATATAAATCTGAAAATACAAGTATTTTGTGTGTTAAACTATAGTGAATCGTTAGAGCACATTTCATATATCATACCTATCATAACAAAAAGATCAATCTATGTGCACAAGTTTTATAAAAATTATTTTGAAAAGCACAAACTTCTAATACTTCAAAAACTAAAAATATGCTTTAAAGGAGCAGTAATCGAGAGCCATTTGAATGATTATTCATTGTTTCTTTAAATTTATCATCTATTAATACATCTACTCATACTAATTATGGAGCTCTTACATCAACTTGTAAGTATAAATGAAAGATACAAAGTATATAGAAAATATTAATACATACAAATTTGTAGCAATCATATCCATTCAGGAATCTATAATAACCCATCTACGAGCAGTAAAAAGTAAACTTCTGGTATGTACAACTTATTCAATTAGATTATTTACAAGACTCAAATTTTTTTCAGGACTTCTTATTGAAAAGCGTGGGAGTGACACCTGTTACAGAACTTTGCTCCAAAGCTAGTAAATTATACAATTGTGCTTTAAACTTGAAATCTGCTGCTGCGGAATTGTTCATTTTATATCATTATACCACATAATGTATATATGTTAAGATCTTGCATTTTGCTATTGTGTTCTTACTTTAATCAAATCTCAAATGCTTGTGATATGGATACAGTTTCACAAAGTACCATAATTAATCTTTTAATTTGTATTTTTCTGAAAATACATTTCATTTTTGTTTTATTATAGAAAATTCAGTTTACTTGTTTGCACTTATAATTTTTTTCTTTATTGTGCTTTACTTGTGTTTTAGTGTGTTGTTAATTTTCTATCATATTGCATAATGTATCCACTGTTAATATTATTATTTTCTTTTGTTTGAATAGTTGTGTTTACATTCATTTTATATTTCTCATAATTGAGATTACATTTAGATTTTTTTATTAAATGTATATATGTACTACTAATTATGTTTTTTGACTTTTATTATAACTTTGTAGAAGAACCAATTTTATTATTTGATTTAGTGTATACTAGGCACATTGTAATTGGTAAATGTAATTATACTTATACTTATTCTCACAAATTATTGCAGAAAATCATGGAAATTATATTTACTAATTTCAATATGGCTAGGATATACTAAATACTAAAAAAGAATATATTCAAGTAAGCTACGATTTAAAATATCCGCCAATATAGTTTAGTTTGCGAACTTTTCATCAGAGGCGCTAAATCTTGTTTTAAAAGCTTGTAAATAAGATAACCCTCTATTTTATCCCTTTTCTATGCGCCACTCCGCCACTCTACGCCATAAGTCTAAGTCATACGGCCACCTATTCTGTAACGGTCTTAGACTTCTAGTTATTTTGCGCAACGTGTGCTTTTGTAGTGGTACAGTAGGTGTATTTGTCAAAACAGAAATAATAGGTTACAAATTTGTAATTGATAGTTTATATCAAAGATAAAATGGAATCAATACCTAAAGATTTACGTGGTTTAAGAGCGTGCCTCGTCTGTTCAATAATTAAGGTTAGTCTGTGTTCATATATATATATATATATATATATATATATATATATATATATATATATATATATATATATATAATTTAAACAACTTCTTATTTTTTCTTATGTATAATAGACCTTTGAGCAATTCGAATATGATGGATGTGATAATTGTGAAGAATTTTTGCGCATGAAAAATAATAGAGACAACGTATACGACTGTACAAGTTCAAATTTTGATGGGTAAGTACCTATTTTTCTTTTGTAACTTTAATTATAACATTAATCATAATTTTCAGTATGATTGCTGTAATGAGTCCAGAAGATAGTTGGGTATGCAAATGGCAAAGAATAAGTATGTATATTTTTTCATATCCTTTAACTTATTTTATTTACTTAAATTATATATTTTTAGCTCAATTTACAAAAGGAATATATGCTATATCAGTATCGGGTCGACTACCAGCTGGTATACAAAGAGAGATGAAAAGTAGAGGAATTGTATACAGGCCAAGAGATACAAGTCAAAGATAATTTTGCGTTGTATAAAATACTGTAAATTACCTTATAATACATTTTTATTCTTAAGTTCAATTCTGTTTAATATTTATATAAATTATATGGCTCCTAATAAAAAAGCAGTAAAATATGTTTATTATGTTAGGATTTATTCAGTATAATAGTATAACTTGCCTTCAAAAACTTTCCTTATTAGGGACAGTCATGCTTTTTGATAATGATTGGTGACACTGCATGTAATCTGTCACAACACAAATGTATAGTTTTGAATGAGCAAAGTTTTTGACGGCACGATATATAATAATTCTTTTTAATATTTTAATAAAACTTATGCTATACAAAAAATTAACTATATTTCTCAAGTACATTTTTAACTATTTACAAAGTATCATTCCTAGAACAAATATTTTGCGGATATTCTAATTAAATAATTAGTATATCATTTACAATATGAGCATCAACATCAAAAATTGAAGATGACAAAGCACAATCCGTGGTTTCAGAAGTAAGCGAACAAAGAAGTTGCACACTTATTGAAACAGAAAATTATTTTCTAAAGAAAAAAGTGGAGGAGATTTGGTGTTAGCCGATAAAGGATTTTTGATAAGAGATATACTTCCACCTCTAAATATTCCCCCTTTCCTAACAACATCTCAGTTTACAGAAGAACAAGTCCGTAGGACAGAAAGCATAGCTAAAGCGAGAGTACATGTAGAAAGAGCAATTAGACGTATGAAATGTTTCAGTATTTTACATTTTATTCCTGAGACATTAGTATGTGAAGCAGAATATGTTTTCCAAGTGGTTGGAGCTCTTACTAATTTTCAATATCCACTAATTAAGGAAGTGGAAGAATATTATAATTAAAATAAATAATTTACACACACCATAGTTGTTTTTATTTTATTCCTAATTAATATTCTCAGATTACATGATAGTGAAAATTATCAGTGGGTATATTCTGAGAGAAATAAAAATGAAGTATGTATATAGATATATATTAGCAATATCCAAAGTGTTAAAAACACTTTAAATATTTTTTTTACAAATGAATTTATACAAGATGTCACTAATGTGTAACTTCTATGATTCTTACAGATATGTATTGATAAATTATTGCTACACTTCTATTTGCAAACGTATACATATCTTTCTTTTATGTAACCTGACCTTCAACATTAAGGTAATTTCAAATTAACAATTTCGTTTTAACTTTTTAAAATAATGCAACAAATAAAAACTATTGGTTTATTAAATATTGAATAAATACATTTAAATAAAAATCTTTTAAAATATTTATATTTACAGACCATTCGTCATCTTTTTCTATTTTGTGGATTATTTTGTCAGTTGGTGTCCACAATATCAAATAACAAACTGATCTTTTTGTTATAAACAATTGTCCCTGAATTTGATGGTAATAATCATGATCCTGGTTTATTATATAATTACCATTTTCTCCGTAAATAATGTAGCTTTTGTCTGTTGTGATAAAATTTTTCAAGCTTGCGGATCTAAACTTATATGGACACTTGGCTTCAACAATACCATCTATGCCAATTAGCCCATCTGGACTAGCACCCAAATAACCACAAGTATGAAGCCATAGTCCTGTTGGTAATACATTTATTGCCATCTGCTCTTCTAAATACTTTAGAGCTAATGCCTCATTTTCTTTACCCCATTGTATGGCCTTAATACCTTCTAAGCTATACTCATTGAGTAAGGATTTAAATATTGATTTTGTATATATGTTTTTTTTACTTGCAGATAATACTTGTCCAAAATGGCTGGCTGTTAAACGGTGTTTTCTAATGATCAACCAATTTGCATTTGATGACTGTCCTATTGTTGCTTCAATAATCTTTATAATTTCTTCATCAGACAATTTAGCAACCCTTTCAAAATACTCCACCTTCTTATTACACTTTATATATTCATCTGAATAGAATATATGCTCCACAGACTTCGCTAACCAGGTGCTTCGGATTGGTGGTTCTGGACTCAAAAGCCATGTAAAACTAACAGCATTATCAAATGTAGAAAAACTCTCTTTTAATTTTTCTACAGCAGCTTCTGATATTTGCGTTTTACAAGATACAAAGCTTTCTCTTCTTGGTGGATATAAATCTGAAAGTGTTTTAGTACTGCTCTCATCAAATTTCTTTGGCACATTCCATGAGCATTGCATATCAGTTACACTAATATTATCACGTGCATAAATACACAATGCTGCCATATGATGACAGGATACAAGTCCTCTGGGACATGCACACTTTGTTGCAATTATCCCATCCTCTTTATCAATATATATTTTACCTCTACATCGTATACTTTATTTCTCATACTGGCACAAACTTTTCCTCTTAGAAGTGCTGGTGTCCTGTTTAGATCTGGAATTAGTTCTACAATATGTCCACTTTCTACAGCATTTTCCCCTCTTAGTAGCTGTTTGCTATCAAAGAAATTAGCCAGTACCGATAATTGTATAAAATGCTTAGCAGCCATATTCTTCTGTAAATAAAATAAAGTAATTTTTCATTCTGTAGAAAATCTTTATGAATTTGTCAGTATAACTATATGAATAATACAAGGCACTATACTTGAACGAAATAAAAAATATTTGAGCACATATCTAGCAAATAAACTTGTTTTAATAAAGGTTATGCATGCACAACTTCAGTAAAATTCTTTAATAATTATAATTTCATGTTTTTTTAATGAATTACAATGTAAAGTAATTATATTATATACCACAACTAAAATCTTCCATGAAACATAACTTCACTTTGTCGTAAACACTAAAATATACTGTATATAAATCTGAAAATACAAGTATTTTGTGTGTTAAACTATAGTGAATCGTTAGAGCACATTTCATATATCATACCTATCATAACAAAAAGATCAATCTATGTGCACAAGTTTTATAAAAATTATTTTGAAAAGCACAAACTTCTAATACTCCAAAAACTAAAAATATGCTTTAAAGGAGCAGTAATCGAGAGCCATTTGAATGATTATTCATTGTTTCTTTAAATTTATCATCTATTAATACATCTACTCATACTAATTATGGAGCTCTTACATCAACTTGTAAGTATAAATGAAAGATACAAAGTATATAGAAAATATTAATACATACAAATTTGTAGCAATCATATCCATTCAGGAATCTATAATAACCCATCTACGAGCAGTAAAAAGTAAACTTCTGGTATGTACAACTTATTCAATTAGATTATTTACAAGACTCAAATTTTTTTCAGGACTTCTTATTGAAAAGCGTGGGAGTGACACCTGTTACAGAACTTTGCTCCAAAGCTAGTAAATTATACAATTGTGCTTTAAACTTGAAATCTGCTGCTGCAGAATTGTTCATTTTATATCATTATACCACATAATGTATATATGTTAAGATCTTGCATTTTGCTATTGTGTTCTTACTTTAATCAAATCTCAAATGCTTGTGATATGGATAAATGTATATATGTACTACTAATTATGTTTTTTGACTTTTGTTATAACTTTGTAGAAGAACCAATTTTATTATTTGATTTAGTGTATACTAGGCACATTGTAATTGGTAAATATAATTATACTTATACTTATTCTCACAAATTATTGCAGAAAATCATGGAAATTATATTTACTAATTTCAATATGGCTAGGATATACTAAATACTAAAAAAGAATATATTCAAGTAAGCTACGATTTAAAATATCCGCCAATATAGTTTAGTTTGCGAACTTTTCATGAGAGGCGCTAAATCTTGTTTTAAAAGCTTGTAAATAAGATAACCCTCTATTTTATCCCTTTTCTATGCGCCACTCCGCCACTCTACGCCATAAGTCTAAGTCATACGGCCACCTATTCTGTAACGGTCTTAGACTTCTAGTTATTTTGCGCAACGTGTGTTTTTGTAGTGGTACAGTAGGTGTATTTGTCAAAACAGAAATAATAGGTTACAAATTTGTAATTGATAGTTTATATCAAAGATAAAATGGAATCAATACCTAAAGATTTACGTGGTTTAAGAGCGTGCCTCGTCTGTTCAATAATTAAGGTTAGTCTGTGTTCATATATATATATATATATATATATATATATATATATATATATATATATATATAATTTAAACAACTTCTTATTTTTTCTTATGTATAATAGACCTTTGAGCAATTCGAATATGATGGATGTGATAATTGTGAAGAATTTTTGCGCATGAAAAATAATAGAGACAACGTATACGACTGTACAAGTTCAAATTTTGATGGGTAAGTACCTATTTTTCTTTTGTAACTTTAATTATAACATTAATCATAATTTTCAGTATGATTGCTGTAATGAGTCCAGAAGATAGTTGGGTATGCAAATGGCAAAGAATAAGTATGTATATTTTTTCATATCCTTTAACTTATTTTATTTACTTAAATTATATATTTTTAGCTCAATTTACAAAAGGAATATATGCTATATCAGTATCGGGTCGACTACCAGCTGGTATACAAAGAGAGATGAAAAGTAGAGGAATTGTATACAGGCCAAGAGATACAAGTCAAAGATAATTTTGCGTTGTATAAAATACTGTAAATTACCTTATAATACATTTTTATTCTTAAGTTCAATTCTGTTTAATATTTATATAAATTATATGGCTCCTAATAAAAAAGCAGTAAAATATGTTTATTATGTTAGGATTTATTCAGTATAATAGTATAACTTGCCTTCAAAAACTTTCCTTATTAGGGACAGTCATGCTTTTTGATAATGATTGGTGACACTGCATGTAATCTGTCACAACACAAATGTATAGTTTTGAATGAGCTTGGCCATCTCTAATGAGCAAAGTTTTTGACGGCACGATATATAATAATTCTTTTTAATATTTTAATAAAACTTATGCTATCCAAAAAATTAACTATATTTCTCAAGTACATTTTTAACTATTTACAAAGTATCATTCCTAGAACAAATATTTTGCGGATATTCTAATTAAATAATTAGTATATCATTTACAATATGTTGTGTTTGGAGGTTTTAAGAACTTATAAAGTATGTCCTCTCTAGGAGGAAGTGAAATATTAAGACTAAAATTTTTTAACTGATGAAATATGGTAAGTTCTTGTATGAAGGGGATGTTTTTGTGTGTATACAAGCTGTTATTGTTTTTTGTATGCGTTTTGTTTAGGTACTTATTTTTTTTTGGTTAGAAAAACGAGACAATAAGGGCCTAATTTCAAAATAAAATAACACCAATTTTTATAAATGATTTTTAATCACTTGAAAATGTAGAGAAGAAACTACGAAATGTGGTATCGTTTTTTTTTTTTGAATAGATCGTTTAAAAAATAATTATTGAAGATCAAAACGCCCGAAGAAACGCAAATTAGCAATTATCAATGAAAGTGTCAAAAAAGAAAACTTACAATAAAATATATGTCAATGGGCATAAAGTTCATTAATTGAGATGCGAAACAAGTATACCGAATGTCCTTGAAATAAAAAGACAACATATGGAAAATGGAAAGATTAAATTATATAGAATATAAGGTACCCTAAATATTCCAAAATTCCTTCTCATAAGTGAGAAAAAAATAAAGCTATTTCAAAAAAATGTGTTACGTCTCTGTGCGATTGAATATATCAAATACTATTGAAGATGATATCTTAAAGGTGACCCATAATAACAAAAAGAATAGTCTTGTTATTGTTCTTCTCGCTTTAAGTTTTGCTCAGTTGTCGATCGTTATATACGTTCGACAGAATTCTCCGATTAAAGATTGACTGTTATAGGTTCTTAAATGTCCGTAAAGCACACATCTTACATGTTTGATTAATATGTCATGTTTAAACTTGACTTCGCACCAGGTTGTTGAATTCTTACAATAACAAAACACAATGTTATCGTATTTATAAACATTGTCGCTTTTAAATTCAATTCCATTTCTCAGTTCTAACAAAAAAAAACATTTTCGTGATACACATGAAATTATGTAAGTTCTAAAAGTCCACAAACTATTATTGGTATAATTTTTAAAATGGGTTTCTAAATTAATGTAACATATCTTAATTTTTAATAATTCAATATCATCGACAGCTGTTACGTATATAAACATACGGTGTGTGCGTGTAACTTCAATAGAGGTATTATCGAATGCAAAAAAGTGGTACAGTCATATTTCAATCGGTTTAAATTAGGCTGCGTGAATGTAGATATTGTGATGTTTTTGTCTTTTCGGGTTCTTAAATAAAACTAACAGTAACTTAGACACACACTATATTAATAATAAAAACCAATAACAATTTAAAAACTAATTACTAACAATAAGCACATTTATGTATTTATATTTATGTAAGTTCACTCGGCGATGATTTGGTATGGAATGGCATAAATCCTTCCGACTGCTATTTATATTAACGGCGAAAACTTCTGGTATATTCGATAATCGCCTAGACTTTTCATGCGTTACGCATTTACATTTTCTGGACTGTTCTCGACGTATGAGATTATCGGTGACTTATCACATTGCCCCCTCCTTAAAAATGAAGTTTCGCCCCGAAACATGTCATACTTTTTTCTCCTCAAACGATGGCGCAATCGACAGGTACGGCCTCTGCTACATTGCGACGTCATATTGAAATAACAGTCCACGGTCTTATCTTTCCTGGGTGTAAAGGAATATTCAAGCCGGTAACTGCATACCAGAATTTCCATACCAGTATTACCAGTATGTTGGAATATTACTTCTAACATGCTCCTTACAATTCTCCAGTCCAGGCGGTCCAATCCACAACCCAATTTTGGAACTGCTAATTTCAAAATGTCTTGTAACATTTGTTCACATAAGTGGACCAGGGCCTCCCATAAGGCATGATAGGTTGGCTTTAGGCTTGACAGTTCTTTCGTGACCAAATAAAATATGGACTGTTCTTCATTTGTTATTTGGAGACTCTTGCCGATTGCTGGTCCCTGCTGCCTTAATTCTTCGATTCTGGCAAATCTCTCTTTAAATTCTTTGGCAATTCCTTTGGCCATTCGCAGATCTCGGGCTACGCAATGAGCAAGAGCGTAGTCTGGCGGCACCGTAAACAAATCTTGCTGTTTCTCGATATTCACTCCAAATCGAGCTTTTCTCGAACCAGAATACTCTTCCATAAAGTCTTTGTAGGTTAATTCCTGGTATTGGCTATCCAATCGGCGCAAGTCAGCGGCTTCGTCATTATTGTCTCCAGAGTATGGGGCTAATCGATTAAAATGTACGACTCTTGGTTTAATATGAGGTGTTCGCCTTATGCGGTATATTACATCGTTAATCCATTTCAACACGTATCCCCCCCTCCCAATTCTTTTGAAGTTTTGGAGGTAGGCCCCGTCGCCGTTGTGGATTATATAACCAAACCCGATCGCCTTCATGGTAACCACTCTTCTCGGCGTTGATGTCGTAGCTCTCCTTCATTCTGTCACTAGCATCTTGGATATTATGCCTTACTTGATCATGGATATTATCTAGTCTTCGTCTGAGAGTGCTGAACTAATCTTCTCCGGCAAGATCTTTACCAGGCTTGCTTCCAAACTTTAAATCACAGGGCAATCGGAGTTCCCTCCCGAATAGCATGTTTGCTGGTGAATGGCCAGTTGTCTCTTGAACAGAGGCGCGATACGCCATTAGGAATAATGGTAAATGTTCGTCCTAGTCTCTCTGGCGCTCGGAGACCACTTTGGATAAGGTCTGATCATGCTCTTGTTCATTCGCTCTACCATCCCATCTGATTATGGATGCAAGGGAGTGGTTCTCGTCTTTCGTATGCCCAAAAGTCCACACATCTTTTCGAATAGACTAGACTCGAAATTTTGCCCTTGATCGGAATGAAGTTCCAGGGGTACACCTAAACGGCTGACGAACTCCTTCACAATCACGTCTGCTACAGTTCCAGCTTCTTGATTTGGTAGAGCATATGCTTCAACCCATTTGGTAAAATAGTCCATAACCACTATTATGTATTTATTTCCTTTGTCGCTTTCTGGAAAAGGGCCGGCGGCATCTATGGCGATTCTTTCAAATGGGCTTCTTACATTGTATTGGCGTCGACGCCTCTGGGGACGATTGCTTCCGGCTCAATTAGCACACTTTTGGCACCATTCTTTCACATTTCGTGAACAATTCACCCAGTAAAATCTCTGACGTACCTTCTCCAGTGTTTTATGGACTCCAAAATATCCCCCAGAAGCCCCATTGTGAAGTTCTCGCAATACCTCTGATATTCTTTCCTTGGGAACCACTATTTGCATTTTCCGCTCGCTTCCATTGTGATTTTCAACCTCACGTCTTAGGAGATCGTCTTCCATGGTCAAGGAATCCCATTGTGCCCAGTATGATTTTAATTCTCGTGAATGAGGAGCGATTTCTTGCCAGGTCGGTCTTTGCCCATTTCTCTTCCAAGCCCTGAAGACTGCAAGATCCGGATCAGCTTCTTGATCTGCGCGCAAATTGTCAGGTTGCCATTGGTCATCAACCACGTTGGTTCGAAGAGCGTTGGCCGATTTGTCTTCGATTCGGTTGCAATGTCGACAGTCTTCTGGACAGGGCCTTTTAGAAAGAGCATCTGCATTTCGATGTTTGAGGCCTGCTCTGTGTTCAATGTCGAAGTCATACTCAATCCATTTAGCTACTTGACCCTCGGGATTCTTAAATTGCAAGAGCCACTTCAAAGCGGCATGATCGGTGCGGATCAGGAACTTCTGCCCGTAGAGATACTTGTAAAAGTGCTCAATGGTTTTAACTACTGCCAGCAGTTCTCGTCTTCTGGTTTAGACAGGGTCTTGTTGAAGTATTCATCATTGTCAATCCCGACGTTACTGGCATCTGCATCCAGAACAGTTAAGTGGATAGTTTAAAACAGGTGCACTTATCAGAGTTCCTTATAACATCAAAAGATGCTTGGCATTCGTTATTCTAAATTAATGCTCGATTTTCTGATGGGCGGGTAAGTGGTTTCGCAATGTTAGAGAATCCAGGAATGTAGCGTCGATAATACGTGCACAATCACAAAAAGCTTCTTCGCTGATGTTTGTCTTTGGGTACAGGCCATTTCCCCACAGTTCTTATTTTTTCTGGATCCACAGCAACTCCTTTTCCGGAAACCACATATCCAAGGTAATTTACCTCTTTGCGGAAAAGGTGACACTTCTTTGGACTTAATCTCAGGTTGGCATCTAGCAACCTCTGGAATACTACCCCCAAATTTTCCATGTGATCTTCAAAAGTATTTCCTACCACTATCACATCATCAAGGTATACCAGGCGGATATTCCAAGACAGTCCCCTCAGTACAGTGTCCAGGAGTCGCTCAAAAGTAGCTGAGGCGTTACACAGTCTAAATGGCATGACTGTAAACATGACAGAGTCCTGTGCCTAAGCTGAAAGCAGTCTTCTCTTTGTCATTGGGGTGCATTCCCACTTGCCAATAGCCGCTCTTTAGGTCGAGAGTGCAGAACAATTTCGCTCCTGCTAGGGTGTCTAGTGTATCGTCTATTCTTGGGAGAGGATAACTGTCTTTCTTGGTCACATTATTCAGATGACGATAGTCCACAAAAAATTTGGTAGATCCATCTTTCTTTCTTTCTTACAAGGAGTACTGGTGAAGCCCATGGACTATTCGAAGGTGCTATTACTCCTTGGCCTTCCATATCGTCCTTGTCGTATTAGACTTGCATTGCCGGTATTTATTTTGTCATCACAATATTGGTTCTTCCCTTCGTACCACTTTCAGTTTCAAAGACGTCTTCATAATGTTTGATTAGATCCTTAACTTGGCTTTGTTCTTTCTTGCTCAATCCTTGACAGGCGGAGACGATTATCTTGGACAATTTCTTAGGAACCTGCACAAATCCATTCTTCTTCGCCTCTACACGATGAACGACGGCCGACACTGACACCACCCCAGAATAGTACCCTTCTTCAATGAAACAGGATAATAGTTCACATTCATTACCCTTATTGGTACAGTCTTCTGAGTCTTAACCAGCATTTTGCCAACTACTATTCCTCGGCCTACTTCGTCATCATCAGCCTTTGGTTCCAACGTTGTAACATTTCGGTCCGGATAATCACCTTCCATACACGCCGTCAAAAATGTCTCATTTCTGGCATCCAGAACAACATTATCTGCTGTAATTACTTGTATATTCCCACAATCTTTCCCATGAAGAAACAATTCTTCATTATTTATTTTTAGAGTGCCTTCTTTCAGGTTTAGCTGGAAACCGTAGATGTTCATGATGTCTAATCCCAAGATTATTTCTTCTTCTATGTCGACTACGAGAACACGATGTCGGTCCTAGGATAAAATTGACATCCACTTCACCTGCCACAGAAGCTGCTTCTCCAGTAGCTGTCTTAAGTCTCCATTTCCTAGAAAGTAATTTTTTATTCCTGGAAATCAAATCGGGTCGCACGATGGTTTTCGTCGATCCAGTATCTAGCAAGCAAACATAGGTCCTTCTTTCCATAATAGCGTCCACATACAGGCTGTTGGTTTGATGCTACAAGGATGTGATTTGGCCAAACGTCCTTGGGGCTTCCTGATGCTGGATCGATGTTTGCTCCCGCTTATCGACCCGATTTAGTTTTCCTGCTGCTCAACCGATACTTTCTTGGCCACCTTACCACATTTACTTCAAATGTGACCAATCTCTCCACAATTCTAGCATCACAATACTCTTTTGTTTGGTTTGATTTGATTTAGGACTCGACTAACTACCTGCTCAATGAACTGCTTATTTTCTTGTTTGTCAACAGTACAGACATGAGCATGGTTTCGAGAGGCTTGTTTTGCACTTTGAAACTCAAGCGCGTGCGCCAAAACATCGATCAAGGTTTTCGGTCGTGCCAACCTTAATGCTTTCTGCGTATCAATATCCCGTAGATCATCTATGAACGTCTGGACTGCTAAGTGCTATCTTCGAATTCCTGAAGATTCTCACCTTTTTCTGGGACCGATTCTTCAGCTGGGTGTGGTATACCTGCTCTAAATACGTGTGGCCATATCTCATCTCCAATCGTTTAATGAGTTGAGAATAATCTTTATGTTCTTCAGGAGGTAATGTCTGCAAAATATCACCAGCATCACCCCTCAATGCTATGATTAAAGCAGTAGCCTTCTCGACAAAATACCATGCGTTTGCTTCTGCGGCTGCTTCGAATTTGATAAAATTAACACAAAGTAACGCTTGGAAGTAATATCGTTTAATTATCAGATATAAAAATTACAGTTATTACATTTGACAGATCAACAACATACATACTGTTTTTTTTTTATTCACCGACTACTAAGTCGAGAGAGAACCATTTTAAAACTAACACTCACACTTAATGAAAACTAAAAAACATATTAATGTCAGGTTTCATTACCATCAAACTAACCCCATGCTTATAGCACAAAATTGCGCCTTTTCTTTATGAACAGCTTTTGTAAGGCTGTCGGCCACCATTTCTTGCGTTGGAACATACATGATGTTGACTGCATGGTCTTTCACTCACTCTCTAATATAATGATGTCGAACATCTATATGCTTCGATCTAGCTCTATATCCATCACATTGGGCTAAATTAATTGCGCTCTGATTGTCACATGCGATGATCGTTGAGTTAGTTTTTAAACTCACATCCAAGTCCTGCCCAAGCTGCTTCAACCACATTGCTTCCTGAATAGTTGAAGACAAAGCCATATACTCAGCTTCAGCTGTTGACAACGCTACAGTCGGTTGTCGCTTACTCGACCATGATATTGCCCCACCGCTCATTTCAAATACATATCCTGTACATGATCGCCGCTTATCAACATCAGAAGCCCAATCTGCACCCGAATAACCAATTAAATCTTCATTGCTACCATAGCGAAATTTTAAATTCGCTGTCCCTTTTAAATATCGAAAAATTCGCTTCACCGCTTGCCAATGGGCTGTACCATGATTAGAATTGAAACGGCTTACGTCGTTTACGGCATAGGCTATGTCCGGTGCCTATCCTTGTGCCAAGTATAATAGGCTACTTACGGCTTCCTGATATGGAACATTAACAATTGTTTCATCTTTGCACATGCTAACGTATAACCTTTGACTTGGGTCACTGGGTGTGGCTACTGGTTTACATTCTGCCATTCCAAACTTATCCAATATTTCCTTAATATATTTTGATTGATATAGTGAGATCGCATTGATCTCTTCATCATATGTAATATTCAGACCAAGGCAATGCTTTGTTTTACCCATGTCCTTCATATGAAAAGCTTCACTCAGAGCCTTTTTTAAATTGTCACGGTTGTTGATGTCTTTCCAAAAAATCAAAAGATCGTCAACATAAATAGCTACAATCAGTTGCGATTTTTTCGAAAAATATGTACAGGGATCTATTTGGGATTTGATGAGTCCGAATGACTTTAGCAATTGGTCAAACTTCAAATACCACTGACGACCGCTTTCTTTCAAACCATAGATTGCCTTATTCAATCGGCACACTCTACCACTTCCGTCGTCGTATCCATCCGGTTGTTCCATATAGATCTCTTCCGCAAGATCACCTTGCAGGAATGCAGTAACGGCATCCATTTGATCTATTTTTAGGCCCTTTTTTACGGCAAGTGCAATTAGGAAACGAAGCGGACAACTGGTGCGTATGTTTCGGTACAGTCGACACCAGGCTGTTGCGAACAACCTTTAGCGACCAGTCGAGCTTTTCTCCGTATTACATGTCCGTTGTCATCATATTTGGTTTTAAAAACCCATTTGTTTTTAATTGCCTTCCGTTTCGTTGGTAATTCGACCAATGTCCATGTGCTGCTATCCCTTAATGACTGTAATTCATCTTCTACGGCCGTTTTCCAGTCTTTGCGCTCGTTACATGACAATGCTTCTGTGATTGTGGTTGGATCGTTATCCAAATCGCTTGCACTGACAACATAAATGTAGTCATCCGATTTCTTAGGTTTTGGCGTACGATTTGAACGTCGAACCTCAGTTGGCGGCGTCACCATCCCCTCTGGTACGTAGGGTTCATCATTTGGATCCTCTTCATCTTCGTTATTCTCTTCGATAGACGAACTATCTGCCAGAATGGGTTGAATAGCTTCATCTTCAATTTCCTCAATGTTTGTCTCAACACGAGTTGAATTGTCTCCCACTGAAATATAATTCTCATCAAGAAAAATGGATGAGGTATCCATTACCTGAAGTTTGATCTCCATGAAGATCACATCTCGACTTGTTACTACTTCGTTCGTTATGGGGTCTAAACAACGATATCCCTTTGTAGTATCGCTGTATCCTACGAAAATCATCTTTCTGGCCTTTCGATCCCATTTCTGCCTGCGTTGCGTTGGTACGTTCACCATAACAGATGATCCAAAAATTCTTATATTGCTTAGATCTACCTTCGATCCAGCCCAAATTCCTTCTGGCGTATTGTCGACCAATACCGTATTAAACGATCTATTTATTACATATGCAGCTGTATTTACAGCTTCCGCCCAGTACTGTTTCTCCAGTTTCGCATCAAAAATCATACATCTGGCACGCTCCACTATGGTGCGGTTCATTCGTTCCGCAACACCGTTTTGCTGTGGGGTATACACATTTGTGGTTTGATGGATAATTCCATACTTTGCACAAAATTTGTTAAAGTCCCAGTTGCAATATTCTGTGCCATTATCCGTACGTATAACCTTTATTTTGCGTTCTGCTTGTGTTTCAACCATTTCTTTAAACTCTTTGAACACGTCTAACACGTCTGCTTTAGTTTTTAAGAAATACACAAATACCTTCCGAGAATGATCATCGATAAATGTTAGAAAATATTTGGCGCCACCTATTGATTCCATCTCCATCGGGCCACATAAATCAGTATGGACTAAGTCAAGCAAGTTTTTAGCCCTTTTGCTAACATGCTTAAAAGGTAGTCGGGTTTGCTTACCTTCCGCACAAACTTCACAATTGATTGACATGCTATTTGTCTCCGAAAAGTTCAAACCACTTACTATTTGCCCATTCATCATTTTTTGCATATCACTAAAGTTTAAATGTCCTAACCGTCTATGCCAGGTCACCAGGTCTATTGATGTCTCACTTGCAACAAGGCTTGATACATGGTCACTTTTAAGTTTGTAAACCCCGGAAGATGAGTCTGCACGCACTAATAATTCATTGTTCTCATTGTAAATACTGCAACCTTCACCATTAAATACTACCGTATTGCCTTTATTTACTATTTGGTCCACTGATAATAAATTTGCTGTCAAATCCGGTACCAATAACACGTTTTCTATTTTTACCTCCACTCCATTTACTGGAAAGAGGTATTTCCAACTCTTGTTACCTTCATTTTCCCATTATTTGCTGCGGTAATCTCTTTAACATTTGATATGCTTGTCAGCGATAAGCATTTCGCATTTGGCGTCATGTGGTGTGTTGCACCACTATCTATGAACCATTCCATAGAATTCGATTTATTTCCGTAGGAAAAATATGTGCCACTAAACGCAACCTTTGAATCACGCTTATCCGGTTTCTTTAAAGCTCCCACCATTTTTCTTTTTTCTGGACAGTGTGTAGAAATATGTTCTTTCCGATTGCAAATATAACAAGTTAGCTGCTTGTGATGAAGCTTTTTGTGATTATGATTACCTTTCTTTGAATTTCCGTTTTTGTTTCTGCTATATAATGCACTTTCTGCGGACTCACTGTAGTTTCCATCGAGAAGTTTGGATTTAATTTTGTCACCGTTGATCTTGACACCACTACTTTCAATACCCATTATGAATGGTTTAAATTTGTCAGTCATACCTGCCAGCATAATAGCTCCTATCCATTCATCAGTGATATCAAAGCCAAGATCTTTCAGCTTATTAGCTGTACCGATGATTTCATTTACATAGTTTGCCATCGAACTACAGCATTCCAGGCGAATTGTTATTAGCTTCCGTAGCAACCCAATCTGTCTAGTCAGACCACGATTATCGTACAGCTCCTTTAATGAACTCCATTTTTGTGCTGCCGTAGATAAGGTTTGTATGTGTACATACAAGGATTCGTCAACTGACAGAACTATGTGTGCCTTCGCTTTATGATTTCACAACAAATGACGAAATCTTACTCTTTACACAGGTATGCCTCTAACTCTGGGCCCATAACCTGATGAAGTGAAATTAAGAAAAGCGAAGGCAAGCATAGTTCTGTCAGTTGACGAATCCTTGTATGTACACATACAAACCTTATCTATGGCAGCACAAATATGGAGTGCATTAAAGGAGCTGTACGATAATCGTGGTCTGACTAGACAGATTGGGTTGCTACGGAAGCTAATAACAATTCGCCTGGAATGCTGTAGTTCGATGGCAAACTATGTAAATGAAATCATCGGTACAGCTAATAAGCTGAAAGATGTTGGCTTTGATATCACTGATGAATGGATAGGAGCTATTATGCTGGCAGGTCTGATTGACAAATTTAAACCATTCATAATGGGTATTGAAAGTCGTGGTGTCAAGATCAACGGTGACAAAATTAAATCCAAACTTCTCGATGGAAACTACAGTGAGTCCGCAGAAAGTGCATTATATAGCAGAAACAAAAACGGAAATTCAAAGAAAGGTAATCATAATCACAAAAAGCTTCATCACAAGCAGCTAACTTGTTATATTTGCAATCGGAAAGGACATATTTCTACACACTGTCCAGAAAAAGGAAAAATGGTGGGAGCTTTAAAGAAACCGGATAAGCGTGATTCAAAGGTTGCGTTTAGTGGCACATATTTTTCCTACGGAAATAAATCGAATTCTATGGAATGGTTCATAGATAGTGGTGCAACACATCACATGACGCCAAATGCGAAATGCTTATCGCAGACAAGCATATCAAATGTTAAAGAGATTACCGCAGCAAATGATGGGAAAATGAAGGTAACAAGAGTTGAAAATACCTGTTTTCCAGTAAATGGAGTGGAGGTAAAAATAGAAAACGTGTTATTGGTACCGGATTTGACAGCAAATTTATTATCAGTGGACCAAATAGTAAATAAAGGCAATACGGTAGTATTTAATGGTGAAGGTTGCAGTATTTACAATAAGAACAATGAATTATTAGTGCGTGCAGACTCATCATCCGGGGTTTACAAACTTAAAAGTGACCATGTATCAAGCCTTGTTGCAAGTGACACATCAATAGACCTGGTGACCTGGCATAGACGGTTAGGACATTTAAACTTTAGTGATATGCGAAAAATGATGAATGGGCAAATAGTAAGTGGTTTGAACTTTTCGGAGACAAATAGCATGTCAATCAATTGTGAAGTTTGTGCGGAAGGTAAGCAAACCCGACTACCTTTTAAGCATATTAGCAAAAGGGCTAAAAACTTGCTTGACTTAGTCCATACTGATTTATGTGGCCCGATGGAGATGGAATCAATAGGTGGCGCCAAATATTTTCTAACATTTATCGATGATCATTCTCGGAAGGTATTTGTGTATTTCTTAAAAACTAAAGCAGACGTGTTAGACGTGTTCAAAGAGTTTAAAGAAATGGTTGAAACACAAGCAGAACGCAAAATAAAGGTTATACGTACGGATAGTGGCACATAATATTGCAACTGGGACTTTAACAAAATTGAATGAACCGCACCATAGTGGAGCGTGCCAGATGTATGATTTTTGATGCGAAACTGGAGAAACAGTACTGGGCGGAAGCTGTAAATACAGCTGCATATGTAATAAATAGGTCGTTTAATTCGGTATTGGTCGACAATAGGCCAGAAGGAATTTGGGCTGGATCGAAGGTAGATCTAAGCAATATAAGAATTTTTGGATCATCTGTTATGGTGAACGTACCAAAGCAACGCAGGCAGAAATGGGATCGAAAGGCCAGAAAGATGATTTTCGTAGGATACAGCGACACTACAAAGGGATATCGTTGTTTAGACCCCATAACGAACGAAGTAGTAACAAGTCGATATGTGATCTTCATGGAGATCAAACTACAGGTAATGGATACCTCATCCACTTTTCTTGATGAGAATTCTATTTCAGTGGGAGACAATTCAACTCGTGTTGAGACAAACATTGAGGAAATTGAAGATGAAGCTATTCAACCCATTCTGGCAGATAGTTCGTCTATCGAAGAGAATAACGAAGATGAAGAGGATCCAAATGATGAACCCTACGTAACGGAGGTTCGACGTTCAAATCGTACGCCAAAACATAAGAAATCGGATGACTACATTTATGTTGTCAGTGCAAGCGATTCGGATAACGATCCAACCACAATCACAGAAGCATTGTCATGTAACGAGCGCAAAGACTGGAAAACGGCCGTAGAAGATGAATTACAGTCATTAAGGGATAACAGCACATGGACATTGGTAGAATTACCAACGAAACGGAAGGCAATTAAAAACAAATGGGTTTTTAAAACCAAATATGATGACAACGGACATGTAATACGGAGAAAAGCTCGACTGGTCGCTAAAGGTTGTTCGCAACAGCCTGGTGTCGACTATACCGAAACATACGCACCAGTTGTCCGCTACACATCTATTCGTTTCCTAATTACACTTGCCGTAAAAAAGGGCCTAAAAATAGATCAAATGGATGCCGTTACTGCATTCCTGCAAGGTGATCTTGCGGAAGAGATCTATATGGAACAACCGGATGGATACGACGACGGAAGTGGTAGAGTGTGCCGATTGAATAAGGCAATCTATGGTTTGAAACAAAGCGGTCGTCAGTGGAATTTGAAGTAAGACCAAGTGCTAAAGTCATTCGGACTCATCAAATCCCAAATAGATCTCTGTATATATTTTTCGGAAAAATCGTAACTGATTGTAGCTATTTATGTTGACGATCTTTTGATTTTTTGGAAAGACATCAACAACCGTGACAATTAAAAAAAGGCTCTGAGTGAAGCTTTTCATATGAAGGACATGGGTAAAGCAAAACACTGCGTATTACGGACACGTAATACGAAGAAAAGCTCGACTGGTCGCTAAAGGTTGTTCGCAACAGCCTGGTGTCGACTATACCGAAACATACGCACCAGTTGTCCGTTACACATCTATTTGCTTCGGTACATGGATTAGTAATACATTTATCTAATACACAGAAATCCAACACATTTTGCATTGCGAATCTCCATGTGTGGTAATTTTCGCTACCTTTCAATTTTTCGATGCTTATCGAACTCTCTGACGCCATTTCTTTTCTGCTTACTGATCACAAGTGATAAACTCTAATACTCCCTTTATGATTTCACAACAAATGACGAAATCTTACTCTTTACACAGGTATGCCTCTAACTCTGGGCCCATAACCTGATAAAATTAACACAGAGTAACGCTTGGAAGTAATATCGTTTAATTATCAGATATCAAAATTACAGTTATTACATTTGACAGATCAACAACATACATACTGTTTTTTTTTATTCACTGACTACTAAGTCGAGAGAGAACAATTTTAAAACTAACAGAATTGCGTCAGGTAAGTCGCTCATGACGTCTTTCCATCAAAGGTTCACATTCACATTCATTCAGTTTATTTCGTGCATGAGACATCATTATTTTTTTCGTGTTTCTAAGCGTTTTATTAACTTTAATTACACAGGCCAGCATAAAATTTGTGATGACGTGATTTTTGTTGGTTAAGCTCAGTTTTTATATAGCAATAACTAATTAAAATACAGTTGGTCTCTACCACCCACAGATTTTTTTTTGCACAAAAGAAAAAGAAAAGAATATAAAAGAATCTTATAATAGGCGTTTTAATACATTTTAAAATGAATGTACTACTTCAAATTCTAGGTATTAACCCAAAAATGATTTTCTGTTGTGGTTTTAAAGAAATTTGTTAAATAGGCTCTCATTACCAGATGTAAATCTTTTATTACATGTATTAATTTTGGACAAGATTTCCGGGAATTTTTACCTGCTAAATCCTATTTATTATGCTTTCACTTTATTAGTACTGCGAAGAAGGATTTCAAGTTTATCACTCCAAACAAAATGTATATTTTAATGTCATTTACTTCATTATAGCTCTGAGTGTCGATCAATAAACAAGTAAAATTCATTTGTCTTTAGTGTTGTGCGTGGTATTTGATAAATAAACATTGCTTAAAAATATGTCTAGCCGGTGTTGCAAAAACAAACCACATGATTTCTGTTATATTTATGAATATTTCGTCTTGAAAAAGTTTAAGAGACCAATTGGTGAATTTGTGAAAAATGCATATTATGCTTATTTCAAAATCAAATTAGGAGATCAAGATCAAGATAAAGATTGGGCACCGCACGTTGTTTGTAAGGTATGTGAAGAAGGTTTAAGATATTGGACCAAAGGGAATAGAAAAAGCCTTCCTTTTGGAATACCGATGGTTTGGAGAGAACCGCAAAATCATCATGAAGATTGCTACTTTTGTCTTTGTGATATTAAGGGGCATAATAGAAAAACTTTGAAACATATTTTGTACCCAAACAATATTAAATCAGCTATCAGACCAGTTCCTCACAGTGATCATGTACCTATACCTATACCCCCCAAAGTACTACAAGAAGATATTGAAACCTCTTCAACTTCCGGCTCCGTACAAATGGATAGTGATTTTGAACCATCAACCTCAGGTCAAAACCAACCTCAGCTATTTTTACAAGCCGAACTGAATGATTTAGTAAGAGATTTGGGACTTTCAAAAGATCTTTCTGAAGTACTGGGGTCTAGGTTGAAACAAAAAAAATTGCTTGCCCCAGAAACTACCTTCAGATCTTCCTTTAGCTGAATATGACAGAAAAACAACCAAACGAAGCTTTTCTGAAAAACGAAAACGTTTTTTTAAGAATAAATAACTATTTCTAATATATATATTTTTATATTTTTTTAAATATAATATAAAACTAGCTTCTAAATGAAATAAATCGTGTTTTTTCTATATTTTTTGATTTTACTGGTTTGAAAAATAATCTTACGTGATATAAAAAAAAATAAAAGCAGATTTGAAATCAGCGCTACCCAATTACTAGAAAACAGTTAAGCTTTTTAAATCAACATTCAAAGAGTTGAAAAATGCAGGCCTGTGTTATTACTTGTGTAATAGCATATGTTGTCTTTTAAGTGAGATAACTTTTGTGTGTCCATCACATCTGTGAATTTGTGTTTTGGCATAAAACGTAATAATTGTATAATAACTGTTCTGTCTCTTGGTGAGTTTTTCTCTGGAGTTTTTTTGCTTCTTGTAAAAATATATGTACACATGTATATGTATTTTTTGCAGTGCGCTGTTTACCTTTCATGCGCTTGTTTTTAACATTGAGTTATTTGAATTTTTTCTTTTTGTACATAACTTATCCTTTGTCTCTAGTGTTTTCCCTTCCGTGGTCTGTTTTTCTATTCTGTATTGTTAGTCACTGCGGAGGACCGCGTTGGTGTGAAGAGTTTTTTCCTATACCTTCCTTATAACCTATAATAATGAATACTTGTACTTGTTGGGAAAAAAGTATCGAATTGCACAGAACCGTATGTTGTTGCGTTTGCAAGGGGAATTATTGCATTGATTGTGCCTCGGTTACTGCTACTATTGCTAGACAAATAAACCAAAATTCAGGCCTTACTTGGACCTGCGAAAAATGTAAATGCCTTGGTAGCGGTATCAATGAGTTGAAATCTTGTACCATAAATTTACAACTTGAAATAAGTGATTTGAAGAAATCTGTGAATTCTCCTTTTTCTCCTTCTCGTCTTACATCTTTAACAGATATGGAAAAAATAGTTCGAGAGGTTGCTGAGCGCGAGAAACGCAAGCATAATATTATTGTCTATGGTTCACCCGAACTTGCTTCTACGAGGGAGGATCAAAAGGTTCTCGATACTACTTTAGTGCAAGACATCCTTACGTTCTTACCTGTTACATGTAATATCATTTCCACCACACGCTTGGGTAAGTTTGATCTGGCTGCCAAGAATCGAAGGTGTCCGATTAAAATTCAGTTGCCATCTGAGGGTGATGTTTTATCTGTTGTGCGTAACTCCCAAAAATTAAAAATGTCTGATTTTTCCAATATTTCTGTTTCCCGTTATTCTACTCAAATGCAAAGAGAATTGTATCGCTGCGTTAAATCTGAAATGCAACACCGTATTGAAAATGGTGGACGCAATCTGCGTATTAAATATAAGTCTGGCGTTCCTACCATTATACAGTTGAGTCCGGAAAACTAGATACGTCCAACGGTAACATCCATACCAATTTCAATATCTAATATCAGAATACACGCGGACTTCGTACTAAAACCCATGATGCGTACATTAATATTTTGAATTCTAACATTGATGTGTTCATTTTTCACGGAAACTTGGCTTAATTCTGCTGTAAGAAGTACCGAAATTTTTACTGATATTTTCTCGGTCTGCCGTTCTGATAGACGGCATAATCTTGTTAATCTTACTACTGGTGGGGGTGTTTTGGTTGCCCTAAATAAAAATACAAAAGTATTTTTAATAATATAAAATATTATTAAAAATGGGGGTGTGAAGAACACAATACAAGTTCATATATTTGTGAATGTATCTTCTCCAAAGACGCAGATACGTATTTGACATTTCTACATGATCGTCGGTGCGCCCCTGTTGGAGAAGAGACACATTCTACAAAACATAACTGCCTTACTATCTACCAGAAATTATTAAGACAGAGCGTGAAAGAATATTCAGCGCTGTCTATATAATAGCCACAGACCTAGCAAGGTGTTTTTATAGTCGGTAACATACCTATCTATAAAAACTGTATTCTCGTGTCTTCACTACTTGTTCGGCGTGAACCGACTGTATATAACAACATAATTTGAAACATACTTGAGTGGGTACAACCCACCAATTTTGTATAATACAAAAGTATTTTTAATAATATAAAATATTATTAAAAATGGGGGTGTGAAGAACACAATACAAGTTCATATATTTGTGAATGTATCTTCTCCAAAGACGCAGATACGTATTTGACATTTCTACATGATCGTCGGTGCGCCCCTGTTGGAGAAGAGACACATTCTACAAAACATAACTGCCTTACTATCTACCAGAAATTATTAAGACAGAGCGTGAAAGAATATTCAGCGCTGTCTATATAATAGCCACAGACCTAGCAAGGTGTTTTTATAGTCGGTAACATACCTATCTATAAAAACTGTATTCTCGTGTCTTCACTACTTGTTCGGCGTGAACCGACTGTATATAACAACATAATTTGAAACATACTTGAGTGGGTACAACCCACCAATTTTGTATAATACAAAAGTATTTTTAATAATATAAAATATTATTAAAAATGGGGGTGTGAAGAACACAATACAAGTTCATATATTTGTGAATGTATCTTCTCCAAAGACGCAGATACGTATTTTACATTTCTACATGATCGTCGGTGCGCCCCTGTTGGAGAAGAGACACATTCAACAAAACATAACTACCTTACTATCTACCAGAAATTATTAAGACAGAGCGTGAAAGAATATTCAGCGCTGTCTATATAATAGCCACAGACCTTTGGAGAAGGTCTTTGGAGAAGATACATTCACAAATATATGAACTTGTATTGTGTTCTTCACACCCCCATTTTTAATAATATTTTATATTATTAAAAATACTTTTGCATTATACAAAATTGGTGGGTTGTACCCGCTCAAGTATGTTTCAAATTATGTTGCTAAATAAAAATATTAACTACGAGCTTATTGATACAACCCATTTATTGGACCTCGTAGCCCTTATTGACATAATCATATGTAAATGTACTTTGAATCTTTATATTTTTTATATTGTTGCCATATATGTTCCGCCAAGGGTGAGTGCTAATCAGTATGGTTTATTTTTTGACACTTTGGAATTAACTTTGCTTGATTGTCCTGTCCTTCTGGTGGGTGATTTCAATGCTACGAATTACTACACTTCATTGCTTACCAACTCTAAGGTGAACATTATTAATAATTTCTCGGCTAGTCTCAATTTGAGTCAATTTAATAATATCTTCAATAGTTCTCATAAGTTATTGGATCTGGTTTTCTCTGGCTTAGCGTCCGATGTTCTGGTCCAGCGTGAGGATGTTTCTGTTGTGTCGGAGGATCCGTATCATCCGGCTCTTTCTGTTACTTTGACTCTTCCTGCTACTGCTATACCGACTCGTTTCCCTAGTAATTCTCGCTATAATTTCAGTAGGGCGGATTACATTTCTCTATATAGTGATCTGCTTTTCCTTGATTGGTCTGCATTATCTTCTTGCGATGGCGTTGAACAATGTGTCGATGTGTTTTACGAGTTACTTTACAAAGTTTTCGATAAGTCTGTTCCTCTGTATTCTTCTACAAGAAGCAATTTCCCTGTTTGGTTTTCCTCGGAAATTAAGCGTAATTTAAAGTTGAAGAAGTACTACCATAGGAAATGGAAATCCTCCCACAATCTAATGTTCTATGATGAGTTTAAAAGATTGCGAACACTTACCAAAGCGCAAATGGAGGTGGCTTATGGGCGCTTTCTGCGTGGTACTGAAGAGGACATTAAGCATGATCCCCGTAAATTATGGCAGTACATCCACCTCAGAGAGGGGTCATCTCGAATACCATCTGTTATGCGGGATCGGGATGTTATTATCGGTGGACCTGGAAACATTGTCGAGGCTCTTGCGAGAGTTTTCTCTCGGTCATATTCTGATGGTGCGTGCTCGTCCGATCATCCTATTGATGCTGCACTTATGAATTGTTTGAGTATTGATGCTATCCGTGATCAAGATATCTTATGGAGTATTCAGAGATTGAAACCGACCTTGAATGCTGGTGATGATCAGATTCCATCCATGATTATTAAGGATTGCCGAATGGTGCTTCTTGTTCCGCTGAAAAGAATTTTTAATCTTGCTCTGAGACAAGAAAATTATCTCTCCAAATGGAAGATTGCTCGTATTACACCTGTATTTAAGAAGGGAGATAGAAGTAATCTGAATAATTACAGACCAATATCTATTTTGTCAAACTTTTCGAAGGTCTTCGAACAAATTATATACAGGTATCTTTATGCTTATGTCAGCTCAAGGATTTCTCCTATTCAGCATGGCTTTGTGCGTGGACGTTTGACAGTGACGAATCTAATATGTATATCTCAAGATATTTCCGATACGCTTAATGAAAGAGGTCAGATAGATGTGGTGTATACCGACTTCAATCGTGCATTTGACACTCTTAACCATGATATTTTGTTGAAGAAACTACACAATTTTGGAGTTAGTAACGATCTGCTATTGCTTCTTGAATCCTATTTACATGGGAGGACGAACTACGTTTTCTACAATGGGTTTAAGTCATCCGAGTTTGTTTCGAGTTCTGGAGTTCCTCAAGGATCTAACTTGGGCCCGCTTTTTATTTTATACATTAACGACTTACTTCAGTCTTTGACGTGTTCTGGACTAGCCTATGCTGATGACTTGAAGGTTTATATGCGTATTGAGCGGCCTGATGATGCACTTCTTCTTCAGAAGAACATCGACTTGGTGTGGATGTGGTGTCAGCGTAACGGTTTGAAGCTCGACATAGGAAAATGTTGCGTGGTTCGATTTTCAAAGAAAAAAGATCTTTACCATTTTGATTATAATATTAATAATGAAGTTTTAACTTCTGATGGTACAATCAAAGACCTACGAGTCATATTTGACAGCGGTTTAACATTCGTCAACCATATCATTAATATGTGCAAATCTGCATCTGCTGTGCTTGGTTTTGTATTGCGCAGCTCCAAATATTTTTCACAACCTGCAACTATTAAGCATATCTGCTGTTCATAAGTTCGAAGTAAATTGGAATACGCTTCATTAGTCTGGCATCCCATCTATATTCATCATAAACTGAATGTGGAGAGTGTTCAGCGTCGTGTTTTGAAGTATCTTACTTTTAAAACGAGTGGTGAGTATTCTCCTAGAAATACTGACCATAACCTACTTCTCAGGGAACATGATTTGGTGTTGCTGGATGTCCGGCGCGAAGTAACTTGTGCTAACTTTCTACGCAGTGTTGTACGTAATAACATCGATTGTCCTTCGATACTTGAAAGACTGTGTTTTGCTGTGCCTCAGCTTGCGTCTCGCAATTCTGCAACTTTTGCCTATCCCGTGTGCCGGAGTAATGCATTGGTGAGGAGTCCGATTTATCAAATGTGTAGATGTGGGAATAAATACTTTAGTGACATATTGTTTGAACCGAAGTTTAGAGTTTGATTTTTTTTTTTTGATTTAAGTTAACTGTGTATTGGATATATTTTTGTTTGTTTGTTTTTGTAAATTTATTCATGTACGATACCTTTTCTTTGTGCCTATATTTGGCTTTGCTGTTGGGCGCTTAATAAACTATTATTATTATTATTATTACTATTATTAAAGGTTGGTGCCTTGATTCTGGTCTTCGATATAGTCACAAGTTCCTCTTTTATTTCGATGGGTCGCGGTATTACTTCCTCGTTTACCTGCTTGGGGCCAGAATGACTCATGGTAACAGGTCATTTCATCTGAGTCATTATTGCCTCTAAAAGTCTGGAATGTTCCCCAATTTTCTCCTCTACAGCTATGAAAACCTCTTCCTTTAACGTTTTGCGCTACTCGCTGTTCTAGAACTTTCTCCAAAGCTCTCAAATTTTCAGAATTCTTTTTTCCATTATTTCCAGAGTTTGCTCCATTTGTTACAGCTTTTTTCGAAGCTTCTAGAATTTTCTAGTAATTTCTTTTCCAGATTTTTCTCGAGGATTCTAGCGGTTTCTAGGGTTCTTTGTTCCATCTGGGTTTGTGAATTTATTCGACGTTGTTCCAGAGTTTGCGAATTGTCTATTATTCGTTGTTCCAAGGTTTGCGAATTGTCTATCAGTCGTTGTTCCAAACTTTTCACATTGTCCAGATTCTTCTGTTCTATTTGAGTTTGAGAATCTATCAGACGCTGTTCCAAGGTTTGCGAATTATCTGTCAGCCGTTTTTCCATATTCATCAACAGCGAATTCACGTCATCATCTCCGCCTAGAACTTGAAAGACATAATTCTCTGGATCTTCGCCTTCTTGGATCAACACGTCTCGAAGTCGTTGCTGGAGGATTGCCTTTTTGCCGGTTGTATCCTCATCCCTCTCCTCTAGTTCTCGTTTTAAATCAGTCACTTTTAATTTAGTAAGTTTCACTCTATTCGCCATAACGATTTTTTTTAAATAAACGTCTTTTCGCACTGTATATTTATTTACACAGCTATTTAATTAACACTTAATTGTCCACTTAGTCCGTTATTTATTAATTAACTCACACCGGACACCACTGTGATGTTTTTGTCTTTTCGGGTTCTTAAATAAAACTAACGGTAACTTAGACACACACTATATTAATAATAAAAACGAATAACAATTTAAAAACTAATTACTAACAATAAGCATATTTATGTATTTATATTTATGTAAGTTCACTCGGGCGATGATTTGGTATGGAATGGCATAAATCCTTCTCGACTGCTATTTATATTAACGGCGAAAACTTCTGGTATATTCGAAAATCGCCTAGACTTTTCATGCGTTACGCATTTACATTTTCTGGACGGTTCTCGACGTATGAGATTATCGGCGACTCATCACAATATATATTAAATGTAGGCGTCAAATTTAAATATTCAAATAACCTATAAGTATCAAATAACATATACGTTGATCAAGGATGATAAACTAGAGAGGATGGCCAGATCCCTATCTTGCAATGTTCGCCAATTGTCACTAGCGCTATGATGTCACGGCGAGACCTAAGTTGGCGGGAATACATGTCCATAATATATAATACAATAGGTGAATTTATTTCCTCAATATTTTAAAATTTACAATAAATTGAGTGATATTAAATATAATAACAGAATTAATAGACTTAAGACTAGTACCTGTGTATAAATTTATAATGAAAATGAGTAGTGCAGTAGTAAAAAATTGCATCCAAATATATAGCTTCCATGAAAGTGTTTCTATGAAAACAGTACATTTGCACATTTTTTTTATTATTTCAGTATTTATTATCGTTAAAAATTTAAATATTTAGGTTCTAGTGGATACCTGTTTTAAGTTAACTAATGCAGTTATCATATTTCATTTCACTGAATTTACTGTCTGTAAATTTTAAAATATTGATTAACAAAATTTATTCGTTTTTAGGTATGTTTACATTATTCCCCCCAATTTATTTGGCGACAGAAGACCTTTACTTTTTTATGGTGTTGATATTCGTGATACCTATTCGATATTTAGAACATTATTATATCTACGTCCCTATTTTAGGTCATAAAAACTAGTAAAGTTAATTTGTATACACCAAGAAACCTACAGCCACAGCTTTTCTAATTTTGAGTTCCCTGTGTAGGTTAGTTTTATATGCTGTGTGCATGGATGTAGTATATACGTATCACGAATTGACTCCAACATTAGAGAGAGAAAATTGTAAACGAGATAGAGCTAGTACTCGCAAAACATTCCGAGTTCGTATTCTGCTAGTGAATGATTTTGAATAGTTAAATCAGTTTTATTTGAAGCAGGTGGTGAAATTGCATTAAGTAAAGTTACAATTCAGAATAATTGAAACATACATGAGTGGGTAATACCCCACCAGTTTTGTATAATACAAAGGTATTTTTAATAATATAAAATATTATTAAAAGTCTGGTGTGAAGAACAGAAATACAGGTTCACTGATACATTACACATGCGGTCAGTCCGTAGTATGAGTGAAGACACAAACAAAATACAGTTTCTAGAGAGACGGCTGTGCCATCTTTGGAAGGGCGTCGTTGGTTCGCATTGGTTATGTGGACAGGGCGAGGTACTTAGTCACTCGTCACTGTACTTCGGCGCAAAAAATATTAATAGTGAACCTGTATTTGTGTTCTTCACACCAGATTTTTAATAATATTTTATATAATTAAAAATCTCTTTGTAAAGTTATATTTGTTTGTATCTATCGTTAATATAAACAGTAGTAGTTTTATTTTGCATTATAGTTTGTGTAAAAGATGGTGATTTCGTGTTCCGCTTACAGTTGTGTTAAAAATAGTAATATAAAATACCACAGGTAAGTGTACTTATTTTTATATTTTTTTATCATATTAGCATATATTTTAAATTTGTAGATTCCCTTGTGATCTACAGTTACGGAAAAAGTGGATGATAACATTAAAAAGACAAGATTTTGAACCTTCAAAAATAGCAGTACCTAATTTGTAATTGTAGTACCCATTTTAGTGCAAATGATTACGAAATAAATGTCCATGGCAATAGAATCTTGAAGAAAGGTTCTATGCCAACGAATTTTAAATCTAGACGAGTCATTGTACGCCCTTCAAATACAGAAAGTGGAAACGAAATTCAAGAGCTACACAATAAAATAAAATTAAAACGTTATTAAATCTCGTTGTGCTTTACTACCCATGTGTTTTCTATTGCCATCTATTACTAACTATTTAATTAATTTCATCTTATAAATACATGTGCATTTAATTTATACTCATTCGGATTTTTTAAAGCTGTACTCTGTATATTCCGTATACCGCATCTTTAAATTCAATTAAAATTGTAATTCAGTAACAAAATATTTATTTTATAAAGATACAAACAAATCCAGGAATATTTTTTTAAAGTAACTTGACGTATTACGGTTAAACAGCCAGATAAGTATATGCCGCAGGTATATTTACCTGTCCCGGTCGATCGCTCATGTATTTTAATAAGAAACGCACGTTTTCTTGCCAGTACTAGCTCTATCTCACTCGGTAGTTTCTCTCTCTAATGTTGGAGCCAATTGAATGCACTGCGTTGGTTAGATGTGCGCTATCCATATACCGATAGGTCCAGCTCGGAACGGGCCATAGTCAGCAATGAGTGGCAACAGCGAATCCCCTCTACGCGCAGCATATTCAATTGCAGCACATTTCAGTTAATAATTTAGTAAGACTTAAACCGCGCAAGGATATAGTCGTTTGCATATTCGTTCTGTATACGTAATTTGCCCATTTGTTTCAGACATAATAAGGTCCAATTTATTATTATTATTGTGTTCTTAGCTGCTACGGAAAAGTAATTTTAAGTAATAAAAAAACAATAACGTTTTCTAAAAGATAAAAGTAAAAAAATCAATAATTCTGCAAAATAAATTTAAATTTTAAGAAAGTCACTCAATATAGGATTCGAAAATACCGCCCTCTCTTCGCAAACAATAGCCAGCCGAGCTTATTGTAAAAGTCCCGCCTCACTCCCTCGAGATTTCTAGGGGTTATTTTCTCGAAAATTCTAAACAGTTTAACTTGCAACTGTTGCAAGTTCGGTATTGTTAGAAGACCGTAAAGATTTTCTTTGACATAACCCCACAGAAAAAAATCGCAGGGATTGAGGTCGGGTGATCGAGGTGGCCATATTATCGTACCCCTCCCGGAAATAACACGATTAGGAAAAGTGTTTTCTAAAAACCCTCTTACTAATCTGCTGTTATGCGCGGGACAACCGTCTTGCATAAACCAAATTGCACCAAAATCGACGTTTAGTTGACGGACAGCAGAAATAATTCGTGTTCGCAGCAAATCTAAATATTTTACTGCATTCAAATTGCCGTCGATAACAAATGGCCCTATAATGTTATCACCCAAGATGCCTGCCCAAACGTTAAGTTTTTCGGGGTATTGAGTTTTAACATTACGAGCTAGATGTTTATTTTCTCGAGACCAATATCGCACGACTGAGGGATTATGCTTGCCATGACGTGGAAAAGAAGACTCGTCGGTAAATAGAATATTTTTTATAAAATATTCGTCCCTGTTAGCCTTTTCCATCATGGACTCACAAAACTCCATTCTTGCAAAATTGTCCTCGGGAAAAATCTCCTGGCACTTTCGAACTTTGTAACTTTTATATTTGTTGAGTTTTAGAATCCGCTTTACTGTACTTCTACTAACACCGATTTCGTCTGCAATTTGCCGTGTACACTTAAGGTCGCCCATTTCAACTAACGAACAAACCCTCACGTCTCTCTCCTCCCGATCGGCAGGTATTAGAGGGATATGAGGCTGTTCGTCAATTTGTTGGCATTTGCGGCAATTTCCGACTACACAGCCATATTTCCTAAACGCATTTACGATCCTTTCAATCGTCGAATGCGAAGGAATAGGCCGACTTACGTACTCTACAGCAAATAAATCAGCGGTTGTTCGACAGGAATTGCCGGCAAGATACCACGAAACTATTTGTACCTTCTCTGCGGTTGTATACACTGACATGATAACTACCTTTACGTATGCACAGCTAAATACGAATGACGGGCAATCTGTTGCGCTCGACCATCGGACTTATATTGCGCACGCAGAGTGGCATCGTACACACGTTGCCACATCGCATTACGTTCCATACGTATATTGTTGCCTATGGCTCGTAGCGGGCTGGACCTATCGGTATACTGATATATACTACATCCATGGCTGTGTGCATTGTAGAAGGTAAAATAAACAATTTCCAGTTAAATTACATACCTGTATAATCACTTTTTGTTTAGGTAAATCTGATTAAAGTGCCAGGAGCAAGGATCGCTGTATTTGATTGTAACAATACTTATTCGACAAAAAATGTTACAGGGCAAGATATAGTTTTTCATGTATTTCCAAAATGCAAAGATCTAGTGTCACAAACCATAAGAGCCGAATGGGAAAGCAGGTGTAGAAGAAAGGATGAATTTAATCCAGATACAAGTAGAATCTGGGCAATTCATTTTGTTGAAAACGATTACGAACGAGATTTACAGAATGAATTACTAGGTAGAGTAACAATATCACATAACTGGAGCAAAGCTATAGTATTCCATCTTGGGTTCAACAATTGTCATATGGAGTTATTATAAAACCGACTGAGCAATAGCAAAGTCATATTAAAAAGTGGAATAAATATTTTGAAATTTATCATGGAGAGTCCTTTTGCAAAAATCCTGAAGTTGTAAAAAGTTTGGCTAACAAAATCTTTAAAAGAGAAAATGATGAAAGTTTATGAAAAAATGAAACCATAATTGAAAATAAAACCCACGCCTATTAGAAATATGTTATTTACTAATTTATTTAATGAAATACTGTCATACAGAGTGTCACAAAAGTCAACGTTATCCCTTGGGGGCTGATAGGCCAGCTCATAATTTGCCAGAGTAACTAAATTTGATCTCAGTAAAAGTGTGTTAGTTTTCGAGATAATGGCCTTTTTATGAATTTCGAGAAAATCGACTGCTCACATGAGTTTTTCAAGTCTCCGGATTTAAATCAACTAGATTTTTTTTACTGGGGCCCCATAAAAGAGGTTTATGCTAAACCAATTCATGATTTCAATAACTCAAACAACGTATTAATGAATAAATACCCTTGCTATTGAGTATGGTTATCAATATATTTTATAGTATTACCAACAGTGATGATTGTAAATCAATTTTGTTCTTCTGTTAAATATCGTTAAATATCACTTCTCTAAGCGTGTGGATTTTTTGCCGTTGAGCTAGCTCAATGATGCCCAGGGTGTACCATGAGGAAGTAATCCACACTTACACCGTTGATTGAAGGAATATTTCTTCAATCAACGCTTACATCCATTATCTAACAGAACTAAAACTGATCTAAAAGAAGAAAAAAAAACAATAAAATTGTCACATTAACATTTAATTATAAACAATTAAAACTTCTCTCCGTAAAAGCAGGTGAAAAAGAAAGTATAGAAAGCAAACTAATAAATTAATAAACTAGAAAACTAGTAACTCCGAGCAATAAATCAAGAAATAAGTTTAATAGGATAATAGACGTTAGCACAAATGTCACTTTGGTAACTATTTTTAAATTGGTTGAATCTTACCGAAATTCTGTTCTATGATATTCTGTGCATTGTGTACCATTAAAGCAGATTAGCACATCATCAACGTATCTAAACCAGTAAATACATTTTTTAAAAAGGGGGTGAGTGCTTATAGTTTCTTCGAAATGATTCATGAAGAATTCCGCTAATAGGGGGCTTAAAGGGTTTCCCATAGCTAATCCTGTCGTTTGTGTGTAATATTCATGGTTGAATTGAAAATAATTTTGTTCTATGCAAATATTAAGTAGATCTAAGATTTCTCCGTATATAACGGGATTAGTATGGTGTTGATGTAGTTTAAATTTAATGATGTCTATTACTTCTTTTGTTGGGATATTAGTGAACAGATTTGTTACATCGAAAGACACAAATTTAGCGTTATTAGGGATATTTAAATTTGAGATTTTATTTATGAGATCTAAGGAATTTTTTAAAGAAAAGGTTGATTTAAATTTTGTATGTTCTATTATAATATTAATTAACTCTTTGCATAAATTTCTACACGGGGTTTTGACATACGAAACTACAGGTCGGATAGGTGCATTATTTTTATGTAGTTTGATCAAACCATACATTTTTGGGGGTTGTGGATTCATTATAACAAGTTTGCGTTTTTGTGACGGGGTAAATATAGTATTGGACATGTTTAACGTAGTTTTTAATTGTTTTTGAAAATTAGATGTGGGGTTAGTTTTAATTTTTGTAAATGAACCAGTATTAAGAAATTCATCAACTTTTTTATTATAATCTACTTTAGGGATAGCAATGGAGTTTCAACAAGTGTCTCCCTTATCAATTAATTATTTAATACAGACTCATGAAAAATTGCTGAGTTATTTTCTGCGCGGGAAATCTATCTTTGGCAGCATCCCCGCAGAAACACGAATCCATGTACATCTAATTTCTGGGACCCAGAAAACATCATAATTGGATTCCAAAGCCATTAAGCACGCACACGGTAGTGTGTGTAGAACAATAATTTGTTTTTTTTTTGTGAATAAGTTCTCTTAAAATTGATATAATAGTTTTTTTGAAGGGCCGCGTGGAGTCCTAAAACGTGGTGTTCGATCCACCATTTTGCGTTAATAGATTTTCTTTTTTGCATCACTATAAATTTTCCGTTCATCCTACATAAATTAATTTAATCACTTTTCTTACTTATATTGTTGTTATATTTTTCTTTTTCTTGTAATATATGATATCAATCTCATTTATCAGAGTGATTTAATAGTAAGAAATTTGCGTAAATTTAATTCATTATTTTGTTTAATCAGTAACGAATATTGATGTGTTTTTTTTATATACATATCTAATATTGTATAAATGAATTATTTACCACTTTAGAAGTTAATTTCACCATATAGGGAAATGTTTTTTTTTATTAATTCAACATATAAATTTTACATATACAGGCTGAGCCTTTAAGTTATTGGAATATCCAATTTTGTGAATACATTGCGTATTATTATTTTCACATTATCTTTTTTACACTATAATTATCTAACTGCGTGTACCATCTAAAATTCTTTGCATATACTGAGTGTAGCGTAAACTATGTAAGGTACATTAAAGCTTTGATGGACTACTTATGCAAAAATTTATATCATAATACACGAATTTTATATTGACTTTTACATTCCAATTATGTAAACTATTTTGTTGAATTTAATCTCTGACCTGATCATACCGGGTGTGAGATTCTCTATGTAATTGCCTAGTGCAAATCAGACTTTGTCATTCTTGATTATTTTCAATAATAAATATTGTTGTTACTGTTTATGCTGTTGTTTCTGTTTGAGTTCCTTATGTCCTAATGAGCAAAAGTGATAGTTTTTTGAACCACGTATACGAACACCCTTTATAGATTTCTTAAGCCTTTTTGGCCCGAGGGTGTCCTACGTTGACCAGAAAACTTGCCAGACCAAACGTAGTGGTGCCCAAATAACATCTATGCGTTGTGTTGGCCCACGACGCTTCCGCTATTTAATACTGAGCTGGCCGGTGAGTTTTTCGAGGGGCCTTTGTAGACCAGGGGCGGAATTAGGGCGGTTACCTAATTCCTACTGCGGTTTTGTGTTACCTATACTGCTTTAGGCGTAACAAATTGCACACCAATTTAATAGGGCCAGGAAAACTGCCGGTAAATACATCTATTACGAGTTTATGAAGAGACATAAAGATCTCTCATTAAGAACACCGGAAGCAACAAGCTTGATGACACCTGTAGGTTTGAACAAATCTCAGCTTCATCGTTTTTTCGACATTTTGCAAGAACTAATGGCAAAATATAAGTTTTATTCATACAAAATTTGGAACTGTGGTGAAATGGGAGTTAACATAATTCGAAAACATGCAAAAGTTCTAGCTCCAAGAGCTAATCGACAAGTAGGGAAACTAACCTCAACTGAAAGAGGGAAAAACGTCACGATTTTGTTGTGCATGAGTGCATGAGTGCAGGTGGACAATTTGTTCTGCCTTTCGTTGCTTTTCCTCGCCAACGCACGAGCAATAGATTAATGATAAATGCTCACAATGAAAGTATAGCAGAAGCACAACCAAACGGTTGGATGAATGCTGAGTTGTTTTAAAAATGGATGTCACATTTCACAAAATACAACAATTCTACAGCAGAAGCCCCTATTCTCTTAATTTTAGACGGTCATGCTAGCTATAAAGACTTGCACGTAATAAATTTCACAAGACAATATCACATTCATATGTTAAGCATACCGCCTCACACTACTCACAAATTACAGCCATTGGACAGAGCGTTTATGAGACCCTTTAAGGCTGTATTATACGAAGCTTGTGATTTGTGAATGCGCGCAAATCCAGCGGTGAGAATTAGTGAGTATGAAGTAGCAGTAGATATCAGAATCTATTCAATCTGAAATAACACCAATGGATTTCATAGTGACTTCAAGTGAAGTCAATTCTTCTCAATCCTCTCAAGCAAGTTATCATCAAACTACTCAACCCGCAATGTATTATGCAAAAACAACTTGCTACTTTCGGATGCTTCAGAGAAAATAATTACTGCACGGCGACGGAGGACAGAACGCAGTGAATTATTAACTTCTTTGCCCTACAGGAAAAATCAAGAAGAAAAAACAATGGAGAAGAAAAAAATTGAAAATATGGCGAAGCGTGGTAAGTAACTTTTTTTCTGGTAAAACTATAAAGAAATCCAGCGAAAAAGCGTTCGAAAGTATAACACATGAGGAAAAATCAACGCAAAAAAACAGCATGTGCACTTTGTTTAGAATCTCATAAGGAAGATTGGATCCAATGTGGAAGTTGAAAATTGTGGGTCCACGAAGCTTGTGCAAACTTACCTGAGTTATCGCTAAATTATATTTGTGATTTTTGTCATAGTTAAAATAATTTACTTGCGTTCGATCTAGCCTGACGCTTTAAATAAAACCGAATTTTTAGTTTATTCTGTCGTATTTAATAACTTGAATTTTTACATACTAGTATTATTGTCTTTGTATCAAGTTTTGTTAATCTATTAGAAGTAGGGACCGCACATGAGAGGCCCATGACACATCGCCCACGGGCGTACTATTAAAAATTTGTATTTTTAAAGAGTTTTTAATTTTATTTATATAATTGATAAACAAACGGGTGGTGATCTATAAACTACGAAATACATTTTTATTTGTTCATTTTGTAGTTCAAGTTGAGTAAAGGAGTATTAATATTAACTAGCAATATTTTCTCAAGGTTCTCTTTTGTAAAATTTGTTGTCTTTGAATGAAATACATCGTTGTAGATAGAAAACGCCCTTTTTACATCGCAACTGGTTATAGGTGCATACTGGAAATATTCTTTTATTTCAGCATATTTAGCAGTTAGATTTTGAGGTATTGTCCCCATACACAATTGCCGCAATGTTATTAAATCTGGATTTCTATTAAAAACTGCGTCTACCTTTTGCCGAAGGCCACGTCCGAAATCACTTGGAATAATCAACTAGCAATACTTTCTCAAGGTTCTCTTTTGTAAAATTTGTAGTCTTTGAATGAAATACATCCTTGTAGGTAGAAAACGCCCTTTCTACATCACAACTGGTTATAGGTGTATACTGAAAATATTATTTTATTTCAGCGTATTTAGCAGTTAGATTTTGAGGAATTGTCCCCATACACAATTGCCGCAATGTTATTAAATCTGGAATTCTATTAAAAACTGCATCTAACTCTTGCCGAAGGGCACATCCGAATTTGGAATTTGTATTAAATCCTTGCACTCAAAAATACTTCGAGAATCGTCATTTAAATATGTAACGAAATTTTGTAAATTATCGAAATTCTCTGCATAAAAACTAGTAGCTTCCAACCATGTTCCCCATCTAGTTATTACTGGAGAGGGAGGCAGTAACAAAAATGGAAGTTTTTCTCTGTAAAGAGCTACTCTCAATGGTGCTCTTCTGAAAACTTTTTTAAAAGCGGATACAAGTCTATTAACTTGGAAAGATGCCTTTGATATGTTCACAGATTCTGTGGAGAGCATGTGCTACACAATAAGCAGCATATTAGGATATGTTTCCTTTAATAGTCTGCCTGTTTTTAATATATATATATATATATATATATATATATATATATATATATATATATAATAACTTCGTGACCTTGGTATGATATGGTAAACCTAATCAGTAGGCGATTAAAGGACATTTATATCCTGTCATTTATATTTTGTATTCTCTTGATAAAGGCGAACTGCCGAAACATGTAGAGTTTTCTAAATACATATATTTTGAAGTAATATACAGACCTTTAATCGCCTACTGATTAGGTTTACCATATATATATATATGCAGCACTGTCACTGACAAATAATAGTACATACCTAGGCGGAAAGTGGTTCATTACCGTCGAGAGATCAGCGCAGAGACGTGCAGCGTCGAGGTGAACTTAATCTCGAAACGGGAATGAATCTTTCCGCCGAGGTTTGTATACTATTTTACTCACGATCGGTTAGTAATTAATTATTATATAAACTATTAAATCTAAATTTCAAAAATATAATAGTACTAAATATGACATATTGATAAATGCTTTTGATTGGTACTGTTGCTAGGTAACGTAACAATTAATAGTGATATTTTCTGACCGATTACTAAATTAAATGACATTACCTAGCCGGAAAAGTGTCATAAGCTAGCCGGTAAAGTAGCATAAGCTAGCCAGTAAAGTGCTATTACCTACTTTGGTACAGTTGCGGCCTCTACAAACTCAGACACTGACTTTTGACACATTCTGTCAAATTAAAAAAAATCGTGATTTGTAAATTTGACTTTTATCCGGTATGGTTATGTTATGTCAGTTTATTGTAAGTCAGAAGCGTACACAATTTTTAAAATGCCTCCATTAAACGAACTACAAAAATTGATAATTATAACTAGGCTAGAGGACGGCATAAGTATTAGGCACATCGCAAATGAAATAAATGCTAATAAAAACACGATAAATGTCAATGCTATATTGCCCATGCCAATACTTTTTAAATAATTAATACCTTTTTTTGCCAACTATAGCAAGCGCCAATTAAGTTGGCGCGAAGAGGGGGTGCGCAGAAGCCGCTTTTAAAAACGTTCACCCCCACTACTCAAGTAATTGTCAGAATACATTTGTCATTGACGTTTGACGGAACATAATGTCTTTGCTAGGGGATCATAAAGTGACACACGCTTAGAGGCTAGAATTTTCTGACATTTGATGTAAAACCAAATACAAATCTCCCTACTACTTCTAGTCCTGCGCGAACTTACCCCTCCTCGCGCCAACTTATTTGGCGTTTGCTATACTTGCTTTGCTTTTACAGATTTTATATTCTCATCTTGATATGATTTTTGAGAGCTCCCATCTTGAAAAATCTAGATTACATCAAGAAAAACAAATTGGAATGCATTTTCATTCTAGAAACGCATATGTTGCGAAAAAATTTTGTATTTGAATTTTTCCATTTTTCAAATTTTTTATTTTATGCGTCACTGACTTTCTTTCAGCTAGGTGACATTTTATAAACTTCAGTATTAAGACCATGTTACAAAGCCAACATTTATTATTTGTCAAACTGTCTGAGTTTGTAATAGTATATTAGTTCATCGAGACGCGCAGCGTCGAGGTGAACCTAATCTCCAGACGAGAATGAATCCTTCCGCCAAGGTTTGTATACTATTTTACTCACGATCGGTTAGTAATTAATTATTATTTAAACTATCAAATCACTAAATTTCAAAAATATAATTGTATTAAATTTCTTGGCATTTTGATAAATGCTTTTAATAGGTACTGTTGCTAGGTAACGTAACAATTAATAGTGATATTTTCTGACAGATTACTAAATTATTATCTTACGATTTTAAACATGGTCTTTCGCTAATAGTAAACAGTCATGGAAATTCTAATGTAGCAATTAATATTAAATCCAAAAGCGAATAAATTTTGAATTAAAACGCTGTCTTGTTGTTTATTTAATAAAAACTTGTGAATAGTTTTATTATAATTCAATTTACTTATTTAAATGATACTGACGTTTAATAAATTCCGACATGACATTACCCAGTCGGAACAGTGACATAAGCTAGCCGGTAAAGTGTTATTACCTACCTTGGTATGTAATAGCGCATTTTCTAGCCGGGTTGAAGGTTAGAAATGTTCAGATTACTAACCGATCGTGTGTAAAAGTATTTTTTCTTTGAATCTGTCGTCCGAATGAATCATTTGGTGCATATTCTCGTAAATGGTTTTGCTACTGTTTACACATCAACTGTATTTACAACTTTTATTGCTATTACATATGCGTTATATGGAATAGTTGGATGTAGTACACCAGCTACAACATTTACCACACGGCGTCCTAATATATCGACAGGTTCGTCGGCACTTATCCATAGGTACTGATTTGAAAGATGGCTTGTAATGTGTTCTCCTGATTTCGTGTAGCACTTAGCAACATAATATTTGCGTAAGGTGGATTCATTAGGAACATTTCGATCAGTATATTTTTGGAGAAATATTTTGAAGGTGGGATTGTTAAGTTTATTTAATGGAATATTTGCCGCCATAAAAGTTTCACAGAGTTCTTCGTTAAAATTATCGGATTCCAACGGGTCTAATTTCTGTGTATGTGTTTGCGATGCTAGGTGACATTTTACGTGCGATTTCTTGGAATTTTTTAAATAATTATACAATTACAAAAATTACTAAGTACTTTCGAAGGACTCTCCGTCCTTTATTTATCTTACGAAATATAATCTAATAAATAAAATAAATTATAAAAACTCCTCACGCTTCTATCTACGCCTATGAAGAAAGGGATTTAACTGTATATTGAAGTATTTGCGTCACAATTCAACGACAAGAAAACGATTGTGCGGTTAACCGAATGAATAGTGCTATTCAATAACTGCGTGTTGTACTTAGCGATGTTATAAACTATTTATATGGTCCATCGTAATTTCTGCCCGATGCGTTCGGTCTTTAATCATAAGCTTATATAATACTTAACATAAACTATGTGCTTCGCAAGAGCGCTGTTGTTTTGATAAGCTAAAAACACCTTATGTAGTCGATACTGTCAGAATAATAATAATAGTCTTACTGAACTTTTTAGAAACACAACACCTTTTGTTTGTCGGAAGTAATAAAATCTTGTTTTATTCTTTGTATTTGTTGAGTCAGGACATACATAATCGATTGATATACTCTAATACTAAGTTACTACGTTTATTATTAATTCAACCAGGCGAAAGGCTCTGTGTCAACATCTTCAGGAATATCGCTGGTATCCATAATATCAGGTGACATTCGACCACCAAATGCTTCAGGAATATCAAATTCTACCGGTGATAAACTCGACGGGGGACAAGGGGGACCGCAAGGTGATTTTTTCTTTGGTGTTCGTTCAGGAGTTCTTGCCGAAGATGTACCGGGTTTGGGCGATTGATATATCGTTTCTTGAATTGTAGTTTCAGTAACGGGCGCGCCCGTCGCTGGATCTTCGTAGTTTACCGTTTCAGTTGTTGTAACTCTATCAGGTGTCCTTTCTGGGCTAGGAGGAGTTGCATCGAAATCTATACGTCTTCTGGGTGGTGGGCGAAAATCTGATTTAACGGGTGATTGAACTACCCGGCGTGCTTCGCGCCTCGTCGGTATGGGTTTCCTAATTCCAGAAAACCACGGAGGTTCATAATGCATCTCGGCGCTAGGAGGTGTCTGGGTTGGATATATTGTTGGCATTAAGCCTCTACCACCTGGGCTTGCTACAGGTTGTTCGTGACGTTCGCGGATGCGTTCCAGTTGCGGTGATGGTGCGCGTCTATACAATTTTACCATCTTTTCGCCACTTCTCACACGCTGTTTAGCCATTGGACGTCTGGGATCCATAAAACCTTCAGTAAACTGGTGTTGTCTTAGTTTATGCATGAGATCTGGTGAGACGGGACTTCCACAAGGACCACTTCCGCAAGGGGGGCTTCCACCTGATAGGGGTAATTTTGGTTTGTAACTTTCGCGATTTTTTACTTGATTTGCCGGAATGGTTTGATACTCAGAATACAAGTAAATTAAATTATTATTAGAGTATGATTATGTATGTTAGATTTTGTAGTTTTGGCGTGATATGTGGCGCAATCTAATTAGAAAAGTATATCTCGTCATGTAAAAATTTGTATTTTTTAAGATATATTTGAGTTAAAGTGTTCGATTTAAGATATTTTTAACTGAATATTGATTATCAATTCTAATCGCAGCGATCACAATTACAACCAGACATATAACTGGTGGATTGGTTTAATTGATTAGGACTTTGATAATTTTGTCTTTGAACAGCCTCATGACCGGAATCGTCTATAAAATCAAGAGCGTCCTCCCAATCGTCTAGCAAAAGATCGTTTGTTGTTGTTGTTCTGGTTACTTGTGAGCCACCACAGTATGGATTAGTACACGTTACTGGGAGACTTATGTCCATGCACGGTCCAGTTTTAAAGTATTTAGTTTTTTGGGATTCATACGGAGATTTTTTATTATTCTGAACTTTCGTTTTAATTCGGCAATTATCAAGTGCACATTTTGTATTATTTCGTCTAATGTTGCAGAATCTATTGAGACAAGGTTGGCTCTCTTTCTGTTTGAAGTCACAAGTTGTGTCAGTACATGTTGACATGTCGGCCGAAACTTTGGGATATGCAGTTTCCGCATCAATAAATTCTTTTTTACTGCAAGTTTTTGCCATACTATGATTGCTGCTCAAGTAATTAATACATTCTAAAGGAATACTTCTAACAAAGTTTTCAGTATCAAAGTATTCAGAGCTGTCGATGGGTTTTAGGGCGTCGTAAGTACGCGCTCTAGTACTTTCTTCTGAAATCCTATCCGCTATTGATCTACTTTTATTACTTCTGCTATGAACAAGTTTAGGTATATTTGATGAAGTTTTTACAGTTTGAGATGTTTTAGCACATGATGTTGGACAGCTTTTCTTTGACTTCAATGAAGGTTGCGATATTTCCGATTGTTCTTCATGTACAGACGGAGTTATCGACTTCTCATTATCTACTATAGAGCCTCCGGCAATACATTCAACGCAATCCAAGCGGCTAGTCGATCCAGTATTTTCTGACCGTTCGGATTTTTCTTTGGGACACAAGTTTTTATCGCATAATCGCTTAGTCATGTTAATACTAGGAACTTCATCAGTAATTGTAGTGCTTTTACTCGGATGACTTTCAACCTTCATTACTAATTTCGATGATGGCTCTTCCAACGTTTGAGTTTCCTTTTTCTCCATATAGTCAACTGTTTGACTCTCTTCAGATTTACATAATAATTGTGTAGCTTCTATATTTATAGATTCGGGTTTGGGGCTGAACTCAAGATTTACTGCAGTTTCTTTAATTACAGCTGGTTCTTTCACATTCAATTCTTCCGAAACCTTAATCGTCTCCTCATCTGCCTGGCTGGCTTCTTTTGTATCTTCTGGGCTCTCCATAGGTTTGTCTGTATTGTCTGAAGTTACTTTATGTATAGACTCCCTTGGTGTTTCTTCAACAGTCGGTGATTTTGCTTTAGGTAAGTGATGGTCACCACGACTTTGATTACTATCTCGTGCAGGTTCTGTTTCCAATTTTAATTTGGTTTTACAAGTTTTGCTAATAATAGGTTTAAATTTCATAGTTGTCGTACAATTTGACGATGATGGTATAGATGTAACATATAATGGTCCGCAAGTGCTGATTATTAAATGTGTTAAACCATTATTAGAAATTGGTCGTGCTTGAATGTTGTTATTTTTCGGATCACCAAAGCTTTGTGATGGCAGTCCATCAACATGTTTCGAAATCTTTTCAAGATCGATATCATTATAACACCTTGGATTACATTGTCCAGAATCTAAAAAGTGTTTCGTGACCGACGATTTTGCAACAAGATCATCTGAACAGCAAGATTGATCACACTCGACATCGTCTTCGAAAAATTGATTTCCGACATCGTTATTTGTAGAATTTAGGTTGACTGGTGGTAGACCATCTATGCGTTTTGAAATTTCTTCAGGATCATTGTCGTCGTCGTACTCTAGATTGTGTTGTTCAGTATCTAAGAGGGGCTGAGTTATTGGTGATTTTACATCAAGACTTTCGGAACAAGATGGATCACATTTGATGTCCGGTTTCTCGATATTTGCTTCGAACTCCCGGTTCGTACTCTCTCTTTCGTGATAAGAAGGCAAATCTTCTGGAGAATCCAGAAGACGTCTGCGAACTGGTAGCGAAGACTCAGGGTTTTCAGCACAAGATGGATCGCATTTAGATGTTCGACTTTCCAATGATCGGCCTGAATTGGAATAATCAGGCTTTCTATGTCTAGATTGCGAATCGGAACGACTTTGACCAGGTGTCGGTGAATCAGGTGAACGCGATCCATCTTCAGAACAAGGTGGATCACATTTAGATGTACGACTTTCAAATGATCGACCTGAATTAGAATAATCAGGTTTTCTATGTCTAGACTGCGAATCGGAACGACTTCGACCAGGTGATCCATCTTCAGAACAAGATGGATCACATTCAGATATAGAATCATATTCGTTTGTGGTATTTTCAGATGATTGATCTGTATAAGAATAGTTTGAACTATTGGAGTCGTGATTAGAAGAAGAATTATTTAAGAAATCTAGACGTCTGTTAACTGGTAATGGTGAATTAGGGCTTTCACGATCATATGACTGATCATGTTCGGGGTCGGGAGAATTTTTAGTATATTTTATGGTCAATTGATCTGAATTATTTGTATTTTGCGTATTACAATCTGATGAAGTCGAGCAAGGTCGCCTTTTTGATGAACTTCTAGGTCTATTTGCAATTGGTATAGCACTTTCCTTCGCGGAGGTATTTGTTTTAGGTGAACTGCTCAATTCGGTTAAAATGTTTCTTGCTGTGAGTGGAGGCTCTGATTGATAACTATCTGAAACTGTACTTTCCAACAGTGTTTCCGTTGGTAAGGTTTGAAAGACAGTTACTGTATCATCCCAATAACGCGGAAGATTTTTGAAATGCTCCTCATATTGTTGCCTTTTGTATGGGTCACCGTGAGTATTTGATTGTCTTTTAGACTGAGGAGAACTTCTAGATACACTTCTTGATGGTGTCTCTTGTGGTAAAGTGTAAAAATCTGTTGTGGTGTCATAGAAATCTTGCGGAAAATAGTTAGGACGCTTTTTAAATTGCTCTGGAGCTTTGCTTCTATCATTACTAGTATTCAATTGCTTTTTAGCTTGAGAAAAACCTCTGGGTGCACTTCCAGGTGTTTCCTGTGGCAATGCATAGAAATCATTTGTGGCGTCGTTTAAATGGCGGGGAAGATACCTTGGGAGATCTTCAAATTGTTGGAAATCGTATATGTCTCCGCAAGTATTCGACTCATTAGGAGATTGGGAATTAGTACATATACTTCTAGGCGGAGTTTTCTGCGGTAATGTATGAAAATCAGTTGTGGTGTCATTCCAATGGTACGGTAGAACTTGCCGCCGATCTTTACGTATGTCCCCACAAGTATTTGATTGTCTTTTGGACCGTGAAGGATGTTCAAGTGTACTCCATGTAGGCGTCTCATTCGGTAAAGTGTGAAATACGGTATCGTCCCAGTAATGGGGAATATCATTCAAAAACTGCTTAAAATGTTCTGGATTTCTATATTTAATGGGATTTCTTGGTGTGGATGTTCTAAATTTTGGTGATTCATTTTCTGCAATCGTTTCAGATGCACGTATATTTCCCGGTCGATTAGATGAACTGTTTGCACTTCGATTTAAGTATTGCAACACACAAGCGCAAACATTAGAGGGATTTTCAATACCGGTATTTCTTTTTGTAGAGGGAACAGTAGTGTTAGGAGTAATGTTTGGTAATGTGACGAATGCACTAGTATTATTTTGATAAAATTTTGAATTGTTACGATGTGGCGTAACATTCGATATGTTGGCGACATTGTTAATAATGTTTCGGGAAAAGTTTGGATTAGTACTATGTGGCGTAGCAAACTTGCTGGCAGCATTTTGAGAAGAAATTAAACTATTACGATAGGGCGTAATATTTGGTAAAGTGACGAAGTTATTGGTGGTATTTCTGGAAAAGTTTCGATTAGTACTGAACGCTGTAAAATTTGGTAATGTGTCACAATTATTTCGAAAAAAGTTTGGATTAGTCGTGGGAGGGGCTTGCAATGTGGAAGAAGGCAGTGAAGATCTATCTCTTCTCCCATAATCATTAGGAATAACAGGTTTCTTGGGCGATAAACGCTGAAACGATGTGGATCGAGGGGTAGTGAGCGGTAAGTGAGAATTCCCACTGGATGCTAATTGTCTCGATTCAGTCTCGAAGCAAATGCTGGACCGACTCGCCATAGCAGAAGAAGCAACTTGCGGTGATCGGTAAATTGTTTCCATCATAACAGGACTGCAAACTCTTCCGCAGTTTCCTTCATTTCGGGATGTGTTTGGATTAGTTGGTGACAAACATTGGGACTGTACTAAATTAGAGGGCGTTTGTCTTTGTTGAATATATCGCGAGGTATTTACTGAATTATGTGGAATGTTCGTCGAAAGGGGTCTATCTTTGTGATCGTCTTCCGAATTGAGATAATAATAAAAACCTACTATGTAGTGCGAAGGAGGCGGATTGTATTTTGAAAACAAAACTTTGTTAGCACTATCAGTGTAATGAGAATTTGTAGATTTTAATTTTGTAGCCATCTCTTTATCAATTCCTTTAGGTTTTATTGCTGTAACATAATCTACATCTTTACTTTTCTTGAGGTTTGCAAATTTAGTCTCATTTTCTTTAACAGGAAAATAGTCTAACCCCTTCTGCACGCAATAAGCTAAATCATTGAACGGATGTTTGCAACACGCACTCAAGGATGTATTGCCAGGTGTCAGTTTGTTGAATTTCTGTATTGTTGGTGTATAGTTCGAGTGTGAAACACGATTATCTTTTGCAAAGTGAGTATTACTATCAAGCAATTCCGACGAGGTCATTTTGTTTAAAACGTCTGTGATGCTACCTGGTGGAGACCTCCTGACGGGTGATCCAGTCAACAAAGCTTCTAGATCTTCTTCTTCTTCCTCTTCCATTTCCATTACTTCAGCGAAGATATCACGTGGCGGAGTAATTAACAGTGGCGGACTATCACCAAAGTCCAACATATCTTCAGGACGAACTTGTGCTGACACTGTTTGGACGAATCTTTCCGGACTAGGCATGGGAGGATACGGTGGCGGCTGGTATAGAGGTGGAATTTCGGGCATTTGTTCTAATCGTTCTTCGAGCCATGGATATGTAGCAGGTGGTTCATCTATTACGTGCTCCGACTCATATTTCAGCATCTCCTTCTCTGGACTATCTAATAACATAGCGTATTGCCGGTCTGCCATAGCTAATATTTCATGCATAGGATCACGAGGAACTGATGATGCATCAATACGAGTTTCTTCACGGACGTAAGGCGGTGTTAGCGGAAGCACCTCGGGTTCTTCTTCAAGTGGTCTCAAAGCGGGTGGTTGTGCTCTTGTAATTCTGTATGGTCTGCCTTTAACATGAATATATTTGCTTATGTGTTGTTTTTCTCTATCACTTGCATGTTTCGTAAATTGATGTTGGCGAATTCGTTGTATTAAGGCTTCGGGAGGACTTTCTGGACTGCGATAAGCAGGTGAAGGTGGTGTGAGTTCTAGATCTAGAAGTTCATCCATGCCCGGTGGTGGTGATACATCCATTAAAGGCGAGGTGGGAGATATAGCAAAGTCCATGGGCGGTGAATATTCTTTGGTTCTTTGGTCCATGTCAGCGAAAGGTAATTCTGGTGATTGTTTGGGTGTTCTGGGCGATTCGAAACCTTCTGGTGGTTCCATATCTTCTATTCGCCTCATACCCGGTTGCTCTAGCGCTCTTATAGGTACAGGAGACCATTCCGGTGACTGGAATTCAATATGGGGAACTGGTGGTAGTTGTGGTACATAGAAATCTTCTGGTGTAGGCACGTCAGCAACTAAACGTTCTAAATACTCCATACGTGACTTAGGACTGTCATCGAAATCTAGACGTTTACGCGCAGTTGTATATTTAGTCAAGTATTTTTTTCTTGGTGGTTCTTGTACAGGTGATATTGAAGGAGGCGGTGGTTTAATAACGGGTCGCCGTTGGTGTGGCACGTTTAAGGAAAAGTAATCAGGTGTTCTGAATCCTTTAGCAGATACCGGAGGAACATTTGGGTAAACAGGTGGTGCTAGTCTGCCGCCACTGTGTATGGCAGGAGGTCTAGTTACTTGTGGAACGAACGGACCGGGCCAGTACTCATAATCATCACGAGGCTCATCAGCTGCTTCCTCAACTGTACCTGAAAAATACATTCGAATGTAAGATAATTTTATTCTAGCGAAGTATGAACATTAGTTTTTGTGGTTACTACACACTTCTAAGTGCACGAAATAAATGTGGGGATGTATAACAAAAATTATAATCTGAAAACATAAAATATCTTCATATGTTAGAATAATCAAACGGCAAAAATATTAGGCGTGTGATTATTGGGGATTAGCGGTAAGGGGTACATTCCAGAAGGGGACTTAAATGAATTTGTAGCGGTCCAATCTATTGTTTAGTTCTGTTACTTACTTTGAGTTCTATTACGTAAATATGTGATAGACACGGACATTTCCTTGCTTCTAAGAGAATCGAAACAACATATGCAGAATTTATATCACGTAACGTAACTTCATGTTTGAAATCGCTATGGGGCGAAAAGCACGATACAAGTAAAGAAAAAGTGCTAGTGAAGGCGGCTGGTCGGCTCTTACAACAAACATACAGTAGTATGACGTACATAATATGTTTCGCACATGCTCTTCATCGAATATCAGAGAAAGTCAGAAAATACTACCCGAATGCAGATAAATTGATATTTTCTGTAAAGGAAGTTTTTGTAAAGGCACCTGCATGCAAGAATTTAATTCGTGAGAAACTGCCACAACTACCACCAGAACCTATTATAACGCGCTGGGCCACATGGATAGATGCAGCATCCTATTATCACATGCATTTTGACGATGTTAAAAGTATAATACAGTTACTGGTTCAGAATGATGCTGCTTCTATTTTACACGCTCAACAAGTATTTATAGACCCAACTTTTCAGGTAGATTTAATCAATATTTATGGACATTATTCCAGAATACCTCTAACCGGTCGCCATCTAGAGTATGGATGCTGACTTTTAAGGATTGTGATCTACCATAAAACATTTAGGTGACAAACGATCGACTACTAGGTGTAGCCCGGTTACAATAAAAAAAAAGATTTATGAAAGTGATTTATTGTAATTATTTATAATATAAATATAAAGTATATTATACTTGTATAAGTTAAACATTTAATAAAATTGCAACATCAGAAATTTTCTTTAGTCACTGCTTTCATTTAGAATTTAGATGTTGATACATGACACTGCATATCATCCATAAACTTATCGAAGGACGGTTCGTAATTTCTGAGTACCAACCACAGGCATGCTGAGAGATGTTTGTCACTTAGTCGATTGCAATATTTTGTTTTAACAAATTTCGTTTCTGAAAACGCAGACTCGTACAAGATACGAAGTTGATTCTGTTAACTGAAGAGCTATTTGTTTCAAACACAGTTATTTGTTTTCGGATATGAAAGACCAAAGTTTGGCATCAGTTATTCTGGCTTTGAGATGTATATCTGAAATTATCTGCAATACGTTATTTTGTACTGAAGAGATCTCCATATTGAAAATGTTTGATATTTCAGTAGCAATTTTTTCAACGTTTTTACCAGAAAATGGATAAGCCATGAAAGTTACAATATCCGTCAGTTGCTTAAAATCAGAGTAGCATCTTTCAAATTCACTTTGAATGTTTCTTAGTTGTGCCTTGTAATTGTCATAATTTGAGTGAGAACTTGCCCTTCTTTTCAAAGCTGGAAAATGTTTATAGGACTTTTTGTTTAGCTGATTAATCAACAGCTTCAATTTATTTATAAAAGCGTTTGTTGCGCTAACCATATCGACAATGATTTTATTTTTTCCATGTAGTTCCAAATTAATGATTTTCAAATGATTTGTCACATCCGATAGGAAAGCTAAATTACGTAGCCATTGTTTATTTTTAAATATCTCAGCGTCATCAACTCGTTCGTGAAGAAAAGAAATGATTTCAGGTAATAGTTCTTGAAATCTCTCTAAAATTTTGCGGCTCAACTGCACTTTGAAGAGGCGTCATTGCAAGCTTCGCGCACGGATTGAATTTACGATCTTTGTGGCAATATCCATGACATCATTCATATCTAGTATTTTTTAGCATAGAACTTGCTGATGAATGATGCATTGGAATGCGAAAAATGATGGGAAGTCTACTTCGACACAATGCAACAAACCCAATAAGCATTGTAATTCGGTTTTTGTATAACTGAGTATAGGTGACAGTATAGTGACATTTATCTGTAACATTTCACGAAAAAATATGTTATAAAATTATGTTACTGAGAGAATAAATGAAGAATTTATTAATCAGAGAACTACAAATATTTGGTTTTAATATTTAATACTTTATTGCAGCACCATATCTCTTTAGTACCTCGTGTATACGTCTAGGAATCGATGTTATACATAATATTATGTATAAATTCTGGCGACAGATCATTCCAAATATTCTCGCTCTTGTTAAATAATTCTTGGACATTTTCTGGCCTAAAATTACTCCTGCTCATCGTCTTAACAATATATATATATATACATAATATCTTCGTGACCTTGGTATGATATGGTAAACCTAATCAGTAGGCGATTAAAGGTCTGTATATTACTTCAAAATATATATATTTAAAAAACCCTACATGTTTCGGCAGTACGCCTTTATCAAGAGAATACAAAATATAAATGACAGAATATAAATGTGAAATGACAGAATATAAATGTCAAATAATTATTTGACATTTATATTCTGTCATTTATATTTTGTATTCTCTTGATAAAGGCGTACTGCCGAAACATGTAGGGTTTTTTAAATATATATATTTTGAAGTAATATACAGACCTTTAATCGCCTACTGATTAGGTTTACCATATATATATATATACATATATATATATATATATATATATATATATATATATATATATATATATATAGATATACAACGTGTCCACTTAAGTATGAGACAAATGGGAAATATTTTTATTTTTGATTTCACAGAAAACTTTATAGAAAAGAAAAGTTCGTGTATCCTAAGAAACTTGATATTTTGTATTCAGGGTTGCGTTGTATTACTTGGTTAGAGGAAAAATTAAAAAACATTGAAGTTTCCGTAAGAGTACACTACACTTATTTTTAAAGATATCAAAAATATTCATTTAAAAATGTTGTTTCAAATTTCAAAATATGCTCAAATACGAATTGTTGTTTCAAATTTCGAAAAAATAAAAATTAAATTATCGAGCAATAATAATAGCAAATACGCAATAGTTTTTAACATCCATCTATGTGACAGTAGTTCTATGGTTGTCATTTGTATTGTTACTTTAATAACAAATTTTATGTAATTGCACGCGAAATCATTTACATTCGATATCAATTTTTTATCGCTGAAATGCAATAGAATGAAACAAAAATCATTTGCATATAACTTTATGAAGATACATTTTTATATTACAAAATAAATATGAAATTAACAAGAACAACAAATTCAGAAATACAAACAAAAAAAAAAGCTATTCAAAATGATGCCCCTCTCGTTGAATGCATATGTTTGTACGCCTGTTGAAATCCTCGCATGCATGTTGTAACACAATAGGATTATTTCTTAAGAACAGTACCGCATCTCCTATTTTGTTTTTCAATTCTTCTAAATTCTGAAACGGCCTTTCTGAATATACTTTATTCTTTAGCCATCCCCAGATAAAGTAATCCATGGGGTTTAAGTCAGGCGAGCGCGCTTGCCATGGAAAAGGTCCATTTCGTCCCATCCATCTTTCTCCAAATTTTTCATTTAAATAGTCTACAACTATTCATGCACTATGTGCAGGTGCTCCATCATGCATAAACCAAAGGGTTCTTATAATATTTAGTGGCAATTCGTCTAATTCGTTATCGAGGTATGTTTGTAGAAATTCCAAATATCGTTGTGAATTTAATGACGATTGAAAAAAATACGGACGAAAAATTTTTCTGTTTAAAATTCCACACCAAATGTTTACCTTTTGCGAATATTGATTCTTGCAGGGAATTCTAAAATGTGGGTTGTCAGACGACCACCAACGACAATTTTGTGCACACACAAGACCATTAGTAGTAAAGGTTGCTTCATCAGTAAACAAAATGCTTTTGAAAAACGTTTTCTGCGTTTCTAATGTACCTTGAATATCCAAAGAAAATTCAAATCTATTGTTGTAGTCCCGTTCCTGCAAAGTTTGAATATATATTGGCTTATAGGGGTGACATCTATTGTTAACCAAAATGTTGCTTACTGATGATTTTTTAATATCCAAATTGCTTGCAATTTTTCTGACAGAAATTTTGGGATTTTCAATTACACTTTGCATAACACGTAAAGAATTTTCGAAATGTCTCACTTGCTTTTCCCTACTTTTTTTGTAACGCATTTCTAAACTACCAGTTGCTTTAAACTGATTTAAAATTCTTGAGACGCTTTGGAAACTAATAAATTTGTTGGGATGTCTTTCATTAAAAATATCAGCTGCTTCTCTACATGTTTTGTAGTTATCTCCGCAAATAAGAATTAATTCAGCTCGCTCTTGCATAGTTAACCGTTCAGCCATAGTTGGTAGGTAATAACTTAATGAATTGTCTTAAAATTACTTAATTATTAAAGTGACAGCGGATCTGACAATCACATAAAATTTATTACTAAAGTGACAATACAAATGACAACCATAGAACTACTGTCACATAGATGGATGTTAAAAACTATTGCGTATTTGCTCTTATTATTGCTCGATAATTTAATTTTTATTTTTTCGAAATTTTAAATAATAATTCGTATTTGAGCATATTTTGAAATTTGAAACAACATTTTTAAATGAATATTTTTGATATCTTTAAAAATAAGTGTAGTGTACTCTTACGGCAACTTCAATGTTTTTTAATTTTTCCTCTAACCAAGTAATACAACGCAACCCTGAATACAAAATATCAAGTTTCTTAGGATGCACGAACTTTTCTTTTCTATAAAGTTTTCTGTGAAATCAAAAATAAAAATATTTCCCATTTGTCTCATACTTAAGTGGACACGTTGTATATATCCCCACACATTCTCGATGGGGTTCATATCTGCACTTCTATTCTCAAGTCTGAAATTTGTCTCAACCGTTTTCTTGCTGTGCGGTCACACCTGGGGAAATGTGTTGCGGTCACTGCATTTACTATTGCTTCGGACGGATCGTTTCTTATAAAATTAATATTTTCATTCTGTTCGGGAGTTGACACACGTTACCACCGAAACCTCGTTGTCTATTAATAACTTCTAGACGCTGCCAATTAATTTTGATATTTGAAATGGTACTCTTCCTCACGCCAAAGCCATCCGCTAATCCTTCTAGTAATGTAATTTTTTAAGTTTTAGTTTCAATATTCAAATGTGGCATATTAGCTTTATATTTTGACAAACATCAATATGACACTAACAGATTTCTAAATAGCAAATCAAGGTATACCTATCTAGTCTTAAGAAGCCATATTTAAATCAAACAAATTAAGTGTCCGATTTTTAAATGCCGTGATAGTACATATTGTACATTCTATAATATCATTTTATAGTTTTGATTCCAAATCTGTGTTCATGATTTCGATACGTCTAGTAACAGTTTGACGAGATAATTGAACATCCTTGATACCAGATAATCCAGATGTAATCTCTGTTTTATTTTTGAAGTCATCAAATAATTCACCCGCCGCTTCAACAAATAATTCTTTTACTACCGCTCCATCTTCGAAAGGTTTCTTTTGTTGCCCAGTATGTAGGAAATTTTAAAAGATGCGATTGTTACAGCTACTGATTTTTTCGCTGGCCTAGTAAACATGGATAGCTCTCCCTTTAAACTACTTTTCAAATATTCCACCTTTCGTTTTCTTAATGCACTTTTTTGCGGAAAATCTTTTTCATAGTTTTTATTCATAGTTTTATAATGCCTTTCTAAGTTCCCGCGTTTGGGTAATGCCGCTGGCGAATGACAAACGAGAAAAATACACTTATCTTTGACAATAATAAACAAAAAATTTTCCTCTCAATCGTTAGAAAAATGATACGTTTTACTTTTTTTCGTCGCACTCATTTTGCCTTTCAAATATTACGTGTCGTTCAGATACTCAGTTATGACGGGAATAGTGTCGCGTCGTCACGGATTTTTATATGAATTTGGCTAATTCGACAAGAATCGGGAAGAGTCGCCGAACGTTGCGCAGTTGAATTGCCTCGGGAGTCTCGTAAATTCCAATGAGAGATAGAGACGGCCTAGAGTTGACGTTCGAGAGAACTCGAATTTGTGGAGTGATTATTTTTTCGCGATTCACTCTAAAAGCTCTTGCGATCAACCATTTGGACATCCCTGATGTAGAGGTTACCCCGACCAACCCATAATATTCTATAACTCCACGAATATTGTATATGATCTTCGTCGATTCCTTTTCCAATTACCTGGCGTTGCTGCTGGTAATGTAAAACGAAAGTTTGAAGTAGTTCTAAATAACATTCCAGGACTTCGTACTATACGCGGAATTTCTGACTTGTTTCATTGTAAAGAACTAGATTTCTCTGAACCGGTGATAAATGTACCATCACTAAAAATCTTTGTACAGACCAGTCGCGGCTCGTGATGACGTAAAATGTGGGCACCTGCACGGATGAGACAAATTCGAACAATTTTGGTCGCACCTACTCGCTTCTCTGTATATATGAAAGCTTAAACGAAGCAGTCTCATCCGTGCAGGTGCCCACGTTTTACGCCATCAAGAGCCGCGACTGGTGTAGACAATTATTTACACATGAGTATATGGAACAATTAGTGGTGATCTACTATCATTTAAACTCTGGATATAAACGACGATTAGGATGTATGATATGTTTTATAAACTTCACAATATTCCTTTTGGAGAAGATGGATTTACTCTTACTTGATAAGTACTTATTTCTCTATACGTATTTCGATTCGTGTGTGAAAAATGTTAAATCGGGATTCATGATGACCTCACTCCGTCCTTGATACTGACATCATGTACCCCTGACAGCCGATCCGTGTTAATGACACCGTAGATCGAAAATTTCAAATTTCAATTAATTTTCGCGGAGTCTAAGTATAAAATTAATGGAATATCACTGTAAATACGCGAAAGATTCATTTTGGCCTATCAAAGTAGTATGGCAAACGAATATTGAAGTTTGTGGAAGAGTGTGAGGAATAATGACCAAAAAAATTTGACGTATACTGAAATGGGTAAACCTCACTATTTTTATAAAGACAAGAACATTTTTAACAAGATTTAATATTGTGATATCAAAAACATTATTAAAAATTAGGTGTGGAGAACACATGTTAATGGCGTTCGTGGTGTCGACATTAGTCTTCCATGTTGTATTTTATGCCTTGACTCTATGCGGTAGGTAATCGTTTTTGAGAATTTTTTTTTATCCGGCATCATGCATTAATGAGTGCAAATTAGGATGAAACACGCGCCTGCATGTCTGGATGGCTATTTTCACACAAGTACCAGGGCATATTTTTATATTAGCTACCTAGCCATTGAAAAATTAAGTAACAATAGCAATCTTTTGATGTCAAATAGCTGTCAGATTTTGGATTTTGTTACGCTTTAAATTGTATTCTTATATTATTTAGTTGTTACACTTTGAATTTTGTAATACACATTTAACGTTTTATCGCCCGGTATCTTGTTTCGTCACATGTTGGTTTAATTTTCATTTTCACAAGTACGTTATTGCCCTCTGTGTGAATTTGGTTAATCGTATCATCCCCGCACGGCTTCTCGCTGAATGGTTGTATGGAGAGAGAGAGTCGTTCACCTGCGCTGACTAAGGTCAGTTGGGTAGTTTGAGTGCATTATACCTTCTTGAGGAGCTCCAGTTTGGGAAATTTACGTGATATGGCATATCGCCTAGAGCGGATAATAGCGAAAAACGCAAGTAAATTTTGAAACTGCCGATACGTATATGAGGTTTGGAAGTAAAGGGGAAGAAGAAAAAAAACTCTTCTTCCGCTAGAGTTTTGAGCGGTATTTCTGGAACGCATTGCGGACCCTCTTGAGAACCCCTTAGAAGTCGTAAGCTAGACACCGGCACCCTTGATTGAACTCAATCATAAAATTTCTGGCGGACGAACTGACATCTCCCCGGCATATCCCTTACTCGAAACCAGGACAACTCGTGGTGTCGCATGTTTCTTTGGTATCATATTTTTACTTTCTTGCTCTAATTACCGTGGCGAAGTTTCTTATACATAAATTTATTTAACGTTTGAATTTTTAATTATATATTTTGGTCAATTTAACATTTGTAGTTACGTTTCGTAAGTTAATATTATATTTAGATATTTTTTTGTAATTACCTGTAATCTAATGTCGATTTTGATTTCAATTTTATTTGCTTTGGTGATTTATATTATTAATTTTTGACGTAAAATTTTCAATTCATTTACCGCTTTTGTATTATAATTTAAATTTATTTTTACGTGATAATTTTTTTGTTTGTATCTTTTCTTTTTTGTACGCACCATCCGCACTCGCTTGGGTTAAACAAAAAAAAACACTGTCGTATATGTGCATTTAATATGATTTAAAAATTTATCTTATTTAATACTTTGACTTAAATTTTTTTTTAATTATTTGAAATATACGTACTATCGCGAGCAATTGAAAGTAAACGCACTATTATAGCTGCGTAAATTTTACCAAATTGTCAAGCTAATGTCATTTATGTTATGATTAAATGCTGACACTGACACTTCAAAAGTACTGTATACATTAGATAAATTTTGAAATTTCGACATGCCAACATAATAAAGTGTGCACTTTCATTTGCTCACGATAGTACATATTAGTAATATGTACGTACATTTCAAATAATTAAACAAAAATTTAAGTCAAAGTATTAAATAAGATAAATTTTTAAATCATATTAAATGCACATGACAGTGTTCTTTTTTTGTTTAACCCAAGCGAGTGCGGATGGTGCGTACAAAAAAGAAAAGATACAAACAAAAAAATTATGACGTAAAAATAAATTTAAATTATAATACAAAAGCGGTAAATGAATTGAAAATTTGATGTAATACGAGCCCCGTCCCGTTTCAATTGGCACACCTACTAAAATTTTAAATTTTACTCAAAACATGTTTGAAAACCGGTTACTATCAATTTTTTTAACTGAAAAATAAAAGGATAACACTCTTAAACGTTGGACAATATATGTTAAATATGTACTTCAAATAAAATATATTAGATAAAAACAAAATTCACCAGTTAACCATTTGTGTCTGATTTGTTCCAGTATTCTTAACACATAAAAATTGGTAAAAATCGAGGTAGCTATGAATGATATGTCAAAACTTCCATTAATTCATCGTTAGGTTATATTGTGGGTAGTAAATATTATTATTATATGCTGTAGTTATTGTAATTAAATAAACAATGGCAAGAGGTAAAGCAATTGATGAAGAAATTAGGTCAATAACTGTAAAACTATCGAATGAAGGGAATTCATATTCTGAAATTGGAAAATTGTTGGATATATCAAGGTACAGTGTTAGAAATGTAATAAAATTTTACAAGAAAAACAGTTCAGTGACCCAAAAACCCCGTAATACAAAGAAAAGCAAACTCACTGATAACGACAGAAGAGCTTTGAAACGAATAATAAAACAAAATAGGCGTGCTAATTATGGCCAGTTGAGTGTACTATGGAGTGATGCTGTAGGAAGACTTGTATCAAGATCCACATGTCACAGAGAAGCTAAGAAACTTGGATTTGGGTAGTACAAGGTGACACTTTTGAAATACTAATTTTGTTTTGTTAAATATATTTTTCTCTAGGCCAAAGAAAAACCTTTATTGACTTCAACACAAAAGAAAAAAACAAAATACATTGGAGTGATAAGTCTCGATTTGAAGTCTGTATTGGTGACAGTCGGAGTCGAGTCCTCCGTGAAAGACATGAGACATTTCATCCAGATTGTCTGAAACAAAAAGTGAAATTTCCGGCATCCGTTATGGTGTGGGGGTCGATGTCGGCAAAAGGTGTCGGGCAGTTATATTTTATAGATGGTATTATCAATACCGATAAATATTTAACCATTCTTAAGGAATGTTTGTTACCCACGATGGAAGAAACTCTGAATTCGGGGGATGATTTTATATTCCAGCAGGACTGGGCTGCGTGTCATACGTCAAAAATAGCATTAAAATGGTTTAAGGGCAATAATATTCCATTGTTAAAATGGGTCTCAAGCAGCCCTAACCTATCGCCCATAGAGACTCTATGGCATCAAATAAAAAAGGCCTTGCGCGCAGCTCCTGCAAGATCAGTGGGAGAATTGAAAACCAGGCTTCGAGAAATATGGCATGGATTCACGGCACAAGATTGCCAAGAATTTGTAAATACAATGCCCAGGAGAATCCATGCCGTTATCAAAGCTAAAGCCGATGTAACGCAATGGTAAAGTTTCGTTAATGTTTGTCAAAGGTTGTTCGTCTGAACTTTAATTATATATAATTATTATTATTGATTTTTTTTTTCGAAATAAGTTGTAAACTAGTTTGTAATTGTTGGCAAAAAGGCTTGATGAAAAATAAAAAACTTTTAACATATTTATGAACAGGATTTCTTCTTCTAAAATGTAACTTACTAAAAATTTTAGAGGTGTGCCAATTGAAACGGGACGGGGCTCGTAGTAATATGATATTACTATTACGTTGCTATATCTATTCGTTTGTAAAGTTTTTATCATTGGTATCATAGAAAAAAACTATCGCAATTAATTATTTCTTTTGTATTCATATTTTGAACAGTTCAATTAATTCATCTTTTTTTTTTACATTGTGCATAATATCATAATTATATAGATACAGGGTGTATGTCCTACTTTATTACTAGTTTGATTTTGAACCAAATTTTGTTCTATTATATATATATATATATATATATATATATATATATATATATATATATGAATTTGAACTGTTACTACACGAGTTAACTGTTGCCGAGTTTTTTTTCTCTTTACCTCTGTTTATTTTTTTTTTATTTATCTTTAACAAGTTGGACTTTGGGCGTAGGTATATTTTCAGATTGCAGGTTTGGTTTGCAGCATTTTGCCGCTGCGTCTTTGTTTTCAGTGTAGGTATTTTTGTAGTCTGCATGCGCAAGCACCTAAGATCGCGCAATCCCTTTTCTCCGTTTTCAGACTGAGCTTCCGTAAGCATAACGGAGTGGCGCTACCTACCATTTTTTATTTTATTCACCCACACCCGTCTCCACTGACTAAGGGCATACACAATAAATAGAGGCTCCCAGACTATTGTGCGATACGACTATTGGTTTTGTTTTTATTTCGACCATCTTCAGACACCATCGCTGCGCCTGTGCGCGTCGTAGGTAGCAATTTATACTGATCAAGTTTAGTCCAAATCCAGAGAGTTTTGCTGTTTTTACAGAGCTCTATTCTACCAAAAATTAGTCAAATTCATTTAGATCATAGAAGCCTGATTATGGGAGCTAGAGCTAGTTCGCGTCGGTAGTAGAATACTACACGTGCACCTCGGGCAACGCTAAATGACCTAGCACAAAAGGCAGCCAGATAATCCGGAATTACCTGGGTCTCCAGGCTATAAGCACATCATCGAAATTACTTGTACTGACACCAAACCAAAAGTTTGATTGTTGACCCAGAATGTGGCTGCGGAGTTGCGCGTCAAACCCTACGCCATATTGTTGAGAATTACGTCCTGAGGTGATTTGGAAGAGAGTCTGAATGCGACGGAAAGTGCAATAGATATATTAAATCGTTAGATGTTTGTTTCTAAATAATTTATTTGTGTTGTATACTCTTCATTTTTGTGTATATTTTTGGTATATACAGGTGTGCTTAGTGCCATACCCTAAATAAACAAATAAGCGTGATAAAATTCATGATGAAAGAAGGAAATGGGCCCTCATCACATTGGTACACATTAGTGTACTAATAGCTTCTTATACACATTAGTCATCAGAGGATGATGTGTATGAAGAAAGATGCGTCGTCATGTTTTGTAAGATTTTTGGTATAAGTAATTTCGATGGCATAGGGATTCAATTCAAGGGGATTCTAGATGCGCAAGGCCGAAAACAAGAACTAAGGAAAACATCATGAAAGTCGAGAAACAAGTCTAGCAAGTCGAAGAAAGTAGGTGTCGATTTTTGCTGTTGAAGTGGAGATATCAGAAGCCACGATATTAAAAATTTTACATAATAATTTAGGAATGAACAAAGTATTAGCACGATGGATTCCCAAAATTGCTTACTCTCGAACAAAAGTTCAATTTGTGGGGCTTTAGCTGACGACAAAAATTTTTTTCGAAAATTATAACAGGTGATAAGACGTGGGTATATCACTGGGACTCTCCGACAAAATAAGAATCCATGCAGTGGGTCCACAAGGGATCCTCACCACTAAAAAAGGGAAGGATGCAAAATTCATCGGGAAAACTGATGGCAACGGAGTGAGATACCGTAGAAATTTAGTTGATCGACTATATGAAGAAAGGCTCTACAATTATAGGAGAAGTATATAAGAAAACAATTCGAAATTTGAAAACTGCCATACAGTAAAAAATGCCCTAAAACTTTACTTAAAAGATTATGTTCCTCTATGACAATTGCAGAGTTCACAAGCCCCATCAAGTCTGAGAAATAACACTAGTCAACAAATTTTCATTTTTTAAATTTTTCTTTACAAACTATGTACAATTTTCGCTTCTTTTGTAGTTCCAACAATAGTATTAACAACAAATTTATTTTGGAACGTCAGGTTTTAGAAGAAAAACTGTTGATAAGTAAATGAAATATTACGTACAGTTGCGAGATCATAAAGCGAGATAGTTACGCTTTATTAGTGTAAAGTAGGTTTTTTGGTATAAAGGAATCTTCGTATCCAAGGTTATCCATTACCAATAAATGTCAAAAAGCCGTGTATTTAGTTACATGTAGGTGTAGTTTAACTAATATAAAGGATCGTAGTTAATGATGAATTCTATAACAATTATATGTTTTGTACTACATAAATTATATATGTATATTTTAATATTTAGTTATCTGACCATTAGATGTTAAAACTGCAGCCAATCACCTCGGTATTGAATTTATTAAATTTCGTACAAGTTCCTCTTCAATGTTGCCTATGCGTCTTAAATAAGAGTTACTAATTCGTCTTTCTTTCTTGGTTTTACATTACATTTATATATGCTTTGACTAATTTACTCCGAACGTTATCCATTGGATTCTTGGCCATTTAATCTTTCATCAATATTCCAACAAATATCTGCTCCTCGGTAACTAATCCATTCTCACATATTCGAAGAAAAACGTCCACTACTTTGTATATTTTGGGTGTATTGTTCGACATAGCCACTATTTCTTGGTTTGTACACACTTACACGCCCATTGTGAAAGGACCGAACACCTTTTCATCAGAAAATATTACCCTTTTCCAAAAGACATTGTTTTCGTTTTAGGAATCCTTGTATATACAATTCTTTGTTGATTATTTTCCTGTGATAAATATGGCTTTCGTGCAGCAGAATAATTAGATATTTCACTGCATTTTATCCGATTTCGAGCCGTCCATACTGATCTAGGAAAAAAACATATTCGCATGCCATCACTGCAGTTTCAAATGGATTTTCTCTAAGAAAATTTAAAAGTGCAGCGGCATCATTTGCCGTTGTGCATCTTTTTCATCCTATACACTCTCTCCGCTTAACAACATGTTATTCATTCCAACGTTTTTTATCCTTCCTAACACCAAATTTTGTTCCAATCCGACAATATGACCATCCATTTTCTAACATTATACCTGGCTTAACTGCTATTAATTATTTGACAATGACAATTAATAACTGCCAAAAAGTACGTCCAACTTAAATACCAAAATAACAGAGCATTTGGATATAAGCATTTGAATATGTCCCGCTTTATGATCCCGCAACTGTACCTATGTACAGTTCTGTGCAACAAAATTGACTACAATAAATTTGTTATACATTAAACTGGACTGGGTATGACATTTGTCATTTTTTATATTGAAGTTATCTGTCAAAGATAAACTACCTTAAATGAGCATAAAGAGGTGAAAATGATTTGTAAAATAGAAGAGGGTAGGTCTATTAGGCAAGTATAGCAAACGCCAATTAAGTTGGCGCGAGGAGGGGGTGCGCAGAAGCCGTTTTTAAAAACGTCCACCCCCACTACTCAAGTATTTGTCAGTATACATTTGTCATTGACGATTGACAGAACGTAATACCAAATACAAATCTCCCCTCTATTTTTAATCCTGCGCGAACTTACCCCTCCTCGCGCCAACTTAATTGGCGTTTGCTATAGCTTTAGAAATGAACGTAAGTTTTAAAACAGTCTTTAGAATTTAAAAACAACGGAAACAAGATATTACTATTAAAAGAAAAGCAGGATCTGCTTGCCCTAGAGTCTCTACAAATGAAGAAGACGCGACTCTTGTCGACTATTTAAAACAAAATCCATTTGAATCTGCTCGAGTTGCTAAAATTATTACAGATTTTCCTGGTTCTAGATCAACGGCATAAATTATCCGGCATTAAAAATAGAGTGGCCGCCAAGAAACAAATATTGTCTGAAGAAAATCAACAATCCCGTGACATATTTTCATTAAATCATATTTATAGAAATTTACAATTTTGGAAACCGGTGATATTACAGACGAAAAATTTTTTTTAAGTCGACATACATACGACAGGTGAGATCAGAGTGTATAGACCGCAAAATTCAAGGTTCGATGAAAAATATGTGTAATGTGTTCATAACTCTGGAAGATTTAGTATCAGTGTATGGAGATGGATCAATTATAATGGAATGGGCATATGTTGAAAAATCGATGGACGTTTTAATGCTGAAAATTATTAGTGGATATTTGCTTCGGTAGTACAATTGTATCCGAACAATAATTTCATTTTTCAGCAGGACAATTCTCCAGTTCACACTGCGTTTGTCGTGCGTGAATGGTTTCAAAATAAAAATAATGAAGTATTACCTTGGCCTACAAGTGGCTCTGATATAAATCCTATTGAAAATCTTTGGGGAAAAATGACCAAATTAATATATAAAAGAAATTTTCGTGTGCAAAAATCAAAGACTTTATGGGATATAATTCAAAATCTTTGGGAAGAACTAGCTGAAGATGACAATTATGTTAAAGAGTTTGTTCGGTTCCAAATATATTAAATTCGATAATTGAACGGAATGGCAATATGACGAAGTATTAAATACGTTTCTCTTCTTTAGTTTTATTTATTTTATTGTTTTGCTCAGATTTGTTTTACCTTATCTTATAATTACATAATAGTTGCATAAGTTTTATATTTTCAATAAAAGTTTCCAATTTAATAATGTTTCAATTAAAAGTATTGATGATAATAATAACTTCTTAATAATACTATCTTATACTATAATTTATTAATATTTGCATTTTGTTGGTATGCCGAAAGTTGAAAGCAATTACTGATTACAACTAAAATACTCAATCATATCGCAGAACTATGCATGACATTTGTCATTTACATAATCTAAAAATATCTGTCGAAGTTAAATTATTAACCTTTATTGAAAAGTTGCTAGGAAAGCGACTTACACAACTAAAATATTACAAAAAATTAACCATAAGACCTGTAGTCAGTTTTATTGCACAGAACTGTACATTGTGTGGAGCTGTATGGTATCGTCCTGTTTAAAATGTTTTTCTTTTTACTTTTCTTTTATATAGTTCTTCGTCACTTTCTGATAGCAATGTGTAACAATAATTAATAGAGCTGAGGATGTTTGCGGTACGGCAGGACCGTATGTAGTGCATCCCCACATTTAACTATTTATCTAAATATTCTCTGAAATGATTTGCCGGATCTTATAAATTAATAGAGTGATATTTTAGTATGCACTGGATATTGTTATTATATAAAATCATAATAGCCATTTGTATTTATGGATCATAAATAATAATACGCATGTATTTGTATTTGGTTGTGAATTCAATTTAAACTTAAAACGAATCGTAATATTTTAACGACAAGCCGTCCTTACAATACATGCATTCGAGACAAAGTGTGCAACTCTACGAATAACTTCCATAATTGATCGAAAATGGACATTTTGGAGCTGAAGTAAAGCCCCTATTCTTAGAAAATTTTATTACTGTCGTTAAGAACTATTATTATAAACAACAAAGGCCTTTTATTAGTGTTGAAGTTTTAGTTTCATTGAATTTCCATGTTGTAAGTAGTCAATTGTAAAGTGTTCATTCACAATATTCTAAAACAAGGTGTAAATTTAACTAAAATCCAGAAAAACACATTCTGATAATATATTAGTTATATAGAAGTTATATAGAAGTATAGTTATATAGAAGTTATAACTTATAACTTCTAACTTCATTCACCTAGTTCAAGTAGGTAGTATATATAAAATATATGCAAAATATGTGATGCCAGGCTTTGAAAGGCTGTGTGACAAGATTTTAATAAATCGAGGTTTCTTTTGTTTTCGTAGCTTTTATTGCATTTGGTTATAAAAATAATATAATAAATAGTAATAAACACAGCTTCTAATCTAGTAATATATTATCAGAATGTGTTTTTCTGGATTTTAGTTAAATTTACACCTTGTTTTAGAATATTGTGAATGAACACTTTACAATTGACTACTTACAACATGGAAATTCAATGAAACTAAAACTTCAACACTAATAAAAGGCCTTTGTTGTTTATAATAATAGTTCTTAACGACAGTAATAAAATTTTCTAAGAATAGGGGCTTTACTTCAGCTCCAAAATGTCCATTTTCGATCAATTATGGAAGTTATTCGTAGAGTTGCACACTTTGTCTCGAATGCATGTATTGTAAGGACGGCTTGTCGTTAAAATATTACGATTCGTTTTAAGTTTAAATTGAATTCACAACCAAATACAAATACATGCGTATTATTATTTATGATCCATAAATACAAATGGCTATTATGATTTTGTATAATAACAATATCCAGTGCATACTAAAATATCACTCTATTAATTTATGAGATCCGGCAAATCATTTCAGAGAATATTTAGATAAATAGTTAAATGTGGGGATGCACTACATACGGTCCTGCCGTACCGCAAACATCCTCAGCTCTAAATCAACAAGCATTTCACTGTTCCACTTACCCTGATGACGTTTTTTAATAATAGAAATGTCTTGATGAAATTTTTTACCGTGTTCATCACGCCGAGGTTTAGGGGAAAGAAATCCAGATGCGAGTGCAAAAAATGTATTTTAAGACTCATGTTACAGCCCAATATATGGTAACTTCTAACAAGTGCTATATAATTGTCGGATTTTCTGTTTCCTAGAAAATTGTGGGTCACACTTTTAAAAGCATTCCAACATGCTCCAAGTCACTTAAGGTTTCTTCAAATTTTTTATATTGTAGAAGTTCAATTTAGGGTCCTTTATCCATCTCTGTCCATTGCTTTTACGAAATTCTCCATCAAACCTAATTTTATGTGCAATGGCGATAGAAGTATTTTATCAAGTTTAACTAGTGGCTTATGAAGTATATTCTTTTGTCCAGGAATATATTAATCCCTGACTGACCATTGTAGCGGGAATTTCTTGACCGACTGTCCTACTCACAAAGAAAACAACACCGTAGTTGTAAACCAAGTAGAATTGCTACAAGTTTGAGGCCCACTCTGATAAACCATTTGTACTTTTTGTAATTAATTCTGTTTAGAAGAAAAGTCATATTTTCATACGTTTCTTTAAGTGGATTGAGTGGTCAACGGGGATGGATCGATTAACGTTTCCTATGTGAAAAAGGACAGCTTTCAAACCCAATTTCGAAGCATCGATAAAAAGATGCCATTCTTCGGGATGATGTTGGTGACCTAATGCCAACATCAAATGGTCGATATTATTGCAGTATGAAAGACCCTCGTCGGTTGATAATACTGTGATAGTTCTTTCCGACGATTACGATGCACAGAAATATGTGTGTCTGGAGCTAACAGTTTCTATCCTTGGAGTGCAGATCTTAGTATTTCGGCTTAGTATTGACAAGACTTCCGAATGGAGGTACTGGATGAGCAGCAGAGGGCAGACTAGCATAACTAATATTTTTCTTATTTTTGTTGAAAAGCCCGAAAGTTTTTGGGCTGAAAATAGCAATCAGTCAAATGGTCCGTTTGTTCACGCTAAATTATAGGCCTTGCAAATGGCACAGCGCTTTTCTTATCGTTTAACTAGCCCCTCAGAGTAACAGCACGGCGTGTGTAGCAAATGCTAGGAGCCCATGGTGTGTCTTAATGTTCAATGGTTAAGGCAAAATAATGAAAATATAAATTTTCTATTAAAGGTGTAATATTCTGCTTATGCTGGTGGGCAGTGAATTCTCCACATACATAACAGAAATTGTTTGGATTATTTATACACGTACGCGACATTATGAAATAAAAAGACGTTGAGCCATCGCAAACCGATTTACATTGAATCGAAGGAGGGTATGAGTCTTGAATTTTGATTTGTGGTCGAAGATGCCTCCATTTCCACACCGTTGTTATGTATCTCCCAGGGTTGTGATGTGTTTGAGTCTGATTAGTAATCGTGCGTTGTTGTGTTTTTTGTGCGGTCATGTGTTTTGTATGTGCAGTCTGTGCGTCAGTCGTGTTTTTGCGTTTAAGTCTTGTGTGTTTGTTTGTTGGTCATCATCACATTTTTTGCGTTTCAGTTGTGTGTGTGTTTAATGTGTTTTATTGTAAAGTGTTATTATTGTCTGTGTTTGTTTTACGAAGTATTGTATTTGTTCGTTTGTTGCGTTTGTCGAGTGTAATGTTATTAGCATATTGCCTAAGGCAAGTGCTAATTCGTCAACTGTGTTAAGTGTTGTTTTGTTTTGTCTTTGAGTCCAGGGATTATTTGTTGGGGGTGGTGCTGGTATGTATTTAGGTTTGGGTGAGGATTTGTTTGCTGGGTTGTTAGGATTGTTAGGACAGTTGATGAATGTGGATAGGTGAGGACCACCGCAGTTTGCACACTTTGGTGGGGTTGTTTTAGTCTTTGTACATAAGTGTGTCGAGTGTTCGTCGCCGCATTTCATGCATTTGTAGTTGATGTAACAGTTTTTTTGATGATGTCCGAATGTCTGGCATTTGTGGCATTGTATAATGTCTGTCCGTTTATTTAAGGGTTCTATTTTGATTGCAAGTCCGCAGCAGTCGCGTAAGTTGTAAATTGACTGGTACTCTCTCGTCAGTTCGATTAATGCCAGTGGTGCAGGTATGCTGTGTTTACCGTTCATTCTTTTAATTTTTAATGTCGGGTAACCTTGGTCAGTCAGATCGTCGGTGATGTCAGTGTCTGTGATAAAGGTAGGAATGCCACGCATAACTACCTTTAATGTCTTCTCGCTTCTTAGTTGGAATGTATAGTATTGTATTTGTTCGTTGTCGAGTGTGTGTTTAAGTGTACGGTAGTCATTGTCAGTTGTCGGTTCGATGTGTATGCCTTGTCTCACTAGTTTGTTTTCTACAGTGTTAATATTGTTTGTTTTCAGTATGTGTCGTATGTGTGCCCATTTGTCTTTTTCCGTGATAATTATTGGTGCGATTTTGTGTGTTTTACGTGTTTCTGTTTTTGTGTTATGTGTGATGTTGGTTTTGTCACTTACCCTGGGTGTGCTGTTTGATGTTGACGGTTGTGGAGTGAACTCGGAGGTTTCTTCTTCCATTTTTTCCTCGGTTTTGGAATTGAGGGCGTCGTAAGAATTTTTTATTTCTATCGGTGTACTTGCTTCTGTTTTTTGTTTCTTCGCTGTTTTCTTCGGGCTTGTGAATGCGTCGGGATTATTGTTTCGGTTGTCGGTTTTATTGGGTTTGTTTCTTCTGTGTGATGTGTGTTAAATGTAATTTTTGCTATCGGATTGTCGCGATCAACCATAAATATTTGCGATTGATCGCGCAAAAGATGTTGTATTTTTTCTTCGTCGATGGTTTCTTCAATTATAGTTTTAGCGTCTATTAATTGCTGCTCGGTACATCTTCCCCTGAAGTTTGGTCTCAGCGCCAGGTTAGTGATTTCAATAATATTATCTGCTCTTTCTCCGGCCATTTCTTCCGGGTTCGTATTGACGTTGTATTGTCGTAAGTGCTCTCAACTGCGATGTTGCGAGAACATATATCGCAGTGAGAATGCGAATCGAAGGAGCCGTGTGTAGCTTTTTATATATCCACATGGCCAGATATCTACCAATTCTTAATTTGATTGGTTCCAGAGCAAAAATGGTCGTGATTTAAGAGCTCTGACGTAGGAAATATGCAAGGACATTTTCAGACATAACCACTCAATGTTCGATAGAACAATATTTTTAGTAGTATATGGCTTACATAAAAGTAACTTTGAAATTTTTTAAAATTTAATGCGTTCTTTAAAAAACTATTTAAGAAAATATCTCAAAATTCTGACGTGATGGGCAAATTTTAAATGAGATTCAGAATCAGTATGACAAAAGACACAAACTACACGTATTGGTGTATAAGAAAACCAAACTGTGTCGACCAGTGTAATCAACGACAGTAGCTTTAGAGAGATGGAACAGTCATCCTACCAAAAGAAACAGTTAGAAACTAGAACAATTTCTAACGACAATATACAATGTGTCCGGGAAAATGTGGGAAATCTCTCGGATTCAGATAGAACATTAAAAAATAAGATGACAAGTTACCATAATTTTTTTCCTAGCGGCCCTCCCTACGGAGATACGGCCTCCTAAAGGACGCCACTGGAAATCAATTTTTCTTGAATAACTTTTAAACTACTTATTATAATTTAATGAAAATTTAATATGATAAACAGTAGTAAGGACCTCTTAAAATACTACCCTTAAATTAAAATTAGCTTGTTTAGTTTACCAGGGCCGGACTAGGTTGTACATTTTAATGCTTACATTTTTAACACCCCGTACGATAAGGAGTTAAAAAAAACAAATTTGGATACCTTGAACATTAAGCTAAAGAAAAGGTACTCTTGTTCATTGTCGATAAAGTGAACCGTTTTCGAGGAAAAAAAATAAAAGAATTAATGTTTTATTTCTATTAAAAAGAACCATGTTTTTTATTTTTTTTTGTCGGCAACAAAGTGTGATATAAAAGTCATTCCAGAAACAAAAAAGTTTTAGTTTAGGTTATTTAATACGACAAAATTACAAAGATTTTTAGAAATGCAGTTTTTTCCCAGAAAGGCACCTTAACATAAATTATGTTTAGAAATGTACTCACTAAAGCTTGCAACGATTGAACCTAAATACGCTAATTAGAAATAATCTATTAAAAACTTCATAAGTGGGTTCAACATGGGCTCCGTGAACTCTGATACACTCGCGGGCACGACGAATAGAGGACTGCTGTACTCGTCACAACAACCCAGCATTGTTTCTTAACACATCACAATGAAATGTGATTCTCTGTAAAAGTTCCTCCCTAGTATCAACCGGAGAGGAATACACCAAGGTTTTGAGATGACCCCACAGGTGAAAATCCATTGGCGTTAGGTCGGGAGACCGTGGAGGCCAGGCAATGGGACCTCCTCCGCCTATCCAACGGTTTGGATAGACGTTGTTCAGGTGGTCGCGTACAGCAACGCTAAAATGAGGTGGGGCCCCATCATGCATAAAATACATGCTTTGGCGGGTTGCAAGTGGCAAATGCTCTATTGAATCCAGAAAAGCGTTCTGAAGGAACTGTAAATAAAGTTCACCATTCAATCGTGGCGGCAATACGCATGGTCCAATCAAAAAATTACCAATTATTCCTGCCCAAACATTAATTGATTGGAACTGATGTTGATAATGATGAACGACAGTGGCATGAGGGTTTTCATCAGCCCATACATGCGAGTTATGTAAATTTACAATACCATTTTTGGTAAACCCTGCTTCATCGATAAAAAGAATAGTGCTAATGAAGTTTGGGTTTGTTCGTTGCTGATCTAACAGTCAGTTTGCGAACTGGATTCTACGAGGAAAATCTTCAGGAAGTAGTAGATGCACTGTTTGCAGATGATAAGGGTAAAACAACTGTTCTTTAAGTACTTCATGAATTGTCGCTTTTGACGTATTAAGCTGCGCGGCTAATCTTCGAGTGCTTGTTGAAGGAGAATCACCTATAGTATCCAAAATATTTTCCTCCTATTGCACCGTACGTACTGTTCTTCTCACACCAGCATCAGTACTTTTTTTCGCAAAACTTCCTAAAACATTAAAGAAAGTCAATAATGTTACCTTATTAACTGGAATCGCCCACCAGTCTCTCTTAGACGTTGGTCAAGTCGCTGAAATGTTTTCTGATTTGGAATATTGCGATTAGGATATCTTTCTTCATACAACCTTCTTGCTTCCAAAGCATTGCAAGATGCAAGACCGTACATAAGATGCATATCTGCATACTCACTAAATGTGTATCCCATTATCAAATTAAATTTACCAAGATATTCAAAATTCAATAAATTAATATCGAAGTAAAGGATCAACGTGTTAACAATATGAAAGATTACAAGATTTAAAATTTACACGTCAATGCAAGATATTTATTAATTCGTGGGTACCAAGGTAACGTTTGTAAAAACAATGCGTTTTTTAGTACTGAAAACAGTTTTATTTCAGACTTTGGTATCACACTTTGTTGCAGACAAAAAAAATAAAAAACATGGTTCTTTTTAATAGAAATAAAACATTAATTCCTTTAATTTTGTTTTCCTCGAAAACGGTTCATTTTATCAACAATGAACAAGAGTACCTTTTCTTTAACTTAATGTTCAAGGTATCCAAATTTGTTTGTTTAACTCCTTATCATACAGGGTGTTAAAAATGTAAGCATTAAAATGTACAACCTAGTCCGCCCCTGGTAAACTAAACAAGCTAATTTAAATTTAAGGGCAGTATTTTAAGAGGTCCTTACTACTGTTTATCATATTAAATTTTCATTAAATTATAATAAGTAGTTTAAAAGTTATTCAAGAAAAATTGATTTCCAGTGGCGTCCTTTAGGAGGCCGTATCTCCGTAGGGAGGGCCGCTAGGAAAAAAATTATGGTAACTTGTCATCTTATTTTTTAATGTTCTATCTGAATCCGAGAGATTTTCCACATTTTCCCGGACACATTGTATATTGTGTTATGCAACTTTACCAGGATCGGAGTTACTAACGCAAAACATGGTTAACTTTAAACAGAATCAGGTTCAAATAGTGCAAGGTGCCCGGACAGACTGTAGATTGTGTTTGCTGACCCGGGGATGTGACTGCGGACATTTTGTTGGGGATTGTTCCCTGAGGGGATTTGAAGAAGAGTTTTGTAAATTTTCGAATTCGAAGGAAAGTTCATAGACTATATTAAATCCTTAGATATTTGTGAATAATGTATTTATATTGTATACTTTTACTATTGTATGTACCAATCTGTTTAGATGCCATATGCTAAATAAATAAATAAATTGTGTTATGGAATTTTTCTTGTTTCTATCTGTTTCAGATTTCATGCCACAGTCTTCTCCAATTCAGACTACCAAAAGGTTTTTTTTTGAAAGGCACCGCTTTATTAGAAAAACGCTGGAATAAGTGGACCGTTAGTGGATCATACCGTTAGTGGATCATAAGTTGAAAATAGCTATTATTACAACTAGGGGAATATGAATAGTATATTTCCCGTGGTTGGCTAGTTACATCCCGATGGTGAAACCCGAGGGATGTATAGACAACCAAGGGAAATGTATTCATATTCCCCGTGTTGTAATCAATAGTTTTTTTCTGATTGAAACAATATTGTTGTGAAAATGGAAAAATATTGGATTGTATATTTTTGAATTTATCGGATTGGTGACGTTGCTAAGGGCCGTGTTTGTAAATATCATGGTTGACTGGTTTGATTTTCGCGTTCTGTTATAAATAAAATTGATGAAATGTCAAACAATGTGCTAACACAAGCGGCGAAAGCCCGTGAATGTTTGGTTCCGGCGAAATCCAAAGCTGCTTACACTAAAGTGTATGAAGACTTTCAAGAGTGGAGAAGAGAAAATTTGGTGAACGGTGTCGACGAAAATATTTTGCTAGCGTTTGTTGAAGATTTGGTATTTTGCTATAATTTTTTTTATTTTTGACGTATGACTAATTTATTCTATCCGTAGTCGCATAAATATTCATAAAACACGTTATGACCAAAATTATCGATGCTAAGGTCAATGTTACATTTAAAGGAAAAAATTAATGTTAAAATGTTCGATGAAGTAGAAGCATTTGTGAAAAATAAAAATAAAGGATACGTTCCTAAGAAATCAGAGGTGTTGTCCCGAGAACAGCTCAAAAAATTCTTGCGAGAAGCTCCTAATGAAATTTTTTTTATGTATAAGGTAAAAATTTCATTGTGATTCTCCTCTGTTGAATAGATTGTTATAACCGTAATTTTAAAGGTCGCTTTAATTATGGAAATCTTTGGCGCCTGCAGAACGAACGAATTGGTGAATATGCTCTCTTCCGATATCGAAGATCGTGGGTCGGTGATCGTGATCAACGTTTCAAAGACGAAGAATGATGTAAATAGGAAATTTACAATTATTGAAGAAGAAGATCTGGGTGCTGTTCGTTTGGTGAGAGAATATTCGGCGTTGTGTCCGCAAGGTGTTTTTAGGTTCTTTGTGGCTTATCGAAATAAGAAGTGTACTCTTCAGTCGGTCGGCAAAAATACCTTCGGAAAGATTCCGAGTAAGGTTGCTGAATGGTTGGGTTTGGATAATTCGAAGGCGTATACGGGCCATTGTGGAAGACAAACATCCGCGACTTTGGTGGCCGATGTGGGAGCCTCAATGACTACACTAAAGAGACACGGTGGTTGGAAAAGTTCGTCTGTTGCGGAAGGCTATCTGGCTGACAGTATGTTGCAGAAAAATAAGGTAGCAAAGATGATAGCGGGTGTGGAGGGAGAGCCATCTGCAGCATCTGTTACGGTTCCTGGTGTGTCGATGACGAATTGCGAACAAGATTCTTCATCGTTTGTATCTGGTTGTAATCGCTTAAGCGGAAGGTTTGAGAATTGCAATTTTTATTTTGGTTCTGAAAAGTAGTGTTACTAATGCAAAGACTTTCTTAGTTCATTTGTTGCTTTAATTAGAAAATAAAATATTTCTGATTATTTTTGTTGCTTCAATTAAAAATTATAACATTTTTATGGTGAAATGTGACGTTTCATATTTCCCTTGGGACAATATGAGCGTTTGATAAATCCCTTGGGAAATATACGTGTGTTATGATCTATCGTAACCAAGGCAGTATTATTCAATATTGTTTCAATCGGAAAAAAATAAAATATAAGCTAGGTAGATAATAAAACAATCTCCCCTCGTATGTACTTGTATTGTGTTATCCCCACCAGATTTTTAATAATAGTTTTGATATTATTAAGAATGATTACTTGGAAAAATTGTTATTTTTTACAGAAAAGGAGGTGTTTAAACTCAAGATAAGAAAAAAAACATTTATAGGCTGGCAGTAGGTATTATGCGAGAAATTTTTTTCTATTTGCTAGCGAAATTTAGCGCACAAAGGTTATCACGGTCTAATTAATACATCTAAATAATATTACCTAGAGCGGGTGGTTTTGGTTTTCTTTCAAGTACTACTGGTTTTCTTTCACCATATCCATACAGTTGCATTCGTCTTCTGGTTGTTCTCTGGGGGGCTTCCGCTATTGCTCTTCTATGTTTTTCTCCAGAACTGGGTTCCATAAAATCAGGCATTTCTTCAGCAAAAAGGTCTACGTCCATGGATTGCAAAAATGGATCTTCATGTCGGGGTGGCACTATCATCCTAGGTGGTGTTATTGGTGACGTTTCTTTTATGGTAGTTACTGTTCTTTTTTCTCTGGGTGAAATTGTAGTTTTAGAAGTTTTTTCGATAATTTTTGTTGGTCTTTGATCTGGAGAGGTTCTATCCAGAGGTGTTGGTGTTCTTCTTCTGGCCCCTAGTGCAGCCGTTGGTTCAGGATAAACAGCCATTACACCTTCTTCTTCCGGCGGTGTATCCATCAACAAGCGTTGGAATTGTCTTTGAGCTTCCACTAGTCCTGGCGCAGGCGGTTTTCTTTCTCTTGGCGGAGTGACCAGTCGTGCTGCCATTGTAGGAAGTCCTCGCCTTCTGGCTTCCGGTGTCATTTGTCGACCAAATATTTTTTCTGGGCTGGGAGGTAATTGATATGGTGAAGGTGGTGGAAATCCAGGTAACGCCGTACTCATCGGAAAATCGAATTCGTCTTCATCGTAAAGCGGTTCCGGAGATTCTGCAAATTCTATAGGCGATTCATAATCTATTCTTGTCTTCGGTGGTAGTTCGAATTTTGGTACGTATTTTTTGGGTATTTCAATGTATTTCCTAGGTGACGGCGTTGGAAAATAAAGCAAACGTTTTTTGGGTTTTATTTGTGGTTCAGGTAAATCAGTTGGTGGACTGTAATCCATTATAGTTGTTTTCTGTAACGAAAAAGAATAAATTAATATGATCTTGATTTCACATTTCAGTATCTTACTTTTTCATACTCCATGGGATAATACTCATCAAAAAGATCTTCAGGTGGAGGACCCAGATCTTCATCATACATTTCTGGAACGGGAGGTCGTTTTGGCGTTTGTGGACTAGGTGGTTCCGAATCGAAGTCTATTCTTCTCCCAGCTGTTCTTCTCTTTATTCTAGAAGGTCTCCGCCTTACAGGTGGACGCTCTTCTGGCGAACCATATGGCCTGCTAGGGATGTCGATGAGTTGAGTAGCTTCTTCGGCAATTCTTGGCCTTGGGGGTGGCATTCTTGGTGGCGGACGAGGAGTGCGTCCAGTGAACGGCGTGCCAGGATAATCGATTTGTTCCTCAACCGTGGCTAACCCAGGGGGCGGAAAATGTCTTAGTACTTTCTTTGTACCGGCTCGCACTGGTCTACGCGGCATAGCAGGAGGCATAGCAGCCACTCGTTCGTGGAAAGGCATATGTTCCTCGAATTCTTCCGTCTCTGGAACTTCATAAATTCTACCGTGACGTGAAGCAGGACTGTGACGTCTTATCCTGTATGAGCGGGAGCTGGTTGGTCCAGGTCGAACCTTCATCGTATCATAAAACGTAGGAGGAGAAGCTTCGAGAATTTCGGCTTGGAATACTAGAGAATCGGGCGAAGGAGTATCCGGTGAAGATATGGTCTCATCCATGGGTGGCGTATATAATAATTCAGGTGAAGTGGCGGCTATTAGACCTGGTGACGGTGGAGATGGAGGGCCTTCGTAGGGAAATGGGATGAACGGGGGTACTTGAGGACTTCGACTGTAGAGAAATATATAAGTATCACGAAGTGATTCTTTATCGTAATATAACAACTACAAAATTGTAAAATTGCATTGTAATTTGTAGACAGCAATGTTTACATTCACATTTACTTCGGAAAACAACATACTAATTTGAAAATATTTAATATAAAAGCCGAAAACTCCAAGAATTTATCAAATGATATATTAAATGAACGGCTAAGAAATTTTCTCTCTCTCTCTCTCTCTCTCTCTCTCTCTCTCTCTCTCTATATATATATATATATATATATATATATATATATATATATTTATATATTTCTTAGCCGTTCATTTGATATATCAAAACTGACATCTGCTTTCAAAACTGACATCTGCTTTCAAAACTGACATCTGCTTTCAATAACTGACATTTGCTTTCAATAACTGACATCTGCTTTCAAAACTGACATCTGCTTTTAATAACTGACTTCTGCTTTCAAACCTGACATCTACTTTCATTAACTGACATCTGAATCATTAACACTGTTACTTTATAATGCATTTCTAATTAGCTTGAACAAATGTCTATCGTGACTTAATTGGTGAAGCGACGGTCCGGCAAACCGTAGACTTGGATTCCCAACGTGGACAAAATGTTTCAATTAAAAATTTTGTATGATTTGCGTTGTAATTTGTAGACAGCAATGTTTACATTCAAACTTACCTCGCAATTACATACTAATTTGATAATATTTATAAATATTTCATATAAAAGCCGAAAACTTCAAGAATTTATCAATTGATATATTAAACGAACGGCTAAGAAATTATCTAAACATATATACAAGGTCCGGCAACGAAGCGGGGACGGAAGATTACACGCGTATTTGAAAGTTAGTCAAATATTTAGTCATCGGATATCCTTCCGTACCATCAAGCGCACATTTTAAAAATATTTTGTTTTATACAGGCTGTTCCAGATGGAAATGCCAGACTAAAGTTGCATTTTTTTAAATGGAACACCCTTAATAGATAAAATGATCCGCACTTGAAAGCTGGTTACATCGATATAATATTATATTGGTCTAAAGTTGATAGTTTCTGTGTAAATAATTATTTTACTTGATAAATTGATACATTTCAGTAGGCTATTCTGCATAAGGAAAACCAAAAGATCCGAAACCAAGAGAATAGAATATTTTCTACTAGCATGCACTTTCGTTGCTACGTGAAATAAATTCTGCAACTGCTCGCGTTATACAGGGTGTTCACAATTTCGCAAAATCGTAGAAATTTCTTAATTTTTAAATGGAACACCCTGTATATTTTTAGCTCATTGAAAAGCCCTTTTACTACGCTTTCTATTGATGCCTCATTTGATGCACCTAGGATGGATCATTTGCTAATTATTTCTTTTTAGAGTTGAATTAATGAAAAATGCTTGTATTTTTAGTAGCTAATTTGCGCTTTTAAACCTTCTGTAATATCGGATATTCAACAAATTATCCATAAATGGTCTATAACAAGAAGAAATCCATTAAGTACGAGAAACAGTTGATTTTCACTCAGCGGTGAAAGCAAACATTAAATTAATATAAAGTAATATAGAAGTTTCAATAGATTCACTGCTGATCAAGTTATCTGGTGTCAGTTTTAAGCTTGTATACTTAATAACCAAGTTGTCAAAAATATCGTTCTATCTTACACAGTATTTCGCTCAATCTTTAAAAGAATATGATATTTATTCTTGGGGAGTGTACAAGAAGTTGTCTCCTAGCAAGTAGAGTATATGCAGAGAGATTTCCAAACCTTGAAAGAAAGCCAAGACCGGAAGCATTTGAAAGGTTATTAGAGAGATTTACAGAAACTGGTAGTGTAACCTACAAGTAACCTACAAGAATGAAAAAAAGCGAATTGGCCGTATTATTAACAATACAGGAAAATCCACATATAAGTATAGACGGTATTTCAAAGGTAACAGCTATTGAAGATAGGAGCGTACGAAGAATTTCAAGAAGTCATAAGTATCATCCGTACCATATGGAATTAAATCAGGAATTGCATGGTGATGATTTCATTAAAAGAACAGACTTTTGTATTATCAGGATAAAATCCTGATATTATCCTGATAATAGTTGTAACGGAATTTCATCAAGTAAAGGCTGAAACAATTATATACAGACTTTTGTGGTTGGTTGTTAAATAAAATGCGAGAAATGCCAAATATTTTAACAAAGATTTTGTTTAGCGTTGAGGCTACTTTCAAAAGTAATGGGGCGGTAAATAAACATAACATGCATTATTATGCAACAGAAAATCCGCATTGGATACGTCATGTAGACAATCAGAATATATGGTCTCTTAACGTCTGGGGAGGTATACTTGGTCCATATATCATTGGGCCGTACTTTTTCGATGGAACCGTTACAGGCGATACGTATTTGGCATTTTTGCAGAACGAACTGCCTAATTTACTTGAGCATGTGGATGCTGACACCCGACAAATTTTCTGGTTGCAACACGATGGTGCACCTGCTCATTACAGCCTTAACGTTAGGGAGTTTCTAGGGCGATGGAAGGAAGACAAATGGATAGGACGAGGTGGTTCAATCGCTTGGCTTCCACGAAGTCCAGATCTTACTGTCTTGGACTTCTACTTTTGGGGATATGTCAAGGCTCTAGTTTATGTGGAAGTTCCTACAACAAGGGAAAATATGATGGAACGCATAAGAGAGGCATTTAGAAATGTTCGCCAAGAAACATTACAGCATGTTCAACAGAATTTCACCAGGCGGCTTCATTTATGTATTGAGAGACATGGAAGGAGATTTGAAAGTTTTCTTTGATTTATTTGCATTTGCTATTTACATTTACTTTATTTTTATTAACTGTGCTACTACTTTTGTTAATTAAATTTCATGTTGTGGTTAATAATTAGTATTTATTTAAAATAGTGCAAACTTTTAATATTACGCATACTTGATTCTTTCCTGCATGATTTCGATTTATGTTAAGCTAATTTGATATGTATTGTTTCATATTAGGTATTCGTAAAATAGTTGGTTTTACAAAATTATTTAAAATACAAATTAATTAGTGCAAATCTTTTATTAAACTGACACCAGATAACTTGATCAGCAGTGAATCTATTGAAAATGCTATATTACTTTATATTAATTTAATGTTTGCTTTCACCGCTGAGTGAAAATCAACTGTTTCTCGTATTTAATGGGGTTTCTTCTTATTATAGACCATTTATGGATAATTTGTTGAATATCCGATATTACAGAAGGTTTAAACGCGCAAATTAGCTACTAAAAATACAAGCATTTTTCATTAATGCACACTAAAAACAAACTTCGCATTTTTAATGCCCACCCTCCATCAATATATGGTTTACCAAAAATCCACAAAAATAATATCCCTTTAACACCAATAGTATCAAACATACAAGCCCCTACTTATAGTATAGCACAATTCCTAGGTGATCGCATATCTAAGATGTTAGGAAAAACGGAATATCATACCAAAGACTCATGGCAATTTCAAAATTTCATCAAGGAATAAAAAGTACCAATTAATCACAAAATTATATCACTTGATGTATAATCTTTATATACTAACATTCCTACAGATCTAGTTATAAACATAATAGAATCCAAATGGGATGAAATTAGTCCACATACATCACTAAATAAAAACGAATTTATTAGAGGTTTACACTTCTGTCTCGACAACACATATTTTAAATACAAAAATTATTTTTATAGTCAAACATTTGGTATTGCCATGGGCTCTCCTTTAGCTGCTCCAATTGCAAATCTGGTAATGGAACATTTCGATTTTGAAAATCACAGATAATTGGTAAATAACTACACACAATGAAAAGGGAAATTAAAGAAATTATTAGTATTAAACATGAAAAAAAATCAATTAACAACAGTAGTGATACAAAAAATTTAAGCAGTATATACTATAACTTAATTATGTAACGATCTGCAATTTACCATCAAAATATTTGTTGCTGTTATATATATATATATATATATATATATATATATATATATAATAATTGAAAAGAAATTATCGACCGTGATATATTATCAAAAATTAATTAAAATTCGGGTAAGCGGTCAATTAAAAAACTCCTTTATTAAATTACCCTATATTTCGCTTCTTCTGGGGTAACTACAAGATTAATGAGAAAAATAAATAAGAGTGTAAAACAGTAGTAAAAATACTTACAAAATGTAGAGTTAAAAAATAATAAAATTGACGTACAAAATATAAAAATGATTAGATATAAAAAATAAAGTAACTATAGAAACAAGCCTTAAGAACTTTTAAAAAACATATATATGAAAAGTTAAAACATGAAAAAAAAAAAATGCAATATAAATTAAAACCACATATGGAACAAATAACAAAACGATTTAAGATCGTCAACTAACAGTCAAACCCAGTATATTAAAATAAATTATACTAAGACCATTAGTATCAGATCTATAATTTATGTTATTTGTGTCTCTGTTGATGTGGACCATTTCTAAAAAAGTTCTTTTTTTATGGTTATTTTCAACGTCTAAGATTTTAACGTCAACAAAATTGAAAGTATGGTCACGATCAAGTGCATGGTCCACCAATGCACAAGATCTCTTACCAATACGGACATCACTTTTATGTTGAGTAATGCGCTGTTTTAGCCACTGTGATGTCTGACCTATATAAACGCCACAACAAGCCACAACAATCCGAACATGCTATCCTGTAGACAACATGACTATTTAAAAAGAAAGGTGTTATGTCTTTTATCTTACTATACAACTTCTTCAAGGTATGGGTGTTGTATTTAGCAATTTTAATGTTATTAAATTGTTTAAAATGTGATACAATTGTATGAGTAAGACCGCCAATGTATGGTATTTTTTTTGTAAATCACACTGTCTGCAGGAATGTCCTCAGTAGGACCATCAAAAAAGTTTGAGCTAAATATCAATTTATTTAGTATATGCTTAGGATAGCCATTGTTGACAAAGATGTTGAAAAGTTCTTTAAGATTGTTCTTTATTTGTCATGAAACCTTTTTAAATGACAATCTTAAAGAACTTTTCAACATCCTTGTCAACAATGGCTATCCTAAGCATATACTAAATAAATTGATATTTAGCTCAAACTTTTTTGATGGCCCTACTGAGGACATTCCTGCAGACAGTGTGATTTACAAAAAAATCCCATACATTGGCGGTCTTACTCATACAATTGTATCACATTTTAAACAATTTAATAACATTAAAATTGCTAAATACAACACCCATACCTAGAAGAAGTTGTATAGTAAGATAAAAGATATAACACCTTTCTTTTTAATAGTCATGTTGTCTACAGGATAGCATGTTCGGATTGTTGTGGCGTTTATATAGGTCAGATATCATAGTGGCTAAAACAGCGCATTACTCAACATAAAAGTGATGTCCGTATTGGTAAGAGATCTTGTGCATTGGTGGACCATGCACTTGATCGTGACCATACTTTCAATTTTGTTGAGGTTAAAATCTTAGACGTTGAAAATAACCATAAAAAAAGAACTTTTTTAGAAATGGTCCACATCAACAGAGACACAAATAACATAAATTATAGATCTGATACTAATGGTCTTAGTAGAATTTATTTTAATATACTGGGTTTGACTGTTAGTTGACGATCTTAAATCGTTTTGTTATTTGTTCCATATGTTGTTTTAATTTATATTGCATTTTTTTTTTCATGTTTTAACTTTTCATATATATGTTTTTTAAAAGTTCTTAAGGCTTGTTTCTATAGTTACTTTATTTTTTATATCTAATCATTTTTATATTTTGTACGTCAATTTTATTATTTTTTAACTCTACATTTTGTAAGTATTTTTACTACTGTTTTATACTCTTATTTATTTTTTGTTATTTTTCTCATTAATCTTGTAGTTACCCCAGAAGAAGCGACAAAGTCTGTCGCGAAATATAGGGTAATTTAATAAAGGAGTTTTTTAATTGACCGCTTTCCCGAATTTTAATTAATTTTTGATATATATATATATATATATATATATATATATATTAAAAATAATAGACTTTTTATTGGTTTAGCGACCTTTTATTGAATTTAGATGTTTTATTCTACGACGTTTCGACTTTTATTATTATTCAGTCTTTTTCAAGTAACTAGAAACAAGAATTAATACAATAAAAACCTGAGAACTGTGTTTGCTTTTGTGAGACTGATTTAACAATTAAATTAACAATTAAAATTAAAATTATATTAACAAGCTGAATTAACCAATTAAATTAACAATTAAAGTTAAACTTAAATTAAAATTAGATTAATGATAAGTAAGGAAAAATTAAAGTGATTACATCTGTATAAATGAATTGGAAATTTGAATTCAACTACAATACAGTAAGGAAAACATTGATAATAAACTCACCGTTTCTTTTGTTGGGTTTCAAAAACACGCATTCTGTGTAACATGTGTTATCGGGGACATCCGAGACTTTTTTATTAAAGACCGACCGCACTGGTTCAAATATTGTAGGTATCTGTGTCTTGGTTCAGAGAGGTATAATTTCTGTTCTATTTTATTATCAATGTTTTCCTTACTGTATTGTAGTTGAATTCAAATTTTCAATTCATTTATACAGATGTAATCACTTTAATTTTTCCTTACTTATCATTAATCTAATTTTAATTTAAGTTTAACTTTAATTGTTAATTTAATTGGTTAATTCAGCTTGTTAATCTAATTTTAATTTTAATTGTTAATTTAATTGTTAATTCAGTCTCACAAAAGCAAACACAGTTCTCATGTTTTCATTGTATTAATTCTTGTTTCTAGTTACTTGAAAAAGACTGAATAATAATAAAAGTCGAAACGCCGTAGAATAAAACATCTAAATTCAATAAAAGGTCGCTAAACCAATAAAAAGTCTATTATTTTTAATATTAAGACACGGCCAATAAAATAAATAAGAAAAATAAAATTCTTATAAACACTAAATATTGGAAGCCATGGTTGAAAATATGGTAATGAAACAAGAAGAATGGAGTTACACCAAAATAAAGAAACACCTTGGACAAGAAACGTACACGAGAACTAAGAAAATAACTAAATTAGAGAATAAAATAGCAAGAATGAAAAACCGCAGAATATTTTTAGTTGCATGCAAAACCAACAAACTAACACCTACATTTCTAAAACTCAAATTAACACACATTTTGTTTAATGATAAAAAACTCACCAATATGTTCGATGATAAAGTAAGTAACTTTACACACACTATTTTGAATTATTTGATCACAGACACTGTAAAAACATAAACAGCCTACAGAAAGAAATAAACATACAATACACAGAACTCAAAAAACTAATTAATCTCAAAACATACAATAGATTGATAGAATGGATAAACTATAAACATATTAATTTCTTCAATAATATAAAAACTAAACAAAAACAGAAACTAGAAACCCTAAAACAAAAAACAAACCAAAACAAAAACACACCAAACTTCCTAAAAAATGACACATATAATAAAAATTGGATAACAAGCCTAACTAATGACAATATACCAAACAACGTTATGAAAATATTAAGTCTAGGACCAAAATTCACAATACAATACCAAATTGACAATAAAAACCAAAGGAAATTACCTATAGACGTAATAATTGCAAACGTAGAATCTTCAATAGAAAACATCAAGGAAAATGACAAAAATCATATAAGATCTAAAATCTGTAACGGCCTCTTAAATTACAAACAATCAAGCAAATCAGTTAATAATAACGAAGCAGAAAAAGCATTAAATAAACACATTAAAGAAACCAAAACCTTCCTAAAAACAACAGACATTTAATAGTACTACAATCAGACAAATCTAATAAAACAATAATAATGGAAAAAAGACAATACACGGAAAACATGGAAAAACTCCTAAATGACGATAAAACTTATACAAAATTAAAGAATGACCCCACAACAAAATATCAAAAAATAAACAACACACTAATTAAAAAATGGGAAAATAAACAGATCATCTCACCAAAAACAGCAAACAAATTAAAAATACATAATGCACAACCACCCAAAATATATGGCCTACCAAAATTACATAAAAATAACATCCCATTAAGACCAATCGTATCATGCATCCAAAGCCCGTTTTATGAACTGTCAAAATATTTAACAAAAACACTAACCAATGTCATAGGTCAAAACCAATATTATATTAAAAATACTTTTGAATTCAAAAAACATATTGATAAAATCAAAACAAAAAACAATGAAAAACTGGTTTCCTTAGACGTAGAATCAATGTACACCAATATACCTTTAACACTGGCCAAAAAAGTAATCACAGAAAAATGGAACTCCATCAAAAATTTCACAGACTTACCATTAATAGATTTCCTTGAAGTAATAGAACTAACTTTAACTTCCACATATTTTCAATTCGACAACAAATTTTACAAACAAATTGAAGGACTAGCAATGGGAGCACCTATATCCAGTGTAGTAGCCCAATTAGTATTAGAGCACATCGAAGAAAATGTTATAAAATCCCTGAAAATAAAACCAACCTTTTTCAAAAGATATGTCGATGATTGCATAATGATACTACCAGAAAATAAAATAAACAATGTACAAAATAGTTTCAACAATTTCCATCCAAATTTAAACTTTACCATTGAAATAGAAAAAAACAACTCCATAAACTACTTAGACCTAACACTGATAAAAACAAATAACAACATACAAACAAAATGGTACACTAAACCAACCACATCCGGCAGATATGTAAACTTTTTTCAAACCAACCCCTAGCCCACAAAAAAAATGTAGTAACAGCGTTAGTAGACAGAACTTTAAATCTCACTAATCCAGTTTTCAGACCAACAGTACTAAATAAAGTAAAAACAATTTTGACAGAAAACAATTATCCACCACAATTTATACAAAAAATTATAAAACTAAGACTTAATAAAATTTATAACAAAACAAACAGCCACAACAAAAACAAAAAAACCAACGAATTAACATATATCCCCACACCCTATATAACTGGATTATCCGAAAAACTAGACAATATATTCAAACCATTTAATTTTAAAATAGCACACCAAAGCGGTAAAAACCTAAAATTCCTACACACCAAACTTAAAGACTCAACACCTACACTAAAACAATCACACACAATATACAACATACCCTGCAAAGACTGTGACAAAGTATACATAGGCCAAACAAAACAGTTACTACAAGAAAGATTGAAAGGTCACAAATACGCAAAAAATCAAACTGCTTTAAAAAAACACCAATTGACACAAAAACATAATTTTGATTTTGATAACACCAAAGTAATAACACAGAAAAAGAATACAAGAGCTAGGGAAGTCTTAGAAATGATCCATATTTTCAAAAACAGCAGAACAATCAACGACAGAAACGAAATTGATGGACTTTCTAAGCTCTATTACCCACTCATTAAACAATAGATAAAATCAAAACCCCCCGCCCACACAAACACAAACCAAAAATTTTTTTGTTTTTTTTTATCAGTTCCCATTTGTAAATACTTTAACTATATACCCCTAAACACGGTCCTGACCCCGTTGCTAATTCCAAAATAGAACAGAAATTATACCTCTCTGAACCAAGACACAGATACTTACAATATTTGAACTAGTGCGGTCGGTCCTTAATAAAAAAAGTCTCGGACGTCCCCGAGAACACATGTTACACAGAATGCGTGTTTTTGAAACCCAACAAAAGAAACGGTGAGTTTATTATCAATGTTCTCTGTACTGCAGTTGTAGTTTAATTCAAATTTCCAATGCATTTATACAGATGTAATCACTCTAATTTTTCCTTACTTATCTTATCATTAATCTAATTTTAATTTAAGTTTAACTCTATTGTTTATTTAATTGGTTAATTCAGCTTTTTAATCTAATTTTAATTTTAATTGTTAATTTATTTGTTAATTCAGTCTCACAAAAGCAAACACAGTTCTCATGTTTTCACTGTATTAATTCTTGTTTCTAGTTACTTGAAAAAGACTGAATAATAATAAAAGTCGAAACGTCGTAGAACAAAACATCAAAATTCAATAAAAGGTCGCTAAACCAATAAAAAGTCTATTATTTTTAATATATATATATATATATATATATATATATATATATATATATATATATATTCGTTCGCTCTCATATGGTACGGTTTTTTTAAATTCTGTTTGAAATGAACGGAATTCATCAGACAAATTATGTCTGATTAACCGATTAAGATGATGACATTTAATAACAGAGAAAACTTTGTTAGAATATCTCATCTAAATGAGATACAACATACATAAATACAGGATACATAAATTACGATGATTTGACTAGACTACTCTAGGACTAGTATTATAAGCATTATATTCTAATTCTGCCATATTTTTTATGATTACAGGTGAAGTTTGGTTAATTTCCAACATTTGATTGACAGTGTCTAAAAATGAATCGTCTCGAATGTATAAACTCTCAATTTCGACGTGTAATCTAATATTTATTTTATAAAGAATTAAACATATCTGAAATTTTGATTGGTGTGTAATAAACTTTGGGTGTCTTCTGCTCCTCCAAAAGTCACAGTTTATCGCTAGGTTGCATAATTTAAATATGGTGATACGAGTATCGAAAATTATGTATGACCAGCACCATAAAAAATGCAACAAATTTGAAATGTCTAATAAAATTAATAATATTGTTATGAACGTCCGAAGAATTGACATCTAGAATCATGGGAAAATTGAGTGAATGCGTATATTACATTTTACACGTATAATTGAACATCTCAAATGAATCTTAAAATTATGATAAAAAATATGAGAGATTGCCAACGTTAAGTGATAATTTGAAGGACCAAGCTAACTTTTTATGAAGATGTATTACGGTTGATGGAACCTGGTTTTACACCACTATGTTCCTGAATTCAAACGGCAATCTCTACATTCGACGTATCATAGTAGCTGCCCTCTTCCGAAGCGGTACGATAATAGCTAATAGCGATAATTTTCATAGACTATCTTGCTAGACAATTGAAGAATGCAATTTCTGAAAAATGAACTGTAATGGCCCGTAAAAAAGTTATTTTTACAGTCACGATATCGCGCCTTCTTACAGTAGTTAAGTTTAAAAAAAAAATTAGATCATCAGAGATTTCAGTTTGTGCCTCACCCACCTGATTCACCTGATCTAGCCCCAAATAACTTTTGCTTATTCTCCAAACTCAAACATTTTCTTGCTGAAAAGAAATTTCGGTAGGTGTCGGTAGCACTTACTCCAGTACGGGGAAATTCTGAGAAAGTACATTATGAAAATGGTCCAAGTCCAGTCCAAGTGCGTTGCAGTTAAAGGTGAATATATTGAAAAATAATTGAAAAAATGTATTTCCTAACTCATTTGATTCACTTCGATTCTTGCATTTCGTCAAATCACCACTGCAAAATTAGCAAGTAGGAGCTTAAGAGTTGTTAACCGAGTAAATATTGTGAATTCTATGAAAATGAGATAACGATACAAAAGGAAATTAAGGCGCTTTTTTTATACCTCCGTGGAGAAATCGGCGGAACTACAGGAAGTTTATATGGCGGCGACATAAAATCTTGCATATCCGACTGAAAATCAAATTCTGGTATCTCTGGTAATGGTGACGGTGGGGTTCGCGGTGATAATTCTGGCAGATCCTCATCTAGCGGAGGCATATCTGGGATAGAAGTGTCAAAATCTTCTATACCTTCGATATCTTCAAATTCGTCCCTTTCAGAGAGCGGCGGAGACTCTATAAGTGGTGATCCGACATCTGCTACGAGTCTTTGCACTCTCGCCATCAGTTCTCTATGTTTTGGATCGTTAAAAGACTCAACGAAAAAATGTTCCTTCTGTGTAAGAGGCCTGTAAGGAGCATACGTTGTTTCCGGCCTTTGAGATGTCTGCGGCTCGGGTGGAATTTCTTGCGTTGAAGTACTAGCTACGGGCGATTTTGGTTTAGGCGGTTTTTTTGCGCCTTTAATTTTCGTTTTCGACGTAGATTTGAGTTTAGTTTTCGATGGTCTTTTCATTTTTGTTTTTGATCTTGATGGTTTCGGTCTTTTACTTTTGGAAGATTTTTTACAAACGGCTTTCTCTGGTGAAACTTTGGGACACACAGGAGCTTCTGGAGTAGGCGGTGGTATCGCTCCGACCGCTGCCATTGCTCTTTCGAACCGTTCATCTACGTCAAAGTCAGGGGAAAAAACTGGGAAATCTTCCATATAATCGGGAATTGGTGAAAGCGGTGGTGCCCTGATACGCCTTCTGATGGGCACTCTTCGACCTCCTATCGTTACGCTGGTGCTCATATGTGGTCTGTTAGGATCAAAGAAATTGTCCGTGAATTCATGAGCTTCTAATAATTCTTTCAGTGGAGGCGACTCGTCCAAAAATGAATATTTTGGCGACTCTGGCGATTGATACTCAAATGGAGATGGTGGTGTTGGCGGAGACTCTAACCAGGGTTCAACAAACGAAGGTTCTTCTTCAAATTCTATTGCATCAGGATATTCTTCTCTTGTTATTTTGGTTATGGGAGGTGATTCATATTCGTATTTTGGTGGGATGGGGATAACCGTTCTTACTATTGGTGGATATTTACTAATTACTGGAGTAGCAGGAAGAAACGCCGGTGGTGCCAATTCTTCTTCTTCTTCTTCTTCATCTTGAACTAATGATTTATATAGTTCTTCAACCTATAATTTTTGTAAAGGCATTAATATGTGTAGGTCAACTAATCTAAAAATTCCACCAGGTATATATGCAATTTCTACTGATGTTTACGCGAACGATGTATCCTAAGTCAATTTTTTTCCGGGTGATATTTCGAGTTTGGAGCTTATTCTTAGAAGAACAGTGTGTTCGAAGTGTACTGTGTTTAAATCGTAGTGTGTTCTATCGGTTCAGGCCGATCTATTCATACTCGTCCTGTGATGAGGTTGCTTTGTCTGCGCGTTTGTCAGTGTGTAATTGTCGTAATTGTGTGTGAGTGCTTTATTATTATGTGCCGGGTACGTGTGTTCGCTATGGCTAGGATGTGTGGTCCTATTCCTTATTCCTATTTGTTGATTAGTGAGGCCGGGTTACCATCCCGTAGGGAAGCGTTCAGCATCATCTTTTGTTAAAATATGTACATCTCGCTATTGTTTTGTTACTTCAACATTTATTTTGTGTTCTGTTGTTATCGTGTGTTATGTTAGAGATGATGTCAGTTGTTGTTCTTTATTGCAAGTTTGTATTCTTCTTTTCAGCAGACACACTACGATATAAAATAGATTTTGAAAAAACAAAAACAATAGCGAAATAACACATTCTGTCGCATGAATAATAAGAGAAGCAGTCGAAATCGGAAAAAGGTCGCATAATCTGCAAAAGAGATAATGCTTAACGGTATGAGTAGATATCGACAAATAAGAAGAAATAAGAACATATACACTAGCCACAGCGAGCATAGGTACTCGGCACAAAATTCTGGAATAGCCACACTCAGTCAAACAGAGGACATTGGGCCAATTATGCCCAGTTAAATGTGGGGACGCAGTAACTCTATCAAAGAACAAGCTGAAATAGAGGCAGCCACCGCGAACACACACGTACCAGTAGAACGTCCTTAGATTTAAGGGCACTTCAGAAGGAGATTGAAGCAACTCATTGAAACGTTGAGCAGCTGAAGATTCTTCTAAGAACGATCTCTGAATGCGAAATAACATCCGAAAGATGCATTTAGTATACATCACTTACAATGTAAAGAAGTGCTTATTAAATTTAGAAAAATACCTCATGGTCTACAATTTCTTCTTCTTCATCAGTTTCATACTCATCTTCACTTCTAGCACTTCGTTCTCTTCCTTTCCCCCTCTTCTTCTTCTTCTTTCTTCGTTTTTCAGATACCGGTGGTTCTGGCTCTGGTTCTGATTCAGGTGTTTCAGGTCGTGGTTGTGCTTCTGGTTCCTCAGGAAAGAGAACTTGTCTTGGCATTTCGCTAAGCCTGCGTTGTTCTCTTAGAAATTCGGGCGTAGCAAATCTTTGTGGACTTGGTGATGGTTCTTTTTGTGGACTTGGCATTGTTTCCTCTTGTAATTGTTGCCACTGTGCCTCAGCTTTACTTATAGGCGAAAGATAATCTTCGGGACTCATTCCGAAACCTTCTGGTGGTTTTTCAGTATAGAAAAATAGATCGTCGTCTTCTTTATCTGGACTGCGAACAGGACTGGGCGATCGTTTCGGTGTAGTGAGACCAATGCCGCCCATCGCAGGCACCTCATCACCGATTCTGTCTATTTCGTTCATTACATCTATTAGTCTGGTCAAAAATTTGTAATGTTAGAATGTTGTACTGAATATTTATTTTTTGAAATCCGATTACCTTCTTTGAAGGTCCCTTTTCTTTGGACTTCTCACCAAGTCTTCTTCGTCAAATAGATCTATATCATCATAGTCGTCGATGGGCATATAGTCTGTGGGAAACTCCACTCCAGGAAACAACTCCTTAAAAGGACGTCCTTTAAGTTTTTCTCGTAAATCTTCTTTAGGGCTAGTTGCTATAATAATAAGATAAAATTAAATCGGTCCGAAAATTAAATCTATTCGAAGACGTTAATTATGTTAACCACAGGTGTATTTTTCTTATACCGCTAATGACAAACTAGAATCGATAAATATTTAAACGTGACACCTACGCATTCTTTGGCTTGGCATAAATTGCTCAGCGGGTTGCCATGCGACAGGTTCCCTTAATTCAAACTGTTCTTGTGGGTATTTCATACGCTTTCCTGCTTCTCTTATACGAGCACTTTTACTGAAAATGGGTGGCGTTCTCATACCCTTGATCCTACCAGGATAAGCTGAAATTAATATTTTAATTGGGAATAGAAAGATATGTATTTAATTATTTATAATAACCAGCTTCTTCCTCGGCATATAATTCTTCCAAATCGGTTTCTTCTTCGGGTTCAACAGTCATCGACATCTCACGTATAGCATCGTCTATGATGTCTTGGGCTTCGGGTGAAGCTGAGATACCTTTTGCTATAATTTCTTGCACCTCCTGCTTTGGTAACTTTTTCGTCGCTACTTCTGTTGGTGGAGTCGAAAAATCTTCAGCGTATTGAGAGAAATCATCCATAAACCTATCTTCAGTAAACCCTGTAGGAGGCGTTGGTGCTCTTCTTCTAGGAGATGGTCTCGAGGAAGGAGCAGTAACTGGAGGAGAATCGAACAGACTTGCATATTGCATTTCAGCCATTTTTATGGGATCGTAAGGTGGCGTTTTATATGGCAAACTAGCAGCGGACATATCCCACGGTGGTGTTCTGTAAGGCACACTTGCGGCGCTCATATCCCATGGAGGGGTTTGATATGGTAAACTAGGTGCTTCCTCATAAGGTTGTCTAGGTGGTGTTAGCATAACATCTTCATCTTCTAAGAAGCTAGGCGGTTCCTCTTCGAGAAGATCAAAGGGTTCATCTTCGGGTAACGAACCTAGATAAGGTTCATAGGTAGGAGTTACATCTTGACTAGGCGTAAATCTATCCCTAGGAGGTGTCTGGTACGGCAAACTAGGAGCGCTCATATCCCAAGGAGGGGTCTGATACGGTAAACTAGGAGGACTCATGTCCCAAGGAGGAGTCTGGTACGGTAAACTAGGAGCGCCCATATCCCACGGTGGCGTTCTGTAAGGCACACTTGCAGCGCTCATATCCCATGGAGGGGTTTGGTATGGTAAACTAGGTGCTTCCTCAAAAGGTTGTCTAGATGGTCGCGGTGGTGTTACCATAATATCTTCATCTTCTAAGAAGCTAGGCGGTTCCTCGCCGAAAAGATCAGAAATTTCACCTTTGGGTAACGGACCTAGATACGGTTCGTAGGTGGGAGTTGAAATTTCATGTGTAATGTCGAATGTCATTCGCGGGGGTATTGTTATTGGAGTTACATCCGGACTAGGTGCAAACATATCTCTAGGAGGGGTCTGGTACGGTAAACTAGGCGCGCTCATATCCCATGGAGGCGTTTGATACGGTAAACTGGGAGCTTCTTCGAAGCGAGTTTTAGTTGCTCTAGGCGGTGTCTTTATGTCTTCTTCTGCGAAGAAACTAGGAGGTTCCTCGGCATCCGTAAATTCCAACTTTCTGCGTACTCCGGGTGGTGCTTGAATAGGAGTACTGGAAGGCAGTGCACCTCGAGGAGGTGTTTTCCGTGGAAGACTGAAAAGAAGTGATTTTAATTATTTTTATTTATTGTTGTGGTTCAAGTTTATAATAGGTTATCAGCAAAGAAAATGATATTTATTAGAAGGATATCTGTAAGGATATTTGTATATATTATTTTTATTATTCAATGTTCTACATTCATTGATTTAATTGTTAAGAAATAGTATTTTAAATGTGTACTTTACATTTATATATTTATTATTATTATTATATATTTATTACCCAACAGAATTATAATTCCATTTACAGGATAAAATAAAACAAAATTGTAAATCATACACATAACAATAAGTACTAATAGAAGAAAAAAAAAAGTATTATAAAGACATAATTTCCTAAATATAAAAAATATAAAGAAGCCTAAAATAATATACAACAATCAAGCAAATAATATATATGAATATAAACAATAGTCTGGACAAGTGATCAAAACCAATAAAAACAAAGAAAGAAACGGGAACATCCAGTAATTAATAATTAATTACACACTACAACGAATACACATCGCAGATGTTATAGAGACGCTGTCTGAAGCTCAACAAACCATGAAAATGTATATCCATTTCAGAAGAAACCTGATTGTAATTACTGCTCATAACGTAGACAGGAGACCTGACCAACACATTGGTTCGAGGAAAAGGAAGATAGAAAGTACGGGAAGGACGTGTGAAGAATAGGGGGATAAGAAAATTAAAGTAGGATAATAGTGTTGTGCAGTCAACTTCATTGTGAAGAAGTCTATGAAGAAAGTTGAGACTGGCTACAAAACGTCTAAAGGAGAGAGAAGGCACGTTGAAACGAGAAAGGAGTTGAGTGTGATCAAAGCCCCTGTCCGGATAGACGCCGTCCACCTTGAGCCACATGTATTTCAAAAATCGCCGCTGAACTTGCTCAGGTAGACGTTTTTTTGATTGATAAAACGGATACCATATCAAGCTGGCATATTCCAAACGTGATCTCACTAATGAGTTAAATAAGGATGTCAATACTCTCACGTTAGAAAATTCGCCACTGTTGCGGATAATAAAACCAAGAGTTTGTGTGGCCTGCTTAGACACATTGCTGATATGTTCATTGAAAGTCAGTTTCATATCGAAGATAACGCCCAGGTCTTTAACTGATTCAACACGGGATATACTTATATCCCCAAGTTGGTAATCAAAGTGCATAACATCACGTCTTTTGGTGAAAGATAAAACCTTGCACTTAACGGGGTTCAAAGGCAAATTGTTATCCTTGCACCAAGTTTGTATATTCACCAGATCCGTCTGAAGTCGAAGGCAGTCCCTCGAGTCGGAGACTCGAGAAAACAACTTTAAGTCATCGGCAAAGAAAAGGTTATTAGACTCGAGCTGGTCTGAGAGATCGTTAATGAAAATAATGAAAAGTAGAGGACCCAAGTTAGAGCCTTGCGGAACTCCCGAAGTGGCAATGTAAGGTGTCGATAAATATCCGTTGTAAAATACACGTTGGGGCCTATTATGTAGATATGAAGTTAAAAGGTTAACCAGCGGTTTACTAAATCCAAAACCCGCCAATTTAGCTGGCAAGATAGCGTGATCCACTCGATCAAATGCCTTGGCAAAGTCAGTATATACGACATCAACCTGTGACCCGCAATCCAGCGCTTCAGCAACGTATTGAGAGAATACCGCAAGGTTAGAGACAGTAGATCCCTTTTTCATGAAGCCATGTTGATTCGGTGATATTGCAGTCTTAATAAAAGGGTATACCTTTTGGTATAATACAATTTCAAAAACTTTCGCGAAGTTCGAAATGATGGCAATAGGACGGTAGTTGGCAATGTCCGAAGTATCACCAGCTTTTAAGACGGGAACAATTTTAGTACTCTTCCAAATAGCGGGAAAAGTAGATGTAGCGAGAGCCAAATTAAATATCTTCGCTAATGGTGTTGCAAAGACGTTTCCACAGTCCCTCACAACAAAAGCAGGAATTTGATCATCTCCCGAAGTAAATTTATTCCCAAGCATCTTAGTGCTGAACAATACATCATCATCCGATAAGTGATGAAAATGGAGAAGCATTGAATTGATTGATAGGAGATCTATGTTATTATTCGTAGAGGGTGTATTATAAACGTTCCTAAAATGATCAGCAAATGCGTTAACTATTGATTGAGGATCCTCAAGATTGACTCCTAATAGCTTCATTCTACCTGGAATACGACTTCTCTTCTTTCTTTCACCAATGTAGGACCAAAATTGTCTGGGATTGTCTCTAAGCTTAGTTTCAGTAGTTTTAAGATAGGTCTTATAAGCTGAATATATTTGTTTCTTAACTAATGCTCTCAGATGCTTGAACAATGATAGAGATGCAGCACTGGTACTTTTGAAATGCTTAAAATATTTGTATTTTAATTTTAGGTTATAAATTATTTCGGGAGTATACCATTTAGGAAAACGACGGGGGTGATTCACGTAAGTGGGGACGTAGTTTTCGAACACAGAATATAGAGCATCGTAGAAAACTTCACACATGGAATCAACATCCGAGACACTGTCCAAAAAGTCCCAATCAATACACAACAGTGCATTGTATAAAAGAGGAAAATTTGCTTTACGAAAGTTGAAAGACTTGTTATTGTTAATGGGAAAGTTAGCCGAGGTATCTGAGAAAATAGAAGTATTAATAATTAAAGGAGGATGGTGAGTGTCCTTGGTAACCAATGGTGAACCGTCACGTATGACCTCGCAATCCATATCAGATAAGACGAGATCCAGCAATTTGTTGTTAGAATTAGTAGTGCTGTTGTATTGATGAAGGTTGCACATGTCCATAAAAGATGTTACAAGTATCGATTTAGTATCATTACCTGTATTGAGGTTAAACTGAGGACAATTGAAGTCACCTATGATGATTAAATTAGAATAGTTGAAAACTACTTCTTCAAATAATTCCAAAAACGATTCGAAATTTGTAATTGAAATATAAGGCGGTATATAGAGAATAATAATATGGAAAGAAATCACATTTATAGTACATTTGCCCCCAACGATGTCAACATAAGGAAATTCACGAAACACATCAGATAAATTTAAATCAATAAAATTTAGAGTACTCCTGTATGCTAGTAGAACGCCTCCTCCGCGAGACTGCCTTAGTTCTTCAAATCGTCGATCGCAACGGATGACTGAATGAAGGAAATGAAGGAAAAAATTCGGCACTATAAATATCACTCGAAAACCACGTTTCACTAAGTCCAATAACATCAAATGGCGAAGAAGTGACAGATGGAAGAAACTGAATGGCCTTTGTCCTCAATCCACGCACGTTCTGATAGTAACAAGTAAGATTATTTCTGTTGGGCGAAGCTAGTTTAACGAGACAAGTTTAGGAACACCCCTGATGTACTTCATTTGCAGGGATTCTCCGTTTCCCACACGCTGTTGCAATTCAGTCTTCAAGGAATTGAAATGTTGTTGCTGACGAGGAGTCCGGTCGAAAGCAACACGAACATCCTTGAAACTGCCATCCCGAAGAGATCCCCTAGCTCTACGGATAACATCATGAACCTGTTGCTCATCTTTCAAATTTATTTTGATGGGCCTAGGATTGGATTTGTTCGGAACCACCTTCCCCAAGCGCACTGGTGGAGAGCCAGCGTCAGCAGAAAGTTGGCTTAAGATGTCACGACATGTATCATCATCCTTCTTTCGACGATCAGCAACTGGCAGGAATGCGTCCTCAGGCAAGCCGAACAATATTATATTACACTTTCTCTTTTCGCGCTCCCGGATTTCCTGGATTACCTCCTCAAAATCCTGAGCGCCCAGTGAATGGTTTTGAGGAGTTAGAGAATGTTTTCTCAATTCATTAATTTCGTCCTTTAAGGCAACAATTGCGGCTTTTAATTCAGCCATACCGTTCCCAATGCAAGTACACTGCACGCATGTTCAGGAAACGCCCCGCTTTGAACGAATAACCCGCACCTCAGAAATGGTAACATCAACACATTGGTAATTAAATACTTTCTTGCATATGTCGCATGTCAACGTTTTATGCTCCTCAACAGAGACTTTGCAGCAGTGACAAATTGACAAAGCAGTAGGAGCCATAATAATAAACTGCTCAGTAAGAAAAATAACAATAGTAATAAGTACAGAAAGAGAAACAAAAAGACAGACACAATAATTAGCAGGATAAAACAGGGATACACACTTCACCTTAGCGCTGCCCGCCGCAAGGACTTTCAAAAAAAAAAGACACACAAGGGTTGCAAGGCAACGGTCAGGATCAGCTACCGAAACAGGAGGAACCAACCACGGATAAGAAAAAACAGGAAAAAGTTTATAATTTTATAACACGCAAATAATATGAGTAATAAGAAACGTAAATATATATATGCAGACGAAATAAGTGCAAGAAATAAAATAGGAAAAACAGCCACAGAAAAAGAAAGACTTACTATTAAAATAATCTGAATACAAACGCTTGTAGCTTCTTACCACTAAGGTCATTCACAACATCACAAATATGACAAGAAAGACAAAATTTAGCACTATTTAATGATATAGAACATACCAAATAATTTAGGTTTTACATATATATTAATCACAAATAAATGCAGAGTGCGAAAACGTGCACGATACACATGTATGCAAATATACATTTATAGGTTTCATCACAGATAACGTATACGTATTGTCATCGTGTCCTCCACACTGTTACCACTTCTGACGTTTAAGCATTCCAGGCTAATCTACAATGATTGTTATGTTCTTAGGATTGTCGAGAATTTTAATTTTATATTTGTTGAAATGAGGATATTTTGGCAAAGTTGGACAAAATTTCAGACTAAAGTTTATAAATGAGAACATCACTACTTGATACTATTGATACTATAAAATATGAATGGTTATTAGAGATCCCCGTTCCGCAAAAGTAAATGCTCGTATTTGCCGTTTGCCTTTCATTGCTAAAATTTGGAGGCATTTAGATTGGACGATACATATGCCACATTGAAAGCCTGTCTAGGAGCATAATTTTTTTCATCAATGACGTTTTCAAGTAAGTTAAAGAACTTGTTCACACTTTTTATATTAAATCTGGCAGCTCTCTTACAACTGATGTTCCTGTTGGCCTTCTTATGCAAATTTTATCGCCGTGTTTTTTTCAGAAATCCCTTTAGCCATTTTTTCCTTGCAGATTCCTGAAGCAATGAAAACTTATTCAGAATATTATTACATCTCGCCAGCTGACATTCAAGAGAACTTATGTGCCTCCTCGTTAATCCAAAAAAGTTTTTTTTCATCTTAAGAATGTAGTTCACAAGTTTAGCTTCTAATTCTTGCAATAAAATGAGGGTTCTTCCTAAGGTTTCCTTCTTGATATCGTTTTAGGTATTTTTGACACTTTTGTAATATCTAAATAATGTGGCCCGAAGTACGTTATAGTGTTTGGCAGCTCTTAAATAGCTCATTGGATGAGTTCGTACTACTTTAACGGAGTTCTTCATATCTTCTCCCTTCCACTTATGCTCTTGAATGCTTTTACTGGGCATTTTTCCTGCCTTTGCAAAACGAAGGATTTTAGAAATAGTCTCCTAATGTGTAATATTCCACATTAGGAGACTATTATTTTGTATTTTATATCAACATAATCGAAACCGAAATTGTTTATCTGTGTTGACTATTGACCATATTTCAAACATACCAACAGTCTTGTTTAGCCCCATAAAATATCTTACGCTCAATATTAAAAACAACGGAGATACAACAGTTTTTGTGGCGCGTGAAAAAATGTCGGCCGTTGCCGAAACTAAGTTTATTTCGCTGTCATCGAACAACTGACGTTAGCCGTATTAAAGCGTTCTACATATAAAAACATTTTAGGAGGGGTGTTTGATGGGCTGGCTTGTAAGTAGATTCCGCCTATATTTCGTCGTATACCAGCGTATTTCACATTAGGAACCTATACTACATTAGGCGACTCTACTATATACATTTATTAAGGAAAATATATATGTATTTTGAAAATTTCGGTGGTTCCAAATCCGACTTAGAGCTATGGGCTCTTCAGCAATTTTACTCAGAATTATCTATAGATTACTTTTTTGCTATACGCTTTATGAAGAAAAATAATTATAATTACTGTGTTTTATCGAAACTAGTGGTGCAATCTGTTGATGAGAGACTGATTTATGAAATGTAATAATCTGTAAAAATTTCATGCTCACTAGACGCCAACTTTGTCCAAAAATAAATAAACAGCAAATAATGAACATTACGTTTAATGTTGAAAACGGTAAAAGTACTACGGAAATGGGTTCGAATGCTTAAAATTGCTTATGGAGATAATTGAGTATGTTATTATGGAGATAATAACAAACTCCTGTTTTTAAGTGGCATGGATGATACAGAAAAGAGAGGATGTGGATGACGGTAAACGTTTTAGCGTCCCAAGGCCATGGAAACCAAGTAGAAGCTTATGAATAATAATCGCTTTATTATAATAATTAAGAACTTTTAGGGGGTGTCCATTACCTAACTGCAGAACTATCTTTGATAGATATAGATTTAGACGGGGTGTCTTTGGTCTTCTCTTTCTCTTTTTCAGGCGCAAATGCCATTCCCTCTGGAGTTGGGGGATCTCCAACACCGATAAGATTAGAGCCCCAGGTAGGGGTACTTCTATCTGGCGGTGGCAATGAACCCAAAGGTGAAGAAGGTTTTTCTGGACCAGGTTTTCCAGGGTAGTGTTTATCACTAAAAATTAAAATTATTGACAGAATGATATAGCAAGGATTTCAAAATCTAAATTCACCCAAATTCATCTTGGAAACTAACTTGTCCCATGCTAGATTTGTCGCGTCCTAAAATAACAAAGTGTAATTATATATTTAGATAATAAAACAATGTTAATGTATTACCTGCTAAATCCATATCGTCCGCAGCTCTCGATCTTGACCGGGATCTTGAACGAGATCGTGTTCTTTTGGCCGAAGCGGATAATGTCCCAGTAGCAGATTCTGCTTTTTTAACAGCAGACAATGCACCTATGCGAATAAATAGCTAACTTACTTAAAACACCAATATTTTTTAGCTTACACTACCTTTTGGAAATATCCCTTTTTCCAAATTTTCCCAATTATTTATTGGTTCATTTGAAATGGCATAGTAAGCATGTATACCAAAATTTGGAATGTCTTGAGCGGCCACATATTCTAGCATATTAGCGGAGCATTCAGTGGTAAGTGGAGGAAAGATACCATCTCCCAAACCTTCCATTAAGCGAGCTCTCTTATGACTTTCTTCACCTTCTATCCAAGCTTTGGCAATATCTCGGAGCTGAAAGAAGTATATTTTTTGTGATTAAATAGTAGTGTTAAATTTTGTGTGTTTTACATTTTTGATCATCAAAATAGCAAACCATATATATTGGCGTTTTTATTTGAATGATTACATTGGTCAACAATTTCTTTTTTTTTTTCTGGCTACGATCTGACACTTGTTTTTAATTAATATTGATACGCTAATGCCAAATATGAAACCCATTTGTCAAGTTTTCTTTCTACGGCACTTCTTGTTTGCCGATTTCAAAATTCTTGAAAATCGTTAAGTAAATGCATCAAATTTTTAATTGTCCAAAGAATTGAAAGACCAAATACATTTATCTCATTAGCATAATGTACACTTGTACCCGATAATATTTAAGTACTTAATGAACTAATTAAGTAAGAAACATTTATAAAAGAAATGCAAGTCTATTGAGCTAATCCTGTTCATTAAGTGCACATATTAGGGTTCAATGAGATTTTATTAGAAAGTATTGATCACTTAGGACTATTTAAAAGTAAACAAGGGTTATAATAAAACGTTAGTTACATGTTAGTTGTTAAGGAAGAAACTACATCATGTCTACTACTCGAAGTCAGTCAAAGGGTAATTATTACAGTTTTCGTTAAAAAAATGCATTTGGCTTATTTTGAACTAAAACTTGCTGATCAGGACAAGTCATGGGCTCCACATAATATGTGTAAACCATGTGTGGTAAATTTGCGGCAACGGAGCAAGGGAAAACGCCAGAAATTAGCTTTTGGCGTTTCAATGATATGGCGTGAACCGAAAAACTACGTAGATGATTTCTATTTTTGTTTAGTTCAGACTTCCGGTTATAATAAGAAGAATAAGAATAAAACTGTACATCTTAATATCGACTCCGCGATTCGATCAGTGCCTCATTCCAATGAAATACCAGTTTATGAAAAGCTTCCTTCACTTGAGTACTCGTATGCTGAAAACATAGCAGATGCTATTGAGGAGCAAGATTTAGATGTAGAATGTGAATATGGAAATATAATTTCTAATGATGAACCACAACGTTTTACTCAAGCAGAATTGAATAATTTAGTAAATGATTTGGGCCTATTATCATCGGAATCATCGGAACTACTAGCTTTAAGATTAAATGAAAAGAACTTACTCTAGCAAAGTCGAAGATAAATTTTTATCGCAACAGGGAAAGTGACCTTGTGCAATATTTTAAGGAAGAGTGTGAATTTGTTTATTGTAACAATGTGGCAAGTTTGCTAACTAAAATGGGCGTTGTACAATATGACCCAAGTGAATGGTGTTTGTTTGTCGACAGTTCCAGCAGAAGCCCCAGGTGTGTCCTATTACACAACGGAAATGTTGTCGGTTCAATTTCTATTGGCTATTCCGTTCAATTAAAGAAAACATATAGCGACATTGAGTAGGTTATAAAGTTACTAACATATACAGACCATAACTGGGCATTCTGTGTGGATCTCAAAATGGTAAACTTTCTATTTGGCTTTCAAAGAAGATATACAAAATTTCCGTGCTTTTTGTGCCTCTGGGGTAGTCGAGCTAGAAACCAACACTGGATTCAAAAACATCGGCCTCCCAGAACATCCCTAGATATTGGAGAAAAGAATATTATAAGTCAACCTTTAGCTGACAGAGAAAAAGTATTTTTTCCACCTCTTCACATCAAATTGGTTCTTATGAAGCAATATGTTAAAGCTCTAGATTTGCAAGGTAACTGCTTCCAGTACATATTGCAGTGGAATTTGCTTTGAAATTGCTTATTAATTTTTATTCACACTACAACTTGTGTTGCCGGCTATTCAGTCTAGTAGAATCCACGAAACTCCCATCTCACGGATCGTTTCTTGCAGAACAGGTCCAGTTTTTTAATTGAAAGTAAAACAACAAAAGTCAATAAAAGATCTTAATTAGTTGACTTAGAACATTTTATTAAAAAAAAATAAAAAAAATCCCTCTACCGAGTGTATAGGGTGCTAAAGCATCATTAACAGTAGCAATGGGGAAACACTCTTTGTGAATAATGACTCGCACACAGAGAAAAACTCCTAGTGACACTCGAACAAAATTAAAACTAATAAATACAAGTGAAATTTGTCAAGTTTAACCTCTACGTTAACCCCTACAATCAAATGTCAAAAACAACCAAGTTTTCAAAACCCGCGAAAATTGAATTTTAGTCGTGCGCAAAAATAACACAACAAGGTCAACCCACAATACAGAAAACTCCAACCTTGAATTCAAAACGTTCTCGAATATTATTTTTAAGAAAAAACTCCCCTTACAAAAAACATGACAATTTTCTCTAATACCCATATACTACTTTCAAATATATAAATTATTACAAGAAATACATGAAATTATAATAATAATAATAATCGTGATATCAAATATATATAAATAAAATATTTTTATCAAACTTACATAGATCTATGCACCATTAATAAAAACTACGTGAGAGATATCTTATTATAAGAACATTTTATAATAACCAAAACACTCGCAAAAAAATCGAATTAAGATTAACATGCACCTCACACAAATGCATAAACAAAATACACCCCGATTTTACAAAATAAAGAATAAAATTGAGTATTTTATTCTTTAATAATCCGATCACTTCAAACGTCAAGATATCTCAAAAATGAAATTTTTAACATCCGCCTGGATATCCCTACCAACTATAAAATCAAAATATATACAGACAATACACATTTTAATAATAATACAATATCCTGGAAAGCGGCAACTTCAATCCTCTGATCAACCTAAATATACGAGGATGGATCAAAATTTCGAACATAATAACATTTATCACTTATAAAATAAATATATTTATAACGATCCCCGTCTGAAATAAATAAACATAAAAATTGAAATAGATAAATTTTAATAAATGTACTACATAAAAATTTTAATATTGTTCAATCATTTTCCTTTCTTGTCCAACGAAAAATCCATGGCATGATGTGAAAAGCTTCCACGATTAAGTTACGAAAAAATTAAAGCTTGGGTATTTGATGGACCTCAAATTAGAACTAAAGTTCTAATTTGAGGTCCATCAAATACCCAAGCTTAAGCTTATGAGAGATCCAAATTTCATCTCTATGAACTTAACTGAGAAAGAAGCCTGGACTTCAATCACGATGGTCGCTAACACTTTTCTTGGAGACAAGAAAAACTGCAATTATAAAGATCTAGTGCTATCAATGCTTAAAAAATTTCACGCCTAGGCTGTAACATGGCCATAAAGCTTCATTTTCTTCATAGTCATCTTGATAGGTTTCCCGAAAGATTAGGTGCTGTAAGCGATGAACAAGGTGAAAGATTTCATCTAGATTTAAAAATCATGGAAACTCGGTACCAAGGAAAATGTAACATGGCCATAAAGCTTCATTTTCTTCATAGTCATCTTGATAGGTTTCCCGAAAGATTAGGTGCTGTAAGCGATGAACAAGGTGAGAGATTTCATCAAGATTTAAAAATCATGGAAACTCGGTGCCAAGGAAGATGGGATCCCCATATGATGGCCGACTACTGTTGGCGTGTTCAAAGGGACAGCCAAGCCAAAATACACAACAGAAAGTGCTCCAAACAAAAATTCATTCCCTGATTGTTGTTTCTCTTTTTCAAATACTCTTGTAATTTTTTAATAATTATTGTGTAAATACTTGTACTATACTCGTGACTAATATTGTATTGAAATAAATAAATGAATTATATACTTTCTTTATATCGTGGACAGTGAAGGTTTTATGCATCACGTGAATGTTGATGAATTATTCGCTCCGAAAACAAACCCAAAATTTGGGAGTTTCGAGTGTCGTTTAAATATAAGTGAGTTAGACATAGAAGAATTAAGCGGGAGATAATTGTTAGTAACGAATTAGGTGAGTGCAGATATATTTTATATGAAATATCGAATGATAACAATAAACTGAAGTGTGAAGAGGCGGGTGACCTTCGAGTAGTTGATACGGGAAACTCGCCTAGCGTGGTGTGTAAATCGCTAACAGGTGTAAACAAATAAACAGACCCGGATTAGAATAGATGGCCCAAGTCAAATTAAAAGTAGCGTAAAATTGTAAATTGGTAGGAACATTTTGTGATATAAAATCGAAATAAATAAAAATACAGAGAACAATAAATATTAAGTTGAAACATATCGAATAATACCCAGGAAATATTTCTACCACACAATTAAATAAGCTAACGCAGTTGGAAAATGGAAAATTCTGATGAGCTAACTAGTGAGGATGAGAGAAAAAGGAAGAGAATTGAGAAAGAACTGTTGGAAGAATTTAGGAAAAAACAAAAAGTACAAAGATCACCGGTTAAAGACAAACAAAAAGAAGAAAATAAATTAGATAAATTAACGGATCTGGTTAATATAGTACTAACAGAAGTAAAGGAGATAAAACGAAATCAAAACAATTTTCAAGAAAAACTACTAAAAATAAAACAAGAAAACGAAACCTTAAAAAAAGGAAATACAGAAATTAAGAAAAAATGGAAAAGATGGAAGAGAGGATCGAAAGACTCGACAAAGAGAAAATTAAAAATAATATTATAATGATGGGATTACCAATGGATACAGAAAACCCAAAAGAACTTCAGAAAGCAATGGAAAACTTCATAAAGGAAGAAATAGGAGTAGAAGCAAAAGTAATAGGTGCATATAAGATAGGCCCTAAAACCTGTAAAGTTGAAATAGCAAGTTCGGAGAAGAAGGAAGAGATAATGAAAAACAAAAATAAACTAAGAACACATACAGAAATAATTTATATAAATAGCGAATTGACAAAGAAAGAAATGGAAATACAAAGTGAAATTAACGGAAATAACAGTAACGGAAGAAGCGAAAGAAGAATTATACATAGCTGGAGATTTTAACAGCAGAGTAGGAAGAAGAGATGAATTATACAACAAAACTCTAGGAGCACATGGAGAATATGTTCGAAATAACAACGGGAAAAGAATGCTAGATTTCACTGTAATGCAAAATCTAATAATTACAAATACGTTCTTTGATCACAAAGACATACACAAGTATACTAGAGAAATGAAAAGCAGAGGGGAAAAGTCCATAATTGACTACGTTCTAGTAGAAACTAACAATAGAAGAGCGGTAATAGACCCAAGAGTAAGACGAGGACCGGAAATTGGTAGCGACCATTACTTAGTTATAACGAAAATTAGAGAGAATTCTGAAAAAGAAAAGAGGAACCCTGCACCAAAACAAAAAGCAATCCATTCTGAGAAAATAAGAGTCTATAAATTAAGAAGTAATGATATAGCAGCAAAGTACAGCAAACTTATAACAGACACTCTAGAGCAGACACGAATGATCACAGAAGATAAGAATGTAGAGGAGTTATGGAACCTATTGGAAAATACAATGAAAGCCTCAGCAAAGGAAATATGTGGAGTAAGTACGAAAAACAACAATAAAAAACAAACAGCATGGTGAACAAAAGATATCCAAAAACAAATAAAAACAAAGAAGGAGGCATGGAAAAAATATCTATCACACAGGACAACAGACAATTACGACACGTATAAACAAGAACGAAAAAAAGTAAAAGAATTAGTAATAACGGCAAAGAAGGACAAATGGAAAAATTTTGGGGAAGAAATAGAAAAAAATAGCAAGGAAAATCAAAAACTATTTTATGGAGCACTAAAATCGATAAGAGACGGAAAAATACAAGAAACAAGGTACATCAAAAGCAGAAACGGAAATATGTTGACAGAACCTAAAGATATAATCAACAGATGGAAAGAATATTTTCAAGAACTTCTGACTGAGCAAACGGAGAAGGATCTGAATTGGGAACATGAAGAAAAAGTGGAAGAAAATTTAGAAGATGAGATAACTATGCAAGAATTAGAATGAGATAACTATGCAAGAATTAGAAGAGGTAATACGAAAATTAAAGAACGGAAAGGCACCAGGATATGACAAGATAACAACAGAGATGATCAAAAGCATGGGAGAAACAGGAAGGGAGTTGTTCTTGAAAATTCTTAACAAAATATGGAAAGAAGGGAACTTCCCAGAAAACTGGCACCGGGCCTTAATAGTACCAATACATAAAAAAGGAGACAGGAGAGACTGTGACAACTACAGGGGCATAACACTACTGAGTACAGCCATGAAGATATTCGAGAAAATTTTAGATGGAAGAATTAGAAATATAGTGGAGAGTACATTAAATGAGGCGCAAAGTGGATTCAGAAAAGGGAGAAGTGCGCAAGATCACGTTTTCACGTTGAAACAGATAACCCAGAAAGCCATATGTGAGAAAAAAGCGTATTTCTAGGGTTCATAGACCTGGAGAAAGCGTTCGACAAAACACCGAGGGAAAAAGTATTAAATATTTTGAAAGAAAGAGGAGTAAGTGTTAAAATAATAAGATTGATACGAAAAATTTACAGTAACAACGTTAACACTATCATAAATAATAGTATAGAATCTGAAACATTTACAACTGAAAACGGTCTGAGACAAGGAGGCAGTTTAAGCCCAACGCTTTTCGTAACATATATGGATGACATAATAAAGAAATGTACCACAAAAACTAGCAAGTACAATGTTGGACACTTACAACTACAAAGAGTAGATATCTCGGAGGGAGTTTTCGCAGATGATGTCGTTATAATCGCTAAAAGTGAAAAAGAATTACAACAGAATCTAGAAATATGGAACACAGAGCTGGAAAACCAGAGAATGAAAATAAACAGAAAAAAAAACAAAAGTGATGACGATAGGAGATGCACCAAAAAGCATAAATATAGAAATAGACGGGGTAAAAATAGAGCAAGTGAAGACTTTCCAATATCTTGGAGTCCCAATAGACGAAAAGGACACACAAGAAGTAGAAATAAACCAGAGAATAGAGAAAACGTTAAAGCTCTATTATATGATGAACAAGAAATTCATAAACAATAAAGAAATTTCGCGAGACACAAAAATGAAAATATTTAAAGCGATATTTAGACCCATACTAACATTTGGCTGCGAATCCTGGGTTTTAAGCGAGAGGCAAAAAAGCAAGTTACAGGCTGTCGAGATGAAATACCTGAGAAGAGTCCGAGGAGTTACCAAACTAGATAAAATAAGAAGCATGAAAATACGAGAAGACCTGGAAATAGAATCAACACTCAAATTCATAGAAAAGAGACAGTTGGGTTGGTGGGGCCACTTGCAAAGAATGGAAGGCGTAAGACCAGCTAAAAGAGTGTGGGAGGCAAAAATGCTGAAAAACAAAAGGAGGGGTAGGCCAAAAACGCAATGGGATGGAGTAATAGCGAAAATACTGGAGACAAAGGAAAGAACATGGACAGAATCAAAAAAAATGGCGGAAGAAAGAAAAGGATGGAAAGAATTTGTAGACGCCTAGAATAAAAAATACAGTTTCGTCCCGACACCATTATATGGTAGAAGGGAATTTAGATTAATTATTATTATTATATATCGTGACAGGTCTTATGTAAGCAACTACTTAGCCGCATTAGTGATTCTTCAAAGAGCATAGTATAGTATACAGTTTTATTTTGGCGTGATACGCAAAAACTAATATGATTTTCGGAAGCAGCACAACCGAATTAATAAACAACAAGTCTCGCTTAGAAGTTAGCAAAAATCGTATTGGCCAGTGTTATTTTTGAATTTATCAGTACCTAGTTACTTTTCGAAGAAGTGTTATTACCAAAATAGGGAAAGTATGAAGACAAACAGAAAAAATGAGGTTATTTTTGGCATTCAGAAATAATGCTGTCAGGTGTAAACCAAAGCTTTCGAAATTTTAGATTTTTGATTAAAATTCCTTAAGTCATACTTGTAGTATTTTATTAAATTATGTGACATTTGTTTATTTTGGAATTAGACTTTAGGGCAGTAGTGATACAACCGTTTTTAAAATAATCGTGTGTCGGTTGATGATGATGAGCGTTTCGGTCGTCCATCGACGGAAACTATGCCACAAGATGTGGCAAAAGTGTCTGATGCTATCCTGCAAGACCGAAGAAAAGGCAAGAACGGCATCGTGGTCATGTGTGCACAGACTTCAAAGAAACTACCGAAAGGTATGCGAACTTCAGTACGAGAATCATTACTGGCGACGAATCATGGGTGGAAAACGACATCGTCACCATGACCGAAGAAAGCACGGAAAGTTTGAAGCAACGTCAAGTCGATGTTCTTCTCTGACCAGGTAAAACAGTTAATGACGATCTTACTGCGATATTCTTCGGCGACTAAGAGAAAATATTCGACCCAAGTGGCGCAATAATTCGTGGATCCTACATCACGACAATGCACTAACCCACACGTCACTTGTTGTGCCTCAGTTCCTAGCCTCAATGAAGACGGCAGTATTGATGATCATTTGAATATAATTAATTCTGAAGTACTTAAATAATTAAATATCAGCACTGATTTAATAAAAATGCCATTGCTCCAAGAAAAGAAAACATAACACAGGCCTGCACTTTTTCAGTTGTATCGTTTTTCGACTTTTGATGATGGATTCCTGTGTATGTTTGAGCGCTGAATCCAAAATGACCTTAGTTCTTTCCGTCATGTCAGAATTTTTTGCTAATCGCAATTTGTCAAAATGTGTTATATGTCGAAAAAAATCACAAATATAAGACGTTCTGACAGATTTAAATAACGGGTGTTCAGAAACATTCGAAGTCAAAGTAGTCCTTGAAAATATGAAGTCATGTCTGATATAGATTGATACATTGGGTGCGTTTAGCGAGTGCAGCCGTTGAGATAGTTGAGACTTATGAATCGCTAAACGTTTACGCTGAACGTGCGCTGACACTCAGCGGCTGTACAATCTTGTAAGCGCTATTTTATTATGCTGCTTGTGGTCAGCGCGAGAATTCTAACCTCAAATAAACATTGTTGGTAGTTACACATAAGTATAGAAACAGTTTCTACAATAGTTAGAGGGTTAGAGTTTCTACAATAGTTAGTTTCTACAATGAATAGAAAGAAGGTTATATTTTTAAATGACTACACGATAGTTAATACAAAGAATTCAAATAAATTTTACCTCAAAGTAGCCCTTGGAAATTATGATTATGTCTTAGCTTGTTACTAATTTTAATAGGAATTTTGTTGGTTATGAGATGAGATATTTGATTGAAATGACAAATGTCAAAATAATAAAACGAACATTTTTAAGTGAATGAAATATGTTTATTTCCAACAAACAAGCAAAATTTTATAAAAATTGTTCAAAGTGTCCACCACCTTGTTCGAAACATTTCTCACATCTTCTTCTAATGGAGGAAAAAGTGTTTTGTAGTATCGCATTGTCAATTCCATTAATTCTTTCAGCAATTCTGATTTGAAGGTCTGCAAGATCAGGTATCTGTACTTGATAAATTGAGTTCTTTAAGAATGGCCATAAAAAGAAATCACATGGGGTAATGTCACAAGATCTTGGTGGAAATTCATGTTCAGTGTTTAAACTTATCAACCGATTTTGAAAAAATTGCTGCAGAATATTAATTGTTTCACCTGCTGTGTGTGCTCTAGCTCCATCTTGTTGAAAGTAACCCTGTGTTATTTCTTCGTCGTCAAGCTGTTCGATAAATGGCATAATAATTTCTTGTCGATACCTTTCTCCTGTTAAGGTTCCGTTAAAAAAAATAGGGCCAATAATTCTCCTTAGACTAATCGCACACCATACACCAATTTTCTGCGGATGAAGTGCGGTTTCAACAAAAAAATTATGTGGTTTCTCATTAGTCCACATCCTCATATTTTGTGAGTTAACATATCCATTCAGATAAAACCATGACTCATCAGAAAAAAAGGTTTTGTCAAGAAGGTCATTATCAAAATTATTTAAGAACCACTGACTAAACGTTATTCTTCTGGGATAGTCGATTTCCTTGATTTCTTGATAACAGGTCATGTGATATGGAAATAAATGTAAGTCCTTTTTCAAAATTGTATGACATGTGCCAATTGACACACCCACTTGTTGTGATAATGCTCGTACGGAAGTTCTTGGTGCATTATTTATAATTTCTCTTACATTATTAACTAGCTCTTCTGTACGCTTTTTCGCCCGACCTGCGCCTTCTTTCTGTTTAACACTCCCTGTTTCTCTGAAAACCATAACGGAATGTGTCACTGTGTGCCGAAAACTGTCATAATCAAAGATGACGTTAGGAACTCATTTCTAAATTCTTCTAAACAATCTTGAAGAGAATACTGCCATTGTCCGTCAATCTTACGTCCGTTTCGAAAATAAGATTCTAGCATGAATGATTTGTGTTGTATAGTAAAAACCATGTTAAATCAATTTTAAATTACAAAGCAATTTTTGTCAACTATGCATCTGTCTAATTGACAACTAATGCAAATTTAAATTATTAATAATCATACGTTTTTAAAGGAATGGCCTACTAGAGGCAAAGCTTATTTGAACGCTTTTTAATACACTAGTTAGAAAAACTTTCACAGGTACGGATGCAAAATGTTAAAATTTTTGATACATATTTATACTTCTAACTTGATGTTCCAGAGAATAATTTACCAGAACAAGACCATAATATTGAAGAGGAGCCTGGAGACGGCGAAAATATAACAATTGATAAAAACGACGATAAATTTATATGGGATCGTAAAGCAATATTACTACTTCTTGATGAATACCACCAAAGAATTAATGATTTTCGTAATCCTACAATAAAGAAAAAGACACTGTGGAAGAAAATTGCAGAAGTAATGGTAAACGCTGGATATGAAGTTGATGGTGATATGATAGATCGGAAAATAAGAAATATGAGAGCCACATTTAACAAAATTAAAGACAATAACCAGAAAAAACGAACAGGTCGTGGTGCAATTCAATGGGAATATTATGACAAATTGAGTGCTATTTTAACTGAAGATAAAACAGTTAACCCAACAAGTCTTATTTCAACATTACCTCTGTCAATAAATATACCCCAAGAATTTGATAACTCTAATCCCGACATAAATTTATCATCACCAACCAGCCCACAAACTCCATCGAACTGCAGACAAAAGCAAAAAAAGTTAGACGAGTACCGTAATAGACAATTAGAACTAGAAAGTGAAAGAGTAGAAGAATTAAAGAAGATACGTTTAGAAATGGAAGAAAGTAATAAGATCAATAGGGAAAAACTTGAGGTTTTTAAACAATACATGGCAAATAAAACCTAAGGTTATTATTAAATTACGTTTATTTATATTGTAGAACTTTACTGTAATAATGTTACAATAAAATCTCGTTTTAATGCTCCACTGTTATTTATATTTTCATTCCAATAGTTATTGTCTTCATTGTCATAATGGACATCATTGGCACCTTCAACATAATCATTTTCATTTTCCTCTGTATGTCTTTTCAAGACAAAATTATGTAATATGCATGCTGCCAGAATCACTTGTGGGATTTTATTTTGCAATGACATATCTAGAAACTTCAACCGCCTCCATTTTCCTTAAAATGAGAGGAAAATTTAAGTAATGCTATTAGAATACATGCGTATATCTATTCCAAGCATACCCTTTAATAATGCAAAGGCTCTTTCAATAACTGATCTCTAGCTAGATAAGACTTGATTAAATCTACTTTGTCCTTCATTCAGATGTCCATTATCGCGAAATGGTTTTATTAAATTTGTGAGCAATGGATATGCCGCATTACCTACTATATGTTGCCCAGCAGGTAGTAAAGGAGGGTTTGCCAGTAATGCCTCATATAACGGGCTATTTCGCAAAACACGAGCGTCATGCACCCGTCCTGGCATTCCAATAAATACATCTGTAAATATTTTTTTATCGTCACATACAGCTTGGAGCACTATACTATGCTGTTCTTTTCTATTATAAAAATCAACTGCATTATTGACAGGTTGCTTAATATTTATATGGCACCCATCTATAAATCCAACTACATCAGGTATACCTTAAATCATAAAAATGTGGTAGGAAGTGGCAACAGTTCATTAATACCTACGGGATCGATTTTCTACTCTGGATGCTATTTCATCACATTCTTGCAGATTTGGCCAAAGAATATACTGTTCTTTCAGCTGCACTACTGCGGATTCATTTTTAATAAAAATGTAGTGTCCTGTCCCTTTAGCAAAACCAAATCTATCACTGGCTGCTAAGAAACTTTCTTGCTTCGATAGCACCCATAACGAAAACACCACCTTCTTTTCCAAAGTAATATATAAATGTCGTTCTGGCAAATGCGGTGCTAATAAACCGCATAACTCTTCCGTGTCTTCACGGGTCATCCTAAAATGACTTCTAAATTCATTGAAGTTGTAATTTGGTACAATATTTTCCATATATCCTTCATTATAAACTGAAACTATTCTGTTAGGATTAATATTTTCCCGAACGGGATCGTTAAGTATAACTTGCGCTGCTTGATTTATATTCAATCCATCTTCAAGAAAATATTCTATCATAATTACTTCTTCCATTTTAAATGAAAAGTTGAAGATAAACACAAAATTAATATACCCTTTGCACAGTGTTTGGACATAACCCATGTGACATTCAAATTTAGAATAGCCAGACGTTGCAAAGCCGTTCAGCGAATTTACCGCCGCTTTCACTAATCACTAATCAGAACTAAGCAGATTTTATGCTAACTGTCAGCTGTTGAGTTCGCTAAACGCACCCATTTACTTAATACAATTTTATAGGTTATCATACACGCAAATGTCAGTTTATGTCGAAATATATTGCTTTAATATGCCATATTAATTAATATAAACTAGTCAAATAATAATTTTAGAAGGTAACAGTAATTAATTTGCAAATTTCAAATTAAATATTTTGATATTTTAGAGAATTCTTGCTGAACAATAGCACCTCTTCATGCGATAACTGGAAAAAATTAAATAATCCAATTAATATGCTATCCATTCTTGAGTAATAAAGCTCATCTAATCTGTAGTAACATGTAAAAAGACAATGCAGAATTATGAGGAAATAACTTTACAAGTAAAGGTTTTATTCATCTTATAGTGACAATAGTATCTAATTATCGTACTAGTTTAATATATTAACATTCAATAAATTATTGTAAGAAACGGCTTAAAATAAATTTGAGACAAATAAATTGTTTGTAGAGTCCTTAGATTACAACCTTATAATAAATATCATAAATTGTAGTTGTATAAATTACTAACAATAATGACCATAATTATAAAAGATGTTGAAAATGTCCACCACCTTCTTCCAAGCATTTTACACACCTCCTCCGAATGCTACTAAATACATTTTGCAGTATGGGACTATTTCTAATTTCACTAATTTTATTTATAATTCTGTTTTGGAGATCTATATAATCTTGCACTGGTACTTGATAAATTGAATTTTTTAAAAAAGGCCATAAATAGTAATCACACGGTGTAAGATCACAAGATCTTGGAGGAAATTCATGATCGCTGTTCAAACTAATTAAACGATTTTCAAACACTTCTTGTAACATATTCATTGTTTCCCCCGCTGTGTGAGCTCTAGCACCATCTTGTTGAAAGTATCCCAAAGCTAGTTCATCATCGCGAAGTTGATTAAAGAAAGGCAATAGTATTTCCTGTCGATATCTTCCTGCAGTCAAGGTACCATTAAAAAAAAATGGACCAATAATCCTTCTTCTACTTATAGCGCACCAAACACCAACTTTCTGAGGATGTAAAGGAGCTTCAACAAAAAAATTATTGGGCTTTGTATCACTCCACATTCTCATGTTTTGCGAGTTAACATATCCACTAACATGAAACCGTGCTTCGTCTGAAAAGAAAGTTTTGTCTAGGACATCCTCATTAAAATTATTTGTAAACCATTCGCAAAATACTACTCGTCGCGGATAATCAATATCGAGGATTTCTTGCAAACAAGTTATACGATATGGGAATAACTGTAAATCTTCTTTTAAAACTTTATAGCAAAAACCAACTGACAACCCGGTTTGTTGAGCAAGAGTTCTTACTGAAGTTTTAGGGGCATCAGTCATTATTTCTCTAACATTCCCAATCACTTCTTCTGTCCGGACTTTTGGTCGCCCACCACCCCCTTGGCGTCCCACACTACCAGTTTGTCGAAAAACTGGAACAATTCTGATTAGTGTACACTGAAAAGTTTTATAATCAAAAGCAAGGTTGGGAAATTCATCTCGAAATTCTTCCAAACAAGCTTGAATTGAATACTTCCACTGGCCATCGATCCTTTGACCATTTCGAAAATATGTTTCAACCATGAATGCTTTGTGTACGTCAGTAAATACTATTTTCAAAATTAAAAAATATAAATTAGTATCTTCGATATTAGATTCTGACAATTTTTGACAGACAACAGTTGACATTTAATAATTCACGCTCTGTCTTAATAATTGCTGTGAGATAGCAAGGTAGTTATGTTTTGTTGAATGTGTCTCTTCTCCAACAGGGGCGTACCGACGATCATGTAGAAATGTGAAATACGTATCTACGTCTTTGGAGAAGATACATTCACAAATACATATATGAACTTGTATTGTGTTCTTAACACCCCATTTTTAATAATATTTTATATTATTAAAAATACTTTTGTATTATACAAAATTGGTGAGGTTTTACCCACTCAAGCATGTTTCAAATTATGTTGTTATTTAATAATTATTACAAATCAGATACTTAAGTAAAGAAATACGATTTTTTGTTCAGAGCCCACTTGACTTCGAATGTTTCTGAACATTACATAAGAACATACGTTACATAAGAAATGTTGCCATCTGTCGGTTTATGAGGAAAACAAATTGTTGATATCACAAACCGACAGATGGAAGCACTTTCGTAATTAAATAATCGTAATGTATTTCTTAAGTGTCAGTGCTGGCGCAACCGTTCGTACGTATCCTCCCCGATCATAAGTGTTTGTGTCGGCGAAATACGCTAAAAAGCAAACATACAGTGTTCGAAAGAGCGTCAGGAGGCTGTAAAAAATCAGCAGATTCCTTTTGTTACATTTGTGGTGAGGTAATGGTGGCAAGGCAAAAAAGACATATAACATCGTTCGTGCGGCAAGTGTATCGTATTTCGGTGTAAAAGTAGGAGATCAAAACAAAACTTGAGCACCCCACTTTGTTTGCTATACGTATGTTGCAGGTCTGAGACGGTGGTCGAAGGGTGAACAACATGCTTTTAGATTTGGTCTTTCGATGGTCTGGCGAGAGCCACATAACCACAGTGATGGTTGTTTTGTTCAACCGCTGTTCACGGTTTCAATGTAAAGAATAAAAAGAATATAGCCTATCCAAATCTGTTATCGCCTTTACGTCCTGTCCTTCATGGTCCAGACGTACCAGCGGCTATGCTACCAAAACATTTATCTGAAGTAGATGGTTCAAAAACTGAATCAAGTGAAAAACACAAAGATAACGAAGAAGAGTACGAACCTGGCAATTCTGCACTGCAACCATTTACACAATTTGAATTTAACGATTAGATTCACGACTTACATCTGACCAAAGAGGCTTCAAATTTGCTTGGTTCAAGGCTTAAAGAAAAGAATTTGCTCGCAGCTGGCACTTCGTTTTCTTGGTACGAAAGCACTGAATGGAGCCTATTCATCGATTTATCGAAACGAAACCTTAAAGTTGTCCTGGTTCACAACGAAAACAGGTATGCGTCAATTCCCCATAGGACATTCTGTATACTTAAAAGAACGTTACAACAATTTACTATTTGTTCTTCAGAAAATTAAGTACGACGATTATAAGATCATGTGTGGTGATCTCAACGTAATATCGATGTTCCATGGGTACACAAAGTTTCCGTGTTTTTTATGTGAATGGAATAGCAGAGACAGGGAAAAATCATCGGAAACACAAAGATTGGCCACAACGAGCTTCATTGGAACCTGGCATAAAAAATGTGCTCCTAAAATCTCTCTTCGAGTCGAGGAAAGTTCTCCTTCCACCTCTACATATTAAATTAGGCTTGATGAAGCAATTTGTGAAAGCCTTACCAAAAGATGGTAAATGTTTACAGTATATTTGTAGCAAATTTCCAGCCTTATTAACCACAAAACTAAAAAAAGATGGTGTCTTTACGGGTCCGGACATTAGAAAACTGTGCAAAGATGGAAATTTTGAAAAAAAATGGACGTTGCTGAAAAAGAAGCCTGGATCGCCTTTAAAGACGTAGTGACCAAGTTTCTGGAGAACAACAGGGATCCGAATTTTAAGTCTATCGTTGAGATTATGCAGCAGAAGTACCAAAATTTAGGTTGTTCCATGAGTTTGAAGGTTCATTTCCCACATTCACATTTGGACTACTTTCGTCAGAATCTGGGTGCTGTTCGTGACGAGATGGATAAGAGATTCCATCAGGACATAAAAGAGATGGAGAAGTGTTACCAAGGAATATGGAATACTACAATGATGACGGACTATTGCTGGATGAACCCAGGAGAGCGCATGCACGAAAAAGCCAGACCATCGAAACGCCAAATCTAAAAGCATGTTGTTCACCCTTCGACCACCGTCTCAGACCTGCAACATACGTATAGCAAACATAGTGGGGTGCTTAAGTTTGGTTTTGATCTCCTACTTTTACACCGAAATACGATACACTTGCCGCACGAACGATGTTATATGTATTTTTTGCCTGCATGGCTGGTCTAAGGTCGGTATAATGACTAAAATCGCGAGTTTTTTTTATTTTCTATTATATTTTATTATATTATTGTCTATTATAAGCCGCAAAATAATAACTATTATACGGAACAAACCTACTTTACTCTGTTAGTAAGGTCTCATATTTATGATATTTTCGACATATACTACATTTGACAAATTACGATTTGCAAAAAATTCTGGCGTGATGGAACAGAACTAAGGTCATTTTCAGGTTCAGCACATCATGATACATAGGAATCAATTATCAAGAGTTACAAAACAGAACCATCGCAGGCTAGTGAATCAACGAACTTTTGGTTGCGAGAGAGAAAATCATATTTCCACCTTTGCATATCAAGTTGGGACTTATGAAAAAATTTATGAAGGCGTTAAATCGAGATGGACTTTGCTTTGGGTACTTAATACGCAAATTTCTTGGGATTATCATGGAAAAATTGAAAGCAGGCATATTAGATGGCCCTAAGCCTCATTTGTTAGGCCTCATTTGTTAAAGTTGTACAAAATTTTCTGGCCAATCATAAAGCAGAGAATTATACAGAATTAGTGGAAAATATGCTTTCTAAATTTAATACTCTTGATTCCAACATAAGCATAAAACTTCACTACCTCCATAACCACTTGGATCGATTCTCACAGAACCTGGGTGATTATAGTGAAGAGCAGGGGGAAAGATATCATTAGGACATTAAGAGAATGCAAGGACGATATCAAGGGAGATGGGATACCCACATGATACCCGACTACTGTTGGAGTCTGCAGAGACTGTCCTACTAAACTCCACGCTAAAAATCGTATAAAAGATTTCTTTATTTAATTAAATACCTTACTTTGTATTTTTTGTCTTTTCATGAGGCTTTGTCACAAATGCTAATACTTATAACCTAAAATGTACATGAATTAAAAAAAAAGATGTTTTTTTCTGAAAGAAGTCAATATAGCATACTATCTCAAAAACTAGATCTGATGTACTAAATCCGACAGTTGTTTTGAATTCTACACCTAAAAATTACCTAGAAACAGTTAAAAAATAGCAGGTATCAAAATGTGTCTTGGCCTTTGTAATATTTCATTCAAACGAGATGACAAAGCAGTTAGTTTTTCCTGTGTCTTTGTTGTCGTTTCATGCATCATCACTTTCATTATGAGTATCATTGGCGATTTCCTGGAATAAATCTTCTAACCCTTTGTAGACGCATTTATCAATAAGTGCCATTTTGATTCGTAATTATAATTTACAATTGAAATAAGTAATTGGAATTTTAGTTTTAAGTCATTAACCAAACCGACAGATAATCTGAAAGTACTTCAGAATTAATTATATTCAAACGATCATCAATAAATATACTGTCCAAACAACTTTGATAACTAGCTAACTAGCTCAAATATAAATTGAACTAAATTGAAGGTAAGTATTACATCGCCTGCCCGAAAGTTGTTAAAAAGATCGACATTAAAATCGCCTGTTACACTTAGTTTATAAGAACAGAGAAATAAATTATATAAGAAAACATTTCAAACCTTAACTTGCATTGGAAATTCTTCAAGCGCTTCATATTGTCCTGGATTATTCGTGAAGAGTCCGAAAAGTTTACCTTTCTGCAAAACAAATAGCAATAATTTTAGATAATCTGTGCGCAACTTTTCTGGCCCAGTTCCTTCATCTTTTAGCTTTTGAACCCATGCCGCCGCCAATACTCGATCTACAAAAGAATCGAAATATTATTGTTTAGAAAAGCAGTTCCAAATATTTCGATATAAACTCACCTCTTGGTGAAGACAGATGTAAAACTAGTGGCTTCGCGAATCTTACATAGAATTCAAAGCCATCAGTTAGCTCCGCTGCAGCCATGACCATGTAGTCCTCGGACAGTTCGGTTTGTTATTTTTATATCGGAAATGATTTTTTACCAATTACGTATCACCAAAATTTAGAAACATCCCTCGAATTGTGATTATTGAAGTGTTAGTTGTCAAATTATTTTGAAATTGTTTTATTAGTTTTTGATTGACACGTAAGCGGTGCCGAATGCACTTGTCAAAGTGGGCCTACTTCATATGGGAAAATATAATTTACATTCGGTGAGATAATGCAAGACGTTTGCGATTTTGTTTATATATTATTACAAATTGTACATTTTGTCAGTGGCGCCTATAACGCCTAAATAAAAAATTTCTTGGTGGAGGCGCAAAAAATAAAAATTGTGACAAACTACAATAGAATCTTACCTTACTTAAAATGAAGTGCTATACGTCTATTTTCTTGCAAACTCATCTATGACGTTTTTGCACTAATTCTTTTTCAATTGATATTAATCACAAAGCAGAGAGTCTTTCTTATCCTGTAGAATTCCTAATAAATGTATTTATTCGTTTAAGCGCAGAAAAGGAACGTTCTGCAGACCCACTTCTGGCGGAGATAGTGAGTGTTAAGTTGCATAGTTTAGACAAGCACGATCTAGTCCGCAGTCTTTAAGAGATTTCCATGTCACTAGTACTGGTGTTATTTAAACCTTCTGAGGTCTTGTAAATAACTGTGAGTTCGGAACGTAATGCAGGAAAGTCAAAATATTGTGGATAATTTTGTTTAAGCCACTAGAAGGTCTCATTAGAAACTGTGGATTTATCCCAAAAATTAACTACTCTAGAAATGTAAGGGTGATAAAGTTCTTGAATCTGGTGTCTATGTGGCCGGAAATATTGTCACTTATTTCAAAGAACAACTTACGGAATCGTGATTTTTCATCTGTTCTGTGTTCTTTGGCAATATTGGAGCGTATTCTGTTTCTTTGTGGTTGAATATTTAAACGCTCAAATTTATTCCACAAACGATTAAATTGTTTTTTTTTTAGAAAAAAACGATGAATTTGAATTCCTGAATATTTTTGATGTGAAACATCTAAAGGCGCGCCACGGGGGTAAACTCGGCTCTTGAATGCCATCACGCGACGACCGCTCAATCAGCGCTCCCCTCTCTTCGTCATACCGCTGGGGCTCCCCTCTCTCTGTAGTGCGTACACTGTGTGTGCCTGTATATCGGTGAACACTATAACCTGTGTGTATGCTGGTGACCCCTCTCTCGCGTTCGCCGCTTTTACGTGTATGTTTGTGTGTGTTCATCGGTACTCGCTGTAGTCGCTTTACTTGTGTACACGTCATAATATCGAGGTTTCATTTCAATCGGAGCGTTCTTTCGAGCATAATAAACTATTTCCAACCGAATACGTTGCAACTTTTTATTTAATCAAGTGTTTAAAGTTGTGTATGAGAAAACCGTATTAGGCTGTACTTGAAATAAACTATTTTATTGGTACTTTCTTGAACGGTATGAATAAAAATTTTGCGAGACACGATTATGAATTGCAATTAAGAATTACGAAGACCTATGATTTTATATATGTAATTAAGTTTTCTTAACTATATAATTACATGTATCGGATGGACAAAAAGATTAGTAATATAGACTGCCATTCAATATCATGGACACTTGATGTTTATTTAAAATTGGAGGATACCTTAAAATATACAAAACAAATTAAAAGAATATATATTGATCTTTTACTTATTACGAATAGATAAACAAAAGAATATCTCATTAGATAACAAAAACTACTTTCTGTTCGTAATAAATCTGCGTTTTCCATTAATCACAGTATGAATTATTTCTAATAACTGTTTCATCGTTATTCCCTCGAGTTCTATTAAGCCCTGTTCCAGCTAATGATATAAGAACGAAACTGTCACAATGCATTCGGAAAGTTATTTTATTTGTACGCTTAACAAAAGTTCTGTGTTTTTGACTTCAACACCTCGTGTTGTCTATAAAGCTGTTAATACATCATCACAGAAATACATGTAGAAATTACAGCGCTTGTTGACACAATACACGTTAATATTTAGAAACAAGGATGACAAAGGGGAATGACGTTTTGTTGTTGGTAGATATTAAAAAATATTGACAGTACCTTGAAATAATGTATTTAAAAAAAATATATTTTTTTTATAAACTCAAAATATTGCTTTCCTTTATTTTATATTCCCTTCTTTCAATACCAATCAATTTCGATGTTTCACTCTGCCAGGCGTCCCGTGACGGCTAAGTTTTTTATACAAAAATTAATGTCGCTACTTTTATTTTGCAAATAAGTTGTCACAAAATGGAAATATCTCGGAAAAAATAAGTAACAAAAGATTAAAATTAATTTCAATTTCTAACATATTAAAGCAAACTCGAGTCTTACTATCCCATTCTTCCTGGTTATCCATAATATTTTGAAAAAAATTAATAAGATATTTAAATACAGTTTGTACTAACCTACCGTTGTAATTCTATCGAGTGGGGGCTACTTTTGTTAATCTCTTATGAACCTACAGATCTAAATCACTGGTTCGTTTTGAAGATTTGGAAAGAAAATGCTGCCAAACCGCTCATAGTTTGAAAAAAATCTTGTATTCCTTTATTATATTAAGAGGCTGTTGTAAAACCAAATTTAGGCGATGTACCATTCAATCTACAAAAAGTTTGGTTGAATACGTTTTTTTTTACTTTAACGTGCAGCCTCCTAATTCACCTGCCATTTCCGTTGTTCCATCATAACTTTGAGCTACTAGTTTTGAACCACAATTTTAATAATTCACTATAGTCTGAACAATCCAATATAAAGCAGAAGTTGTTCTTTGCGTGGAAACATTTAAAGTCCTATAAAGCGTTCCTTAATTTTGCCTTTTTTACTACACACCTGTACTTTTGTCCAGATTATGGCAACAAAAGAGGCTTCTTCTACTTCAAATTTAATTTTCTCAATATTACTGTTTCTATGCATAGAACAAGATCATTTTGTATTATATTAGAAGTTCCTTTAAACCTTGTAGAATTATTCAATTGAGACTGTAAAATTTCGTCATACTTTGCCAATAAATTTACTAAATCTACGTAGTTTCGCTTGTTTGAAGATTGTATAATTTCACTATGTCCGCGAAATGCAGGTTCATGTCCTCCCATTGTTGACAGCTGTTTGCTTTATCAGTAGCGAGCAGAGCGGTGTCATCGGCAAATGTTGCCGTAACTACTTCCTCGGTCTATAGGATGACGTTGGTGTATAACAGGTAAAGTACAGGTCCAAGGACGCTGCCTTGTGGTACTTCAGCAGAGATGTTCTTAATTTTTGAATGTTCTTCACTATGTCTGGCCCTGAAGTGGCGGTTAGAGATATATGATCGAAGACTCATTTGTCGTGGAAAATATTGTTCTAGCTTGTATTCCAGGCCCTAGTGCCACACTCTGTCGAATGCTTGGGCCACATCAATAAATATCGTTGCACAGATTTTCTTCTCTTCAAGTGATCTTTCAATTACATCAGTGACGCAATGCACTTGATCGATGGTTAAATGCTTGTTACGAAAACCAAACTGATGAGTTGAAATAAGCTACTTTTCCTCAATAATTGGTTTAAGTTTCTGTAAAAGGAGCTTTTCAAACAGTTTAGATATGATTGGCAACAAGGAAATGGGGCGGTATGATGTTCTGTTTTCAGGTGGTTTGCCAGGTTTGGGAATCATTATCACTTCAGCAATCTTTCACTGTCTTGGCACATATTGCAGTCTTAGTCCTGCATTCAGTAGAATGCGTTACTTTCATTATGCCCTTACGGAATAACTCCTTGAGTATTAGTGCGGTTATTAGGTCGTAACCTGAAGCTTTCTTTGTGCTGTGATTGTTTTTGATGGTGTTGGCAATCTCAGAAGGTGTTATTGGCTTGATATATCTGCTTATATGCAGAAAAAGATTGCTTCACAGCTAGCAATGTAATATTCGCATAGTTAAAGTGGTCTTTAAATTTGTATAATGGATCTTTCGCAACACTGTTGTTAAAAAGTTGTCTTAATCTAGTAAAATCAACATTTTTACCTAATACCGTATTAAATTTATCTCTGACACAAACACTTTTTCATTATTTAAACACTGCTATAGGGGCAACAATTTCAACTGAATCCGGTAAGGACAACGAAGTGTTCTGTAATATTTTTATTGCGTCCACTACTATAACGTGATTCTCGTAAATAATTTTTAAATCTACTGCAACTTGAAAATTTTGAAATTACATTTGACTGAGCCTTATTGCACCTGTTTCTTTAGGTTTAGTTGTAAAATCACCAATTTTATCTTATAAAAATGTTTAAAATAATCATATGTTGCCCCCCATCGTACAAGAATTGGCTGCGGCAGTTCTGCAATGCAAGGACATTGTGAATGAAAGAGCCGAATACGCTTCGGAAATTTAGGAAAAACCGCTTTCGTCTGTCATATTAGTTGATCCACATCGGGATAACATTTTCATATAGTGTCTGCTACAAGAGGTAAAGCATGAAGCAGACACGTAACGTGTAGTAAGTTAGGCTGCATTTCTTTGAATAATTGTCCCCTGCGATGCATAACTGCGGCAGCATCAGTAAACATAATTAATACTTGCTTTTGTAAAATTTCAAAGTTATGTTACTGTTCTAACTAATACGTTATGAAGTGCTTCAGCATTAAATTCTTGCAGTCTTTTACAGACTAACAAATAAGGGTGTGACGGTCCTCGCGAGGTCATTGTCCTACAGGGATCGATACAATGGATTTTTTTATATCTGTATTTTATTTTTTACTACGGTTTTTACATAATTACCCAGTTTTTTACGCACCGTCGGTAAATACCTATGCGTCCTCGGACTTGATAGCTTCCACGTAGGATTGTATTTGTTCCAAAACTGATAAAATCACAAAAAAATTCATTTTACGGTCTCTCTCCGTTTTTTTTTTTTTGATTTGTGTGTTGCACTATTCATATGTTTCCGACACAAACATGGATTCCAACATAATAAACTTTTAAAATAGAAGTCTAACTAATGGTTAAAATCTTCACTTTTTTAATACGTAATCGTAAAACGAATATTGTTTCGCCAGCACAGTGGTTTCATCAGGTACTTACAACTAAAGAGCACGTTACGAAATATAAATTCAACAATATTAGTATTATTTTACGTTTTTTAAAAAATCTAAGAATTTACACTGATATTGTAGGTAGTGAGAAAATGTGGCACATCTGCTCGGCCCTAACTGTTATACTATAGGGTACTAAACATGTGTGCGCATAAAATTTGTTTTAATAAACTAAATGTACATTTCTATTATCTTCTAAACAGTTTTTAAATAAATAAATTTAACAAAGGCGAGTTATTTAAATCTAATTGTTCATTAAGTAAAATTTGTGATTGTTTTAATTTATTGATTTATAAACTTTCCAGTAAATTTAATTTATTGCCTTTATTTTCTAAAACTAGAATTTGAAAATCCTTATTGAAAGTGTGGTTTTCTTCTAATAGATGACTAGCAAAAGTTAAATCTTGTTTCTTATTTCTAAACAAAGAACAATGTCCAGCAATGCGTTTTTCAAACGATCTTCTTGTTTGACCAACATATATCTTACCGCATCCACATATTAACTTATAGACTCCAGATTTCTTATTTTTATCTGTTTTATCTTTATTGTTTTTAATATGTTTCGATAAATCATTATTAGTGTTGAAAACCGTGTTTATATTATGTTTTTTTATACATTGAAATATAATACAAAAGTATTATCCAGCAGGGGCGTACCGACGATCCTGTAGAAAGGTGAAATACGTATCTGCGTCTCTGGAGAGGAGATACATTCACAAATATATAACTTCTTCACACCCCACTTTTAATAATATTTTATATTATTGTATGTTATGGTAGTTATGTATTGTTGAATGTGTCTCTTCTCCAACAGGGGCGTATTGATAATCATGTAGAAATGTGAAATACGTATCTACGTCTTTGGAGAAGATACATTCAAAAATACATATGAACTTGTATTGTGTTCTTCACACCCCATTTTTAATAATATTTTATATTATTAAAAATACTTTTGTATTATACAAATTGGTGTGGTTTTGACCCACTCATGTATGTTTCAAATTATTCTGTTACATACACATTGAAATATGTTTATTAAATTTCCCAGTATACATTTGTAATTTAAATTTTGAATTTTGCTTATCTTTTATTACAGGATATGCCCTAGAGACAGCTTTTTTGAAAAGCTTTTTGTCAGCATATTTTTAATTAAAGTATCTGTGTAGCCGTTATTGATTGATATTTATTTGACTAAATTTAATTTTTTTTTATAGTTTTCTTTGGATAGTGGATAATTAATTAGTCTATGTAAAAAACTATCGAAACCTACTAATTTGTGTTGTATGGGATGTGTTGACGAATTATATATATTATAGTTATGTCTGTATGAGATTCTTTATGGTAAATATCAAACTCTAATTTATTGTGGATTTTTTTAATAGTTACATCCAAAAAATTAATGCTATTGTTTACTTCTTGTTCCATGGTAAATTTTTTTATGAGTAGAATTGACAAATTCCAGTAGCAAGTTTGTCTTTGTGTTCCGGTGAAACAAAGTACAATATCGTCTACATATCTATGCCAAAAGAAAATATGCTGTCTTAGGGCATTATTAAAAATGTTGTATTCTAAGAGGTTCATGAAAATTTCTGATAGTAATGGACTTAAGGGGTTACCCATTATTAGTCCTCCACTACAAGTGTATATTGAATTATTAAACTGGAAGTAATTTTGTTTCAGACTATATTTAACAAATCTAAGATTTCAACTTTAATTACTGGGTTAGCGTTCTCGCGCTATAAGTAAATTTTCAATTAAAGTAACGGTTTCGACTGGAGGGACACTCGGAAATAAATTTTTAACGTCAAAAGATACCAATTTTGGATTATGAGGTATTGAAAGATTTTTGATTTCATTAATTCGTATGAATTTTTTATGCTGTACTGTGGCTTAAAGTTAGAATATTTAATAATGATAATAAGTATTTTAGATATTTTAACAGAAGGTGCAGTATCATAAGAAACAACTGGTCTGATGGGATAGCTTTGTTTATGTACTTTAATCAATAAGTATAATTTAGAAGGTTGAAGGTTCATAATTAATAAACTTCTTTTCTCTTTTTTGTTAATAACATTTATATCTTTTAGTGTATTTTTAATTACTAATTGATATGAATTCGTAGGGTCTTTGTTAAGTAAGACATACTTATCTGAGTTTAAGTTTGTAATTAATTAATAATTTGTAACCATTAATTTGTATTTATTTTTATCGTGTCTCATATATGAGACACGTGGGCGTGGGACTAATTTTTTTCTATAGACCAGTGTCTCACATGTGAGCCGTAACTAGAAAACTGGAAAATATGATTTTTTCTAATAACGTACATATACAGCATGTTCCACGTCGTCAACTAAAAGCATTTTGTTACCTATCAGTTGGTGGTCTATTGTAAGGTTTTTTTTTCTTATGGCGGTAGCGAACGTGTAAAGACTACTAAAATATTCTAAAAAATATTGATATTTCACTTTTTCTTAAATAAATTAGAAAATAATAATCGAATTGTAAAAAAACACACTTTATTACGTAATACACAAGGAAAATATATTTTTTTAATCTAAGCCGGTGACCATGTGGCTCTGACTTTTTTCCTTTTGTATTTTTTGGGCGGATAATTTTGCATGCTTTGATTAATGCTAGGTCTCTGCGTTACTTCCATGGTTTTCACCGCTGGAGCTTTTTTAACGTCACCGATGCTCTGTTTAGTTGGGGAATTGTTTCGTTTGATTCTCTGCAGATATGCAAATAAAAATAAAAATACAAAAAAGCTAGATTCGTTGCTCAGTTATAAAATAGTATCATAATTCGAATTTTACAGTAATTGTCAGGCGAAATGATGATGATCCTTTGGCAACTTAAAATATACAAAATTATAGCAAAAGAGAAAAGAAATAACCGAACGCAGAAGAGATTATAGTTATACAGAGTTACATCCTTCTACGTACGTGTACTCTAAAAATTGTTGTAACGTTGTAACTTTAAAAGGAGCTTGGTAAGTGAAGTGATAAGATATTTAAGCAAAAAAGATGATGCAAAGCTTAAGATTCACTTGAAATGTTAGAGTTAGTGCAGGTGGGAGAGGGAGGGGATTTAATATGTTTCAATAAGTAACCAGCTGTAATACAAAAGGAATCCTCCGATCAAATATATAAGAGGTGCTATCCAGAAGTTCTTAGAATTTGAATGTGGCACGCGATTGAATTGTAGTATAGCTATATAGAAAATTAATACTGGTAGCCGTAACTTTGTGGTAATTCATTTTGAAAATAAAATAAAATAAAACAATAACTTTGTTATATATACCACTTTATTCACATATAATCGTGACCGCGGTTTCGACATACAATGTCATTATCAAACTGCTAAAGTTACAGTCCTACATAGAACTTATAAATGACACAAAAATATATGGGGGTGGTTTATGATGTTATTTAAAATTACTACTATATACTTAACTATTATATACAACATTGGAAAAGAGGTGTATATATAAGATCCAACTGTTCATTTAAAACGATATCTATTGTGTTGTTTTGGCTTTTAAAAATTTCTAGGGCCTCCAAAATATTTAATTTACGACCTTTCTCGGCCAAATGCAATATTTTACGGTGACCAAATGTATGCCTTTCTGTAATAAGATGGTTTGCAAATGTTGAATCTGTCTTCTTTAGTTTATATGACCTCATGTGTTCTTTTACCCGTATAATAAAACTTCGACCAGTCTGACCTATATATACACTTTTACAATAATTACAATATAATTTGTACACTCCTGATTTATTATTAATATATGTTTTAGGTTTTGCGTTAAAAATTAAATTACTTGTTTTTACATATGGTTTGTAAGCTATACTAACATTACTATTATTTTTTGAAATTATATTTCCAATTTGCTCGCTTATTTTACCGAAGAAAGTTAACGAGACAAATTGTTTCAAATTAGCACTATCTTTAGGATATACTAAACTAAGGGCCACTTGTAACTGTTTTTTCTTTAGTATACTGTCAATTACGATACTTTTATAACTATTGTTTACCGCTATTTGTTTTATAGTATTGATTTCACGAACAAAAGATTCATTAGACAAAGGAATATTTAATGCTCTATGTATCATAGAATTAAAAAATGAATGTTTGTGTGTCTTAGGGTGTAGTGAATCTTTGGGAATAATGCAATCAGTGAAAGTAAGTTTACAATATATATCAAATTTTAAGCTCTGATCTAATTTGTTTAATTTTAAATTCAGGAAGTTAATACTGTTATTCTCTTATATTTCTACTGTAAAATTGATATTAGAATGGATTGAATTTATGTAGTTCAGAAATGTTTGTAGTTGTCTATGAGTACCCTTAAAGCAAGCTAGGATGTCGTCTACATACCGATACCAAAATTTTTCATCACAACTAGGTAAAAAACTTATTAAATTTTGGTATCGGTAGGTAGACGACATCCTAGCTTGCTTTAAGGGTACTCATAGACAACTACAAACATTTCTGAACTACATAAATTCAATCCATTCTAATATCAATTTTACAGTAGAAATAGAAGAGTATTAACTTCCTGGATTTAAAATTAAACAAATTAGATCAGAGCTTAAAATTTGATATATATCGTAAATCTACTTTCACTGATTGCATTATTCCCAAAGATTCACTACACCCTAAGACACACAAACTTTCATTTTTTAATTCTATGATACATAGAGCATTAAATATTCCTTTGTCTAATGAATCTTTTGTTCGTGAAATCAATACTATAAAACAAATAGCGGTAAACAATAGTTATAAAAGTAGCGTAATTGACAGTATACTAAAGAAAAAACAGTTACAAGTGGCCCTTAGTTTAGTATATCCTAAAGATAGTGCTAATTTGAAACAATTTGTCTCGTTAACTTACTTCGGTAAAATAAGCGAGCAAATTGGAAATATAATTTCAAAAAATAATAGTAATGTTAGTATAGCTTACAAACCATATGTAAAAACAAGTAATTTAATTTTTAACGCAAAACCTAAAACAGATATTAATAATAAATCAGGAGTGTACAAATTATATTGTAATGATTGTAAAAGTGTTAGGTCATAGGTCAGACTGGTCGAAGTTTTATTATACGGGTACAAGAACACATGAGGTCATATAAACTAAAGAAGACAGATTCAACATTCGCAAACCATCTTATTACAGAAAGGCATGCATTTGGTCACCGTAAAATATTGCATTTGGCCGAGAAAGGTCGTAAATTAAATCTTTTAGAGGCCCTAGAAATTTTTAAAAGCCGAAACAACACAATAGATATCGTTTTAAACGAACAGTTGGATCTTATATATACACCTCTTTTCCAATGTTGTATATAATAGTTAAGTATATAGTAGTAATTTTAAATAAATAAATCTCTCAAACGGTACTTTGCTAGGTGGTGACAAACAGTATCTATGTTGAATATATTTGTTGAATTATATATAATGTCTGATGTGAAAGAGCAATGAATGTGTATCAAATTCTGCTTCAAGCTTGGTAAAACGCCGGCGGAAACTCTGAAAATGATTAAAAAACGATTGATGAGGATGTTTTAGGCGAGACGCAAACTTATAAGTAGTATACGCAAAGACGTCCACATCATCAACGATGTCAATGCAATGTTGCGAAATCATTCGCAAAATCCATTGGCAAAATCGATTTTTACATTTTAGGTTAGGGTAGTAAACGCGTATGTCAAACTTGTAATATTTAAATTTAAATCTACGATTAAAAATACAAATACGATTTTACTCCTTTCACAGCTGATAAAGACAGCAACGGTCCATCATTATCGCATTCTGCTTCACAACAAGTCTCTTACATTGGATGCAAAACGCTTTCGGCATTTTAAGTGTAAACAAACAGATACAAAATATGACTGAACAGTGAACATTTGCACCAATATAAATATGGATTTGCAGTGATGTTGATATAATATTATACATACTTCGTTTATTGTTTTTGTGTCGGATACTCTTTTGATGACGTGCCCGTCTTCGAATCGTGATGATAGTGAGCATTTGGGTCGTCCAACGACGGAAAACACTCCACAAAATGTGGCAAAAGTTCGTGACTCTATCTTGCAAGACCGAAAGAGAACAATCCATGACATTTGTAACATGTAACGTATTGCTACGTCAAGGTACGGATATGATTCCGAAGTAAAGCAGCAGTTATCGCAGTGGAAGACGCCATCGTCACCACGACCAAAGAAACAATGTCAAAGTCAAGTCGATGGTGATTTGCTCCTTTGACGCTGATGGCATCGTGCACAAAGAATTTCCCCCACCAGGTGAAACAGTTAATTGACCATTTTATTGCGACGTTCTTTGGCAACTAAAAGAAAATATTTGACGCAAGCGGCCTGGAAAGCGGCGTAAAAATGCGTGTATCCTACACCACGACAATGCACCAACCCACTTGTTGCATCAGTTTCTAGCCCAACGAAGACGACAGAACTACCATACCCTCCCTACTTCCCAGATCATGGCTCTTGTGACTTCTTCCTGTTTCTCAAGTTGACACTGAAGTTCAAGGGGCGTCGTTTTGAGACGATTGAGGAAATCCAGATCGAATCGCGGGCAGTATTGTATACGTTTACACGCGAAGACTTCCAGCACTCGTTCCAGTTATGGACAAGTCGCTGCGATCGGTGTATTCATGCGGAAGAAGAGTACTTTGAAAGGGATGGTAGTGAATAAGTTGTAAGAACAATTTTTTGTGACTTTTTTTCACATTCCGGAAATTTCTGGATAGCACCTAGTAATTTAATCTATTCTATATTGCTAAGTTAGTTAATTTTTTCAGTTATGTTACTTGGTCTGGTTTGTTGTTGCCCGTATTTCAGGTCCGAACCGTGTCTTGACATTATATCCTTCTTGGCCGACGTTACGTCTAGTCTCGCAAAGGGCATCTTAAGAGCTACTACTACTATCATCGTTGCTGCACTCAGTGGCAGCTCTTGATGACGTACGATGTGCGCTGCTGCACGGATGAGACTGCTTCGTTTAAGCTTTCATATATACAGAGAAGCAAGTAACCGTACCGAAATCTTCCGAAATAGTTCGAAGTAGTCTCATCCGTGCAGCAGCGCACATCGTACGTCATCAAGAGCCGCCACTGGCTGCACTGAAACTGAAAAAAACTTGTTCATCGTGTCGCTAAAGACGAGCGTCGAACTATAGCGTTGCCCGTAACCGCATCTGCACTTGCTGAGCATATTCGATTTCAATCTGTCCGGATTTGATCCCGCAACAACTATTACTTTAACCGCAAAATATGTGAATTCAAATAAATCCTTAAGGATCCCAATAATATCAGTCACGATAATAGTTATCTTCCACACAATACCTGGCAAACCCTTCTAGCTTAACAACTCAACTGTAATCGTAATGATGCAATGACCTGGCACAGTTTAAGCCTATATAAGTCTGTTTCAAACATTGACGAAGCGTCGGCCAAGAAAGAACCAATAGGAAGGACGGGGTTCCAGCCCGAAATCCGAAAAGCAATCAACTACATGACTTCTTGCTATTCTTTTAGTTTAACAAGAAATTTAATGTTCAAGTGTTTCCAACAAACACCATTATCGTGTAACAATATCTTAAAAATACTCTCTTGCAATCGGTAAAGTATTTTTAGATTACATAGTTATGATATGTATGTAGTAATACAGACTGTCCCGTAAAAAACGCCAACATTTATAATTCCGTTATTTATTGTCCGGTTTTATTTAAACAAAAAGTAAATTTAATAGCATCAAAAACACTATAAGATAGCAGTGTTTTATTTGTTTTCAATTGTTTTCATTAATGTCAAACGACAGTCAAGTTTTTTATTTTAAATGGCAACATATATATTTTTGGCTATATTCGGATTGTATTTTTTTTTCTGAATTCAACGATGTATAACATGTTTATTTTTGATAAACGTTTATTGCAAAAAAAAAAACTTTATATATTTCATCTTTGTCTTCCATTATTTATAATTATTCGAATGTGTCATGAAACATTTGAAATGTAAGTATTATAAATATTATCATAAGAAACAAAACACTTTACAAAAAATGTTGAAATTGCCCGCCACCTTGTTTAACACATATCTCCTAATAATAAAAAATTTAAAAAAAAACTTTATAAATTTCATCTTTCATTATAATAGACTTGGCCCAGTCCACTAGCATTATGTCAATGTGCCTTAAGTGTCAGTTTGACTTTATTAAGTTTTCTGTATTATCCTGTTTGAACGTTTTGCCGCAACAGAAAGCGTATTTTCGTTAAAAATGAATAACAATGAATTAACGGACATGTTACAAGTGTTCTTTGAATGCAATAAAAATCGCCTTCAAGCAGTTCGTCGGTACAGTGCTCGTTTTCCGGACAGAGAAGTTCCAGGTTCGAAAATATTTCAGAGAATTGAAAAGAATTTAAGAAATTATGGATCATTTACCAAACCAAAAACACAAAAACGGAAATTCTCCGAAGATAAGGAATTAGATGTTCTTCTTGCAGTACAGCAAAATTCACGAACTTAAACCGTACATAGCTCGAAAAGTTCATGCATCAGAACAAAATGATCCTGGCCGAGAATCCAGTTTTGTCGTTTTTATTTAAATGCATTAGAACAAGACCCGAATTTTTATAGAAGGATAATTTGGTCTGATGAATGCACTTTTAGCAACAACGGTATTTTTAATAGAAACATATATCGACAGTGGAGTGCAGACGATCCGAGATTTGTAATTGAAAATAATTTTCAAAGACGTTTAAACGTAAATGTTCGGTGTGGCATTTTAGGTGATCAATTAATTGGGCCATTTTTCATAGATGGTTGCTTAAATCAAGAAAAATACTACACTTTATTACACGAAAATCTCCAAAACTTTTTAGATGTATTACCTTTGGCAAATTTAAACAGAATATTTTTTCAACAAGATGGGGCTCCCGCGCACAATGCCAGAGTAAATACTGATTTGTTGAACACCCAATTTGGAAATAGGTGGATAGGAACATCCGGTCCTATCGAGTGGCCTGCGCGTTCACCGGATCTTACGCCCCTCGATTTTTGGTTGTGGGCTTATCTACAAGATCGAGATTATTTAACAACTCCAGAAAATGTTGACATTTTAAGACAAAGAATTATTAACACTTGTCAAGAAGTACCTGCCGCTTGTCTTTTAAATGCGACCTTTGGAGTAATTAGGAGATGTGCGATATGTGTTGAACAAGGTGGCGGGCAATTTCAACATTTATTGTAAAGTGTTTTGTTTCTTATAATAATATTTATAATACTTACATTTCAAATGTTTCATGACACATTAGAATATTTATAAATAATGGAAGACAAAGATGAAATTTATAAAGTTTTTTTTTTGCAATAAACGTTTATCAAAAATAAACATGTTATATATCGTTGAATTCAGAAAAAAAAATCCAATCCGAATATAGCCAAAAATATATATGTTGCCATTTAAAATAAAAAAACTTGACTGTCGTTTGACATTAATGAAAACAATTGAAAACAAATGAAATACTGCTATCTTATAGTGTTTTTGATGCTATTAAATTTACTTTTTGTTTAAATAAAACCGGACAATAAATAACGGAATTATGAATGTTTTTTACGGGACAGTCTGTATATTCATATGTAGAGAGGTTTATTCGAGTAACAATACACCGGCGGCTCGTCTTCGCGCGTACATATATTTTGTCAGTCGCTGCCGGACAACATTGAGCGCATTTCACTCGTTTAGAATTAAGCTTGAGTTACATTACACTTTTTCCGTCTAGAAACTTGGACAAATTTTCAAACTAGATGTACTTGTCGAAACTTTGATAGTGTAATTCAAAAGATTCACATCAAAGTTTCTAAACTACAAAACTAGATCCGATCCCACTTTTCATCCAAGTTTCATACTAGACTTGCGCATTAAACACCATTTAGATTGTACCAACTGTTCATTTTAATTGCAGGTTACATAGTGTTTGTTTTGTTTTGGAAATTAATAGAAATTGTGTAACAATGTCCAGTAACAAAATATGAGGCCCCGATATAACAGTTTTCGAATTCATTTTTTTAATATTTTTGTATCTATAAGAGCTAATAAATAACCACAACCCGTCTAAACGTCAAATATATAATAATAAACAAACAGAAATTTTTATTTTATGTTGGTAACGCACTCAAAGTTTGGTGCTCTCTATTCAACATAGCATAAATTAAAACTTGTATGAAATCTTGTACAAGAACTTGTTCAAGTTTCTAGTACGAAAAAAAAGTGTAATGTAACTCACGCTTAAAAAAGTACTACTGTTAAAAACCGAAGTGCATCGGAACCTATATAAATGAATAATAAGGTATAAATTTATAACAAACGCCTTCCACGAAGCCATAAACTGGGTAAAATCGGTTAAATATTTACAATATTAAATGTGTTTCCACAGTAATTTCCTCAAACGGAGAAAAAAGTGCTTATTTGCAGAAAACGAGCGCTCTACAACTACTGATTTTATATTTGTATAATGAAAATAATCTTTAAATCAATTTAACGGTTCTGTTGACGCACTTTCACAAGTTTGTCTTAAGGTGACAAAATCTGAATCTTTGTCTAAAACATTGTCAAACCTTTCTAATAACTCAAACGTTTTTTTGCGTCTTCTACCGCGCATAGCTGATCGTTAACATATTGCACTATTTGCAGAGATTCAACTAACGACACCGAAGGATTTTCTAATTTTTCTATTGCCTCCACTAAGTCCGACTAAATGTTGCGAATATTTTTTAAATCTGTTTTAACCTGCCTATCATAAAATTTTGACTGCCTTTAATAGCTGCAGCTTCTTTAGGATTGAACTGAACCACGTCCTTAATGTTATCAAAATATTTATGATAGTAAAACGCTGCCTGTAACCATGTTTCCAAACGTGTAAGAATCGGCTGTGGTGGTTCAGGAATATCGCCGCACCGTCTGTGGAAATTGGTGAACACGTTTTGGGAATTTGAAAAACATAGTCTTTGTACTTGCCTACATCTGGATAACATAAATCTGAATAGCATGGATCTTACACGTGAGATGTAACAAGTTAGCACAATCTTTTTTTAGAGACTGGCCTACAAAGAGCATGGTTTGCGGCACCATCACTCACAAACATCAACATTTGGTTTGTTGAAAGTTCAAACTTTTCCAATGTATTTAACACTAATCCTGAAATTATTTCAGTAGTATATCTTGTACTCTTCTGCAAGCTAAAAAATTGAAGGTGACGATTGATGTGGTTCCATTGTACGTACCATTACATAAACAAACAATTTTTTTATATAATCTGTTGTTTCATCCACAGTTTCTGATTTTTCAATTCGGATTTACGGAGGGATGGTAGAAAATGTAGTAATATTTTCCGCCTAGGTAGCGTGGTGCTTCTAAAATAAATGATTCGTTGTCTATTAACTTAAATAGTACATTACACAATACATAAATGAAACAAAAATATCTCGCAAATTTTTTTGCGATTATGCATTACACTATTTACGTGTCTTTCGCAGTGAAATTTCATTGATCAAATTAGCGGTATATCACACACTTTACATTTTATTATACTGCCATTATACATTAAATTCGGAAACACCTTTATCAATGTATGAGCTCCACCGTAAAACCGTCCCTTTCAGGATATTTGTGGCATTATAAAATTATTATTTATCATTGTAAACCAGCGAAGTGCACTGACGGCGACCAACAAAATATATACATACGCGTTGGGATGAGCCGCCGGTGGGATGTTACTCGAATTAATATGCTACAAAAGCTTCAACTATGGTGATGTTTAAAAAATGTTTAAACTTTTTTGTAATGTAGACCGTAAAAGCTTACACCTAAACCTTGATGATACTATTTTTAATGTCTCTTTTTTACAAATGAAACTTCATGTATAGGATTGTTTCAGTTTTTACTTGATGAAATTCCATTATAATTATTATCGGAATAAAATAAAACGAATTTTAATTAATTTCACTCCTTTTTAGTTTACAAAGTTACGATCGTTTCGCTAACACAGGAGCTACGTCAGACATATAACTAACTTATGGACATATCTTTACATAAATATACCGTAACAAACACATGTTTTTGATAGTTGGAGAAATGGGTAGTCTTTATTACATAAATGTATATGAACAAAAACTTTCACAAAAATAAAAATATTGAACAACAGTTTATACAATACCGTTCATAAAGTGGTAAAACTAATGGTTGACATTATGTTAAAGAGAGGTAGAGCAGCACTTTGGAAAAATACAATATATGACGGTCTGAATAATCAGATAAATAAATTAAGTAACGGCGAATTATTAATTTCTAATTGATCATTGAGGATATTATCAGTTTTCTTTAATTTATTAATTTCAAGTGACTTTAATAAATTAAGCTTTTTGCCCTTATTTTCTATGCCTAGTATTTTAAAATCTTTGTTAAAGTTGTGATTTGTTAAATTAATATGAAACGCAGATGAAGAGTCATTTTTATTGTTTCTAAAGAAAGAACAATGTTCTTTAATGCTTATTTCAAGTCTGTCCGATATACGTCATGGAGCAACAACCACAAGTTAACACATAGACTCCTGACTTTTTATTATAATTTTTTAAATCCTTGTTTTTTATAAATTTTGATAAATTGTTGTTAGTTCTAACGCTGTATTAATGTTACTTAATGTCTAATTTTCTTAAATATTTACTAATTTTTGTGCTTGAAGAGCCTATAAAGGTAATCATTTTAAATTTTCTGGTGTTATTATTATTTAATATTGGGTATACTTGTGATATAGCTCTTGTAAAGAGTTTTGTAGTTAAAATGTTATGTATTATGTTACTTTTATATCCATTGTTAATTGCTATTTGTTTAATTAAATTTAAGTCTTTTTTGAAATCTTTTTGGTTCAATGGAGTATTAGACTGTATCAGACTGTGATAAGCCGCTAATTTGTGTTGTATTGGATGGCAAGAAGTGTTACGAATAGTTATATCTGTATTTGACGGTTTGTGGTAAATTGCAGAGTTACATTTATTATTAATTCGAGTAATAGTTAAATCGAGAAAATTAATACTATTATTTGTTCCTGCTCCATTGTAAACTTAATATTGTGATGCAAAGTATTAATATAATCAAATAATAAATTTAATATGTCGTTCACGTACAGTACCAAAATAATACATTTTGAAAAAGAGGATTATTTGAAACAGAATTTTCAAGATGATCCATAAAAATCTCAGCTAACAACGGACTTAGGGGGTTACCGATAATTAAACCTTCTTTGCAAGTGTATATGTCTTCATTAAATTTAAATGCTTAATTTAGGTTTAAATCCCGTATATTAATATTGATATCTATGAGCCTTTTCGAAACTTTGTAGGACGGAGCTGTATTTTGTTCCTATATAGATTCATTATTATGAACCCTCAACCCCCAAAACTATATTCCCTTATTCAATTACATAGAGAAAATTGCCCGATTCGTCCGGTTCTTTCATATGTTACAGCTCCGTCCTATAAAGCTTCGAAAAGAGTCATAGATATCATTATTAAATATACAGCATTTAAATCTAAATTAAGCATAAAAGACTCATATGTACTGATAAACAGAATCAAAGATTTTACTTTAACTTCTGATACAAAACTCATTTCCTCCGATGTCCAGAAAGAAACGGTTATTTTAGTAAAAGATCTTCTACATAAAAATAACGTAAAGCCAATAATTATTAATGAAATTCTTGATTTATTAAACATATGTCCATAACAAAATTATTTTCAATTTAATAAGGTTTAATTATGGATAATCCTTATCCGTTGTTAGCTGAGATTTTTATGGATCATCTTGAAAATTCTATTTCAAAAATCCTCTTTTTCAAAATGTCTTATTTTGGTACAGTACGTGGACGACATATTACTAGGTTTCACAGGAACAAAGAGACAATTAAATTTATTATTTGACTATATTACTACTTTGCATCACAATATTAAGTTTACAATGGAACAGCAAACAAATAATCATATTAACCTTCTCGATTTAACTATTACTCGAATAAATAATAAATGTAACTTTGCAATTTACCACAAACCAGCAAATACAGTTATAACTTATAACTATTCATAACACTTCTTGCCATCCAATAGAACACAAATTAGCGACTTATCACAGTCTGATATATAGATTAATCAATACTCCCTTGAACCAAAAAGATTTCAAAATAGAGTTAAATTTAATTAAACAAATAGCAATTAACAATGGATATAATGGTAACATAATACATAACATTTTAAATAAAAAAACTCTTTACAAAAGCCAAATCACAAGTATACTCAATATTAAATAATAATAATACCCAAAAATTTAAAATGATCACTTTCATAGGCTCATCAATCATAAAAATTAGTAAATATTTAAGAAAATTAGACATTAATACAGCGTATAGAACTAACAACAATTTATCAAAATTTATAAAAAAAACATCAACGATTTAACAAATTACGATAAAAAATCAGGAGTCGATAAGTTAACTTGTGGTAGTTGCTCCATGACGTATATCGAACATACAGGCAGATCGTTTATAATACGCATTAAAGAACATTTTTCGTCCTTTAGAAATAATAAAAGTGACTCTTCATCTGCGTTTCATATTAATTTAACAAACCACAACTTTAACAAAGAATTTAAATACTACACATAGAAAATAAGTGCAAAATACTTAATTTATTAAAGACACTTGAAATTAATAAATTAAAGAAAACTGATAATATCTTCACTGATCAATTAGAAATTAATAATTCATCGTTACTTAATTTATTTATCTGATTATTCAGACCGTCATATATTGTATTTTTCCAAAGTGCTGCTCTACCTCTCTTTATCACAATGTAAACCCTTAGTTTTATCATTTTATGAACGGTATTGTATAAACCGTAGTTAAATATTTTTATTTTTGAGAGTTTTTGTTCATAGACATTTAAGTAATAAAGACTACCCATTTCTTCAACTATCCAAAACATGTGTTTGTTACGATATATTTATTTAAAGATATGTCCATAAGTTAGTTATATGTCTGACGAAGCTCCTGTGTTAGCGAAACAATCGTAACTTTGTAAAGTAAAAAGTAGTGAAATTCATTAAAATTCGTTTTATTTTATCCAGATAATAGAAATTTCATGTGATTTATTGCACAACATACTACAAGAAAAGTTATGAAACTTAATGTTAAATTGATATAGGCCAGTGTTAGTTGGTAGAGAATGTGGGTATGAATGGGTACGTACGACCAGCATAATTCTGCCGCTGTATATGAACTAGTTAAATAGTTCTTTTTTCTATGACAACCTAGGATACATCAAATTAAGCAAAAGCTTACCGTGGGTGATGGCGATACTTCTCGGTTCCTTGGTTTTACGTTAATAGCCGCATCTACTCTAACTTGTTCCATGCATGGTGGAGGACACGTCACAAAAGATCTTGCAAGCCTGTCAGTCTGTGTTCCCGTAGTCGCGTTCACGGTTGTGGCATCTACGGTCTGGGTAGACTTTGAATCTCGAATAGTTTCATCGGTTGCAACATACGTACTATATATGACAACGTCGTCGAAGGTGGTTTGGGACTCCTTAGGTTTCCTTTTTTTACGGGCTACCGTCAGAATTGAAGCCTCGTCTAGGGGACTGTAAAGCACTTCTGTTGTAAATACATCAGGATGCTTCTTTTTAGGATTGGATTGATTGGAAACGGACGTTCCAATTAAAGATGTCCCAACTAAGGACACTACATGTCCCAATACTTTATGATGTTTCTCGCAACTTAATGTCGAGACTTGGCTGTATCGACTGCTCCGAGATTTTAATTGTTCTTCGATGTCATCGCCGAATTCATCGTGATCGTCAGATGAGAAATATATGGAATAAGGTTCTTGGTCTACAATGTTTTCCCTGCAAGCCTTGTAATTACAACTGTCAATTTGAGGTTGATAATATTCTCTATCGTGTTCAAATTCTGCGCGTGGTTTTGTTTTGGGAGTATTTATATTGCGTCGTTGAAATGCTTCGGTGGTAGCATACTGTCCTAATGGTTTCGAAATATTGCCGTAATCTAAACCGGCAAAATCTCTCCTACTTTTCATAGGCACTCTTTGGGTATTTTCTTCATTACATGTGGAAGTTTGGCATACAATCGATGCATTGTCAATTTTTTCATAACAATTACTTTCTGGATTCCATCGCAGACGCACATCAGCATTTATACCTTCATTTAATTCAGTTTTATTATGAGAGTTAGTTTGTTGCTCAATAAGGTGGTGGTAATTCTGGGGATTATATTCCTTGTTTGACCTTCTATAGTAAGATTTTGGATTGTGAAGTTTTCTTTGTGAAAAATCTTGACAATCTAAATCTGCAATTTCGCTTGTACTACTCTGTGTGTAACTTGCGTTAATGTATCCACTATAGGGTTGATCTAAATCTACATTACTTACAAATATTTCATTGCATTCGCAATTATCTTTCTTCGAATTAAGTTTCTTCATCGTTTCACAAGGTATACATGGTATTTGATCGACGTCTATAAGTTCTGTATTTCTTTCACTTGGTGGTTTACTATTTTTAACAAGAAAACTTACCGTACGTTTGTTTTCAAGCGGTGCAGTAGCTGGTCTAATTTCTTCCGATGAAAGTACTTTTTGTGGAACGTATAGAACAGGAACCACGTAATATGGTAAAGACGGCTTCCTGTAGTTACGCCCTTCATTCGACAAAAAGCGTGTCTGATTGCTTTGCATCGATGGAACGTATTCAAAATACGCATCCATCTTATTTTCGGCCCTTCTGGTGGTTCTACTATCGTTGCTTTTCCGTTCTTCGCTTAATTGTCTAGTTATGTATCTGCTTTCGGTCGGTTGACAGTTTTGCCGAGGACATCTACCATCTCTGCTTTGTTCTGAAGGTCGGTTCCTCATTCTATAGCATTTTTTTTCATTTGTGTTTGCTAGTGATTAGCAGAAAATTTTAGTTGGATGAAATAAATGAAATGATTTTTGGTATTTTTCGTTAATTTACAAAATTAAATAAATTCGGATGATTCATAATTGAAATTTTGATACGTCAAACGTTGTGAAACTGTCAAAAAATCAATATGTCGCTTTAAGTTGCCAATTATAATCAATTTATAAAATCTATTAATATCACTATATCTCAATATTTTTTAGTAGATAATTAAATTAATTTTTGGAATTAATATATTCTGTTTTAAATAAATGTGAAATAATATGATATAATGTACAGTCGCGGCCCTTGGAAACTCAGACAGTTAAATACAAAAACATTTTAAGCGGTGTAAACTTTTTAAAAGTTACTCAAACCAATCATTGGCGTATAATGCAAAATGTATTGCAAAAATACTAAATTTAAAAAAATTATTAATAAAACTACAGATAGTATCCTTCTCTACTTAAATTTCAAAAATACCGTTTCAAATATCAGAATACAAAATTTAACTTTACTTCAAAATTAGAACCATTTTAAAAAAAAAATAATTGTAATTCTGATAATTGAGGCATTTTAAAAACAGACTATAGATTTGTCAAATGTAACATTATCATCAAAACGACCGATGAAAATTGAATTTACACATCACGAAATTTTAAATTTTTGTCGTTCACGTCAAAATCGAGTGTTTGAGTTTTCAAGGGCTGCGACCGTACAATCGCGGACGCGAAATAGTTTCCAGCTATGTTTGCTTATTGTAAATTGAGTTTAAGTATAGATGTGTGCAAAAAAAATGGGACAACTAAACTGTTACTGTGTGAAGCGGACATTTATTATTAGATTAATTACATGAATATCGAAGTGCTTGTCAAAAATTTGGAAGACTCTGAAACATCAGAAATCTATTAATAATCTCGCCAAAAAAACTAGGAGTATTACCTATTTGGAAAATGGTTGGTCAATTCGAGCAATTGCTCGAAATTTAAATTTAAACAAAAATACCGTATTTAAAGTTAAAAACGTTGTGAGGATAGTGGCACAATGACACGAAAAATTGGTTCCAAGTCGACCATCAACTAGCGGTATAGTGGCAGACAATCTACTTTTGAATTATATCAGAAATCATCCTTTCGATTCGCTAAGAGGTGCCATCGCTGACTCGAATTTTCCTGCATCTCGCTCGACTGCAAATCGAAGAATAGGCAATACAGAATTAAAAAAATATAGCGTGATATCCAAATTCTTGCTTTATAGACAACAAAAGCAATCGAGATTACTGTTTGCATTAAATAATATTCACAATGATGTAAATTATTGGAGCAGGGTAATATTTAGTGACCAAAAAACGTACCAATCCACTTATAATAATGATCATTTTCGTGTGTACACATCTCCACGTTCCCGATATGATGAGCAATACATCGTCACAACAAAATGGACGACGCTTTTCTGTAAATGTATGGGCCTGGATGAGCATCCATGGCCTTGCTGTTTGCTGGCATGTAGATACTGCAGTTTATCTTGATTTACTTGAAAATATAATGCTCCCATCAGTTTCTGAATTATTCCCAGAAAATAATTTTATGTTTCAACATGATAACTGTCCGGTCCACACAGCTAATATCGTAAGTAAATGGATTAGAAATCATAATATCAAAGTATTAAACTGGCCAAGTAATAGTCCTGATCTGAATTCAATAGAAAATGTATGGGGTCTCATAACGAAGAAAATTTATGGAAGAAATTTTCATCCTGACACTGTTGTAGAGTTATGGCAAAATAAATAAATTTAACAATAAATTTAATCAATTCAATTCCTAGAAGATTAAATGAAGTAATTATTAAAGATGGGGGAATAACAAAGTATTAGAATTAAAATTTTCAATAATTTTTACCTTTGTTAATACTGATAGTGTATTATACTTATTATATTAGATATTGATACCTTTTGCGTTAATCTTGTGCGAGGCACGGTGGAAGCACCGTATTTCGACAATAGTTACATACACGATGCGTCGCACTGTATTAAAGCAAAATATCCGAGCTTTAATTGTTATTTATGTTATCAATTTAGGAATTTATTTATATTAATAAAGAAAAATTTGATTTTCTTTAATTAAAAAAAAAACCTACACACCCGTAGACTAGTAATCTTGTCAATTTTGACTTGTCTTTATAGCAATGCCGTAATTCGGCATATTCATGTGTAACCTATGAAATCTATTAGTGTCAAAATAACGCCAGTAAAATGCCAAGAAATTTTGTTACTAATTTTCAGAAGAGAGCAATATTGTCACAGCTAGAAAATGATCAGTCAAGTAGACAAGTAGCAGCGCTTTACAACGTAAGCCATACATGTATTCTAAAAATAAGACGGAGATTGTTAGAAACGCAAACAGTGGAGCGTTTAGGAGGATCGGGAGGTCATGTTGTCTTAAATTTCTAACAGGATGAAGCTTTGGTTCACTATGTGAGAGAAAATTCATTTGCGACAGCTGTTGCAGCTCGGGAAAGTGCTAACTTTCCAGGAAGTGTTCGAACAGCTCGAAGAAGAATTAAAAAAAGCTGGCTTAGGCAATTACGCTGCTGCCAGAAAAGTTTTTTAACAGAAGCTTCCAAACAAAGTCGGATAGAATTTGCCAATAATTTCTTAAACAGGAACAATGGTTACTGGAGAAATATGATCTTTACCGATGAAAGAAGTTTTCAGTCATGCACTAATGGCAGAATACGAGTTTATCGTCCGTATAAAGAAAGATATACAAATTCAGTAGCAAAGAGTGGAAGATTTTCGATAATGGTGTGGTCTTGGATTTTAGCTGATGGCAAAGGAGTTTTAGTTCGATTTACAGGATCCATCTATAGAAACCTACTTAAAAATATAATGTTTCCGTCTGTTATAAATACATTTCCGCAAAATAATTTCATTTATCAACATGACAATTGTCCGGTGCACACTTCTAGAAGTGTAAGGGAATGTTTGGCAAATAACAATATTAATGAGCTTCCTTTTCCTGCTAGAAGCCCTAATCTCAATCATTGAAAATATGGACACATGGTAAAAGAAATGTATTCTGAAGACTTTAGACCAAGAAATAGAAAAGAACTTATGGGCAGCAATACTGGCAAAAATAAACGTCGACAATGCATACTTGATACATGCTCGTTCTTGTTATTGTAATATTTCTCTAACGCCCGGTATTATCAACTTTTATTAAATGCACATTTAGTTAAAAGACATTTAAATTAAATGCTCTTTTAACTTGACTTTGGTATTATGAATGAAGTTGAACCAATATTTAGTTAAGTGTCGAATATTCGAAGGTTGGTACAACTTCATAGGTTAAAATTTATTTGTAATTGAACATTTGACATAAGACAACGTCATAATATACCTAGTCAATATAATTTAGTAATATGGCTTCAAAAAGATCTCGTGGGAAAAATTTCAGTGAAGAAGATACTCTGTATCTTCTAAACCTGCAGATATCAGCATGCAGCCCGATGCAAAAAACCTTAATGTCTATAATAATTGCTGCATTGGCGATAAACAACGGTTTCTTAATGAAACGAATTTTATTTGATTCTCAATATGAGATAAAATAATTTCAACAGTTCTTTTGGTGAACCTGAATCTATGAAAGAATTCTTCATCTAACAATTCATCAAAATATGTTTTTCTTATTTTAAATATTTTTGGCTGTCTTCGTCTTCGCACAATTTCAAATAATTCTTCATCAGATGGCGATGTAAAATCAGTAGAACTAGAATCGATTTCAACGAAATAATACTGAATAGTAACACAACAAACAACACAAATTACCACAACAAGCAACGCTAAACGCTTATGAATATCGAATATCACTTATAAGATATTGGTTATATTTTTTTTCTTTTGACGTTTTATCAATACGCATGCGTCAACATAAACGGCGTTTTAAGATTTGTTAAATGGTCATTTTCTGCAATTTAAATTTAAAAGGAGATTTGACGTTAAATCTCATTTAAACGTGTTTATAATACAGTTGTTAAAGGGACTTTTTAAATAAAACTAGTTTTAAATGTATTGATAATACCGGGCGTAGTGATGTTATATAATAAATTAAAAAACAATTATTTTACCATTTCTGTCTCAACCATATTATGCAGTACATGTTTAATAGCAATATTGCATCTCTTATTATCTTTATTAATTTGTTATAACGCCTTCTTTATATCCGGCTGCCCTGTTGCAAGTTCTATCAAGCATGTGTAATAGTTGCTGTCAATCAGAGATAAGTTGCTGTCATTTGTCCGTCAGTCAATTTTCGCCGTGGTGTTTATATTGTCAACAAATTATTTATAGTTACTGCTATCTTTTGCAAGCGTTTTAAATAGAGGTATGCATACTATCTGTAGTTCTGATAAATCTGATAATCTAAACATATTTTATGGCCGTTTTCGCTGTCTTTATGGAGCTCATAGCCAGAAAGCGACATAAGGGAGAAAATTATAGTCGTAAGGAAAAACAGATGATTATTAATGTATTTAATTACTTTAATAAATCTATGAATGTGAGTTGCTGTTGAAGAAGCAAGTTGTTCTGGGCGTACTGTATACAATACAAAACAGGAGCATCAGAAAGGTCCAGTATAAAAACCATAGAAATATAAGAAAAGAAAGGGTGTACAAGTAAAAAATAGATTTCATACATATTGTAAAATACTTGTCTTTGTTCGGGTTATAAATAAAACTAACGGTAACTTACCCACACACACTATATTAATAATAAAAACATATAACAATTTAAACTAATTACTAACAATAAACACATTTATGTATTTATATTTATGTAAGTTCACTCGGCGATGATTTGGCATCGAATCCATAAATCCCTTCCTCGACGGCTTATATATCGACCGTTGACAATCTCTCGAGTTTTCTATCTATCGCGAAGGTGCGAGAGGTGTGATGCGTGACGTATCGTTGGATGAGTCATCACAATATGATGAGAATACTCGAGCACTTGTTCGACGTAAAGTTCATAGTTTCTTTATAGAATATTCCTCCTACTTTGAATGCAATGCTTTCTTCTGTTAACAGTGATAACGATGTCCCTAGCGTCACACGAGCAACTCTCTAGAGACTTTTACATGATACAGGTTTTGAATTTCAAAAAGTAGGACGAAAAAGTATTCTCATTGAACGAGATGATATCATTAGGTGGCGGCATAAGTATTTACGGGATATCAGAAAATTTAGGAAAGAAGGTATACATTACTTCTTTTTTTTTAATATAAAAATACTCTATTTGCATGTTATTCTACTGTAAATTATATTATTTTCAGGCAGAACTATATACCGATGAATCCTGGGTACATTCAGTAAATAAGAAATGGTGGACAGACACCACTATTCAAAACAGTCGACAAGCCTTGACACAAGAATTAAGTACTGGTCTGAAATCATCCAGTGGTCTTGGGCATCGTTTTGCATGCTGGTGGGACAAGGGTTTTGTTCCTGATGCAGAACATACATTTCTTTGTAAGAAGAACACTGCCGATGTGCATAACGAAATGGATGCAGATACTTACTAGGATTGGTTTCCCAACAAATTACTGCAAAATATATCTAAAAATTCAGTGATTGTTCTTGATAATGCTTCATACCATAGCAGAAAAGTAGAGAAGCTACCCACATCAGCATGGAGAAAGAGTCAAAAAATTGAATGGTTTAATGAGAAGCAGATACCAGTTGAAAACGATATTTAAAAAAAGACTTACTGGCTGATGTGTTACAAATTAAAGCTGGTAGTGAAGTTCTAAGTTCACCCCCCCTTACGAATTAAACCCCATGGAAATGGTATGGGCACAACTTAAGCACTATATTAAAATGAACAATACACAATACAATGGCAATGTCACCTTTCATAACTGGCAAAATTACATTAATCATGTTGAAAGCGAAATGTGGAGAGCTGACGAATTGAAAAAAGAAAAAAATGTGTGTTTGTTATTCCTTTAATTAATATTATTTTTATCTAAGTTAAATTAAGTTGTCTTTTTGTGAAGTAGGAATTTATTAATATGTCACATATATATTCTTTAATAAACCTTTAATTTAATATCTACATCTGAATAATTTGTAAATTATGCTAATATTGAATAATAAAGAAAACCATGTTTTATGATTTTTTACTGAATAAATCAATAAGAATGTATATTTATCTATATGTGGATCTCGGTTTCCGGGTTGGAACCGCGTCCAGTTAGGCGTAATTGCCAACGTTTCGTCCACTGTTTCAAGGGACATCTTCAGGGCTGTACGTAGATGTTCGTCGTTTCGCAGAAGCTTCAAGAATGCTATGACAGAGACCGGTACAACTTATATAGGGGGGACCGGGTCAGATAGTGGCCTATTGGCTGGGGACAATGAGCCAATGGCATGCGTCGTATCGGCGTGGTAATTCTTAGTAGAGTTCAGTAGAGTTTGCCACGTCGGATGTAACGTATAGCCATCGTCTCTATTGAGCCTTATTGCCCGTTAAGTCTTGCTCTATTGAGTCTCTATTCTGACCCGGTCCCCCCTATATAAGTTGTCTCTGTTATAGCATTCTTCAAGCTACTGCGAAACGACGAACATCTACGTACAGCCCTGAAGATGTCCCTTGAAACAGTGGACGAAACGTTGGCAATTACACCTAACTCGACGCGGTTCCAACCCGGAAACCGAGATCTACATCTACAGAACGACCGCGGAAACCTACACCTACATATATTTATCTATATTCATATATAATTTTACTGAAGAATTTCCAAAATATTTTTCTCTTATATTTAAACCAAAAGTATGCTTTTTAAATACAAACTTGAAATCAAAATTATAAATCCTAAATTTGTACATTAAGAGAACAGTGGAAGTAAATTAAGACGAACTTTATTTTTACTCTACAATGCATTCAATTGTGGCAAATCAAAAATATGTTTGTGTAGATGAGTGTGATTTAAGTGTTTGCGTTTCCGTATGTATGCGTGTAATATATTCACTGCTTCTGCACAATTTCATAAGATAATATGTATTCGAATAAAACATTCTTGTTTCTTCTTGTACCATGTACAAATTCCTTCAGTATTATATTTATTTATTTATCATTATATTCAAATATCCTTGGAGTTTTCGCATTATTAATTTTTAATTAATAATTAATATTTTAAGTTTAGGGGAGAGGGTTGCCTTAAAAATTCAGTTTGGCGCAAAAAATTTAATTAGCGTACATCAATCTCTATTAAAGTGTACCAGAAAGAAGAATAGATATAAAAACCTTTGCCAGAAAGAAAATTGAATCACTAGCTTTTGTTTCACCCTGGAACACTATTGGGGTACTTTGAAACACTATTGAAAATTTGAAAGTTACAATGAACATAACAAATATTAACTAATATTATAAAATAAAGTAAAATACCAGAAAAAAATCTACAACTTCTTTGATCGTATTTCGATATTTCCGAAGCTTAATTCAAAGGAAAATAAGGCAACTTGCCGTTTTGTTCTGCCATGTTCGTTTGCTTTCGGCAAATCATTTTAATGGCACTTTCGGATACTATAGATATGTCAGGTACTATTGGTAAAACAAATTTGCCAGATATTTTTGTATGCTTTTTAATTTATATGTCAACATTTTTATCTCTACCTCCTATGACTTGTCCTGTATAATAAATTTTTTTATCAGTTTTTTCTTTTACTTTAAATTTCACTAATACAAAGTCTCCAATCATCGGAGATTGTAAAAGATCTTCGAAGGCATTTGGATCGACTTCGGAAATCCATTCCTCGTTTTCTGAATAGACGACTTTTGATCATCTTCATCAGAGAATTCTACAACTTTTCTTTTACAATTCTCTGCAGCTTTATTTTTTTGTTCCACAATTTTTCTTTTACATTTCTCTGCAGCTTTATTTGGCTTTTTAATTTATTCTCTTTTCTCTATAATAAGTTTTTCAGGAGTATCAGTTGCGATCATGGTTCTACCTTTTCTTCTATTAATTTTACTCTTCCGTTTTAATGCCTTGGGAAACCCTTTAAATTGTTCAGGCGAAATAAATTCTGTGTGCCCGCGATTAGGTTCCTGATTCTTTTGGCCATCATCGCCTCGGTCTTCATTACGTGTCGAATCATTGGCGCTATATGTTTCTTGCTCATCTATAGTAGGTCTATCAGTAACAGTAGGGCCCATAAAATCACTCGCATGAAACACATTTCTATCAAATGGGAAAATTCCACTTCGTTTAAACCCTGATTTAATGTTACTTGGTGTCATCTAGCGATCATAAGCGATTCCAATGCATTCTGCTACTTGATATATAGTTATTTGATGAAGCAGCCAGCTGTCTACTGTTGTAATAACTCTTAAATGATGCAAAAACACTGACATCCAGCGGTTGTAGCCTGTGACTACAATGCGGAGGTAGAGTATAGTAACACCATTCTCTCAAGCTTTATCTATGGTTGCCAACGAAATATGACTTTCATGGTTGTCCATTATCAGGAGGGTCGGATTTTTCTTAGTTGATAAAGTATACTTGATGAAATGATCCATTACTTGCGAAAAACTTTCCGATGTCATCCATCCAGATGTGGTTGCTAGGCCTAGCGTGCCATCAGGAGCACCATTAATCATATGAATTTTAAGGAAAAACCACGGTAGTGTTGTTCCTAGTGCATTAATTATGCAACATATAGTAAAATTTTGTCCCCTCTCTCCGCTTGTACACCTATTAACTTGTTTAACTCCCTTTCCAGCTATAATTTTTTTCGGATTTTGTGGTTGATGTCTCATCTAAATTGTAGATCCTTGAACCATCTGCAAATTTTTCACAACGTGTATAAACAATCTCCAATTTATCGAAAAATGTTGACATACTATGTTTATTAAATGACGTCATTCTTGACAGACTGCATCCCTCAGGTAAACAAATGCTTATATTAGGATGTCGTTTCTTAAATTCTCTAAACCATTCCCAGCCCGCCTCTTTGTTTTTTGTCCAGTTTTCGGGAATTTCTATATAATTACGTAAAGCCATCTCATAGGCTAATTTCCTGCATTCCTGCACTGTCAAGCCGTAACCTATTTTTGATAGAGTGAGCACATATTGTACTAAGTCTTTTTCTTGGTCGTCATGAAAAATTTGTCTAGAATTATACTTAGGTGTCAGTCTTATTCGTACAAGTGGATTTTTTTCCTGCTTCTTTGCGTAACGAAAAAGTGTAACATATGGAACACCTGTTCTTTCGGATACGTTTCTTAAGCTTAAGCCACTATTATATAGCTTTATTGCATTTTTCATAGTATCGGATGATGTTCAGCCTATTGCCGTTTTTTATTGTACGATTTCTTGCCATCTGCAATAAAATAATTCTTAATTGCTGAGTTACATTAAATTCATTTAGTGCACAAAAACGCATATGAGTCACCCAAAATGTAGATGGTCCTCAATGAAACAGACATGTTTCACTGTGTCCCATTTGTAACCTCTAATTGAAGCAAATATTGTGACTAGAAACGAGCAATAGGTATAGATTTCAAATGTTACCTTCCTTGTACACTACCGGACTTTCTGAATGTAGCAATTTTACACTAAACTACACGTAAAACTTACGACCGCACCTTTTTTCCAAGTAATTTTGTAAGAATTCTGCATTGTGTTTTTAATTCAAATTCAACAAAACTAGTTAAAGCTTTAAGTAGTAGATGGCGAAAAGCATACATTTAACTATTTAAGCTTTAGTAATAATGTTTCATTGTGGAACATGTTTCACTGTGGAACACTCTCCACTATAATTAAGTTTTGATATACGTGGATTTTAGCATTCATAAAACACAAAAGTTGTGGTTATGTTTTGATTACATATAAATGTCAAACACGATGTCAAATAATATACCGGAAGAAGAACTATACACATGTTGAGATGATTTGGCAAACATGGAATTGATTCCCATAAGACATGTACTGCATAATAAGGTTGAGACGGTCTATAGTAGATTTAGTTAATCCGAGTGTCCACCGCTGTCATTCAAAGTAATTTTAATTGGAGCCTGAGCTACAATGCCAAATTTTCAAAAAATGCACTAGTTTGATTAATATGTCTCGAAACTCTTCCGTGTCAGCGATTGTACAGTCGATTTTAATAAAATCTATGGTGTGTCTCAGAATAAGAAGGAGTGATTCAAATATCCCGCCAAGAATTTCATTGGCTCTTTTGCAGCCTAGTTCAATATCGGTAATAATCTAGAAATATTGGCCGGTTGACAGGTTATGTTTTATATAATAATATAGATGTGTAATTTAATAGTAAAATAGATCCCTATGTATAGTTTGTGGACTGGGATCCATGCGGGGAAAGGGGATAATTGTGTATGCAACCAACATAGCTGTAGTTAAATTACTATTGGGGTTATTCAAATTTTATGTATGAACGAAAAATAATATTTCATTCGATTAACTTCTGTATTGCAATTAATATATATAATTTAGAACCCATTAGATAAACTTCTTAAACATATCCAATGCAGAATTTAATCGAACCAAACATTCTTTTTCTCCATACTCTATTTAATTCCCTTCCACCTTCTTGAACATCTTCAAAATATATCATAAAATGTAAATTCACATGAAAATAACAAACAAACGTAATTCGTAAAAAAATGTATTTAGAATCTATACCAACTCTTATGCTAGATGAATTTAAAGAAATACAATAGTATTTTAAAAAATTGTATAGTTTGACGTTAGAATATAACACTATACAGTTACTATTAATCTTAAAATCTACAACTAATAACAAAAAAAATGGTAAAACTATACACTATTATCCATGGTCCTAAATGCTACTTACACAAACAAACAATAAATCCAACGAAAGTTTATAACATATAACACGGGCACGAGATCACAAAATTTAAATACGGCGAATACTAATCGACCAAGATAGCCATCATTAAATTTTTCGTTAGCATATGAAATGCCTATCCAGAACAACTTCTAAATGCAACACTCTTGTGATGTTTAAGTTGCATAACTAATATCCTTCCCCTCACCTTGTTTGGATGTCTCACCTCGCAAAATTATACACAGATAGCCTTTCTTTCTTTCTTTTTTAAATGGTGCTTCAGAGCTGAACTTGGTTCTTCACTCTTCCGTCATCTCCGTATCTGGAACATAGAAACAGACAAAAACAAAATTAATTAGACATGATGTGAGGTTTGGTTTGTAGATGAAACAAGTTTCATCTGTCGATACTTATGTATTCGTCGTGTCGGTCGTGGTGAACGGTTGGTACCTCCACCAGGTTCATGGAGTATGTCGTTACGATAAGCTATGTAACCTGGAATCCGCAGGTTTTGTCCGGCACGCAGGAATGTCTCTTGTAGGAGGATCACGTCTACAGCGTATCTTCGTGCGAATTCTGAAAGGGAAAGTTGTTTGTGTAATACCGACTCGGCATTCCACGCAGCTATCTTGAGAGACCTAGGAATATTTAGTTGTTGGTCCATTGATGATTGAAAAGGTTACAAATCTCCTGTGTATACCCAAAGATGATGCCCATGGCTTCCTCGTTGGATTACACGTTAGAAAGGCTTGAGCCGATCTTGAAGACCAAGGATAACAACCCAACTATGTTAACCATAGTGAATATTTCATTGGAGAGGCCCTTCGGTGGAGGGTGGGACACCTGGAGAAGATCTAGGTTGGTTTTTAGATTGAGTTGGAACTCGACTTCGCGGCTTTTGGGCTGGGGTCGGCCTGGGCAAAGTTTGTGGTGGAATCGTCGCAGAAGATGTGGAAGCGACACCTGGTGTAAAGTTCTTAATAGGCTTTCGCCTGTCTGGAAGCTTGGGAAAATTTTCGGGACCTGGAGCTAAGATTGAAGTGGTCGGTGGCAGGGGGTTCTGTCGGAAGTTTGATGTTGTTTTCCTCTCAGTCGGTGGTTTTTTCCATCACGGTAGCTTTCGGGCAGCCACGGAAACTGGCAGGATGCGGACTTCCGCAGTTGCAGCACTTGGCTGTCTCATCTCTGGATTTTTCGCAACTCTTCGTTGCGTAGACCTCGCCACATTCGACGCACCTGGGTGCCATGTGGCATTGTCTCTGGCCGCGTCCAAATCGCTGGCAGCGGAAATACTGGGTGACATCGCTCTTTGGTTTCGGGGTTTCTACGGTGACGCAGAGTCCCAATACGTTCTTTAAGTTGAAAATTCGTTTGCCGTCGTCGTTCTTTGGCACCTGGACCATCAGTAGCGGCATCGGGATGCGCCCACGGATCTTCGTCATGCGGCTACATTCTAGGACGTTGAAGCCCTGAGCGATGATGTCTTGCTTGGCATCTTTGTCGTCGATATTCGATGGAAACCCTCTGATGACGACTTTCAGAGGTTTTTCGGCTGGAAGCCTGTAAGTAAAAAATTGGTACTTACCATCAAGCACCCTTACCATCTTGCGGTAATCCGTAGTAGTGACCGGAACCACCCGAATTCCTCCATAGGCATTCTTCGCGCTCAGGAAGTTGATATTTTCTTTCCTAAACAAGGAAGTGATTGTTAACCAGCTGCTCTTGTCCAGAATGGTAATTGGCGGGACACGTTGCCTGGGTTCAGCAACAGTTTCTTCGGTGGACGTCTCGATGTCTCTGGGTTTGGGTGGCGCGGCAGCGGCGGCATCGGCGTAGGAGGGACCTGGGGCAATAGGATCAAAACGATTTTCAGTCGGAACAGGTGATGGAATACTCCTGTCGATTCGGGGGCGCTTGTTCCCCTTTACGGTTGTAAAACCGTCGTCTGAGTTTTTCGTGGCGGTGGTGCTGATGAAGACGCTGTCGAGGATGATTCGGTGTCCATATCGTCGGCCAAGCTGTCGGAATCTGAGAATGCGGTGTCTAGTGCATCTCGCATAACCTCAAGTTGCTGATGGTTAAATAGTTCAAGTGCTGGGTGCACCGGCTTCGCTGCATTCTGGGATGATGTCGTGGAGATGGCGTCTTCGATAAGTCTCTTCGCTGAGTCCATGTTCGATGATTTTTCGGAACCTTGATAACCCGCCTATTACTTAGAGAGTAGTGGGAGGGGCGGGAAAACAACAAAATATTAATACATTTTGTACGACCTGACTCCGGGAAATTTGACGGGCGACGATCAATCATTCCAAAGCGAGCTTCGGACCTCCAATCTGACTCCGGTCACAGAGTTTCGGCAACGGTAGTGTAGTTTTACAATGTCACTGGATTGTAATACAATGCGTTAGAGAGAGCACGTCTGTATTCTAGGAATACTCAGTGCTGAATGATTTTTATTTTTCCACGGATAGGTTATCAAGCTACACATCTATATATATGTGATTTATGATATAACCTGCAACGTTTTCTTGCATTTTTCTGTCATTGTTATCGTTATCTACCGCTGTACTAAATCAAATCTCTTGACTCTTAATAAAATCATGGCAGAATAAGTACTAGAGATGCACCTGTACCAAAAATAAGTAGGGCTACCATTCAAAGATTCTTAAAATTTATTAATTTCAAGTAAGTGTAAGTGAAAAAATGTAATTATTATTAATATATGTAACTTTTATATCACGATGAAATGAATAGCATTGTTTTTGAAGATTGGTTTGCAAAGATATTGCCAAAGTTACCAGATAATGTTGTAATAGTGATGGACAATGCAAAATATCATTCATGTAGAGCTGAAAAGGTACCAACTTCTTCCTGGAGAAAAGCTGCAATTCAAGTTGCTTCAAAAAAAACGTGCAAAATATCACATGTGCAAGAACTTTTAATGGAAGCACTTACAAATGTTACAGTGAACAAATGGAAAAATTGTATTGGCCATGTAATTAAAGTGGACGATAACTTGGAACCATTTATTATTAATGTTGGAACCAGACAGACTAATAGTGCATACGTTTCACTTTTACTATTCTTTCTACTTCCTTTTATTTTGATAATTTTATAATCTTATGTGCTATTTTTGAGGTAGTTTTTTAATAAATTTGAAAAGTAATTTGTGTCTTACTTTAACTTAGCAATATTTTGTAGGAATATGGATAACATAATGATGTATAACAAGCGCCAATTAAGTTGGCGCGAGAAGGGAGTGCGCAGAAGCCGTTTTTAAAACCGTCCAGCCCCACTACTCAAGTAATTGTCAGAATACATTTGTCATTGACGTTTGACAGAACGTAATGTCTTTGCTAGGGGATCATAGAGTGACACACGCTCAGAGGTTAGAATTATCTGACATTTGATGTAAAACCAAATACAAATCTCCCCACTACTTTTAATCCTGCGCGAACTTACCCCTCCTCGCGCCAACTTAATTGGCGTTTGCTATACTCGTATATATGAAATACTTATGAAATACGTATTTTTGAGATAGATTTGTAATAAATTTTAAATGTCGTTTTTGTTTTACTTTAAATTAGCAATATTTTGTAGAAATATGGGTAATATAATGATATACATGATATATTTGTGCTCGTGTTTTTCGGAACGTCAGAAATTCGATATGTTAAGTATGTAATGAAAATAAATGACATTACAACAAACAACTACACTCTCAGGTGTATACACGTACGGTAGGTCAAATTTTAAGCTGTGTGAACCGAGTTTGGCGATATATTTGAGTCACTCCTTCTTATTCTGAGACACACCATAGTACAACCAATTTCCTTGACTATAAATCGCTCCTGTCAATGCAAATTTTTGATTATACTGTGACAAATATAATGTCAAAACGTAAGTGACAAATATAATGTTAAAGTTACAATAAAGGGGTAAAATTCTAATCCTTTCAAAATTGGAAGCTGGTTAGTCAATAGAGGCTGTAGTTCAACATTATAATATTGCCAAAAGCACTGTGCAGAGTATTCAAGAAAAGGTGGCATGAAGACGCGAGTATTAGTAGAAAATAAGTACCAGGCCGTCCAAAAATTTCTACAGCTGAACAAGATGTAACCATAGTTAACTATTTAAGGCAAAATCAATTTCAGACGTCAAGGCAAGCTGCATTTCTAAATAACTTCCCTGGGTTATCGTCAACAGTTTGCCGCAGAATAAAAAATACGGAGTTAAGAAGCTGTGCTTGCGCTAAAAAGCAGCTATTGATGGAAGAACAGAAACAGTCTCGAATTATTTTCTGTTTAAATTATATACACCGTCCACCAAATTTTTGGAATAATATTGTTTTTCCCGATGAAAAGATTTTTCGGTCCTCCAATTCTGGTCACATACGTGTCTATCGGCCAAGAAGTTATAGGTATCAAGATAGGTACGTAAGTTTTCGGAACAGAACTGGCTACTTTTCTGTTAATATTTGGGGTGGATAAGAGTCAACGGTCCAGATGTTTTGTGGCACATTCAAGGTCGCTTTAACTCAGAAGAATATCTAAATATTTTAGATAATATGCTTCCGTCTGTAAATTATATACATGCAAACAATTTTATCAATCAGCAAGGTAATAACCCTGTGCACACGGCGGGTATTATTAGAGAATGCTTTGCAGTCATTAATATAGAACTGTTACCGTGGCCATCCTTAAACCCTATAGTGAACGTCTGAGGTTTACTTGTTAAGAAAATTTATCAACAAAATTTCAGGCCTCAAAACACCAATAACCTCTGGACAGTAATTGAAGTTTTCTGGGAAGTGTTAATTCGTGTTGAAAACTATTGACGAAATCTCATTTTTATTTCTAATCAAAACAAACGTGTTTGTAATATGGAGTAATATTTATCTTTCCCTAAACCTAAACTATTGAAAAACTAAACGTTGACAATTAAAAAAGAGTGATTCACACTGGTAAAATAGTAGAAAATGTCAACCTCATAATAACGAAAGTGTACTCGATTTTTCTGAAATCGACTTTACAACCGAGTTTTAAAATATGGACATCTTGTGTTATATCTATCTATTTCTGTCTTGCACTGTAGCCTAGGTGCTGTCTATCTGAAATGGAATATATAATTCAGAGACTTAATTGCGGGGTATTGTTAGTGAGAAGTGAGAACAGAATATGCTTTTTACGAACAAATAACGAGTGTTCATTAAAAAACGTCATCAATTTACCTGTAATTTTTTGATAGCATAAGATAGAACCGATAGGGGAGTCGTAACTTGGTCCTGATTGTACACTTGACATTTGTCAGGATAATTCAGTTTTGACAAGCAAAGTAATTAATGCCAATCCAGCATTGTTGGACAATGTTGTCGGAAATTTCCGTCGCAGTGTTGAAATGCAACATATATTTTCAGCAATTAATGTAATTGTTAGTTCAGTAAACTGAATAATGATATTTACATCGAGTTTTGAATGTTTCTCATTTTGATTGATGAAAAATTTGATAGGTTTTTTCAATTTTTCTATTGTGTGAATATGTTTTATTAAAAATAGGTTAAAAAAGGTGGTCCTTTAGTTCGTCGAGAAATTTTATGGTGCGATTCCTTGGGTTATCTCGAGAGAAATAGTTCCTATAAACATTTGTCCTAAAGTTTTCCGTTGTAGAGATACAGGCTTTTTAATTTTTCCAAAAAAAAATTTTTATTTCAAAAATTTTAAAAAACGGTTACATTAAACCCTAAAGGTACTGTTGAAAATGACCACCAACAGCTAATATGCAGGCTTCTATCCTCCTATTCAATTGCATACTCACACGCTGAAGAAGTCCGGGAGTGTTTCGAATTGTTTCGCATCCAACAATTATGCGATTTCTTAGGTCATCGAGATCTTGAATTGGCGAAGTATAAGCAAGCTATTTTAAATGTCACCACAGACAAAAGTCTAGAGTGTTCAAATCAGGTGACCTTGGAGGCCACGGCTGATTCGGAACTTCCATTCCTCGACCTATCCATCTATTCTGATATGTCCTATTTAAAAATTGCCTAGCTTGTAAACTAAAGTGTGCTGGAGCGCCGTTATGCATAAACCAAAGTTCATTTCGGATCAAAAGTGGAATATCTTCTGAAAGGCCAGGCAACTCGTTTTCAAGAAATAGCCGATATGATGCACCATTAAGTCGTATAGGAAGGAAAAAGGGACCAATTAAATAATTATTAATTATCCCCGCCCATACATTTAAGGAAAATTGCTCTTGAAATTGCATCTCCCTTATGGCATGCGGATTTTCATCTGACCATAAATGGTTGTTGTGGAAATTCCTAATACCATTTCTGGAGAAGTTCGCCTCGTCAGTAAATAGAATGTAGGTTAGAAATTGTGCATTTTGGGCAATTTTTTGTCGGAACCAATCACAAAGGACTAAGCGTTGCGGAAAGTCACGCGGAAGAAGAGCCTGTACTCTCTGAATATGGAAAGGATATAATTGTTGATCGTGTAATATCCTTAAGATGGTTTGATGGCTTGCGTTTACCGTTACACCAATCTTTCTTGTACTGGTTTCTGGATGTTCATCGATTATCTGCAGAACAGCTTCCTCTAAATCGGGTGTTCTTTTAGTTTGAGGTCTTCCCGGAGTATTTTTGTTTCTCTCAAATGTACCAGTTTCTGCTAGACGACGGTGAATATTACTGAAGGTTTCCGCACAAGGTACAAGTCGTCGAGGATATTTTTGTTGGTAAATACGCCTTGCTTCATAACTATTTCCATTAGCTAGACCGTACACAAAATGTATATCTGCCATTTCAGCATTTGTATAATTCACCATAATTACAAAAAAAGATTTGTAGGTACGAACTTTCAAATTAATTATTGTTTGATAATACTTATGACAGTTACGTAAGTACAAATAAATGCTGTAAACATGACAACCAACACAACAGTCCCCTAAATCGATTTCTAAATTTTTGAAATAAATTTTTTTTTTGTTAAAAATTTATCAGCCTGTATCTCTACAACGGAAAACTTTAGGACAAATGTTTATAGGAACTATTTCTCTCGAGATTACCCAAGGAATCGCACCCTAAAATTTCTCGAAGAAATTAAGGACCACCCTGTATGTTGACGGTATGTGAGTTTAAAAATAAATAAGTTAAATTTGAACAAATTATATTTTAGAAATAATAACAAATTGAACAACTTAACCATAGCTCCATTCTTCTCTATGAGGGATGTTAATCGTCTAGGCATAGTCGCAATCAGGTGTTGGCAATACTCTTGTCTTAAATTTTGCCATTCCAGATTTATGACATTTATAAACTCTTGCCTGTTTTGGGGGTGAAAATTTGTCGGGCGCATCCTATTTACCATTAAGCCCCATACATTTTCTATAGGGTTAACATCTGGGCGTCTCGAAGGCCACGACATAATATTAATATTATTTGCTCTCAACCAGTTTTGTGCAAGTCCTGAAGTCTGTATTTGACTTAATATCAAATTATTATCTGGAAAGATTGGAACAACTTATGGTAATATAGTATCTTGAAGGATGTAAACATAAATGTATGCACTAAGCCCCTCTTCTACAGTTCATAGTAGCCCGGACCTAGCGCACTAAACCAGCCCTAATCATTAACTGAAAAACGGTTAGAGTTACACTATTAAATATATTTTTCTATAAAACGAGTGTTTCTGGGCCAATAGACTTTTACTCTACCGTCTTTATTTGATTTGGAGGATTTTTCATCTGAAAATACTACGATATTCCAGAAATTTTCTCTTTCATGTAATTCTTACTTTAGAATGATCCTACCATCTGTTCTTTATGAAAAGCGGTAAGGAATGGTTTCTTGGCTGCTTAATAGTTATCCAATTCAGAATAACGAATTCGTCGACGTACAGTGCTTTGTAATGCTGGAAAATTGGTTAGATTGATTGCTTCTACAGCAATGACCATAGGCCTTCCTCTCAAAAAATTAACTAATTCATCTTCTTGTTCATTTGTAGTTTTAGGCCGACCCAAACCCACCTTTCATTTTACAGTCCGTTCGTTTTCCCATTTTTTTTTAATTCTCGAGATACTACTTTTTTCCAATCCAAAATCTGCCGCTAAATTCATAATTGTCCTACCATTTTCCAGGTGAGAGACGATTCTGACTTTATCTCTTCGCTTAAATGAGGTATTGCAAAAATTAGTATAAATTTAATGACATTGATTTAAATATTTTGGATAGGTATTGTCAAGCAGACAATTGACACATTGAACTGAATTTAAAATAGGAAAAATTTCACTTCCCTTTTCAGCTGTACCTCAAATTATTTCACAAATTTCATATGCTACTTGATGGCGTTTTTAAATGAACACCCGATATAATATTATTTAAAGAACCTTTACCAAAGGTTACGGATGCGTCTTAAATTTTCAAAAATTACTGACTCATAGTTACGTCGAGGCCGATTCTGTAAGGGTCAAAGTTGTAATAAATGGTCTATTAAATTTTAACATTAAGAAATTGAAAAATGTACAATTTTTAAAATACTTTTATATAAAATATTGTTGTTTTATTTTTAAACGTCGTCTGTTAATATTAAATGGTACTCCCACCCTGCCCTTAAAATTATTAATTTAACAGGGTATTTTAACGGACGCTGTTAAAATTACAACAGCGTAACTTACAGAATCGCTCCGTACGTTAAAATTTCCGTTAATTTCTAAGGGACGCTTTATTTTAACAGTAACGCTTACAGAATCGACCCCTATATAACATCCCTTTAATAAGCGTGTTGAACAAAGATGCAAGTATATGAGATTTGTCTTCCGTCTCTGCTCGTCTGTAATATGTTTAGAAAAATCCCGTGTCAAATAAGTTTTGGTATGCTCTAATTTAAGACACACGGAGTTAATGGACTATACAATTATACATGTTTTTGTGTTTTTTTCTCGCCTGTATGGCGTAGCTATTTGAGAGAAAACGCTTATACCGGCGAGCCTCTCTTGTCCGCCAAATGATGAGATAATTTAGATCGAAACGCTTGTGTCTTCGGTTGAAGTGATAAATATGTGGTGTATGTTCATGTGTACAGATACAGACATATTTTAACATATTTGTATTAATTTGTATACGTTTGATGTGTTTACACATCGATATGCTATTTTTTGGGTTGTTTTTGATTATAATACTTTTCAAAAGACACTCGATAGAATTGTTCCAGTTTTTCGACAAACTGGAGTCCTGACAGAAGAAGTGATTATTTATATTAGACAAATAATGAGTGACTGATGCTCCAAAAAACTTCGATACGGACTCTCGCTCAACAAACAGGGTTGTCAGTTAGTTCTTGTCATACAGTTTTAGTTATATCCATATCGTATAACCAGCTTGTAAGAAATCCTTGATATTGATTATCCTAGGCGAATAGCATTTTGTGAATAGTTTTCAAATAATGTTAATGATGAACTCCTAAACAAAACTTACTTTTTGTACGAAGCATGATTTCATGTTAGTGGATTCGTTAACGAAAAAGCCCAATAATTTTAATGTTGAAGCTCCTCGGTATCCGCAGAAAGTTTGTGTTTGGTGTGCTATAAGTAGAAGAACGATTATCAGTCCAATTTTTTTTTATACTTGGTAAATTTTTTTATGATAAATGCGGAAATATATCGGTATGAAATATTTTTTAATTTTTTCTTTAATTAACTTCATGATGTTTAATTAGCTTACAGAGCTCACATAGCGGGTGAAACAACATATATGACATGAGAAGTGTTTCGGAATCGTTCAATTAGTTTGAACAGCGAACATGAATTTCCTCCATGATCTTGTGATCTTACACCATGTGATTTCTTTCAATTGCCCATTTTAAAAATGTCCATTTATCAAGTACCTATGCAAAATTATATAGATCTGCAAAATATAATTATACAGAAAATTAATGAAATTAGATATAGTTCCATATTGCAAAATATATTTGACAGCATTAGGAGGAGGTGCGCAAAATGTTTGAAGGAAGGTGGTGGACAATTCCAACACATTCTATAATTTATTATGCTTAATTTTAATTTTGTAAATTAATTATTCTTAGAATACAAGATCATTACTTGGCTAATTTCTATTGATTAATATGGTGTTTTAATGGCATTTCAAGCGATGTTACAATTACTACCAAACGGAAATATCATTTGACATGAACTGACATTTGTATATACGATAACTTACAAAATTGTGTTAAGTAAATGCAGATAAATGTATCATTCTATATAATCGTACTATACAGAGAATTTCATGTAACTTGCAATATATGAATGTAGTAACCATAGATACGAAAATACTATGCACTTGCACTGTCCCACATAAGATGCAATATGTAATAGTTATGATCGATATGATATCTTTCATGGTTGTTTTGTCAAATTATTGATAGTAAAGCCTATTTAATTCAATGTAGTGTTTTAGGATTAAAACTACATTTCCGATAAATATCGTTTATTGAATTGAATCCCGAAAGATACCATGTCACTAACTGAGTTCTCTCTTACTTTGTGTATATCATTTAAGATTGATACTAAGCTATACTCTATTTTTAAAGTAGAGAGACGAATTTCTGAACAGACCACTTTGACAGTGAAATCTCAATGGTTGAAAGCAAGGCCAAATGACACCGTACAAATCTTGCTCAGATTCTGATCAACTGACATTGTTTATAATTAAGCCTTGTTTCTATTATTTCTCCGTTATTTCATTATATACTTTACCAGTTCTTTTCGGAATTCGACAGTAATAGTTATCAGATACACTCGTAAGTAATTTATAAGCAATATATTGAAATAAATACAATTAAAAGAGTTTTATAGTTGGTCTCCAATATGGATGCACAACCAAGTACAAGTGCCGCTGGCCGTGAACATGCTTGTTCTCCTCCGAAAAAGCGTGAAAATACGAATCATTTGCGAAGCAGACCCTGATCAATGCTTACAAGAAAATGATATCCGATACACCCAATATCAAGAAACTTGACATGATAAAACAAATTTCTGACGTAGTAGGCAAGTGAATACAATTTATTACATATGATCTATATTTTACAGAGTATGCTTACAGGAATTTCAAGAGCAACAGTGTATCGGGTGGTTAAGGAGTATAAAGCCTCTGGAAAATGTGCAGATCCTAAAAAGATTAGTGGTAGGCCTTCTTTACTGAAATCCTTTGATGAGACTGTGAAAACTTTACTTAATTTCTTTCCTCTTCTGTCATCCTAGATAAATTCCTGTTGTTGATTTCTGTATAGGTCTATACTTAATATATGCGTGTCACAAATGCCAAAATTATTTGAATTTTGCCGCGTACAAATGGCTTCAAGATTTTCGTGCATGTACTTTGGGCCAGGCGTACGTTCAGAAATTCGTCTCTCTACTTTAAAAATAGACTATAATATCGAAATAGAAATACTGCTACTTTTGACTTAACTAATGTCAAATTATATTGATATGTTGCATTTTACGTGGGACAATGTAAGAATGTATTACCTAGTTTCTATGGAAATAAAAACCTATACATGTTTGTATGTTGCATCTTAAGTGAAATTCTCTGTATATCAGAGATGGCTTCAAATATCCATGGATGACTCTGACGCTAATTGTTTCTAAATCCCAGATATTTCTGAAACAGGGTGAAATAGAACTCTATTTCACGAACAGCAGTTGTTTTGGACATATTTGCTTTGTGTTTAGAATACACTTTGCCTCTGTCCACGTCTTACATGCTTCTCTTTACGATTTTTTTATGGCAAAACTGCTTCATCAATGCTTTAAAAATATTCGCGATTATATAAATAAAAAATAAATGAAAGTGATAAAATATCTTCAGAAAATAAGTATTCTAACACTTTAAAGCTAAAAAAGTAGACAAAGAGATCTCGTGCTTTGTAAACCTGGCTTTATTTACTTTTTATTAGTGTCAACTCATTATTCTATAGAATATCAAATACTGTCAGTGTCATAAAAAACGGGACAAGTCTTATAATGATTTTGACATTAATTTATTTTTGTAAGTAAGTCTTTTGTCAATATTAGTAGCCATGAATATAAGGTTATGCATTTTTCATTATTAAGTTAGTATGATGCAACAAAGTACTGTCACAATAGGTAAAAAAAGTGTCCATTTTTTATGTTGCGAACATAATTATCAAAACATCTTCTATATGATTAATACGAATAAAAATACTAATTAAAAAAAAATGAATATACGCGCATTAATATCTGGATATAGAGCCGTTTTTTTTTTTAATTTCTTTCAATCTATTTGGAATAGAATTATAAAGGTTGGTACAAATATTTTGATTTAGTAGTACATTCTCCCATGCTGTGTTTCTACCAGTTCTTGTCTATTTTGAGGTCTTCGATTTATTTTTTTTATTTCTTTGATCATCAACCCCCACACATTTTCGGTAATATTTAAATCAGGGCTTTTTGGCGGAAAAACCAACACATTGATATTATTTTCTCTGAACCATGTTTTAATTCTGTTCGATGGATGGAAGAAATGGCTCCAATGAAGGTAACATTACATTACTTAGAATGTTGATATAGACTCTGAATTTAAGTTTCCTTCTATTTCCCATAAAACACCAGTCGCATGAATGAAATCCAACCCTAAAAGTTTACTTTGAAATTTTCTGGATACACATCATTAATAAAGTTGGCTTCTCTAATTCTTCGTCGGGCGGTATAACAGAACTCGGAAAGTTATTTACATCACGTGCATTCACAGCTGAAGAAAATAGATTTTCAGTATGCATATTTGTCAGATGGCGGTCTTGCTTAGCTGTCGAAATTCTTTTGCGGCCAAAACCAGAAATTCTACTAATTTTATGGTGATCCCGCCACTTCTTAATAATTTTAAAAGCTGTGCTTTTATTTTATTATTTCTTTCCGCAATTTCACGTATTTTGAAGCCTTTACTCAAATCTGCAATATCATTGACTTTCATATGTTCATTTATGCAAGGCATTTTTATAATAGTTTAATATCACAATGAAACAAAACACTTTTTTCACAAAAAGTAGTTTTAATAAACTAAATGTACATTTCGTGTGCTCTGCACACATCATCAGTAGTACTGTTTAAACATATTATCTACGAGACAATATATAATATGAAAATACATCATATACAGAAAAATTAGAGGTAGGGTGAAAACAAATTCAATGAACAAACGGCAAACGGATTAGAGATTACAATATAAAATATTAATGAGAATGAAGAATTTAGTACCTGTTTATAAGATGTCTTAAGTATTTAATGATATACGTATACGTGCTAACAGTTTATTATTGAGGGGTGAAATATCATTATTGAGAAGATAATTTTCATGTATATGGCTTCCCACATGTCTAAATTTCTATTACTGCTTTTTTTAACTAAACTAACATTTTCTAATGCTGACTTTTCTATGTTGTGTAATTTAACATGAGCCATGTGTTCTTTGTATCGTGGTTGAACATTTATTCTGGTTTGCCCGATGTATAATTTTGGACAAGAATTACAACTTATTTTGTAAATGCCCGACTCTTTCAATGGATCTGTGTTAACAATTTTTGTTTTTAGACATTGTTGTAACTTATTATTGCTGGAGAAAGCTGCAATTAAATTGTATTTTTTAAACAGTTTTATTACGTTGTTATGCCAATTTTTATGAAATGATATCTTACAGTATTTTTTATTGTTGTTCAAAGTGTCTGGTGTTAGGGTGATTTTTGAAGTTTTGAGCCTCTTTTTTTCTAGTTTGTTTTTAATTTTCAATACTAATTGTTTGTCATAAGTCATAACCAATCGATTCTGCAACTTTAACTATGTAGTCTAATTCTTTCTTAAAATTCACAGAAGATAGAGGGATTGACAGTAATCTGTTGATTAATAAATAAAAAAAATAAAAACTGCGCTCTTTATATTTGTGAAAAGTGTACGAGTGTTTATGAATGTAATTGTCTGTATGTGTTTCTTTTCTGTGAATGTCAAATTGAAAAGTATTGTCTGATAATATTTTTAAATCTAAAAAGGGTAAAGTTTTATCTCTTTCAAATTCGTGCATGAAGCGAATTAAAGGATATTGTTTATTTAAAATATTTAAGAAAGCCTCCGTATTGAAAGATTCGGGTATCACTGCAAACACATCATCTACATAGATAGAGGATTGCCCATAGCTGTGCCATGTGTTTGTTCATAGAAGTTATTGTTGAAAGAGAAAGTGTTTTGATCCATGCAAAGTGTTGTTAGTTTTATGTATTCGTTTGTTAAATCGGAAGAGAAATCGAATTGAATTCTAGAAAGTCTTTAAGCATAATTAAAGTAGTATCTATCGGAACACTTGGAAACAGGGACACTACATCAAAGGAAATCAGTTTATCATTTGACTCTACATTTACATCATTTAATTTGGTAATGAGGTCCGATGTACTTAAAATACGCACGAAATAGAAAAAGATAAAACTTTACCTTTTTTAGATTTAAAAATTTCATTATCAGACAATACTTTTCAATTTGACATCCACAGAAAAGAAACACGAGTGTTTATGAATGTAATTATCTGTATAATTTCATTCATAAACACTCGTACACTTTTCACAAATATAAAGAGAGCAGTTTTTATTTTTTAAACAACAGATTACTGTCAATCCCTCTATCCCCTATGAATTTTAAGAAAGAATTAGACTACAGCAGACCGATTTTGATGTGGCCGGTGGGAGAATTTGTACGTGCGTCGAGTAAGGGTCAGTGTTAGATAGAGACAGTATTCGCAAAAATGAAATGCAAACTCTTTGCGCGAGTGGTGCATTGGGATGTAGTAAGGGATAAAAAGGGATAAAACACTGAATGCCAGAGGTTCCCCTACCTATGAATTTTGTGCGCATCTCGAGGGCGGTACTTCTAACCGGCCACATCAAAATCGGTCTGCTGTACATAGTTAAAGTTGTAGAATCGATTGGTTACGACAAACGATTAGTATTGAAAATTAGAAACAAACTAGAAAAGAAAAGGCTCGAAACTTCAAAAATCACTTAACACCAGACACTTTGAATAACAATAAAAAATACTGTAAGATATCATTTCATAAAAATTGGCATAACAGCGTAATAAAACTGTTTAAATAAATACAATTTAAATGCAGCTTTCTCCAACAACAATAAGTTACATATAATAAGTTTGTGTCTAAAAACAAAAATTGTTAACACAAATCCGTTGAAAGAGTCGAGCAATTTCAAAATAAGTTGTAATTCTAATCCAAAATTATACATCGGGCAAACCAGAAGAAATGTTCAAACACGATACAAAGAATCCATGGCTCATGATAAATTACACAACATAGAAAAGTCAGCATTAGCTCTACATCATACAGATACAGGTCACAACTTCAATTTAGAAAATGTTAGTTTAGTTAAAAAAAAACACTAATAGAAATTCAGACATGGGAAAGCCATATACAATAATAACCTGCTAGCATGTATACCGACATCATTAAATACTTAAGATATCTTACAAACAGGTACTAAATTCTTCATTCACATTAATATTTTATATTGTAATCCTTAATCCGTTTGCCGTTAGTCCAACCCGATGCGCCCTTTGCTTCATAGATATTTGATATTTCCCAACGAACTCATTCTCAGAAATTGTATTAGTTTTAAGATTCATTGTAATTTTTCATTAATTTGTTTTCACCCTACCTCTAATTTTTCTGTATATGATGTATTTTCATATTATACGAAGGAAGATGAGTAAGTACCCGTGTTTGAAGACAGCTGCTGAGGGAAGTTGGCATTACCGTCGTGTACTACCATCTGTCAGACAACACCATAATAAATTTCAGACTGATTCATAACTTAGTTTTTATTTGGCAGCCAGTTGTATCACGTGTGTTTCGTGTTTCTCGATAAAATGGAAAAAGAGCAATATCGATCCGTAATTCGCTTTTTATTTTTGGATGGAAAAACATGCGAAGAAATAAAAGAGAAGTTGGATGCTGTCTATGGGGACCCTTCACCATCTATGACAACCGTAAGATATTGGTTCAGCGAATTTAAACGTGGTCGTACATCTGTTTTTGATGAGGAGCGCCCAGGCCGCCCGGCGGACGTGGTTACCGAGGAAATCGTTGAAAAGGTCCACGACATGATTCTCGCTGATCGCCGAACGAAAGTGCGCGAAGTAGCAGAGGCCGTAGGCGTGTCGTACGGAACGGCAATTAATATTTTACATGATAAGTTATCGGTGAGAAAGGTGTCGGCCCGATGGGTGCCGCGATTGCTTACGGTGGACAACAAGCGGATACGGTTGTCAATGTCGAAGCAGTGTTTGGACCTCTTTAAGAGAAATTCGCAGGAGTTTTTGCGTCGAGTCGCCACCGTTGATGAAACCTGGATCCATTGTTATACGCCAGAGTCCAAGCGACAGTCAAAACAATGGATTTTTCGGGGTGAATCTGCTCCGAAGAAGACAAAGACAGTCCCATCGGCCGGAAAGGTCATGGCCACGATTTTTTGGGATTCCAACGGAATAATCCTCATGGACTTTTTGCAGAAAGGAAGAACGGTCACGGGGCAGTACTACAGTGAATTATTGGACCGATTCGATATAAAATTGAAGGAGACATGGCCCCATTTGGCTAAGAAAAAAGTGCTGTTTCACCACGATAATGCACCAACACATTCATCCAGAATTGTCGCGGCAAAGTTGCATGAACTGCACTACGAATTGCTGCCGCACCCACCGTACTCGCCTGACTTGGCTCCCTGCGACTTTCTGTTCCCCAACATGAAAACGTGGCTCGGTGGAAAAAGATTCAGTTCAAACGAGGTGGTTATCGTCGAGACAGAAGCGTATTTTGCAGAGTTTGACAAATCGTATTTTTTGGAGGGGTTAAAGAAATGGCAGAAACGTTGGGAAAAGTGTATTGTACTAAAAGGTGATTACGTTGAAGAATAAATAAAAAATTTGTGAAAAACTTGCGTCTTCTTTCCTAACACGGGTATTTATTGATCCACCCTCGTATATTGTCTCGTAGATATTATGTTTAAACAGTACTACTGATGATAGGTGCAGAGCGCACGAATGTACATTTAGCTTATTAAAACTATTTTTGAGAAAAAAGTGATTTGTTTTATTTCGTTATTTCACAAGGGCTCAACATATAAACTAGTTTAATATCAACTGTAAGGTTGCCAATTTTGAAAGATATCCAAATATTGACAAGGAACTTTGAAGCCGCTCTTACACTAATCATTTTGAGAAAGTCTATGATAGAAATCTGTATTTTTGTCAACTTTTTTTGGTTTCGACTGTACTACGAGCTCTTACAAGGAACTATTTTTAATGAATCTTAATAGTCAATAGCACGATAAACAACTAATAGAATACGCAAATCGGTAGTACTGACCAGTACTAACATTAAAAAAAATTGACAGAGAGATAAAAATCTTGATTTTGCTTGTGTAAATTTGTTCTCTATTTTAACCAATCACAAACGTTTATTTTAAGTCCTATCTCTTCCAACACTTCTTTCTATAAGTGAATGATGTTTAGAAAAAATTTTCTATCAGCATTTTTAATTGGTAATAAGTTACTTAAAAAACTGAATTGAATCAAACCTTTATATTAAAAGGAAGGAGGGGAGGAAAGATTTGACCTACCACTTAATATTGCCATGAGTGTGACGAGCCGCCACTGAACAATACTAATCCCAATATTAATCATGTAAATGCTTGCAAAAATTATAATTTTCGTTCAAGAGCATTTCACAGCGTCTTGATAGGAAAAGACTACTTCAACGCGACATTGCCCAGTTATTTTATCCTTCCAAGATAGAACACCATATTATACGAAAGGTTAATATTTTGCTTAACACTGGTGATTTTTAAGATTCACATATAACAAGTGTTCATTTGAAGAGTCAATCTAGTAGCATGTGATTTACTGAGAACATTTTGAAGTATGTCGTAAATTAAAATTTACTACTTAACCTACGAAGTCGTATATTTTGACAGTTTCATACATACAAATAAATAACAAATAATAGGTATTTATTGAAAACTATAACAAATGTTTAAAATGTTGCCTTCAAGATCAATGCACTTTAAAATCCTCCGTTCAAAATTTCTGATGATATTCTGCAACATTACAGGATTGTTTTGTTAATTTCCATGCATTTCTATTCGATTCCTTGTAGCATATCATTCAAATTCAATATAGGTGTTCGAAATATGTTATTTTTTAGATAAGGCCACAAAAAGAAGTCGCAAGGTGTTAAATCGCAAGAACGTGCAGGCCAGGCAATTTCAGTATTTCGACAAATTATACGCTCATCAAAAATTCTCTTAAATAATCCAAAGATTCTGCAGTACAGTGACAAGGTGCTTCGTCTTGTTGGAAATATACATTTTGAAGTTCATCATCATGCAACTGATTGACAAATGGTTGTAAAATTTCCATACGGTACCTTTGAGCATTTAACGTTCCCTGAAAAAATATTTTCCATTATTTCTTCAACACGATTGACAACTTGAGGTGTACGTTTGTTAACTGCTCCGCTGCCTGATTTTCTTAAGAGACTACCAGTTTCAAAAAAAAGTTTTAAAGTTCTATCCAAAGTATTCTTAAATTGTATATAATCTATTACAAAATGTGGAAACTCAACTTGAAATTCTACCATGCAATCTTGAACTGAATAAAGCCATAAACCATCAATTTTATTACCACTTCGAAAATAAGCCTGCACTAAAAAAAATTTATGTTCTAAAGTGAAAGCCATTTTAAAACTGAGAAGCAATTTATTTAAACCAGAATCGACGCACGATTATTTTATGCACTAACTGATATTTGTGATTGATATTATCAAATGTAATTTGGATTTACGTTTACGGAACAACAAACACATATTAATATATTTGAGTTTTATTCTATCAAAATTTCAAAGTAACCTAGATTGACTTTTCAAATGAACACTTGATATTTTGATAGTATCACGACAAATCCAAATTTGAATTTTCGCCGCTTAGTTTGAAAAGCTCAGCGAAAATCATAATTTTCTTTAGTTCTATTTAAGATTTATACCCAATTTTTCTATTTTTTAATCATATATTTTGAAAGCGACTCAGTTTCGGTAACTCTTAATGGTCTACAAGTACTTCAAGCCTGTGAAGTTATATACAGTTGTGTGTAGAAAAAACTCGGGCAAGCTATTTTTTCTATGTAAATCTGGTTCACCCATACTTAAATTTGAATTGTCACTTAAGTGTCAAATTGAGTTGTCAAAGTGAGAGTTTTATTATAATGCCAAGACAATTGTGTAATCAACAAAAAATTCAAATCATTTCCGAGCTTCAAAAAGGACGAACAGAGAAGTAGCGTTTACTTTCGGAGTTAATAAAAGCACCGTACAAAATGTCAAAATCCGTTGGGAGCAAGAACAAACAATTAACAGAAAACAAGGAAGCGGTAGAAGAAGAATTTCTTTAGAACATCATGATACCGCTTTAGTGAATTTCTTAAGAGAACGCCCGTTTTCTTGTGCATTAGATGCTGTTGCAGCAACAAATTTCCCGGGTTCTCGGTCAACAGCCTGCAGAAGAATTCAAATGTCAGACATTAAAAATTGTATTGCAGCCAAAAAAAGTATTTTGTCGGAACGCCATAAACAGGGCAGAATAATCTTTGCACTAAATTATTTGTACAAAGATATTGAATTCTGGAATAAAGTAATTTTTACTGACGAAAAGACGTTTCAATCGACTTACAATGGACACATTAAAGTGTATAGACCGAGAAATACTAGATATGAAGAATCATACGTATCTAATGCAGGTCAGTCGCAACGTTTCTCTGTTAATGTATGGGCTGCTATAACTGCTAATGGACTAGCTATCTGTTGGAGAATTGATGGTAGATTCAATGCTTTGGCATATCTAAATATTTTGGAGAATATAATACCATTATTTCGTGAACATCACCCAAATAATAATTTTATTCTCCAGCAAGATAATTGTTCAGTACACACGGCAGGAATAATAACTCAGTGGTTACAAACTAATAACATCGAAACTTTGATTTGGCCCTCCAAATGCCCGGATGTAAACATAATTGAGAATATCTGGGGTATTATTGTTAAATAAATGTATGAGCGTCATTTTAGACCAAATAACAGAGAAGAGCTGTGGAATGCAATAATTGAAGCATGGCAAGAAATAACAGAAAACGAAAATCTTATAAGAAACTTGTATTCGTCTATTCCCTTGCGATTGACCAATATATTAAATGCAGATGGTGCCATGACGAAATATTAGTTTATATATATTATATGGTTTATTTGTTGATTCTTTATAATGTTATGACATGACTGTTAATTTTATTAAAGTTCATTCATTTTATTGAAATTCGTCTCTTTACTTCTACATATAAAAGGAATTTTACTCATATATTGGAATATAATGCTATAATTCAGGTGACATATGAGATATGTGTACGACTTTTTTTTGGAAATGTGTCAATAGTGGTATAAGTTCACACAACTAAACACTTGTCCTACTTTTTTCTGCACACAACTGTACCTTGGTCTTCATTTAAGTAAGTGAATGACGTGAAAAAAACATATTTAACAAACGTAAACAGAGTACTAAAGTTAGAAACATGTACTTGATGTTAGGTAGCTGATCGCAAACGACTAAACAACGATCAAATCGAATTGTAAATATGGAATAGAGCTATGAGGTACAGCCACTAATTCAAACTTAGAAATCCTTCAAAGGTTTCAAAATAAAGTACCTTGAACAATAGTTGTGGACCGTGGTATGTGCCTAATTGCACTAATTCACACAAACCTAAAAGTTTTGCTAGTACGTGACGAAATCAAAAACTTCAAACGCATTCTAATAATTTGGCAGTCACACCGTTTCTGCAGAGAACTTTCATTTAAAGGCCCTAGATTTCATTGGTCAAAATTAAGAGTATGCTTAGTGAGTTATAAACAAAAATTAAAACTCTATAACATAAAGTCGACAGCTTGTAGTATTGACAGTTTTTGACAACTTCATTTTTTTATCATTTACGTCAAAAAGTTAAGGGGGTAAATTTTAAATTTTTCTTCTTTTGACTCGATAACACGAGATGTCTTATTATGACTACGATCCCAATTATGACTTTTATTACTACGATAGCTATCCAGAATTGGAAGAAGTATTCATCGAGGAACCTTCGTTCGATTACTATATAGATAATAGGAAAAATAGACGTAGAAAACGTACGATTTTAGCAAAGTCTCTCGATGGAGTACTGTCGGATGAAGACTTGTCATCAAAATATTTAGTACCTGTGGTATATGCACCGACCCGGGTGACTAATTCGAATAAGTTATTGGAATGTGACCAATTATCAGAAAATATCGATGTGTACTACAGTGATAGCAAAAATATTGAAAAGGAAGCCAGATTGTTTCAAAAATATGCGCAACCGTACTATTATGCTAGTACGATCCAAGAAGAATCCGAATCCACGACAAGTTGTCTTGAAGGTTGCTGCATGAGACAGGGTGTGGAAGATATTTCACATGATAGACCTGTTATGCTTAAAAGTAAAAAAAATGAAATGGAAGCGCCCGAAAGATGGCAAGAAAAGGGTGTAAAAGCACATAAGCTCAAAAAAAAGGGAAAGTGTTCTCATAACGTCGGAACCGGTAAGAAAACTTGGAAGCGGATTGAAGCGCAAGGATTAGGTAATATTTATATGTATATTTTTTGTTTAAGTTCAGGATTTAACATCTAACACCTAGTATTTTGCTTACAACATTAACATCGATTACTAATCGTTTAAAAACTTTTTCGAAATCACTGCATTGTCGTATTTTTTCTTTGTTCTTGTCTAAATAACCGAAGTAAGGCGAAGTAGGGCAACTGGATTATTAGGATAAGTGGAATCACAACACTAAAGGCTGTGACTTTGAGTTGGTAACACCGGCAATAAATTTTTAGGTTATGTTTTAACACTTCTTTCATTTAGTTACTAGAATGTTTTGTTCAAACACTTGGCAGGTAAGTAGTTTTAATTTTATAAAACACAGAATGGAATATTTCTTGATTGCTTAAAGCACTTCTTTCCTTTTGAAATAATTTTGCTTTAGTAAGTGTTATATTTAAAGATCTAACCTATCTACATATAAAGTTGTTTCAATTATGATTTTTGATTCAATTATGATTTAACGAAATGATATATACTTATCACTTAGTGATTTCACTAACTTTTACGTTAAATTAAAGTGGGCGACTAGTGATCCTACACCCCATTAGTTATTTTAACTGCAGCTATAACTTCAACACCACCTATTGTTCACAATAGTCTGCAGGTACCTTAGAAAGACTAAAAGAGTCTCCTCCTCTAATGAAGTGAAAACTGGACGAAATATAATATATTTCATAGTCTTGTTTTGAACCATATCAGAGGTTACCGAAGGAAAATGAGTAGCACACAATTGTTTAGTCTTCTTTAGCGTCCCCGAAAACCGAATGGATCTCAAGTAGAAATTCGAGAACAAAAAATTTTCAAAATCTCGCAAATTTACTGAAGTATGACATTCAATTTCAGCCCGTTGACATAAAAATTGTTGAAATTGGAATAGCAAATAAAGTAACAATTTTGAAATTACTCCCATACACCAATTATCTATTGCAATTAAAGGGTTTGGCAGTGTTCAGATCTCTGAAATTTGCTTGGAAATACAAACTCGTTAGTTGGCAGAGAAAGCACATTGAGCAGAAACTGCCGAAAAGAGAATTTTGAATTCTTCTGTCCGAAATCTGGACTGACTATAAAAAACATAATATCAAAAATGGTTTATATAATGATAGTGTCATCCAGGCACATCCAGGGACAAAATAAATGAGACGAAATATGATGCAGATGCATTAAAACGGTTTAAACAAGGAAAGATAAGCAAATCAAATGTAAATGACATGGTGAGGATTGTTAACGAAGATATTCAAGCTCTTTGAAAGAAAATAGAAAAAATAAGGAAAATAAGGAAAATAATGTTAGAAACACTTCACCAACCAAACCAAACGTGTCATTTGAGATGTTTTTTCAGTTTTATATTAAACAAAAGTCATTTCCACAGAATCATAGACGGAGGAGAATTTTACCACGAGCAGTGATTATCACTGCTAAGAAATACGATGGTAAGATAATCGAAAAGAAAAGCGATAACTTGTAGAAAGAATTGAAACGAAATTGTAGAACAAATTCTCAACAACGAAGGGAGGAGTGGCGATGATACTTGAAGCATATACAGAAAAGCAAAAAAAAAGGCAATTTAAAGAAAACACAGATATTTTATTTTATGAGCCTATGGATGTTCAAATTGGTAGATGGGTAAATTCACAGCTAAAAAGAAGATGCTCCACTATGTTGGTCAAGTTATAGATATTCATGAAGGTGAACCTATCATCAAGTTCATAAGAAAAAAATAATTCCTCAGCCATTTTTTGTTGGTACGAGCCAGAAGACTCATCATTTGTGGAAATCGAGGGTATTGTAAAATATCTCGCACAATCCACAAGACAGAGAAATTATTTTTCAAGATTCTTTTGGTCCTTTTAATGTTCATTAGAACGATTTTCTTGTAAAATTTCTCTTATATTTATAATGGAATCAAGTTTTTTTTAGTTTGATTGACAGAAATATAGGTGCTTTTGTAAATCCCTCGTTACTCATTACTAGAGATCGGACGCAGTTATTGAATAGCACTATTCATTCGGTAAACCGCACATCTGTTTTTTGTCGTTGAATTGTGACGCAATCACTTCAATATTACACTTAAATTCCTTTCTTCAAGGGCGTAGATAGAAGCGTGAGGAGTTTTTATAATTTATTTTATTTACATTTCACATGTCTAAAATTTCTGCTGTTACCCACCAGGTGGGTAACAGCAGAAATTTTAGACATGTGAGAAACCATACATATGAAAAAACACAAAAAGTTACCTCCTTAACAATAACATGTCACCTATTTATAATTAACTTTTAAATTATATACCAACAATATCTAATAATTCATAGAACCTTCTCACGTTACTTGATTGTCATTTAATATAAGTCAACACAGTCAGATGTCTTGTTTTTTCATATGTAACGGTTCCTTCAAAATTTTGTCCTTCTTAGAATTTTCAATAGAGTACAGTTTTTACAATATACGACCACACTTTCCGATTTTAGCATTTTTTAACCATTTGTAATTGGAAATATTTTTACACCCCTACCCAAAATAGATATTTTTACTATACATGTACTCGAGTAAATACGTTTAAATATACTATTAGTTTGTTGAAAATAAAAGGTGGTTTATCTAAGTTTAATAGTGGGTCATCGTAGTTTTTAAAAATCGAAGTGCCGCCCCCCTTAGAGAGGATGTCTGCCGTTCCTTTGTCCGACAATTTAACATATGTTTAGACCTTTCCTAAAGTAGGTACGCGTTTATCTCGTAGTTTTAGATTGACTTGTTATATTTAGTCTATACAGGGTTGCAGTGTATAATAGTTGTGCGGAAGCGTTTCTCTTGTTTAACTGTGCCCCATGTGCGACTTTTAATTAGTAGTTTTTACCTACTGATGATGACAACTTAGTTGTCGAAATACGTATTTAGGATACGACTAATAATTGTGGTAAGGGGTTATATACCTTTTTTTTTAATTTTTATTTAACCACAGTCTCCATTGAAAGAATGATTTATTATTATTACTAGAATGTATCTTTGAATAATTTAAACCATAGCAACTTAATTACTTGACATTTATATCCTGTCATTCATATTTTGTATTCTCTTGAAAAAGGCGTATACAGCCGAAACATGTAGAGTTTTTTAAATACATATATTTTGAAGTAATATACAGACCTTTAATCGCCTACTGATTAGGTTTACCATATCATACCAAGGTCACGAAGTTATTATATTTATATATATATATATATATATATATATATATATATATATATATATATATATAAATATTAACCTCATCTGCCCAAACGACAAAATAAAAAGGGTTTGTTTTTAAAAACACCAAACATGCCTAAAAATTTATTTATTTATAAACATAATAAAGATATACCATACATATCGTGTTATATATGTAGTACATTTGCAAAAATGAAAAACTATTTTTTAAATATATAACACCACACAACTCTTAAAGTGTTTTGTAGTACTGGTGTTATTAATAATGTAATAGTATTTTTAGAGAAAATTTACTTAAATGTTTTGTAAATCTATTTCAAAAAATTAACCTTTTTCAACATTTTATTCATTATATAATTATTGGCTTTTAAATATTAAATTTTCGTCATAATACGTCTACATATTTTATTCCTTTTACTTTTCAAGATAAATATTATTAATATAGACATTAGATACATCAGATATACCTCTGAATCTTCAGAAATAAATAAAACACACATAAGTTGTTTTAGATTTGCACTCTATTAATAAGATAATGACAGCTGCTTCGCTAACAAAGTAGCTTCTTCAAATTCAACTTAAGACTAAAGATATATACGAGGTGCATTCAAGTTCTAAGGCCTCCGATTTTTTTTCTCCAGACTGGAAAGAGATAGAAGCATGTGCATTGTTTTAAAATGAGCGTGCGTTCGTTGTCAATACGTCACAGAGATGGCAGCACTGTACGGCAGATGGAATTGTAGCGGCAGCGTCGAGAATGAGAACTGTTTTAGATACTTAAAATGGCTACGTTTTCCTTACTTGAACAGTGTGCAATCATTCGTTTTCTGAATTTGCGTGGTGTGACACCAATTGAAATTCATCGACAGTTGAAGGAGACATGTGGTGATGGAGTTATGGATGTGTCGAAAGTGCATTCGTGGGTGCGACAGTTTAATGAAGGCAGAACATCGTGTGACAACAAACCGAAACAACCTCGGGCTCGCACAAGCCGGTCTGACGACATGATCGAGAAAGTGGAGACTTGTTTTGGGGATCGCCGAATGACAGTTGAACAGATCGCCTCCAGTGTTAGCATTTCCGTGGGTTCTGTGCACACAATCCTGCATGACGACCTGAAAATGCGAAAAGTGTCCTCCAGGTGGGTGCCACGAATGCTGACGGACGACCACAAGGCTGCTCGTGTGGCATGTTGCCAAGCAATGTTGACGCGCAACCAAGGCATGAATGGGACTATCTTTTCGTCGATTGTGACAATGGATGAGACGTGGATGCCATTTTTCAATCCAGAAACAAAGCGCCAGTCAGCTCAATGGAAGCACACAGATTCACCGCCACCAAAAAAAATTCGGGTAACCGCCAGTGCTGAAAAAATGATGGTGTCCATGTTCTGGGACAGTGAGGGCGTAATCCTTACCCATTGTGTTCCAAAGGGCACTACGGTGACAGGTGCATCCTACGAAAATGTTTTGAAGAACAAGTTCCTTCCTGCACTGCAACAAAAACGTCCGGGAAAGGCTGCGCGTGTGCTGTTTCACCAAGACAACGCACCCGCACATCGTGCTAACGTTACGCAACAGTTTCTTCGTGAAAACAACTTTGAAGTGATTTCTCATGCTCCCTACTCACCTAACCTGGCTCCTAGTGACTTTTGGCTGTTTCTAACAATGAAAGACACCGTCCGTGGCCGCACATTAACCAGCCGTGCTGCTATTGCTTCAGCGATTTTCCAGTGGTCGAAACAGACTCCTAAAGAAGCCTTCGCCGCGGCCATGGAATCATGGCGTCGACGTTGTGAAAAATCTGTACGTCTGCAGGGAGATTACGTCGAGAAGTAACACCAGTTTCATAGTTTTCGGGTGAGTAGTTAGTTAGAAAAAAAATCGGAGGCCTTAGAACTTGAATGCACCTCGTACAATATACAGCGTTAAATCAAGTAGTTGACCCAAGTTAAAATTCTAGGAACTATTACATTTATATTTATTGCTTTTTGAAAACTATACTACTATATGTCCTACTTGTGTGAGGTTTAAGTTTAATAATATAACATAAGCAACTAAGAAACAATATTTCAATGGGTGAACAGATTTAACAGTGGGGATGAATTCAAGTCTAATTTATCGTTTAGTAACATTTCTGAGTTTTTGAGTTTAACTTGAGTTAGACTTGAATTCATCCCCACTGTTAAATCTGTTCACCCATTGAAATATTGTTTCTTAGTTGCTTATGTTATATTATTAAACTTAAACCTCACACAAGTAGGACATAGTATAGTTTTCAAAAAGCAATAAATATAAATGTAATAGAATTTTAACTTGGGCAACTACCTGATTTAACGCTGTATATTGTATGTATCTTTAGTCTTAAGTTGAATTTGAAGAAGCTACTGTGTTAGCGAAACAGCTGTCATTATCTTATTAATAAAGTGTAAATCTAAAACATCTTATGTGTGTTTTATTTATTTGTGATATGGATTTACATCAAGCAAAGGTCGAAACAATGAAAGAACTGAATCTTTTTTTTGCATGAATTCGATATGTACCTGTTGTAGGTTTAGGAGTTCTTGGTTGTACTATTACAATATCTGCCATAGTTGAGGATGACTGGGCTTTTTGACAGAATTTCAGATGTATCTAGTGCAAATTTGAGCAAATGTGACCAAAAATGACCAAAGTATCGACAGTACTAGATGATGACTTTAGAAAAATAAATTTTAATACCTTACAAATACAATTTCTTATAATAGTACCTATATTTTCTTCTACATTACTTGCATACAAAGTTGGAATGGCATCCGAATGTGATTTCTTGGTTTGTATGTTCATATTACTAGAATGAGTAAAATGACAGCGGCAAGTCCTACAATTCCGTAAAAACATTTTGCCATAGCTTTAACCTATAAATCAAATGATTTATTTATTTATGGTATATTTTCGATTTAACATCTTAGTTTTTTAAATTTGTGGAAAAATAATGCATTGTCTCTACTTCTGTTTTCTTACATCCGCAGATTAAGCAGAAATCTTGCGGCGTTGGTGGCATCGGAATTAATAATAGTAATTAATTAAATTTAAAAAAATGTTTATTCACAACGTATGTAAATACTAAAACCAAAAATAATATAAATTAAAAAAATAAGTATAAACCAAGTTCTTAATCAAAATAGTATGTATAATTTCACTTATTTCTCAACAGAGATCTTACAAAATCACAAAAACAATGTTAGAACAGGTTGTAATGGTAATGGCGGCTAAAGTTGAGCGCACGCGTAAAAACAAGAAATAATTGGGACGTTATGATATACACTAGCGCCATCTACGTTCATCTTCAAATCTTAGAGGAAAATGAAGTTATTTCTAGTTTCGAATAAAAGATAAAGATAGAAAATTTAATCAAAATAGAACACTTTTTGCTATCTACTTGCCCATCTCGACTTACCTCTGGCGTGGCCGACATTTCCATAATTTAGTATGGCGACAAATTTGAGCTAATCTCAATCATTTAAAATCACACTGTATATATGAGAAATACAATCACTGATCACTACCTCAGTTTAGCAAGAAAATTCTTAGGTGTGGACAATAATTTAAGCGGAATCACATAAAGATATCTTTAGTTCATACTAAATTTTTTTCTAGAATTTTTAATACAACTATTTTTGAAATACAACCTTCTTTTGTCCAACTATGCTTTTTAGTGGTTTCACTCACCCTCGGATAATATACGAGAAGTTTTTTAACCTCACTTTAAATTGGCCGAATATTTTCTCATTCTATTGATTCATGTAATGGACTTCTCTATTCTTCTTTCGGATTTTGAAGTTATATATTCATCATTGCGAAGCAAATGTTTTAAAATGTGCTATTATTCTTAGAAACACCAAATAAATTCAAATAAAATGATTTTGTTTCAGAAAAACCTGAAACTTCGAATTCGTGGACGACTTTGCTAAGTAATTCATATGCCGCTAGCAAAGATCCAAAAATAGAAATTCACAAGAAACTTGACGAAGATGGTACGAATGAGTTACCCGCGAAAAAATCGAAATCTTCGGTGAATGTACATGAAAAGTCAAAAACGTCTGTCAGATTTAATGTGAAAGATGACGACTCAATCAAGGATGTCAACGAGCATACTCAATCTAATCAAGCAGTAAGAGATACCGATAAAATTCCCGATGATGATGTAAACAATCCAATCTGTCGCGGTACAAGTAACGTACAAAACATGGCCGTTTCTATAAATGACGGCACACCAGAAATGCTAACTTGGAAGAATAAGTCAATAAAACAAGACTCGTCCACAACGAACACATCCAAGATATCTTACGGACGCAATTTGAAATCAAATGTAACTATTCCAGACATTAGTGACAGTACAGATATAACAATTAACAGCGGGGAATATAGAGAATTTTTGGATTCTATCAGCAAGCTGAAACCTGAAAATGTACCAGTTGAACGGTTAGTAAACTATGCTATCTCACTGTCAGATATAAATAATAACGATAACGATATCGCAATTAAGCAGAAAACAATAGCCAATGGAACAGACAGCAGAGAAACGTTTTTGGAAAATATGTTTAGGGCAAAACAGGCCGATGAAGAGAGACAGTATCTAAGAAAAAGCATAAATCCGTTAGTGGAAGTCCCTTTGAGTATATCGACTAAATCTTTATACATTCCAAATTTTGTCATGAATGATCTTCCAGTGGTTCAGAGAGAGGAATGTGAAAGACATATTATTTCTAGAAAGAAATCTTTGTTCATAAAGGTTTTCAGAACTGTAGCTGATATGATAGCTTGCTTTCAAAATTACGCGTACAAGTATGTTTTGAGATATATTCTGTTTATTTAACGCTGTCTGAAATATATATTTAACTTTTATTATCATAGATTTTGTTTTTATTTACGTTCAAATGCATATGCAAACACAATGAAATTTAAATACTAATTTACTCAGATTTTGTTTGATAGGAGATCTATTTAAACTGTGTAGAATGGCAATAATTAACACCACATAAACCAATTCGAAGAAGCGTATCTTGGATTGTTCAGTTACTTTAATCATTTGATCATTATGAGGTACAGTAATTCTCGAAAAAATTTAGTAACGAGTGATCATTAAAACTTTCTTTCAAGTAAGCCATGTACACAAAAAGTATGTCCTAACTTAAGTTATTAGAGGAGATCTGTCATTATAATTTCAAACGTCATGATTGTTAAAAAATAATTTGAAATGCTGACTTTTATATTAAATATATTTATAATTTTTATACAAAGTAATAGAATATTATAAAAAATGTGTAAAATGTTGACCATTCTCCACCAAGCATAATCGCACTCTATTTCGTAGAGCATTGAAAACATTGATCAGTATTTGCGGTGAGTTATTGATGTGTTCACATTTTTCTATGATTTTATGTCTTAACTCTTGTAGATTATTAATTGGTGTTTCATAAATAATATTCTTTATATATGGCCACACAAAAAATCCATGACTGTTAAATCACACGATCGTGGTGGATATGGAATCGCTGTATTTCTACTTATTATCCTATCGCCATAAAATTGTTGCAAAAACTGAATATTTTCAAGTGTAACGTGAGATGTAGCCCCATCCTGTTGAAAATATCCGACCTGGAGTACATCATTAGTCAATTGATTAGTAAAAACACTGAGAATTTCGTTACGATATTTCTCCGATGTTATCGTGCCCTCAAAGAATATTGGTCCTATTAATCGGTGACGACTCATACCTACCCATACGCCTACTTTTTCTGGATGTAGAGGAACTTCTCTGTAGAAATGAGGATTTTCACTGGACCACATACGCATATTTTGCGAATTAACATAACCTTTCAAATAAAACCAAGCTTCATCGGTGAAAAAAGTATGATTTAAAATATTGTCTGTCATTGTTTGAATAAACCATTGGCAAACTTGTGTTCTTTTTTCATAATCCGTAGGTAATAAATTTTGTACAGAAGTTAATTTATATAGATACATGTGCAAGTCCTTTTTTAAAATTTTTGTTCCATACGAAAGCCCAACTTGTTGCGAAACTCTGCGAATAGATGTTTGAGGAGATTCGTTAATAATTTGTCTGACATTTTCAATTACGCCGCGACTTCTCTTGAGAGGAGGACCGCTTCCTTTTTTCCTTAAAATACTGCCTGTTTGACGAAAAAGATTTACACAATGCATTAGCGTATCACGCAAAGTTTTATAGCTAGGAATAGTATTTGGATATCTATCTTCAAACTCCGCAAGGCAATTTTCTATTGAATGCTGCCAAATACCATCAATTTTTTGAGATGTCAGGAAGTAACATTCTACCATAAACGCTTTATGCATATCATTAAAGGCCACTACTTTTTATTTTGATGAAACTTTAAAATATATATTTGACACTGACAGGTGTTTGAAATAACATCTTAATGACTAAAGCTACGACATAATTTTTATATACACGGCCAGCTACGAGTGAAAATTTTAATGATCGCTCGTTACAACCAAGAAATGTCAAATTTTCAAATTTGTTGGGTGTGATTTTATAGAAAAAGAGTATAACTCTATAGCTAATTTTCGTGTTTTTCCATAGAATAATCTGGTCTTTTAAAGTACTCTCGTGAGCAAAAAAAAACGGGACACTGTTTCTTCGTGGGTTTAAATTGTGACTACTTAAATAGCTATAGCAAACGCCAATTAAGTTGGCGCGAGCAGGGGTAAGTTCGCGCAGAACTAGAAGTAGTGGGGAGATTTGTATTTGGTTTTACATCAAATGTCAGATAATTCTAACCTCTGAGCGTGTATCACTTTATGCACTTTTAGCAAAGACATTATGTTCCGTCAAACGTCAATGACAAATGTATTCTGACAATTACTTGAGTAGTGGGGGTGGACGTTTTTAAAAACTGCTTCTGCGCACCCCCTGCTCGCGCCAACTTAATTGGCGCTTGCCATACCTTTACTCATAATAGTAAGTCAGGAATTGTCAAAAATGTATGTTTCATTGACATTATTACATACCGCGGCTTTGCACGTTATTGGGTGTGGCTGCCGTGCTAATAATAATGAAATTATTTGATAATAAAATAATTGTGGTGCTGGTAAAGTTTCATCAAAGGTCCAGGACGTGTGTGATAATGGTTAATTAAATAAATATATTACAATTTACTTACTAAATAAAACACAGGAGCGTTGTCCTTAAAGTCTGTATTTATTTGTACATAAGAAAGAAATTGAACTTGGTATATTTAAAAGTAATTATTAAAGACGGCAGACTATGTGCCCGAACAGTGACGTGATGTGGAGGGATCGAGTAGAGGCGTACGACGATCAATTCAGTTGCCGTTGAGACGTTGTAAGCGATACATTGTTAACACAATCGTGTTGAAAATGTCGGGAGTACGTAGAAACAATGCATCGACTCGGTTGCATGCTAACGTAGTAAAGAAATTTTTACATCGGTTTCCCGATTTAATATATGACGGTACCGTAGTGAAATGTTTAATTTGTGAAACAACTTTATTAACTTGGAAAGCAAGTCAGTGCCAAAGACATATAAATAGTGACAAACATAAATCGAATAATAGTGGACGCAGATCATATAATAAATTTGTGTGTGATTTAACAATGATGTTAATTGCGACCAATTTACCAATGCAGAAAGTGGAACACCCAATGTTTCGTCAGTTTTGGAATAAATACAATCCTACGTGGAAATTACCAGCAAGAAGTACGCTACGGAATTACGTACCGTCAGTGCGTGAGAGAATTGTAAATTGTACGAAAAATACGGTAAAAAAAATTCCTGTGGTTAACAATAGACGAAACTACAGATATTAAAAAACAGTCCATCCTAGCCATTCTAGTACGGACGCTGACTCCGCAAGGACCTTCCCCTCCTTATTTACTAACCTGTAAACGAATGCAAGGGTGTACTGCCAGAGCGATATATGATGTATTAATAGAAATACTACACAAATTTGAGATTTTACCGAAGCAAGTGTTAATGTTAGTTACCGATGCTGCCAAGGTTATGTGTTCCACGGCAAACTTACTCAAAACGATTTAACCAAACCTGCTGCATGTCACATGTTTGCTTCACGCTTTACACCTTGTAACAAACACTATACGTACAACTTATCCTGATGTGGATCAACTGATAGGACAAACGAAAGCGGTTTTTCTTAAATCTCCGAAACGGATTCGGCTATTTCATTCGCTGTGTCCTGATATACCCGAGCCGCCGCAACCAATTCTTATACGATGGGGTACTTGGTTAGAAGCAGCATTTTATTATTATAAACATTTTGAAAAAAATTAAATCAGTGATTTTACAACTAGATGCCAGAGAAGCAGCTGCAATACGGCTCAGCCAGGTTCAATTTAACAATCCTCAAGTTGCAGAAAATTTAAAAATTATTTACGACAGTATCGTTCCAATACTGGACGCAATAAAAAATTTACAGAACACTGCGCTGTCCTTATCGGACTCATTAGCAATTATTGACCACGTAAAACTAGTGCTGCATATCGTGAAAAATTTAACAGTGTATTAGATAAAAATGTAGATTTTACAAAATTAGAGCAACTTTTTACCAATACTGAAGATCCGTTGTACAGATACAAAGAGCGCTTTAACTATGCAAATATAACATCTCTCAACGTCGAACAATCCTTCTGTGTATATAAACATATATATACGTCGCTACGTACGAACATTTCCGAGACTAATACAGAAACATATATTATGGTGCAGTTTTTTCATCGCGCACATCCGCATTTCTTTGCAACAATGTTAACATGTTGGGTAAGTTATTTATGTTTTTTCTTAACGTTTTGTATAGGGATTCGATATATTTATTTTTAAGTAAGCGCACTGTTATTCTGCTAAACTCTCCACGCAACGCCACTGCTGGGGCACATAGTCTACCGTCTTTAGTAATTAAACAAAAGTAATATATACACGAGGAGCGGTAAATAAGCAATTGAAAATTAACACAAAATACACTGAAAACGAACGTTAAATTGAGCAGTAAATTAAATGTTAATTAATATATATAAAATAACCTCTGTATGGAACAATACAGAGTTACCTTTGAGTTGCGAAGATGGTCAGCCACGTGGTCTGCGAAGATATACTTGGTCAAGTATATGTAGAGCGATGTTTGACCAGAGGAACAAGAAATCAATTAATTAAATCAATGTGAATTGATATGGATTCGCTTAAAAGAATAATATATATTGAACAATACAAGATTACCTTCTAATTGCGCTGAGATGCAGGGTGGCCAGCACTTGAACAGCACGGCGGGTAAGATGTGTATCTTACGAGGGTTCTAACGAAAAGAAGACTGATAGTTTGTGTCGATAGAACACTGGTATAGGAAAAGGTCTGTTTTATGACTTAAGTCGAAGAGAGGGTCGATATCTTGACTAATAATTAATAAGAAGCGCGACCTGAAGAGGTGTTCTATCGATGGCATAAATATTATTAAAATAACGCTTGTGAAATAAGCTTTCTAATGATATGAAACACCATAGGAGATGTACGTAATTAAATTAAAACAATTTAAAGAAATGTATATAGATATTTCACATTGAACGTTATCGTTGTTGGCGGGTCAGGTAGAAGACCAAGGGTCTTAGAGGGTTTTGTCAGAGAACATGTGTTGTATGTGTCACATGCAGTCCTTTATAACGGGTGTTCAGAAACATTCGAAGTCAAAGTAGTCCTTGAAAATATGAAGTCATGTCTGAGATAGATTGATACATTTACTTAATACAATTTTATAGGTTATCAAATTAGTATCTTCGATATTAGATTCTGACAATTTTTGACAGACAACAGTTGACATTTAATAATTATTACAAATCAGATAGTTAAGTAAAGATATACGACTTTTTTGTTCAGAGCCCACTTATCTTCGAATGTTTCTGAACACCCGTTAGATAAATAGACATCGTCTAATATAATTTTTTTATTAACATAGTGATTGTTAATAAATAACTTTAATATTTAGTTAAATTTCCTTCTTGTCCTATTACTTCTGCTAGTCGTACAAATATCGACTGAATTAGATTCTGTTGAAGTAGATGATCACTGCTAATATCTTCCCATTTATTTTATATCGCTTGCCAAAGGTTTTCTTTATTTCATAGTCGAAAATTTCGGTTATAAATATTTTTACCTGGTAGTCTCCAAACATCTACCGGATTAAGGTCGGGACTATTCGCCGGACAAGACAGAACTTCGATATTATTGTCTGCGAACCAATTTCTTGGTAAGTGCAGTATGTACAGGACAATTATCATGTTGATAAATAAAATTTTGTTCAGGATATAACTGGTGTACATATGGTAACATGACATTTTCTAATATGATTTGATAAATTTAATTGATCAGTCGTTGATGTCCTTCACAAGATGCCAGCTTCGTATATATTTATCCAGGCCTAAACGTTTATAGAAAATTGCCCCATATGTTGCAAACCACCTACAATAGTGCTCTTCAAATCTAGTATTTCGAGGCCTAAATACACGAATATTCCCATCATTTGACGATTGGAAGGTCTTTTCATCTGTAAAAACGACTCTATTCCAAAACTCTGCATCTTGATAAACATAATTAAGAGTAAAATTCAATCTCGAATTTTTATGCTTCATTGTTAGAAGTATTTTTTTAGCAGCGGAATAATTTCCTACTTCTGACTCTACAATCAGTTGAAAATCAGGAAAATTAGTTTCAACTGTAGCGTTTCTTCAAGAATGGAACTGATTTTGCCTTAGATAATTAATAAGTGCAGCTTCATCGTTAGCATTTGACAGTCTTCTTCCTCCGGATCCTCTTCTTCTTGATGCAGTTTCTTTCAATTCCCAACGCTTCTTAATCCTCATTATGATGGATTTAGCAATATTGTGCAATTGCTCGTACAGATCAACCATAATTTAATTTACTTTAAACTTTTGCTCACGCAGTATACTCGTTTTCCTTGCAAGCGAGTGTACTTTTCAAACACAACGTCATCTAAAAGAAAACCTCAAATATTATATCTTAATATAAGCTGACATCATTAACTATTTTTATTGAAAACTAAGCGCTTCAAATACAAATTAATGAAAAATACAGGCAATATTTTATTGAATTATTTATATAGGGCTCATATTTCATGGTTTATAAACATGCATGATTCCCACTATTTGTTAACTTGAATTTTTTCATCGGAAAGTATCATTTTTCTAAAAATCACATAAAACAAATATTAGCTCTGATTGTTTCTGTTCTTCTTTGCTACAATCTGGTTTCTTTACTTTATTTTATCCATCGACTTGCTCTTTATCGAGAACCAGGAATCTCTTACTTTCAAAGGAATTGTGACATTGTCTATCAAATATTTTACTAAAATGTGATACTACTTGTGCAAAATCATTTTAATACTGTTTCTTGTTTGCAATTAAAATGTTCTTCATTTTTCCAGTTTTTCTTTACACTTAATACGGTAAGTTTGTTTGTCTACGTTTTATTCGTTTGCCAATTTTATTATAATCCTTAATTTATCAAAGTGAGTAAGTTTTCTTGCCATTTTAAGTATTCTAAATAATAAAAGTAACACATCGTCAATTTAACAATGAAAGTATATATGTATATAGCGAACTATAATTGAAGTACATAGTTCCGACAGAGGTGGAAACGGCAAAATACCATCAATTTTCAAATTCATCTTTTGATTACCAAACAAAATATGGACATATAACCGCCAGTCAGAACACCGCAACTACAACAGATCATCCAAATTGGGATAGAAGTAGAGATGCAGTTAGTCCTACATCCACGGAAGATTCTAACATTTATGATATCTATTCTTAGAACTTTTAGAAGTTTTAATACAAATTAATTACTTACCTGAATGTTATTGATACCTTCTCTTGAATAGATATTGGTTGGGAAATTTTCCAGTTATTTTTTGAATTGTTCACACAGTAGATTAAGTGTGCTAATAGTCATGCGGTAGGTAATAGGTAAAAAGCTTCTGTTCATTCTGTTGTAAACTTACATATACCTAGAGTATGAAATTGACCATTAGTAAATCCAATCCTGATATTGGATGAACAGGGTATTTTCTTTGCGTTTCTGCGTGAAAAGTGGCTGCCACACAAGCACTTTCTACGAAATCCATCGTGGAAATGACGAAACTTGTCAGAACTATGTGTGACCAAACCATCGCGCTCATTGAGTTTGGACGTTTATATTATACTAGGCATTTCGAACATTCTCTTGATTCTCATAAGCCTCCACAAATCTTTCTTAAAACTTTCCTTTCCCATCTCTCTACTTTTTCTTCATTTATCTTATTAAGAACGTATACTTCACACCTAAACTGCGTATATTGAATTATTCTGCTGATCTTTGTTTTTGTTAATACTGTAGAATACTTGTCTTTCTGGGTTCTTTTTAATAAAACTAACTGCAAGTTAAAACACACTTGATAACTAATAATAACAGTATTTATTTCAATATTTATTTCACATTTATATCACAATATCAATCCCACGGCGATTACTCGTTGAATGAATCATAATCCCTTCCGAGCGGTGATTAGGTCCTGCTGGCGCGTTTGGAACATTACGAACTCTGTCTGGTGTTTTTCTGGACGGATCTCGAACGTGTTATCACGTATGGCGTGCGTCGTCATTGCATGACTCACATTACAATACTAATTTAGGTCTTTGCTGGTTTTCGCTATGCCTTCATCACTTTCACCGTCTTCTTCGGCCTTATACCTAATAGTCCACACCTGTGTACTCAAACTGATTTCTTTTTCAATTACTTTCTAGTTCTAGGTCTTATTTTTATTTATTCGATATTATCTTGAGATACCTTCCAATATTCTAAAAAAATCTATCTATTTCCTTTTGATAAGCACTAGAAAGAAATGCAAGAATCGAAAATAAGCTGAAATTGACGAGATAGTCATCAGAAAAATTAAGTATTGAATTTATGTTAGCAAAAACAAAACTTATTTATGTAATCATAGTAGAGTAGTGGTTAGTGTACTTGCTTTAGTCCAAAGTTTCCAATTTCAGACCTGGTTGGAATCACGCACGAGTACATTTCACAATTAAAAAAATTTGGAAGACATATGTCAGACATGAGTTTGGTAAGAACTAGCCTATCTCAAGGCTACCCTGAAGACGGCAGTAGAGTGACTGCCTAAACGTCGGATTATTCAAATCCTACAAACGATGGAAATAGCCCAAACAATTACTCAATTGAACATACCGTTGTCCAAGTTTAAAGACGCAAACGCCATCATCGGTAATTCCTGGCTATGAAGAAGAGACAGAAGTACAGAAGGCAAATTTGGATTACTCTATACTGTCCCTTTGCTTTCTTGAATACCTTTCGGTTTTAGTGATACAGAAGTACGCAATCACTTACATGATCAGTAGGTTCTCGCCACACCATAAGAACAGCAAACGACATATAATTTTTTTTGCGATGCATCTACTACACTGGGTAAATTTATGTGACAACTCACAAAGCAAACATGAGGCGCCTAACTTTTATCTTGATCTCCAATTTGGCCAGGCGCGGCTCGTGATGACGTATTTGGGAGTGCAAGTACAATGATGCGAGTGCTTCGTGTATTCTCGTGTACTAACTGTAACGTTTTCTTAGTAAACACCGAAAACACACGAGGCACTCGCATCATTGCATTTGCACTCCCAAATACGTCATCACGAGCCGCGCCTGAATTTAGCACTTAAAATATAAAAGATAGGCTTTTTTGACTTAATTCTATTTACATTGTCTAAAGTCAGATACAAATAATCCCAATAATCCCATGATATAAGCGACAAAGAGGTACTCGAAAATGGGACGTGGTTTCAATTACTACCTAGATTAAACACAAAAAGAGCATTTTCATTAATCAAAAATCATGCCGATCTGTGTAATCAGCATTATCCAGTTTGTATCTTTACCAATTTTTTTGTTTATAATGTTGGTGTGTTGTTTAGTGAAGAACAACAGAAGTGTCTCTTGTCAATATTTTGAAATTACACTTTTTTTTATAGCTCTCTGATTTACCTCTGTAGCCTTTAGTTACTGTGGTTGATCGTCATTCGTTATATCTTGTAAAATTTATCTTTGGTTTTGGGCTAACGAAATGATTTGATTTGAATGGTAATTTTGAAAATTTTATAAATTTCTACAGATTATACAATGGACATAAATGAAATACACTGATTTAAGCTTAATTTATATTTCGTTATGGAGTTTCAACAATATGTCCCTCATCAATTAATTTTCATGCATTTTTCTCTTGTCTCTTGTCAATATTTTAAAACATACACATATTTTATAGCTCTCTGATTCCTATGTAGCTTTTAGATATTGTAGTTGATCGTCATTCGCCATATCTTTCCCAATTTATGTTTGCTTTTGGGATAACAAAATGATTTGATTGGAATAGTAATTTTGACAATTTTATAAATTTCTACTGCTTATGCAATGCATTTTTCTTTAACGTAGTTCATAGTGTGTATGATATAGTGTTGTGCTGAATGAAATTTTCCGAAAAGCTTTACAAACTAAGTAATCTCAATTCAACCAGATTATACAATGGACATAAATGAAATACACTGATTTAAGCTTAATTTATATTTCGTTATGGAGTTTCAACAATATGTCCCTCATCAATTAATTTTCATGCATTTTTCTCTTGTCTCTTGTCAATATTTTAAAACATACACATATTTTATAGCTCTCTGATTCCTATGTAGCTTTTAGATATTGTAGTTGATCGTCATTCGCCATATCTTTCCCAATTTATGTTTGCTTTTGGGATAACAAAATGATTTGATTGGAATAGTAATTTTGACAATTTTATAAATTTCTACTGCTTATGCAATGCATTTTTCTTTAACGTAGTTCATAGTGTGTATGATATAGTGTTGTGCTGAATGAAATTTTCCGAAAAGCTTTACAAACTAAGTAATCTCAATTCAACCAGATTATACAATGGACATAAATGAAATACACTGATTTAAGCTTAATTTATATTTCGTTATGGAGTTTCAACAATATGTCCCTCATCAATTAATTTTCATGCATTTTTCTCTTGTCTCTTGTCAATATTTTAAAACATACACATATTTTATAGCTCTCTGATTCCTATGTAGCTTTTAGATATTGTAGTTGATCGTCATTCGCCATATCTTTCCCAATTTATGTTTGCTTTTGGGATAACAAAATGATTTGATTGGAATAGTAATTTTGACAATTTTATAAATTTCTACTGCTTATGCAATGCATTTTTCTTTAACGTAGTTCATAGTGTGTATGATATAGTGTTGTGCTGAATGAAATTTTCCGAAAAGCTTTACAAACTAAGTAATCTCAATTCAACTATCAACCACAGTTGGCAATAGAATACTTAAATTGGCATTAATTTAACATTGTACCCTTTTTTACATTTGTCATTTCTGAGTGATAGTTATAGTTATAACTAAAGGCCGGATTATATGCAGTTTGCATAAATTTGTATATTTGCATAATATATGCATTTTGTATATTATTTGCATATTTTGTAGTAATTCAGCATTTTTGCATATTTTAAGTATCCGAGTTGTATTTATTTACTAAATCAAATATTATAGGCATTACTAAAAATATGTCGTGGATATAACAAATAAAAAAAAATTAAACAGCCCTCTTTAAATTAAAAATAGCATTTTATTAAACCTCTTCCCGTTACTTTTCCGATAAGCGTCTCCAAGAATTTATTAATGGTCTTCTCATACATCCAGGCCGAGACAAAATTCCAACGCTAATACCTTAAAAGCTAATACCTTCAAACTTCCAAAGAAATACAAAAATACATTTTACCGGAAAATTAGGAGTAGGTATATGTGTTTCTTTGCTATTCGGAGAAACTTATTCCCATATTCGAAAGTAATTTTATTTTAAACGTCATTTTAAGTTGGCTTTTCGAAGTGTAAACTTGTTATAGGTATATAATAGAATATGCCGAAAATAGCGACTGTGCCTGGATGGATTGCACCTTATTCAGAAGTGCGTATGGATGGAGAAAAAGTGTTTTGCGTAGCATGTTGCAAGATTGTGAGCAAAATTTTAAGTTTATTTCCTCTTATTAATTAATTGATTGATTAATTAATTAATTAATTAATTAAGTTTTTAATTATTCCTTTATCTTTTACTAACATTTATTTTATAAGAAAACAACCGATGATGTGATTTTTTTTGCAGATTACAAGTGAGAGAAAGTTCCAAGTCGACCAACATGAAAACTCCATCTCATGCTGCAAAACTAACAAAGATGAAATTGACGAAGAAGAATCAGCAAACATTACCGCAATGTTTGCCATTAACTTCCAAAAAATCGGAACAAGAACAATTTAATGAAGATTTGTGTCAAATGTTTCTGTCGGAAGATATTCCACTGCATAAATTAAACAATTTAAATGTCAAGTTCTTTTTGCAAAAGTACATCAGCAAATATAACTTTCCCGAGGAGAGCACGTTAAGAAAAAAATATATTCGCTGTATCTATGCAGAAACATTGAATAGCATTAAGAAAGTTGTTGCAAACAATTACCTTTATATATGCGTAGATGAAACTACTGATAGTCTTGGCCGATGTATAGTTTATTTAATGATTGGTATCCTTAACGTATCGGTTCCAGCAAAATCTTATTTAATTTCATCCAAATAGTTGGAAAAGGCAAATAATTTGACAATAACAAGGTTTATACAGGAAGAACTGGCAACTTTCTTCTTACCGGAATCGATTCCAACAGAGAAAATTCTATTGTTTTTGACGGATACTGCACCATACATAGTGAGGGCAGCTTTCAACTTGAAAATCTTTTACCCAAATTTAATTCACACAACTTGCTCAGCGCACGAACTAAATCGTGTTGCAGAAGTCAGAAACCATTTTCCCTTAGTAAATACTTTAATTAGTAGTGTTAAGAAGGTATTTTTAAAGGCCCCATTACGAGTTCAGTTTTATAAACAACATCTACCCGGTGTTCCGCTTCCTCCTCAACCAGTAATCACACGATGGGGAACATGGTTGGAGGCTGCTATTTTTCATGCAAATCATTATGAAGGAATAAGGACAATTAGTAAGGATCTTGATAGGGATGCACAATCTGTGATAGACGCCCAAAAGATGTATTCCAGTAAAGAAATGCCTCAACAGTTGGCGTTTATTAAAACCAATTACAGTTTTATTTCCACTTCTATATTGCAGTTGGAAAAACAATTTATGTCGCTAATCGAGAGCGTTGAAATAATAACATCTATAGCAAACGCCAATTAAGTTGGCACGAGGAGGGGGTGCGCAGAAGCCGTTTTTAAAAACGTCCACCCCCACTACTCAAGTAATTGTCAGAATACATTTGTCATTGACGTTTGACAGAACATATTTTGTAATGTCTTTGCTAGGAGATCATACACGCTCAGAGGTTAGAATTATCTGACATTTGATGTAAAACCAAATACAAATCTCCCCACTACTTATAATCCTGCGCGAACTTACCCCTTCTCGCGCCAACTTAATTGGCGTTTGCTATACATTCATATGCGCATATTTTCAGTTTTTTTTTGCCTATAATCCGGCCTTTAGTTATAACATTAACCTGTTATTTTTATAATGCAAGAATATACAGAGCAAAGAGCAGCGGAAACATCACACAACGATCGACAACAAACAATAAAAGCAAATAAACAAGGACATGAAAAATGTCGCCAATCTACGCATGCTAAAATTTTTATTTATATTAATTGTGTTCAGTTGAAATTGCCATAAAATAAAAGTCTATAATGTTAAATATTTTTATAGTTCAATGTGTTTACTGGTATTTGTTCAACGAAAATCTTTGGAGAAATTACTTTCTTGTTCCTATTAGCTTTAAATACCTATATTATGACATGACATATACCTAATAAAAAATTCTAATATGACAGTGACAGTGACAGTTTGTGACAGTTGCGATTTTGCGGTCATAATTAGTCAAATAATAACTTATAATGGTGATTTATATACTATATTAAACAATCAATTTAATAATGCACACCTGATATTTAGCCATTTTCAGTGGTTTTAGTTTAATTGTTTTATATTGAAAGCTTAATGTGTTGTCTAATTTTCAGCTACATTACAATTTAATAACATTATATATCGAGATAACTAGTTAAAATTAGTTACTTGTAATTAAATAACCGAAATATTAATTTTTATAATAAGAAAATTATTTTAGGAAAAGCCAATTACTTCGATATCATTGAATTTCCTGAACAATTCAGTAAGTTACTTTTTATTAATGCATAGTATTACACGATAGTAAAATACTTGAAATATTACTTGTTTATATAATATACATAATTTTATATATCTTTTGAATTAGTTACGTTCAAATCACAATTATTATAAAACTCTTGAATCATTAAAAAAACGATTCAACTTAATTAATAACATTTAAGCCAATAATTCCGTGAGTTTCATCCCTTTTTCCTTTCCATTTACTCCCGTAAATGTTTTCTATTGTTTTTCATGAACACGAAGGGTAAGAAAATTAGCCCTTCGTATATATGCAAGACAAAGTCTCACACCAAACGCAAAACATCCCATCTCGTTCTCGTGTAAAAAGGCGCACAGCGAAAAAAGAAGTCAAAAGGCTGGAAAACGTTTTTCGTTGAGTTCGTGATTGGCCAACTTGTATTCAGTTGTTCACCAGCTTGTCGATAGGTAGCGCCTCAGTAGTAAAGTCTCTCATGGCGACACTAGCATAATATTATCTGAGTGCCTATTTTATAATTTTTTAAGTTGTTCGTTAAATACTATTGTTAATTTATTGTTGTGTGTGCCCTTCAAAAACGCCTTATATTCGTTAATCGACACATTCAAATAATTTCACACGATGTTTTAGTGGTAAAATGGTCAGTGTTTATGTTTATCGTACGAAAATAGTTTTTGGATATATATTACTGGACTTCAAGCTTGATGTAAAGGTAATTTTAATTATTTTTCGTCAGTATCGATCCCGATACGTTTCAATTTTAATCGACAGGTATCGTTTAACATTCTTTCAGTGTAATTTTTTTCCGTCAATAGAAAGTTTCAACAGTTTGTGTTGTTTAATAATGTTAGGTTATAATACCGTTCCTGTGACTCCAAAAATGTTCCGACCACGGTACCGTCATTATTTGAATGCAAACATTTAAATGTTTCTAATTGCATGTCGTATGAAGGCGAGAAATACGGCAAAATAGGAAATTATCGTATGCTAATGCGGAGATATGCAAATTTTATGTTAATTTTATGTCTTGCCGTCTGGACGTGTAGGGGTTATGTGTTACATTATGAGGTAAATTGAGGAAAAGTTTCTTTTTCGCATTATCATTGTATCATTATTCAAAAAGATAACTTAATTTGATGCACATTATGTTTTGAATTTAAATTGTATAACGTTTATCTCTTTTTTTAAATTCACAACAAAAAGTTTAATGACAGATATTTCTTTTAAACATGTACCTAATTGCAATGTTTATACCACAAATTGCAATTTACATATTACATACGTTTTACGTGCACAAAAATATTATGTTACTCTTGAGATTTATTTGTATTTCTTGGTTTTGCAAATAACATTATTAACAGAATAATACAAGCATACTTAAAATTGACGATTTTATGTTGTGATATTTGATACTAGAATAACATTAAATCGCAACAAATCCTATTATGCTATGTATAAAAATATTTTTAGAATGTACCTGTCACAATAAGAATAGAAAGTGAAATAATATTTAATTTTAAGAACTAATTTCAGCGCACTAGCAATTTGCAGAAAAAAAGGAAAAGTTTTTGAATATTTATTAAATCACATTTAATGGTATGTGGTTTATGTCTTATTAGGTATATCATCTGATTCGAATTTTTTGATTTCATGCTCACTTCAGGATCCAAAAGATAAATAGTTGAATGACGACAAGTCGGACGAACCATCACTTTTTAGATTGCGAATAAGAGTATTTTAGGTAGTCATTATCATTAAAAAAATGTTATTTCTAATAATAGACATTGACTGGTTCTTACAGACTAATAGAAGTTTTCCGTAATATGCATTTTTTAGTCATTCAGTTAAATAAGAAATATATCGGTCTCTGCACAACCCAGCATATTTTATTTGCTGATAGTAAGTATAGTTTTATATTTTTTGTGGTGAAAAATTTTAGAGCCTGATAATTGTATGGAATAGGTATGCACCCAAGTTTCATCTATCGTAATAAGTTATTAGTGTTATTACTAATAACTTACTTCAGAGAATCTTTATTTTGAAAACTTTCATTAAAGTCCTTGTCAATCTATCGAGTACTGACTGTTAAATTTAAGTTTTTTGTGAACGATAGTCTAAATGTTAAGGGACATTTAATAATGGTTACTTTTACTATTTGTTGAATAAATATTTTTTCGTTTTTATAAATAGACCCAATAACTTAGAAAGCTTAAGTCCTCACGTTAGAATGTATCTAATTCTTATAGGTACATCTTTTGGAGGTGAATGCTTGATATTTGTATTTGTCACCTAGGTAAATGTCTTTCGGATTTCGTAGTAAATTTTGACCTAACCGATTATTAAAAGATGGAGATAAAAATACAGGTAACAAATAATAAATCCAGGTAGAATGAAACATTTCGCAAAGGCCCTAGCTTTACTAAAGTCATACATACATTACAAGCAACTCAGGATTACAAATATAATTATTTTTGATTCTTAAGCAGATATCCTAAACAGTGCTAATACTAAAACTACAATTCTTTTATTAAAAATTTGCATCTTAAATATGACAAGAGCTATTGTCTAAACAATTAGTGATAATGTCATATCAATAAATGAACGACTAACTTCTTATATATAAAAGTGCATTCTCCGCCAAACAAAGTTCGTGAAGATAGTGAATACTCGTTTGTTAAAAGTGCCCTGAAATCCAGGATTAGATTTATAATTAAACACATAGAATTTCGAACAATCCCTGCTAATTTAGTTATTAAATTTTTTTTTAAAGTTTCCGTTTTTAATGTTAATAATTAATATTAAAATTATTTCTTCTTAATTTGAGTAGCGATAGAATATAGAAATTTCACATTACGTAATTCAATCAAGCCTATAATATGAATATTGTACCAAATTTATCTATCGACTTCTAATCTATTATGTTTTTGCCAGAACGTACATTCTCACTGTCAAATATGTGCTTGAATAAGCACTCTCCATTTTAATAATAAATCTAGGGGCTAGTAACAAATCAGCTTCGTTATGACTAAAATTCTAGGATTAGAACTAGTGCTACGCATCGATAGCTTATTGTTAATCCAGGGTTGTCTGCTGTTATTCATTTCATAGTTGTCTTAATGGATCAGGGACTAAAGAAACGCCATCGATATTCAAGGTGATCCGAACACTTCGGACTTAAAATTAGTTTAGTCCCCTACTTTCTAGACTACCATGAGTTTATGATGTCTATCCTCCATTTTATTATTACCAAAGTATGTATAATCTGTTCATACATATAACGATTTGATACAAATGAAACAGACATGTATTAAACACATCTGTATCTGTACACATGGACATACACCTCGTATTTTCTAACGTTTACTTCAGCCAAAGACACATGTTTCAGTCTCAATAGACTTCGTCAGTTTGGCTAGTGTGGTAAAGTTTGATGGATTGCCTCACAGGTATAACAAATGAGGCGATCCATCAAACTTTACCTCACTAGCCAAACTCATGAAGTTTATTGAGATAGAAACACGTGTCCTTGGCTGAAGTAAACGTTGGAAAATACGAGGTATATGTCCATGTGTACAGGTACAGATGTGTGTAATGCATGTCTGTTTCATTTGCAATAAATGGGTAATACGTGCTTAACGTATTGATGTAGTCAAATTTCTTTGGCATATAACGATCTGACTTCAAATAACAAGAAAATAATTTTCTAATGTCAAAATATTTTAATTTGCAACCCTGCGGTGAGGGTTAAGAGAAATGCAAACAGTGATTACAATATCAGCATAGAAACCAGAGAAGTATTAAGTATTAATTTTTATTATGTTAGGACTAACAATAAGGTTGCTCACGTTTATTTCGATAACATAGAAATAATAATTTATATACCTAGATATACATATATGCACTAATCTTCTCCGTAATTTTCTATACTCGTATCACCACTATCACGTAAATGAATTATAAATTCCTGATGCGTACATGTGCTTTGATAATTATTAATTTTCTATTTATGTCGAATACAATTTCTCTACTCTTCTCTGATTTACGCTTCATTTTATAGTTACTAAAGTACATAAATATGTATGTACATTGCTTGTGTGTAGCACATAATACAACCTTTCATCCAGTTATATTATTCGTATGGCGTAGTGGAATATATTGTAAAGTTTTTACAACTTCTGTCTTTTGACAATGGGTTAGAGTAACATTTATTATCTTGAGCGCTTATGCTTTGATGATTCTTTTTAAACGGAAAATGCTTGAACAGAGCAACGCTTTTTTTTCCAGGCTATATTGCCACATTAATTCACGTTGCTCAAAATACACCACGAGAAAATTAGCAATAATTTCTTAAAATCTTAGAACGCTGTTAATCTAGTATAGCAGCCTTCTAAGATTCTATATAACTAATAGTTATATAATTATTTTTTTCAAATCAAAACAATTTTATTTGTTACAGTAATACAAAAATGTTAAAAAACATATCTGCATATGTATACATGGACATACACAACACATACATTACGCATTGGTTATTTCTAAGTACAGACACGTGTTTCGACCTCGTCTTAACTCTCGTCAGTGCACGTGGACAAGCATGCCAATGACTTCGTTGCCGCTAAGTATAACATAATCTTGTATGAGAAGGGTCCCCAAGGTATCTGGCAGCCAAGAGAGGCTCGTCGGCAACGCTATTTACATAGTTAGATTTTATTTGACTTAAAATTTTCGACATCACAAAGTTGTCTTGTTTTTTTTGAAGTTTTCAGTATTGTATTTCTTATCATAGCCCTTTTCTTTCAAAAACATATTTGTTTTTGAATAAAAATAATAATAAATTAATTACAATTTAAGTAAGTAAATTATTACTTATTTATAGTAATAAATTTTATAATTAAACCTTCTGGTACATATTACATGTGGCAGTTATTTTCTCCACGTCTCTAAAATATCCAAAAGTTGTAACTTTTTTTGTTATATTCGAATTCTTGTTAATGCAGTTATTAACAGTTAAGAATGTACTATACATATAACTTCCATGTTGTTATATCATTTAAATAAATAAATTATGAATAACTTACAATTCATAATTTTTGTAACTTACAATTAGTTAAACCTTTGGAATATATCGTTATTATAGACTCAAATTGAGAAAATTTCTTGTATTCGAAGATCGTTCGACCTCCTGTTGTAGTAGTAGATATCCGAGATGTTTTTAAGAGTGGGCCGCTGCGATGATGGTTATATAGCATCAGCAGTGCCAGCAGTAGTAGACGGTAATTTTTATATTACCTCAGAAGTTCGGCAGCTGTTTGGATGTTGACGACGATTGTCGGGCTGGCGGCGCGCTCCACACAAAACCAACGCCGAGGGATCGGTTCTTTTGTCTTTTTCTTTCTTTATTTTTATTTTTTTTCTTAGAAAAACTCAACAACATGGTCGTCGCACGATTCTCTCTTGATGCCATAACATTACGGCCGGGACCGCCTCGGTGTTTCATCCTTCTACCAGCGACCGTCAAAATTTTCCGTTAAGTTGCGAAATGTTCTTGCTTAAATCTCAAAACTTTTATTAGATGTTTGCGGAAGTAGTTACAGGATATTTGTGTAAGTGAATAGAAAAAAAATATAAAATAAATTTTATAAAAAGAAAATATAACCAATATGATTCAATTAATTTTATTGTTTCCAATTATAACTGTAAGAATGATATAACTAACGATATAATAAAACAATTACATAATCAACAAAATTCTTAATTACAAACTGTTGAAAGAAAGAAATTTTTTTACTAAATTCTTATTAAAATTGATACTTAGATTAAAATATTATTTAAAACAACTCTAATCATCCAAAATTTCTATAAGTTTACAAATAGGAAATAAATTAAGTAAGTAAAAAAATATATAATTCTATTTAGAAACATCTATTAAAAGTTCTTCTTTTTCACGTTATTCTCTAATGTTGAATCTACCCAGGCATTGGTTTATTTCATAATTAGAGCAGACCAATTTCCGTGCGCGCCGATGTGAGGATGATTGTATTGCATCAGAACTAATAAGAAGCATTCAGTATGTGTTTGGTACTTGCTTAGACTGCATGTAAGTGTAAGCATACGTAATAAAAAGTCGTCGACACATAAATCAAGAAAACGACCGTTGTCAGACGAAGTGAATAAGTTTATTATGGATTTCCCGGACTTAATATACGATGGCTCAAAAATTAAATGTTTAGTGTGTGTTTATGCATATTACTTTAATAACAGAAAACCAAATGTAGGTATATTTAATTATTTCTGATAGAATAAATGTCTCTACTTCTATACTTATATCGGTAACAAGCTCATGTTGCGTCCCTATTCTATCGCATATTCTAATATATTACGAATTACACTCCCATACCGGCGCTCATGGCGCGCACGGAAATTGGTCTGCTCTATTCATAATTCATATTCATATTGTAAAATCGATCACTAAGATTACATAGTTTCAATCGATAGAACGCGTTAAGAATCGACATATATTTATTAACGGAGCGATGTAAACGTTCAAAATATAGAAAATAATGTATTTTAAGTAGACATATTATGTACAGATTGAGTCGGAAGGAGCGGACCAAACTCCAGGAATATACTGTAGTTATGCTCACATAGTACAATCAAAAACTGTCAAATTGTCAAATATTCAAAATTTGTTTGGAGTAATTGTGCTTTTGAAACACAACGTGATCTAAGGAAAAACCTCAAATATTGTATTTTAATATATAAATTGGCAATTAAGTATTTTAATTGACCCGTAATACATTTAAAATACAGATTTACAAAAAATAGAGTCAGTTGAGCCGTCATTTATATCAATAAGAGGTCTCAATTTCCTGTGCGTTGAAAGTACAAGATTTCTAATGTAACCGTGTTGCTCATCTATATTTTCCCAAGTATTTAAAATAAAATTCCACAAGTCTTCCTTGTTCCTAACACGTATTCGTGACATACGTTTTACCATCTCAGCCTAGACATTTTCCATACGATTTATATCTGTACTTTTAAGAACCCATTGCAATACTTCCACATTATTCCGATACAACCAATGTGTAGCTTTAGATTTGCCGTACGACTAGTGCAATTATCATGTTGGAATATGTAAGTATTTTAAGAAAAAATTTGTTGGACGGATGGCTACATCACGTCTTCTAATATACGAACGTCATTTGTTGATATAAATTTTTCCTCAATTCTCCAACACATCCTAGTGTCATGCTAGTTTATCCATGCCCTCACGTTCACGTTGTTGAATGCAGGCTTGTGCCCGCCCGTAACCAACAGAACAACTACTTATCCGAATTTTATACTTCTTTTGTCGGATTTGCTCGGCAGCCAGATGAATATGAACCAACAACTTTTCTCTTGTGTTCGAAACTTGTGCGTAGACTAAATTTTTCATGTGTCCCCATAAATAAAAGTCAAGGGGATTAAAATCCATCTTGGATAATTGACGTCAACCCAATTTCGGACAGTAATTCCGAAATGTGGTGGTGCCCCCATTCATGTGAAATCACATGTCTCGTCGAACATTCAGTGGGACATCCTCTAAAAGGCCTGGCAGTTCGTCAATAAGAAATTGAAGGTAATTGTCCGCATTTAACCTCCCAGGAAGAACGACAGGACCAATCAACAAGTCATTGATTAGCGCCGCCCAAACGTTAATAGAAAATTCATGTTCAAATTTAGATGGGCGTATAGCTTTGGGATTTTTTGATGACCACCTGTGCAGGTTTCTCAAATTTGTAACACCACTTCTCGTGAACGTAGATTCATCTGTCCAGAGGACTGTTCTGCGGAAATTAAAATGAAGCCGTGAAGTGAAGTGAAGACCTTCACTGAAGACTTTCATTGTTATGTATATACCGCTGCTCAAATCTCGTATTTCGTGGCCTATAAACATGCTCGGTTCCATTATTTGTTGATTGGAATTATTTTTCATCGAAAAATATCACATTTCTTTCCGCAAATATCGGGAACTAGAAAAATTTGGTTATTGTAATAAGCGTATCATTGTTGAAAAGTTTAAATTTAATAAAGTAAATATTTGATGTTGTCTAGTGGATAGGTCATTAGACTATGAATCTGATGAATAGGGTTCATACCGCTGGTCTAGCCAATAATATCGATGGCGTTTTTTCGGTCCCAGCTCGATTTAGACTGAAAAAAAATGAGGACCTAGAGGTAAAACGCTGTATTCTTTGATATTTACGGACGAATTTTCATAGATTTTCTTAATTAACCGGGAGACTATACAGTTCTTTTGAGACTTATAAGTGAATATCATATGACGCAGATTATTGAGTGGTCGTATCCATGTTTCTTTAGCAATCTGAGAGATGCTGAACAAACTGCAATGAGAAATAACCATCCATATTTGATTAGTACAACACAAGAAACCCAGACGTATGTTTCATTTTTTGGATATCTGAAAACCGACATGGAAGGTGAAATTATTCGAATTCTTCGTTACTACACAAACCTAATGTTATATTCTGGGATATTTACGGACGAACTTTTATAGATTTTCTTAATTAGTTGCAAGACTATAAATTTCTTTTAAGATTTACATGGTTTGTGAGTATCATATGACGCCGATTATTGAATGTACATATCTATATCTACTTGAGCAATCTAAAAGATGCTGAACAAACTGCAATGAGAAATAACCGTCCATATTAGATTAGTACAACACAAGAAACCCATTAGGTAGGCCTCTTTCATTTTTTAGACATCTGAAAACCTACATGGAAGGTGGCATTATTCGAATTCTTCGTTACCACACGAACCTAATATTATATTTTGGGATATTTACGGACGATTTTTATAGATTTTCTTAATTATTTGAAAGACTATAGACTTTTTTTAGACTTACACGGTTTATAGGTATCATATGACGCAGATTATTGAGTGGATGTATCCCATGTCTTACTTGAGCAGTGGCATTATTCAAATTCTTCGTTACCACACGAACCTAATATTATATTCTGGGATATTTACGGACGATTTTTATAGCTTTTCTTAATTATTTGAAAGATTATAAACTTTTTTTTAGACTTACACGGTTTGTATCATATGACGCAGATTATTGAGTGGATGTATCCCATGTCTTACTTGAGCAGTCTAAGAGATGCTGAACAAACTGCTATGGGAAATATCCATTTACATTTGATTAATACAACAAAAGAAATCCATAGATGATTCCAATTTTTTTGACGTCTGAAAAAGCACAGAACATAATACGATAATTTGATATATAGGCCAAATAAGTATAGTTTTTTTTTTGTAAGTTGTCCGGATACTAGAAAAGTGTAGATTTAAGTAAAAATATTAGAGTAAAAGAAAAAATAAATTTTGTTTCATTAACGTTTTATTATTATTGATTGTTATTCCATAAAAGTTCGGCACAATTTTGTATTTACTTATATATGTTTTTCACGGTCAACTTTGATACTCAATTTTAAACAACATTAAAACATTGATAATATTAGGTATACTAGGAAAAGTACCATCCAATAAATACTTAAGCTATAAAACTAAATATAACTGATAACGTAATAATAACTCGATAATGTTGCTAATAACATATTAAATGTGTATAAATAATCTGTTTAAAGGCGAAATTGCAACTAATTTCGTTTACAATCTAATTATTTGAGTATATTTTTGATGAGTGACCAGCGAATGATTATTTTTGGTTGTGCAACAAGTTTGTTAGTTATTTTCCATAATTACCTTTATGTTAAACTGGTATACCAAAAATTAACTTTTTTTGCGACATAAATAAAACGTATGTTATGTAAAATTTCACCAGAATCACCCACACATTGTTTGCCGCGAAGTGTTGTGCGTTATTCTTAAATATATCAATAACGTTATATTCCTAATATTATTCATACTTCAAAATGTTGCGTATGTTTTACGGCGATATTTTTGTCTTTGAGACATTCCAGGTTAATTTCCAGCAGCAAACTGAGACTTCATTTGCCTTGGTATCGTTTTTTCAGGATTGCAACGTTTTGGTGGAACCGCTCCTCACGTTCATCGCTTCCGGAACCCAAATTTCCCAGAAGGAAGTCAAGACTAGCATCCAGAAAATTCATTTTCTGGAGCTTGAAATACTGGATCATGTTTCCTGTGTGAATTGCATGCTTATGATCAGAGTGACCACTGGCACACTCGTGGCACTTCTTCGCCCAAACTTTAAGATACTGTTGGTTTTGCGATAGAAAGCTCTTTACTATGTTCGTTGCGCCATAAAGCTGATGATAAATTGGGACAATGCACAGTATACTTGGACTTCGGTCCGATGCCCTGTATGTTAGTGAGGCAAAACTAATAACTTGTGTCATGATCTTTCGATTCTCTCCATATCATTGGTACTGCAAAGCGCATTTTACATTTTGTACCTTTCTACCAACCTGTTAACAATGTTACACAAGTTTTGCAACATAACGTGATTTATCTTGATCTCTTACTTTAACTTCGAAACAAAGTTCGTAAGCTTTTCGTTCAAGTTAGGTGAAAGTATGTATGTTTTTCTCCACACACATAACAAAAAATGTCGACATTATTTACACTCTGCCTAAGTCAGTCACAGTACACTAATAAGCATAAATCAAGCATGTACGAGAAGGTATTGATATCTAGTTAGCCTAGGTTATTTTTCCCGAACAAAACAAAATCTTACGTCAAGAAATTGAAGTATTGTTGTGCAGTAAATTTTGAAAGAAAGCATATCGAATGTAAATGTGAAAATCGATAAATTCGAGTATCAAGGTATCTTCAAATACTTGTATTTGAAAAGGCTAAGTGGTAAGGAAATTTACGAAGATATGCTTAACACACTTGGCGATCAATGCCCATCATATGCGACTGCTAAAAATTGGATTGTGTTATTCAAAAGAGGAAAACTTTCCGCTGAAGATGAGAAGCGATCAGGAAGACCGATTTCTGTGTTCACCCTCGAAAATATTGACGCAGTTCATGACATGATATTATCAGACCACCGAATTGGGTTGAAACATATAGCTGGGGTACTAAAGATTTCATATGAACGCGTCCATCATATAGTTCACGTCGATTTATATATGAAAACAATTTCTGTAACATGGATTCCTAAATGTTTGAACATCGAACACAAACGAGCAAGACTGAAAGCATCACGGTGAAACTGTGGCCGTTTTGAAGAAGATCCAGATTTTTTGAGTCATCTTATGACTATGGATGAAACATGGGTCCATTTTTACGATCCAGAAACAAAACAGTAATCGATGGAGTGGAAAAATCATGGTTCTCCAAGGCCTACAAAGTTTAGAGGTCAAAAATCCGCTGGAAAAGTTCTTGCTTAAGTTTTTTAGGAATATTCGAGGAATAATTAAGATCAATTACCTAAAAAAAGGGACAGACCAGCACTGGATGTCCTGATTCTAAATTACTAATCGCCGTGAGAGAGAATATTAAAGAAACAAGATGTGACATGTTAGCGAAAGGTGTGTTGATTTTGCAGGACAATGTCGCTGCACACAAATCGAGCATTACCACGAATACAATTCGGGATCTAGGGTTCGAATTACTGGAACACCCGCCCTATTCCTCAGACTTAGGCTCTTCAGACTATTATCTGTTCCCTCGATTGAAAAAAAAGTTTAAAAAGACTTCAATTTTTGTGTAACAAAGAGGTAATAAGGTTTTTTTTTATAAGGCTTAAAGGCATTTCAGGATCTGTATTAAGTGTATTAATTTAAGAGGAGACTGTTGAATAATAAAATATTCTAAGTCCCAACTTTAAAGTGTTTCAATAGTAGGCTAAGAATATATCGATACTCCCTCGAAGAAGAGAAACCTGTTAGTAACGAAGTTTCGCGGCACGACATAGGAAATGCAGTAACTTCAGATGCCGGTAAATGCCTACTAATGCACAATATCTAATTTTGATACATCTAATAGACAGAAATAAACTTGTCTAACACGGTACGTTCGTCACTGCTGGTATATTACACAAAATGATGCAATATGCACTGCAAAATATAAATGCTAGTTACTAAAATTCGTGGGTAATAGGGAAATTTTTGTTTTTAAATTCATTTTTGGGGTGCTGAAATACATCAAAAACACCTAAAAATATACATTCTTGAAATTTATTAACTTTTTTTGTTATTCTGTGCACCTTATAAATGTAATATCTTTGAACTTTCGCTGATGAAACAAGCACAAATACATATTTGATTTGATTTGTCTATTCAATGGTTAAAAAGGCAAGGTGCCAACGGTAAGGAATAAAATTAAAAAAAGGTAGTAAAACGACACAGGCACACATTTATGTTAAAAAGGCCGAGTAAATTCTTAATTAATTATAGCCGGCGATTTCTTTATCGAGCTGGCATTATTTTGTCATTACCACCATGTGGGATGATGCTGTTATCTGAATTTATGCATCTCTTATTTATACCTTTCTTCTTCTTTACCATTTTGTTTCCGTATATTTCATCTTTATTATACTCCTTTTATTTCCGAAACAGTTATCTTTTGAATAACATCTCGCCGCCTACCAGTCAAGACGATGTTTGATTTTCTATACCTATATATGTGTGTATATATATACATATATAGATTACCAGGGATTTCAAAACGTTTCTTAAATACATGTAATGGATTATTACTTTTGCATTTTGGATCAATTAAAATTAATGATAATGTCTAAAATTATGAAAAATAAGTCAATTTGTATATACAGGTGTCCTTGATATAAAAAGACAATGTATGAAAAATGATTATATGCGATTATATAGAATATAAATCCAAAATGTGAGGCAATTACGACGCAAACCCCAAAATTAAAACCCCCCCTGAAAATTGTATTATGTTCCGCCACAGATGAGAATGTCTATAAAAAAATCTCGATGGAATTTACACGCAAACATAACGCTGAAATGTTTATGTTTGTAAAAATTCTAAAGGATAACATTGTTTGGGTATACGGATAGTGAAAGTTATCGGATAAAAAGTAATGAAACATGAAAAGGACCTAAAAAGGAAGAACTTTACAGTCGCAAACGTAATTTGAAAAAAAAAATTTACAAGGATATTTAAACAAATCGAATTTGAATATAGCAAAAATACGTGAGAGTGATGTTTAATTAATACATTAGGGCATTCAAAAGAACACGATTATACAAAATTTAGCTTCTTTTGCTTGTATTGAAAATAGATGTAAATTTAGTAAATATTTTTTTTTCAAATTACGTTTGCGGTTTTACGTTTATACTCAAAGTTGTTCCTTTTTAGGTCTTTTACATGTTCCACTACTTTTTATCCGATAACTTCCACTACCCGTATACTTTGTACTCCCATTGTTTAAACGGCTGTCGATGTTATAAAACCGCGACATTGGAACAGCTTCTTTTACTTAGGATTCAATAACCTCAATACCATTACGTACGAATATATCAGCTGTAAACTCTTTCTTTATACTTAATTTAAGAACTGTTGATTGTTACTGAAAAGAACCGATTTGTAAATAGGTGAAATAGATGGAAAGCTCAGATGAAATGCTCGAAGTGTCCACCTTCAGCGTGAAGATAGGTGAATAATTATCACGAACCCGATAAAAGAGTGTCTCATGTGCATTACATAATTTTTTTTTGTTACGAGAAGTAAAAAATAAACTACTCAAAAACGAATAAGGAATTTTTACTTTTTTGTATTTTCTAGATAGTATGGGTAAATATTTGTAGTGTATTATATTAGATACATAATTGTACACAACAATTTAAAATTTTCAAGTATATTTATTCAGAAAAATCGTTAGATTACTAAGAAATGATCAAAAATGAAATAAGCAACATTTTTAACAATAGCTAAAATAAACATTTTTCTGTAACAATTAATTCTAAAATCGTGTATAATGGCCACGGACATCGCTCACAGCTGTACATCTTCGGGGCATACTCATAATGCAATTATTAATGTGTTCTTGTGACACTCTTCTCAAACACAGCGGTAAAATTTCCCGCAAGTGTTGCACGTTAACTGGGGGTGGATTATGTTCGTTGAGCTGTTCTTGAAGTCTGTCCCAAATGTGCTCAATTGGATTCAAGTCGGGAGACGTTGGTGGTAAAGGTAGATGGTTAATATGGAGGTCATTTATTGCTTGCATTATAATTTGTGCACGATGAGGTCTTGCATTATCATCAATAAAAAACATGTTTTCATCCACAGCCTCACGAAAGTCGGCCACATATTGCTGAATAATATCATCTCTGTATATGTGTCCATTGATATTGTTTTCAAAGAGATGGAGGTTCGTACGTCCATTCAAACGAATGCCCGCCCACACCATGATACCACCGCCGCCAAAAAGCACCACAGCTTTTGTAAACTCGCGTCTATAACGGTCTCCTCGAGTTGTCCAGACCCTTACTCTACGATTATCACTAAATAAGCAGAATCTGGATTCATCGGTGTATAAACCATGCTTCCCATTGAAAATTTTCTGCTAGTCGTTGGTTAACCCAAGTTCTTCTAGCCATTCTATTGGCATTAGTTAATTTTGGGCATCTCACAGGCCTGCAGCTATGAAGATCCATTTCCCTCAGACGGTTTCTGATGATTTGATCCGAAACTCTAACTCCAGTGGCGGCACGTAACTGTGTTTGCAACCATACAGCACTTCTAAACGGATTCATCCTTGTCTGAATTCGTATGTAGCGGGTCTTGTCTCTGATTTGTTTTCCTCTCAGATCCACTACCGGGTCTTCTCCTTGCAGATCCTAACTGTTGGAATCTTGTTAGAGCCCTACTAACAACACTTGGAGACACATTAAAAATTGCGGCAATTTCTCCTCCAGATTGCCCTCGCTGATGCAATAACGCAATTAAATCAAAAGTTTCTTTATTTAAATGACGTCTTGGCATCGTGAAAATGTGAAATGACGTTTAAAATGAATAATACTTGTCAAAAAAATGCGATTTTTATGATTTTGTATTTTAAATTAATTTAAGGTTAATATACAAGATTCAATATTTTATCACACAGAAAAGACATTTACCAAATAAAATGTCCACAAACGACTGTGGGCCTTCTAATTTATCTATAGTTTGAGAAAACACGTTAAATTTAATCGAATTAATTAGATCTGTTAAAAAAAGATCTAATTCCCTATTCATTTTTGAGTAGTTTATATAAAATATTAATATGGATTCATAATGTATAAAAATATGGCTATAGAATTTACACGCAGCAATTATTATATTCATGTAAACTCTTGAAGAGATAACAATGTATAGATTGCTTTGTATGCTAGGTGTTCGAGAAAAGTCAGCTGTTAAAAAATTAAAACGAGATCGACAATAACGAAACTTCTTTTTTTTTATTGTCCGTTAGGTTTAAAATATCGCCTCCGATAGTATTTATGATATGATGATTTGCACAGTGGCGTGACAAAATTTTTTTAAATATCTTTGTCATTGTTTTTCTCGCTTATGAGAGAGAAGTTTGGGAAAATATTTGGGATGCTCTATTCTATATAATTCTTTCCATTTTTCATACGTTGTCTTTGTATTTCAAGGACACCCGGTGTTGATGGCAAATATACAGGGAATTTATTTGATTGGTTTTACTTGTAATTTTCTCAGAAATATTTACATGCGTCTATTTGTACTAGAAAAATTATTAGAAGTAAAAAGTTTTAGAAAAAATAAAGTCGACCAAAAAAGACTGCAAGCAAAAAATCAGCAAACAATAATTTTCCTCTAAAAAAGAAAAAAAAAACAATCTAGGTTTAATTTTATTTAATTATTTATTACATAGAACGCATCAAGCTAAACTTCTGTTGAGTCGGTGCCAAATTTAAAGCAAAAGAATAAATAAATGAAAAACGAACTAATACGTAATTTGATAAATACATTCAAGCAGCTCGTGAAAACGAAGCATATGCCATAAAATGCTTATATAGCTCAAAGAATTCACCAACTACGGGGCTCATACAGAGAACGCCACAACTTCTATTGTGGGAAGAGGATCTGCCATGCTGTTAATATGGTCTACCCGTATTTACTTAGGGAACATTTAATTTAACAAAATATATATTCCAAGGTTAATTAAATTTCTTAAATATATGGATTATAGTTGTGATAAAGCAATTGTAAATAATTCATTTAAAAGTGATTACTGTGATTAGCTAATTTCTCTCAACAACAATAAATATCCTGTATATAGATAATTCGTGAGTGGATATATTTGGCCTACAGCAATATGCATATTCAGGGATTAAAGTTTTGTCGTCACTGTATTTTTTTCGATATGAATATATCAGAGTCGTCTCCAGAATATAATCATTTAATCCTCTGTATTGGTCCAGCAAAAAAAATGATTGATCGAGAAACACTTCGTTGTATAATGTTCCAATATTGACACAAACATGTCTTAATTTATTACGTTTTACGTAATACTTAGTATTAGTCTTTATTGCGAGTTAAAAGGAGTTGTTAAGCTTGTTCAAATACTCTTAGATAATACAATATCCATGTGAGAGGAATACCAAAATGTATGTGTAGTCGTAGATAGAATAAATGACTGATTTAAACTGAATCAAAGGATATATTACGATATACCTTCGATACATACTACGTTTTTTGGGGTGGGTATTACATCGTCAACTAGTTAATTGACGAACATCGTCAACTGATAAAGATTCAAAGCAGAATTCTGAAATACTGCAGTTGGCCATTAAACTAATACAGCTTCGAAACTTTTAGGAAATCTGTTTTAAGTAATGTTTATTATGTATATATAATCATACAATATCTTCAGTTTTTCTTTTATAAGTGTTGCTACTATAAGTTAAAGCAATTTATAAAATATAGTTCGAGTATTAGATACTTTTATTATTTAAGCAAATAATGCTTCTAACTTTTTAGTTTATAGTCTAATAAGCCATAGTGAATATAAAGCGTTTAATGATTAAAATAAACTTTCAGCTATGTATGAAAATCTTAGTCGCTGATTCAATTTTATTTCACGATAAGAGTGTTTTAAATTTTAAACTTGAAATAGTTCTTAGAATGACCGAATTGAATAAAAAAATATTCCGCGTGCTAAATTTGTGTCTGCAAAAAATTCAGATTACCAGAAAAAAATGGGAAAAACTTGGTTCAATTGAGATAAGCAATGTAAGAATTGCTCAGTTGGTGACCGGAAAAAAGGTAAAAATTGATACTTATTTTAATAACTTTATTCTATATTCCCTACAAAAACTTTTTTCGGAAAAATAATTTTTTTTAGTTTTTATAGTTGGTGCTTAGCAGTGACTAAAAAATTAAGAATGTCTTTAGTATGTCAGAAGAAAAATATCCTTATACACGTGCACATATACTGAACAAAACTGAACACACACGTAATATTTAAGAAGATAGTTTAAAATTATAGAAAAATGGTAATGTAAAGTAACATATCGCCCTAAAACAAGCCAAAAAAGACCATCCTAAGTAAAGACCGTCACTTAGGCAAGCAACAGCGTCACTGGGATGGCTTTACTGACATAAAAGTTGGTGTTATTTAGACAAATGCTTTTCGTTGGAATTACACCTGCGCGTATTCGTAAATACGTTTATATACAACTTCACACTGTGATAGCTGTTCATGTATGTACTACATACATATAGCATTCCAAGCTTTCACGCGAACTGTTGGTAAGGTGACTCTCCCGAACCTCTCGCCCGTCCACGCTTCTGTGACCCGACCGAGAATGGCGGTCTTTAATCATAAGCATAAGCCTACATATTGCCTACTTATTTTCGGATTACTTCTTCAGTGCCTTTCGAGACTTGACCTAATTATTTATGGACCATGATATATATCCTATAATTAACGTTAACATAAACTCTCTATCTGAACAATATGTATATTTGCTATAAAGGAATTAAAAAATAAATTAATTTCTCGAGCCGATCAAATTCCAAGCTTTCTTTTAAAAGATTGTTCTTATCATTTGAGGATAATTATTATTGATCTAATTTTGAAAAAATGTATAGAAACTTGAAATATGCCCTATTGTTAAAAATGGCAGTATGTACATCTGATCGTCCGATTTCCATATTGTGGAACATAGCTAAAATATTTGAGATTGCCATTTATAAACATATTTACTTTGCTATTGCAAGTCATATATCTTTAAATCAGCACGGTTTCGTTGATAAGAGATCAACTATCTTACTAATTTAGGTCACTTCATGCAATATATTTCTGAAATTTTAGATGGCCAGGATCAGGTCGATGTCATTTACACTGACCCATCAAAAACTTTTGATCGTATTAATCATGGTATTCGTTTGAAAAAATTGCGAGCCTTTGGTTTCAGTAACTTCCATATTCAGTTATTTAAGTCTTACTTAACGGGTCACGAATTTTTTGCATCATACCATGGTTTTCATTTTAAAAAGAAACTTATTACATCTGAAGCTCCGCAAGGTTATAATTTAGGACAACTGCTGATAAATACATCCTTGATAAATAACAATATTTTTATCAACGACCTTCCAAAAGCCATCGACTGTGATATATTGATGTTTGCTGGCGACGTAAAAGTCTTGGCAAATATAGCCTCGGTGACCGATTGTATGGATCTTCAGGGAAACCTAGAATCAATATCTAGCTGTTTTTCGATAAATAGGCTCTTTAAATGTTTCCAAATGCCAACTGCTTACTATACTTGAAAGAAGCATCTTGTTACAATTAATTACAGCTATTGGTGGTGACTGGCACGCTGGAATGATTTCAAGGATTTTGGAGTAACATTTGGTTCTCAGCTCTCATTCGCACTCATATCAGTGACATCGTTTCTTCGTAAAATTGTGCAGTTGTGCACGACCAATGTACGCTGCGGGATAAATCCGGCCTCAAAAATGGCACACCACACTAAAATTATTCCTCAAATTTGGATTTACCTTTGAATTTGACATTATCTGGTGTGTTTTCTATGTCGTGGGTATAAAAACCGTCGTTTTCCTTCATCTTTTAATGGGACAAGGTGAAATATTTCTCACCATCCATTACAATCAGTTTAATGACAAAATAGATGCGCCTTAGACAAAATGGATGCACCCAATCCAACACCTGCGTATTTTTTCTAACTGGGTCGCGGTATATTTTGGTGCTTTCCTCCTTCGTTTTTGAAACACTACGTTATTTCGAGAAAATGTTCGAAAAACATTGGTCTTTGAAACGCGGAATCTTCGACCTATTTTTCGCTGTGAAACTCCAACTGTGTCCATAACGGCTTCAAACATTCTTTGTTCCCTCACTTGGCTCATAATTCTTGGTCGACCACTTTTGGGCAAATTAACGCAGGGTATTTCCTCTTCACATATCTTTCTGGTTATCAGGTATATCTGGTTATCTGGTATATCACATGGTTTGATAAATTGTTAATAAAGAAATATCTTGTTCACGATAAATGGCCACAATATCACGCTTGGGTATTCGCCCAACTAGGTTATAAATTCCTTTACGAATATCTAGCTTATAAGACATTTTGCTCAACCAGATCACTAAATTAAATAGTCATAATTAAAACAAGTTAATTGTGACATAGGACTTCCAGCAACAATTTAACCACACGTCATCTAGCACAACTACAAATCATCTAAAAAGGTATAGATTTTGTTATACAACGGCGAAGATACCTTCCTATACCTAGGAATAGTACAAATGCAAGAAAATACATATTAAAAGGCAATTAGAATGACATTGAGTGGTATTTACCTTGCTTACAATTTAGATTTAACATTTCTGAACGTGTTTGATATTGAAAACTTTGGCTTTTATGAAACGTATATTAATTTTTACTTATAAGAGAGCATATCCTATGTATTTATATACGACTTACACCTCTAATTCATCAGTAATTTCTCTTTACCGATTATTTATATTGTTTTATCGGTGTTTGTCAATACGTAAATAATTCCATTCAAATAATTAAAAACCAGCTATCTATCTCATTGGACACGTTACATAAAGCTTTTTGTTTTATGACGATTTTTGTTTTGTTATAAACTTAGTAATTTTACTTTTAAAAGAAGTCTAACGTTCAAACTATTTTGTTTTAATCACAGTTTAATTTAGGTTTGCCGACATATTCGACGTAAAGGCTGTTATTGATATCCAGAAAAAGAAAAAAATGTCATATGTGCGGCCAAGTATGTTTTGCGAGAAAACAACACTAACTACCTATGAATAGAACCTTATTGTTAAAAGTATTGTCCGGAATTTTATCGATTTTTTTTGCAAGTCAGTTAACTTTAATTACAGCTATATTTCGGTAAATATATAATAAACAAAGATATGGACCGACTTTAACTACATTTTGGCCCTAAAAATTTGGAAATTATTGATGAATTACAACTAAATTTTTTGATTTTTAGTTAGGCATTTATACGTATTCTTCAAATATAAATAAATATAAATCTCACTGAGTGCTCTTTTCTAAATGTTTGCTAAATTTCGATATTATAAATACATCTGAAAGTTGCTTAGAGGTTTGTTTATAGAGTCAATTTGTGATTGGCTTCTAACGGTTAGAAGTTTCTAAAGATATTTACAAGAAATACTTTTTGCTTTCTTTAACAGCGTTATCATGATGAACTAGCTTTCTTTGGGTTACTTTCAACAAGACGGCGCTAGAGCTCATGTAACAGGTGAAACAATTAATTGTTTAATTAGTTTCAACAGGGAACATGAATTTCCTCCAAGATCTTGTGATGTTACACCGTGTGATTTCTTTCTATGGCCTTTTTAAGAAAATTCAATTTATCAAGTACCAATGCAAAATTATATAGATCTGCAAGATAGAATTATACAGAAAATTAATGAAATTAGATATAGTTCTATACTGCAAAATATATTTGATAGCATTAGGAGGAGGTGCGGAAAATGCTCGGAGGAAGGTGGCGGACAATTCCAATATAATTTATTATGCTTAATTTTAATTTTGGAAATTAATTATTCTTAAAATACAAGATCATTACTTGACTAATTTCTATTAATTAATATATCGTTTTAATGAAATTTCAAGCGATGTTACAATTACTAGCTAACAGAAATATCATTTGACATAAACTAACATTTACATTTACGATTACCTATAAAATTGTGTTAAGCAAATGTCTCATTCTAGGTTCTCTATATCACACGTGACTTAAAATTTCCATGGATTACTTTGACGCCGAATTTTTTCTGAACACTCACTATATTATTAATTAAATCATTTAACTATGTATAAAATATGAACATATATAAATATGAACAAAGTCCAGATGGGAAAGTTGTCCTGTTTCATTGCCTTTCTGGCGAAGGAACACAGTATCAGCATCGGTACTACTGCAAATAGTTACACTATTACACATGGTATAGAAAAACCATATTCAGCATGTGGGCGAATTCCGCATCATATTTGTTCTTACGCAAGGAAAGTAAAACATATTATTTAAATGTCTAGGAATAAGAAATTATTTTTTTCTAATAACTTGGGAATATTATTATTTATTGAAATGCCGACATTTTCCGGCGGTCTTAATTTATTAGCAATGACTGTATTATGGGTAAATAATTGTTATTTACCTGATAAGAACGGTTTAATAAATTGCAATTCTGTATCAAAAACTTTATTTTATTGAATATAAACATAAGTGCAATTCCTTTTAAATATTATTTAAAACTATATTGCATTTTACATCATGTTAATATTAAAAAATAATGAAGAATATCTGTCTAATTCTTGTATTAACTAGGATAAAGAGAGACGACAGGAAAGTATTTCTGAAATAGACGAATAATAACTAAATTGACTCAAATACAGAGACGCATGATAAATTTTAGGGAAATGTTGAAAACGAAAAGAACTTGATCAAATCAATTATATAAATCAATTGTCTGTATCCTATTTATCAAGAAGTTGTAAGTTTTGAAACACCTGTGTGTTAATATAATCTTCGCCACTGCTATTATGTAAATCGATTTTGCAACGAATCGAGCACGACTTGCAAAGATATCTATTAATATAATTAGTTTTGATAACAATTTTTGTATGTATAAACATGTAAGGAATGTTTGTATTTATTCGGGCACCGTGAAATGTGTCGGCTTTTTTGAGGATCTTAGATAATGTCATCCTCCTTAGTTGATTTGTTGAAGTGCGCAACAAACGAGCAATTCGTTGTCAAGATAAGAATGCCGATGATCGACCGATTCCTGCGCAATATCGTAGTTCAATTAATGTGTGTGCATATGTCTATGCTGAAAATAAGTGGAAAAAATATGTGTTCGCAAACTAAGATTAATGACTGTACATAAAAAAAAGTTGATGGAAATATGTAGATTATGCGAAAATTAAAGTTGATGTTTACAGGATTATATAAAGAAATAGGTGACTACTTTTAATGGCTTTATAAATTTGTTTGTTCGTACAAAAACATGATTTTGCTCATGTAAACAATTGTTAGAATAATTAAAAATTATAGTAATTATAATAAAAGCATTAATTATATGCATGTAAAAATTGCAAAATATTGACAAATATGCTTTAATATAGAAAAATATGCATCAATATGCAAACATTTTTAAAACATTTTAACAAAAACCAAATCCGATTCTATCAAACAGAACTTTAAGGTCTGTTACATTACATCAATTTGTGTAACATTATTAACAATATGTTTACAAAAACTTAAATAATATCTTTAGACATTATAAATGCTATTCAAGAATATATTAATTAATAATTACTAATCATTAGCAACTAACGGGTGTTTATAAACACCCAACATCACAGTTGCTTTGAATTAGAGAGAATACATCTTTACTTAATTCTAATCAATTAAATTCAACAAACGTCAAATAAATTTTGGTTAGGTAACGTTAGTAATCAAAATATACAACTTTTAAGGCCGGCATAATATTTACGCTTCAACAAAAAGCATTTATGGTGGAAAGTTATTTTCGAAGTGGAAGATTAGTGGATTTAGTATGGCAATATTCTTCCGTAATATGCATGCAACAATTTAGATTGCAATTTCCGAACGCTGCAGTTAATAGTAATCAATTTGCAAGGCAGCTGAAATGAACAGTTTTGAATTTTCGGGAAACTGGATCCTCTGATAGAAAACGAAAAGACGGAAGACTACGTATACGCTCTGAAAATAATATAAATAGAGTAAGAAATGCAATTCGAGAGTGACCTACCTTATCTATTAGAAGGCTGTCCCAACAATTAAGTTTAAGTGTTTCAACAGTGCACTTTAAAGAATGATATAGGTACCTCTTTACCTCTTTATTATAATAAAAGAATATTATATTGTCAATGGATCAATCTGAACATAAGTGATAATGATGTGCTTGATAAAACTTTTTTTTTCTGATGAGGTCTGGTTCCATTTGAATGGTTACATTAACGCACAAAACGTGCGAATGTTGGCAAGAGGTAATCCACATTTCTCTAGAGAAGCTTTAATGCATTCTGAGAAAACAGGCGTGTGGTTAGCAATTAGCCGAAGGAGAATAACTGGACTATTTTTTTCGACCAAACTATAAATGCTCAAAGATATCGTAACATTAAGTTGGAACCTTTTATTAATCAACTTGATGATGATGAACTACGTACTGATTATTTTCAACAGGATTCTGCACGTCCAAATGTTGCGCCAGCTGACAGGAATTACTTAGGATAATTTTTTAATGACAGATTGATAAGTAAAGATCGTTTTTCACCACGCTCATGTGATCTTACGCCTTTAGATTTGTTTGTGTTTTCTTATCTAAAAAATAAGGTTTTTGAAAACCCAGTCGACACTTTGAACGATCTCCAGAACAATATTATACGCCTATGCCAAGAAATTAACGCCAATATGTTAAAAAATGTATTAAATAACATGAAGCGGATAATAAATTTATGTATTGAATATAATGGACAATATATTTAACCATATTTATAATTTCATTTTAAATTAAATATTTGTAATTTTAAATTAAACACATAAGCAAATAAATTTATGTCTTTTATATCATGAAGTTTCTATTTCTAATTCTTTGTTGAATGTTGAATAGAGATACGTTTTTTTTTAAATAAGCTACTGACGGGTCACTGCAATGTCGGGTGTTTATAAACACCCGTTATTAATAACTAATAATATCTGGCAATAAGTACATCTATTTACTTATGACTTATGATTAGAGCAGACCAATTTCCGTGCGCGCCATGTACGCCGATGTGAGGATGATTGTATTGCATCAGAACTAATAAAAAGCATTCAGTATATTTCATTATGAAACAGATTTGTAAATAAATTTACATATCTGTAACTGTATACTTGGACAATACCTCGTATTTCGGCATTTACTTCTGCTTAATACATATGTTTCTGCCATTTTATAGGCGTCATCAGCTAAGCTACTGAAGCAAATTATACAAATGATACAAATCTTAATAAATAAAATCTGTATCTGTATATAACATTAAGCCGAACCGCCTATCAGATATAGCAAGTTTCACTCTATAAGGTGGCACTTATTTACGAGTGACATCTTACTGACGAAACAGACTATACCAAAGAAAGCGATCTTTCGATTGACAAGCTATCCTCATACGAACCGAAAGGAATACGGGTAGCCCTAAAACGCGCCAGGTGGCGGTAGATATACAAAAATGTTTTAAATATGTCTATACGTTATATGCACGTATAAAGCTTTTGTTTCATTATGAAACAGATTTGTAAATAAATTTACATATCTGTAACTGTATACTTGGACAATACCTCGTATTTCGGCATTTACTTCTGCTTAATACATATGTTTCTGCCATTTTATAGGCGTCATCAGCTAAGCTACTGAAGCAAATTATACAAATGATACAAATCTTAATAAATAAAATCTGTATCTGTATATAACATTAAGCCGAACCGCCTATCAGATATAGCAAGTTTCACTCTATAAGGTGGCACTTATTTACGAGTGACATCTTACGGACGAAACAGACTATACCAAAGAAAGCGATCTTTCGATTGACAAGCTATGCTCATACGAACCGAAAGGAATACGGGTAGCCCTAAAACGCGCCAGGTGGCGGTAGATATACAAAAATGTTTTAAATATGTCTATACGTTATATGCACGTATAAAGCTTTTGTTTCATTATGAAACAGATTTGTAAATAAATTTACATATCTGTAACTGTATACTTGGACAATACCTCGTATTTCGGCATTTACTTCTGCTTAATACATATGTTTCTGCCATTTTATAGGCGTCATCAGCTAAGCTACTGAAGCAAATTATACAAATGATACAAATCTTAATAAATAAAATCTGTATCTGTATATAACATTAAGCCGAGCCGCCTATCAGATATAGCAAGTTTCACTCTATAAGGTGGCACATATTTACGAGTGACATCTTACGGACGAAACAGACTATACCAAAGAAAGCGATCTTTCGTCCGTAAGATGTCACTCGTAAATAAGTGCCACCTTATAGAGTGAAACTTGCTATATCTGATAGGCGGTTCGGCTTAATGTTATATACAGATACAGATTTTATTTATTAAGATTTGTATCATTTGTATAATTTGCTTCAGTAGCTTAGCTGATGACGCCTATAAAATGGCAGAAACATATGTATTAAGCAGAAGTAAATGCCGAAATACGAGGTATTGTCCAAGTATACAGTTACAGATATGTAAATTTATTTACAAATCTGTTTCATAATGAAACAAAAGCTTTATACGTGCATATAACGTATAGACATATTTAAAACATTTTTGTATATCTACCGCCACCTGGCGCGTTTTAGGGCTACCCGTATTCCTTTCGGTTCGTATGAGCATAGCTTGTCAATCGAAAGATCGCTTTCTTTGGTATAGTCTGTTTCGTCCGTAAGATGTCACTCGTAAATAAGTGCCACCTTATAGAGTGAAACTTGCTATATCTGATAGGCGGTTCGGCTTAATGTTATATACAGATACAGATTTTATTTATTAAGATTTGTATCATTTGTATAATTTGCTTCAGTAGCTTAGCTGATGACGCCTATAAAATGGCAGAAACATATGTATTAAGCAGAAGTAAATGCCGAAATACGAGGTATTGTCCAAGTATACAGTTACAGATATGTAAATTTATTTACAAATCTGTTTCATAATGAAACAAAAGCTTTATACGTGCATATAACGTATAGACATATTTAAAACATTTTTGTACATTCAGTATATGTTTGGTACTTGCTTAGACTGCATGTAAGTGTAAGCATGCGTAATAAAATGTCGTCGACACATAAATCGAGAAAACGACCGTTGTCAGACGAAGTGAATAAGCTTATTATGGATTTCCCGGACTTAATATACGATGGCTCAAAAATTAAATGTTTAGTGTGTGTTTATGCATATTACTTTAATAGCAGAAAACCAAATGTAGGTATATTTAATTATTTCTGATAGAATAAATGTCTCTACTTCTATACGTATATCGGAAACAAGCTCATGTTGCATCCCTATTCTATCGCATATTCTAATATATTACGAATTACACTCCCATACCGGCGCGCACGGAAATTGGTCTGCTCTACTTATGATGTATGATCTATCCAGTTATTATAATTATTAGGTACTATTAAAAAAATTAGATGCTTATTTAAATTTTCAATTTTAAATAAATGTCTTCTGTCGTCATCAGACACTTGTTGATTGTGGAAAAAGATCGTTCAATATGGACGAAAGTAATTGCAACCTTTTTGAAAGAATTTTAAATCCTTTATTTTTTCTGAGTTTAAATTTTTAAAAATTATTTTTACAGCTCCTGTAATTAGTTGACAATGCGTTATGGCATTCGTTTATTGAATTTACAGATTGAGTCAAAAGCAGTTTCTGTTTCTAATTTCAAAATTGTTTGAAATTAGATGGCGCAGAGTGTTTTACCGACTTTCCCAAAACATTTGGAATCTGGAGTTATTTTTGAATTGTTATTTTTAAACTTGCCGCCTAATGAAATTTTGACGAAAATTTGTAATTTGAAGAAAATATGAACAAATATGCAGTATTATATGAAATATGCATCAAGTAATAAAAATATTGCAAAATATGCTTCTTTTAGTTACCATATTTTATTCAAAAAACATTAAATAACCCCAGAAAGCTTATAATTTTGCTGATAAATACCTTTTAACAACAAATATACATTTTGCATATAATCCGAGCTTGTAATAACTGTTTTCAGTACTCTCTCTTTATAATTGTAGATAATCTTTTATAAAAATCATGACAGGGAAGATTTGTAAATTGAAAGTTTTGTCTCACTTCATGCATTACAGAAGGTTCAGAAGAAATAAGAATGAAGATCAGACGCTTCTAGGCATTGAAGGCCATACTTGGTTAAATTTTAGCCAGTACTAGAAAATTATTCACCGAACTTGATATTTCATAAAGATTTGTGGTTCAACATTTTTATATGCTTAATAAGGTCACACAAGGTCGTAAGTTCCGCATGATTTTTTCAGAACCTGTATGATGAACGCTTGGAATTATGACTTGTGAAACTCAGTGGTTAAATTCCGAGCAAATAGTGGAATCTGGAGAAAGGTAGTGTCTAGATTTGATGAAATTTAGAGAGTATTATCTATTTAGAACTGGTTCTAATCACTCGTACTACCAATGACGATTCTATTCTGCCCAAATTGGGTATGTACGAGTATATGGAATTGAGTTGGAAATATCCAGCTTTGATCAACAGGAAGTTCTTTTGCAACAAAACAATTAACTCCAAAGGAGAAAGTCAAAGGGCTGAATCCCATCGAACGGGCTTACAATTTGCCGATAGATGTGTTTGAACCATACAGTCCTTTATTTTAAAGAATATCCCTTATTTGTTAATATTGTATTGGCCGTACAAAATTTCAATTAAAAAACGCAGGATTTTTTGACACCCTAACATTGGTCCAAGTATCTTGACGCTGGAGGGGAATATTTTAAAAAATTAAATAATATATGTCCCATTTTTTCATTTTGAACCTCATCTCCTGTAAAAATCACTCTATAAGCTAGCTACTCATGAAAATATTTACATTTTGAATTAAGCAAGACCAAAGTTAAGGTTTTTTTTTTAACTTAATTTAGTCATGACGCAAACGTATGTTCGGCGTCTATTAAAATTTATGTCACTCGAGCATATTGTTTTGATTGATATTTGTAAATATTTAGAAATGCACTCAGTGAATAGTTGTATCTTCGGATACATTGCGATAAGATTTTTTTAATGAATCCATGTACAGATATATATGTACACTCTGTTCGTTTTCAGTTTGCAGTCACATGATCAATTTTCATTTATTTTTAGTAGTATGAATCTAGTCGGTACTTTTGAGTCAAAAGAGGTTTAAGTATTTTATAAATATAAAATTGTTATTTCAATACATAATGTTTTCTGTTTATTTTCTAAATGTTTTTCCTGTTTAATCAATCGATGTTATTGACCAATGTAATGGTAATCATTAATGAAATTGGAACGATGCCGTATGACATAACCTAAAATTTTTGAAGTATAAACACAGTAACTTTGGAAGTTGTAAATCTCAAATACGCATATAAAATAATATTCTTTAAAGAAGACAAAGGTACATGTAGAAAATGCAGCTTTTCATGTATTGTAAACAGATGCTTCACTTCTAGCATTAATCGCATTAAATAAATTTGGAATAAGAAATAATTTGGAAATTGCAGAAATCATACGAGAAGAAATTCACTAACATAAATGAATTACAAAGCAATTCAATATAACCAAAAAGTAGAACAGAAAGGTTGGGAATTAGGAAATTAGGAAGCTAAATTTTGATTGTTTCATATGTATAATAAAATTTTTTGCATTAGAAATTAAATAAATAAAAGCTCACCTTGATTATATTGGTATTATTATTTCCAAGAAAATGGTTAATAATAATTACACGAATAATTCATTTGTTTACAAAAACTATAGAGAACTATTAGTATTATGTATAAATTAATTATACAGTTCAATTATTATATTGCTACGCTTAGTAAAACCATTGAAGATATAACTTCATTTGGAATCGGTATGTTAAAAAATTATCATAACTGTTTGTTAAACTTGCTCATATAAAAACTATTCAACTTAATAAAATGCAGATACTTTAATCAATACAATAAATACAAAATAGCGAAATTGTATTATGTATTATTCTATTCTAGTGTTAACAGATATGGATGTGACTGCACAAGTGAGCGCTGATATTTTTTAATGTTATTCTGCATAAGACTATTAAAACCTGATTTTAAAATGCCATACAGCATACTAAACTCAATGAACAACAGTAGTGCAGTATGTGACAAAAGCTATTTTCTTTATCTTCGCAATTTATGTTGGTTGTATCTGCAAACTCTTGAGTTGTTCATATATTAACTGAGCATATTAGAAAATAGAAGTATGTAGAAATAGCAAATAATTCATCTAATTCATAATCGGTCTAATAAGAAATATTTATTTGAATAAAACATATTTACATGGAAGCTTAAATATATAATCTTTCTAATACAATCATAAAAACACTATCATAGACAGAAAATAATGTTGTCTTGTACTAACATAAAATATGACATCTTTAGTTGCAATTACATATATTAATCTGAATCAGAGTCTGATTCTGTACTTGATTCTGTAACATTGATTATTACTGGATCTATATCCAAGTCTACCAAGCAGTTTTCTCTTTCATACCATTGTTTTATTAAATTATCAGTATGCCTTATGCAGTTACTCCATGTATTACTATCACATGTATGTAATGCCTCCTTCCACATTTCTTTCACCTTTTCGTCGGTGTAACCAGCCCTACCGATGTGCACATTGTAATATGTTTTTGCTTTTGCCCAAATTAGCTCAATAGCATTGAAGTCACAGTGGTATGGTGGCAGTCTAAGAATTTCATGTCCTGCATTACTTAACAGTTCATCAATTTCATAAACTTTCTCTTTACGGTTTCGATCCTTTGGAAAATATCCATGTTTCATCTAAAAAGACAACTTGACGCAAACTAGAATTTGTATTCTCAATGTACTTCCTTAAAAATACACTTCGCATTACACTAACATCAAGTTTTTCCATTAATGCTCTTCTATTATCATCTTTTTTATATTTGAAACCGATATGTTTGAGTAAAATGGAAAGAGATGTTTTTCCTATTTGCACCATTTGTTTAGTTTCCAGTTCAGTCTTCAATGTTTTCAATGTAACATGTTTTTCTAAAAAAGTATATCGTTAAAAAATAAATCATTTATGAAAATAAAATTGCTTAGAATACTTTGATGAAACATGTCGTATAAAGTATTTCGGACTTCCATTTTCAAGCTTTCTGACAAATCTTTGGTTTTTGGTTTACGTCGGGGTATTTGTTTTCCAGGTGATGATGTCCCACGTTTCTTGATATTGTAAACGGTTCGGACAGAGATCTTAAGAGCACTTGCTACTCTCTAAAAATATTTTTCCACATTAATCTAAAGATATTAATTTGGTGTTATCTTACCTCATAAACTGAATCAACAGACAATAATGGACCTCTATTATATTTCTCTTCTTCAAAATAATGAAGAAGGTTGGCAACTAGATTTTGTGCCTGTGAGTAGACGTTTACCTGGCATATTCTACAACAAAAAGAACACAAACATGAAATTTTATATCACTTCATATTATGAAAATTACATTTTGCGATATGCATATCAATTTATCAAAAAATGTAATTTGTCAGTGTCAAAGTAAAATAATTTAATTAAGAAATATTACATTAAATACTTACGATTAATTACTCGAAGCTGACTATTATTGTTGCAAGAAGAACAGATAAATAAGAAATCTTAAAATATCAACGGAAAAATACAAACAAGAAGTAGACCGCACTAAACATAACCTGTATATATCGATAAATACGTATTTTCTTTTTTGACTAAAACAGTTGTCGGTATCTCATATTATACAAGACATGCTAATATTATTTTTCTTTGTCTTTGCTACGAAGAAATTTCAAAGACGTATGTCTTGTATCAAATGACATACGTTTCAATTCTGAATATTTGTAGCTCAATATATCTGAAAAACAAAGTATATAGATTCTGTGTCTGAGATAGTATGACATAGTTAGTCATGTGACTGCAAACTGAAAACGGACAAAGTGTATACACACATTTTCGCTTTACTAGTTTTAATCAGTTCATCAGTTCAATATCGAGAAGTATTTATGTGAATTTATGCAAAGATAAGTTTTAGAGAATGGTTGTATTCTTGGATTATTTTTTGCCGAGAATAGCGATTCTGTCTAATGTAAGTTTTTATTTATTTTTTCATGACTGTTAGGTTTCATTCATCATAATATGTTGGTATGATATTCATATAATATCGATATCTTTTTCCATAATCTTAATCAGAATTGTATAATGAAAACTGAACGAAAGATGATCATCAGGTTTAGCATTATAAAAAATAAATATAAATTTTGCAGCAACAAAAATAAATATTTTTTTATAAATTTCGGTGGAATATCAATGAATTTAGATGTGTATTCTTTTGGTTTTCTAACTGCCCCGTTAAGTTACTGAAGTCGATAGTGTCACTATTATGTTAACCTTTATTATTTATTGTTCTTTTTAATATTTCTTAGAGAATTTGTTGTTAACGAACGTAAGGCTATGTACATGGTTTTTAAATTTTATTGAAGTGTTTAGTTGAAAATGAATATGGAAGCCGTGCATTTGAAAAAGCCCTTAAGTAAATCATATACTACATATTTAGATAATAAACTCACTTCATAATGATGAAGAACAGTCAGTATTTTTTCTAATGTTGTCACTTTACAATGATAATCACATTGGTACAATATTTATTAATGTGTGCTATGATGAAATAAATCAATATTAGATACTCACTCTTACGAAGTTGTTACGAAAGTTTTTAGAAAAAATATGAAAAACCTTAAATTACTTGGTATAAATCTGTATTGTTTTTCAAAGTACATAATTGCCTTTGAGATCCATCCATACACTTTTGCACGCAGCCGAAACAATTCTGGTAACATTTTTCAATCAAGAATAAGTATCTCAGTAACATGGTGTGTAAACGTTCAACTTACTGCTTCTTCAGATGTTCAAAAACTCCCTACGCCCATTTTGTTTTTAGTAAACGTGAACAATAAGAAATCATGTGACATTAATTCCATTATTTTCGCCTCTAAATATTTTATTATTTGACGGTGTGAGAGCTTATATTGCTATGATGAAGGATGTTATGTTTTTGCAAAAAAAAAAATGGTTGTATACCAACATTACTAATTCTTCAATTCGATTCTCTAAAGCGACAGTAGCCACATGACCAGTATTTGACAAAAATGTAATTTATTAAGTATTACAAGAATGAACAACGCTTATTAGTTGAGGCTAATTTCGGAACACTCATAGAACTGGTTGACGTTTAGTTTTGATAACGTAGAAACAAATTCAAGTTTCATTACCAGTCGTAATGTTGTAAACAGAATTTGAATTTCCTCGGTCGAAGTAGAGTACTATAGTGGCAGCTATCTAGGAGTAAAAAAATACATTATTGTGGTTTCTTAAAGTGGTTGATTGCACAATGCAGTAGTGAATATAACACTATAATCAAGTTGTAGTAAAATACTATCAAATAATGGTGAAAAAGATACGGCATACGAATCGTTTCAGAGTTGGTGATGTACAAAATAGAACTATGCATAATAATCGGCCTATAGTGCAGTGATAATGTACTGGTTTATTGTGCCGATGGTCCTGGGATCGAGTCCAGGGCTTGCTGAGAAGGTGTTCGTGGTTTTCCTTCTCGTTTAAGGTAAATACGGACACCCGAATATCTTAAATCCCTCTTCTGGTGCGGGCGTAGTAATAACTAATGGCTTTCCAATGACCCCTGTAACGCACGTCAACAGTGTGCTATTAGAAGCGCATTATATTAGTTAAATGTATTTAAATGTTGTTTCTAGATAATTTGTACCTTTAATTACAAAAATGAGCGATAAATACACGAGTGATTCGTCTATTGTGAGTGAGAGTGACTGGGAACTATCTAGTGAAGACGAATCTGCGTTGCTTTTGGACGACATAAACATAAGAAATGAAAATTATTTTGGAAATACCATACAGAAATATACAGATGAGGAATATTTTCAACATTTTCGAGTAAGCAGACATATTGCATAAAGCTTGTCTGAACAATTTGAAAATTCCGAATATTTCACATATCACTCTGGCGGGAATGGAAAACTAGCAACATCTAAACTATTGCACAATCCACTAAATAGCTGACATTCATCGACAGCACACGAAAAGATACTCAATACTGGTCGGTAATTCTAAATATATGCGATAGGTCCCGCCCCAATAAATAAAAATTGTATAAAAGTTATCACAAGATAGTTTGGTCATCCCAACACATTATTCGTAGTTTGAAAGTAATTTTCACTCACGCATGCGTATATAAATTATCAAATGCTTTTCAAACTATTACAAAATAACTGAAAAAACAAAGCTATTATTAATCTTTCCATATTCTAATCCAGCGGCTGACCATAGTAATGTTTGTCAATTACAATACCGTTACCTCAGCTACATTGCCGTATTGTCGGCACTGAATTATTCGCGTAAGAATAATTGCTGGACGAAAGGCAACTACACTATTACAGTTATATCACATCTGATTTTGCCTTCGTCGTAGCAATCCTTAGACTTAGTGATGTACAAAATAATACTATGTACAAAAATAAACAATGAACAATTTTATTACTACATCGGATTAACTACTTGTAACAAACAATACTAACTCTTTCGAATTTAATAATCTCCTTTGATAAAGATCGAGTACACATTGTTTTTCATACAGCACATAATAATCATGTTAACTTTGAAAGTATTGTTTTATTTACAATTGTTTGACGCTGATGTTTATATCAAACGTTTGTAAAATCTACACAATGCCAAACTACAAAAAAATAGTTGCTAGTACATTTACTCTAGTTAGATTTAACTCGTTTTTGTTTACTGAGCTACAGCTGGAGTGTATATTTCTACAATACCTTCACTACAAATATTTATAAAATGCCCCTAGCATTGGTTTATAAAAGTTTTACCAGCAAGAATTTGATTATTAAGATATTTGTTAAATATTCGATTTGACATTACTGTTTCTTCCTCCTGGTTTGAAGGAAGGATATATGTATCGACCGAAGTATGAGTTGAAATAATGCAATAGTTTTTGAATAACACTAATTTATTTACAAATTTAGTCTTAGAGTTACGTTAACTGAATACAAATGCAGTATCTGGTCTTAATACTAAAGACGAGAAAACTGGCTAATAAATAATATTTGCTCCTATTTAGATCACTGAGATCTTAGTAGGAACTGTTAGTTAGATCACTGAGACCTAAGCTAGAACTGTAGTTAACTCGAAGAGATCGTACTTAGAACTGTAGTGAGCTCTAAGAGATCTTGTTTGGAACTGTTTCTTCATTTACTTATTTTTCGGCAAGAAAGTTTTGTCCCCGCCAGTTACAAGAGAGGGAGAAAACAATGAAATTGAGTATACGGAAATTTCCATACAACCATTTTTACCTTCCTTCCAAGAAAAGCATATGCTGTAGTTTCCGCCATCAATGTATTAAAATAAACAATATACGCCGGAAACCCTTAATTATAGAAAGTAAAATAACTTAAAATAATAAATATACAATACACAGGAAGTGCGTTAGAGATAACGTAATAGTTCGCCGAATCGCATCGAACCAAAACTATTTAACCTATTATAATAATATAAATACTTTATCTATAACAGGAAATATGTCAATAAAACTTATTCTATTATACAAATACATTTACAACTACTAAATGGATGGGTTAACCAGAGGGTTGTGCCTGTAATAAAATACATAGTTTTTATGACTGTAGAAAATAAGACAATTAATAAAGAAATGTAATACCTGACCAAGCCTAAGGTAATTGACAACATTAAATATATCTGAACTCCAAGAACCTTTTCTATATACATTATATAGTATTTACAATTTACAACTAGGATTAAATACATTAATATAAATATACCTACATCTAAATGAAACTAAAAATACAAAATTAAATCTATTTTGCCCGAACAATTACAGTTTGTAGAATTGTTTGTCTTTCCAAATTAGTTTTTATAAAAGTATGGCGATAATTCACTGCGTGTAAGGGAATAGTTTGATATTAATTTACACGATGTATTCGCCATAATAGGTTGAAGAAAAAAGCATTCGCAAAGCTCCTACTTAAACCCTATAAAAGTCTGATGGGGGTGTCAAGACTGTTCAGCCACTTTAAATTGGGTGTCTAGAATCACTGAAAAACATGCCATGCCGGTAGTGAGATGTCCAAAATTGGTAGTTACCTGAGAAGACGTGTGCCAGTTTTGTTGATGTTAAAAAGTTATTATTCTTACTTATTATTTTATAAACGAAAATAACTTTTTTGTATTCTTTGGTTAATTTTTGTCAAGTTAAATTAATTTAGTTGATCAATATACTCTTATACACGTGGACAAAAAAATTTCGGAGACCGAAGTAAAAGCTGTTAGTACACGAAAAATGTTTTTTCAAAGTAAGAATAAGAAATAAAAAAGGTACTTAACATTTTATTCAATAAGAAAAAGATACGAAACAGTAAATTGTGCAAAATTAACAAATTCATTTGTCTTATCGGCTAGGTTTTACTCCACAATTTAAGCGATTAATAGTGCGTACTACCTCCTCGAACTCTAATGACTTCTGCCACACGGCGTGGTAAACTTTAAACGCAGTTGCCGACCTCGTCTTGTGTAATGTTTTCCCATTTCTCACGAAGAGCTATTCGAAGGTCTCGAATGGTTTCCGGAATGGGTTGTGCATTAGAGTAAAGTTTTCACCAACGAATGGAGCAAATGGCACGACGTGATCAGCTAAACACTCGTTGGTGTACTTAACAGCCGTCATAGTACCATTTTCAATGACAAGCCCAGTTTTCACGTACAGTGAAATGCCAGCCCAAACCATTACACCGCCACCCCCAAATGCCATTCTTGAAGATATACAACACGTTGAAAATCGTTCACCAGGATATAAAATATAAATGACATTAATATACTGTCATTTATATTTTATATTCCTTGAAAAAGGCATCATTTACCGAATCATGTAGGATTGTTTTAAATATATATATTTTGAAGTAAAACAAGACCTTAAATCGCCAGCAAATTGAATTTACCATAACATACAAAGGTCACGAAATAATTATCTTTATATATATATATATATATATTGTAAAGTGCCAATCGATGCGCTGAGTAGGATTTAACTAAGAATATAGTATATGAATTATTTATAAAAATTGAAAATCTAAAAGAGTGAAAGGTTAATGATTTTAAATTTAAAATGTGGGCGCCAATATACAAATATCCTTAGTCGAATCAACGCTATCTGTCCCTTTTTAATATAACTAGCTAATTGCGGTAGAGCTTGAGTGTAAAAGTTAATTTTTAATAATCTCAGGGTTCACGGTCGGTCAGGTGTATTATTTGCAGCTACAAACCAATCAGTGTATTCTCCACTCAAACACAACAATCACACTTCACAAATAAAAGATTGAATTAGATAAATAAATAAAAATTTAATATCACAAAAATAAGAAAACTGTAACAACAAAATTGAAAGATAAAAATAGGAAACTGTATTTAATATTATATAAATTATGCAAGATGTGACAAAAATTGAAATTAGTAAGTGCACATGTGGGAAATGGTGATGAGGTTATGTGTACGAGATAAAATAAACAAATATTTACTAGTTTTTATATCTTATATTATTTTGGTGAGTATAAGCTTATTTGTAGCTAAATATCTGTAAAATTCAACGCTTTAAATTGATGCTTACTTTAAAATTGAATTTGATACATGAAATAATAATTTGTAGCGATTAATTTGAGCAATTATAACTTTTAAAATTAAATAATTTGGAATAAACGTTGTAGGTGAACCTGATGTTGATCTCCTAGATCTGATATACTTCTAAATATGTGGATATTCGGCAGACCAGGAAGCACGGCCTCGTTCACCGTCTTTGGCGGAGTTCGTCGAGTTGAGTGGTGTAAATCGTTGGCTTGCCCTGCTCTCTGCTTCAAATGATGCTTAGGACGATATCTCACGTTTGCGTTGAGGTATTCTTGAGATTTTTTCTTCAAAAGGTGGGCCTTTAATTTGGTTATCGAATGATTCAACACTAGGTAGGAGATTTTCACTTTAAAGATGTTTTAAAAATTTATTTTAAGGAAGTACACTCAAAAACGGCCATTTATGTTCAAAGTTTTATATCAGATCACGCCGATCGCGTTTTATTTTTTATTCCAAAGCCTTATTTCTATATCGAAATAATCTCGTAATTTTAGTTTAATTACATCAATTTAAAATGTGAGTTTATACAATGTTTTGATTTTAACATAAAGGGAAAATTAATTTAATATTTTACATTAACCTAAAATATGATTTGAATATAAATTTAGTAATGTTTTCTACCGTAAAGTTTGCTTTAGCGGGGTTCATATAATTTTGAATTGGTGGGCGTGGTTATCTAGCGTCGATATAAACCTGATGTTGATAAATTAAATACCTGTTGTTTCGCGCGTATAATTTGAATAATGAAAAAAATGAAATAAAAATATAAAAAGTTAGTTAAAATCAAAATAAGATAATGATGAATTTTAAAGTTATCGTCGTATTAATTTATTTACATTTCGATGTTAATTTCACAAATTCCGTCCACCAATTTATTGTTTATACAGGTGTTTATATTGATTGTGTACCTGTACTTTCCATTGTAGGTGCTGGAATACCTGAGCTGGTTGTACCATTACATTATCCCCGTGAAAAGAAAAACGAATGTACTGAAGTTATTTCTTTTCCCAGATATGAAAAATGAATTAAGAACATCAACTTGTTTATCTCCCTCATCATGTGTCAACATATTTATAACAAAGAAAACAAATAAACAAATTCAACTTGGAACAAAATAATAATTATTATGTAATTCTCTTTTCTAATATATAAAACTATTCATTATTCACTTCAAACTTTTTTTTTTTAAATTATAAATCATGATTATTTATTTTAAAAATCTCGTTTCTTTTTATAATATTTGTCTTTATATTCATTATACTTTCTGTATTCGTTTTGTTTATTAACTTCTTTTATGTTTTATTATCTCTTTATAAATGTTACATATTCCATACATTTTAATAGCATTATTATATATCTTTTAATAAGGTTTCTTATATTTAGTTTGTATATATGTATTAGTAATATTTTTGTGTTAGTTAAATCTTTCTTTATTCGTGTTATACTTTATAATGTATTGTTGTTCGATCTGTAACATAGTTGTAATACTGGGCTTTTCTCTGTGTTTAAAAATTGGTGTTATATACTTCATGTACTAATTACATTAAATATTCAGGTATTTGACTGTAGTGTTATAATTGTTAGGGTATTTTGTTTATTTCTTTCATTGATGGTACATGCTTAATAATTCTTTTTATAACTAGTTATTCTTAATCTTTAATTATAATTGATATACTGATCTAAGCTTTAGCTTCCATAATAAATAATACTTTCATTATACATACAAGACGTTACATTCACTTCTCTTATCGTAAAATGCCATTCAGTAATATATATTTTCTACCTTATAAGAAGACACTTTTGTCTATATTTTAATATTTTCATAATAATAATAATTCATTTATTTTCATATAATTCTATACACCCCTATCATATATTAAGTCCTTCTTCAAATAAAAATCTATATAGTCCATCTTATTATCATATCAACAATCCATTATTTATTCAATCATACTCTCTCTTTTTCAATAATAATAATACGTTTAAACTTTCATTATTTAACCTTTCGCATGTTCATAAGTGAATATGTTCCCCTTTTAAATTCGTTTGATAGTACCACTATTATTTTAAATAATTGTTCTTTTGTAATTTATTTTAGTCATCTGAATATGTGCTACCTTTCTTTTCTCAGAGTATTTTATCTCTTTGTTATAGTTAATTAGTATTTATATTTGAGCTCCAGCTATGTTTGTTTTCTCTTTGATTTTATACATTATTATTTGACTCGTTATATGTTCATTTATTGTATCATATTGTGTTCTTTCTTTCGTATAAAATTGTGTTTATCATCTCTTTGTTTATGTTTAATCTAAGTGTAATTGTTTTAATTTATCTGTAATTATAACTCGTATCCCCGTATTCTGCTTTGTTCATCATCGTGTGTATTAGAACATCGAGATTCTGTCATCGTATTTTTTTTTTAAATATTTATTTTTCGACGAACTATTTTAAAGATATCAATGTTGTTATCCCTGTGTAGAAATATCATGTTGCCTCTACCTTGAGATTTATGGAGGTTTTTGTTAATTAGTGAGTATGTATTTATAATTTTTGTGTGAATGTGTATATTAGTATTGATTTTTATATTGGATAAATTATTAAGGAAATTGTTATTATTTAAGTATTCATATATTACAGAGTTGTTTATCATGCCTTCTTTATTTAATATTTTATTTGTGTTATCATGTATAATTAAATTTGTTGAAATTAAAGCTATGTTTTGTATGTACGTGATTTTTGATTGTGTGTTGTTGGTTGCATAATTATAATTAATATTCTTGATGTTAATATGGGATAAGTTAAAATTAACGTTATTAATCCCCGTCTTCCCTATGTTAAAGTTATTATTCTCCCTTGCATTGTTTATTAAAAAGTTCTGATATTCTTTGTCGTTTATTAAAAATTGATTAGGAAAATTGGGTTTAGTTTTTCTTCTAAGCGGTATGTTAGTATTATGATTTTGTATTATCTTAGTTGTCTCCTTATTATTAATATTGTGCATATTATTGATTGTATTCTTATCCAGTACCTCTTTATGTGTATTAATTGTTTTATTATTGGTTGGTTTTTGATCGGCTTTTTTGAAATCTATCTTGTTATTTTGTTTATTGCGTTTAGCTTCTATTAAGTTTTTTGTGATATCTAAGTTCTTGCTTATGTTGTTGTAACTAGATCCTATTATGTTATTTAAGTCTAATCGTTTTTCAATGTTAATGGATTCTATTTTGTTGGTTTTGCCTAATCGTTTTGCCCACTGTGAATTAAGAAGATTGACTGTTTCGTCAAGTTTAATTAAATATTTTAACTCATTTTCCTCCATAACTTTTTGTGCGATGGAGATTTCTGCTATTTTTCCCTCCAGATCGATTTTAAAAGCACTTAATTTGTTGTCTATATTGGCGTTGTTAAGTTCGAATTTTTCATTAATGTGTTGCATGTTGGTTTCTAATTTAGTTATTAAATTACTACTTAAGTTATTTAATTCTTGTTTTAAATCAATGTTATCTTGTTTTAGGTTTTTGGTCGTTATATCCAATTTATTATTTGTAGAATCTAGTTTGTTATTCATGTCAATGTTATTATTTTTCAATTCATTATTAGTGGTTTCTATTTTATTAGTCATTTGATTCATTTGTAACATTAGAGCGTTTAACATTTTCATTACCTGGCTATCCTCTGGAGAACTTACCACTTCAGATCCGGATGTTTGAGCTACTGGAATATCTCCTTGCTCGGACCTGTCCTGATCAACATTATCTTTTGTTGCCTTTGATCGATGTCTGGTGTCCATGTTAATGTTAATTTATTTGTTATAGTATAAGAAAGAATTTATTTTTTTTTTTTTAAAATTGATAAGAATTATTATGATTGATATTAAAGAAGTATGAATTTAGATATTAATCTGAATAGTTATATGACACACAAAATTAATATAAATTGGCAAGAATTGAAAACAATAAATACCCACAAGTTGATTTTCCCTTTCACTAACCTTTTATTCCTGAATATCCCAGTTAAAGTTGAGGTTCCCTCGTAAAATGTGATATTGATTTTGCTATACAATGGACAAATCAGATACACAACACAATACACATAAATACCTAATACAGTTCACAAATTTTTTTAAACAAATATCTGTCTGTGTAAAAGTTGGTTGAGCACTATTTTTATAACTGCAAGATAATACTTGGCCTTCACGTTCGGGCGTCAAATGTAAAGTGCCAATCGATGCGCTGAGTAGGATTTAACTAAGAATATAGTATATGAATTATTTATAAAAATTGAAAATCTAAAAGAGTGAAAGGTTAATGATTTTAAATTTAAAATGTGGGCGCCAATATACAAATATCCTTAGTCGAAACCGTCTACGTATAGCCAGCCCTAAATTTTTGTAACACCCTGTATATATATATATATATATATATATATATATATATATATACGCATTGGCGAATGAAACGTTACAACACAACTAGTAGCTAAAAGTATTTAAAATTTTTTGTTAAGCATCTTTCTTGAATGGTAGTGATAAAATTATATGATAAAAATAAATGCTTTTCTATCAAAAGAAAAAGCAATTACTTATATTACATTTTGTTGGTTTGTAAACCTATTTCCACTTTATTATTCCAATCTATTTTTTATTTATGCCGTAGATGTGATACCCCTGCAGATTTTTTCTCCTCTTTGATGGGATTTTGTTTCGTCAAGGATGATCGATTTCAAGGTTAAATCTCCGTAAAGATAGTTTTTATAGGCGATGCCATTGTTGTTTGGAAATTGTTTCTTTTCAAGACTACCGTTATTCATTTCTAAATTTGGATTTCCTTTTTTCTCCTTTTGATAAGATGATAAGGATAAGTCTCCTATTTTATAATATTGACAATCGATTAAAGCAAGTATTTCGAATCTATTTTTATTATTCGTGTAAATATATCACTAAATTGAAAATACTTGTATATACATTTACTGAAATTTATCTGAACCAATATATCAAACAAGTTGACCGTGAATGTTTGCTTTTTCTTTGACATAAAGGAAATGTGTAATACAGTAGGCAGCTTTATCAGTGGATCAAGTAATGTGGCTCAGATATATGTCATTGGTATAGTTGTTCATAAACAAGTCGAATTTAATTCCTGTATTTTATCTGAAGTTATGAAATTAAAATACTAATAAATATTTGTGGGTGGTACTAAATTAATACTTGGTAGAGCAATTAAAATTAATCATTTGATCAGAGTTTTTTGATCTTATATATAATTCGTCCCTTTAATGATATCTATCTTTAAGAAGCTTTTTCCGGTGATTTTTTTTATAATAAAGGCGGCCTACAATTAAGGGTAATTGAAGTTTATATTGAAAGTATTTTTAGAAATTATTAAAAAGAAATTGAATAAAATAAATGTTGCATTCTCTTATAACTGATTAGTGGTATAACATAATTTGGTGTACTTTCATCCATTATACAACAAGACACTTGACAATACTCGATTATACGAGGCGTATTGTCGACGAAAGGACGAAAGGTCGAGTCGGAAGTTGGGCAATTTTTAGGCAATACGTCGAGTTTCGAGAATTTTCAAGTGTCGAGTTGTATACAGAGACTATATCATCATTCATAATAAAAAGAAAAAAAGTTGTGCGAAGCGAGCCATGATGACAATTATCAAATCTGACAATTCAGTAATACCATAGTAATCTAATAGTAGTTTAGGCAGCGAATATACAAGTGTTCATATATTCCGAATATACAAAGGTTCGTATATTCGTTTTGCGTCACAATACGCGAATAACCGCTGTAATACATGACAACCACATGAAAATCCTGCATTTTCATTGGTTCATAATTTTTGAGTGATATAGTCTATCATACTCGGATAAACAGGACGTATATTGTTGTTATGGTTTTCAGTATATTTATAATATTATGTCAGTATTGAGTGTATATTATTCACTATCAGTGTTTCTTAGAATTTATCATGGCCCATCAAGTTTAACGTAGATAAATTAACTCCTATATAAACATGCCCATTTGATGGTGACATTTTTGTCACTTTGACAGCGATAAAAAGCTACATAGCTTTTTATCACCGATAAAAATGCTTCTTCCTCAAAATTGGATTACATATCTAGTAGCCCTGCATCACTTAATTTATTTTGGCAGCTGTCAGTTATAATAACTATTAAGTATCGTTGAACGTAAAATGTATAATTATGAGTCGGTTTGGGGAAATTTCAACTGATAAATTAACTCCTATATAAAAATGTCCATATGCGGGTGACATTTTTGTCACTTTGACAGCGATAAAAACCTACATAGCTTTTTATCACCGATAAAAATGCTTCTTCCTCCGATAAAAATGCTTCTTCCTGTTACATATCTAGTAGCCCTGCATCACTTAATTTATTTTGGCAGCTGACAGGTAATAACTATTAAGTATCGTTGAACGTAAAATACGAGTCGGTTTGGGGAAATTTCAACAAATATCAAAAGATCAATACTGCAAAACACAAGAAATACAAAATCGTCAATATGGAGACAATTTAAAAAGTTTTATTCATGTCGTTAATTTATCTTGCCAAAAAACACTCGAGCTTTTCTTTCAATCGGATAAATTTCTTTTTAACTCAATATTTTTCCAATCAGTAATTTCGCTCGAAAAACTTACATTAGAAAAAATCGCTCGACTATCGTCTCGCGATTTTTTCATGTAAGTTTTTCTCGTCAAATTACTGATTGGCAAAATAATTTCGTTACAAAGAGAAATTTATCCGATAAAAAAAAAGCTCTTGTGTTTTTACTTATGAAGAAATTACAACAAATATAAACAAATCAATACCGCAATCAATAAGAAATGCAAGATCGTCAATATGGAGACAATTTAACGAGTTTTGTCAGGTTCGAAATTACAAACTTTCAGAAATAACTCCTTTACACGAAATAGCAAATATATTAAAAGATTGGGCTTATAATATGAAAAAGAAAAACGGAGAAGTTTGTAAAGAATATACGGTTAAAACAATCTGGAATTCAAAATATTTCGGTGAGTACAATATTAAACTTGATCTTTTTGCCGACATAATTTTTAGAAGAATCCCGCGATGTGCAAAATTGTAAACGAAGGGAATTACAAACTCTTTCCGAGAAAAGAAAAGTAAGTTCTATGCCAATAAACAAGAAAGATATAGTAAAAATGGCAAAATTGTGGAATGTAGATGAACCAGAGGGATTACAAAAAAGATTCTTTCATATAGCTTCATATTTTAAAGAAGAAAAATATCAAGAAGGAACTCCAACAGGAAGAATTGAATAGAATTCTATATTTTCGACGGCAGCACAAGGTGGGTCGAAAAAATTGACGGACAGTAAATGGTTGACCAAAAATGATATGGATGAAAGTATTTGTCCGGTTAAATTATTAAAATTACTCTTAGAAAAAAAGAAAAGAAAATATAACATCTGAACGACCTTTTTTAACTCCTAATCCCTTTTGGAACAATACCAATTCTAATAATTGGTATAAAAATGTGTCAATAGGAATAAATATGATTTCTACTTGGACCAAAAATTCTGCATCTAAAATTGGAGTGGATATCACCAATATTAAAATTACCAATCATTCAAACCATGCTAGTACTGTTTCCCACCAGCCAAAGCAGGAGTAAGTGACCAACAATTAATAAAGATAACTGGACACTCTTCTTCATAAACCTTATCTCCAAATTGACTCTGAATATCACGAAAATCTTGTCAGTAATTTACGCGAATCCAATAAAATAGGACAAAACAATTATTCAAAATGTGTAGAAAGCAACAAAGAAAATAATATTAAAACCAAACTAAACAATTTATAATAATTGTACATTTAATAACTGTTCTCTTGCTTTCAAATAAAAATAATTATTTTTTGTTTATTCATATCGTTAATTTATCTTGCCAAAAAACACTCGAGCTTTTCTTTCACGGATAAATTTCTTTTTAACTCAAAATTTTTCCAATCAGTAATTTTTCTCGAAAAACTTACATTAGAAAAAATCGCTCGACCTCTCGGTCTCGCGATTTTTTCATGTAAGTTTTTCTCGTCAAATTAATTGGCAAAATAATTTCGTTACAAAGAGAAATTTATCCGATTAAAAAAAAGCTCTTGTGGTTTTACTTATGATAAAAGCACTGTACTTCCACCCGAATACACTTATTCTAACGTTTCTTCCAATCTTCGAAACATTGATAATACCCAACTTCCGATATAGTCTCCAAAGCGGCCAGTGATTTCTCTTGGATCGCTTCTATTGACTCAAAACGATGCCCACGAAGTGGTAATTTCAATCGAGGAAATAAAAAAGTCACTCGGAGCTATATCTGGCGAACACGGTGCTTACGGAACGACATTCACTTGATTTTTGACGAAAAACTGACAAATAATGATGATGCATTATCATGATACAAAAACCATGAATTGTTTGCCATAATTGTGGTCGTTTTTTACGACTCACGTAAACGACGCAACTGTTCATACAAGGCCTAAATAGTATTCTTTGTTGACTGTTTGGCAAGTAGGAAGGAACTCTGTAGACAACGCCACGGTAGAAATCAGTCAACATGACCCTTATTTTGCTTTGACGTGTTTTTTTGTTTCGGTTCACCTACAGCACGATATTCACTCGATTGTTGAGCTGTTTCCGGGTCATAAGCATAGATCCAAGTCTCATCGCCAGTAATTATGCATTTCAAATCATTATCAGTCATAGAAAGCATCTCTTTAGTCACTTCAACACGACGTCATTTTTGAAATAAATTCACGATTTTGGAACAAGACGAGAAGACACACGAGACAACCTCAACTCGTCCTTATTTGTAAATTGTTTGTATTGATCCTTTAGTATACCGATAATGTCGCTTTGAGTCAATCGACGATTGGAAAGTACAAACTGCTTGATTTTGTAGATGTTTTCATCAGTAGTTGAGGCGATGGCCTTCCTGAACGAGTCTTCGACTACATCACGACCCTTACCAAATAATTTGTACTGCTTAAAAACTTGTGATCTTGCTAAACATTGATCGCCGTAACATTTTTAATGTGTCCGTATATTTTTTACACAAAATTTAATTTTAATTCTTTACATTTTTTATTTATTTTTTTTATTTATCCATATTAAAAAATTGCCCCAACAAATTTTTCACAATTCCAAAAGACGCTGTAATTTTTAAACTAACATAGCAAATGTCATGAGATTTTTGTCAGCTGTTCACAACAGTCGTGCCAACCTACAAATCGATATTCATAGGGCGCGTATTTTAAAAAAATAAAGTCTCATTACTTTTTGTCCACAGTATTTATTTATTTTTTTTATTTTCATGTGCTGGTCAATTTCGAATGCTATTAAAATTCTATTTGGATTAGATGTATCATTCAATCAAATCCACTGCTGTTTTAGGCCTAGCGTTTTTTTCAGTCTCTTTACCATTATGAGAGCATTTTTCGAAATTTTAAATTTCTTTACTATTTATCCCAGCTTTGTATAACCTTCACAATATAAAATTACTAAAATATGTTGGGTTTCTGCAGAAATTTCTTTCGATTTCGGCATTTATTTTTCAACATTCTGATACTCTCATACTGGTGCCGATTATTTCTTAATTATTATTTCATGGAACCGTAATTTGCCTCTTTTAGAGATGAATATAAGATTTACGCATTATACGTTTAAAATATTGACAATTTAACTGTTTAAAATGTCAATCCGGTATATTTTAGGTTCTAAAATGTATATCAACAGTTCTTTCTTATGGGCGAGACCGGTTGTATATACTTTTCGTGATTTTAAGCTTCAAGGTTGAAGGTCTAGGTTCCCCATATCTCTTATACAAAAAAATATTTAAATTAATTTTTTATTTTATAAATACACCTATGTACATATATAAATCCATCAAATTGTATGATGTACCACTTTGAATATTAATCACGTGAGTAATCGTAGACCGCGCAAATTACATGTATGTATCCAAGTGGTTACAGTGTGTTGCATTTATAACACGTTATTGCTTTAAATTTCTCACATTTCTGCCATATTCAGTCTGAATAATACGAAAGAATTTAATATTTTCTATCACATTGTCCGTGAAAATAACTTAACAGATAGAATAGATAGGCATGTAGGTAAAATTGGCGCACATGAATTTCAAATACATGACACGAGTTTGTCATAAAATAAAAAAGAAGAATTGAAGTGGTTGAAGAAAAAGTATGAGATTTAAATTCGGGAATAAGTTATTGTTATTTAACTTTTACACTTTATTTACTTGATTTTCTAAGTTTTAATACTTTATTTTATGCTATCTACCTAGCTATGAAATCAATATGCTATCGTGACAATTTTTTTACGTCAAGTTTCTGCGACATTTTATAGTCATGCTTGCTTTTACATACGTTTAAAGAAGAGAAAATGAGTGATTTTAAACTTGAACACAGAAGCGGCATGACATTTTTTTCAAAAGAAGGCAGTAGCCCGAAGAATATTCATGAGTGAATGGCGGCAGTGTACGGAGGAAATAGCCCGTCCTATTTCCAAGTCAAATTTTGGTGTAAACAGTTCAAATGGGGCAGAGAATCTATTCATGATAACCCAAAGTGTGGAAGACCTCTGGAAGCACGAACTGAAGAATTTATCAACAAAGTTGAAGATTTGGTGTTGACTGACTGCCGAGTAAAAGTTTCAGTTATTGCTAGAGGAGAAATAAGAATATCAGAAACGAGTGTTTTAATTTCTATACGAAGATTTGGGAATGAGAAATTTGTATAGAGAATTTGACTGTTTTATCTCTAGATGAAGACTTCTTAAATAGAATTGTAACTGAGGCTGAAACTTGGGTACACCACTGGGACCCTCCCACGAAACAAAAGTCTATACAATGGATTCATAAGAGCTCGCCACCGCCCAAAAAATCAAAAACGCAGTTTTCTAGGGGAAAAATGTCGGCTACAGTTTTCTGGGACGCGGAGGGGAATGTCTTAATGTGCCAAAAGGGACTACAATAACGGAAAATGTCTACAAACACAATTAAGAACTTGACCAGGGCTATACGCGAAAAAAGACCCCACAATTTTGCTCAGAAACTTCTGCACGACAACTGCAGGGTGCATAAGCCACAAATTGTTCAAGTAAGCAGTAATCAATGAATGCCGCTTTAAGGAGTTACAACATCCACCCTACAGTCCCGACCTCGCCCCCTGTGACTATTATCTCTTTCCAAAACTCAAAAGAACACCTGAGAGAGACGGCGATGATTTTTATCGAATGAGGAAGCGTAAAACGGGGTTTTATTTTGCGGAATTACCATAATAATTTTTTTTCGAAGGCATGGCCTTATTAAAGAAGCGGTGGAATAAGTGTATTAGTGTTAATGGTTCTTACGTTAATTTTCTTTTATTTGTTTCTTTCAGAGCTATGTAGATAACATAAAATACTTCCCTCATGCACTCTAGCTTATTATAATGTGAAGGAAAAACATGAAACTATAAAAAATGTATTTTCAAAACCATGCCCGCACATTATATACATACTGTGATGACTCATTCAACGATACGTTACCAGGAACTGACCTTCGAAGACTTTATGGAAGAGTATTCTGGTTCGAGAAAAGCTCGATTTGGGGTGACCATCGAGAAACAGCAAGATTTGTTAACGGTGCCGCCAGACTACGCGTTTGCTCATTGCGTAGCCCGAGATCTGCGATTGGCCAAAGGAATTGCCAGGGAATTTAAAGAGAGATTTGGCAGAATCGAAAAATTAAGGCAGCAGGGACCAGCAATTGGAAAGAGTTTCCAAATAACAAATGAAGAACAGCCCATATTTTATTTGGTAACGAAAGGACTGTCAAGCCTGAAGCCAACCTATCGTGCCTTATGGGAGGCCCTGGTCCACTTACGTGAACAAATGTTACAACAAGACATTTTGAAATTAGCAATTCCAAAATTAGGTTGTGGATTGGACCGCCTGGATTGGAGAATTGTGAAGAGCATGTTAGAAGTGATATTCCAACATACTGGTATGGAAATTCTGGTATGCAGTTACCGACTTGAATATTCCTGTACACCCAGGCAAGATAAGACCGTGGACTATTATTATTTCAATATGGCGTCACAACGTAACAAAGGTCCTACCTGTCGATTTCGCCATCGTTCGAGGGAACCAAGGCATGACATGTTTCAGGACGCAACTTCATTTTTAAGAAGGGGGCAATGTGATGACTCATTCAACGATACGTCACGTATCTTACCTCCAGCGCCTTCTCGATGGATATACAACGCTCGAGAAGAGGTTCAACAGCGATATATAAGCCATCGAGGAAGGGATTGGGAGAATTCCATACCGAATCATCGCCGAGTGAACTTACATAAATATAAATACCTAAATGTGCTTATTGTTAGTAATTAGTTTTTAAATTGTTATTCGTTTTTATTATTAATATAGGGTGTGTCTGAGTTACCGTTACTTTTATTTAAGAACACGAAAGACAAATACTTTAAAATACATTTGAATCGTCTCGCGGAGACAGAAATAAGAATTAAAACTTCATTTAATGCCTATACAACAAAAAAAAATTGTTTAAGAAGTGGTACACAAAATTCCCTAGATCGTATTTTTTCGTGAATGCCTACGTATTTTATCGCGTTAACTTCAAAAACACGGTTGATGATAAAAACCGATGCATTTTTTCTCTTTTCAAATTCGCGCAACAAACATTGTCGCAAATTAATTTTTCGTGTTTTGTATCGATGATGCATTATGAAATGCGAAACAATGTCAAATAGATCTTCATTTTGATATATATTTTTTCAATTTTTAAGGTTTGCATAATCTAACACAAGAATATACCTAGGTATACATTATTAGCCGTTAGTTAATCACGTTTGACAGAAACGCTATACAAACAACAGTTCTATCTCAGTATCTCAGTTAAAGTTCAACATATATTTGTTTCTAATGGGTGATTCATTTAGAGATACTTTTTCCAAAAGCAAAGAACAAATGAAAAAGGCCAATTTATTTAAGAAACTTGATTATCATACAAAAGAACCATTCTTTACAATTATTTTTTAAAGATTATTTCTCTCAAATGTTGGCCGCGACTGCGGTTAACGTAGTCTATTCTGCTGTTCCAATTTTCAATGACGCGTTCTAGCATTTCGAGTGGTAGTTGTCCAATGACCCGAGTAATATTAGCCTCCAATGCCTCAATTGTAGCCGGTTTATCCATGTAGACTAGACCTTAGACTTCACGTAGCCCCACAGAAAAAAGTCTAATGGTGTGATGTCACAAGATCTAGGCGGCCAATTTACTGGTCCGAAGCGTGAAATTAAATGTTCACCGAATCGTTCTCGCAGTAAAGCCATAGTTTCACGAGCTGTATGGCTAGTGGCGCCATCTTGTTGGAAGTAAATGTCTTGTAGACCACGGGTGTCAAGTTCAGGCAGCAAATAGTCCCTTATCAAGGCGCGATAACGGTCGCCATTCACAGTCGCATTCCGGCCGGCTTCTGTTTTGAAGAAATATGGACCAATTATTCCACCGGTCCATAATCCGCACCAAACAGTTGTTTTGTCTGGATGTAATGGTAGCACTTCAATCTCTTCAGGTTGCTCATCACCCCAAATACGGGCATTTTGCTTATTCACGTAGCCATTAAGCCAGAAATGGGCCTCATTGGAGAACAAAATTTTTGTCGAAAACAGTGGATCTTCTGCAAGTTTATCAAGAGTCCAACGGCTGAAACGGAAACGATTCGGAAGGTCGGTCGCCTTTAGTTCTTGCACTAGTTGATTTTTGTATGCTTTTAAACCAAGATCCTTTCGTAAAATACGCCAAGTTGTTGCATACGACAAACCAAGCTGTTGAGAACGGCGACGAATTGATTCTTCCCGGTCTTCGCGTACACTCGCTGCTACCGCCGCTATATTTCCTTCACTACGTACTGGATGAGGTCTATGTGGTCGCGTATTATCCATTATTGTAAATTGAGTTTCAAACTTATTGATGGTATAGCGAATTGTGCGTTCGGTAGGCCAATTATGTGGCCCATATGTTGCTCTAAGCGCACGATACACATTCCTTGTAGAACGCCCATTTTCGTAATAAAGCTGTACTATTTGTTGACGCTGTGCCGGGCTAAGTCTTTCCATTATGTAATGTCAAATAGTACTGAACCAGAATGCGCAGTCCGCTGACGCGTCGCATGCGCGCTCAGCCATTTAATCCCCACCTAAAAAAGTACCTCCAAATGAATCACCCATTATATGACTCATTGTTAGATGTATTTCTAAAAAATATATAAGTAATGTTAATGAAAACTAATAATTCACAGATGGCAGTATTTGAATTTCAAATTGTCAACTATCAATGTGACCACCAACTATTTCATATAAAAATATAACTCTGAACTTTTAAATGAGATATTTTGCGCGTTCGTTCTTTAGGCAACAGGTCGCATGCGACTCGCTTAAACTTGTGTGCCTTGTGAAACTTGTATTTTAAATATACTATTACGAGTATATTTATAGTTTGCAAGCCCAATACACCCTGACGGCTGCATTGTAAATTTCTTGAAAACATTTGAAGGACCGATACTTAATGTTTGCTTTCTAGGAAACAAAAATGCGATAAAATCTTCTCTTAGATCTAATAGCTTAAGTATTATTATATGTATCTTTTCATGTTAAATAAATGTTTTTGTTACAAAAAATGGGCTAAAGCATAATAAAGCCAATCATAATCATGTTGTATTGAACTGTAACTTCTAGAAATATCCCCTATCGAAAAATGGTTCATTCGATAGCTTTTTTTTATTTAAGAATTTTTAATTTGTAATTATAATAAGTAAATTGAACAGTAAACAGTGTTTAATATGAGCGATTTAGCTGAACATTTTCAGCTAGGCAACCTATTGCACATAGCTATTATATTTCGATGTTTACAGAAATACACTAAGAGAAGAAGTTTAAGTTCTATCACTTGTCACTGATCATCCAACAAATTCACCGCATTATCGTTTAAATGAATTGTTTGTGGTAAGCACCCACTCTTTTATTTTTTTCTCGAAATTTTACTTCACGGTGTAGTTCTTTATTGGTAAGATTTGTGTATTAGTAATCATTCTGAAAGTCTTTGACTGAAATCTTTAGAGTATCTCTATGGTTAAATCACTAGCACTGTTTCATAATTAGATCCCGTAAGACTAATTTATTTTCAGCAGATAATTGAGTTTCGTTTTAGAATCCAGTAGAGTTTGTTGAGTTTTAGAACCAATTGTCGATCTAAGTGATGGAGATATTTTGTTTGTACTATCGGATTAGGTTAGAGGATGGTTATTTAGGAGAATACTGAAATAATTAAAAATACCACAATCTCTAATTATTCCAGTATTCTCATATGTAGTTATTCCATGTATTATTATATGTCATTTTCTTAAAGTGTATTTGCCTAAGAGAGGGGTCCTGGGGATTTTTATGTGATGAAATGGTAACAGTCTTTGAAAGTTACTAAGTGTGTATTAGGAGTGAAAGATACTAGGTAAGGTATATGTTCTCGACCTGATAGGTTTATACATGTTCAAAGAGTGTTGTATTATAATTCCATATACGATAAAAGCCTACGCTATAAATAGTAAAGTTTTACGAGCATAGTTATCAATCTGCAATCAGGTAACGTCACTAGTATAATACATGAAAACGTCTCAGTTATTAAATACCGCGCAGTCGATTTTTTTAAGGAGAGTAATACGTCTAATCAAATTAAGGAACTTTAGGCGGCGTTTATTGTAATTTTGTCTTCATATTCTTCTGTAAAAAAATGTTTCCGTTTGGAGCAAGAATCCCTTGAAGATGATGAGCGTCGTCTTTGGCCAATTGATGGGACAATGGCCGCAAAAAAACTGAATTATTGAACAATTAGTGTTAAAAGATCGCTGTTTGAAAGTGATGGAATTATTTGCAATGTCTAACATTTCTGAAATAAATGTTCACTGAATTTTGTATGACATCTTGGGTATGAATAAGGTTGCAAGATGGTATCACGACTTCTTTCTGATTGTCAACGTCGTTGAATGTACGCTCATTTCCAAGTATGTGGTGTGTAGAAGTCCCAATTTTGGAGTTCATTATAAATAATAATAAAACAATTGTTCTGTATTATGTTCCTCTATCCAAAAAGGAATCGATGGAATGGTGGTGACTAGATGAACTCTCCCAGAAAAGCAATAGTCCTCATTCAACGCGATAGATTAGAGTCACAATATTTTGGGACTTACTGATCGACTTTAAGGATCGCAGTACAATTGTCAACAGCACATATTAGGTTTATTTGTTACAGAAATTGAGAGACAATATTCGTGAAAAACATCCAATAAAATTATCAAAAGGTGTTCGATTATTGCATGACAATGCAGTAATTCATACTGCCACACAGCCTGCAATTCAGGATTGTGGCTTCTACAAAATTGAACATCCACCGTATAGTCCTGATATGGCTCCTAGTGACTATTATATATATATTTTCCTATTAAAAAGAAGAGATCTTAGATGACGTCAATTTTAAGTTATAAACAGCGCTAAGGAATATTTTGATGGGAAAACAGATTATTAAAATAAATTGAATGCATTGAAATTGTGGAAATTATATTGAAAAATAGAAATTATAAAATCTTCAAAACTTTATTTTTTCTGTCAGCCCGAGAACATGTATATACCTCGTTACTTCCTATGTAGTAGCTCTTCAAAAATGGCTCAAATGCAGTGCATTTAAGCCAAGATGCACGCCCGAGGTGACTTGTTCCAGTGATGAATTTTTTTAATGAAAATTTAAAAAATACTAGATTACAAAATAATATTGCATAGATTCGCATGTTCAATTTAGAACAGGTATTTTGTTCCAAGAATTATTTTACTTCTGTATGTATACAGGCCGTCCTTGAAATAAAAAGACAACGTATGAAAAATTAAAAGATGTAATTATATAGAATGTCAGCCCAAAATATTTTTCCAAAGTCTCTTATAAGTGAGAAAAAAATTACAAATATATTTATAAAAAGTCATGCCTCCGTACGATTATAAAAAGTATCAGAGGCAATATCTTAAAGTTGACCGACAATAACAAAAGTACTTTTATTATTATTCATCTCATCCAGCTGTTACGTATGTAAACATACGCTATAGCGTAAGTGTGTATGAAGTATTTATTATTTATACACATTCGGAATATTTTGAATTCATAGGCGTCATGTAATACAATTTTCGGGATGTTATTAATTTCGGGGTTCGCGTCGTAATTGAGTCGCACTATTTTGGAGTTATATTCTACATAAATGTTACATCTTTCCATTTATCATATGTCGTCTCTTTATTTCAATGACACCCCCTGTATACATACATATCATATCATCTATAATACTATTCAACAATATATTGCATTTTGCGAAACGTTTTAAGCGTTTAAACCATTCCAAAACATTGTACAAGTTTCATCACTTATTTTTATGAATAATTCAATGCGACCCGAGACTTCGCTATGTAATCCTGCCTTCTGTGTCTCCTCCCATATAAAACAATCACGTAACGACATCATCTCCGCCCGTTCCCATTCAACCCTGAATAACTCCTCAATAAAATATTAAAGGAGCTCTCTCTCTTCCACGAGTTAAGAGTGATGTGAAGTTGACGATGCTTAAGTTCTCTTTAAATATTTATAGAACTGTGAGGGCGACCTCTATCTCTTTGGTTAAACAATGTATGAAAAGTTTATTTTTCTTTCTATTTTGCGTTACTAAATAGTTCAGTTTGTAGGGGATATCATGTTTAAAGTCATGAAAAATATATGTATGGCTTTTTTGCGTGGATCGATATGGCAAAGAATTGGAAATGTTGGTATTTTTTTACGGTTTCTTTTAAAAAATAAATAAATAAATAAAAGTTTAATACGTTGCCTTGTTTGGATATAACACGTATTGAATTCCAGAAAAATTTAATTTAGAACAGTGTTGTAAACTGCTCAGGAAAAACCGTAACTAGAATTGCCTTAAAAGTTACATAAAGAAAAACGCCCATCCCTGTAATACTGTTTTTGAGATAAGTTTGGCTGTGCTTGTAGAATTTAAATATGTTATTACTAGGGACCGGACACGAGAGGCCGATGACTCATTGCCCACGGGCGTACTATTGAAAATTTGTATTTTTAAAGAGTTTCTAATTTTATTTATATAATTGGAAAACAAACGGGAGTAAAGGAGTATTAATATTAACTAGCAATACCTTCTCAAGGTTCCCTTCTGTAAAATTTGTTCTCTTTGAATGAAATACATCCTTGTAGATAGAAAATGTCCTCTTTCTACATCGCAACTGATTATACGTGCATACTGGAAATATTCTTTTATTTCAGCGTATTTAGTAGTTAGATTTTGAGGCATAGATATAGATAAATGTGCGAGAGAGCAACGAGTGTGTGTAGTAAATAGCTCCGTTGTTAAACTCAATATATTGAGAGATTACGAGCGAATAAAATTTTATAAGATAGGACAAGTAGTGTAGAAAAACCCAACTAAGAATTAAGAATAATTTAAATGACGGTAAGAATTGAATAACAATATAAATAGAAATATTGTAATAAATAAGTGAGCGAGAGACTGAGAATACACCGATAGAGTCAAACTCTCGACGGGTCGACCGGGGTTTGGCTTCTTGCGCAGTGACAAAACATATAGAAATAAAAACGGCCGGCACGGTTTTTTGTACAGTTTTGCACAAAATTAAAAGTGAAAGCAGGAGCGAACTAAGGAAATAATTGGAAGAAAATAAAATAAGAATAAGAAGTTAAATTCAAGAAATGAAGGGAACCGAAGACAGTGATGACTACACATCAGACGATAGGAAGAGGAAGAATTCTGGAGAAGAAGACGAAGAACGAGTCTTCAATAAAAGTAAGAAAATAAATAGATCGCCTGTGAAAATACAAAAGAAAATGGAGGAGAATATACAAGTAATGATAAACATGATGGAAACTATGCAAATAACAATGAAATCTTTAGCAAAAGAAGTAAAGGAAATGAGAGAAGAACAGAAGATATACAAAGTGGAATTTCAAGAGATGAGACAAGAAAATGAAAAATGAATAAGAGAAAATTATCAAATAAGAAAAACAATGACAGCAATGGATGAAAGGATAGAGCGGCTAGAAAATGAAAAAAGGCGGAATAATGTAGTTGTGCAGGTATTACCATTAGATATCCAAGCGGAAATAAAGAAAGAAATGGAAGAGTTTATAGAGAAAGAGCTACAATTAAAAATTAAAGTTAAAGGAGCGATTAAACTTGGAGAAAGAATTTGCTTAATACAAATGGAAAATGCGGTAGATAAGAAGAAACTTATGCAGCACAAACACAAACTAAAGGGAAGGAAAGGCGACAAAGTATTTATTAATGACGATTTATCTAAACCAGATAGAGATATACAGAAATTCATCAGAGACAGGGCAAGTGAAGAAAGGAAAAGGGGGAAGAGTGCTAAAATAGCATACAGAAAAATATATATAGGAGAAGAAGAATGGATATGGAACAAAAATGAGGAAAAGTTAGTACGAGCGAAGGATAATAAAACATTAAAAAACTAAGGAAACAAGGTACATATGGAACAAAGGGAACGGACACGGCAATGACAATGGAAGTAACCAAACGGAAAAATGACACAACAAATATAAAGAATGAATGGAAATTAGCGATATGGAATGTCAGAGGTACACACGGGAAGGAAGAGGAAATTATAAGCGAATTTGAGGAAACAGGTCTAACAATACTAAGTATAAGTGAAACAAAGAAGAGAGGATAAGGAGAACAGATATTAGAAAATGACCATACTTTAGTGTATAGTGGAGTAAATACGGATAGCAGAGCAGCAGCTGGAGTAGGTATGATAATACATAGAAGCTTGAAAAATAGCATAAATAAATGGGAAGCTATATCAGAACGTATTTTAACAGTGGAACTGATTGGTATCAAAAAGAAAGTAATGACAGTAATAGCAGTATATGGTCCTTGTGACAATGATAAAGTGGAAGAAAAAGATAAATTTTGGGAAGACCTGACGTCAGTAACAGAGGATGCCAAGGGAACATTGTTCATCACCGGCGACTTTAATAGTAGAGTGGGTATGAAAGATGATATCTATATAAGACAGTTATAGGGAAATATGGAGAAGAGACAAGAAATGGCAATGGGGAAAGAATGCTGAATTTCTGTATGAACCATAATCTAATAATAACTAACTCATTCTACAAACACAAGGATATCTACAGATATACACGTGTACAACACACAAAAGATGAAAAATCGATAATTGACTATAAGGAAATAGAAAAAGTGTGGTAGATGTCAAAGTTAGGAGAGGAGCTGAGATATATAGTGACCACTAGGGCTGGGCGATATCGGCGTTTTCAGTATCGGGTACCGATACCAATTGAGGTATCGATACTTAGCGATGTATCGGGTCTGTGCACGGTATCGATTCTGAGTACTGGAATCGGTAAAGTATCGATACCTTGGAATCGATACCTTGGAATCGATACTTTGGAATCGATACCTTAATTCGATACCTAGAAATCAATATTTATAACCCGTTTTCTAGGTGTAAATTGTTTGATATCGGTTTCAAGAGATAAAATTAATTTATCGATTCTACCATAACTACGGTATGAAATTTGCAATATTGTGATATTTTGTTTTTTAATAATTATAGATATGTCATAATAAGGATATTTGATGCGCATAATAATAACATTCTTTTAAAATATATAATGCATACATACTTAAAAAGTTATTGCATCCTTTATGTACATTTAAAAAAATGCACAAAGGTAAGCTACCCGATACATCGATACTTAGCGAGTACTGGAATCGGTAAAGTATCGATAGGTATCGATGCTTTGGAATCGATACCTCGCTACCCGATACATCGCTACCCGATACATCGATACTTAGCGAGTACTGGAATCGGTAAAGTATCGATAGGTATCGATGCTTTGGAATCGATACCTTGGAATCGATACCTTGGAATCGATACCTTGAATCGATACCTTGGAATCGATACCTTGATTCGATACCTAGGAATCAGTATTCATAACCCGTTTTCTAGGTGTCGATTGTTTGATATCGGTTTCAAGAGATGTAAAATTAATTTACCGATTCCACCATAACTACGGTATGAAATTTGCAATATTGTGATATTTTGTTTTTTTTGTTTGTAATAATTAAAGTTATGTCATAATATGGAATTTGCTACGCATAATAACCAACGTCTTTTAAATACATATATATTATGCATACATACTTAAAAATTCTTTACTTAAAAAGTTATTTTTATATACATTTAAAAAACGCAGAAAGATAAAATAATATAGGCAAATATGCGTGCTATTACAAAATTATACAAAAAGCCAAAATTATACAAAAAGCCTAAAATATTAATTTCAAAATAGAAACAAACCAAGCACGTTTTATACCTACAATAGCTTGATAAGAATTCTTGACCCAACTTTTTTTACCTTATATTAATTAATACTACATATTTGTATTATATTTTGTCTATTTTAGTTCCAATTTACAGTCGTGTATTGTGCATTCTATAGAACAGGAAAGTGTTTTATATTTATATGGATATGAATATCACCTATATTTCTCTCAACACTGCTTTATAGAAATTATGTGTCAACAAATTTTTGCTGTTCCCTAGTTTTGATTTATTATACATAATTCCTACCTTTATCCGTCGTCTAAAGTTTAATATAAGCACTTATATTTCATATCATTTTAAGCTTTCATCACTTTGTTCTTATAACTTGGTGTAATAAGTGGATACATACGTACCAAAATGTCGAAAAAAAATAGTGTAGTTTGGAAATACTTTGATAAAATTAACGACCAGGGCGTGAGTTGTAATGTATGTAAAAAATAATATAAGTATACTGGTAATACTACAAATATGCTAAAGCATATAAAATGTGTTCATCCTTTTATATATTTTAATATTATTGAAAAGAAAGACAAAAGAGACGGTGATAGTGAAGTTACTGACGTTGAAATATTGGCCTCCGAAAGGTAAAATTATAATTGTACTAGCTGCAGACTTATGTATGTAGTTCTTTTTAATCCTTGCATGAAAAATAAGAAAATTCTAAATTATCATTTTGCATAAAACAACAATTTATATACCTATGATGTACGCATACTCATTTAAAAAAATGCACAAAGGTAAGCTACCCGATACATGGCTACCCGATACATCGCTACCCGATACATCGATACTTAGCGAGTACTGGAATCGCTAAAGTATCGATAGGTATCGATGCTTTGGAATCGATACCTCGCTACCCGATACCTCGCTACCCGATACATCGCTACCCGATACATCGCTATCCGATACATCGATACTTAGCGAGTACTGGAATCGGTAAAGTATCGATAGGTATCGATGCTTTGGAATCGATACCTTGGAATCGATACCTTGGAATCGATACCTTGGAATCGATACCTTGGAATCGATGCTTTGGAATCGATACCTTGGAATCGATACCTTCGTTATATCAGGTATCGGGTACCCGATACCAGTTATGGTATCGGGTATTGGACGATATATCGATACTTCGCCCAGCCCTAGTGACCACTACCTGGTGGTCGCTAGAATTAAAGAAGAGATAAGAGAAAAACATAATGAAGCAAACCAAATAAAAAAAATGGAATACACAACAATAAAATCATATAAACTAAAGGAATACGAGATAGCCCAAAAGTAAAAACAATTAGTTAAAGGGAAAATAAAAGAAAATGCAGAGAGAATAAAGCTGGCCAACTTGGACGAAAAATGGAACATGTTCAAGGGCATAATTGTAGAGGCTGCCCGAGAAATATGTGGAGTATGTAAAACAAATAACAAGAGAAAACAGACAGCTTGGTGGACGAGAGAAATAAAAGAAGAAATTAAAAAGAAAATGAAATTGTGGAAAAAGTACTTATCGAATAAAAAAAGAAGAACAATATATAATATACCAAAACCAAAGAAAGCGAGTAAAGCAACTAGTGTTAAATGCAAAAGCAAAGAAATGGAAGGAATTTGGCGATAGAATGGAAAGAGATAGTATAGGGAACCAAAAGTTATTCTATAAAGTACTAAAATCGTGTAGAAAAGAAAAAGCAATAGAAGATAAACGCATATATAATAAAAAAAAGAGAAGTTATTACGAATGATAGTGACATAATGAACCGATGGAAAGAATATTTTGAGGATCTGCTCTGTAGTAAGAGATAAGGGAAGAGAGAGAACGCAACAGAAAGTGTGAGTATAACAGAAGACAATATAGAATTTACGATGGAAGAGCTGAATGATGTAATTAAAAAGTTAAAGTTCGGGAAGGCACCTGGAAATGATAAAATAGTGGCAGAAATGATAAAAAATATAGGCGAAGCAGGCACAGAAATGTTATTAGGATTTTCAACAAGGCGTGGCAGTATGAAGACATACCGGAAGATTAGGAAGTGGCACTAATAACACCAATATACAAAAAAGGGAATCATAAGGACTGTAATAACTATAGAGGCATTACTTTACTGAGCACAGTTGTAAAGATATATGAGGAGTTAATTAACAACAGATTAAGACCAATAATTGAATCGTCACTCTCGGAATCAAACCGGATTTCGGCCAGGAAGGAACACACAAGATCATGTATTTACGGTAAAGCAAATAATTGAAAAAAGAATACAACAAGGAAAAAAGGCATATTTCGCATTCATCGACTTGGAAAAAGCGTTTGATAAAGCGCCCAGACAGGAAATATGGAACAGTCTATGTGTTATAAAACAATGCTCTAAGCAGATGAGGAAAATGAAAATAGGGTACAGAAATCTAGAAAGGATACAAATAGCGGAGGCAGCATTCGCGGACGATATAGTACTGATGGCTGAGAAAGAAAAGGATTTGCAAGATAATGTAGATATATGAAATAAAACATTGAAGAAAAAGGGTATGAATATAAATAAAAACAAAACGAAAGTAATGACTATAGGAGACGATCAACTAAAAATTCAAATTGAAGGAGTAGACATACAACAAGTAAACCAGTTCCACTATTTGGGTGTCGCAATAGAAAACACAGGGAAAAACGAAGCAGAAATTAACGAGAGAATTGAAAAAACAACAAAACTGTATTACGCTATGAATAGGAATTTTATAAATAAAAAGGAAATAACACGAAATACCAAACTAAAAGTCTATAAAACAGTCTACAGAGCAGTTCTGACATATGGATGTGAGTCATGGCTCCTAAATAATAAGCAAAAGAGTAAAATTCAAGCGGCGGAAATGAGATATCTGAGAAGAGTGAGGGGCGTGACAAGAAGGGACAAAATGAGGAATGCACAAATAAGAGAGGAACTTGGGGTACTATCAATAATGGATTTCATTGAGCAGAGACAATTAAGCTGGTGGGGACATCTTCAACGGATGGAGAACACTAGACCGGTAAAGTTGGTATATGAAGCAAAGATTCAATATAAGAGGAAAAGAGGAAGACCGCGACAAGGTTGGGAGAATTTAATTGGACAATTTATTCAGAACAGAGGAAAAACATGGAGAGAAGCGAAAACACTGGCCACTGATAGAAAGTCATGGAAGAAATTTGTCTATAATCTATAATTTTTTGGTATTGTAGTTGGTGTTATAGAATACTCTGTAATTTAAAGTTTAAAATTGGAATATTTATAAATTAGTTCTAAGAATGTAAACACCCGACACCCTAAGGGTATAAGGGTTTTCTGATAATATATATATATATTTTGAGGCATTGTCCCCATACACAATTGCCGCAAGTTATTAAATCTGGATTTCTATTAAAAACTGCGTCTAACTTTTGCCGAAGGCCACATCCGAAGTCACTTAGAATATTTCAAATTATTAAGAGCCACATCTAATGTGGTTAATCCATCATTTAATTTGAGATTTTGATTTTTTCAAAATAAGGGATTCGTTTTGGCAAATTTCCAAAATGTTCCTGAAGAAAGTACAACTGATTTTTTAAATTTGTAATTTGTATTAGTTCCTTTCACTCAGAAATACTTCGAGCATCGTCATTTAAACATGGAACGAAATTTTGTAAACTATTGAAATTCTCTGCATAAAAACTAGTAGCTTCCAACCATGTTCCCCATCTAGATATTACTGGAGAGGAAGGCAGTGACAAAGATGGAAGTTTTTCCCTATAAAGAGCTACTCTCAATGGTGCTTTTCTGAAAACTTTTTTAGGATACAAGTCTATCAACTTCCGGAAAGGTGTCTCTGATATATTCACAGATTCTGTGGAGAGCATGTGCTACACAAGTAATATGCAGCATATTAGGATATGGTTCCTTTAATAATCTGCCTGTTTCTAACATATATGCAGCACTGTCACTGACAAATAAAAGTATTCTGTCGTACCTGTCGTTTGAATGAAGCATTTGGTGCATATTCTCTTAAATGGTTTTAGTTACTGTTTCCGCATCAACTGTATTTATAACTTTTGTTGCTATTATATACCGTATGAACGCCCGGGAGTGATTGATCTACCACAATGTAGTAAGACGAAGACGAATAGCGAGTTTATGTGGTTAGGGTTGAGAGAGTATATTCAGTCTGTTCTACTGTCTAACTGTACGGGCGTTCCCTTTCTTTATCCAACACATTCTACATACGATCTAAGTACGAATCAAATAATCTCTCTCTAACACATTGAATATTCCTATCAGTCGCTCAAAGTGTTCAAGCAAGGCGGAATATATTGAATCGGAAAACAAGCTTGCGACTGGTGATTCAGTTGCAGTTGCTCCTTGTCATCCGTACATAGAGTACGTATAGAAATGTTAACAAATGTCCGTCGTAATTTTTATAACCGATTGGGTTACTGCTCGGCTCAAGAGGGTGGTTTATTTGAGCATTTACTAAATAATTAGTTTTTCTTTTTAGAATTTTATTTAATAATTAATATTTATTACCAATAAAGGTATTTTAGTTAAATTTAATATTTTATAGGTAGTTTATTTAAGGAAACCATATATTTATACTGGTAAACACTTTATTTATATTCTTGCAAGAATCGTTATTGTTTTGAAATTTTATGCTATTACAGAATACTTTTTATTTTAATTTTTTTCAATAAGAGTTACGGTTTTGTTTCATAATTTTATATTATTTATGTGTTTTCATTTGAATAAGAATTTTTTAAGTTCAAGCCACGAAGCTATGATGAAACTTATCATTGAATATTTAGGGATGAAAATATCTGATGCTTCGCCGGTAAGAATTATTATTATGCAGTAAACAAAAACTCTGCACTTTACGGCGGATTGTATTTTATGATACTTTCAACTATATTATATCATTTTATTTAAATTTAAATGTTAAATTTAAAGTATTATGGCCGAAGAGACATAAACAAAAGTATCCGTTATTGTAGGGACGTTGACAGCCGGCATATGACTAATAGTGCGAAAAGCAACGGTGTAGTCGGATAAAATATCCAAATTCGTACATTAACCATAAATAATATACTACAAATATTTTTGTAGTTTGTTAAACAATTAGTTATTAATTTGGAATATTTATTTTGATACATCATTTATTAATAAACAACCATAACGTTTTCTTAGTTCACCACAATTAAATACGCCCTGTAGGAGTTTAACGTATGTAGCCCCTCCCACTTGCAGTTGGCCAGTCATCACTTATATATCCATCGATCGCTCGACGTTGTGCACACGGTATGCGTTATATGGAATTGTTGGATGTAGTACACCAGCTATAACATTTATCACACAGCGTCCAAATATATTGACAGTTTCGTCGGAACTTATCCATAGGTACTGATTTGAAAGATGGGTTCTAATGCGTTCTACTACTTTCGTGTAGCACTTAGAAACATAATATTTGCGTAAGGTGGTTTCATCAGGAACATTTCGACCAGTATATTTTTGAAGGTGGGATTGTTAAGTTTATTTAATGGAATATTTGCCGCCGTTAAAGTTTAACATTAAGTTCTTCGTTAAAATTGTCAGATTCCAATGGGTCTAATTTCTGTGTATGTGTTTGCGATGCTAAGTAACGTTTTACGTGGGATTTCTTGGAATTTTTTAACGATATTTTACAGACTTTGCAATAATTGCAATTAATTTCGGAATCACTGGCAATAGGCATACAATCAGTTTGACCCCTAATCCAACCCGCCATTGTTTCACGATGCCATTCTTAAGGTTGTTCCATATCATATCTGAAAAAGTAAAATAAACAATGTTCTAGATCTAAATAAATGAAAATTAAAAATATATACATAAGTTATTATATTAACGAAATTTACTGGATACTTACGTCAAAATAATTGGGAGAAGTTAATTTGATGAATCGATATTAAACTGTAATTATGTAATTAACAGTTAAAACAATGAAAAAAAGAAACTAACACACGGTACTTTATTTATCTTACGAAATATAAACTAATAAATAAAATAAATTGAAGTAATTGCGTCACAATTCAACGACAAAAAACAGATGTGCGGTTAACCGAATGAATAGTGCTATTGAATAACAGCGTGTCGTACTTAGCGATGTTATAGACTATTTATATGGTCCATTGTAATTTCGGCCTCTCGTGTCCTGTCCCTAATTATAAGTAAAACAAGTCTTTATTGAAAATATTTCTTATGTAATATAATGAAAAAGTATGGGAACTGGTTCGTAAATCGCACGAGTTAATTCAATCAGATCCAATATTTTTTCCTAGGATAGGAGTAGTACTGTGTTTCTTATCTGCGTAAAGTTTCATATCATAATTCTTGTTAGTGAGTAAACAAGTGATTGTTTTTCTGTCTCGAAAGCAGTGTCTTTTATGATTTTCATAATGTCTGATTGTGTTGAGCAAAGAAATTCCATAAAATTTTGTTCGCAAAATGAAATTTCTGCCACGGATACGTTGAAAATGTTAGAAAAAGATTTCGGTGACGAGTGCGTGTCAAGAACAAGAGCGTTCGAATGGTACAAAACGTTCAAAAGATAGCGGAAAATGCGTTGTACACGCAGAGCCGTTGCATGACTTTCAACATCAACTGATTAAAAACTACGTCAAGGAAATCAAAGATGTATTCAAAAATTGTCAACTGGCTATTAGAGACATTGCAGATAATACTTCATTTGGATCGATCCTAGCAATTTTGTAAAACCAGGACCAGAGATGTCCTGGTTTTACGTTGTGCTGTCATTTTGATTGGTTCCAAAATCGGTTAATTTTGGTAAGGAATGATATGTCTGAGACGGTTTCCGAATATCAGTCTGTTATGAAACGCATTATTACGGTCGATAAGGCAGGGATCTATGCTTATGGTCCCGATACAGCCAATCAATTCAACGAATATCATGCCAAACGTGAAGCAAGATTGAAGAAACCATGTCAAAGTCGTTCAAAAATCAAAATCATGTTAATAATAGCTTTCTTTGATTACCGTGGTGTAGTGAGAAACGAATTTATTCCAACCGGCCAAGCTGTTTACAATTAATATTATTTAAATGTTATACGTCCTTTACGCGGCTAAAATCCTCTGAATTATAGTTCTTACATGACAATAACGCATCATGGCGCACTTCGTCGCTTGTCCGAGACTATTTGGCCAAGCATTCAGTATACATTGTTCCAGAATCACCTGATTTAGTATCGTGTGACGTTTTTATTTCCACATTTCAAAAGACGCTTCGTGAACACCATTTTGAATCGATTAAAGAGACAAAAGAAAATTCGAAACGTGCTCTTAAGGTTATACCAAAAATCGAGTTTCAGAACTGGTGTAGATATTGGAAAAAACGTTGGAATACATGTATTGTTTCCGAAAGGAACTGCTTTCAAGAAGTTCAAATAGATTAGGAAGAAGAATAAATACGGTTTTGACCGTTTCGCCTGATGTTTTTATATTACGATTGACTTCAATTTACATTGAAATTAACGTATCGTTGCTTCTTCGATTCCGGGCTGGAACCGTGTTCTTGTCACTGCTTCCTTCCTGCCCAACGTTTTGTTCATCATTGCAAGAGATATCTTCAGGGCTGGTACAATACTGTTGCTGCACTGAAACTTGAAGTTTATTAGTTTGGGACAGGGTTACATAGGAGTTGTTTTAAGTCACTGAAACATAACGGTTACGGTTGAGTTTTTGAGAGAGAAGGGTTTCCAGGTATTCTGTAAAGAGCATCCGTCATCACGGTTGATTTTATTGGGGTGCTTTAGGATCTCTATGGATTCATGTATTTTTAGAGTAAAGTAATAGGAGTTGCGGGATAGAATCCGGGCAGATGAAATTTAATTTAGTGCCCAGTGTCCAACTTATCTTCAGCCCTGAGGAGGTCCCTTGCAGTAGACGACGAACCGTAGGCTAGGAAGGAAGCTGTGTCAACAATGCGATTCCAACCCGGAATCTAAGAAAGCAATCATGGACAACAACCGCGGAAACCTACAAGCCAGATCACTTTTTTAGGATGATTTTGTCATTATTCTTCTTAACTTTCTAGGTGTTGCGACAATTGTTGCGATTACTTACTTGAAACCGATCCCACATTTTGTTTAATTAAGGTTTATAATCTGGAATTTTCGACAAAAACGTTCTTTTCTAGTCAATATTAACTTTTTTTTTCTTTTGAATTGTCAGTACAAGATGGCAACACACACTAATCAATAGAATTTTTATTTAATTATTTACTATTCTTCACAATGGCCATTAGTTGCTACATATACAATGATCATGCCAAAAATTGATTCCATCTCTGTTTTTATTTCGGTTGGCGTTAAGTCTTTCTGAACGAAGTACATATTTATTAAGGCTCTATACTTTTTCACTTTAGCAAATCTAAAAGATATATGTACTTCAAACTCGTATTTTCGCCAATAAGTCATGGCCAAAATATCAATTTGGGCATCAATAAATCGGATATAATAATCGACTATAAAAACTTGAAAAGCATAGTTAACTTATTGAACTAGTTTTGTGTCGATTTATTTCTTCATGTCATAAACTAAAATATGAACATTCATAACTAAGTAATGTTAACCTAAAATTTCCGGTATCAATCAATAGTATTTTGTTTTGTACATGTCGTGGGAACTAAAGAATACATCTAATTTGTATTCTATATAAATATGTAAACCTTACATCTATCAACATCTGTGTGCGCCTATTAGATATTTTCAGATGTCATTTTTCATGTGTTGTCATTTTGAGCACTGGTCAATACCTACCGGTGGATGGTCTCTATAGGGCGATTATTATTAGTTTTTAGATGATTTAGACGAATGTTTTGTGCAAAAATAAGTCTTAATTTTGATAACATTCTTATATTTTTAACGAAGCTTTTTAAACATTCAACATATTTGAAATTATTATGATTACTAGAATGCAAAATTATTGAAATAATTATTACGGTAAATAAATTTTCACGAAGCGTATGATCTCATACTGCAAATTCACAACTATATATTTTACCTGCTATTTCGGGTGTTTTGAACCTCATATTAGTCAACTCGGGATACAAAACATTTTAAAACGTTTATCGTGTTTATATCGGTCCGAGGAACCCACACGATTGTCTAGTTCACGTTACTCACCGAGCTCCTCGCGGACCAATAGTGGGTAAATAGTAGTAGGCTGTGGAATTAACACAAGACGGCACTCGAGCAGGCGGTGCTTTAATAAAACATCTGCCGGCGACAAAGCGGTCTCTTTGAGATTTCTGCGGACATAAAAATTATAAACCGCTTTGATGACTCGCGACATTTGCGTCGGTCTCATCTCCTTTACTCCTCCTCCTCTTGTCTTTTTACCCATCTTTTTTCCTTCTCGTTTCAAACCCGTTGCCAGTCGCCGATTTCTTTCGCTATACGTTCAAACTCGTTTCGTAATTTTTTTCGTCTTTTTAGTTTGTGTACTTGATTTTGCATGTGTGTGTGTGTTTGTGTTGGTGGTGTTTTGTTTCTTCTCGCTTTACTCTTTTCGCAAGCTGCTGGACGCGCAAGATAAAAAGTCCATTGTAGTATTCTTTGTGGTTCTTTGCTCGTTTAATATTTGTCGATGCGCAAATAAACTTTTTTTTTTATTTTTATCTAGGATTATTTTTTTTTTAACAGAAAATAGATAGGATAGGTTGCTTCTATACTAACTTCGATTTCACTCTGTATATATGTTTGTATAAGTTATAATAATTGTTACGTATAATTGTATTTATTTTAGTTGTGCATCTTGCTTACTTTATAAAGTCATTTTCTTTCAGAATCTCAGAGATTGATTCAGTTTTCGTTACACTTCTTGTAATAAGCAATTTATAGAATCCAGGTTTGCCCGCAAAATAGTAGTACTTGAGGAGAATGTTTTTCTTTTAAATTATTTATAGTTTTTTTAAATATGGAGGGAGGAAAGAACGCCTTATTAATTGAAAAAGGATAAATTATAAATATCTATAAAAGAGAGTTCGATAGACTTGCGAAAATTATAGGGGAAATAAGTTATCGAGCATCAGTTATAAGTTACAACTGATGAGGATTGTATTCTCTAGTTATAACTTATAACTAGAGAATACAATCCCAGGAACTCGGGATCCCGGCCGGGTTTTGATCCCGTAAATCCCGGGACTGTACTTGACTAATCTCGAAATTTACGGGATTGCCAGTTTGCATTCCGTAATCCGTTGCGCCTTGACAATGACCTTACCTAGATTATATTAAGGGCACTTATTACATAAAGACAAAAAATCAACCTTAGGTACGCCGTACGATAAAAGAACTACACAGGTACAGCCCAAATAATATATAACTTAGAAGGGACTTCCCCCCCGGCATACTTCAATACAATACTGTTAAAGTAATTCCCCAACGGGCCAACAGGGAAATCACCCGATCACTTCATATAATATTGTTGCGAGCGATTCCCCGTCGGGGATTCCCTGTAGAAAGTATAAATACGCTTATTAGGATTTACTTTTTCATTTATTATTTTGTTACGCGGGTTACGTCATTCAAATTTAAAAGTCAATTATCTGAAAAAGTTGTTTTAAATGGCGGGAGACTTTGTTCAACATAAAAAAAACAGTGATACGTCGTCAGCGTGGAGTTATTTTTTCGTTGCGAAAGATGGGAATAGTGCTAAATGTAAGCGATGCCCTGCCATTCTCAAGACTTTGGGTGGATCGACTAAGGGATTACATACACATTTGTTATACACAAGATTTTAGCTGACGTTAATCGTTTAACAACTTCAACAAGTCAAGATTCTGAAAATCTGAACACAGCACCGCCGCCATCTAAACGAAAGTTAGAAGATTATTTTACTAAAAGTGCCGACGATAGCCTGGATGATGTTTTGGCAAGAATGATTGCATTAGATGGATTTCCATTCAGTGTATTCATAACTTCAGACGATTTGAGAAAATTGCTCTTAGCGAAATACACGGATTTATCAAAATCAGCCGTCACAATTCGAAAGCGTGTTTTAAATTACAGTGAAAAAATCAGAAAGCAAGTAACTGCAGAATTAAAACATTTGAAAAGTGCAGGTGAAAGACTCAGTCTATCTTTCGACGAGTGGACATCAATGTCCAATAAACGATACATGGCTGTCAACCTTCATTCATATAAACAAATTTATAGCTTAGGACTCGTTCCTATTCATGGAAGTATGACGGCTGAAAATTGTCTTCGTATATTGAAAGGGCGTCTAAGTAAATTTGATATTTCTGTAACTGATGGACCGAACGTTATGATAAAGGTGGTACAGCTTGTTTACACTGAACAACAACTGTGTCTCGCACATGGTATCAATTTGGACGTCTGTGATGTGCTTTATAAAAAAAAGAATTATTTTCAAGAACGGCAAGCCAGCCCTACCTCAGACTCAGATGATACTATAAATGAACCAGCTGTGACTGCTGATTATATGAACGATAGCGATGATGACAATTTAGAAGACTTAGACTGTCCAGAATAAGGTTTAATCTTAATGTCACAAAATGAACTTGCGCGAGAACACATACCAGAGTCAACGAAAGATGAAAACATTAATGAGCTGATAAAGAAAATCCGCAAAGTTGTAGTGTATTTAAAAAAATCCTCATTGAAAAATGAAACAGTACTTCAAAAATATGTGAAGATTGAACATGAAAAAGAGCTGTCACTTCTTTTGGACTGTAAAACCAGGTGGAATAGTCATTTAACCATGCTGGAACGATTTTCTCTTTTAGAAACCTGTATTCAAAAAGCTCTTATAGATCTCGATCATCCAATCCGTTTAGAAGATGCTGATTTTGATTTGGTAAATAAAATTGTTGATATGCTGACTGACCCTAATTAAATTAACAGTAGAAGCAATCTGTCGACGAGATGCTAATTTATGCACAGCTGATGCCGTTTTGAAATTTCTTATAAAACAATTGTCTAGCAAAAACTCAGCACTCGCCAATAAAATGAAAACATCCTTAGTGGAACGTAAAAAGCAACGACGAAATGATGAATTAACTGGTGTGTTGAATTATTTACAAAATCTACGAAAAGATGATGAAAATCAGTTATTATCGGATTTGGAATGGCTTGACTTATTTCCAGTTCCTACACAGGCTTTACTAAGGGCGCAAATAAAGAGTACTGTTAAAAGACTAAATAGTCGAGATGACACGGAAGAGGAAGAAAGGTCAGGATCACAAACAGATGATGTGCCAAGGCAACAAACCTCCCAACCCCAATTGACACTAAAGGAAAAGTTACAGCTGGAAATTAATAAGAGCATGGAATCCCCAGATCCTGAAGTACAAAATGAATCGGGGTTGGTAAATAGTATTAGACGCGAAATGAGCCTGTTCGAAAATGGAGGAGTTCGTGGATATCACTTGGAATTAGCATATAAATATCTATTGTATATACCTCAACCAGTGTAGAACCTGAGGGAGCTGCTTCAGCTGCTGCTTATGTTGGCAATAAACTACGAAGCAGGCTTGGAAGTCAAATATGTATTGCTATTTCTGCGATTGTATTTTCGAAATTCTAAATAGTTTTTTGTATTGTCTTTTTTGTTCCTTATTTTGATATATTGTGTTTTGTGTTGTGCAACAATATTAATAAATAATTTTTAAGAAATTACTAAAGTTTTTTTTCTCATTTGAGCCCAATTAGAAACCACATAGTCTAATCCCGGGATTACGCTTCAAAAATCCCGTAATCCCGGGATTGAAAACATGCTCGGAATCGTATTCTCTAGTTATAACAGTCTGTTACAAATAATCCAGAAACGATTGATTAATGACAGTTAAGGTAGGATGAGTAATATCGCTGTAGTTCCACACATAAATGTAACAGTTAGGAGAATACAAATATCTGGAACACCGTATAGTCTTTCAGGCAAATAAATAGCGAAGACTTGCTATCATGTATGTATTCGTAGAAAGACGCGAAGATTTCAGAAAATAATGTGAACTATCTTTGGCCCAGTAAAATTTTCTCATTAATAAATATAGATTTAGAATGAATTATGAAATAAAGTATAAAACGTAAGGTGCAAATTAGGATATGTATCGAGAGCCGATATAAAAAGGTGATGTAACATGTCTTCAAAAATTTTCCTCTTTACAGTAGGCTGTTTTTAAGTAATTAAGAAATCAAGGATTTGTGCACATGCTAAGCTTTAATATTTATTATTCAAACTTACTACAGAACTGGTCAAAAATTAGAAAATGGAGATTGGGTTTGTTCCACTAATCAGTGCTTACAGGATTTCCGGCAACAGTATCTTAATCTGCCAGTTACTTACGCACAACTGCAAAAATATATTCAAGCTTGTTATTAAATTTGGCAAAAGAGGGGCAATAACTCGTAAACAAGGCGGTGGAGCACCTAGAAAACGAACAGCAAATTGCTTAGAGTATATTCGACGTCGAATAGACAACTCACCCAAAAAATCAATCGCAAAACTATCACAAGTTCATTTGTCAGTTGGAACATATCATACTATTTAAAAAAAAAAAAAACTTAGGGCCGGTCTTTCAATGTCCAGATAAAGTCTCGGTTAATTAATTTTCAGATATATCTTATGGATAATGACATTTTCCGTCTTTTTATCGTCAGTTACCCCTTATCAAGCAGTTTACGGCCTTATCCGAAGGACAAACTTAGCTGCCAGGCGACGTTTCCGATAACGTCGTATCTGTTGGTTAATTGCGGTCAAAATCGTAACGTCAAACTGTCACCCTCTGGTTCTATTTATTTATTATGTTTTACGTGTTTAAACTTTATTTTTTTTTGTTAATTATGGATTATTTTACTGACGATATGTTGGAAGTAGAAGAAATAGAAATGATAAAGAAGATAAACCTGGACCGCCGGCCGTATACTATTGGTGAACGAATTGATCATTTCGAAATATGGGATGATCTGACATTTTTTCAGACATATTGGTCAAAAAACGAATACAACGAAATAATTACAAACAACCAACTAATAAGAAACTTAACCAAATCACAATATTAAACGTACTGTCGTGAGCAAAAAAATCGGGACACTGTCAAAATCGTTATGTCAATTTCCTTTATTTTTTAGCGTTGTAATTTTGACGATATTTGATAAATTTCCAAACTGTACATCAAATTATTATAATTACTAATTCAAAATTTAAAATGCCGAATTTTTCGTTCACGCGAGTACAGCTGAAATCACAAAAAGTGAGTGAAATTTTACCTATATTAAATTCGGTTCTATTTATCAATTGCCTACTTGACAATGATTATCAAAAATATTTAAATCAATGTCATTAAATTTCTACTAACTTAAAATGGTAGGACAATTATGAACAGTCCATCTCTTTCTAACTACTGTATGTGCGTTAGCTACTTCTCGCTCCCACTAAACTCGTTTGAATATAGCGGTTTAACGTTGCAATGTAGTGGAAACTGTCGGATAACTGACTATTGGAATAAAGCGCTTGCAAAGACGTGTAAAAGTTATCGGACAGATTTAAGTGACAGATAAGCTTTTCTTTCCATATAAAATTCGAAAGTTTCGAAACTCAAACAGGTAGATTTTGTTACGAGAACACAGTATTGTCAATCATTTTTGATTAACATAAATAATAATGACATTTTCGAACAATGCTTCTTTTCGGATGAGGCTTGGTTTCATCTTTCAGGATATGTAAACAAGCAAAATATGAGAATTTGGCCTGGAGAAAACCCTCATGAATTTGTGTAAATTACGCTACAACTACAAAAAATAGGCGTCTGGCTAGCAGTTTCAAGAAGAGTTTTTTAATACTTTAATACTAATATGGTATTTAATATTTAATACTAATATGGCAACCGGATAGTGCAAGAAGAATAGGAAGACCTAAAACGAGATGGTTGAAAGGAAGTGAAAATCACAGGAATAATTAATTGGAAAGAGAAAACGGAAAATATAAAACATTAGATGGAGATTAATAGAAATATATGATAACAGGAAATCTGGAGAATGATTTAATTCGGTTAAATTGATCTAAAATTTTTATTAAATATGACAAGATTTATGTTTTCATGTGTGTGAGTGTAAGAATTATTCTTCCAAGTGATAGTAAATGTGATGCTAGTGTTAATGGTTCTTACGTTGAAAAATATATATTTTTTACTAACTCGTTTCCTTCATAGCTAGGTAGATAACATAAAACACTCCTCTCGTATATAACGGGTGTTCAGAAACATTCGAAGTCAAGTGGGCTCTGAACAAAAAATCGTATATCTTTACTTAACCCTTAAACGGCGGAATTTTTTTTTTGGACAAAAAGTGTTCATATCCAAGAGTTTTATTCATAAACATGTTTTTATACATAAAAAGTAAATTTTGCAAAAAAAATGTGTTTTTCTCTATAAAAATATGCGTTGCCATATGGCAACGCTAGCCAAATACAGGATCAAGTTTCTTTATTTGTTATGAAACATCAAATTACATTCTAAACATAAACCTATGTTACATTTTTTACAAATTGTTCTCACGATTGACGAACAGCCTTCTCCTGCACATCTTCTTCGTTTCTTGTCGGGATTGGAAATCAATAAATGGTCTCTACCGTCATACCTAACATCATCGGATATACGGTGTAACGTTACGCTTGACTTGGAAGTCGACTGTCTTCCTGCTCCTCTTGGTGCAACTCTATAACTAGTCAAGTAGGTTTGCACAATCTCTCTTCTATATTCCAATTGTGAAACATTGATTGATTTTGCCTTGCGTGTGATATCCCATGCGTTGGTCATTGAGGCATCTAACAGCCAGGTAAATATAACCCACCACCACTTTTTTCTTCTAATGCTGATGCGATATCTATTCATATTTTCGTCTAATAAATCGGTTCCACCCATGAAACGGTTATATTCTGTTATAATAGAGGGTCTATTTATCTGTATTATTTTTTTCTCAGACTGAGAATAGCGTTTCACCTGCGAAATTGGTGAAATTCCGTGACAAGTAGATGCTGCTGAAACTGGAGCATTATCTAACCACTTCACTACAATAATGCCATCTTCTTTGTCCAACGCCGATGTATATTCGCCTCTTTTTCTGTTCTTTTTAAAAGCAGTTTTGGAAGGCAATGGGCAAGACTGGGGTAAACGGTTGTCCCTGATAGTACCTGTACCATCAAATCCCCTTGTTTTTAGGTAGTGCAAAACATTGAAGCCCGTAAACAAATTATCGAAGTAGAAACTAAATGGTAACTTACGCATTGGCTCAGAGAATTCATCGATCATGTTTATTAGTGGTGCTATGCATTTTCCAAATTCATTCTCGTACAAGGGATTACCATAAGGATTCTTTCCCTGATAAAGGTCAAAGTTTAGTAAGTAGCCCGACGGCGTATTTAGGCACCACATTTTATAGCCGAAACGTATAGGCTTACCGCGGATGAATTGCTTGCAGGAGTGCCGGCCAAAGTATTTTATCATGGATTCATCAAAATCCAAATATTTTTCTGCTACCCAGTTTCCCAAAAAATTAGCTTTGACCTTGTCCATCAGCGGCCGAAGCTTCCACATTTTGTCATTTGGAACTGGCTTTGTGTTGTCAGCGCAATGTAGGTACTTCAATATTTGTCTAAACCTATCTCGTCTCATTGCTTGGCTTACCATACGATTGTTCATATCGACTCGTGAATCCCAATAATAATCACGTCCCGGTAGCTCGCAATATCCTGTCAGGTATAAAATTGCAATGAAACTTTTCATTTCTTCTGGCGAAATTTTCGGATCGGCTTCATTTAAAAAAAGAGCATATCTGGTCGACTCTTCCACAAGATACTTTATGATATTGTCATCAATGAACTTTTCGAAAATTTCCACAAATGTAAGGTCTCGAAATCTGAGGTAATTCGGTTCTGGAAAATCTCTAGTTCTTGGAACGATATCACCACTTCCCCAGGTAATTTTGTTTTTACCAGGTCTTGTAAATTCGTATGCAATTTGCGGTCGTTCAGTCAAGTTTTCATTGACAACTTTTTCTTGGGTACCATCTATTCTATCATTATCAGGTAAGACAATTTCAACTTGTGAACGTAGTTGTTGTCTATTCAGGTTATCCAGTAAGGCGCCCTCATCCTCTTCTCCTGAATCTTCGTCTGTGAGAACGTTCGCTTCGGGTGGCTCGATATAGATTTGCACGGGATCAATTTCGTCATTGTAAGCCATATTTATCGCTTCTTCCAACGAAAAACCTCGTCTAGAAATAAAAATGAAATGCATAAACATTTGCACCCATAGGTGGCTAGCGTTGCCGTACGGCAACACCTACCTATTCGATCTAATTTTACTAGACTAATAAATCTTTCTGCATGAAACAATATATCCTAACCTCAAAACACATCTTTACGATAAGTTTATTCAGGAATTATTTATTTTAGTCAATATTTTATAATTGTTTATATACTTACTCTAACCTGAAGTCCATCGTTGTTCTCGAATATAGAAACAATATTTTTAATCACGTGTACCACAGAACAACAGAACACCACGTGAAAACAATATACACGCGTCAGTTCGGCAACTATTCTAAAAGCAGAAAACTAGGCTCTGGCTCATCATTATGATATTGGCTGTTAGATGGAGCTACTAAGACTAACAATTGCTATCGTTGCCGTATGGCAACGCTAGCCGTTGATGGGTTAAGTATCTGATTTGTAATAATTATTAAATGTCAACTGTTTTCTGTCAAAAATCAATCTATCTCAGACATGACTTCACATTTTCAAGGACTACTTTGACTTCGAATGTTTCTGAACACCCGTTACAAACTGATATTACTCTGAGTACTATCGAATTAAAAAAAAAGTGGTACAGTAGTGAAGTTATATATAAAGTCAATTTTTAAACATTTTAGTATTGTGACGTTGCTAACGTACTTAAAATCGTAGTCACGTGCAAAAGTCATTTTGACACTTATATGTTATTTGAATATTTAAATTTGACGTCTACATTTAATATATACACTCCAAATCACCAAAGATAATCCCTGCGTCAGTGATCTATAATTCTATCAACGACATTCAAAGAATAATCTCCACATCCAAATAACAAATAATATCTACTTATATGACAAGGATAACTTGAACGAAAGTATGTATTTTAAAGCTTCGCCTAGCACAGACATACGGCTCAGGCAATTTACTGGAGTAAGACAAAGACGGGATTATTACCTACTCCGTGATAAATACACACATTTCTGCTTAGTAGTCAGTCGTTACTCGTTGACATTTGACAGCATACTTTCGTTGATATTTGATCGAATTGTTATTTATTTTCTTTTTATAAATACATATTTTTTCAAAACTATAATGGCAGAACATTACATTGACAATCGGGACAACTTGTTTTAAATTTGTTGCAATATTTTGAACGAGAGAAAAACCATGGTGGTGTTAATACCTATTACATGTGCACATAATATATTTAGATTTTAATAAACCTTTTGTTTAGCGAGTGGCAGATGCATTAGGCTTGGGTTTAGCTACAGTAAAACGCATCAAAGCTCAGTCATTAAACAATCCTGTTATATCTAGTGCGGGAAAGAAAAGGCCTCGTAAAAAGCCGAAAACTGATGATTTGGCAGTGTTCTAAAATAAGTATCAGAAATACATTATACTCTATGTATTTACAGAGTAAGACCTTACAAATTTTTATTTTTATTATATTAATATTCTTAATTTTAGAAAAATATATTACAATACAAACGTTAAATGCAGAAATTGCAGAAAATCACATTTTATTAAGTAGCAGCAGTTTAAATCGTGTACTTCACAATATTGGATTTAAATATAAAAAGGATTATTTTACACATACAAATATAAACCAATCAGATTCGCGTATTACTGAAGCAACTCGAAATTACAGCGGTAATTTATCGATAATTTTCATAGTAGAATAATTAGGCGTTGTTATGGAAATGCGGTTAATAAGGAACATTTCTAAAGTTCTGTCAAAAAACTGGTTCCATTGTCACAAAACTATGCTGAGATTTGGGGAAGAATCAGTTGTAAACATTGATCAAATAGTAAAACAAGCTGAACCGGCTAATACGAAAAAGAGTAAAGCGTCAATTTGGCGACAATTTTGTGAGTTTTGTGATGCGAAAAACTACAGCATCGAACAAAATGTTACAGAAGAGGAACTTGCAGATATTCTAAAAGACTGGGCTTTCAATATGAGGAAGGTGAATGGGGAAGAATATAAAGAAGGTGTTGTTAAAACGATGTGGAATGTCACGGGAAAATTGCTACAAGAGAAGTTTAATAACGAATATAACAGAAAAATTGATCCTTTTCAGAGCATCGTATTTAAAGCAGCCCGCGACGCAAGGAACTCCAAAAGGAGAATTCTTCAAGCGATACCTGGTAAACGGAAAATGAGTTCTGCAGCTTTACAGAAAAACGAATATGAAAAAATGATAAATGTTTGGGATGAAGAAAATCCAGATGGACTACAAAAGAAATTTTACCTGATAGTGTCGATTGAATTGGCATGGCGAGGAGGAGAAGGCGCGGCATGTTTGATTCACTACTTCCGAGAAGAAATGAACGTATACAATACACCGACTGGAAGAATAGAGTACAATCCCATATTCACAAAAACTACCCAAGGTGGAGCACAAAAATGTGCTGACAGTAAATGGTTGATTCCCAACAAAGTAAAACCAAGTAATTGCCCAGTCAGACTTTTTAAAAAACTCATTTCAAAGAGGACAGAAAACGCTCGTATAAAAAGTGATAGACTCTTTTTAACTGTCAATCCAGCGTGGAATAAGAAAAAAGGTAGCTGGTATAAAAATATGCCTATTGGAAGAAATGAAATTTTGAAATGGTTTAAGAAACGTGCTGAACTCGCTGGTTTCAACACAGAAAACCAAAAAATAAGTAACCATTCCAGTCGCGCGACAGCTGTCTCAAATTTAGCAAAAGCTGGTGTAAATGAGCAACAATTAATTAAAATTTCTGGCCATAGTAGTTCGCATTCTATTAAGCCAGCCGTATCTACAACTAGATAAAGAACACCATGAAACTATTATTAATCAAATGCAAGGAAATAGTTACAACAGTGCAAATATTGATTCAAGCACATCCAATAAAAAACAGAATGTATATAACAATTGTACCTTTCAGTGTACTAATTTATACATGAATCAATAAATAAAGAGTTTAGATTAATTTCATTTTGTATTACGTAAAATAATCTAATCAAATACCATACGAGCTTTGAATTAAAATCGATAATTTCACTCATACTTCCTGCATAACGACTTCGACTCGTGTCAATTTGACAATTAAACCACTCCAGCCCTACGGGCTGTCGTGATTTAAATGCTTGTCAAACTGACACTCGTCTTCGTCGCTATGCAACAAGCATTCGTGAAATTATCAATAAATTCAAAGCTCTTATGGTATTACTACAGATAATAATCGTAGAGCATTAGTGGAACGATCCAACCAACATTGCAGAGATGAGATTGCCATTTCTTAGGAATTACATAAAGAATTTGAGTTGTTCTGTTCAGAGAGAAGTGGTATTGCTTGATGAGACCTGGCAAGATAATAATCTGCAGAGTGTTCGTAAACCTGAGAGTTACGAGGGCAAGCGATATGTTGTATTACATAGTGGTTCAAAATTAGGTTTTGTGCCAACTATTGTTAAAACGTCAATATCTATTTTTCACATTGTATATTTTATTATTTTGTGACTCGTTATTTAATTTATATTGTGTACATTTCATTAGCCGTTTTAAGGCGCTTATGAAGATTCTGGGCAATTAGGTCCGATTCCCAGTAACAGTTTACAGGTCATGCAAATTAGAACAATAACCCGGTAAATATAATTTCTTAAATAATATCATTTCCAAAAGCATAGAGCAAGCCTAATTGCATTTACCAAGTAACCCTGCCATTTAGGTAATTAGTTTTATGACGGTCAAGACCAATTCATGAATTATTTTAAGTATAAACCTTCCCGAAGGGATTTAACGGTATACAACAAAGTGATCGTAAAAGGTATTAGATCAGGTTCCAGTAGATGAATTGTATGCCCGTCATTGTACACTGGTTTACCATACCTTAAATGTTGGGAAAGTTTATATTACTTTGCTATACGTCATCAATCTAAAATAACCTTTTGTAATTCCCACCACTTGTATAAACAGTGGGGATATGGGGAGGTTTACTTCAGGACATCAGTCAAAAAGATATATTAGTTTAACTTCGATAGTTTACTCCTAGGGAAGAGTTCCTATAGCTCTTACTAGCGAAACTCAATACATCAACATAATAATTTAGTATATAAGTCAACAAACAAGGTACTAGTGTACAACCAATCGTATTAAAATAAATGTATATATGTATGTGTAAATAAATAGATTGTACCATATTGCAATTTATTAGTTTACTTACTAATCAACGAGTGAACGAAAAAAGTGTATACGGTCTTACACCCGTGCACAAGTGTATTCTACGATAACACCAGCTTGAAGAATACATCAAAGGTTCCTTCAAACTAGGAGGAGTCAACATTTAATGGTCCTTCGAAGTCGGATTTAATAGTCCAGCTGCATTAAAAAAAAAACACATCTTTGTGGTAGAAGAAATAGCATCATCCTGCACACACCAATTGGTAATCACAAGTGACGGAACAAGAAAACCAGCGTTTCCTGGAGTAGTTAAAGGTTAGTCTTCCATTCAGTTTACTTATATCTATCCATATTTCCGCCGTTCCTTTGCATCCAAGCCTACTATTTATTGTATTATGACGGCCAATATGTTAAATACATTAAAGAACAAGCGCAAGGGTGTAAAAGCCGCAATAACAAGATTCGAGAATTTCCTGAATAATCTAAATGATGAAACGACCACAAATCAAATTAATGACCGTAGTGAGAAATTCATACTTACATATGACGAATTTGACAAAATTCAAGCTCAAATTGAAGAATTAGATGTTCAAGAATACGAATCATCAGAACGCGAAATATTTGAAAATAAATATTTTGAAGTAAAGGATAAAGCCTATCAATTAATTAACAATCGCGATGAACAATATGTAGAGGCAGATAATAAATCACAAGTAAATGAGGCATTAATCTTAAATAATTCAGTCAAACTACCTACTATCAATTTACCCAGTTTTTCAGGGGTATATGAAGACTGGTTTCCTTTTTTTGACACATTTAATTCACTGATACATGTTAACGAATCAATTTCGAATATTCAGAAATTTCACTACTTAAAATCTTGCTTAAAGGGTGAAGCAGCAAACGTTCTCCACTCTTTGGAAGTATCATCTAATAATTATGTAACCGCATGGGAAATGCTCGAAAATCGCTACAACAACAAAAGATTAATTATTCAAAAGCACATACAGGCAATCTTCGATCTTCCGACGGCTACTAAAGAAAACCACGTTATTGTACGGCAAATAATTGATGGTATATCAAAGCACCTTAGGGCACTAGCATCTTTAAATCGTCCTACACATGAATGGGATGATTTACTAGTGCATATTTTAGCAAATAAAATAGATCCGACAACATTGAAAGAATGGGAAACGAACTTAACAAACGATGAGTTTCCTACATTCGACCAAATTTCAAAGTTTTTAACGGCCAAATGTCAGACATTAGAGGCCATAGCGAGGGCGTCTAAAAAAGACATTGGCACTGCAAAAAACGTTTCCACAAATTTTGTAATGAACAGGACGTTTTCCTGTATAGTTTGCAACCAAAATCACTACATATACAAATGTTCGAAATTTCTTAGTTTATCGGTAGATCAGAGAATTTGCGAAGCAAAATCAAAGAAATTATGCATTAATTGCCTTAAACCAAATCACACGGCATTTAAATGTACTGCAAGTAACTGTAAAAACTGTGGCAAGAAACATAATACGCTTTTACACAAGCCCAATGTGCCAAACACAAACACACAACCTATTGTAACCCAAGATATGAACACAACAATGTCAAATCACACCTTCAATTTAAACACGCATTCGCAAATATTATTGTCAACTGCTTTAGTTAATATTTTAGATTCTAAGGGCAACAAACATACCTGCCGAGTTTTGTTAGATTCAGGTTCGCAATCAAATCTAATCACAAAATCTCTTGCAGACAAACTAAAGTTAACGAAAAAACCCACACAAGTTTCAATCGCTGGAATCAATCAATCCTCTATAAGGGCTTTTTATAATGTAGAAGCAATTATACAGTCAAGGCAAAATAATTTCAATGCAAAAATAGATTGTTTAATATTAGATAAAATATCAGAACGTATTCCGCTAGTTTCGATATTAAGAGAGCATATTAATATTCCAGAAAATATAAGGTTAGCCGATCCAGAATTTCATGTATCTAGTGAAATAGACATGCTGATTGGCGCGGAATTATTTTATAAATTATTATGTATAGGGCAAATTAGTCTGGGATCCAATCAGCCTCGTCTGCAAAAAACATTGCTTGGTTGGTTAGTTTCCGGCAAAATTACAGCTAATTCAGCACAAATTTCAGCTTCAATTTGCAATTTAATTAACCTTCAAACATTAGATGAGAACTTAACAAAATTTTGGGAATTAGAACATTTAGAACGGGGTCGAACACTGTCAATTGAAGGTGCAAATTGCGAATCGCATTTTATTAAAACAACACAACGCAGCAATGATGGCCGTTTTATCGTATCATTACCATTTAAAAACACTGACTTAGTTTTAGGAAATTCACGTGATCACGCTCTTAAGAGATTATATTCAATGGAACGAAAATTAAATAAAACGCCTGAATTGAAAGCGGACTATTCAGCATTCATGAAAGAATACTTAGAATTGGGGCACATGAAACGCCTTGACAATCCTCAGTTAAGCGATTCAAAAATCAAGCATTTTTATCTGCCGCATCATGCCGTCATAAAAGAGAACAGCCTAACTACAAAATTGAGAGTGGTATTTGATGCATCAGCGAAATCGGCTAACGGGGTATCCTTAAACGATTTACTTATGACAGGGCCTAAGCTGCAAGAAGATTTGTTTGATATCGTATCTAGATTTCGGTCGTACAAGTACGTTCTAACAGCGGACATCGCGAAAATGTACCGACAGGTTTCCGTAAAAGAAGAATGTATGCCTTACCAGCGAATATTATGGCGTGAATGTGATGATGATCCTATACAAACATTCGAATTAACGACAGTCACATACGGTACGACTTCGGCAGCGTATTTAGCGATCAAGTCAATGCAAAGTTTAGCGCGCGAAGAAGCTAAAAATTATAGTGACGGGGCAACGGTCATATTGCGCGATTTCTATGTGGATGATTTATTAGCAGGAGCAAATAACTTACACGATGCTTTAAAAATTAGAAACGAAGTAATGAACATTTTAAATAAAGGGAAGTTTGAACTAAGAAAATGGTCATCAAATTCCGCGACATTATTAAATGAAATGCCAGGTTCTTACAATGATAACGCAATTCATGATTTAGATAAAAGTGAAGGGAAAAATACATTAGGTTTACTGTGGAATGCTAACACGGACACGTTACAATATTCATTTCAAGGCGCCCTTCCTAAGGTTTTTACTAAAAGATCCATATTGTCACACATTTCCAAGATCTTCGACCCACTAGGGCTCATTAATCCATTTATAGTTAGGGCGAAAATACTAATGCAAGAAATTTGGAAATTAAAATTAAACTGGGACGAATCACTTCCTTTATATCTACAGAATCTTTGGCTAAACTACATAGAAGAAATAAAAGACCTTAAACACGTAAAAATACCGCGGCACGTTATTCAAATAGATAATGCTACAACTTTGGAAATTCACGGGTTCTGTGATTCAAGTGAAAAGGCTTACGGAGCCTGCGTTTATATAAGGGCAGTAGACAAATATAATTCAATGTCATGTCATCTCTTGTGTTCCAAATCAAAAGTAGCCCCTCTCAAAGCAACAACATTGCCGAGGTTAGAATTATGTGGGGCGTTATTGTTAGCGCAAATGATACACAAACTAAAGCAAACATTGTGTATCGATTTTAAGGCAATCTATTATTGGACGGACTCCACTACAGTTTTGTCATGGTTAAAAGCTCCCAGCAAAACGTGGAAAACGTTTGTAGCCAATAGAATAGGCGAAATTCATGAATTGTCGAATTGTTCAAATTGGTATCACATTAACACGAAAGAAAATCCCGCGGATGTGGTATCAAGGGGATCTTCCATATCAGCATTAATAAATAACGACTTATGGTGGAACGGTCCTCAATTTCTAACACGCGAAAAAATACATTGGCCCGAAGTTAAGTCATGCGAAAGCATTGAAGAACCTACAGAAATTAGAAGAGTAGTTAACATTCTAAACGACACTCAAGAAGACTTTAAGATTTTTACACAATTCTCTGATCTAATTAAATTACAGCGCACCATTGCCTATTGTTTACGTTTCAAAAACAATGTTATTGCACGTATTAACAACGATTTCTCTAGTATTAGGAATGATTTATTAACTTCCAATGAATTATCGGAATCAATGTCCACCTTGCTAAAGCTTTGCCAAAGGGGGGCATTTAATAAAGAATACCATCAATTACGCACCTCAGGTAGAGTAAATAACAATAGTAACCTATTATGCCTGAATCCATTTATAGATGAATCGGGTCTTATAAGAGTTGGAGGACGTTTGGAACATTCTAATATTCCATACAGTCATAAGCATCAAGTTTTGATACCATCAAGGCATCCTTTAACTGAATTGATTGTAAACAATGAGCATAAGAAACAGTTACACGCCGGAGTACAGGGCACGACAGCAGCGATTAAAAGCAAATATTGGCCTTTGTCAGCAAAACGCACCGTGAAAGGCATACTAAATCGCTGTGTAACTTGTTTTAAAGCAAAACCGAAGGCAGGTAATTACATTATGGGAAATCTTCCGGCCAATCGGGTTACTCCAGCGCGTCCTTTCGAGAACGTCGGCATAGATTACTTTGGTCCGATATGCATACGCGAGGGTAGTCGGCGGAAAGCGAAATTCGTGAAGTCATACGGAGTAATATTTGTATGTTTCGTGGTCAAGGCGGTTCACATAGAATTAGTTAGCGATTTAACAACTGAAGCATTTCTCGCTGCATTGAAAAGGTTTCTTTCACGTCGGGGTAAACCATCTAACATATATTCAGATAATGGTACGCAATTCATCGGCGCAAACAGAGAATTAATCAAACTCATGAAACAAGCGCATTCTCAAAAAAACAAAAAACATATTTTAGATTATATAGCTTCCGAGGGAATCAGTTGGCATTTTATTCCACCTAGGTCACCACATTTCGGTGGATTGTGGGAAGCCGCGGTAAAGTCGGTCAAAACACACCTTGCACGAGTTGCAGGAAAAACATCCTTGAATTATGAAGAGATGTATACACTTCTAATACAAATAGAAGGCATCCTCAATTCTCGTCCTATAACTCCCATTTCTAGTGATCCTAACGACCTTTCATTTCTGACGCCCGCACATTTTCTGGTTGGAAGCTCCATAACTCCAATAACAGAACCAACGTTGGAGCATTTAAAGTTGAATACTTTATCGCGATGGCAGTACATTCAGCTACTTCGCGATCATTTTTGGAAAAGATGGAGGAAAGAATATTTAAATGAAGTACAACAGAGGCACAAATGGAAACGCAATGAGAAACGGGCCCTGACGAATGGCGACTTAGTGATCATTCGAGAAGACAACGTCCTCGCGGGCAATTGGCCGCTAGGAAGAATAGTTCGAGTGTTCCCAGGAAAGGACGGAATTGTTCGTACAGCTGAAGTGCAAACCGCGAGTGGTGTTTATCACAGACCAGCAACTAAATTGTGTGTGTTACCCATCAATGACTAATCAATTGTTGTATTAATATTAAGCAACACATTGTAGTTATGTATATATGTATATTTGTTGAAAGCTTGTGCTTTCAAAGCGGGCGGAATGTTAAAACGTCAATATCTATTTTTCACATTGTATATTTTATTATTTTGTGACTCGTTATTTAATTTATATTGTGTACATTTCATTAGCCGTTTTAAGGCGCTTATGAAGATTCTGGGCAATTAGGTCCGATTCCCAGTAACAGTTTACAGGTCATGCAAATTAGAACAATAACCCGGTAAATATAATTTCTTAAATAATATCATTTCCAAAAGCATAGAGCAAGCCTAATTGCATTTACCAAGTAACCCTGCCATTTAGGTAATTAGTTTTATGACGGTCAAGACCAATTCATGAATTATTTTAAGTATAAACCTTCCCGAAGGGATTTAACGGTATACAACAAAGTGATCGTAAAAGGTATTAGATCAGGTTCCAGTAGATGAATTGTATGCCCGTCATTGTACACTGGTTTACCATACCTTAAATGTTGGGAAAGTTTATATTACTTTGCTATACGTCATCAATCTAAAATAACCTTTTGGAATTCCCACCACTTGTATAAACAGTGGGGATGTGGGGAGGTTTACTTCAGGACATCAGTCAAAAAGATATATTAGTTTAACTTCGATAGTTTACTCCTAGAGAAGAGTTCCTATAGCTCTTACTAGCGAAACTCAATACATCAACATAATAATTTAGTATATAAGTCAACAAACAAGGTACTAGTGTACAACCAATCGTATTAAAATAAATGTATATATGTATGTGTAAATAAATAGATTGTACCATATTGCAATTTATTAGTTTACTTACTAATCAACGAGTGAACGAAAAAAGTGTATACGGTCTTACACCCGTGCACAAGTGTATTCTACGATAACACCAGCTTGAAGAATACATCAAAGGTTCCTTCAAACTAGGAGGAGTCAACAACTATCATGGTGAAATAAATGGAGAACTGTTTAAGAAATGGATCGAAGAATATTTAATACCAAATTTGGATGAACCGGCTCTAATAGTGATGGACAATGCACCTTACCATTCACAATTAGTAGAGAAACATCCATAATCGGCTTGGTGTAAAAATGATATTACATATTACATACTTGTCAAAACATAATATACCTTGCGAACCAACTCTATTTAAAACTGACCCACTACCCTTGGCTAAAAATTTGCATAAAGAAAAACGGTATCAAGTAGATGAATTGCTACAAATTTATGGACATGAAATATTGAAGATTGAATATTGAAAAGAACCACATCGCCACATCACAGAAATTATCCAGACCGAGCGTAGAAGTAAATTATGTGGACGGGGCGAGGTACTTCGGCTGTCTGACAACAGGCAGCGCTGAATTTACTTCTACGCTCGGTCTGGATAAATTCTGTGATGTGGCGATGTAGTTCTTTTTTGTGAATGTGTCTGAAGATATCCTTTCTCCAGCAGGGGCGTACCGATGAGCCTGTAGAAAGGCGAAATACGTATCTACGTCTCTGGGGAGTGATCTGTTCGGACACGTTCACAAAAATATTAATAGTGAACCTGTATTTGTGTTCTTCACACCAGATTTTTAATATTTTATATTATTAAAAATACCTTTGTATTATACAAAACTGGTGGGGTTTACCTACTCATGTATGTTTCAATTATTCTGATACATTACACATGCGGTTAGTCCGTAGTATGAGTGAAGACACAAACAAAATGCAGTTTCTAGAGAGATGGCTGTGCCACCTTTGGAAGGGCGTCGTTATTTCACATTGGTTATGTGGACAGGGCGAGGTACTTCGGCTGTCTGACAACAGGCAGCGCTGAATTTACTTCTACGCTCGGTCTGGATAATTTCTGTGATGTGGCGATGTGGTTCTTTTTTGTGAATGTGTCTGAAGATATCCTTTCTCCAGCAGGGGCGTACCGATGAGCCTGTAGAAAGGCGAAATACGTATCTACGTCTCTGGGGAGGGATATGTTCGGACACGTTCACAAAAATATTAATAGTGAACCTGTATTTGTGTTCTTCACACCAGATTTTTAATAATATTTTATATTATTAAAAATACCTTTGTATTTTAATCTTTTTGTAGAAAGTTTTTGCGAGATACATTCAGTGAAATGTGTTTCGACTGCCTTATTTGTTTTAGTGTCCATTGGCTCTAATCTTCTGTTGTTAACTTAAAAAAATTTTAATATACACAAAACAAATTCATACAATTTGGTGAAGACGATAAATAAAATAACTATTGTTTGTATATATTATAACGTGTGTTTATTTGAAAAGTCAATCTAGGTTACTTTGAAATTTTGATAGAATAAGACGCATATATATTAGTATGTGTTTGTTGGTCCGTAAACGTAAATCCAAATGACATTTGATAATGTCAATCACATTTGTTATATATTTGTAGGTATGAAACTGTCAAAATATACGACTTCGTAGGTTAAGTAGTAAATTTTAATTTACGACATACTTCAAAATGTTCTCAGTAAATCACGTGCTACTAGATTGACTTTTCAAATGAACAGCCGTTATGTTTCTTATAATAAATCTATAACTTATTGCAAGTTAAATTTTTTTGTTTGCTCTAATTTAATTTTTGAAAGTTCAATTACTAAACTTTTTTTTCTTGCTCCATTTCATGTTCCTTTTTAAAAATTTCTCTCTGTAAAGTTCTAATTTACTAGTAGTCAATAAATAAATTCCAACCAAAAAAAACATTTCACAACAAATAAGTTTGTATTAATATATTGTATTTACAATACATACTGCGATTTCAAATATTTATACCGACCTTTGTGCAAAACTCAACTCAGGGGGTATAATGTTAAATGAGAAGTATTGAGATAGTGATTTAATGTTAGGATATGACTTCAAGATGGCACTAGATACAGAAACTTGCCGGTAAATTACCTGGCCATAACTGGGCGTTTCTTTTAGTTTTATTTTATACACGAAGCAGTTAACTTAACCTAGTTAGAAAAGTACACTTCGTAGATAAAGTGAAAACGTGGTTGAATTTGGCAAAAGTTGAAGATTTTACCCAATTTTAAGGTAACCAAACGATTATTACTATATTTTTTATATTACTTAATGCGCAGTCTATGTAAATATTATTAAATAGTAAACAAATAGTTAGATACACGTATATAATATATAAATTTTATATTTTTAGAATTATTCAATGTGACATGGTGTTTCGTAGCACATTGTGTACTTCATGAATTTCCAAAAGCAACATCATGCAGGTTTCAACAGTTGATTAGTGCCTCAAGAATATGTTCATTTAGAATAGACGATATTCACTTACTATTTGTAGAAAGTATTTTGAGGCACAATATTTAACAAGGAAGAACTAATACAAGGGCCATACCAACACTTTATTTACTAGGTAGGTAATCCTTTGAAACATATTTAACTGATCTATTAATATGTGCTGTTTTCTGTAATTTAGAATCAGTCGACGTGTCTGCTGCCTATAAACCAAAAAATCTGATATTAGATGACATTCATAATATTCCAATTACATCAAAATATGCCATAGAAGATATTTCAAAGGAAGCAGTTATTTGTTCTATTAATATAATTGGAACAGTAGTATGAGAAACCCCTTGCTCCAATATTATGAAGGAAATTATATTGACAGGTAAAGATATTTTTTACGACTAGGTATTTTCTTCTTTATCATTTTTGTATAGTCTCTAGTAAATTCACATTTTGTATATCATTTGTAATTGTTTTACTAAAATAAGTTTAATGTATGCATTTTTTTGTCATATACTGGACTTTTGAAATACAACTAATGTGTAAAAAATATAGCTGTTGTTTTTTATTTATCGTCCATCTATACATAAAACGGAAGAAATTGATTATTTATTAGTTTATAATCTACATATATTTAACACTAATTCTTATTCTTCTTATTATAGGTATAAAATGCAATATATATTTAATCTAACCAGATTTATTTATCATTTTATTTTTATTCCCCTATAATAAGAAGAATAAAAATTTAGTAAATTCTTATACAAAAAATAAAAAATATAAGTTAAGGTAGGTCAGTTCTATTTTAGTTCGAGGACAGGGATTCTAGATGGGGCTAAACGCTGTCTAAATTATTAATATCTTCTTGGGATTTGTATGGCAGTGTTCAGTTATACTGGAATATATTCAAATTTTATTAAAAATTAGGCACTGTAGAACGTTTAACTAGAGATTAACTAAACTTTATCCTGATTCGGGTTATTCGATGATATAATTGATATATTAAAGTGTATTATAGAACTGTCCTTTAACAATGTTAAATTGTCTCGAAATGTATTTGATGTAACTAAATTGTTTATTTTTTTAAAACAAATATACGTTTTTTATAAGATAATGTTTATAAAACTGTCATAACAGTAAATATGTAATTACAGTTATAAAAAGTAGATACTCTGGTCTATTGTATGGTTTCAATTCCAGTAATAATGCTTTTACAACTAACTTGAAGCTGTTTGGTTTTGCCATTCATTAATTCACTATGAATAATACTATGATAAATGATTAAAGAATTACATAATCTTATATAAATTTAAAAAAGGTATATAACCCCTTACCACAATTATTAGTCGTATCCTAAATACGTATTTCGACAACTAAGTTGTCATCTAAAGACTCTACAGTCTGTACAGGGTTGCAGTGTATAGTAGTTGTGTGGAAGCGTTTTTCTTACTTTACTGTGTCCCATGTGCGACTTTTAATTAGTAGTTTTTACCTACTGATGATGACAACTTAGTTGTCGAAATACGTATTTAGGATACGACTAATAATTGTGGTAAGGGGTTATATACCTTTTTTAAATTTTTATTTAACCACAGTCTCCATTGAAAGAATAATCTTATATGTTGATATAAATGTTGTAAATTCTTGATAGTTCATTTTATTTTTCATGTGGTGTTATAGTTTAATTTGATTTGCTGTTTACCCAGTTTTGTTCTTTATTGTAATTTTAAAGTAATATAACTAAAGTATATGTTTACATAACCTACAAATTCGACCGACTGTCAGCAAACTTATTTGGCGCAGAAACGAAGTCAGTTTCCATATTCATTTTGCAATTTACAGTATTTAATATGACGCCGAAGTACTGATTTGAGTCATACAATGTTATATTGATGACGATGACGCAGGGATTATCTTTCCTGACGAGAAGTGTACCTACATTCACGTAGCCTAATATAAACCGATTAAAATATAACTGTACCACTTTCTTTTTAATTCGATAGTACCTCTAACATATTTAGAGATATCTTCTAAAATCTTAGAATTATTGAAAGCTATCTTTCGTTAAGTGGTTATTGGTACAGGGTTGGCCACTTAAAGCGGTGGTTTGTGAATTCATGTTAAAAATACAAAACATTAAGTTACAAAAAGCATTTATCTTATCGTATCGCTATTTCAAGGTCATTTAGGGTTTATGGAGAATTGCGTAAACTGCATGGCTTTGGGTTTGGTATCCTTCTGTCTGTAAACTCTGGAGCGTCAAGAGCGATGATTCTATTGGCGAAATGTTCTTATAAGAATTGATAAACTGATGCCGTACGATGCTGTCAAGCTCCATCTTGCATTCTCTACCATATCTAATCCATGAGCCACAGGAAAACAAGATTCTTCAAGCATTTCAGTTTTTGCGAAATAACGGTTCCATTGTAAACCACGTGTCTGATAATTTCTGCCGACGAGATAGCACACTATACAGTCAGTTGTTGGGGGTGAAGTGGATAAACATTTGCTAGATGTGAATTTTCAGTTCCTCAATGTCTTCAATTTTGTTTATTCACATTGCTCTATTTTTATAATAAAATTTAATTATTTCCACACGCACTTCCGTTGGATACGACGTCATCTTGAAAACTGGTGTTGCAAATTTTCACACACTTTTTGGGCAACCGCAGTGGATCTGCTACTATATAGGATAAACATTACACTGATTACTGATTACTATTTATAAAAGTGAATAGTGCGATTTTTAAAACCGCCGCATAAAATCACCAACCCGTATATGGTATATGGAGAGTGGTTTTTATTGCTTTTAGATTCCAGCTAACAATTTAATTTATTTCTTAAATTTTTTTCTATAAGTTTCGATTTTGAAAATTGTTTCATTCAGAAGAATATCTTTAAAGGTTTTGTAGTAGTCTTAGTTTTCGCAGTTTCGCAGATATTGGACTGTGTCCGGTTTCATAGTTATAAGTGTGGTGATTGTTTTTACGAGTAAATTTATTAGGTATAAAAGTAAGCTAGTGAGACAATAACTGTCAATCTTTCATTGTTCCCTTTTTTTCGAAAACTAAAATTAGTTTGAAGTGACGGAATATTTCCATGATTCCAATGATTGACAAGTTTTATAACAATTTTTATTGGTTTTTCTTTCTAAGATTATCTCTTCATTAATTACAAAAGAAGAACATTCAACTTTATATTTGTACATTTGTAGTTGCGATAATCATATGCTTACTTCTACAACACTTATCGCATATCGACACGTTACTTTGAACAAGCATTGTCACGTGCTTATCTTAAAAAAGAATAATAAAAAAGAAAAAAATAGGGAAAATTACAGAACCGGTAGAGTAAATATTTACTTTTCTTAGTGGAGGCGGTGGCGGCGGTGTCGTCTATCTGGATATGGGATAGCGTGTAATGACGGCGGCACGACGGTGGCGGTACCTTTGACTTTGAGTGCGAAATTCGATTTTCCTCTTTGTGAACTCGGGGCGATGTGAAATCGTCACCGCTTTACTATCAAAAGAGCCGACAGTTTATCCGCAAACAACGTATAGACGTATAACACTCTGGACGTGAGAGAGAGAAATGCACTACTCATCATAACGACCAGTCAGATGTTACTGTCAATTCTATTATCTTTATTTACTCAATATTTTACTCAGGCTTTTTCATTTATCGTCGGTTTTTTCAGATTTCCTATTAATTCTTTCAAATAATGTGGATGATATTTATATAAGAATATAGATAATTTCTCCAATATAATTAACCAAAAAGTGTTTCTCTTATCGTTTTCCCAAGTATTCACTGTTTCAATATATAACACATTTTATTCAGTCGATTTTCATTATGAAAATTTTACTCATCTGAATAATTCACAAATTCAAAATAATAATTTTTTTACAAATGATTGTAAAGAGTGTTCAAATAAATTATACCTCGAAGTTGCCTATGGAAATTATATGTATGTCTTAGCTTTTTACTTTTCTTAATACGAATTTTGTTGGTTATAAACTATTTGAATGACATGACAAAGACGGCAGACTATGTGCCCCAGCAGTGGCGTTGCGTGGAGAGTTTAGCAGAATAACAGTGCGCTTACTTAAAAATAAATATATCAAATCCCTATACAAAACGTTAAGAAAAAACATAAATAACTTACCCAACATGTTTACATTGTTGCAAAAAAATGCGGATGTGCGCGATGAAAAAACTGCACCATAATATATGTTTCTGTATTAGTCTCGGAAAGGTTCGTACGTAGCGACGTATATATATGTTTATATACAGAGAAGGATTGTTCGACGTTGAGAGATGTTATATTTGCATAGTTAAAGCGCTCTTTGTATCTGTACAACGGATCTTCAGTATTGGTAAAAAGTTGCCCTAATTTTGTAAAATCTACATTTTTATCTAATACACTGTTAAATTTTTCACGGACACAATCACTTTTTTCATCTTCAAGGATATGCAGCACTAGTTTTACGTGGTCAATAATTGCTAATGAGTCCGATAAGACAGCGCAGTGTTCTGTAAATTTTTTATTGCGTCCAGTATTGGAACGTAACTGTCGTAAATAATTTTTAAATTTGCTGCAACTTGAGGATTGTTAAATTGAACCTGGCTGAGCCGTATTGCAGCTGCTTCTTTGGCATCTAGTTGTAAAATCACTGATTTAATTTTTTTCAAAATGTTTATAATAATAAAATGCTGCTTCTAACCAAGTACCCCATCGTATAAGAATTGGTTGCGGCGGCTCGGGTATATCAGGATACAGCGAATGAAATAGCCGAATCCGTTTCGGAGATTTAAGAAAAACCGCTTTCGTTTGTCCTATCAGTTGATCCACATCAGGATAAGTTGTACATATAGTGTTTGTTACAAGGTGTAAAGCGTGAAGCAAACATGTGACATGCAGCAGGTTTGGTTGAATCGTTTTGAGTAAGTTTGCCGTGGAACACATAACCTTGGCAGCATCGGTAACTAACATTAACACTTGCTTCGGTAAAATCTCAAATTTGTGTAGTGTTTCTATTAATACATCATATATCGCTCTGTCAGTACACCCTTGCATTCGTTTACAGGTTAGTAAATAAGGAGGAGAAGGTCCTTGCGGAGTCAGCGTCCGTACTAGAATGGCTAGGATGGACTGTTTTTTAATATCTGTAGTTTCGTCTATTGTTAACCACAGGAATTTTTTTTTACCGTATTTTTCGTACAATTTACAATTCTCTCACGCACTGACGGTACGTAATTCCGTAGCGTACTTCTTGCTGGTAATTTCCACATAGGATTGTATTTCTTCCAAAACTGACGAAACATTGGGTGTTCCACTTTCTGCATTTGTATATTGGTCGCAATTAACATCATTGTTAAATCACACACAAATTTATTATATGATCTGCGTCCACTATTATTCGATTTATGTTTGTCACTATTTATATGTCTTTGGCACTGACTTGCTTTCCAAGTTAATAAAGTTGTTTCACAAACTGAACATTTCACTACGGTACCGTCATATATTAAATCGGGAAACCGATGTAAAAATTTCTTTACTACGTTAGCATGCAACCGAGTCGATGCATTGTTTCTACGCACTCTTGACATTTTCAACACGATTGTGTTAACAATGTATCGCTTACAACGTCTCAACGGCAACTGAATTGATCGTCGTACGCCTCTACTCGATCCCTCCACATCACGCTACTGTTCGGGCACATAGTCTGCCGTCTTTAGACATGACTAATGTCAAAATAATAAAATTAAAATTTTTAACTGAATGAGATACGTTTATTTGCAACAAACAAGTAACATTTTAGAAAAATTGTTGAAAGTGGCCACCACCTTGTTCGAGACATTTCTCACAGCTTCTTCTAATAGAGGAGAATACGTTTTGTAGTATCATATCGTCGATTTCGTTAATTCTTTCAGCAATTCTGATTTGAAGGTCTGCAAGATCAGGTATCTGTACCCGAAAAATTGAGTACTTTAAAAAAGGCCACAGAAAAAAACACAGGGGGTAAGATCACAAAATCTTGGTGGAAATTCATGTTCGGTGTTTAAACTTATTAAACCAATTTTGTAATATTTGCTGTATCATATTAATTGTTTCACCAGCTGTGTGCGCTCTAACTCCGTCTTGTTGAAAGTAACCCTGATTTATTTCTTTTTCATTAAGCTGTTTAATAAATGGCATAATTTTTTGTCGATATCTTTCTCCTTAAGGTTAAGGTACCGTTAAAGAAAATAGGGCCAATGATTTTCCTTCGACTAATCGCACACCATACACCAATTTTCTGTGGATGAAGTGAGGTTTCAACATAAAAGTCATGTGGTTTCTCAGTATTCCACATCCTTATATTTTGTGAGTTAACATATCCATTCAGATAAAACCATGATTCATCAGAAAAAAAAGTTTTGTCAAGAAGGTCATTATCAAAATTATTTAAGAACCACTGACAAAATGTTGTTCTTCTAGGATAGTCAATTTCTTTGATTTCTTGATAACAGGTCATGCGATATGGAAATAAATGAAAGTCTTTTTTCAAAATTGTATGACAAATGCCAATTGATACACCCACTCATTGTGATAATACTCGTATGGAAGTTCCTGGTGTATCATTCATAATTTGCGTTTCATCCGTATAACACTCCCTGAAAACCATAGTGCAATACAGGGTTGTCCAAAAAGATGTTACCACTTATACCACTTATATGGGAAAAACTTTTATTTTAGTAACTTATTAAGTACCACATTATGTACACAAGTCAAAATAGACCTAATGCACTCCTTCGATCTGTACTCCTTGCATAGTGGCATTGCACACCATAGAGGTCATAGCTCGTTCACACATTTCCATAGGTATAGAGCGGACTACTGTTATTATGCGCTCTTTCAGGTCATTAATGTCAGTAGGCTTTGTAGCATACACGCGATCTTTCAACATTCCCCATGGCTTCATCCGACATGAAGAACACAACATTAGGGTCTATGTTCGTTATTTCTAGTATCACTTCTGCAGCTCGAACACGAGCAATTTTATCGGCATCAGAAAGGGCCTGAATCATTTGAATGTGATACGGCTTCATTCCCAGATCGAGGTGAAGAATTCTCAGAACACTTGTCCGCGAGATTCCGCTTTCCAATGCTAATCTCGTACTTGATTTTCTTGGGCTGTTAATTATTCGACCTTGTACATTTATGATGTTATTTTCCGTTCGAATAGTTCTGGGACGTCCACTGTTTCCTTTACAGTCATTAGTGACAGACCCTGTGCGCACAAATTTTTCATGCACTCGACGGATAGTTAAACGGCTTGGAGGTTCTTTCTGAAATTTTTATCTTACTACTGAGGGTGACCCAAACACTTCCATCCAAGACGCTACCTTCCTTCTCTCTTCCAAAGTAAGTCGGGTGGCCATATTTTGTCTTCAAACTAAAAAAAAAAAAAAATTAAATTAAAAATTAGGTAGTTCCATATGAGTGGTAACATCTTTCTGGATAACCCTGTATTTAACTGTGTACCGAAAACTATCAAAATCAAAGACGAAGTTTGGAAATTCTAAATTCCTCTAAGCATTCTTCAAGAAAATAGTGTCATTGTCCGTTAATCTTACTTCCGTTCCTAAAATAAGATTCAACCATGAATGATTTGTGTTGAATAGTGCAAACCATTTTAAATCAATTTTAAATTACAAAACAATTTAAAAAAGTTCCAACTAAGTATACATCAGAATAAATAGTCTGTCAAATTGACAACTAATGCAAATGTAAATAGTACAAGTTACGACAAACATTTTTATTGTCATGGACTACTCGAGGTAACATTTATTTGAACGCACATTAAATGTATACACTAAAAACGAAAAGGACGAAGAATGTGGCAAAATAACTGTCCAAATTTCTTGATAATTTTACGTTTTGCAATATAAAAAGATTTTTTTCGTCTCGTTTCCTATTCTATCAGTATTCTCCCGTTTTATCTATTAATTAATACTCCAATGATTTCGTCCTTATTTTCAGTGTTTCGCAGGGATCAAATTGGGAGGGTTTTGTTTATAAATAATTGATTTTCTTCTTTAAGTTATGTATCCTATTCTCGCATACATCGATGATATACAAATCTATTCCGAGATTTGAACAATTGACGCTTAAGTTAAGTTTCGCGAGAATGCGCATATAGTCTTTTTACGATAACAGACGAGGCACGTCATCAACATACGTCATGTTTGCGTCACGCACTCTTGCCAAATCGTTTGTTTACATCTACCACAGAGGTTATGTATTAAAAATCAGTTGACATGTAATCCGCGTTGACAGTTAGGAAATAACGATAATTTACATACTTTTAAAACAATTAGATAAACCTAACGCCTCTCATTCTAACTATAGTTTTATGTACGTGGTAAATTATAACTGACAATTAGCATAATTGAGACATGTTATTAACAGCAATTAAGCGAATTACGAATGATAGTAGCGAAAATAGAAGTTGGCAACGTTACGCAGGATAGGAACGTTTGCAAAGAAGAAATCTCTAGATATACGATAGTGAAAGACAGTTCTTTTTGGGTTTAGTATTGTATAGGTAGGTAATTCTGAAGTTTCCGGTTATGACGTGCCTCGTCTGTTATCGTAAAAGGACTATACCGATCGTTTTGACAAATAGGATAAATAAAGCCGTGAAGAGGTAAGGGGTATGAAAATTCGCAAAGAAGTGGGGACGCGTACCTTTGAGTCTAGATACCACGGTCTAGTAGTGCAAGTAGGCGATACGCAGTTAGTTGCAGTCAGTAGTTCACAGCAATCGGATTGAAGTGTGTATAACAAGGACAGGCCGCTACGTCCATAATGGATTTATTTTTAGTAAATGAGAAAATTGAAATTATAAGTTGGAATTTTCAAGGGAACACGTATGAAGAGATTAGAAACTTATTCCCTTTGTCCTTTCCTAACAGACCTGTGCCATCGATATCAACTATATCCCGCGTTATTAACAAATTTAAAACCTACGGATGTGTCGTTAACTGCTATCGATGCAGACGTAATAACCCGCCACGCGATGAGGATACGGAGGTAGCAATTTGTGCTTCTGTGGAAGAAAATAAAAATAAATCTCTTCGTGATATTGCCGAAGAATTAGATATTAGTAAATCAACTGCGTACGCGGTTTTGAAAAAAAACAAATATCGGTCATATAAATATCAAAACCACCAAGAGATTTTTGAGGATGATTATTTTCGTAGAATGGAGTTCTGTCAAACTATAATCGATAAAAATATTGAGATAAATAATTTTATTGAAAACATATGTTTTACGGACGAGTCCTCGTTTACTATTCATGGCGCACAAAATCCAAGTATTTGCCAATATTGGTCTCGAGACAATGAGCACAGAGTACTTCAAACTCGTACGCAATATCCACAGAAATTAAACATCTGGGTGGGTATTTACAATAATGACATTATAGGACCATTTTTTATTAACGGCAATTTGAATGGACAACGGTATTTGAATCTGCTACAAGAACATGTTATACCAGGTCTTGAAGAAGTCTCAGACAATATCAATAATGTATGGTTCCAACATGACGGGTGTCCTGCACATGAGCATAGGGATGTTCGGCAATATCTCCAAAATGTATTCCCAAATAAATTAATTTCGAAAGTGGGCACCATTCGATGGCCTGCAAGATCCCCTGATTTGGCTCCTCTTGACTTTTTCCTTTGGGGTTATATTAAAAATAAAATTTATAGTCATAACCAACTTTGCCAGAATTACGACAAAAAATTATTGAGGTTTGCCAAAATATTACTCCCGGTTTGTTGTCTAACGTTCGAAGTCAATTTTACGATAGAATGGGTTACTGTTTAATGCAAGAAGGGAAAGCATTCGAACACTTAATTTAATAAATTATAATTTATAAAATTAATTATTATTATAGTTTTAATTTGTTTAGATATTTTCAGAATGAGTTTAATTTATATTTTAAAGAGTACGCCCTGTTATTTAATTTTTAGAAGTCTTATTTAAGTTTTTCGTATAATAATATTCAGCTCGAAATAAATTTTATGTTTTAAATGGTACGTAGTTTTATTTCATTTTAATTTAGAGAAGTTTTTCCACTTAATTTGATGTTTTAAAAAATAAGTTGCCTTATGTTAATCTACTGTTAAAATTAAACGTTTTTACATTGCATATTATCATAGTTTGTGAAATGTCTTCAAGCACAACACGACGCACGATGATATGCACACAGCATTCGTCGTTATCTGAATAAGCGGTGTGCTCTACAATATTGGTGGGGACGTACTTCCCTTGACCTCCTCTCCGCTTTTAATATCTTACAACTCAAAACGATCGGTATGTTAGTTGCATGGTGTGACCACTTTGTACTTAAATTAAATACTGATAAATACTGTGTGGTTGGGTTGGTGGTATTAATTGTTTGTTTTTACCTACTCCTAATAAAACAAGCGAATTTCAGCTTTTTTTCTGTACTAGTTCTTCTGAAAATAAATATGGCCAGCCTATACTACGAGAGCGAATTGATATATAAGGTCTTCAACAATGCCAATGTGTGAGTAGTGGGGATAGAAACAAGTTCTAATATGTAAATGGTAATTTCGAGTATCTCGTCTTAGCATGCAAAGTAACAGTGTCAAATATCATGAGTTCGATTTCTGAGATGCGTGCCAAGCAACTATCCTTGATAGAATTTTCACGCTGGAGGTTGCGCGCCCATCAAAGCGTTTGAAAGCTGTTTATGCCAACAATTGTATGGATGTCATGAATGTTCGCCAGCAAGTTTGACTTTGTCATAGAGGCGAAATGAAGGTATTTGACGAAAAGTGTTCAGCTCTATCAGTATCAGTTATCATTAAAGACCGGCATTCTCGGTCGACGCACAGAGGCGTGGACCAGCGATAGGTTCAGGAGACTCACTTTACCAGCACTTCGTGTGCTATGTGTATCTAGTACATGAATACGTGAACAGCTATCATAGTGTAAAGTTGTTTATAGACGTACTTACGAATACGCGTAGGTATAATTCGAACTGAAAGCATTTTTCTAAATAATGCGCACTTTTATTGCAGTAAACCCAACGCATCGACGCCGCTGTTTACCTACCTCAGTGCCAGTCATTAGTTATCACTAGAGCTGAGGATGTTTGCGGTATAACCATGGTTATATCATGTAACCATAGTAATTTACTATGGTTACATGATATAACCATGGTTATACCGCAAACATCCTCAGCTCTAGTTATCACTCCACAAGATATAAAGAGAGCAGAATTCTGTCGGCCTGTTCTGGTACTGGTCTACTAACAGCGTTTTACGGAGACTTCTTGCTATTAAATTACGATTCTGTAATCTCCTCCGAATTAATCTGCTGCTACTATTTAAATTTTAATTCTGTCGAAGTTATAAATGGATTGATTTTTGTATAACGTGTTATCATCAGAGAGCGGACTGAAGCGATTTAATGACCAATTGCCCCGATAAATCATGACGATATCAGGTATAGTATGCATGTTATAACAAGTCCCACTATTTGCTTGCTCGATTGAATTCACCGAGCAGATGTTGTTATTTCCGTCGTTATTGTGTCTATTCATTCATGAATTCTATTTTACAATGGCGTGTAAGACGGAATATACATTTATATATTATTTCGTTATATCTGCTAATTTCCAAAGTGTATTCTCGTGTTTACATGCTGTTATACATGCATATACATATATGTATTTATTGTTCTTGAGATATTATATTTTCTATTCTCTTCTATAAGGAATTGTTTCTGGTTTCGTTTCTTTCAGTGTTATTTGGTTACAACGTTTAGTATTTTAGAAAATCCGTTATATATTGTTGTATTGTATATTTATCCTATAATTTTTTATAAATATTAAGTTTAATTTGCTACCTTATTTTTGGAGTAGTTTTCATTTCTTATTTTTAGTCCATTTCTTTCTGTTCTTAGTATTCCTCTTTATTTTCATTAACTATGGAGAATTCTCGTAGGACAGCCACGGTAGGATGGATTAGAGAGCATACAGATTGGTTACATATTCGTAATGATACCGAGATATTGCAGTGCCTGTTCATTAAGTTTAAGGCGCCCACAAAAGTGTAATGTGCAAAGACATGTTTCTTCGAAAACTCATCTAGATAATATAGGACAATCTGCACCTGACTTTTAACGAAGAACTGTGTGAAGCTTTCATGAAGGCCAATATCCCATTCAAAAAGCTTAATAATCCAGTTCTCAAGAGGTTTCTTACAAAATATACTGATCGTCATATACCAGATGAATCTACTTTACGTAAATACCACTTACCAAAATGTTATTTGAGAACCATTGAAAAAATACGAACCAACCTATCTGGTCATTATCTTTGGGTAAGTGCAGACGAAACAACGGGTGTAATGGGATGATATGTGTTAAATGTAGTTGTTGGTATTCTCCATCCGACAACTTCATACCAACCATACTTAATTGCAACTAAAATATTGCCAGTCGTAAATGGTGAAACAGTTGCAAAAGTAATTGATCAATGTATTCATAATATTCTATAAAGACAAGATGTTATTATTTTTGAGTGATGCGGCAGCTTATACTCGTATGTTAAAAACAGGGAAGTTATTAAAGCAATGTTATCACAATATGCTACACGTTACCTGTGCAGCACATGCATTACACACAGTATGTGAATACATTAGGGGTCATTTTCCAAATGTTGACAAGTTAGTTTCATCATTTAAATAGATATTTCTCAAAGCTGAGACAAAAAGTTGTTGCCATATTTAGCAGAAATCCAGATTTGTATATATTATATCAATTCTGCACAGGGGCGATTGAAAAATCTATACATCCGAAGTATGGTGCACCTTTGAACCATTTTAATCACGCATCCATCACCAGTTATGATGTGGAACGGACATTTTCTATTTTTAAAGACGTTTTAACATCTAAAAGAACTAATTTAACACAGGAACACCTCGAACAAATTTTAGTTGTTCATAATAATGTTTTACACTTTCAATGTTTCATAGAAAATACATAGTTTTGAGTTTTGTTCTTTGTAAATTATTTTTATTCAAAATTCGATACACAATTCGTTTGTCGGTATTACTTTTGTTAAAGCAGTAGTTGCTGTCGGTTACGAAACCGTTTATTACATTCGCTCTGTTGTACATTGACAGATACATATTAGCTGCATATGTAAGGGTGTGCCACTTATGTAGGTGACCACACGTATCAAATTGTTCGAAACTCACGGATCGCTTACAGAAACAAACCTATTGCGAATACAAGGCAGACGCCTGTGGGCTATGAATCATCAATCGTTCGAGTCCGCGCTCTGCTTATCATCTATCTTCTCTTCTCACGAGTAGATTTTTCTTTCAATCGAGTGTTTTCGTCTCTTCTTGCCTCTGTACTGCATTTGAAATCATTTTTACAGAGCAGTTAAGATCTTTTGAATACATTTGCATGTTCTACCTCCACTTCTTAGTTTCAAAATTATTTCGTGCGTTTGTTTATCGCAATGGTTTTTCGATCCATACTATGTCCTTCCCTAATATTTTTCAAATTCCATTTTCTTTTTTTTAAATATCAAACGTTTATTTATATTGTAGGTTAAACAGTTAAAACTTAATCTACTCCGTGCTATCTGTGTAATATTTCTTATAAGTTGAGAACGGACATTCTTACCACATGACTCGGCGTAATTCAATGAAGTATTTGTTAGTGTTACCCGGCCATCTGGTCCGTTGCGATTACAATGGACAACACAGCGATTGTATTCGGAGGATATATTCCATTAAACGCAATCCGTAATTGGAAATGTTTATAAACTTCGCCGAGTACATCCCGCCGTAATACAATGAAGTATTTGTGTTTGACTTTCTCGGCCACCTGATTTTTCGCAGCGTTAACAATGGACAACGGCTATTGATTCGGTGAACTTAGTCATGTGGTAAGAATGTCCGTTCTCTACTTATAAGTATTTATGCAATCCCTGTATATTCGAAATATTTACGATACTAATTTTTTGCGTCGGAACTCCAAATACCCGTTGTGTACTCCGTGCTACCTAACTGATGTTTGACAGTTCTGATTAAAAATATTATATCCTAGCGTGGACAACGCTTGTATAAAACTCTCTGTGCCTGTGTTGTGGGAATGTTAGGAGAACGCTTGTTCACTTGTTCGATTCTCGCTCTCGCTCGTTCATTGATAAATTCAGAGCGCGGAAGTCGTGAACCACCTCACGTTGCCTGTATCACAAATGCGACGGCAACCGTCCAGCCACAGTTCGTCGGTGCGCTATCAGTTGGTGCGGAAAATTCTAAAATTAACGATGTCAACGAGGCGCCTCGTGTTTCGTGTGTCGGCGCGAACATTATCATCGTACGGAATAGATTCGCGATTATCGGAAGCGGAAGTACTGTTCGATTTCGTCGGTAGGTACCTATATTTAACTTGGCGGTCATCTTATTAACAATGATTAAAATTTAATAGAATTGTTCCGCCGGAGTGCTTTTATGTTTTATGTATACAGTCCTGATCATTAAATTATGACAATTGTAAAGTATTGGTATTTTTTTTATTATTTATTAACTTATGGCGGTTATATTGTTTTTAGTATATCAAATTATCTGCGACGTATCGTAATTATCACTTACACATTTTGTTTTTAGTCTGTTGATAGTAAAGATAAAGTGTTGTGATATTAAAATGATTTCATTATATTACCCGTTACTTATTTTAATGATTGCCATATTTTGATTTGTTTTACTTTATATTTTTCTCCGAGCAGTAACTATTCTTTTTGATATAGTCGATACGGTTTTGTTAAATTTCTTCAATATTTTTTTATCATGTCTTATTATCCAACATTTTTGTTTGATGACACAATATTATTTAACACGTTCTGACATTTTCTATTGGATTTATATTGGAATAATTTCCAATCCAATTTAACGGTAAGTTTGCGACATTCAAATGTTTCTTTCTAGATTATGTTATTTGATAAGGAATATTATCATTGGCAGATGTGTAGGGGGTATTATTAATTTTATCTAACGTATCGATGAGTAGAGTAGGCTAGGCAATTATTCTATCTGTATTGTGGATCTGTTACACCCTTGACATAATATTTGCAACTTTGCTATAATATATTGTATAATATACATTTTCTAATACCTAACCCACAAACTGAGAACGTTACTTTTAATTCATCATTGGACACTTTTACAAGCAATTAAAAAATGGAATTTTACCCCAAGTATAGCAAACTGCATTTTTTCGGTTAATATAAATTTACAGGGTGCGTATACTCTAAATTCATCTTATACAGAGTGTAAACGAAATATTCCGACGTACGCTAATATGTAATAGATACGTAAGACAGCAAATCTCCAAAAAAAATTATTCTATCGAAACTTTAATTTTTGCGGAAATTTAGGAACACAAATTTTTCAAATTCGGTCCTGTATCTAAATAAATAGAAATTATATGTTTATATGTTGTCGATTCAACATACAAATAGGCATTTATTTGTTCAAGTTCACCAAAAGATCCCATTGACATTCCAGTAATGTAATGTGGGTCTTTGTGTGAAAAAATTATGAACATGTATTCATTCACTTCTTGATATAAATTTTCTTATGCATCAGCTGTTCTGTTGTTCACCCATCCAAGTACTGACCGCGCCCGATGCTGTTTGACTTAAGTGATCGGACGAGAACTGGTCTTTTCAGCATGGTATGGCTGTTGTCGTCAATATTGTTTCTAATCGTATATAAAGTAGGTAAGGCCGCGATTTGGCCAGACAGACGCCTGGTGTCACATATTAATGTATATTTAAATAACTATTGTTTAAAATAACAAGAAATAAATGAACGTAAACACAATAGTCCAAAATGTCAAGGAAGTAAAATGAAACACTAAGTAAAAACTCACAAAGTACAAAAATCGACTAAAACTATTTTCATACATATATACAAAACAATTAATATCGACATCAACAACAATTGCTAACAACGCCTCTACCGGGCTGGTGGAAAGCAAATTATGTGTGCTGGTCGGGCATATGTAGTGAATATACGGTGAACATGATAATTAACTTGTTATAATTGTTACGTCAGGATATACACTAGCGCCATCTCAATCCTCTCAAAAAGAGACATAAAGGAAGATGATGGAGTAATTCATGTTTTAAATAAAAGGCAAAGATAGAAAATTAAAACCCCTTTTGCTTTGTAGTTAACCACCTCGACTTATTTCTGACTAGGTTACTACTTATAAATATAAATATCCTGAAAAAAATACAGTTTATTTAAAAATTTTAAACGGTATATCAGTTTGGTATGGAATTTGTAATTTAGTTGTCTTAATATTAAATTCATGCCAAGAAATAATAAATAACATTTGTAATTTTTAATTGAATGTTCATATTTTTTTTCTGTGTTCTATTTGCCTCTTATAATGAAGATTTCTTTGCCCTAAAAAGGGCAGATTTATTGAAACAGGTGGAATGCTTGAAGGAGTTGTTCAATGTGACTATCATTTGCGGAAATACAAAGTTCTAACCAATCGGTAAACTTTCGGAGTACACGATTTAACACGGCTCGGCCTTCACGGATATGGGCCGCTGTTCGAAAAATACGTGGCCGAAGATCATCTTCGTTAACAATATCTGTGCTGTTATACTTGGATGGAATGTACCGCTATCTCTCAATCTGTACACGATTTGTAAAATTAAATCATTTGATGGACGTCTTCAGTTTGGAAACCGTCCTTCATAAATACGTATAGTAGTTTCCACCTGTAACACCCTATAATAAGACGATATCCATTACTTCGTGATTTGAATAAGCCGTACTTCACGGAAGTTAATAGCAGACTGACTTTTGACTCAACGTTGCCAGGTCGGATAAATTTAATTCATGAGAAAACGGTCAGAAATTCATGAGAATTCGCAACAAAGTTATGAGAGGTCGCCAAAGTCGCTTAGTTTATCAAATTATGAATAGTTTTACTTCAATAAAATAAGCATATGTTTAACATTTAAACATTTATTACTTCAAAAAATAGTATAAATAAATTTAAAAAAATTAACTTTAAAAAATTGCAAAATACATTTTACGTATTGTAATACATAAATAAACTTTTAAATCTTCTCTAGTAGGATTCCGTTCACAAAACTAACGCGAAAATGAACACGGCGACGCTTCACTAGGCTATATAGCCTCGGGGCGGTTTTAATTTCAGAGTTTTACCGAATAACCTCTAAGTTATTTAAATAATTCCCCTTGAATAAATGCCAGATATATAATTTGAATTTATCAGAAGATGAACTTTGCTCAAATTTAAACTACTTACTACTAGATGCCAGTACCAGTTTACTTCAGTAAACGTAGCATGCTATTAAAAATTACTTAGGTGACCCCGTATTTTGGGGGGATTTTTTTACCAAACGTAAATTTTATATTTACCGTGCAGAAATTTAAAAAATCATGAAATTTGGCGTTGCTGTCATGAGATTAATGTCCAAATCATAAGATTCCATGAAAAATCATGAGATCTGGCAACGCTGTTTTGACTTACAGTATGCATTATCGCATCTACTACTACGACCCTCGCGCTGCTGTTATACAGGAATACTAAATTTTCCAGAGTAGGCTCAAGCCACGCGCATTTATTAAATTTTTTTTTCTTTGATCTCGTTCGGGATAGAATTTTCGTGGATTAACATTTTATGCTTAATATTATTACATATTAAAATATGTCGACATATTTGGTTTACACCCTGTATAATTATAATTAGAACATTTAGAATAAGTTTATTTGCTTTTACTTACAATAGCTTTATTTGAAAATGTTGGTTCTTCATTGCTATTTTTACAGTTTGATGATCAACAATATGCTTTGTACAATAATACTGTCTTAAAGTATTAACTGGACATATTTTTTTGTTTAAATCAATTATTCTCATTACTAGGGCTGGGCGATACCGGCGTTTTCGGTATCGGGTACCGATACCAATCGAGGTATCGATACTTAGCGATGTATCGGGTCTGTGCACGGTATCGATTCTGAGTACTGGAATCGGTAAAGTATCGATAGGTATCGATACCTTGGAATCGATACCTTGGAATCGATACCTTGGAATCGATACATTGGAATCGATACCTCGGAATCGATACTTGGAATCGATACCTTGGAATCGATACCTTGGAATCGATACTTTGGAATCGATACCTTAATTCGATACCTAGAACTCAATATTCATAACCCGTTTTCTAGGTGTCGATTATTTGATATCGGTTTCAAGAGATATAAAATTAATTTATCGATTCTACCATCACTACGGTATGAAATTTGCAATATTGTGATATTTTGTTTTTTAATAATTATAGATATGTCATAATAAGGATATTTGATGTGCATAATAATAACATTCTTTTAAAATATATAATGCATACATACTTAAAAAGTTATTGCATCCTTCATGTACATTTAAAAAAATGCACAAAGGTAAGCTACCCGATACATGGCTACCCGATACATCGATACTTAGCGAGTACTGGAATCGGTAAAGTATAGATAGGTATCGATGCTTTGGAATCGATACCTCGCTACCCGATGCATCCCTACCCGATACATCGATACTTAGCGAGTACTGGAATCGGTAAAGTATCGATGCTTTGGAATATGCTTTGGAATATATATTGTGGGTGATATCTTTTTAGGATTCTCATAAATTTCTGTTATTTTTTTTTATTATAGCAATTTGCTTTCTTCTTTTTTTTTAATTTTTTGTCTTTGCTGGTTAGAAATTTGTTGATTTACACAAATCAAATTTTCTTTTTAGTTTCTCTAGTATACATTGGCACTTTAAATTTTCTTTGTATATTGGCCTCTAACTGGGGTATACCTATTAGACTAATAAAGATATATTATTATTATTATTGGAGTTTGTATTATTTTATATTTTCAAAAATAGAAGAAAATTGAACTTGTTAGGGGCATTTTAGAAATTTACTCTCTTTAAATACAACAAAATAGTTCACTGTCAGTAGAACGTTCCTTTTCAAGGAACACAAAATTTCTTTATGTGTTACCAGACTTACCAGTACCATTACCAGCTATTAACAACTTCTATGGGCGGACATAAAATGGAAGATTATGTTCAAGGACATTAAGGGTTGCTATAGTTTTAGATAGGTGAATACAATACAAAGACGATGTTGACATCTGTTACTTTATTTATTTTCATTTAAAATGAAAGAACAATTATTAAATGTACTAGTAATGGAAACATTTTTCCCGTTTAATTGTAAGGTTACGGTATTTAATATTGAAGACTCTTCAGCTACAAGTTTTACGACTTTATTTTTTAATGCGATACTGTCTGCTAAATATACTTCCACAACGCTGGAACTCCTCCAGCCGCCATGTCCCTTTAATGTAGTTAACTAACCCCTGCATCCGCTAGTAAGATGGTTGATGTTCTTTACAAGCAATGACATATATTTATCGGCATCTTGAAATTTCAAAACAGCCTGAGCACAGCAGCGGCCGTTTCTATAATTTACAAAGTACCTCCATAACACAGCCTCGTGGTCCCAGTGATCCATATTTTCCTATCAGCTTCAAAGAACCCATTGTTTCTTCATCAATAATGGTAATAATTAAAGACGGCAGACTATGTGCCCGGGTGACAAGAATCATTTCACCATGTGTACTAAATATTATTTTGGATACTATAATATAAATATGTTTTGAAGGCGCATCTGTTATTGCCAATAATACCACTTTTTCTTTAGAATAAATGTTTCGTTCATTGTTAGAAATACAAAATAATGTTTTTTTTTATTTTTATTTAGAACTGTAAAATATATGTTCAAATTTTGTTATCTCTTTGATAAATGCATGTATGGAAATATTTAGGAAACTACTAAATATATGTTTTTCTGCTCCGATATGTAAACAAAGCGAGAGGAATGAAAAATAATAATAATATATGTTCAAATTCTGTTATCTCTTTGATAAATGCATGTATGGAAATATTTATGGAACTACTAAATATATGTTTTTTTTTGTTCCGGTATGTAAACAAAGCGAGAGGTATGAAAAATAATATTTAGTACACATGGTGAAATGATTCTTGTCACCATGCACCGGGCACATAGTCTGCCGTCTTTAGACTAATAATACGTTTCTTGTCGGTTTTTGTTTCGGCTATCGTCACAACAATGACCTCACCCCTGTCGTCCATATGATAAATTAACATTTTCACTAATTCTTCTCACCTGTAACCACCAAACACCCCAAATAGCAGCGACACGTTTATCATAAGAAACGTTTCGTATGGTGCTTCCTGAAGAAAGTTTACCACTTCATCTCGAGTTAGAACCTTCGATATTTTTTGGTTCATATCCTTTAGATCCTTGTTTTAGATAGGCTACTAACTTGATGAATTTTCCAATGTCAATATTTTGGTTCAGTGGTACTGTTTCGCATAGAAATCTTTGTCTAGAGCGAATTTGGAGAAAACTTTTCAGACTGTAAATAAGTAAACAAATTACAATAATGGTAACAATAACAATGTTCGACATACCAATTCTTCAAAATATCCCAACAAAACTGTTTCATTAATGAGTGCAACACCATTGCCTGTCATCAATTTTGGAGATTTGTCAAATTCCAGTTCGTACAATCCTTTTGACTTTCGAGGCAGTATATTTTCTGTTGCTCTCGCAGCCTTTTCTAGAATTTCTTGGGAATTTCAATGATTTCTCCATTATTCATCATTTTGTATTTAGTTTTATCAGCGTTTTGTGCAAAACAAACTTTCGTTTGTTTATAGAGTTTCCCTAGCTACCAAATTCACAAACCACATGTAACGATAAACTTCAATCATATCAGTATTAAATTATTGTTCTCGATGGTATAGAACTAAAATATTGTATGTACCACGGGCATTACTTGATAAACTCGTCATTTTAGTGCATAAACATCATCTTAATGCCCTTAATACATAAAACTATTATTCTTCATAATTCCCATTCAATTCTATACACTTAGCCGAGTGACGTTGCAATTTTTTTAACCCATCGAAACAGTAATCTTTTGCAAGCTCATCAAAATAGGCATTCGTTGTGGCTATCACATCCTCAAATGTCGCCAATCTCTTTCTAGCAAACCATTTTTTCAAGTTAGGGAACAAGAAAAAGTCACATGGCGGCAAATCAGGCGAATATAGTGAGTGGATGAGGTAGCAATTCGTATCCTAATTCACGAAATTTAGTGGTTTCTATAGTGAATTAAAGAAAGGGCGCGTTATCCTGATGAAATCAAACTTGTTTTTCTACGACCGTTAGTGTAAATAGCGAAAATCGCACCAACAACCCGTCTAGTAAACGCTTCATTACCCACGTGTGATGTAAATTAACTCCATCCACAAACACATTTAACTGTCAATTGATATTTAAATGTCAATTGATATTTGGAATTTGTATCTTCACAACCTTGTTTTCATCAAATGTTTTGTTGAAATTTTGTCGGGATCATGGCGGTCATAGAAAAAGTATGGAACAAAACTCGAGTTGTAAAGCAATTACGCCCTCGTGGAATTACACACTCGTTGCTAGGTGGCTCATGCGTAACTTTTTCCACTCGTGCGTAATATGCTATTTACATCTCTAGCTACGTAATATACTATTTTCTGTGACAGGAAAAAAGTTGGACATTTTATCCCTCTTGACAGGTAACAAAATGTCACTTTCTATGAAATTACTTTTTTCCACGGTCGGGAGTAGAAATCAGTTTCTATGACATCAAAATTAAAACAGAAGTAGTCGATTATTCCCAAGGGAGTATAATGCTCCCGAGGGAGTTTACATTATGGAGAACGTTTGTGATTCATGCAAAAAAAGATAACATTGAAATTATTTATTGAAATTATTTATTGACATTAAATTAAATGTTACATTTGTACAATTTTCAAAATTAATATTAGAAGGAATATTACTTTCGCTTACATTTACAGTTTTTGTGATTGCCCTAGTAGTGGTACCTACTAAAACCTGATTAGCAATTTTGGTCTTATTTTCAATGGAGTTCTCGACATAACCCTCAGCGACGTGATATCCACACCAGCATCTGCCAGTAATGTCGCTGAAGATCTTCGTAAGCAGTGACCAGTATAACATGCAGCATCAGGTAATTTTAAATACGAAGCTTCTACACTCGGAATTTTTCCCATGGTGTATTCTTGCCAACTGGCTGCGAACTACATTTTCCTGCTTTGTAGTACAAAAAAAGGCGCTTATGCTTGACGTGGGGAGGACGAAGGGACAGGTATTTTCGAAACAACTCAAGCATATTTTCCACATCGGTAACCACAAAGGTTCGTGGAATCTTTGTCTTAGTGTTTGGAATTTTTACAATCAAGGAAGAGCCTACATCCTCAATATCATCTACAGTTAAACTGACTAGTTCATCAGTTCGACAAGCTCCGGCAATCCCCAGAATTAATCCAACCTATAAAAAATCAAAATACTTAATAATTTAAATACCTAACAACAAAAGTAATCTTACCTTAATCATTAAGAATTCTTCGTCATCTGCACTTGATAGAAAACGGTCGATTTCACCCTTTCTCAATATTTTCGATTTTTTCGCTTGATATCCGTCACCGGTTCTTTTCAAAAATGCGATCAGCTTGGGGAATTTGCTTATATCTATGTTGTCGTAAATTATCAAGCATGACTTAATCATAGAATATTGCGCCCATAATGTGTAAGACTTGTAATTCTTTGCATTTTCACTGAAGTATGCCAACAAAACATTCTCGCTGTATACTTGAACATTTTTCTCGGCGCACCACTATTTGAACCGATTGTAGGCTATATCGTATAAAGATCTTGACTTCGTAGGCAGCAAATTGCTTATTGCAATATATGCAGCCTCCACAATCTCTTCCGACTCACAATTTTTCATTGTGCACTAAACAAACTTTAAACTAAACCAAACTAGCACCTTAATTTGACAATTCTTTTTGTTTGTTTATTTTGTAGTTATGACAATAACTCAACGACTACTAAATAAATGCTCAAATCCGAATACAATAATTCTGGTGTTACTTACTTCATAATGACAAAATATGTGTTTTTAAGTTAATGAGACCGTGGAAAAAATAGTATATACCATTCGGGAGAGATGCTATTTTGTCCTCGGTGCATTGTAGCCATCGGGCTTCAAATTGCACCTCTGCCAAAATAACGCATTTCTCTCCCTTATAGTATGATATACTATTAACTTTGGGAAAAAAAAGTACTTTTTTCCCGGATATGTAATATGTACATTTCCTTAATGTCAAAAGTACAGTTGTTAAATGTACTTTGCATGAAGGACATGTTCCTTGAACGATTCGGAATGTCTGCTACAGTAGAATTTTTTTGAGTTGAAATCATATTTTCTGCCATGGACACAACTGCCGATAATGTATCTGGTCGCAAATTGGGTCTTATCTCAGCTAATGCACTGCCACACGTTCTTCTTTAAACACTTTATATTTTTGTCCTGTTCGCTACCGATTTATCAACATATCCTTCAGCGACCGTTGATGAATTCTAACCCCCATGTGTCATCAAGTCTCGTCCAGATTAAACTAAAAGTGTAGCAGACGATCTTCGAAATACATGACTGTATATGACTTAACATTTTCAAGCCGAAGAAAATTGGCTACTCTTTCAAGTACCTTATAAAACTGATTTCTACCCACAACCTGATACATTTCCATTGCGATATGCATAAAACAGGTGGCGATTCTTTGCTGCTGCTGGACGAAGAGCTATGTACATTCTGTAAAATTTGATATATTCCTGCAATCCCAAATACATCAACAACCTCGGCCATCAAATAAAATTCATCAGGAGCTTTTTTTAAAAAGTCCTTAATACTTAAATAATAAATAAAAGTACTTAATGAAACTGGTAAAAATCGCAGATCTCTTGGTCATGCAACCTTTCTAATTTTGCTTCAGAAATGTAGTTAGTTTGCAATATTTCGAAATGTCTACATTATTACTGGATTGTAGCGTACTTTTAATCATTGAATAATTCGACTTGGCTTTTGTTGTTGCGCCACTTCAGAAAAATAAGCCAATAACATCCACCTCTCCGAGAAAGAACTGCATCCCTTTTTCACCTTCCATTCCATAAATCTTGAATACGCGGTTTCGTAAACTTTCCACGATTTAGCTGGCAATCATTTTAGTGATGTTGCTTTCGCTGCTTCTACTAATTCCGGCAGAGTAAAAGAAAACTCTGAATCAAAAATGTCCATTTTTTAACTATGAACCAAAATAACCAATAAACAACTTAAGTTCGCAATTTTTTTACACAACAGCCTACCAGTTAAAACTTTAAATTTCACATCGATTGAATTTCTGACTTTAATGTATTGTAATAATATATTTTTTTAATATTAAATCGTCGTTTTTTCAGTCACTGTGTTTATATAACTATAGCAAACGCCAATTAAGTTGGCGCGAGGAGGGGGTGCGCAGAAAACGTTTTTAAAAACGTCTACCCCCACTACTCAAGTAATTGTCAGAATACATTTGTCATTGACGTTTGACGGAACATAATGTATTTGCTAGGGGATCATAAAGTGATATACGCTCAGAAGTTAGAATTATCTGACATTTGATGTAAAACCAAATACAAATCTCCCCACTACTTCTAATCCTGCGCGAACTTACCCCTCATCGCGCCAACTTAATTGGCGTTTGCTATACTTTTGAAAGCACGACTTATAAATCATTCCATGGAAACGAGCAGATTCATCATAATATTTATGTAAAGTTTCTTTAATGGTTTTTCCATATAAAAAATAATGCCAAATTAATACTACGAAATTCTTTTTTCACCATAATTAACACAAAAACAATTCTAAAACATGGCCGAAATCAGCAATATGCTCATCCTAGCGAAAGTATTGCCAACTCTATCGTTAAATCACCCTAAAAGAGAAATTCTTGAAGATTGTTTTATCAAAAAATATTCAGAAATTACAAAACAGACATTTTATACTTAAAGCATAAATTTTTTTCATAATACAAATATTGTATTATGTTTGGAATGGATTAAGCTAATGAAAAAAAAAACGAGCTATCTATCTTTTCAAACGCAGGCAAACACAAAATAACCAAACAAAATAATATCGTGTTACGGTGAGTTTCACGATAGTCATTTGTTTTGTTCGTGGACACGAAGAGCGGACGACTAGATTGATGATAGAGGCAATTACCATACGCCAATCTCAACAGTTCTCCTTATCCGTCCCTTTTCAACGAAAAAAGACAAAACCACGTTAATCCATCAGGCGAACGTCACACGCAAACCCGCTCGTGTATCGCTTGAAGAGATATTGGTGACTTTGCCGTACGGACGTTTCGGACTAGAAAATCTTAGAACGTGCATGGTATTGGCTTGTACGAATCGAATCGTGTTTGTGCAAGATTTACTTTGTAGATGTACGTTCAGAAATCTAAAAGAAATTGATGCATAAAATTAGATAGAGAAAGTAAGAAATGATTAATGTATTTTACAGGTGGAAGTAATTCAAATTGAAAAAACATGCTTTAGAGTAATACAAAAAATTGGTGCATATTATGTTTATAACTTACAGAAATTTTTAATTTTATAATAAAGGTTTCTTTGATTCATATAGACCTCGTTTATGCTGACATTTAAGAAATACATTTGTTTTGTGTTTTACTTATGCATTAATTTCTTCTGTACACAATGTAGCAAATGTTCTATGTATGGAGAGACGGCATACTTACTATTTTCAAGGTCCTTTGTTTGTTATAAAAACATGGATTTCTAACGGAGTTAATATCGACCCCTTAAGAGGCGATAATCATTTGAAAAAGGTCGATGAGAGTTGATGGATAAGTCTGATATTTATTGTATTCTTTTTGAAAATTTTCAAGTAATAAGAATTATTATCACCTGGATATTTCTTTAACTGATGGTGGGGGTATTTATCCACGGAATGTGTGACAAGTTTAACTTGATTGACGCAGTTTTCTCTAAGCTACGTGCGATTGCGTAAAGTGGTAATTGTGTCCTACCATGATCATTATAATGGATAAAAAACAAGAGCAATGCGCGTGCATTAAATATTGTTTTAAGCTAAAAAAACAACTATTGAAACATATGGAATGATTCAACAAACATTTGGTGAACAATCAATGAGCCGAACACAAACTTTTGTGTGATTCGTGTGTTTTAAGACCGGTAGAACGTCCATTAATGACGACGAACGAACAGGGAGACCTTTGACGTCTACCACGCCCGAAAACATCGCAAAAGTTTAACGGCTCAGTAGAGAAGACCATCGTCGGACTATTCTTGACCTCTACTAGGATGTTGGAATCGGATATGGTACATGTCAGCGAATTATGGCTGAAGAATTGGCCATGCACCGCATTGCCTGGAAATTTGTTTTGAGGCTTCTGACTTACGATAAAAAAATTTGCAATTTTTCACTGAGGTTAAACAACTTGCTGCGGACGATACGAAAATTTTTTGTGAAGAGTAATGACGAGAGCTGGATATGGCTATGATCCAGAAATGATTAAGTCAGTGGAAGAGTCCGGACTCGCCAAGACCCAATAAATCCCAACAAGTGAAACGTAATGTGAAGAGCAAGCTCATTGTTTTTATTTTTTTGAGATGAAAAGTATAGGGTGCAGAGAATCCGTTCCAGCTGGTTAGTTCCGATATCTATTGCAATGTTTTGAGGCGACTTCGTGAAAAGATGTGAGAAGTAAATGGCCCGGACTTCGGTAAGCAGCAAATTTGTCGCTGTATCACGACAATGCACCGTCTCACCGTTCGATTTTCACACAAGCCTTTTTGGCGAAAACATCAATGACTACTGGTCTCACCCCATATTCGCCAGATCTAACTCCCTACGACCTTGGTCTTTTCCAGAAAATGAAACTACAGCTAAAAGGCCTGACGTTTTGATAGCATTGAAAAATTCAATGGAAATCGCAAGCAGTACTTCACTTGTTCACAGAAAACGACTTCCTGAATATCTTCCAGAATTTGAAAAAAACGTTGGAACCGGTGTATAGGTGCTTAAGTCTACAGTTCGAAGGCGACAGCAACCGCCAGACATAAAGTTAAGGTTCGAATTTTTATAGCATCAGTCCAGAAACATCTGGATCGCTCCTCGTATATTTAATAATAATCTCTCCAATTACAAAGGGTTTTGACAGTTTATGAGTTATTATTAAGTTGGCGCCCGTCGAACGACTTAAAAGATATTTGGCTGTCGGCATTCATCTTAAACGGGAAGGAAAACCAAGAAAACCTTCCGGATTCGATTCTGAGACACCGGCGTGATAATAATATGCCATAATTACTTCAACTATCCAAAAGCAAATTGCTTAAACGGAATTAAAATACTGCCGTAGCGCAAATAAGATATTTTTAACTGAAGATAATAACCAGAGAAGATTGGCATTTGCTCAGCAATATGTTAACCAGCATGGTATTTGGAATAATATAGTTTTCTCAGACAAGAAAACTTTCCAGTCCTACCATAATGGCCATATTGGTGTATTATGATCCAAAATATGTATCATCCATCAATCAAAATGCACATTTTTCTGTGAACGTCTTCGCATGGATTAGTGTAGATAGTGGATAGGTGTATGTAGTATATTAGAGGAAAAATTATGTGGTGACGTGTATAGGAGAATTTTAGAGCAAGCTATGCTACCATCAGTAACGGCGGGTTTTGGCGAAAATTTTACATACCACACCACATACAAAGCTTGAATATTTCAGCAATAATATAACTTTATAGTTTCAGGATAACTGTGCAGTCCACCGAGCACGAATAGTCGAAGACTTCTTAAATTTATATAATGTAAATGATTTACAGTGTCCCTCAAAAAGTCCCGACATAAACCCTATTGAAAATGTTTGGGGAAGATTAACGAAAATTATACACACTACCAATTTTAGACGTAATAATCGCTTTGAAATTCAGCAACACATTATGGAAGCATGGCAAAATATCACACCGGAATTTTCTCGGGATTTGGTGCTGTCAATGCCGCGACGTTTACAAAATGTAAATTGACTGTAATGGAGCAATGACCAAATAATTTATTAAAAGATAAAGCGTACATTATTTTTATTATATTACTGCGTTGATTAAAGGAGTACATAAAGATACGCAAACGATTACTGTCATTCTATATAACCTTTGCACATTGCTTGACATTACTTGACATAAAAGCCAAAACACACTATACAATTTTTGAAAAGTTACGTCAGTTCATCCGTCAATATTGTACCCATTTTTTTAGGCGCCGATGGTACAACCTTTAATTAACTCCGTGTAATAACAGTTTATTGAAATAACTTGGTTGTGACACTAGAATACTAAATTAATTAATATGTGACGGTGTTTCACTGAATCAACCACCTTCGTTTCCTTTATAATTTATAATCGCATTTGTTGGCAAAAATATTTACATTAAATACTTTTCACACCCATGCGTACACTAATATCTAGCAGTTATTAACCATTACTTATAGCAATATTTTGAAATAATAAACGACATGCTTTGTGTGTGTAGATCGTAGATAAAACAATCGTTTTGTCTATAGAAAACAGTGATTACTTTACACGATTTATACATATTTAACTAATGATAAGATTCAAATCAAAATCGGTTTAATTTGAATGGGCACGCTGAGTGACGCTTTCCCGCGTAAAAATATTATTGGTGGAGAGTTACGAGGCAACCTTATACATTTAGTAACCTTGTGCGCCGCCTATAAACCTGTCAATTTCTACTTTTCTTGATTTTTTCGGTCGATAGAGTTTCCCTTTGCGTTTCAGAAATACTATTAATTTGTAATATTTACTTATATCATGATTTTGTTGTATATTCAACATTAATTTTATCATGGAAAAATGTGCCCAAAGGGTAGAAGACTTCCAAATTTTGGACTTTTCTTCGAAATACGCTAACAATACAGTTTCACTATTTGTACCAAACACATTCCTAATTTTACACCATTCAATACATCGATTATATGATATTTCATATTGCTGTTTAGATTTCGATGGCTGCAAGTTTATAGAAGCTTTACTTGCGCCTTCTTCAATATCTAATGGGAAAATAGTTTAATCTAACTCCATACCTTCAAAATTTATATTAATTGAGAACGCGTTGACAAGTGTACCGATTTTGTATTATATTAGAAATTATATTAAAAATTGTGTTTGTAGAAAAAATATTGTACGATACACGTATTAAAATGCTATTTAATTTGGCTCGTATACCTACATTTATTATAAACATTTTATAACACAAATGAATACAAAGATTTATCGAAACATATTAATGTTCTTACTGTGTTTCGATCAATTTTCTTAACTTCATTATATCAGATAAAATGTTTTGGCTCACCCTCATTCTCATCTGCAAAAAAAGAAATCATTAAATACTTAAATTATGTTTATATTTTTAGCTTTTGATATTGTGAACACCTAATTTTTAAATATCCTATAATTAGACGGCAATGAAGGATGCTATTATTATTAATATCATATACGAGGTGTTACTCAGAAATTCCCAGAATGTGAAAAGAAATACAATAGATTGTCCTTACAACTTATTTACTATCATCTCCTTCAAAGTACTCTCCTTCTGCATGAATACGCCGATCCCGGAAGCAGTGCTGGAAGTCTTCGCGTGTTAACTTGTTCAACAGTGCCTGCGATTCGGTCTGGATCTCTTCAATCGTCGCAAAACGGCGCCCCTTTGAAAACAGGAAAAAGTCACAAGGTGCAAGGTCTGGGGAATAAGGAGAGTGGAGAAGTACTGTCGTCTTCGTTGAGGAACAACAAGTGACGTGCGGGTTGGTGCATTGTCGTGGTGTAGGATCCACGAATTGTTGCATCACTTGCCGCTTACGTCGAATGTTTTCTCTTAGTCGCCGAAGAACATGGCAATAAAATCGTACATTAACTGTTTCACCTGGTGGGAGAAATTCTTTGTGCGTGATGCTATCAGCATCAAAGAAGGAAATCAACATAGACTTGACGTTGTTTCGAACTTGGTGTGATTTCTTCAGTCGTGGTGACGATGGCATCTTCCACTGCGATGTTTCGGGATCATACCCGTGCACCCATAATTCGTCGCCAGTAATGATTCTGGTACTGGAGTTCGCATCCCTGTCGGCAGTTTTTTTTCTGCTCCTTTTATTAGGTTTAAGGATACATTATTTATTCCAGGTGGTTCTTAATTCTTAATTTGCATAAATTCTTAATTTATGCAAATTAGAAAAATATAATGAAAATCAAAACACTAAATTATCTCTTTAATCTCTTTTTTAGATCCAATTCAAAAAAATATTTATATGATTCGTTCTTATTTGCTGATACTACACGTAAATGGACGTAAAAATATATACTCATTATCAGCGTTTAATAATAATAATAATAATATTTATTGTCAAACAGTGTTACAGGATAAAATCAAAAAATTAAATGTACATGAATAGGAATAAATATTTTATAAAAAAATTAAATAAGCATAACAATATAAATAAATATTTAACGTGAATATTAAAGAAATAGTAATACATAAACATAATTGTGTTTACTGGTTAGTGCACAAAAGATTGTTGGCGTTGATACAGAGATTTATATAGGTATAATTTTTTAAAGAATTAGGTATTCATATTTTCCGGTAATTCCCTCAATTTCTGTATGTCGAACAAAATTTCTTGATTTCATAATTTTGTCACCTGCAGCTAAATTGTCATAATTTTTTATAGAAACACAAAAAAGAAAATCGGCATCCAAAAAGAAATTCATTATATTTATGAAATAATATTATTTTTACAGATATTATGTTTTGACTTTGCTTAGATTAGGATTTTAGATATTTACAGATGTTCTTGGAAGAAACCTTTTCTCGCTATTCAACAAAATTTAGCTACCAATCTCTTACAACTGTTTATACACATTTTATGGTTGCCCTAATCTTGACTTCTAAGAAATTTTTAAACTTTCTAAAAGTAATGTCAACATTTGGGTTTCACCTTATCCTTACCATCCCTTGCAATACCGACAATGCCGATTATCACTAACAAACACTATATTATTTAGTTTTTTCTTTGATATAAATGTAAAATTTTATACATCAGGATCGAATTTAATAATAAAATAATGATTAAGACATTTCTTACTTTTTCCAGATATGTACATAGTTATTTTAAATCCTGTGTAGAAAAATTATACAAGGTGTGTATAAATTGTCGCAAAAGCTACACGTAGCGACATTCTTCGTTCGGTTTTGAATAAAAAATCTTAATGTTAAAATGTCGTATCATGCTTCGTAAATTCGTAAATGTCAAAATTTGACAGTAATGATTTTGATTGAACTCACTTTGAAATACAAAATTATTGTTCTACAACGTTGCCAAATGTGTTTTTCCTGGAAGTACGTTAATGAATAAATGTTTAAAACAAGCTTTTAAATCAAAAAGAAAACGTTTACAAAATAATACTAGTAAAAATTTTTTCTTTAAACTAAATTGCATCTGTCTCTATTAACAGATATCGAAGAGCAAAGGTTAGTTACGCACTAAAAGTCTGAACTTCAAGAACCCCGTGAAAACAAACGAAGCATGATACGACATTTTAACATTAAGATTTTTTATTCAGAACCAAACGAAGAACGTCGCTGCGTGTCGCTTTTGCGACAATTTATACACACGTTATATATATTTCTTCGTTTTTAACTGCTCTTTTATAAATTCAGAATCATTATTTATTTATATAAAAAGTCTTCGGTTTTTAATATTTCTGTTATTTTTTTATAAAGAATATAAAATATTTCGGTTGAAAATCTTTTTGAGACACTAAAGTTATAAAAGTTTTACTTATTCCTATAAAAACGAGAACCTTTTTTAATAATTAATAATAATATCAAAAATATTATTAATATTATTATAAAATTGAGCGTTGACAACACAATACAAGTGCATATTTGTGTGAAAATTGTCAACATGCAGACACGTGTTTTGTCCTACCGTAGACTCCTAAGTGCTTGATACTAATGAAACATGCATCTACATGTCTGAATGGCAATTTTCATACATACATATAAATTTGTGTCGTCCATGACGATTTTTAATAATGTTTTTGATATAAAAAAATATTTTTGCTTTTAAAATCTTTGTTTCTAATTGACTTTGTTTTAATATTTTTTTATTTAATCAATAGCAGACAATTTTTATTTGAAATGTAAAAACTATTTAACTTATGAAAAATATATTGTATTTCAAAGAGTTATTTTAGAATCCTTTCATATACATATATTAATTCCATAAATTTAAAAAAATATAATATACAGGTGTCCTTGAAATAAAGAGACAACATGTGATAAATGGAGAAATGTAATTATGTAGAATATAAATCCAAAATATTTTGACTCAATTACGACGCGAACCTCGAAATTAAAAACACCTCGAAAATTGTATTACGTGACGCCTATTAATTCAAAATATTCAGAATGTGTATAAATAATAAATATCTCACACACACACACACATATGCTTAGCGTATGTTTACATATGTAACAGCTGGATAAGATGAACAATAACAAAACTATTATTTTTGTTATCGTCGGTCAACTTTAAGATATTGTCCCTGATACTTTTCATAATCGCACAGTGGCGTAACAAAATTTCTTTAAATATCTTTATTTTTTTTCTCGCTTATGAGAGGGAATTTAGGGAAAATATTTTGGATTTACATTCTAAATAATTTCATCATTTCATTTTTCATACGTTGTCTTTTATTTCAAGGACACGCTGTATAAATTTAGAATATTTTCTATACTTTGTAAGAGTAAAGATATCGACGTAAACTTTTAAGGAATTTTTATTATATTCTATGAAAATATTTTGGACATTTAAATAATTACTATCCTCTATGCGTGTACAGATAAATTTTGGAAAGTACTTATTTTTAATTTGTATGTCAATTATTTCTTAATGATTCCATAATTTTTTGAATTCCATAGAAAATTAAGCAATATTGTTATTTTGTATACATCAGTGCTAAACTTTCTCTTGTTAAATTTCTAAATTTTTTTTTTTTAAATTGAGTGATTTTTTATATAAATTGCTAGTAATGAAAAGATATCCTGAATTATCTTACCTCGTCATTTAATATTGGGCTATCACCAATACGGTTTCTAAAAACCTCCATATATTCATCATATAACGTCGAAGGTTTTCCAGTAACGACGAAGAAAAATAAAGAGACAGCAATCCACAATAGAAACATTTTCTAAATATTGAATATTCCAATTTACTGAAATCAAACGAGTTTTCTAAATGTTTGCTGGTATTTAAAATACATAAGAAAGCGAAGGAAATTATTTAAATTTATAGGTTTGATGTATAGTTAGGGTATAATTTTTATTAGTATTCAACATGTTTCGCTACAACTTTAACGTATTGGACTAACGATGCTCAAGTGCCATTATGCATTTTTGCAATAATCTTGCTCAAGATCCTCTAAGTAAATTTTAAGTTTAGGGAATAAGTTGAAGTCACTTGGGGTTAGATCTGTCGGATAGGGTGAGGGAAGTACAATCAGAAAGGCTTAATTGATCCAATTTTTCGCGAACAATAACTGGTGTGAGAATATCAGAAGGCGTGTTATTGTAATTAAAGAGATCTTTTTTGTTGACCATTTCAAGTCTTTTTCGGAAATTATTTTCTTTAATTTGTCTAATAGTGCGTTTTTGCAAGATGGTCTATGAAAATTATTGCTTTCAAGAGCCAAAAAATCATAGTCATTACTTTAGCCACCGATGAGAATGTGGTTGGCTTGCTTTGGAGGAGGTCATAGTAGTGAAACTAAGTTTCATCAACTGAAACAAACCTTCGCAAAACATCAGCATGGTTCTTGTTAAACAACTTCAAATTATTGCTCGATGTTTGCTCTCTTTCACAGTTTTTATCACAATTCAAGATTTGCGGCACCCATCTTGCTATCAGGTTGGACATTTCCAATTCTGTGTGTAAAATAAGATGTATGCGTTTAGTCCTTATGATCACGATGGCTAATTATCTCCTCGATGTCGATTCTTCGGCCGTTGAAAAGAATGTTAGTTTTATCGATAATTTCCAGTTTTTTTTCGAAAGATGGTGCTAGTGGTCGAGTCTCACTTCTCGCCAAATAATTTTCGTATTAAACAGTTTGTATGCCCGAAAGTACCAAAGTAGGTGTCTTTCAATATAATTAAATTAGTTTTAATTTTTAAATATTGAGGCAATATGGATGAAACAAAAAAAATAATGAAGTGTAAATAATGATTGTTTATTAATTTCATGTTTCGGTAGTTATAAAATAGATTTATAAATTAATGCTTACAGAGTTTTATTTGTTCCAAAGCCACTATATGGCAAAACAATTGTTTTCCAAAAAAATTTTAAATGTTATTATTTTGTGTTCAGTTGAAATAATGCAAGATTTAATATATACTCTGTTCACTGTTTTTTAAACGTCGCTACCCCTCCACATTGTTGCCGATTAACTGACAATTACAAAATAGGTTATGTCTGATGTCACTTAAGTGATACATAGGTTATGTTTTTGTATTGATCCATGCTGATCGCGTAGTAATGAAGTAAAGAGCTTTTATTGAATTTTAGAAGTTATTCAAGTAATTTATAACAACGTACATAATATATCAAATACAAAAGAGCTTATATTGTTACCCATATCTGTACATGCAACAATTTGTAATCAATAGTACACGAAATAAATTTAATAGGAGAGAGCGCATTCCTTTGCTTGAACACACAATTATTATAAAGGTTTATAAAGGAACTATTATTTGAATATTGAACCACAGAGTATCTATTTACAACAAGCAGAAAATATTTTGTAATACCAATGCACTAATTTTATTGCAAACATACGAAACTCATTATATATATATTACGCAAATACAGTAATGAGACCACTTGCTTTAAGATCTATTGTTCCTAAAGCAAGCAAATTACACACAGCATTATTAGGGACTGGATCGAAAAGTTATTTTTGAGGTCTTTACTTAAAATTAATCGGAATCATCACTATCACTTGTATCAAAACAAATAATAAATTCTACCATTTCATTTTCATCGATCACAACCTCCCTTTTCCACCAGTCTTCTATAATGTTTTCAGCAATGGTTAATACAATTCTTTCACATTTCTAGTGTTACATGTTTCAGTGCATCCTGCCATAGTCTCAAAACATTCTCTGCCTTCCCCCGTATATCCCTATATTATCGTAATATTATTTCGCAATTCCCCATACATTTTCAATTGTATTGAATGTACATATAATGATATAGGGGTAATCTAAGTACGTTGTGTACATACTTTTTAGCCAACTTATCTAACACATACACTTTTTTTTAATTAAATAATTAAGTAGTGCTAATTATAGAAGTTAAAAATAAAACCAACTGCGTAACAAGTTGCAGGTGTTGTAGTTTCAAAGAGTTGTCATCTTATTGTATTCTATTTCCATTCTGGATGATGTCAATCTTATTCCACATAGAAGTTGGGATACTTTTTTCGGTAACATTATGCTGTTCTTCAAACCATAGCAGAAAGTTACTCGAGTTCATTTATCCATGATAGTCTAGATCATTTCCTTTTGATGGAAATGTAAACAATGCTCCAAGTATAAATCTTTTTCAATTACCATCATAAACAATAATATATCTGGAAAGCATAATATATTAACTGCTAGTTGTAATACTAATCTTTCACTAACCTTAGCCCATCAACTTTAGTCCTTTGTCCTCAAATAATTCACATTTTTATTTTTAATGTATCTCACCAGAAAATCTACTTGACCAAGAATAATATGAGATTGTTCCATTAGAGCTCTGCGAGGATTAACTTAAACCAATGTTACGTAATATTATTGATGAAGATGTTCTATACGCCGTTCACGATTCGAAGACGTGCACGTCATCAACAGTATTTTCGGAATCACCATCACAAAAACAATAAACGTAGTATAATATTTATATATCAACATCATTGGGAACGCATATTTATGTTGATGCGAATGTCCAGTGATTGATGACACATCGTTCTATCATATTATACGTGTGTTTGTTTATTCTTGGTTTGAAATGCGGAAAGTGTTTTACAGCCAATGCAAGCGACTTGTTGCATCCGCGATTGCAAACTGTGAAGCAGAACGTGATAATGATGGACCGCGTTGCTGCCTTTATTAGTGAGAGAAGTAATCGTACATATTTGTATTTTGTTATAATTTCATATTACATATTGCACTTTTTTTTGTAGCGTGTAGTAAACGTGACATCTGTCAGCAGAATTTCCTGGGAAATACAAAAAGGACACGCAATTTTCAGCTCCAAACGGAAACATGACAAAAAGAAAGAAAGAAGATGTAAAGAAATAGTAAGATATTTGAAAAAATTGACTGTATTGTAATATAATTGTGGTATAATTATAGAACAACATATTACCCTAACATCTTTAAATACTAACTATACTTGTCGAAAGGGATATTTTTATGGGTTGTAAAACATCTTTATGGAAAGTGTTGCGGAGCATTGGGTTCCAGTATAAAAAGGATGATCCAAGAAGAGCGCTAGTGGAATTACCACATATTGCTCTAAAACGAGTAAATTATTTTTAAGCTGTTGATTTATAATACCTGGTATCTTTCATTTTCTTTCAACATATATAATGATGTAATACAAATATCTTTTTAGTATTCTATTTATTATTAAATACGTACAAAGTTTTCACCTGTTTTTATTGTTTGATTACTTAATAAATTCGGCTACATATTTATAAATTATAACCTAAATTAACAGCGATTTTTATGTTGCAAATGCGCATTTTGGAGGGGGTAATATGGGATTACATTTGATTTTGAATAATGGCATTATCGCCTAATGTAGATAGTGGAATTAAATATTATGATTCCTTCCTGAATCTCCTTACTTTAGTGAATTTCGGAACTTAGAGTGAACACAGTATAGAATGCAAATTTCTGTAGACAAAATGATGTGATGACTAACTTAAAATTATTGCTTATACTATTGTTACTACAAGTGGTACTACAAGCGGTATTGTGTCCGATCAAAAATCTAGGTACATAGATATGTATGTAATTTCCCGGTCCTAAAATGGTTGCTAACACTTACTACTAGAAGCATATTGTGAAAATGTAGATATATAAATGTGAGGAACTAAAAGCACAAAACTACTTTGGAAAGAATCTACAGGAACCTTACAGAATACTCAAATTTATCCTGCACAGTATAGTAGTAGCAAGACTGATTAAATAGAAGTGAGTTGTTTATTTGGAAAGTACAACTCTCAAAGAACGCTTAGATTTTTTAAAAGAATATATGATTGCTAGAGGATACGGTTTTGTATCATTGAACTTTTCACATAAGTAAACGTTTAGAGTATGGAAAAAAAATTACGGAGTAACAGAAAAATGTGAACAAATAAAATTTCAAAAGCTCCACTGATAATACATTTTTATAGGTTTTGTCTTTTGATCGTTGTACTTGAAGTAACTTTTTTAGGATCTGCCACTATTGCCAATGATCACATGGAGAAACCCAGAAGAATATTAATTTAATATTATTATTATTCAGGATATGTATTATAAACTAAGCAAGTTGTTGGTTTTATATGCAATTGCATATAAAACCAACAACCATATTAGTAACTACATCAAAAGCAATAAAAGTAAAACAGCACATCATAACAAGTCAGGTGTGTATAAACTAACTTGTGGCACATGTACTAAAACATATATCGGGCAAACAGGTAGAACGTTCAAAAAGCGCATATACGAACATTATTATTCGTTTAGAAATGGGAAAACAGATTCAGCATACTCCAACCATTTAATTGAAGAAAGCCATAGTTTTAATAATAATTTCAAGATCCTACACGAAGAAAAGAAAAGTAAGAAACTCGATTTATTAGAAGCAATGCAAATTAATAAACAAAAATTTTCAAATAAATTATTAAATGACAAAACAGAGCTTAATTCCTCCCCTCTGTTGAATTTATTTCCTATTTTTGATTGAAATATTTTGTTAGATATGTGTCACTTATAATATAATTTATATTATCTATATGTATCCCTTATACTATAAGAGGCGGGTAAAAATATTTCGGTTTCCAATTTCTGAGAATCCATTAAGTCATAAAATAAAAAAAAATAAAAAAAAAATATTTACGTTTAAGTAAAATGTTTTATAGTACCGCTTGTTATATCTGAAGAAACCGTTGTACGGTGAAACAGCTGTTATATAGTCATTGTTAAATATTATTAAATAAAGTGTAAATCTAATACAACGTTGTGTTTTTATAATTTAAAATTTGTTGAAAAGTGCTGCCGCCCTTTGTCACATAGCATAAACTCTAAGTTATATTAAAATATCCGGTTAGTTATTTTGATCATTTTATAATACATACTCAAATTTAATTTACTCATCAATTATATTTATTCGATGAATTACTTACTATCTCGAGATTTTTTTGTTTATAATAACGGCTGTAATATGAGCAAATATTGAGTTTATAAGTAATGTTAAAATAAAGAAAAATAAAACAGCGTAAATTGATAAATGAGAAATAATAAGTTTTAGATAATACATATACATATTTAAAATAAGTACTTACCACCTATGATACTAAAGTTCTGTTTTTTCTTACATTAAACTTCAATTTAATGAAAGATTTCTTAAAACATATTTATATATACATGTAAGCTTCACGTAAACTGCCCTAATCTTATATAAATTGTATTGCTTTAATAATAAATATTTTGTAATAAAATATTACCAAAAAATGTGAACATTAAAGAAATTTGAAACTGAGTATGGAGTACAACCACGAAACAATATGGATTATTATGCGATTTTATTAATAGAATTTATAAACGTGCTGTGCTGTTTCACAGTTACGCAATAACGAAGAAAATCATGTTTTAATTCGTTTTTGTTTTACATCGATTACACTTAATCAAAACGAATAAACTTTATGAATTGTATTAAATTAATGGTGATGTAAAGAAAATGTGTGAGATTGGGTAATGTCTGTTCAGAATATTTAAATTTTTAATATGAGGCTAAGATTGATAAATTTACAATTTTACAAATTAGACAAAACAAATTTATTAAATATAGTCTTTTATTTTGTCGTTCATCTTCAGATAAATTTCTGTTAATATGTGTCATATGTTAAGAAGCATTGTATAAATTCAATACAATTATGCTTTTTAACAAATGTTAAAAATGTTTTAAAAAGCCCACCATTTTGTTTGCTAACTTTCCATTTATACTGTATTATTGTTTTAACGTAAGCTATGTACGAGGATAATTTGGCGAAAAGTGACACTCAACTATTAGCACCATCATAATTATGTTCCAGTTCTTAATTTTTTTATTGTACCAAGTGAAGTTTGATTTCTTTCGAACATTTGATTTGAAAGTTACAGCAGTGCCAGCGAAGTGGAAAATGGGAAATGCTAAAATGCATAATTTTACAATTCCTGGGTGCAATCTCATATTTATTTTTTAAAGGACTAAAAATATTTAAAATTTTGGCCGAGATGCAACAAATTTTGAGTGAAAACTCTCCTTTGAAGGCTACGATTTGTCTCTGGGGTGTTCAATTTGGATAGGGTGATATGAACATAGAATATGATGTGCAACTAGCCCCCTATCAAAAGCTGCAACAACTCCGAAAATGATCAATCAAATTAATGATATTGTACAGTTCATAAAGTATAAGTTTTCAGTTCGTACTGCCCAAGTGTGAACCGCAAATTGTACTTATCTCTTTCTAACACACATAAATACGCGCTGTAATACTACACACGTTTGTCATTTTAAGTTAAGACGTACGTCTTTGAAATATTATATTAAATAAAAAGGATAGGTTGTCTAGGAGATAGTCTTATGACATTCGACTTGTCAAATTATTTCAATATTGTTGTGTATTGACTTTGTTTCCGGTATTCTGACTTCTAGGTTAAGCATTCTTCCAATTTGAATATTTAGTATATCAAAAATTACAAAATCTGTTCTTTTGAGAACAATACTGATAATAAATAGTAATATCAATTAGTGGCAATAAGTACGTAATTGCTTGATTATCACTTTGACATTTCTAACCTAATATTTTACAGAATATTTCTTTAGCGTATTTTAATGTCCATCGACTGTGTTCATGAGGTAATTCACATAATCAGTTAGATAAGGCGGTGTTATGAAATAAGTTTTATTTTAGAGGGTAGCAGTAGCCCTTAATATTTCTAGTAGAACGGTCTACACTATTAAGCATTGTAGCATTCAGAATCCAGTCTTATCGTCTCCTGGCAAACAAAGGTCTTGTAAGAAGCCAAAAACTAAGGACTTAGCAGAAGCAACTAAAATGGAAGTTCGAAATATTGTTTATGACATGTATAAAGAAAGTATGTTTTTAATATATTGTAAACATTTATTACATGTTCAAATTTTTCAGAAAAACATCTTACCTTAAAAACTCTAAACAATGTTTTGGCTATGAAAGAATTTGTTCCTACATGTACAACTACTTTAGCAATATTGCTTAAAGATATTGGTTTTTAATATAAGAAAGAGTGTTACAGGAGAGCGCTCTAAATTAGTCTGCATGAGAAATGTGTTTTTAAGGGAATATATGAATAACTTAAATGCAACTTTACGTCAGGTCATGTTCCTTGATGAAACTTGGATCTTCTCGAAAGGGAATAGAATGACACCCTGGCAAAATGATATAAAAAGTGTTAGGAAAAATGGCAAACGGTTTATTATTATACATGTTGGCACAGAAAGTGGCTTTATTAAAGGAGTCTGATTTTTCCATAAAAAAACAATCACTGATGATTACTATGGAGACATGAATGGTGACTCCTTTAAGCAATGGGTAAATGATAAGCTTATACCAAATCTTGAGGTACCATCACTTATAATAATGGATAATGCTCCTCATCATAGTGCTATTCAAAATAAACAACCAAATACCTCCGCAAAAAAACAAATTATGGAATGGTTGAGAAAAATAGATAGAAGCTATTCACCTACAATGACTAAGAATGAATTAATTCAATTAGTAAAATATTATACAGAAGAGAAGATATTTATTATAGATGAAATAATAAGAGAAAGTGGACACGAATTTTTAAGATTACCCCCGTACCATTGTGACTTGAACGCAATTGAAATGATTTGGGCTAAGGTTAAAGATTATTATAATTCAAATATTGGAAGAAATGGTTATTCAGATGAAAGAATTAAAGAAATGTGGAATGAAGCTTTGCAACAGTGTGATGAAATTACTTGGTATAACAGGGCAGAGATTGCTCCAATAATAATTAATGTTAAGTTCTGAGTCAGAATCTGACTAGTTTTCATTCATTTTTGTAATATATACTTCATTCACATTAAAAATAACATATTGCAAATAATACAAGTAATATTTTTGAAGTTTTATTTGGTTGAAACAAGGAAGTTTACTTCTATAAGTTCACTAAACATTAACAACCAAGTAACTCTCTTATTTTGACAAAATATTTTTGTATAAGTTTAATTGGTAACATTAATACTGCCATAAAAACCATCAATGTGCATCATTTTGCATGCACATAATATGAAGCAGCGAAGAATTACTGCCACTGGCTCAACGAAACATTACATGATAAAGATCTCGTGGCAATGTTTTATTTGAATTAAGTGTGTTTTTTTCTTATTGGTGGTGTACTAACTTGCAAAATTATCAAATGTAGTTTTCAGAAAATCCTCATGTGTTTGTTAAATATCTTCATCTAATAAAGAAGAATATGGATTTGGATTGTATTATATGCAAGACGAATTATTATACCATTATTTTCTAAAGAAATAATAAAATATTAAATGTAGACTATATAGATGTTTTCTTTTATGTACCTATAATTTTATAAATGTAATTTGACAACTCTCAAAAGGTAATTCTTTTTTAAAGAGTTACGAACATAAGTTTTACATTCTTTTCCAATATATTTAAATTTATTTAAAATATAAACAATATATAAATTAAGTAGAAATCTAAATTATTCATCAAATTAATACATTCCAAATCTTCTTAGCCCAGATATAGTGCAAGAAAATGATTTCGGTAGGTATGTCATTCTTAATAATGCAAATATTTTTAACACTAAAGATCTTTTCAATACCTATGCACTTTACTATTGATTATCTGACTTGAAATACTTCTTTTTCTTAGTTTTCTTGGATAGAATATACTTATACAGAACTAGAAAAGAAACAATACTTTTGAACTATTCATGTTCCCACTTTACTCATTATTATTATTTTGACATGGTTTCTTTGGTTATATGCAAGTAACATACTAAAATTTTGACAATATTGCGAAACATGACGTTTATATTTTATGATGACAAAAGGTTGTTTCCACGATTGAATACTATACTGACTTCATTTGACTCTGCAGTACTGATTTGAATCATATGCTTCGAATTTGACCTTGAACTGAAAACTTATACTTTATGAAATGAACTATAAGGTATTTGTCTATTCGGGTTCTTAAGTAAAACTAACGGTAACTTTAGACACACACTATATTAATAATAACGAATAACAATTTAAAAACTAATTACTAACAATAAGCACATTTATGTATTTATATTTGCGTAAGTTCACTCGGCGATGATTTGGTATCCAATCAATAAATCCCTTCCTCGACCGCTTATATATCGGCCGTTGAACATCTTTCGAGTTTTCTATAACTATCGCGAAGGTGCGAGAGGAGTGATGCGTGACGTATCGTTGGATGAGTCATCACAATATTGTTTTGAACAACCGAAGAATTGATATCAGGGAGATAGTTACTAATGTAAGCATATCGACTGAACGCGTACACTATATTTCAGATAGAATTGGGCATGCCCTAGCTGTCTGCAAAGTGGGTGCAGCAAGTCTTGAATAGTGATGCAAAACGTGAAAGAATGCGAATGTCAAGTTATAATTTGAAGTTTTTTTAATAAGAACCTAGTTGGTATAGGGTTGTGTAAAACATGAAGAAACTAGACTTAAAAACATTTCGGAAGAGATTTATTGGATCTTACGAGGGTACTAGAATTTCTCCTGAGGAGAATAGTGGTTTTTATCGCTGAGACAACGAGGACTAACAGAGTGGAATTGAGAAATCTATTGGGGGTGGTACAAAGCAATGTGCTCAACTGCTCGAACTGACTGGTGTCCAGCCCTAAAAAAGAAGAAAACCTAACTGATTTTTGCGAAGATGAGATGATAACTTCCCTCCAAAGAAAGCCAAGTCATTTCCATCGATGGGTAAGGACCAAACTGTCAAGAAACTGTATGTTGCCCTTCTAAAGTAATTGTTAAACTAATTGACTAAAACAATTTCTGAAACACTGCTTAGAATGGCCAACAAAATGTTCTCTTTCATCACGACAATGCGCCTTCTTACACCAGTCAAGTTGTTCACGAAAAATTGAATGAATTGAGATTTCAGGTTACGCCTCACCCGCCCTATTCACCTGATCTAGCCCAAATGACTTCCACTTCTGCGCAAAACTCAAACTTCTCCCTTGTTGGAAAGAAGTTTCAGTCTGATGAAGAGCTTATTGCAGCAACGAAGTAGTATGATCTCGAGGAATATCACTACAAAAATGGCATCAAATCGTCCTCGTATATATCAAAATTAAGTTTCAGGAATGTATTGTTACCCGAACATTGGTCTCATTTAATTTTTATAAATTTATTGTTTACATTTCTGTATAATACCTACGGCAAACTTTTGCGATTTCTGACTCAAGTTCTCTTATTTCCAGTAAAAGACAAACTGTGGATTTTGTTTAAAACATACATTTCCTTGGATATTGTTCATAAGGACTAAAATTAAATCCTCTTAAGAATTCACCACGATTTTTGAAACGTTAGGTTTCATGATAGGTTTGCGATAGGTTATCTATATGATTAAACTGTGATAACTTTTAGGTTTGGTAAAGCGGTAACAAGTTATCCAATTAAAATATTTTTTAACTATTTACTGAAAATAATAACGTTGTTGTCAAAATATGCATATCGAATATAAAACTGTCTTATAGTAAAATCGTAATATTTTTCGACACAAATATTGCATTTTTTTATTGTGTAACTAGAATATTATTAATTATCACTTTTTTAATTTAAAACTTGATGTCCATGCAAGTACGTTACACTGTATTATGTTGAAGATAAAGCAAAAATTTATAATGATAAAATGGAGAGTGACGGTTTTTCCAATATTTTGTTCTCTCTACATGTTTGTATGTCTTCGTGTGTCGGAACTTGGACCCACAATAGACCGACCAGGCCATTTAACATGACCGAAAGAAGGTACAGGCGTTCAGAGATGGCGGTGTCCCTCTTTGATGCCCATGCAACAGTGTACCCGGTCAGTTGGTGCGTTGCCCCTTCAACCCAACAGAAAACAGTGGTACTAAAACATACCTCAATATATTCTCTTTTATTATATTCTATTTCTTTAAATATACTCAATAATAGAGATCGGATTTTATGTAAAAAACATTTTTTATTATTAGGAATATCACCCCAATATTGTGGATATATCAATTTTGCACTGAAATAATGCGATTAACGGTATAAAAAATTACATATTTTGCATAAAATTAAGCTTTAGTTAGTGTTACTTAAGTAACATCCAGAGAATTATATGTAAATAGCTATTAATTGTAATCTGTTACCATATTATTATGCAATGTTCTTATCATATATTATTTAAATTTTTTTTAAATTATACATGTAATTTAGACTACTTTTTGTTGTTTTACTACTCTCCTTGATTTTCAGTAAGCGAAATACATAAAAATAAAGTGTATAAAAACGCATAAATGGTAAAAATGAAGCATATACGAGGGTAGTCCACAAAGTAACCTCCGGTTTGAAATAAAAATGAAACTAGTTGAAATACAAAAAATTTATTATATACATCTTAAAACTACAACTTTTCTCTACTTTTCAACATAATCTCCAAACAAATTCAAGCATTTTGTTTATATCTTTTAACAGTTTTTGAAATACCCTCTGCATAAAAATCTGCCGCTGCGAACGTAGTCATCCTGTCACGGCGTCTTGAAGCTCTTCGTCATTGGCGAACCGCTGCGATGCAAGCCACCTCTTCATCTATGGGAACAGGTGGAAATCACTGGGAGCCAAATCCAAGCTGAAGGGGGGAGGGGGCTGATCAAAAACGTCCCATTTCAACTTGGCCAAAAGTTCATTTGTTCTTTGAGCTGTGTGAGGGCGAGCATTGTCGTGAACAAACACAACACCAGATGTCAGCAGACCACGACGCTTGTTTTGAATAGCGCGTCGTAGTCTTTTCAAAGTTTCACAATGCACTGTAGAAATGATTGATGTACCACGCTCCATAAAATCACCGAGCAAGATGCCCTTAGCACCCCAAAACACCGTAACCATCAATTTCCTCGTAGAGAAAGTTTGACGGGCTTTCTTTGGCTTTGGAGAAACTCGATGACCCTATTGCATTGACTGCTGTTTTGTTTCAGCATTCACATAGGCTACCCAAGTCTCATCTCTAGTAACAATATTGTTAAAAAATTCTTCTCCTTCAACGTCATACCGAGAAAGAAAGTCTATGGCAGAACTCATTCTTTTGATTTTGTGGTCGTCGATAAGCAGTTTTGGTATCCAACGAGCACAAAACTTGTGGTAGCCTAGCTTTTCTGTCACTAACTCGTGCAGAAGTTCCGAGGAAAGTTCAGACATTGTGAAGCGACGGTCCACACGAATTTTTTCATTCACTCTGTTCAGTAAGTCATCACTGACAAGAGATGGCCTACAGGTCGTGGCTTCATTGTGAACGTTAGTTCTTCTATTTAAAAAAAAAACGTACCTATTAACGGACTACACCTTCACTCATTATGTTTGGACCATACACCGCACACAATTCACGATGAATTTCAGCTGCTGAGTGATTTTTCGCACAAAAAAATATTATTACGCTACGCTTCACACTTGGCGGGATTTTTTATTGTGCCATACATTTTTACAGGTTAGAATTCGAGAACGCGCGACCATACGATACTCCCCCTTGCACAGCTAGAAGCGTAGTGAATCACTGCGCACACTCAGTGTTGGGAGATGATACTAGTTAAATGTCACTGACAAGGCACGGAAAAATCACTGAAATGGCAACATTAAAAAAAAAATCACCAAATATTTTATTTTATTAAAATAAGATACTTTATTCATAATTATAAATAAATATTACACATAATTAAGAAACATATATAATCTATAAACAATTTAAACATATAGGTATTCGACGATCGAATTAAATCGTGGAAAATGGATTTCAGAGGAGTTATATAGGTAAATTTGCAAATGTTTCTAATACAGAATTCTCACAATCTACTGCTTCACCACCGTACATGTTTTCAGAATTAAATCTTTCATATTTCTTTCATATCAATTAAATCATACATGCTTGGTGTAGGATTAAAATTTTGACAACCGTTATTCATATGGTATCTTAATCTTAAAATCGAATCAGCCATCTTTATTGCTAACTTATTTCTTAATTTGTCTTTGACAATATTTACTATAGAAAACGCTCTTTCTACTTCTGCATTTGAAAAAGGCAGGCTTAGCATTGCTAATACAAAATATGATATATGCGATATATACGACGCTATCTTAATAGCAACCTGACAAAGTCATGCAATTATGGCCCTACTCAAGATAAGTTATGATATTATAGGTGTAGATGGCACCACCACAGAGTCAACAAACAAGTCTCCAACAAAATCGCTGACAAAAAATTATCACTAAATTTGTCGTTGATGGCTTAAAAAATCACTAAATTTAGCGATAAAATCACTGATCTCCCAACACTGCGCACACTGATGTTAGAATGGTGGCGCTATCCCCATTGCTTAGCGCGCTACACATAAACGGAGATTACTTTGTGGACTACCCTATTATTTAACGTATTTTTGGGAAGACGTGACATATTATGCGCATATTTAAAGCATTTATTGTGCATAAAAATCTGAACTTTACTGGAATTTTTGTCGTTAGTATTTTTCCACAAACTTTAGAATAGTTCTAGACAACTATGAGAATGTCGTTTATAAATTTTGATATCCATTGATTGAAGTATAATATACAAAATTAATAAATCTTTTAGCATATCAACTCGATTCTATTCTGGACTTATTCTGACTTACGTTAATTAATTAGGAAACGCTTTTGTACACCTTCAAGAGGTAAATAATGTGTAAAACTAAACAAAGTTAAACTATCTACAAGGCTAAAATCCACTGGATTGTAGACTACACTGCGTGTGAACGTATGTAATGACTAGAGAGCGGACACGCTTACCACCCAGTGCAGTACTGGCGAAAGGCTGTATTTCTAAAATATTTAATGTTATTTATATAATTGGAAAACGAACGTGTGGTGATCTATAAAATTACGAAATACATATTTATTTGTTGAAAAGTTGTATTTATAAAGTTTTTAATTTTATTTATATAATTGGAACATTTTTATTTGTTCATGTTATCGTTCAAGTTGAGTAAAGGAGTATTAATATTGACTAGCAATAGTTTCTCAAGGTTTTCTTCTGTCAATTTTGTTCTCTTTGAATTAAGTACATCCTTATAAATAGAAAACGTCCTTTCTACATCGCAACTGGTTATAGGTGCATACTGGAAATATTCTTTTATTTCTTCATATTTAGCCGTTAGATTTTGTGGAATTGTCTCCATACATAATTGCTGCAATGTAATTAAATCTGGATTTCTATTAAGAATTGCTTCACGCTTTTGCCGAAGGCCACATCCGAAGTCACTTGGAATACTTTTCAAATTATTAACAGCCACATCTAATGTGGTTAATCCGTCATTTAATTTGAGATTTCGATTTTCAAAATAAGTGATTAGTTTTGGCAATTTTCCTAAGTGTTCGTGAAGAAAGTACAACTGATTTTTTAAATTTGGGATTTGTGTGAGCTCCTTGCACTCACCAATACTTCGAGCATCCTCCTTTAGCAGTGTTACGAAATGTTTTAGACTATCGAAATTCTCAGCATAATAACTAGTAGCTTCCAGCCATGTTCCCCATCTAGTTATTACTGGAGTGGGAGGCAGTGACAGAGATGGAAATTTTTCCCTGAAAAGAGCTACTCTCAATGGTGCTTTTCTGAAAACTTTTTTAAAAGCTGATACAAGTCTATCAACTTCCGGAAAAGTGTCTCTGATATATCCACAGATTCCGTGGAGAGCATGTGCTACACAAGTAATATGCAGCATATTAGGATATGTTTTCTTCAATAGTCTGCCTGTTTCTAACATATACGCAGCACTATCACTGACAAATAAAAGTATTTTTTCTTTGTACGTGGCGTCCGAATGAAGCATTCTTTGCATATTCTCCTTAATGGTTTCAGCAACTGTTTCCGCATCAACTCTATTTATAACACTTGTTGCTATTACATATGAGTTATAGGGAATAGTTGGATGCAGTACACCAGCTACAACATTTACCACACAGCGTCCTAACATATCTACCGTTTCGTCGGCGCTTATCCATATGTATTGATTTAAAAGATGACTTCTAATGCGTTCTACTGTTATCGTATAGCACCTAGAAACATAATATTTGCGTAAAGTTGATTCATCAGGAACATTTCGACCAGTATATTTTTTCAGAAATATTTTTAAAGTGGGATTGCTAAGTTTATTTAATGGAATATTAGCCGCCATAAAAGTTTTACAGAGTTCAGATGTGTTTGCGATCCTAAGTGACGAATTTTTGACGATATTTTACGGATTTTGTAATAAATTTCGGAATCACTGACAATGGACATACAATCAGTATGACCTTTAATCCAACTCGCCATTGTTTTACAATTCCGTTCTCGACATTCTTCCATATCATGTCTGAAAAAGTAACTTAAACAATGCTCTAGATCTAAATAAATGAAAATTAAAAATGTGTGCGAAAGTTATTGAAACTGAACGAAATTCAATGCACACTCTTACGTCGAAATAATTGGTAGAAATAGATTCAATCAAACGATATTAAACAGGATCTATCACAAAAATTACGATGTAATTAACAGTTAAAACTATGAAAACAAGAAACTTACTCACAGCACTTTATTTATCTTACGAAATATAAACTAATAAATAAAATACATTATAAAAACCCCGCTTCTAACTACGCTCATGAAAACACTTTAAAAAACACTATATTCTTCGAATACAATAGCTGGCTTGTCCATTGTTATCGCGGCGAGACCAGGTGTCCGAGTAAGTCAAACAAATACTTCATTGAATTACGCCGGGATGTACTGAGCGACGTTATACACAATTCCAATTGCCGATTGCGTTTTATGGAAATTGCGTCCGTTCTCTAGTAATGACACTGATGACGCTATAAAATTGTAAATTGGAATCCAAAATTTGACCCAAATAATTTAGGGTTTTCGCCAATTAAGTTGGCGCGAGGAGGGGTAAGTTCGCGCAGTATTAAAAGTAGTGGGGAGATTTGTATTTGGTTTTACATCAAATGTCCTCTGAGCGTATATCACTTTATGATCCCCTAGCAAAGACATTATGTTCCATCAAACGTCAATGACAAATGCATTCTGACAATTACTTGAGTAGTGGGGGTGGACGTTTTTAAAAACGGCTTCTGCGCACCCCCTCCTCGCGCCAACTTAATTGGCGCTTGCTATAGTAATTCTATAAAATATTAGGATGTATTTGATTTTGTTTACTGTATTCATCATAATTTTAATATTTGTTTGAACTTTAAAACGATCGAGATACTATACTGGTTTTTGTTTTGTCATTATACATAGCTATAATGCAATGACTTTTTTCATTTACCCTTAACATAGGCATAAATGTATGGTGGAGGCATAGTAGACAACCAGTTATACACCAATAACATTTTTCAAATTGTCAAATATTTCTGTTTTTCGTTCATAATTAAATCTTAAATTAAATACATTTTATTTAAAAATACGTAATTTATTTAAAACAGTTAATTATCCCAACAGGTGTATACCTTGTGCGAAGACCATTTTAAATATTTTTAACAAATTCAAAGAAGATGGTTGTTTTCTAAATTCCCACAAAAAAATAGATTAAAACCAATCACGTATTAACAGAACACATGAAGCTGAATATCCTGTGTTATGTAGAAGAACGGTCTATAGGATCGCTTTTAGATGTAACTAGGCCATTTTGGAGTATCGTACAGTTCAGTGTTCAAAACGCTGAAAAAAAAAACGCTGTCAAACCATCAAGAGTTTTTCGAGGAAAATAAAGTAAAACGAACTGATTTTTATGACATAATTTTAATTTGTTAAATGAAAACGAAATTCTAAATAAAATAATTTTTACTGTCAAGGCAAACAGTTCCTGCACGGCGTGCGATATCTGCTCAGCAGTTTTTCTTTCACGATTGGTTCTTCTTTTATAATCTCGAGGCATTTTAAATCTGTAACCAACAACAAGTATAAAACATTCACCTAGTATATATAATGATAATGGCGAGGTTTGGGTCGACCCAAATATCCTCCTCATTTGTGACCCACACCTCCCGCATATGCATAGTAAACAAAATTTAATTCTGGTGTTAAAGGAATATCTTTCAGGTTAGAATTTATAATCAGCAAATACTTCTAAACTGTCCCTTTATCCATAACAAAAATTGCAAAAACGTATCATTCCTAATAAAGTAGTAACGAAAAGGTTTTGTTTAAGTATGACAATACGTTAAGCACGTATAAAGCGTTTGTACAATATGAAACAAACATGTAACTAATTTACATATCTGTAACTATGCACATGGACAATACACCTCGTATTTTCAGCATTTACTTCTGCTTAATACATATGTTTCTGCCAATATAGGCGTCCTCAGTTAAGCTAGTGAAGCAATTTATACAAATTAATACAAACCTGTTATAAACAACTGGTTTGTATCTGTATTTAAATTTACTGAAATAGCCCGCAAAGATCAAGCAAGTTCCGTCCTATAAGAAGACAACTATTTAATAATTGACATCTTACGGGCGAAAGATACATTGTCCGGAGGGCTACCTATCGTTCGAACAGCTATGCTGCTACGGGAAACGATAAAATACGTATGTAGATGTAGTCCATTAACAACCTGCCAGATGGCGGTATATACGAAAAGCTTTTGTTTAAGTATGACAATACGTTAAGCACGTATAAAGCGTTTGTACAATATGAAACAAACATGTAAATAATTTACATATCTGTAACTATGCACATGGACAATACACCTCGTATTTTCAGCATTTACTTCTGCTTAATACATATGTTTCTGCCAATATAGGCGTCCTCAGTTAAGCTAGTGAAGCAATTTATACAAATTAATACAAACCTGTTATAAACAACTGGTTTGTATCTGTATTTAAATTTACTGAAATAGCCCGCAAAGATCAAGCAAGTTCCGTCCTATAAGAAGACAACTATTTAATAATTGACATCTTACGGGCGAAAGATACATTGTCCGGAGGGCTACCTATCGTTCGAACAGCTTAACTGAGGACGCCTATATTGGCAGAAACATATGTATTAAGCACAAGTAAATGCTGAAAATACGAGGTGTATTGTCCATGTGCATAGTTACAGATATGTAAATTATTTACATGTTTGTTTCATATTGTACAAACGCTTTATACGTGCTTAACGTATTGTCATACTTAAACAACACCTTTTCGTATATACCGCCATCTGGCAGGTTGTTAATGGACTACATCTACATACGTATTTTATCGTTTCCCGTAGCAGCATAGCTGTTCGAACGATAGGTAGCCCTCCGGACAATGTATCTTTCGCCCGTAAGATGTCAATTATTAAATAGTTGTCTTCTTATAGGACGGAACTTGCTTGATCTTTGCGGGCTATTTCAGTAAATTTAAATACAGATACAAACCAGTTGTTTATAACAGGTTTGTATTAATTTGTATAAATTGCTTCACTAGCTTAACTGAGGACGCCTATATTGGCAGAAACATATGTATTAAGCAGAAGTAAATGCTGAAAATACGAGGTGTATTGTCCATGTGCATAGTTACAGATATGTAAATTATTTACATGTTTGTTTCATATTGTACAAAGTAGTAACAGCTATTTCATTTAGAGATTAACTTTAACAAAACTTACCATGGAAACACACTATTATTTGTAGAAAACGAATGCCACCATTAACAAGCGCCACGTTTCGACCGGTAACATTACAGCTACTGAAGCAACTAACAATACACATGTGCACACTAGTTGCCTAATGCAAAGGAAAATATAAGCACTGACCCAAACCTCCCTCGACCCATACCTACCCACTCTCCCCTAACTAAAATGCAAGACAAAAATACTAAAACTATTTTGGATTATACTTTTTCTAACTTAAACGCCCCTGTTTTGTCACCTCTGTTTTTAAACTTAGATACATATAACATTTTATTGAACAACTTCTATTCCTATTACAATCCATACCGATTTTATTTGAAAATGTAGTCATTTTTGTAATCTTTAAAAATAAAATACAATTGTAATGGTTATTCTAAATTATTATATAAATATTTATCTTGGGAATAATAACACAGCTTGGCAAAATCGTGAACATAAGTAAATACATACATGATTAGCGGCTACCGTTAACCAACGTTTTTGTACATATTTTACAAGCTTTTCATTTTAGATATTATCATTTTCAATTAAAAAAGCAACATATTTCTATTATCCCTAAACATGATTTAACATTATTTACTAATTATGTACAGATTGAGATAATCTGATAATATCTACACTCGCAATTAAATGGCATCTTTGATCAAAATTAAAAGTACTAAAGCATGTCAATGAAACTTTAAAGTCGGAACCAAAAATAATAAACAAATATATTTAAATTTTTGGCTTATTTATCCATTATCTAATAATAGAAATAAAAAGAATATACTCTAAAATTAAATTTCTTTACAAATGAAAATAAATCTCAATAAAAACTTTTTTTCGTTTTAGGATATTTTGTTATATATTTTAAACGTCAAGGTATTAATAATTTTTAGTTTAGGTGTTGAATATATCCTAATGAAAAACACATTCAAGAATCCAGAGCATGAGTAATTAAATTTTATTACATAACAAATATGAAGAATTGTGTATTTTTTAATGTGACTATTTCGTTCACGCTATAACAACGAAATTAATAGTTCTAACGCTCTAAAACAGTTTTTATATTAGTCTACCTGCCCTAAGGGCGGGAAACTAAGGTAACTATAAATTGGACATGGTAGGTGTAACTTAGCATCAGAGATATAATTATGAGGTGTCTAGATCCACACATAATAATTATTTTCTTTTTTTTTAATCCTTGAAGGTACGATACGAAGCTACACGCTGCACTGATTTTATTTTATGACGACTTAATTTTCTTAGGTTTCAAAAGCGGCTCCTCTTTTGCTGTTTAAATACATAAAAAAATTGTTTCAGGCTCAGGTTTCATTTGTTTTTTACGTACATATTAATATAAACATTTTACATATATTTTTTGTTATACAAATTCAAATTATTTATCGGTTGTCAATGTAACAGGTAAATAGTTCTATCGGTAATGCAGTTTTTGATTTACCCATTTTCTAACTATATTTTGTTAAAGAGGGCGCAGACTTTAAAAATAAATAACAGTTACAATTCATAGCATGGTTTTTTTTAAAACAATTGCTCAACAATGTTATCATTATATAAAAATTGGAAGGTAATTTAGTTATTTTAAATATAATTCCCGTTTTCACATAACTGAAAGGATTCGTTGTTTTTTAACTACATTTTTAAATATTGCGTCTTATATTTTCACCCCTATTTTAAAATTTCTAACTAGTTTTAATTTTAACCGTTTAAATTTTAAATGATTTGAACTTTTAAACTGATTATCTGTGCAATATTCATTAAACACTCAGCGCATATCTGTTAATTAGAAAATTTGAATAGATTTTTTTCAGTTGCAGATTCACATTGGTATAGTGGAGAAGTGTTATTGTAACATTTATATTTTGGCTTAATTTTGAATAAATGTTTTTATTTTTTTCTCCAGTTTATATATCTAATTGGATTTTTAACATGAATATATATGTATTTAAGTTTTAATTATTGCAATTTGTTTGGAAAATGTCTGTAAGTATTTAGTATGAATCTTTTAAAGCTTTAGAATGTATAGTTTTATTTCCTAATATTAGTTTTTGACTAAAAATTTTTTATTGCAGATTTAGTTAACTACAAATTTTTGTCACTTGTATTTTTAAAAATCTGTAAAGTAATAGGAAGTTCAATGAGGAAAACAAAATAATTTTTATCGAACCATGAACAGGAATTATTGTATAGAACCCCCCTAATATTGTATGAGTCACCTTCGATTGATCGAACTGCAAAAGCTGCTTGCGCAGCCAACGTATACATTGTACGTTGGAACAAATCAAACATTCCTCATTTTGCTGTCTATCAATCATCACATTTAATACTTCCTCCGGGTTGATTTTTTTATGAAGCCTTGTCAAAACAGTATTTATCGTATTACCTGAAATAAATAAAGGAAGTATATATATTGACATTGAATTGCTCGGAAGTAATTGCTTATGGTCCAACAGCTACAATGGTATGTTCATTATACTTTTATAATATATCAATTTTATATATTTAAGTACATTTTTTAAGGTTCATTTGGTACAAGTTTTTGATTTTTGTAGTAACTTAATAGTATAAAGAATTAAGGCTATTTCCCAAATTTATTACCTGCTTTTATGTTCATTTTTTTGCAATTTAATACCCAATCCAATCTTATTTAGAAATTCTGTTATGATATGTTTTGACAGCTGTAAATTTTCATAAATATTTATTTTACCTGTTTGTAACAATAGTCCCTGACCTTTTTAATTTAATCCCAATATCCCTTCCAGGCATTTTATAATAATAATTTTTCACTTCCAACTTATAAATCTATTCATATTTCTACAATAAGATGGGTCTGTTTTGTATTAATATTTTTTTATTGACAAATGGGCTTCAAGATTCTCTTATTTTACAAAAGAAATCTCTCGAAAACACTATGATTTTTCTCGTATTTCTTTTTGTATTGTGTGCTATATATTGTATATATATCTTTTTATTTGTAAACTATTAAATACATATTTTTGGAGGCAATTATGGTGAACATCGATCTCATATTACACTGGCAGCATCAGTGAAATATGTCGAGTTTCTTTGTTTGCTCGAAATAGTATTGATCGATGCACCACACCCCAATTTCTATAGGGGAAGTTGAAATGCATGTGAAAAGAAACTTATGTGCATATTTTCTTATTTTAAATAATAACACAAAAAATATGTATTTGTTGTTTACAGAGCATAGAAGGTATTAAATTTCAGATTTTGTTTTTATAATTAAAAATGTATTAACTCTAAAGTTATTTTTAAATTTGAAAGGCTTTTACTATTTTTAATATTTTATTTAAATTATGTCCACCTTCATTACTGCGTGTATTTACTTGAGTAAAAGATTTATAGACATTTTCCAGCAGTTCTGCTTTAAATTTAAACATTGAATATTGCACTAGTTTATTAATATTAAGAGAGTTACATTAAATTATATATTATTTATTTTTTGCAGAGCATTAACCGAAATGAAGCTTAGACAACTGAAGGCGGCCTTCCTTAAAACGAAACAAAACCAGCTGCATCAGGAAAAAGTGTCGAAACAACGCGTAAATAAGGGAGCCCGTTCCCGTATTGGTTTTAACTCCACCCGCATTTAACATGACCGAACGGGAATGCACCAAGTATGGTAAACAGAACACCTATGAGGGTGGCTTCGATCACAATTCACCTCGTCCACCTGTGCCAGGAGAAGAACGGAGTCACACCAGATCAGATTGGAGTCAGTTGGAATGGAATCGGCCTAAGGTTACGTCACCATTAACGAAAAAGTGTTACGGTAATCACAACGCTTAACTTGCAAGTGCATAAATACTTGTAGATTTATATATATCTTTTTTTTAGAATCTTGCATATCCATGGGTTTCGAACCAGAAGGCACTTATAGATCTAGTTCGCGTCCAACTTCCCGTCATGATAGACTTACCGATAGCAGGTCGCCAGATAATCCTTCCCCTCCAGCCTGTCTCCGATGGGCTAAATCTCTTTACAATTTGCTCGAAGATCCCGACGGAGTGGAGCTTTTTAAGAAATATTTACAGTCGGAAGGACGTCATCATGCTGATGCTCTTGATTTCTGGTTCGCTTGCGAAGGTCTTCGCAAACAAAGTGAACCAGAGAGAGTGCAACAGTTAATAAAAGCGATATATAGGTAAGGTCGATGCTTTCAAGGAATATTTATTGAAAACGTAGGACTTATATCATTTGTAAGTATGGTTATGATAATATTTAAGCAAAATAATTGGCAAAAACAAAAACAGATATTCCCAATATATTCTTTTATTTGGGTTAAATGGATAAACTCTCACGGACCATTAGAAATTTTTTTGCTGCATATGAAAAGATCTTCTCAGATTAAATAACGATGCTTCGCATTCAGAAATAATATCTGATTTTGATGAAGATTTGAACACTTTAATATAAGATGATCCATTTCAAGTAATTCTAAGTTTGACGCATATAGTGGATTGTAATCGAGCAACCACTATAGCATTTGTATTACAAAATAATTAATCTATTACCATTATAGCATTTATCATCTATGTCTTACCCCATGGCGGTAAAATGTAGTATTTTTAGACCAACATTAAGAGTAGAACGAACGAGTAAGTCTTAATAGAAAAGTAACTTCTCCTAAAGGTGGTGGTAACCATTCAAATAAGCAAATTATGTTTCAAACTATTTCGTTATGTACGCTATCGGAGCTGTCCCAGGTAGAGTGGAGGTATGTTGATCAGTTTCTGCAGGTTGCGGCTGTATCCGTCAGATGGAAACCCCTGGCCAAGTCTTACACTTATCATGATGTTGGCATTAGCCAATGAGCGGCGCTGAATGTTCTTCTACGCTGTATCTTAATGACTTCTGTAATGTAGTAATGTTGTTATTTATGGAGAAAGTATCTTTCCAGCAGCATGTACTGATGATTCTATAGCAAGATGAAACACGTGTCTTCATATCTGGAAAGACATTTTCACACAAATATGAACTTGTATTGTGTTCTCCACACCCAATTTTTAATAATACATACTTTTATATTATTAAAAATGTTTTTGTTTTATTCACAAACTATTATTGTTCATCTGGTGGGACGAAGAGAGAATTATTAGTTATGAATTGCTTTTGAGAAATGTAACTATTACTGATAAAAATAATGAAAAGTATCTTTATCAATTGAAAGATGTAATCCAATGATAATATCTGTTAACATATATGACTAACATATCTACCATATTTGTATTTTACTTCGTCAGATTTTCATATTTTTGTCTTTCTATTGAAGAATTTCTGAAAAATTTCCTTCAGTAGCAAAACTTCTGTATAAAATTAATTCGACGAGTTTTGTCTCTAACTATTGGGTTCCTTTAAGTGTGGAATCGAATGACCGCTAAAAGTGTGGAAGGCAATCAGGAAAATACGAGGGTAGTTTTTTATGTTATCTACCTAGCTATGAAAACAATATGCTATCGTGACAATTTTCTTACGTCAAGTTTCTGTGACATTTTATAGTGTCATCTCGAAGTTTGGTTCGAATCGCTTAATATTTGTTACTTTTACATTCGTTTAAAGAAGAGAAAATGACTGATTTGAAACTTGAACACAGAAGCGTCATGAAATTTTTATCAAAAGAAGGCAGTAGCCTGAAGAATATTCATGAGACAATGGTAGGAAGTGTATGAAGAAAATAGCTCTTCCTATTTCCAAGTCAAATTTTGGTGTAAGCAGTTCAAATGGGATGGCCCCAAGTGTGGAAGACCTCTGGAAGCACGAACTGACTGACCGCCGAGGAAAAGTTTCAGTTATAACAGTGTTTTTAAAATTCTACATGAAGATTTGGAAATGAGCAAAGTGTCTGCACGATGGATTCCCAGGCTGCTCAGTCCCGAACAAAAATTGTGTATACGACAAATTTGTAAAGAGAAGTTGACTGTTTTATCTCAAGATGAAGACTTCTTAAATAGAATTGTAACTGGAGATGAAACTTGGATACACCATTTTCTCCCACGAAACAAGAGTCCATGCACTGGGTTCCTTAAGGGCTCTCCACCGCCGAAGAAGACACTAACGCAATTTTCTGCGGGGAGAGCGATAGCCACAGTTTTCTGGGACGCGGAGGGGATTCTCTTAATTGAGTATATACCAAAAGGTACTACAATAATGGGCATTGTCTACAAAGACACAATTAAGAACTTGAACACGGCTATACGCGGAATAAAGACCTCACAATTTTGCTCAGAAAACTGCTTCTGCACGACAACTGCAGGGTGCATAAGGCACGAATTGTTCAAATAGTAATTTATGAGTGCGGGTTTGAGGAATTACAACATCCTACAGTCCCGAGCCGCCCTCTGTGACTGTTATCTCTTTCCAAAACTCAAAACATTTGACGAAATGTATCGAACGATGACGTGGAAAACGCTGTGGGGCCGTATATTGCGGAACAACCAAAATATTTTTTTTTCGAAGTCATAACGTTGGAATAAGTGTGTTAGTGTTAATGGTTCTTAAATTGAAAAATATTTTGTTTTTGTTTTTTAACTCGTTTCTTTCATAACTAAGTAGATAACATAAAAATCTCCCTTCGTATTAATTAGATTATACTTTGCAGAATCACACTTCAACATCTAATATTAGCATCATTCCTTGAGGTTTAATTAAAATATATTTCTATTATTTAATTATTAATAATATATTTATACTATTGTGATGTGAGTCATGCATTGACGTCACCCGCTGTGCGACATCAACATGGCCTAGAACTGTCTAGAGAAACCGCCGATACCGATGGACCGAGAAAATCGTACATGCGAGAGTTTTCCTTAGGCCTATAAAATAACTAGAAATGAAGGGAAAGATTCTTCAACGAGTGATCGCCGTTGTGTTGATATTATATAAATATGAAATTAATACTGCTATTATTAGTTATTAAATATTATTTATTGTGTTTTATTATTAATATAGTGTGTTTTAAATTAGTTAGTTTTATTTAAACAAACCCGAAAGACAAGTATTCTACACTATAATTTAACATTCTATATGAATTATGCAGCTTAATTAGATTAATTTCATTCTTCATAAATTTAATGTTTGTTTTAGGCGATTTTTTCAAAAATCTGCTCTTCCAATAGCCGACGAGCTGAGAAGGGAGGTCGGTAAAACGGTTAGAACCTGTCCGTTTCCAGTGGGATTATTTGACGAGGCCCAGGTTCAAGTTGAGAACCTTATAAATAACACAACTTATCCTAATTTCTTAAAAGGTGATATGTACCTGCATTATGTTCAGGTAATTAATTTTTATAGTTCATGTTAACTCATTTACACGATAACGTATTTCCGAAATCCATTTATTCGTACTCTCAATTGTCTAATTAGGCCCGTACTGCGAGTATAAATAAACATTTCAATCAACTAAATATCCTCGGTAAAGTGGATTGTTTGCCAGAATGATGTATACAAACACTTGAACTTGACTTTTACACTATTTAAAATTAAAAAAAAAAGATTCTTAAATTTGCTTTATTTCATCTTGTATATCTATAAAATTAGTTAATATATCACTCAAACATATCAAGTTATTTTGATAAATTTGTGATTATTAATAATGGATCTCGAATTAAATTATTTGGAAGACGGCGACATCGTTTCCGCATGTTTACATTAGCTCTTCCTAATTACACTTGGTGACTTCGGGTTATTATAACATTGCCGTCTATAACACGTAATTTAAACACTCCGAGGCGATAAACATGAAAGACTTACACTCAGTTTATTATTATTTGGAGTAATTACGTATCGCCTTCGAAAATAGATTTACTTTACCTATTTCGGGATCACCATCACACGAGGCTTGTTAACGTGGAAAAACGTGTTTTATTTTGCAGTCTGTCCACAATCCAAACGGTAGCAGTAGTGATTTCAGTAGTGAATCGAGTTCTTCCAGTAGTTCTGTGAGTGCTAGGGAATTGGCGAATTTGGCTACAGCTACTGGTCCATTGCCAATAATCCATGAAGATATGGAATTCATACCGCCTTCTTCAGCAGTTTTGGGATTGACTCCGGGTCAGTATTTTGTTAGATTTAATTTCGTGTTAGCATTTTTTTTGGGGAAACGTACTGTTATTACTAATTAATCTTTGCTGTGTAAATATTTACGTGTACGTTAAAAATATGTCTTAATGAATGGACATTACTTTCTAAACTACTTCAACATCAATAATCAAAAGTTTATGAATCCATATAGCGGCGGAAAAATATGAGTGTTTTGGAAGAATTTTCAACAGAATGCTTGATATCAAAAGAAATATTTCTATTTTACGAGTTTATTATGTTTGTTCTGTTTTTTTGTTGATGAGAAAAGAATGTTATTGTGTGCGTTTTACCAACACTTTCAAAAAGTATTTTAACTTTCGAACAAGTAAATAACTAAATTCATTCGATAGATGCACATGATACTTTCATCTAATAAATTTTAAATTTTCTCCCATTTGTTGTTAATTCAAATGTAAAATAATACTTTACATTTATAAGAAAATATCAAACGTTGCAATATATTCTTATAAACACTTATAATGGGTGGGCTAATAATAGCACAACATTTGCTTTTTTCATGGTATTCTTTTTTAATCAAATATGTTGCCATCAAAATGTCGTAAATGTCAAATTGACATAACCCCATTATCAAAAATGCGCACAGTAATTGTCAAAACATATTTTAAATACGGGGAAAGTTTCGCAGAAACAGTTCGCAGGTTACGTGCAATTTTTGGTAGAGAAAACGCGCCCAATCGTTCGACGGCTAAGCGATTGATTGAAAAATTTGAGGAAACTGCTTCGGTTGTCGATAAGAAAACACCAATTTGTCATCGGCTGGGACGATCTATCGAAAATATTGCCGCAATTGCTGAAAGTATTGCTGAGAACACAACTTCGACTCGCCACCGTTCATAGGAGTTGGCAATTTCAAAAACATATATTCATCTTAATACATATAAAGTGCAATTAACTCAGGAAATTAAGCTCGTAGATAATGCGCAGTGGTTTGCATTTTCTAGCTGGGGTTTGCCAAATCATGAAAAGAACCTTAATTTTTGGAAAAAAATCCTGTTTAGCGATGCAGCGCACTTTCATTTAGATGGGTATATGAATACCCAGAACTGTCGTGTTTCGGCTACTGAGAATCCTAGGAGAATTCATGAGAAAATAATGCATCCACAAAAAGTGACTGTTTGGTGTGGGGTGTGAGATGGCGGAGTTATTGGGTCATATTTCTTCGAGTACGCAGCCGGGAACGCAGTTAGGGAGAATGGTGACCATTGTCGTAATATGTTAAGAGATTTATGTGGCCTGCATTGGTCGGTACAGATGTGGGTCCAGCAGGATGGAGCAATCTGCCACACAGCGCAAGAGACAATACGGTTAATGCAAGACAGATTTCCGGATCGTGTCATTGCACGCCAAGGCAACCGAAATTGGACACCGAGATCATGTGATCTTATGCCATGCGATTTCTGGCTATGGGGTTTTATAAAGTCTCACGCATATTCCAACCATCTAACAACAGTTGGTGAGCTTAAGGATGAAATTTGACGCGTCATTGGAGAAATTTAGAAGCAAATGTTCGTAGATTGCTTAAAAATAAAAGAATAAGAGTGTGCCAGCAAAGTCATAGCGGCCATTTATTGGATTTTCTTTTTCGTAGTTAATTGGAGATTATGTACTTTAAGTTGCAATAAAAATATCCATTTAAAGAAAATTGTCTTATTAAAGAATTAAATGTTGCGCTCTTATGACCCACCTTTATATCAATTAGGAATTTGTTATCAATACTTTCATCAGTGGCATTAATTCATTTATTTATTTTTTAATAGCATGTGGATAAGTACAATAATACAAAAATACATGGACATACATAACGCATATTTAAGGAATGGATACTTCAACGTACAGACACGTGTTTCGATCTCCTCTTAGATCTCGTTGATTGTTCTCGATTTTCAGTCACAGCAGCGATATTTTCAGTAGTACGTTTACATTTTTGACGGGTTGGATTCTTAATATCACAAACACTATCATTCGTCTCCAATTTTCTAATAACATTACGAATAGTAAGCTCTGTAGGTCGATTATGTTGACCATAAATTTCACGTAATGCGCGAAACCTAGTCCGAACAGATAAATTATTTTTGTAATAAATTTTAACAATTTGTAAACGCTGTGCAACTGTGTATCTTTCCATGTTGATTTGACAATCAATACTGAACACAAGTGTCAATTTTGAAGGGAATCTGAAAAAATGGCCGTGATAACGTTTATAAAAAAATATGTAAGACTTAATTGATAACCCTTTATTTTTTTAAATTTATTTGAAATTCAAAGAATAGTCTTTTCTTATTATTTATGGAACTTTGTTTTAATTTGAAAATAATTCTCACTTGGTATATTTAGAAAAAGACGATATATTAAAAGTTGAACGATTATAAAGACAGATGTAAATAAATTAATGTTGAATATATTGAATAAATAATAAATACTGTTGAAATAAAAAGTATATTCTAGCATAAATTGAGCACTACATTAAAGCGATAGACAAAATTTAATTAGAAATAGTAAATTAAATAGAACTAGAATGTTCAAATCAATATCCATATTAACCATTCTATTTATTATAATTACATAGCAATACAATTTTTATATATTTATTTCATGAGTATATTTTCTTAAATAGGAACAGGTTGCATGAGTACAGGTTACCAAACACCTAACCTAGGTGCCAACGTGAGGTTGACGAAGGATGCCTTAATGTTCACCCAGAAACATCGTATGGATGTACGACCTAAACCGGAAGCATACGCTGGGTAAGTCATTATTTTAAATGCTTCTCGCGCATTTCCTATGTTTTAGCGCTTTATCTGCTTCACATTCACTTTTACACATAGATTAGCGATTTCTTGCAGCAGATTAAGTGCTTTCGCAGAATTAGATTACCTGTAACGAAAAGTGACAGTTAAAAAAAGATTGATTTTTAAAACAAACTTATTTAGACTTGGGCTGCCGGTATATTACATGAAATTAAAGTAATTTTTTAACTGTCATTCTAAAAAGTTCTTGTTATCTTAAATAAAATTGCTTTATAATAGTAATTTACTTTTTGTTTTGTTGTTTTCCCCCTTCTTTTTTTTTGTTAATATGAATTTGCGTGTGGCATATATAGTTTGTTCATGTATCGTGGCATGGGACCACAGCATCAAATCTACAACTCATACAATCCCGTATCGAGGCAAGACAGCGAAAGGCAGTCGTTGAGTAGCCATTCAGATGCTAGGACAGAGTCCGACAACATATCTATGCCTGATAGTTCGATGTAAGTATGACGGATCACTTATCTCTGGTTCAAGCAAGACAACACCATGGTGGCGGTATTGTCGACGTTCATAGATGTCCTAACAATGTCATATAATTACTAAAAAAAAACAATCAGAAGTCAAATTGGTTTCTAACAAATCAAATTTAGATTTCAGTTTAATAGATTAGGAATTTGCTAAGTCAGCTATGATGCAGAAACTATAATGATTAAAGTTAATGATGTGAAATATAAGAGATGGTCTAATACAAGAAATAGACTGCAGTCGACTTAATATTAAGCATGAATCTATTCACTTAAAATTTGTATTAAATTTAAGGCATTCCAAATCGTTTCTTGTGATTGCATCATTGTTGTACAGCAAATTTCTATCGATTGCATACTCTTTTTATTTGTGCTTGTTTTTATTAATACAATTTATATGAGGTTTTGCTACAAATTTATTCTTTTGCAACATTGCCTAAATTTCAATCTAATGTCCTAGGTTATAGATCCAATAATACATAGTCGGTGCCAGGTCTGGGCTGTATGGGAGGTGTTCCATCTCTATAAAGTTACAGTCGTTGATTATTTCTCAGACTTGGCGAGCCTTGTGAACTCAGCATAATCTTTTGAAGTCTTTTTGGCTGTATGCAATTGTTTCCTTATACCGGGTTCTTCTTTTATCATTACACATAGGTTATAATGCATTGATTTTTCTTCTTTTAGCTTTACACATAGGGATAAATCAATAGTGGAATAGAAGGCAAGCAGTTATACACCAGTGACATTTTTCCTATTGTTAAATATTTTTGATTTTTCATTCATACTTAAATCTTAACTTAAATAAATTTTATTGAAAAATACATAATTTATTTAAAGCAGTTAATTATCCTAACAGGCGTATACCTTATGCGAAGACAACTTTAAATATTTTTAACAAATTCAAAGAAAATGCTTGTTTTCTAAATTCCCACAAAAAAAAAAAAACCAATCACGCGTTAACAGATCACATGAAGCTAAATATCCTGTGTTATGTAGAAGAACGGTCTGTAGGATCACTTTTAGATGTAGCCAGGCATTTTGGAGTGTCGTACAGTTCGGTGTTCAAAACCCTGAAAGAATTAAAATTTAACCCATACAAGATATCAAACCATCAAGAATTTTTCGAGGAAGATAAAGTAAAACGAAGTGATTTTTATGATGTAATGCTTAATTTGTTAAATAAAAACGAAATTTTAAATAAAATAATTTTTACTGGTAAAGCAAACAGTTCCGTAATAGATTTAAAGAGTTTCATGTACATTCTGTATGGCAGTCTAAATAATTTCCTTTTGAATGCTTAAACATGCATATCTTTAATAGTTAGAAAGCATAGTAACCCATTGAGTTATTTCTTTAGCTAATAGAAGTGGGTGTAATTTTAATCAAATAAATACTTAGGTTACTTCCTAAGTATTTATTATTAAAATTACAATATTTTAAAATTTTTATTAATAAACATTTACCAGAATGATATTTCTTATTTGCCTACGCAATCCTTCGGTCTATCCCTAACAAACTGGGAGGAGTAATTGCCTTAGTTTTAAGAATTGCTATTCTTTCATATTTACATTTTTGGGTTTTAGTCTTGCACACTTTTGTTCTATTATTACTTTCTGCTGAATTCGCTGGAATACAGAAGTATTTACTAGCACATTGTTTTAAGGGTTTCAGCTCCATTCCTGTTACCTAAAAGAACATCCAAATAAAAATGCAATTACCGTTTCTTTTAAACTTACTTTCCAAAATAAAAGAGGATTTACGTCCTGATTTGAATTTGGCCTTTCGAGGTATTGCCTTTTAATTATTATTACATCAGCTGTAATTGATCTTGGTCTAGAAAGAAGTAGCCCCAATAACATTTTCAGGACTATCAAAACATTCTCTTTTAAATCGAGGGTCTCAAACAGTTACTACTTTAGTAACTGATCCTCCTTCAATAGCCTTGCTTTAACAGATTCCAAAAGTTTGTTGCATAATGTCTTCCTTTCCTCAATCTTTAATTCCAGTAGTGATGCTGTCAGATAATTGTTGAGTCCAAAAGTTATTGGGATTATTAAAGAAATAGTAATATATTTATTACTTACAAGAAATTCCCACTACTGCTATTTAAGATAAATTTCTCAAATTTTATAAAACCATTTATTCGTCAGATACCACGAGGTGTTTTTGGTTTTTATCGTGTTACTGAAATGCCCCCAATACGTGGGTTACGTTTGGTATTAGAGGTATGATGTATTGCGAGAACGTTTTACAATTTCATAAAATGGTAAAATCTATTTGTACTTTGTTATATTTTCTATCTTTTATTTTACTATCTTAGATATATTTCAACCTTAAAGAAATACTATCCGTCTTCTTTGAATTTGTTAAAAGGTATACGCCTGTTGGGATAATTAACTGTTTTAAATGAATTATGTATTTTTGAATAAAATGTATTTAATTTAAGATTTAAGTATGAATTAAAAATCAGAAATATTTGACAATTAGAAAAATGTCACTAGTATATAACTGGTTGCCTACTAAGGTCACAATACATTTATCCCTACGTGTAAAGCTAAAAGAAGAAAAATTAATGGATTATACCTATGTGTAACGATAAAGGGAGAACCCGGTATACTTCTCTGTAATTGTATTCAGTTAACAAGATTCCTTCTATATCCCGAAACACGGTGGCCATCAACTTCCAGATTTGTTTGCGTCCTTGCCTTTTTTGGCGGTGGGAATTTTTTGTGCACCGACTGCATGGATTCTTGTTTTGTCGGTGGATTCCAGAGATACACTCAGGTCTCATCACCTGGTATAATTTTCGAAAAAAGGTTTCTATTGTCAGCTAAGCCCTCGTGGTTTCTTCTCTATTGTCGACACAACTTTTGTTCAGGAGTAATCTAGGAATCCATCGTGCTGACACTTTGTTAATTCTTAAATCATGTCAAATTTGTAATACTATGGCTTCTGATATTTCCACTTCAACAGCAATAATTGCCTTCTTTTGGTCTTTAATCATCTTGAATTGATTTCCTACACCATTGAAATTGCTTAGACCAAAATTTTACTATACAATATGACGGCGCATCTTTCTTATGTACTTTAGTCATCCTCTGATAAATATTTTTGGATTCATTTCTTTTTTTTCGTCGAGAATTTTTTCACGCTTCTATAGTCTATTTTTAAACTAAGAGGAGTAAATGGAAAAGCCACATTTACACTGTAAAAGTTACCAAATCAATGACATTAATATTACCAGTAGAAATAAAATTAATTTGCAACCACCATAGCATGCCGAAAAGACCAGTTCTCGTCCGATCACCGAAGTCAAACAGCATCGGCCGGGGTCAGTACGTGGGTGGGTGACCGCTTTTAGATTCGAGAGCGCCACCTGAAATTTGACAAGCGTTTGACATCGATAGGTCAACACGCAATTTTTGCATAACGTAATCCTACCTCTGAAGCAACCAATCACGCATAGTAATTTTGGCGCGATTAATTTAAAACGCTCCTCTTAGCTTAAAAATAGACTATAGTTCTAATTGAATTTCATTAATTTTTTGGTTAAATAAGCCTCTGTAAATATAGCAGAACTCTCTGGATTTATACGCAGCTTGGTCAGTATACATTCAAATATGATAACTATTTGGCAGCAAAGCTTGCTATTGTCACTTAATTTTTTCTTGAGTAGATAGATAATATAAAAATATCTCCTTGTATTTTACTGTTCGTAATTGTGCTGCATGGAGGGTCTTCAGGTTCCTGGATTTCATTCAAATATCTTGCAGAAGGCTTCCTTTATGCATATGATTTAAAATATCTTCTTCGCTGGTGTATACGATTCGCAGACTTCAATAGTAAGCAGAAGTTTTTGTCTCATTAATTGGTAGTTAATAACATAATACCTATAACAATCTTATACTATTACCAACGCGTACTAGTATTGTGTTTAATAAATTTATAATCTCAAAAGCTTGTAATCTCAATTTTATACTGTTACCTTTTTCGTTATCTTGTTCTATCTATAGCTAGTTCTTCCGTATTTTTCCAGTTTAACTCTTTCTTTTTAAAGTTCCCTGCTATTTCTTCACTCTATTTTCTCCTAGACCGACCTGTGGTCCTCATGTTGATGGTCCCTAATCTTGCAAAGGATGGGTTCAATAGATTTTAGTGAGATTGATATTGGATATAATGCAAGTAGTAAAATTTCTATTTATCTTACTTTTCTTGCATAGCTATCAACACCCAGAATTGTTTTTTGTTTTAGTGAGCATCGAAGTTGTTACTTTTTGTAGCAAGTAATTTATTTTTAATGATCTGTTATTGTTTTCAATGATTTGAAAGTAAACTTTTATTAAACTCCACTAATTTTGAAAAGAGCAGAGGAACATTGTTCTTTACTGAAAGCTTTAGCCTCCAAAGAAAACATTAATTAATTTTTTTTTGTTTCCTTAACAAAATTATTTAATAATAATCCGTCTGCGATATTGAATCTTTTAAACTTGGAAATCTAAGAATTTGCAAACAATATCTGCGATATTGAATCTTTTAAACTTGGAAATCTAAGCATTTGCAAACAATATCTAGTAGTTATTCTTATTTTTGGTGTTTTAAAAAAGCAGAAAATGTTTACATCTATTATTATAAAATCTGATCTTTTGCTTTTCTAGGTTAATGATTAAATTAATAAATATCGATGTGATTTCCTTTTCAATTAACCAAAAGCAAGAAAATTGTTGAAACATCTTCATTCAAAGCTGGTTACAAAGTTGCATTTTGATAATTTCTAATATAATTTTATTTTAATGGCCTCAGCTGGAAAAGTATATATGATGTAAATCTGGAATATCTATTATCGAAACAATTATAAATATTTTTTTAAGATATCTGAAAGCACAAATAAGAAGAACATGTAGATGTAAATTGTGAAGGAAGTTGTCTTAATTGGCTGACTAAATTCTATCTATTCTTGAAATTTGTTATGGAAATGTGTAGATTGTTTATTTTCATAAAAAAAAAATAGAAGAAAAATGTTTCTTAATTTAAGCTACTTAGAAGGTTTATGACCTAACACATTTTCATAGAAAATTAAAAATAACAATATTAATTCTTCAGGAATATTAACAGTAAACGAGGTAAATAGAATTGTTACTAGCATCAGATATAAGTAATGAATTTTAAAAATATAGTTTTGCTATTTTATCATTATACTCATATTTTTCATTACTTATTTTGAAGTATTTAACAATTAAAGGAAATTGCACATTTTCAATTTCTTTCAGTAATATACATAACAGCTAATTTCTGTAATTCTTAAATGTATATTTTATATATACTTTTAAGTAGCTCCAGAAGGTATGTTTCTTGAAAGAAGCATGTTTTAGTTTAGTTAAGTTTGTTTGGATTGCATGGCTAATGTAGAATTTGGAATGGTTCCCTAGTAGTTTTGAAGTTAATTCATGTATATTTTCAAATTATTATTATTGAAAACATGTCTTAGAAATTATGAATTAATAACAAGAAACACTTTACGGTATGTTGTATCAAATAAAATACATAACCTATCAACTGTTGTTTAATAAATATTTTTAATGTGTAGTTGAATGTTAATTAATTTGTATCAACATACCCATATTATATATCGAAAGAATTTCTTTAAAGTTACTATTTTAATATTTATTTTAACAATATCTGTAAAAATTAGTATAATGAAAAAAATATAAAAAATTGATTTTTAAACATCTGTATTATATTATTATGTAGAAATATAAGTATACAATATACTGCAGTAAATGTGAAAAATAATTGAACGCAAGCGTGGCATTTTGGGTAGAATATGTATTTGCATTTTTGTCACCGTCAGAACTAAAGCTGGGAATTATATGCACACGGAAACTGTATTATATGCGCATATATGTTTTCAAAATTCGATGAAAATATGCAGAACTTTTATTAAAATATGCAAAAATATGTAAAGTTTAAGTGATGATTACACAACTAAATTATAGTCAAAATATTAAATAATGTTAATATAAATTTAGAGGTACCACAAATATGTACTATATCAATATTTTAATCGAAATTTTACAAAATATGTGTATAATGATAAGTAAGCTAAACAATGTAACTCTTTGTATTTATATTTGCCTTTGTATAGTATCGTAAGCATTTATAATTAAATGCTTTTCTAAATGCTCAACTAAAAATGATCTTCTGTGATCTGTCAATAATAGCTTGTATGCTGAAAAGCATCAAAGCATCGCTCAACGTCAACGGATGTAATTGGCGCAGATAATTGATGGACTCATCTCAATAGTTTCATCGTAGTTTCCTTGCAACACACTGGATATTCTACTAAGCTGATCAAATCCCTCGTTTTTGTCTAAAACTTGTGTTAATTTAATTTTGAACCGCTCTCCTCCTATGGTACTTCTCACATTACGAATTTGATTCTTGAAACTTTGAATCAATTCTATTGATTCACTGACTTCAACACCTTGAGTTTCAAGTTTTCGTAGTGTTTCACTAATAAAACCATAGTTTGCTTTGATAAAAGGTAACTCTTAGCGCATTTGCGGTTTATTTAGTATATCTTTGCAATCTGCAATTGCTATCGAGTCGTTTGAAAAAGAGAGAATGAATTCTCTTATCTGTTCAAATGTATCTGTATAAAATACAGCGGCATCAAGCCACGTGCCCCATCTTGTTATTATGGGTTGTGGTGGCAGTGCCAGACCAGGTAATTTATCTTTGTATGCTTGAACCATCAGCGGTGCTTTAATAAATACTTATTTTGTCAAATTGATCAATGAGTTAATATCTGGAAATGTGTAACGTATTTCTTATGCTACTGTGTTAACAGCATGGGACAAACATGTTACGTGCAGCAGATTCGGGTAAAAAAATCTTCAAATTCTGTGCTGACTTCACTAGATATGTCACAGCATCCGATAACATCAGTAATATCTTGTTACTTGAAACAACGGCGTTCGGCAAATAAAACCTCGTTAAACTATAGTTTATAAATCTTGTTATAGTTATTTGTTTTCGCCAATTCTTCTGTACTAATTAAAAAGGATTGGTCAGCGCTATTTTCATTTAAAATTAATAAGTTGGCAATATAGCTTCCACAATTGTCTATTATCTCATCGACTACGAAATAAATATAATTTTCACCTATTGTTTTTTTGTAGGCGAGCGACTAGGAACTAACTGTTTCGTATACTTCTCTAAAAAATTTGAATTATCTAACTGAAAGTGAAATGTTAGCACTTAAGAAGGCGTTAAACAAGTGGACATACATAATGGAAACTATTCTGTTCTATATTTTCACTTGTTGATTGATTCAGAGTAGCTTGTGGTGCAATTTTAAATCTTGTGATATTTCTTTTATGCAAATCAGTTCCTAAATGCTGCGTTAACTGAAATTTTTTGTCGCATCGAGTCTACAATAATTATTTGCAGGTATAAAATATGAAATTAGACGTAAACAAATATAAACTTACAATTTTACCGCAATATTTACAAGACACTCTGCCATTATCTACACAAAATTCAGGATGATCATTTTTATCCAGATCGCCACATTTGAATATGATTTCGACAAATCAAAAGTAACAAGGTAAAATTACGTGCACATATGCTTTCGAGAACTAACTAAACACAACTGGCGATATGACTGACCTATAGGTCAACCACATTGCTCATAGATTCATTGGAATTTCCCCGACTTGATAAACAAATCTGGGAATTCCCGCTGTACGGAAATGCTCATGCGGACTGTGAGTGTAATTTTGATATATTATGAATAAATGGTTTTATATATATTTTACGGTGCACTTCTGGCTTTCTTTTTATGGGATCCGTATAGATCTGCATGAATTTTGGTGAGCATCATAAATAAAAAATATGCATTTTCATATAATCCCAGCTTTATTCGTAACCATAACTTTAGAAAAGTCGAATGTTTTTAGAGCAATCTTATTTTAGAAAAATTGGCTACAAGACTGATGTCAACGCAAAAAAAAATATGTACATATATATATTTTATAATTCGAACATCAATGAAGAGATCACAAATTTAGTAATTGGGTTTTTGATTGAATAGTACTGTTATCCCTATGTGCTGCTTTGAAATTTATGAAAAATTATTAATTTTGACTAAAGTTTTCTTTAATAATTTGATATTTGCTCATGTTTGTTTGTGTGTTTAAATCATAAAAAAATCTAAATAGTTCTGCTTAAAACATTTATCTTTGAAAATATTCAGACTTACAAAGCACAATATACATTCAAAATTCATTTATTACCACTACACTGTAACTTCCATTACATTTATATAGGGCAGGGGTCGATCGCGAGAGCTTTTCGCGAAAAAATATCGCGAACGTCAATTCTAGGGCCTAGTAGAGTTGGCGTTCGAGAGAACTCGAATTTGTGGAGTGATTATTTTTTATTTTTTCGCGATCGGCCGTTTGGGCACCCCTGATATAGAGTATTTTTTATTTCTTTTACAGTCTGCAGAATCTTCAACTTTGTTGCCTATTCATACACGCATTACTATTGTATACTTATATTAAAGAATTTTCAATGATACATTAAATTTTTTGAACTCTATGGCGACAGTAAATCTATCTATATGTAGATCCAAGCGCAATACGCAAACCCACGAATCAAGGCAAGTTAGGGATTCGGCAGTACTAAGCAAATCCGGTCCCGCGTTCATACCTCGTCCAGACAGGGTGGAGACCAAACAATGTCAGCCCATGAATCCGCAAGAGTTGGCAGCGATGCTTATAGAGAAATTAGAGATTGTTAAGAAAGAACAGGATTCTAAAGAATTACTTGATAAGAAATTGAAAGAGGTAAGTTTATTTAATATCAAAATTCATAGCTATATATATATATATACTCTGTTCACTGTAAGTTCCGATTTTTTAAATATCACTTCCCCTCCACATTGCTGTCGGATAATTGACAATTACGTTTTTGTATTGATTCACGGCGATCGCGTAGTAATGAAGTAAGTAGCTATTCATGAAATTTAGAAGTTATTCAAGTAATTTAAAACTATGTACAGTCAATTTCAATAAAATCTAGGACAATCAATTTTCTTGGTTGCAAATCGCTCTTGTCAATGTAAATTTTTGATTATATTGTGACAAATATAATGTCAAAACTTAAGTGACAAATATAATGTCAAAGTTACAAGAAAGGGACGAAGTTCTAATCCTTCTAAAATTGTCATTAAGAGCTGTAGTTCAACATTATAATATTGCCAAAAGCATTGTGCAGAGGGTTAAAAAAAGGTGGGACGCGAATATTAGTAGAAAAGAAGGATCAGGGCGTCTAAAAATTTCTACAGCTGAACAGGATGCAGCAATGGTTAATTATTTAAGGCAAAATCCATTTCAGACGGCAAGACAAGCTACGTTTCTAAATGACTTCCTTGGGTCATCGTCAAGAGTTTGCCGCAGAATAAAAAATACGGAGTTAAGAAACTGTGCTAGTGCTAAAAAGCAGCTATTGACGGAAGAACAGAAACACTCTCGAATTATTTTCTGTTTGAATTATATACACCGTCCACCAAATTTTTGGAATAATTTTTTTTTAAACGAAAAAATTCTTCCAATTCAGGCCACATATGAGTCGGTCAAGAAGTTGTAGGTATTAAGATAGATACGTAAGTTCTCTAAACAGAACTGGACACTTTTCGGTTAATATTTGGGGCTTACGTCAAGGGTCCAGGTGTTTTTTTCACATTCAAGGTCGCTTTAATTCAGATGAATATTAAAATATTTTGGATAATAAATATTGGTTCCGTTGGTAAATTATATACATGCAAACAATTTTATCTATAAGCGAGATAATAGCCCTGTGCACATGCAGGTATTAGAGAATGGTATGCAGGCAATTATATAGAACTGTTACCGTGACCATTATACAGACCTGACTTAAACCCTATAGAGAACGTCTGGGGTTTACTTGTTAAGAAAATTTATCAACGAAATTTCAGGCTTCAAAATGCCAATGACCTCTGGACAACAATTGAAGTTTGTTGGGAAGAGTTAATGCAAGATGAAAACTATTGGCAAAATTTCATTTCGTCTAGGCCCAGTAGACTAAACAAAGTGCTGAAAACTCAGGGGGCTTTAACTAAATACTAGGTAGTTGCAGAATTATTACAATTTGGTGTTTATAGGAATATTATCTGTTTTTATGTTTCTAATCAAAATTAACGTGTTTGTGGTATGTAGTAATATTTCTCTTTCTCTAAACCTGACTTATTGAAAAAATAAACGTTGATAATGCAAAAAAAGCGATTCACACCCGTAAAATAGTAGAAAATGTCAAGCTTCTGATATAGAAGGTGTACTCGATTTTTCTGAAATCGACTGTACATAAATATATCAAATACAAAAGAGCTAATATAGGATCCCATATCTTTCTGCACACAAAACAATTTATAGTCAATGGTACATGAAATAAATTTATTAGGCGAAAGATACCTTTGCTTGAATGTTTTACTGCCTAAAATTGAAATGGATAAGAAACAGCACGAATATTATAGGAGTCAGTAATAAATAATGTATGAACATAATCTAATAAATTAAGTAAAAAAGTTTGTAAAGGAATTATTTATTTGAATATTGAACTACAGAGTATCTATTTACAATTAAAAAATATTTTGATATCGATGCACTAATTCTATTGCAAACATACGAAACTCATTATATATACATATTACACAAATATAGTAATAAAACCAATTGCTTTAACCCTAGAACACTAAACTTATTTATTGTAACGTAATTACTAAACATTAGTAAATTTGACGACTCTTGAAATTATAACTATTATGAGACAATATGGAAAGTAAAATTAACTAGGTATCAAAATTATTACCTTTATTTAAAGCAAGACAATAAAAAAACGTCATGATAAAGCATATCATTTAACATTCTTTTCAAATATTGGCGCGGTGTTCTCCGCAAATTGGGTTATGACACCGAACACAATAGTTGGTAGTCATTCGACGAAGACGATTAGGGCAAAAATGGCGTGTTCTTTGAGGTATATTTCTTACGGGAACATCAACAGGTATTTCAATTTTCAATGTTTCATCCAGGCGAATGTACAGCCACGATTTGATAAGCTCAACCTTCAATTTGAGCATAAAATCGATTCGGGATTCTACCTTTGTTTTATAAGGATTGTAATTATATATCAATTTTACTTTCATGGATCGTTTTTGTCAATTCCTTTACGCAGTAATTAGCAAGAGACAATCCATTTGTATTTGTGCCTTTTACAAGATAGGGGCTACCTTCCTTGATATCTTTCGACATAACCGAAGCAATAGTAGGATTAAGATGCAAAGCATTAGTAATAACTCGGTGTGAATATATTAATTTTTTTTTCAAAACAAATGTTCTTTTTATCACATATATTTTACCTTTCGTACATATTATTAGGTATTATTGTACTTTAAATGTTGCCTGGTCCAAAGTAACGGTTTATCGCGTGACAAATCTGTTATCTTGAAAGACTTATAACACAACCTATAGTCCTGGTCGTTTCACCGGCTTTTATCATAATACCTATACTCATTATCTAACATCTTTGTTAATGATTTAATAACCTCTATTAATTGTCATGTTTGGCTTATGCGGACGATTTAAAAATTTTTCATCGGATTGGTGGTGCTGAAGATGCTGCCTTTCTTCAAGAGACCCTGGATCATGTCACAAATTGGTTCTCTTCTAACAAATTAAATATTAACATTGACAAATGCTGTTTTATATCTATCACCAGAAAACCCAATAGATTTCATTCCAATTATTGTATTGATAACATCGCAATCAACCGAAAAACGCATGCCATTAATGATCTTGGAATTACTTTTGATGAAAAGCTGACCCTCGCTGATCATGTTTCTCAAGTAACTACATCAGCATGTCGATCATTGGGTTTCATTATCCATACGTGTAAGGACATCGACAACATAGCTTCACTTAAGTCACTTTTTTATGCGCTGATTGTTATCAAGTTCGAATATGCCGTTGTCGTATAGTATCCAATATATGATTGGTATATTAACGCAGTTGAACCCATACAGCTCAGGTTTCTAAAGTATTTAAGTTATAAAGTTGATGGAGCGTACCCTTCTCGTGGTTTGGACTATAAGTTGCTCTTGGATCGTTATGGTGTTGATTCGCAAGAAGCAAGATGACACCTAATTAGTTCAAACTTCATACAAATATCATTCTTTATAAGATGGACTTAGCTGATTACTTGCTGAAGTGAATTTTCCAGTACCTCGTCCAAGCTCAAGAGTGAATGAAGGCGTTTTTACTTCCAACAGCTAGAACGAATATTTTGCTGAGGGCTCTCATGGTGCATTCTGCCAAAAATTTTAATAGTTTTATATAAATAACTACGACATTTTTCGCTAGTTTGTTTGGTCGTTTAATGTTTTTTCTTTTCTTTCCCTATTTTGAATTACGGTAGTTTGTTTATTTTACTGAATTATACTTTGTTGTTAATTGTTTTCGCATATACAGGCTGTCCCGTAAAAAACGCCAATATTCATAATTCCGTTATTTATTGTCCGGTTTTATTTAAACAAAAAGTAAATTTAATAGCATCAAAAACACTCTAAGATAGCAGTGTTTTATTTGTTTTCAATTGTTTTCATTAATGTCAAACGACAGTCAAGTTTTTTATTTTAAATGGCAACATATATATTTTTGGCTATATTTGGATTGGATTTTTTTTTCTGAATTCAACGATGTATAACATGTTTATTTTTGATAAACGTTTATTGCAAAAAAAAACTTTATAAATTTCATCTTTGTTTTCCATTATTTATAAATATTCGAATGTGTCATGAAACATTGGAAATGTAAGTATTATAAATATTATTATAAGAAACAAAACACTTTACAATAAATGTTGAAATTGCCCGCCACCTTGTTCAACACATATCGCACATCTCCTAATTACTCCAAAGGTCGCATTTAAAAGACAAGCGGCAGGTACTTCTTGACAAGTGTTAATAATTCTTTGTCTTAAAATGTCAACATTTTCTGGAGTTGTTAAATAAACTCGAACTTGTAGACAAGCCCACAACCAAAAATCGAAGGGCGTAAGATCCGGTGAACGCGCAGGCCACTCGATAGGACCGGATGTTCCTATCCACCTATTTCCAAATTGGGTGTTCAACAAATCAGTATTTACTCTGGCGTTGTGCGCGGGAGCCCCATCTTGTTGAAAAAATATTCTATTTAAATTTGCCAAAGGTAATTCATCTAAAAAGTTTTGGAGATTTTCGTGTAATAAAGTGTAGTATTTTTCTTGATTTAAGCAACCATCTATGAAAAATGGCCCAATTAATTGATCACCTAAAATGCCACACCAAACATATACGTTGAAACGTCTTTGAAAATTATTTTCAATTACAAATCTCGGATTGTCTGCACTCCACTGTCGATGTATGTTTCTATTAAAAATACCGTTGTTGCTAAAAGTGCATTCATCAGACCAAATTATCCTTCTGTAAAAATTCGGGTCTTGTTCTAATGCATTTAAATAAAAACGACAAAACTGGATTCTTCGGCCAGGATCATTTTGTTCTAATGCATGAACTTTTCGAGCTATGTACGGTTTAAGTTTGTGTTTTCTTAAAATACCATGAACTGTAGTTTTTGATACCCCAATATTATGTGCAATTTCGCGAATCGAAGTTCGTGAATTTTGCTGTACTGCAAGAAGAACATCTAATTCCTTATCTTCGGAGAATTTCCGTTTTTGTGTTTTTGGTTTGGTAAATGATCCATAATTTCTTAAATTCTTTTCAATTCTCTGAAATATTTTCGAACCTGGAACTTCTCTGTCCGGAAAACGAGCACTGTACCGACGAACTGCTTGAAGGCGATTTTTATTACATTTAAAGAACACTTGTAACATGTCCGTTGTTAATTCATTGTTATTCATTTTTAACGAAAATACGCTTTTTGTTGCGGCAAAACGTTCAAACAGGATAATACAGAAAACTTAATAAAGTCAAACTGACACTTAAGGCACATTGACATAATGCTAGTGGACTGGGCCAAGTCTACTATAATGAAAGATGAAATTTATAAAGTTTTTTTTTATTATTTTTTATTATTAGGAGATGTGCGATATGTGTTAAATAAGGTGGCGGGCAATTTCAACATTTATTGTAAAGTGTTTTGTTTCTTATAATAATATTTATAATACTTACATTTCCAATGTTTCATGACACATTCGAATATTTATAAATAATGGAAGACAAAGATGAAATTTATAAAGTCTTTTTTTTGCAATAAACGTTTATCAAAAATAAACATGTTATACATCGTTGAATTCAGGGAAAAAAATACAATCCGAATATAGCCAAAAATATATATGTTGCCATTTAAAATAAAAAACTTGACTGTCGTTTGACATTAATGAAAACAATTGAAAACAAATAAAACACTGCTATCTTAGAGTGTTTTTGATGCTATTAAATTTACTTTTTGTTTAAATAAAACCGGACAATAAATAACAGAATTATGAATATGAATGTTGGCGTTTGTTACGGGACAGTCTGTATATTATATTTATTATTTGTTTATATTGTCTGTATTCGGGTGACCAGTTTGATAATTTAATAAAACATCGTTAATGTTTTCTTAGTCCTAATTCGAATCAAGCTGCTGAAAGTGAGTGTTTGAAGGTAAATATAGCCACATTGCCACGTTGGTGCACCGAGGTAATTTAATCTTAATAGCGATGTGGTATTACAACCTTAGAAAGCTCTTGAAATCTGCTGCGAGGAACTACATATATCTAAGTTCTAATGCTGAGAAGTCATTTAAGAAACCTTTCTTGTAAACTATGCAGAAAGAGTACAATCATTAGAGTTGCGTGCTTTGCCCTGAATGCAGGAATGTATTGTAAGGACAGCCGCCCGATGTGGATGTACATTTCACAGATCGATAACCCTTAGATGGTAAATATAAGTTTAATACTGTGAAAGTCACTTATAACGACGCCGAAGAGACCGCAAAAAGGAAGTCGTTATAAACGATAGTCGTTGTAAACAGTTGACTTTTAATTTTATTTTATTCTGTTCCAGGGTACATGTTTATGTAAGGAAACGTAAATTATAAATTATAAGCATACTTTGTACCCAAAAGCATTTATTTGCTCAAGAAAACGAAACAAACGTTACTTAAGTACATACATACATACATACATAGGTAAAAAATATTTAGAATAGGCTATTCTAATTTTTAAAAAGAAACGTAAACACATATATTTATCTGAACTGTGAGCACATAAAGTAAGCAAGTTTTAATTCTTAAAGAAATCTGTAATTTTATTCTGTACTTTATTAAATTGAATTTTAAAATAGTTTCGTTCCAAACGTTTTTCTAAGGATACTACATCGCGCATTAAATCGCAATTGTCTTTATTCCCGAAAGTAACAAAGTTACTTAGGGTTTCTGCTGCCTGCATCACTTGCTGGTGGTTCAAATTCGGTTTTGACAAAGTCTTGTTGGAGATCTTCGTCATCGGTAATTTCTTCTGCAATTCTAGCCAATACGTTCTCCGCGATTTCCGCTTCTGTTAGTTTTCCCCACGTGTTCAAATTATTATTAGCGGTTACACACTGTGAAAACAGCTCATTAGCAACCACGTTATTATGGTAAGAAACAACTTGAAGCCATTCTAATAACGGCAGATCGTCTTCGTCATCAAAAGTGTAGTCGAAACTGTCGGTGGATGATTGTTTTGACGTTAGCAACCCCGAGTGTGTACAACAGTTAATAATCGTCTTAGAAGTGACGTATTGCCATGATTTTGAAAGCAATCTTAGAGTCGTTTTTATCAGTCCCGGTTAGATTCATTGTTACTAAAACGGTGACTCTGTCCTTCAACATTTTTCTCCCTGTACATTTTCCTCCTTTAAATTTTAAAGTTTTGTCAGGAGTCATTCGAAAGAATAGACCCGCTTCATCGGCATTATAAATTTCATGATTTTCGTATCCTTCGCGAATTCCTGGCCACGCCGTTTTCAACCAGTTTTCTGCAACAATTGTAATAATCCCGATATTTTGTCTGCTACAATGTTATGAGTATGACCATTACGAAATCGTTTATACCTACTCTTTTTTATCCACACATTTCCTAAAATCTTCGGCTTTTTCCTTCAAAAGTGATCTCCTAACTGGCACACCACGGCTTCTTTGGCGTTAGAATGACGCCAGAAGGTCAGAGTCAATGTCTTGAGACGATTTTCCAATTTTCTTCCCTTTGACTCTGTTTAAATCAAATTCGTTTTGTATTTTCTCCCTCGATTTCGATATAGATGCATTCGCTTCACTGCTTTCAAGTCTACATACAATATTGAATTTTTGTTCTATGCTTAAAACTGTACGCTTTTTACGCGATTGCATGATGACGCGTCAGTGAGGGCTCACCTGTACGTTTAGCAGCTAAACGACATCTGAATTGCGCCACGTCCGTTAGTAACAAGTTTCAGAAATCGGTAATTTCCCGGCATAAATATACACACATCAAAATTTCTTCTCGCACGTCGTTATAAACGATAAGTAAATCAAAATACTACGAAGAAATCCGTTTTTATAACCGATATGTCATTATATCTGAAGTCGCTATAACCAATATTTTATACCAGGTGATATTTGTAAATCCAACCAAAATTCAAAAATTAGGTCGTAAAAAGCGGTTCGTTATTACAAGCGAAGACGTTATAAGGGATTTTCACTGTATATTATTTTAAATCTACATTAATAGTAAATTAAATAACAGACACTACCAGCTTAGAATTTGTTATGCAATAGTGGATGCGATTGGAGGAAGAACCGCAGCGTCAGATATGTTTCGACATTTGTTTGTTGTATACAGAAAATGACTGTTCCACATCTAATGATGTAATATTGGCTTAATTGCAATTATCTCTGAAATTATTTGCCAGATCTAATAGATTAATAGAGTGCTATTGTAATATGCACTGGATATCGTTCCTATAGAAAATCATAATAGCGATTTGTATTTATGGACAATAATACGCACATTAAACTTACGTAAAACTTTATGGGACGGCTGTTTCTACAATACATGCCTGGATTCTGGTCAAGTGCGCAACTCTATCACAGAACCTGAATTCCAAAAGGGAATACTGCTACCCATTATTCTAAAGAGACAATAGATTGGTTTTGAGAAGAAGATATTGACTTACAAAAATAATCAACTTGCTTACCAGTCCTGTAGAAAACCCGAATTGTTTACGATTTAAAATAGCCTGAATCTAATAAAATTTGATCGTATTTTGAATAACAAAAAATGTCGTTTTTTGTGAGGATAAATTTTATTGAATATGTTGCACATATGTTATATCACAAAATAAACTATTCACAAAACAAACAAAATTTTAATGTAGTATCGACGCAATATTCGAAAAATGATAAGTCCGAGTATAATATGCTTTTCGTTTTTTCGTTCTTTTTCTGTGTTCTATAATTTTCTGTTTGCTAAAAGGTTTTTCAAAAAAAATATCGTCTCCTGTTTCCATAAAATGTTCACGTATTTCATTTAGATATTCAAAAATTTTGGATTTAATGTATAATGTATGATGAGATGCTTTGGAAACATGCGTAAATCCATTATAAAACCATGCCCAAATGCTTAAAATAAAGTTGAAAGTGGCTGCTACTAATCTTTGAAGTTTACTTAATTGTTTAATTACTATTTTGATATCCTCGTCGTTCCTTATATATTCTTCTGAAGCCTGATTGCTTTTATCGCATTTTGGTATATCATATTCCCAATGTAAATTATCTTTTATTAAATATTTTTTTTCTAATAATGTGTGTAACTGCCTCAGTTTTGTTTTCTTTCGGCAATTTGATGTTTGCAAATATAATACTGTAATGTCGGGACAGCACGTTTCATGAATCGTTGTTGCTGTTTCAAAATCATCTGTCTGAACTGATTTCGAATCCTTTTCCGTTATTTTTCTTGGAGAATCTTTCGAAATACCCTCCATCTTAATAAAAAACATCTCTCTATAATTCCAATTCATGGATTCAATTGCTTTTTTGAAAACACCTTTGTAAGTGCCCAAATTTGTTGAAGAATCAGTGGAACTTTTATCGCTTTTATTGCAATTCGAAAAGGTCTTATTTAAACTAATTAAGAAACTATCACTTGAACTCTTTACAGGCAATAACCTTACCGTCTTCCAATTGTCCATGTTTTCACAAATTATACTTTTTCTGCCGTGCGCTTTATTTAAAACTTCTACAATTTTCATTTTGTCGGTATCTTTAAAATCCTTCATATTTTCGATGAAATTTAACTGACTTATGGAGTCCTTAGTGGTTTTGATATGATTCATTAACTTTTCCAGGCGTTCAATATGTTCTCGACTCAATGTTTTAAAGTGATCTTTGAGCACTGAAGAGACTATGTGCAAATTAGGAAGGGCTAATTGTATTATCCTGTCAGAACATGTTTGGGATTTTGCGCTGCCGGGTCTGTCACATTTATTACTTGGTAACTTATCGATTGATTTGGTACCACGTCTGGACGACATAGTTTTGTAATTTTTGTCACCTCATAATCTTGAAAAATCTGATGTAAATTTCAATGAAATAATTGTATGTTAATAGAAAAATCAAAGAAATTTTGACGCTTATTTTGTCCAAAATATATTTTTTGATGTCAAAGAAATGTCAAATAATATAGGGTATATTTAGGAAATAGTCATTTCTTTTCTTAAATTTCTAATTTTTTTTATAATAATTTTTTAAACTTAGCGATATAATTTTGTGAAACGTTAATACATATATCATTAAATATAGCTTTCTACTACTTTTCATTGACGAATCAATTAACCTTTAACCTATTTGAAGAAAATTTTTGAAACTAATTAAAGGTGAATTTATTGAAAATTCATCCTTGTATTACACGATAAAATATTTTATTGAAGTTATTCAGTTAATGCCAACCATAAAATAGTGACTTACTACCAGCCTGCTTGGGTTTGTGCTCATAAATTTAGTGAGTTTTGTCAAACGTATGTTGATTTTGTAAACTCACGTCCATATAATTTCATAATACCATTTCGACGTTTAAGGAATTTTTAACTAAATTTACACGTCGTGAACCAGACTTTCAAGTTTGGAGGTTATTACAGTTCTCGACAAAAAAAGGGGCACTTTTTTAAGCTATATTGTAAATCATACTTGCGTGACAACTACAAATTGAACAAGTTGACAACAGGTGAGATATCTTAACCGTCAGATTGACAACCATATACCTAATGACAACATAACAACACATTTGAAGGAAACGATTAATAGCTATTTATATAACAAGTACATAATGTAGGACTTTATTGACGAGCCGAGTTTATTAGCCGAGCGAGCTTTTGCGAGCGAGGCTAATAAAGAAGGAGAGTCAATAAAGTCCATTATGTGTACGAATTGCATATATAGTTTTATGTTCAACTGCTTTGAATGCTTAAAAGTAAGTAATCATTTTTTGAAAATTCCAATGTCGGTTAATGATTTTTGCTGTTGCCATTAGTTACCCAGATTAATGTCAAGTTTAATAATTTAGACATTTGGTAAAAGTAAATTTAAAATGAAGGAGTTTGAAGAAATTATTTCTGCCCATATAAATGAAATAGCGTTGAATGCTAAACAATTACTTTTGCCAAATAAGTCAAACAGTTATACGGGGAGACATATAGTATACCGCATGTGTCAAATATCATTTCATTAGGCATAGGGAATACGTATGAGTACATACGATGTATATGTATATGGAAAAGCCGATCCAATGCCGGCGAAGACCGCGACGGCCGGCAACGATTGTCACCGATTGTTTCGCAAATACAAGTTAGCAGTAATCATTTGACCATCGACATAGGTACTTGTAATGCGTTCTAAAATAACATTTACGAATTGCAAGGGATTTGCTTTTCTTATTTCTTTCAATAGATGCAGGAAATTTTTAAGCTGCTGTGCGTCGCATAAACAAAAGCGTAATTCTAATAAAATTAAAGAATAATCCTAATAAAATACGATAAATAAAAAAGTATTCTAAAAATTATAATAAATTATACAAGAGGTTCAAAAATTCCTCCTTGCACAGCAAAATATTGTCTTAGCCGGTCGTAGAAATTAGCTTTTACATTTGCTAACATGTCGGCAGTTAATGAATTCGCAGCCTCAGTTATTTTTTCTCTCAAGGCAACTAGATTTTCTGCTCTACCAGATTCATGAGTATAAACAATATTTTTTAGATAACCCCACAAAAAGAAATCATTTGGAGATAGATCAGGAGATCGCGGGGGCCATTTAATGTTTCCTGTTCCAGTAATAAGACGGTCAGGAAAAGTATTTCCTAGAAATTCCTTTACCCTCACTGCATTATGTGCTGGACAGCCACCATGTTGAAACCAAACGATTTCCTGATTTATTCCAATGTTTTGAATGGCGGGAAGTATTTTATTTTTCAGTAATTCGAGATACTTGTCGGCATTTAATATACCATCAATAAAATAGGGGCCTATAGAATGGTCACCTAAAATAACGAGTGATCATTAAAATTTTCGCTCAAGAAAGCCATGTACACAAAAAGTATGTCCTAACTTAAGTTATTAGAGGAGATCTGTCATTATAATTTCAAACGTCATGATTGTTAAAAAATAATTTGAAATGCTGACTTTCATATTAAATATATTTATAATTTTTATACAAAGTAATAGAATATTATAAAAAATGTGTAAAATGTTGACCATTCTTCACCAAGCATAATCGCACTCTATTTCGTAGAGCATTGAAAACATTGATCAGTATTTGCGGTGAGTTATTGATGTGTTCACATTTTTCTATGATTTTATGTCTTAATTCTTGTAGATTATTAATTGGTGTTTCATAAATAATATTCTTTATATATGGCCACACAAAAAAATCCATGACTGTTAAATCACACGATCGTGGTGGATATGGAATCGCTGTATTTCTACTTATTATCCTATCGCCATAAAATTGTTGCAAAAACTGAATATTTTCAAGTGTAACGTGAGATGTAGCCCCATCCTGTTGAAAATATCCGACCTGGAGTTCATCATTAGTCAATTGATTAGTAAAAACACTGAGAATTTCGTTACGATATTTCTCCGATGTTATCGTGCCCTCATAGAATATTGGTCCTATTAATCGGTGACGACTCATACCTACCCATACGCCTATTTTTTCTGGATGTAGAGGAACTTCTCTGTAGAAATGAGGATTTTCACTGGACCACATACGCATATTTTGAATTAACATAACCTTTCAAATAAAACCAAGCTTCATCGGTGAAAAAAGTATGATTTAAAATATTGTCTGTCATTGTTTGAATAAACCATTGGCAAAATTGTGTTCTTTTTTCATAATCCGTAGGTAATAGATTTTGTACAGAAGTTAATTTATATGGATACATGTGCAAGTTCTTTTTTAAAATTTTTTGACATGTTCCATACGAAAGCCCAACTTGTTGCGAAACTCTGCGAATAGATGTTTGAGGAGATTCGTTAATAATTTGTCTGACATTTTCAATTACGCCGCGACTTCTCTTGAGAGGAGGACCGCTTCCTTTTTTCCTTAAAATACTGCCTGTTTGACGAAAAAGATTTACACAATGCATTAGCGTATCATGGAAAGTTTTATAGCTAGGAACAGTATTTGGATATCTCTCTTCAAACTCCGCAAGGCAATTTTCTATTGAATGAATGCTGCCAAATACCATCAATTTTTTGAAATGTCAGGAAGTAACATTCTACCATAAACGCTTTATGCATATCATTAAAGGCCATTACTTTTTCTTTTGATGAAACTTTAAAATATATATTTGACACTGACAGATGTTTGAAATAACATCTTAATGACTAAAGCTACGACATAATTTTTATATACACGGCCAGCTACGAGTGAAAATTTTAATGATCGCTCGTTACCTGCCCAAACGTTTAGTTTTTGAGGGTACCGAGTGCGATTTGCAAAATGCCGGCAAAATGTTTATTTTCCGAAGCCCAATATCGAAGAACAGAGGGATTGTGCTTTCCGTGTAATGGAAAAGTTGATATTCATCGGTAAAGAGAATATTTTTAACGAAATTTTCATCTCGATGTATCTTTTCCATAACATCTTGACAAAACTCCATTCTCAGGAAATTGTCCTCGGGAAATATTTCTTGAGTTTTCGAATATTTGAAACATTTTAAACCATTACGTTTCCAAATACGTGAAATAGTTGTGTTACTTGTACCCAATTCCTCGGCAGTACTTCTAGTAGATCCCGTGTTATCAATTTCCACAATACTACAAATTAATACATCCCGCCGTTCTCTTTCCGCAATTTTTTGTGGTGATACCTCTCTTGGTTTGAATTTCATACAGTTATTGAGACAGAAACAAGTTTCAAATTTATTTATAATATTGTAAATTGTTTGTCTGTAAGGTACAGAACGGTCTGCAAAAGTCAGCGCAAACAAATTCATGTACTCCATTGAAGACTTGCCAGCATAAAACCATTTTACTAACTGAAGCTTTTCAGTGGGTGTATAAAGAGCCATTATACATTAATTTTATTGTACGCTTTCAAACTGTAAGGGCCGCAGCTAGACTGAATGCAAAATTTCCAGTCAATCGGTATCGGAGACAATCGTCAGTCGTCGCGGTCTTCGCTGCCATTGGACTGGATTTCTCATGTACGTATACATTGTATGTACTCATACGTTGATTCTTTATGCCTAATGATATTTAACACATACGGTATATCGCAAATGGTGTTTAAAAAATAAACTTTTATTTTGACACTGACAATAGAGTATTTTTTGCATTATATTCTTTTACTAGTACAATAAAGTTACAGTTTTACAGCCGCAAAAAAGTATGTGTCTGTTTCTAATGCAGTCATACATAATAGTTATTTATGTACCTAGTCAGTAAAGTGATACTTTATTGAAAGAGTCTGAGATTATGAGTAACAGGCGAGTTTAATAAAGTCACTTTACTGACGTGGTGCATAATAGTTATTTACGATACAAGTGTTAAAAGTGCGATTTTATTTCACGAGTAAAAGTTTATTTACGAGTGAAATAAAATAGCATTTTTAACATGTGTATCGTACAATATTTTTTCTACAAACACATTTTTTATTATAAAATATAAAGAAACTCCACTGACCAAATTTGACAGCTCATGAATACGTTTTGACACAACTGGACGCAGCCGTTAAATTACGTCAAATTAAGTCACAATTCATACAAAAGATGAGTTCGTATTTTAATAAAGAAAATGAAGTAATAGCGAGAATAATAATTCTGAAAGTACTGCAACACAGGAAATAAATATCTCGAATTACACAAACTGTACATTTAATATTAATTATCCAAGAAATATGTAATTTTCAATCATTTTAATATAAATAAAATAAAACAATAACTTTGTTATATATACCACTTTATTCACATATAATTGTGACCGCGGTTTCGACATACAATGTCATTATCAAACTGCAAAAGTTACAGGCCTACATAGAACTTATAAATGACACAAAAATATATGGGGGGGTGGTTTATGAAGTTATTTAAAATTACTACTATATACTTAACTATTATATACAACATTGGAAAAGAGGTGTATATATAAGGTCCAACTGTTCATTTAATACGATATCTATTGTGTTTTTCTGACTTTTAAAAATCTCTAGGGCCTCTAAAATATTTAATTTACGACCTTTCTCGGACAAATGTAATATTTTACTGTGACCAAATGTATGTCCTTCTGCAATAAGATGGTTAGCAAATGTTGAATCTGTCTTTTTAAGTTTATATGACCTCCTGTGTTCTTTTTCCCGTATAATAAAACTTCGACCAGTCTGACCTATATATACACTGTTACAATCGTTACAGTTTAGTTTGTACACTACTGATTTATTATTAATATCTGTTTTAGGTTTTGCGTTAAAAATGAAATTACTTGTTTTTACATATGGTTTGTAAGCTATACTAACATTACTATTATTTCTTGAAATTATATTTCCAATTTGCTCGCTTATTTTACCGAAGTAAGTTAACGAGACAAATTGTTTCAAATTAGCACTATATTTAGGATATACTAAACTAAGGGCCACTTGTAACTGTTTTTTCTTTAGTATACTGTCAATTACGCTACTTTTATAACTATTGTTTACCGCTATTTGTTTTATAGTATTGATTTCACGAACAAAAGATTCATTAGACAAAGGAATATTTAATGCTCTATGTATCATAGAATTAAAAAATGAATGTTTGTGTGTCTTAGGGTGTAGTGAATCTTTGGGAATAATGCAATCAGGGAAGGTAGGTTTACGATATATGTCAAATTCTAAGCTCTGATCTAATTTGTTTAATTTTAAATCCAAGAAGTTAATACTGTTATTCTCTTCTATTTCTACTGTAAACTTGATATTAGAATGGATTGAATTTATGTAGTTCAGAAATATTTGTAGTTGTCTATGAGTACCCTTAAAGCAAGCTAGGATGTCGTCTACATACCGATACCAAAATTTAATATGTTTTTTACCTAGTTGTGATGAAAGAATTTTTTCTGTAATATGCTTCATGAAAATTTCAGCTAATAGAGGACTTAGAGGTGAGCCCATTTTAATATATGTTGTCATTTTTGACAAACTGTCATGTCAATTTACTTTTAACAATAGTGTTAAAAGTACTACTTTTAACACGCTACGCTATAAAATCGCATTTTTAATTGAAGTTAGCCGTGTCAAAATGTCAACTTTTAACGGTGTTTGTAGAAAAAAAATTTATCGCCAACCGTAAAAATTTATATTTAAAAAAAATGGACATATTATATACTTATCACATTTTATTATGACAAAGTAAGCACAGAAAAATAACAGCGAATAAAAAACAAATCTATTTATTATTCGATATATTAAAAGTGAACGAACAACCTGACGCATTATAAAAATTAATTCTTGCAGTGGGAGAAGTTTCAATTGAACATGCTTGAGGATTATTATCTATGTTAATAACTTGTAAACCATTAGTAGAATTATCATTGGTAACTATGCTGTTAGTTTGACTTTCACCTAAAATCGTCTTTTCAATTTTCAATTTATTGAGCACAGGTTCCTCAGCATAGGACTCTGCAATGGTGTCGGTTTTCCATCCCCCGTGGCGTGCAAAGAGAGTGGCGGACGTTCGACGAAAACAGTGTCAAGAATAAAGTGATGGCTCTAGCAAATGTAGATAGTTGGCAATTTTGCTTGGTACACTTCCAAAAGTATGGATTCCAATTGGCAGGATTGTGCATGTTCCATTTCTATAAGTTAAGAAAAGCCGATCGTGGGGCGTCTATTTAGGACGCAGAACTAAATATTTGTTAAATAATTCCACGGATTTTACTTTTCCTTCAAACTCTGTAGTGATCACAAACAATCGACGCCTTTGTTTTAGTTATCTAAACAACCAAAATTGTTTCTTTATGCTCTATGTCACTTATTTTTAAATTCAAAAGTTCTTCATTACGTAAAACTCCAGCAATGCCAAACACAACGCAAATCTAAAATATTTACTACATTCATAAAAAATTGGTTTTGAAAGGTTTGCATAAATTACCTTCATCATCAAGTAGATTTCATCCAGTGCATTTATTAAAAATGTAAGTATTTCTTCTTGTGAAAGAGTTTTAGACTTTTTTGGAATATGATTTCTTCCTTTTTGTTTTAAAAAAGCCGTAAGTTTTTTTATATTTACTAATATCAACGTCATTTTTTGCTAAAAGAGTTGCTTTCACCATGGAATAATAGACCACTCTTTCGATAAATCGGAAAAATACGCCAGTAAAACGTTTTCACTGAACTTTTTAATTCCGTATTTGTTGCACCACTCCATAAATATGTCATACTGGCGATTGTAATTTTTGACTGATTTTTGTGGTAGAATTTCGAAAGACGTCTCTAACGACAGAATTTCAGGCGGCGTGTACTGAATGTCTTCTTCCATTATTTTCTATAAATAATTCGGGATAAAACTTTTGCTGTTGGAACCGTGACAGCGACAAACGATTTCTGATTAATGCTATACAGTCATGGGTATGTTGATAGATATTAGCGGCAGGTAAAGTGTTTGATTTTTACAGTAAGATAAAGTGATTAGTGTGATTACTGATTACTGTACATCTTATAGATATTCACTAATATTTTATAATTCCACCTTGTGCATCCAGTACTGCAGTAATTCTCTGTGGCATAGAACGCACTAAATTAATTATAGAATTTTCAGGTATGTTTTCCCATGCTGTCTGTAGTATTTCAAATAATTGTTCTTTATTTTGAATATGAATATTTTGTTTTCCTATATTCCTGACTTGAAGTATATCAAAGAAATTTGAGTACATCAATACGTTAAGCACGCATTATGTATTTTTTACAAATGACACAGACATGCATTACACACATTTGTATCTGTATACATGGACATACACCTCGTATTTTCCAACGTTTACTTCAGTCAAAGTGTTAATGGAGTTACACGTATATGCGTATTTTTTTCCCTTCTGTACCAGTATAGCTGGTCGAGGGAAAATCGCTATTTTCGGCGTAGTCTCTTTTGTCCGTCAAATGTCACTTGATTATCTAGTTCCACCAGATAGGACATAATTTGCTATTTAACTAGAAGGCGAGCCAGCAAACTTTACTTCATTAGCTAAACTGACGAAGTCTATTGAGACAGAAACACGTGTCTCTGGCTGAAGTAAACGTTGGAAAATACGAGGTATATGTCCATGTGTATAGATACAAATATGTGTTTCATTTGCATATCTGTTTCATTTGTAATATTAGTGAAGCTTTAGATGCTCGGGTATAAGTGGATATAATTTATACTGACTTTGGCAAAGCACATTATTCTGTTAGCCATTCTTTACTGTTAGCTAAGTTGGATGCTTTTGGATTCTCGTATGCTCGGTCTACTTCAACTACATAATATCTTTTTATTTGTATCGCAGGTCTAGTTACGTCTACTAGAATGGTTTTCAATTTAGGCAGTATACTCCATCTACAGGCGCTCCCTAAAGATCTACTCAAGGACCTGATTATTTAATATTTTTATTCATGAACTTGTTATGCTTTTAGATTGTAAAGTGCTAGCTTACGCGGATCTTAAAATCTTTTCTAGAGCTTCGTCGTTGAACGATTGTAGGGAACTATCATCTTCATTTGGGTAATCAGTGGTGTCGACATAATGAAATAGCTTTGAATACTGATAAATGTGCAAATGTCTCATATGTCCGTGTTGCGAGACCAATTCTGTTCCTATATGCTCTGAACCATATTCCCATTTCCAGAATCAATGAAGTTAGGGATCTAGGTATTTTATTTAATTCTGCATTACGATTTAATAATGATGTTCACGATATGTGCACCGCAGCTATTAAATCTTTGGGATTCATTATAAGATCTTGTAGGCATTTTCGTAATCCGTTAACATTAAAATCTGTATTATGCCTATATAATAAGTAGATTTGAATACAGCTCTCTTATATGGTATCCTCATTACTTGCATTTGGGACTGTCTGTGGAGAGTGTTCAAAGGCGATTTTTGAAGTATCAGTCATTCAAGTGTGTTGCATCATATCCAGAAAGAGGCACTGAATATAGGTCTCATCTGGAACGCCATTCTTTGAATTCCCGTAGTGATATTCTTCTTAATTTACTAAAAGAAATGATTGATTGTCTCTCTCTTCTGTCACAGTTAAATCTTTTGGTTCCAGGACATTTGACACTCAATCATCGGACACTTTCACTGGTCCCATCGCCGGATATAATGTGTTGCTTAAAGCCTCTTTGCTGCATATGGTACACAACTTTCACAAATACTACCCCCATCCCTTCTTCCTTTGAATTGAAGTTAATTTCATAAACATATAGAATTGTCTTTTGTTTTTGTATTTTTTATTTTTATTATTTACTATTATTTTTAATCAGTACACTGCGCGACATATAAAATCCGTACAACTCTTATGAGCATAAAATCAGAGTTTTTTAGTTACGTAAACGGGACAAATATATTAATACTGTCACTTATAGACTTCATAGGTTATACATACATTGCTAATTCCTATAACTTAAATGAAATTTGGCATCTTAAATAAGACATGTCAAATTTGATAAGTCCGACTTACATTGATAATATGTTAGTGTACGGGTTTTATATGTCGGGCAGTGTACATTATATCGTGCGTTCAAAAAAAAAACATGCCTCTAGTGAGCCATGATTGTTACATGACAGTTACATCTAAATAAACAGCTTTAGAAAATTATAGGGTTAGAAAATTGCAAAATTAATTACTAGGTTATAATCTTTCTGTCATGAATAAATAAAATCCCGTGTTATCGTTTTTATTAGATAACCCTAATGACATAACAGTATTAACATTTGACAATTCAAAACGGTGCGGTTAAGTTAAGTTAAGTTACGACATACCTAAAAATTTCATGGCCAACTCTGAGGCTGTTTTTTTTTAACACCAACATTTAATTACATTATGGTACAGTATACGTATTTATTTAAGTTATATTTTGACCTGTAACTGGAATTTTTCTGTTGGGCATTAAACAATATTATTATTATTATTGTTATTATTATTATTATTATTATTATTATTATTATTACAGTCCAGAGAATTGGCCAACGCCATACGAGAAAAATTGCAGGTAGACGATGACAACGACCAGGATATTCTTGATCAGCATGTGTCGAGGGTGTTTTCCGATCAAACCGCTTCTAGCGTCAAAAGTCCCAGATCATACTCTCCATGTAGAAATAGGTATCTTTCATTTACTTCTATCTGCTCTTACACTTAATTTATTTGGATTATATTCTTTCAGATGGCAGATTAATTATATGCGACCTAGACGAAAAGATAAAGACGGTTTTTCAACATTCAGCAGCGATTCCGGTAATGTCCACGACTTTCCTGAAGGTTCTGATCATAAATCTGGCATGATCAAATCGAAAAGCATGCCAGAATATGCTGAGGAGAGATTTGTTCGGGGCAGTGTTAGTAGAAGGTAGTTATTCGAAAAGTAAAATCGTCTTTAATGTAATAAACAATGTATCTTTTTATTTCAGATCGTCTTCCAAGAAAACTTTAACAGATTTGACTGATAGTGGTGTTTCCGTCGTATCCGACACGCCTCCGACTAGTCATGGAGGCGCCCAGAAAGATCACCGTGTTATAGCTTGGTTGATGGATTCAGAGAGAGGAAGCCGATCAGCGGGCTATACTCACAGCGAGATGTCTGCGAAGCATAGAGGTCATCGATCAAGTAGTGCCACGTCACCTAATGCTAGCAGGTACATTTCCGAAAATTACTTTATTTGGTTGTGTTGTAATTTCGTCTTTCATTTAAGGCATCGGAAGGGTCACGGGTCAAGATCAAATTCTTTGGAACGTAGTGCTGCGGCTAGTAATTTAGGACCTGCACAACCATTCGTAGCTGATCCCAACATGCCACCTTTACCATCACCGAATACGGCCATACAGTTAGAAGAGGCGAGAAGAAGACTTATGGAAGATGATTTACGAACTAGATCGCGGCAAAGGTAAAATTAATACTTCTAATTTTTTAAATTACGTAATAGAATCTTTTTTTAAATAATTGCTTTGGTAAATTTAATAATTGGTTATATATGAATCATTAATAGGGATCGGGCACGAGGCCGATGACTCATCGCCCACAGGCGTACTATTGAAAATTTGTATTTTTAAAGGGTTTTTAATTTTATTAATATAATTGGAAAACAAACGGGTGGTGATCTATAAAATACGAAATAGATTTTTATTTGTTCATTTTGTAGTTCAAGTTTAGTAAAGGAGTATTAATATTAACTAGCAATACTTTCTCAAGGTTCTCTTCTGTAAAATTTGTTCTCTTTGAACGAAATACATCCTTGTAGATAGAAAACGTCCTTTCTCATCGCAACTGGTTATAGGTGCATACTGGAAATATGCTTTTATTTCAGCGTATTTAGCAGTTAGATTTTGAGGCATTGTCCCCATACGTAATTGTCACAATGTTATTAAATCTGGGTTTCTATTAAAAACTGAGTCAAACTTTTGCCGAAGGCCACATCCGAAGTCACTTGGAATATTTTTCAAATTATTAAGAGCCACATCTAATGTGGTTAATCCATCATTTAATTTGAGATTTTGATTTTCAAAATAAGGGATTCGTTTTGGCAAATTTCCAAAGTGTTCCTGAAGAAAGTACAACTGATTTTTTAAATTTGGAATTTGTATTAGTTCCTTTCACTCAGAAATACTTCGAGCATCGTCATTTAAACATGGAACGAAATTTTGTAAACTATTGAAATTCTCTGCATAAAAGCTAGTAGCTTCCAACCATGTTCCCCATCTAGTTATTACTGGAGAGGAAGGCAGTGACAAAGATGGAAGTTTTTCCCTATAAAGAGCTACTCTCAATGGTGCTTTTCTGAAAACTTTTAAAAGTGGATACAAGTCTAACAACTTCCGGAAAGGTATCTCTGATATATACACAGATTCTGTGCAGAGCATGTGCTACACAAGTAATATGGCAGCATATTAGGATATGTTTCCTTTAATAGTCTGTTTGTTTTTAACATATATGCAGCACTGTCACTGACAAATAAAAGAATTTTTTCTTTGCACCTGTTGTCCGAGTGAAGCATTTGGTGCATATTCTCGTAAATGGTTTCCGCATCAACTGTATTTATAACTTTTATTGCTATTACATATGCGTCATAGGGAATAGTTGGATGTAGTACACCAGCTACAACATTTACCACACAGCGTCCTAATATATCGACAGTTTCGTCGGCACTTATCCAGAGGTACTGATTTGAAAGATTGCTTCTAATGCGTTCTACTGCTTTCGTGTAGCACTTAGAAACATAATATTTGCAAAAGGTGGATTCATCAGGAACATTTCGACCAGTATAATTTTTAAGAAATATTTTGAATAGGGTTGGGATTGTTAAGTTTATTTAATGGAATATTTGCCTCGGCGTAGTCGAGTTGGGCGAGACGTTTGTTAATCCGCTTACTGTTCTTCGAGTTGGGCGAGAATTAACAAAATTGTGGATTAAGCAGTTCCAAGAAGGATTTGATAATATTTCCCCATAATTGTAAAATTACATTAGAATACGTATTTTAAATTTATCCTACATATACAGGCTGGCCCAATTTCGCGTAACATTTTAAAGTTTGTTTTTTAATGGAACACATATATTTTATTACATTTTTCAATTATACATAAGAAAATAGAAGCAACATGTACGAAATATTGCAGATTAAGAAATTATTAACAAGTATGTTTTAAATATCAAGTTTTATTTTTAACTCCATACATTCATAACAAAATATTACAAATTAAGTATATTAAAAGAAAATTTGATTTTGACATAATATATCACACTTATGAAACAATCCAAGCTATATTCTATATAATTATTTACAATTACATACGTGGATGTGAAGTGAATCTGTATGCCATATACTTAATGAAGTCTAGCATACTAATTCTGTTAGAGGTGTATTCCTGTGTTTTACTTCTTAATAGTTGTTCAGTTCTTCTATATTGTGCACGTACTAACTTCCTTCCTTTTCTAGCACTTGATATTTTTGCAGAAGTTGTTAATTGTATATCCAGCAATACATCAATAAACTGAAAGATATTTGGATGGCTTCTGTAGAAGTTGTCAGCAAAATGCGAATGGAACGATTCGCATGCGTTTGTCGTCCTTGACAGACTCCATGATGCAGCGGCCCATAACTCAGGGGGGGGAAAGTGCATCTTCTTCTATATAATTTTCCACAAAATAATCACAAAATTTTGTAATTCTTTCATCCTGCGGCATATCTTCTAAAAGAAGAAGGAATCCATCACTAGCATCCAGAGGTTTAAGGAACGATAATCCAAAGAAGTATTTCACATGTTTGCCTATATCTGAGTTTGGGTTATTAAATTCGCTAGCAAGACCCAATGACTGTATTTTTCTGAACCAGGCTTGACCAAGATGAAACCTGCAGCCAATTATTTCGGCATCCTGCCAAACTTCTCGTAATGCGGAGTGAATAGCCAGTTCGAAGTCTACCACAATTTTGGATGGTTGAAATACTAATCCATTTAACTCAGCTTTGGTTTTTATAGAATTGAAGAGGATTAAATAATTTTCTTGTCGCTTCCCTGATAATAGACAAAATAGCAAAGGTATGTAAAATCCGTTGTGATATCCATGAATAGTGAAAAACTGGTAAAAAAAATGTGTGCAATAATTAAAGGTACCGTCCATATATACGGTATCGCAATTAGCAAGAAAATGAAAATTTAAAAAGGTGGCAAACACAATTAAACCGTTGTTCTTATTGTTTATAAGTAAAAAAGGGTCACCAGCACTAGTTGTTAAATTAGCACTTTCGATATATTCGTGAACTTCATTTCTTGTCTTAGGCAGAGCTGGTAGTTGTTTTCTTCGAGCGTGGTACATATTTTTGCGAATTCTGTCAATATCTTCAATCGCGATATCCGCTGATACTTTTTTAATTCTTGACGAATTAATTTTATTGGCCTCTCATTTATATTTTCGACGGCTTTGCGTTTTAAATTGTTACTGGTTATTTGTCGTAATAAGGTACTGTCAGGTTGGTGATTATGTTCTAGTTTACTGCTTAATATAACATCGTTACCAGCAGTTAACACCCGCGGGACACTTTGATCTTTTATTTACACATCTCCACGGTTGATTTCCATTTTTATGAAGTGTATCTTTACAAAATTTATAATTATTCACAAGCAAAAGTTCTTTACCTTTCTCACTAAATATAACTTTGGTATTCATACTGGTAAACTATATTTCGTACTGCACAAAGAGAAAAAAGAAACTAAACTAATTTCACATAATGCTTACAGTTATATTTATATATATTGCAGTTCTAAGAACTATTTGATAAATTAGGATTTCCAGGATTTTTGATAAACCAAAGTGTAATTAGTGTACTCGCCCAACTCGACGCAAGGGATTATCGCCCTTTTCTTTCTTGGATTAAATCAGGTATAATTCCGTCCAACTCGGCGACGTCCATTTGCCTCTATTAAAGTTTCTTGAAAATTACGTCATAATAATTGGGAGAAGTGATGAAACGATATGAAACAGCATCTATTACAAAGATTACGAAGTATGTAATTAACAGTTAAAACAATGAAAAAAGAAACTAACTCATCGTACTTTATTTATCATACGAAATATAAACTAATAAATAAAATAAATTATCTTTACCTACGCCCATGAAGAAAGGAATTTAACTGTAAAATTTAAGTAATTGCATCACAATTCAACGACAAAAATCAGATGTGCGGTTAACCGAATGAATAGTGCTATTCAATAACTACGTGTTGTACTTAGCGATCTTATAGACTATTTACATGGTCCATCGTAATTTCGGCCTCTCGTGTCCGATCCCTAATCATTAGGAAAGAAGTGAAGCAAACAAAACTAATTAGAGTATGGTCAATGCAACAAAGAATAGAATATGCTATTAAAAATTAATTAATTATTAATTATCAAAAAGAAGACAAGATGTGGAGTTACAAACAACAGCATCCGAAAGGCAAACAGTTTATTATGCAATGAGTAAGTGTCTGACAAATAAGAAAGATGTTTCCTTTCAGAGAAATATATAAGTATACAAATCAATATATAGGCCTATCCTGACGTATGGGTGTAAATCATGGTGTTGTTGGAGAAAGATAAGAAAAAGATCAGAGCAGTTAACATGAAATACTTAAGAAAAGTACAAGGACCAACAAAACTAGATAAAGCAAGAAGCGAAAAATAAGAAAAGAACTTCAAATAGATTTAGTTGAAGACTACATAGAGCAACGACAATGGTGGGGACACCTCCAAAGATTAATCACTCGTGAAAATAATTTGGGAATGTTAAATACCGTTCAAGAGAAAGAAAGGTAGGCCAAGAGAAACCTGGACAATACAATCTGAAAAATCTTAAAGAAGAAAACTAAAACCTAGTCAGAATCAAAGAGGCTGGCTCAGAACAGAAAAGAGTGAAAAAAGTTCATAAAAAGTTAAAGTAACGTACAAATGCCCTTGCCACCCTCTGGGTACAAAAGGGATTTGATATGTATTTTTTTAATTTAGATCTTGAGGGCAAGTTTGAGCACTAGTTTTCATGTTTCAGGAGTTCAAATAAATACTTACCTGAAGTGTCACAAAGTACACAATCGACTTTGAGAAAATCTATGAGAGTTCCTCGGCCATCCATGCAAGATTCGGCAGCACCAGAAGACGTCACAACCGTCGTATTCTCCTTTTGTGATGAACAATACCCGTACAGGACGAAAATTCCCGGGAAACAAGTTACGCTTAGGCAATTTAAAGATTACTTACCGAAAAAGGGAAACTATCGGTATGTATTGTGTTCTTATTTTTTAATTTAGCTTCTGTCGAAGTTGAAATGAAATGTTTATGTACATGCATTTTTTTAAAAGGTACTTTTTCAAAACGGAATGCGAAGAATTAGATAATCAAGTGATACAAGAAGAAATAAGCAACGATTCCGAAATTCTGCCCACATACGAACGAAAAATAATGGCTCAGGTCAAACCGATCGACTGAAATTAGTTCAAGAAAAACCTCGACCCCTTTACGTTTCTGTGTCCTCTCTGCCATTATGTTCCACGCGTACTATTCCTTGTCCCCACCTTTGAAAAAGAGACACACAACGTTCATCACAATTTTAAAGACTTTAAATAATAAATATATAATATATAAACAAATGAAGGACTTTATTTATTTTTTTATTATATGACGTCAGGGTTTCTTTTATTATTATTTTTTAATATCGATGATTACTTGTTATATTTAATAACACTTATATGAAATTTCTTGTATATTAATTAATTAATTAATTATTATTTTTAAATCTGTGCCTGTAATTCTTGTAGTTCATGTTTTATTGATTTTCCTTTTAGACAACGCTTAAACGCCTATAAGGAGTATCGCCTTTCTCTTTCGTACAATTCGGTCTACCATGACCTAAATATATTCAATTTTATTTATTAAAAAATAATAAAAAATGTTCTTGATTTTAAATAAAATATATTTTTCATAAACACAAAGTTATTTTGTTTAAATGTTTCGTCAAGGTACATTTTAAATTTTCACAATTTCCCCCTTTTTCAGTTTTAAATAATATTTTGGAATTTATTTTTATTATATGAAACGAAAATTTTCTCCCTTTCTTTTTGCCTATTATTTGTTCATATATTTTAAATTTTGGCTGCTTTTTTTCGTTTATGTATATTTATAAATTGTTTAAGATTTTAATATTCTATAATATTTTTAATAAAATTATTTATTTATTTAATTATATTTAAGCCATTTCCCTTTTTTACATTTTTTTTGTACAGTTATATTTTTTTAATACATAACGTATTAAAAAAAATATAAATACTTGTCTAAAAAGTGTTTTTGGAGGGATGTTCCTTCTTTTTTAATCTTTGTGTGTTAATCAATTAAAATAATTCAGTTTTTTTAATTTAATATTAGTTTCTCATACTTATTTCTAATTTATTTATATTTTTATTTTTTAAATAAACAAAATTTTTAAAAAATCAAATAGAATGTTCTTGATTTTAAACAAAATGCGCATATTTTTATAGACTTTTATAAAATATATTTTGTTTAGATTAACGATCAAGACACATTTCAAAAATTTTATTTTTTGTACATTTTATTATTTCTAACATATGGAAAACACAAATTGTAATTATTAATTTCCCCAATGCGTAGATTCTAAGTTGTAAAAAATTAAAAATTATAATATGATATTGAAATAATGATTCATATTTTTAATTATTATTATTATTAATTAACCTCAATTTTGTCTTAAAATATTATTTATTTATATTTTTTGTTGTACATATTTGTTGTTCATTTAATATTTTCATTTCGCAAAGTAAAGGAAGTCAAGGTAATACTTCTTTTAGGATTACATATAATTTTAGTTTTAGTAACACTGCCAGTTTTTAGTAGAAGGAAAAAGAAAGTTTCATATTAGAAGCGGAATCGACGCTTTGATAATTAATTTTAAAATTTATTAATTTGAAATTTCGTACTTATTTGTTGTGACACAAATAAATCATTACTATTGCAAAGATTTAATCGTTTTAGAATGATATTCTATTTGCAAATAGCAGGGACATCCTAGAGTTATTCAAGTAACAGAAGAAATTGGTAGTATTAAATTTGACATAAGTTAAGAAATGTTATAAATTTATTTTAGTTCGATAAATTTTTAAATAAGCAAGAGAGATATTGTATAGCATCAAATTGGACAAGTTGTAATATTTACGGTTTTTCTAAACTTATTAGTAGAGTAGGCCATTTTTGTCTGTACCCCAATACAGTACTAAGTTTTATACAGTTCATAAAGTATTTCTTTTCAGTCAAATGACGAAATTTAAGGGATAAGAATACCTTAAAATGACTAAACGTGTGTAATATTACAGCGCGTATTTATATGTGCTGGAAAGAGATAAAGTACAATTTGCGGTTCGCACTTTGGGCAGTACAAACTGCAAAGAAATACTTTATCAACTGTAGATGTATGTATACATATTATATTACTCATTAGGGTTTAACACAAGTATATATCGGACGAGAGTAATATTAGTTTATTTATTTAATTATAAATATCATATTTAACCCGCTTGCCTTATTAACAGCACAATTTGGATAAGTTTGATGAAGTAACGGTTTGTCGCAAACTTTACATACTAATTTTGCACCATCATAATTATAAATCCGGAAATTTACCGATATACTTTTTTACATTATCAAGCGATGGTCGCTTTTGCGCTTTTATACGCCCGACATACTATGACTTACATTTACAATGCGTAAAAGGTAATGGTGAAACGTTCGACTATCTCTCGTCGAGTCCCAGAATGAACTAACATAAAATGTGACTGCTTCGCTTTCTGCGTTGCGCGCGGTGATACGTACTGAATTCAGTCCTGATATGCAGACACGCTGGGCCACTCTACTTATTAGTGAACATGCCGAAGATGCCTCGATGAGCGCGGTAGATGATTTACTCAGATAATGTGTGTACATGCCAAAGATACTTCAATGAGTGCAGTCGCGATCGATGTAGATGGTAGTGGGTGAAGCAATGACGTGTGTATGCCTCCTCTCTACTTAATTGAAATGAACATTGAACATACCGTTCAGTAATATTTAACTATAAGCTTGAATTAGTAGTAATCATGTTTCACCTAATTTTGTAGTGTCTTTTACCATTCCCTCGTCAATACATATCGATTATGGTGTTGTTGATGTCGTTTATTCCATAAAGACAGAATATTTGTCATCAAGTCAATTAGTTTATCCGTACCCTTTAAACTCATAGCCTTACCAAATAAAATAGTGTACTGCAACTTAGGTGACACGTGATTAAACGGACCAATCACGCCAAAGCTACTGCGATGGCTACCATTCTACCGCGATGAAAATACAAACTTTTTGTCATCCATGTAAACCGCACAGTAAGCGTTGTAGGTGAACAGATTAATGTATCTTTGGTATACACGGATTCATTAAAATACGTATAACTGTTTTACATAGATGTGACATCGAGGTATCGACATCAACCGCGGCCGCGCTCATCGAGGCATTTTAGGCATGTAAGTACTTTTAGAGGTAGGGTTCTAATAAGTATGCGGCTGTTAGAATAAATATTTTTTTTTTTTTTATATTCTTTAGTTAATGAATGCTCTTGGCGATAAATTCTATTTTAACCCTTAACCGCTACAGTGAAATTTTCACACAACCGCTGCAGTGTGGTCTGTGGTACCGCTTTTTTATATATAAAAAAAAAAAAGTTTAAGTTTTGTTTTAACTTTTTTTTTTAATTGAAACTGATTATTTATTTACTTGCAAGTTAACCATACATAAGAAATAGGTTAAATAAAATATTAATTTAAAGGTATGAAATCAACTATGTTTCTTTTCAAGACTCTCCACTTGGATGTCGTTTGAGCGATCTGGTTCAGATATTCCTAATACTAGTGGGACAAAACTGAACCAATTATCAACTGTTACGTTTCTGTGAGAGCCTTCGATAGATTTACATAAGCATATAACAGGTTTTGTCCCAGTGTTAGCGTTCTATCATCTGAACCTTTTCCAGAATATATGTACAGATAATTATTTCGAGCGTCGATAAGGCACATTATTTTGATACCATATTTTGCCGGTTTGTTGGGCATATACATCTTAAAATGGCACCTGCCTTTAAACGCAACGAGCATGTCATTTATGCATACGCTAGATCCCAAACTAAAACATCGTTTAGAATTTTCGATTAGTGCGTTAAAGATATTTGATATGGCATATCTCCTATCGCTCATTCATTTCTGGTATCAGGAATGAATGTGCGTTAAAGATATTTGATATGGCATATCTCCTATCGCTCATTCATTTCTGGTATCAGGAATTCGTCCACTGAATAATTTCTAATATCATGTTATCTGTAAATAACAAGCTCCATACATTTTCAACCTTGGAATTGTTGTCTAGATCCTTTGCAAGACCTTGCAAACCAGGCATAACGATTATATTTTGTCGTCGTGTTCTTACGTTAGTTGAATTTTTGACCTGCAAAAAACGTTTATCAAAATAATATTGCATGTTTGATGTGTTTGGTATACCATCTAAAATTATCTTTTGCTATACAGGACGTAAATGAAATATCCCGACGTGCGCTAATATATAATAGATACGTAAGACTGCAATTCAAATCTACAAAAAAAAATTTATTTTATCGAAACTTTTTGCGGAAATTTAGGAACACAAACTTTTCAAATACGGTCCTGTATTCAGATTGACTCTAAATAAATAGAAATAATATGTTTATGTGTTGTCGATTTAACAAACGAATAAGCATTTATTTGTTCAAGTTCACAAAAAAATCCGCTTCACATTTCAGCAATTTAATAAATACGTTTTTGTGTAAAAAGTTTTATAGACATGTATCACATGTCCTCATTCTACATTTTTTTACGCATCAGCTGTTCGGTTATCTATAAATAGGTCATTGGCCTGACCTTTGTAATACAATTTCGCGTTTCTTTAAACATTTTAAACGGTATAAGTTTTGTGGTGATATGGAATTTATAATTTTTGGTTGTCTTAATATTAATTAAATTCACGTCGTGCTTTACTTGCCTGATTTTTTAATGACAATTTATTTGCCATAAACAGAGCAAGTTTGACTGAAACAGGTGGATAAGTATGTAGCACGACTCGGTCGTCACGGATATGGGCCATAGCTTAAAAAATACGTTGCCGAAGATCGTGTTTCACGTCCTCCATAACTTGGATGTAATGTACCGCGATATCCCAATCTGTACACGGTTTGTAAAATCAAATCATTTGATAGACATCTTCGGTTCGGAAACTGCCCTTTATAAATGCACCTAGTAGCTCTAACATTTCCACTTGTATCACCGTATAGTAGGACGATATCTGTTCGTGATTTTAATAAACCATACTTCACGGAAGTTGATTCCAGACTGACTTCTGACTTACAGTATGCATCATCGCATCTCCCACCATTGCGCTTCAGTAGGGGTACCACTGCAATTATAAAGGAATACTAAATTTACCAGAGTTGAATTGAGCCACACAGATGTATTAAATTTTTTTTCGTGTATTAGCATTTTATGCTTAATATTATTACAGCTATTACATATTAAAGTATGGAGGCAGATTTTGTTTACACCCTGTATAGAAGTTCTGTTTACCAAAGTCAGAATCCGAGAAATTATGTCCACAATCATGGTTAGATCCTTCATTTTCGGATTCGGTTTCTTTAAACTCATCAGTGTTATAATCACTTTCAATCACGACGTCTTTAGCATTGTCAGAATCATCGTTGTCGAAATCACTGACAAAACTTGAAATCTTCATTACAGTCATCATTCAACAATTTTTCGGCCTACTTTTCGAATCTCGGATCACCTACATGCATCCTAGAAAACCCTGGTTGGTCGACCATATTTAAAATTGGTTTTAATTCAGTGAAAAGAGAATGTTTGTGAAAATATTACTATTACTAAAATATTACGAAATAGGTACATAAGCAGTACCGTGCGGTCTCTCGGACCGCGATGAACCTGATGGTATATAAAAATAAGACACTAACACGCTCAAGGCTCAAACTATATTGACAGTATTCGGCGTACGGTGACTGAAAAGTGCATGGAGGCCTGTCGGTAAATCGTTAAACCCGCCAGAATTAAATAGTGTAATAACATGCGAGCGGCTTGTGGAATCGCGCTGTAGCGGTTAAGGATTAAACACATAAAATGATCTTGTGGGTCAAAAACAATTTTCTCTTAATTCAGTAACTCTGAGGATTGTCCTTGTTTTAAATTAATTTCCATATTGTATTCTTTGAAACTGTACTGTTAAAAAAATTTATTAATTGTAAATAAATAATTAAAATATTTGAAAATACACGAGAGAATGTATTAAACTCAGTTGATTAGTTATAAAAATAAGCACACGAAGAAATATAATAAATTTTCGCAATAAACAAACCTGTAATTTATGTCTTACAAGAAGAAAACGAGATTTTTATTGTATTTATTAATCACCAGATACTTTCTTTATTATTGATTAAAAGTGATTGTAATTAATTTTTAAGAATGAAAGAAATTCGAGTTAAAAATAAAATTCTTTTTTATAAATAACTATATACTTATTGTTTTTTCTTAGTATTGGATTGCAAAAATGTGACAATATTTTCGCCCCACTTTCAACAAGAATTATAACCCTTTAATAACTAAATATATAGATGCACTCCGTCACAGAGCATAGGGCTTCCACGAAGCGTCTCCATTTACTGTGTCCTTGGGTAGGACTGCTAGCTCTTCCCAATTTTTTCCAGACTTCCTGATCTCCTTTGTCCTTCTTTTCCATATTCTTGGTCTTCCTCTGCTTCTCCACCCTGTCACAATTCATCTCATGACTTGCTTTAGATTTTCTTAACGTATGCCTTTTAATAAATATAAATAATATGAAAATAAAATATATAAAATTGAATTGCAAAAACAAAAAATAATTTAGACAAATTTTTGTTAGATTTATGTACGTTATGCATGTATATCAACGCATGGCACAAAAAGCTTAAAAGTTAAATTTTTGAAAAGCCTAGTTTTCTTAACATGGGAAGGTTAAACAGTTATTGGAAGAAGGAAGTAGGAATTACTAAACGTTTGCAATTCATATTTATGAAGAAATTCTCCATAATAAATCGTTTTGTACAGTTGCCTTCCATTTTTTATCGAAATAGTGTAGAACAGTTAAAGAACCTAGTCTTCATATTCAGACTTAATTGACTTATAGCGACCAATCACTTAACTAATTTAGCGTTGTATAACAGCAAATTAAAGATAATTTTGTGAATATGAACTTTTTACCATGAGAATTGTTATAAGCCATCCTAATATATCCATACGTATGGTAACGGATCCTTACTTCGAATTACATCTTAAATATATTAGTAAGAAAAGATAAAATTCGAGTATGGCAAAACTTTTGTATTTTGCGTATCATGAACCACATATAAGGATATATAAGAAGTTGAAATATGGTCTTTCTAAATCACTAAAGAAGCGTGAAATCTATTGACCGATACTAGTGGTTTGTACATAATCGCATTAGTAGCACTACTCTGACCCGTCCCCCCATTTCGATTGCAAAAATATACGTAATGACTGGTGGTCGTGTTGTTTATTTTGTTTATAATAGAAGGATCAAATATTTTAAACTCCATTTTACAACAGTTTATGGCAATTGAAATTTAACTTTTATCCGGTATGGTTACGTCAGTATTAGTTTATTGTAAGTCGAAAGCGTACACAATTTTTAAAATGTCTCAATTAAACGAACTATAAAAGTCGATAATTAGAACTAGGCTAGAGAACGGCATAGTATTAGGTATATCGCAAATGAAATAAATGTTGATAAAAACACGATACTTTTGGCAAAACGAAAAATTGAGGAAACTGGAATTATTACAAGAAAGCGACAATGTAGGCATTTTGTCAATCCAACGAGATGATCGTCCAATGTTGTAAACTGTTTTAGAGCGGTTTAGAATATCACTCCTCATGAAGATATACATACTTTTAGTACCACAAGAAAAGTGGAAACCAATTTTCCCGGTTCCATAAGAACCAGTCGAAGAAGAATAAAAGAGAGTGAACTACGAAATCAAAATACGGATAATAACATATTTTCGTCAGAAGCAAATAAAGAGGAAAGAGTGCGTTTCGCCTTTCAAAACAAAAACAACAATGTCAACTTTTGGGAAAATGTAGTCTTTTCAGATGAAAAAACATTTCATATATTCATGTTTATAGACTAGTTGGTGAACGATTTTCTGAACAATATGTTCATAAAACTATGCGCAATGGACGGTTTTCTGTTAATGTTTCTTTTTTGAGAACGGGAATATGTGTTACAGTGGAAGAACGATTGACAGCTTTAGTTTATAGAGATATTCTGGAGCAAGTTATACCCATTTTTGGAACTAATTTTGTATTCCAACTGGATAATTGCCCAATTCATACAGCGTATCTAATAAGAGTTTTTTTGTAAGCTAATGAAGTAACCACATTAGATTGCCCAGTGAAAAGCCCAGACTTCAACCCTATGGAAAATAATAAGATCTTGCCTTAAAACCTTCAAGAAAAATATTTAAAGTATTTCAGATACATTGCGAATATCTGTGGACTGTGTACAATGCATAGTTCTATCAATACTGAGGAGACTCCAAATGGTCATAGATGCCAACGATGCTACAATAAAATATTAACTTTATTATATTTGTATTTTTACATTTTTCAATTTTTTTATTTTATATGCAATTGACTTTCTTTCAGTTGGGTGACATTTTATAAACTTCAATTTTAGGATCATGCAACAAAGCCAACATTTATTATTTCTCACACTATCTGAGTTTGTAGGGGCCGCATCTGTACATTTTGAATGCTAAGGCAGGAAAGTAATTTTATTATTAAAGCAGGGCATATAATTTCCATTCCATTACTTAGGGCTATGTTAATTATTTGTAAAATATTTCGCTTAATGACTTTTGGAACGTGTTTGTTCTATAAATACAAAATAAATGTAAAACTATTATCACATTGAGGAATTGAGACAAAGTAATGTTGGGAACATTGGGTATACGAACTCGTGAAGTTTAGAAATGCCTAGAAACGATAACGCACACTTGTTTTCATAATGCATACAATATAGAAGAAATTGAATGATTCTCGCAATGGTAGTCAGCAAATACTAGAGGCAAGAGTAATGAAATTCGAATGTAAAATTTCTCTATATTTTCAAATTGCGAAATATTGATTTTTCAAAAAAGTACTAAAAGAATTAGATTACATTTAGAAATAAACCTTTAATATATTGAAATATAGTTCAACATATGACCTTGCTGAATAATGAGAAACGAAATGGGAAGTAAAATAAAAATAAATCTTAGACTATTGTCTATTACATTCACAAACCGAATTTTTTAATTTGTAAATAATAAAGGAATTTAAAATATAAAAGAAAGGAAAGCAATTTAATTTTCGAACTAATAATAGTTTTACTGTCGTCTGTTTCATGTTGAAGCGTTACAGGCTTTTAGGCCCACTATTTGGTTGTTTCATTTCTTCCTGCCCATTGCCAGCATTTAAATTCCTAAGCCCCTTGCCTTTCACTTCCTCCATTAACAGCATCTCTCCAAAGAATATAAGATGAAAAGAGCCAGAAGGTATGAGAAGGAGGGTTAAACAAAGATGGGGTTTACCCCTTTTTCTTATCCCTTCTGACTCTTTTCATCTTATATTCTTAATCAGTATGTCGTCTTCTAATTCCTCAAAGTTGCCAAGCCACTGGAGTTCGCGCATTTTTATGAACTGTGTTATGGGATACAAAATGCGGATTTCTTCATTTGTTCGTCTCTCACATCCTTTCTCCGTCCACTTCTTATCGAATATCCTCCTTAGTACCCTTCTTTCCCAGATCTCCGATTGGACTTTCTTATTCATTATTCAAAATTCACAGGCATATGTCACAGTTGGTCTCAGTACTGATTTATATAATTTTATTTTAGTTTTCTTAGATACATCCTTCGATTTAAGTATATTATTTAATTACTATTATTTATTATTACTATTACTTTTTGCCAGTCTTAAGTCTATTTCTGTGGTCTCCTTACGTACATCTGTTATCTATCAACATCTATCATCTAAATATATGCAGTTGTCTACCTCTTCAGAGATCAAGACCGCCCCACCCCATTTGTATTCTGAGGGTCTCTTTTAACACAGTCTTCAGACCAGCTCTAATTTGCATATATTTACATTTCTTCCATTTATCTGAAGACCCAGACTACTTGCTGCTCGAATAAACTATTGCGTCATGGACTGTAACTCTTCCATTTCTTGTCATCTGCGTATGAAAGGCACTAGTGATTTCGGTTGAAGAGCGTTGCTCCGCGGTTTATATCTGCTACTCTGCCTTCTCCAGAACTACATTAAATAAAATTATCGACACCGCGGGTCTCCTTGCCTTAGCCCTGTTTGTACTTGAAATTCTCTTGAAGTTTCTCCATTTACTTTTACCCGCGCATGTTATTATCTTTGTCATATTAATGAGGATAATAACTTCTCCGGGATTTTGAAATCTTTCAGTATTTCCAAAAGTTTTTTTCTATTTAATGATTTGTCTGCTGATTTAAAATGCTTAAAAATATAGGATAGTTTTATTATGTTGTAAAGGCTTTTAAATGATTATCCTTTAAGACTAGGCTTCTCTTATCAAGTTATTTACGTATTTATAACAATTCTTCTTGCGTTTTAACCCGGCATTTGTATAAAATTGACGTCTTAATAATTATATACCACCGTCCAATACTACTGACAAATATTTGTTGTAATTTTAACAATGCCCAGCATGATTTTATAAAAGCAATACTTTAATTTGATTGTAAAATGCTCTATATTCACATATCATTTTATAACTTTAGGATGAATTTACCGACAACTGATTGAAGTATATGCAAAATAGTAAAACGCTACTAGAAACTAGTCAGGTTTTGTAATATTTTAAATTTTTTTAACATTTATAAGGTTTTACTATCTGTTTAAAATAGACAATTAATACAATTTTAGGATAATTAAAGAACATAAAAAAGTATCCTTTTTACTATTAATTAACTAATATTTTGAATTGAAGCTAATTACGAAACAAAAATTCTCTGTATTGACAAAATTTCGTGAATTATAATAAATCAGTATATTTACAAATTTCCTGTTTATATAATTTTTAAATTCTTCGAATTAAAATACGCTAATAATATATCGTGTTTAAATATTTAATATTAATTTTGTTAAAATATAAGACAATAGATTTTTTTACTAAAAATTTACATTAATTTATAAACTTTGAAATAACATTGTTGCAATCCAATATATAATTAATATTTAGTTATTGTAAATATTGTAATATTTATTTATTTCTCTAAAATAATATAAAAAAAAGTAAACATAGGGATGCATTTTTTTTTGTTTTGGGTAAGAAAATTATCTTATTTCTAGACTTTTAAAGACATGATAAGCGTTTTTTTTTTTGTATAATAGGTGCAATAAAGTGCCTTTTTTGAGAAATTAAATTAATCTTTTCTTTTTTCCAAAGATTTCTACACATACACGTTTCATTTTTCAATTAACCTATTATATGTGCATAATTTTTTATATTTATAAAATAAGAATCCTAAAACGAAAACGAGAAAATCAAACATGTAAGTGTAGAAACGAATAATACAAATATTATTTTTTAATTGCGTTGGCTCTTACAGCCCGAATCAGTATTAACACTATCTTACAATGTGATGCCATGTATTCCTGTTTCACGCTGGCAATTACATATATTTACTTTTTTTTTACACTTTAATCAGCGGTCCACGATTAGGTTTTAAAGATGATGATAACACATATAACGAAACGTCGTGGATGAAAATATGGAACACGGCATGAAACCGGAAAAAAGATAGTATTAATAATGAACGTTCTTACTTTAGGGACATTTTTATGTACGTATGTTGATAACTGTAATAGAAAGCAGCTATTTTTTTAAAATAAAACTCGTCAAACCTGTTTCTCGTAGGTGAATCCCTCATTTTTTTGTCACTATAAATAATATAATCCTCCGAATAATTAATTTTATAATTTTATGTTGTGGTAATGATTCGTTAGTTGAAATAAATGACCACAATATAATTGATATGTTTTTTTATTGTTACATTAAAACTAACTTAATAACCTTAATCACCATTTTACGGTTTGACTATCTTGCTTAAGTCGAAGGTAATAGAAATAGAGTTCTGGAAGTACCATCTTAAATACTGTGGATGAGAGCATTGAACTTTTGTAAGTTGAGACGCATTATCCCGGTCAAACAAAACGCTTCTGTTCAAAACGCTTCTGTTCAAAACGCTCATTTAGTAAATACGTCGCAGTCACTGGATGCAAACAAAACGGGTTCTACATGTAAATCTTTATATACTAAACGTGAAAATATTTTTTTTTTGTTATAAGCTGGCATATTTAAGATACGATAACTTTATTTTCTCTCTTCTGTAATACAAAGGTATTTAAAAAAAATAAAAAGTTTTGAAAAAGAACATTTTGGTGAAGTAGTTGTGTATTTGCTCTATTTTTAGGTTGTCACCTACGTGGAAAATATTTAAAATGCCAGTGTTAGTGTTGGGCACGTCATCAGTGTTGCCAGAGCTAGGGAAATTTCCCTAGACCTAGCGAATCTAGGTGGGTGCTAGGGAAAAAGGGAATTTTTACGAAATAAGGCTATAATCTAGGGAATTATGCTATGTCACAATATTTCTAGTATATATGTTGGGGATTCCCTTAACGTAGAAACTTTAAATATTGTGAATCATGTAAGGAAACCTCGATATACAAAGATCCCAAAAATTTCGCATAGTAGTTGTTAATTGCAACTCAATAGCGAGTGGTTTTTATTTTGAAAAGCACCATTCCAAATTTATACGTTCATCTTATACCTACAAACCCATCTAATTAATACCGAATTACGATGTGGTTACTTTTATTAACTAATCAATAGATTTTTATGACCCGTAATAATGACACACACTCATATTTTATATGTTAAAACTTGAACAAAAAGTAACTTAGGAAAATTAAATAATTAAGATTGGAATTCCTATTTCTAGATGTGTATGTATATTATTGTTTATGAAGCACGACTATTCTACAAATTTAGTATGCAAATGTTCAAGAAATAAATAAACGTATTGTTATATTAAATATATAAAGCAAAAGAAAATACCCTTTGTGAACTACATTTTTAAAGTAACACGTGGGAATTACAATTTATACAAAAGAGGATTTTATAGTAATAAAAACTATAAATTATGGGTAATATAGGAATCACTTCAGAGTAATAAATTCCTATATGTACATATTTACATATATTTGTAAATATTATTTTATGGTACGGGGCGGGGCTATTTATGAATTTATAGATAATGTATATTGTTCTAATAAAAATACAATAGACAAAATAATATATTTTTATTACGTTCTAGAAGTATATGTTAGCACTTTAAAGTAACACGTGCGAATTCTATACACAAAAGAGGATTATTGATAGTAATAATATAAAACCGCGAATTATTGAACATTTTTTATTTATGAGTATGACATAAAAGATAACCAGCTGATGGCAATAAAACTAAAATAGGTATATTATGTACTTACCCCCAAATTTTACCCAATATTTTTATATATTCAATCCAAGAATTTTATTTGAATTTTTAATTAGCGGTTAGTATCAAAAATACATTGACTAGTTTCAGTTCAGCCTCAAAGAACAGTTTTAGTATTTTAAAGAATACACTTATTACTATCTCTTAAATAAAAAGTTTTTTTCTAAAGCAGTGAATCAAAAGTGCGTTTCCATTCAAAAAAGTGAATATTTCAGATTTTGCTTTTATTTTAACAATTAATTAAAATATATTTGTAATTATTTTTATGCAGTAAGTAAAGGATTAATATGTCATCAGAGGCCGGGCCATCTTCTGTGAAGGATATATCTGAATTTTCATCAGCCTCTTCGTCCGAGGAGGCACAGAATATATCGAAGAAAAGAAAAAGAAAATCCTATGCACAGAAATACAATATTCGGTGGGAGCAGAACCCGCAGTTTAAAAACTGGTTGCGAAGCAGCGAAAAAGGACAAAATTATGCATACTGTAAGGCATGTAAAAAGCATTTTATATGTGGCAAAACAGAAATATTGCAACACGCGCACGGAAAAGCACATACAAAATTAGTAACTTCTGTAACTAAACAACAGTCTTTGACTGATATATCTTCTTTTTTACAAACAGTCGATCTTCAAAAGAAAATTAAAACCGCTGAAGTAAGATTCGCCGCTTTTGCAGCCGAGCATAATATTGCGTTAAATGCATTAGATCATTTATCGGAAATTATAAGAACCACATTTACCGACTCTGAGATCGCAAAAAATTACAGTAATAACCGCACAAAAGCAACTGCAATTGTTAATAATGTTATCGGTTCTTATAGTTTTGATAAAACTATAAATTTATTAATTTGTAATAAATTTTCACTGATTGTCGATGAATCTACCGATAAAGGATCCATTAAACATTTAGCGCTAGTAGCGCGAGTGTTTGATGGCACTAGCATCAAAGACTTATTTTTCGGTTTGTTGAAAGTGCCTAGTGGTACAGCAGAATCTTTATATAATAGCATTACGGAATATTTTGTTAAAAATAATATTAACTATAAAGAGAATTTGATAGGCTTTGCTGCCGATAACGCAAGTGCAATGATGGGCAAACACAATTCACTATCTACTAAGTTAAAAGCAGATATCCCAGATTTATTTATATTTAATTGTGTTTGCCACTCTTTTAATCTTTGCGCTAATTATGCTTGTGAAAAGCTACCTTCTTCTCTTGAGGAACTAGTCAGAGATATATACAGCTATTTGCAATACAGTTACAAAAGACAGAGTGAATTCAAAGAATTTCAAGAGTTTTTAGCTTTAAAACCCCATAAAATACTACAACTCTCTCAGACTAGGTGGTTATCTTTATTATCAGTTGTTAGACGATTTTTAGAACAATACGATGCTTTAAAATGGTATTTCACAAATGCACAATTAAGTGATAAAGATATAACAGCGAAAAATATTTTCAATGGTCTCAACAATCCCACTATAAAATTATATTTTCATTTTCTAGAATATATTTTACCTTTTTTCACAAATTTAAACACGAGATGCAGTCTGAGGGCGTTAAAATTCACATATTATATAGAAATGTAGAAACTGCATTAAAATCTTTACTAGATTGTTACTTAAAAAGGACTTATCTCGATAGAACGCCAACTGAAAATGTAGAATATAAAAATCCAGACAATTTTGTTAACCTGGAGAAAATTTATTTAGGTGCCTTTGTTATGGGTAAAATAGCTAATAATACCCATGGGCTAAATATAAATGAACTAGGGAACTTTAGACGGCGATGTTTAGATTTTTTAATAGAAGGGTGCCATCAAATATATCAGAGGTTCGACCAAAAGAATAGATCAATTATTATTTTAAAGCAAATCGAAATGATTTCACCCATCGATGTAATATCAAAAAATATGAATAAATAGCACCTATGGCCATTAATTTCCCGAATTTAGTTGGCAATGATTTAAATGAGATAGACAGGGAATAGCGAATGTTACGAAATACAGATTTGTCTCAATTTGGAGACTTGAATGTTGAACAATTCTCGAAAAAAAATTGCCAGTCTTAAATCCGGCGACGACATGCTTATGTATCCAAAGCTGTGCACATTTATATTTAATATATTTAGTTTGCCACACTCTAGTGCGACTGCAGAGCGTGTATTTTCGCAAATTAACTTAAATAAAACCAAAACCCGTAACCGGTTATCCACCGAAACGTTGTGTGGCATTTTACATTGCAAAACATTAATGAAGGGCAACAGTTGTTTTAATTTCGAACTCAACAATGATTTATTTAAAAAATTTGATATATTGTATGAAAAAATTGTTTGTCTTTGTTATATGTATATTTAATATTATGTTACCTAGATTAGTTATTCTTATATTAAAATATATATTTTGTTTTTATGATTTGTGTAATCGTTTTTTTAAAATTTTTTTGTATTATATAACCTGCAATCTCCAATCCGCTTTTAAGTACGTCTTGAAAATTGTTTAAAAATTCTAGGGAAATTTTCTGCAAATGTCTAGGGAATTAAAAAAATTTCTCCTGGCAACACTGCACGTCATTGTAGTCACAATAATATTAGTTGTACATGTAATTTGTTTGGATTTCCCCAAAATATTAAGGTGTATAGAAAATGACTAACTTTGTTAAGGTAAATACATAATTATATAAATTTGTTTTTAACATTAGATATGCCTAGACTTATATAGACATTAAAGAGACTGTAAACAAAGATCTAATTTTTAATACGTTACGTTTAGTTACGTTATAGGAGAGATGAACAACCGAATGCTCGTGCTAAGGTATGCACTTGCCATTTCAGAGATGGTAATAAAGCAACTGTTTTTTTTTACCGATCTTCAATACCCATTAATTAAGGAGCTATTTGAAGTTTATCTAGCCATTCATAAAGAAAATGTATAAATTAAAAAAAAAAGAATAAGTGTTTTATTTTTTGCATATATTTGTAAATTAGTCGGCCAAGTTATTAAATTTGGGGAACATTTGTTCAACATATCAAAAACATTTCATTTAATTATATTACTGAATACAGGTGCCCTTGAAATAAAAAGATAACGTGTGAAAAATGGAAAGATGTAATTATATAGAATATTAATCTAAAATATTTTGTCAAAGTTACACACACCGTATATTATTTACATACCTAACAGCTGTGATTTTATAAAAGCTACAAATTCTGTATGCCAAGGTCAATACCTTATACACAAAATCAGCTTTTTATACATTCAAGTAAATAATTAAAAACAAGATGTGTGCTAGATTCATTTACAAACCCATTTTAAAAATCACTAAAATTTCATGTGTATTACGAGAATTTTTTTTTTTTGTTAGGAGTAAGAAATATAAAATACGAATATCGGATTCAGAATGCCCCATTGTATTCAAAGGCAACAATGTTTATATTTATAAAACTGATAAATTTTGTTATGGTAAGGGTTCGATAACCTAAGTTAGCCGTTAAAAATTTATACTTGCAAATATTTAAAGCTGATATATTGAAAGAACATGCAAGATGTGTTGTTTACTGCCATTTAAGTTACAATCTATTATCTTTATTCGAAAAATTGTATCGAACGTACGTAACCATCGACAACAGAACGAATCTTAAAGTTAGATATGCTATAACAAAGGTATTCTTTTTTTATTGTGGGGTGAGCTGTAAGGTAGCGTCACCGACAGTATTTATGATATTACATTTATGATATATTCAGTCGTACAGTAGTGTAATAAAATTTCTTTAAATATCTTTCTCATTTTTTTTTCGTTTACAATTTCAAGGGACATCTTTAGGGCTGCTACTACTGTTGCTGTATTGAAATTAAAAGTTTGTTAGTTTGGGCCGGGGTTATATAGTAGTGGCTATGGTTGAGTTTTTGAGATAGAAGGGTTTGTCAGATATTATATAGAGGATATCCGTCATCAAGGTTGATATTGGGATGCTTTAGGATCTCTATGGATACAAGTACTTTACGCTGTAAGGCTTGCGAAATATAATCTGGTGAAATTGAAACTGAATGAACACGAGTGCTCACCGAACGCTTTTTCGCTAATATATACACTGCCGCATTAGCAGGGAATTCTATAAACACCAAGAGTTACTAGATGGTGTTTGATAAGAATCTAGCTGATACGGTCGGTGACGCCTTGTACAAAAGGTAAATGGTTTTAGATATGGCAAAAGTGTGTTGAGATGGTCTAGGATTAATGTGTTATGGTGCGTTGGATATCATGCTTGCAATAGTTGTTATTGATTAAGGTATTGGTGATATAGTCGATTTCTTCTGGTAAGGGATTAAGTTTAGATACAGAGAAGGCTCTTTGGACTAAGGAAATTATGACACCACATTTTTGTGCAATATGATGGTAGGATATTGGCCTCTGTTCAATTTTTTCCGTCTTTTTTATTGCTTCACGAGCTGTCGAAAAACAAACCGCATAATATTCATCTGTGACAGTGGACGATGTGGTAGGAACCTATTCAAAACCCCAAAAGTCATAATCTTATCATCAACAGAAGAAGTTAGACGTAGCTTTCGTGAAGGCGGTGAGTCCTTATCCTTTTCGCTCCACGTGGTTACAATTATGATTTCCAATTCATTTGTATCATAAGGGTCAAAATTGGGTCTGGCAGCCTTCAATCCTGTCCAGTACAATCATGGCATGTTCTGTTTACAGTCTAGACGCATGAGTTTTCGATTTTCAAGTTGATTGTTGTTTACATTCGATTATGTATTTTAATGGAATACAAACAACAATCAACTGATGCAGTTTCGTGTGAAATGACATCTAAAAGTAAGTTATTACTTAAATAAATAAAAACAGCTTTATGTGTTGTTTAATGTTTAAAATAGATTAAATAAATGTTAATTAATTTAGTTACTTAGTTTGGATTGTCTAATTCTCTCTACAAACTGACTAATTAGAGTATGAATTACTTTGATTATCACAATTGGGTTCTCAGGGAACAATTGAATGCGAAATTAGAAAAATATTTATTTCTTATTCTTCGTTTTGTATCCTGTCACATGGAAAAAAATTGATGTAGAAAGCAGGGGCGGCTCGTGACGACGTATTTTGGTTTGCAGTACAATGATCCGAGTGCTTCGTGTATTCTCGTGTACTAACTGTAACGTTTGCTTAGTAAACACCGAAAACACACGAGGCACTCGTATCATTGTACTGCAAACCAAAATACGTCATCACGAGCCGCCCCTGGTAGAAAGGCTTCAGAACAATCCAGATGAAATATATGATTTATTAGATGGAATTGGATCTGATTTAGAGTTTGAAGAAGACGGCGGTTAGGAGGAAAATGAAACTTTTGACATCAATCTCGAAGAACAAAATGAAGAATCATCCGCCAGTAATGATGATGACGTATAGCAAACGCCAATTAAGTTGGCGCGAGGAGGGGTAAGTTCGCGCTGGATTAAAAGTAGTGGGGAGATTTGTATTTGGTTTTACATCAAATGTCAGATAATTCTAACCTCAGAGCGTGTATCACTTTATGATCCCCTAGCAAAGACACTGTCAACTATGTTCCGTCAACCGGCAATGACAAATGTATTCTCACAATTACTTGAGTAGTGGGGGTGGACGTTTTTACAAACGGCTTCTGCACACCCCCTCCTCGCGCCAACTTAATTGGCGCTTGCTATACCATTAGTTACATTCGTAAAGCTGTTTTAGGAAAGGGATGTTTTCCACACACCATGATTTGGCTGAGAATTTAAATGTAAATGAAAAAGAAATACTAAGTTCTTGGCAATATTTTGAGAAGTATTTAGATTATTTTTTTAGAATGGCTGCAGATTTTATGGCCCGGCATTACTTTCAAAATAATGGGAAATATTTGAATGTCAACCCAGAGGAAAAAAAAATGTTTTTCGGATTGCATGCAATTACGGGGTGCATCAAGTTCCCTAGCCTTCACATGTATTGGAATAAGAAATTACAAGTTCCTCTTTTGTCTGATGTAATGAATCGTGACAAATTTTACCTATTACGGTTCAATTTTTATGTAGACAATTTGGCTGTCGACGAAATTAAAAAAAATAACTTATGGAAAATTCAGCCTATGATAGATTTGGCAAAGACTAGATATCTCTCGCTTCATGGAAAATCGGAAACATCTTCTATTGACGAACAAATCATACCTTTCCTAGGAAAATGTCCGGTGCGTCAGTTAGAAACAAACCAGTTGATTTAATTTTTTCCTTACAACTTCTATAGGAATGATACTAGATTGGAAAACAGAGTTGGGTTTAGGACCATCCAAGTAACCTGCCCTAAAGTTTTTCATGAATATAATAAAAAAATGGGACGAGTCGACGTGTGCGATAAAATATAAATACCGGTAATATATAAAAATATTACCAGTCTTTTTCAAGGCACGCAAATGGACTTTTAAATTAGTCCTTCATTTGTTTGACCTGGCTATAGTTGGATGGCATATAAAGAAGACGTAAAAAGTCACAGCAGAATGTCAAAAGCAATGGCTTTTCTAGAATTTCGTCAAAATTTAGGGTAATACTTAGTAGCAGGTACGATGAAATAAAATGGTGTAAGCAACAGGTGTTTACACCATTTTATTTCATAAATGGTACGCCACTGCTTTTTCTTTAAATAAAAATTAGTTTATTAATGGTGCTTCATTTTGTAACGAAAAAGGTTCCTTGACTTTTTTTCGCAACTTGAGGTCTTTTTCTGTAAAGAAATGAAGAACAATTATTGTTCCTATACTAAAAGCAGAATTTTAATAGTAGTACTTATATGTTTGTTGTTGTTTTATTAATTTTGACAAACTTAATTTATTGGATAAAATATCTGCAGTGTTATTTTGATAAAAAAATGGTTAATTTTACTAATCTCGAGTTGGCTGATATTCATTACACGTATGGTTTGGCTGCTCCGGATGCTAGACGATTGTATCAAGAGCGCGTTACACCAGATAGACGAACATTTTTAAACTTACAGATCTCTGCAATAAATTGGCGTACACTTAATATACGATAATTTAAATCAGGCTTTTGGTTTGCATAATTACGGGATAAATATAAATGTATATAGGCTTTGAAACTTCCATTTGTCATATTGCGTCAAATCAATTTGTCATACTTGACTGACAGATATAGATCGAAATATGCCCGTGCATTTAGATTTGTTAAGTAAGGCTCGCATTATAGGGAAATTCGAAGATAACTGGTCAATTAGAGCAGTAGCACAGCAATTTGGCATCAATAAATCTATTGTGCTAAAAATTAAGAAACGGTGGGAGGAGGAAGGAACAGAAGAAGTGGTTCTGCTCGTCCACAAATATCGACACACGAGGAAGACGCGCTGCTTTTGCGGCATTTGAGGGAAAACCCTTTTAATACCGTTAATAATGCTAAAATTGCAGTAAATTTTCCTGGATCGCGATCCACAGCTAATCGGAGAATTCAAAAATCAGACTTGAAAACTTGTGTGGCGGTTAAAAAATTATCGCTGACAGAAGTTCACAAACAAGCTCGATTATTATTTTCCTTAAATCATGTTTATAGGGAATTGCCTTTTTGGCAAAATGTCATATTCACCGATTAAAAGCTATTCCAATCTACCTCGTATACGTGCGTATAGACCGTCACATGCACGATTTAATGAAGAGTATGTATATTATATATCCACTTATCCAGTACAAAGGAGTGGACGGCTCAACGTAAATGTATGGGGTTGGTGCAGTTATAAGGGGCTAGGAGTTTGTTACAAAGTAGACGGGCGGGGTGGTTCAATGCTGACAACTATAGCCATATATTAGAAAATGTAATGCTACCGTTGGTTCGACAATTATATCCGGAAAATTTTATTTACCAACATGATAATTGTCCTGTACATACGGCTAATGTTGTTAGAACATGGCTATATAACAATAACATTGAAACGTTACCTTGGCCCGCTAACAGCCCAGACTTGAATCCCATTGAGAATATCTGGGGTTTATTAACTAAAAGATTATATTCTCAAAATGGTAATCATGCATTTTAGGTACCTTTTTTAAGTAAAATATATACATGAATTTTATGACCAATCACAGCAAAGAATTGTTTTCGTAACCATGGAAACATTATTCAAAATTAAACAAAGTTGCAATGTTACCTAATACGTTTGAATTGAAAACTCAGTTATAACTTATAACCAGTTATATATCGTAGTTGTATGCCGCTGTTTATTACAAATTACCATTTACAAATTCGTTTAATTTATTGTTTTTTTGGTTATTTTATAGGGTTTAAGAGTTGTAACTCTGTTGCTTATATTTTACTTAATTAAATATATATAATATATATACATATTAATTAGGTATTAGTGTAAGTTACATTTTTAATTTTATTTCTTTATTATACAAAGGGCATTAACTTAACTTAAGTAACTTAAAGCTGTATGAGTTTAGTAAAACTGCTTTTCTTACGAGTTTGTTTACACTATTTTTTCGCATTTTGCAAGAATAAGCATTATAAACTTAAAAATTTAAAATGTTATAGTAGGTATTTGTACAGGTTTTTCGTAATCTGATTCGGCTTTGTTTATTTACATAGTAACGACACAGTAACATTAAACAAACTTCATTTTTTGTAAGTCGATTTGAGTTTTAGTTAAAAATGAGTCTTGCTACTAAACATACTTTAGAACATTATTCTGAAGATATTTTAAATGCCGCTCGAGAAGCGTCTTCGGGTTTACTTCCTTTGAAATCAAAAGAAAAATACGAGAAGACATATGAAATATTTTGTAATTGGAAGATAACAAAAAAAGCACTAATAATTGATGAAAGTGTAATGCTAGCGTATTTTTTTGAGAAGGTAAGCTAAGTATTTGTTTCTATATATTTTAGTGTTATTCATACAATGTCTTTCATTATTTTAGGCAAAAGTCCTTAAGGCATCCAGTTTGTGGTCTACATATTCAATGTTGAGTCAAATTAACAATCATTCAGGAATACAGATGGAGAATTATAATAATTTTCAGAAAGAGCAAATAGAATTGAATAAAATGGGTGTTGTTAGGTTTTCAAATTTGAATAATTGTACTTTTAATATATTTCACAATAGTTCCAATTCCAATATTTAAATAAATAATTTTCTGTCAAACTGTGTTTTATTGATATGACATAACTATGTAGTAAAGTGACGTATCTATGTGGTAAAGTGCCACTTTAATAAACGATTTTGATTGTAGTAAAGTAGCACATTACTTGTCAAAATGCGAAAATAGTATATTAAAAAACAAGTTTCATAAGGCACCATTTTGCCGCACGAGATCAGTTTAGAAAACGAGCCGCGATAGCGGCGAGTTTTCTAAAGAGCGAGTGCGGCAAAAGGCCTTATGAAACGAGTTTTTTATACTATTTTTTCTATTTTGCGTTTTTTACATTAATAAATTGCTTAAATTGGAATTATTTAATTTGAAAGTTCAGAGTTTAATTTTTATATAAAGCATGCAGTTGGTCACATTGATACTTGACATTTTCAAATTTAAATCTTGCTATCCGCGAAGTATATTATATTACATATTATTTACTAATTTTCGTTAACATTACTTGATACTTCATTTAAAAATATAAACATGAGTGACATAGAAATATATATATATATATGTTGTTGTCAATTGTTGTTTGTGTAAAATACGGACATATATCATATCTGTCAAATGTACATAAATTCTTAAAATCAAATGACAGCAATGATATTTATTTCTGTATTCGAACAACGCCAACATTGAAAAATGAAAAAAAGCGTATCGAAATGAAGCTCATTTCGATACTGTTTTGGGTTTCATAATGAGTTAATTTCGAACACAAAATAGAAAAAATATTTTATTTATAACCTAAACAATTCATATGCTGTTTTTGAAAGATCAATGACCTATTTTACAATGCAAAAAAATAAGTCGGACAGTTTTTTTGTCCGCCAGTTTCAGTTAAGCTCACATAAATCTAGTATAAACCATTTTTGAATTTTTGTTTTGTTGTAATTCATTCTCCGTCGTCAAACGTCAAAATGACATTTGTCACATGATGGCAAAATAGCAAAAAAACTGACGTCGGCAGACAAAGTACAGTTTGGAAAGTCGCACCATTAAACAAGTTGCAGAAGAATTTCATTTGAATAAATCTACAGTACTACAAGTTAAAAAAAGATGGGAAAATGAAGGCAGTACATGTCGCAAACGAGGAACAGATCTTAAAAGAATATCAACTGATGTAGATCACAATTTGTTTGAATATTTGGGAGAAAATCCATTTGCAAGTGCAAGAACCGCTATTATTGAAACAAGTTTTCCTGGTTCTAAGCAAACGGTAATTTGGAGACTCAAACAAAGTGAATTAAGATCTCGTGTTGCAGCAAAAAAAATTTAATCGAAGGATGAACTGAAACAGTCGCAGTTAATGTATGCTCTAAATCATTTATATAACGGGCCACAGTTTTGGGAAAATGTCATCTTTTCTGATGAAAAAAATGTTCAATCATCAAGTAATGATACTATCGAATGCAAAAAAAAAGTGGTACAGTAGTGAAGTTATAAGTAAAGTCAATTTTTAAACATTTTAGTATTGTGACTTTGCTAAGGTACTTAAGATCATAGTAACGTGCAAGTCATTTTTGACACTTACACCTATCTGTTATTTGACACTTATAGGTTATTTGAATATTTAAATTTGACGCCCATTCACATTGCCTAATTTAAACCGATTAAAATATGACTGTACCACTTTTTTGGCATTCGATAGTACGTGACATTTATATAGACCAAACACCCGAATTGAAGAGCGATACTTAAATAATAGTGATAGGCAACGAAGGTTTTCAATTAACGTATGGGGTTGGAGCTGTTATCACAATACCGGAATGTATTGGAGAATTGATGAATGATTTAATGCAAATATAAATATTTTAGAAAATGTAATGCTGCCGTCCGTAGAACAGATATATTCACAAAAAAAGTATTTTCCAAGGAGTCTCATTGATTCTGTACCTATTGATGCGAATGGCGGATCAATTAAGTATTAGTTTATTTGTATTTTTCTAAATTGTATTAAAAACTTACTTGACATTTGGTTTTTCTTTAAAAAAAAGATTAATAAACACTAAGCAATATTAGAAAATTTTGACAAGTTAGGTTATACTAGATTTATGTGAGTTTAACTGTACATACTGTCGTGAGCAAAAAAAAACGGGACAGTTTCAAAATCGTTATGTCAATTTCCTTTATTTTTTAGCGTTGTAATTTAACATTTGATTAACTTTCAAACTCTACGTCAAATTAATTAATAACAAAACCTAATTTTTAAATGTAATTGCATATTTGAACGTAGTTTTTAGTTCTGATCAACTTTTCTTTATAACAATTTTCGATATTGTCAAATATAAAGGTACTTTACTCTTGAGTAAAATTCATATTTTTCGATAAACCGCGTATATGAATGAAAAAATTTAATATCTGATGATTGTATTTTAGATTTTAGAACATGCAGAACTTTTTATAAAGAATAACTTTTTTTCCTAAAATTAATAATAAAACAGTTTTCCATATGGTTCCAACTTAGTGAGACAATCTGTATATCATAGTTGATAATTGAAAATTGAAAATGCCGCATCTTTCGAAAACTGATAAAGCTAGACTTGTTACTAGTTTGAAAAATGCGAAATCATTAAGAAGTGTATTGGTTCAATTTAATATTGGTAAAAGTTCAGCTGCAAGAATATATAAAAAAAAATGGAGGGAAGAGGATAATTTAAATCGCAAAATAATTTCCGCACGTAACAAAATTTCGAATACGTAGGAAGACGAAATTTAGACACATCCCTTTCAAAATATTAAAGGAAGCTATAAGAACAACACAGTTTCCTGTCTCATATTGTAACACAATGGTTACAAGAGAATTAAATTTAAACTTGAGATATCCAGCCCTACAGTCCTTATCTAAATCCCATTGAAAATGTGTGGGGCTTAATGAGATAGAGCTTCTACCCAGGAAGAATTTTGGAGATTGTTCATAATGCTTGGCATCAAATTTCTATTAATTTTGTACAAAATATTGTCGCTTCAATATCTACAAGATTAGATGCAGTTAATAATAACGGTGGAATGACGAAATGCGAATTATTTTAATGTAATAATTATTTTAATTTAATAAATAATCTTTCTCTATCGTTTTTAGTGATTTTTATTTACATTTATTTTAAAAATGTTTAATAAATGTCAATAAGACACACATTTTTGACAATTCCTGACTTACTATTATGAGTAAAGATAGCCACTTAAGTAGTCACAATTTAAAACCACGCAGAAACAGTGTCCCGTTTTTTTTTGCTCACGACAGTATTTAAGGTACTATCAAATTAAAAAAAAAGTGGTACAGTAGTGAAGTTATATGTAAAGTCAATTTCTAAACATTTTAGTATTGTGGCGTTGCTAAGGTACTTAAGATCGTAATAACGTACAAAAGTCATTTTTGACACTTACACCTACCTGTATATCAACATAACGGGTGTTCAGAAACATTCGAAGTCAAAGTAGTCCTTGAAAATATGAAGTCATGTCTGAGATTTTTTGACAGACAACAGTTGGCATTTAATAATTATTACAAATCAGATAGTTAAGTAAAGATATACGATTTTTTGTTCAGAGCCCACTTGATTTCGAATGTTTCTGAACACCCGTTACATGTTATTTGACAATTTAGGTTATTTAAATTTGACGCCTACCTTTAATATATGTACCTGCATTCACGCAGCCTAATTTAAACCGATTAAAATATGACTGTACCACTTTTTTTTAATTAGATAGTACTATAAATTAAGATTTATTTTTATAAATGAGACTTGGGCTGCATTGTATATTATCTTATGATATACTGTTTTTAAAATGTTCTTGACAAAGTTCATTTTAAATATTGATTAACTATTGATTATTCCTACAGAGTTTTTGATAATAAACCCTATATTTTATTAATACTTAACGAATGTTTCTATATAAAGGTTCACTAAGAAAATTTATTATTATTCGAACAACTTTTTTTCAAAAATATTTATTGTTTTCATATACACAGTTTTTCTACCCTTGCAGTTTGAGATCTAACTCAACGTTATTTTTCTAAGTTAGTAAATTTTAAACATAGTTAAGCTCAAAATTCAAAGAAATAACAATGTTCCTGCACATACTTGTTTCATCATAATTTTTAATTCTCCCAGATTTTCGCCCACTTTATTGAGTCTTATTTTGAGACTTAAGTTGACAACTATTGAATTGATGAGACTATTGAACCATTCCCGTACTACTAGAATAAAATTATGTTAATTTCAAATAATCTAAAATCGTGGAAAGATTTGCAATAAAAATCTTCATATATTTACATAAAAATCATGTACATATTAAACATACGAAAAACACATAATATTACTGTTCCTCGTTTTTAAAACCTGCCATCACATAATAAAGTAAAGGAATTTTAACAGTTCTTTCGTCGTCCATCACATTTAATTTTGCAGCAAGATTTTCTCTTGGTAAACGTTCACTATGCTGTGAAGATTCGGCAACGAGAACTTGTTCCGAATACAAATATCCATTCCACACCATATATTCTCTTATAAGTTCATTTATCAATTTGGTTTCCTCGGGAATATGCACAGGTATTCTTTCTGAAGGATTCTTGTTCAATATGGACATGACCGCAGAACGAATTTCGGCTTTGAAACGTCCCAAGCGACCATCCTGTCGTAGAGACTCCCTAACAGCTAAAATAAATAAAAGTTTAGTAAGTTTTTAAGGTTAATTTTGGAAATTATTAAAAATAACGAAACGAAGCTTATTTCGAAAGGAATGAAATAATCCTTATAGACATTGATAGGAAAATGTTGGTATATCTAATAGGTATTATTTAAATGATTAAATAATTTTTTATTGTAATTGTAATAGTCCTAATTGTTTTTAAATATATTAATATTAGTTAAACATACTGTGATTTGTATAAATTATTTAATATTTTCTTTAATAAAAACTTATCAAAATATAAAGTAATTTTAACTTAATCAACAATATATGCAATCTTTTTTCACAAATCGAGTCACGTCAAACAAGAAACAAAAAGACAAAACCACTGTAAAATTAGATTAAACTAAAGACTGCAAATAACTATGAATTTCATCGCTAATATCAAATTAATAACATTTTCTTATGTATCATAGTATATTAAGTAAAAAAATAATTGAAATATTTACAATATTTAATGAAAATTAAAACTAGAAGAGATACTATTTTTTGACCTACCTTCTACGAGTTGTTGTTCAGTGGGTTCGGTCATCCTGCCGGCGTCATTATGGCATTAAACTGACAAGACAGGAAGACAGGTGTGTTTGCTTTGTATTCAGTCGTTGCTATGCAACATGTTAAAATAATAGTTGGATAATAGGTAATTACTAGAGCAGACCAATTTCCGTGCGCGCCATTCGCCGGTATGGGAGTGTAATTCGTAATATATTAAAATATGCGATAGAATATGGACGCAACATGCTTGTTACCGATATAAGTATAGAAGTAGAGACATTTATTCTATCAGAAATAATTAAATATACATTTGGTTTTCTGCTATTAAAGTAATATGCATAAACACACGAAAAATAAGAATAGTACTTATTATAGCAGCGTTGTATGTACCTATAAATAAAATGGAAAATGTATGAAATCAATGATTGTGTGCACGACAGAGGATTTAAAAAACACTTACCGTTTTAAGCGTCTTCCAAGGATTGACAAACTGGAGAAACTCGATTGTATATTTTCAACATCAGGTGCGTTTCTAAGGTTATTTCTGAAAAACATGTCCGCCGTGAGGAAAAAATATGTTTATATTCGGAAAACGAGCGTTCTACATCTAGTGATGTTATATTCGCATAATCAAAATACTTTTTTAAGCAACTTAGCGCATCTCTAGACGTGCCCTCACGAATACGTGTTAAGGGGTCAAAATCTGCATTTCTGTCTAAAACACTTTCAAATTTAATTAGAACACTTTCACTTTTTGCGTCTTCTACAGCACACAGTTGTGCGTGAACATCTTTAACGATTTGCAGTCATTTCTCTAACGACAGCGACGAATTTTCTAATTTTGTTATTGCTTCTCCCAAGTATTTTTTACGAATACTTTGTAAATCCATTCTAATCTGGGCATCTGAAATTTTTTCTGGCTTGTATTGATAGTTGCACTTTCTTTCGGATCGAATGATAAAACCACGTCCTTAATTTTTTCAAAATGTTCATGATAGTAAAACCCCGCCCATAACCATGTACCCCAACGTGTCAGAATCGGCTGTGGTAGCTCAGGGGTATGGGGACACAATTCGTGAAATTTCCGAATACGTTTTGGAGATTTCAGGAATACTGCCTTTGTACTCGATATTAAAGCATCTACCTCTGGATAACATCTACGAACCTGTTCTGCCACAAGGTGTACAGCATGGAGTTTACAAGTAATATGTAACAAGTTAGGACAATATTTTATAAGAGACCGGCCTACAGAACACATGGTTGCGGCACCATCGGTCATAAACATTAATACTTGGTCTTTCGAAAGTTTACATTTTTCCAAAGTATCTAATAGCACCTCTGAAATTTTTTCGGCATTACATTGTTCTAGTCGTCTGGATGCTAATAAAATTGAAGACGTTGGTTGATGTGGTTCCATATTACGCGTCATCACATTAACTACAGATTGTTTTTTGCTGTCAGTTGTTTCGTCCACACATAACCAGTTTTTTATTTTTCAGTTCGGCTTTGATTTTATTTTCAACATGTTTACGCACCGATGGTAAATTCCTTCGTAACGTTGTCGTGCTCGGTAATGTTTGATTCGCGTATTTATTCAAAATGAAATAAATGAATCATTACTAGAGCTGAGGATGTTTGCGGTATAACCATGGTTATATCATGTAACCATAGTAAATTACTATGGTTAAATGATATAACCATGGTTATACCGCAAACATCCTCAGCTCTAATCATTACTTAACAAGGTAAACGGCAGTGTACACACAATCATAGTTACACATAATACATGTATAAACTGTTGTCGATTAATTTTGTTATTATTGTGCTTCGAACTGCTTACGTGTTCTTTACAATGTGCTTTTGACCAACACATTAGATATATATTGCACACTAAACATTTAATTTTTGAGCCATCGCATATTAAGTCCGGGAAATCCATAATAAACTTATTCACTTCGTCTGACAACGGTCGTTTTCTTGATTTATGTGTCGGCGACATTTTATTACGTATGCTTACACTTACATGCAGTCTAAGCAAGTACCAAACACATACTGAATGCTTTATATTAGTTCTGATGCAATACAATCATCCTCACATCGGCGCACATGGCGCGCACGGAAATTGGTCTGCTCTAGTAATTACAGTAAGTATAAAGTAAGTATAAGCTAAAATTTTATGCATCTTTTTTAAAAGGATTTTTGTAATTTTAACAATTTTTAATGCTATTTTTGAATAAGTACGTAGATTGTGAATAATTGTGATGCTTTACTAGCATAACTTCTGTAAATCGTTTAATAGATCGTTTACTTTTCTCAAATGCTGCATCTTTGCGTTATGTCATTGTTCTTGCCGGGGACGATATATACATACACATAGGTATTACAACATATTATGTCTGAAATGGTATGACACGGTTTTAACATTTTGAATTGATTTATTTTATTATTATGTAAATCCCGAATCTTTTGCTCTAATCTAATCTTTTGCTGTTTCTTTAACACCTTCCTCCTAGGTATAGAATAGGTGCACTAGTAGTTGACCGGTTAAGAATTTATTTTACGAAAAGGCTTGTAATTAACTGATCTTTTAATTTTTCGTGAAAACTAAAAATACATTGGCATGTATTTTTAGTTTTCACGAAAAATTAAAAGATCAGTTAATTACAAGCCTTTACCAGGTTTTGTTATTCCAAGCAATCTTAAATCAAAGAGTTTATTTTTATAAAAAAAAAGTCAGGAATCACTAGTGATTGACCACCGAGAACTAGTAGTTGACCACAAATTTACCCAGTAGATGACCATTTGATAAAAGAAAGTAAGACAAGTTTTTAAGGGAAACTATATATTTATTTAAAGGAAAATGGGAACTAATTTTCAAATAAAAACCCAGTGGCGGCTCGTAAGTTATGAAAGAGGGTGGGCACAAAAAAAAACTTACTTATTTTTTGTACATAAAATCTATTCTCCTATTCTTCATGCTGGAAAAGACGTCATGACTTTGTTGTCAAAATCCGGGATAGACTGGATGAACTTCTTTTCTATTCATATAACCGCCAATGCGTTCAGTCGATCTTCTGACATTGTGCTTCTTAGAAAAGTTTTAATGCGTTTGAGGGTGGAAAAACATCGTTCACATTCTGCTGTCGACATGGGCGTTGTACAAATAATATCCAACAGTTTGTATGTTTCCGTCAAAACCTTTTTTAGGTTGTTGTCTGTTATAAACACTAAAAGTGTCAAAACACCACCTACGTCACACATCTCATCGCGCTCATAAATTACTGAAAGTTCACTTTTCAATTTTACACTGTCCAACATAGGCTAAGATTTCACAGTTTCATCAAAATTTTTTTGTGGAAATGAATGACTAAGTTTTAAAATTTTGAAAATCAAATAATTTTGCTGCACGTGATCCCTAAAATCAAATCGGTCGCTAATTTGGCTTAAAATAGTGTCATACTTCCTTTGCAATAACAGCTCTGTTATATCCAGCTGTCGTTTTTTGTCTTTTCCTTGCAGGTTCTTCATTATTGCGTTCTTGATTGTCATTGTCATTTTGAATTTCTTAAATTTTTAATGTGAATAATTTGCTGTTGGAGTTGTTCAATTGCCTTTTGCAGTTGAGCACTGTCAATCCCGCGCATTTGAGTCTGATTAAATAATATTTCAACATGTGGCATGATGAAATGAAATACTTTCAACCAGTAGAGAAATTCCGGGCAATTCAAATGTTTCAATAAACCACTTGCTTCACTAATAGTGATTGAATCCATTCCATATTCGTCAATAATTTTGTCTAAACATTCTTTGAAAGAATCCTGGTGTTCAAATAATGTGTTCACAGTTCGACTTTTGAAAATCCAGCATGTAGGAGCAGCGCGTAATAATCTACGTTTGACTATTTCATCAAGAATTACCGTTCGTTTTGACGATCGAGAAAAAAAACTTGAAAAGGACTGCAAATTTGCTAAGAAAATTTTTACATTTTTATTGCACTGTGCCGCTCGTTCAATAATTAAATTAAATTGATGCGCGTAACAGTGAATATAATGTGCATGTGGAAATGTTCTTTTGATAATAGCTTGGACACCATTTGTCTTGCCACTCATCACGGACGCCCCATCGTAACTTTGAGCGATTAGTTTATTGTGTTAAAATTTGCAGATTTAATTTGTTTTAATATTTAATATTTCCTGCATGTGAATTTGCCTCATTGCATCTAGCAATTCGTTCTGAATAGGTTTTGAGGAGCCTTTAAACACTTGTGAACCTTTCATATGTATTGTAAGCACAGCGTCTAATTCAGCTGCAAAATTGAATAAGCCTACATAAATACCTGGATTTTCGACGTCAATGTCTCATCATGGCCTCGTAACGTCAATTCAAAAGCTCCGCAAAATTTTATACACATAATTAACCGGCGCAAAATATGAAGATTTTTTCCACATCTTCGTTGCTTCGCACTTAATTTTATGTCGTAAATAAGCACCGTCTAACTGTTCACGTATGTCCACTTTGCCTAGAACAATAAAATACATGCATGCATTCATGCAGAATTTTCGTGTTTCTTTGCCATTTCTGCGATATGCTTTAAATCATTCAACCCTTGTTTATTCCACGCACTAACCTCTTTCTTAAAAATTAAGCAGATAAAACAAAATAGTTTATTTGTTAGTGAACATCCGCAAATCTACTCATATTTTTCATATATATTTTTATTGAATACTCTATTGTAAGTTCGAGTTTTACTTGTTGAAGTGTAATTTATTTGAAGTTCAGGGATAGGTCTTCCTTTCTTCTTAATTAAAAGATTTTCCTTAAATGACAGCCGGTTTTTTTAAAAGATTTTGCACACTATTAATTTCCATAATTAATAATAAACACGTGCAGTAAACGCCGAAAACAATACTATCACAATAAACGCAAGACGTTAACTGGAGTCGAGCGAGTCTGTGCCCAAAACGACGTATAAAAATATATGACGAAGATAAACATGACCAGCCGATCCATATTCGGAATAGGTACATCTGTGGTGCGGAAGGAAACTTTGATACCATTGTTATAAAAATACGTAAAAATAATAAAATACAATAATGCACTGAATTACATGCGAATTTCTTTCTGTAATTATCTTGGTGGTTTATAAAATCTATAATATTCGGAGAACGGAATAAAAGAAGCATTTAACTTCGTATGAAATAATTCACACGCATTCGTGGTTCGTCTAATACTAGATGTATGTTCTGCTCAAGGGAACAATGGCATCTTCCGCAATGTAATTATTTACTAAATAATCTGTAAAGGTCTAAATCCCTTGATTATCCGGCTGTATGGCTGCCAAATCGAAAGCGAAGCAGTCGCCCAAAAATAACTCGGATAATTCGAATTGTTAAATTTTTCGATACCTGTGGATATGAGAGGCCAAGAAAATTTAACTTCAGTAGCTCTGCAAACATTAAGACTACGTACTATGACTGTCCTAAGAGGAACCGACATTCCTCTTATTTTTGCGAATGGGAAAACTGCCTCAATACTTCCTTCCATAGCCAACTCAAAATCCGCTGTAATTATTTTTTGATGATATGAAGCATTAACTTTTAAATAACTATGTGCTGCTTTATACGAGTGTTTCGATTTGTCGGGCAATAGGAAAAAAACGAGCGGTATATAATTGCCATTCCAAAAAGCAATTGTAGAAACCAACGAGAAGCATTTTCGAAAATTCCATCAACGTAGAGTTCATCCATCACACGTTTTACAGCACAACATAACAATATGATTGTCAATATAATTTTTAATTACAAAATTTTTCATTTAAATATATGTGCACTTCCATTAGTGATCACAGGCATTGTTGACCTCCTTGCATTGTACAAATTCTTTCGAATTAACGACACATCCTGGAACATGACGTCGATGTCACTTATAATTATTAAACCTGAATAAACAAAAGGATGTACGACAGGATATTACTGTATCTAACTGTATCTAGTAACCTTATTAGTTCTCTACAATTAAGATAAAAATTGTGACTTATTTTCACCCCAGTTTAAGGTACGTTACAGAAAGTTCACGTATGTTTAAACAGAGATTTATGACAAACTAATACTCGCTATTATGATAGCATATAGTAATATAAGGCAAACAATATATGATAATGTCTAGAATACGTCAAATATTCGGAATTGTTCTATTATCGAATGATGCCACTGTACACTTACATATTAAAAACAAAGTTATTATTTATGAAGTGTCGTTACATAAGTCAAACACATTCATTCGAAGAATTAGTTTGATGAGTTGAAAAAAGTGCAAACGTAAGTTTTTTTATTGTTAATTAGCACGCGTTTACTATACATTTATATTTAATGACAGAAAAGTGGGGATTTCTGAAAACGTTCCTGTTCAACAATTCAAATAATCAAACACAATAAGGTTCGATAACAGAGTTATTTTAAAACATTATACTTCTATTTACAAATGTTACTTTCAGTGATTTTGCGGTACTAAGTGGTATATCTTGGTCTAATTTAAGCGATACGCAATCTTTTCATTTTGTTCGATAAGTCTCAAACAACTTTTGTAGAAAATTGGTAAGTTATTTCAGAATAATTTAATAAATGTGTAGATTTATCTTTCGTTAACTAAACAGAACAGTGGTTTTTGTATTAACGGATTTTTGAATATAATTTGACGTAGTTAAGTTAATAATTCAGAAGTCTCATAAATTCAGACATGATCAAATCGTTTAATTTCAGCTGTAAGAGGAAATATACCCCTCTTTAAGCTGTTTCTGGTATATATTCGTTTAGAGCTTGATTTTCGGGGTTTTTAGAATTGATTTTACGAAAAATGATTGAATTTTCTAAACAGTTTCTCAGTAGCTAACGTTTCAAGTAGATAAGCTATGCGGATTCCAGCGCAAACTCCCGTGTATTTTCTTATGCGAAGGTAAGTTGGGATGAAATGTCTTCTTTTTAAATATATGTAGATTGTATTGAGTCATATTTTTCAAAATTATTTCAACGAATTTGTAAACTAATATACAAAAAGATTTCATTAATTTTTGTCTAATGTAACATAAGTAGCCTTTGACCGATAAATAAAGAATGCTTTTATGGAATTGTCATTTATTGATATTACTGTACTGAAGTTTCAAGTGTCTGTCTTTCTTCCTTCGATAATTATTAATTTTAATCTGTATTGATTGGACGTAATATATCTAAAATTGAGTGAAAAATAGAAGCTTACAAAAATTGATAAAATTGTAATAATAGCTGTCATAAAGCACGAGGGATGTTTCCAAAGTTCTGGGAGCTATAATTTTTTTATTTTGTCAATTTTCATGTATATTACAATGTAGTTTTTCAACATAATTGCCATTGAACACATTTATCCTAACGATAAATGAATTTTTTTAAGCCGCCCCCAAAGAACTTATTCGGTGTCTCCTCAATCCATTTATTTATGGTACATTTTACTTCAGTTAAACTATCAAAACGAACACCCCACCCCGTAAAGGTTTTTTCAAATCTGGGAACAGACGAAAATCACTCGGTGCGAGATCCGGTGAATAAGGTGAATGCGGAAACAATTTACATCGTAAATCGTTCAAAACATCCTTCGTTTTTCTTGCGGTGTGCGGCCTTGTATTATCCTGTTGCAATAACGGACGCTTATGTAACTTCTCGGGCCGTTTTCAGATAAATGCCTGCCGCAATGGTCCGGATAATAAGTTCGTATAATATTCTGCTTTAATTGTAGTACCTTACGCCAGACAATCTATAAAAATAATCCCTTCGGAATCCCAGAATACAGGAAGCATAACCTTTCCAATAGACGAAACTGCAAGCGCCTTACGTGGAGGATTTGCTTGGGGTTTACACCATTCGTTGGATTGACTTTAGGTCTCAGGATTGAAATAAGGAATCCACGTTTCGTTATTGGTTATTATTCGTTGCCAAAATTAATCACCGTAACGGGCTAACAGCTCTTGTAGTTGACGACAAGTGTTAGACCTATTGAGTTTCTGTTCCGGTCCCAACAGCCTTGACACCCGGTGGGCTAAAACCTTGCTTACGCCCAAACGATCATGAACTTGTCGTGTAACGATTCCTAAGCGTACACTAATTTGAGAAATGTCATTCGTCTGTCCTCTTTCAGTAGGTTCTCCACGGCAGTAATGTTTCTTTCATTTACCGACGTGCTCGGGCGACCACTGCGTGGATCGTCTTTTGATGATGTTCTACCACTTTTAAAACGATCGATCCACCGATATCAGGCGCGGCTCGTGATGACGTATTTGGGAGGGCGCGTACAATGATGCGAGTGCTTCGTGTATTCTCGTGTACTAACTGTAGCGTTTTCTTAGAAAACACCGAAAGCGCATCATTGTACGCCCCCTTCTAAATACGTCATCACGAGCCGCGCCTGACCGATATACACTACTTTCAGATTCTGCAGACTCACCAAACACTCCTTGCAGACGTTTAATAATTTCTGACGTTTTCGCACCCTCTTTCCACATAAAGAAAATTATTGCTCTTTGAGATTTAGCCGCGTCTTCCATGGTTACAAAAACAGTACTACGAAAATGCGTCTATATCGGTCGAACACCTGAATCAGACTGAACGATATTGCACTGGATAGCTGCATAAATATATCAAGACTTACAAATGGAACACATATGCAATAGACATACATGTCTGTATTTGTACACATGGACATATATCTCGTATTTTCCAACATTTACTTCTGCCAAAGACACGTGTTTCTGCCATCAACCATAAGACTTCGTCAGTTTAACTAGTGAAGTAAAGCTTAATAAATCGCCTCATAGGAATAGCAAATTTTATCCTATCAGGTGGCACCAGATAATATCTAATGACATCTGACGGCCAAAAGAGAGTATGCCGAAAGTGGCAATATAGTTGATGACAGAAACACGTGTCTTTGGCAGAAGTAAATGTTGTAAAATACGAGGTGTATGTCCATATGTACAGATCAGAGATGTAAAATTACCGTAATATATATTTTTGGTAAATTACCGTGGTAAATTACTGCTCTTTTTTTACCAAGATTTATTCTTGCGTAATTTACCATTTTTTGAGTAAATTACCATGGTAATTTACCACACTTTTTTATTGTTTAAATAAAACCCCTACAACAAAAGAAGTCTTATACATTTTATTAAAGGAAAAAAATAAAGAGTACAATATTAACATATGTATTTTAAAATTAAACAATATTCTGAAAATAGAACTAAACAATGATTTTTCATTATTACCATTATGTAATATGTAATGTTATTTACATAACTATTCCAGATCACTCTCAGTCTCAGTATTGCAATTCGAATCAGAACATTCCAACTCTTCTGTTGGGACTTCTTTCAGTGCCGGATTTTCTTTCAGTTTTAAATTTAAATTCACATATACCAACTTAGCAGCTCTTTCATTAGTTAATCTATTTCGTTTTTTACTGTGTATAATACTAAACATTGAAAAACTTCTCTCCGTCGCACATGTTGTTGGTGGGCTGTTCAAAATTTCTATTGCGACTTTACTTAAAGCTGCAGTGATTTCCACCATAATACAGAATTCAATTTGCCTGTCTCTAATGCTTGCCACATAAAATCTTTTGAAAACAATTGTTCTTTCGATTTGTAATAAGCAACCTCAGTCATAATTTCTGCTATATCAGATCCACTAACTAGATGCGTTGATAGTTTGTTAATATATGTCAGTGCTGTGATATATTCCTCGTTATTGAGATTTTTGCCTATAAATTTTGAATCTAGTAAATTGGCAGCCAAATGTATAGGTGTTATAGCCATTTCTCTTCGCGATTTTAAATGTGATAGGACAGCATTTAGTTCTGAAACTGGGCATGCAGCAATCTGTTGATCTTTCAGGTCTTGAAAATATTCAACAACATGAGATATGCAAGGTTGAGAGGTTTGTATGTTCTTTAAAATTACGAAGACTGGGTGTAAAATTGTTGATAGAGTTGAGAGTTGATAGAGAGTTGATACATTACATAAGTTATGAAATGTATCAACTCTTTCCCAAAACAGATCATCTAAAATATTATTTTTTATTCTTTTGTCTAAAGTATTAGCTATAGTTTCTGTTATAGCCAATTCTTTTAATTTTTTTTATTTATCCTTAAGCTTTCTAAACAGAAAATATTAGAGCACCATCTAGTTTGGCCAGGTAGTTTAATGCTCGCTGTTCATCTTGTATATTTTTAAATGTAGCATTCAAAATATGCGATTTTTTTAATAGTTTTTACTATGACTTTACAATCAGTAATTAAACATGCAAATACTTTGGTATTGCGATATTGCAAACGTACTTAAGTTCGTAGGTTGACGGTTGACGTGCAAAATGGCTTTTGCACGTCAACCGGTTTTGGACGAAATTTGTGTTGACTTCATCATTCTCCCCCATACGTTTTTAACGGGATTCAGGTCTGGACTCTTTGAACACCATGGTAGTATGTCAACTCCTTGTTCCTCCAAATATTCCCGCACAATATGTGCCCGATGAATTGGGCAATTATCGTCCTGGAATATAAAATGTTCACCAAGAATAGGGCGGACCGAAGGCAACAGACATTTTTCTAATATCTGACGATAAATTACTGGTTTTATTCTTTCGTTAAAGATAACGCACACATTCCTGTTGTAACGTGGGTCATACCTGGTTTTTAAAATTGCATTACCTATGTGCGGATTGAAAAGCTTTTTCGTCCGAAAATACCATGTTGTCCCAAAAGTCATCCTGCCGTGTTGCATACTCCAAAGTAAATTGTAATCTTTCTTGTTTATTAACATCAGTTAGCTAAATTTAATTTATGGTACAACGATTTCTTAATTCCGACTCCAATTCTGAGCCGTAGTACTTGAACCTGGAAATTCTGTGTCTTGTGCAGCTCTGATTGCCGTTTCAAAAAGGTTTATTCTAAGAAAATTAAGTAATTCAGTATCTTGAAGCTAGAACACCATTTCCTTTAATCTTCTTCTTTGCTCGTAATATTGTCGTTTTACTGACTCGTTTGCAATTTTCCGTATGCTTGCATCATAGCTTTCTGCATATTATTTAATTGCGGCATGGTAATACAAAGGTATTTTTAATAATATAAAATATTATTAAAAATCTGGTGTGAAGAACACACATGGTAAATGCCAAAAATAGTTTTAAAATATTTTATTAATATAAAAGACGTGAACGCTGATGAGACAATAACAGACGCTTATTTATATATTCAAATAACACTTATATATTATTTGAATATTTAAATTTGATGCTTTCATTTAACACATACCTACATTCACGCAGCCCAATTTAAATCGTTTAAAATATGACACTTTTTTTGAATTTAATAGTACAGTTCATTTCAATGAAATCGAGTACACCTTAAAAATCAGTATACCCATTTTTTAGAATTTTTAATTCATGTAAATTTGACTTTCGTGAAGTCTAAATGTCTAATTCTTCCAAAGGCGTTATCCATGAGAATCAAAATGCCATTATTATTACTTACAAAATACATATTTAAGATATTAGTTCTTTATCAAATTAGATTTTTATTTTAAATATACAAGGAATAATAACGAAATAAACACTTTATTATATGAAAATTAATATTTTGTTAGGCCACCATTTTCTTCAGGAACTTTGTGTACCTTCGGGGCACCGAAGAAATGACATTCTGTCACAGATTTCAATCTTGAGTTAACTCCTCCCAACCACTTTCTATTGCGGTCCAAAGTTCATTTTAATGTTGGGGGCCTAAAATTTCTCTTATATATTTTTTTGACAAATAAGCCCCTAATGTTTTCTAGCGAGTTCAAATCTGCACTTTGTTGGCCAGGGCAACAATTCTACATTATTGTTCGCAAACCAATGCAAACTCACAACATCTGTCGTAAGCACGGGACAATTTTCTTGTTGAATGATAAAATTATTTCCGTATAACTGCGATACTCCAGAAAGCATAACAACCTGAGCCCTGCGCATAAATCCAGGCCTACACTGGCGTAAAATCGTCTTGATATTTTGACGGGATTAAAATATCTTTCCTGAAATCGTGAACTTCTTGGACGGTAGACTCTTATGAGGCCAAAATGTGTAAGTTGAATTTTTTTTTCGTCAGAAAAAATAATATTTTCCCAGAAACTTCGTGGCCGGGTTAAACACAAGAGGATACGAGCCTGCTTTTGTTCTTCTGTCAAAAATGGTTTCCTAGTACTAGCTGAATTCCTTCATTAGGAATTTTTAATTCTTTGGCATATGGTCGACGATGAGCCAGGGAAATTTGTTAAAAAAGCCGGTTGCCTCGCTAATTCAAACGGGTTTTGTCTCAAATGGTTCAAAAGAGTTTCGTCTTCTTCGGCAGTGGATATTTTCAAGTGCCTTGATCCTCCTTTTCTAGCGATTGCTCCTTCTTGATCCCATCTTTTTTTTACTCTTTGCGCAGTGCTTTTAGAAATATTATAATGCCGAGCTATTGTCCATATCGATCAACCGTCTTCTAATTTGGTGCGAATTAAAACTTTATTATTTTCACATAATTTCGACATCTTGTCACGGTCACAGATAAGTCAACCAAAAGTGATTAATAATAATAAGCCTTAGACATAAGCCATAAAAAATTAGGTGTACTCGGTTTCATTGAAATTAACTGTACCTCTGCTCTATTTCTTTTATGTCACGATGGAACCTTTCTCCTTATTCTTCGCTCATTTCTCCAAGATTTTTGGGGAAAAAATTAAGATGCAAAAAGTTAATTTCGATGCTCATATTGCAACCTAAATCACGAAGCGTTTTGACCAATTTTTCATAATCCTGTGGTTTATGATTTCCAAGAAAGCTTTCATTACACTTTCGAAAGCAATCCAGGCTTCCCCTTTAACGGCAGTCATAGTAGTTTTAAAGTGATTGTCCAAAACCAATTTTTTAATTCAGGCACGAACGAAGATACCCACCTTAAGTTTTGCGTCGGACAAACCGGAAAATTTACTGTTTATACACTTTTTGCTTAACATACTAAAAGAAAAATAACACACAATAAGAGCTCACGACGGTGTTTGCACGGCTACCGTGACTGCACAAGTGATGCAAAAAAACTGTCCGTCTCATTTTGACGTCTGACAACATTATAACAAAATTAACACATTGTGAATCAGTTTTTAAGTTTCTAAGGTTATTGAAATGCAAAATGTCAATGTAGGTATATTATCTGCCAGATGTATTTATTTAAATATTTTATTTATAACCTGAAACAATTCATATGCTATTTTTGAGACATTGGTAACCCATTTTACAATGCAAAAAAATGTGTCGGACAGTTTTTTTGTCCGCCAATTTACCACCTATATTCAGTGAACTCTACAAACAAGTCAGCGTACCTTCAGACAAGCTTAACCATGCACGAGCTGTTATACTTGGGACACATATTTAATACGATTACAAATGCAGGGACATAAAGCTTGTAAATCGTGGCCGAATAGTTATTTATGTATCAAGGGTATTTAGTAGATGTTTATGCCCTGAGAGTGTAAAACGCCCGAAGGCATACACATCTATTAATCTATTTCACAAGCTTTTATGTTATACTAGTTATTGCATCCGCAATATATTTAAAAAAAAAACGAAAATTCAATTTGATTTTAACATTGTCATTTGATCATAGTAGACATTATCGTTGCTAGGGAATGGTGTCAAGCTTAAAAAGTCAAAATGCAGGAAAGTTTTGAAATTTCTGACGAAATTGTAAAAAACTTCGGCGATCTCATTGAAACATTTTCTCCGAGTTCCTTATGGTCCAAATATCAATCGCAAAGAAGACTTTAATGATAAATAATAATATTAACATCGCTAATTACCATAAGTTAAGAGAATATTTGAAGCAGGGATCAAAAGGATACCAGCCAAAAAAGTTTAGGGAAGATGTTCTAAAATTTATTCACGAGGCACCAAATGAGATGTTTTTAATGAACAAAGTTCCATTAATATTTTGTGTATTTGGTGGATGTCGACGGCAAGAACTTGTGAATATTAATCCAGTCATGATGTACATTTGAATTGGAGCCAAATTTTTTATATGTTGTTGGGGAGGGTCAGGAGTGCCTAATTTGAAGTTCTCGAACGAAACTCTTGTGACTATTTTCCGCTATTTAGAAAATAAGGGTGTTTGTTTCCGTTGTAAATCGGCTCCTCGTCGTTCTACGGGAAAGTTGTACTTTTTGTTCCTTTTTTTATTCTCTACAATTTGTGTTATATGACTTTTTCACCTAACATCGTCCGTTCTCGAGATATCCGCGAAAATAGGACAAAATTTGGGGTACAAAATCGGTTCTCATTTTTTTTCTTCTTTACGTCACGTATAGCGAAAAAATGTTTAGTGTCACTTGTAGAGCACGTTTCTACCTACAATTCGATATTTTTGTTTTCCCTCCATCTTTAAAATTACCTGTTCTAGTGCGCCGCAAAGACGACAAGTCGGCAAGTCCGTGCGAAGTTTCGATTCTATAGCTCGCGCGATTGTGTAGATATGTTGTAACGGATTCACCGTTCTGAATAGAATTATTGAAAGACAATACATATAGGTAAATAAGACAGTGAAATTATGAATCACACGTATAAAATTTATTATGCAAATTTGTTTTCTCCGATAAAAAGATATTCATGTCTTCCTTCTTTCGATGATCCTGCTAGAACTCGCAAATTTACAGATGGAGAGAAAATAGAAATATCCAATTGTAGGTACGAGTGTGCTCTACAAGTTTAAAGATAAACATTTCGCTATGCGTGACGATAAAGAAGAAAAAAAAGAAAACCGAGTTCGTACCCCAAATTGTGTCCTATTTTCGCCGCGAGAACGGACGATGTTAGATGAAAAAGTCATATGACACAAATTGTAGAGAATAAAAAATGGAACAAAAAGCAACCATGCAACTTCCCCGTAGGACGACGAGGAGCCAAGTTATCGTGAAAATCATAATTTACCACTCATTCTTCAAGATGGCGGCGCACGAGCGGAAAGATCGAAACCTCCACGGACGTGCCGGACTTGCCGACTTTGCGGCGCGCTAGAACTCGTAATTTTGGAGATGGAAGGGAAACGAAAATATCGAATGGTAGGTACCCCAAATTGTGTCCTATTTTCGCCGATATCTCGAGAATGGACGATGTTAGGTAAAAAAGTCATATAACACAAATTGTAGAGAATAAAAAAAGGAACGACTTCCCAGTAGAACGACGAGGAGCCGAGTTACAACGGAAACAAAAATCCATCCTTATTTTCTAAATAGCGGAAAATAGTCACAAGGGTTTCGCTCGAGAACTTCAAATTAGGCACCCCTCCACCAGCAGCATATAAAAAATTTGTTCTAATTTTTCTCGGTCTATTTTCAGACAGAATTACTCGACTACATGTAGAAGATAGAAAATCAGTTTTCGCTGTAAACGTACAGAAAATTCATTTTTTGACGACGAAGATGTAATCACTATTGTGAATAAATGGCTGGCAGAACAAGACTAGAAATTTTGCCTCAAAAGCATTAAATCCTCTTGTCATCGATACAGTAAATATATTAACTTTTTAGGAGATTTTGTTTAAAAATATTTTTTTTCGAATGTGACAGTTGTTCCATACTAGCGTATGATCAAAAAGTCTTTGGATCGCTATTGCCATGGAATTTACGAGATATCTACGAAATTATTTATTTCAATTAGTTTTGACATTTACTTGACAACTTTCAAGTCAGCTGGTTATAATTCAAAATGTTTCAATTAGAATATAAAATTTTTATTATCAAATCATATTACAGTAATGGAAATATAGGTGAAAATGGTAATTGGGTTTATTCACCTCGTTTACGTTTGAATGAGTTCCGTGAGAGATTTCCCAACTTCGCAATAATCGAACGAGTTTTTTTTCGGCAACTTCAACGAACTGTGGACAAATTTGAAGGAACTGGTAATATCAGCGATAGTGTTCGATCTGGAAGAAGACGGGCTAGAAATGCTGATGTTATTGATCTGGTTAGGCAACGCATGCAGGAAGAACCTACCTTATCCTTGCGTAGATTGAAACAAGAAATCAATTTAAGTTATGGGATGTGTCAAACCATTGTTAAACATGACTTGAACATGTTTCTTTATAAACTGCAGATGTGTCAGAAGTTACTGCCACCAGATTATCAGAAGAGAGTATCGTACTGTACCTGGTTTAATGATCATATAAATAACGATATCCTTGATTTAACATTTTTTACAGACGAATCTTATTTTTACCTATCTGGATACGTTAATAAACAAGTTATGCGTATGTGGAGCGAGAATAATCCTAATTTTCATAGTGAGGCCTCCTTTACATAGTCCTAAGATTGGTGTTTAGGTTGCAATGTCCCGTAGACGGGTAATAGGGCCAATATTTTTTCAAGATACCATAAACGCTGAAAGATATATAAATCAAATACTTGATCCTTTTATCAATCAATTGCACGATGATGAACTTCATAATGGATACTTTCAGCAAGATAACGCGAGACCGCATGTTGCTCGAGTAACCATGGAATATTTACGTCAATTTTATGATGAAAGGTTAATTAATATCAGACGGACGTTACCCACCTAGGTCTTGTGATTTGGGTCCTTTAGACTACTTTTTATTCCCATTGCTTAAGAATAACATTTTTAAAACTCTAGTTTATGAATTACAAGAACGTATTGTTGAAAACTGTCTCATAGTAACACCTGATCTTTTAATTAAAGTTTTTAATAACATGGGCCGACGTGTTAACCGGTGTATTCAAGAACAGGGAAGACATTTTCAACATCTTTTATAATTTTTTATTGTAAAAGTCTACCTACCTGAATGTTATTGTTTCATTGTGGGAGTTCTTTTCTTAACTGTAATGAGCCTTATTTTTTTTTATTAGTTATTAAAACTTCGTTTATTTATAAATGCATTCTGTAATCTCTATAAATGTTATTAAATATAACATACATAAAATGTAAATAAATACCATAACCTAAAATCTATTTTATTTGTGACTTATGCGTACTTCAAGGTAATGAATCACATAAGTAAATAATTTTATAGATAGATTTAGGTTTCATGGCGATCACGATCCAAAGACTTTTTGATCATACGTTATATTGGAAGCAGTAATTCATCAACTATAGACAAATTTACAACATTACGTTTGAGTGCGTTTTGCATTTTTGTAATAAACAATAAATATATTTCAGGTAATGTTGATGGCTCAAATTTTTCATAACATACGTTTTCTTCCAATAAATTTTAATTTACGTTAAGTGTAAAAGCAATTTTGACGTAATTTGCAAATAAGGAATCATACATTTTGACTTTTACACGGAATTATCTAATGAAAGACAAATAATGAGGAAACTTGTTACTCATCATAAATGTTTACTTTATACATTAACGGTAGGTTGAATAGTCTTGTCTAATTATCAATCTAATAAAACGTACACTTCTAATTGAATATTTCTGCAAGCATTTCTGTTTATTACATATTTAGAAGTTTAAAATTAAATCAACTTAGAATTTTTCAATTTAGGAAAATGTATTCCACATTTTAAACAATTTAATGCGAATATTTATGTGTTTATTTTGCGTTTGTTAACACTAAATTTTGAATTTGACGATCTTTAGAGTGGGAATTATTATGCTCTATTACTGCATTATAATTAATACGGAATAAATTTTTGGATACTAAGACTTATATAGAAGTTGTATTATTCATTAAGTAAGTTCATAAGTAATGTTAATAGCGATGTTTAAAGTATACACTAAAACTCATAATCCTATTGTAGTTATATCGATTTTAAGTTGATGTTAAGGAATATGGCCAGATTGATAAGTAAATGCCCGAATTTTATTACATAAAAGTGGACATTGTCAAAATAATCAATTCTTAAAAATATAACTAATTTATCCGCAAAAACAAATTAGCATATCGATGCGACAACTCACTACAAAATAATACAAATCTGTATAAAACAAATTTGTATCTGTACATAATATGAGAGCAAAATGAATTGAGGTAGTAGGAGGCTGTGGTTCGTAGATCGTATTTTGTGAATTATATTCACAATATTTTTCTGTCAAACATTTAATGACAGACTGTCAGTATGAATTATTAATTCTTTCAATACATTTAAAAAAAAAAACAGTATAATCACATTCAGAATGTTTACTCAAGAACAAATGGTGTTCATTTTAGAATGTTACTTTCGTAACGGTCGACGTTTGCCAAACGGCGAATGGTATTATTCAATAGAAATGTGCAAGGAAGAATTCCAACAACGTTTTCCTGATGTTGTTTTAGTAAATAAGAACTTTTCTCGTGACCTATTGAGAATTATAAATAACTTTCGAACAACTAGGTCTGTAAAAAGACAATGGGAAAGAGGGAAGATCTTCTCGAGTTAGGACCCAAAATGTTGTTAATAATGCAAGAAACGCAATTAGAGAACAACCTACAACATCTGTCAGAAGACTGGCACAACAGTTGGATATAAGTTATGGAACCTGCCGCAGTATTCTTAAACGCATATTGGTATGCATCCTTACAAGGTTCAATTGTATCAAGAACTATTGCCGCCAGATTACGTTCGAAGAGTTGCCTATTGTCGTTTCTTTAATGTAAATCTTAACGACGACGATGTTTTGGATAAAACGTTTTTCACCGACGAAGCGTGGTTTCACCTGAACGGCTACATAAACGCTCAGCATATGCAGATGTGGGCAACAGACAATCCGCATTATTATAGGGAAACAACGTTGCATCCTGTAAAAATAGGAGTTTGGTGTGCCATGTCACGTAGAAGGCTTATTGGTCCGATCTTTTTCGAAGGAACTATAAATGGTGAAAGATATCGCAATAATATACTGGAAACATTCATAAATTAACTGCATGATGACGAGCTACAGTTAGGTTTCTTTCAGCAAGATTCCGCACGACCACACTGCCCGTGAAACAATAAATTATTTACGTGAATTTTTTGATGAAAGAATTATTAATGTTGACCGTTTCCCGCCAAGATCGTGTGACTTAACTCCTCTGGATTACTTTTTATTTCCATACTTAAAAAACTCTATTTTTAAAAATCCAGTGCATACAATAGACGATTTACGGAACAATATCGTGCGACAGTGCGAGTTAGTAGACGGATTTATTTTACAAAAGGTTTTTGAAAACATGAAGCGGCGCGTAAATTTATGTTTGAATGCCGAGGGACAACAGTTTCAGCAATTATTGTAAACTTTTCAATAAAATATAAAACATGACATTTGTATGACATTTTATAAATATTTTAAGTTGTAAATTAAATTTGTATCAAGGAGACATTTAAGTGCTGTCAGTAAGATTTATTTACTTTATAATTCACGAAATACGATCAGCGAACCGCAGCCTCCTACTACCTCAATTCATTTTGCTCTCATGTTACATGGACACACAAGAAGAAACACTTTGCATCGGCGTAGTCGGTTTTGTCCGTCAGATGTCATGAGGTTATCTGGTGTCATCTGATGAACAAACATGCTATATGACCGCGAAGTGTACTACAATCGTTTGACTTCGTAACCCCTCCATTGACAAAGTCGTTAGACAGAAACGCATGCGTCTGGTGGTTGTAGCAAATCCTGGTAAATACGTACTGTGTGTCAATGTATATACAGATACAAATTTGTTTTTATACAGATTTGTATTATTTTGTAATTTATCCGCTTAAAATGATTAAAGTTAAATTGTAATATTCAAATGGCATGTTTAAACAGCAATTAAGAATTTAAAAAATCGAACCAGGCACAAGTATTTATGGAGAATAAGTTTTAAAAGAGTTAAATCGACGAATAATTGTTCTTTCTTTGATAATGGCATGACAGCCGAAATATATGTTTTCACTAATTTTATTATTCTAATAAAATTAATGAAATATAGCCAAGTGTTTTGTTCTCAATATTTAATAAAGTCAACAAGGGCATAATAAATAGATATGATAGCTAGAAAATTTCTAAATTGCTTACAGGAGCAGCTTAGGAAATCCAGAGACTTTGTTACAGATTGACAGGATGTGGTTTTTAAACTGAAGAGCGGAGTCAAACAAAATTAGATCTTTAAATTAATTTACTTTAGTTAGCATATCGTGATTTATATGACAAGAAAAATAGATGGATTTGGTAATTTTAGAAAATGTAAGATGGCACATTTGTTAAAATTTAATGTGATTTTGTTGTGTCCAGACTAACCATATACAATCTGCAAATTCTTTTGAAACATAAGACAGTCTTGCGGACTTTTAAATTTCCACAAAAATCCTTTGATTATTTGCATAAAGCAGTATCCTTGTGCCTAGCAGGCCTAGAAGGTTATTAATGAATATATTAAATAGCAAGGCAACTAGACTGGGTCCCTGGAGCGCATCTACAGTCGTGATAAAGTGTTCAGATTGGTGTCCATTGAAGCATGTGTGACTAGATCAGTGATTCAGATAAGATGACATCAGCTTGATTAAGTCCGAAAAGAATAGAGTTTTTTGACAACAATTCACCCTAGCTGTTTTCTGTTCTTCAATCAACAGATGCGGTATCCAACGTGAAACTAATTCCTTACACGCAATTCTTCATGCAAAACCTTTCTAATAGAGGTCCCCAATGCCTCAATTTAGCTATATGTCATATGTCGATCTTCGTTGATGAGCTTGCGCACAGCATCAACATTTTCCTGAGTGACTGCCGTTTTGGGTGCACCTTCTTTTGGATCGTCGCTGAGACTGATCCGTCCACGTTTGAATTCTCCATACCCACGAGAAATTGTTGACTGATGTGGTGCTTCATTACAGAAAACAGAAACCAACTCAGCGAGGTATTCTTGTTGAGATAATTGTCTTCGAAAATTATAAAAAAATATTGCACGAAAATTTTCACGGTTTAATTCCATTTTTCGACTAACTTGTCAACTTTGACAGTTTGTTGTAGTTACAACACTACACGTATCGCATTGAAACTTTGGATTTAGGCTAACTAAAGATTGAGGTTAATTTTTAATATTGACATTAGATTTGTGGCGCCCTCTATGTCACAGTATGCAAAACATAAAGGACATCCCTCGTACTAAAAATATTTATGGTTAGGCTGCGTGTATTAACGAATTTAATGGCGTCATTTATTAGTAAGAAAATGATTTATAAAGTACGAATCTTTCTAAATAATCTGTACAAATTTATTTCACTATAATATGTATACAGTTACAATCGTTTTCCTAGATAACAGGAAAGGAAGTGTTTTTCAGCATAACAAGTCCAGACCGTTCGATTCTTTGACCAAATAAAGAAAGCTTTCACAACTAGACTGTGAATCGAAAAAATTTTTTTTTAACTTTTCTTGTCGAAGCTAACGTTGAACTGACGACCTTAACCTAGTTTCTATTTATTTAAAGTTTTATTTAAAAATATGACAGTAATATCAGACAGACCTAATTTATACACATATCGTTATTTATCACCTTTTAAACAAAAATTCTAATACTAAATATTAACACACTAGGAATGTAAATGTTTTACTTCATACGCATTGAAATTCAACATTTTAAAATACTTTCTAAGTTTCAATTTCGAAATAACGCAGATTAAATTCTCGCATTACTTATTATTAGAGTTCGGATTTTATGTAAAATAATATTGTTTATTATTAGGAATATCACCCCAATATTGTGAATATATCCATTCTACATTCAATACTGAAATAATGCGATTAACGGTATAAAAAAAATTATATATTTTGCATAAAATTAAGCTTTAGCTTACAATTTAAAAAAGGTATATAACCCCTTACCACAATTATTGGTCGTATCCTAAATATGTATTTCGACAACTAAGTCGTCATCATCAGTAGGTAAAAACTACTAATTAAAGTCACACGGGGCACAATAAAGTAAGATAAACGCTTCCGCACAACTACTATACACTGCAACCCTGTAAAGACTAAATTTACCATGCACATCTCAAACTACGAGACAAAACACTTGCCTCTTAGAAAAGGTTTTTAAACATGTGTTAAAATATCGAACAAAGGGACGGCAAAAATTCTTCTCTAAAGAAGGCGCCTACTAAAAACGATTTTAAAGCTACGTTGACCTACTAATAAACTAAATGAAACACCTTATATTTCCACAAAACACTAGTATATTTAACTGTATGAGCATTTCATGTGCAATGTACAAATTAATAGTTATTATTTAAACGTGTTATTTCGAGTACGCAGGTAGTGACAAAATCTATATTGGGTAGGAGTGTAAAAAAATTTTCCATTAACAAATGGTTAAAAAGTCGTATATATATAGTAAAGGCCGAACTCTCATTGCAAATTCTGAGAAAGACAAAATTAAGAAGGGGCGTTATATGTGAAAAACCAGACATCCGGCTTGTTGTATTATATTAAATGAGAATCAATCCTCGTGAAAAGGGTCAATGAATAATTAGATATTGTAGGTGTATAATTTAAAAGTTAATTATAAATAGGTGACAATGTGTTATATTAAATGAGAAACCATTCACGTGAAAAGGGGTCTATGAATAATTAGATATTGTAGGTATATAAATTTAAAAGTTAATTATAAATAGGTGACATGTCCTAGCTAAGGAGTTGCGCTATTTAATATAATGTATAGAATTCACGGTAGTCTCTGGGTGTGTTAAGGAGGTAATTTTTGCATATTAAATGAGAATCACTTCACGTGAAAAGGGGGTCTATGAATAATTGGATATTGTAGGTATTTAATTTAAAAGTTAATTATAAATAGGTGGCATGTCCTAGTTAAGGAGTTAAGCAATATAAAATAATGTATAGAATTCACGGTAGGCTCTGGGTGAAACATGATAAATAATTTAATAAACAAAACACCCGGTACATCTGTTCCACAAAACGTGAAACATTTTACATTTCGTGAAACAAACACACCGAGTGCTTCATTCAACAACCATTGTTTAGGAAGTAATTGCATTATTTCACGTGTATGGATTCCCACATGTCTATATTTCTGATGTTACATCCCCCACCCACTTATAAAAATGTGAATAGACAGCTGAACGGTATTGGAGATTTATCGCTATTCAAGGAGGTATGTTTATTTTTCGCGATAAATATACTTTCGTAAGCATCAAGTTCATGGGGTTTATTAATTCCTTTTATCAATTTCAAACCTGTAATCGGTACATTGTGTAGTGTGCTCAAAGCGTGATTTGCGACATTTGATTTATCCGGTCTATTGTATTTGATATGTGCTATGTGTTCTTTAAAACGTGTTATTATAGGTCGTTTAGTTTGGCCTATATATTTCAAATTACAATCCGCGCAACTAATTTCATAGATCCCTGATTTCGAATTGGAATTGATTTTATCTTTAGTATTCCCTAGCAGACTTTTGATGGTGTTTTCAGACCGAAATGCTACCTGGAGACCTCTTTCTTTCACAATTCTATTAATGTTTTTCGTGACAGGGTGGTATGGTAGACATATGTACTTTTTCTCTTGGTTATTTTGGGGTATCAAACTCGTGGATTCGCGGATCGTATTTTTTATTTTAGTTTTTCTAATTAATTTATTGATTATTTCTATGTCAAAGCCATTGTATGTCGCAATATTTTTAATGAAATCTAGTTCTGTTTCATATCTCTCCTTTGTTAACGGAAAATTTAGTAACCGATTGACTAAAAAGTTAAAGGAAGCTGTCTTATGTTGATAACTATGATTTGAATCCGCGGTGATGAATCTATTAAGGTTGGTTTCTTTCCGGAAAATATCGATTTCTATTTTATGTTTATTTCTAATCAGTAAAGTATCTAAAAATGATATCTTGCCGTATTGTTCCTTTTCCACCGTAAATTTAATAGTCGGATATTTCAAATTTAATTGATTAACAAACATGTCTAATTCGCATTTCCGTGTGTCAAAAATCGCAAGAATGTCATCTACATACCTAATCCAGACTCTAGGGAAATATTTAGCGTTGTTTTGAATTCTACTTCAAATAGACTCATGAATAAATTGGCTATGAAAGGAGATAAGCAGTTACCCATAGTTGTGCCTTGTTTCTGTTCATAAAATTTTTCTCCTACTTGGAAACAATTCTGCGCCATGCACAGAGTTGTCAGTCTCATGTATTCTCTTATTTTTGAAGGTTCAATGTTGTTCTTGTGGAGCAAGCTTTCTAAATATTTCATAGTCTCTGGAATAGGTAGATGACATTCTTGCGATTTTTGGCACACGGAAATGCGAATTAGACATGTTTGTTAATCAATTAAATTTGAAATATCCGACTATTAAATTTACGGTGGAAAAGGAACAATACGGCAAGATATCATTTTTAGATACTTTACTGATTAGAAATAAACATAAAATAGAAATCGATATTTTCCGGAAAGAAACCAACGTTAATAGATTCATCACCGCGGATTCAAATCATAGTTATCAACATAAGACAGCTTCCTTTAACTTTTTAGTCAATCGGTTACTAAATTTTCCGTTAACAAAGGAGAGATATGAAACAGAACTAGATTTCATTAAAAATATTGCGACATACAATGGCTTTGACATAGAAATAATCAATAAATTAATTAGAAAAACTAAAATAAAAAATACGATCCGCGAATCCACGAGTTTGATACCCCAAAATAACCAAGAGAAAAAGTACATATGTCTACCATACCACCCTGTCACGAAAAACATTAATAGAATTGTGAAAGAAAGAGGTCTCCAGGTAGCATTTCGGTCTGAAAACACCATCAAAAGTCTGCTAGGGAATACTAAAGATAAAATCAATTCCAATTCGAAATCAGGGATCTATGAAATTAGTTGCGCGGATTGTAATTTGAAATATATAGGCCAAACTAAACGACCTATAATAACACGTTTTAAAGAACACATAGCACATATCAAATACAATAGACCGGATAAATCAAATGTCGCAAATCACGCTTTGAGCACACTACACAATGTACCGATTACAGGTTTGAAATTGATAAAAGGAATTAATAAACCCCATGAACTTGATGCTTACGAAAGTATATTTATCGCGAAAAATAAACATACCTCCTTGAATAGCGATAAATCTCCAATACCGTTCAGCTGTCTATTCACATTTTTATAAGTGGGTGGGGGATGTAACATCAGAAATATAGACATGTGGGAATCCATACACGTGAAATAATACAATTACCTCCTAAACAATGGTTGTTGAATGAAGCACTCGGTGTGTTTGTTTCACGAAATGTAAAATGTTTGACGTTTTGTGGAACAGATGTACCGGGTGTTTTGTTTATTAAATTATTTATCATGTTTCACCCAGAGCCTACCGTGAATTCTATACATTATTTTATATTGCTTAACTCCTTAACTAGGACATGCCACCCTATTTATAATTAACTTTTAAATTAAATACCTACAATATCCAATTATTCATAGACCCCCTTTTCACGTGAAGTGATTCTCATTTAATATGCAAAAATTACCTCCTTAACACACCCATAGACTACCGTGAATTCTATACATTATATTAAATAGCGCAACTCCTTAGCTAGGACATGTCACCTTTTTATAATTAACTTTTAAATTATATACCTACAATATCCAATTATTCAAGACCCTTTTCACGAGAATTGAATTCTCATTTAATATGCAAAAAATTACCTCCTACACACCCAGAGCCTACCGTGAATTCTATACATTATATTAAATTGCTTAACTCCTTAACTAGGACATTGTCACCTATTTATAATTAACTTTTAAATTTATATACCTACAATATCTAATTATTCATAGACCCCTTTTCACGTGAATGGTTTCTCATTTAATATAACACATTGTCACCTATTTATAATTAACTTTTAAATTATACACCTACAATATCTAATTATTCATTGACCCTTTTCACGAGGATTGATTCTCATTTAATATAATACAACAAGCCGGATGTCTGGTTTTTCACATATAACGCCCCTTCTTAATTTTGTCTTTCTCAGAATTTGCAATGAGAGTTCGGCCTTTACTATATATATACGACTTTTTAACCATTTGTTAATGGAAAATTTTTTTACACTCCTACCCAATATAGATTTTGTCACTACCTGCGTACTCGAAATAACACGTTTAAATAATAACTATTAATTTGTACATTGCACATGAAATGCTCATACAGTTAAATATACTAGTGTTTTGTGGAAATATAAGGTGTTTCATTTAGTTTATTAGTAGGTCACCGTAGCTTTAAAATCGTTTTTAGTAGGCGCCTTCTGTAGAGAAGAATTTTTGCCGTCCCTTTGTTCGACATTTTAACACATGTTTAAAAACCTTTTCTAAGAGGCAAGTGTTTTGTCTCGTAGTTTGAGATGTGCATGGTAAATTTAGTCTTTACAGGGTTGCAGTGTATAGTAGTTGTGCGGAAGCGTTTATCTTACTTTATTGTGCCCCGTGTGACTTTAATTAGTAGTTTTTACCTACTGATGATGACAACTTAGTTGTCGAAATACGTACCATTCCTCCGTCTTGGAAGCCAGATAGATGTTGATGTGTTTGCCTTTAAAGGCGGCTTCCAGACGGGCCAGTTCAAAAACGGCCTCCTCGTCAAAGTCGTCCTTACGTAGCCTTCTTGATCTTCGCTGCACGTCCTCCTCCAGCTCCGCGTTATATTCCACCGGATGCGTCGATCGGATGTGCTGACGCAATCCGGCGTACTTTTCGAATATCCTCCCGCACAGTTCGCACTTGTTGGGCCCGTCCGTCGGCGGCCTGCGACAGTAATACCGCTGGTGTTGCTGGGTTATATACCTTTTTTAAATTATTATTTAACCACAGTCTCCATTGAAAGAATTTTTACTTTAGCTTACATTTTAAGTTTGTTTGCATAAAGTGAATATTTTTGACATTTTCAATATAAAATTGCATATTTTTAATGGAACGACCGATGCTCGTGGTCACTATATTGCAAATTTATTAATTGGTGTTCTTAACTAAAATATTTTGCCAAAATCTTTTTTAATCAGTACGAAAGAGTTAGAGAAAACCAATAGCGTAGAAAATGTTCGCTTTCTTAATGAAAGTGACTTATCTAGCGCATGGAATAAATAGAGTTTGCGAGGAAATTAGAGGTTAGTTTCCTTTAGTTAATTCTTTAATTTCAAACGTAAAAAAATATTTAAGAAAGCACCTCTACGAGTCCAAGTATATAAAGAAAAATTGCCGAATGCTCCTCTACCTTCTGAATTGGTAATTAGCCTATGGGGAACATGGTTAAACGTTCTACGCGAATAACTATAATCATATAAAAAACATTATATTAGATTTTTCTGATTCAGCTGAATCAATTATAAAATCCAAAAGTTTAATCGAAAAACGCGAGATTCTAGATTGGTTGACTTATATTAAAGTCCATTATAGTTTTTTAAGTGGTTTAATTTAAAAATTAGACACTGACCAAATATCTTTAGTAGTGTCAATTTCTATTGTAGAACATTGTGAAAATTTATTGAAAAATGTTCCAGGTCGAACTAGTAATAATAATAATAAAGAATGATGGTTTTCAAAAGTAACAGAAATATTAAACAAAATAATTTGAAACATACATGAGTGGGTAAAAACCACACCAATTTGTATAATACAAAAGTATATTTAATAATATAAAATATTATTAAAAATGGGGTGTGAAGAACACAATACAAGTTATATATTTGTGAATGTATCTCCTCTCCAGAGACGCAGATACGTATTTCACCTTTCTACAGGATCGTCGGTACGCCCCTGCTGGAGAAGAGATACATTCAACCAAACATAACTACCTTGCTATTAACCAGAAATTATTAAGACAGAGCGTGAAAGAATATTCAGCGCTGTCTACACAATAACTGCCGAACTAAGCAACGTTTTTCTATAGACGGTAACAACCATGTGGTGTGGTTTTTACCCACTCATGTATGTTTCAAATTATTTTGTTATATACGCATTCGGTTCGCCCGACAAGTAGTGAAGACACGATAATACAGTTTTTTATAGATATGGTTGTTACCGTCTATAGAAACACGTTGCTTAGTTCGGCAGTTATTGTGTAGACAGCGCTGAATATTCTTTCACGCTCTGTCTTAATAATTTCTGGTTAATAGCAAGGTAGTTATGTTTGGTTGAATGTATCTCTTCTCCAGCAGGGGCGTACCGACGATCCTGTAGAAAGGTGAAATACGTATCTGCGTCCCTGGAGAGGAGATACATTCACAAATATATAACTTGTATTGTGTTCTTCACACCCCATTTTTAATAATATTTTATATTATTAAAAATACTTTTGTATTATACAAATTGGTGTGGTTTTTACCCACTCATGTATGTTTCAAATTATTTTGTTATATACGCATTCGGTTCGCCCGACAAGTAGTGAAGACACGATAATACAGTTTTTTATAGATATGGTTGTTATCGTCTATAGAAACACGTTGCTTAGTTCGGCAGTTATTGTGTAGACAGCGTTGAATATTCTTTCACGCTCTGTCTTAATAATTTCTGGTTAATAGCAAGGTAGTTATGTTTGGTTGAATGTATCTCTTCTCCAGCAGGGGCGTACCGACGATCCTGTAGAAAGGTGAAATACGTATCTGCGTCTCTGGAGAGGAGATACATTCACAAATATATAACTTGTATTGTGTTCTTCACACCCCATTTTTAATAATATTTTATATTATTAAAAATACTTTTGAAGAAATATTAAAGATTTTATCATTATCATTAAGTTCGAGTGTTAAAGATAATAATTTACATTTTGACCCCGCACATCTGGCGTCATTAAAATATGCACCTATCACTTCATTTGAAGACAAAAGAACGTTTTTAACATATAAGCGAAAGAAGACAAAATTTTAGTGTCTAAGATCTAGAAAAGCATTTAATTATTAATTGGCACAATAATAAGTTAAGTATATAGTTATTAATAATAACTATACATATAATTCTATGGATGCTACTTAATAACATAATAACTTATTATGTTATTAAGTAACATCCATAGAATTATATGTATATAGCTATTAATTGTAATCTTTTACCATATTATTATGCAATGTTCTTATCATATATTATGTAATAATAATTATTTTTATGTATAAATGAAATTTAGATTACTTTTTGTTGTTTTCCTAGATTTCCAGTAAGCGAAATACATAAAAAATAAAGTGCATAAAAATGCATAAATGGTAAAAATGAAGCATATATTTGACATATATTTAGGAAGAACGTGGCATACTTAAAGCATTTCTTGTGCATAAAAATCCGAACTTGATTTATTACTGCCGACGAAACATGGATTTATTATTATACCTCTGAAACAAAACTTAATTTTAAACAGTGGACAGAACCGTGAACAGTGAACAGTGGTCACGAAGTCAGCCGGTAAGGTAATGGCATCAGTTTCTGGAGACGCAAAAGAAATTCTGATAAACGAGGAATAACAACGATAATCTTTTGGATAAGTTGTACAATAATCTTTTAGAAAAGACCTGGGTTAGCGCTCAAAAAGATTAACTTTCACAATGATAATGCAAGACCCCATACCAGTGTTGTTTCAATGGTTAAAATTAATGAACTGAAGTTTGATTTGTTTCCGCACTCACCATATTCCTCTGATTTTGCTGCCTCGAACTATCAGCTTAAAACTTAAAACAAAGTTTAAAACTTTTTTAGATGAACAAAAGTTTTCCAAGAACGTGACATATTTAAAGCATTTCTTGTTCATAAAAATACGAACTTTACTTATTATGAGTATTATAAAATTCATATCGCTATTTGGTCACAATTTACAAGCATAAATCTCTGGTAAAAGGGGAAATGTAAATATTAGGGGTTTTACTGAAGATACAAAAATATATTTTTCATTATGAATGATCATAAATAATAAATGTCAAACTTGACCTTATACCGTAGAAACTACAATGTATTATTTGGAAAAATTTTATAATTACAGATTTATAATAAATTTGACACCTTTCGGTTTTTTCCTATTTATAGATTTAAAGGACACTGTATTTAAAAACTTACTTATTTACATTTCGTGTCCGGTGGTGAAAGGATTGGCCGTCTGAGCATGGTTATCCATTTTCAGACGTTTCCAGGGGGCGCCCTATTGCTAAGGTTGTCGCTTATGTTTGCAATCTTCGTGGAGGTTCCTTTCATGTCCCCCATTTCACAACTGATTTCATAATTTAGATTAATTAGAAGCTATTGAAGAAGTCATAAATAATATTTCTGCAGAGGAATATTTTTAATAAGGTGAGACCAAAATGAATTGAGATTGAGAGGCTGCGGTTCGTAGAACGTATTCAGTGATTAATAATCAGAGAGCGGACTCGAGCGATTGATGTCCATAGGCGTCTGCCGTATATTCGCAATAGGTTTGTTTCTGTAAGCGATCCGTGAGTTTCTCGAACAATTTGATACGTGTGGGCACCTGCATAAGTGGCAGATACCTACATATACAGTTAATATGTATTTGTCAATGTACAACAGAGCGAATGTAATAAACGGTTTGGTACCGGCAGCAACTACTGCTACAACACAAGTAATGCTGACAAGCGAATTGTGTATCGAATTTTGAATAAAAATAATTTACAAAGAACAAAACTCAAAACAATGTATTTTCTGTGAAACCTTGAAAGTGTAAAACATTACTATGAACAACTCAAATTTATTCAAGGTGTTCCTGTGTTAAATTATTTCTTTTAGATATTAAAACATCTTTAAAAATAAGAAAATGTCCCTTCCACATCACAAATGGTGATGGGTGCGTGACTAAAATGTTGCAAAAGTGCACCATACTTCGAATATATAGATTTTTCAATCGGCTCTATGCAGAGTTGATATAATATATTCAAATCTGGATTTCCGCTAAATATGGCATCAACTTTTTGTCTCAGCATTTTATATCTTTTTAAATGATGAAACTACCTTATCAACATTTGGAAAATGACAGCTGATGTATTCACATACTCTGTGTAGTGCATGTGCTGCACAGGTAACGTGTAGCATATTGGCATAAGATTTTAGTAACTTCCCTGTTTTTAACATATAGTCAAAAATAATAGCATCTTGTCTTTATATCCGATGACAGAATATTATGAATACATTGATCAATTACTTCTGCAACTGCTTCACCATTTACCACTGGCAATATTTTATTGCAATTAATATGGTTGGTATAAAGTTGTTGGATGAGGAATACCAACAATTACATTTAACATTACATCCGTTGTTTCGTATGCACTTACCCAAAGATAATGACCAGATAGGTTGGTTCGTATTTTTTCAATGGTTTTCAAACAGCATTTTGGTAAGCGGTATTTACGTAAAGTAGATTCATCTGGTATATGACGATCAGCATATTTTGTAAGAAAAAACTTGAGAATTGTATTGTTAAGTTTTTGGAATGGGATATTGGCCACTATGAAAGCTTCACTAGTTTTTCGTTAAAAGTTTCGAGTTTAGATGAGTTTTCGAAGAAACATGTCTCTGCACATTACACTGTTGTGGACGCCTTAAACTTAATGGACAGCCACTGCAATATATCTCGGTATCATCACGAATATGCAACCAATCTGTATCGCCTCTAATCCATCCTACCATGGTTGCCCTATGAGAATTCTCCATAGTTAATGAAAATATAGAGAAATACTAAGAACATAAAGAAATAGACTAAAGAAGAAACGAAAACTACTCCAAAAATAAGGTAGTAAATTACTTAGTATTTATAGAAAAATTATAGGATAAATATACAATATAACCATATAAAACGGATTTTTTAAAATACTAAAAGTTGTAACCAAATAACACTGAAAGAAACGAAACCAGAAACACGCCACTGTATGAATGAATAGACACAATAACGACGGAAATAATAGCATCTGCTCGACGAATGCAATGGAGCAAGCAAATAGTTGGGCTGTTATAACATGTATACTATACATGATACCGCCACGTTTTATCGGGGCAATTGGTCATTCAATTGCTTCAGTCCGCTCTGTGTTAATAATTCACAATATTCATCTGTGATAGACGTAAGTGTGAATTATTGATTCTTTCAATACAAGTTTTTTACAAATCGTATAATCACATTTAGAATGTTTACTTAAGAGCAAATGGTATTCATTGAAGAGTGTTATTTACGTAACGGTCGACATCTATCAAACGGCGAATGTGAAATGTGTCGGGAAGATGTCAGAGATAGTTTTCCTGGAGTTATTTTAGTAAATAAGAACTTTTCTTGTGATGTATTAAGGACTTATAAATAACTTTAGAACTACTGGGTCTGAAAAAAAAACTGGGGAGGGGAAGATCTCTAGTTAGAACTCAAAATGTCGTTGATAATGCAAGAAACCAATTAGAGAACAACCTACAACATCTGTCAGAAGACTGGCACAATAGCTGGATGTTAATTATGGAATCTGTTGCAGTATTCTTAAACGCAATCTTCGTATCCATCCTTACAAGGAGCAAGTGTATCAAGAACTATTGCCGTCAGATTAGATTCAAAGAGTTGCCTATTGTCGTTTCTTTAATGCGAATCTTAACGAATTGGAAAATATTGTAGGTATCAATTCGATGTACAAGGTGGTCCATAAAGATATTCACTTTTTGAATAGAATTAAAAACTATACACATTGATCTACTTGAACAAATTTATTTTTAAGGCTTACGAAAATAACGGGAAATTTATTTTTAAAAAAATACGTTATCTGAATGTGCCCCATTTGTGTCCAGGCACTCTTGAAGACGACCTCTCCAATTTTCCATAACGTGGCGGCAAGTGTCTGCAGTTATGCCTTCGATTTCTTGTCGAATATTGTTCTTTAGTTCCTCCAGAGTGGCAGGGCGGTTGCTGTACACTCTACTTTTGAGATAACCCCATAAAAAAAATCACAGGGACTCAAGTCAGGGCTTCGGGGGGGGGGGGGGGGGGGGGGGCACTCAATATCCCCTCTTTGAGAAATCAGTCTTCCCGGAAAAAGCCCCTGAACGACAGGCAAAGAGAGATTGGAAGTGTGGCAGGTGGCTCCGTCCTGTTGGAACCAGGTGTCCTGAGTGTATCCTTCAATTTCTTGAAGAGCAGGAGTTAGGAAAGTTTGAATCATGTCTACATAACGCCGAGAATTTACAATGACTGTGCGACCTTGTTGGTCTTCGAACAAAAAAAAGGGCCAATTATACCGGATGCCGACATTGCAGCCCATACTGTGACCTTCGGACTATGCAAAGGCCTTTCATGTTTCCGTTTAGGGTTTTCACTACTCCAGTAGCGACAATTTTGAGTATTGACGTGGCCATTTAAGTGGAAATGGGACTCATCGGAGAATAAGATGTCGACTGCTGCTGGAATTCGGTTCCTTATTTCGTTAGCGAATAAAACTCTATTAGCGGGATCTGTAGCCTTCAGTTCTTGCACTATTTGAACCTTATACGGATGCATGCCTAAATCTTTGTGAAGAATGCGAAGCACCGAGGTTCTCGTCACATTTAAAGCAGCTGCGCGCTTTCGAGTTGATACGGTTGGTTGGTCGCGCACAGACTGACTCACTCTCTCGATGTTCTCAGCGGTTCTCGCCGACCTTGGACGTCCTAAAACGCGCTTATTTAACGTTGAACCAGTTTCCTCAAACTTATTAACCCATTGCTTAATCAGCTGAATGCTTGGACATTGCTGAATATCGTGCAAATTGAAGTGTTGTCGATATTTTCGGCGCGCAATGGTGGCAGAATTGTTGTTACGGTAATATTCGCGCACACAAAACGACGCTCCTCTCCTGTGTAGCGCTGCATGATGACTAAGTTTCCCAGAGCCTAGCTATCGTTTAAGACCGACCCCACCTCCCTACCTTGCGTATAAAATTTTCTACATCACAAGCAAATATAAACAACTTTTTGGACCACCTTGTATTATCCTAAATTTGTACTTTGCTTAGGGAAAAGTTGTTTGAGGTCACAAGTAGGATAGTATTCCTATCGATATTATTAAACGATGAATAATAATGTAACGAAAGTGTTGGGATATTAATTTTCATAATTTCTTCGTCCAGTGTAATTTCAAAACTCAAATCATTTCAGAAATTCGTTTCTAGATGAGCAGCTCCGGAAGCTGAAATGTTAACCCTAAATATTCTGTTTGTGCCGTGGTCATCTAGAAAGTATGTAATTAGCGTGCAAGTCAAGTGATCTCGATTTTGAGTTCGGCAGGGTCGAAAATGTGAATGCCGTTTTTCCCGGTCACAGTGCCACTATATACTGTTGTAAATTGAGTACATTGAGATAACTTTGTGGTAATAATAGCCGGATTGTTGCGTTGGCTATGTTGTCATCCTAGTGTATTGAGTATATTATTTGTAACGTACTTGTCAAGTTACAACTTCATGAAGGCTTGTTACAGATATCTATTATTATTAGAAATAAAAGCTGTAACAACATAAGGTTCGGATGATATTAATTTTTACAGCTAGTTGTCAATTTTTGCTAGAAATGCTAATTAGTGTTTTTTATTTATAAGTTCATAAGCATAAAGTGTAAAGTCACCGATACAAAAAAATATTACTTGAAACCAACTATTTTACATTGGCAACTTAATGTTCGGAAGACTATAATTGTGAATTGATTTTCATTACAACGGTCATGACAGTATATCAAACTTGATAGTTATCGCTTTGACAATTGTTTATTTATTGTTTTGATCAATTTGTGCTCGGAAAATGGGTTGTAGTAAAGCCACTTCGAAGAAAGTACGTAAAATTGTGGTAAAACAGTATCATGAAGGAAAGAGTATACGCACAATCGCGAACAATTTGAATTTGGCAAAATCAACTTTAACAGACATTATTAATTGTTATGGCGAGACGTTTGGCTACGATATTCGGGTAACCCAAGAAAGTGACACCCAGAATGAGCCGGCGATTACAGTTTCGTCCGATTAGAAGATTTAATAAATTATAATGTTCAGTTTCGTCCGGCCAGTAAGATAGGCCTAAATTAGCAATATATAGTTTCGTCCGGCCGGTAGGTGCAGGTAAAGGAGAGGATTAAAATTGTCTTAATGGTAATTTTTTCCCAGTTACTTATTATTTGCGAAATACAACAGATATTGTATTTTACTATTGCTACCCCCACCCATCAATGGAAATTCCTACGAATTATGTACTTAGAAACATTACGTTTGAGTTAATTATTACATTTTAAAAGTGCAACATGGAAATTTTAAATGTGAGAAAAAGTGTTAGTAAGCGGAAGTTGTTCACACACAATATTTCTTTACGCATTGTTTGTGAACAACTTTCGATACTGTTTTGCGGAACAACTGTTAAGTGGCAAAAAAAGTGGAGATGTCGGATACCAAAATATACTGCTATTGTTTACACTATGGGTGAAGACAATTTGATATCCCGTTGTAATTTGAATGCCCATCCTAAATTCAGCGCTTCAGCAGTACAAAAGCAATTTCTTGTAGCGGCTGCAAAACGTAAAGCTACAGAAAAACTTAATGGGCAACCTAAACGAATTGTGCAGTCGCTGTTAACAAAATGCGACAATAGTGAATTAACAATTGCGGACTTGAAATCGGTGAAACGAAGTATTTATGGTGAAAAAAGAAAGACATTTCCGAGTTTGCTCAAAAATATAAAAGAAGTGTTTGAAACCTTGGAAAATATGAAATCCGAAATTAGTACGAACAGAGAAGAAGAATTTTTGATTGTGAACGACACCAACCATTGTACAGTAATATTCTCTTGTTAGTCAAACCTGAAACATTTGTGTAAGTGCAAAAAGATATTTATAGGCGGAATATTTAAATATTCCTCAAAATATTTTGTGCAGTTATTTACCATTCTTGGACAATATAACGGACACTGTATACCCCAAGTGTTTTGTTTACTTAAAGATAAAAGTTCAGAAACCTATAAATACTGTTTAAAATTTGCAAGTCAAAAATGTGAAGAATTTTCGTTGCAATTTCGTCCTGCGGAGGTAGTTATCGATTTTCAAATGTCGATACAAAAAGCTGTAAGTTCCATGTGGCAGAATATTAAAATAATTGGCTGCCGATTTCATATCTCTCAATTGGTGGTAAAAAAAGTGATAAAAAAGTGGTAAAAAATACAAGAGCTAGGACTCACAAAACACTATAAAGAAAAACCAGACATTGGCAAATGGATTCGGTCTGCTTTTCTTAGAATCTGACAACGTTGGCAACTGTTTCGTATTTGATCTACTGTCCATAATACCAGAAAATGATAAACTACAAGCAGTTATCGAGTGGAAACTTACATAAAAGAGAATTCTATATTTCCTCCCGAAATTTTGGCGGTTAAATGTGCTAGCAGCTCAAGGGCGACCAACGCATGCGAATCGTTTCATTCACATCTAAACAAGAGTTTTCATTTCTACCATCCAAATATCTTTGTCTTTCTAGAACTTTTGCGCCAGTATCAAGCTGAAATTTACATTTAAGCACTTAGTGTAAATAAACAAATACCAACGAATACGCATACACAAAAACGCAAAAATTTTTTCAAAAAGAAAATTAAACAATATGATAAGAAATGACGACACTGCAATATGTATAATTAGTTTCACATATTTATTCTTTTTAAGTACCTAAGTACATAATTTTAAAAATATTAGTTTGTAATTGTTCTACCATTTAAGTATTTCTTTTCTTTTCTATTTATTATTTTATATATTTTGCTTTTGTACTAGAATATATTCTTAAAATTTATCTTATTCTTTTTTTTCTATCAACACATAACCTTCTCTGCTTGTTTGTGTTCAATATATCGAAAGTATCATAACAAAGATGTTATTTCCACTAAAACTAATATTGCAGATACACCTCTAAACTAACATAAAAGGATTAAGTACTTAAAGATTATCAGACGAAACTGTGCCCACTCGTAAATACCCAAAAATTCGACCCGGACGAAACTTTAACACAGTGAAGCGATTAGCATTATCAGAAAGGGATTAAACAAAGATTATCGAACGAAACAGTATCTGCCCGAATGAGCAGGCATCTCGGAAAAATTTGTAAAAGTCACCGCAGGGCCACGCGAAGAGGTATAACGGCTCTTTTTATTGCAGAAACTAATGTGCGAAGTATTTTATTCAAGGCGAAATAAAAGCTACTGTTAACGAAAATTCAAAATAAAAACTGTCTAATATGGGCAAGTCCAAATTATCTCGGACACTAGAAGATTGGTTCAAAGTCGTGTTCAGCGATAAATTCAAATTCGACGTCTGTATAGGTGATTGTAGAAAACGAATTATTCGTGATAGATCGGAAGGTTTTCATAAGGACTGTCTAAAAAGGACTGTCAAATTTAAAAATGGTGTAATGATATGGGGATGTATGTCTGGAAAGGGTGTAGGTTGAATGGAAATAATTTAATGCTGCCAAGTATCAGCAAATTTTAAGTCATAGCTTCCTTTCTAGTATAGAAAACCTCTATCCAGATGGAAATCTCATATTTTAACAGGATAGCGCATCCTACCACACAGCCAAATCAACTAAACATTGGTTTGCAGATGACAACATAAGAGTTCGTCATGGCCTTCTAGCAGTCTAGACCTAAATATTATTGAAGCTTTGTGGCATCATATGAGAAATAATCCGCAAAGAACAATAAATGCTTTGCAGACAAAACTAACAGAAATATGGCAAATATTTACGCCAGATGACTGCATAAAATTATTGGAAATCATACCAGATCGAATTAAAGCAGTTGTTAAGGTCAAAGGTGACAAAGGTAACTCCATATTAATTTTGTAACTAGTGATCGTGCGAAATTAAGTTGTCAATATAATCTACACATTTTTTTACTTTGGTTAGATTGTTTTGTTTCCTGAGAAACAAAATATACATTCTGTTGCAAATGTTGCTGTTAATATTGTAGTATACCCAGTTCTTTGCTCACAATAAGGAATTAACACTTAAATATGCACAAATTGTAAATATTTATCAAAAATCGTATTGTCCGAACCTTATGTTGTTATGGCTCGTAGTCTCTTTACCATAAGAGTTACTTTGTTCATACGGATCATACCGTATATTTAAATTAGTAGAATATAAACGTTATTATTTTTAAACATAACTCAAAGTTAAGATAACGACTACCTAAAACATGCTTAAGTATTAATATAAGGTTATGCATTTCTCATTTTTTAAATATAGAATTAACAGGAAAATTGGAACATATTGTTGTATCGGTTATCGCCGAAATTGGCAATAATAATCACAAATTATAATGTTATAATTTTAATGAATATTTCTTATTGATGTCTTTACAGGAAATGCCCACTCCAGTATGTATGTAAAATCGCTTGGTATATTAAAAAATACCATACCTGTAATCGGTTGGATATCTGGCTATAATCTTCAGAGTGGAATAGCCGATTGTATAGCTGGCGTGACCGTTGGTTTGACGTTAATACCGCAATCTATAGCTTATGCTGGCCTAGCAGGCTTACCACCACAGGTATTTCTCTTTGCATGACAATTGAACAGATAAACTTATCAATGTTTATTGAATATATATCTTAAATTTTTCAGGTCATAGTCACATATACAGAGTCTCATATACAGTGTGTTAAAAAATTCGAGCTTTATTTTTAACTGAAAATAGTACACACAAAATAATGACAAATGAAAAAAATAAAAATAGTAAAGTAACAGAGACATTCACACTTACACGAGCAACACAGGAACACCCTCTAGAGCAACGTGCATCAACATATGTGGTTTTTGCATGATGGTGCTCCACCTCATAACAGTTACGAAGTTCTTGAGTATTTAAATAATACCTTTAGTGACCGATGGATAGGTAGAGGTGAGCCTACTGCATGACCATCTAGATCACCCAAGTTGAAGATTTATGTATGGGGACATTCGAAAATTTGATAATGAAATTGAACACATTCAATTATTGACCATCAATTCATTTGTCATTATTTTGTGCGTACTATTTTCAGTTAAAAATAAAGCTCCAATTTTTTTATCACTCTCTATTAAGAATTTTTTTAATATTTTGTATATAATATATTGCTTTCTTTTGCAAATCGATCTTAAAACTATTACAAAAGTTCCAGACAATCTTTGAGTACAAATATTTCAAAGAAAAAGGTATGTGTAAAATATTGTTAACTAAAACCTTATTCCGAGAAACCCGTGCCTGCCGCAAACTCTCTTGCTAGTTACAACATCTTTTCGAACATTCTTTAGATTTTATATATAACATTTAAAATTTAGTATAAATTACTTACGTGTCTTAATTATAATTACGTGTTAATCTTTAATTTATTTCTTATTCAACAATATTTTTTATATTGACAAAAATATGCCCACCCTGCATCTATCGATATAATTACTAGTTGCGTTTGACATACCGTTAAAACGGTTACCTAATAGTATATTAAAAAACAAGTTTCATAAGGCACCAATTTGCCGCACGAGATCAGAGTGCGGCAAAAGGCCTTATGAAACGAGTTTTTTATACTATTTTTTCTATTTTGCGTTTTTTACATTAATAAATTGCTTAAATTGGAATTATTTAATTTGAAAGTTCAGAATTGCTGAAAAAAACAAGTCAATCAACGGGAAACGTACCAGTATGCAGAACACACCCTTTTGAAAAGTTCCAACCAGAACGAAACGCCGTCTGTACGTTTCCCGTTGATTGACTTGTTTTTTTCAGCAATTCTTAATTAACCTAATTACCAGGAAGTTCGTTGTCGCGAAAGGGTGTGTTCTGCATACTGGTACAAACTTAGTTTGTCGGATTGTAGTTACGAACGCATCACATAAGTCGACATTTGCATGTAAGAATGAGATTTAATATTCATTAATTCTCACTTGCAGTAAGTTCCAAATGTTAAGTATATATACAGAAAGTATAGAAATGAAAAGCAATGTCCGTCTTTGAGGAATGCCGTGCATTGAAAAGTTCCAACCAGAACGAAACGCCGTCTGTACGTTTCCCGTTGATTGACTTGTTTTTTTCAGCAATTCTTAATTAACCTAATTACCAGGAAGTTTGTTGTCGCGAAAGGGTGTGTTCTGCATACTGGTACAAACTTAGTTTGTCGGATTGTAGTTACGAACGCATCACATAAGTCGACATTTACATGTAAGAATGAGATTTAATATTCATTAATTCTCACTTGCAGTAAGTTCCAAATGAAAGTTCAGAGTTTAATTTTTATATAAAGCATGCAGTTGGTCACATTGATACTTGACATTTTCAAATTTAAATCTTGCTATCCGCGAAGTATATTATATTACATAATATTTATTAATTTTCGTTAACATTACTTGATACTTCATTTAAAAATATAAACATAAGTGACATAGAAACATATATATGTTGTTGTCAATTGTATACAACATACGTTGTTTGTGTAAAATACGGACATATATCATATCTGTCAAATGTACATAAATTCTTAAAATCAAATGACAGCAATGATATTTATTTCTGTATTCGAACAACGCCAACATTGAAAAATGAAAAAAAGCGTATCGAAATGAAGCTCATTTCGATACTGTTTTGGGTTTCATAATGAGTTCATTTCGAACGCAAAATAGATCGACACTTACTCGTTCCAGTTACGCAGTGAATCGCGTCAGCGTTTCTGCGGTACCTTACTCCTGGAGTTAGGGACCAACCAATCACATGGACACATCCAATACATATCCAATTGGATCACAACCAATAAATGACGTCAATAACTTAAGATTTAATTAAAAGACGCGGTGAAAAGGGTTATGACAACAATAAAATTAATATCATAAAATAATTTTGCGCAAAAATACTTCAAAATGATACGTTACACGATATGGTTTAGGTAATTGTTGTGATAGTAAATTAAAGGCGGCTAATAAATTATGTCAATACATACGCGGTTGTTATATTTTTGACATGTAAAAAACATTGTTTAATATCAAGTAAAATTACTGGTTAAGAGATAATCTTAATAAGCAGCTAAGTAATTAATAATAATGAATAAATTAAATATAAAAATTACAAAGAAAGTTCGAAAAATGGTGTTAAATCGCAAGGTTTCGATGGTCGGTAGATTTCTCAGAAAAAGGAGTCGAATTGACGATACTTTAAACAAAGACTCTCTTTGAGTTGTAAAAAGTTGCTGGAATTTTTAATATCGATTTGTAAAAGTAAATAATTTATTAAATACGATATATTACAAACGTGATTAAAAAATTATTAAATAATTAATTGAGGAGGTAGATAAATGTAGAAGCTCAATAATACAACAAATGTTAAACTAAAATAGCACAGAGTTGGAAAAATATATTAACTGTAACACTACAATTGTTTCGCTCTACGAGAGCTTCATCAGGTGATGAAAATTATAATACAAAAAATTCTTACTTAACATTTACATACAACAGGGTGCGGGGGCGGGGTTCCAAAATTAAGGCAGAAATTTTACAAATAGAAATATAAATTAAACATTTAAATTTAATAATGGTGAATTATTGACTTCCAATTGATTATTTAAAATAATACCTAATTTATTAAATCTATTGATTTCTGAATCTCTGAAATGTTCAATTTACTACTTTTATCTTGTGTGCTTAATAATTCGAACTTATTATTAAATCTGTGATTATATTCTAGGCAATGGTTTGCGTATATAGAGTTTGTTTCTTGTGGTTGATAACTTCTTTCATGTTCCTTTACTCTATTCGAAAAAGTTCTTCCAGTTTGTCCGATATAGGACAAACCGCACTTGCAATTCAATTTATAAACTCCTGATTATGACAATTTTTCTGTTCTGTCCTTATTATTTTTAATGTATTTATGAATAGTGTTACCTTTTTTAAATGAAATAAGAGATAATAGCTTTAATAAATTAGGTATTTTTTTAAATTTAAATGATTAATTGTAAGTTAATAATACGGGCGCACACGAATTGCACGCAAATTACCTGGCCATGGTTAACCGCTATCCCGAATTGCACGCAGATTTTCAAAAAGGTATTTTAATCCCTCACCCGAATTGCACGTAAAGTATTTACGTAGGGAATATCATGGTTTTCTTAACGGCCGTCCTACTTAACTGCATTTTAATGACATCTTAATGATATGGAGTATAGAAACATAAATACCTACTCAAATTCACTGTCGTCAGTTTTCTTTGAGTTAGTCGTCAGTTTTCTTTGAGTTAATAAGTAGTGTCTCTTAGTATCATTGTTTAAAATGGAAAACCGCCAGTGATGTACGTTACATTAGAAACAATATAAATTATGCGAGAGTAAAGAAATATGCAAAAATTCCAACAGCAATTCAAGAAGTTCATAGTACATTAGCGAAAATGGATATAAATACAAATCTGAACGAACGCTTTTTACTCTATAATGACAACCACAACAACATTGTGATATTCTCGTGGGAGACTAATCTGAGGCAGCTGTGTAAGAGTGATATTTTATTAATGGATGGTACTTTTAGCTGTTCCACAAAATATTTCTTACAACTGTTTACAGTTCACACAGTTCAAAACAATTGTTTTACACCAACTGTGTATATTTTACTAAACAGCAAGGAATCTATAGCCTACAAGGCCTCTCTACAGATTCTTGCTAGTAAATGTGCGGAATTGGATTTATCACTGAAACCTCAGACGATTGTTATAGACTTTTAAAATGCCATACATAAAGCAGTGCGTGATTTGTGGCCAAATGTAAAAATCGTTGGTTGCCGCTTTCACTTATCGCAAGCATGGTGGCGACAAATTCAAAAGTGTGGCTTAGTGAAAGACTATAAAGATAAACAATCAGATGTTGGTAAGTGGTTGAGGCATACGTTTGGGTTTACCTATTTACTCCTGGATGCAGTCGGTGACTGCTTTGTTTTTGATTTTCAGTGTAATACCAGTGTAATACGCCAGATAATCACAAATTAGTAAAATATTCTGATTATCTAGTGGACACATATATTAGTGAAGAAGCCATCTTTCCGCCTGAAGTTTGGGCTAAATGTGAGAGTTCATTCTGTAGAACAACCAATATCTGTGAATCTTTTCACTCTAAATTTAATTCAGCTTTCTACGTAGCTCATCCGAACATTTGTCTTTTCGTAGAGACTTTGCTGCAGTTTCAAATAGACACGTATGTTAAAATTAATAGTAGTAGTGCAAATACTCACAAGAAAACGTTATCGCGCCAAGAAATGTTTGTTAATAATTTAATTGAGCAGTATAAGAGTAATACTATCACTAGGATAAATTTTGTAAATGCCATTTCATACACTGTACTCAAATCTAATAAATAAAGTAATTTTTATAAATTTATTTATTGTATTATTTATTCTAGTAAGTTAATCTTTGCATTATAAAATATAACTTCATTTTGTCTCTTATCAAACCACCTAATGATTAAATGCGTGCAATTCGAGTGCTTCCTATTTTAAAACGTGCGTGCAATTCGTGTGTGCCCACAAAAGAGATTAAAAGCATTGCCCGATGCAGGTAAACATCTTGCGTGCAATTCGAGTGCAGCCAATAATACACCATCACTAAAATTAAATGTTTAACTTATATTTGTTATTGTTAATTATATTTAATTTAGCATATCCGTAATTGTCTATATTTGTGTATTGTGTATATTTGTATTTATAAAGTTTTGTTAATTTCCATATCTGCCTTAACTTCGAATCGCCTGATGAAGCTCTCGTAGAGCGAAACAATTGTAGTGTTACAGTTAATATATTTTTTGAACTCTGTGTTATATTCATTTAACATTTGTTATAAAAAATTATTGATATATACGCGTAATACTAGACTAAAATGCCAAACAAAATTTATAGCAAAATATCATGACTTGTCAGAGAGGTTCCGCAGAAAGAGGGTGGCTTTATACAGTCACTATACTGTCACACGAAAAACGCACCAAGCTGTATCTCTGTCATTTATATTTCAATTTTCATAAGATAGGTATCAAATGAAATGGTTTAAGAAGTACTATGTTTGAGGGTACATTTACTTTTTTCCAGCGCCATCTTCAATTCCTAGCGATTATCAATTTTTTTTTTCAAATTGCATGGTATATATTTTTTTTGCGTCTTTGAATATATTTTTTTTCTGAATCCATTGATTTATAATACATCCATTTTAATTGTAAATTTAGAAGAAAAAAAAATTAATTATAGCAGTTTCCGCACATTCTGTTAAAGTCATTTGTGTTATACTGTCATGAAAAAATAAGTGTAAAAAATATCGCATTGCTCATATGTAACTAATTTTAATTCACAAAGAAAAAAAAATAACAAAACTAAAAAATAAATTCAAAAATAAAAACTTTTACAAATATTGTTCGAATTGTTACCTCAATACAATACTGGCATCTCCTTATAACATCATGGGTGGCATTTAATACGAAGTTCTGTGACACTGTTAAATAAACTCCATCTTGGAGATATGTCCAAAACCAAAAATCTAGAGGCGTAAGAGCAGGTGAACAACCAACATTTATTCGTGCATTATGGGGAGTAGCTCCGTCTTGTTGAAAATATACTTTACGCAGTTTCGTAAGCGGCAATTCATCCAAGAAACTTTCAACATCTTCGCTTAATAATTGGTGGTATCTTAGTTGATTTAAGGAACCGTCGATACAAAATGGCTCAATCAAGCGGTATCCATGTAGGCCACACCAAACATTACTGCTAAAACGACGTTGAAAATTATTGTTAACGACATATCTAGGGTTTTCTCGACTCCATTGGCGATTAATGTTGCGATTAAAAATTCTATAATTGCAAGGCTAAAAAAATATACCGATCAATTTGAAAAAAAAAGTTGACAAGCGCTAGAAATTGAAGATGGCTCTGGAAAATAGTAGTCATAGCCTCAAACATAGTATTCATCAAACCATTTTATTAACCATTTATTTATTTATGTAGCTGTGTCATGAAAATCGGAATGTAAATAACAGAGTTACAGCTTGGGACGTTTTTTTGTCTGACATCCGGTATATTCGTCATTTTAATTACGCAAGGGCATCGCGTTAATATTAATAACGTGCAATCAATTTTTGAATTTTGGCGTTGTTTAGAATGGATTATTACTATGTTGACTCAATTCATAAGTGGAATGTTCTAATTAATAATAACCAGGGTTGTGATTTACCTTGATTAGGCTCAACAGTAAACATTGACACAAACTTTATTATGACATAATTACATCTGTTAGTTTAACATAAGTAATAGATCTAAAAAATACTGCGGTGTTTGAAAATATAGTTATTAGAATTGAATTCTTCTACGAGATATCATATGATCGGGGATTTAATAAAATTTCAAGTTGATAAGTATGTTTCAATAAAATGCGAGAACAACACGTCATTGTTTAGCATAAAGTCAACTAGTTCCCCGGAAATTGCCCGCGCCTTATTAATAATCTTATAACTTTCTAGAAATATTATAATTGTAAATAGATTTTTTAATTACAAATGATTATTTAATATTATCTATTAATTTAAAGGCAGCGTATATATTTTCAGTATGGCTTGTATTCTTCGTTATGCGGAGGCTTTATGTATGCTGCCTTTGGAACTGTACCAGAGTTAAACATCGCGCCAACAGCTTTACTATCTCTCTTAACTTTTACTTACTGTAGCACAGCTAGTTTTGGAGCAATTCCAGCTTCGATCTTGTTATGTTTCTATGCCGGTTTGATAGAAGTTTGTTGTGGACTCTTACATTTAGGTAAGCGGGTTTTTAGTCTATTTTAACGACAAATTTATTTAATATCTGTTTTGTCATACAGATTACAGGTATTTTAAACGTGTTTAATCAAGGATAATATTATAATTTTTATATATAGGATTTCTGGTAGACTTCGTATCAACTCCTGCGGTAGCAGGATTAACATCAGCTGGAGCTATTCTGATAGCATCCTCGCAGTTGAAGAACTTATTTGGGCTGCCAGGACGTGGTGGTAGCAATTTTATAGGAGCCTGGAAGAATTTCTTTTATAACATCCACAATATCAGTTTATGGGATGCAGTTTTGAGTGCTTGCTGTTGTCTTTTTTTGTTGGCATTAAGAGTAAGTCAAATTATAAGATTAATACAAACCAACGTTAAGCATTAAATCTTTCAAATATAGAAAGTCAAGGATTACGGAATTCCACCTTCATCTAAAAGTAATGAAGACGAAAAATATAAGAATTTTAAAATATTTTTATGGTTTTTATCAGTTAGTAGAAATGCAATGGTGGTTGTAATTTCTACTGTAGTTTCGTATATTTTTGCAGTTGAACAAGAAAACGTATTTCGTGTCACAGGTAATAGCAATGCCAGCTATAGTTCTATAGCTTTTTGTATTTATAATTAGAGGTGGTTCATTATGCTGGTGCACAGTAACGAATACGGTACAAGTTCGACTGGCGGCGTTATACCGTGTGTTCCATTTATGTTTCAAAACATTCCGGGTGCGGGTACCTCGCGCTAAGACAACGTGGGTTTGTCAATAACATTTTTGTAGAAAAACAAAAGCATTTTTAATAATATAAAATTAAAAATCGGGTGCGGAGAACACAATACAAGATTATATTTGTGTGAAAGTATCTTTCCAGACATGCAGACATGTGTTTAATTTTACTATAGAATCATCAGAACATGCTGCTGGAGAGATACTTCTACCAAAAGTTATTAAGACAGAGCCTAGAAGAACATTCAGCGCCGCTCATTAACTAATTAACATCACGAACGCCAAAAACAACCATAGCTGTCTTCATAAGAAATGTAAGGCTTAGCCAAGGGTTTGAACCTGACGGACACAACAGCAACTTGCGGAAACTGTATCAACGTGCTTTCACTATACATCGGACACAACCGATAACGTACATCACAAACTAATTTGACACATACTTGACTAGGTAAAATATCACCATATTTTGTATTAAAGAAAAAATATTTTTAATAATATAAAATATTATTAAAAATCGGGTGTAGAGAATACAAACAAGTTCATATTTGTGTGATAGATCTTTCCAGACTGGACGCTTTTCAGCAATAGCTGTCTTCAATCGATCTAGGAGATTTGTGTAATACTCGTCGTTTATGGTCTTGCTCTTTTAAAGATAGTTTATCAACAATATTCCTTTTGCATCCCAAAATACCGATGCCTATCCATTTCCCCCGATTAAGTTGTGCTGGCCTTCTTTGGAGTTTGACTTCCACATTTCGTCCGCATCATCGACTGCTATTTAGATTCGGGTGTATAATAATGAGTCCATGTTTCGTCACAAGTAACAAATCGGCGCAAAAATCTCTTGTGTTCCGTTTAAAAATTTCTAAATTATTTATCGATATTTGACAGCGAACACGTTTCTGTTCTGTCGTCAGTAAATACGGCACCCATTTTGCTCATATCAAGTTCTTCGTGTAAAATATAATACACCCGTTTGCTTGAAATGCCCATTGCCTTTGCTATTTCTAACGCTTTCAGCCGTCGGTCACCTAACAACAAATCATGGACTTTATCCACCATTTTTGGAGTTGTAACCGTTTTTGGGCGTCCACTGCGGGATCATCTTCTAAGCTGTTACTGCCACGCTTAAATTTATTTCTTCATTTTCTGACGGTTATATACGAAGGATAACCTTCACCCAGTGTATGCCTTTCTTTAAATAATAATATCCATTTGCTTTTAATTACTAACAAGGTAAAATTGTCATAAATTTATAGGCATTGGTTATCAAAATGTGATGTGTTTTTTTTATTATTTCACGGCCCACTCTAGGTGATAGCACGAATAAGTCAACTCGCTCTCGTTCTATTACTATTTTTGTTACTGTGCTATTTTTGTTTCGGCGTTTTGATTTTCAGTTATTATAATTTATCTTAAGCTTCTTTTTGTTAATAATTCCAGAATATGTAGGTGAACTGTTCCAGATACGAGGCTGGAGCCCTTTGCTCCACCCCTGGCCCACTTATAATAAATAATTGGCAAATATTATGCTTTTATTTTTCAACATATTCTCTATTAATACTGATTTATCGCACATATCACATCATTATCTGACGAAAATCATTTACCACGCAAGTGTTCTTTCATCAGTTTTGAAAACAGTCTATAATCGCTGGGGGCCAAATCTGGTGAATATGGCGGATGCTCAACTAATTCGAAGCTTGCTTGAGCTATTGCAGCTGTTGCAATGGCGGACCTGTGACTGGGTGCGTTATCTTGATACCCCTTTGGGCAACTGCCCCCGACGTTTTTCTTTTATCAAGTCGGGTAATTTGGGAATTAAATTGGCATAATAAGTACCTGTAATTGTAGCCCTCTTCCGTAATAAATCTACTAAAATTACGCCATCAGCATTCCAAAATACGGATACATGACCTTCATGACATAAGTATTTAATCACCGCTCGTTACTCGACACGATGCATTTTGATACTGATATGTGATTCTCTCGACCTCGGGCGTCTACTGCAAGCACATTTGAGCAGTTTCGGGCTTGTAAATTTCTAGCGTTAGTCTATACATAGCAGGTTACATTGAGACGTGAAGATAAGTAATTGTTTTTGGTTTATAAATGGGTCAGGGGCGGAGCAAAGGGATCAGCCCTCGCCTATGCTACCGGCCGAACTTGCTATTGTGTGCCGGTAAAATGAACCATATTGTAATATATATTTATAATAACTATTTTTTATTTTTCTTATTTTTATTAGGGGAAATACAACCTGGTTTACCAAATATATCTTTTCCTGCTCTTGAAATTGTTACTAACAATAAAACTTTTACATTTCTGGATATGACAAAAGAACTTGGAACTGGAATTATAGTTTTGCCATTTATAGCAATTTTAGCGAATGTGGCAATAGCTAAAAGCTTCTGTAAGTTAAAAACAATTATTATAAACTCTATCCTATCTTTTTTCTATTTTTTCCATTCATTTTTATTCTTCGTTACATTTTGTTATTAGAGCTCTTAATCTTTCCCGATCATTATTTATAAATCTTCTTGGTGTTGATGTTTTTATTTTGTTCAGTATCATAGTTTATATCATTTTTTATGACACTAAAAAAGTGGTATTTTTTAAAAAAAAGGTGAGCGCCAAAAAATCACGATGTGATTAGGAAAAAAAATATATTTCTAAACAATATTTTCTTTTTAATATCTCGGCTTGAACTAAATAATGAATAGAGAAAAAAGTTCATGTGTTTTTTTACCGCACCAAGCTGCGCCAAAATATTATCGTCATTTGCTACGAGGGGGTATTGATATATTCTTAGATATATTCTATTGAAATAACTTAAAGTTGGAAATATTTTATTATTCAACATAGTCTTCTAAACAAAAGATTCTTCTTGGTCTGCAAACCAGCCCTTCACAGCTTCTATTACCTCTTCGTTACACAAAAATTGACGTTCTTTTAAACATTTTTCTATCGAGGGAACAGATACTACAAAAGTATTTTTAATAATATAAAATATTATTAAAAATGGGGTGTGAAGAACACAATACAAGTTATATATTTGTGAATGTATCTTCTCTCCAGAGACGCAGATACGTATTTCACCTTTCTACAGGATCGTCGGTTCGCCCCTGCTGGAGAAGAGATACATTCAACCAAACATAACTACCTTGCTATCAACCAGAAATTATTAAGACAGACCGTGAAAGAATATTCAGCGCTGTCTACATAATAACTGCCGAACTAAGCAACGTGTTTCTATAGACGGTAACAACCATATCTATAAAAAACTGTATTATCGTGTCTTCACTACTTGTCGGGCGAACCGAATGCGTATATAACAAAATAATTTGAAACATACATGAGTGGGTAAAAACCACACCAATTTGTATAATACAAAAGTATTTTTAATAATATAAAATATTATTCAAAATGGGGTGTGAAGAACACAATACAAGTTATATATTTGTGAATGTATCTCCTCTCCAGAGACGCAGATACGTATTTCACCTTTCTACAGGATCGTCGGTACGCCCCTGCTGGAGAAGAGATACATTCAACCAAACATAACTACCTTGCTATCAACCAGAAATTATTAAGACAGACCGTGAAAGAATATTCAGCGCTGTCTACATAATAACTGCCGAACTAAGCAACGTGTTTCTATAGACGGTAACAACCATATCTATAAAAAAACTGTATTATCGTGTCTTCACTACTTGTCGGGCGAACCGAATGCGTATATAACAAAATAATTTGAAACATACTTGAGTGGGTAAAAACCACACCAATTTGTATAATACAAAAAAGACAGCGCTGAATATTCTTTCACCCTCTGTCTTAATAATTTCTGGTTGATAGCAAGGTAGTTATGTTTTGTTGAATGTATCTCTTCTCCAGCAGGGGCGTACCGACGATCCTGTAGAAAGGTGAAATACGTATCTGCGTCTCTGTAGAGGAGATACATTCACAAATATATAACTTGTATTGTGTTCTTCACACCCCATTTTTAATAATATTTTATATTATTAAAAATACTTTTGTATTATACAAATTGGTGTGGTTTTTACCCACTCATGTATGTTTCAAATTATTTTGAACAGATACTAGTCTAAGGAGGCTAAGTCTGGGGAATAGGGCGGGTATGCCAGTAATTCGAACCCTAGATTCCGAATTATATTCATGGTAATGCGCGATTTGTGTACAGGGGCATTGTTCTGCAAAAACAACACACCTTTTGCCAACATGCCACGTCTTGTTTCCTTAATTTTCTCCCTTAGGGTGGTTAGTAATTTAGAATAAGAATCTTCAGTGATGGTCTGACCCTTTTTTATCGGATTTTTTAACTCGAAACTTCTAAGGCCTTGGAGAATTATGATGCTTTCACTCCATCAATTGCTGTTTTGTTTCTGGGTCATAAAAATGGGCCCATGTTCTATCTATCACAAGACGGTTTAAAACATATGGATCTCCTTCAAAACGGGCACAAATTGACCGTGATGTTTTTACTCTTGCTCATTTGTGTTTGGCGTTCAAGCATTTAGGATGTCGATTTAGATATGAAAAAAATGCAGAAATTTTTTTCATATCTAAATCGACGTGAACTATATGATGGACGCGTTCATATGAAATCTATGAAATTTAGTGCTTCGACAATATGTTTCAGCCCAATTCCACGGCCTGATAATATCATGTCATGACATGCAGCAATATTTTCGGGGGTGGACACCGAAATCGGGTTTCCTGGTCGTTTCTCATCTTCAACGGAAAGTTTTCCTCTTTTAAACGACGCAATCCAATTTTTGACAGTCGCATATGATGGGCATTGATCGCAAAGTGTGTTAAGCATATATTCGTAAATTTCCTTACCACTTAACCTCTTCAAATACAAGTATTTCATGATGTCTCGATACTCCAATTTATCGATTTTCACATTTACATTCGACATGCTTTTTTTCAAAATTTACTGCACAGCAATACTTCAAACTTCTTGACGTAAGATTTTAGAATGACACTTTTAAAATGTCATTATTTCTTGCCATTATAATAAGATTTTGTTTTGTTCAATGAAAATGGCCTAGGCTAACTAGATATCAATATTCCTTCGTATAGACAATGTAAAAAATATCGGTCTAGAGTTCATTCATAAGTGTTTAATATAAATATGTAATGTATACATTTACAATTAATATAATCTTATGTATTTTATACTTTTAAATTATGGTTCACAATTAAAAAATGGCTTCTACAACAAACTAATACATTTTATAAGTAGGTATTATAAATGCATAAACTTATTGTATAATTCTTTACTTACAGCTTGTATGTAGGTATGCGTTTTTATTGATTGCTATGAATTAAATAAATTCTATTCACGCATTATGTTAGCAAAAGAAAATATCAAAATAAATATACTTTATAATTACTATAATTAGAAGCTTCTTCGTGTATTCAAGAAAAGAAAAATAGATTTATAATATATTTTTTCTAAATATTTGTACAGGCACCAATGAAAATAATAACAATATTTTTTTTTGTATTAATAAATAATGTACATATATAAAAACGTATATCTACCTACTTGAATTTAGAATGCCATATATATTAAGTATAATTATATAACTGCAACTATTAATTTATTATACATTATCATTATAATCCGATAAATTAAAGTCATGATCAGATGATTTATTACCTAGGTTTATTATAAACTCATTACAGTATGTATGTAGTTTATATTCTTCTTCATTGTAATTTTAGTCTATATCAACAATATGACGACAGACATTTGCACATTCAGTCTTCTAAGTGAAGGTATTTTCTCAGGAAAAATAACACTATTATTTCCAAGTTTATTAAAAGTTGTTTACACTGAATGTTTCTGGTTTTCAGTAATATGGAAATTTCGATTACTTGCTCTGAAAATTCATCCACTGTAAATTTTGGAGAAGCGTTTTGAGTTGATGTGCATGGAAATAAAAAATATAGTTTCTCGTGTTTAATTTTGTCAAGCTTCAACAGCAATTCGTCCTATTGTACTCTTTGAAACTCCAGTTTGCACAACTTTTTTGAGAACATTATCCAAATATTACAACATTAAATGTTCTAATTAGGTTGGATTATATAATGCATCTGGTATAGGTTTTTTTTCTTAATAATTATAAACATTCCAGGTTATTGCTCAACAACATTATAACCTCTAAAAATATTACCATTTAATATTATAAAATTTCAATAATGCATTATATTACCTTTTAACATGCGTATGGTATATTCCAAAAGGAGAGAGACAAAATTCTGAACAAACCCCCGCCCTAATTACAACCTATACATTAATTAATTTTATGCGGTAAATTTAAATTTGAAAATTTGTCTGAAATATGAAATCTGTAGCAAATTAAATTGTATATGGATTGTTCAGAGATAAATTCACAGTTAAGACAGCAGAATGGTAAATGTAGTAATTACAGCACATGAAAATAAGTAAATTTGTCTAAAAAACACATGTTATTTCATTTATTTGTTGAAAAAAAAGACAAATAGTACATGTCCTTACTGATAAACATTGTATGTAATATATAAAATACAATACAGTAGGAAATAGCTTAAATTTTACAACTGTAACAGTGTATGACAATTAATTCAAATTAAAACAGATTAACAAGTTAATAACAAAAATATTCTACTTTATAAGCTATTTGAAGATTGTCGAATTCAGCAGTGGCGTGTCGTGGGGTTTGAGTTTGGAGGGGCACACCAGAAATCAAATACCAAATGACATATAGGCAAATTGCGCGAAAAAGTATCCATTTATAACATTTATTTAAATTGAATAAATACATAGGAATTAAAAAATATTAATACCTACAATAACGACAAAAACAATAATAATTGTAAATCAAAACGGAAAAATTTAATTAACAATCTATACAAAAATGGAAAGCTTACGTTTCGCTGGTTTCAAAAATGTGTGTCTTTTTATGCGAAACTGAAAGTAAAGTATTGAAATTAATACTTTAAAATCGCATTTTGAGGTTATATTTCCTCAGTTTCCACTAGTATTATGTTGCACAAAATTAAACGTCACCAATAATTTCTGTATCGGCAAATATAAATCTTTACAAATTTGAAAGGTATCTTAATATATATTTTGAAATAAAGATGTACTAATTATTTACATTTTGAAATGGTAGTAAGTATATGTTAATCACCAGAATATACTTAAATGTTATTTAATTATCAATTGTTGTATTAAAAATCTCGTTTCGGATACTTGTCATTTATATATTTAAAGAAAACATTAAATGGTTATCATAAATAAATAAGAAATAAACAGTCACTCCAATTTATTGGTTTTTCTTTATAAAAATACATAATTAAAATAAGTAATTTGAAAATTCAAACATATAGTAACGGGTGTTTTTTATAGAGGTATAAAACTTTAAGTTGGCAAAACTTTTTTAACTGGCGGCCATTTTGTCAGCCGTCAAGTGATTTATGTTTAGTTTGGTTTGGCATTTCAACATGAATAGACTGACGCCTGAACAACGCTTCCAAATTGTGCAAATTTATTTTGAAAATCATGGTTCTGTTCGAAATACGTATCGCGCACTACGTCCATTTTACGGTCAACATAATCGTCCATCAGAGCAATTAATTCGATTAACTATGGAACGTTTTCACACCACGTTTATTTTAAATGATAATACGCATCCACAGAGACGTCGTACAGGGCGTACAGAAGAAGTCATTGCTGCTGTAGAGCGTAGCGTAGAGGAAGACCCGAATCAGTCTATCCACCATCGTGCACAGGAATTGGATATGTGTCCATCCACTTTATGGAAGATTTTGCGGAAAGATCTTGGTTTGCGTGCTTACAAAATCCAACTCGTGCAAAAATTGGAGCCACACGATCACCTAGCAAGGCGTAGATTCGGTGAATGGGCCCAAAACAAGATTGCCGTTGATCCCGATTTTCATATGCGAATTTTGTTTAGCGATGAAGCTCACTTTTGTTTGAATGGATACGTCAATAAACAAAACTGCCGTATTTGGAGTGATGGTAATCCTCAAGTGTATGATGAGACACCGTTACATCCAGAAAAACTGACTGTTTGGTGTGCTTTATGGGCTGGTGGAATCATTGGTCCGTACTTCTTTAAAAACGATGCTGGTCAGAACGTTACAGTCAATGGTGACCGCTATAGAGCCATGATTACTGACTTTTTCGTTCATCAATTGAACAACCATGATGTGCAGGAGCTGTGGTTTCAACAAGACGGCGCAACATGTCACACAGCTCGTGCCACAATTGATTTATTGAAGGAAACGTTTGGTAACCGCATAGTTTCACGTTTCGGACCCGTGAATTGGCCTCCAAGATCGTGCGATTTAACGCCGCTAGACTATTTTCTGTGGAGATATGTGAAGTCGCTAGTCTACGCCGATAAGCCCGAAACGATTGAGCACTTGGAGGACAACATTTGCCGCGTTATTGCCGATATACGGCCACAAATGTTGGAAAAAGTCATCGAAAATTGGACCTCCAGATTAGACTACGTCCGAGCCAGCCGTGGCGGTCATATGCCAGAAGTCATATTTAAATTATAATGCCAGAAGATTATCTTTCGAATAAAGTAAATTTCATGTCAATTTAAAAATTCATCTTTGTTTTATTCCATTTCAAAGTTCTATACCTCTATAAAAAACACACTTTATGAGTTAGTTTGGTCTTAAATGCAATTAAATACTACAGAAAACAAATGTACAATGGGCAGTAAGTAATATGTTGTTACGATGGTATCTTTAATTGCATGTAAGTAAGCCCACTCGCCATTATGATCACTTTAACTGATTTCCTTATATTGTATTTTAAACAAAATAAATATCAAAAAGTGATTATTATTATAAAGCTCTTGAAAGTAAGATGATCATGTTCGTCAAGGCACTAACTCTTGAGTGGGTCATGCAGAACAAACAGCAACAAAAGAATAGTTGGACAAGTTTTTTAAAATTTGTTTTGATATTATTATGAAGTTTCGAGATATTTACTGTATGCTGTATTCAATAGTTACTGTATTTAATAGTTCATTTATTGCAGCTGCCAAAAGGAATATCGTTTTAACATTCAGCAATTTTCTTTTCATTCAGCAGGTTTTCATTTTATTTAATTATTTTGGTGCGTGGGGATGTTGGTGGTATGCAGATATATATATTTTTAATTTATGTGCATTCCTAATGTTTTTTATCCAACAAATTTTTGTTATATTATGCTAAACCAGTTATTAATTCAGATACATTTGTCTCTAAAACTAGAGGTTTGATTTAAGTGTTTGTTAATTGAAACAATGTAATAATTTAATTATTGCTGTAACGACATGTGTGCATTATTTATGTTGATTTATATCTCAAGAACATTCTTCTGTTGCTGTTTTTTTTCTGCATGATCCACTCAACAGTTAGTGCATTGACGAACATGATCATCTTACTTTCAAGAGCTTCCTAATAATAATAACTTTTTGATATTTATTTTGTTTAAAATACAATATAAGGAAATAAGTTAAAGTGATCATAATGGCAAGTGGGCTTACTTAAATGCAATTAAAGATACCATTCTATGAACATATTACTTACTGTCCATTGTACATTTGTTTTCTGTAGTATTTAATTGCATTTAAAACCAAACTAACTCATACTATATGTTTGAATTTTAAAACTAATGTATTTTTATAAAAAGGAACCAATAAATTAGAGTGACTATTTATTTCTGTTTTATTTATACTTATAACCATTTATTAATGTTTTCTTTAAATAGGTAAATGACAGATATCCGAAACGAGATTTTTAATACAACAATTGATGATTAAATAACATTTAAGTATATTTTAGTGATTAATATATACTTACTATCATTTCAAAATGTAAATAATTAGTACATCTTTATTTCAAAAATATATATTAAGATACCTTTCAAATTTGTAAAGATTTATATTTGGCGGTTGCAGATCATTTAATACAGAAATTGTTGATGACGTTTAATTTTGTGTAACATAATACTAGTGGAAACTGAGGAAATATAACCTCAAAATGCGATTTCAAAGTATTAATTTCAATACTTTCCTTTCATTTTCGCATAAAAAGACACATTTTTGAAACCAGCGAAACGTAAGCTTTCCATTTTTGTATAGTTTGTTAATTAAATCTGCGGTAACACTTCGGAACTATAGCCTAGCTAGCCACGGTTTATAAGTAGGAAAAACAGTACGATAGTCCCGTAGACGGCACTGAAACACTGACCGCTAAATAATTGCGCCGTAAAATATTTATGGAATCGTGTACTATCGGCCAATATCGGGTCACATTCACCAGGAATCTATAATTATTTATGCAGGCCGCGGTGTATTTGCGCCTTAATATAATCATATGGGTTCTAACAACGTTAGACAACGAAAATGGATTTAAGTTTTTTAAAATTTAGAAATTTTAACTACTTATATGAATAATAATAATAAAATGAATAATAAAATATCTAAATAAACATTTAAATTGTCTGTTATATTAAAAATTCTAGAAGGGGCGCGCGGCTTCGCGGCCTTATACAGCTACCGCCACTGGAATTCAGTCTGACGTTGGTAAAGAAATGGAATCATCACTATCACTGTCGTTATCCAAGAGAAATTATGAATGGTTCTATAACTTCATCGATAATTCCATCAATATCTTTCATCCGAGCTTCTTCTTTAATAACATGATTTATGCATTTTTGCCAACTTATGCCCTTTATTTATAGCATTATGTAAAAGTTGCTTGTCTTCATTTAATTTAAAAGTTCTTATTTTTTGCAGCTAACTCATTTTTTATTTGTTACCACACAATGTCATATGGTCATATGGAGGTAAACGAAGAACAGTCTTGTTTTTGACTTCGCAATTTCATCGATTATATATTAATTGTATTTACTTTTGACCATATTTACTAAGTCCAATAATTCTGTTCTAACGATATCCTCCTCATACTCTATCCCCTTATTTCGTAGCAATTTTATATGTTTGCTTTTCTCCACAATGTTGTTGGTGCCTTTTCAGCCTTGCGGCTATGATACGGTGCATTATCCATCACTATGACAACATTCTCTGGAAGATAAGGTAATATATTAGTGAACCAATCCTCAAACACTGCGGCATTCATTTCCTCATGATAATCAGAGGCTTTCTTCCCCTCAAACAGTAACAAACCATTTTAGATGAAACCATCCGAACTGCCTAGGCGACGTCCCTTACCAGACTGACTTTTTAATCCTGTTGTAAGTCCTTCCACAAAGGCCTGTCTTAAAACACTTGTGTCCATCCATACCTTCTGCGCTGTATGGCCCTCATTCAACCAAGTTTCATCTAAATAGAAAATTGGTCTATTTCTGGGATCTGTGTAATGAAATATCTTTCAGATATTGTCGTCTCCATTTTACGATAGCATCTCTCTCAGTAAGAGCACTGTTTCTGCCAACGTTTAAGATATCTATAATATTTAGCACAGTTATATTTGGATATATAAATATACCTACTAATATTTATTTAAGTCAGCACTTTATCTAACGTGGGCAGTTCATTTTGTCATAACATGTTCTGAACAATTTGAGGAACGGCAGTTTTGACAGCCTCCTCAAAAGATTCCAGTACAGAATGTCTAGCAGTTATCTTTTTTTTATTCTGAAGTTTTCCGTTTTCTTATATTCGTTGTAAACCCGATTTACTGTCGGCCTTGACTTTGCTACAATCGTATCTTGTAAGACGGAGATATATTATATATGTTGCACTCGATAACTCTCTATCTTTTGTCATGTCGGGTGTATCCGTCACAAGTTGTTAGTAAGCATTTATTGCTGTTTGTTTTTCAGCACTACTCCAATGACTTTCTTTCTGTCGTTTCCTTGGAGGAGAACACACATCTGTGCTTTTAGCAGCACTGGTGCTGAGTTCTGCATCCATATTTGAAATGAACAGCTACAGAATTATAAGTTTACAAGAACTGAAATTCTCTTATTACATACTACTTACATAATCTATTAATCTTCAAATCGAAGCTATAAAAAGAACTAATCTACACCGCAAAATAGTTAAAGTAATATAATAATGTATGAATATGATAACAAAACTCTACAAACACAAACGTGATATAAAGATGTCAAAATATTTGACAATTGATGGCAAAAAGCGAATGTTCTACGGTGTTATTTGACCTTGCTCTAGACCAATAAGAAACAATTGTCACTTGGGTATGTTCAGAATTTTATCTCTCTCTTTTTGGAATATACTGTAGTTTTGAAAAAACTTTTATACGATAGAAGAAAGCAGACGAAAACAGAAAAGAATTGCACATCAAATAAAAATAAGAAAACAATATGAAAAATAATCAGTTATAATACGATGTGTAATTAATGTTATGCCGACTATTTTTGTGGTAGTGCTACGAATGTCTCGTGGACGGTGAACATTATTCTATTGTAGATAAGCTGTTCTAGAAGTTTAGTAAACATAAGATAAGATAAGAGAGTTATAGGTCTATAGCATTGGTGAGACTTCTACGTACAGACACGTGTTTCGAACTTACCCTAGAAGAAGCATACCGAATGCTTGCTACCTATGGAAACCGTTCCCGGCGTGCCTCTTTTGGGCGTCAGATGTCTTAAGATGCTTTCTTATGACATGTGAAATACAAGATTGTGCATATATTAGCAGCAACGCAAGGTATGCTTCCGCTTCCCGTATACTGACGAGAACTAGGATGAGTTCTAAACACGTATCTGTGCATAAAAGTCTCGCGTTCTGTATATTCAATGTTTTCATATATAGATATGTTTTTTAACATTTTTGTATTAAGGGTTTGGAAGTCTGAGTTACATCTAAATTGGTTGTGTATACTTGTTTTCTAGTGGTTTCATATTGACACTAATTATTTAATATTATAATGTTGATTTAAACAGTAATTAGAGAGAATCAAAGTTTCAACTACTACGATCGATTCGTCGTTCATATTCTTAGCGACCAGTCAAGATCTAAATTTGATTATCTGCGGCATTATAATTAGATTGGGCAAGATATTGGAAGTATGTGAACACCTTGTTTCACATAACTTGTACAGATTTTTTATACAACTTTTGATGTAATTGTGTTATTGGAAATCAGTTTTCTGGTGCTTACGCATTTTGATATATGTCGAAGAACTTTCATTGTAAATATCAGTATGATGTTTTGGTGTTTTATAAAAAATTATATATTTTTATATTTGTTATTGTTTTTTCTTTTAGCTAAAGGCAAAGTTTTAAATGCTTCCCAAGAAATGTTAGCTGTGGGCTTGTGCAATGTTGTTGGTTGTCTTGTAGGTTCAATTCCGGTAAATGGTTCTTTCAGCCGAGCTGCTGTTAGTAACGCTAGTGGTGTTAAAACGCCACTTGCAGCAATTTACACCAGTAAATATATTGTCACGTTTCACTGTTATTTACGCATTTAATATTGTTTGCCCTATTTCACAGGTATAATGACGATTCTGTCTTTAACATTTCTAACACCGTTTTTCGTTTATATACCGAAAGCAACATTAGCGTCCGTAATAATTTGTGCCGTACTTTTTATGGTGGAAATAACTACATCAAGGAAAATATGGAAGTTGAACAGTAAGTTCTCGTTTTAGTTCAAAAAAAATATTTTAGTATTTTAAGATTTTTTTATTCGCGTCAGAAGTAACACTGTTATATATCATCAGTAATTACCTGCTTAGCTTCAACATTCAACCATTCAACATTCAATTGTTTTGCAGGGAATATGTAAAAAATATAGTTTTTCTATTTTGCGTTCGAAATGAACTCATTATGAAACCCAAAACAGTATCGAAATGAGCTTCATTTCGATACGTTTTTTCAAAGTTGGCGTTGTTCGAACACAGAAATAAATATCATTGCTGTCATTTGATTTTAAGAATTTAAGTACATTTGACAGATATGATATATGTTCGTACTCTACACAAACAACATATATTGTATACAATTGACAACAAGATATATTAGTTTCTAAGTCACTCATGTTTATATTTTTAAATAAAATATCAAGTAATGTTAACGAAAATTAATAAATAATATGTAATATAATATACTTCGCGGATAGCAAGATTTAAATTTGACAATGTCAAGTATCAATGTGACCAACTGCATGCTTTATATAAAAATTAAACTCTGAACTTCCAAATTAAAATAATTCCAATTTATTAATGTAAAAAACTCGTTTCATAAGGCCTTTTGCCACACTCGCTCTTTAGAAAACTCGCCGCTTTCGCGGCTCGTTTTCTAAACTGATCTCGTGCGGCAAAATGGTGCCTTATGAAACTTGTTTTTTAATATACTACTTTCTACGTCCGTTATAATATCCTTAGTTTTTTCATTAATTTGCATTCATAAAATGTATGATTCATGAATCTATCGGAAAGCGTTTAAAAAAGTGCCATAGCGGTTCATTTTTTCACGCTATTGCGTTAAAAAAGTGCCGTAACGTTTCATTTTTAACGCAATTAGAAAATTGTTCACGCAAAGTGTACTCTGAACGCTTCGCTCTCATGTCAATCAGTTCCTCCAATAAACTATCAAACATTCGTTTCCGATCATAAAAACCTGTTTTTTTTTTGTCTAAATACTTATTATTAGTTATGGAGAATAACAGTGTAGAAAGCTTCAATTGTATACTAATACTAATATAGATTCTTCTTCACTTCAAGTTAATAATGCCCACAATTGTACTTTTAATATTATTATTACAAAATAAAAATTAATAAAGGTTTTATCGTATCTATTTAAATCTAAAAAAATGTATGAAACTCGTGAGTAAAGCAACATTTTTCCACTTGTAGGAATTGCCGCACTCGCCAACTACTCGGGAAAAAAAGGATTACTTTACTCACTTGTTGCATAAATAACTATTGTGTCACATTCTTTGATATCCCGGACTCATTTCAGTCAGGAAAATAAAACTTTACAGCACTAAATAGTATATTAAAACATAAGGGGTTTGGGCGTAAGAATGCAAATCCTTTGTTACTGTTATAATTTATTTGCGTTATCTATTATGTATTATTCAGTTTATGTAATTAAGGGAAAGGAAATTATTTTGTGAAGGTTTCGCATAAAATCTTATGTATACGTACTCCGTTTCTTGTAATTCTTTCCTACCTTTTTTTGTTTGATGTTTAATGCTTATATCAAAAATCTGTATATATGTATCGTACAAGAATTTTGGACGCTAGAATTTTGCACTCGTTTTTTGTTGTATTTAAAGAATTCATTTAAATTTGGTATTAATTAATTTAATAACTATATACAGGGCCACATCCGTTATTTATTTTGTGGGGCATCCTTTACATGTTCCTTTCTGTTTGTATAGCTGGAAAATTATTCAGTTTACCACGTTTTTCAAATAAATTTGCCTCTTTTTCTTTAATGTGGAACCTTTTCTTTTATGCGACATTACCTCCTGTTTATTTCTTTTTCTTCTTTACGCAACCACTTATGTGCGTCTGTGGTGGGTTCGCTATCTCGAATACGAACTTCGCGTGTTGTATAATCTCTACGACAAGCAGCTCTTAAATCGCGATGGCGGCCTTTTCAAATTTATGGTCAGTATAGGAACGTTTCGTTAAGATCAGCACAGCCATCTTCCTGAGCTTTACGCCGTTGGCACTGGCTGGCTGTTTTGTCACTTTAAGTTCAACCCACCCACGCAAGTTAAGTCTCAGCAGGGTGTTTGTAGTGACCAAATTTTTAACAAGACAGATTTTCGTGGACTTTTATTGCTTGCATCTTTTGTAGGTAGCAACATATTAGCTTCTAGATACTATATCAAACTATGCCTTCGCCATACTTTCCCCATTTCAGTACATTTATCGAAAAATCGTATTTATTAGAAGTTTTATTCTGTCAAAACCTTTGTATCTAGGGGCTTAGTAATACTAGTTTATACTACGAGTCAATAATGACGGTTTTCATTCCCGAGAGCTGAATTTACGAACCGAGCTGCTAAGCGGCGAGGGAGTTACTCAGTTCGATGGAATAATAGTCATTATTGTGAATTAGTATACACTACTTTGTCTACGACTAATTGAAAATTACTAAAACAAAAACAAACATTATAATATCGATATGGCGCTTGACGTTTTGACAGTTAGTAAAATGGCTGCGCTTGTCTGAGGATTACAAAAAAATTAAAATAATTTAACGATTTTATAATAAAAAATTAGTTTTTATTTATATAAATATTAAAATGGCTACAATTAGTAATATTTTTCGCTTAATTCTGCAAAATATACCAATAATACATTTTCCGAAAATGAATTCGTCTTTTGCCGACCACGCCACCATAAGCCTTATTATAAAAATGTTTGGATTTTTCGAGCAATAAACCAAGTGGAGTTGCTTAAGCTTAATTTCTGGGGTGTACATAATATAAATTCATCGGAATCACTATCCATGATAAAACCGATAAAACTAACACCAACACACCAAATTAAAAAGAAACGCTGAAGTTTATCGTATCGACGACACGTTTGACAATTAGAATATCCCGGCTTGTTTATCGTTACTATGGTAACGCTCGTAAGACTATGTTTTATTGGCGGAACGCAGGGAATGATGGGGCATAATGTTATCATTATTCCCAGCATTGCGCCAATAGGAACGGTCGCATTTCATTATTCCCTGCGGGAATTATGAGTCCCATTATTAACTAATAATCACTAATATAATACCTACTTTATTGTTTAGTCGTAGATAATAGATATTTATGTATTAAGGGAATAAACGACAGTTTTAATCCCGAGACAGTAAGTAATGCCTGAGCGACCGAAGGGAGCGAGGGCATTTTCTGTTGAGGGATTATAGATGTTTATTCCCGAATTACATACAAAACTTTTCTCCCGACCTTAAATGTAATAATTTATTTCATTATTGGTTTGACAGTTGATTGATAGATTGATCTGATGTCATTCAATTAAGTTGGTTTGTCATGAAAATATGCATAGTTTCTGGTTACTAAGGTAAAACAAGTTTGTTTGTGTCTATATATAACGTGTGTATAAATTGTCGGAAAAGCTACACGCAGCGACGTTCTTCGTTTGGTTCTGAATAAAAAATCTTAATGTTAAAATGTCGTATCATGCTTCGTTTGTTTTCACGGGGTTCATGAAGTTCAGACTTTTAGTGCGTAACTAACCTTTGCTCTTCGTCTCTTCGATATCTGTTAATAGAGATAGATGCAATTTAGTTTAATGAAAAAAAATTTACTAGTATTATTTCGTAAACGTTTTCTTTTTGATTTAAAAGCTTGTTTTAAACATTTATTCATTAACGTACTTCCACGAAAAACACATTTGGCAACGTTGTAGAACAATAAATTTGTATTTCAAAGTGAGTTCAATGAAAATCATTACTGTCAAATTTTGACATTTACGAATTTACGAAGCATGATACGACATTTTAACATTAAGATTTTTTATTCAGAACCGAACGAAGAATGTCGCTACGTGTAGCTTTTGCGACAATTTATACACACCTTGTATAAATATTGTAAACTCATCTAATGTTACTATTACGATTACAAAATAAAATTGATTGATATATTGAAATGCTTCGTCAATCTGACAGTTAAATTAACTTTGACTTAAATAAATGAACCAAAAGTCATTCACTACAGTATTCACTTTATTCCCTAGAGAAAATCGAATATTTTATTCCCTAGAGAATAAAGTAGTCTAATATATGTCAATTGTCAGATGTATAAGATGACACTTTATTCTCGGTCGGGAGAAAAAGATTTTTATTTAAAGAGAATAAAGGACCAATTTTTTTTTATGTGCTCAACGAAGGGCGCTATACATACTATTTACTATCAATAATAATAAATTTGGTTACACTATATTGCAGCGAAAAACTTACTATTGTTTTATTATTTGTTACAGAAATAGATCTTCTGCCATTATTTGTTACATTTTTTGCGTGCCTATTTTTGGGTTTGGAAATAGGAATTTTAATAGGTGTAGCAATAGATGTACTTTTACTACTCTATTATATTTCCAGGCCGAAAATTGACGTTCAGCGAGTGACTGTAGGTGTTCGAATTTAATATGTATATCAGCTTATATTTTCTCCCTTTTTTCTTTTAATAGATACAGGGTAAAGAATATGTTAAAGTGACTCCTTCGGGTTCAGTATATTACCCGTCCGCAGAATTCTTCAGGGACAGAATAGTAAAAAATGAAATAATTATTGATAAATGTAAAGGAGGAGATATCATAATAATAGATTGTTCTAAAATAACGAAAACTGATTTTACGGCGGCCAGAGTAAGTTTACAGCAACGAATTCTTAAGATTTAGGTCGATGCATGTGAAATGCTATTGTTTTAATTATACTGAAATATTGCGCAATATTATATGCTATTTGTGATAAAAAAAGAAATTTGTAATTTGAATTAATTAGTTGATCAGTAATTTTATTTATTTCGTTTTACTATTTACTTATATAAGGGCGATTCAATTGAAAAGTGACTTTTCAAAAGTTTGCAACATTTTCGCTAGGATTAGTATATTCCTGACTTGAGCCATGTTTTAGAAGCCAAGCCTGCTCTCAAAATTTAGACTAAAACTTGGAGATAGATTTAGTTTAAACTATTTTACAATCCTTTAAAGTAAACTGCTGTTTTTTTGTATTAAAATGAAAAAAAAACAATCTGGTGTGTTAAATATGATAAAGAAACTGATGAAAAGTTGCGAGGTGCTACTCAGAAATTCCCGGAATATACTGATCTCAGCGACTTGTCCATGACTGGAAGCAGTGCTGGAAGTCTTCACGTGTTAACGTGTTCAACAGTGCTTACGATTCTGTAAAGATCTCTTCAAATGTCTCAAAACGCCACCTGTTGCGCTTCAGTTTCAACTTCTGAAATAGGAAGAAGTTACAAGGGGCAAGATCTGGAGAGTAGGAATAGTGGTGTAGTAATGTCGTCTTCGTTGAGGCTAGAAACTGATGCACAACAAGCGATGTGTGGGTTCCTAGTCGCCTAAGAACATCGCAATAAACTTGTCCATTAACTGTTTCACCTGACGGGAGGAATTCTTTGTGCACGATGTTATCAGCGTCAAAGAAACAGATCAACATCGACTTGACGTTGCTTCGATCTTGCCGCGCTTTTTCGGTCGTGATGACGATGGCGTCTTCCCGTGCGATGACTTATCCGTATATCCATGATTCGTCGCCAGTAATGGTTCTGGTACAGAAGTTCGCATCTCTTTCGGCAGTTTTTTCAGCTCTGTGCACACATGAACACAGTGCCGTTTTTTGTTTAATGCTGAGTAATCTTTGCACTAACTTTGCAGCAATACGCCGGACGTTGAGTTCGCCGGACAGAATAATAATAATAATAATCACTTTATTACGAAGACATGCTTCGTACAACAAATACAGGAAAATATAGATACAGCAGGATAACATGCTGGAAAAAGTCAAGCAATATGTAATAGTTACGTGTGTATATTATGGAAATGCTGCCAAATAATCATTTATTGTGTAACAATGAACACGCAGTAAACATTCCTTGATAGTTTTCTTAAATAAATAAAAACTGTTAATTGTTTATATTTCTTTTGGTAATTTGTTGTAGAGGATACACCCTCTAAACTCTAATCCCTTCTGGTAAAAGAAAGTAGTATGTTTCGGTGGTAGCAAATAATTATCCTGCCTCGTGTTAAATGTATGATCTACCTTCTCTTTATTAAAATTAGCGTAAGACTTATGCACTAAGCACAGTACATTTAGTATGTATAAGTCATAAAAAGTGGGAAGCTTATGTTCTTCAAACAAACCTCTGCACGACTCTGCTGTCTTTAGGCCGAAAATTATACGGATCGCTCTTTTTTGCATTAATAATATTCTTTGGCTCGACGACGAATATCTCCAATGTATTATGCCATATCGCAGAACTGATAAGAAGTTTGAGTGACAAAAAGTTTTTAGTATATCCGGACTGCATGTTCTTTTTAGAGACGTCATTAATGAAGACTAAAAAAAGTGTTGGGCCAAGGATTGAACCCTGTGGAATATCAATACGATATCAATACTTACATCCTCAGATGTATTGCCTGCACAACGTACCTTTTGAGTTCGATTATTTAAATATGATCGAAGCCAGTCATGAGCAATCCCTCTAATGCCCATCCTTTCCAACTTGTACAACAGGTATTTATGATTGACACAGTCAAATGCCTTGAATAGATAAACAAACATCTCCAATGTATGCCTACGACTATCCAAATTTTTATATATCGCAGTTAATAAGGTATATAGACCAGTATCGGTGTTTTTACCACGCATGAAGCCATGTTGTGTCTCACTTAGTATGTTATATTTTATTAGAAAAGACATATTTTGTGGTGTGTTTTCCGTCGATGGTCAACCAGAACGTTCATTTTCAACCGACAGACGTCGGGTCTAAAACATCCGCACCAAACCTTTTCAGAGTTCCCAATGCCATTTTACTAAGTTTAACGCAGAATTTTATACACGTTCTTTGCTCTTTCACATCAGACGTTGTAGTATCGCAGAATAAGTCAAGCACAACTCGGCAAATATAAACACAAAAACTGTTTGTCACCACCTAGTAAAGTACCGTTTGATAGACTGAATTAGTATAGACGTAGACACCATCTAGAGTTATAGAGCTGTACTACTATTTCTTCGAGCGCCACATTCAAATTGCAGGAATTTCTGGGTAGCACCTCGTACATAGATATTATGATGAATCTGCTCCGTACCATGAAATGATTCGAAAGTGATAATAGGCCTGGTTTAAGTCTTCGTTTACAGTCATTTATTTAGAAATTACTGCCGAAGAAAAGTGGTCACAAAAAACAGTCACACAATATCCGTTCGGTTGAGCATCGACGTTTAAATATGAAAAAGCTAACCGTAAGATGAGTGCTATGCGTTTGCTTACTGAAAATGAGAATTCAGATTACAATTTCAAATGACCATATGGCTAAGTTCAAACGAAATCCAAAAGAATTTGTATGTTGACATGCTACCATAGATCAAAACCCCCGATACATAACTATACTTTAGGGACGAAACGGTCAAAACAATGGATTTTTCGAATGTACTTGCTCCGATTAAGTCAAAAATCGTTTTCTCGGCCATGTGGGTTTCGAAGGCGTAATCTTTATTGATTATTTGCAGAAAGGAAGTACAACAACTGGCTAATATTATGCTGATGTAGTAACACGTTTCGATGCAGAACTGAAGAAAACCGTATTAATTCAGAAAAAAATGTGTCAAGATCAGGGAACGCGCTCTTTTATTCATAGTAGTAGGCTAAGCCCACATCCTTTTATCTAATCAAATGGTTTATCTCTTACCACTGAATGTGAAGATTTGCAAGATATCTGCATTTTGTGTTGTTTATACGTAAACAGGATGTTTCATTTGGTCTTGTTATTTCATTGCCTTGGTATATATTGCGTTATTTTAATCAACAAAATTTGTTTGTTTTAGAAATTAGTTTTAGAGCTTACTTATCAAATGCAACATTTCATATGCATCAACCTAAAAATTGTAAAACTCCAGCAATATATAATAGAACATAGAAATTCAAGATTCGTGTTTTTGTTTTAAGTGCTTGGGATTATTAGCGGATGAATTAAAGAAAGCTAAAATGACAATAGCTTTTCTACGGTTAGAACCACGTTTATCGAAGATATTAGCTAAAACCTGCCATAATTCCATCTTTGCTTTTACTGATGACGTTCTCAGTGAAATATTGAAAGGTTTGTTACATGCAAATTATTTACAGTTACATACATGTTATATGTTAAATCTAGTAACGGGTGTTCATTTGAAAAGTAAATCTAGTAGCATGTGATTTACTGAGAACATTTTGAAGTATGTCGTAAATTAAAATTTACTACTTAACCTACGAAGTCGTATATTTTGACAGTTTCATACATACAAATAAATAACAAATGTGATTGACATTATCAAATGTTATTTGGATTTACGTTTACGGCACAACAAGACATACTAATATATATGCGTCTTATTCTATCAAAATTTCAAAGTAACCTAGATTGACTTTTCAAATGAACACACGTTATTTAAAGACAGTCCTTAAAAAAGTTGTCGACAAAAAGTTAAAATATTAAGCAACTAATGACTAAATATTACTTTATTTTATTTTTAACAAATACATAGTCAAGCAACTTTTAAACTAAAAACATAATTCTCTAAATGGAACTAAGCTTAGAAAAACGCTGTGACTTTTCTTTTGATACCTCGCATCAATATTTGTACATACATTGCATTGGTCATCGTTTCACTGGCAGCATTCCACATTCGTTTAAAAATCTTTCGTTACACATTTCTGTCGTTCTTCATTTTGCGTTTAATAATTGGCGGTTATTTTTTCGATGGCACCCTAATTCCGAACAATTTGTGACATTTGTAATTTAAACATTATCTGAATATCAACTCAAAGTAGCTTTAGCATAATGGGCTGTCGCTAAATTATACCGAAATATAACTGACCCATTGTTGACTCTGAATTAATAGTAAGCAAACAATTTTTAATATATATTTGTTTGTTAATTATATTTAAAGTAACAAATGTATCCAATTTCTTAGTTTTAGATTTATCATCAACACCGCCTCATTAATATGCAACATAAAGTTGTTCAGTTTTTACGTAAATTTCATTGTCCATCATAACAGTTTTCATATGCAACTTACGTGCATGCGTTTTACAGAATCACGCTTTGTAGGATCGAAATGATTCATTAATAAGGAAAATTGTATGTATGATTTTGATACATCCAATGTGCTTCCGGCAACACGGACAGAAAGGTTTAGATTTTTCTTACACTATTACTTTTACATTTTACAATAACCTTTTCGCCTTTATTTTGTCCTTTGGATTTAATTTTTAGTCAGAACCTTTTCTATTTCAACTAAAAGAATTATTTATAAGTTGCCAGTACTTTTGAACTGTTGTTTTTCTGTTTGAGAAATATCCTTATTTTGGTTATATGTGTTTAACATATTTTTTCGTATTTCAATTTGTTTCGTCGATATTATAACCAGCAAACTTATACTTCTACGATAATAATTTTACTTCAATTGAATTTACACTTCGTAAACAGCGATTTGTCAAAATGACAAATGATTGCTTTTGTGTTTATTATTAGAATTACATTACGACTAACTTGACCACTTTTTTCATAGGCGTCTTTAGCGTGTATCTCTCGCATATACTACTTTACTAAATAATAATGCAGCTTTAAAACTAAAATTCCGGGCAGTTATTGTGCAATAAAAACAACTTGACGCTAACTAAATTAAATAATAAAATATCGCATTTCGCCGTTTTCTCTTAGCAATTGCACAATGACTGGCTGGCATTTTGGCCATTTATTACTAAACTTGGACAAAGCAAGGGAAAACGACATTATGTACATAATGTACAGCTAGGAGCACGGAATTTTGGATAAATCTATCTAGGTTTTGTTTCTAAATACTTTCTATTATGAATGATGTTTTTACTATCTATAGTAAATTTAGGTTATACCATCGTCACTGTCATTTAAATAATGCAATGAACTTTTATGACTATACCTTTTCAACTTCAGTTTGGGATTGATCAAATTCATATTAGAGAATAAACATTTTGAAAATAGAACAAACAATTTCAAATTGATAATAATCACTTCCAAATCGAGAATAAACACATTCAAAATGAGAACAAACAATCACAAATGAAAACTGCTTTTATTATACAGTGTGTTTAAAAAAGATGCGGCAATATTAAAGGGGGCGATTGCCCAGGTCATTTTATAAAAAAAGTTGCTATAAACATAGGTCCGCATACGCTTCGTTACCGATCTACAGCGTGTTGAAGTTTAATTTTAAGATACAGTAAAAACTTGATTTTTCCAAAGCGGCTTGAGATATCATAATGAAATTTTAGGCGTGTTAATAGCTGTGGGAGACACATACTTTGCAATACAACACAATGTTTCAGTCGTACCTGTGGCGCGCGTATTGGCACGTCACAGGCTATTTTTCAAAAAAAAATAGGACGCCTCTGATTTCCCTAAAAATACAAATATGCTTTTATTTATTGTTCAATTATGAAGAAAAAAGCTCTTAACTTTTTATCGTACGACGTACCGTTTTTTTATTAAAAAAAACATTTTAGTACATGTCCATTTATTACAGAAAAAAATATTAAAGAACAAGGTTTTATTCGAGGGCAAAAACAAATATTTTACCAAACCAACAATTTTATCAACCAAAAATTACAAAAACTGTGTAAAGTGACCACCTCTAGCTCGGATGCAAGAATCCAATCTTCTCCTCATTGACTGGCGAACTCTCTGAAAAACACCAGGATCGGTTTTAATTGAGTTGCACCCAGCAATGATTCGGTTTCTTAAGTCTTCTACGTTTTCCAATGGAGTAGCGTACACCAAGGACTTCAAATGGCCCCACATGAAAAAATCCAGGGGATTTAAGTCCGGGGATCGTGCAGGCCATGAGTGAGGTCCACCTCGGCCTAACCAGCGATTTCCGTATGCTTGTGTTCAGAAATCACGAGCTACTTGACTAAAGTGGGCTGGTGCGCCATCGTGCATATACCACATTGCATCTCTAATTGCTAATGGTACGTCCTCCAGAAATCCAGGGAGCGTGTTTTCCAAAAAGTTGCGATACACCTCTCCGGTAAATTTCCTTGGTAAAAATACCGGTCCAATTATGCAGTCACCCACAATCCCAAGCCAAACGTTCAAAGAAAACTGATGTTGAAAACGATCTTCAACAATTTCATGTGGATTTTCGTCACACCATACATGGTTATTATGGAAATTTCGTATTGCATTTCTTGAAAAATTCGCTTCATCGGTGAACAGAATCAACATCAGGAGTTGAGTGATTTGAACCATTTTGTGCAAAAGCCATTGACAGCATGCAATGCGAGGAGGAAAATCAGCAGGAAGAAGTGCTTGAACGCGTTGTATATGGAATGGATACAACAAATTTTCCTTCAGAATGTGCCAAATAGTCCCATTACTTACATCCAAAGCGTCAGCAATTTTTCGAGTAGAAGTACCTCGATCTTCTTCAATCATGTCTAGCACATCCTCTTCCAGCTCTACCGTTCTTGCTGTCCTTGGCCTGCTCCTCCATTTCATCTTAATGTGCCTGTTTCATAAAGACGCCGATGAATACTTTCGAAAGTTTTTCTATCAGGAACAATACGGCCAGGAAATCTTTCAGTATACAGCCGCCTAGCTTCTAATGCATTGGCATCAGCACGCCCAAAAATGTAGAGCATGTCGGTCATCTCGGCATTCGTATAGCGATTCATGATAAGGAACTTCAACAAATTCGACACATACAAAATTATTAATCACGAGACTCATTCAATATGTCAGTGAATAAAACAGGACTGTGGTTTGGTAAAATATTTGTTTTTGCCCTTGAATAAAACATTGTTTTTTTATTTTTTTTTCTGTAATAAATGGACATGCACTAAAATGTTTTTTTTTACTAAAAAACGGTAAGTCGTACGATAAAAAGTTAAGAGAGCTTTTTTCTTCATAATTGAACAATAAATAAAAGCATATTTGTATTTTTAGAGAAATCAGAGGCGTCCTATTTTTTCTTGAAAAATAGCCTGTGACGTGCCAATACGCGCGCCACAGGTACGACTGAAACATCGTGTTGTATTACAAAGTATGTGTCTCCCACAGCTATTAACACGCCTAAAATTTCATTATGATATCTCAAGCCGCTTTGGAAAAATCAAGTTTTTACTGTTTTTTAAAATTAAACTTCAACACGCTGTAGATCGATAACGAAGCGTATGCGGACCTATGTTTATAGGAACTTTTTGTATAAAATGACCTGGGCAATCACCCCCTTTAATATTGCCGCATCTTTTTTAAACACACTGTATAGTAACATGTAAAGTAACACAATTAATAAATGGATTTTGTAAATTACATGATTGGATCGTTTAAATTTAATGCGCCCGGTATAAATCGTTGAATATGCGCTACTATTCTTCGATAGTTTGCCGGATTTATTGTATTAACATTAGTATGTATTATCTCCTCTAATTATTGTAGGCGAAACTCCGTCGGGGGAAAATAAGAAGCTCTGCCCTCACCTGCTAAAATATGTGGCAAATGCAGATTTAAATCTCGTTTAACAGCAGCTTTTAAGCTGGACCAAGTCATTTCAATTGGATTTAACATTGGACTGTAAGGACTAAGTCTTAGCAATTTATGGTTGCTGAATTCATTTTCAGTAAATATAGTTTCTATACCGGCATGCCATGGAGCATTGTCAATTACCAACACCACTGGAAAAAAATGCTGCACGCAAACACTGACGGACAAATTGATTTGCGTCTTCCATTCTGAAGGCATCTCCTCTGACCTCGTTGTGAATTATTCCCATATTACAAAGGTATTTTTAATAATATAAAATATTATTAAAAATCTGGTGTGAAGAACACAAATGCAGGTTCACTATTAATATTTTCTGTGAACGTGTCCGAATATATCCTATCCCCAGAGACGTAGATACGTATTTCGCTTTTCTACAAGCTCATCGGTACGCCCCTGCTGGAGAAAGGATATTTCCAGACACATTCACAGAAATGTTGGCTGTGCTAACCTTTGGAAGGGCGTCGTTACTTCACATTAATTATGTGGACGGTATGCGAGGTACTTCGGCTGTCTGACAACAGGTAGCGCCGAATTTACTTCTGCGCTCGGTCTGAATAATTACGGTGATAGGGCGAGGTGGTTCTTTTCTGTGAATGTGTCTGGAAATATCCTTTCTCCAGCAGGGGCGTACTGATGAGCTTGTAGAAAAGCGAAATACGTATCTACGTCTCTGGGGATAGGATATATTCGGACACGTTCACAGAAAATATTAATAGTGAACCTGCATTTGTGTTCTTCACACCAGATTTTTAATAATATTTTATATTATTAAAAATACCTTTGTATTATACAAAACTGGTGGGGTTTACCTACTCATGTATGTTTCAATTATTCTGATATATTCCCATATTACCAATACACCCTATAACCTGTATATTAGCTCCGCTGCAACTAGCCATTATATTGCTGCAGGGGAATCCCTTTCTTGACCGTCTTGTCTTCTTGATATGAATAAATTAAAATTTGTTTCGTCCATGTATATAATTGGCACATTATCCGTTTGATAAATTAAAAGTTGTTGAATATACTCACGACGTTTTATCTCAGTTTCAGCACTATTTGATCTTTCAGGTTCTTTCAATGTGAATAACAGTTTGTCCAAATGTTTTCGAAGTGTTTCTTTAGACACTGTTATTTGATGTTGCACTTCCATTTCTAGTTTAAGTTCTTTTAATGTTAATTTTGGGTTTTCTCCAATGTATTGAACGATAAATCGACGGTGCTCTACCGTGATTTTCACAAATATTTTGTCCCCACGTGGCTTCCCACATTTTCTTGATTTTTTACCCATCGGTAGGCAGTCTATATTTGAACGCTCAATCTAATTACAAGCCCTCTCCAGTCACATTGACAGTTATATACAGCACAAATTTGCTACTTAACTTTGTCAAATTCGCGTTTTTTAATGTAAGGCATGGTAAATGACAGTAACTGTCTTACCATTGATGCTAAATGATACCTCAGTAACACTGACGTTTGGTATTGTTTTGTTACATCAACGCGTGCTGCAAATTTATTAATTCTCAATTTGAAGTTGGTTATTCTCAATTTGAAATTGATTGATTATTCTCAGTTTGAAGTTGATTATTCTCAATTTGATGTTGAAAAGGTATAGATAAACAAATTTAATGTATAATATTTTAATATATTAATATTTTATTGAAAAGCCATTATTGTCTAAAATAGATTGTAACCATCTCAACATAGATTTAATTAAATTTCTCATATCATAATTTTCAGAGGCATCTTGTTCTGCACTCTGAATGGCTTGCCAAAGCTCGTTCCTGTTCGCCGGTCTAAAATCATCTGTATATAATTTATTTACGATAAATCCCCAAACGTTTTCGACGGGGTTCAAATCAGGACTCCTCGATCGTCAGGGTAAAATTTTAAAATATTGTGTATTTAACCATTCCCTAATTCTTCTGGCGGTATGACTTGGATAATTGTCGTGCTGAAATGTAAAATTATAATCTGAAAATCTTTCCAGCAGTGAAGGTATCATTACAGTCTCTGATAAATAAATTTTAATATGCATTCCCTGTCAGTCGTTTTTCTATTCGATAACATATCCCTAAACCTGCACAACTTACCCAACCCTACACATTTACGGAAAATCTTCGGCTTGATCGATCTTTTTGAACATAATTCTCTTCATATCGAGTATTAAAAGGCCGATATACACGGACTTTTCCAGTATAACAAGAACTAAAACCCTTTTCATCACTGAACACAACACTACTCCAGAATCGTTCGTCATGGTTTAAGTATTCAGTTGCGGATTGTAAACGAACTTGTTTATTTAATGTTCTTAAATATGTGTTTTTTTGCGGCAACACTATATTTTAACAAATGTTCATTTATTCTTCTTCTTGCGGTCCATTTAGAACCAGGAAACTGAGTTGCCATTATTGCATCAACGGCCGTCTCAAAAGAGTGTTCTCTAATGTGGTTTACTAAAGCAAGATCTTCTTCTGCATTAGTGACACGCCGCCCACCAGAACATGGAGCTCTCCGAAATGAATAGAACTCGTTCCAGCGCTTCTCTATATATGCTATGCATGACTTGCTAACGTTTAGGTCTGCAGCAACAGCTTTTAAAGACCAACCTTCTTGGAGTTTAGCAATTGCTTTAGATTTTTGAGATTCGTTTAAAAATAGTGGGGGCATCTTTATAACATATATTTATAACATAAGTCAAATACTTATAAATGACAGTGACAAATCATACATTCAAAAAGGCATTTTACCCTAAATAATTATTCGTGTTCAGAATTCCGTGCTCTTATGTAACAATCCAAACAAATCTATATTTCTTTCCACAAACAAAATTTCTGTAGAAAAATACCGTTTTTAAATTGAATGCTTCTATTGTGTTGCGATATATCAATATTCAGACACGCAATCTGAATGGAATGGTTTTACTTTGTCCTAGATTACGAGTCGGTGTAGATTATACAATAGAGCAGTATTTTAGAGAAATCCCATTTGTGATAAAAAATACATTTATTTAAATTACTACATGTGCACTAGTCAGATACAATAATCTCGCGTCGTATATTCTTTTGTTTGTCCAAGTTTATATATTACTTATTTTTTCTTATAAATAATATAAAGAAGAATGGAAGGCTAAAAGGAAGGCTTTAAAATTGCAATTTTGTGTATTCTAAAAAGTAAAATCAAACATCATTTATACTGAATATAACTTTATTTCTAATTTATTTAAGTTTGTTCATTGATACTAATTAATATAAAGAAATATTCTATAAAGTTTTTAATTTTTTTTTAATGGTCACATACAAAAATTGCTAAAACAGTAATACAAGAGACGTTATTCTCTCGTAAATTCAACAAAAAAAAAGTAACAGAAAAGTTATAAAAACTAAGTGGTGCATGAAGGATGTCTCTACTCCATATCTTCACTGCAATTGAATACTACAACGAGACTATAAATGATTGTAAATTTTCGACTTAAGTTGGAAACACTTCTGTAATTTTATGTTAGCACACCTGATTTTTAACGCATCCATATGATACAAATGACATAACCTACAAAGTTGTACCTATATACGAATATCCAGGCAAGCCAATTTTTCAGTGTTGCCAAAGTAAATATTGGTTACAAACATTTATAGTCACGTAGTATATGAGCAATTTCATCTGAATACAATTGGCTGCATCAAAATTCCTATATTAGTATGAGCATTGTCGCCAATCTACGAGTATTAAAATAATACTCGTAGATTGGCGACACTGCTTATTTTTTGTATGTGCTTCTTTACCATTCATTATTAATTATCGTCGATCGTCATATGATATTTTTGTTGCTCTCTCTGTATATTCTTGCTATCTAATTAAAAATCTATATTTATAAACATATTAGAATAATGCCGTTTACGGTGCAACAAGACATCTTTATTATTATTATTATTATTGCATTGAGAATCGCGAACTTTGAAATTGCTCATATAGTACATGTTATAAATATTTTAAATTATATAATTTTAGACTTATAATGTGCTGTATTAATGTTCACAGAAAGGCGGTATTCCGACATATTAGATAGTTATAAAAGTATTAAAGTGGAGGATCGAAGTATGCTGGAGAGTCTTCATCCAATTGTTTCAAAATTATAATTCATACGTTTGAATTAAACATTTTTGTTTGTTTTCGCCTTATATTTACAAACAATAAATTTTTTTAAATAGTTTTTGTTATTTTTGCGTGAAACAATATGGCCTATGTCTTTGGATACCTACTGTCATTTACGTTAATAAATAAATAAAATTACATACTTCATATATTGTTAAATGATTATGTTATGAGTCATAACATAATCATTTAACATTTAATTAAACATTTAACATTTAATTAAAGGCACCGTTTGTAATAATCACATAATTATTTGTATTATACAATAGCAACCTTTTAAAAACTCATAACAGTCATAACTTATGACTGTTATGAGTTTTTAAAAGGTTGCTATTGTATAATACAAATAATTATGTGATTATTACAAACGGTGCCTTTAATTAAATTCTTATTTGGAGTGGTTTGTGGCATTATTATATAAAGTTGGTGACATTGAAAAATATTAATGATTAAAATAGAATTAAGGAAAGAACACATATAACTTGTATAATTTATGGGTATATAGTTAACTGATGTGAAGAAAAATTTAATCAAAATTTCAAAGAACAATTATTTATTTGTGTATTTATTGAAAACAAAATAATACTTAGAAATAAATATCAGGATGACAGAGAAGATGCTTAAATTTGTCCTTGACAAAAGAGCGTTCTTTTGAAGCAACGTATATTAAATCATCACGTTTAAAATTCGAATAACGCACGAATGGAAAATAGAAAATAAATATCACTTATTAATATGGAATATCACAATTAATCTATGTATAGCAAGCGCCAAATAAGATGGCGAGGAGAAGGGGTGCGCAGAAGCCGTTTTTATAAACGTCCAGGTTATATATTTTACTCTAATAAATTATTAATTTATTAAGTGATAGATGTGTAGTTTACGCCACCTAAGGTATCTTGAAAATTGATGTAAAACTAAATACAAATCTCCCCAATACATCGCTGAGCTCCGAGAAACCAACCCACAATGACGAATTATCCTCCACCAAGACAATGCAAGTTCGCACACAGCTCGCAAGACAATTGAATTTTAAATGCAACAAAACGTCGAATTATTAGACCATCCTCCGTACAATCCTAACGATTTCTTTACCTTTCCGAAAATCAAGGAAGGAATGCGTGGTCAAACGTTCCAATCGTCAGAAGGAGCAGTCGATGCCTCCGAAAACGCAATTTTGACTGTACCAACAAACAAGTAGAATAACTGCTTCCAGAGTTGGTTCGAGCATGCAAAAGTGCGTTAATATGTGTGAAGAATACTTCGAAAAACAATAAAGTCTTTAAAAGCTATCTACAGTTTTATTCTGTTTAAGATCTATATGCAAAATGTAAAAGACAACTCTCGTATTTGAATAGCCTATAATATAATGGTGCAAATGACAATTTGGGATTCTCTCCGGACTTGTTCAAGCTGATGTCATCTTATCAGAATCACTGATCTAGTCACACATGCTTCAATGGATACCAATCTGAACACTTTATCACGACAGTAGATGCGCTCCAGGGACCCAGTCTAGTTGCCTTGCTATATAATATATTCATTAATGACCTTCTAGGCTTGCTAGGCACAAGGATACTGCTTTATACAAATAATTAAAGGATTTTTGTGGAAATTTAAAAGTCCGCTAGACTGTCTTATGTTTCAAAAGAATTTGCAGATTGTTAATGGTTAGTCTGGACACAACAAAATCACATTAAATGTTAACAAATGTGCCATCTTTACATTTTCTAAAATTACCAAATCCATCTATTTTTCTTGTCATATAAATCACGATATTCTAACTAAAGTAAATTCATTTAGAGATCTAGTTTTATTTGACTCCGCTCTTCAATTTAAAAACCATATCCCGTCAATCTGTAACAAAGTCTCTGGATTTCCTAATCTGCTCCTGTAAGCAATTTAGAAATTTTCTTGCTATCATATCTATTTATTATGCGCTTGTTGACTTTATTAAATATTGAGATTATTGAGAACAAAATACTTGGCTATATTTCACTAATTTTATTAGAATAATAAAATTAGTGAAAACATATATTTCGGCTGTCATACCATTATCAAAGAGAGAACAATTCGTCGATTTAACTCTTTTAAAACTCATTCTTCATAAATACTTGTGCCTGGTTCGATTTTTTAATTTCTTAAATAATCCTGCGCGAACTTACACCTCCGCTCGCAAACTTATCTACCGCTTGCTTATGCATACAGTTACTTTCAACCATATTCATACAGCAGTTTAAATTTGCGATAAATTAAGCAACCTTAAAAATTACTTTGATATTTATCTTTAGTTTGATTACACAATACTTAAATATTGGGAATTAACATTACCGATGGTGGTGCCACGATCGTTGCCAAGATGGCGTCGAATGGAGGTATACTTTTATGGTTTTGTATATAATGTATGTTTATAAGTGTTTTCGAAGTTGGTTGGGGGTTTTATTTTATGTTCATTTTAATTTCTTCATCAAGAAACATCTTTTTTTAAAACTCAACTTCATCTGCGCACACAAACATGTAAAGTTATTTAACTCGAACTGTTAAATAACACGATAAGTGCGAAATCCAATTCTTTTGAATTTGAAGAATTCTTTAGCACAAATCGCTAAAAAACTTATATACTGTTTGTTACTATTGCAATCTCCGACATATCATCTTTATTTTTACATATTACATGCACCATTTTGTTTACATACGTGTTTCTTAACGTTGTAATTAAATTATATGAATATACTTTATCGAAAGGCACTGTAATATTGATGAAACTCGAGTCACATCAAGCGAATATAAAGAAGTCGCACTCGTTTAAATTTAAATTTGCCATTCCTAACTGAATTTGCGCATAATATGAATGATTTTTTTCTTTAACACTCTGTTATTTTCTTCCGATATCAAATAATTACATGAATCGATGCAATTTACAGCACTTTTATCTTTTCCACTATATAGACATTTTATTTCTAATAATTTTTTCGGTGTATTATTTTCGAAGGTAATACCATGTGAAGAATATACGAACCATGGGTGATGTTCAGAACGACAAATTTGTCGTAAAACAGTAGCTAAAATATAAAATAGTAAGGAAAAGATGAAAACATACAGTTTTACTTACGATAGACACCAATAAACAATACAAGTGTACCTCTAGTTCCAAAATTTACCGCATGGTGGCGTGTCACGTAATGTAAATTCCCAATAGTACCTTATTTGTTTTAAACAATTATATCAGGTATTTAAACCTGTTACAATAAAGGAAACTATAAAACGCTGCAAGTTATTTCAAATTTTAAACGTCACTCATATTCGTTCAGCCACATATTTTGAATAGACATCTGTAAAAGGTGAAACACCTTGACTATTATACGTTCAATTTAATGTAAATTGTGAAGGTGATACAAACAGCAATATCAACTCTAATCTAATAATTCATACCTTAGCATCCCCCTACAGCGGTATCGGTCGGTTACATAAGAATATAACGTACCTTCAAAAACTTTTGTCATTAGAGATGGCCATGCTCATTCAAAATTATATGTTTGTGACAGATTACGTGCACTGTCACCAACCATTATCAAAAACATAGCCGCATAGTGGAAACTACAGGATTCAATATTTTCTTCGATAGGTACTTCACTGGTAGCGTTATGTTAGAAAAGTTGATAGAAAAACACATTTTCAGAACGGGGACTACAATGTCAAATAGGTTCCCAATTATTGTGTTGAAGTGACGCACATATGAAAAGACAGGATAGAGGATTCATAGATGCCAAAGTGAGGAAAGATAGGAAAGTAGTAATACTAAAATGAATGGATTGGTCGGTGACCATAGGTTCCACTAAGTTTGTAGCAGAACCTCTTGGTACTACAAAGCCCTACTCGAATCCTGACGAGTGATACATTGACGTGAATAGACCAATAATATGGGTGGGGTGGATCTAATAAATCGACTAATAGCACCTTACCGTTTCTACCATAAGACAAAATATAGCCTGTTCGTTGTTTTGAACATTTTGTCATTGACATGACTCCCGCATGTTGCTGGATAGTACAGAATGGATTGAATGGTGCAAGGCATTTCCTAAAGAAATATTATGGACCTTCTAACTTTCAAATTGAGAGTGTTGCAGAGTGTTTGATGCGAGGTTCTACAACTTCAAGAGAAATTGTTAATGATTGCAAGGAACCTGATTTTGAACCCCCACCAACGAAAAAATTTAGAGGACGACCAGGTCTAGAGCCCATTCCACCAGTGAAACTCGCAGATTTGATGCTTCACATTTATCAAAATCTGTAGATCTTCCGCCTGCACTAAGATGTCAGAAACCTGCATGTACACACAATCACGAATCAAATGTAGTTCCTGTGGAATAGTTTTATGTCTTACTCAAGATCACAATTGTTGTTTTTCAACCGATTCAAGAAATAAACTCTAAACTCATTCTGAAATACTCAGCCGTTTGATTTATATAAAGGCCCCATTTATTAAGGTTACATTGAATCCTCACATCAACATATTCATATCTCAATCATTAGGCGCATAGTCCTGAATATCACATATGTGCACAAATTTTAATGGCGACATCTCTGGAAAAATATCAATCCAAGAACTTCGAATAGATGCAGTGTTGTTCCGTGACCTGTTAAGATAATCGGTAGAATGGTCCGTGAAAATTCGGTAGAATTCGGTAGATTTTTTATCCTTAGTTTAAAATCAAACAATTATATGAAAACAACTTTAATTTCTAAAATACATATAATAATAGTTATTAATAGTATCATATACATATAACTAGTAAATATAATAAAAATGTAAATATATATGAAGCACACTAACAATAACTTATATTATTATATACATGATGTTTTATAAAACTAATGACGTTAATAATAATAATAGTTAATAAACTCTACTCGTCATCAGGTAGGGGAAGGGCGGGTAAGATGACGAATCGGCTAAGATGACGAATTGTTTCATTTCGGAAAAGGTAAATAGATAGCGCCACGTCTTAGAAGTATCTCGTGTGTCAACATTGTTTCTTACTTTGCAGTGCGAGGATAGTAAAGTTTGTCATAGTTTTGTGGCGCGATGACGCCATTAATGTTTTGACCCTGTGCGGTTGTAAAATTAGTTCGTTATAAAACAAGCTGTAGATTGTTTGTTATTAGTGCTTTCTTTCCGCAGTAAGTATTTTATGTAAGATATTATTATTGTATGACCATAGCTTATAGACGCTTCTCAAAATACGTATACATTTTTGTCTGTTGTAAAATTTATTTAAAAGTAGTCGTGTAGGGTAAGTTGACGAACCCGACAAGCGGACAAGATGGCGAGCTCGTCATCTTACCCGACAAGTATATAATTTTATTACGTATATATTATTTTATATTTTAGCGTAAAGTGTCATGTTTAATTTGCAGTGAATAATTATGGTTAAAATTTACCAACGAAAGACGAACCGGCAAAGTTGGTCAAAGGAAAAAATGACCGCGGCTGTGGAAAAGGTGAAGAGTGGGGCGTCGGTGAATAGTACAGCCAAACAATACAATCTTCCGGAAGCTATCTTGCGGCGCTATGTCAAGAAATATACTGAGGAGACTATGCCAATTAATAGCGGAAGATTCAGGTGCACATTTACCGATGAGCAAGTGAACAACTTAAAACAATATGTAGAGGATCTAAATAAAAGGGCGTTTGGTGTAACCCGAGAACAGTTTTCGAAGATTGTATATGATTACGCCGAAACTTTAAAGATTCCTCACCGCTTTAATAATGAAAGTAAAAAGGCGGGGAAAGATTTTATTCAAAGTTTTATGACAAGATGTAAGTTTTCATTGAGAAAGCCAGAAGCTACTTCGGCGGCGAGGTTGGCAGCCTTTAACAGAACAAATATAGAATCATTTTTTGTTACATATGAAGAAATTTTAGCCAAAATAAATTACGCTCCTCATCAAATCTTCAATGTAGATGAGACTGGCTGTCCTACGGTGCCAACTAAGACACCGAACGTGCTAAGTCCAACAGGAACCCGTAGAGTCATAAAAGTATCTTCTGCTGAAAAGGGTACAAATGTGAGTGTGGCGTGCTGTTTTAGTGCTGTTGGCCATTATGTTCCTCCATTCTTCCTCTTTCCAAGAGTCAGATGGCATCAGCATTTCTTAAACGATGCACCACCGGGATCTTCGGGCGTGTGCAATGGGTTAGGGTGGATGGACGCTGGGTCTTTTCTCCAATGGTTACAACATTTTATAAAAAATGTAAGACCTTCTAAGGAAAGTCCAATTTTGCTGTTTATGGACAACCATTCTTCGCACGTTACTCTACGAGCAGTGAATTTATGTCGAGAAAACTATATTACTGTGTTGGGTTTTCCTCCCCACACAAGCCATCGCATGCAACCGCTGGATGTTTCTTTTTACGGACCTTTTAAAACCGCTTATAGCCGGGCATGCAATGACTATTTGTCGCAACATCCAGGACAAGTCATTACCATTAAAGATGTAGCCAAAATATTTAACGTGGCTTATGGCAAGGTTGCCACAATAAACAATGCTATACAAGCTTTTAAAGCAAGTGGCCTAGTTCCACTGAATTCTCAAATATTTGATGATTCTGACTGTGAGCCGTCAATGACTACAGAGAAGTCATTCGAAGCTTCGGCAAACGTAGACAGAGAAACAACCGAATCGTCTTATGACATCACATTATTGCCGACTATAGCCACTGAAGAATCAGAGTCACATCATGATGTTCATTCAGCGAATCTGAACACCGAGGTGGCTGAAACATCTCAAAATACTTTCTCGGCTACCTTGGATAGTGCGGCAGCTGGACCGTCTAATGTTAAATCATTTGGTCTACCTCCTTTGCCTCTTACTGCTTCTAAAGGGAAAAAAATACAAAGAAAGAAGCTACCGTCATTGCATATATCTAGCACTCCTGTGAAGAATGCCTTAGAAAATAAAGAAGCTGAGAAACAAACCATAGAAGAGAAGAAAGAGAAAAATCGAAAGAGAAGAGAAGAAAACCAAAAGAAGAAAACTGAAAAGCAAGAAAATAACAAGACCCTAAAGAGACGAAAACAGAAGCATGTCAGAAAAATAACGTTCGATGATGACAAGGAATCCTCTGATTCTTCCCTATCAATCAGTTATATGGAAGAAGATGATGATAACGATTATGTGGTGGATATGGAAGACGTTTGCATAATTTGCAATGATTTCGGTAAAGATGAGGTCTGGTATGCCTGTTTCTTGTGTAAGAAGTGGGCGCATGCAGCCTGTACTGGTCTGACCTCAATTGAATCTAAACGCAAAGCATATGTTTGTGACTTTTGTCAAGACAAGTAGATAATAAAGTATATTTTTAAGAGTTCTGTTGTTCTTTCGTCATCTTACCCACCTAGTAAAGTCATCTTACCCGCACATGAGGGTAAGATGACGATTTTGATATCTAAATTAGAAAGGTACAAAAAAATAGGTAAATTTAGAAATACTAAAGTAAGGAAAATATGTTTTGAATCTGAATATAGAATGATGACTCTTAGATAAAAAACAAGACGCTATATTGAAATCACGCAGAAAAAAGAAATTAATAAGCTTACCATCGTCATCTTACCCGTCCTTCCCCTATATTTTTTAATGTTTCTTCATTTATTTTCAATATCAATTTTTTGTCTATTTTAAAATCGCAACAGCTATTTTTAATTATATATGTCTTACTATGAAGAAGTCCTGTGACTGTTTCGGTGCTTAATTTAGTACGTTGTTTAGTTTTCATTAAATTGATGGAGGAAAAAATTCGTTCCACATTTGCGGAAGAATGTGGTAAACACAACAAATTTTGAATAAAATTACATAATAATGGAAAGACATTCGATTCATAACCACGTTTTATTGCCCTGACACTAGCCCAGAATTCCAACATATCTGTGTTGAAATTTTGGCGTTCTGTGTAATTTCGTAATTGCCTCCATTCGCTATCTAAATTTTCAAGTTCGTTTTGTGGTATTAAATTCGGAAAAAGTAAAGCTATATCTGCTATTGAACTTATAGTTCCGCTTTTTACTATCTCGGGGTCAATGAAATTAAATTTTTTAAGTGGGTTGTTTTTTAGTGGAAATCTAGTCGTGATTTGTGAACAACTTTCAACGTAAAAATCCAAACAACGTAGTCGCAAATATTTTATTTGTTCTGAACTCAATTTACCTTCTTCTAGATAAATTCTAACATTTGCTCCTAAATACAGATCTTCTAATGCTTGATAATTATGTGGATTTTTAAATTCAATGTTTTCTAATGCTGTAGATAATAAATAGTTACGTTTTAGGAAACAGTCACAAATTGTTCGAAAAATATTGGATACACTATTATATAAAGTGTAAAGTTTTGGCGATTCTGATTGCATTTCACGATTTAGATTATTAAAGAGTGGCAAAACATAATCTAGAAATAATAGAAAGACTTTGGTTAGCGGATTATTTAAATGATCGAGTATGTTTTCAGCTGTTGAGACATCGCTATCTGCAACAGCAGTTGTAAAATATTGCAGATTGTATTGTTCTAGAATTCGTTCAATAGCTGAATCAACCGATAACCATCTGGTTTGGGACGGGTGTAAAATTTTGTGGATTTTAACATTGCAAAATAATTGATACTCTTGGAATTCGCTGATTCTTTTTGGACTAGAGTTGAAGTAATTAAAAATATTTCTTGTTAAGTTTTCAAGGAAATTTGGCAATTTTTCGCATGCGTATGAAGCAACTAAGTGAAATGAGTGGCAGATGCACTTCATGACAAATAAATTCGGTGTATCTTTTTTTAGTAATGTTGTAACGGAATGATGTCTTCCCATCATCTACATCTACATCTACATTTGCTCCATCAGAAGCAAAGCCAATCATATTATCTTTATAAGGAACAGAATTTGAGACAAATGTATTTATAACATGATTATATAAAGTTTCCCCTTCGCACTATCTAATTTCACAAGAGGATTAAATTGTCTTTTGCATACCTGACGACGAGACAAAGATTTTTTATCGTTGAGCAATCTGTAGACTCGTCTATAATAAGGGAAAATTTATTATATTTAATATCCTCACATATATTTTCGAAACATTCAGCACCTATGACATTTCGAACAATAGCTGTGGTTTTCTTTCTGGCGCACGATATGCCTTGAGCAATCTTTGAATCGGGACAAATGTTAGCTATTAATTTTGGCAAATGATCCATTATCAAAAATGGCCAATTATGTTCTGCAATAAATGCAGACAAGCGGATCTCGGCTAAAACCAAGATAATTAAAATTATTGTAAACATGAAATAATTTAAATAATCATACCTTCGGCAATATTATTCTTTATTTGCGCCGATTCTGCCATACCTGCTGAAAATTCGGTTAAACGCGGCTGTTTGCGTATCATCCTTGCTGTATGTTTATGAATTATCGAAAGACTGTGTTTCATTAGAGAATCTTTACCGCTAGAAATATTAATGTCTTTACTACAGATCTTACATCTTGCAAAATTTTTTCCCTTTTTACTTCTAGAAAGCCATCTCTCAAAGTTTTTCCAGCTTTTTCCAATCTTCCTTATAATTTTGGGAATATTTTATTTTTTTGCTATATTACTTGGGCCAGCTTGTTCACAGTCACTGTCACTACCCATATTTTAACACTATTATATTAATTAAAAAAAAAAAAATTAAGTGACACCTATGTATGTGTTCTTCTAGAACCGATATAGGATACTGATTTCAAATTTTAAATGCAAAAACAGAAACAAACCCTTCACTCAAGATGCCCCACTGTATTAAACTCATAGAAATAAGCAAATAACTAAGTAGATATCGCTATTATTCTTCATTTGTTCGAATGAAAAGGATTATTTCATTGTTGTAGTATTTTGAAATAATTATTTTCGGGGGAATAAGTATTTTTATTTGAAAAACAATGTTTCTTTAAGATAATTTTTAACCAGAATAGTCCCTTTATTTAGAATAAAGAGCGTTTGAGAAGCGTGCAAATAAATACCTACCGACATACATAATTGTTGCCTTTGAATTCAAGCATTATATCGACTACAATCCATAGTAGCTTTTATTACTGTCCCTACTCATAAAATTGCTTGCCTGTTTTAATTTTCTATTTATTATAGTCATAGATTAAATATGAATGCCATTGTAGTAGTAATTAGTAGGGAACTCAAGGCAGATTCCACAAGAAAGAAGCCTAGTTATTTCATGGTTCAGAAATTCAACTTCGATAAGAAATATAAGGTAGTTATACCAGATGGGGAGGATTGAAAAGAGGCCTACTTCACCATTCAGACGAAATCTATCTGGTACACTAATGGCCCTGAAACAGAATGTGTTATAGTCGGAACATTTAAGCTCGAAGTATGGACAATGATCCAAGTGAGTTTAAGTGGAGATACTGCAGTATTTCAAGCGGAAGTTTTTGCATTGTATTATTGCGTTGGTGAAATTAATAGACAAGGTGGAACGAATCACACCGAGACCATTTTTGCAACCAGTCAAGCAATATTAAAGTTAAAATCAAAGTTAAAGCGACATTATTCTAGTTTCTAGAGCACTAGAGTTATAGGGCTAACGAGAAGGCGGACGAACTGATTCGAAAAGTTTTGTCTATAACCTTCATAGGATCGGAGGCTTCTAGTGGTATTGCTAGAACAATTATAAAAACAGTAATAAAAAGTAGGCTGAAAATAAATCTAGGGAAATGCGGAAAATCACCCTAGGTCAAAGACCGGTAAAACAATCCCTTAGGTAATATTTTGCCCAAGTTTACTACTGAATAGAGATAGAAAATCTGTTAAGATGGTAGTATTAACGGTACACTGTAAGCTCAACAAACATATGAATAATATGATCTTGACAGAAGAAACGGTATGTAGATTATGTTAAGCGGCAGAGAAAATATTTCGATTCATGTACTAGGCCAATGCGAAGGGCTAACAAGAACGTGGCTTTTCTAAATGGGGGATCAATAACCTAAAGCAGAAGAACTGCTCTTGAAGCTGGTAAGTTCGATTATTAGGATCAGGCTAGAGAAAGTATTCTAACTAGATATGCGAATCACATTGGATCTAAAAAGATCGCAATGAAATAGTCTTCTGGATACTTTAAGTAATCTAATCTAATAAAATGTAATATTAGTGGATGGGTCAAAAAGTAGACGAAACGCGTTAAGTTTAATTGTACGTCATTGATGACGTTTACATGTTGTCATAACTGTATTAGAGAAACTGAAAAAGTCAGTTTGTTAAACTATATTTGAAAGCTTTTATTTCGTTAATTTAAATACAAAATGTTATAAATTGATGATAATATAGACATTCATGGCAAATAAACACATAATTTCCCTTTCAATACTAAATATTTCTTGTATACCTATATATTTTTAACACGGTAATAGTTACCTGCGGTGTTGAAAGACATATCTGACAAATAAGCCTAGTTTTGTGTACATTTTTTCCGTTAATTTTGATTGTTTAAAAACAATTCCTTTTAGAACTACATTGTGTTTATTATCTCGTTGCGTCATTTGGATATAATGACGAAAGGTTTCTGTAAATAGTCGAAGCAATTAATTGCTTCACTATTGACCTTTTTATAGTTGACATCTTATAATCTTATAATTGACATCTTGCCGGCAACATATATAGGACGTCATGGATCTAGTATGACGTACAATTGGATATAACGCGTTTTATCTGTAGGTACATATTTCGAAATATACAAATTATTGATTAGATGGAAAAAGTTTTCAAGAAATCTGTAGTATTGTGGAAAGGAATCGTTCAACAGTACAGTAAATGCGAAGCGCGGCTCGTGATGACGTATTTGGGAGGGCGCGTACAATGATGCGAGTGCTTCGTGTATTCTCGTGTACTAACTGTGGCGTTTTCTTAGTAAACACCGAAAACACACGAGGCACTCACATCATTGTACGCGCCCTATCATAATACATCATCACGAGCCGCGCCTGGTATATGCCGCGAATACCTAAGTGCAAAATAGTCACAAAACTAGTTAAATCAGAGTAGAAAGTAAGTAATTATACCATTCGCCTCACATTAAAAAAAATAATTACGAGGGGAGTTTTTTATGTTATCTAGCTAGCTATGAAAATAATAAGCTATCGTGACAATTTTTTTCCCCCAAGTTTCTGTGACATTTTATAGTGTCATCTCCAAATTTGGTTCGAATCGCTTAATACTTGTTACTTTCACATTCGTTTAAAGGAGAGAAAATGAGTGATCACAGAAGCGTCATTAAATTTCTATCAAGAGAAGGCAGTAGCCCGAAGAATATTCATGAGAGAATGGTGGAAGGTATGGAGAAAATAGCCCGTCCTACCTCCAAGTCAAATTCTGATGTAAGCGGTTCAAATGGGGCAGAGAATCCATTCATGATGATCCGATGAAGTATGGAAGACCTCTGGAAGCACGAATTGAAGAAATCATCAACAAAATTGAAGATTTGATGTTGAGTAAAAGTTTCAGTTATTGCTAGAGAAATAAGAATATTAGAAACGAGTATTTTTAAAATTCTACACGAAGATTTGGAAATGAGCAAAGTGCGACGCGATGGATTATCAGCCTGCTCAGTCCCGAAAAGAAAATTGTGTAGACGACAAATTTGTTAAGAGAATTTTAGTGTTTTATCTCAAGATGAATACTTCTTAAATATAATTGTAACTGGAGATGAAACTTGAGAAAAGAATTTGACTGTTTTATCTTAAGATGAAAATTTCTTAAATATAATCGTAAATGGAGATGAATCTTGGGTACATCATTAGAATCCTCCCACGAAATAAGAGTCCATGCAATGAGTTCATAAGAGCTCTCCGCCGCCTAAGAAGGCAAAAACTGGCAAAAGAAGGCAATAATCTGCGGGAAAAGTGATGACCACAATTTTCTGAATTGAGTATATGGCAAAAGGGACTACAATAACGAGAAATGTCTACAATGACACAATTAAGAACTTGTACACGGCTATACGGGAAAAAAGACTTCACAATTTTGCTCAGCACGACAACTGCAGGTTGCATTAGGCACGAATTGTTCAAGCAGTAATCAATGAATGCGGCTTTGAGGAATTACAACATCCACCCTACGTCCCCTGTGAGTATTATCTCTTTCCAAAACTTACAAAATACTTGAGAGATCGTCGATTTTTATCGAATGACGATTGGCAAATAACTGCCAAAAGAAATCCTTGCACAAAATAAATAAACATAAGCATATGGAATTTACTAATAAATATTGAAAATGTGCACATGATTTTTGGAAACGAGTTAGTTTCACTGAGGAAAGCAAATTTAATGTAATTAAATCCGACAAATTAGGTGGTATAAATTAAATACAAGTTTAAATAAAAAGAATCTTCAAAAGCTATAATAGTAAAATACGGTGGTAGTTTCGTCATGGTATGGGAGTATTTCTTTTCAAGAGGAATTAGTAATTTGTGTTTTATATATAGGACTATGAACAAATTTAAATACATATATACATATTTTAAAGTACAATTTAAAGCCAAGTGAAACGATTGAGCCTAAAAAATGACTTCATCTTTCGTCAAGATAGAGATTAAATATAAAATTCAAAAAGTTATTTGTGCATTATTGGTGTAATTGCAAAAAATGCCACAATAATTATTTGAATTCAAAAAATTATGAAAATTGTTTTATTAATCTTCCAGACGTGTTCCTAATTATATGGGCAATTTCTGGGGATATTTAAAGCTAAAGATTTTTAGGGTCTGGAGATTAAAATTATCTTTAGAAATTAACTATATAATTAGGAAACCTAATAAAACAATAATAATAAAATTCATTTGCACTATCTACAGCGCCCTCATCTGAATAATTGCAGAAATTCAGAACCCTCTTATTTAAGTCAGATACTATATTGATGGTAACTTAGTAAGTATTTTTTGTTTAACATAATTCATAAAAATAAAACAATAAAATGCCCTATTGATTGTAAAGTCATTTTAGAAATTTTCTTGTCGCCGCCGACTTACAGTATTAAAATCGCGTAGGGCTTAACCATCGTACATCATTCTTTATTAAGTGCAAACACATAATCTTTATTTTTATTTAAATTTTATGTGAAGCTTATATTTGCAACTAATATACGCTACCACAATGGAAAATATAGGAAGCTGTAAATTAAATATTTTATTTAATTCCCAATGTATGTATTTACAGCTACTTATATCTAGATGTCTCTATACAAAATATTGAAGCTATTTTAATTAACTATTTAAATGTTAATTTATTTATTTAATACTAACAAAATAATAATAATACTTACAATATTGTAGTTTCAAAGAAAAGCAAACTGGAAATTACCAATAAATAAAAATATCTAGTAATCGTAGTAGTTAAGTTTTAAGTTAGAATATTGTTATAATGATCTTTACTTGACAACTACGTAAATAAATAATTGGTGATTATTCTGCAATAATTATTATTAAAATTGCAGCTAAAATTGAACTGTATATCAAAAACAATGTATAATTTTCAGAGAAAGTTAATCTATTTGAACCTAACCTCACTTGAATGTAAGTTCGTCAGCTTTTCTATTATAAAGCACAATATTATAGACAAATTGTATACCTCCGGTCCGATAGTGATTGAATTATCCAATTAAAATGGATTGCTTATCGAAACCGATTGGCTGTACACACATTTTAAGTTAGCCATAATCTACTTCATACCCATAGGGGCAGACACACTTGCAAAGTGTAAAATTCTAAGAGTTTGTTTCGCGGGTGACACATCTTAATTGTATTGTACAATCACGTATCATCAGAACAAGTAAGTAAAATGCATGTAATTCAATATTTAACCAATGTAGGTAAACTAGACATTGCGTTTCGTTAAGATGTTAAATGAGTTGTATGTATTAATTTAAGATTTTTGAGATTGATTAGGATTACATATATTTGTATTTATATAGGGTGCCTTAGTTATGTGTATATAAATATATGTTTTTATTATTTAAATATATACATTTATATATAATTTTATAATTACATTAACAATAATCCCTTTCCTTATCAAAATTATTGATTACTAGTGATTAATAGTTGATAAATAAAAAGATATCTAATTCTTTTGATAAATAAAAAGTACAGTAGATAGACAAACTATTCACTTTCTATAATTTCACCAGTTTAGTTTTTATTGTTAATAGTTGTGCTTATTATGACAATTTGAAAATTTAAAAACATGGTTTTTCTTTTTTTAACACGTTAACGATCAGCGCTAAATTTTAAAAATATACTTAACCAGAGTAGTTTTTTGTTGAATATTGGTAAATGGAAGTTTAATAATTTTTTTCTTTGGACAATAAGTTGTTGGGAAGAAGTCTTTAATAAAAAGACCATGAGCCCCAAATTGGTACACGCGGTCTGATTTAAACAATATATAAGTTAAATTGCGAATCTCGCTGAATTGACATCTCTACAGTTTGCTACTGCATACATTTCAGTTATTTAACTTTTTAATATTCCGAAAAGCAAGAATTTGTGAACATTTGTCGAACGATTCATCGGTGAATGGTTTTACATTATCGCTTTTTTCGCACACGGAACAATTCATTTTGTAAATTCAAAAGGAAAAAAAGAGAGAAGCCTATGTCTTTCGAGAGAACTGATGTATTTTTACCGTATTTGAACGTATTTTGAAGAGCTTGACATCAGTTGCAACCTACTCACTAGATATAACAAGTGTTCATTTGAAAAGTCAATCTAGGTTACTTTGAAATTTTGATAGAATAAGACGCAAATATATTAGTATGTGTTTGTTGTTCCGTAAACGTAAATCCAAATGACATTTGATAATGTCAATCACAAATATCAGTTAGTGCATAAAATAATCGTGCGTCGATTCTGATTTAAATAAATTGCTTCTCAGTTTTAAAATGGCTTTCACTTTAGAACATAAAATTTTTTTAGTCCAGGCTTATTTTCGAAGTGGTAATAAAATTGATGGTTTATGGGTTTATTCAGTTCAAGATTGCATGGTAGAATTTCAAGTTGAGTTTCCACATTTTGTAGTAGATTATACATATACAATTTAAGAATACTTTGGATAGAACTTTAAAACTTTTTTCTGAAACTGGTAGTCTCTTAAGAAAATCAGGCAGCGGAGCAGTTAAGAAACGTACACCTCAAGTTGTCAATCGTGTTGAAGAAATAATGGAAAATGATCCACAAACATCTGTTCGACATTTGAGTCAACAAATAAACCTTTCTGTTCGTACAACTCACAAGTTATTAAAAAAAGATATGCGACTTTATCCATACCGTGTCACAGCAGTACAAGAATTGTTAGAAATTGATTACCCACGTAGACTACAGTTTTGTAATTGCTTTGTAAATATGAACAATAATGGAGAACTTTCGCAGAGAGTCATCTTTACTGATGAAGCATGGTTTTATAAAACGGGATACCTAAATTCACAAAATACAAAAATTTGGAGTAGTAAAATCCACATGTAATTAATGAAGAATCGCTACATCCAGAGAAAATTGGTGTTTGGGCAGCGATAAGCCAATGGCGAATCATTGGACCAATATTTTTTCAGGGAACGTTAACTGCTCAAAGGTACCGTACGGAAATTTTACAACCATTTGTTAATCAGTTGCATGATGATGAATTTCAAAATGCATATTTCCAACAAGGCGGAGCACCTTGTCACTGTACTGCAGAATCTTTGGATTATTTAAGAGAATTTTTTGATGAGCGTATAATTAGTCGAAATACTGAAATTGCCTGGCCTGCACGTTCATGCGATTTAACACCTTGCGACTTCTTTTTGTGGCCTTATCTAAAAAATAACATATTTCGAACACCTATATTGAATTTGAATGATATGCTACAGAGAATCGAACAGAAATGCATGGAAATTAATAACAATCCAGTAATTTTTTAAAGTGCATTTATCTTGAAGGACAACATTTTCAATATTTGTTATAGTTTTCCATAAATACCTATTATTTGTTATTTATTTGGATGTATGAAACTGTCAAGATATACGACTTCGTAGGTTAAGTAGTAAATTTTAATTTACGACATACGGCAAAATGTTCTCAGTAAATCACATGCTACTAGATTGACTTTTCAAATGAACACTAGATATAAAGTACCGCAATATACTGACAATATTATTTCATTAGGCTAACTTTCGGTCTGTCAAGTACTTCCGACTATTTTCATGCTGACAGATCGGGTCATTTGTGTAGCGGACGTCATAAGCTTTAATTTGATACCTAATATGAGTAATATGTGCTGCTTTTTATATAAGTAATGGTTTATTATCAAAAACACCCCTAGCCGCCGGTCTGACCTTAACGGACTTTAGCGAAAAGCGCCAACGTAATGATCTTGGAAATCTGCTAGTTAACAAGTAAAGGAATCTAAAATATTGGGCTTATAAACAATTTGATTTGTTTATCTTCTGGCTAAACGCGGCCCGACGGACTAAGCGTTTCGTAAATGGTCACTACAACGACTTATTCGCGTATATATTTTATACTGCTTTTTTATGGTAATGGTTTGCGTTCTTAGACTAATTTGACAGCTTGTTGGTAATTTTTAGTTTGTCAAAATATGACAAATTTTTTATGACATTGAAGGCCAGAATTTATTGCTCGCGACTGTACATATAGCAACTGTACAATGACTGTCCGGCATTTATCGTAAATTATGTCCTGTATTAAAACAATAATTTAAATTTATAATTTTATTACAAAATTATCAGCGCTACTGTAATTGTTTTCACTGATATGTGTTTAAACGAATGATATCTTAGAGAAAATGCTGTGTAATAATTATAAAAAATACCCCACATATTATAATTAGAGTTTAACTTTTTTTTCTGATGTAAAAAATCTGAGAGTTATAAAGTTAATCAAAGTTCAAAATTTTTAAATCTCATGTGTATGATAATAAAGATTTTATGGTTAGTTTAGCTTTATGGTATATTTACAAAATTCAGATAAATTTTCAGAATTAAAGTTAGAGAGATAATTCCCCGTAATGTCGTAATTTTATTTATAATAGTGAATTTGAACCAACCTTTAACATACAAATTTAAGATCAAGCAATAATAAACAAAATTAATAAGTTCATTCAAATTCCAACAACTGAAACAATAAGAAACTACCAAACGAATTAAAAGAAATCTGACATATCCTAAATACAGGAGAAATATGATAAAAAAAATAAAACGGAGAAATATGAGGAACAGGGAATACCACAGAAGAAAGCAAACGAGCCCTACAAAACCGATAGAGCGAGGGAGAATGTTTTCTACATCCTCGCCTCCATGATGTGAAGCCGTAATCAAGAACAATATTGTGCATCATTTCTATACTATGGTATGTAAATATCTTGTATTTTTTTTACGTTTTACATATATTCTTGTTAAATACTAAACAAGGCTTGTAATTTGGTAATAGTTGTTATCCATTATTATCCATTGATCTGGTACAAATACTGTTAAACACGGCGCGATCGGGCGTGCTAAAAATAAGGAGAATCGATTAATTATAATGTGACGATGATGCATCAAAGGTCCAGGACGAATGTAGTATGCTGAAAGAAAGTTATTAAATAAAGAAAACACAACAACGTTGTCCTTAAAGTTTACGTAATATTTACATAATTCCAGTCCAAACATTAAGGGAAAATTGATTTTGTTGATGCCGGATGAATGTTGCCTGAGAATTTTCGTCCGCCCAAATATGTAAATTCTTATTGTTTAATGAGCCTTCCCGATTGGAAACAGCATGCATCCGTAAATAACACCATACTTTGAAAATTCTCTTCATTTGCCGCACGTTGTAAATACCATTGTAAAAACGTAATCCTCGGAACAAAGTCCCTTGGATTTAATGAATGTACTTTTATTAAATGATAGGGGTACAACTGCTGTTCTTTTAATGCCCTTACAATAGTACTACTACTACAACCCATAGTTGTAGCTAAAGCCGTGGAACTTTTCGAGAGATCTTCGATCGCGTCCAAAACGTGCTCGTCAAAATAAGCATTTCAAACAGTCGTAAGTGATCTGCATTTGGTCTCATAACCTGCAGTAAGACTAGTATTAGTGGAAATGTTGCTTCCAAATAAGAACCTTACCTGAAAAGAACCAGTTTCTCTAAGACGCTGATCAATAGCACTAAATGTCGTGTGATGCGGTAATTTTCTATTTGGGTACAACACTGTATAGCGATGCTGCGCTGCTTTACAAGAACCTCCACACTCACCATACACTAAGTGCATATCGGCATACTCAGAAAAGGTGTACTTTTTCATTTTTATTAATCATGGTAAATAGCTTAATGACAATATAAACACATTTGACATATTTATGTCGTTGCTAACAAAAAATAATCTATAGATGTATAAAAAGTTGCCTAACATGTTAGTCGTTGTGAAGTATTTTAAAATTATTTAACTTTTCAATAAGGCGTTTTCAGAACAAAAAGATACTAAAAAAGTTCTTCCATTTATTAAGGCGAATTTACACGTATCAAGTAGCTAAGGGAAGTAACTAAACCAAATTACTAAATTAAGATACTTGTATCGTGTAAATAACTTGATTTAGTACTTAAGCAACTAATACATTTAGTAAACGACTTGAGTCAGTTAATTGAAACAATTTCTATTTGCTTGAGCAAGTAGCTTCCCCCACCTCTATTTTGCAGCAACTAAATGCGGTCTAGACAGATGCAGACATGTCTGTTTAGTAAAGTACATTAGTAGAAAGTACACAGTGTGCGTTGGGTGTGCTATTAATGTTTATTATACATACGTATAGCAAACGCCAATTAAGTTGGCGCGAAGAATGGGTGCGCAGAAGTCGTGTTTAAAAACGTCCACCCCCACTACTCAAGTAATTGTCAGAATACATTTGTCATTGACGATTGACGGAACATAATGTCTTTGCTAGGGCATCATAAAGTGATACACGCCCAGAGGTTAGAATTATCTGACATTTGATGTAAAACCAAATACAAATCTCCCCACTACTTTTAATCCTGCGCGAACTTACCCCTCCTCGCGCCAACTTAATTGGCGTTTGCTATACATTCGCTACTATAATAAAACGTATTTTCTACAAAAATCTTCAATCAACTATTTTTAAATTAAACTACCAAGATTCTTGCAAACCAATATTTATACATAAGAAAATACTCACATTACCATCAATTTATATGTTAGGTGCGCGTTGTTTATAAGAAGAAATTATAATGAATTTTTCCAGAAATTTGACCACTGAGGTAACTTGCGCATCTATCTAATTCCGCCACAAACAAAAGTGGAAAAAGTGTGGTCTTTCAGTGTATAAAAATCTACAATCCCATTTCCAACAACATAAAAGACGAACCTCATCAAATATTTAAACAGCTACTGAAGAAAAGTTTGCTCGAGAAAGCACTGAATTCAGTGGACGATATCATCAGTGCTCACGCGCCGCCACTGTTCTTTCGACATCGCTATATGCAATATGATTGGTTATCTCTAAACTAGCCCATAAAATCCACCGTAAATACGAACAACTCTCTAAAAAACGGAAAGAGAGCACTCGTTTTTCAATCGCGGTACGATTTTTTGACTGTATTAATATGCGAGTGAAATATACTTACGTTATTAAAATGATCGTACGTAGGTTTTTTCTGTCTTCTAAATTACGTATAAGCGCATCCATTCCTTTAAACCATTTAAATAATAATAATATATTTCGTTCCATCAGGCAAAGAGCATAGAACTGATAGAACATGTTAAATATAAAAAAATGTCAAGTACATAAACAAATATAAAAGTGTATAACAAACAAGTAAATAGTAAATATACGGTAGGGCAAGACAAACATTGACACATATACCGTGTGTCCCAATTTCGATGCTCACCATTGGTATCTCGGTTATTAGAAGATATAGAACAACGGTTAAATGGGGAATGTTTGCAGAATTCAATACTCGCGGCAAATCTCATTTCAAATTTGATCTAACTTTTTAAATTTTTAAAATATTTTGAAAAATCAAAAATTTGCCGATTTCGTTATTCCTCAATAACTCGATAACGCTTAGTCTGACCTCTTTTAAAGTTTTACATTGTTCAGACACTTTTTTAAAACAAATTATTTGATACAAACAGAAACCTCCGATTGTCATTTGTTTTTAAGTTATTACCACTATCTTTTGTTTTCCATATGGCGGCCATATTGGATTTTGGGTTTGTTAGGTAGTCCTCAAAATGTGCTTTTCAACGATGTATAACATGCCTGAAAAATTTTTATTTATAAGGAAAATATTAATAAAAACATAAATTAATCTTTAATATGAAATTAGTAGGCTGAAAAATTAAACACCAATGTCAAATGAAAGTGAAAAGATATTCTAAGTATAGCAAACGCCAATTAAGTTGGCGCGAGGAGGGGTAAGTTCGCGCAGGATTAAAAGTAGTGGGGAGATTTGTATTTGGTTTTACATCAAATGTCAGATAATTCTAACCTCTGAGCGTGTATCACTAGCAAAGACATTATGTTCCGTCAAACGTCAATGACAAATGTATTCTGACAATGAAACAAAACGATAACCTGTCAAAGTACAATTAGTGCTGCAGAGATAAGTTAATTAAAACTACTTGTAGTTAGTGATAAGTAATTATTGTCAAGTATTAAGATTTATAAGTATTGATAATGGCACATACATATTCAAACGAAGAAAAAGTTGATATGTTGGAAGTGTATTTCAAAGCAAATAGAAACACTAAAAATGCGTGCACGAGTTATGCGGAGCGTTTTCCAGAAAGACAACAGCCACACAGGACAATTTTTAGAAGACTAGTTAGCAAATTAAAAAACTTTGGAAGCTTCGAACAAAAACGAGCTAACTATGAAGTTAATGATGCTGATACACGTCTAAATAATATTTTGCAGAACGTTAGGAACAATCCCAGCACATCAGTTCGTCGTGTGACACGAGAAAGAGGGATTTCAAAATCTACTGTTCACAGAACCTTGACGAAAAACAAGTATCACCCTTACAAACCAACAATTGTACAAGGTTTAAGTGATAATGACAATCTCCGACGATTACAGTTTAGCAGGTGGTACCTTCAAAAATGTGAATATGACGCAAATTTTCCTAGGAAAATACTATGGACAGATGATACACGATTTACCAATTGTGGAGTGTTCAATAGGAATAACTATCATCATTGGTCTACTGAAAATCCACATTTGGTAAATCAAAGAAGATTTCAAGTTCGATTTGGTTTTAATGTCTGGTGCGGTTTAATTGGTATGACATTTTGTTTACATTTTTTTTGTTTTTTAAACTCTTTTTTTCGTTTTAGATAATCAGTTAATAGGTCCTTTCATCTTTGATTACAATTTAACTGGTAACAGATATTTGGAGCTACTAACAAACGAGATAATGCCTGCTTTGAGGCAAATTATTAATCCCGAGAACATGCAAAACATCTGGTTCCAGCAAGATGGTTGCCCGGTCCATAACACTCGTAACGTGCAACATTTTTTGAGAGAAAACTTTAATGAGAGAGTGATTTCAAATAATGGACCCGTGCAATGGCCTGCGAGATCACCCGACCTTACCCCGCTTGACTTATATTTATGGGGTACCACTAAAAACGAAGTATTTGATTTTGAACCTCCAGAAACTCGGGAAATTTTAGAACAAAGAGTACTAGATGTGCTACGATCAGTAAACGGAAACACGCTACGTAGAGTTTGTAACTCTACTCGAACAAGGTGTCAAAATTGTGTGGAACAGAATGGTCGTCATAATGAACAATTTCTTTAAGTGAATGTGGACTTTAAGTTCTGTATCTTTACTTTTTATTTCTATAATTTTTTTATCGTTTCGTTTGTTTACAGTATTACTTAGAATATCTTTTCACTTTCATTTGACATTAGTGTTTAATTTTTCAGCCTACTAATTTCATATTAAAGATTAATTTACGTTTTTATTAATATTTTCCTTATAAATAAAAATTTTTCAGGCATGTTATACATCGTTGAAAAGCACATTTTGAGGACTACCTAACAAACCCAAAATCCAATATGGCCGCCATATGAAAAACAAAAGATAGTGGTAATAACTTAAAAACAAATGACAATCGGGGGTTTCTGTTTGTATCAAATAATTTGTTTTAAAAAAGTGTCTGAACAATGTAAAACTTTAAAAGAGGTCAGACTAAGCGTTATCGAGTTATTGAGGAATAACGAAATCGGCAAATTTTTGATTTTTCAAAATATTTTAAAAGTTTAAAAAGTTAGGTCAAATTTGAAATGAGATTTGCCGCGAGTATTGAATTCTGCAAAACATTCCCCATTTAACCGTTGTTCTATATCTTCTAATAACCGAGATACCAATGGTGAGCATCGAAATTGGGACACACGGTATATGTGTCAATGTTTGGCTTGCCCTACCGTATATTTACTATTTACTTGTTTGTTATACACTTTTATATTTGTTTATGTACTTGACATTTTTTTATATTTAACATGTTCTATCAGTTCTATGCTCTTTGCCTGATGGAACGAAATATATTATTATTATTTAAATGGTTTAAAGGAATGGATGCGCTTATACGTAATTTAGAAGACAGAAAAAACCTACGTACGATCATTTTAATAACGTAAGTATATTTCACTCGCATATTAATACAGTCAAAAAATCGTACCGCGATTGAAAAACGAGTGCTCTCTTTCCGTTTTTTAGAGAGTTGTTCGTATTTACGGTGGATTTTATGGGCTAGTTTAGAGATAACCAATCATATTGCATATAGCGATGTCGAAAGAACAGTGGCGGCGCGTGAGCACTGATGATATGTGTTCTGCCAATCGCTACATGCCCGGAAGAAAAATTAATAATGAATACCAGTTTACCATAATTAGCAAATGTAGTTCAAAATTCCAAGTGTATTTTAACTTAAAAAAGAACTACAAAAAACCTGTCTGCTATTTCTTATAAATTAAATCCACGCACCGTTATTTTACATTAGCAAAAATTTCAATTACTTTTTCATTGAAATTAATGTCACACGGAAAATAAAAAAGTGCATATTTTATATCACCCTCACATCCACTCTGTTTTAGTGCATAAATTATTATTAAATTGCCTTTTATATGTTTTATTTCGACTGGACCCGCCGGCTTCTATATTTAATTGCGGTGTTGGCCGTCATAGGTCTTTTACTTTAATTTTATTCATTTTAACCGATTTTATAGTGATTTTTAACATGTTGATGTTCGACACGAGATATCTCGGCTTGAGTTGCCAAAATTGCAGCACACAAACGCATATACGGAAGCCATATAGTCACGTGCTTGAATAGCCAATGACAATAAAAGATTTTTATAATCGTGCGCTGCAAACACATTTTGTATGCAATGTTGGATATGCAGTCGTGTGTTTTCTAGAATACGTATAAAATTTCTAATATGTTCAAAAAAACATAGTCAATATAATTAATTTAAATAATTTTATTGCTTAAAAAAAAAATAATTAATGTGTTCTGCAGCTCTTATACAAAAAACGGCACTGGTAAAGAATTAAGAGTTAACTAAGGACGCGAGCTAAAGGGTTTGTCACGTCAATGAAATTAATATCAAGGATTTCTTGAACAAAGTACTTTAAAATGATATGTCATACGATATGATTTACACTAGCGAATTAACGCCAGCATAAAAAATGTCAATATATATGCGACCGGTATAATTTTGGCATGTAATTTTGCAAAGTCGCAGTTGAAGTAAATTCATTTGAAGTACAAGAACTTGGACAACCTTGAAGAATTCTTGATGAAATTTCTTCTGTTCTCTTTAGAGATGATTCAAAATAGCTTTCTGCAGTAGTTGAATTTTTCCAACTTCCATGCTGCTTTAAGGTTAAAATGTCACTGTGTCTGCTAAATGAGACGCAGATGTTCTTCGGAGGGCATGCCCTGTATAGGTTTTGAGGTTAGGTTATTTCAAATAATTGGCAATGAGAGATGGAATTTTACATAAAGTATGAATACCGACAAGTTGAGTTAAACATTTTCCGTTTCGATAAAATATGAACAGTGGTGACCTGCGTGGAGTGTGCTTGGGTCCTAAAGTAACATATTTTCTTTATATATCAAGTGGGATTACATTTTCACATATTTTATTTGTAATGGCAAAATTCCTCTTTTTTCCTTTCTTGAAATCAGGAATTGTTATGATTATCACGTTTTCCTTGTCTTGTAAATCATCCAGAATTAGCTTCTTCATTTCGTCCATACGGTATGCTCCACTTATACCAACAATTAAACAAAGCTATAAAATATACCAATTAAATATTAAACTAGACACAAATACAACTATCACCTTCCACATAAGGTAAGAATTATTATCAGCTACTTCTATAAATTTGTTTATATCTTCCCGGGTAAAGATATTAGCTTACTTTGGTTTGTATCCTGCATTTTGGTGCTTAATAAATGCTATTAATCTTGAATATTTTGAAATATTATGATGATTTATGAGTATTGTAGATTCGAGCAGTAAATATGTACTCCACAATGTGGTGGATGCTTTGCAAACTTTTGCTTTTTCACTGAAGTATGCAAGAAGTTCATTTTTTGTTAAATTTACCACATATTGGGCCCATAATGAGAATTTTTCATATTGGTTTTTATACAACTTAACCTATTTATTTGGCAATAAATTGGCAATAATCGTACTTGCAATCTATTTAAGCTCCGGTGGTGTGCAAACCATTTCGTCTTCTCCATCCATTTCACGTACTTATTCACTAGTTAATTAGAATTGATTAGAATCACACACGGTCTACAAGTTTTTATTATCATATATTAATTTTCAAATGTAAAATGTGTTACACTGCAGTGCGGAACGCAGGTATCTATGATTAGAGATGAAATTTGCCTTTGCCATTAGAGCAAATTGCATAAGGGTCTATAAATGTAAGTTTATGTAACAAGTACATAATGTAGAACTTTATTGACGAGCTGAGTTTATTTGCTAAGCGAGCTATTGCGAGAAAAGGAGAGTCAATAAAGTCCATTATGTACGAGTTGCATATGTAGTTTTTTGTTCGACTGCTTTGAATGCTTAAAAGTAGGTAATCATTTTTTGAAAATTCCAGTAGCGGTTAATTATTTTCGCTGTTGCCATTAGTTACCCATATTAATGTCCAGTTTAATAGTTTTGACATTTGGTAAAAGTCAATTTAAAATGATTGAGTTCGAAAAAATAATTTCTGCCGATATAGATGAAATAGCTTGAATACTAAACAATTACTTTTGCCAAATCAATCCAAACTCTTATACGAAGAGACATATTGCAGTGGAATTTACTTTGAAATTGCTTATTAATTATATTGCTTATATTGCCGGCTATTCAGTCTAGTAGAATCCACGGACTCCCATCTCATGAATCGTTCCTCGCGGATCAGGTCCAAGTTTTTATCCGAAAATAAAACGATAAACACAAATAAAAATCTTATCTGTTCATTCGTTAGTTTATTTAAAAAAAAATTAAAAAAAATCCCTCTACAAAGTGTATAGGGTGCTAAAGCATCATCAAACAGTAGCAATGGGGAAACACTCTTTGTGAATAATGACTCGCACACAGAGAAAAACCCCTTGTGACACTCGATCAAACATAAAACTAATAAATACTAGTGAAATTTGTCAAGTTTAACCTCTACTTTGACCCCTTCAAACAAATGTCAAAAACAACTAAGTTTTCGAAACCCACGAAAATTGAATTTTTGTCATGCGCAAAAATAACACAACAAGGTCAATCCCCACTAAAGAAAACTCCAAACTTGAATTTAAAAATGTTCTCGAATATTATTTTAAGAAAAAAACTTCCCTTACAAAAACATGACAACTTTCTCTAATACCCATATACTACTTTCAAATATAAATTATTACAAGAAATACATGAAATTATAATAATGAAAATAATCGTGATATCAAATATATAAACAAAATATTTTATCAACTTACATAGATCCATGTACAATTTATAAAATGCACGAGAGATATCTTATTCATAAAAAAATATTTTATAACCATCAAAACACTCGCAAAAATCGAATTAAGATTTACATGCACCTCACAATAAATGCATAAACAACATTCAACCCGATTTTATAAAACAAAGAATAAAATTGAGTATTTTATTCTTTAATAAACCGATCACTTTAAACGTCAAGATATCACTAACTCAAAATGAAATTTCAACATCCGCCTGAACATCCCTACCATCTATAAAATCAAAATATATACAGACAACACATTTTAATAAATACAATATCCGGAAAAGCGGCAAGTTCAATCCTCTGGTCAACCTAAATATACGAGGGCTAATCATAATTTCATACATTATAAAAATTTTTACTTATAAAATAAAATATATATATATAACGATCCCCGTCTGAAATAAATAAACATACAATTGAAATAGCTAATTTTTTTATAAATGTACTTCATTATAGAGTTCAAAATTGTTCAAGCATTTTTCCTTTCTTGTCCAAGGAAAAATCTATAGCATGATTCCCCGAATTTATCCGAGAACAAAGTCAGAACATCCCTGAGCTTTTTTCAAGGATAAACTTCAGCACAGCACTCGAGACAGTAACGCACCCTGTCTTTGTTCCCCGCACTAACTTGTTGTATTAGTGTTGAACAGGATCCTCGTCGTTCTGATGCTGTAGTGTGATAAACGGATGCAATCCATCCATCGAGTACAGCTCATACGTCACATTATTGAAGCATCTCGAAATCCGATAAGGTCCTGTATACGGCAGATCAAGCTTCTGACATTTGCCTTGATCTCTTCTGCCCAAACGATAACTTTTTACTATTACCACATCTCCAATATCAAATCTTGTTCTCGTCGTAATCTGCTCATTTTGTTTATTTAGGTATTTCTGTGCGTTTATTGTAATTCTTTGAGCAACTTGGTTTTTTAATTGTACCAGGTTGTCAACCCTTTCATTTTGTGTATTCCAGGGTCTGGCAGGTTTCGTCCCATACATCACAGTCGCAGGACATTCCAGTGTGACAGTATTGGGTGTGTTGTTGATGTTATCTTCGACATCCTGGACATGAGCAACCCATCCTGCATGATTTTCATAGGTTTTGATCCTTAGAAACTTTATTATTTCCTGAATGTATCTCTCACATGGATTCCCGCATGGATGACGTATGGAAGAGAAAGAAATTTCAATATTACGATCATGTAAAGCAGTCTTAAATCTATCATTATTAAAATACGAAGAATTATCAGCTAATATTCTATTCATTTTCCCTTGACGCATAATCCAAGAATCAATACACTGTATAGAGGTATCTGTATTATATTGCGAAGTGGGAAATAATTTAACGAACTTTGAAAATACATCAACCATTACTAAAATATTTTTATATTCAAATTCTCCTGGAATAAGATTCCCTAAATAATCTATAGCTACCAATTCTAATTTTTCATGAGTAATTATACTCTTTACCTCATACAGACAGGTTCTATTCTTATGTTTGCCCAAACGACAAGTAATGCAATTTCTGACCACATCTTTAGCGATTATGCGATCTTTCTTAGCATAAAACGCCTCTCTAAACACTAACCATACTTTATATCCCCCTATATGTCCCAAACTTTCATGAATTTGCAACATCGTTTGCCTTGCATACGCATCATTTACAGCAATATAACTTATTTCCCTATTCACTTTCATAATCAACCCCTCTTTCATAATAAAATTTTTATAATTATCTTTAGTATTTAATTGTTCCCTTATTATATTAAATCTTTCATCTCGCTGGACCTGAAGGATCATCTCAAATTCATAATTCCCCGTAGCATAGTGTCTATTATATTCATTCAACTCTACATAATGAAATTTACTTTTACTGTTGTACATTCGTGACAACGCATTGGCAGAAACATTTAGAACGCCTTTAATATGCTTTATTTCAAAAGTATACTCTGACAACAATAGTGACCATCGATACACTCTATTATTTTTAAAACGTGTATTCAAAAGTGATGTCAAGGCAGCATGATCTGTCTCTACAACAAAGTTCTTTCCCAATAAATAATATCTGAGCTTTTGAATCGCGTGTACCACAGCCAACATTTCCTTTTCACTAATGGTATATTTAACCTCATAGCTTTTCAAAATACGAGAGATAAAACATATCGGTTGTTCTATCCCTTCGTCATTTATTTGAATTAAAACTCCGCTTATAGCGACATCACTAGCATCCACTCTCAAAATAAACTGTTTATTAAAATCTGGTAGTATTAATATTAATTGATTATAAAACTCTTTCTTTAACTCCTCAAATGCATTCATTCTTAATTCTGTCCATTTAAACTTTTCATTCTTTTTAAGCATTTCATACAAAGGAACACTAATACGTGCCAGGTATGGTACAAAACGTTTATAATAGTTAACCATGCCTAAAAATCCTCTCAACATTCTTATATTCTTAGGTAGAGGATACTTCTTTATGAGTTCCAATCTACTCTCATCTACACTTATATATTTAGTACTTATATTATATCCCAAAAATTTAATTTCTTTCTTATAAAATTCACATTTACTCAAATTTACCTTTAACCCTTCTCTGGCTAACACTTCCATGATCTTCTCTAAATGTTGTGAGTGTTCCTGCTCATCCCTGCTGTATATTAAAATATCGTCCACGTAGTGAACCACAAACTCTTCATAAGGTTCTAAAATTTGTTGCATTGCTCTAATTAAAGCTGCTGCCGAACTGCTCAACTCATATGGTACAGTCCTAAATTGATATACTCGTCCATCTACCATAAATCCACAATATTTTCTGGACTCCTTTTCTAATGGAACCAACCAAAAAGCACTTTTTAAGTCCAATTTACTATATATTCTTGCATTGTAACATTTCGCCAATAATGGTTCTATCGTAATAGGCGTCTCAAACTGAGGCTTTGTTCTTTCATTCAGTCGACGTGCATCAAGACATAATCGAATATCTCCTGTTTTCTTTTTTACGACTACTAATGGATTAACATAACGCGTTTTACCAGTTTCAATAACACCATCTCTCAGCATCCTTTTGATTTCATCATTTACTTGTGATTGAATATTTTTAGGAATGGGATAATTTTTCACCTTAAATGGTCTCGTCTCATCTACCTCTAAGGAATGTTGGTAATTTCTGGCGATACTAGGAAATTTATTTACTAAATCTATATTCTTTTTAATTAAATTTTTTACTTCTACTTCCTTATCCTCTATGCAGTCCAATTTCATCAAATCTATATCTTCGGGGAACTCCACTTCTCCATTTTCTTCCTTACCCATATCTTCCATCATCATTACCTCCTTTTCTTTAAAATCCTCTTCTTCTATATTATTAATAATTTTTTCACCATCCTCTTCACACTCCTTAATCCATTCGACTTTCGTATTATTAATTATTATATCCCTTTTTTGTATATCTATTATCGCATTAATCTTATCTAATAAATCTACTCCTAGTATTCCATCCCTTCCTAATCCTTTTAATACTATAAATTCTCCCATGAACTTATTATTATCTATCGTAAATTCAACAATAAAAACTTTATTCACTACTGTTAAAATTTTCTTTGTAGCTGTCACTATTGTAATTTTACTTGTGGGCATATATTTCCCCACATTACTTTTAATCAAACATTCAATCACATTCTCATCTAAAAATGACGTTTCACTTCCTGAATCAATTAAACAACTTAACCCTTTATCATTTATTTTTATTTTTATATGAGGCAAAACCGTATTTATTGCGTATTTCGACTGTTCATACAATGCATTACATTCATTCTTTTTGGTTGGTCTTTTTAAAAATCCTTACTACATGCTAATTCTACTTTACCCTGTTTATTGTTTGTTTCTAAATTAAAATTACATCGACTATCTTTAGGACGTGTCCCAGTATAGTTTTTAACTTCTGCTAAATTTTCCTTTCTTATATCTTTACTGTGATTATCATCTATTCTACCTGGTGAAGCCATTCGATTATTTCTATTGCTATAGTTATTTACTCGCTGAGGACTTGAATATTTATTATTATTATTATTTTCTATTCTAGCATATGACGATCTATTAACATTTCTATCTATATAATTACTCTGATATCTTTTACCATATTCCATATCGTCTAATCTTTTCAAAAGTTCAATAAATTGTTGCATTTCACTTATATTTTGAATAGCTACTGCCTGACTAATTTGTGCATCAAAGTGAGTACTTAATTGGCATATTAGATCTCTATCAGTGATTTTTGGTTGCAAATATTTCAAAATTGAGTGTCTCCTCATAACATACGACGCTCGTGACTCATTACTATTATTATTATATCTACCAACTAATAAATCATTTCTTACTCTCGTTTGTCTTGTTGTTCCCCAGAATTGACTGGTAAATCTGACCTCGAACTCCTCCATCGTCTTCACCTCATCCGCGATCATGTCCCACCAGGTCATCGCATCGTCCTTGAAACAGTTCCCTATCTTCTGGAGCTTCTTTTGGTCCCCTGGCACATCCTCTAGACTTTCCTTTAATTTTTTTAGAAAACCCATGGGATTTGTATTTGCCATACCATAAAATTTCGGCAATGGTTCATTTTGTACTGGTACAGGGATGAACACAGGCACACTCTCTTCACTCTTCTCTTTTCTCACTTGTTCAATTTGTTTCTGCATATACGTTAGTTTCTGTCCCTGCAATTCTCTCTTTTCCTTTTCTTCTAAGAATTGATCTATGCTCACAGTGTTTTGTGGTATGTTGGGTTCGTTTATTAACGGAAGTGATTCATCTATTATGTCTTTGTCTGTTTGTTTACTGCTATTTATTGGTACCATTTGATCTACTATCTCTTCCAACTTTCTCTCTATCTCCTCTTGTCGTTGTTTTATTTCCATTTGTTGTTGTTTCATTTCCATTTGTTGTTGTTTTATTTCATTGTGATTTTGTTGTATCATCTGTTCCATCTCCTTATGTTTTTGTTGCATCATTCGTTCCATTTGTTGTTTCATTTCATTATGATTTTGTTGTATCGTATTCATTATCATTTGTGTCATTGTTTGCATCATGTCCATTATCCCTCTACTGTTACCTCCTTCCTGTCCTGCTTCATGTATGGGATTTAGATTGAGGTTACTTATACCTGCATTCGCACCTTCTAATGACTCTTGACTGCCAATTAGTGGTGGCTGTCTCCAGTCATTTACATTAGAAATACCATCCATTTGGCTTGTTATTGTTTACTATTTCTTCAATATAACTCTTTTAATTTAGTTATATTCACGTGACACTTTATACTCTCCAAATTTATAAATTATCTTGTATTTCCAAATTATTTGCTTATCTTCATTCGCCGACACGCTGGGCTGCCAAAATTGTAAATTTTGGCATTTGCTTTGTTATACGCCGACACGTTGGGCCGCCATAATTGTGCAGTGGAATTTACTTTGAAATTGCTTATTAATTTTTTTATTCACACTACAGCTTATATTGCCGGCTATTCAGTCTAGTAGAATCCACGGACTCCCATCTCATGAATCGTTCCTCGCGGATCAGGTCCAAGTTTTTATCCGAAAATAAAACGATAAACACAAATAAAAATCTTATCTGTTCATTCGTTAGTTTATTTAAAAAAAAATTTAAAAAAATCCCTCTACAAAGTGTATAGGGTGCTAAAGCATCATCAAACAGTAGCAATGGGGAAACACTCTTTGTGAATAATGACTCGCACACAGAGAAAAACCCCTTGTGACACTCGATCAAACACAAAACTAATAAATACTAGTGAAATTTGTCAAGTTTAACCTCTACTTTGACCCCTTCAAACAAATGTCAAAAACAACTAAGTTTTCGAAACCCACGAAAATTGAATTTTTGTCATGCGCAAAAATAACACAACAAGGTCAATCCCCACTAAAGAAAACTCCAACCTTGAATTTAAAAATGTTCTCGAATATTATTTTAAGAAAAAAACTTCCCTTACAAAAACATGACAACTTTCTCTAATACCCATATACTACTTTCAAATATAAATTATTACAAGAAATACATGAAATTATAATAATGAAAATAATCGTGATATCAAATATATAAACAAAATATTTTATCAACTTACATAGATCCATGTACAATTTATAAAATGCACGAGAGATATCTTATTCATAAAAAAATATTTTATAACCATCAAAACACTCGCAAAAATCGAATTAAGATTTACATGCACCTCACAATAAATGCATAAACAACATTCAACCCGATTTTATAAAACAAAGAATAAAATTGAGTATTTTATTCTTTAATAAACCGATCACTTTAAACGTCAAGATATCTCTAACTCAAAATGAAATTTCAACATCCGCCTGAACATCCCTACCATCTATAAAATCAAAATATATGCAGACAACACATTTTAATAAATACAATATCCGGAAAAGCGGCAAGTTCAATCCTCTGGTCAACCTAAATATACGAGGGCTAATCATAATTTCATACATTATAAAAATTTTTACTTATAAAATAAAATATATATATAACGATCCCCGTCTGAAATAAATAAACATACAATTGAAATAGCTAATTTTTTTATAAATGTACTTCATTATAGAGTTCAAAATTGTTCAATCATTTTTCCTTTCTTGTCCAAGGAAAAATCTATAGCAATATGTATATATTGCAAATGGTGTTCAAAAAGTAAATTAAAAAAAGTACTTTGACACTTACAGTAGAGTATTTCTTGCATTATATTATTTTACTAGTAAAATAAAGTACCGCTTTATAGCCGCAATACAGTATCATAAAGCGTCTGTTTATAATGCAGTCGTACATAATAATTATTTTTCTATTTTGCGTTCGAAATGAACTCATTATGAAACCCAAAACAGTATCGAAATGAGCTTCATTTCGATACGCTTTTTTTCATTTTTCAATGTTGGCGTTGTTCGAACACAGAAATAAATATCATTGCTGTCATTTGATTTTAAGAATTTAAGTACATTTGACAGATATGATATATGTTCGTACTCTACACAAACAACGTATATTGTATACAATTGACACCAAGATATATTAGTTTCTAAGTCACTCATGTTTATGTTAAAATTAATAAATAATTTTTAATATAATATACTTCGCGGATAGCAAGATTTAAATTTGACAATGTTAAGTATCAATGTGACCAACTGCATGCTTTATATAAAAATTAAACTCTGAACTTCCAAATTAAATAATTCCAATTTATTAATGTAAAAAATGCAAAATAGAAAAAATAGTATAAAAAACTCGTTTCATAAGACTTTTTGCCGCATTCGCTCTTTAGAAAACTCGCCGCTATCGCGGCTCGTTTTCTAAACTGATCTCGTGCGGCAAAATGGTGCCTTATGAAACTTGTTTTTTAATATACTATAATATGTGTTTGTTGTTCCGTAAACGTAAATCCAAATGACATTTGATAATGTCAATCACAAATATCAGTTAGTGCATAAAATAATCGTGCGTCGATTCTGGTTTAAATAAATTGCTTCTCAGTTTTAAAATGGCTTTCACTTTAGAACATAAAATTTTTTTAGTTCATACTTATTTTCGAAGTGGTAATAAAATTGATGGTTTATGGGTTTATTCAGTTCAAGATTGCATGGTAGAATTTCAAGTTGAGTTTCCACATTTTGTAATAGATTATATACAATTTAAGAATACTTTGGATAGAACTTTAAAACTTTTTTCTGAAACTGGTAGTCTCTTAAGAAAATCAGGCAGCGGAGCAGTTAAGAAACGTACACCTCAAGTTGTCAACCGTGTTGAAGATATGGAAAATGGACGACAAACATCTGTTCAACATTTGAGTCAACAAATAAACCTTCCTGTTGGTACAACTCACAAGTTATTAAAAAAAGATATGCAACTTTATCCATACCGTGTCACAGCAGTACAAGAATTGTTAGAAATTGATTACCCACGTAGACTACAGTTTTGTAATTGGTTTGTAAATGTGAACAATAATGGAGAACTTTCGCAAGGAGTCATCTTTACCGATGAAGCATGGTTTTATAAAACGGGATACCTAAATTCACAAAATACAAGAATTTGGAGTAGTGAAAATCCACATGAAATTAATGAAGAATCGCTACATCCAGAGAAAATTGGTGTTTGGGCAGCGATAAGCCAAAGGCGAATCATTGGACCAATATTTTTTCAGGGAACGTTAATTGCTCAAAGGTACCGTACGGAAATTTTACAACCATTTGTCAATCAGTTGCATGATGAATTTCAAAATGCATATTTCCAACAAGACGGAGCACCTTGTCACTGTACTGCAGAATCTTTGGATTATTTAAGAGAATTTTTTGATGAGCGTATAATTAGTCGAAATACTGAAATTGCCTGGCTTACACGGTCATGCGATTTAACACCTTGCGACTTCTTTTTGTGGCCTTATCTAAAAAATAACATATTTCGAACACCTATATTGAATTTGAATGGTATGCTACAGGGAATCGAACAGAAATGCATGGAAATTAATAACAATCCAGTAATGTTGCAGAATATCATCAGAAATTTTGAACGGAGGATTTTAAAGTGCATTGATCTTGAAGGGCAACATTTTCAACATTTGTTATAGTTTTTAATAAATACCTATTATTTGTTATTTATTTGTATGTACGAAACTGTCAAAATATACGACTTCGTAGGTTAAGTAGTAAATTTTAATTTACGACATACTTCAAAATGTTCTCAGTAAATCACATGTTACTATACGCTATATGCTATACGCCCATCTAAATTTCAACATGCATGTTCTATTAACGTTTGGACGGCCCTAATCGATGACTTGTTAATTGGACCTGTCGTTCTTCCTGGGAGGCTAAATGCGGACAATTACCTTCAATTTCTTAATGACGAACTGCCAGGTCTTTTAGAGGATGTCCCACTGAATGTTCGAGGAGACATGTTTCACATGGATGGGGCACCACCACATTTTGGAATTGCTGTCCGAAATTGGGTTAACGTCAATTATCCAAGATGGATTGGTCGAGGTGGTCCTGTTGCAGGGCCACCCAGATCACCCGATCTTAATCCCCTTGACTTTTATTTATGGGGGTACATGAAAAATTTAGTCTACGCGCAAGTTTCGAACACAAGAGAAGAGTTGTTGGATCGTATTCACCTGGCTGCCGAGCAAATCCGACAAAACAAGTATGAAAATCGGATAAGTACTTCTTTTGTTGGCTTACGGACACAAGCCTGCATTCAATATGGAGGTGGACATTTCGAAAATATTATTAATTGAACTTTTTTAAATAAAATCAGTTTTTATTGACTTTAGGATTACATTTTTTTTCATGATCTGACAATCACATTCATAGATCTGTAACTTTGAAACAAATAAAAATGGATGCGTTTTTGTGACTTGAAATGAAGTCTACTTTACACTCCTAAAATTTGAACATAACTATACGGAACATCTTGTGTAATAATAAGTCCACAAGTCTACTTTGTATTTGTATCAACGACGATTGAGTGATTTGTTTATTTAATGAAAAAAAAATTGTGAGGTGTGTTAAAACGTATGTGATGGAAGAAGAAATTCAGGAAGTAATCCTTGGAGGCGCATTAGAAACTGATTGGGAGTTACTCCCCAAAAAATCACGACCCCTTTATGAGAGAGAACTCCAAAAATTTGACGACTGGAGAATCAAAAATTCTGTCAAAACTGTCAATGAAATAGTTCTAATGGGATATTTTCATGAACTGGTACGTACTACTACTTTTATGGTCAGTTTCTTGCATTTCTTGAATATTTTATTACCAAGATTCAAATTTTTCAAGGAAATTTCAAGCGATACCTATCTTCTGGAAAAGGTATTCATAGGTTAGTCGGTGTTGGTTTGTATTTAATTATGTTTGATATAGGTTGTACTGGTGATGGGCGTCTTTGGAGGATTAAGGAGAGATGAACTTCTAAAGTTAACGGTGGATGATATAGATGATAGAGGAGCAGTTGTACTGATGAACATTGAAAAAACGAAGACTGGCGCTGCAAAAAGTTTTACTATTGTAGAGGAAAATGAAATGAATGCCCTGCAGTTGTATAGGAAATATGCAACATTGCGTCGGAAAGGACTAAAGGAGCGGTGCCTTTTCTTGTGTTATCGAAATCGGCGATGTACGACGTAACCAGTTGGTAAAAACACTTTTGGTGGCGTACCTTCAAAAGTTGCAAATTTTCTTGGTTATTTTAATGCTAATGTGTACATGGGGCATTGTCTACGTCGTACATCAGCAAATCTATTAGTGGATGCAGAGTGCTAGAGTGATACAATTGCAGAAGGATATATTGAAGACAGTATGGTGTCTAAGAACAAGATATCGCGAATGATTGCTGGAGATGACAAATGTGAAGTAAATAAGGTGTTTAGTGAATGCAGGGTATTCATGTCATTTTCCTCCACAATAGTAAATCTTTTTGCACCGCCAGTCTTCATCTTTGCAATGTTTATCAATATAACTGCTCCTGTATCCTGTATATTAGATATATATCATCTACCGTTAACTTTACAAGTTCATCTCTTCTTAATTTTCCAAAGACGCCCATCACCAGTACAACCTATATCAAACATAATTAGATATAAACAAATACCGACTAACCTATGAATACCTTTTCCAGAAGATAAATATCGCTTGAAGTACCTTGAAAAATTTTAAGATGTCTTCGCGTGTTAAAATATTGGATTTTTTCGGGCATATCCTTTTGAATTTTGTTTCAGAAAAGCCTCTACCGGTTATACTTTGCTATGTCTATTTTCTTATCGACTAACAATGTTGCCTAGTAAAAAATAAAACGTTATATGCATCTTTGGCATAACTCGATGTTTATAAATCTTGGTCAATTTACAATAACTTGGGCCTTCTGCCCGAGGTTTTGTAAACTGTTGCCCTCGAATATAAACATCCTGATTATACCCTTTACTTCACAGACAATTTTGCGTTATTTCACTGCCGATTTCGGAAAAAATATTATGTGTGTTCTTTGTCATCATTTATTTTGCAGTATATTTAAAATTTATAAATTTTTAATTTAATTATAATTATTAATAAATTATAAATGGAGAATTATACATCAGTTTGATACAGAGAAGGATCGTATATATTTTTCAAGTCGATGGGTTTTCATAGTAATGAGACTAATGAGTAATGAATATTAATAATATAAAGAATACTTTGTATACATGATTTTTATATGTAAACCTCTTATTTTTTATATAGAGATAAAAAATAATTGTTGTTTATGCAAACTACGTAGTTTTAAATAAACCTTGACATTCTATTTTAAAAAATACTTATTTTTTTTAATGTGTAATTATGTATATTTTTTTCTTTGGTGCAAAAGATGCAGTTTCACTTACTGTAATTCGAAATGCATACACCTGTTGATCGATATAATGTGAAAAAATATTCTTCACATAAATACTTGTAAATAAATATTTATTTTTACAGATTAATCAAGATGTATAATACCTTTCTGTTGGCTTTTACTCAATATTATGTTACGAATAGATTTCCGGTAAATATTGAATAAAAGCTTTTGTAAAGTGAAATATTTTTTATAAAATTATATTTATTACACAATGAAAATGTTTGCATTTAGTCTGTTAATCAATGTTTTTATTAATATTTCAAGTAAACAACATCAAGATACTTGTTATTCTTTCAAAAGAATCGCCTGTTTCTCTATTCAAAGAATAATTATTGATTAAAAAACGCTTTAAAATAATCCCACAATTAATTGTTTTGAGTTCCCACAGATTTGTTACAAATGAAACAGACATGCAATATACATATCTGTAAGTGTAAACATGGACAATACACCGCGTATTTTCAGCATTTACTTCTGCTGTATGTCTGTTTCATTTGTAACAAATGCGTAATACGTGCTTAACGTATTGATATACTTAAACCTTTTTTGTAAATCGCACAGATTTGTTTAATAAATTGTTTAATTTTTTTAATAAAATGCAAATAATCTATATATCTAATCGAGTTTTACAAGGATATCGCTTTTCAATTTTTTCCGCTAATATCATTTAGGTATTATAATATAAGTAACGATGTTAACTCTTTAATTCCTAATGAAATTGTAATTAATTTAATCTTTTGAGTAAGTAATAGAAAAGTTAATGAAAAAAATTAAAGAGACTCATTTATTATGTTCTTATGTAATTAATTCTTTTATATTAATAATCCAGAATAATTTTTTAAATATTCTAGATTATTTACCTTCTGTTTATGAATATAATTATTTAATTATTAGTGATTCTATTAAGGGCCGCTGAAGGGTGGTTTATTAGCTCATCATAAATTCATTCCACTCAAACTTATTTCAAATTTGTTGTATTACTTGCGACGTAATGGTGCTAGGTAACAATAGATTTAGTTTATAAATTTTCAATATACAGGCTGTTTTTTTGAATGTTTAACATTGGGATCTCAGAAACTACTGGAGATAGAAAAACGCTTAAATGGGGAAAGATGCGCAGTTTTACGAGTTTGATTTAAAACTGCTTTTGTTTCTCCGATAACTTTCATGGCTTATTAGATATTCAAAGAAAACGAAATTTTACGATTTTCTTTAAACATGCTTAGCATGTTATAGTAATTTTAGAGAAAAAGTGTTGAGACAAAAGTTTTAGATAATTTTACGCCAAATAAAACTATGTAGCTAATATTTTTTTTTCGTTCACCATTATCGAGTTATGACACAAACTTGTGTTTTTTTTTAATGGAAACCATAGTTGGTTTTGACATCATTAAAAAGCTTATTTTTTGCTGATTACAATGATATAAGGTTTGATATGGTTATTTTAAGAAATAAAGAGGATATAGACATTTCTATGATTGTTCACTTTATAAGATAAAAACTTAAAAAAAAAATGTTTGGTGTTTTGTAATTCAAAAAACGAAAAATCTGAGTTACAATAGTGTTCGTTCGAGCAGTCGAGATAAATATACTAACATTGCTTTCACGTTGAGTCACAGAAGTGAGAGCTGTTAATTTTTACTTTTAAGTCAAGTTAACTGTCAAACATTGACAATTAACTATTAATTAATTTAATTGTAACTTAACTATAAGTGGTGCAAACGGCCGTTAATCATAAGTTTGCATTGGCTATGGAATTTTCTAACGTAGAAAAGCGTGATATGGTTGAATGTTACATTCAGTGCCAGAAAAATTCTACTAGAGCTGCTGAAGTTTATTTTGAAAATTATTTTGATCGACGTCAGCCGTCGCTACCTACTTTTAAGAGATTATGGGATAATTTAGCAGATTATGGTTCGTCCGTTAAACCAAAATCAAAAAAAGGGATGAATGAAGATAGAGAAATAAACATATTAGCAAGTGTCGCTCAGAATCCATCTACGTCGACCCGACAAATTTCAACAGAAATGGGCTCCTCTCAACGCACTATTGTCAGAGTGTTGAAGAAGCATAAATTTCGTCCCTACAAATTATCAGTATCACAAACTTTACATGAAGGTGATAACATCAGACGAAAAGCTTTTTGCAGATGGTTTAAAGATCAGTGTCAAAACGATCCACACTTTTCAATGAAAATATTATGGACTGATGAATCTCGTTTCACAAATTGTGGAATGTTTAATAGGCACAATGAGCACATATGGTCTCAAACAAATCCACTTCACGTTGAACATAGGAGACCACAAATTAAATTTGGGTTTAATGTTTGGTGTGGTGTTATAGGATCAACTGTTCTTCCTCCTTTTATTTTTGATGGATCACTAACTGGCAATCGTTATCTTAATTTTATACAACAAGATTTCGAGGAAATGTTAGATAATTTAAATTTGAGAACCCGAGCAATGCTGCAATGGTTTCAACATGACGGAGCGCCTCCGCACAATCAACTTAATGTTAGAAATTATTTAAATTTGAACTTCCCTAATCAATGGATAGGACGAAATGCACCCATTGAATGGCCGGCTATATCCCCTGATTTATCAATTTTGGATTTTTTCTTGTGGGGTGTACTAAAGGACACAGTATACAAAAGAACATATGAAACAATCGTCGATTTAAGAGAAGCTGTCTTAGTTGCTTTTAATAACATCGATAGGCGTAAAGTCCGCAATGCTACAAATTCTGTTGTGAAGAGATGCAATTTGTGTATTAATAATAATGGAGGTATGTTTGAACATTAATAATGTTGTGTGCCCTTAATAAAAGTTCTTATAGTTTTCATTTTATTACTACATAAGATTTCAAAATAAGTTTTCCTTTGGTTTGTATTTTATCAGTTCGAAATTCAATTGTTTTCCATAAAAACCATAAAAATGTCTATAACATCTTTATTTTTTAAAATACCCATATCAAACCTTATATCATTGTAATCAACAAAAAATAAGCTTTTTAATGATGTCAAAACCAACTATGGTTTCCATTTAAAAAAACACAAGTTTGTGTCATAACTCGATAATGGTGAACGAAAAAAAAATATTAGCTACATAGTTTTATTTGGCGTAAAATTATCTAAAACTTTTGTCTAAACACTTTTTCTCTAAAATTACTATTAACGATGCTAAGCATGTTTAAAGAAAATCGTAAAATTTAGTTTTCTTTGAATATCTAATAAGCCATGAAAGTTATCGGAGAAACAAAAGCAGTTTTAAATAAAACTCGTAAAACTGCGCATCTTTCCCCTTTTAAGCGTTTTTCTATCTCCAGTAGTTTCTGAGATCCCAATGCTAAACATTTAAAAAAACTCACCCTGTATAGTAAAACCTGTGTTAACGGTCACCTGCCTCAAGCGGCCGCCTGAGGTAACTGACAGTTTCAAACTTCTCCGAACCGGCTATAAGGAAATTCCCATCTACGAAAACCCGTTATTTACGGCCACCTTTATAAAACGACCTCTGCCAAATAAATCCAAACTTTTATGGCCTATCTTTATTAAATTTACCTACCGCTTTTGGACGGATTATTTATGATGTATCTTTATTGATGGAAATACCCAATATTATTTCGTATGTGTGAAATTGTTCATGATTATGTATTCCTAGTATGTACACATAATTGAATTAAGCTTGTAGAAATGAATGCGACCTCAGTCACGAACATGCCCCAAAAGTAAATTAACTATGTCGTTAATAGACAAAATAATATAACCGTGGAAAGTGAAAAGTATGCGTTCGTTGATTCGAAAGTTGGCCGAAAAATGTGTAGTTGAAAAAACACAAATTAACGATATTATGAAAAAATAAAGGTGAATTAAAACAGATGGTTCAGGAAGGTGTTAACTTGGAACAAAATCGAAAATTTCCGAAGTCCGAAGGATTGAAATAAAGCAATTCCAATATCTGCGCCGCTATTTAAACAAAAAGCACTGGAGACAGCAAGCAGTTTAAGGATGGAAAATTTCGCAGCATCAAATGGATGGTTGGAAAGTTTTTACCGGCGACACAGTATAATTTTTAAATCAATTTGTGGTGAGTCGCAGAGGTTAATTTGGACGATATAGAGGACTGGAAAACCAAGTTACCGTTGATATTAAGGAATTATTCTCCTCGAAGTGTCTATAATGCTGACGAAACAGGTCTTTATTACCGCGCCATGCCAATTAAGACATTTGCTTAAAAAATGAGAATTGTGCATTGAAGAAGGTAGCAAAACAACGTTTGACTATTTTACTGTGTGCAAATATGGAAGGTGAGAAAGGAGATTCATTAATAATTGGAAAAAGTAAAAATCCTTTTGCTGTTTTAAGGGCAATCATGTTGAAAAATTACCTTGGAATATGTTTCTAACAAAAACGTTTGGATGACAACAGAAATGATGACAAAATGGCTGCATAAATTAGACAATAAAATGAAAAAAACAAAATTGATAAATGTTTCTTTTTTTAAATAATGCCTCGTCACATTGGAAAGTTCCATTAGAAAATGTTAAACTAGTCTTCTTGCCTCCAAACATCACTTCGCACTGTCAGCCCTTAAATCAAGGAATAATTCAGAATTTCAAATTGATTTACCAAAATTTTTTGATTAAAAGGCTTCTAACGTTTATTCTCACTGAATGTGATTTTGAAAATTCTGAGAAAACCATAAATCAATTTGTATATGGATTACAACTGAAAAAAGGTATCTCCTGTTACAGTTAAGAAAGTTTCTCCAAGGCCGGATTCTCTGATGTTATCCAAGAAGATACAATTTTTGATGAAGAAGACGAAATACCAATTGTTCAACTCTTTCCTATAGTTCGTAATGAAATTGTGAATTTAGATGAATTTGTTTCTGTTGATAGTCATGTGCATACAGAGAGCCCTAACTTCAATATTACGGAAATTGTTGAATAATTGAGCAATAATGATGAAGAACATAACACATAACTCTGATAATAGTGATGTGGGCGAATATGAAACTCCAAAATCTACTTTATCTTATATGAGCAAAGTGTGTGCAAAATTAAGAGACATAGCGAATTATTTATTGTGCAAAAACAGTGGTGAAATTTTTATGGGTGTTTCTCGAATTTTATTTATATGTGAAGCTGTAGTTTTTAAATCAAAGCAAAAAAATTTAAAGCAAACAAAGATTGAAGCATACTTTAAAAAGTAATAAATTATGTAACAGAATAATTGAAACATACATGAGTAGGTAAACCCCACCAGTTTTGGATAATACAAAGGTATTTTTAATAATATAAAATATTACTAAAAATCTGGTGTGAAGAACACAAATGCAGGTTCACTATTAACATTTTCTGTGAACGTGTCCGAATATATCCTATCCCCAGAGACGTAGATACGTATTTCGCTTTTCTACAAGCTCATCGGTACGCCCCTGCTGGAGAAAGGATATTTCCAGACACATTCACAGAAAAGAACCACCTCGCCCTATCACCGTAATTATCCAGACCGAGCGCAGAAGTAAATTCGGCGCTACCTGTTGTCAGACAGCCAAAGTACCTCGCATACCGTCCACATAATTAATGTGAAGTAACGACGCCCTTCCAAAGGTTAGCACAGCCAATCTCTCTAGAAAACTGCATTTTGTTTGTGCTTTCACTCATACTACGGCTTAACCGCATGTTTAATGTAACAGAATAATTGAAACATACATGAGTAGGTAAACCCCACCAGTTTTGTATAATACAAAGGTATTTTTAATAATATAAAATATTACTAAAAATCTGGTGTGAAGAACACAAATGCAGGTTCACTATTAATATTTTCTGTGAACGTGTCCGAATATATCCTATCCCCAGAGACGTAGATACGTATTTCGCTTTTCTACAAGCTCATCGGTACGCCCCTGCTGGAGAAAGGATATTTCCAGACACATTCACATTTCTCCAGCAGGGGCGTACCGATGATCTTGTAGAAAAGCGAAATACGTATCTACGTCTCTGGGGATAGGATATATTCGGACACGTTCACAGAAAATATTAATAGTGAACCTGCATTTGTGTTCTTCACACCAGATTTTTAGTAATATTTTATATTATTAAAAATACCTTTGTATTATACAAAACTGGCGGGGTTTACCTACTCATGTATGTTTCAATTATTCTGTTACATTACACATGCGGTTAAGCCGTAGTATGAGTGAAGGCACAAACAAAATGCAGTTTTCTAGAGAGATTGGCTGTGCTAACCTTTGGAAGGGCGTCGTTACTTCACATTAATTATGTGGACGGTATGCGAGGTACTTCGGCTGTCTGACAACAGGTAGCGCCGAATTTACTTCTGCGCTCGGTCTGGATAATTACGGTGATAGGGCGAGGTGGTTCTTTTCTGTGAATGTGTCTGGAAATATCCTTTCTCCAGCAGGGGCGTACCGATGAGCTTGTAGAAAAGCGAAATACGTATCTACGTCTCTGGGGATAGGATATATTCGGACACGTTCACAGAAAATATTAATAGTGAACCTGCATTTGTGTTCTTCACACCAGATTTTTAGTAATATTTTATATTATTAAAAATACTTTTGTAATAAATTATGTTTTTTTTCTATGAATATGTTGTAATAATATGTACACTTAGTCAATGTTTTGTACATATTACATACATTCAAATAGTTTTAGTTTTTCGTATACATATTGCTGTGAAATTCTCTTTCGAGATAAAATAAATATGGAATTAATAATGTATAAAATTAATTAAACGTACCTGATTAAGCAATAAGAAATTTAAAAAAAATCAACTGAGGTTGTGTCTTTTTAAATGCACCTCGTATGTCATATTCCAATTTAATATTAAAAATTTAGATGTATATTCCTAAGAATTTATATGCAAATCACTTAACGATATGTCAATAAATTTTAGGTTAGCTTGATTATTGAACACTTAGAATGTAAGTAAATTGATAAAACATGCTATACGCACAAGTGATATAGAAAAAGGATACATAATAATCTTTTCGTTATGCTTTAGTAACGTTAATAATACCATTTAATTCCAATTCATTATATTTTTATAAATAACCTTACCAAATGGACGAATCAACATGAGATATCAACGGCATTTTAAAATAAGAAAAGCAATTATATAAGCCGTCCAAACGGCAAGAACAAGAACAGGGAAACCTAAAAACAATGAAAATATCGGCGACAAGAAGCAAACAAACATTGTAAAATACAAATAATGCGAATCAAACATCGATGTTTTCAAGATGGAAACAAACAAAATCATGTGTCAAAGATGGAAGGCACATTAAAAGGCGCATGTTTAATAATATGAACATATCAAAGGGACATGCCCAAGTGGAAGAGAGGGACGAGAAAACTTCATATGATGAGACTTCATAATCAAGGAGTAAGAAAGAGAAGGAAAACCACCACGAGATTTTTGAATGAGACGTAGGCCGATTTTCCGCGAAAATTTTTGCTTTTCAAACGAGAATAAGGAATCGATTGCGCACGGAGATGAAAAAACGAAGCTACTTATGATGGATAAAAATACACAGGGATAAAAATGTTAAATAAGTATGAAAATTAGATAAAATGGAAATAAATTATATGAGAGTGGGACAATGATTCGTAGAAGCATGGAACGCAAGATATAAAAGGGCCAAGAACTGCAAAATGAGGACATACATTCACTGATTTATTTGCGAGACAACATTCATTACTCTCTACATTCATCGATTCAGTTTTGAAATTAATTTTCGACATAATCGACACTATCTAAAATTTAACCTTACTGGCATTATATTTATTTAAGAATATAAATAAAAGTTCATTTTCATTTCTAATTATTAGCATTGTTATCATTATCATTTATTATTATAATTATTAAAAACAAATAACTAAAAGCTTAATAATGTACCAGGAGGAGTTTGAAAATTTGTATTCTGAACTTGGCTCCGAGTAAGTAAGAACTGTACACACGATAAAATTGGAGTATATAGAGTTAATTAAATAAAAAATTTTGCATGTGCATTGTTATTTTAAATAATTAATTAGTCATAAATACATGATTAAGGTGTATCTTAGGCCAGATATTAGATACTGATGAGTAGGAAGTAGGGTTCCACGAATATTCTCGAAATATCTGTGGCATTGAAATTTTAAAGTTAAAACGTCCAACAATAGGCGTGGAAAATAAGAAAATATTATACAGTGTGATGATAAGCATACTATTCTGTAGGAACTTGTTTTCCACCTAAATAGACGCTGAATAGCACACTAAAATTGCAAAGAATTATTAGTAGAAGCCAGAGATCCACATTTCAGATAGATATAGGCTTTGAGTACTAATCTCAACATTAGGAGAGCAAATACCCCCTTTTGTAAGTGAAATCCTTAAAAGCCATTGTTTGAGAGATTCAATAGAATCTGAAATCAAAGCTCCAAGTCTATACATGTTTGATTCACAAATATTTGTATTTCTTTAATTAGTTTAAGTTCTAAGTTAAGAATGTATTATCTAAGTTACAACAAAATGAAATGACAACATAATTTGAAACATACTTGAATGTGTAAAACCTCACTAAATTTGTATAATACAAAAGTATTTTTAATAATATAAAAAAATATTATTAAAAATGGGGTGTGAAGAACACAATACAAGTTCATTTATGTATTTTTGAATGCATCTTCTCCAAAGACGTAGATACGTATTTCACATTTCTACATGTTCGTCGGTACGCCCCTGTTGGAGAAGAGACACATTCAAAACAAACATAACTACGTTACTATCTAGCCGAAATTATTCAGACAGAGCGTGAAGGAATATTCAGCGCTGTCTATATAATAACAGCCGAACTAGACGTGTTTCTTATAGTCGGTAACCACCGTATCTATAAAAAACTGTATTCTCGTGTCTTCACTACTTGTCGGCGTGAGCTGAATGTGTATATGACAACATAATTTGAAACATACTTGAGTGGATCAAACCTCACCAAATTTGTATAATACAAAAGTATTTTTAATAATATAAAAAAATATTATTAAAAATGGGGCGTACCGACGAACATGTAGAAATGTGAAATACGTATCTACGTCTTTGGAGAAGATACATTCAAAAATACATAAATGAACTTGTATTGTGTTCTTCACACCCCATTTTTAATAATATTTTTTTATATTATTAAAAAGACTTTTGTATTATACAAAATTAAATGTGAAGATACAAACAGACAATAAAATTTTTTTTACAGTTATCTCATGTTGTATTTTGTTGTTATGTATTTTATTTGTAAGATGAAAAACCTGACAACCTTTATATAACGGCCAAGATTGTTTCTTTTTTTTGGTGGCCATTTACTGACAGGTTTTACTGTATTTACAATTTATTCAAATCAACACCGCAGATGCAAACGCACTTACTATTTGCAAATAACCCAGTTCAGGAAATGCAAAAATCATTGTAACATAGTTAATATTTTATTACTACATTATAAAGATTCCATTTGTTTTAAGCTCTAGTTTATTGTTGTCATTTAAGATTAGGATCATCACATGAATTGCATGATAAAATTTAATAATAATTTAATAAAATTTAAATAAATTGCACAATTTTTAAGTCCAGGTAGATCACAATGTCAAGATAAAACAGTACAATGTATTGATGTAGAGCAAATTTAAATAAACATATAAATAAACAGCAGAAATTACGCAAAGATGATCGTCTTCAGGTTGACGAATTTTATACAGATTTTGCCAAAGCTTTCGATTCCATCGATCGCTCAATTCTGCTTGCTAAATTGGATGTCTTTGGTTTGTCTTCATTGTTATTGAACCTCAATTCTTCTTATTTAAGTTCTCGCTCATGCTATATTTGTTTTAATGGCTTCCACTCTCGATGTTTCTATCCAACATCCGGGGTGCCCCAAGGTTTTAATTTGGAACCTTTTCTTTTTTATATATTTCTTAATGGTCTACTTTGTTCACAGGATTGTGGAATTTTAACTTACGTGAATGAAAATTACGAATGTAAAATATTGTTACAAGTTGAATAATAACTTGAAGCTGGTGCATAAATGGTGTAATGAGAACAACATCTCTTTAAAAATTGACAAATATTCCATTGTGACATATTCCAGGATTGCGAATCCATAACACTTTCCGTATAATGTAGACCAAATGGAGATTTCTCCTAGATCTGATGTTGTAATGCTGCTTCGTAGTCTTTGCCTTCTTGATACGAATTTGTCGGGACTTCAACAACCTAACTTACTAAATTATTATTGTTGAAAGTAATTACTAAAGGCCGGATTATATGCATAAATTTGCATATTTGCATGTTTTAAGTATCCGAGTTTTATTTATTTACTAAATCAAATTTGAGAAATATGTGTTTGTAAATTGTTTTCATAGTTAATTATGTTGTAAAATGTTCTAAATAAAATTGTAGTAAACATAATAGAATTTTTTTTTCTACAGTATTCCATTTTCTAACATTCCTCGTATTTTTTTACCTGCATATTTTTCATAAGGAAGTGCATATTTAGACTAAAACATCTGCATATTTATTCGCATATTTTCAGTTTTTTTTTGTATATAATCCGGCCTTTAGTAATTACGGTTACGAATATGTTTGAGAATGAGAATATTCCATAAGAGTTGTCAGAAGTCGCAAAAGAAGCGAGTGAAGGTGTTTTGCCACAAAACAGCAGAGGTAGATACGTTAATATGTATAATGCATACGTCAATTGGTGCGGTAGATAAAGGTGTACAAAATAATACCCTTTTCGATTTATTGTGGTTCTCATGTTTTGTTACAGCGTTTGAATTTCGATAAATGCGGGACGGCCTATTTAACACCTTGTATATATTTTTACATTATACCATCTTGAAACATATAAAGTGTTAGAACCCGAATTGATATCCAAATAATAATTCGATGCACGATACCGATCTTCAGCCTACGTCTTAAAACGTCGGATGCTGCAACTGTAAAATCTTTGACAAAAATTCCAATATAACCAAAACTAATTGTCAGAACTGCACATAACCCTATATCTCTGCAGAGGTAATTTAGGTGGATATCGAAATAATTTCTAAAAAATATAGCAATCCATTTAAACTAAAAAATCTGAAAGTGGGCACGGGAATTTGTAACACGCTGTATATTCGTAAATAGTTTTACAATATCCGCTATGAAAAAAGTTTCGTTTGTCAATCCAATAACTGTAAATTTATGGTGTTCTTATATTCTTTTCCAGATTTAACTCTGAGAGTGTTGTCATGCATAAATATTTACTCACGAGGTAGGGTTCAAGTTCTGAAGCACATTACTAATGACTAGAGACCGGACACGAGAGGTTAATTACAACTATTGAACATTTGTATTTTTAAAGTTTTTAATTTTATTTATATAATTATACTTATAATAATAAAACGAGTATATATGTACACGGCTACAAAATACGAAATAAATTTTTATTTGTTCATTTTGTACTTCAAGTTGGGTAAAGGAGCATTAATATTTAGTAGCAATACTTTCTCAAGGTCCTCTTCTGTAAAATTTGTTCTCTTTGAATTAAATACATCCTTGTAAATAGAAAACGTCCTTTCTACATCGCAACTGGTTATATTCTGGAAATATTCTTTTATTTCCGCGTATTTTGTAGTTAGATGTTGTGACATTGTCCCCATACACAATTGCCGCAATGTAATTAAATCTGGATTTCTATTAAACACTGCGACTAGCTTTTGCCGAAGGCCATATCCGAAGTCACTTTTATACTGTTTAATACTTTTTAAATTATTAATAGCCACATCTAATGTACAAAAAAGGATTAAGTATATCAATACGTTAAGAACGTATTAAGCATTTGTTACAAAAGAAACAGACATGCAATATACACTTCTGTAACTGTACACATGGACGACCTATTACGACCTATTAGGACGACCTCATATTTTCCAGCATTTACTTCTGCTTAAGACACGTGTTTCTGCCATCTACTATTAGGCGTCATCAGTTAAGCTAGTGAAGTAAATAAAGCTTTATTTACTTCACTAGCTTAACTGATGACGCCTAATAGTAGATGGCAGAAACACGTGTCTTAAGCAGAAGTAAATGCTGGAAAATATGAGGTGTATTGTCCATGTGTACAGTTACAGATGTGTATATTGCATGTCTGTTTCATTTGTAACATCTAATGTCGTTAAACCATCATTTAATTTGAGATTTCGATTTTCAAAATAAGTGATTAATTTTTGCAAATTTCCAAAGTGTTCAACTGATTTTTTAAATGTGGAATTTGTGTTAGTTCCTTGCTATCAGAAATACTCCGAGCATCGTCATTTAAACATGCAACGAAATTTTGTAAACTATCGAAATTCTCTGCATAAAAACTAGTAGCTTCCAACCATGTTCCTCATCTAGCTATTATTGGAGAGTAAGGCAGTGACAACGATGGAAGTTTTCCCCTGTATAGAGCTACTCTCAATGATGCTTTTCTGAAAACTTTTAAAAGCGGATACAAGTCTAACAACTTCCGGAAAGGTGTCTCTGATATATACACAGATTCTGTGGAGAGCATGTGCTATACAAGTAATATGCAGCATATTAGGATATGTTTGCTTTAATAGTCTGCTTGTTTTTAACATATATGCAGCACTGTCACTGACAAATAAAAACATTTTTTCTTTGTACCTGTTGTCCGAATGAAGCATTTGGTGCATTTTCTTGTAAATGGTTTTAGCTGTCTGTTTCATTTGTAACAAACGCGTAATACGTGTTTAACGTATTGATATACTTAAAACCTTTTTTTGTATATTTGCTGCCATCTGGTATCGTGTTAATGGACTTACACCTATATACGTATTTTTTCTCTTCTGTACCGGCATAGCCGGTCAAGGGAAGGTTGCCACTTTCGGCATAGTCTCTTTCGTCCGTCATATGGCACTAGATTATATGGTGCTACCTGATAGGGCAAGATTTGCTATACCTTATGTGGCGATTTGTTTAAGCTTTACTTACTTCACTAGCTTAACTGATGACGCCTAATAGTAGATGGCAGAAACACGTGTCTTAAGCAGAAGGAAATGCTGGAAAATACGAAAAATACACGTCCATGTGTACAGTTACAGACGTGTATATTACATGTCTATTTCATGAGTAAATGATGAATTGTTACTCAAAATAAAAGTGCATTATAGATTGCAAGAATGAATTTATAATTAGTGAATATTATTTATTATATTGTGAATTTTTTCTATTAATACTAGAAATAGATTATTTAGTGGTATTATTATTTGACCAAAACTAATTGTCTTAGATTTATTGAAGGAGATAGCTTCTGTAAATGTATAATGAAAATGCATTGCTCTCTATAAGTATGTTTAATGTTGTAAATAATTAATACTATGAAGAGTATTATACGAGGGCCGATTAATATATAAGGTCTCCAACTTTATAAAATAAGGAAAGATAAAATAATGAAACCAGTCTATTAAGAAAACTTATCGTACTACCAATGTACTATCGCGTTCATGGAAAACTAAGATAGTCCTCATATACACACATAGGTGCCAAATACGCATGTGCCATTTTGTTAGTTTTCATTATTGAATAACTAAAACTATTTTTTCAATTACAATGCCGCAATTAAACAATATGCAAAAAGCAATGATTCAAGCCTAGTTATATGATTCGATAAGCATACGGAAAATTGCTAATGAAGTTGGTGTAAATAAAAACACACTATTGCGTGCAAAGAAGAGAATTCGCCATAAATAGGAATTGGGGAACAGGGCCAAGAAGAATTTCAAACGTGGATGAAGACAATGACCTACTTGGTTTTCTGAGGATAAATCATTTTGAAACAGTTGTCAAGGCTATGCAAAAATCACGATTTCCTGATACAGCTCAGGGCAGAATTCGCGAATCCGATTTCAGAAATCGTTGCGTTACGAACAAAGTTTGGCTAACAGCTGAAAATAAATAGCAAAGATTACAATTTGCTCTAGAGTATGTAACAAGCCAAGATAATTTCTGGGAGAACGTCATGTTTTCTGATGAGAAAACCTTCCAATCCACCCATAATGGCATTTTAAAAGTTTACCGGCCCAGTCGAAGCCGGTATGATCCATGTATACCAGAAAGACCAACAGAACTGGTCGTTTCAAAGTAAATGTATGGTTCTGGATTAGCGCCAGAGGTCCAGCTGTTTGCATTATTATAAATGAGAGACTAAATGCTGTTGTATACCGCCGAATATTAGAGGAATGTATGTTCGCTCTATTTTATTTTTCAAGAACATACAATTGCCCAACTCACTGGGCACGAATTGTTTGCGGATTCATACAAGAACAGTAAATAAATGTATTGCCGTAGCGTTCGAAGAGTCTGGACCTGAATTCTGTTGAGAATGTGTGGGGGGAAATGTTAAGATTTTTAAGACAACACAACTTCAGACCACGAAATGTTGGCGAATTAGAACAGAAAATGTCTGAAGCTTATGGCGCAAATTTCACCTGAATTTACCAGACAGTTAATGTCATCTATGCCCAGACGATTACTAAAAGTTATACAATTTAATGGAGAAATGACGAAGTATTAGTATGATTTTCATAATATGTAATATATTTCATAAAATTTATTCATTGTTTCACATTTCTCAAATAATATTTAAGAATTATTAAGAATATTTAAGAATATATTTAACTTGTAAGTATATACATAAAGTTTCTTAAATCATGATTCGTGAATTATTACGTAGACGTTTAAAAGTAACGTTTCTATTAAGTTTCTAGTAAGTACGAACATGAATGCTAAAATTTTTCAAACTGTCTAAAACTAAGACAATTTATTGTCCTACTTTTCCATGAACGCGATAGTACATCATTATTTTTCCACATAATCATCATTTATTGGAACACATTTCTTCAAATACTGAATCCATTCGTTTATTCCGTCTATGAAAAAATTCTTGTTTACTGTTGATCCAATTGTGAAGGGCAGTCCGAACTTCAGTGCCCGGTGAAAAATGTTGACCTTTCAATACTTCCTTAAATTTTGGAAACAACCAGAATCTGAAGGTGCTAAATCAGGACTGTACAAAGCGTGCGAAACAACTGTGAATTTAAGGCTCGTCACTTGTTTTGTTGCTGCGTTTCGGTCTGACGTTGTCGTGGTGCAAAAAAAAAATTATTTTAGGCCTTACTCTACGGATACGATTTTTTAGTGAACGTAAAGTTTTGCGGTATTTTATTGAATTAATCCTTGATCTCTTCGGCAAATATTCGGTATGAATGACTATCTTTGCATCTCAGAATATGGTGAGCATGATTTTCTGCGCCGATTGAACTCTTAAATTTTTGTATACGTGGAGAACCAGGACGACGATATTCCCTTGACTGTCGCTTGCTTTCGGGGTCAAAATGGTGAATCCAGAATACGCCCTGGGTGATAATGCTCAGCTTTTCTTCTGATATCATAATAAATGTCTTAATGAAAACAATTTAATAATTTAGTAAGATCATATCACAAAACAAAATTAGGAACTATTGTATTATTTAAGTCAATTAATTGCCTTAATTAGGTCAGGGTTGCGCAGTAATAAGTTCAGGCATTTGAGGATTATGGTATTTATCAATGTTTGTGTGCTCCACAAAGGTCACTATCGTATTGAACGGAGTTTAAAAGTTTGAGCACTCTTAATTCTAGTAATTCAGTATAAGCATTGAATCATTTGTTGAATGTTTCTTTCTGAGTGCACATGCACAGTATTTTATTGGACACATTTGTAATTCATCTTGTCACAAATTTGCAATAAATAAGATACGGATTCCATATAAACAACTTAAATATATGTGGAAGTAATATTGTAGCATCTAATATGTAGATCTTAATACATACTTTCGTTATGATTTTTTATACTGCCCACTGTAAATTAAAGTTGCACGACTTACACAAGGCATTGTTTTTAATTCAATATGTCAATACATAAGTGGTAAGTAGTTGTTTAAACTTTTGTATATACATACTTTTTTGCATTATTGCTTCATCGTAATCTTCAGGTTGATGTCTCACAGTTATCGAGAGTGTTATAGTTAAACATAATACCAGAAATATCAAATAGGAAATATTTGCTCTTACAAGAATTTCTCCTAAAATACTTATTAGAAATTTTTCAGTGGTTTTAGTTTAATGACATGGGACTGTATATAAATGTTTACTTTATTTTCTCTTGTCAGTTTAATGAAAACAATTTAATATTTTATTAAGATCATATTAGAAGCATATCATAATCAAGATTAGAAACTATTGTGTTGTTTAAGCCAATTAATTAACTTAATTAGGTCTTCAGGGTTGCGGAGTAAAAAGTTCAGGCATTTGAGGATTATGGTCTTTATCAATGCTTGTCTGCTCCACAAAGGTCACTATCATATTGAACAGAGTTTAAAACTTTGGGCACTCTTAATTCTAGTAATTCAGTATGGATTATAGACATTAAATCATTTGTTTAATGTTTTTTGTGCACATGCAGTAGCGTAGGAAGACGGATGCGGTCCGCACCGGCCCAGCTCTGAGTGAGTGACAAAAATTGCCGGTTTTGTAATAAAGCGCGTTTTTGTTACATAAAATTACATATCAAATAAATTACATGGGCCTTTACAATCGCTAATTGCAGCAAATTGTGTGTGAACGATGTGATGCTGTAATGATTTACTATTATTGTTTATGGAATAATGTCTTAGAAGAAGTCACTCACTTTCAAAAGTATTTACAGATTCTTGGAATGAGCTTCGGGAAGTCTGTTACCAAGATGAGAAGGCTAAAAGTCTTTTCAAAAGACAAACGAAATGACCTTCTTGAGGAACCACTGCAATTTGCAAAGACACGTGTGAAGAGATGGGCATTTCTCTAGTAAAGAAAGAACTCCCAGGAAGAAGGAAATTATGTCCGGAGAAAAAGCTGTAGAGAGTCGGCTTTGAACCAAGAACTGAAAAGGTCAATGATCAGGTTTCAACAAGAAATTGATACACGTTGCCAAGACATGGAATGTATATCAAATCGGTTTGCAGTGTTAGAGCCCAGCAATTTGATCGAAACCTCGGAAACAACTTCCCAAGTTTGTAAAATAGTTGAAAATTACGATGAGCTTTCTGCAGATGGTATCCTTACAGAAATTCCACGCTTAGGAAAATTTCTAAAAGCCGCCAAAGTTCCAAAAAAGAGTCTCTTTGTTGGACTTCCTTAAGCTTCTTAGAGTTTGTGGTTGGGTAGAACTTTTCGACTCCTAATCTCACTTTAGCATTAAGACTTTTTCTAACTTGATGTGTTTCTGTTGCATCATGTTAGAGGAGTTTTTCGAAACTCAAGCTAATTAAGAATGATCTCAGATGCACTATGAACTAAACACGACTCTCTAGCTTAGCCATTTTATCATTTGTAAAAAAAATGTTTACAAAATAATAACATTTTACTCTTTTTACCTAAACAATCGAATAAAAAAATTGCTTCCTCAATAAATTCCATGTTGGTGGACATAGGAGTGACAAGATAAAACTCCACATCGGGTGGCACCAGAGCTTGCTACGCCACTGTGCACATGCACAGTATTTTATTGCACAAATTTGTCACAAACAAGTTGAAGTGTACAATTAGATTTACAATAAACAACATACAGATTCCATATAAACAACTTAAACATATGTGGAAGTAATATTGTAATTTCTAATATGCAGACGTTCATACATTCGTTATGATTTTTTATACTGTACACTGTAAATTTAAGTTACATGGCCTGTACAAGGTATAAGTGATAAGTAGTTTAGGCTTTTGTATACACTTTTTTGTATTATTATTTCATCGTAATATTGAGGTGGATGTCTCACAGTTGTCGAGAGTGCTATCACTCGGGAAACCCAAATATGCAAGTGGAAAACCCAAAAATATGCGTATAAATATGCTCAAAAAATTTGAAAATATGTTTATTGATTCACTTAAAAATAAACAGACAAATATGCATTTATTACACAAAGCAAGTTGTAGTTAGTTGTAAAAATAGTAAACCACTAAATGTTTCTTGAAGTTCTCAATTAAAATAATTTGTCTCCTGTCTGAATATAAAAAATTATAAATGGAAAAACTCCTTTCCACATCAGCCGATGTAATAGAGGCGTTTTTAAAATTGCTTAATATTACAGGATCCAAATCAATGGATTCAGTAAATTATCCCCCTAAAATATTAGAAACCGAGATTCACAATTTTTTTCCATCACATTTTTGAATTTTTGGAAAATGTTGTCCCCCATTTTGCCTGCGACATTTTGAAAAGCTGCCTCAGATTGTTTTACTAGTTCTACACTTCGGGGTGGCAAATTAGATTCCTCCGTTTGTGTTATTGTTTTAGAAACAAAGCTATAATTGGTTTCTATAGACGAAAGTTGTTTTATTTATTTGTTTTCGAATAATTGCTTAACATAAGTGAGGGATTGGGAAGATTCGTCAGACAATTCTGAAATTACATCTTTTAGTTGACAGAAATCCTCGCAATAAAAAAAAGCGGCTTCCAACCAAGTGCCCCATCTTGTAATAACAGGTTGAGGTGGAAGAGGAGTATTTTACAGTTTTTCTTTATAGAACTGAACCCTTATTGGCGCCTTAAGGAAGCTTTTTTCATGTTGAAATTAAACTATTTACAAGAGGAAAATGTTTCCTAATCTCTTCAGCAACCCTATTTAAAGCATGAGCAAGACATGTTACATGTATCAAGTTTGGATAAAAGATTTTAAAATTTTGCCCGACCATTATAATGTACGGTGCTGTAAACTTCTTGAAATAAGGTTAAATAATAATAAACACAATAAAATTTAAATGAAACTTTAATACAAAAATTTAAAAAAAAATAAAAAAATCTTTATAAAGTATAAAGATTAACATTGCCTCATTTAACAATATTATAAAGGTAAAAATAACGCATGGAAATGACAGCTGCATGCGACCAAAAACCTTTGTGATAGCCGATCAAAATTAAAAATAATAAATCACAAAGAAACTTTTTAATTTCTCCCAAGAGAAACAAAATCAAGATAAAAAAACTAACTTGACAGACCGAAACAAACTCTAACGCATGTGCAACCACATGTGACAAAAAATGCCCTTGATATACCAACGTACTAGAATTTTACAGTTAACAGATTTTTTCTACGCCCATGTCTGTAAACGTCAAAAATCGCACTGTCAACATTCCTTGTAAATGACATTTAAGAATAACATGCACGTAATGAGATCTCATAACATACACGTGCGTTTTGAGAAGAAAACTTAAACTTCTTGGTTTAATCAAATTGCAATCAAATTTTTATTTACGTAAAACTTTATTTGGTCTATTTAAACAAATTTAGTCAATTGAAAAACATAAAAACTTTTAGCATTAGCGAGATATATTTTGGATTAAAAGAGTGAGGCGCCTAAATGTAGGCAGCACATTATGCAATTTCTTTAAAAATAGGACACGTTTTCTTAAGTAACATGCTATGGAAATAAATGTCATGTCATTTATATTGTCAATTTCTTTAACAAAATATTATTGTATCCGAACATTTTCACAACTTCATCTACGAATATGTCTGATAGTAGTGAAAGTTATGAAATTATGAGCACTCCACCGGAGATTTTAGAAAAAGCTCAAGCTGCCACACATAATTTGTTACCGCTAAAATCCAAAGAAAGGTACGAAATTACCTATAAAAAATTAATGGATTGGCGACACAAGCATAACGTTAAATCCTTTTCGGAGAATGTTTTACTTGCGTATTTTGAAGAATTATCAAAAACTATGAAGCCATCTTCTCTATGGGCCATTTATTCGATGCTAAGAACTACACTAAACATTAATAATAACATTAACATAGCAGATTATCCAAAACTAATCGCCCTACTGAAGCGGAAATCGGATGGATTTAGAAGTAAAAAATCGAAAATTCTTTCTACAGAACAAATTAATAAGTTTCTGAAAGATGCCCCAGACGATAAACATTTGTTGTCAAAGGTAAAGAATTAAAATGTTGTATAGTTATCATCACATAAAAATGAGTTTTTGTTTTTTTGTTTTCAGGTTATCCTCATTATTGGATTAAGCGGGGCTTGCCGTAGACAAGAACTTAGAAATATAAAAATGGAACACATTCAGGACACGGGAAAATCCATTATAATTGATATTCCAGATTCTAAAACTAAAGCGAGACGTTCATTTGTAGTACCAGAAACGTTTTATATCACATGTCAAAAATACATGAATCTGCGTCCAGCTGAAATGGAACTTTATTTCTTAATTACAGAAATGGAAAATGCATGAAACAGGTTGTGGGGATAAACACAATCGGTAGTACACCACGTAAAATTGCTGAATATCTTGAACTGCCGGAACCAAAGCAACATACTGGCCATTGTTTTAGGAGATCATCAGCCACGATGTTAGTTGATGCAGGAGGTGATATGCTATCATTAAAGCGACTTGGTTGCTGGCAATCTTCTACAGTGGCGGAAGGCTATGTGAACCAATCTCTTAAAAATAAAAATGACAACGCATTACGAATATCGGAGGCGATTACCAATTATCAATCTTCGCCTTCTGATGTACCGTGCAGTACTACAATTATAAATAACCGTTCATCACCATTAAGAAATAAGGCACAATCGATTTACAATAATTGTTCAATTGTTATTAACAACTATTATAATAAAGTTTAAATAAATGCGATATCTTTTATTTAATAGAAGAAAATGAGTGGGCGTAGAAAAAATATAGTACGTTACACGAGTTGTAAGCCCATTACGCACTCGTGAAATTTACGTAAACTTTTTCATTTCGTGCGTAATGGGTTACTTACAACTCTTGTTACGTAATATACTATTTTTTACTAGAAATGTTAAAAACCTTCTTTGTTATCTATATCAAATAACTAAGACTAAAATCTCAATATATTCAATTCATTCAAAATAATAATAAGATATCTTTTAATAATATATTACTTACGTAAAAAATATATTCAAGACACATGAGTAAGAAAGTGTAAAATATAACAATTACGAGATAAACAAACTCGTAAAATAGCAGTAATGAAATTAACACAGCACCAACCACAATTAAATCAAAAAATAACCCGAAGTTACTTAATAAAAAGATAAAGAATAATCTTTTTATAAACACGACTTTCTTATCTCACATTACACTTGTCTCTGTCGATACAGCAAGCACACAGGCTTCGCATAAAAAAATACAGTATTAAAAATCGTCCACAGCAGAACAAACGGCTTGCTCCAACTGCGCAAGTAAAATATTTTTAAAATATTTATGGGGAAAAGTCCACAGCAATATGTAAAATGTTTGCTCCGAATTTTAGCTTTAATTTTCTCAATTATCTCCGAACACAAGGAACTTACGTCGTTTCTTCGTAGTGTTGTTTCACCTGGGACATTGAATTTGCAATACTTCTGGAGAAGAGAAGTGAAGTTTTGATTACGTAGCTTTGACAAGGGAATATTTGACGTCATCATTGCATGACATAGGCATCGGTTAAGGTTTAGCTTTTTGGACATTGGTTGGAAAGATAGCGTTAATGTGGTTTGTGACACGTCTCCAGACCCACGTCTTACCCAATTTAGTAATATGAACAGAAGTTTTCACGTATTGGTCTATTTGATATTTTTTATCGCATGGTATCTGCAATGAAAACAAAAACAAAAATTGAAATATTAAATTGAAAAGCGATAATATCAATACTTAGATCTAAATCCCTAACAAATAAAATCAAAATATTAGACGAAAGCGCCTTGAGTGTCCAAATGGTGCGAAATCGGTCGATATACCCAGGGTTTCGAATAAAAAATTAGGTTAATACTGATAGGGCAAACCTGAAACGCCCTGTACATTTTTCTGTATTTTCATTGTGTATGTCCCTCAAGAAAAACGTAACTTGCTTTTAACTTTTTTTTTTGTATCTCAAAAAATAACCACCACCTCTATATTGAATATTCAAAAATTATACTTACAATTTTAACGCACACAGAACAGTCTACTTTTCCCATATCTATACGTAGTTCTTTGTATGGCTTAACCCACACTGACTTTGGGCATTTTACTAATAAAAATAAATAAAATACCACAACACTACAAAACACAAATCAAAAGCACAATCAGAAATAAAATTCAGAAATCGATTTATTATTTATTACTTATGTAAATATAGGTACAATAAGATCCCTTTTAACAGTTTCAAACGACCTATTTTGAATTATCGGAATTTAAGACTAGGAATACTTACTCTTGTACCTCATAAAAAAATTTTTTCTTGAGAACTGCAAACATAATAACATAAATTTCTTCATAATGGAAGATTTATAAAATTGTTTATTTTGAACTCTTGAAACGCTTGCCTAAGATCTACATCATTCAAAATTCTTTCAATTATGCACAGTATGCCATTCGTTAAGGATATATGCAAATATTTAAAAAAAATGCATATACTCGTATTATGCAATATACGCAAAATATACATTTACAAGAATCTCTTCTAAAATACTTGATGAAATTTTTCAGTGGTTCTAGTTTAATGACATGGAACTGTACATAAATGTTTACTTTATTTTCTGTTATCAGCTGTTACCACTGACAGATTCGCGTAGAGTTTAAGGTATGTTTGGATTATAAAGAACTTTATTTTCTTTAGAATATATAGTCCTGCTAAGTTTGTGATATAATCTCAAATAGCCATTGCGTAAGATATGTACGTTTTAACAATATATTTCTCTCCTTACATTTTTTTATAAAGTTATTTGTTAGATAACATAATCGTCTACATACTTTAACTGAATTTAAAAAATAAATAAAATTATCCCACTTTCAATTTACTATTAGAAATATTAGTTAAATAAACAGTTTTTTTTAAATTTAATAAGCAGGGTAAAAGTTATTAAGAAATTGATAATTAAATCAAATCTGTAATTTTTAAATATAAAAGTCCACTGCTGAATATAATCAGCAAATAAGAATGTTAACCAAATATGAAGGACGTTAAATCTTATAGACAACACGACAAAATTCCAGAATTGGCGCTGAATAATCGCAAACATTGAAAGCATATTCGGAAAATTAAAAATTATGGTTCATAGGAAAGAATCGCTAAAAAATTATTAGAAAGTTAACTAAACAAACACTTTTTCGTTTAACATTTAAAATTACTTGAGCTGGCTTTACATGATATTCCCCTGCGATATTTTCATATTGTAGTCCTCATGAGTCATTAAAATATATTGTCTAGTCTTATTCCTTTAATTGGATCTAATAACTATGGGTTCCTTTTCTCATATTGTATGGCTCTGTTAGATATAACTGGTGAAGTCGGCTCCGATCATGGCTATTTAAGCCTGGATATAGTTCTAGCCGTGTTTCACCAGCCTCTGGATTTGAAAACCTCGGATCTTATCGCTCTATCGTAGTCAAATTGATTTCTTCTACGATGTTGACCCTCAGAGTCTTATATATGTAGTTAGGTAGATAACCCTGAATCATCCTTTCTGTCCTAGCTTGATTTACTCTTGGCGACTTCCTACCTTACAGTTTTACTTCTTTTTGTACTATCCATGCGTAGCAAGGGCAATGGCGTCCGTCAGTCCGATCGAAACTTTTGTTGACAAGACTCGATAAAGTTAAATGCAAGGAAGGTTCGTCTAGTACCTCCAAGGGAACGTTAAAGATTGCACCTCTCTACGGCCACGCAATTTTCAGCATCTTAGCTTCCACCTTTGGGTTTAGCTCGGGTTCCTCGGGAGCGCTAATTCCCGTACTCACGTACTAGCTGTGAGCCCCTGAGGAATTTGTAGACACTATTTCTACAATATTTCGTGAAGACTTGCAACACAGAACTTTATTGAAACTGTAGATAGTTATCCAAATTTGATAAAAACAATAGCTACCGGCAATGATACATGGTGCTTTATATAGGACCCGCAAACGAAAAGGCAGTCTTCTACATGAGTGGCCCCTGGGATACAAGATTAACGAAAGTTCGTCAACAAAAATAAAAAGTAAACAATGCTCATTGCATTTTTGGATTTTTCAGGATTAATTCACCACATATTTGTACCCTCCTACACCGTTAATTCAGCATTTTATTTAAGTTTTGAAATACTTCTAAAGTAGGACACAGGATTGATAGAGTGAAATTGAAAGATCTGTTGGGGGCGGCACAAACAGTATTACGTTCAACTGCTAGATCTTATTAGCGTTCAACCTAAAGACTTAGGAAAACGTCAGAAAATTATTGAATACATCTGATAATTGGTCGCTGCTTCACGACAATGCGTATGTCCATATCTCTACAACTGTCTCACCCTCTTGGCCAGGCTCAGGTCCTAGTTATCCACTACCTGGATTATTTTTTATTTTATAAAATAGAAATATCTAAAGAATCAGGAAAATTTTTGAATGTGCTGGTGATAAAAGAAAATATAATAACGCGTGACTTGCAAGCGATTCTGGAACTATTATAATAGCTTTCCGTCATTATATTTTTTCTTCTAATTTTTGGGGCGGGCGCTAGAACGTCCTGGCACTTGAGCACAGTGCTTAAGAGAAGGGGACTATGTAGAAGTCTAAATAAAATTAAACCTGAAATCCCAAAGCTCTGATTTTTTATAACTTATTGGAACTTTTAAAACGTACTGTGTAATTAATATTACAAACAAAATTGTTGATTATTTCTGGACTAAAATTTTCTATTTCCGTAATATTTTTAGCTATTTTTTTAGTTATTTTAGAAACTTAAAAAATTCTGATTATACCTCGACACCAATTTGGGTTTAGGCCACAACATGCAATTATAGAGGCAAATAGCAAAAAAGCAAGTAGCAAAAAAATCATCCAAACTCTTGAAGACAAATTATACTAATGCCTAGCGTTTTTAGACATACCACAGGCCTTCGATAAAGTTTGGCACACTAACCTCCTTTCGGAGATAAGAACATTCTTTTCTTGTCACTACTCCGTATTTTCCTGTTCACCTGCATAAACGTCACATCATAATTCAGCGTCTTAACTCCTATATTGGTATTTACCCGATCAAATCAGAAGTTCTGTATTTACTATATACTGTCAACCTGCCAACGACTCATGACCTCACCCACACGGTCGTTCTTGCCGTATGTATCGATCCTAGTGCTGCTTCACAACTATTCCAGGCAAATCTGAAAAAAATTCCAGACTGGTTAACGAATTGGCGGATCAGAGTTAACAAAAATAATCTTGTTTATGTAGTATTTAACACTGGAAGAGGTTACTGTCCAGCAGTGTATAAAAATATCTACGCTACCACAAAAGGAGGGCGGTACATACTTAGAAATGTACCTAGATCGGAGATTGACATGAAGAAAGCATATATTATTGAAAACTAAGCAGTAGCAAGTAAGCTGATTAATTGGCTAAAAATCCAATCTGTCCCTCGTCTACGAAATATCATTAAAACCGGTTTGGAGTTATAAAATACAGCAGTAGATACGGAGTACAAAGTACTTCGTATTATTACCAAGGCTTTTTAGAATGTCCCAAATAACGTGATAGCCAATGACTTGAAAATAAAAAAAGCGGGTGGCGAAATTAAAGTTTGCTCCGAAAAATATGCAGAAAAAGTTTGTAATCATCCCAATTCTCTGGTAATCACATTAATGACTGGACTAATCAGAAAACGAATACTCAAGCGGTTGAAATTTTTTTATATAATCTCTAAAAAGCACCATATAATAAAGATATATATTTTTTAAATTATTCTATACAGAAACCTGTTGGGCATTTTCTTACACGTCAATGTATGACAAACACGCAATTTTTCCACTGTCCTATCTTTGTGGAAACTGTAATGTAACATGTGTTGAATTGTGAATAAATTAGGATATTAAAGAAAGTTCTTATAAATTATCTTCTAAACTGTCCGCATATAGAATCAGGCAGGTGTACATTTGTTTGTATTCTTTGCTTCTTTTTTATGTCCTTATTTTACATAATGATCATTTTATGGTTTATTTTATGATGTATTCAATTATTATAATACCTAAAAAGTACATTACCGCTCAAAAGTATTTGGACACGTTGGTTTTTCGCACTATTTGTATTATATTGATGAAATGGGTATACGTAAATTGCACGCCAAACCCCCAGGTCAATGTAATCCTACAGGTATTTTGCACTCCGGTTTCTTCATTGCCCATTAATCTGACCGGTAAATTTCACTCTAAACATGAATGAATTTTCTATCATATTTTATTCCTATACATATAGTTAAAAATCCAACATAAAAATACATATAAAAATATAGTCACTAAATTTTACAGAAAAAAAAGGAATATAGTTTATTACAAAATACATACAATAGATGTGTGAAATACTATGATACATAGAAATGATCATGTAGTTATCCTTTGGGAGCACTATGGTAAGATATAACTTTTAAGACGGTATGTCTCTGTATCTCTCCGCTTACGGATATGCAAATGATTAGAGTGCAAGAGTGCATTTTACATGTGGGATTAGGGCGCCGGATTTATAAGTAAAGCTCAAGTGGATTCAATAGCGTGCAAATTACCTGTGCCCGATGAAATACATTCTATCACTACTAAATAGTTTTCAGATACGTAGTTTAAAACTAATGAAATAATAATTATCGAAGTATTTGCCCTATTTACCGCAATAATGCTATAATCCTTTTCTCTTCGTAAAAGGATAGGTAGAGTTTCCGGGTTTAGAAATTCCAGAAATCTAGGTAATAATCATTTAACCATGTTAGAAACCAATTTTAGGATAAAAGCTCTCAATTACGGTCGTTTTTACGGTCGGGGCCGAGTTGGTTCCCGCGACCGTGTATTAATACCCCATTTCAAAATATCAGGGTCGAATTCGTATCCTCAATAGGGTCGAATTGGCCCCCCGTGCATTAAATAAAACTTCCTGGAATTAGTGCTAATAAATATTCTCACTTACATCATCTGTAGAATAGCTCATATTTGCAACTGTAGATTTATTTGCAATAAGGGAAAAGTGTAGCAATACAAAAAGTTCAATAAAAATACTCGTTTATATTACCCAAGCACCTGTTTATTAATCATACTATTTACATGTTGCACATAGGTTAAAGAATTTTAAAAAAATATTAAACAAGTTTTAATGAGTATTAATTTTAAATTGATAGGCAATTGCCTTAACAAAAGTAAGTCTGTCGATCTGATTTAAACGTAAAGCCTCTATTTTGTTATTTACAAATTCCTGTCTCTTTAGTATTTTTTTATCATAAATTTTGACTCCAGCAGATACACTTCTTTGTTTTATATAGGAATCAATCTGAAAATTAAGTAGGATTCTTAAAAAAATGTGTATATCTGGATGAGGGCTATAAAAACTAGCATTAAACTTAGAATGAAATATTTCGCATGCATTGGTTGTCCGCAGTAACGAACCAGTGTGTTCTGTCCACATATAAGTAGGAAAAAGAGAATCTTCAAAAATGTAGTTGTCTACTAAATAGTCAAGAAATTTGACCACAGCTGCATCTTCAAGTTGAATTGCAGCTAGGTCCATTGCAAAACAGTCTCCAACATCGTTTGGATTAAAAGCGGAAGGCTAAAAACGTATGTCAAAAATTTTGCGGTTTCCGTTTCCTTTTTATTATATTCTCCAGCAAGTCCAAGTTTCTGAATTTGTCTATATCTATAATTAACATTGATCAATATCTTATAAATGGCATAATTTTCACTTTTTGACTGACCATGCCTGGCCTAAATGAAACCGACATCCTCGTAACTACGTAGAGCAGGGAAAAATCTACCTCACATTGATATGAATAGAAATTTCCAAATCCACAGTAATAGTAGTTAGTCTCAAGCTGCAGTTAATTTTGGTACATTGTGCCATTAAATATTCCAAAGCTAGTGTGTAAGATTTTTTGATTTATCGGGCAAAAAAAAACGCTAGCGGTATATAGTGTCCATTTATAATTCCATGAACACTAAACGATTGCACAAAGTATTTTGCACAATATTCAAAAGTTCTGTCCATATACAGTTCCTCGACGTTTTTCAGAAACTCCAGGTTTGTTTTACACGAAAACATAATATTATATTATTTGTCTGATCATTTACTAGAAGGAAATATTCACTTTTATTGGGTAAATGGGCGATTCGATAACAAGTACTCATGAACTTCTTTCACATTTCTAGGCAGTTTTGAATTATAAGATCTTCTAGCTTGATACATATTTTTGCTAATTCGATGTAAGTCAGTAGTAGTTAAGGCTTCAACATAGTTATTTTATAATTCAGAGTGAATAATTTTTGATGGTTTCTCACAAATATCGTCTACTGCCTTTCGTTTTAATTTACAGTTTGCCTGTTGAGTAAATTTTCAGAGAGTTTATCGTGACTGTGATTTGCAAACACATCAATCTACGTAGTTCCGTCGCCATCACCTTCGGTTTTTACAAATGCTTTACATGATCGAACAGTACACTTCCATCTATTAACACCTGCGGCCAGCATCTTCTGATAACGAAACTTAAAACCATCTAGCACTATTAAGTCTTTACCTTTTTCACTTTTAACAATTTCTACAGAAGCCATATCAAAAAAAGAAACTTTAACAATAAGCAAGTTGAACAAAGACAAGAACGATAGATAATGACAGTAACACAAGGTTTTCGTAAATAATAAGTAATTAACCATTTTCATTCTGATTGGTTGAAAGCGTCACCGCTTAACCGTAGTTTCTTAGAATTTATTCCGTTAGGTTTAACAAAAATTGTGGGGTGACAGCATACAATTTTACTTAATGTCATTTTCATTTAATGTATAGATGTACTTCATGTTATTTTCATGTATTTACAATAGCTGGGATAAGGTAATGGAATTTTAATTTTGCGATGAAGATAACAAGTTTGTGAGGTAGTTTACCGGGAACCAACTCGTCCATCGGTTTGGATCTAATTCAACCATGATTAAGACGGCCTAAGCTAATTAGGAACCAATTCGACTCTTCCCATTTTTACATAGTTCATTTCCGTATTCATACTAACGTTGAGATTTGTGAGGTAGTGAAATACAATTGTTGGAAATTACTAAAACGAAAGAATTAAATTTTGAATCAAGTGCGCTTATAGTAGCACATCATAAAACTATTAATAACAATTAATTTACTGAGAGAAACCTTTGATTGATTAATTTCACGAAATGGACCTGTTAACTGGCTACCTCGTTCATGCGATTTGACGCCTTTAGATTATTTTTTCTGAGGATATGTTAAGTCGCATGTCTACGCCGATAAACCAGAATCAATTTAGCACTTCGAAGCAAACATTCGACGCGTTATTGCCTAAATACAGCCTGATTTACTGTGAAGCGTGTGCGAAAATTGGAATTCCAGATTACGCCATATACGAGCCAGCCGCGACGGCCACATGCCGGAAATCAACTTCAAACATTCATGCCATAAAGTTATTTTTAATTATTTCTGCTAATACTAGGGTGGCCAAATACTTTTGAGCGGTAGGGTATACTATATATTTTATATATATATATATATATATATATATATATATATATATATATATATATATATATATAAGTGTTTAGATAATTTTTTAGCCGTTCATTAAATATAACAATTGATAAATTATTGGAGTTTTTCGGCTTTTATATGAAATATTTACAAATATCAAATTAGAATGTATGTAATTGCAGAGTAAGTGGGGATGTAAACATTGCTGTCTACAAATTACAAAGCAAATCATACGAATTTTTTTTTTTTATTGAAAAACGTAGACCATATTTTTCAATTAAAAGAAAATTTCGTGTGATTTGCTTTGTAATTTGTAGACAGCAATGTTTACATCCCCACTTACTCTGCAATTACATACATTCTAATTTGATATTTGTAAATATTTCACATAAAAGCCGAAAAACTCCAATAATTTATCAATTATTATATATATACAGTACAAATCTCTTCCCTATAGTCACCTACAAACGTGTATTACGTATGTGTGCGTTCAAGAAGTAAGGACTGGGGACGCACGAAGCGATGCATAGTAATGCATACATGTGATACATGCCATGAGTTACAGTTTATTTGCCAAGTTGGATGGTTAGCTCAACTTTTGCGAATAGTCCGTATTCACGATGGATATTTTTACCCTTGAACAAAAAAAATATGTCGTAAAACAGTATCATCTTGGTCGCAGCATAAGAGAAATTGCACGGGTATTTCAAATTAACTTTCAACGTACCATTGCGTTTGAAACGATAAGACACATAATTAAAAATTTCGAAAAATATGGCTGTTTAAATCCGTTAAAACATACGAAGGTAAAGGTACCGCAAAATGAAGAACGTGATTTTTTGATTTGTGCTTCTGTAGAGGAGCAGCCACAATCGTCTAGCACGAAAATCGCCGAACAGCTTAACATTGCCAGCTGCACCGTTCGTAGGGTTTTGAAAAAAAATAAGTATCGTTCGTATAAATTAAGGAAAACGAATGAGATTTTTCCCGATGATAAATATAAACGTATGCAATTTTGCGAACAAGTCATCGAACGATGTAATAACGACGATAATTTTGTAAAAAACATATTGTTTACTGATGAAAGTTCATTTCCTTTATACGGTCGCCATAATCCAAGCATTGCAAGATATTGGTCAAGGGAAAATAAGCATATTGTTTATAATGCTAGAACTCAATATCCGGAAAAATTAAATGTTTGGGCTGGCCTATTGGGCAACAATATAATTGGTCCGTTTTTTATACAAGGAAACCTAAATGCTGCCAAATATTTAAGTCTTCTGCAGGATAATATAATTCCTGCTATACGAAATGTAGCAGACATAAATCTTATTTGGTTTCAGCAAGACGGTTGTCCTGCTCATAATGCTGTAATTGTCAGAGAATATTTGCGCAGCATATTTGATGACAGAGTACTAACCGGCTGGAGCGATATTCAATGGCCACCTAGATCACCTGATCTATCTCCTAATGATTTTTTTCTCTGGGGTTACCTTAAGACATCAATTTATGGGTTTCCAAATAACAGACCTAATAATCTGGAGGAATTACGGGCGAAAATAGTTGAATCTATCCTAAATATTCAACCGCAAACGATTTTTAATGTTCAGAGAAACTTTTATGACATATTTGGACATTGCTTGTTTGCATTAGGAGACCGTTTTGAGCATACAATACATTAAATAGTTTACTTTTTATTTTTTAATTCTAGTTTTATTTATTATGTATAGAATATAGAAGTTATTATGATTTACCGCTTTATTTATTGTTATTGTTATAGGTATATCTGACATTGTTTTAAACGTTAAAAATATTAAAATCATCCAAAAAGTCCACACTTATTTGTGTTTATTATTACATAAAGTCCTTATTATTGACGGTAGTTCCACATTCATCGACGTTTATACTATGTATGTGCTTAGTGCTTACATCCAAACTGATCTACAGTACATACATACATACATGCTATGTGCGTCCCCACTCATCGCTTGTCGAACGCACACATACGTAATACACGTTTGTAGGTGACTATAGGGAAGAGATTTGTACTGTATATATATATATATATATATAGTAAACCTAATCAGTAGGCGATCAGTAGATCTATATATATATATATATATATATAGATATCTTTGAATAATTTTATCCATAGCAACTCAAATGTATGACATTAATATACTGTCATTTATATTTTATATTCCTTGATAAAGGCATCATTTGCCGAAACATGTAGGGTTGTTTTAAATATATATATTTTAAAATAAAACCAGACCTTAAATCGCCAACAAATTAAATTTACCATATATATATACATATATATATATATATATATACCCATATATACCATACATAATGCACAAAATATAACGCATAATATGTAAAGATACTCGTATAACTAGAACTAATCTTCAACGTTAGTACATTCAAATGATAAACTATTGTAATTGACACCTTGTGCAAAAGTAAACGTACAATACATGTAATGTTATTAGATACTACTTTATTACTACTTATTACACTTAAATTGCTGAGGCAGTTAATAAAAGTTTACGTTTTATACTCTGTGATCGTTTCACAATTAATTGTTAATATTTCATTAGTGCCGTGACGACGTTTTAATGCGAACTGAATGAAAATCCGTGAGATTCGAAGTGGTTTTAACAGATAAGAGAGTAAATTAGTGATTCATTATAACAGTTGACAAATTAGTTTTCATCGCCAATAAATTCGCTCTCCGACGCGTTTCAAAGCTTATTTTCAGTGCGATAACGGTGATAGTAGAATACATATACACAAATAGACAAGTGTTTCGCATTTTTATAATATGCGGTGATAGTGAAGTTATATTTAAACGTCAAAAAAGCTGTTTTTGGTTTAGTGGTTGAGAATTCTTTCCAAAGCAAAGGTGAATTTTTTACATTTCTTTTAAGTTTCTTAGAATTAACATGTCTGTAGGAAGTTAATTTATTTAAGATGTTCAGTTAAAGCTTTTTTTTTATATAATTTCTGTTTAAAGAACAATTCAATTTTTGCACTGCAATTTGTTTTGAAACGTATTTCTTTAAGTATACAATTACAAGGCCAGTTGCTGTCTAAATTAACAACTGACTACTCTTGCAAAATAAACAAACGAACTTTATCTATGCTTTGCATAAATTTATACAAATTTCTATGAATGAACTTATCTTTAAAATCAAAATAAACAAGCGACTTTTGTCAATGCTTTGCATAAATTTATACAAATTTCTATAAATGAAATTATCTTTAAGATCACTACGTTTGTTAAAGTATATGCATCTTGCACTAAAATTAATTATGTAATTTGAAACATACTTGAGTTGGTAAAACCTAACCAAATTTTGTATAAAACAAAAACATTTTTAATAATACAAGGCCCGGCATAAGTCAGCTGTATTTTTTTACTATTACCTGGAACTGCTTATGGATTTACTTCGGACTACAAGTTCGTGAAAATCTGAATGACGAATTAATTACATTTTCGCGAAGTATCTATTTTATGACACTAATTATTCGAATTTTTTAATAGAAAAAAATCACCCTTAAGCATTCGAACCCACGTCCATGGTTTGCCGGACCATTGCTCTAATCACTAAGCTATTAAGGACTATGGGGTTTCGAATGCATTGGGAAGCTTTCAGTCACATTAAGGAAGCAGATGTTAATATTTTTGCCTGTAGTGGGCACTTTATTCCAAATTAATTCCATTTTCGCGAAGTAATGTGAATGTAAATATTGCTTTCTACATTTTACAATGCTAATTATTCTAATTTTTTAATAGACAAAATTCGCCCTTAAGCAGGATTCGAACCCACGTCCATGGTTTGCTGGACCAGTGGCAAACCATGGAATTTTGTAACGCTGTTTAGTTCGATAAATGATGCATGTCCACTGGTATACTGTAATATGTCAAAAATATGACATTTTTATCCGATTGTCAAAATATCCGTCTGTTTGTTGAGAATACTGTTTGAAAGTTTGCTAATCGTATTGAAATTTATTTATTAAGATCTTTGTTGTGGTTTGATTCAATCCCAGTGCATAGATCGTTTAATTCCTGCATTTAGTGATGTAGCGCCATCAAAGATGGCGCGGTATGCCGCTGATTTTAAGAATTAAAGTGTGGTCGTACTTTGCTTCAGGATCAAGGAAGAGAAGGCTTCATGCATCCTCTGTTGTTGCGGAAAATATCTATGCTGTTCATCGAATGATTGAAGAAGATCTTCATGTAACTTACGATGAGATTCAAGCATGCTTGCACATTTCTAGGACCTCGATATATTTAATTTTACGTATTCGTTTAGCCGTAAGGAAGCTTTGTTCTCGTTGGATACCGCATAATATTTGTACCACTGGAAAATACGATCGCTTAAAATGGTGCAAAGCAATTCCGAAAAAATTCGAACACGGATCTTCTAAAGATGTCTATAACATATAGCTGACGAACCGTGGATATATTCTTATGAACCGGAAACAAAACAACAATCGTCAGTTTGGGTGCTTCAAAATGAAATTCTACCGACAAAAGTTGTTGAGTCGCGAACCTCTTCTAAACAAATGATAGCGTGTTTCATAGATGTTTCATAAATCTGGTCATGTTGGTACAATTATTCTGGAGAATCGTCGAACTGTAAATTCGGAATGATATACAAAAATTTGCTTGTTCGAAGTGTTTGATGAATGGCGAAAAAGCAATCCTAAACGTGTAATCATTAGAGAACGGACGCAATTTCCATAAAACGCAATCGGCAATTGGAATTGTGTATAACGTCGCTCAGTACATCCCGGCGTAATTCAATGAAGTATTTGTTTGACTTAACTCGGACACCTGGTCTCGCCGCGATAACAATGGACAAGCCAGCTATTGTATTCGAAGAATATAGTGTTTTTTAAAGTGTTTTCATGAGCGTAGATAGAAGCGGGGTTTTTATAAAGTATTTTATTTATTAGTTTATATTTCGTAAGATAAATAAAGTGCTCTGAGTAAGTTTCTTGTTTTCATAGTTTTAACTGTTAATTACATCGTAATTTTTGTGATAGATCCTGTTTAATATCGTTTGATTGAATCTATTTCTACCAATTATTTCGACGTAAGAGTGTGCATTGAATTTCGTTCAGTTTCAATAACTTACGCACACATTTTTAGTTTTCATTTATTTAGATCTAGAGCATTGTTTAAGTTACTTTTTCAGACATGATATGGAAGAATGTCGAGAACGGCATTGTAAAACAATGGCGAGTTGGATTGACGGTCATACTGATTGTATGTCCATTGTCAGTGATTCCGAAATTTATTACAAAATCCGTAAAATATCGTCAAAAATTCGTCACTTAGGATCGCAAACACATCTGAACTCTGTAAAACTTTTATGGCGGCTAATATTCCATTAAATAAACTTAGCAATTCCACTTTAAAAATATTTCTTCAAAAATATACTGGTCGAAATGTTCCTGATGAATCAACTTTACGCAAATATTATGTTTCTAGGTGCTATACGAGAACAGTAGAACGCATTAGAAGCCATCTTTTAAATCAATACATATGGATAAGCGCCGACGAAACGGTGGATATGTTAGGACGCTGTGTGGTAAATGTTGTAGCTGGTGTACTACATCCAACTATTCCCTATAACTCATATGTAATAGCAACAAGTGTTATAAATAGAGTTGATGCGGAAACAGTTGCTGAAACCATTAAGGAGAATATGCAAAAAATGCTTCATTCGGACGCCACGTACAAAGAAAAAATACTTTTATTTGTCAGTGATAGTGCTGCGTATATGTTAAAAACAGGCAGACTATTGAAGAAAACATATGCTAATATGCTGCATATTACTTGTGTAGCACATGCTCTCCACAGAATCTGTGAATATATCAGAGACACTTTTCCGGAAGTTGATAGACGTGTATCAGCTTTTAAAAAAGTTTTCAGAAAAGCACCATTGAGAGTAGCTCTTTTCAGGGAAAAATTTCCATCTCTGTCACTGCCTCCCACTCCAGTAATAACTAGATGGGGAACATGGCTGGAAGCTACTAGTTATTATGCTGAGAATTTCGATAGTCTAAAACATTTCGTAACACTGCTAAAGGAGGATGCTAGAAGTATTGGTGAGTGCAAGGAGCTCACACAAATCCCAAATTTAAAAAATCAGTTGTACTTTCTTCACGAACACTTTGGAAAATTGCCAAAACTAATCACTTATTTTGAAAATCGAAATCTCAAATTAAATGACGGATTAACCACATTAGATGTGGCTGTTAATAATTTGAAAAGTATTCCAAGTGACTTCGGATGTGGCCTTCGGCAAAAGTTTGAAGCAATTCTTAATAGAAATCCAGATTTAATTACATTGCAGCAATTATGTATGGAGACAATTCCACAAAATCTAACGGCTAAATATGAAGAAATAAAAGAATATTTCCAGTATGCACCTATAACCAGTTGCGATGTAGAAAGGACGTTTTCTATTTATAAGGATGTACTTAATTCAAAGAGAACAAAATTGACAGAAGAAAACCTTGAGAAACTATTGCTAGTCAATATTAATACTCCTTTACTCAACTAGAACGACAAAATGAACAAATAAAAATGTTCCAATTATAGAAATAAAATTAAAAACTTTAAAAATACAACTTTTCAACAAATACATATGCATTTCGTAATTTTAGATAGATAGATCACCACCCGTATGTTTTCCAATTATATAAATAAAATTAAAAACTTTATAAATACAACTTTTCAACAAATAAATATGTATTTCGCAATTTTATAGATCACCACCCGTTCGTTTTCCAATTATATAAATAAAATTAAATATTTTAGAAATACAGCCTTTCGCCAGTACTGCACTGGGTGGTAAGCGTGTCCGTTCTCTAGTAATCATCCTTCTTCATAATAATGCTACTGACTATACCGCTCGCGCAACAGTCGATTATTTATGAAGTAAATTCGATAATTAATAACTCATCCAGCGAATAGTCCTGACTCGGCCCCAAGTGATTTTTTACGTTTCCGACAATCAAAGAAAAACGCGGGGTCGCCGTTTTTCATGTCCAGAAGCGGCTGTCAATGTATTCAAGTCACACATTTTGAGTCCACCAATGTGTGTAAATGTTTCAATGATTTGTTTGAATTAATGAAACAGTGCATAGAATTTAAGGGTGAATATTTTGAACGTATTAAATATTAAGAAAATATTTTCACATCCCCAATATTTTAATTTTTTGTTTTCAAGGCTTCTATAGATAAGTTAGTTTTTAATCGAAAAGCGTCATATTTTATTGCTCTTTACTGGTTTATTTTCGTATAATTATGTATGACATGCATTTTTTTTCGTACAGTAATGGTTTTACATATCTTATCTTTATTAAATGACATAACCGTATTCACATTTGCATCAGATCATATTTCTTCTGTTTCGTATTTAAAATATTTTGTGGCATTTTAATGTGGAGTTTCATGCGATGGCAAATGATTTTTTTATCTGCAATTTTATTAAATTCTTTTTGTGTTTTATTAATATTTTGTTCAATAGTAAGTCTCTATTAGTAAATTTAATTTTTTTCCGCTTTTTTAGTCTTTGAGCTGTTTAATTTTATCAGGAAAAAATTTAGTTTTTTGGTTTATTATTTCATTTCACCAATTTCATATTTGTGTACTTTTGATGAAATCAATTACACCGATGTTTTCTTTACTTTTGTCAGGATTTATACTGGTTTTCTTGGCTTCTAGATAAAGTCCCTGGTAAGCTGTTCTCAAGATAAATATACCTGATAAATAAAATATATTTGAATTTCTTCACTAAAGGTTATAGTTCCTTATCTGGCAGATAAGTATTGAATGCAATCGCACAAAATGGTAACGTTATTTAATAGTGATACATATAATTTCTGTTTATTTACTTCTTCTATAACAAAAATTATTATTTTTGTTATAAATCGAAAGTATTTAAATTTTTGCTGATTAGCAGAGGCATATGATTGAAACATTTTATTGAGCAGTTTTCATGAATGACTGCTAGATATTAGATATATATATATATATATATATATATATATATATATATATATATATATATATATATATATATATCATAAAACTTCCAATATTCATAAAATAATAGAATATTCTGTAGCAACACACTTAAAGCTGTAATTAAGTTACCTCCATTGATTAGAAGGTGAAAGAAAAAACAGATCACTGTATTTACAAATTGTTTTGATTTGTAAATGAAGTTTTATTAAATCGATTCATTATATAATATATTACAGCTTGACTATAATTAGGGATCGGCAGTCACAGGAGTACATGACGTCAGTGCCAGGAACGGAGTGGGCATCATAAATGCAGATTTTGCCGTGTTTTTCACATGCGAACCAAAATACTGTTACAATATTTTATCACCGGACTGTATATATATATATATATATATATATATATATATATATATATATATTGAGACAAAGGCAGCGCTGGTATGTTAAATAGGCCCCACGTTCGTGTGCCAAATGAGACAAGACGGTTGATCTATTAATAAAAGAATCTAGCAAAATGTGATAATGAAAATAATAAAGGTTATGAAAGTTAAAGTAAATTGATTTGAATTATAATTGGGGGCCTTTTAATATGAAAATATATTTAGATCAACGCTATCTATGTTCTTAATATGCCAACTAGCAGTCGTGAGCAAGTAATAATTATAATATGACTCTTCAGGATCTTCGTAGATAGAATGTGAATGTTTATTCCTTTGTATGGTGTTTAAATAAATAAATCTAATATAAAATAACTCTTACAACTAAACACTAGCAAATAAAAGAGTGAATTAAGTGAAAAAAATAAATAATTTATTGAAATAAATAAGGAATCTGTAATTTGAACAAATAGATGTGTCTAGCGACAAATATTAATAACTACAAATAATAAGCACGTGTGTTGGATACTTAAAGGTTATGTGTAGTTAAGAAATATGATCTTATATTAAATTTCAACAGTTTATACAATAAATCAGGTAAGTACTACTATGTTTAAAAATATTTATATGGGATAACTATAATGTGGTTGTCTAGAATGTAAATAAAAGTAAAATTCAGGATTTTATTAAATTGAATAATTTGTTTTAATTAAATAATATTAACTTTTCGACTTTGTTGTAGAATATTGATAGAAGTGAACCTGTTTTCCAACGAACTCTGCGGTTATCCGGAATGAAAGCGTCGTGATCGGGAAAATTCAAAGTGCGGTCCTCCAATTTTGATGACGGCGTATGCGGCGTGAAAACGGCTTCGATTCTGCCTCCTCGACGGAACTCCAATATTAAAGATGCTTGACTCGTATTTTCTAAGTTTCCAAGCGATTGACTTCAGGTTTGTTTTCAAAAGATGGGCCAATTATTAATATCTCGATTCAGCATCAATTTGTAATAATATCACTGGTATTTTAATTATTATATAACTTTTTAAAGGAGTCGAACAAAATTACGGCCATACGTTATTAGATTTTTAGGAAAAGACGCCGATAGCGGTTATTTATTTTCAAAGCCTAGTTAATATTGTAAAATAGCCTCGAAGTTTTACTTTTACAAAAACCATAAACAAGAAAAATATAAACAATATGATAATTTTGTCATAATAATTAAATTTATAAAATAATTTTCTAGTAGTCAAAACATGCATTCAAATATTAGGTTATGTTGTATTTGTGTGTAGAAAATAACATTTTCGCGGGTTAATTGCATTTTAAAAAGTGGGCGTGTCTAACTAGTATCGATACAAAATATTGATGTAGATAAATTAGATATCTGTTATTTAAAAGTAAGTTAAGAAATAAAAATAGGTTAATTTAAAAATATTCAAAGATCGTTATATTAATTTATATACATTTCGATACTAATTTTACAAATTAAATTCGCCAATTTAACCCTTCTTCTATGAGTTTTATAATTGTTAATACTGTTTTTCCCATTATAGATGCTGGAATATGGGTGCTGTTTGCCCCATTACAATATATATATATATATATAATATATATATATATATATATATATATATATATATATAATTTTAGAGGGGACTCTACGTAGATGTCGAAAAATTCGATGCACGCATCCTCGAAAACAATATCAAGCGAAAAAATTTTATATATAATGTAGTGATGCAAGGCATACACATTGAGCTGCATCTAAAATGGGAAAAATAAGATATACAAAGTTAAAAAGGGTAATAAAAGGTTATGTAAGTGATATTATTAAGTATTAGTAGTGTCGAAGTGCATACGAATTTTAATAACGATAACATTATTTTCTTAAATTTCTATATTTATATTTCTTTCATTAATTTCTTATTAATTATTTCTAATTCAAATTTCAAATATTAGTGCGAAAAACACATTCAAATTCATATGCATCTTTAATTTATATCGACGCTAGTAAGACACGCCTACAAATTGACATCTGGCAAATGTAAATATTTATCGTGCGCAGTACTCAATTTGTAACATTAAGTTTCACCTTAACCTAACTTGTTAATTTATTAAATAATTTTTAAAATCTGTTAGAATAGTAAAATTAGTCAAATTCCATCTATTTAAATATGTTAATAAGGTAAAACATCGAGACTTTTTAGCATCATTAGATAGCTAAGTTTGGTAAAACAGACAAGTGCTATCGGCATCATCTTTTGAATTTTATTAAGTAGTAGACGCGTTTTTTAGACCGAACCTTAGAAATCCTTAAATATTATTAATTCATAACGCTAATTTAGTAAAAAGTAATTAAAAGTATCCTGCCGTTAAATAAACACAATCGACAAGTGAAATTCTACTAGATATTCCAATTTTTACGTTTTTACGTACAACCAAGCATCATAGACGTAGTTTCATCTATAATCACAAGTAATTCTAAAGAAATATTATCAAGAAACAATCACAGAACATCTACGAAATTGATTATCGTTAATCCACATCGATACCTGTAATCCAACAGCAAGATAAGAACGCAGGGAGAAATTAGGCATCAGGGACCAAGACCGAAGAAAATCTTCGAAAGCGTCATCGGAAACAGCCACCCACGCCGCCAACAAGTTGTACAGCATTCGAACTTTTTCGATAGCCGAGAATCATCCCATTGGAAGCCTACGTTCTACAAAATAAACATCAGGATTACTATAATCAAAGGTTACCGATATAGCGTACTTATTATTAAAATTTTTAATTCTTTAAATTTATAAACAAATAAAATTTCTCGATTTTGTTTACCCTAACCAACAATGTCCTATACTAGTTTTAATATTAAAAATATAAACATGTCAAAGTAGCAATATTAATTCAAAAGGTACTCACCATTGTAGTTAAAAGATTATTAATATCGTTATCCACATTTTCTTAATTTAATACACACATAACCACCTTACTCTTAAGTAAAACTTTGTTGTCTTTCTTATACATAGTTTCTTTAATTTCACCCTTTGCTTTACATGTTATATTATTACAGTTTCCTTTTATTTCAATAAATATTATATTTTATTTATCATATCAATCTTTTATTTGTCAATATTTACTTGTAGCAGTTATTTCTTTCAACTTCAACATTAATAGTTTACTTTTATGGAAGCAACTACTAATTACCAACGAAGAGCCTGAGATTTTACATGTAATTAAGCTTTTTAATTTAGTTTCATGCAATCCGACTAGTTGGCAATTTTGTACAGAGATAGAGCAGTTTGAGGAGTTATATAAAGGCGCCCATCTTTTTATTTCAAAATTATTATTTTTGAACTATTTCATTACTTTTTTTATCACCTCCTCAGCTATTCATCATTTGTCGCTTTAACGTGAGGCCCTTTAAAATAGAGCTCTCAGCGCTTTATAACAATATATATATATATATATATATATATATATATATATATCATTTGATAAATTATTGGAGGTTTTCGGCTTTTATATGAAATATTTACAAATATCAAGTTAGTATGTATGTAATTGCAAAGTAAGGGGGGATGTAAACATAGCTGTCTACAAATTACAAAGCAAATCATACGAAATTTTTAATTGAAAAAATGTCTATGTTGGGACTCGAACCCAAGTCTACAGCTTGCCGGGCTGTCGTCATTACCACTAGACCACAATAGACCCAGGTTCAAGTTATTCAGAAATGCATTATAAAGTTACAGTGTTGATGAATCAGATGTCAGTTATTGAATGTAGATGTCAAGTTGAAGGCAGAAGTCAGTTTTGAAAGCTCATGTCAGTCTTGATAGCAGATGTCAGTTAGTGAAAGTAAATGTCAGTTACTGAAAGCAGATGTCTGTTTTGAAAGCAGGTGTCAGTTATAAAAGCAAACGTCAGATTAGAAAGCAGATGCCTATTTTGAAATTAGATGTGAGTTATTGAAAGTAGATGTCAGTGTTTTGAGAGCAGATGTCAGATTTGAATGTTTGAAAATGCTAATTATTACTCCAAAGCTATATGAGTGATTAGATAATTTCTTAGCCGTTCATTAAATATAACATTTGATAAATTATTGGAGGTTTTCGGCTTTTATATGAAATATTTACAAATATCAAGTTAGTATGTATGTAATTGCAAAGTAAGGGGGGATGTAAACATTGCTGTCTACAAATTACAAAGCAAATCATACGAAATTTTTAATTGAAAAAATGTCTATGTCTCGAACCCAAGTCTACAGCTTGCCGGGCTGTCGTCATTACCACTAGACCACGGCTGAACGGCTAAGAAATTATCTAATCACTCATATAGCTTTGGAGTAATAATTAGCATTTTCAAACATTCAAATCTGACATCTGCTCTCAAAACACTGACATCTACTTTCAATAACTCACATCTAATTTCAAAATAGGCATCTGCTTTCTAATCTGACGTTTGCTTTCATAACTGACACCTGCTTTCAAAACAGACATCTGCTTTCAGTAACTGACATTTGCTTTCACTAACTGACATCTGCTATCAAGACTGACATGAGCTTTCAAAACTGACTTCTGCCTTCTCAACTCGTATGATTTGCTTTGTAATTTGTAGACAGCAATGTTTACATCTCCCCTTACTTTGCAATTACATACATACTGACTTGATATTTGTAAATATTTCATATAAAAGCCGAAAACCTCCAATAATTTATCAAATGTTATATTTAATGAACGGCTAAGAAATTATCTAATCACTTATATATATATATATATATATATTGTAATGGGGCAAACAGCACCCATATTCCAGCATCTATAATGGGAAAAGCAGTATTAACAATTATAAAACTCATAGAAGAAGGGTTAAATTGGCGGATTTAATTTGTAAAATTAGTATCGAAATGTATATAAATTAATATAACGATCTTTGAATATTTTTAAATTAACCTATTTTTATTTCTACGGAAACTATTTTTATTTTACGGAGAAATGGCAGAAGACTCTTACCACTTTGGGCTGCCGCCCAAAGTGGTAAGAGTCTTCTACCATTTCTCCGTTTCTGCAGTGTAGCCAGTGTAGTTAAGATGAAGTCCTCTTAACTTAAATCAGTTTGCTATCGATTAAGAGAAATTGCGGAGAAAATTAGACTTCGTGCTTCGTTTCTCATTAAAGAAATCAACGTAGGTTGGTTTATTCACGGCGCTCGTAATTAGAAACTATAATGCCGCTTGAGTGTCAAGAATACCCCTAATTGGCTAAGAAAAGTGCAAATCTATAAGGGATATCGTTGATGTGAGAAGATTTCCCTTCTGAGATCCAGACCGCTGATATCCGCGTTTGTTTGTCCGCCATGTGTTTGTCCGAGGCCGTACACTTGAATTAGAAGCGAAAAATCCGATTAATAGATCTGCAAGACATCGGTCTCAGTCAAGCGTGTTTTATATACGATATGCGTTCCGAAAATCATTGACATTTAATCTGGAATTAAATCAGGAACTCGTTTTAAATAACCAGACCAATAATCCAAAAACAGACTTTTGTAACGGCCATTTTGAAGGGTAGAACCATTCCCTTTTTGTAATTGGCGCATGGTCCGTTTTTTTAAATTAAAGACGTTATTCGAATTCATTAATTTTGCTATTGTTAATTTTCTTGTGACGTCCGTGAAGTTAGAAATTTTATTGTTTTAGTCATTTCGGTTAGATTGATTAGATTAGGCTATGTCGAAATCTGGATTGATAATTTTTCCTTTGTTCTTTTTGCTTCATGGGATTTGAATTTCAAATAAGCCTCATTTCGTTTTGTTTATTTTTTTTGTATTTTACTACCTATTGCGGTAATTTCATTGCGATTTAATTTCATATTTAATATTGTACCATACTCGGTGGTAATTGAAAAATTAGATATATTTACCGTATGTTATACTGTATGTTAATTTGTATAGCCAATGAGTTATGATAATTTATGATGGCGCTGCTGACCAAATTTATGATTTACTGTATGTTATATTAGTTCACGTTAAGTATCAAATTCACACGATAAGAACCGCATCTGTATGAGGGATGTCTGTTATGTTTTGCATACTGGGACATAGAGGCCGCCACTAATTAAATGTCAGTACAAAAAATTAACCTCCATCTTTAGTTAGCCTAAATCCAAAGTTTCAGTGCGAAACAAACACAGCTAGCTACAACGAACTGTAAAACTTGACAAGTAAGTCGAAAAATGGAATTAAACCGTGCAAATGTTCGCGCAATAATTTTTATTATTTTCGAATACAATTATCTCAACAAGAATGCTTCGCCAAGTTGGTTTCAGTTTCCGCTATTGAAGCATCGCATCAATCAATTTCTCGTAAGTATGGAAAATTCAAACGTGGACGGATTAGTCTTAGCGACGATCCAAGAGCAGGTGCACCAAGAACGCAGTCACTCAGAAAAACATGGATACTGTGCGTAAGCTCATCAACGAAGATCGGCATGTGGCATATCGCGAAATTGAGGCATCATTGGGGATTTCAAAGACCTCAATTCAAGAAATTTTGCATGAAGAATTGTATGTAAAAAAAAGTTTCCCGTTGGATACAGCATCTATTGACCGAGAAACAGAAAACAGCTAAGGTGAATTGGTGTCAAAAAACTCTAAAACTCTAAAAACTCAATGCAGGAAACTCTAAAAATGTGTGCAACATCGTGAGTGGTGATGAATCTTAGATTTACTCATACGATCCAGAAAATAAACGCCAGACGTCTGTTTGAGTGTTCCAAGGTGAAGGAAAGCTGACAAAAGTCATCCATTCTCGAAGTGGCTCCAAAAATATGGTCGCGACATTTGTGTTGAAAGTAGGTCATGCAACAATTTCTCTACAAGATCAAAGAACTGTTACTGCCGATTGGTGTACAAGAATTTGTTTGCCGCAAGTCTGAGAAACCAACCCACAGCGATGAATCACCCGTCATCAAGACAATGCAAATTCGGATACAGCTCGTAAGGCAATTCAATTTTTAAGGCAACAAAGCATCGAATTGTTAGACCATCCTCCATACAGTCCGTACCTTTCCGAAAATCAAGGACGGATTGCGTGGTCAAAGGGTCCAGTCGTCAGAAGGAGCAGTCGATGCCTTCAAAGACGCTGTTTTGACTTTACCAACAAACGAGTGGAATAACTACTTTCAGAGTATTTAAAAGCTATCTTCTGTTTTATTCTAGCTCTACATATATGCAAAATATAAAAGAAAACCCTCGTATTTGGTTCAAATTGGTTAAAATATTAATATTAAAATTTTGTTACTTGAAATATTTAGAGGGAAGCATAATGTTTAATGCCTACTTCACATTAATTTTTGTTTAATAAAAATATGTTATTCAAGCAAAAAAATGGATATTGTTGCAAATAGGCAATAAAGGAAACTTAGATTACAGTAATAATTACATACTTAAGAATAATTTTCATCTAGTTAGGTCACTGACGTCTGGTTAATTTTTGTTCCAAATATAATATAATGAATTAGAGCGACTCGATCATCTTAAAATATTTATTTTATTTTATTTTATTTCTTTTTATATTACAAGAAACATTGAAATCAGTAAAAATCTTGGAGGGAAATAACAGAGTTTTATTTGTTAAAATTTATATTCCGGTTCCTTATACTCCCGTTGCTGCAGATTCCCATATTCCTTAATCTTTTTGTCAACAATTTTCAGATCGTTTAGAGGAGACAATATAAAATTTTGATTATAGATACAATGAGTGGAAAAATTTAGATTAAGCTGATTACATTATGTTATGATTTTTATATAGTTAGGTCATCGAACTTCCTTGCTTGTCAGTCATTAATCTTAAATATTTTTAAAAACTTTTTAAAGTTAAGCATTTCGATTGTTTTCAAAATTTATCTCCATTACTCTAATACTTATCTCACATGAACCGGACTTCGTTTTCATTCAATCAGCTTTGACAAAACCCAATATTTCATGATCTTTATTTGAGTTTAATGCAGTCAATATTTTGAATATGACGGCGGATTGATATATAAGGTCCCTAACAACGCCATTGTGTCAGCAGTGGGGATAGAAACAAGTTCTAACCTGCAAACGATAATTTCGAGTATCTCGTCTTAGCATGCAAAGTTTAATTTTCTTGTGTGCCGTCATTTATCATGAGTTAGATTTCTGAGATGCGTACCAGGTAACGATCCTGTGACAGAATTTTTAACGCTGGAAGATTGTACGCCTATCAAAATTTACAGGTTTTTGAAAGCTGTTTATTGCGACGATTGTATAGATGTGAAGAATGTTCGTCAGTGGGTTCGACGTGTAAAACTCTGTGATAGAGGCGAAATGAACGTGTTTGACGAGAAGCGATCAGATTGATAAGTATCAGTGACGCATGAGAAGAATCAAAGACACTGATTCAAGGAAATTGACGGATTAGGCGAAAATAAATTGCTCAGCAATTAGGAATTAGTCAAGAAGGAGTCCAGTACATTATTAAGACTTGAATTACAGTAAAAATTGCGCTGCGCTGAGTTATGTCCAGTCCGACTGCGTAAACAGAAAAATTAACATAATGACTGATAGTCAGGCGACTATTAAAGCTATTATTAACCCAGTAGTATCAGATCTAAACTGGTGAAACATTGGAAACAAGTTCTCAAAAGACTGACATAAGAAAATACTATGTCACTGATATAGGTGACAGGACATGAGAAGATTAAAAGCAATGAGATGGTCGATGAACTGTCTAAGGAGAGAGTAAAGAGGAACTTCGTAGAACCAGAGCCTGTATGTGGAATCGCTGAGGATTCCTATAGAAGGAAGATCTGGTTATGGCTACAAAGAGAACATGAAAAGAAATGGAGGCTAACTGAAGGTCAACTCAACATTTAAACAATATTAGAGGAGCTGAATGCCTGGCTTTCAGCTTACCTAATTAGAAGTAATAAAAATTAAATTAAAACTATCATGGGTTTGATAACCGGACGTTGTCCTTTAAGGAAGCATTTGTACAGCATGGGTTTGGTTAGCGAGCCTTGGTGTAGCAGATGTGGAAAAAAGAGAAAATTAACCTTAATGTAATATGTACTTGTAAGGAACTGAAGGGATTCAAACAGAAACATTTCGAAAGAGATCTATCTATTGGATTCCAAGAGTGTACTCAAATTTCCTCTGAGGAGGATAGTAGGTTTAATCGAGGAGACTAGACTAACAGAGTGGAATGCTTCATCGTGCAGAGGTTGTAAGGCAGTATACACTTTACTATTTAAATCTTCGGTAAATATTCTATTATCTATATATTTAATATATTTATTTACACAATATACAATTATTTTTGGATCTACAACGACTTATACTAACATAAAACTGCTGTTGAGACTGGTGTCTCTTGTTAAAGTACGATTGTTCTGTTGTTGCTTGCTATGATGTTACGAATGAGACTGTTGTGTTAAGACTTAGTTACAAGTAGATAAACATATACCATTACCCCTGTAAACTACTACATAATTAAAAGCGCCTATTTTTGAACATTATATTGTTTGATGTCATTGGGGGAATTGCTATGTTATTAATTCGAGAAAATTATACCTACGGGCAATCATACCCAAGGTTTGCGATAGGGTCTTAAAAATCTAATTTTAACTAATAAATAATAAAATATCATTACTAAAATTAAGTGAAGGTGTTGTAAAGTGTGTACTTCCGGATCATCCCTTGTTAAAGTAATAAAACTTATTATAATATTCGGGAAACACTATTTTAAAAATTAATATATATAGACTAAAACCTTTGTTCACTATGATCCTAGGTAATAGAACGAGTGGTTTAATGTATAAAGCAATAAATAAATTTGTAAGTGTAAAAGATACCGTGCTTCTTAGAATTTAAATAAAGTTGAATAGAATAATAAAATTATGTTATACAGTGGTTTAAACTTGAAAACGCACGTTGAATATTTATAAAATTGGATATGTTATTGTCTGAATGCTATATCCTAGATTTACTTATATATTTAACAATAAAAAATGTTTGAAATTAGAATATTACAAAAGGATATTAAATGTATCCTCAGCACGCCGTATTAATACTAGGAAAATATTGAAAAAACCTACAATGGCCATGTTTCTAAAAAAAATTTGTTTTTCTTTGACAGCTACTTTCTAATGTTCTGCGAGTTGATTGCTGTTCAGTTTGTTCGATTTGCTCTAATAGTTTGTTAATTATTAAAAGATTTTGTGTTTGCGCCCAAAAATGAAATTGAATAGAGAACATATCCGGACTATGTTTTTTTACGATTTTAAATCGTCATTAACGCCTAAACAGTGAATATCGGCTTAGAAATGCATTTGGCCTAAAAGCACATCTAAGGCAACAATTTATTATTGGTGCAATGAATTCAAAGGAGATCGGTTTTTTCTTCGTGAAGGATACCTAACAATAGTTGTTAGTGATGAGAATATTTCCGCTGTTCGAGCAATGCTTGGGGAAGATTCACGGACATTCTATTCGGGTCACATTGAGCTTTGGTATGAGTCAAATCGAAAACATTTTATATCAACAGTTAGACGTAAGAAAACTTTGTTGTCGATGATAACGCATCGTCGCATAAAGCAAAACTAACAATTGAGTATCTGGATGAACCCTTCACCATACAGCCCTGACCTAGCACCTTGTACAGCCACCCAATGCAGATTTTCTCAATGATAACCCTTTCTCTAATTTGTAAATTTGGTTAAGCAATATCCTCCAAAAAAAAACGTCGGCTCCTAATACCATATCCATGTCATGTGCTTTGTTGAATTCTGGATTTGCTGAATAAATATTTTCTGGAATCTTTCACGATTCATTATCTACCGATGCGTTTGAAAATTCAGTTATTTTTTTGCTAAAATGACACACGCAAGAGATACATTGAAATGGCTCACAATGTTTTAATAGTAACATCTGCCTTTGAATGTAAACTAGAAACTACTTTGTTTATACTTGTAATTAATTATTTGTAGCGGTGTGTTTGAGATGTAATTTATCGACTAATTGTGTTGATATAAAATTGATTTGGAAACCACTATTCAGCAGTGCTCGTGCAGTATTATACACCGTCCGTCTGCATCTCGAACTTCTATTATCGCTGTTCATAATAAAACAAACTCATTGTATAAAGTAAGGAACGAGTAGTTTGTGATAAATTATCTACACTGGTGAATATGATTCCTTATCAATATGAAGTACCGTATTATGTTACAATTAACACTTTCTGGATATGCCAAATTTGCACCTATGCGCATCATGACCAAAATGCAAACAATTCACGTATAATTTTATATTTCTTAATCTCTTGCATTTTCGCTGAAGATGGAAGTTTCAAAAATTCCTGATAATTTAAAATGACTGACGTCGGTGTAGGTTTCCGCGGTCGTTTCCTAAATGTAGATCTCGGTTTCCAGGTTGGAACCGCGTCGAGTTAGGCGGATCTCTTACCCTCTGTTAAAGACAAAATATCTCCTCTCCAAGCACAAGAAGTGTATCGCATTCCGTGTTCGTGTGGCAATATGTATATTAGCGAAACTAACCGGCCAGTCGGCGTGCGTGTGTTCGAACATGAACGTTGTACTAGACTGTTAAATATAGCCGGGTCAGCGCTGGCAGAACACAAATTCAACTCCGCTCATCAAATTCTATTCAAAGATATCAAGCTTCTGTCCCGTGAATCGCATTATTTCCCTAGGAAAATCCATGAATTAATTGAAATTTACAAACATCCCTGCAATCTTGATAGAGACGATGGCTGTACGTTACATCCAACGTGACAAACTCTATTGAATTCACTACGAAATCCACGCCGAAACAACGCATGCGATTGGCGCCGCCATCTGGCCCGATTCCCTCTATATAAGTTGTGCTGGTCTCTGTCCTAGAATTCTTCATTCTTCATGTCCCTTGTAACAGTGGATGAAACGTTGGCAATTACGCCTAACTCGGCGTGGTTCTAACCCGGAAATCGAGATCTACATTTAGAAAACGACCGCGGAAGCCTACATCTACGTCTTTAGGATATAGAGTTCAAACATAAATATTAAACATTTTCGAGTTTAGGCCACTGCATAATATATTTTTATTAGCACATACAAGTTGTAAAAACTTTCTTTAAGTTCTAAGAATCTTTTATATTTGCAATTTATTACCTGGGATTCCTAATAATCAGCATCTTTTTCCAAATGTATTTATTGCTTTATACATCAGGCCGTTTGTTTATTGCTCAGGGTTATTAGTGAACGATTTCAATAGATACTTTAATATACCTTTCATTGGTAATTAGATATGTATAATAGGCTCACAATTCCTCATATTCCTCCCATAAAATCCTTTAGTAAACAAAGGCTTTAATTTGAATATTCATTCATGTATAATAAATTGCTGTGGTTCAGACTATAAAAATAAAAACTTGTCATTCGGAACCTCATTTTCGTAGTACAGGCAATGAGAAAGAGAATTCGCTAAATTTTTCTCCAAAGGGAAATGTCGTTTTTTGTAGTGATGTTCAAGGGCTAATGATGTGTTTTGAAAAAGAATATAATTCATTTGAGAGGTGCCTATTCCTTGATTCGTCAAAAAGAAACTACAAAGAGGTCTAGTGTTATGTTTTAACTTTACGTGTTGGGGGAAATGAAGATCATTTTGAATTCAGTAGACTAGAAAACATAATATTTCCTAAAAACATCCCATACAGCTGAAAAATTTTTTTTTTGCGGACCCGTGTAATCTAACCTAATCTACCATCCAAAGATTACGTTTTACTTTGGTCAATGTAGCTATCGATGCTTTCGAAAGCGATTGATGTTTCATAGCTCATAGACGGCTGCCTTGTATTCGCAATAGGTTTGTTTCGGTAAGCGATCCGTGAGTTTCAAACATAATTGGCACATATCTATACGATATATGCAGTTAATATATATCTGTCAATGCACAATAGAGCGAATGTAATAAACGGTTTGGTAACCGGCAGCAACTATCGCTGAAACAAAAGTAATGCTGACAAGCGAATTGCATATTGAATTTTGAAGAAAAATAATTTACAAACAACAAAACTCAAAACTATGTATTTTCTATGAAACATTGAAAGTGCAAAACATTACTATGAACAACTAAAATTTGTTCAAGATGTTTCTGTGTTAAATTAGTTCTTTTAGATGTTAAAACGTCTGTAAAAATAGAAATTGTCCGTTCCACATCACAACTGGTGATGGGTACGTGATTAAAATGTTGCAAAAGTGCACTATACTTCGAATGTATATATTTTTCAATCGACTCTGTGTAGAATTGATTAAATGATGAAACTAACTTATCAACATTTGGAAAATGAGCCCTGATGTATTCATATACTCTGTGTAGTGCATGTGCTGCACAGGTAACGTGTAGCATATTGAGATAAGATTGCTTTAAGAACATCCCTGTTTTTAACATATGAGCTGCCGCATCAGTCAAAAATAATAGCATCTTGTCTTTATAGTTGTTATCCGATGACAGAATATTATGAATAGATTGATCAATTACTTCTGCAAATGTTTCACCATTTACGACTGGCATTATTTTAGTTGCAATTAAGTATGGTTGGTATGAAGTTGTCGGATGATGAATACCAACAACTACATTTAACACATATCGTCCCACTACATCCGTTGTTTCATTTGCATTTACCCAAAGATAATGACCAGATAGTATTAGTGGTTCTTAAATAACATTTTGGTAAGCGGTATTTACGTAAAGTATATTCATCTGGTGTATATGACGATCAGTATATTTTGTAAGAAACCTCTTGAGGACTGGATTGTTAAGCTTTTTGAATGGGATATTGGCCGCCATGAAACTTCACACAGTTCTTCGTTGAAAGTGTCAGGTGCAGTAGGATATATGTTACCTAGATGAGTTTTCGAAGAAACATGTCTCTGCACATTACACTTTTATGGACGCCTTAAACGTAATGAATAGGCACTGCAATATATCTCGGTATCATTACATCATTCAACCAATATGTATGGCCTCTAATCCATCCTACCATAGTTGCCCTACTACTAAATACTAACAACAGATAGAAATGGACTAAAAAGAAGAAACGAAAACTACTCCAAAGATAAGGTAGTAAATTAAACTTAATATTTATAAAAAGTTATAGGATAAATATACAATGTAATATAAAAGGGATTTTTTTTAAATACTAAAGGTTCTAACCAAATAACACTGAAAGAAACTAAATCAGAAACAATCCTTTATAGAAGAGAATAGAAAATATGCTATTTCAAGAACAATAAATACATATATGTATAGCATGTATAACAGCATGTAAACAGGAATATACACTTTGGAAATTACCGGATATAATTTTTTAAGCGATTATTTAAACGAAGTCATCAAAATAATATATAAATGTATATTCCGTCTTACATGCCACTGTTGAATTAAATTTATGAATGAATAGACACATAACGACGGAAATATCGACACCTGCTCGACGAATGGAATCGAGCAAGTAAATAGTGGTGCTGTTATAACATGCATACTATACCTGATACTGCCAACGTTTTATCGGGGAAATTGGTCATTCAATCGTTTCAGTCCGCTTTCTGTTAATTAGTAAAACAGAGCCTTGTTAAAAATGCGACGTTGAAACTAAAATAGAGTCTTTAATTAGTAAAGAAGAGTATATCTTTGGTGTTTGATGGTTTTGTCTTATTTAAAAATAGTTTCCCTGTACATCATAGCTATCCTTTAAAATTCCTAGATATAATACTAAATATGTATTTAGAAAATTGATTACTTTTTTTAACAATAAGTAAAGCATAGGCAAGGTAATTGTGGTATATATCTTTAAATAATATGTCCACTCCGTATCAATCTTTTTTTCATGAAGTTTCTATTTTATACCATAGAACGCAATATTTTAAATTTTATAAAGCTTTTATTATGCCTTGACCCACATTTTGTTATTTGCATTGGTTTCTTGTGATAAAGTTGCGTAAGATAAATTGTTCTTTGTGACTTTTTTCCAATAAAAAATGTCTACATCTATGTCCTATCTAATTACTTGTTTTAAATTGTAATAGACAGTATATAGCCTTGTTTAACATAAACAATCTGCATAAATATTGTATTTTAAGTAAATTGAAGTTATACAACATGTGGAAATAATTTTTTCCTTTCCGGTTCATTAAATTTGAAACTGAACGAGAAGTTTTTTATAAACATAAATCTTACTCAAACATTTCTTGCTTACAGATTATTGTCTACAAGTAGCACGCTATAAACATGGGAATAAAATTACGGAATTTATCGATACGTAAGTCTGTCATAGGGTTGTTACCGATATTGGAGTGGGCACCGAAATATAATACGCATAAACTGGTATCCGATGTGATAGCTGGAATAACAGTAGGTTTAACCGTTATGCCTCAGAGTTTGGCTTATGCTACTTTAGCTGGGCTAGAGCCGCAGGTGAGTTATAGGCTAAACAGATAAGAGAAATAAGTATTTTAATGTATTTTCGATATTTTTTTGTTTATTTATAAGCCAAAACAAAGGGACATAGCAGGAATGCAAAACAACGAAATTATTAATTTAGTTAAAATCCCCCAAAAAATATATTTTAATGTTTGAAATAACCAGCGTAAAATAGACATTTAACTATGAACAAAATCCTTTGTACTACAAGGATTGTCTTTTATGTTTTTCATACTTGGACATAGAGGGTGCCTCTAATCAAATGTTAGTACTAAAAATTTACCTCCATCTTCATTTAGACTAAATCAAAAGTTTCAGTGCCGTACATGTAGTGTTGTAGCTACAACGAATTGTCGAAGTTGACAAGTTAGTCGAAAAATGGAATTAAACCGTGAAAAGACAATTATCTCAACAGAAACCAACTCAGCGAGTTCGTTTCTGTTTTCGGCAATGAAGCACCACATCAGTCAACAATTTCTTGCAGGTATGGAGAGTTCAAACGTCTTAGCGACGATCCAAGAACAGGTGCACCAAAAATGGCAGTCACTCAGGAAAACGTCGATGCTGTGCGCAAGTTCATCAACGAAGATCGACATGTGAAATCGCGAAATTGAGGCATCATTGGGAATTTCTCAAAGACCTCAATTCAAAAAATTTTGCATAAAGAATTGTGTGTAAAAAAATTAGTTTCCCGTTGGATACCGCATCTCTTGATCGAAGAACGGAAAACAGCTAGAGTAAATTGATGTCTAAAAACTCTATACCGTTTCAACGTGGGAAACTCTTAAAACGTGTACAACGTCGTGATTGGTGATGAATCTTGGATTTGCTCTTACGAAACAGAAAATAAACGCCAGTCGTCTGTTTGGGTGTTTCAAGGCGAAGAAAAGCCGATCAAAGTTATCCGTTCTCGAAGTGTCTGCAGAAAGATGGTCACGACATTGGTCTCTAAAGCAGGTCATGTAGCAACAGTTTCTCTACAAGATCAAGCAACTGTTACTGCCGATTGGTATACAATCATTTGTTTGCCGGAAGTCATGGTTGAGCTTCGAGAAACCAACCCATAACGATGAATCATCCTCCACCAAGACAATGAAAAGTTCGCACATAGCTCGCAAGACAATTGAATTTTTAACACAACAAAACGTCGAATATTTAGACCATCCTCCGTACAATGTCGACCTAAGTCCCAATGATTTTTTGACCTTTCCGAAAATCCAGGGCGGACTGCGTGGTCCAAGGTTCCAGTCGTCAGAAGGAGCAGTTGACACCTTCAAAACGCTGTGTTAACTCTACCAACAAATGGGTGATTCGAGCGCATACAAAAGTGCATTAATTTTCGTGGAGAATACTTCGAAAAACAATAAGTCTTTAAAAGCTATCTACTGTTTTATTCCAGTTCTATATGCAAAATATAAAAGAAATAACACATTCAAAACCCTTTAAACTAGTTAGACCAATTTCTAGGCCTTATCAAACTGTAGTGGTATGATTCTATGTAGAAGGCAAAAGAGTTTTCCTTGAAAATACAATTTAGTTTCGTAGACAGAACAACTTTTCAAATAATAAATATAAAAAGCGTTCAAATAAGCTTTGCCTCTAGTAGGCCATTCCTTTAAAAACGTATGATCATTAATAATTTAAATTTGCATTAGTTGTCAATTAGACAGATGCATAGTTGACAAAAATTGCTTTGTAATTTAAAATTGATTTAACATGGTTTTTACTATACAACACAAATCATTCATGCTAGAATCTTATTTTCGAAACGGACGTAAGATTGACGGACAATGGCAGTATTCTCTTCAAGATTGTTTAGAAGAATTTAGAAATGAGTTCCCTAACGTCATCATTTGATTATGACAGTTTTCGGCACACAGTGACACATTCCGTTATGGTTTTCAGAGAAACAGGGAGTGTTAAACAGAAAGAAGGCGCAGGTCGGGCGAAAAAGCGTACAGAAGAGCTAGTTAATAATGTAAGAGAAATTATAAATAATGCACAAGAACTTCCGTACGAGCATTATCACAACAAGTGGGTGTGTCAATTGGCACATGTCATACAATTTTGAAAAAGGACTTACATTTATTTCCATATCGCATGACCTGTTATCAAGAAATCAAGGAAATCGACTATCCCAGAAGAATAACGTTTAGTCAGTGGTTCTTAAATAATTTTGATAATGACCTTCTTGACAAAACCTTTTTTTCTGATGAGTCATGGTTTTATCTGAATGGATATGTGAACTCACAAAATATGAGGATGTGGACTAATGAGAAACCACATAATTTTTTTTTGTTGAAACCGCACTTCATCCGCAGAAAATTGGTGTATGGTGTGCGATTAGTCGAAGGAGAATTATTGGCCCTATTTTTTTTAACGGAACCTTAACAGGAGAAAGGTATCGACAAGAAATTATTATGCCATTTATCGAATAGCTTGACCACGAAGAAATAACACAGGGTTACTTTCAACAAGACGAAGCTAGAGCACACACAGCAGGTGAAACAATTAATATTCTGCAGCAATTTTTTCAAAATCGGTTGATAAGTTTAAACACTGAACATGAATTTCCACCAAGATCTTGTGACATTACCCCATGTGATTTCTTTTTATGGCCATTCTTAAAGAACTCAATTTATCAAGTACAGATACCTGATCTTGCAGGCCTTCAAATCAGAATTGCTGAAAGAATTAATGGAATTGACAATGCGATACTACAAAACACTTTCCTCCATTAGAAGGAGATGTGAGAAATGTGTCGAACAAGGTGGTGGACACTTTGAACAATTTTTATAAAATTTTGCTTGTTTGTTGGAACTAAACATATTTCATTCACTTAAAAATGTTCGTTTTATTATTTTGACATTTGTCATTTCAATCAAATATCTCATCTCATAACCAACAAAATTCCTATTAAAATTAGTAACAAGCTAAGACATAATCATAATTTCCAAGGGCTACTTTGAGGTAAAATTTATTTGAATTCGTTGTATAATCTGGAGATTATTATTTTTCTTCGATATTTCAGATTACTTGAGACTAATTCTATTTATAGCCTTCTTATATTTGGATGGTAGAAAGCTGGGGAATAGAGTTCGTCCAAAGGCTATATTGTTTCGTCGATCAGAATTTTTTCTGATCCGTATGTTGGGATCTTTTTAAGATCCTTGGAATATTGAGCTCCGATATCGGAACTTTTCTTTCTGAATCAATCAAGTGTTTCCAGCTCGTCCTTTTAAGATCTCTGCAAGGGAAAGTCGTCTACTAATTAGTATGTGTATTGGGTATGTTTCATCAGTAGAGAGGTTCATTCGACTAACATCGTATCGGCAGCTTGTCCTCGCGTGTATATATATTTTGTCACTTGCCGCCGGACAACTTTGACCGCACTTCGCTCGTTTAGAGTAATAATTTATTACTGTTAAAAATCGAAGCACACCGAATCCTATATAAATAAATACTAAGATATAAATTTATAGAAGTGGTACAACACTTAACGTTTTAAACGACTTCTGTGAAGTCACAAACTGGCTACTATCGGTTGAATATTTGCAATATCAGATGTGTTTTCACAGTAATTTCCGCAAACTGAGTGCATTGCGGAGAAAGAATGTGCTTATATGCAGAAAACAAGGTTCCACTCGTACATCTACTGATATTATACGCACATCAAAATCTCATTATCATAATCATAATCTAGGGGACAAGCAAGGAAATGCATTTCTGCTCCACATAGGTGAATAATTGTTTGTTATATGTGAAGGTATAAATCGACCATCATTAGTTGTTTACTTTGAGAAACAGTTAAGAATACTTAATGAGAAATGTCTGTTTATTTAGAAATAATTTTCAACATTAATAAATTTTTACAAAACCTATTAAAAAAAGCAATAACAATCAACAACATGTGACAATGAGTGCAATGTCAGTACCCTGTGGGATCTCCGCGAGTGTTGATTACCTTTCTGCACCTGTTTAGCATACTCATAATCAAGTGGTCTAGCTTTTGTTGATCGATGGAAATCCACTGTTCTACATTTTTTGCAGCAAATTCCAAACGTGTTCTATGGGATTTAAATCAGGTGATTGCGCTGGCCATAGTAAAACATTAATTTCGTGCTTTTGAAGAAATGCACGAATGATACTTGCAGTATGCGGACGTGCATTGTCATGCATGAGTTGAAAATTTTCACCAATTCTTGCAGCATATGGTAGCGTAACGTTTTCAAGGATAATGTCCCGATAGTCAATGGCGTTTAATTACCGATCCAAGAGAACGAGGCCAGTTCTTAGACCAAGAAATATTCCACCCCATACCATTACACTACCTCCTTGGAAGATGTGAACAGTTTGTGATGTTGCTAATCGTTCTGCATTCCCGCAACTTCTCCAAACTCTCGTTCTTCTTGTATCTGACCGCAAACCAAATCAGGATTCGTCAGAAAACAAAACAGATGCCTAGTTTTGTTGATCCCAAATTAAATGTTGCTTCGCCTATTGTAATCTTACCAGATTTTCTTTCTACAAAGCAGGGACTTTTAGAGGACGACGGGCATTAAGACCATCTACATGGAGTCTATTCTTCACAGTTTGATCGCTTATTAACATATCATGAGTGTCGTAAAATCGAATCACTAATTCTGTCGCCGTAATGTAGTTTTAAATATCTGTCATGATTCGAGTTGCTTTTATGCGTCCTGTATGACGTTTACGCACATCATTGGTTTGCTGATATCTCAACTACAAACAATTGATGACACTTTTTGATATGTTGAGAGCGTCTGGGTTTGAGATAAATCACTTTCAAGCATTCCAATAGCTCTTAATTGCGTATCACGGTTTAAATGATGTCTCTCCATCCTTAATTAATGCTAAGGAAACTGGAAAAGAAAATTGATCCCAAAATATACACAAAAATCGAGAACCTGTACACCAAACCAGTGGCGGCTCTTGATGACGTACGATGTGCGCTGCTGCACGGATGAGACTGCTTCGTTTAAGCTTTCATATATACAGAGAAGCAATTAACCGTACCGAAATCTTCCGAAATAGTTAGAAGTAGTCTCATCCGTGCAGCAGCGCACATCGTACGTCATCAAGAGCCGCCACTGACCAAAACTAATAAATATTTAATTTTTTTTCAGTATGGTCTCTATTCAGCTTTTGTTGGTTGCTTCGTATATGCAATTTTCGGCTCCTGCAAGGAAATAACGATAGGACCAACAGCATTAATGGCTTTAATGACATATCAACAGATTGCAAACAGGAACACGGATTATGCAATTTTGTTATGTTTCCTGTCTGGAATTGTACAATTATTGATGGCTGTGTTGCATTTAGGTACTGATTAAGATATTTTGAAACAATTTTTTAGGAAAAAATAAGAAACTCCAAAATTTTGACTAAAACATGACAAGCTAGAGCTTTTCTATGATTTCTAATAGAACGTATTTTTATTTTACAAATTTATTCAAATGTTTTTCAATAAAAAAACAAAACGCGTAAAAACTTCATGAATAGCGTAAATATGTCTGAGTATAGCGTTTACTATCCTAATTCATAGGTTTTCGCGATCGGCGTTTATAACTATTTTACCTAACTTTTGCGTCCGATTTACGTTACGATGTTAGCTTTAGTTAGCTATAATTAAATTGATTTAAAATTTATTTCTTGTGTTGAAATTTGCTACTTTCAGTTAATGCTTAAATATTTTGTATTAAATTTACAACAAATTTTTGAAGTAACATTTGCTTCTTTTTGCAAAACTAATTAATAAATTCAACTGATAATTTGTGAAATTTATTTAAGAAGTAAGAATATTTTCTTCTATAGTTTATCTGGAATTATAGGAATTACGTTGACTGTTCCTTATTCGCTTCTTATAGATAATCTGTAGATATCTTGCATTAAAATTTAGCGACATATTATTATTACTTTATTAAATTATTACTTTCTAACTTTCGTTAAGATATAATGCTTCCATTGTCAGATGTTCTGGTGTTTGTATCGTATTGTATCTGATTTTTACAATCTTGTGTATAGCGACAAAGAAGAAAAAAGGGTGAAAGATATATATCAGTCATCTAACAAATCGGAGACTGTGGCTTATAATTGAATAAAATAAAATTAAAAAACCCTTACCACAATAGAATTTAATGATTCTAAATACGTATTTCTACAACCACGTTGTCATCTTCAGTAGAAAAAAAAACAGTGTAACACTTGAACGCACAAAAACACTCACAGAAAGATTGTTCTGAACGTGTTCTAGTTTAACACTAAAACCTTCAATCTTAAATGCTACAAAAATTACCTACATTTTGGTAAACCCCACCTATTCATGCAAGAGCATTAACCCATTATTTGTAAATGCTATAGAAAAATCGTTAGAAAAACCGTATAGAAATATTATAAAAGCCGTAATTTAACATACATTAAGGATCCAATTATGAAACTAATCCTTAAATTATGTTGAAATATAAATTTGGAAATTAATGTTGAGTCAGAATATTTTAATGGCAAATATTGTAATGAAACGAATTTAAAAATAAATTCCATGAATTCGAATATTTTTTAATGGTTTTCCTATTTTCTTGCTTTAATAACATCTAACTGTCAATTAACTCAAATAAAGAAGAACCTGGTATAGGACCCAAATCTGCGTTAATTACGTTATTCCTATTTTTAATGATACAAAAGTGCTCTCAAAACTATCTAATTCGCGGAGGCGTGTGACGTTTTTTATTAATCTCAGACAGTCAGATGTTACGTTGTGATCTTATTCAAGAATATGTCGGGCAACACTTGATTTTTCCGGTCTATTGAATCTAATATGCGAAACATGTTCTTTATAACGAGTTAGAATCGAACGTTTTGTTTGGCCGACATATTTTTTATCACAATCCTTACAATTTATTTCATAGATACCAGATTTGTTGTTTACCTCAACTTTGTCTTTCGCGTTGCCTAAGAGAGATTTTAGGGAGTTATTCGACCGAAATGCTACTTGAACATTATACTGTTTAAAGGTTTTACTTAAATTTTTCGTAGTTTCGTGAAACGGTAAACTAATAAATTTTTTGCTCGAATCAATTTGAGGTAGCAAACATGTGGAATCCTGAATTGTTTTTCTTACTTTATGTTTTCTAACTAGCTTGTTTATTATTTCTGAATTGAAACCGTTGTAACTCGCGATTTTCTTAATTAAAGTTAATTCCTTTTCATATCTATCCTTTGTCAATGGCATGCTTAACAAACGATTGATAAGAAAATTGAAAGAGGCACTCTTGTGCTGAAAAGTATGGTTTGAATCTGCGGTTATAAATCTGTTGACGTTGGCTTCTTTTCGGTAAATATCAAACTCTAAGTTTTTGTCATTCCTAATTACTAAGGTATCTAAAAATGGCAAACCTCCGTTGTTTTCCTTTTCAACCGTGAATTTAATACTAGGAAATTTTGAATTTAATTCTGTTACAAAATAATCTAGGTCGGACTTATTGGTATCAAAAATTGCAAACACATCGTCTACATACCTGACCCATATGTTTGGAAAATATTTGGCTAACTTTTTAAACTCAATCTCAAAGTGACTCATAAATAAATTCTCTCATAAATTTCCTAGTATTAAATTCACGGTTGAAAAGGAAAACAACGGAGGTTTGCCATTTTTAGATACCTTCTTAAGATAACTTCTTAACTATAATTTCATTAATTAAAATGCGCTATAGGCTTGCCTACATATTCAACGTAAAGATTATTATTGATATATACAAAAAAAAACATTGCAATAAAGGCACCATCTATGTGGGCATAAATATTTAGATATGAAAATATTAATATTCACTGTTCTCATGAATAGCAACTTATGTTAAACGTATCGCCTAATCGACGTCTAGGAATTTCATATATTCTTTTGCAGGTCAATAAACTTGATTATAGCTTTATTTTGGTAAATATAGAATAAATAAAGATGTGGACCGACTCCAACTACATTTTGGCCCTAAAAATTTGAAAATTACAAACAAATTTCTTTTTTGATTTCCAGTTAGACATTGATACGTATTCTTCAGATTAACATAGTTTTGTTGCTATTCAGTGGTAAGCCTATTCAGTGGTGGTGTGCGAAAATTGCAAATTTAATTTATCGAGTGTTATTGGTTGCTGGGCCTAATCAATAGGTGGTGATTTACGTAATTGTAACATTTTCACTCAATATTCTCAGTGTCATGCGGTAAATTACTTATAGTGCTAACTTTATTTATTTCTAATAGATAGAGAAAGAACGAAAATTATCTAAAAATTATAAATGCAAAATACAAAAATGCGAAGGTGTAATCAACACCAAACAAATATGATATGAGCATTGAGGTTCTAGAAACAATTTATTTTAGCGCTTCCCAGGCAAATGTCTTTTCTGAAGTCGATGATTGACGATTAAACGCGAACGAAGCGAAAATTACAGGGTGCGGCCGAGGAAACGCATTTTTTCCCAAAGAAATACAGTATCCGCCAGAATAAACTACCGAAAATAAAAATTATTTTTACTTTTTAATTTTTTTTAAATTTAAATGTTCAAAATGTTCACCATTACAACGCAAACAAGCTTCATTTCGATTTTATAAGTCACTAAACATATTTATAAAAAGTAGTTGATGTAACTGCCGGAAAAATGTTTGTATTCTTTTTCGTAGTTCTGCAATATTCTCCGGCGTATTTTCTGAGCAAAATATTTTGTCATTCATTATACCCCAAATGCATGCATTAGTTGGGGTCAGATCCGGTGAATGAGAAGTATATTCGAAGTCTGTTCTCTGGAAAATTATTCTATCATCAAAATGCTGACGGAGTAAGTTTAGGGTGCAGCTGTATAGCTTGTTGCACTATCTTGTTGAAATCATTGTGTGCGCACCAATGGATTTTGTTTCACAAAAGGTACAATAATGTTCTCTCTGTAACGGTGGACACCAAGTGCATTCTGATTATCGTCTTTAACGAAATATGGACCAATTACCCCTGACTAGAAACCGCACACCAGATGGTATATCAGACACTGTGGAGTGGTTTCTCTACAATAGCATCAGGATTTTAAAATCCAAGGAATCGAGTTGTTTGTCGATTAATGTAGCCGTTAAGATGAATGTGACTCTCGTTTGAAAACCATATGTTTTTCAAGAATTAGGGATCCTCGTAAATTAAACTCTATATGCAACCACAGTAAATTTCCCTTGTACGTTTGTCTGCAGCGTTTATTCGTTATCCAACTCGAATGCGGTATGGATAACCACCAATTGATTTGAACAGCCGATGTGTAGATGTTTCACTGATGTTGAGTTTACATGCAGTTCTTACAAGGCTTCTTTGTGGTGTAGGTACAACATGGTCAAAAACATGTACTGCGTTTTCGTAGGTACACACTGTTTTTCGAGAACCAGAACAACCTTTACGCTTACACAATACACTACTAATGCGACGAAATTTCTCAATAACAGCTAATATTGGGGGCTATTTTATCAAACTGTTGTCGATATCTTACTGATACCTGCTTGGACCTTCATTGTGACCATTTCCGTATGCGCGAAATTAATGCTCTACCAAGAACACTCTTTCTGCCCTCATTAGAATCATTTGCAATTCAAATTCAACTGCAGCGTAACATTGATGTGTCACCTAATAACAATTAAGTCAATAATGACAAATGCATATTATGTAAGCAACTCCATAGTTTCACTGTTTACTCTGGCGTATACCGTAATTCACTAGATTTTAAAGATAAATAAAATTTAATTACTTAGAAATAAAGCTAGCATAATGCGGTTTATGAGAACAATTTACAAATTAACTTAAAAAAATAACGCCCGTGGTATTATTGAATATGTTGCAATTACAGTATTGAATCCGAATGGTACACTATTGTGTACTTCCTCGAAGTTTTTCAGATGATCCATGATAATCGGCCAAAATGAAGACGCTTGCTCACAAATAATCATTCGAACAATGGACTACTTAACGAGCAATATATTGAATTTTATAATCTCACACTGTTGATGAGTTGTGGTTAATACGTTAACTTTTAAAAAAATAAAGCATTCTATAGGAAAACTAGTTTATAGTTGGTACAATTAATTGAGATTTGGAAAATATTCATTTTGCTATAGCTAACGTCAAAAGCGATTAGCTTTTGCAGCTTTGATGTAGAAGTAAACCAACTACTTTTAATTTTTTCATTTGATTAAAAAAAATTTATTTTTCTAGGTGTTTTAGTAGACTTTATTTCAATACCAGTGACTGTTGGTTTTACTTCAGCCACATCAGTGATTATTGCTGTCTCTCAACTAAAAGGCCTCTTAGGTTTAAGTTTTACATCATCAGGCTTTATCGATAACATTTCCAAAGTGTTTAAAAACATTCACAATACCAGAATCTCCGATTTTTCTCTTGGAATAGTGTCTATAATAGTATTACTACTTTTAAGGGTATGTTCATATTAAACTCTTTTAAAAATAATAGTCATCATTTAACTTGTTACTTTTCAGAAAATTAAAGAAATGAAGTTGGGTTGTCGTAAAAACAGCACGAAAACGAAGAAAATCTTGGCCAAATTAATATGGTTATTTTCCACATCGAGAAACGCCCTGATAGTCATAGGATGTTCCATTATTGCATATCATTTTGAAAATTCCAAAAGTGGATCACCGTTTCTGCTGACCGGTTCTGTTAAACCAGGTCTACCAACACTGCAACTACCTCCATTTCAAACAGTTTTGCGAAATAGAACTGTGGAATTTGGAGAAATGCTTTGCGATTTGGGTGCCTCGGTATTTTTGGTTCCTGTTATCGCCGTCTTGGGAAATGTTGCTATTGCTAAAGCATTTGGTAAGGTTTCTTTAGTTTGGTAGTAATTTCTTATGAAAAGTGACTTTTTTTTTAAATTTAGCCAACGGACAAGTAATCGATGCAACGCAAGAATTATTAACGTTATCTTTGTGTAATGTTTTTGGATCTTTCTTTTCATCAATGCCAATTACTGGATCATTTTCTAGATCGGCAGTTAATCATGCTAGCGGCGTTCAAACGCCTTTAGGAGGTGTTTTTACGGGTAAGACAAAGAATTTTACTAAATTTTCTTGTTTATATTCAAAATTTGTTTCACCATATGACTGTTTAAAGACTATTTGCTCTAAATGTTATATTTTACGATTTTTATTTCCATTACAGGTTTACTGGTACTTTTAGCCTTGGCTTTTTTAACACCATATTTTGCTTTCATACCTAAAGCTTCTCTAGCTGCGGTCATAATTTGTGCTGTCATATTTATGATAGAATACGAAGTGGTGAAACCAATGTGGAGGTCGAATAAGAAAGATTTGATACCAACTTTTGCAACATTCATTTTGTGCTTAGGTGTTGGCGTGGAACTGGGTATTTTGATAGGAGTTCTTATCAACATAGTATTTTTGTTGTACCCATCCGCGAGACCAAAACTTACGTTTGATCTCCAAAAGGTACAGTTCTTCTTGGTTTAAATTAAATTAATATTGCATTTGTAATTATTACATTTTTAGTTAAACAGTGGAAGGGAATATTTGCTGGTGACCCCATCAAATAGTATATTTTTCCCATCCGTGGAGTTTATGAAAGCTAGAATTGCAAAAATCGCTACAAGTTCGCCACATATTCCAGTTATAATCGATTGCCGATTTATTTTAAGTAAATAGTGCTAAATATAACAAGTGTTCATTTAAAAAGTCAATCTAGTAACATGTGATTTACTGAGAACATTTTGAACTATGTCGTAAATTAAAATTTACTACTTAACCTACGAAGTCGTATATTTTGACAGTTTCATACATACAAATAAGTAACAAATAATAGGTATTTATTGAAAACTATAACAAATGTTGAAAATGTTGTCCTTCAAGATCAATGCACTTTCAAATCATCCGTTCAAAATTTCTGATGATATTCTGCAACATTACTGGATTGTTATTAATTTCCATGCATTTCTGTTCGATTCTCTGTAGCATATCATTCAAATTCAATATAGGTGTTCGAAATATGTTATTTTTTAGATAAGGCCACAAAAAGAAGTCGCAAGGTGTTAAATCGCATGAACGTGCAGGCCAGGCAATTTCAGTATTTCGACTAATTATACGCTCATCAAAAAATTCTCTTAAATAATCCAAAGATCCTGCAGTACAGTGACAAGGTGCTCCGTCTTGTTGGAAATATGCATTTTGAAGTTCATCATCATGCAACTGATTGACAAATGGTTGTAAAATTTACGTACCGTACCTTTGAGCAGTTAACGTTCCCTGAAAAAATATTGGTCCAATGAATCGCCTTTGGCTTATCGCTGCCCAAACACCAGTTTTCTCTGGATGTAGCGATTCTTCATTAATTACGTGTGGATTTTCACTACTCCAAATTCTTGTATTTTGTGAATTTAGGTATCCCGTTTTATAAAACCATGCTTCATCAGTAAAGATGACTCTTTGCGAAAGTTCTCCATTATTGTTCATATTTACAAACCAATTACAAAACTGTAGTCTACGTGGGTAATCAATTTCCAACAATTCTTGTACTGCTGTGACGCGGTATGGATAAAGTTGCATATCTTTTTTTAATAACTTGTGAGTTGTACCAACAGAAAGGTTTATTTGTTGACTCAAATGTCGAACAGATGTTTGTGGTTAATTTTCCATTATTTCTTCAACATGATCGACAACTTGAGGTGTACGTTTCTTAACTGCTCCGCTGCCTGATTTCCTTAAGAGACCACCAGTATCAGAAAAAAGTTTTAAAGTTCTATCCAAAGTATTCTTAAATTGTATATAATCTATTACAAAATGTGGAAACTCAACTTGAAATTCTACTATGCAATCTTGAACTGAATAAACCCATAAACTATCAATTTTATTACCACTTCGAAGATAAGCCTGGACTAAAAAAATGTTCTAAAGTGAAAGCCATTTTAAAACTGAGAAGCAATTTATTTAAACCAGAATCGACGCACGATTATTTTATGCACTAACTGATATTTGTGATTGACATTATCAAATGTCATTTGCATTTACGTTTACGGAATAACAAACGCATACTAATATATTTGCGTCTTATTCTATCAAAATTTCAAAGTAACCTAGATTGACTTTTCAAATGAACACTTGTTATATCTAACAATATTATTAAGCATTCATTCTCTAGGTATTGATTTCACTGCTGCCAAAGGATTATCTACGATGATAGACGAATTTATCCTGAGAAATCAGCAATTATATTTCTTAAATCCTAGTCAGGAAGTGGTGGCCATATTTAAAGGCGCTGTCCAAGAAGAATTTCAATATATTAATTCCAATGATGATATATCTAGGCTTTTAGAAGGTAAGCCGCGTAAGACATTAACTCAATTTTGCTAAAATTTGCGATAATAACAATACACGACCAAGATGCCTCAGAGAGTTTGCAAATTTTGCTCAGATATTATCAGTTTTCGTAACTAACTTTATTTAGAATTTAAAATTTCATTTATTGAAAATTCATGTATGGAAAATTATATCATCTTGATGCCGATTTCGTTGCTGGCAGTCTTACAAGCGATGGTTTAGATTTTCCATTACTCTTGTGCATAAGTCAGGAGTAATAGCTTCAATCTCTTCCTGGACACGATTTTTTAGCTGAATCAAATTTGTTGGGACGTTATTATAAACTCGACAGAAAATCCCCGGGAGAAACATTAAACTCCATTACATAACCCTAAAATTACTGTTTGAACAGCAATATCCTCCAGTGGCATAATAGGCCTATGCTTTCTTGAAAATAACGAACAATGATCCGGCCCTGCCCTCTTAAGAGAGTCCCACAAAGAAGCTCGCTTGGAGCTTCCGAGCTTCTTGGTTATCAGTTGATGTTATCTCTTATTGATATCAATTTATCCAGAAACAATTCTCATACAGCTTGTAATGCGGTATTTGATGTATGGCTAGTGGCTCCATTTTCCTGGAACCACCACTGGTGATTAAAATAAATTCTTGGCGGGCAGGGACGGATCATTGCGAATTTACTCTGTCTGCCCGTTATTTTCAAGGAAGTATGGACCTATTATGCTTCTGGAAGATATTGCTGTCCAAACAGTAATTTTAGGGCTATGTAATAGAGTTTAATGTTTCTACCGGGGATTTTCTTTCGACAAATAACGATTTGTTGATGTAACCATGACCATGAACATAAAAATGTGCCTCATCAGAGAAGAAAATTCTGTGAAAGTTGACAGTCAAATTTTTCCGACATTTGGTTTTGGTAAATGTCAATCTTATATAATCAGCAGAGACCGGACACGAAATTACGATGGACCATATAAATAGTCTATAACATCGCTAAGTACAAAACGCGCTTATTGAATAGCACTATTCATTCGGTTAACCGCACACTTGTTTTTTGTCGTTGAATTGTGATGCAATTACTTAAATTTTTCAGTTAGATTCCTTTCTTCATGGGCGTATATATAAGCGGGAGGAGTTTTTATAATTTGTTTTATTTATTAGTTTATATTTCGTAAGATAAATATAGTATAGTTAGTTTTTTTTATTGTTATAACTGTTAATTACATATATACGTAATTTCGTTAAATTTCAATAACTTAGGCAAGCATTTTTAATTTTCATTTATTTAAATCTAGAATATTGTTTAAGTTACTTTTTCAGATATAATATGGAACAACGTCGAGAATGATATTGTGAAACAATGGCGAGTTGGATTAAGGGTCAAAGTGATTGTATGTCCATTGCTAGTGATTCCGAAGTTTATTGCAAAGTCTGTAAAATATCGTTAAAAAATTCCAAGCAATCGCACGTAAAACGTCACTTAGCATCGCAAACACATACACGCAAATTACACCCTTTGGAATCTGACAATTTTAACGAAGAATTCTGTGAAACTTTAATGGCGGCAAATATTCCATTAAATAAAATTAACAATCCCACCTTCAAAACATTTCTCGAAAAATATACTGGTCGAAATGTTCCTGATGAATCCACCTTACGCAAATATTATGTTCTTAAGTGCTACACGAAAGCAGTAGAACGCATTAGAAGCCATCTTTCAAATCAGTACCTATGGATAAGTGCCGACTAAACTGTCTGTGTGGTGAATGTTTTAGCTAGCGTACTACATCCAACTATTCCATATAACGCATATGTAATAGCAGCAAAAGTTATAAATACAGTTGATGCGGAAACAGTATCTAAAACCATTTACGAGAATATGCACCAAATGCTTCATTCGGACGACAGGTACAATGAAAAAATACTTTTATTTGTCAGTGACGGTGCTGCATATATGTTAAAAACAGACTATTAAGGGAACATATCTTAATATGCTGCATATTACTTGTGTAGCACATGCTCTCCATAGAATCTGTGAATATATCAGAGACACCTTTCTGGAACTTGATAGACTTGTATCTGCTTTTAAAAAAGTTTTCAGAAAAGCACCATTGAGAGTAGCTGTTTACAGGGAAAAACTTCCATCTTTGTCACTGCCTCCCTCTCCAGTAATAACTAGATGGGGAACATGGTTGGAAGCTACTAGTTTTTATGTAGAGAAGTTCGATAGTTTACAAAATTTTGTTACATGTTTAAATGACCGATGCTCGAAGTATTTCTGAATGCAAGGAACTAATACAAACCTCAAATTTAAAAAATCAGTTGTACTTTCTTCAGGAACACTTTGGAAATTTGCCGAACCTAATCTCTTATTTTGAAAATAAAAAAAAAGTTATTTCGGATGTGGCCTTCGGCAAAAGTTAGACGCAGTTTTTAATAGAAATTCAGATTTAATAACATTGCGGCAATTTTGTATGGGGACAATGTCTCAAAATCTAACTACCAAATACGCTGAAATAAAAGAATATTTCCAGTATGCAACTATAACCAGGTGCGATGTAGAAAGGACGTTTTCTATGTACAAGGATGTATTTCATTCAAAGAGAATAAATTTTACAGAAGAAAACCTTGAGAAAGTATTGCTAGTTAATATTAATACTCCTTTACTCAACTTGAACTACAAAATGAACAAATTAAAATGTATTTCGTATTTTATAGATCAGTGCCCGTTTGTTTTCCAATTATATAAATAAAATTAAAAACTCTTTAAAAATAAAAATTTTCAGTAGTACGATCGTGGGCGATGAGTCATGGGCCTCTTGTGTCCGGTCCCGTATAATCAGTTTCCGTTTATTCTTGCACTAACTGAGTTTTAAAAGGGCGTAGTTTCAAGTCTTTTTTTAATATCCGAGAAACAGTAAAACTATGTAACTGCATAACCGAAGCTTGTTTTTACACTGTTCGGCGTAGACCTTAAGACACGGCACCACGAACTGGTCAATGTTTTGATTGGTAAATATTTACAGTCGTACCAGTACCAGGACTTGTTTAAATTAGTATTAGGTGCTTCATTGACGTTGTGAGTAGTATAACGAGCACGAAACCGACGCCCTAGTGCGATGTAAGAATTATTTAATTAATAAAAACTGCGAACACAAAACGTATGTTGATGGGCATCAAACCATTGTGTCATATGTCAATTTTAACATTAAATTTCCAAGGTTTGCTTTATTCATTGCCAAAAATCAGGCAATTATATCAAGCGAGCCACAAAATTTGTATCCTAAATAGGCCATGAACGACTGAGATAGGCATATAAGGCACGTCTGATCCTAGAGATTTGACGAAGTGTCGTTTGTAAATAATCAAGTCAAATTGACAAGTTACGATCCAATCTGTTACTAATAGTACGAAATGTAGGTAGATCACTTAATCAATTTAAGACATAACTGATTTAATCCATGGCACACTCTGAAAACTTTTTTTTGTGGCTCACTCCTTATCTCAACAGAGTTTAAAGCTATAGATAAAACAAAAGTGCAAAACTCTCTGAGAGTGGGTCATTTGGACTTGTAATGCTCGAACATGCTTATTAAAATTTAATAATATATCTATTTGTAAATTGTCTAGCTGATAGTCTGTAATTTTGCGCTTTTACTTATAAGCACGTTTTTGAATATCTTTCGAAATATTTGTGTTTCAAGAAAGAATATGAACTAATACATTTCTTAAAAATCGGATGTAAAGAACACTATATAAGGTCATATATTTGTGAAAGTATCTGTCCAGAGATGTAAACACGTGTTTCATCTTTCTACAGAATCATCGGTACGCCCCGCTGGAGAGATACGTTTCACAAAGCAACAATCTTGCTATATTACAGAAGTTATTAAAACAGAGGGTAGAATAACATTTAGCGCTGCTCATTGACAAACGCCGAAACAACTACCACTGTCTCAATAACAAATGCAGAACTAAGCAAGGCGCTTCCATCTGGCGATATAGAACCTATATCAACGTGTCTTCACTCTTTATCGGACAAACCGAATGCGTATATAGCAAAATAATTTGAAACATACTTGCGTAGGTAAAACCTCACCAAATTTTGTATAAAACAAATATATTTTTAGTAATATATTTTCGTTTTGTACAAAATTTGGTGAGCTTTTACCTACTCAAGTATGTTTTATAATAATAATAATAATAATAATAATAATAATATTTCTTTATTGTCCAACGGGTTACCAGTTAAAGGACAAATACAATACAAAACATGTACACATATTTCAACATTATTAAGAGCATATATGTGAATCTATACAAAACACAATACACATTCCGAAGCATAACCACACATATAATACAACAGTCATAACAATAGATTGTTCAATCCATCCATAAATATATCTTCGTAGTACAAATTTGCTGCTCTGCACATTCTCAACATCGGAGAATAACGGTATAACTCAGTCCTAGATGATGGCAAAAGGAAGGTATGTCCATGCCTACCGGATATCCTAGGAACGTGGAAGTTCAAACACGACAACAGGTAAGGCGCATCTATCCCACCATTAATAAGCTTCCATATAAATCTCGCTCCATGAGTCTCCCGTCGATAGCTCAGAGACTGAAAATTATGCCTATCCAGAAGTGAAGCATAATCGGAAGCGCATGGTGGGTACGTTCCATCTAATTTAAAGGAGAGGAATTTCAAAAAGCGCCGCTGCACCTTCTCAATTGAAAGTTGTAAGTAAGTGTAGTGAGGTGACCAGACAGGTGACGCATACTCCAGTTTACTACTTACAAAGCTAAAAAACAATGTCCTTAATAGGGAGACGCTATTAAAGTATTTGCAGCACCGCATAATGAAGCCCAAAACTCTCGTCGTAGAGACAGACAAATCATTGACATGAAACGAAAAACTCAAACGGGAGTCAAATGTTACCCTAAGATCTCTAATCTGATCAAGTCTTATCAAATCGCAATCATTTATAGCGTATGTTGAAGCAATGGGACAGCTCTTCTTTGTGTAAGATACATAGGAACACTTTTTTTGGTTTAAGGTTAACTTATTATTATAGCACCAGTCGACAATGTCATTTAAATTCTGCTGCAAAATTAATACATCGCCAACATCATTGATGCAGGAGTAAATTTTTGTCATCCGCGTATGCAAGAACCGGGCAAGATAAGGACATTTTGTTTATATTATTATGCTACTAATTTTCTGTTATTAGTGGATAAATGCATTGGAATTAATTTTTATCGTATGTCAAATCAAAGTAAACAAAGAAAAACTTCATTTAAACTTTTTTATCATTTACTGTGTAAGAAAGTTTACAAATAATGCTGTTTTAAGAGAATTATTTTTATCTTAAGATAAATATTTACTTAATATTTTTTGGAAATGTATTGTTAATATTTAAAACAATAATATTAATTTCAGATGGCAAACCCACTGAAGAAACAATTTTACTAAGAAGGAACTCTTCCGCCATCGAATTAAGGGAGATAAAATATACAGAAGACGACGAACTAAATTATCGGAAAGTTTAGAGCAAAAATTACCAGTTTTACCTGCAGAGTATTATAATAGTTATAATTTTTTTAATTAAATTTTATTTATAGAAAACACCTTTTTTTATATATTACTTCACCATATTTAAAATAAAAAATATGTTTTAAAAAAGTTATTAAGAATTTATTTACGTATAATTGTATACTTTATTTTACAACATGACATAAAAAAATAAAATTAGACGGTACAAGTAAAGGATTTGGGAGGGGACAGGGGGAGAGATCTTTAATACAACAATTATCATAATTAAAATATGATAAAAATCGAAAATTCCAGGCTAGTTTTAAAATATTTCCAATACTAAAAAAATTATTGGAGACGATTGAAAAACTTGCCCTTTTCTATATTTATAAATACAAATCTGTACTTAAATCTATTTCAAATAATATAATAAACACAATTTAAAAATATATTGCACAAAAGAAAGTAAAATTAATAATAATAATTATTTCTAAGGATTTTTAAAATTATTTTGTAGTAAAATTAAAAAACGGGATACTTGGTTAAAGACTTAACCTTGATATTTATATTGGTGTCGTCGCATCCAAAAAAAAAATTTTAATTTTAATATAAATATGTGATCTAAGTAGTATGTACACTATTCATTTTTTTATCAACAAAATATAATATACCTTATCTTAAACTAAGCCTAATAATTGCTTGATTAATATTCGTTGAATATCGTTTACGATTAACTCACTTGTACAAATATTTAATAAAAAAATATCCGTACATGTGTTTTTTAAAACAAGACGCAATGTGTCATCTTTTCCTTACTGGTTTATTATACTGTCTAGAAGTTCTAGCCTATACATAGATAGTCATGGCCAGTCATGGCTTGTGCAAATAATATAATAAAAAGTAATGATGGTTTTTATTATTTGTTTAGTATATCGGGTGTTCATTTAAAAAACGTCATCAAGTAGCACATGAAATTTGTAAAAAAAAAATTGAGGTGCCATCGATCAAAATGAGAAACATTCAAAACTCAATATTAATATCATTATTCAGTTTATTTAATTAAAAATTACATTAATTTCTGAAAATGCTGACCACCGGCTTTTATGCATTTCAACACTGCGATGAGCGTTTCCAACATTATCCAACAACGCTGGATTAGCATATTAATTTCAACAATTTTTTGTTGTTCTTTGCTGCAAGTCAGCTAAATTATCCACAGGTGTTTAAAATGCTGTTTTTTATGTAAGGCCATAAAAAGAAGTCACATGGTGTCATATCACATGAACGTGGAGGCCATGGAAGTTCTGTGTTTCGACTAACTATTCGATCGTAAAAAAATTGTCTCAACAAGTCCAATGTTTCAATTGTACAATGGGGAGTAGCAATTACAAGGACCAAGTTACGACTTTCCGTATCGGCTCTTATCTTATTCTATGAAAAAATTACAGATAAATTAATGACGTTTTTAAATGAACACTCGTTATAACGGCGAATTATCAAGTAATTCGGGGAAGAAATATTAAAATATTGTTGCATAAGAATAATAAGGTAAATACTGTTTTAGTTTTGCTAAATTTTCTGCTGTAATAACCCTATTAAAAGATCGAAAACGATGCGTTTATAATTGACGTATAAACGTACTGTGTTAGTACAATTTAGTTTTTCAAAAGCGATCAATTCAAATTTCTCTTCAGTAGTAGCTTGGCTACATGCGGGAGAACGCTTGCCGGCGTGCCTCTCTTGGCCGTCAGATGTCTGGTGACTAGTCTCCAGACATCTGACGTAACAGAATGAAGAGCATTGTTTACCAAGTGATCTTTGAAACAATTTCACAGGGTTGCCATATTTCCGCGTTTAGATTAATTCTTCGCTTTGTAGTTTGTTTAAGCGATATTTCAAAATTCGATTTCGCAATTTATAATTGTGTATAACTATAGATTTTATTCTTGAAACAATAAAACATTAATCGTACATACGATACATCTAGCAATTTGTGTTGTAATTGGAAAAATTATCAGTTTAAGAAATTCTATATAAATAATATTTATAAATACATATATTTATTAAACGCAAATTGTGTCGAGTTTGGAAATACATTATCGAATCTGATATTTCAAACTAAATTGCAGTTCTGAACGAGATTTTTATTTCTTCGTAAGAATCAAGAATAATATATCAAGATATGTACCATGTGCATTACTTTTTTTTATAAATTTAATTAATAGATGGATGGTTTTCGTAAATTATCTTCGAACAATATTATATAAAAAACATCGATTTGCCTTTTCTGAGTAAATTTGTTAGAAACGAATTCTATAATTTATTTTTCGTAAAAAAATCATTCAATATAATCCAGAAGGCATATCGGTTACTTTACTGGAAGAATTTTTACTGCCGATCGACGCAAAGTATTCCGTCTTCTTTGTTCTATTCGTATTTACATGTCCTGAATACAGTCCGGCGTTAGGTCTTTTAATCAAGAAACTTGTACTTGATTGTCTCTTCTCTTGTACTCTCGGGAAGTAATAGTGAATTTCTGGCGGTGAATGTTGGAATTTGTGACTCGGTAAGAACATTTTGTTTCTTTCCAGATTCTGTTGACTTAAACACTGTGACATTTTAGTATTGACGAAGATATTCGAAACACTTCTAGTAAGCGTGGTAACATTACCGCCGTCACTCCTATTTGTTCTCAACGGTAACTTTTCCGTATCGGTTAGGACTATATCGACCATCGCGTCTAAACCATCATCGATTCTGTCCAAACTTTTCGATTTTAACCTGTTTCCGCACAATCGACTGTCCGGCTTTCGTAATAGCTTGTCGTCGTGACTTTCGAATTCGAATTTCCGTATCGAATTGATGGCTTTGCCCACGTGCACTTCGTTAAGGTTCTGATACTTGAACGATTCGCATTTCCTGACAGAATCGACGCTTTTCTGTCGCTTTTTCACTGGAGATTTTCGATGATCTATTTCTACGCGTAGCTTTGAATTTCGATTGAATTTGGGGAGGCATTTCGAGGCGCTCAATAGAGAGTCCGAACCTTGTTCACTGCTGAAAGCCGTTTCGTTTTCGAAAAACATTTCTTTGGGACAATCATAATCTTCGCTGGGGACGTATAAATGTACCATACTCTTCGCTTTTCTTGGGGGTTGCGGATGAAGATTCGTAGGTATAATTTCGGATTCGTAATCCATTATGGATTCGTCTGTGAAAGAAGCTGTGTTTCTAAGGCGTAGCTTGCTCCTTACTTGGGCCTCCTCCATTTTTATACGTTCCCTTTCTCTCCTTGCGTCTTCCTCTTTGTCTTTATAGACTTGAGATTCAGCGTTGTTGATGATATTGTTTAATTCTTCCATTACTTCTTCTATGGTTACTTCCTCTTCTTCCGTTAATTGTTTATTGTTGTTATTGTTATTATTATTACCGCTACTACTATTATTATTATTTGTTTTGATTTGTGGTTTCTTGTCCATTGGCAATGTTTCACTTTGTACGCTATAGATTTCGTAAATGGACTGCTCACGCTGCATATCCTCTTCGGGTGTTAAGCTGCGTTCAGAGGAAGAGATTCCTTCATCCTCAGCTGGTGACGAACGATCTAAACAAAGAAAATAGCGATTTAGTTTATCAAATTAACATTGGACGTAGCTCCTGAAATACTTAATCACTCTTAAATTTAGAATTGTGGAATAGATATGCGCTTATATACCGATCGTTTTGACAAATAGGATAAATAAAGCCGCGAAGAGGTAAGGGGTATGAAAATCCGCAAAGAAGTGGGGACGCGTACCTATGAGTCTAGATACCACGGTCTAGTAGCGCAAGTAGGCGACATAATACGCAGTTAGTTGCAGTCAGTAGTTGACAGCAATTGGAATGAAGTGTGTATAACAAGGACAGGCCGCTACGCCCATAATGGATTTATTTTTAGTAAATGAGAAAATTGAAATTATAAGTTGGAGTTTTCAAGGGAACACGTATGAAAAGATTAGAAACTTATTTCCTTTGCCCTTTCCTAACAGACCTGTGTCATCGATATCAACTATATCCCGCGTTATTAACAAATTTAAAACCTACGGATGTGTCGTTAACTGCTATCGATGCAGACGTAATAACCCGCCACGTGATGAGGATACGGAGGTAGCAATTTGTGCTTCTGTGGAAGAAAATAAAAATAAATCTCTTCGTGATATTGCCGAAGAATTAGATATTAGTAAATTAACTGCGTACGCGGTTTTGAAAAAAAAACAAATATCATATAAATCATATAAATATCAAAACCACCAAGAGATTTTTGAGGATGATTATTTTCGTAGAATGGAGTTCTGTCAAACTATAATCGATAAAAATATTGAGATAAATAATTTTATTGAAAACATATGTTTTACGGACGAGTCCTCGTTTACTATTCATGGCGAACAAAATCCAAGTATTTGCCAATATTGGTCTCGAGACAATGAGCACAGAGTACTTCAAACTCATACGCAATATCCACAGAAATTAAACATCTGGGTGGGTATTTACAATAATGACATTATAGGACCATTTTTTATTAACGGCAATTTGAATCGACAACGGTATTTGAATCTGCTACAAGAACATGTTATACCAGGTCTTGAAGAAGTCTCAGACAATATAAATAATGTATGGTTCCAACATGACGGGTGTCCTGCACATGAGCATAGGGATGTTCGGCAATATCTCCAAAATGTATTCCGAAATAAATTAATTTCGAAAGTGGGCACCATTCGATGGCCTGCAAGATCCCCTGATTTGGCTCCTCTCGACTTTTTCCTTTGGGGTTATATTAAAAATAAAATTTATAGTCATAACCGAGCAACAACTTTGCCAGAATTACGACAAAAAATTATTGAGGTTTGCCAAAATATTACTCCCGATTTGTTGTCTAACGTTCGAAGAGAATTTTACGATAGAATGGGTTACTGTTTAATGCAAGAAGGGAAAGCATTCGAACAATTAATTTAATAAATTACAATTTATAAAATTAATTATTATTATAGTTTTAATTTGTTTAGATATTTTCAGAATGAGTTTAATTTATATTTTAAAGAGTACGCCCTGTTATTTAATTTTTAGAAGTCTTATTTAAGTTTTTCGTATAATAATATTCAGCTCGAAATAAATTTTATGTTTTAAATGGTACGTAGTTTTATTTCATTTTACTTTAGAGAAGCTTTTCCACTTAATTTGATGTTTTAAAAAATAAGTTGCCTTATGTTAATCTACTGTTAAAATTAAACGTTTTTACATTGCATATTATTATAGTTTGTGAAATGTCTTCAAGCACAACACGACGCATAATGCACCTTCTCAAACCTTCGCTAATCTGCTACCCAGCTGCTAGCTAATAGAAATGAATACGCACATGATATGCACACAGCATTCGTCGTTATCTGAATAAGCGGTGTGCTCTACAATATTGGTGGGGACGTACCTCCCTTGACCTCCTCGCCGCTTTTAATATCTTACGACTCAAAACGATCGGTATATATGAAATATTGAGTAAAAATAAAGTAGAGAATCAATATACCATGTAAAAAATAGTATAGTGGAGTAGCGGATTATACAGTTAAACCTATGGTTTCCCTCTAGTAGTTGCTTAGCTATTCAAGGAAACTGTCGCCGGTGTGCCTCTCTTGGCCGTCAGATATCCTGAGACGTTTTGTCATGACATGTGACGTGCAAGATTGTGTATATCAAGCATTTGGAGTGCTTCTCCTCGTACACTGACAAGAACTAGGATGAGTTCGAAACACGTGTCTGTACATAGAAATCACCAATGCGAAATAAGTGTGCGTTGTATATATCAAAGTGTATATATACAGATATGTTTTTAACATTTTGGTATTACTGTTGAGAATTAATAGTAGAGTCACCACAAGGAGTAGCATAGGAGGAAGTACTAATATACAAGTGTCTTTGAAAGAGAAAGAAACGTATGAAAAATGGGAAGATGCAATTATATAGAATATGAATCCAATAAATTGTGAATTAAATTAAAAACTTCCTGAAAATTGTATTATGTGCCGCCTTAACTTACACAGACACACATACGCTACAGTATATGTGTGTGTTCCATACGTAACAGCTGTCGATGTTATAAAAACTACAACACTAAGATAACATTGTTGTATGCCGAGATTCAATAACTTCAATATATTTACGTACGAAATCAACTGTTTATGTATTCAAGTGAACTATTAAAAATTAAGATGTATGCTCTATGGGGCATTTTACGATTTTCAGCTGTCTTTTGTAAGATTATTTTATTATTTTGTTCAGTTTCTTTAGTTTTTTTTGCCCTAAATAAATACTTCCTTCGTCCAGAAATAAGTGTCCGATCTGGGGTTTAATGAAAAATTAAGGAATGTATGCCTTGACTGCTGCTAAGTAAATATCAGATTTGACGCTAAAAGTGAAGTTAAGAGTAAAGAGTAATACGTAATTTGTAAACATATTAAAGTTCTCTGCGTTATTTGTAAAATAAAAGTGAATCCTTAAAAACATGTATTTTAACGAAAAATTTCAAACTCGTTTATCTCAAATATAGACAATACAATAAATGTTTTGGCTGAAATTTCACAAAAAAAAACTAATTTGGCTTCAAACTTAGGTAAGCTCTCTACCATTCATTGTTAGAACGCAGTAACAACGGCAAGCTAAAGCGTGTCTCCATCAAAATTACTGCCAGCAAATTCAGAGTATCCGAGAAAACTGTTAGCAGTTAATAATAAATAATAATAAAATGGCATCGAGGAAATTATTATCCTCTCGTAAAAAGGAACGTGTTGGCCGAAAACCAAGAATGTTCTTTTGTATATCCAATTGACATTAGTAAAAGTACAGTTCATAATCGTTCAAAATCAGAACAAATAAGGCGACATTCCAATGCTATAAAGCCATATTTGACGAATGTCAAGTTAAAGTACTGGTTATCAATGATTAAGCGAGAAAGTGTAGCTGATGGAACACCTCATTTCAAGGATATGACTGATCAAATCCATGTAGGTGAAAAGTGATTTTACATCACGAAAACATCCAATGCATGTTACCTGGTAGAGGGTGAACAGAAACCGTACAGAACCTGTAAAAGAAAATGCTTTCTTGCGAAAGTAATATTTCTAGCCGCTGTTAGTCGTCCTCCTTACAATCAATCTCAGAATAAGCATTTTGATGGTAAACTTGGCTTTGGCCTTCCGTATGTGAAGAACCTGTTAAGAGAAGCAGCAAAAACCGCCCTGGTACAATGGAAACTAAAAGTTATTTCGAATGTGACTGAAGACGATTACAGGAAAGTGATAATCGAAAAATTGTTACTTGCAATTTAACAGAAATGGCTTACATCGAATCGTCTTTCAACGATCCGGATGCAACAAGATAATGCCAAACCGCATATCAATCCTGGGGATAGAGGTTTTAAGAAAGCTTGCCAAAGAACTAATTTAAGGATTAAAATGTTCTGTCAACCATAAAATAGTCCTGATAAGAACGTTCTCGATCTGGGATTTTTCAATGCCATTCTGTCGTTGCAGCACAAAACCGCTTCCAAAACAGTCGATGAATTAATCAATGCCGTTATAAATGCTTATGCTGAATTAGATAGTGGTACTCTGAACAAAACCTTCTTGACTCACCAGCAGTGTATAATGGAAACTATGAGAATTAATGGTTGTAATAACTATCTATTGCCCCATATGGGAAAGGATCATTTACAAAGAAATGGGATGCTACCTTTTGTTATTAATTGTAACATGGATCTTGTGACAAAATTCCAAAATATGGTCGATTTAGATTAATTTCTGGTTTAATAAGCTTAACTAACTTTAGTTTTATGGAATTTATACTTTAACTTATAAGGAATAAATTTGTTTTGAGGAAATGGACACTTATTTATGGACGGAAACAAATCTAAAATCGGACATTTATTTCTGAACGGCGTACTCGTATATTAGTATTAATTTACAAACACATTCTAAAAAATCTTTCTAAAAATAAGTAACAAATTGAAAATATTGAGATAGTATTGGTCCGCAACCTTCATAAGTTGGTAATAATCTACCTGTTTTGAAAGTAATTTGAAACATACTTGAGCAGGTAAACCCTCACCAAATTTTGTATAAAACGAAAACATTTCTAATAACATGAAAATATTATTAAAAATCAGGTGTAGAGAACACAATACAAGTTTATAAAAGATACTGTCACACAAATATAAACTTGCATTGTGATCTCCACACCCGATTTTTAATAATATTTTTATATTATTAAAAATGCTTTTGTTTGTTAATAAGAAGACGTAAATGTAAATCATATCGAATGTACACATGTACACATATAACGATCGAAACTGAATCGGGAGATGGGGGGAAAATATTTTGGATTTTTTATATTCTTTATAATTTAATCTTTCCATTTTTCATACATTTTTTTTTTATTTCAAGGACATCCGCTATATATGAGACTTAATAAAATATAAATAAAATTATGAAAAAGCAAGGATGTAGACTATATGTATTTAGCTTTTGATGCCGATGAAACTGGGCTTTGGTGGAAAAATGCCTTAGAGGACCTTTATATCGAAAAGAGGAAAAAACACTTAGATTTAAGTTATCTAAAGATCGTCAAACACTACTTTTGTGTATCAATATCAGGAAAAGTTTTCGACAAAACTCTTTCTTGTTATATGTTTTTATACCGTTTTATATTATGGTTGCCTGCAGTATGTTTGTGTAGCATATTATATCGCTATTATGCACGATTTTAAAGGTTTGTTTTAAACGAGAATTTTTATAAGAAATAGTTATATGAAGAGCATCGGCTACCAGCTGATTTTTGAAAGAGTTTCACAGTGTTGCCATCCTTCTGCGTTCAGATTCGTTCTTTGCTTTGCAGTTTGTTTAAGCTTAAAATTTCTTCCTCTTTATTAGCGACTTCGTTTATATGCAGATTATGAGCGCCTGTTGGGAGTTAAAATTACGTTCTATAGTGAGGAAATAATAATCCTAATAATAATTTTCAAATTCCTTCAGTTCGTGTAAATAGATTGACGTATGTGGGAGTAACTGCTAATGTTGCATTCCTTAGTTTTTTTTTATAGTTTTGCTTTCTTAGATTATTTCAGATTTTATTATTACTGCGTGGCGGCTCGCCATAATCTTGAGTAGTAGGGCCAATATCCTCTCTTCTCTGCCTATTTAATAGAAAGGTTCGAAGGAACTTAATTCTTTAAGTAACTTATCAACAATTAAAAAAACATCCACAGGAATATATATATTTTTTTAATTTTATTTTAATATAGTCCAATTGAATAGTCATTTGAAAATAAAAAATGCATTAAGTACTTATCGAAGGTACTTATATAAATATCGATACTTAAATGGATGTGACTTATCAAAGCTTCAGGCGGCAGATGGTTTAGTATTTCCCTCAGAATGGCACATATTCAGTCTTTTGTTTAAATAGGATATATTTAGTCTTTAAATAGCACCCATACAAAAAGATACTTAAATGTTAAATTAAAAACTTAAAAATTATTAATTGAAGAATTGGTACAATTGTAAAATTTTAAATTAAAAGTTACACTGCACGATAATTGAGTGAATATGAAAAAAGTTGTTTCTTTTTCATGGTTATTGATTGTATTTTTTTCGGCATCACAAAATAGCACACAAATGAAACAGTTAAAAACTAGAAAATCGTACTTCAAGTGAAGAGAGAAAAAAGTAAAAGCCGCGACCAAGCTCGTTAACACGAAGTGCAAGTCAGATCGAACTGAGCCAGAAACAAGCTGGTTATAATTGCCGGTTCTCTGGCTGCCCCCTCTACTCATCAGCTTCCCGCAGACGCCCACAAACTGATTGAGTTCAGAGCTATTTGATACCTAGCTCGAATATGTTAAAGTAAAGTGATTTTTGTAAAGTTTATGACACGGGCGTACAAAACCAACTAACGGCGTTTAATACTTAATAGTTGTAATTTTAATTATAATTTCGTGGCGACGGCATTTATTAATTAATAAATTAATCGTTATTATTAAGTAAAATAAAGACTTCTTGTATGTTGTGAGAGGGGATAGCTCGGTGGAGCCCAATACTGATTTGCTTGAAAATTTTTAAGTTTTAGACATTTTTTCGCTAAAATAAAAAATATTATGAAACGTTGCTTTTTAGCGCTTTTCACTTTTCCGTGGTTTCTGTAGCCTTTCGTTCTAATATTTCAGGAAAGCCCCTTCTTTCTCTTTCCTAGTGGTGACAAATTATAATTCTACGAGGTCTCATCTTTGTTTATCCATATGAAGTGAGTGATTTTTATGGAATATGAAGGCTGATATACGTTGAATATGCACGCCAACAAAAATCGAATAATGTCTTTAAGTCTCTTTTATCGACTCTTCCAGTAGACAATATTAATACAGTAATATTATACTGTTGCAAGCGAGAAATAATGTAGGAAGAAGTTTCATTCATTTGAAAACATCTATTTCGACCAAGAGGAGATGACCCTGACATCTTTCTGGTCCTTCAGATAGGGAGTTTCGATGATGCCTTAACACTAGAAATACTAATTTCAAAAACACAGTTGTTAGTATTTCTAAAACAGATTTCTTAGTGGTATATAATGTATTGGTATATATTTGTATATTTACATATTCAATTTGCTATTTAAAGATTTTTAGCGCAAAAAGTTAATAGTGTTCGCATTTTTGAAAATAGTTTAAAATATTCCATGATGATTAGTAATCATCAGTAATCATTGATTACTGAACAAAGCATTATGGGTGTATAATCTCTATATTCAAAGATAAAACGATATAAACATCCAATTGTAGCAACAACTAACCTCTTTTTTCAGAATTACTTGACTGACTTTTGGCATTTTGTCCAGACTTTAGGGAAATCACCTCGTCTTGCAATTCGCTACACCTCTCTTTTAGACATTGTTCCAACGATATCAATATTCCTTTTTCTTCTTGAAGAATCTACGAAGATGTAATATTTTATAATTAAAGAAATTACTATTGATTTGGTCTTAATCTAAAAATTCTAAATTGTAAAAATTTGCGCAAAACTTACTTGTATTTTCCTTTCTAAAAGGATAACCTTATCCCGCAAAGAGTCATTTTCCTGTTCAAAAGTCCCTAATCTCGTCGTCAAGTTTTCAACATCGATGTGTTTCTTTTTCCAATGATCTAATTCTTTAAAAATCCTATCGGCCGAAGGCGAATTTATAGAAACATTCTGAAATGGACATTTCGAATTAATACCTTGGCCATTTTTATTGGTCTTTTTGGTTAGAAATTTAAGTAAGTAATTATAAGTAAATACCTTTTTGATACCTTCTATATCCAATCCGGCTTGAAACAACTCGGCCTGGACGTACAATCTTTTTTGAGTGCTGTCGCAGTTGTCCAGGAAAGTATTTATGAAATTTAATCCAGTCGCTAGCAAGTCACCCTGTCCCCCAGCTGATGTTAACATTCCAATGAGAAACCTAAATCTGACCGGTTCACCAAAACGCAGTCGTAGTGTTGACAATGCTTCGGAAACGGCGCAATGCCCTGCTTCAGATAGTTGGCAAATTTTCATTAATAGCTGAAAAATAAAGAGAATGTGCGTCTCAAATGAATCATCTAGATATTTTTGTAAATAAAGAAACAGAAAACAAATTATTATATAATACCAAGAATATAATTCACGTGTCACATGGTACATTTTTGATTAATTTCATTGGTTAAAATACAAAAACAAAGTCGCAGAATAGGCTATCAAATCGATGATAATTCTATCACTGCATGTTAACTGTCGCCTGTTTTTAATGAATAAAATTGTTTACTCTTAAAATTACATAATATTACAATTGACGCGTCAAAGTCAGAAAATAGTGCCGTTAATCAGAAAATGTTTCAACCAGTAGGTCACCGTCGATAGAGAGATGCTAGTGAAGAGGAGATTTGAAAGATAATTAAGAAGAAACCCCCAAAAAATACGAAAATTAATAAAGAGTCTCAGTGGAACCAATTCATGGAATTTTTGCTTCAAGGAATCAAATTAACGCAAGAGATTACGATTCCAGAAATTGCATTAATATTAAGAAATTATGCTTGCAACATTAGAAGAAAAGACGGCCAAGAATATAAAGAGTGCGTTGTCAAAACATTATTGATCTCCGCGGCAAAGATTGTACAAGAAAAATTTTTCACCGAATATAATATCAAGTTCAATCAATTTACTGACATGCAATTTAAAGAAGCAAGGTTAGCTCGCGATTGTAAAAGAAAGCAATTAAAGGAAATACAAGAAAAGGAAAAGGTTAGTGCAGTTGCTTTTACACCAGAAGAATGTAAAAAACTGCAAAAGGTCTGGGACGACAATACGCCTGAAGGGCTTCAAAAAAGTTCTTTAGCATTGTCGCTAAAGAATTAGTATGGCGTGGCAACGAAGGTGCGTCTGCATCTATTTATCACTTCAAGAATGAAACTGACTGAAGGAGGGGACAAAACTTGCTGTGATAGCAAATTGTTAATACCTAATACAGTAGATACTGATGTGTGCCCAGTTCGATTGTTTCTAAAACTAATGGGAAAACGATCAAATAATGTAACGACCGATAGGTTTTTCCAACCAAACAAATATTGGAGATTAGGTAGTACTACAGATAACTACAGCATGGTATAAAAACCTCCCTGTAGGTGTTAATACTATCTTTAAATGGACAAAGGAAACCGCACAAAAAGTGGGAATTGATACCACCAACAAAAAAGTGATAAATCATTCTTATAGATCAACAGCTGTAACCCATTTTGTGAGCGCAGATATACCAAAGCAACAAGTCATGAAGATAACTGGTTATAATAACTTAAAATCCTTAAAGTTTTATTTAAACATCCAATCCACACAACATTCTGAAATAGTAAATAAGATGAGGGATTGAAATATCTAAAAGTGTTTCAGTTTCCCATACCGAATGCGGTAATCCACAAGTTGTATACCAAAACTGTACATTTAACGTGACAGATCGTTTAAAAGTTTTCACTTTATTAAAAAATAATTTTTTGTTAACGTTCATTATATTCTCTCACCAAATATAACACGTGTTATGTATGTTTAATCGACAATGATACCACTTGTCACTTGTGAAAATTACGAAAAATGGGAACATTAAAAAAATCTAATTTGTCTTTCAAGTTGATAATCCTACAAAATATAATTGTCAAAGTTTGCGTTTATTTCCATTGTAAGGACGCTTGTTATTTGGATAGAAAGTGAGCCGTTTAGTATATTTTGAAACATGGAAAAATATAAGTACCGATCAGAGCGACTAAGTTCTTATTTTTTAAAGAACAAAACAAATTATGAAATTAAAGGTGAGCTGGAGTCTGTTTACGGTGTCAATATTAATCGATTGCAACTATAAAACGATGGTCAGTTGAGTTTAAGCTTGTCCGAACCGGCATATTTGACGAAGAACGCAGTGGACGTGTGTACCCTAGATATAGTCAAAAAAAGTATGATATGTAGCAGATGCTCTACACATCTCATTTGAATTAGTGGTTGAGTTTAAAGTTTATTTTTACCTCTTCCAAAGACTTTGTGAGTTAATAAAATGAAAATTACGTGTTATTTGTAAGTAATTTTGAAAATGGTTGAACCATACAACAGTTCGCATTAAAATTAAACTTAAATATGAAGGCTGTACCTATAATTTTTTTTAATATGAGATTAAATGCTAAATTTTGGGATCTTACAAAATAAAAAATAAAAAGTCGGAAAAAACAACCCCGTCGGCATAATATTGAGCTATTGTGCATTAAGAGGCAGCAAATGACTTCTTCTATCGCCCAATTTAATTTGGCAAACGATGCATAATTAAAATAATTTTTAAATCAACTTAACAGTTCCGTTGGCGCAGCTTCGCGCCAACTTTGGCGCCAAGCTTTGGCTTAATGTGGCAAAATCTGAATCTTCCTCTAAAACACTTCCAAACCTCCTCGGAACGTACTTGAGAATTTCGCAGACTATGTCTACAAATACCTGAACCACCACAGCCGATTGTTACACGTTGGAGAACAAGGTTACAGGCCGCGTTTACTACAACAAATATTTTGTTGATGTAAAGAAGGTACTTTTAAAATTCAATCCGAAGGAAGTTGCAGCTATCAAGAAAAGCAAGCCAAACTTTCAAGATGGTCAGGTTAAAGCAAATTTACGCATTATTCAAAACAATTACTTCGGAATTGTTGAGAGAATACCAAAAATTACAAAATGTTTGGATGCCGTTATTGGATTCTATTGAAATTGTGAATGATGTTTACCTTAGCTAGAAGAATAGAAAAATTTGAAAGTGTTTTAGCTAAAGATTCCCATTTTGTGAAGATGCGTCTAAAGATCCATTAAGCTGTTTCAAAGATTACTTTAAATATGCAAATGTAACATCACTACATGTGGAACGGTTGTTTTCGGCATTAAAAAAACAATTATTCCGAACGTTGTACTAGCTTGGCTAAAACTGTGGAAACATATTTAATGATTCAAATATTTAACAAATGTTATCTCGTTTGTGACTTCACGGAGGACTTTTAAAATGGTAAGTGTTTGAGTACATTTTATCATTTATTTTTTACTATTTATTTTATGTGTCAATTACCCTACTCCAATCATCAACGATAATACGAACTCAGTTCTTTAAAATAATTGTTTTTAAATTAAATTATTTTGTTAATGTTTAGTTTAACTTACATGTAAAGCGATTATCCTGGACTTTGTGACATTGCTCATAATGCAAACGGATAAAGTAAAAAGGCCACCTGATAAAGTGGACATTTTCCTAATTGATTCGTTAGATCTCATTGAGCAGAACATGAGACATTGCAAGCAGTTTAATTCATTCAGGAGAGCTCTTCTTTGCATGGACGGCGGTAGTTTACCGACGGTTCCGGAACTGTCGGGGTTACCATTAGCAGTCTGACTCAACTGTATGACACGTAGCAAGTCCAAAAGTAAGGCGGTGCCGTCTAGAGGGTCAGCAACGAATTCCTGTACAAAACTGCAAAGGAAAAATAGAATAAAATAATTTAATAATTAATAGAGAGGTTCATTTGAGTAACATCGCTCGGGCGTATATCGGGTTCTTTTTTATCATTACACATCGATACACATAGATCGCCCTATGTGTTGAGCTAAAAAAATAACTGTTAATTATCCTAACAGGCATATACCTTGTGCGAATACAATTTTAAATATGGATTTTTAACAAATTCACAGAAGCTGGATAGTATTTCAAAGATGAAATATATCTAAGATAGTAAAATTAGTGTATCAAAAAAGGTAGAAAATATGAAAGCGTTGATAACAAAAAAGTACAAATAGATTTTACCATTTTATGAGATTGTAGCATTGTAAAACGTCCTCGCATTAGGTATATCATACTTCTAACGAATTATTGAACGTAAGCCCCGGTATGGAGGGCATTTCAGTAACACGATAACAACAAATAACGCCTCGTGGTATTTTATGAATAAGTGGTTTTACCAAATGGAGAAATTTATCTTAAAAAGTAGTAGTGGGAAATTCTTGTAGGTAATAAATATGTTACTATTTCTTTAATAATCACAATAACTTTTGTACTGTACAATTATCTGACAGCATCGCTACTGGAATTAAAGATTGAAGAAGGGAAGACATTATGCAACAAACTTTTAGAATCTGTTAAAGCAAGGCTATTTTCATATGAGGGACGATCAGTTATTAGAGTAGCAACTGTTTTTCACCATCGATTTAAAAGAGAAGGTTTTCGTAGTACTGAAAATGCTACTTGCTTCTTTTCTAGAACAAGAAATGTTTAATATTATCAAGAAAATAGATCCTGAAAATAAAGAACAAATTTGACATTTGATATTTGTACACATCAAAAGTCACTCATTATTTGGATTTTTGCAAGAAAGAATAAGAGAAAGTAAAATTAATTACAGCTGATGTAATAATAACTAAAAGGCAATACCTCGAAAGGCCAAATTCAAATTAGGACGTAGACCATCTTTTATGTTAGAAGGTAAGTTTAAAAAAGAAGGGTAATTTCATTTTTTATGTGGATTTTCTTTTAGGTAACAGGAATGGACCTGAAACCCTTAGAATAATGTGCTAGGAAATACTTCTATATTCCAACAAGTTCAGCAGAAAGTGAAAGAGTGTTTAGTACAGCTCGCTTTATAATAGAACAAAGGTGTGCAAGACTAAAACCGAAAAATGTTAATATGATAATGTGCCTAAATAGAAATTTTAAAAATATTAATACGTAATTATTTCATTAAAATTAAACCCAACCTTTTTCTATTATATATATATATATTTAGTGTTTATAAGAATTTAATTTTCTTATTTATTTTATTGGCCGTGTCTTAATATTAAAATAATAGACTTTTTTTATTGGTTTAGCGACCTTTAATAACTTTTAATGTTTTCTTCTACGGTCTTCTTCTTCAGTTACACAAAATATTCGAAGCGGCGCGGCCGTTTCCCTGAAAAAGGGCTCGGACAATTTCCGACGACACATGTGCACAATATGAGTGTTAAAACAAAACAAATCGTTACTTGAAAAAGACTCAATAATAATAAGAGTCGAAACGTCGTAGAAGAAAACATTAAAAGTCATTAAAGGTCGCTAAACCAATAAAAAAGTCTATTATTTTAATATATATATATATATATATATATATATATATATATATATATATATAATATTTTCGTGACCTTGGTATGATAAGGTAAACTTAATAAGTCGGCGATTAAAGGTCTGGTTTATTACTTCAAAGTATATACACTCAAAGCAACCCTACACGTTCCGGCAATGATGCCTTTGTCAAGGATATAAAAAATATATCTTCATTTCTTCCTGATCTTAACCATCTGTTTCTTGTTTCCTCTTTCGTTACTAACCTTTTCTAACAGAGGCCATTATACCATTCGTTCCGTTTCTTCTTTCCTTTTCTTCTGATGCATTTTTCTGCTGCTCTATTGATACATTCCTTAATAGTATTCCATCTTGCTTCTAAATCGTCCCCATTGCTACTCTCCCTTTTTAACTGCCTCTCTATTTCTTCTCTGTATTCTTCTCTCGTTCTTCCGTTAGTTAATTCTTCTATGTTCCAATTATTTTCCTTCTTTTTCATTGTCATTCCTACTTTTATTTTCAGTTTTACCGTCGCTGTCATCATAAATAAAATGGTCCGAGTCCGCACAATCTCCTTTATATGCTCTTACATCCAATATTGACGACTGTTTCCGTGTATTGACCAATATGTGATCGATTTGCGTTTGTGTTTTCTGGTCTAGTGAATTGTTACCATTTTGGATGTCCGTGTTTAGTACTACTAATGATCAGGTTAGTTCTTTCTGCTAGATTACACAATCGATGTCCGTTGTCATTCGTTTTACTGTGTATTGTATATTTTCCTGCTACTTGTTTGTTATAATTTTCCTTTCCTATCTGTGAGTTGAAATCGCTCAAGACAATAACAGTATCCTCCCTCGGTATTTTTTCGATCTCCTGCTCCACTCTTTCGTAAAACTTGACCTTCGTCTGCAAGTTCAGTCGGCGCGTATATATTTAATAACGACAATTTAAGGGGCTTTGTATCAAGTATCAATGTAAGCTAGGTTTTCATTTATTGGTCTGAATACCATTGCATTTTTTCTTAGTATTCCTAGAATCATGAATGCTACTCCGTTGTGACGTTTTTCATCGCCTTAATATAGTATTGAAAAACGCTCTTTATCTAATCTTCCTTGTCCTTCCCATCGAATCTCTTGTATTACGGCTATGTCTATTCTACAAGTGTCCCATATCGTTATGTTCAAATTTTAGGAGTGTAAAGTAGACTTCATTTCAAGTAACAAAAACGCAAAACTTGTATATCCATTTTTATTTGTTTCAAAGTTACAGATCTATGAATGTGATTGTCAGATCATGAAAAAAAATGTATTTGCTATATCCTCTTGATTTACCAGCTCATGTCCATTTCCTTGCCATGTCAAATCCATTTTCTTCCATTTACATTTTCTATTTGTTGGTTTTTTGTAGGTCTTTCCATTATTATTTTCTCTCTTGCGTTCCAAAACATCTCTTTTCCATCAATTATCAACTTCATGTGCCCTATCTTAACAATCTTTCCTTCTTCTCTCAATGTCCTTGTTGTTTGCCTTAACTTCTTTTGAACATATCTCTCTTGCGGTGTAAAATCACTATCAATGTATCCTTTTTTCCTTTTCAAATTAATTTTACTTCTGAGTATTCCTAATTTTGCATCAAAATTTTCCATTGCCACGAGAATTTTATTTTGTGTAATCGTTCTCACCTCTTTAACTTTACTTTATACTCTCAGCTCCGCATTCATCCACTCTTCTATGTGCTTCTTCAGATCTCTTTCTCTTCTATCTATATTCCAGTTACAATTATATTGTTTCTACGTTTTTCTTTTGCAATATTTTCTTTCTAAGTTCTTAAAGTTGTTTTCCAATTCATAATATTTTTGCTCAGATTCATCGTTTTAATTTCATCTCTTAGTGCTTTCACTTCGTTGTTACTATTTTCCAATTCTTTTCTCATTTCGTTCTGGTCTTTTCTACTTGCTTCATTCCTTTCAACATTTTTCTGTTAGATATTAGCTAAAGAAATAATTAATGAGTTTCATCTTACTATGCTTTCTAACTATTAAAGATATGAATGTTTAAGCATTCAAAGGGAAATTATTTAGATTGCCACACAGAATGTACATCAAACTCTGTAAATATATTACGGAACTGTTTGCTTCATCAGTAAAAATTATTTTATTTAAAATTTATTCGTTTTCATTTAACAAATCAAACATTATATCACAAAAATCAGTTTGTTTTATTTTATCTTCCTCGAAAAGCTCTTGCTGGTTTGATATCTTGTATGGGTTAAATTTTAATTCTTTCAGGGTTTAGAACACCGAACTATCCGCTACTCCAAAATGTCTCGATACATTTCAAAGCGATCCTACAGACCGTTCTTCCACATAACACGGGATATTCAGCTTCATATGTTCTGTTAACACGTGATTGGTTTTTTTTGCGGGAATTTAGAAAACAACCATCATCTTTGAATTTGTTAAAAATATTTAAAATTGTCTTCGCACAAGGTATACGCCTGTTGGGATAATTAACTGTTTTAAATTATCTATTTTTCAATAAAATGTATTTAATTTAAGATTTAAGTATGAATGAAAAATCAGAAATATTTGACAATTGGAAAAATACTTCACTGGTGTATAACTGGTTGTCTACTATGCCACCAATGCATTGAGTTTTATGTTTTTAGCTTTACACATAGGGCGCCGTCAGATAACGTTGAGCGCATTTTGCTCGTCAGATGTTAAGCTGACGTGATGTTACTCGAATGAACCTCTCTAATAATTACGTGACAGTCATTAAAAGGATTTTTCTATTTGAGCGTATGCGAAACTATGGAATTAAAGAATTTATTTTAGTTCCTATGGATTTATAGAAAATCATCTAAATTACTCATTATTTATTGCTAGTATTATTATTAGCGCAGTGGTAAAACTGTCGAGTACGTAAACTAAGAGAAGAATACAGGGTGGTCCTTAATTTCTTCGAGAAATTTTAGGGTGCGATTCCTTGGGTAATCTCGAGAGAAATAGTTCCTATAAACATTTGTCCTAAAGTTTTCCGTTGTAGAGATACAATCTGATTAATTTTTCACAAAAAAGTTTTTATTTCAAAAATTTAGAAATCGATTAGGGAACTGTTGTGTTGGTTGTCATGTTTACAGCATTTATTTGTACTTACGTAACTGTCATAAGTATTGTCAAACAATAATTAATTTGAAAGTTCATACCTACAAATCTTTTTTTGTAATTATGGTGAATTATACAAATGCTGAAATGGCAGACATGCATTTTGTGTACGGTCTAGCTAATGGAAATAGTTATGAAGCAAGGCGTATTTACCAACAAAAATATCCTCGACGACTTGTACCTTGTGCGGAAACCTTCAGTAATATTCACCGTCGTCTAGCAGAAACTGGTACATTTGAGAGAAACAAAAATACTCCGGAAAGACCTCAAACTAAAAGAACACCTGATTTAGAGGAAGCTGTTCTGCAGATAATCGATGAACATCCAGAAACCAGTACAAGAAAGATTGGTGTAACTGTAAACGCAAGCCATCAAACCAGCTTAAGGATATTACACGATCAACAATTGTATCCTTGCCATATTCACAGAGTACAGGCTCTTCTTCCGCGTGACTTTCCGCAACACTTAGTCCTTTGTGATTGGTTCCGACAAAAAATTGCCCAAAATGCACAATTTCTAACCTACATTCTATTTACTGACGAGGCGAACTTCTCCAGAAATGGTATTAGGAATTTCCACAACAACCATTTATGGTCAGATGAAAATCCGCATGCCATAAGGGAGATGCACTTTCAAGAGCAATTTTCCTTAAATGTATGGGCGGGGATAATTAATAATTATTTAATTGGTCCCTTTTTCCTTCCTATACGACTTAATGGTGCATCATATCGGCTATTTCTTGAAAACGAGTTGCCTGGCCTTTTAGAAGATATTCCACTTTTGATCCGAAATGAACTTTGCTTTATGCATGACGGCGCTCCAGCATACTTTAGTTTACAAGCTAGGCAATTTTTAAATAGGACATATCAGAATAGATGGATAGGTCGAGGAGTGGAAGTTCCGAATCAGCCGTGGCCTCCAAGGTCACCTGATTTGAACCCTCTAGACTTCTTTCTGTGGGGACATTTAAAATCCCTTGTTTATACTTCGCCAATTCAAGATCTCGATGACCTAAGAAATCGCATAATTGTTGGATGCGAAACAATTCGAAACACTCCCGGACTTCTTCAGCGTGTGAGTATGCAATTGAATAGGAGGATAGAAGCCTGCATATTAGCTGTTGGTGGTCATTTTCAACAGTACCTTTAGGGTTTATTGTAACCGTTTCTTAAATTTTTGAAATAAATTTTTTTTTTTTTAAATTAAACAGCCTGTATCTCTACAACGGAAAACTTTAGGACAAATGTTTATAGGAACTATTTCTCTCGAGATAACCCAAGGAATCGCACCCTAAAATTTCTCGGCGAACTTAAGGACCAGCCTGTATATCAATGTATAAAAGATTGACTTTTCAATACAGGAATTAATTTCATTTACGAGCATCATTTTTGTTGAAAAACATTAATGGTACTTTCCTTATGAAGAGAAGGTAAGCAACAAAATCGTGAAACATTTTACATAAACAATTTACACGTTAAGAATTATAAGCTTCAAGCTCAAGATTCAGTGGTTTCCAACAGAATAAACATTTTAAACACATAGGTTAACACTCTGAGTTAATATTTTTTGTAATATAGGAAGAGTAGTTATGGTGTAAGTAACGTGCCTTCAAAAACCTTCCTCATTGGAGATGGACATGCTTTTTTTTTAATGGTTGATGACAGTGCACGTATTCTGTTACAAACGTATAATTTTGATAGTTTAGTTGTCATGTAAATGTGTGCAATAATTAGTAATTTAGTTTTTGAAAAAATATTTATTACAATAGTCAAAATTAAAATTATTTTGAAGACAACTCTGGTTATGTCGGCACAAGAATTCACAATAGCATTCCGAAGCTCTTCGATTGTGGCTTGTCTGGTCTTGAAGATAGTATTTTTGAAATATGGAAAAATAAAATAGTCTAAAATTGTCAAATCTGGAGATCTTGAAAGAAAATTAATAATTCTTGTATCGAAAAATCCTTGCAAGAAAGCTATTGCTTCTCGAGATTTGTGAGCTGGTGCATTATCTTGCTGGAAGTATCCTTTCGTAAGTCATCATCATGAAACTTATTAATAAACGGCTCTAATAATTCATTTCGATATCTTTCAGCAGTTATGGTTTAATTAAAAAAATATAAACCAAATAATTCGTCTTCTTGAAACTGTTAGCCAGATGCCTATTTTTTGTGGATGTAACGCGGTTTCCACGAATTAATGAGGGTTTTTTGCAGACTAAATTCTCATATTTTGCTTGTTATATACAGGCTGGTACACAAAAAACGCCCCAAACTGTAACTTTGTTATTTATATTTCGATTTTCATGAGATAGGTACTAAATTTTGATGAGTACTATGTTTGAGACTACATTTACCTTTTTCCAGCTCCATCTTCAATTAGTAGCGATTGTCAATTTTTTTTTGTCAAATTGCACGGTATATATTTTCTTGCATAATTTAATTGACTTTTTTCCTGAATCCATCGATGTGAAATACATCCATTTAATTGTAAATTTAGAAAAGAAAAAAATTAAAACACTTTCCGAACATTTTCTTAAAGTGACTTACTTGTATTATACTGTAGTGCGCTATGAAAAAATAAGTGTATAAAATAACGCATTACCCATATGTAACTAATTTTATTTCACAAAGAAAAACAAATTCAAAACTAAAAAAAATTGCAAATATTGTTCGAATTGATTACCGTCATGCTCAATGCAATACTGGCATCTCCTTATAACACCACTGGTAGCATTTAATACGAAATTATTAGGTATTTGCCAACAAGTTTCAATTATTCGGTTTCGTAAATCGTTAAATTCTGTGGCACTGTTAAATGAACTCGATCTTGGAGATATCCTCAAAACAAAAAAAATCTAGAGGCGTAAGATCAGGTGAACGCGCAGACCAACGAATAGGTCCATATGTGCCAATCCATTTTTTATTAAAATTTCTATTCAACCAACAAACATTTATTCGTGCATTATAGGGAGTAGCACCGTCTTGTTGAAAATATACTTCACGCAGTTTCGTCAGCGGTAATTTATCCATGCGTAATGCGTTATTTTTCCATCGCGCACTACAGTAGACAAGACTATAAGTGACTAAAAGCATATACGGATAGTTTCAATAATTTTTTTCTTCTAAATTTAACTAAAATTGACGAATTGCACATCAATGGATTCAGGAAAAAAATCTCTATACAATTATGCAAAAAAATATATACCGTGTGACTTGAAAATGTGGCCTCAAACATAGTACTCATCAAACCATTTCATTTGGTACCTGTTTCATGAAAATCGAAATATAAATAACAGAGTTACATCTTGGGGCGTTTTTTGTGTGAGAGACAGACTGTCACACAGTCTGTATATCCTGAAAGATGGAACCAAGCCTCATCCGAAAAGAAGCATTTGTCGAGAATGTCATTATTATTTATGTTATTCAAAAACCATAGACAATATTGTGCTCTCGTAACAAAATGTACCTGTTTTCCGAACCTGCTTGAATTTTATATGGAAACAGCTTTAAGTTCTTTTTTAGAATAGTACGACATGTTCCCATTGACGAACTTGTGATAGTTTTGCGATTGATTTTTTGGGTGAGTTGTCCATTCGACATCAAATATTTGCAATTTGCTGTTCGTTTTCTAGGTGCTCCACCGCCAGGTTTACGAGTTATTGCTCATGTTTCACCAAATTTGTTAACACAAAATGGAATATGTTTTGCAGATATATGTAAGTAACTGCCAGATTAGGATACTGCTGCCGGAAATCCTGTATGCACTGATTAGTGGAAACACTCGATCTCCATTTTCTAATTTGTGGTCAGCTCTATAGCAACTTTGAATAATAAATATTTTATGTTGTAACTCTAACATTATAATAAATAATTTAAAAAATAAAAGCGTTTATAATTTTAATTTATATATGACAAGTGTTAAAACTTGACGTTTTCTAAAGCTTCGCATGTGCACCAATCTTTGATTACTTAATCATTTATAAAACAGCCTACTATAATGAGGAAAGTTTTTGAAGGCATGTTATCTTTCCAGCAGTATGTACTGATGATTTTATACTAAGATGAAATACGTGTCTGCATACCTGGAAAGATACTTTCACACAAATATGAACTTGTATTTTGGTCTCCACACCGGATTTTTTATATTGTTTTTATATTATTCAAAAATGTTTTTGTTCTTCACAAAATTTGGTGAGGTTTTGCCTACTCAAGTATGTTTCAAATTACTTTGTTATAAACGCATTTGGTTGTCTCCGCTATAGTTTGAAGACACGTAAATACTGTTTCTACAAGTTGTGGTTGCGTCTTTGTTTATATTTGACATGCTTATATTTAAGAAGTATTGTATTGAGTATAGATAATCAATGAATATGATATCTTGTACCCGTAGATTTATACTATATACAGGTATATATATATATATATATATATATATATATATATATATATATATGTTTAGATAATTTCTTAGCCTTTCATTAAATATATCAACTGATAAATTCTTGGAGCTTTTCGGCTTTTGTATGAAATATTTACAAATATTATCAAATTAGTATGTAGTTGCGAAGTAAGTGTGAATGTAAACATTGCTGTCTACAAATTACAAAGCAAATCATACGAAATTTTTAATTGAAAATTTTTTTTTGGCTACGTTGGGACTTGAACCCAAGTCTACGGTTTGCCGGACCGTTGCTTTACCACTTAACTTTACATACTAATTTGTAAATATTTGTAAATATTTCATATAAAAGCCGAAGAACTCCAAGAATTTATCAATTGAGGTATATAGTATATATACATATATATATATTGTATATATACAAGGTGTGTATAAATTGTCGCAAAAGCTACACGTAGCGACATTCTTCGTTCGGTTCTGAATAAAAAATCTTAATGTTAAAATGTCGTATCATGCTTCGTAAATTCGTAAATGTCAAAATTTGACAGTAATGATTTTGATTGAACTCACTTTGAAATACAAACTTATTGTTCTACAATGTTGCCAAATGTGTCTTTCGTGGAAGTACGTTAATGAATAAATGTTTAAAACAAGCTTTTAAATCAAAAAGAAAACGTTTACAAAATAGTACTAGTAAAAATTTTTTCTTTAAACTAAACTGCATTTATCTCTATTAACAGATATCGAAGAGCAAAGGTTAGTTACGCACTCAAAGTCTGAACTTCAAGAACCCCGTGAAAACGAACGAAGCATGATACGACATTTTAACATTAAGATTTTTTATTCAGAACCAAACGAGGAACATCGCTGCGTGTAGCTTTTGCGATAATTTATACACACGTTGTATATATAATTATATTATGTAATTATATTTATATATATATATATATATATATATATATAAATGTTTACATAATTTCTTAGCCGTTCATTAAATATATAATTGATAAATTCTTGGAGTTTTTTTTGTCTAAACATTCATATAGCTATGGAGTAATAACTAGCAATTTCAAACCTTCAAAACTGACATATGCTTTCGAAATACTGACATTGTTTTCAAAAACAGACATCTGCTTTCAACACATTATTACACACATTATTAATAGCAGCAGCATCTGCAAAGAAGTAAAGCATTAGTTACTGCATACAGTGACTTTTTCTTTACCTACAATTGACTGATCATTATTAACATAATTTTTTCTGTATTAAATTTCGTGACCTTGTATTGATATTCCAGCACTTATTGCAATATTATGAAGTACACAACATGTATGAATAATTTTTGCTGCTTGCTGCTCTAGTTGGATGGTATAACAAAACCCTATGTCTAGAACGCCACCTAAATCTGCTCTATAGGACACCATTTGTTCTCTCTATAATGTTTCTGGTTTTGTTTAAGTGTTTATTGAAATTTGCTTCGATTGTGCCTTCTTGTACATTAGCAAATGGTGTGAAAAGCCACGGCTCAAGAGGATAACCACTATCTCCTGTTTGGAATTGAAAATAAATACACAGTTCAGTATATGTGCATATATGTAACTGTTTACGTATTAAATGTCTTAAGGTATCCCCATGTTCGTATTGCTCTCTTAAGTAATTTCTAATATTACTTGTTGGCCATATAGCAGCATCATGCACTGATCCTGGATTTCATGCACTACATCCAATTATCTTACAATTGGAATTTGCAATCTAAAGATGAAATATATTTAGAATTAGCCCTTAATGTGATATTTTACCCTTAACTATATCAATATATGTTTATACACATAATGTTTACTTCCAAGCTTTACATTTATAGAATATCTTCTTTTTCTGTTAATATACAGGCTGATTCATTTTCGGCCCTCACCATGGGGATCTCGCTTATTATTGGAGATAGAGTATAGGTTTAAATTTGGCAAAGTTGTTAAATTTTGTGTTTGTTATAAATCCGTAAAGAAAATAGACCTGTGGCAAATGGCCTTCTTTATTTAAAAAAAAAACGCGAAAACCCCATTTTCTTCTTTTACCTGTAGCACCGACATTTGGCCTTGTAGAGAAAAAATAAAAACATATCCTGGTGGCCATTTCTAAACCTCTATCCAGTGGTGTACTCTAAATTTTTATAAGACGTTTCGTTTCTTTCTGGCCATCATCAACTATCTAATTTCTTATAGGCGCCATATTAACGGAACATAGTGGCCATTTTTAAAGCCGTGCAAGGTAAACATTTGGTAAAAGAATTTCGAACAATATTGAAACGTACCGTCTATATATATATATATATATATATATATATATATTCACTGGAACATAGAAAATGCAGATTTGTATAACAGGAAAAAATGACAATCTTCTTTCGCTCCCAAACACAAAGCACAAAATTTTCACCTTTATGAGTACTTAAATTCATAGACTTCACCGTTTCTAACACCTCTTCTTGATTTTTCGGAAGCGTGGGCATGATTTTCCTGCGGGCCATATACATATTTCTTTTTACGCAGCTAAGATCATCCGTGGTGATTTCCCAATCATTTTTTGACAATTCGACGTGAATCAATTTAGCTGGTCGTTCGGAAATATCTTCAACAGCTTTCCTCTTGATGGCGTTGCTTATAGCTTGCCTTGCGATTGTCTCTGAAGCTTCGTGGTTATGATTGCCGTTTCTGTCAACTACATGTTCTTCATTTGGTACAGATGTATACATCACGACCGCACAATTTTTGTTGCAGCATCTCCACCGAATTTTGCCGCATTTACTGACGTGGGATTTATAAAATTTATAATTATTTACAACTAACAGTTTCTTCCCCTTTTCACTTGTAATGACACATATACTTTCCATTGTAACATTCACTTAATTTGCGAATTTCACTAAATAGAACTGAAACAGTATCAACAAAACCTACGCTTAGATACTGATCCCTTGTCATTAACTAGCCCCCCTACCGACAAGTGGTAAATACTCGTGGTGGAACTGTAGGGTCATCTTAATCCTTCGGCTAGTAATTTTACCTGCATATCTTGTCGCCGTGGCGGAACTGACATACGTCCATTGCGATGTGGTTCTTTTTTTGTGAATGTGTCTGAAGATATCCTTTCTCCAGCAGGGGCGTACCGATGAGCCTGTAGAAAGGCGTAATACGTATCTACGTCTCTAGGGAGGAATATGTTCGGACACGTTCACAAAAAATATTAATAGTGAACCTGTATTTGTGTTATTCACACCAGATTTTTAATAATATTTTATATTATTAAAAATACCTTTGTATTAAAGCATAAGATTATTTTTACAAGGGTATAGAATTATTAATTATTCGTTGAAATTGGTGGAAATTTTATTGAAAAATAAAAATTATAGAATTTTCAAATCTTTATTTTTTTCTGTTAGACTGAGAAGCTATGGCGCTTACCTCGCGCAATAAAATTAGATTAAAATATTACGCATTACTCGCAAGAAAGATGGTAAAAAGAAATTATTCTAAAAATAGTTTACGTCGTTATTTTTCTAATTTAATTCTTGATTACTTGTAAAATAAACAAATTTAAAAAAACATGTAACAACGTAAACAATGCGTAATCAAAAAAATTACCTAATTAGGAGTTAATGAATGACTATTTACCTTTCATTAATTTGGATTCTTCGTTTAAACGAGGAAGTAAATAATTAAATTCAACTTTAACGTCTTTAACGAGTTCGTCCACCTTTCAAAAGAAAAAAAAAGGAATTTAACCATACTATTTAGCTTTATATACGCGAACGATTATTATTTATATTTTATACATTCATAGTATTCCCAGATGTTAGGATTATTTCTGTTTTTTATTCGGTAAAAGCAAAATTAACATAAAATGACTATTAACCTTCATAATAAAAAAGAACTGAGTATTTATTTGATTGTGTCAACATTTGGATAATAATAAGAAGAAGAATAATCCAAAATGAATAAATATCGTGCGTTCAAAAAAAAACTGCCTCTAGTGAGCCAGGAGTAACATCAAAAGTCTCGTAACTGTTTCAATCCTAGAAAAAAGTACGGGCCATATGGGAAACAGGTGCGCTGTTGCCTATTCATACGTAACTAACTTCAATTGATGTCAATAAATAGATAACAAAATAACCTTGTTTTAAATTTTGACAAATTTGCCTTTCATCAAATATTTACAATAAAAGGCTAATAATATGGTAAATAAGATTAATATTATATATACAAATATATTTGATCAAAAGGAAGAATATTTTAAACTATTTTTGCATTTTTTTAAGGTTCTTAGCTTTTCTTCAGAAGAGGCAGTTTTTTTTTAACGCACGATAGAAGCGTAATGCATTGTTATTTCAGAGCAAGTAAATTAAAAGAGTTCTTTACGCTACAGGTGTTAAAAGGGCGATTTTATTTTGCGAGTAAAAGGAATTTACGAGCAAAATAAAATAGCATTTTTAACACGAGTATCGTACACTATTTTTTCAACACAATTTTTGTTACAAAATTATATAAAAAATGTAATAAAATGCATTGATCAAAATCTGACAGCTTATGAATACGTTCTGACGCAACCGTTAAATCACGTCAAATTAAGTTGTTACAATTTGAACATGTTCTACTGGTATATTTTAAAGAAAGGTCTAAAATTTGGAAATCTTCTACCCTTTGGTCACATTTAATAAATATCTCGATTTGTACAAACTGTACATTTAATATTAATTATCCAAGGAATATGTATTAAAAATCACTTCGATATATGTTCGAAATTTTCTCTTGTCAACCATGTCTGTCATGTCAATTTACTTTTAATACTATGTGTTAAAAGTGATTTCTTTATTGCACGCTACGCAATAATATCGCATTTTTAATTTAAGTTAGCCGTGTCGAAATGTCATTTTTTCTATTTTGCGTTCGAAATGAACTCATTATGAAACCCAAAACAGTATCGAAATGAGCTTCATTTCGATACGCTTTTTTTCATTTTTCAATGTTGGCGTTGTTCGAATACACAAATAAATATCATTGCTGTCATTTGACTTTAAGAATTTATGTACATTTGACAGATATGATATATGTCCGTATTTTACACAAACAACGTATGTTGTATACAATTGACAACAACATATATATGTTTCTATGTCACTCATGTTTATATTTTTAAATGAAGTATCAAGTAATGTTAACGAAAATTAGTAAATAATATATAATATAATATACTTCGCGGATAGCAAGATTTAAATTTGAAAATGTCAGGTATCATGCTTTATATATAAATTAAACTCTGAACTTTCAAATTAAATAATTCCAATTTAAGCAATTTATTAATGTAAAAAACGCAAAATAGAAAAAATAGTATAAAAAACTCGTTTCATAAGGCCTTTTGTCGCACTCGCTCTTTAGTTTTCTAAATACGGCTCGCTTTGCTATATAAAACGATCTTCAAAATGTCAAAATAATAATTATTATAGCTGTCATAATGTGTCATGTAATAAGTCATAATATTACTACGATGGTATACTTAAATGAAGTAGGTATAGCCTCCAAATTCACAAATTTAATTCACACCATGTAAATATACTTAAAATGTTATTAAATGCCAATATGATAGGTTAGTTTTTTTGTCCACCAGTTTACAAAATATTTATACGCAGATAAATACAGTTTTCTTGATTTTTTAGGTAATAAGTTCAACGATACAGTTTTTGGCGCTTCTTGTATTTCTGACATTCCATTTTCACTATCTGCATCCATTTCAATACTTTAATACTTATAAACTTTGCTGCTTGCTGCTGAAACAAGTCGAACCAACAAATTGGTGACGTTTCAAATTAAATTCGCTCCGACTTGACGTTTCATAGCACGTTCTATTTTTTATCGTATTTATGTATACGTACAAAATCGAATTGCTAGTCCGAAGAATCATGGTTGTCACAATGAAGGTTAACAGACCAGTGAATTATGATATCATTATTCACTAGTGATTTAGTTTTATATTCTCCTTCGAGAAAATGAAGTTACCAAAATGCTTACAATAAATTCGGCAAAACATCAAAAAGTACAATTAGAACGCACGTGCATTGATTTTTCTTAAAAAATGAATTGCCAACTCGTACATAAATATGTGAAGTAATTTGTATATGTTTAAAGTTATAATGTAAACCATATGTGAGTATTTTATGTCTGGGCTATTAGAGGGGATGAGAGTTTATATCCTGTAAAATTCTAAAGAAACAAGGATTCAAGTGGGAAAAAACGCACACGAAACAACATATTAATTGAACGAAATGATATCTTATGGAGCCAGTCGCACAAAGGCAAAAATATAGAAAGATACAACGGTGCTTAATTCAAGGCAAACATATTTATATTGGCTTAAAAGATACATCTGGTAAAAGAAAGCTATTAATTGCGCTTCAGATTGGCAGCGAAACTAGTTTTGTGAATAGTAGTTTGTTATTTCCATCCAAGAAAATGGGAGATTATCATGAAATATATTATCTTCTCTTGAGTCCAGTTGCGTTATAGTAATGGATAATGTGCCTTTCCATTCTATTAAAAGAGAAAAGTCACCTACATCATTGTGGAAAAAGGAGGACTGAATAGTTTTTAACAAAAGGAATTTCAGCTGATATGGTTGATGTTGATGCATGGAAAAACAACGTCATCAAAGAAGTAAAAAAAATGTATGATTTAGATAATATTGTTGACAATATCCTAGAAAATTAGACTTTTATTGTATATATTCGATTATCCTCAGAATTATCATTAGATTCAGATTCTGATTTTGAAAATTAGTAATTTTTAATATATACGACATGTTGCTGTAATAATAATTCAAAATATAACTGAAATTATGTTGATACTTTTTAATATGTATTTATCGTATTTTTTTTAAAAAAAAATATTTTTAAATAAATACATTATTGTAGATATTTAGAAAAACGTTTATCCAAAAAATACGAAATGATGTGCAGTTCAATGAATGTTCTTATCGGTTACTCATTACTAGAGAACGGACACGCTTACCATTCAGTGCAGTACTGGCGAAAGGCTGTATTTCTAAAATATTTAATTTTATTTATATAATTGGAAAACGAACGGGTGGTGATCTATAAAATTACGAAATACATATTTATTTGTTGAAAAGTTGTATTTATAAAGTTTTTAATTTTATTTATATAACTGGAAAATGAACGGGTGGTGATCTATAAAATTACGAAATACATATGTATTTGTTGAAAAGTTGTATTTTTAAAGTTTTTAATTTTATTTCTATAATTACATTTTTATTTGTTCATTTTGTCGTTCAAGTTGAGTAAAGGAGTATTAATATTGACTAGCAATAGTTTCTCAAGGTTTTCTTCTGTCAATTTTGTTCTCTTTGAATTAAGTACATCCTTATAAATAGAAAACGTCCTTTCTACATCGCAACTGGTTATAGGTGCATACTGGAAATATTCTTTTATTTCTTCATATTTAGCCGTTAGATTTTGTGGAATTGTCTCCATACATAATTGCTGCAATGTAATTAAATCTGGATTTCTATTAAGAATTGCTTCAAACTTTTGCCGAAGGCCACATCCGAAGTCACTTGGAATACTTTTCAAATTATTAACAGCCACATCTAATGTGGTTAATCCGTCATTTAATTTGAGATTTCGATTTTCAAAATAAGTGATTAGTTTTGGCAATTTTCCAAAGTGTTCGTGAAGAAAGTACAACTGATTTTTTAAATTTGGGATTTGTGTGAGCTCCTTGCACTCACCAATACTTCTAGCATCCTGCTTTAGCAGTGTTACGAAATGTTTTAGACAATCGAAATTCTCAGCATAATAACTGGTAGCTTCCAGCCATGTTCCCCATCTAGTTATTACTGGAGTGGGAGGCAGTGACAGAGATGGAAATTTTTCCCTGAAAAGAGCTACTCTCAATGGTGCTTTTCTGAAAACTTTTTTAAAAGCTGATACAAGTCTATCAACTTCCGGAAAGTGTCTCTGATATATTCACAGATTCTGTGGAGAGCATGTGCTACACAAGCAATATGCAGCATATTAGGATATGTTTTCTTCAATAGTGTGCCTGTTTTTAACATATACGCAGCACTATCACTGACAAATAAAAGTATTTTTTCTTTGTACGTGGCATCCGAATGAAGCATTTTTTTGCATATTCTCCTTAATGGTTTCAGCAACTGTTTCCGCATCAACTCTATTTATAACACTTGTTGCTATTACATATGAGTTATAGGGAATAGTTGGATGTAGTACACCAGCTATAACATTTACCACACAGCGTCCTAACATATCCACCGTTTCGTCGGCGCTGTATTGATTTAAAAGATGGCTTCTAATGCGTTCTACTGTTCTCGTATAGCACCTAGAAACATAATATTTGCATAAAGTTGATTCATCAGGAACATTTCGACCAGTATATTTTTGAAGAAATATTTTTAAAGTGGGATTGCTAAGTTTATTTAATGGAATATTAGCCGCCATAAAGTTTTACAGAGTTCAGATGTGTTTGCGAGCCTAAGTGACGAATTTTTGACGATATTTTACGGATTTTGTAATAAATTTCGGAATTACTGATAATGGACATACAATCAGTATGACCGTCAATCCAACTCGCCATTGATTTACAATGCCGTTCTCGACATTCTTCCATATCATGTCTGAAAAAGTAACTTAAACAATGCTCTAGATCTAAATAAATGAAAACTAAAAATGTGTGCGTAAGTTATTGAAACTGAACGAAATTCAATGCACACTTACGTCGAAATAATATGGGAGAAGTAGATTCAATCAAACGATATTGAACAGGATCTATCACAAAAATTACGATGTAAATAACAGTTAGAACTACGAAAACAAGAAACTAACTTACAGCACTTTATTTATCTTACGAAATATAAACTAATAAATAAAATATATTATAAAAACCTCGCTTCTATCTACGCTCATGAAAACACTATAAAAAGCACTATATTCTCCTAATACAATAGCTGGCTTGTCCATTGTTATCGCTTCGAGCCCAGGTGTTCGAGTAAGTCAAACAAATACTTCATTGAATTACGCCGGGATGTACTCAGCGACGTTATACACAATTCCAATTGCCGATTGCGTTTTATGGAAATTGCGTCTGTTCTCTACTCATTACATATATCTATTATTAAAATATTTGTGTTTTTTAAAATGGTGTATTTGTTAAGTAACCAATAATCTTAAGAGTTGCATAAATATTATGATAATTATAATACATATCACTGCCACTATTAATCCCTTAAATTTATTAGTTTTACATCTACACAATAGTTTGTTCGTTAGTAAAACCAAAGTACAGTAGATATTTCTTTTGAGCTAATTTTAACACATTCTTCACATTGCCATTGTATTTACACACAATTTTGTTGTAGATGCGATACCTTCAAACAATAAATAAGTAATAAGATATTGATTGAAATATTTTATACCTGTCTAATACCCTTGCATTGGTATTCATTTGCCGCTTCTTGTTTGAATAAAATCATGAAAAAGTGTCTAAGCTTTCTAAATAATAAATATCTTAATAAACATATAGATATGTATATCATCTCAAGATATGACCGCAAATATATGTTTTACTTGTTTGAGATTACAAAATCTATCATGTGTAAATAACGCTCAGATTGCAGCGCTATCTGGTCCATTCTTATTATTCATTTAGAATGAGGGATATTAGAGTATAAGGTGGACCTGACAGAGTGAATGAGGGAGAAACCTGGGAGGCTAATGAAAGGACAAATGACGGGAAGTAGAGCGACAGGAAGGTCGAGAGCATGGTGAGATGGTGTACAGACGCGCGCGAACTTCTAAAGGTCAGACTAGGACCGCTCCGGGTAGAGGCGTAGACTAGGAGAGGTCATGGTCCAAAACCAAAAGGGCTGTAGAACCATGGGAAGAAGAAGAATTCACCTTTTTTTTTTAATCGGATGATCATATTAGAAAAAATTATTTTCACCATTGTTACAGCAAAATGACGGGAACTTTCTATGCTGCTTATTATTTATAGTTTTTAATAACTACAGTTACTGTGTCATTTGCATGTCTCCTACCATAGCACACGGCCGGATCCACGAATGTATGTAGACTGAAAATTTTTGATCACTTAAAAAAATCTCGACACTATTGCTTACTTTTCATCTATTAAAGTATTTGGTAAAGGGTCCACATAGTTTTTTGAAATTTTCCAGATCTGTGTTGTATTTATCATAATTGTTGCATACTAACTACTTTGGTTATCCTAAAATTTCAATAACGGCGTTCTTGCTTCCTCTTGTTTAGTCCTCTTGGTTGCAGTTATAGTAATGTTATTGCAATATAGACATGGCAATTAGGTTATATCTTGTATGCATCTTGAGTTCGATAAATACACTGTAGGAAAAAAGTGACGAGCACACCCTGTATTATCTGAAGAAGTGGTTCTAACGCAATGAAATTTGGTATGGAAGTAGCATTAACGTAGCATAACTTACCCTCTTCTGGAGAACGGCGCAGCCCTGCTGCGAAGGGATGCATTAATAGCGGAAGTATCCCCTGCGAGCGGCGCGTACCATTGCTACACGACGAGGCATGGGGTCAATAAGTCGTTGTATGGCAGCGGGAGGGATGTCCAGCCATACTGCTTCAACTCGCCTCCATAGCTCCTCAACGTTACCCGGGGGAGCCGGATAACGTTGAAGCCTCGGATCGATCATATTCCAGACATGTTCGATCGGATTGAGATCCGGAGAACGTGCCGGCTATGGAAGCATCCGTATATGGTTCTCTTCCACAAAGGTCTGGGCAACACGTGCAGTGTGCGGTCGGGCGCTGTCGTGTATGTATAGAAGACGTGGGCGCCGTCGAACGTAGGGAAGCACAACGGGCCGTAGCACCTCATCTACGTAGCGGCGACCGTCACCGCATGTTGTATACGCAGCGTGTACGTCCACCATATGTAATAGCACCCCATACCATAATGCTCTGCGGCGGTGGCGTGGTTGGATGCACTCTTCGAGGTGACGCTCACCACGTCTCCGATGAACCAAAATTCGCGCGTCACCGGTGCTCAATTCGAATCTTGATTCGTCGGAAAACAAAATGTGCCTCCACTCGACAACCCACTGAAGTCTAGCCTCCACCCACTGGCGCCGTGTACGGCGGTGCTCGCGAGTCAGTGGAATCCGCTGCAACGCACAGCACGCTCGCAGTCCACTTCCTAGCAAACGCCCCCGTACAGTTCGTGTAGTGAGTACGCCTTTCCTTCCTGCTGGCCAAACGACTCCAAGTTGCCTTGAGGAAGACGTACGCAACGCTAAAGCACTGTGCACAAGGGCGCATGCTGAAGGCGCGTACGCCCTTGCACCACCCATTATTGCCATGCCCGCTGCACTGCCGATAATGACCGCTCGAGACGGCGCGCGATATCACGGAAGGATACTCCTGTCATGTGCTTCCCCACAACCATTCCTCGTTCAAACTCACTCAGATAACGCGAACGGCCTTCCATCACGCACAAAGTGCAACTACAACTACCCGCTACCACCACACTAACACTAACACTAACACTAACCAGTTTCTCCCTCCCCGCATCGGTCTCCATGGAGACAACATATTGCAGCTGTCGGAGGCACTCAGTAAAAAATGCAGCGGTAGAAAAAGTAAAAACTCGCTGCGCAAACTCGTCTAGAAGAAACGTTAATGCTCCGCTAAATCTACGCATTTATCTTGACACGTTCAGATTATACAGGGTTTGCTCGTCACTTTTTTCCATCAGTGTAGTTTCTTAGCATTTTTATGTGGAAACTTAACGTTAATTTGGTCGTTATTTCTCGGTTTTACTCGCTACTTTCTTAATTATAATAATGTCGCGGAATAATTAAATACGTCTTCACCACAGGTGCTACAACAATTTTCTATAGAATGTAGTAAATAATTAATGATTAGTTAATTTCATCGTAAAACATATATCTTAACTATGTACAGTTAGGTGCATGGAATTTTAGGATAACCATTTTTTTTACCTTTTTAAAAATGAATTTTTATCTGTCAATTATAAAATTTTATGATTGTCAACAATTGTCAAGCAGCTATTAACTTTATTTATTCTGTAAATCAAAAACGAAATTTAATTTATCAAAACTGTTGTTTTCCTAAATATTCTATCCACATCGACTTGAATAGGTTACAAGGAGATTAATTTTTAAGAAAAATATTGTTTTAATGTGTTTTTATTGACTTATTGATCATTTTATCGTTAAGACTAGATAGTATACACTACTTAGGGTAATTTAAACAGTTTCTATTTTTTATTCTTTTATTTTATTTAGTATTTAATTCTTGTTTGTTTCTATTTTACATTCTTTTATACAATTCTACTTATTAAAATTATATTTGACGTATAAGTGTATTGACTTTTAAGCAGCTAATTTTGCCAACTGTCAAAGGAAGTCAGTTTAATATAATAAAATATGAGAAATGCACTGTCACTATACATAAAATTTGACCTTGGTTATCATAAAATTCCATGCACTTAATAGTACAGTCGCGGGCAATAAATTCTAGTCGTCAAAGCCATGCTTTGACACAATGGAAAATGCTCAATTGTATAACCATCGTAAATGTCATAACCTATAATCATGTTGCATGACAATAATTGTCATTTTTTCTTTGTCAAATTTAATTCATGTTGACAATTCATTGACATAGGTATTATCAGGCGGGGGAAATTTACAATTCGTGACAATCTAATCAAATTTCGAAGTAACATTGACGACCAGAATTTATTGCTCGCGACAGCACAGTTGTGCCCAATAAATATCGAGCACTGATTTGACATTTAATAATATGAAATTTGGTAAATTATGTTGTACTCTCGTGAGCAAAAAAAAATGGGACACTGTTTCTGCGTGGGTTTAAATTGTGACTAGTTAAGTGGCTATCTTTACTCATAATAGTATGTCAGGAATTGTCAAAAATGTGTGTCTTATTGACATTTATTAAATATTTTTAAAATATATATAACGAGCCATCGAAAAAATTCATAATTGGAGTAGACTGTGAAATTGGGTTGGTACTTTAGCCACTTCCACATAATGACATTTATTATTTGACATTGAAACTAAAAGTTATGTGTCAAATTTTTCAAAACTCTTATTAAGAAAATTAAATTTATTTAAAAAATGGTATTCAACATAGAACAAGAAGCAAAAATTATCGAATATTACTTCCGTACAGGTGTGAAAGTAAATGGCGAGTGGCAGTATTTAATTACGGAATGCATGGCTGATTTTAGTGAAGAACATAGTGAATTAGTGTTTGACTACAATGATTTTTACAATGTTTTGACAAATTGTATAAAGTTATTCAGAGAGACTAGTAGCGTCGGTCGAAAAACTGGAAGTGGAAGGCCATCTAAACGTACAGCTGATAATATTGAAGCCCTTCGGCATATTATTGATGAAAATCCAAAAACATCCATTTCAGTAGTGTCCCAACAAACAAATTTATTTTATGGTACGTGCCAATTCATTCTTAAAAAAGTCTTACATTGTCATCCATACAATGATTTCGATATTAAATAAATTATTTGTTTTCTTTTTTGTTGTAGTATCATTTCAATGCCACAACCTTTTTTTGCAATGAAACCAAATGCAATTCTCAAGCATCAAATAATGTGATTATGTGGAAGTGGCTAAAGTACCAACCCAATTTCACAGTCTACTCCAATTATGAATTTTTTCGATGGCTCGTTATAAATAAAAATTACTAAAAACGATAGAGAAAGAATATAATTAATTAGTATTATAATAATTAGTATATCGCCATTCCACCGTTACTATTTATAACTGCATCTAATCTTGCAGACATTGAAGCGACAATATTTTGTACATTTATAGGAATTTGACGCCAAGCATTTTGAACAATCTCCCAAAATTCTACCTGGGCAGCAGCTACATATACATTTTCAATGGGATTTAGATAACGACCGTAGGTCGGGAAATTTCATGTTTAAATTTCATTCTCTTGTAACCATTGTATTACAAGATGAGACAGGAAATTGTGCTGTTCTTATAGCTTTCTTTAATGTTTTGAAAGGGTTGTGCCTAATCTCAGTAACTACTGTTTCGTGTTCCTGCGGATTTGAAATTTTGTTACGTCCGGAACCTATTTTCCAATTTAAATTATTCTTTTCTCCATTTTTTATATATTCTTGCGTTGAACTTTTACCAATATTAAATTGAATCGATACAGTTCTTAATGATTTCCCATTTTTTTTCCAAACTAGTAACAAGTCTTAATTGTTTTCGAAAGATGCGGCATTACAATTTTGATTTAGCAACTATGATAGATAGTTTGACGTACAGTTTGAAAATTAATCAATTATCGTCAAAATTACAACGCTAAAAAATAAAGGAAATTGACATAACGATTTTGACACTGTCCCGATTTTTTTTGCTCACGACAGTAATATAGCTGCTATTAATGCTTAGGACGTGCATATTACAGATATATTAGATCAAAAATAAAAATTTTTTTTTAAAGTGTATGTATTTATTGAACTATTTTATAAATTAAAATTGAAACTATTTTGAAACATTTTTTTTTTTGATAACATCGTTTAGTCTTCTAGGCATTCTAATATAGTCAATTCATTCCATGCTTGTTGTATTCTAGCCCATAATTCTTCTAAATTTTCTGGCCGAAAGTTGTTTGCCCTATTAACTTTTTAACTATTCAGTCTCAAACATTTTCAATGGGATCCAAGTCTGAGCTCCTTGACGGTGAGAGTAAGGTTTGTATATTTCGCTGTTGCATCCAGTTATGAAATGGTTTTCTGGAAATATCGCCCGCACACTGTGGAACATGATATTTACCAATATATCAACATTAAACCTACCATTTATTTTAGTGCATTGTCACAGTCCTTGCGCGCCCATCCATCCCCATACATTTACGGAAAATCGATCACTAGCAATTATATTATTAGGGTAGCGCTCGTCAAAACGAGAGTTGGTAGCTCTATAAACTCGAACGTGACCATTATAATACGATTGAAATACTTTCTCGTCACTAGAAATTACATTCTTCCAGAAATTAAATCAATGCCACAAATATTCTAATGAAAATCCCACTCTTTGTTCCTTGTTATCCCGGGTCAAAAAATGTTTTCTAACTGCAGGATGATTACGTAAATTATCGTAGATTGTCTAATGCGACGCAGCGTAGTTCTGGCAGAAGCAGGATAATTAGTATCAAATGGTGCCGCTATAGCTGACTGAAATGGAAATCTTTTGCAAGAAAGTTAACAAATTATTGTCATCTTCTATCAAAGATATTCTAGGCGATCCACTTCCAACTTTTCTCTCAAGGATTTGTTCATTATACCATTTTCTTGTCGAGTGTACAGTGCTTTTTACAATTCCAAATCTTGCGGCCATGTTCCTTTCAGACAAACCTCCTTCAAGAAAGGTTGCTATTTTAACTTTCTCTACGGAGGATAAATGAGGAGTTATGACTTTTCTCAAGATGACAGATTAATAATATGACATTATATAAGATAAAAAAGTTTCCAGTATTATATGATTACAATGAAATTTTCACAATCAAAGAAATTACTAACACACCATTTATTAATTTTTATTTTGAATCAAGACATTTGTAGGCGAGTTTGTCATTTACGTTCTTTTGAAACAATTTTGTATATTGTTAGGATTTTTGTAACTCCAAAATTTAAATAATCGCAAGCAGCGGTTTTCTAAGCAAGTTTGTTTGAGTAGCACCGAAATTATTAAACATTTTCTTCTGAATGGTTTTTGATTGGTTGTCTTATGTACTATTGAAGTTGAAGCATGAGGTTATTCCTTTTACTTTGGTAGATTATGATTATCTCACATGTTTGTTAAACGCCAATGTTCTTACTGCCAGATATGTCGAAATATACTAAACATCCCAAAAAACATCTAGCATTCACTAATATGCAACTGTCTTTTTTTCGTATAGTCAATAAATATGTGCAAATTTTGACATTTCGTTTTATTTATCTAAATCGATAATACATTATTTGTATTATTATTTTTATTTCGCGTTATACGCCACCCTTCTTAGATCAGTAGTACCATAATCGAATATGGCCGACTGTGATTGTGCAGTAAATGCAGCCCCAGTGATCATGGAGGCGACCCAACCTGCATCTACAGGATGTCAACCTTGCAGTATACCAACGATCCCTGCAGGATGTGCCGTACAGCCGGTAAACCCATGTCCACCACCACCAATGGCTAGTTGCGCGCCTTGTTGTCGCATGGAAGTGCCTCTTGTGATGCAATGCGCGGGTGAACCAGCACCGAAGCCCAAAAAGAAATGTCGTTATATCCAACCTGAAAGGCCAAAGTCCTTTAAACCTCAAATAACTTATCAACCTCCTTCATCCAGAATGGAAGAGAACACTATCTATAAAAAGTCTTATCTTCCTGTGGAAGGCGAAAAACCCGAAGCTGTTTATCCAGTTGATAATATCTGTTTGGGTGAAGGTAAAATTTCAGATAATACTGTGAATAAAATGTCATATCAAGGACATAAGAATGTTTTACCACCTTGTCCTATCCTGCCATGCGAACACAATCTTCTCGGAGAAGGACCAATGCAAGACATCACCACTCAAAAACACGACTATGTCCCGAAACCATTCTCCAAACCAGATAAAGTTGTCCCACCCGCAAATCTCTTTTCTAGCGATTGTCCTTTAAGTGATAAGACAACCAATAAGCTTTCATATATGCCGGTTGACTTGAAAAGCGCATACGTTGAACCGATTCGTCCCAAGAATGCTATTCCACCTGCAACAGGTAAATTCACTGAGAATACCATACATAAAATGTCATATCTGCCTTGGGAACCCCCGGAGAAGATAGACATGCCTTGGGCGAGGAAACCGAAGTTTGCACCGCCCGCTGTTAGAATGGATGACAACACAGTGCACAAAATGAGTTATATGGCACCGGGAACCTATGTGGAATGCGACGATGATGGACCGGATTGCATAGATTGTCCGGATAATTTTTGTCCTACACCCGCAGTTCACAAAAACACCAATTGTTGTGCACCCTGTTGTTGTCCAAAAGCCGCCTGTTAAAAATTTCATCATGTTTTGTTTTTGCACGCGAAATTTGTGGTCGTACTCACGTATGTTTTATTATTTTCATTTTCTTAATATTTTTACATCTGTACATGTATATTTATCTTATTTGTGTTTTCTACGTCTATCTACAAGTTTTTATTTATTTTATTATATAATATTAAAATTTTTTATGTATATCGTGATTTTGGTATTTTTATTTTGTGTTATTTATAGGAACTGAGACACAATAGTATATTCTTTCAATGGAGACTGTGGTTAAATAATAATTTAAAAAGGTATATAACCCCTTACCACAAATTGATAGTCGTATCCTAAATACGTATTTCGACAACTAAGTTGTCATCATCAGTAGGTAAAAACTACTAATTAAAGTCACACGGGGCACAATAAAGTAAGATAAACGCTTACGCACAACTACTATACACTGCAACCCTATAAAGACTGAGTCTTTATAGGGTTGCAGTGTATAGTAGTTGTGCGTAAGCGTTTATCTTACTTTATTGTGCCCCGTGTGACTTTAATTAGTAGTTTTTACCTACTGATGATGACAACTTAGTTGTCGAAATACGTATTTAGGATACGACTATCAATTTGTGGTAAGGGGTTATATACCTTTTTAAACAATAGTATATTATTCAACGAGTGCGAAAGTTGACCATTTTCTTGTCTGCTTGTGATACGAGCCGAAGGTGAGTGGAATAGCCATTTCTCACGAGTTTAATAATATACTTTTACTCACAATCGGTTAGTAATCTGTAGATTTGTACCCTTCGAAACAGTCGGGAAGCGACTTATTGCTTACCTACTTCACTTTCCCAGCTATAGCCGGAAAAGTGTTTTCCCAGCTAGCAAGTGTCAGTTCATTAGTCACAAAGATGACATCATTGACATTTTGGCATTAAAACATGTTTTTAAGAATAAATTGGAATCAAACTCTGTATTTATTTAGTAAAGAAACAATAATAAACCTATATAGAGTTGTAAATATTAATGGTTACATTAGAATTATCACTACTGTTAACTGTTAAAGAAAGACCATGTTGTTGTTTAAAATTATACTGTTCATTTTTAGAAATCGACGATCTTGATTGTTCTACATTTGACAACATATTAGCAATTTTTACTTGTCCATGTAATGAGTTCTCCACATATCCTTCAGCAACAGTACTGGATTTCCACCCCCCTAATCTTTTCAACTGTAGAATGTCTCCACCTGTATTTGCCAGTAATGTCGCTGAAGTACGTCTGAAACAATGTCCTGTAAACCCATTAACGCTTTCCAGTCTTAAGTAAGTTGCTATTTTTTTGGGAAAATTTCCGATGGAGTTATGCCCAAAAGGCTGTCGTGTAACTTTGCCATTCCTCATTTGTAAAAAAAATCTTTCAAATTCAATGTTGTTGCGAAGGTCGTAGTATTGCTTTATTACTTTCATCCATTCCGGTTTTGTGATTACGAATGTACGGGAGGAGTTGGTTTTCGTTACAGGAATTACTATTATAATTCGGTTTTCTAAAATATCCAGATCACTTATTTTCATTTTTAAACGTTCATCGCATCTACAGGCTCCAGAGATGCCAATAATTAAAGCAACCTAAAAGAAATATGTAATTTAACATAAATTTAATATGCACTGAAGAAATTAGAATGTTACCTTTTGAGGAAGATATTCTATCGGAGCGTTGTTGAGAAAATTATCAATGTCTGCTTTGGACAGAACGCTTGACTTTTTAGCTTTATATCCCACATTCTGCCTTTTTAGGTATGCTCGCAATTTTGCATAATTACTGATATCAACATTTTGCGTAATATAAAGAACTGCTCGCAACATCGAATACCTTGACCATAATGTGGAAACTTTATTTTGTTTACTTAATTCAGCAAAATAAGCAAGGAGTACCGTTTCAGAGGTATGCTGCACACCCTTAATCACGCACCATTTACTATGTGCTTCGTAAGTCTTCTCGTACCTCTCCCTGCTTTTTTTCCGGAATCATGCCTTCAGTAGCTTTTTCTGCAGCTACTCGCAGTTCTGGTGGGGTGCATTCAAGTTCACTGTCGGACATATTTCTTAGTATACACGTATAATAGCTATTTATGTAACCAGTTATGAAATGGGTTATTTTGTGTAACGAAATGGAATGTTTGCAGGACGAGCGAGCGTAGCGAGCGAGATCCTGCAAAATGACATGAGTTACACAAAATAACATTTCATAACGTGTTTCATACAAGATTTTATCTAATTTTGACCAAAACATAGATTTATAATTTTCCAGTTGATCTGACATTAAACGTCATAAGTCGTATTAAATAATTAGTGACAGTTTTCATGCTATTGATAATAATTCATTTGACTTGACAGGTGTTTGTTAATTTAAGTATAAATATTTACTTTTATTAGCTAAATATTTCGGTGCATTGTACGAGTAAAAATGTCGGATTCAGATACAGGTGGACTACCAAGCGATATAGAAGAGGCTGCACAAAGTGCATTATCGACTGTGATTCCACAAAAGTCGAAAGCCCAGTACGATTAGGCTTATGAAAAATTTGGGAAGTGGCTTAAAGACAAAAAAATTAAATGTGTTAATGAGAAGGTTTTATTAGCCTATTTCGAGGGAAGAAAGAATCAAAAAGCTTCAACACTCTGGACTCTTTATTCCATGTTACGAAGTGAATTGTCTTTGAAGAAGAATATTGATATTGCAAAATATGCCAGTTAACATGCATTTCTAAAGAGGCAGTCAGAGGGATACCATGCAAAAAAGTCTAATATTTTGTCAAAGGAAAACGTCTCCCGGTTTATGACAGAAGCTGAGGATAAAACATATTTAATGACAAAGGTCGCATTGATCGTTGGAATAGCTGGTGCTTGTCGAAAAAGTGAGCTAACTTTTCTACGTGTGGGGGATATTTTAGACGAGTTTTCTCATTTTGTAATAAAAATCCCTAATACAAAGACAAAAGTAACGAGTTTGTGATCACAGAAGGAAATATTGAAGGGCAAAATTTTCTTGATCTTATTAGAAAATATATTTCTTTGCGTCCACAAAACGTTAATCACGATAGGTTTTTCGTCAAATATAATAATGGTAAATGCGGGGCACAGCCAGTTGGCATTAATACAATCGGTAATCTACCTAAAAGAATTGCTCAGTTTTTGAAACTACTAAATCCCTTCTTATTTACCGGACACTGCTTCAGAAGGTCATCGGCTACCTTTTTGGCAGATTCTGGTGCGGATATTTTTAAGGTTAAACGACATGGAGGCTGGAAGTCCAATACTGTAGTTGAGGGCTATGTAGAGAATTCTATAGAAAATAAGAAAAGGATTGCCAATGATATTCTTGGTGAATCAAGCTCAAATGCACATTCCGTTTTGCATCATAACATCAGAGTACCTGACATGAATTCTACGTGTGCAGGAATTAACCTCACCAATTGTTCACATTGTGTCATAAATGTTTATAATGCATAAAATAAAAATTTAACCAGTTTGTGTCATTTAACGTTCCCCTTTATTAACTTGAGATGAAATGATTTTTTCAAAATATTTCGTAACTAGTGATGAAATGAACTTTTCAACACTAGTTACGAAATATTTTACTTTTCGTAACTAGTTACGAAAAGTAAACCGTTTCCTAACGTCATACAGTTTTGAAAAGTATCACTTTATGTGTCAAAATTAGATAAAGATTTTTTATTATTAAAAATGCCGTACTATATTTTGTAACTGGCAAAATAATTACCTAACTGTCAGATTCAATAAACTTATTACATTGCCTAGCAACGATTTTACAAGTATCTTTCTTAAAATAGTTTATCAAATTATCATAAAAATAAATACAGATACTCATGTATTATTATTATTATTATTATTTAAAATAAAACTTATATAGAATTACTAATAGTAGATAGTGAGTAAAATCGTATACATACCTCGGGAGAACTCATTCCAGCCTCGCGTCTGCAGCTTACCTCGGTGCTTTGCATCTCGGTAAGCTACCTTGACGCTCGGCTGTAATAGAGCACTTCCCCGCTCGGTATATACTATTTCTACAAACACCGTTAAAAGTTTGACATTTTGACACGGCTAACTTCAATTAAAAATGCGATTTTATAGCGTAGCGTGTTAAAAGTAGTACTTTTAACACTAGTGTTAAAAGTAAATTGACATGACAGTTTGTCAAAAATGACAACATATATTAAAATGATTGAAAATTACATATTTCTTGGATAATTAATATTAAATGTACAGTTTGTGTAATTCGAGATATTTATTTCCTGTGTTGCAGTACTTTCAGAATTATTATTCTCGCTATTACTTCATTTTCTTTATTAAAATACGAACCCATCTTTTGTATGAATTGTGACTTAATTTGACGTAATTTAACGGCTGCGTCCAGTTGTGTCAAAACGTATTCATGAGCTGTCAAATTTGGTCAGTGGAGTTTCTTTATATTTTATAATAAAAAATGTATTTGTAGAAAAAATATTGTACGATACACATGTTAAAAATGCTATTTTATTTCACTCGTAAATTGCGACACTCGCTAACGCTCGTGTCGCAAACTTTTACTCGTGAAATAAAATCGCACTTTTAACACTTGTATCGTAAATAACTATTTTCTAATAATATTAAACAAAGTAATAATTGTAATATTTCTTTTTTACTATCAATATATAGATTAACCGTACCATAATTAACAGTACTAAAAGGTGATTTTACATTTACACGAATATTATTGTTCAACTCATTCTTGTTGGCTATATTTTCAGTCTTCGTTGTATTTATTACACTGTTGCTGATGGCTTAAACTGCGTTGATGATTTTGTCGGTTGAGGCATCTTGTTTTTCCTGGAACTGTCTATATAAACTTCGGCTATTGATTTTTCAAAATAATGTCGATATAACGTTTTTAAAAAACAGTTATATCTGGACCAGTATATACTAGTATTGTAGCCAGTAATGTTGCAGCCGGTAGTAAAATATTTTACTATTTGACACCCCATTTTGGAAATCTTGTTCACACCTTTTTGATAGCTTAGAAAACCAATATTTTTCGACATATTTGGCAGACGTAGATTGATATATTTCGGAATAATATCATATAATTTATTTTGGTTTTGTGACAGGGACAGTGACTAACAATATTTTGTTTACGTCAGCTACATCATCCACTTTAATATACTTTAATGTTCGTGCAATCACCGATGACGCCCATTATAAGGGTAACCTAAAAAAATATCCTGAATTGCAATGACACACGCCAGTAGATATATTATTAAGAAGATGATCTCTTACCTTCGTTGCAAGATATACTTTATCTGAAGCTTTGTATAATAATTAATTAATTTCCTTGGGAGTTAATATTTTTTATTTTGTGACCTTGTTCTCGGATCTTCTTTTTAAAAAGGCACGTACTCAGTGATAGCTTTCAATATTAATATTGTTGTGAATGCTCAGAGTTGAATATTGACGCCATAATGAGGATTTGTATTTATTTGCTAGTTCAGAGAAATACGCCAAGAGAATATTTTCGTAGAATAAATTCGTTTTCTTTGTGCTGCGTCAATCCATGAAGGTTTGTGTAACTTAACTCATACATTTTACTCGAATTTTGTGGCATGAGGTTGTGTTGTTAGTTTAGCACCCTCTTGCACGTCTAGCGAAGTACAATTCTCACAATGAGGATGATATCCTCATTTTCCACTTTTTAAGTATTTTAGGCCTCATTCACAATGGGTGTAAACATAAAAAATACAAAACATGTGCGTAAAGCGATATATTGAGGTCATCGCTAGTGTTCATAATTACTGCACGTATTTCTTACGAATACGAATTAGTTACGTACATATGTAAAGTAAACTAAAAGTTGCAAAATGTTCAACTTTATGTTTTCGTTACGTTAAATTGAGTAGAATAGTGAGCTAGGTAGGTTAATTTGATATGGTTCATGCTTTTGTATCTGTCAAATTAATGCCAATATCAAATAATTCAGTAGTACCTAAAGTCTTTTCCAGGTCTTTTCTTAAATATTTTATAAAATTCGTCTCCTTGGTAGTATTCATTTTCAATTACTCATCTTGCACTTGCTAGTCTGTAATTAAAAACAGTTTTCAGCACATTCAAATTGCTTCCAGAGTATGGTCGAAATAAATGAATAGGTACTCAGTGGGAAAGCAGAATCCGCAACAAAGAAATATTCCGCTGTGATATTACTTCTTGATAATCTATTTCTTAGTGGTCGTTCTCATTTAATTATGCAAAATGTACTTCAAAGTAATAATTAATCGTTGCTTTCTAATGCTATTTTTACTTAGTTCGGAACCAACTAAATTCAACAGTTCTTCAAACAGCATTAGTGTCATACACAAGCCTCAAGAGTCCAACTCTTCCAAAATAAAGGCTTGTGTGTCATACGGGTATATGTGAAGAACCATTCCGTCATGCATTTTTAATACTAAAATAAAATTACTTTTCTAAACTCCCCTTTTTTCTCTCTCTTGATATTTACAGGTCGAATCCACCAGCGACTGGTTTTACATTACTACGTTGTATTTGTCTTTGCAGTAACAGCAGTAATAATTTCTGTGTTTGATTTTTCACCTATTTCGTAACATGAGTTCTTTAATTTTGACAGATGACACATGGAGACGGCTTCGTTTACGTTATGTTTATGTAATGTTCTTAAACGCTATCAATTATTGTTATGGATATTATTGTGTATAGGTCGTATACGTTTTTTACGGTAGAGCAAACACGTATGGTAAACAATTTTATAATCCAAAGGTATTATACAAAACTGGTGGGATTTACCTACTCATGTATGTTTCAATTATTCTGATAATTTTATAATCGTCATAACGATGAATACTATCCGTGGAGAAAAGTAAAATGTTGTTGTCACGGTCGTGAAAATAGTATATTAAAGAACAGTTTCATAAGACACGTTTTAAAGCACGAATTCAAGTTTAAAAATGAGTTTTTTGATGAATGAGTGCTTTAATGTCTCATGAAACGTGGTTTTTATGCTATTTTTTGGAATTAGCTTCGTATTTTTTTAAGAGAAAATGGGAATAAACTTGATATTTAGGGAAATTTTAGGGCAGCTGGTAACCTAATTCAAATTTTTGAATTTAGTTGCCTATGGTTGACTTAAATTAATTAAAATCAAGGAACGTTAAAGTCTAGGCGGTAAGAGAAGAGGCAATTCTCGCCTTCTTAGATGAGAAGGTAAGTCTGCGATTATCCATTTTCATTTACATAGTTTATAATTACTTAATTAATTTAATTTGTAGCAAGAAACGTTGTCACCTGTATCACTTTGGCCGCATTATTCGATGCTGAATTTCTCTTTAAAAGTGAAAGGAAACCTGTGCATTGAGAAGTTTGGTAGTGCAATTGCTTACCTCAAACAGGTAAATGTGTGGCATCATGTGAAAAAATCGAAGGTGTTTTATCAAACATATTGCTATGAATAGTGGTTTGAAGATTTAGCGCGCCACCATCCACAACTAGTTTTCCCAACTAGGTTCCTCAGCCGGTGAATTTTCAAATGTAGGACTTCTAACTTCTCGGGTTCCAATAAGGAAAGTCGTGCCAGCGAATTATATTAGGCGCCTGTGAAATGTTCACACAAATTTATGTACTTATATTATATAAGTTACTTAGCAATATTGGAGTAATAGCAATAAAACAAACACAGGATAAAATTTAAACTGAATATTTAATACAAAAATAAAAAAAAGAAAAAAACTATCTTTACAAAGTATAAAGATACTGTATTATACAAAAATACATGAAGTAAAAACATTCATTGTATAATGACAGCTAAATGAATGGAAAAACTTCCTCTTTATTGACTCCGATCAAACTTAACTAAAATAATCAAACTATATTAAATTCTTCAAAGAAAACCACACTGTATATAAACATACAGATACTGAACCACGAACAAAATTACGCATGTGCAAAACGACACAGCCAAAAAAAACTGAACTCTATCGAACAAAATTTATCTCTATAAAAAATATAACAAAGACTTTTAATATCAGTTGAATTATCTATATTCTTAATATTCAACTATTACCTACTTGTTCCAAAACAATAGAACTATTATTATAAAAATAATTTTATATATATATTATAATTTATGATTTATGTCGACATAAAAATTTTAAATACTTACAAAAAAAAACTGGAGACTCTTTTACGAGAAAAAGTTGTTTAATTAAATTCTATATCATCAAAATTACGAGAATAACAATCTCAAAGAAATATCGGGAATTAAATATAAAATACCAACAACAAATGAACACTTTCAAAAACAACCCGAACTAAATTAAATATATATATTATATATATTTCAAAGAACACAACTTTCTCGTTTTTCAGCAAATCTTGGTCTCCCAGAATTTACCTAGGCCTCTACAACACATTGGCCTCGGATAACTAGTTCTTATCACACGTTAAATTTTAAAACATTTTCAATATACACTTGTATCCCAAATAATTGTACATTTTTAAATAAATTATTTTCAATTAAAAATCCATAGCAATATGTAGTTCTTGTAGTTGTAATAATGAAGCCGTCAACTGGTTTAAGTTTTTTGAAAAGTAGATCAAGTTGCAGCCGAATAATTTTAAAGAAACACGATTCGTTGTGCGTTCGACAAGTAGTGGGGAAGCATATTCTGACTGCTGTACCAATGAAAATTGCAAATTTTCTGAATATGGAAGATTCCAGAAATTACACGGGTCATATTTCCAGTACTTTCCTAGATAACAGTGGAACCGACATCGTTGCTTTAAAGAGACATGAATGATGGAAATCCTCTACAGTTACAGAGGGGTATGTGGGAGACTCGTTAGATAATAAAATAGAAACGGCCAACAGAATTTCATATGGTAACACTGGAAGATCATCTTGAGGGCTTGTGGTTGAAGACAACATAGCAAACACCAGTGTAACTGGCATAGTTGATTATCACAAAGCTGATGTGTGATGGTGTGAATCGACTGAAAACTTTTTAACTGTCATTTATAAATCAAAATTGACAAGTTGTGAATATTTTTTAAGTATTTGTGATAATTTTACACATACAAATATAAACCAATCAGATTCGCGTATTACTGAAGCAACTCGAAATTACAGCGGTAATTTATCGATAATTTTCATAGTAGAATAATTAGGCGTTGTTATGGAAATGCGGTTAATAAGGATAGACATTTCTAAGGTTCTTTCAAAAAACTGGTTTCATTGTCACAAAACATTGCTGAGATTTCGGGAAGAATCAGTTGTAAACATTGATCAAATAGTAAAACAAGCTGAACCGGCTAATACGAAAAAGAGTAAAGCGTCAATTTGGCGACAATTTTGTGAGTTTTGTGATGCGAAAAAGTACAGCATCGAACAAAATGGTACCGAAGAGGAACTTGCAGGTATTCTGAAAGACTGGGCCTTCAATATGAGGAAGGTGAATGGGGAAGAATATAAAGAAGGTGTTGTTAAAACGATGTGGAATGTCACGGCAAAATTGCGACAAGAGAAGTTTAATAACGAATATAACAGAAAAATTGATCCTTTTCAGAGCATCGTATTTAAAGCAGCCCGCGACGCAAGGAACTCCAAAAGGAGAATTCTTCAAGCGATACCTGGTAAACGGAAAATGAGTTCTGCAGCTTTACAGAAAAACGAATATGAAAAAATGATAAATGTTTGGGATGAAGAAAATCCAGATGGACTACAAAAGAAATTTTACCTGATAGTGTCGATTGAATTGGCATGGCGAGGAGGAGAAGGCGCGGCAACAACGATTGGAATTTGCGCATGGGGAGTTCCGACGCGTTTTCAACTTAGAGCGCCATGGTCGAGTTCCATTAAAGCATGCGATAAAAACTTGGATTAAAAACCTTGAAGAAACTGGATCTGCTCTAAAAAAGAAACCGACAGGACGACCAAGAAGTGCTGGTACTTCACAGGATATCGAAGCTGTACGTGCTGCAGTCTTACGGAGAGCCCACGGCCTTCATTTCGTAAGCAAGCAGCTGCGGTCAGAGTGTCCCGAGAGAGTGTTCGCCGAATTCTCCAATTTGGTTTAAATTTTCACCCGTACCCGCAGTTGCGATTAGAATTCTGTCAGCAAATTATGACAAACATAAACGAGGACAATGAGTTTCTTGACAGGCTGTGTATGAGGCCCATTTTTATCTCCCAGGTTACGTAAATAAGCAGAACTATCGTTACTGGGCAGACAGCAAGCCTAATGAAGTTCATGAACGCCTTATACGCGCCAGCAGGGTGACAGTATGGTGTGTAGTTTCGACACAAAGGGTCATAGACCGTACATTTTAAAAAATGAAGAGCATAGCGACTTTCACTTCGGATTGGTACCTATGTTGAGATGTTGCAAACTTTTATTGCACTTGCATTGAACAATTTTCTACAACTTCATGAAATCTGGTTTCAACAGGATGGTACGACATAGCAAATTGCAAGTCAATCAATGGTAGCCGTGAGAGAATTGTTCGGTAGCCGCGGCGTCTCAAGATTCGGCGACATTCGATGGCTCTCAAGATCCCTGAATGAATTGAAACGAAGAATTCAAGACGAAATTCATGGTATCCCAGCTGAGATGTTGCAGCGAACAATAGGGAACCTCAACAGTAAATTGGAAGAATGCATATAGGACGTAATTTTCAGACATTCATAATTTGGATTACTTCCTTTTAAATGGCAAGTTGTAGTGGTTCAATTGCTGCCAATAATTTTTTTTTAATTTCTAATATTTTTATTGGGTTACTTAAAAGTTCTCGTTTTTATGTGTCCCTTGTACTTTACGTAACTGTTGAATGATATCATAGAATTAAAACAGCGATTTTATAGAATTTGCTAACTTTAATAGTGGTTAAATTAACAATTCAAAACATGTCTGCATTCGTTAAGTGGTTAATTGGTAAGCCTGGAAATACTTGTCTTTCTCAGAGAAAATTTGGATATTAAATTTTGATTCAACAAGGATGCTAAATAAGGTAATTCTATCAATTTTTCTCGTAAAAAAAACTACGTACATTTTGTAATTTATTGCTACTCATGCAACTTACATACTTAACTATTATTTATTGAAAAAAGTACAACTGTTAATAACACCTATTCACATCAACAGTTGTAAAGTTAAATGAACAGTAATTAAACGCACGGATTGGATTGCATATAATCCATCGACAGAACAGTAAATTGATACCTTCACAACGAGTGAGAATTACGATTCCATTATCTGCTAATTAACCGAATAACTTGTATCAATCGACGCTATTTGATTTTTTTCTCGAAAAAGACAAAAAGACATGTAATTATTATAGATGTTTTGAATGTCGGCAGATATTGATGCAATCGCAGGAAATCTCTTTTAATAAGTGGATGTTGCAGTAAAAATTGTTAAATCGTCTTTTAACCGAGGCATCATTAATTTTGAAATGCAAATTGCTCCTTGCGTGTAAGAGATAAAGGTAAAACTCTTTTAAACGAGGACTCGAAATGGTTGTAATGGATTTGGAGCGTTCATTAAATACATTACCTGTATTTAATTTTATAATGCGCTCCAAAGATGACTAATGAAGTTTTGAGATGTTTTAACAAAAGCGTTAAGCCAATTGAACCTGTATAGTTATATATGCTTAAAAGCCACAAAGTTTTTATTCAGTTATCCGTCGGGCAGATACAGTTTCGTCCGATAATCTTTGTTTAATCCTTTTCTGATAATACTAACCGCTTCACTGTTACAGTTTCGTCCGGGTCGAATTTTTGGGTATTTACAAGTAGACACAGCTTCGTCCGATAATCTTTAAGTACTTAATCTTTTTATGTTTATTTAGAGGTGTATCTCCAATATTAGTTTTAGTGGAAATAACATCTCTGTTATGATACTCTCGATATATTGAACGCAAACAAGCTGAGTAGGTTATGTGTTGAATTGAAAAAAAAAACACAATAAGTTAAAATTTAAGAATTTATTCTATTACATAAGAAAAATATATAAAATAACAAATGAGAAAAGAAATACTTAAATGACAGAACAATTACAAACTAATATTTTTAAAATTATGTACTTATTTAAAAAGAATAATAATGTGAAACTAATTGGACATATTGCAGTGTCGTCAGTTCTTTATTAATTTTATTATCGTATTGTTCGATTCTCTTCTTGAGAAAATTTTCGCTTTGTGTTCACTTATCTTTGTTTATTTACACTTTGTATTTGAATATAAATTTCAGCTTGATAGTAGCGCAAAACTTTTAAAAAGGACAAAGATATTTGGATGATAAAAATTAAAACTCTTATTTAGATGTGAATGAAACGATGCGTTGGTCGTCCTTGAGCTGCTAGCACATTTAGCCGCCCAAATTTCGGGAGGAATATTGAATCCTCTTCTATATAAGTTTCCATTATGTAGTCCATAAATGCTTGTAGTATATCATTTTCTGGTATTATGGGCAGTAGATCAAATACGAAAGAGTTGCCAAGGTTCTCAGGTTCTAACAGAAGGAGACCGAATTGTCCATTTGCCAATGTCTGTTTTTTTTATAGTGTTTTGTAAGTCCCAGCTCTTGTAGTTTTTGCCACAAAGTTTTAGAGATATGAAATCGACAACCAATTATTTTAATATTCTGCCACTAACAGCTTTGTGTATTGACATTTTAAAATCGATAACACATCGTTAACAAAATCGATTGCACGAAATTGTAACGAAAATTCTTCACATTTTCGACTTATTTATTTTAAACAGTGTTTATAGGTTTCCGAACTTTTATCTTTAAGTATACAAAACACTAGGGGTATATAGTACCCGTTATATTGTCCATGGATGTTAAATAACTGTACAAAATATTTTGAGGAATATTTAAATGTCCATAAATATCTTTTTGCACTTACACAAATGTTCCAGGTTTGACTTACAAGAGAATATTACTATACAATGTTTGCTGTCGTTGACAATAAAAAATTCTGCTTCTCTGTTCGTACTAATTTCAGATTTCATATTTTCCAAAGTTTCTACCACTTATATTATTGGGCAAACTCGGAAATGTCTTTCTTCTTTCACCATACATACCTCGTTTCACCGATTTCAAGTCGCCGATTGTTAATTCACAACTGTCGCATTTTGTTAACAGCGACTTCACAATTCGTTTAGGTTGCACATTAAGTTCTTCTATAGCTTTACGTTTTTCCGCCGCTACAAGAAATTGCTTTTGTACTGCTGAAGCGCTTAATTCAGGGTGGGCATGGTTCAAATTACAACGGGATATCAAATTGTCTTCACCCATAGTGTAAACAGTAGCAGTACATTTTAGTGTCCAACATCTCCACTTTCTTTCGCCACTTGACAGTTGTTCCGCAAACCGTATCGGAAGTTGTTCACAAACAGTACTTCTTCACCACGCTTTAACTGACTTCTCTATTGTTATCGATGTAGTGTAGTTTGGGGGGGGGACCGTGATTCGATTGTATTCGTATCGCCGCCATGTTGACACTTTTCTCACATTTAAATTTTCCATGTTACACTTTTAGCATGTAATAATTAAATGTAATGTTTCTAAGTACATCATTCATAGAAATTTCCATTGGTGGGTGGGATAGAAATAGTAGAATACGATATTTGTTGGATTTCACAAATAATAAGTATCAACTGGAGAAAAATTACAAGGAAAGTATTGTTTAGAATATAATATACCATTAGGACAATTTGAATCCTCTCCTTTACCTCCACCTACCGGCCGGACGAAACTGTATATCCCTAATTTAAGCCTGTCTTACTGGCCGAACGAAAGTGTATATTATAATTTATGCAAATCTGCTAATCGGACGAAACTGTAATCGCCGTATCCGTCGTGTCCTAGATTAATTCTATTTACTAGTTTATCTGTCATTCTGCGACGTGCGATTATGTTGATGAAAGAATTTCCCTATTTTAGTATTTATAAAATATACTGCATTAATAATTAATTGTTTAAGAATGCTTTGTTTATTTTATTGCTTTCATATCTTTCTATATATACGAATTTAGCCTGCGTATGTTTGCGCTTGCAAAACTCGAAAAGTAGTCGGTCAATTGACTTGAAATTTTGACAAAACGTTGCATTCGAATACGCGAATGCTATTATAGTTAAACGAAATTTTTTGTTAATACGGTGGGACAAAAGTCTTCTCGCATCGGTGAAATAAGTAGACATAAGTTGCGCAAAAATTTTTGAAATACTTGATTTGGTAGTACTTTTTTACTACAAGTTGACGTTTGCTAATCATATACTCTATTTATGCTAACATATTGTCATGGAATCTTAATGATAAAAAGTAAAATAACTTTGCTTTAATCTTCAATGAATTGTTTTATATGAAAACTTAAAATAATGTGTATAGGTTAGATGTAAATGCCAAGAAGATATTATTAAAAAAAAATATGACAAACAAATGTCCAATTTGAAAGGCGAAAATATTAATGATATTGATATTTGAAATACAATGAAGCCAGTAACTGGGTTTTCGAAAGAAAAAAAGGAGAAATTATTATTGATTTTATAGAGATGCTTCGTCCACGTTTGAACATAGGCCGCCGTTCTCGACACGCAATCACAGAACGTCAAAGGAAATCAAGCTGAAATGATCAAAACGTTTGGACTAAAATGAACGTGTTAGAGTTATAATTTCTCAAAGGCTAGCAGAAGGATCGACAGATCAACGGGAAGAAAGACTTGCAGTGTTATGTGTTGAATCGAGAAAAAGAAGAGCAGCACAATCGTCTCAACAACGCCAAGAACAATTAGAGGAATGTTCGAGCTTCATATCACCGAATTGCTTTTTGATACGAACCGGATATTGAATACAATAATACCTCATGTAATTTCATTCAAATCGGAAAAACGGACAAAGTACAAAGCACAAGCAAGAGAAGCAGTATCAGTAGTTACAAAATTGATGAACAATCTAATTGAAGCAACAATTCTGATAGGACCTCATAAAGGTGGAGACGTACTGCTTCCACGAATATCACTCATTCCGACCGACATAGCGTTAGATTTTAAACGACTTCAATTTCCAATACGAATTGCGTTCGCTATGACTATCAATAAAGCGTAAGGGCAATCTTTACAAGCATGCGGTTTGAATTTAGAAAACAGTTGTTTCTCTCGTGGGTAATTATACGTCGCATGCTCCAGAGTCGGTAAACCATCTGATCCTCATGTTTTTGCAGAAAACAGACAAAAAAAAATGTAGTCAATCCACTAGTTTTACAATCAATTTTTTTTTTCTAAAAACACCTTTTTTCTTCCTTTCCTTTCATTCCACATAGCCACAGCAACGCAAGGGAGGATATTGAATTGAATGATATGTTATTTGGATGAATCTATGTTCGGTACAATAATTTTATTTACGTGCGAAGCATAAATATAGCATATGACCGGGTTTAGCTAGTGGCAAATAAAAAGATTGCGTTAAAGAAAAAATAAAACTAAATTAATTAAATAAGAAAAAATAATGATAAAATAAGATGTGTGACCACTGTCCGTATTACTACGAGGGGCCGTTTTTATCTTCCCAGACTTTCAAAAATCACATACGCCTTGGTAACTTGTGTTTCAAATTACAAAGCAAATGTTTTAATTATTAGTTAATTTTATTATCTGTCAGTCATCGGCGGTTCTTGATAATGTACGATGTAAGTTGCTGCACGGCTGCTTCGAACAATTTAGGTTGCAGCTACTTGCTTCTCTATATCTATGGAAGCTTAAACAAAGTAGTCTCATCAAGAACCGCCATTGCTGTCAGTTTGTATTGTCGTGTATTGATTTGACGAGTATATCGAAATGAACAAAATCAAATAGACAGCTGTTACTTGTTTCTGACCAAGCAAAGAAAAGCTCGAAAAATGATTCTTGAAGAAAGTTAGCTGTGCATGGGATGACAATGATTGTTCTTCCAAATCAACTATTTTCAAGTGGCCAAAATTATATAAATATGATGGAGAATAATTGAATGATGATCCCCATCCAGATCGCCTTAATGATGTGATTACTTCAGATGTTGAAAGACCAAGTGGTAGGTACTGCAAGATGCAATATTAAGGAATCGACAATTACCGAGTTTACTAAGTGTTTCAGAAACCATGATCTTTAGAATTCGACACGAGAATCTTGGAACGACAAAAGTTGATCCAGAATGGAAACAAGAGTCGATGCAGTGGCATGTTAAGGGCTCGAGCCACCCAAAGAAGCTTAAAGTTACCCCTTTTGCAAGAAAAATAGTGGCAATTGTTTCTTGGGATTGCCAAGTAACGGTAAATGTAGAGTAATATGCAAGCTTGAAGCATTGTCGCAGAGATTATATTAATGTGAAAAGAATGCGGACAACTCACGCAATGTGTCTTGTTGCTTCACGACAATGCACCAGTACACAAGTCACGGCTTTCAATAGCCGCTTTTGCTGATTATGGCTTTGAAGAAATCGAACGCCCCACATTATAGTCCACATTTAGCACCTAGTGTTTACTTTTTGTGACGAATCTTAAAAAACACCTAGGGGGACAAAATTTATATCCGCCAAGGATAACGAATTTATAGCAGCTGCCACCATTCTGCAGATAAACTAAAATAACATTTTTACGATGGATTAAAGATGCTATTGAAAAGGTTTGGTATTCGCATTTAAAAACAAGCAAATTACATTGAAATAGTTATTTACGATACAAGTGTTAAAAGTGCGATTTTATTTCACGAGTAAAAGTTTGCGACACGAGCGTTAGTGAGTGTCGCAATTTACGAGTGAAATAAAATAGCATTTTTAACATGTGTATCGTACAATATTTTTTCTACAAACACATCTTTTATTATAAAATATAAAGAAACTCCACTGACCAAATTTGACAGCTCATGAATACGTTTTGACACAACTGGACGCAGCCGTTAAATTACGTCAAATTAAGTCACAATTCATACAAAAGATGAGTTCATATTTTAATAAAGAAAATGAAGTAATAGCTAGAATAATAATTCTGAAAGTACTGCAACACAGGAAATAAATATCTCGAATTACACAAACTGTACATTTAATATTAATTATCCAAGAAATATGTAATTTTCAATCATTTTAATATATGTTGTCATTTTTGACAAACTGTCATGTCAATTTACTTTTAACACTAGTGTTAAAAGTACTACTTTTAACACGCTATGCTATAAAATCGCATTTTTAATTGAAGTTAGCCGTGTCAAATGTCAACTTTTAACGGTGTTTGTAGAAAAATAGTATATTGTACAACTAGTGCTGAAAATAGGATATTTCACACGAGCGTGAAGTTTAAGTTTAATTATGCGAGTGTGAAATATTTTCAGCACGTGTTGTACACTATACTTTTCCGACGACCGCTTAGTGACAAGAATTAATTTCAATGAAAATAAAAGAGTGATTCACAAAATAATGATATATGATGTATTTCATAAATTTTACATTTAAACCATACAACTTAATCTTTTCCATAATAATTAATAGTGAAATTTGAACAATTTTGCAAAATAATAGGAGAATTGTCCTTGCCATTTTACTAGCCAATTTACCAACACCGCGTATCAACAACAATTTAACATTTGAGAGTCATTCATTTTACAGTTTCCTATTTGTTATTTTATGATTAGTAGGTTGGCACGTCTGTTACTTTGCACACGGTTCTGCGACGATTCTTATTGGCCCTCTTGAACTTTTCAGCACAGTTTTAGTTGCAAGATAACTTTTCAACACAGTTTTGGGGATACAATGCAATTTGCAATTTTCAGTGCTAGTAAATCATTCGAATTTGTTCTTTTTACATTGTGGTGTAATAACCCGATATAGTCATGTATATGCAGAACACTCTCGGCAAGGCTACAACCTCGCCTTTTTAATACAAACGTAACGTGTTATATAAACACGATCTCACTCTGTGTTTATTGCATACACAAGACTATGTGTCAGGGTTGTAGATATGTTCTAGAAACACATCAAGGATCTTCTCTAAGTATATATAGACAGTAGTTTAAGTAAGAGATAGTGATAGTCAGAGTAACAGTTACGATAGAGAGTTACAACCAGTCAGTGGTGCGAACTGTGTTATACTTAATAACCACGTTCTACCCTGTCTGAAAATAAATTTCGTCGGAAAATAAATTTTTTCGTGTAGTTGATAGTAAAAAAATCGTGAAGAAAAGTGTGACTTTTCTCGTTAGCAACACTTCCTTTCATTCATTTTATTTATTAGCGTAAATTGTAAATGAACAATTTGCTAAATTATTAAATATTACATTAGAAGACAAGGAAACTGATTGCAACGCAGACACTGAGAAAATTAGAGTTTATTACTTCGCTTGCTGCTACTGTTGATGTTGACATTTCATAGGTCGAAGATTGCTGTTCAGTCGAACTACTCAACATATTTTTTTTAATTTTGACTTTATTTTCGATGCTATCTACTACGACAGCCGCCGTGTCTCTTCGAAACTTGGATGTCGGCTCTACTGTCGCCAAAAAGGTCGCTGATGTTCTTCGAAAACAATGGCCTGTGGAGCTGTTCGTGCACTTGCCCTATCTATAAAATATAAATAGTCTGCGATGGTGCACATTTTTTGGTCTCAAGAACTTTCTGTAAAGCTCAGTTCCGTTTACACCATCCTCTGATGTAAATGTAAAGATTAGTTTTTTTCTTTGTTTTCGTGTCATGTAATGTTATCACTAAAGGCCGGATTATATGCAAAAAAATGAAAATATGCGCATAAACATGCAGATGTTTTAGCCTAAATATGCACTTCCTTATAGAAAATATGCAGGTAAACAAATACGAGAAATGTTAGAAAATGGAACACTGTAGAAAAAAATATTCTATGATGTTTACTACAAGTTTATTTAGAACATTTTACAACATAATTAACTATGAACACAATTTACAATTACATACTTCTCAAAGTTTTCAACTCAACTCAACTCAAGTTTGACGCTTGCCTGAAAACATGTATTTATATATTGAAAAGGTTCGTTCTACGTCGGCGCTTCTTATAGGAGCATATTTCAAATTAGAAATATCATCTATTGTCAATGTTATTGTATTAACGTATCTTCACTATAAATCGGACAGCTCGCACAGTGAGCGTAACAAAAAAATTTGAAGCATACTTGAGTGGGTACAACTTCACCATTTTTTATAGAAAACAAAAACATTTTTAATAACATAAGAAAATTATTTAAAGGCAATCGGGTGTGGTGAACCCAATTTTTAATTTTTATTTAAATACCCAACCTTTTCATAGTGTTGTTTTCTCTAAGACAACAAATTAAAAGATCTTATTCTTACCTTACATATGAAAATTTCAAATCAGATTTGAGTTTGCAAAGCAATTCAGATACCGATCCGAACTGTCTCAAAGTCATTTCACTTTCGGATAACATCGGATTTCTGTAATCCCTGAAAGAATTGCTCTTCGTTCTGGACTTCTCTGTTTCGATGGTATTTGAATGACTCGTGTATAACCCTGGACCGTTAGGAGGGGGTTTTTTGCTCCATTTTTTTAGCGATAAAGCATAGTCTTCGGGATTGTAAATTGGTGGACGTTGCTTTTCCTGAAACAATCAGAAGACATGTAGATGTAACATCTTTCAGTCGAATATATCTAAAATGTTTTAAAGTTCTTAATAATGGCTAACAATATGTGATGCACAAGAATATAAATTGAAATTTAAAAAGTATAAAGGAATAATCTTAGGAAATTCACCAGCTTTGCAGCGTTTGGGTAGATATATATATATATATATATATATATATATATATATATATATGTATATATATTTGAAGTAGTAAGTAAATGTTGATGGGTTTCATGACTTGAATCTCTTTTACATTTTCAATTTTTTTTTTAAATTTTTAATATTTCTCATTCCTCTATTGTTGCTTTGCTTTGTTTTCCTGACGAGGGGTAAGAAGTCTAAATCACATATCTACAGCTGATTATTTCATTGAGCTTTGCTTGTTAAACCCTTTACTTTTACTTAAACTACTAATCTAAACTATTTCAACCTGATCGAGCCTCAATCTGTGACTAATGAAATATTATCTTGGTGTTTTGTTTTGAATGTGACTCGCCTTAACAAGCATTATGAGTTTAAGTCACCTTGTGCAACATCAAAGACTGTATGAAAGACTTATATTGTCGTATAACGAGTTCATTGGGCGTCTTCTCAAACTGCAGCTCGGGACAAAAACCCCTACTTGTCTCATTCTACGTTAATTGCCACGATTGTAATTTCAAATATATTCGTCTAACAAAACCCTCAATAATAACCCGTTATAAAGAACATATATCGCATATTAAATTCCATTGACTGGAAAAATCCGAGGCAGCTGGACATATACGAAAGTAATCACATTATTAAAACAAAAATAATACATAACGTCGACAAAGGTCCAGTCCAAGTACTTGCCTGTTCGAATTCTTAGAAAAGTAGTAGATAAAATGTACGAGATAAGGGTGTGAGAACAAACACATGTGTGTCATTTCTGAAGAGGGGTAAGTTGACTTAATTTTAGTTTCGTAGAACTTAGTGTATATGTGTACGCATTGTGAAGTGTTTCGCGATTCTTTGTATTAGCTATATTGCGCCTCATATTCAACACTGTGAGTATCAATTTTACCTACTGAGGATGACAACTTAGTGGGTCGAAATACGAATTTAGGATACGAGTATTAATTGTGTTAAGGGGTTTTATACCTTTTTCAAGTATGCAGATATACCATGTTTTTGATCAAAAATAAAAGTGGTTTGCATTCTTTTCGTTGTGGTAGTTGTAGTGCATTTAATAGCATTGTATCGAATTTCGCTAAAGTCCATTCGATTTACTTACGAGAGTGGATCGGTAATTAATGAGGTCAATGAAAGAGGAGAGCGCTAACAATCTCATTTGTTCTTCAAGTTGGCAGTCATTCAAGATAGAACTGTCAATATTTGGGTTCATTTCGATCGTAAGTAGAGAAAGAGATCTGCTTTTATCTTATTTTAAAACATGGAAAAAGTGGAGTATCGATCAGTTGATATTTTTAAGAATTTGATGTTCAAAACTGAGTTGGGGTATGTTTACATCAATTTGCAGCAATTGCATCAAATGTTACACAGCTGGGTTTAAACATGGGCGAATCAATATATTTAAGGAACAAGGCAGTGGACGGTTCCAATATGATTAAAACTTTGATATAGTGCTGCATTGCCGCCAAATAAAAGTGCGAGAAATATCAAAGGTCCTTCACATCTAATTTTTTTGCATAATGAATTCATTATGAGCAAGATGGGTTCCGTATTTGTCAACAGTGGACCATAAACGCAAATGAGAACGCATTACAGCCATCAATTTAGCGAAGTTGAAACGGGATCCGAAGAACTTTTATCGACGAATAATGTTTGATGAAACCTGGATAGACCATTATACATCCGAAATGAAGTAGCAATCGAAACAATGGTTTGAGGCTACTATAAGTGCTCTGACGAAGGCAAAGATCGAAAAAATGGCTACTGCCTTTTGGGACTGTAGTGGGATTATTTTTATCGATTATCTTCAAAAATGTAAAACGATATCAGATGAATACTATGCATTCCTTTTAGATCAACTGTACGATACAATACAACAAAAAAGGCCCAACTCAAGGAAGAAATGAGTGCTTTTTCTTCAAGATAATGCATGGTTCACACTTTGATTGTTTCAATGACCAAAATTTTTGAACTGCTTCCTCATCCAGCTTATTTACCAGATTAGGCCCGGTCAGACATTTACTTTTTCCAAATCTTGAAACTTGGATGGCAAGATATTTGGGTTGAATAAAAAAGTAATCACTGAAACTAACCTATTCAGAAGTTCCCGAAATATGAAAAAAACCCAATAAATTGTTCTTACAACTTATTCACTTACACTTAATCACACAGATGCGATTCGGTTTGGATCTCCTCGCGGAAGAACATCGCAATAAAATAGTTCATTAACTGTTTCATTTAGTGAAAGATATTCTTTCTGCATAAAATCAACATCGACTTGACAAATGAAACAGACATGCAATATACATATCTGTAACTGTACACATGGACAATACACCTCGTATTTTCAGCATTTACTTCTGCTTAAGACACGTGTTTCTGCCATCTATAGGCGTCATCAGTCAAGCTAGTGAAGCAATGTAATACAAATGATACAAATCTTTTTAAGAACAGATTTGTATCTGTATATACATTTACGCTGAAATCGCCTACAAGATATAGCAAATTTCGTCATATAAGGTTGCACTATTTAATAAGTGACATCTGACGGACGAAAGAGACTATGCCGAAAAAGGCGACCTTTCGCTTGACCAGCTATGCTGGTACATAAACGAAAAAATACGTATAGGTGTAGTCCATTAACACGAGCCAGATGGCGGTAAATATACAAAAAGGTTTAAGTATATCAATACGTTATGTAGGTATTACGCATTTGTTACAAATGAAACAGACATGTAATATACATATCTGTAACTGTACACATGGACAATACACTGTACACGTATTTTCAGCATTTACTTCTGCTTAAGACACGTGTTTCTGCCATCTATATCATGGCAGAAACACATGTCTTAAGCAGAAGTAAATGCTGAAAATACGAGGTGTATTGTCCATGTGTACAGTTACAGATATGTATATTGCATGTCTGTTTCATTTGTAACAAATGCGTAATACGTGCATAACGTATTGATATACTTAAACCTTTTTGTATATCGACTTGACGTTGCTTCGAACTTGCCGTTCTTTCTTCGGTCGAGATGACGATAGCATCTTCCACTGAGATGACTGCTGCTTTGTTTCGGGATCATACCCGTACATCCATGATTCGTCGTCAGTAATGATTCTGGTACTGAAGTTCGCATCTTTTTCTTTAGTTTATTTCAGATGAACACGGTGATATTTTGTTCAATTTTGAATAACCTTGGCACAAACTTCGCAGTAACACGCCAGACGGAATACGCTGACAAACGCCGCACGAGAAGCCGACAATGTTATAAACGTCATCGACTGTTCTACTTCAGTCTTGCAGGATAACATCATGCACTTTTGCCACATTTTGTGGCGCGTTTTCCGTCGATGCACGGCCGGAACGCTTATCGTCATCAATTGACACACGTCCATTTTTAAAACGGTTGTACCATTCATAAGTTTGCGTCTGGTCTAAAGCATGCTGACCAAATGCTTATTTAAGCATTTTTAGAGTCTCCACTGCCGTTTTACCAAGTTTAAAGCAGAATTTGATGTACATTTTTTGCTTAACAAATATAAACACAAAAACTGTTTATTACCACCCAATAAAGTACCGTTTGATAGACTGACTTAGTATAGACGTAGCACGCTAGAGAGCTCTACTACCGTCCCTTCGCGCGCCACATTCAAATTTCGAGAATTTCTAGGTAGTACAGCGTATTTCAAACAGTTTGATAAAGCTTATTTTTTTGAAGTAATGAAGAGATTTGAATATCGGTGGACGGAATGAAATGAGTTACAAGAAGAATTCGTTTAAAAATAAAATATTTTTTGTCATAGTTTGCGTTCCTTAAAGTTTGCGTTCCTTATCCAAGGTTTCTAACTACTGATCCTCCCACATAGCATTAACAAGTCCATCTAAATACATAACTTTGTATTGTTTCTTCAGGTGGTTGTTACTAATAATTCTATAATTAACATAAGTAATTGTTATATATTTCTAATTATTTTAAAAACTTTTTTTTTAAGTTCGTGTGTGTTTTGCAGAGAAAAAAATTAAATCTTGTGATTAATTAAAAAAAATCAAGCCTTAATCATCCAAACAAGCTATATTCTAGGGCCTATCTCTCTCTTTCTAATATGCTATATAACAAGTGTTCATTTGAAAAGTAAATCTAGTAGCATGTGATTTACTGAGAACATTTTGAAGTATGTCGTAAATTAAAATTTACTACTTAACCTACGAAGTCGTATATTTTGAGTTTCATACATACAAATAAATAACAAATAATAGGTATTTATTGAAAACTATAACAAATGTTGAAAATGTTGTCCTTCAAGATCAATGCATTTTAAAACCCTCCTTTCAAAATTTCTGATGATATTCTGCAACATTACTGGATTGTTATTAATTTCCATGCATTTCTGTTCGATTCTCTGTAGCATATCATTCAAATTCAATATAGGTGTTCGAAATATGTTATTTTTTAGATAAGGCCACAAAAAGAAGTCGCAAGGTGTTAAATCGCATGAACGTGCAGGCCAGGCAATTTCAGTATTTCGACTAATTATACGCTCATCAAAAAATTCTCTTAAATAATCCAAAGATTCTGCAGTACAGTGACAAGATGCTCCGTCTTCTTGGAAATATGCATTTTGAAGTTCATCATCATGCAACTGATTGACAAATGGTTGTAAAATTTCCGTACGGTACCTTTGAGCAGTTAACGTTGCCTGAAAAAATATTGGTTCAATGATTCGCCTTTGGCTTATCGCTGCCCAAACACCAATTTTCTCTGGATGTAGCGATTCTTTATTAATTACATGTGGATTTTCACTACTCCAAATTCTTGTATTTTGTGAATTTAGGTATCCCGTTTTATAAAATCATGCTTCATCAGTAAAGATGACTCTTTGCGAAAGTTCTCCATTATTGTTCATATTTACAAACCAATTACAAAACTGTAGTCTACATGGGTAATCAATTTCTAACAATTTTTGTTTTGCTGTGACACGGTATGGATAAAGTTGCATATCTTTTTTTAATAACTTGTGAGTTGTACCAACAGAAAGGTTTATTTGTTGACTCAAATGTCGAACAGATATTTGTGGTTCATTTTCTATTATTTCTTCAACACGATTGACAACTTGAGATGTACGTTTCTTAACTGCTCCGCTGCCTGAATTTCTTAAGAGACTACCAGTTTCAGAAAAAAGTTTTAAAGTTCTATCCAAAGTATTCTTAAATTGTATATAATCTATTACAAAATGTGGAAACTCAACTTGAAATTCTACCATGCAATCTTGAACTGAATAAACCCATAAACCATCAATTTTAATACCACTTCGAAAATTAGCATGGACTAAAAAAATTTATGTTCTAAAGTGAAAGCCATTTTAAAACTGAGAAGCAATTTATTTAAACCAGAATCGACGCACGATTATTTTATGCACTAACTGATATTTGTGATTGACATTATCAAATGTCATTTGGATTTACGTTTCCGGAACAACAAACACATACTAATATATATGCGTCTTATTCTATCAAAATTTCAAAGTAACTTAGATTGACTTTTCAAATGAACACACGTTATGCATTTTAATATATATAAATATATGCGGTGATATTGGTGTCGAAATATCGAATTTTGACGGAAGGAATGACAGTAAAAGTGGTGATAATTTGAGTGAATATGAGCGAACTAATGCATAAAAGGTATAATTTGTGGACTGATGTAAAGCGATTTTAAAAGAATGGTAGGTTTAAAGTAGTTTGCAACATTATCGAAATGTCGTGTAATGGATACTTTTGTTATTGTAACCCTATACTAGTAGATGGCGCCACAATATCTTCAATTATGTGCTAATAGTGAAATAGTGAAATATATTATGTTACTTCAACCTCCGTATTATGGATTAAGTCATCATACCATAAGACCAAACAAATTTCTTAACTTAAATGCTATATTTTATTTTACAGGAGCACGTTAGATATAATTTAAGCATAATAAATACATTAAGACTGTATTAAATGATATATGTTTCCTGTTAAAAAGTGTTTTCGTATTTAATAAAAAACACAATTTATATAATTTGTTAAATATCAAATAACAAAATACAAACGATTAAAATTATTAACTATAAAAAACAAATTGCTTCGATGACCTTGAATACGAATTAGAGATTTTCAAAAAAGAATCTTATTCGTCGGTTATGCGGAAATGGAATATATGTAGGACAAGACATAAATACCTTGACATTCACCTAGAAAGTGTGAAAAGTAAAAACCATATGTTTAATGTCTTCAAGGAATAACATTCAATACTAAAAAATACTAATTTACGCGGATATATCGAAAACTATTTCTGAACGTTTGTTTTAAACGCGTTAATCATTCACAGAATGAAACATGAAGTGAAACTAATCATTTAATCGCATTAAAATCACATTAATTTCAGTATCAATAAGTTACTTATACATGTAAGGAAAACAAAACTTTCGCGGCCTATTCTTAAAAGGAAATATTGTGAATAATTACGGTGGAAGTTATAAAAAGAAATCTATTTATAAGTAAAACTTGTTTTGTAATCTAATGCGCATTGCTTATAAAATTTCAATGATAAACATTCCAAATGTTATTATACTTATTATTATATTTAAGAAACGTTTTTGGGAGTGAAAAGATGATGTAAATATGAAATAAATAGTCGAGAATATGAAATAAACTATGCCTTCAGTTTAACATAAAAGCGAATTCGGATGGGGGGAGGCTATCGAATAAATACACAGAATTGATAATATAGTGTAGCCCAAATACGCAAAGCGCATATTTTGCATATTATATAAATTTTTAAAATATGTATTTGCATATATCCTTAATAAATAGCATATTGTGTATAATTCAAAGAATTTTGAATGATGTAGACTTTTGGCAGGCGTTTCAAGAGTTCAAGATAAACAATAACAAATTTTACATTATCAAGTAATTTATTTTATTATGTTTGCAGTTCTCAAGCAGTCTTAAATTCCGAGAATTCAAAATAAGTCGTTTTAAACCGTTAACAGGGGTTTTATTGTACCTATATTTACATAAGTAGGTAAATAATAAATCGATTTCTTAATTTTATTTCTGATTGTGCTTTTGAAGAGATAACATCGATTTGTGTTTTGTAGTGTTATGGTATTATATTTATTTTTATTAGTAAAATGCCAAACGAATAGATATGGGAAAGTCTACTGTTCTGCCTGCGTTAAAATTGCAAGTATAATTTTTGAATATTCAATATAGAGGATGGTGCGAAATCGGTCGATTTGTTATTTTTTGAGATACAAAAAAAGTTAAAAAAAGGCAAGTTACATTCTTTTGAGGGACATGCACAATGAAAATACAGAGAAATGTACAGTTTTAGTTTCAGCAAAACTGTTTCAGTTTCGCGCTCTCAGCATTAACTTAATTTTTTATACGGAACCCTAGGTATATCGATTGTTTTCGCATCATTTGGACACTCAGGGCGCTTTTGTTTAATATTTTGAATTCATTTGTTAGGGATTTAGATCTAAGTATTGATATTATTGCTTTTCAATTTGATATTTCAATTTTTGGTTTTTTACCATTGCAGATACCATGCGATAAAAAATATCAAATAGACTAACACGTGAAAACTTCTGTTCATATTAGTAAATTGGGTATGATGAAATCTGTCACAACGTCACAGACGTGTCACAACTAGAGAATACAATCCCGAATCCCGGGATCTCGGGATCCCGGGCAGGTTTTGATCCCGTAAATCCCGGGACTGTACTTGGCTAAGCTCGGGATTTTCGGGATTGCCAGTTTGCATTCCGTAATCAGTTGCGCCTTGACAATGACCTTACCTAGATTATATTAAGGGCACTTATTACATAAAGACAAAAAATCGATAAAAGAATTACACAGGTACAGCCCAAGTAATATGTAACTTAGAAGGGACTTCCCCGTCCGGCATACTTCAATACAATACTGTTAAAGTAATTCCCCAACGGGCCAACTGGGGAATCACCCGATCACCTCATATGATATATCATAATTAGAGAACGGACATTCTTACCACATGACTCGGCGTAATTCAATGAAGTAATTGTCAGTCTTTTTCGGACATCTGGTCCGCTGCGATTACAATGCCAACACCCTATTGTATTCGGAGGATAAATATCCATTAAACGCAATCGGCAATTCGGAATGTTTATAAACTTCGCTGAGTACATCTCTACGTAATACAATGAAGTATTTGTGTTTGACTTTCTCGGCCACCTGATTTCGCTGCGTTAACAATGGACAAGGGCTATTGTATTCGGAGAACTTAGTCATGTGGTAAGAATGTCCGTTCTCTAATCATAATATTGTTGGGAGGGATTCCCCGTCGGGGATTCCCTGTACGAAAGTATAAATACGCTTATTAGAATTTATTTTTTTCATTTATTATTCTGCCGGCGACAAGGTTACGCAGGTTACGTTACTTAAATTTAAAAGTCAATTATCTGAAAAAGTTATTTTAAATGGCGGGAGACTTTGTTCAACATAAAAAAAACAGTGATACGTCGTCAGCGTGGAGTTATTTTTTAGTTGCGAAAGACGGGAATAGTGCTAAATGTAAGCGATGCCCTGCCATTCTCAATACTTTGGGTGGATCGACTAAGGGATTACATACACATTTGTCATCAAAACATAACATTAAGATTTTAGCTGACGTTAATCGTTTAACAGCTTCAACAAGTCAAGATTCTGAAAATCTGAACACAGCACCGTCGCCAGCTAAACGAAAGTTACAAGATTATTTTACTAAAAGTGCCGACGATAGCCTGGATGATGTTTTGGCAAGAATGATTGCATTAGATGGATTTCCATTCAGTGTATTCATAACTTCAGACGATTTGAGAAAATTGCTCTTAGCGAAATACACGGATTTACCAAAATCAGCCGTCACAATTCGAAAGCGTGTTATAAATTAGAGCGAAAAAATTCAGAGAGCAAGTAACTGCAGAATTAAAACATTTAAAAAGTGCAGGTGATCTTTCGACGAGTAGACATCAACGTCCAATAAACGATACATGGCTGTCAACGTTCATTCATATAAAAAATTTGGAGCTTAGGACTCATTCCTATTCATGGAAGTATGACGGCTAAAAATTGTCTTCGTATATTGAAAGAGCGTCTAAGTAAATTTGATATTTCTCTGGAAACTTATATCGTGGCTACTGTAACCGATGGACCGAACGTTATGATAAACGTGGGGCAGCTTGTTTGCACTGAACAACAACTGTGTCTCGCACATGGTATCGTGATCGTCGTCTGTGATGTGCTTTATAAAATAAAGAATTATTTTCAAGACAGCCCTACCTCAGACAGATGATACTATAAATGAACCAGCTGTGACTGCTGATTATATGAACGATAGCGATGATGATGACAATTTAGAAGACTTAGACTGTCCAGAATCAGGTTTAATCTTAATGTCATAAAATGAACTTGCGCGAGAACACATACCCGAGTTAACGAAAGATGAAAACATTAATGAGCTGATACAGAAAATTCGCAAAGTTGTCGTGTATTTCAAAAAATCACCATTGAAAAATGAAACAGTAATGAAACAAAAATATGTGAAGATTGAACATGAAAATGAGCTGTCACTTCTTTTGGACTGTAAAAACAGGTGGAATACTCTTTTAACCATGCTGGAACGATTTTCTCTTTTAAAAACCTGCATTCGAAAAGCTCTTATAGAGCTCAATCATCCAATCCGTTTAGAAGATGTTGATTTTGACTTGGTAAATAAAATTGTTGATGTGCTGACCCCAATTAAATTAACAGTAGAAGCAATCTGTCGACGAGATGCTAATTTATCCACAGCTGATGCCGCTTTGAAATTTCTTATAAAACAATTGTCTAGCAAAAACTCAGCACTCGCCAATAAAATGAAAACATCCTTAGCGGAATGTAAAAAGCAACGACGAAATGAAGCTTTAACTGGTGTGTTGAATTATTTACAAAATCCACGAAAAGATTATGAAAATCAGTTATTATCGGATTTGGAATGGATTGACTTATTTCCAATTCTTACACAGGCTTTAGTGGGGGCGCAAATAAAGAGTATTGTTAAAAGACTAAATAGTCGAGATGACACGGAAGAGGAAGATAGGTCAGGATCACAAGCAGATGATGAGCCAAGGCAACAAACCTCCCAACCCAAATTGATACTTAAGGAAAAGTTACAGCTGGAAATTAATAAGAGCATGGAATCCCCAGATCCTGAAGTACAAAATGAATCGGGGTTGGTAAACAGTATTAGACGCGAAATGAGCCTGTTCGAAAATGGAGGACTTCGTGGATATCACTTAGAATTAGCATATAAATATCTATTGTCTATTCCTCCAACCAGTGTAGAACCTGAGCGAGCGTTTTCAGCTGCTGCTTATGTTGGCAATAAACTACGAAGCAGGATTGGAAGTCAAATATTGGATGCTTTGATATTTCTGCGATTGTATTTTAGAAATTCTAAATAGTTTTTTGTATTGTCTGTTTTGTTCCTTATTTTAGTATATTGTGTATTGTATTAATAAATAATTTTTAAGAAATTACTTAAGTTTTTTTTTTATTTGAGCTCAATTAGAAACCACATAGTCTAACCCCGGGATCTCGGGATTACGCTTCGAAAATCCCGTAATCCCGGGATTGGAAAACATGCTCGGGATTGTATTCTCTAGTCACAACCCACATTAACGCAATGTTTCCAACCAACGTCCAAAAAGCTAAACCTTAACCGAAGCCTATATCATGCAATGATGACGTCAAATATCACTTTTTTTTTCTCCAGAAGTATTGCAAATTAAATGTCCCAGGTGAAACAACACTACGAAGAACTACAAGGAACTTACCTCGGTTCCTTGTATTCGTTGGTAATTGAGGAATTAAAGCTAAAATTCGGAACAAACATTTTTACATATGTATTGATGAAACCAACGACTCAAGAGGGCGTTGTTATTGCTCATTCATTGATTGGTGTTCTAAGCGACGACATTCTGCCAAAACCTTACCTCAACGCTTGTAAAAATAAATGCACCATAGTATCCATATTTATTCAAGAGGAACTATCAACATTTTTTCTTCCTATTCCTGTTCCTAGAGATAATTTCTTGCTCATTTTGTCAGATGCAGCACCATACATGAAAAGGCCGGCAAAATTTTAAAATCTTTTGTCCTAATTTGATACATGTAACATGTCCTGCTCATGCTTTAAATAGGGTTGCTGAAGAGATTATAAAACATTTTCCTTTTGTAAATAGTTTAATTTCCAACATGAAAAGAAATCTTTTTTAAAGCGCCTATATGGGTTCAGTTCCATAAAGAAAAACTATCAAACACTCTTTTTCCACCTCAACCTGTTATTACAAGATGGGTAGAAGGCTTTTGTATTGCGAGAATTTCTGTCAACCAAAAGATCTAATTTCAGAATTGACGAGTCTTCTCAATCCTACACTGGTGTTAAGCAATGATTCGAAAACAAAGAAATAAAACAACAACTTTCGTTTATAAAAGCCAATAGCGTAAATGGAGGAATTTAATTTGCCATTAACCCGAAATATAGAACTAGTAAAACAATCTGCGGTAGCTTTTCAAAGCGTCGCAGGCAAAATGGGGTACAAACTTTCAAAAATTCAAAAATGTGATGGAAAAAAATTGTGGATATGGTTTCTTAGCCAAGTAGCTAATCTTTTAGAGGGAGAATTTACTGAATCAACTGATTTGGATCCTGTAATATTAAGAAATTTTAAAAACGCCCCTCTATTGCATCAGTTGATGTGGAAAGGAGACAGGAGACAATAGTATATTGTGTAACGAGTGACGAAAATAACATTTTTTTAAGCGAGAGAACAGGTTACCAAACTAGGCGTAACCGAGTTTGGTAATGTTCGCGAGCTTAAAAAAAGGATTTCGACGTGATAAACACTACTACTTTTCTACGACCTCGCCTACGGCATTATAACAAACTTAAAAAAATTATGTAAACAAACACTTTATTTTCAATTAAAAATTATAAAACTATAGATCATACTTAAATTAGTTATTATTTAAACTTGGATACATAGAATGTATAGACCATATGCAAGCAGCACAATTTCCGAATATGAATTTACGCTATTATCGGCGGTCTACTCAATGAATTTTACATAGACTTCTTCATACCTCTTTCGCTATTCTTCATGTAATAAGCCCGATAGATTTTCTCAGTTTGATTAGTTATTTCTGGTTGCGTTATTGGTAATATCTAAATCACTTTCTGGATCAGAAATCATGATAAAGCTACAAACAGCACAAACTGACGTGATTTAAAAATGACGCGATATAGCTACGATATATCAGGCAACTAGACGCAGGTGGAATGTAGTAGGTAATTTTGTTCATGAAAGTTAACGTTATGGGATTTTCTCTCACTAGTGGCGGAAATCAAATTTTTGCTGCAGTATTCGGCGACGACAAATATCTTTTTATAAAGGGTCGTAGAAAAAAAAATTTAATTGAGAACTTTGAGAAACATTTAGGGGTTTACTGTTTTTACAACTAACGACAACCTGCTTTGTGTAATAAATGCATAATTAGGTTTAGTTCAGTTTAGTAAATGATTTGCTTATTTATGCGCATATTTTTGAGTTTTCCACTTGCATATTTGGGTTTCTCTAATAATCACACGAGCAAGAATCTAGAAGCCACAAGATATTGCTCCGTTGTGTATCAATGTATTCCAGGACTTTGTGGTATGTGGCATAATGCTTTGCTATGTAAGTTAAAATGAAATCTATAGTATTAATAATACAAAATAATAAAATCTTGTTTTCAACAAAAATATCAAAAATGTTAATTAAAATTGGTTGTGAAGAACACTATATAAGTACGAGGGCTGATTGATGTATAAAGTCTTAAAGAACGCTATTGTGTAAGTAATGGGGATAGAAAGAAGTTCTAACCTGTAAACGGTAATTTGTGTACGGTCGCTGAGCAACAGTATCATTGATCACGAGTATGCGTACAATGCAACGATCTGTGATTGAATTTTTAACTATGGAAGGTTTTTACAGGCGTTTGCAAACTGTTTATGGCAACAATTGTATGGATGCAAAGAATGTTTGCCAGTGGGATAGCTATGCAAAACTCTGTCACAGCGACGAAATAAAGGTGTATGAAGATTTAAAAGCACGAATACGCCAAGAAATTTGAAACATTACCGCAGATGTCATCGACAACGTTCAAAAAGTATTACTTAATCGCCTTGGCTATTGTCTGATTGTTAACGGTGCTCAATTCGAACATTTAATTTAGATAATTATGTTTTCTTTTTAATGTTTACGATAATATTACTTGGAGTTGAAAACCTTGTATACAAATCCGTATTTATCGTATTTATTTGTGAGAAAATTGCTATCCAGGCATGCAGACGCCTGTTTTGTCCAGCCATAGAGTCTCAGGGCATGATGCTAGGATCGATAAAATCAAAGTCAAGTCATGGAACAAAAGTCAGCGACGCTCATTGACTGGTGTCAAGATCACGAACGCCAGACCAAACAGCACCATCCTCATTATGAGTCAACAAAGTACTGTCACAATAGGTAAAAAAGTGTCCCGTTTTTTATGTTGCGAACAGTATTTCCAAATTGAATATCAAGAAGAATATAGCGCTATTTTTACCCTTTCGTATATGGTAGATCTATCTGCGGCAGATATGTCAATAGTATTTGTGGACTATGCTCTAGAAACAAGATATCACTAAGCTCGAGAAAATACAGAGTGAAACTGCACATTCTGGGAAACCGTCGCATGTTTTTCAGACTGAGGTGTTGCAGTTTCACTCTGTGATACAAACATCATTGAAGGAGACTAGACAAAAAGACGAATACCGAAGGACTGGTAGTATGGTAGCCATAAAAGTCCTTATGGGTGTAAACTCTATTACCAGGTCGAAACTGAGAAGAAATGGAAGAACAAAGATGCCTTCAATAAACTGGCACAGAACAACATTGTGTGCCTACTTTAGGTGCTAGTATATTAGGGGTAATGTGCCAAAGAGAGTTCAAATGAAAGATTTGTATTTTTGTATATACAGAACCTGTAAGCGGAATTATTAAGGATTCTGTTGAAAGGGAGATCTGATTATGATTGAAAAGAGAACAAGAAGTTGGTCGAAGATCAATTTTATACCAGGTGAAGCGAAGAAGCGGAAAATTTTGAAAGTTGCGTTGGTAGCCGTGAGCGATTGGCAGCACTGAATAGCGTACGCTAGTCTGCTAACGGCACCTTGCCATTTAGTTATCATGGATGTTTGGAGTGGTACGCAACGTGCATTTCGATCAAAGCTTTTTACAAGAAGAATGACAGTGTGGAGGGGGCACGTAGGGAATTCCGCCGTCATTTTAATTTAGGACGCCACGATCGCGTTCCATTAGCACATGCAGTTAAAACATGGATATGTAATTTCGAGGAAACTGGTTCGGCAATGAAAAAAAAACCTCCAGGCTGTTCGTACATAAGACGATATTCAAGCTATTCGAGAAGCTGTTATGAAAAGTTCACATCGGTAAATCCGTCGTCACTCAGCATCTTTACAGTTGCATAGTTCGACTGTTCGAAGAATATTAGTACAGGACTTAAAATGTCAACAATAGAAGTTGCGAAATGAAACCCAACGATTATGTTATGCGACGACAATTCTGTGAATCAATGCTTCAAAAGATAAACGCGGACGGGGAGTTTATTAAGAATCTGTGGATGTCAGATGCAGGCGCGGCTCGAGAATGACGTACTGTAGGGGCACGTACAATGATACGAGTGCCTCGTGTTTTCGGTGCTTACTAAGAAAACGCTACAGTTAGTACACGAGAATACACCAAGCACTCGCATTATTGTACGTGCCCTAACAGTATGTCATCACGAGCAGCGCCTGGTCAGATGAAGTGTATTTCTATTCGGATTAGTTAATAAACAAAATTTTCGATATTGGTCACAAGACAATCCTATTGAGCTACACCAACGTCCATTGCACAGCAACAAAGTTACCGTGTGGTGTGTTATGTCATCATAGGGTGTGATTATTTTTTTGAGGACGAGAATGGCAATGCGACCACAGTCACATCGAATCGTTACGTCGCCATGCTTGAAACCTTTGTTGCGTAACAACTACAGAGATTTCCAGAAATTATTGACACAGCCTGGTTTCAATAAGATGGAGAGACTGTCACATACTGCAGTAATATCAATGGCAGCTGTACGCCAAGTGTTTGGGGACCGTGTAATTTCAAGATATGGTGACTTTCAATGACCGCTCAGATCCCTTGATCTGTCGGCTTGTGATTTCTTTTTGTGGGGTTACCTTAAAACAAAAGTGTTTTTTAGTCGACCTGCTACAATTGAAGAATTGAAAGCCAACATCCGAAGACAAATTGCGGAAGTTCCAGTTGAGCTGCTACGTCAAACCGAAAAATGTAACGAAGCGACTGCAGGAATGTTTGCCACCTGAAATATGTCATCTTAAAAAAAAAATTGTAAAGTATGTATTATAAAATGGCATCATTTTTACTATTAAATTCATTTTCAAAATTTCCCGTTTCTCTGAATCACCTTGTCCTAAGGTACTATTGGTACTAATTTAATTAGCACCAGAAAAAATCAGTGGATTGATAAGCTCCTTGAGGAAGCATCTGTATAATATGTTTATGGTCAGTCAGCCTTTGTGTAGGAGATAAAAAAGTACAGAAGGAAAGTTGTCTGTATGTCATTTGCATTTATGAGAAATTAGAAGGATTTAGACTAAATGTTATATTGAAGCCTAAAAATATTGTAGCATATTATCTCTTATTGAGGATATGCACTGATTGCACGAATGCCAGATTGGGAACGATAAGGAACATTAAGAGTATGGACATTTTCGTATCTAACCCTAAGGTGTGATGAAGTAGGTAAGGAAGAGGACATATATGCTTTAAGAACGTTGCTTGCAAATTTTCGTTATTTCTTGAAAATACAAAATCTGAATCACTGAATTTTAATTACTATTCCTTTTGTCTACGTTAGATTTTATTAGTTTTTCAAAATTTGTATTTTCTGTTTCTCAAAAAAATAAAATTTAAAATAGCATCCCAAACAATTGAGGTATTTGGTATAAATGAGGACGAGTATTGTATTTAATTCGTTGGCAGTTATGATTGTCCTGGACAATGGTCCTTTATTGGTTTTTATTTTGAAATCGTGCTTATTTTAAATAAGTAAATAAATAATTTAATTATACCCTTCTCAACAACTTAAATGGAGTTATTTTTAATTTACAGACAGAAATGAACTACAATTTCGAACAGAAGAAAACATCGATCACGCGATAATTTTTCGAGCATTTGGTAATTTGCGTGTTCGACACGAAGCTGCTGTTAACTTGACACATTATTATTACCTGGATTTTTACACCCTGTACCGCACCACATCGATAACGACAACTAAGAAAAAACCACAACCGATCTTGCGATGTGCAAAAGTAATGAATGTTGTGAAATTATCTCCAGCAAATGAGCAATCGTGTGGCAACGGTAACACCGTGAAAAGAGAAGAAGGTGTTCAGCGATAATTTATTCAATGACCGTCGATTAGCGTTCAAAAGCTGTAGTTATAAATAATAGCAGAGATGTGCTTCTTGATATTGGAACTTTGCAATTTGATAATTTGGATTTACTGCGGGGAGGCTATGCTATCGTCAGTGTGAAGGTACTGGGGTATTCAGGAGGTTAATGGATTCGTAGATTAACATGTGGATGCTTACGTTGCACATAGGTATATCCTTTAGTAATCTTGTTACCAAAGGATTTTTCACGAGTAACTCATAATTTCAATACATTGTATGTATGTATGTATTTAATGTGATAAAAATGTAAAATAATAATTATGTTGACGTAATTTATGGTTAACTGAATTAAGATTGTTCGACATTATACATAATTACGGATATTATGTGGAGTTTGAGATTTATTTCATAGTAATTTTCTCTTTAATATAAATTAATAGGTTTTTCAAATTTATTTTGAAAGTTTAAATTACGTACTTAATACAAGAGATATTTCCTTAATCACCAGGAGGTGATTTATTGATACAAATGTGATTGTGACATCTTTTGTGTGTTTAATAAACGTGACAAATCGAGAAAATGTTATGATGTTTTCAAACTATAGTCATTTGAATCGAATGCACCTAATAATAATACTCATTATTAGTATTATTACCCAACATGTATACACTACCGCTCAAACATATTTAGACACCTTGTTTTTTCGCACTATTTATATTATATAGAAAAAGTACATTTTATTACTACTAAATAGTTCTCAGATACTTATTTTAAAACTAATGAAATAGTAATTGTCAAATTATTTACCCTATTTACCGCAATAATTCGATGATCCTTTTTTTCTGCATAAAAGAATATACAGGGTGAGTTTTTCATCATTTTTTTGTACGGGGATCTGGGAAACTACAATAGATATAGATTTGGTTAAATGGGAACAGAAAGTTTCACACAGTTCTTCGTTAAAATTGTCAGATTCCAACGGGTCTAATTTCTGTGTATGTGTTTGCAATGCTAAGTGACGTTTTACGTGCGATTTCTTGGAATTGTTTAACGATATTTTACAGACTTTGCAATAAATTTCGGAATCACTGGCAATGGAAATACAATCAGTATGACCCTCATCCAACTCACCATTGTTTCACAATGCTCGACGTTGTTCCATATTATATCTGGAAAAGTAACTTAAACAATGTTGTAGATCTAACTAAATGAAAATTAAAAATGTATTCGTAAGTAATTGAAACTTAACGAAATTCACTGGACACTTACTTTAAAATAATTGGCCGAAGTAGATTCGATGAAACGATATTAAACAGGATCTATTATAAAAATTACGAAGTATGTAATTAACAGTTAAAACAATGAAAAAAGAAACTAAGTTAACCGTACTTTATTTATCTTACGAAAAATATAGGCTAATAAATAAAATAAATTATAAAAACTCCTCACGCTTCTATCTACGCCCATGAAGAAAGGAATTTAACTGTAATATTGAAGTAACTGCGTCACAATTCAACGACTGTAGACTATTTGTATGATCCATCATAATTTCGGCCTGATGCGTCCGGTCTCTAATTATTATATAACCGACCGACACCGCTGTAGGGGAATGCTAAGGTATGAATTATTATTTATTAGATTAGTATTGATATTGCTGTTAGCTAACTTACGTGCATCATCTTCACAATTTACATTAAAACAGCTTAAAGAAAATGTAGGAATTAATTTTTTGGAAATATCTAGTAAGCTGTGAACTTTTGCTGAAATACTACAGCAGCACTATGTCAAGCTTGTAAAATTGCACTTCTTTTCACATTTAACCAAATCTATATCTATTGTACTTTCCGAGATGCCCATACAAAAATTAATTCGAATTCACCCGATAGGTAATCATTTAACAATGTTAAAAACATCCCTCGCGTTAGATAGTCTCCTAATTTACGCAACAAACAAGCATAATAGTGCTGTTGACAGTTATATTGCAATCTTTTAGGCTCCTTGGTAGAATGTATTTATAAGAAAGATAATGCGACCATTATTTTTCTTCTTGATTTGAATTACTTTTGCTTTTATGGGACGAGCTACTGACATGTTTCAATGGCAAACTGAAGGAAAAGCGAGCAAAAAAAAGTTTTGCTCCATGGGAATAACGCGCTTTCTTATTCACCGGGTATGGTGACTGTGAAATTTGTCGAATTGGAATACAAATTGCTGCATTATCCACCATATTTACCAGATCTGCTTCCCAGTGTTTTTTTCTTATTTCCAAATTTAGAAAAATGGCATGGTGATGAAATTCGGAACAAATAAAGGGATGATACCAGCAGCGAATGCTTATGCTGACAACCTTCCGAAAGATTACTCTTTGTAGATGTCTGAATAATCGCTGAGCTTAGTGTATATGGATAGCGATTATGTTCTAAAATAAAACATATTTTTTATCCTAAAATAAGTATTTCATAGAAAAGTAATTCTCCCGTCAAATCGATTATTAATTAACGCGCTGCATATATTTATTCGAAATAATTTCCAAACTTAATTATCGCTCTTATCAGTTAATTTTTCAAACTTTTTAATTTTTTAAAATATTTTTTATCTTACAAAGAAGTCTTTAAGCTTGAAATGTTTACATATTTTTTTTGTTTCTCTAACTTTTAAAAAACTTCGAATATATTTCTTTTGAATAATTGTTCGACAATATTTTAAATTTATCTCAATGTCGGAACAAAATTCATACAAGGTGGAATTTGAAAACCCGAAAACGAAAGGTCTGTATCATAATTTATATCAAACTTATTATCTCTGAAGTCATCATCTAAAATCACTTTATTGATTTATAGAGGTATTTTTAATACTGAAATAAATTTGAATTAAACTAATACACAGTTAAACATTTATATTTAGGGCGTTAGCTGAAAGCTTCTGATGAGGGTGATAAGAGATGACCAGCGAATAAGGTAAATTTTGTTTTATATATTAGTTACTATATTTGGTGTGATTTATTTGGTTTATTATATCGTACGACTACTAAATAGTTTGTAGGCGTTTCGAGGGTAACAACAGCACACGATTCATGAACAGGGTTTGTTTGATTTTTCCAACTATTACTATCATTCAAGTCCAGTTATGTCTATTTAAAGTATAGTAGTTTTTCAAAAATTAATATAGTATACCAGAATAGAATCATTCAAAGCGTGCTCGGAGTGTGAGATAATGTCCCCCTGGACGATTAGTGCTTTATTTGACATAATGCAATCCTTGAATACATTTATGAATAATAAGCGAAAGAAAATTCAAGCATTTTTTGATATTACAGTAAGACGTGTGAATATGACTTATATCTCACAATATTTAATGCATATTGTAGTAAACAAAATTTAATGCTGTAATATTTGTAATTGTTATTATTCTATATTTGACAACCATTTGTTTTATACTCCTATTTACAAACTTACAAAAAAATTGTTCAATAAACTATTATATTTCTATATAATATGTTCCAATTATATATTCATTATTTGATGTCAGGCGTTAGAAATAACAAGCGAAGAATTTTCTGAGATCGTGTAACTTTTAGCAATTAAATTTTTCATTTACCTTTGCTATGGAATCGTCAGCCAAAGACAAAGTACTGATTCTTCTGCCTTCCTCGGAATTGGGAGCCATGACGCTCCCAGTACTGAACAGATCGCTGCAAAAAGAATAATAAAATATTAAACAATAAATAAAATGCCTTTACAAAACGTTTGTTCTTTGTAAAGACCATAAAAATAATAATTATTAAGCTAGAACATTTCATGAGAAATTTGGTAATAAGCTACAACTTATTTCCATTTATAATGGAAATAAGTATTTCCATTTATAAGGTGAACCGGTCTCTAACCTTCTCCACTTTTTCATCACAGACATTTGTGCGTAATTTTTTTCTTTTTTTTCTCGCATGTTAAGCAAAAAAAATATTAAATGGTCTAAACCGAAAGTGATTTTTGAGATCTTACAAGAATGGAAGAGGAGAGCCAAATAAAAAGCATTTGGGAAGCGAGATTAATGGGGGTAAATCGGAGATGACGACGTAGGAAGACCTACTTAGGATAGTTTAGTAAGAGAAATATTAACAAGGAGAAAACTGCAAGTAACAACAATTAATTTCAACAGACACTCTTTTAGCAATTTTGAGTATTTTGAGTATTTAGATGTATATTAATATTTTAGTGTTTTGGAGTCCATAAATTGTAATTATTGTTGTATTTAAATTTAAGTTCATTGCAATGGTCTTGGATATACCATGTTTAACTTTTACTTTATAAAAGTAAGAATGTAAATAAATCCAATCGTTAAAGATATTATATTATTTGGCCCCTAACTTTCTTTGTACTGCTCGGATCGAGGATTTCAATAGTTTTAAACCTTCTCCGGACAACGCGGATCATTTTGCAAGAAATTACTCGTAAATCGGTCCAGTAGTATTTTAGTCTATAACGGATACACATACGAACATTGTCTTTTATATTTATAGATATAACTACTCTGTACTACACAACGTAGATACGTTCACCATACCTTCTTGATATTTATTGTCTTAACCCAGCACCAACCTTGAATGGGACGAAAATTGTTTGTATAATCCCTTGGCTATAAGAATATAAATGAATTTCCAGGTTAGCTCTCTAAAAATTTCTTCCAATCTTTTCTATTTTAGCGTCAAATAACAATATTTGTTCAAGTGTGTTTTCCCATGTGTCTCCACATCTTCCTGTTTTATTTTTTCCAGACGTCTTGGTTTTTCAAATCCATTTAACGGGTATTGGCTCGTCTTTTGTATAGGTTGCCACCATTCATGTTGCATCTCTTCTACAAATTCTCCAATAGGTATTTCGAGATCATGTCTTATTTGTTCATATATAATTCTGTCTCTTCTAGTTACTTCTCTTATTCTCTTAAAAAAATTCATTTTGGCCGCTCTAATCTTGCTTGTGTCTCGATAAGACAGCACCCAGTCTGTAGTCTGTATATTGTTTTATAATTCATATATATTCATCTTTGTTTGCTTCGTTATTTCCTTTTTACTTATATGAACCTTACGTAATGCCTAATAAATATTGTTTACCTTTCCTATTCTGTTATTTAATTCAACTTCATGCCTGCCTCTTCTTGCTCATATTTCCCAGGTATTGCAAGCTGTTAATCTCTTGTATTAGTTCATCCTCTAATCGAATTTGTATTTGTTCCTTTTCATTTCATACTATCATGATTTTTTGGAGTTATTAATCTACATTTCATTCTTTTTCAAAACTTCATTCGATACTCTAACGGGTTGATTTTGACCTTTTCTAATTTTTGAACCCTAGATCAATAAATTATGAACGGACCTGCATATCGTGAAATTTTGCTTATATTTTGTAATTTCGACATATGAAAACTTGTAGCATACTTTTCTTTTACAGATGTTTATCTTATTGTTAGTGAAGTAGGAAATTTCATTGTAGTAATGTTATAAGTATGATTAATTTAATTAAAGTTGCGGTATATTAGTAAGGGTATGTATGCAACCTTATATACACCAAAGAAATTATTTCTCAGCTGGGTTCCGTATTTTATGTCCTTAATTTTCATGTGGCAAAATTTTTATAATTATATAATTCTTTTTTAAATTCTTCTCTACAGTGGCTTCACCTATCGTTTGTTTTTAAGAACTATGTATCTTATCGTATAAAAGTATCGAGTTAGTGAACTTTAGCTCTCTTTTGCTGTCGAATGTTTCATCTACTAACTACTGGACTGAAGACGTATTTTGGAATTGTGATGGCTTTTTAAAAGTATCTAATTACTTCGCTAATTTGGTTTCGAGTCATTATAATTAATATAAGCGACATATGGTTATTTGAGATATCGAAAGTGCCGTTTTCGTTGTTATATTTTTTTTGGGCAGATTTGGTTTCCATGTGGAACACGTGTTCGTAGATTTTCCCTATTTTAGTTAGGTGAGTTTTTTTTACATGATGTCCATGTATAATGAAAATAGCAAAGCTAATTTATAAAAGAAACAATGCTCTTTTATTATAAATTAGCTTTGCTATTTTCATTTTTTTCTTTCTTGAATTTAAAAGGATGTCAGCACGAGGTATTAAAGGCCAATACGAGGCTTAAAGTTTATGCACGAAGCCTAAAGTTCAAGCACGAGGTGTATTATTCACGTAAGAGATCTAAAATTCTTATATGATACTTAAAGTTACTGCTTTGGGCATAAAACTTCCTGGGATGAGTCTCATGTCCACGGATGTTGGTGGATAAATTATTGCTGAGTGTATACCATTGTCGAAGAAGAGTAGTTAAACCGTTTCCAAGGAAGATTTTGTTTTCCGGAATTGTAATCTGATAGCCCATAAGGTAGGATCTACTTATTTTATATTTCTTCTGGTGGCATACAGACAGTTAATATACAACTCACTACGAAGAATTTGTTAGTGTTAAATGTAATACATATGTCGTAAATTAGATTTTTCATAGTAACGTGAAGGCATTCTATAGCCCTATATATTCTATAGCCATTTTGCTTACACAGGGTAGTCGAACTTCCATTACTGTACTAGGGGTCATGTAAAAATATTTCTTTGATTTATTGTTGCTCACTTAATAAATATTTCTAAATGTTAATAATATATTATGGGACAAGTGGTTGAAATAAAATTTCAATGTTGAGAGTTGTTGAAAAAAGTAACTCGAGACGTTGAAATTTTATCAGGCACGAGTTACATATACCATTTTTTCTACGAATTTTTAAAATAAACGTTAATAAAATATTTTTTATTATTTTTGATGTACAGTAACTATAATAGAGCAATTTGCATAATTAGCGCCAATTGTATTTATACATTTATCGGAAGTATTTGTATCCATTTGACAGTACCCATCAGGAATAACTGAGCTTGAACTTGTTGATTGTTTACCTGTAAATAACTTCTACGCTATATCGTTTCTTGCATATATTAATCGATGTCTATAAACTTTCTATAAGTGAACTCGTAAATGTGTTTCGACTTGGGAGTTATTAAATTAGAAAATGCATTATTAGCCGCTTTTATCATTTATTCTGGCTCATATCAATATCATCACTCATTTTAACAAATTAATAAACTTTAGAAAAAATTATACATGCAGTGACATTTCTCTTGTCAGAAATTGAATGCCAAACAATTCGAAAAGCGAAATACCGGTAGTCCCGATAATTCCAAACTCTAGTGGTTGAAATGCGATTTCAACCATCGTAATCAATTTCAATATGACTGATTTCAATGTCATGAGTAGAAAAATATAAATTATCACTTTGTAGAATGGTATAGACCAACATATTGCTAAATTGCTCGTGGCTGCCTTATTCCGATTTTGCATTGTTTTTTTGTTTTTATATTTCAATCTTATCTTTCGCATGTTCACTGCTATAATGTTGTTACGCTTTAAATTGTATTCTGATATTATTTAGTTGTTACACTTTGAATTATGTATTATACATTTAACGTTTTATCACCCGTATACTGTTAAGTCGCATATTCGTTTAATTTTCATCTTCACGAGTGTGTTATCGCTAGAGAACGGACGCAATTTCCATAAAACGCAATCGGCATTTGGAATTGTGTATAACGTCGCTCAGTACATCCCGGCGTAATTCAATGAAGTATTTGTTTGTATTTTTTTTGTATTATTTCGACGTAAGAGTGTGTATTGAATTTCGTTCAGTTTCAATAACTTACGCACACATTTTTAGTTTTCATTTATTTAGATCTAGAGCATTGTTTAAGTTACTTTTTCAGACATGATATGGAAGAATGTCGAGAACGGCATTGTAAAACAATGGCGAGTTGGATTGACGGTCATACTGATTGTATGTCCATTGTCAGTGATTCCGAAATTTATTACAAAATCCGTAAAATATCGTCAAAAATTCGTCACTTAGGATCGCAAACACATCTGAACTCTGTAAAACTTTTATGGCGGCTAATATTCCATTAAATAAACTTAGCAACCCCCTTAAAAAATATTTCTGAAAAAATATACTGGTCGAAATGTTCCTGATGAATCAACTTTACGCAAATACATATTATGTTTCTAGGTGCTATACGAGAACAGTATAACGCATTAGAAGCCATCTTTTAAATCAATACATATGGATAAGCGCCGACGAAACGGTGGATATGTTAGGACGCTGTGTGGTAAATGTTGTAGCTGGTGTACTCCATCCAACTATTCCCTATAACTCATATGTAATAGCAACAAGTGTTATAAATAGAGTTGATGCGGAAACAGTTGCTGAAACCATTGAGGAGAATATGCAAAAAATGCTTCATTCGGACGCCACGTACAAAGAAAAAATACTCTTATTTGTCAGTGATAGTGCTGCGTATATGTTAAAAACAGGCAGACTATTGAAGAAAACATATCCTAATATGCTGCATATTGCTTGTGTAGCACATGCTCTCCACAGAATCTGTGAATATATCAGAGACACTTTTCCGGAAGTTGTTAGACTTGTATCAGCTTTTAAAAAAGTTTTCAGAAAACCACCATTGAGAGTAGCTCTTTTCAGGGAAAAATTTCCATCTCTGTCAGTGCCTCCCACTCCAGTAATAACTAGATGGGGAACATGGCTGGAAGCTACTAGTTATTATGCTGAGAATTTCGATAGTCTAAAACATTTCGTAACACTGCTAAAGGAGGATGCTAGAAGTATTGGTGAGTGCAAGGAGCTCACACAAATCCAAAATTTAAAAAATCAGTTGTACTTTCTTCACGAACACTTTGGAAAATTGCCAAAACTAATCACTTATTTTGAAAATCGAAATCTCAAATTAAATAACGGATTAACCACATTAGATGTGGTTGTTAATAATTTGAAAAGTATTCCAAGTGACTTCGGATGTGGCCTTCGGCAAAAGTTTGAAGCAATTCTTAATAGAAATCCAGATTTAATTACATTGCAGCAATTATGTATGGAGACAATTCCACAAAATCTAACGGCTAAATATGAAGAAATAAAAGAATATTTCCAGTATGCACCTATAACCAGTTGCGATGTAGAAAGGACGTTTTCTATTTATAAGGATGTACTTAATTCAAAGAGAACAAAATTGACAGAAGAAAACCTTGAGAAACTATTGCTAGTCAATATTAATACTTCTTTACTCAACTTGAACGACAAAATGAACAAATAAAAATGTTCCAATTATAGAAATAAAATTAAAAACTTTAAAAATACAACTTTTCTACAAATACATATGTATTTCGTAATTTTATAGATCACCACCCGTTTGTTTTCCAATTATATAAATAAAATTAAAAACTTTATAAATACAACTTTTCAACAAATAAATATGTATTTCGTAATTGTGTAGATCACCACCCGTTCGTTTTCCAATTATATAAATAAAATTAAATATTTTAGAAATACAGCCTTTCGCCAGTACTGCACTGGGTGGTAAGCGTGTCCGTTCTCTAGTTATCGCCCTCTGCGTGTGAATTTGGTTAATCGTATCATCCCCGGCACGGCTCCTCGCTGAATCGTTGGAGAGAGAGAGTCGTTCACCTGTGGTAAATAGAATCAGTTGGGTAATTTGTGTGATTGTACCTTTTTGAGGGGCTCCAGTTTGTTAATCTACGTAATATGGAACGTAATATAGAACGTAAATAAATTTTGAATTTGCTGATATCGTTTAGTGTAAGGCTTGGAGGTAATAGGAGCAGAAAAAAAACCTTCTTCCGCTAGAGTGTTGAAACGGCAATTCTGGAACGCACTGCGGACCCTTTTGAGAACCCCTTGGAAAACGAAATCTAGTCACCGGCACCCTTGATTGATCTCCATCACGAAATTTTCGGCGGATGATCCGACATCCCCCTGGCATATCCCGTACTCGAAACCGGAACAACCCGTGGAGTCGAATATTTTCTTGGTATCATATTTTGATTTTCTTGCTCTAATTACCGTGGTGAAGTTTCTTATACATAAATTAATTTAACGTTAATTAAATATTCTGTTCAATTTAACATTTGTAGTAGCGTGTCGTAAGATACTATCATATTTGGATACTTGTTTTTGTAATCACCTGTAATCTAATGTTAATTTCGATTTCGATTTGTTTGCTTTGGTGATTTGTCATATTAATTTTTAAGGTAAAATTTTCTATTCATTTACCATTTTTGTATCATCATTTAAATTTTAACGTGAAAATTTCTTGTTTGCATCTTTCTTTTTTGTACACACCATCTGCACTCGCTTGGATTAAACAAAAAAAACTGGTCGTGGCTGTGCATTTACTACGATTTAAAAATTATTTGAAATTATTCTTATGCCAAACTAAATACGTACATATTACTATTACGTTACTATGTTTATTCCTTTGTAAAGTTTTATCAATGGTACCGTAGAAAAAAATATCTTAATTAATTATTTCTTTTGTTTATTTTGAACTCTAGTGTAAGATTAACTAATTCATTTTTTTATATTGTCCAAAATATCATAATTATATAGATAGATATGTTTATTACTAATTTGAGTTTGAACAGAATTTTGGTCTATTTTTTTTCTTATGTATAAATATGAATTTGGATTGTTATTACACGAGTTAACTGTTGCCGAGCTTTTCTTTTTTTTCTCTTTACCTCTGTCTATTTTTTTATCTTTAGCATGTTGGATTTTTGGCATTTATTTCCAGATTGCAGGTTCGCTGTGCAGCATTTTGCCTATGCGTCTTTGTATTTAGTGTAGGTATTTTTGTAGTCTGTATGCGTACGCGCCTAAGATCGCGCAATCCATTTTCTCCGATTTCAGACTGAGCTTCTGTACCAAAAACGGAGTAGCGCTACCAACCATTCTTTATTTTAGTCACTCACACCCGTCTCCACTGACTAAGGGCTCTTCTTCTTCTTCTGTTTTGGGTTAGACGCCAGCACGTCCAGGCACTTGAGCACACTTTTCTTTGTACTATCGCCAATATATCTCTCAATTCCACCTCTGTTAGTCTTGTGTCCTCGTTAAAGTCAGTATCCTCCTCAGCGGAAGTTTGAATACCCTCGTAGGATATAATAGATCTCTCCCGAAATGTTTCTGTCTGAGTCCCTTCAGTTTCTCACGCGTGCATAATGCATGATGGCTATGGATTGTTCCTGCTTTTCACATCTCCTACACCAGGGCTCGCTAACCAAGCCATGCTGTACAGAAGCTTCCTTAAAGGACAATGTCCGGTTATTAAGCCAGTAATTATTTTAATTTCTTTTTTGTTACTACGAATGAGATTGGCTGAAAACTTTCCGTCCAGCTCCTTTAGAAGTGTTTTAGTATGGAGTTGACCCTCCGTTAACCTCCATTTATTTTTTTGTTCCCTTTCTAGCCATAACCAGAACTCTCTTTTAGTGGAATCCTCTAGTGGAATCTCATTGCCGTTAATTACCTCATGTCCTGGCACATAGGTGCCAGGTGTCGCTGATATATATCAGCGACACAGTGTTGTCTTGAGCCAGTTTATTCAGGACCTGTTTGCAATATTTCACCAGTTTAGGCCTGACAGATGGATTCATAATGGCTTTAATAGCTGCCTGACTATCAGTCATTATGTGGATTTTTTTTGTTTGCGCAGCCGGTTTCCCGAATTTCCTCGGGGCAGACAGCGACTGCAAGCAATTCAGCCTGGAAAACCGTCGTATGTTTCCCAGACATATTGATATCTTCTTTACAGGGAACATTCCGCATATGCCGGCACCTGTTCCCTGATTGGATTGTGATCCATCAGTGTACCAGGTGCCGGCACCACAATCGCTCGAGCGACTTTTTGCTTGTTCTCTGGTCGGTATAAATATGTTCAGCTTAGCTGGAAACATAATCTCGGGTGCCATACTGTTCGCCGACATCTGAAATATCGGCTCTCTTCCAGTGCAGTTCCTGTGATATCTGTATGCCCCCTACAACTTTATTAGGGCACATACGTCATTGGCCTTCAGCCTCAGGATCGCAGCCATGGCCTCCGCTTTTACAAATAGTTCTAGCGGACGGAGACCCACAATGGCCTCAATGGACGCAGTTCCCGTGCTGTTCATAACTTTCGTGATTTCCAACAAAGTTTGTCGCTGGAGAGTCGCGAGGAGCCCCACCGAGGATGTCCGCTCCATCCTCCTCCATCAGATAACTGTCCCATAGGTAATCGTTGGTCTTACTACTGCTGTGTACAATCAGTATACCACATTCGTTTTTAGTCCCAGGTCCCCAGGTCCCCAACAGCTCTTCTGCATCTCCAGAAGAGCTGCGTCGCCCTGTATGCCACTTTGACTAGGTGTCTGCTACAATTAGGTTTCGCATAAAGTATTCTGCCTAGATACTTCACTTCATTGGTTAGTTCTAGCTCGTCTTGTGTGACTAAGAGCATACAAAATAAATGGAAGCTCCCAGACACTATTGTTCGATACGACTACCGGTTTCGTTTAGATTTTCACAATCTTCAAACGCCATCGCAGCAGCTGCGCGCGCCGTAGGTAGCGATGTTCAACAGATACGCTTATTGATACATTGTCTGTCGTTAATAAATTATACTTTGTTATTGTTATCTTATTTGGTGTTTCATTGTTGTGGTAGAAATTGTCCACGTATTACCTGCGATTTATTTAACTTACTTTCGGCGGCGTGTGTTCGCTGTATCGGTTTGAGAGTATAAACACGGTGGCGCCTATTATTAAAAAGAACCTCTCCCTAGCTCGCCTCTTAACTGAGTTAGCCTCTCAACCGAAGATCTCCGGGCAATCGTGTTGTTGGTAAGTTGGTAAGTTAAATAGGTTTTACGTTTCATAATAATAATAATCTTTATTTAAGAGCATGTAGCTCGTAAGTCTCAAAATATGTACAGTACAAGATACAAGATATAATATACACACCAGAAAATACATGACATTGCAGCATATACATGCAGTATATACAGTATATAATGGTCAATGCAAAACACTGATAAAACTAAACAAAAATACAACATATGCCCCTACAGAACAGTGTATATATATACACGTCAGGGAACATAATGTAAAAATTGTCGATCAATAATGCAAAAAAGGTCACAAGACAAAATAGAACAAAATAGAACAAATTTTTCATAGGAAAGGCTCACGTAACAATACATTCAAAATGTTCTTTAAATCCAGCCATAATAACATCATTAGCAAAAGCACATTTCGAAATATCGACCTTTGCCAAATTTCCATGTCCAACATAATACGGTTTAATTCTTTACTCAGAAGAGTGATTAATTCATCAATAAAAATAACAAGAAGTGGTGGGTTCAAGCTTACCCCTTGTCTTACTTTCTCCTTGGTGTCTAATATCTCAGACTTCATATTTATATCTATAATCTCTTTGTATTTGCGATTAATAACTTCAATTAACTATATTAAGTTATCGATCTTGGTGAAGTCTAGTCATAATTTCTTTAATTGTAAATACGTGCCTTTAGTCAAAAATTCCTTCAGCCTCTAGCCATAATTTTTTTAATTGTAAAGACGTAACTTTTTTGACAAAAATTAATATTCTAAAAGCTACTTTTCTAACACAAATCTCACAATATGTATATACATCTAAGTAGATAATATTCCTAGGACTTATATCCAAAAAAGGAAAACATTAGTACGTAATTACTATTCATTAGCACTATTAGAGTTATTATATTACAATTCAGACGAGTAGTTCTAACAGATGCTAATAAAATAATAATGACCAATTTTACGACAAAGCTTCATCACTGCACAGCTACACGAACTTACAAAAAATTTATAAAGTACATAAAATAACGATAACAATGTAGATAGTATTAAGAAAGTAGTTTTAGCGATTTCTTTTATTTAACTGCCGCCTTTACTAGTAATAAAGTGTAATATATCGGGCATTATATTTCTTGCCTCGGTGTATTATGTAACGGTGAATTGCATTCCTAAATGCTCTGTATTATCTAGGGAATGTGCGAATCTTAAAAACATGCAGTAGAGGAATAAAGTAGGAAATTATTATATATGACCGCCTATATTAACCTCAACAACATTGTTAAAACAATGACAGGAAATGAAGAACTTGATCATAACGAGCAACTAACAAGATATTTTTAAAAACTAAAGTTCTTGTTTCTTTTTTCGATGAAGAACACAAAAAGAATTTCGGTTGCTCCATACTGAAGAGTAGATGTTTAGTATACTCGATTCTTCAATTCTAAAATAAATATATGGTTTATGTGTAAATTATGAAACAAAGCGACATCATTTTTAATTTGTGAAGACAATGTATTTTTTCTTTAAATAAAGACTGTCCACGAAAAAAGTGGTCAAGTTAGCCATGACGCAGTTCTAATGATACAGAAGGTAATCATTTATCACTGGACACGTGGGTTATTTCGGGTAGAATTGTTTTTTTTTTGAAGTACCTGATTACCGTTAACGCTTGTGCGGATTTCAAGCTTTGTTAACCACGTGGGTCTTCATTTTCCCTTTGAAGCAAGTTCATATCCCCTATTAACGGGCTCCTCGTAAGAAGTGTTAAATCTTCCACCGATTGTTCTTTGCAAGGAGTGTGAAGCCTCCATTGTTATATATATATATATATATATATATTAAAAATAATAGATTTTTATTGGTTTTAGCGCTAAAACCAATAAAAATCTATTATTTTTAATATTAAAACACGGCCAATAAAATAAAAAAGAAAAACAAAATTCTTTAAACACTAAATATATATATATATATATATATATATATATATATATATATATACACATATGTAATAGTAGATTCAATTAGTCGGCGATTTAAGGTCTGTTTTACTTTAATATGTATATATTTAAAATAATCTTACATGCTTCGGCACATGATGTCTTTTTCAAAGAAATTTAAAATATAAATATATATTTATATTTTATAATATAAATTTCTTTGAAAAAGACATTATGTGCCGATACATGTAAGATTATTTTAAATATATACATATTAAAGTGAAACAGATCTTAAATCGCTGACTAATTGAATCTACTATTATATATATATATATATATATATATATATATATATATATATATATATATAATATGGTAAATTCAATTTGTTGGCGATTTAAGGTCTGGTTTAATATGTATATATTTCTGGTTTTTTCTTTTGAAGTAAAACCAGACCTTAAATCGCCAACAAATTGAATTTACCATAACATACAAAGGTCACGACATAATTATCTCTATATATATGTATATATATATATATATATAACGGGTGTTCATTTGAAAAGTTAATCTAGTAGCATGTGATTTACTGAGAACATTTTGAAGTATGTCGTAAATTAAAATTTACTACTTAACCTACGAAGTCGTATATTTTGACAGTTTCATACATACAAATAAATAACAAATGTGATTGACATTATCAAATGTCATTTGGATTTACGTTTACGGAACAACAAACACATACTAATATATATGCGTCTTATTCTATCAAAATTTCAAAGTAACCTAGATTGACTTTTCAAATGAACACACGTTATTTATATATATATATATATATATATATATATATATATATATAGTGTGTTGTAACTGGATTCCGGCTTTTCTTCCGCGTTTCCACTGTTTGGTCTTCGTAAACACTGGTGCTGGTTTCTGGACGGCGTTTCGGCAAAATCACATTTGCCATCTTCAGGTCTGCGATAACTGTTCTTCTGCTTCTGATTACTCGTAAACTGAAGTTTACGAGTAACCAGAAGCAGAAGCAGACAGTAAACTTATGTTTATGAGTAACCAGAAGCAGAAGAAGACAGTTATCGCAGACCTGAATATGGCAAATCTGATTTTGCCGAAACGTCGTCCAGAAACCAGCACCGGGCTTTACGAAGACCAAACAGTGGAAACGCGGAAGAAATCCCGGAATCCAGTTACAACACATGCTTCTACCCGCTGAAACCTTAAAGAAAACACACATGTATATATATATATATATATATATATATATATTGAAGTCGGCCAAAAGGTCTTATTAGATTTACAAAATTTAATGATTTTATATTGAAGCTGATATGTTAATTTTTGTAAAAATGTATTGTAAATCTCTATTTAAATAAGGTCATGAATATTACATATAGATGGAGTGGTGTGCAATATTTAATATGTTGCATGTGCATAATTCAACGATGCATAAACTTTAATAACGAAGCATACTTAACCTCAACATGTTTACATGTGAATACCTTTTGATCGTTTACCTTTTGGTGGGCTCAGGTTTATGTTATATGTCTGGCTAATGAGAACAATTAGACTCTTGGGTTGTGCATAATAAATACACTGATAATGTAGGTTCGGTGTTCCAATCAGAATACATACAAAATTAAATAGTAAACAAACTCGATGGATGATGGAAATTTTTATAATGCAAATTCTACGAAAAGAAACTAGTGAGTAAAGGAGTAATGTAAATGCTTTAATGAACGTGTTGTTTCACAGGTAAGTGAGAGATATCATAAACTTAGGATTAATTGAAATGCATCATGTCACGTGATAATCGCTACATAAAATAAATTCTAGGTTAAACAAATTAATTAGACAAAATTGAATTTAATCACTAACAAACATAGATGCTTCTCTCAAAATTTAGCATTTGTAAAAAAATAAAGGGGGAACTGTATTCTTCTGGCCTTAAATTACATAATACTTAATACTAAATGTACCCATAAGGTATATCTATTCAAAACAAAAACTTTAATAAAGGTTTTACTGAATTAAATGAATTGATGCAACATTTTCAAAATTTTATAGGAGATTTCAAGATACTTATGTTACAAATGGACGAGGATTGGTTATCCTGGAGTCTTCCCGTTTCCAAAAAGGCAGGAGACAGGTTTAGGCGGTTTATCGGACGGCGTCTCAAGGTTCGCTTCGGGTCTCGCTCGATGTTGCCCCCGGAGAAATGCAATTTTCGTTTTATCAGGAACTGGTGGATGTATGGATGCACAAAAGGCGTTAAAATGGAGCTGGATCAGCAGGTAATATTTTTATGTGTTTGTTGTATAGTTTTCTAATATAAAAACATGGTTTTTCTACTTATTTTCAGAGAGGCACTTAATAAAACGTCGGCGTGGTTTTTAGAGTTTTCAACATAGTCACGCCAACTATCGTTTGTTTTTAATCCTCGTTTCTTATTCGTTCAATTTGTATTTATTAATTTAATCTCGCTACTTTTTTTAATGAAAATGACAATTTAATTATTTTAACCAAATGGCTACTTTACAAAAATTATATACATTGTTCTCGTGAATAAATAATTGTTATTTGTACATACAAGTCTTATTTCTATGCTGATTTATAGTCGAGATATTTCTCGCGGTTATTATTTTGAAAATGTACAGCTTTCTCTAAAGAATATGTGTCATCGATAATCGATCAATTAAGTTGAAATGTTTTCGGTAATACATGATATATAAATAAACTGACTAAGGCAAAAGAAAAGATAAACATAAATGAAAATGCAAATTAATTTTTAACAATTAGAACGCGAAATCAACTTTATTGATATGACAGATGAAGAATTCAGTTCCAAAAACTTCTTATTTCCTAATATTTACATTTTAACTAAATTAATCTGTATCTTACAAAACTATAGTATTCTTATGTGTAGGCTTGACCTACCACAATATATATATATATATATATATATATATATATATATATACCATGCTGGTTTCCAGTTCGATGGAATCCATTTTAAAATCAAATTTAAATTTGGAAGATAGATGTTTTACGAAGAGGATACATAATTAAATTTCTACGATTCAGGTGCTTTCTTTCTTATTATTTGTCAACAAGGCAATGTAGGCGAACAACTTTTCGTTCTTTTGGGAAGTATCAATACCCGAATTAAGCTATTAGGGACAAATTGTTTTAGTGCACAGAACGTCATAAACGATTAAGTGTCAAGTTCATTGAATTATAATTTAAATTCTATCGATATTCCTTGATTGTGAATATAAACAGGGTGATTGATTTTCTCAAACAAGTGGCCTAGGATCAGTTCCAATTTTTTTTAATTAGTTGCTATCGTTTACGAATTTTTAAATTTTTATATAAATTGTATGCGACTAATCCAGGCCGATAAATTGGAATAGTTTATTTTATATTTTACCGTTTTTTTACTGTGACTTTAAGCTGGAATTCCTATTGCATATTATTAATAATCTAGTAATATATACTGTGTGTGTAAAACCGTATGTGAAATTCAACTACAGATCAGGGGATGAATTACAATTTTTGATGTAGGTTAAGGCATACCAATTTATCAACTAATTACTTAATTATTATAATCTTCGTATATATATATATATATATATATATATATATATATATATATATGATTTTGGAATTTTAACTTGATTCAGTTTAACTTCATGCAAATTGTTTCGTATTTATTTTGTTCGATAATTTGATGATCTGATATATTGATTAGATAATAAATCACACTTCTGTTATTGTTATTGTTATTGTTATTGAACTTTGGATTTTATTTATTTTAGTCAATTGTTTGCTTAATCCCTTCGGATTTATTTGGCTAACCTACAGCAGCTTCTGTGTTAGCTGTGCAGGTTGAGACTATAAACACGGTTGCCCCTATTTTTAAAAAGAACTTCTCTCTTGATCACCTCTAAACTGGTTGGCGTCTCAACTTAAGATATTCGGGGAATTTGTGTGTGGTAAGTCGATAGGGTTTTAAGATAATTAGAAAAGGCGCGCGTAACAAGGAGCCCAGGGTGTTTATCTTAATCTCCAAATTTCAACAAAATACACTTTCTTCACAAAATCACTTGTTTCTTTGTTGACTTTTAACATTGTATTCACCACAACAGTGGCGGTTCTTGATGATGTACGATGTAAGCTCCTGCACGGATGGGACCGCTTCGAACAATTTCGGACAATTTCGGTTGCAGTTACTTGCTTCTCTGTATATATGAAAGCTTAAACGAAGCAGTCTCATCCGTGCAGCAGTTATCATCGTACGTCATTAACAACGGCCACTGAACCACAAGCAAAACAAAAGTTGTCACGCGATACAACATAACCTCTTGGAGTCATAACATATAACTAAAAACACGAGTACAGTCACGTTTGAATGCAAAATGTAAAACTGAGTGTGGCCGCTTTCTACAACAAATATATTTTACTCGAAAGTAAAGCCCATTTTGAAAGTAAAAATAATAAATTATTTTATTTATTTCGTTGTTTAACTTTTACTTTGTAAAATTATTGACCGATTTAAATTTAAAAATCAGGCATGTCATAAATTGCAGAATTGTTACCAGCTTAATAAAACACATTTTTTATAATTTATAATTACCCGTTACATATTATTAAAATTAAATTATAAGACCCGTTGCCTAGTTATAATTCATTTGAAAAGGCCAAATGAAATAAGAAATGCTCACGTTTTTTTTTTTTGGTTCTCTTAGCACCATTATCTATTCGATAAATCATCTAGCTTATAAAACTTTTAATAAGAATAGAACATTCCTTGTTTTTTTTTGTTTTAAAAAAATTGTAGCAGCTATATAGTAGACATTTCACAAGTGTATCACGGCAGATTATTACTTTGGACCACACCTTCACATAAAATCCCACACATCAATTCTATCGCTGTCAACAGATATACAAGGGCTACTGACAAAACGTCATCGAATGCAGGAAGTCGTTCATTAGATCACGTTATCCGCTTCATTTTTTTTCCACTTTTCTCGAGCATGTTTCGATGTATCACATCGGGCTTACTCCTTGTCGGTTTCGCGTTCTAACAGTTAAACCGATACCAAAACGGCAATTCCTAGAATTACGGACATCAATTCTCCATTAAATATCTCATCTAGCAATTAAGTTTAAAATATAGACACCCGGTAAGTGTATATGTGAAGATAATTTAGGACGAATTTACTAAATAAAAATAAAGCATTCACTATTATTTTTTTTTCAATTTTATGTTTCTCTCTTTTGTTACCCGGTTTTTTTTTTTTACAAAGTTAAACTTAATTAGTACGATAAAATTTTGTTATTAACGATTTAATGCCGTTCTATTGAGAAAGTTATGTAAGTCAAAATTCTGCTGCTAGAAAATAATTGAGTTATTAACTCTAAATTAATTTTGAATCGATATATGGTGTGCATATATTTTTTGTGTATATTTTAATAAAGCCATGGTATTAAAAAGTAAGCAATAAATATGATTTATTTTGTAACGTACAAAAAAATTCCAATACATTATAAAAATTAATGTTTTAGAAATGCTGTGGATTAATATATGGGTTTGTTCGTTTAGGTGGGGCCAGTAGGCAAGGCAAATTATCTGTAGAATAGTTATTTGCCTAGCCCAAAACAATATGCAAAAATGTACGAAGGATATTTGAGGGCAACGTGGTTATTAAATAAAAAACTATTTTGAATAAATAATGGATCATCTAATTTGAGTTTGCTATATTGGTTGCACTGTAAATTTAACAGTTGTTATTAATGGCGCGTGCTTGACACATCAAATATTAATTTGAAACATCACATTTACGAAATGGATCGCTTAAACACCGCTCAACGCGTTCAAATTCAATTGTTTTATACCATACCAGACTCAGTCTGATATAAAATGAATGGGAATATAGATAAAATAATTGTAGAGAGCATAGATTCACTGAGAAAACAAATCATTTAATTCAATACCATGCCTTTCGTTCCTGTGATTATGTGGAATGTAAGGAAAGGATGAAACAAGATGTTTTCACAAAAACTTATTTTTTATTGTAAAGCTAGTGGATTGACTACATTTTTTGTTTATTCATTTTCTGCAAAAATATAAAGATCAGACGATTTACCGATACTGGAACATGCGACGTATAATTGCCCATGAGAAAAGCAATCATTTTCAAAATGCAAACCGCACACTTGCAAAGATTACCCTTGTGCTTTATTGAAAGTCATAGCGAACGTAAGGCGTTTGAAATCGAACGCCAGTCGGTGGGAATAAGTGGTATTCGTGGAAGTAGTAAGTCTTCACCTTTATGAGTTGACATTGAGAAAATGTATAGGCAAGTGTTAGTTGAACCAAAACAGCGTTGTTTGCAGAGCATATTATGGAGAGAAAGCCCAGACAAACCTCTGGAGGCCTACGAGCTGAGCACCGTAACTTATGGCACAACAGCAGCTTCGTTCCTGGCGGTACGATGTTTGGTACAGTTAGCCGAAGAATGTGCTGTAGAATACCTTAGGTGTTCTGAAATAATCAGGACAGAATTTTATATGGATGACTTATTAACCGGCGCAGATACCATCGAAGAAGCAGCTGTAATCGCAAAGACAGTTGCAGATATTTTAAGAACAGGCCGTTTTGAACTTCGAAAATTCTATTCAAATGATTCTGAAACACTAAAGTACGTTAGTGATGATAATTGCCCAACTAAATTAGTGCATTTTGGAATCGATGAAAATGCAAAAACGCTAGGACTAACTTGGTCCCCAAATTCTGACATGTTAATGTACAATATTGGTGGAGCTTCCGCAAATAAAAGGGTTACAAAGCGCACCATTCTATCATCAACTTCAAAAATATTTGATCCTCTTGGTCTAATGAATCCTTGCATTATAAAGGCAAAAATCCTATTGCAGCAATTATGGTTGGAAAGATTATCGTGGGATGAAGGTTTGCCTGCACACATTCATTCATTTTGGGCTACCTATCAAAACGAACTTTACCATTTAAATGAGCTTAGAATCAACCGCCATGTTCGCTGTGCAAATTTGAAACGAACAGAAATACACGTGTTTTCTGATGCCTCTGAAAAGGCTTATGGAGGCTGTGTGTTCATTAGATCGATGGCACCTGACAACGCTATATTTGTTAATTTACTATGTGCCAAAACAAAAGTGGCACCATTGGGGTTGTTACATAGCCTCGTTTGGAATTGTTGGGCGCGCTGATTGCAGCAAGATTAACCCACAAGGTGTTTACTGCCTTACGCACAGATGCCAGCAGATGCGTGTTTTGGTGCGACTCCACGATTGTATTGGAATGGTTGAAGATGCCTCCGTATAAGCTGAAAACATTCGTAAGCAATAGAGTGACCGAAATACAACAGTTGACGCAGAATTGCATCTGGCGACATGTTGCAAGGATAATCCAGCGGACGTATTATCGAGAGGAGTAATGCCGATGGATATCAAAGGCTGCAACTTATGGTGGTATGGACCTACATGGTTAGGGGAGGACGAACATCTTTGGCCGGCGCCGGTAAATTCGAATGCCACCGGAGTGAATTTACCTGATACAAGAGATAACATTCACCACACATTCACTACCGAACAAGAGAATAAGTTTCCGTTTGAAAGATTCTCAAGCCTGTCTCGAGTTACACGAGTGACCGCTTGGATTTTGAGATTCAAAAATAATTGTAAATAGAAAACGAATCGAATTAGTACCACTCATCTTTCAGTTAGTGAAATAAATTTGGCTGTAGAAGCACTTTTGAAGTTGGCGCAGGAAGACTCCTTTGCGAAGGAAGTCACCGAGCTAAGACGTCATAAACCAATAAATCATAGGAGCAAAATCCTAAACCTCGATTCATTTTTGGACGAGAGAGAAATGCTTAGAGTTGGAGGACGCTTGAGGAATTCGCACCTGGACATTGATAAAAAACAAACCCGATTTTGCTGAGTTCTAGGCATCATATTGCTAAACTTATATTCGAAGAGGAACACGCTAAACGATTGCACGCAGGCCCTCAACAACTGCTAGCTTGAGGAATTCGCACCTGGACATTGATAAAAAACACACCCGATTTTGCTGAGTTCCAGGCATCATATTGCTAAACTTATATTCGAAGAGAAACACGCTAAACGATTGCACGCAGGTCCTCAACAACTGCTAGCTTCGGTGCGAGAACGATTTTGGATTGTGGGAGGTCGAAACCTAGCGAAATATGTAACTAGACATTGCATTACGTGTTTTAGGCATAAACCACGAACCATACAACCAATGATCGGGCAGCTGCCAGAATCGCGACTAGTACAAGGCTTTCCATTTAGTACCACAGGTGTGGATTACGCCGGCCCTCTCCTGATAAAAGATCGAAAAGGAAGAGGCGCCAAAGTTAGAAAATGCTATATAGGTGTCTTTGTGTGCTTTTTCACGAAGGCAATTCATTTGGAATTAATATCAGACCTCACTAAAGATTCGTTTATTATGTCATTAAAACGGTTCATAGGTCGACGAGGAAAACCAAAGGAAATTCAATCAGACAATGGTAGAAATTTTGTCGCAGCTCATAGAGACTTAAAGCAACTATATGAATGTTTGAAAAAAAATGACAGTGAATTTAGTGAATATTGTTCAACCGAAAGAATACTTTGGAAATTTATACCTCCATATAGTCCTCATTTTGGCGGCTTTTGGGAGGCCGGAGTAAAATCATGTAAATTTCATTTAAAGAGAGTTTTGGGCAATGCTAGCGTTACATTTGAGGAATTGAATACTATACTCGTGCAAATTGAGGCCGTATTAAATTCTCGGCCTCTTTGCCCCTATCCTCTGATCCCCGAGACCTATCCCCTCCTACGCCAGCTCACTTCCTCGTGGGAAGGCCCTTGGTGAATGTTCCACACCAGGATTGTCGAGATATTCCAATAAGCAGATTGTCGAGGTATCAGCACATGCAACACTATCAACAGCATTTTTGGAGTCGTTGGCACAGAGAATATCTATCCGAATTACAACAGCGCGTTAGATGGAAAAGAGGATATGGAGAACTTAAGATGGGAGCGCTAGTTCTAATTAAAGAAGACAATTGTCCACCTCTCAGATGGAAGTTGGGACGAGTTATCCAATTACATCCAGGGCGAGATGGAATCAGTCGGGTCGCCAGTGTTCGAGTCTCTTATGGCGAAATGAAGAGGCCAATTTCCAAGTTATGTCCTCTTCCGGAAGAAGAAGCCTGACAGTTTGTAAATTCCTGCGGACTTTCCAAGGCCGGGGGCATGTTGGGAAGTTTACATACATATCTTGTATTAATATATTTCATGTTTGTTATTGTTGTTTGTCATGTTCGTTTCGATGAGCGCATTAGTTCAATAAAATGACAAGCTCTGCCCCAACTAAAAAAAGAGTAGAAAAGATGGCGACAATTGATACATGTGCGTGAAGTGGCGGCAGAGAAATAATAAAAATATAAGCGTTTTATTTTAATAAAAACGAGTTGCATATACAATACACAGAGCAGAAGTCAAATCACATACAAGGTCCAATCAGAATTGTTGCTTCAACTAGATCATTCATCCATTTATTTAACTACTAATCATGTGCTTTGTACTTTGTCCATTTTTACGATTTGAACGAAATTACTTGAGGTACGAAGGTAGCACCGATTGTTTCTACAAACAATAAAATAATAAAACAAAATGTTGTAGTTAAAAATTATTTTTATTATTGTTTTTCAAAATATTCACCCGTAAACTCAATGCATTTAGACATTCGATAAAACCAGTTATCATAGCCTAAATTCCACTATTCCTTAGTCACTTCAGATATAAGGTTTTTAAAGCTCTCCACTGCATCTACAGGCCTTGCAAATCATACACCACGCATTTTATCCTTTAGTCTTGGAAACAGAAAGAAATCTGAAGGTGCCAGGTCCGGCCTATATAGCGGATGATCTAGTAATTTTAATCCGAAAGCTTTAAAAAATTTGTTTGTTTGACGCGCAATGTGACTTGAAGCAATCGTGATGAAGGACAGTCTCCGATCTAGGGCGTCGTAAACGAGCCTTTTAAACAATATCTGGCAGACATATTGTAGTTTATCATTCTGCGGTAACCGTACGTTTAATTTCAAGCACAACTGTTGTGATAGGTCCTGAAGAAACTGGCTATCATTTTCTTTCCAAGACTTCGAGATTTTTTCACTTTGACAGGATTAAGTTCTGTTGCAGTCGATGTCGTTTTGATTCCGGTTCAAATGCATATATCCAGCTTTCATCACCAGTAATGATGTTATAAACTGCTTTAGACTTACCTTTCATCACCAGTAATGATTTTGTAAACTGCTTTAGATCTACCTCCATCATATTTCTTAAGCGTTTTTTTACACCATTCCACTCAGTATTGTTTTTATGTGTCTGTGTTAAATTATAAGTTATCCAAGAAAACAGATTTTCCTCATATCCAAGTTATTATGTAAAATCTTGTTTATTGCAGTCATGCTAATACCCAAGGTGCATTTGTTTCAGTAGCGGCTGAGATTGGTCTTCCTTCGCGAAAATCGTCACTAAATGATACCCTTTGAAATTTAAATTCGTTATACCAGTTGTAAATACTTCTCTGAGAAGGAGCTTGATCACCAAATACATCACGAAGTCTTGAAAACACTTTGTTTTGGAGTTAAACAACTTTTAAAATCATAGTAATCATGACTCTAAAATTTGCTCTCGTTAAATGCATTTTTACTGTAGACCACTCTGTTAAAATAGAAAATAATAAGCATTTGTTTTATAGCATGTTTGATTCCTTTGATTCAATAGAAATATTAGTTTGCAGAAATAATCGGTGTTACCTCTCGTATTGTACTGAATATCTGGTTCGTACGAAAAAGCAATTTCGTGATATGAAGCTCGATCATTCAGATATTGCAACTGCATATGTCTTCGCTGTTGATCTGATTGTTCTCTGGAGTTGTTTAGACGATTGTGCTGCTCTTCTTTTTCTCGATTCAACTCGTGAGACTTCAATTCAAGTCTTTCTTCCCGTTGATCTGCCGATTCTTCTGCTCGTCTTTGAGAATTTCTGACTCTAACATGTTCATTTTCGTCAAACCGTTTTTGTTCATTGCAGTTTGATCTCTTTTGACGTTCTGTGATTGCGTGTCGAGAACTGCGACCTATGCTCGAACGTGGGCGAGGCACCTCTATAAAATCAATAACAATTTTTCCTTTTTTTTCTTTCAAAAACCCAGTTACTTGTTTAATTGTTTTCCAACTATCAATATCGTTAATAACGGGTGTTCAGAAACATTCGAAGTCAAAGTAGTCCTTGAAAATATGAAGTCATGTCTGAGATAGATTGATACATTTACTTAATACAATTTTATAGGTTATCATATTAGTATATTAATACTTAAGTAAATATATACGATTTTTTTTCAGAGCCCACTTGACTTCGAATGTTTCTGAACACCCCTTATTTTCGCCTTTCAGATTTAACATTTGTTTGTCATATTTTTGTTTAAATTACATGTTCTTGACATTTACGTCTAACCTATATACATTATTTTAAGTTTTCATATAAGACAATTCATTATAGATTAAATCAAAGTTATTTTCCTTTTTAACACGGAAATTTAAGCAAGAGATAGAAGATACGGCACCTCCCATAATTACCTGGGAAACTCTGAATATAGAAAAAGCGTGACGGATTATTCTAGGAGCAGCAAGAAATATATGTGGAATAATAAAGATAAATAAAAGAAAGAAGCAAACAAGATGGTGGAACATAGAAAGAAGTAAAGCACAAGAACGAATTATGGAACCAGTACCTAGGTAATCGCACAGAAGACGCATACACCAAATACAAACAACAATGAATAAAAGTAAAAGAAATGGTGCTACAAGCGAAGAAGAAAACTGTTTTATAAAGTTCTGAAAACTCTAAAGAAAGATAAACAAGACATAATTAATCACGTTAAATCTATAGATAGTAGGCTGTTGACAAAAGATGGAGAAATCATGTCTAGATGGAAGGAATACTCCACCGAACTACTGAATACCCAAACACAGAGCACATGTGTCTCAGGGAAAGCGGTAAATCCCAATAAAGACGTAAAAGAATCCATAACCGTAGTCGAAGTATCAGAAGCAATCGCACATATAAAACTAGGAAAGTCGGCCGGCCATGACAGAATTCTCCCAGGGATGCTGAAAAACTTATGTTGTAAGGGATTAGAAATATTAACCAATATATTCAATAAAGCATGGAGTGGAAGCAAGGTGCCCAAAGACTGGAAAATAGTAATTATTGTCCCGATATTCAAGAAAGGGTACAAACGAAACTGCGCCAATTACCGTTGCATTAGCCTATTAAGCACCGTGCCTAACATCTAGGAATTTATATTACAGAAAATACCGAAAAATACAACAGAAGACCAATTAGCAGATACGCAAAATGGATTTAGAAAAGGAAGAAGCGCTCAAGACCACATCTTTACACTGAAACAATCGATAGGCAAAACAAGAAGAAAGGACACGGAGCTATTCTTGGCGTTTATAGATATGGAAAAGGCATTCAACAAGGTATCACGAAAAGCTGTTTGGGAGGAGCTAAAACGCAGAAAAGTAAATGAAACACTAATAAGAGGAATACAAAGTCTGTACGACAATAATAAGAGCTATGTAAGGAAAAACAACATGCAATCAGAAACTTTTGACATAAGCGACGGTTTAAGACAAGGAGGTGTATTGAGCCCAACACTATTCATACTGGTTTTGGATGACGTCATCAAAATGGTACAAAACAGGATCCGTTAAGCACACATAGGCTACTGACGACTATAACCGGTCTACTTTAGGAAGTGTGCATTCGCGACGATCTCTTGATAGCTGCATCTGCTGAAATAGACCTGCAATCAAACATCATAATATGGGAAGAAGAACTTCTGGAAAATAATCTAATGATTAATAAGAGTAAAACAAAGGTAATGGTGATAGGAAACGAAAATAAAAGAATAAAAATAGTACTGAAACAAGACGAACAAGTTAATGAAAACAAATACCTAGGAGTAACACTTGAAAGAGAGGGAAATATGGAAAATGAAATAAGAGAAAGAATTACTAACGCAACAATGGTATATGATGCTCTGAATAAAGCATTAATAAGGAAAAGAAACATTACTAGGAGAACAAAACTCACCCTCTACAAAACCATATTTAGGCCTACACTGACCTATGGAAGTGTAAGCTGGGTGTTGAACGCCAAGCAGAAAGTAACTTACAAGTCATTGACATGAAGTACCTCCGTGCAGTCAAAGGAATTACACGCAGGGACACAATCAGAAACGACGACGTAAGAGAGAAATTGGGGATCGAATTTCATAATAAATGTCATTGAAACGAATCAGCTGAAATGGTTTATCCACCTCATCCGAATGACTGGAGACCGATAGGTGAAACATATATTGACAGCAAAAATGCAGGAACAAAGGGGAAGACCATAGAAATTATGGAACGACAAAGTAGCCGGGATACTAAAGAAGAGAAATAAAAGCTTGAGAAGCGACAGCACTGGCAAAGAAGAGAAACAATGGACTAAGTTTGTGCACGGGCATTTATATAATATCTCTGAGTATTAACTTTACGTACACCTTACACCTCAGGGTAAAAGTTTATTGATTATGTATGTATGTATGTATTTTCCTTTTTATCAATAAAATTTCATAACAATATATTAGCCTAAATAGAGTATATGATTAGCAAACAATTTGCAATAATGTAAACATGTTGGGTAAGTTATTTATGTTTTTTCTTAACGTTTTGTATAGGGATTAGATATATTTATTTTTATTTTTTTATTTATTTATTGCTAAACTCTCCACGCAACGCTACTGCTGGGGCACATAGTCTGCCTTCTTTATATATGAAGTAATTGGCACAATCGAAATCAGTGGCATTAGGAATATACCGGGTGTCCACTCTCAGAGTCGAACATAGGCAGTTAACAGTATATTCAATTATTATTACTGTTTTCATTTTTGCTACACTAAAATAATAAATAAGTACTAAGTAATGAAGTAATATTTATTAAAAACGAAAACAATAAAAATAAATTATAGCAAATACTCAAATAACCCCCCGTTTTGTGCTAAGCAATACCATAGTCTGTTATATAAACTACATATTACGTTTGCCAATTGTCTGTCAGTAATTAACGCGCATTCAGCAACTATTTCTTCTTTCAAAGAATTAATATCTGGGTAACGTTGTTTGTAGATTTTGGTCTTAAGATGTCCGCACAGGGAAAAATCGCAAGGTGTCAAATCAGGTGATCTTGCTGGCCAATTTATAGCACCAATCTCTACCAATCCAGTGATTTGGAAATTAATTATTTAAGTAATTTCTAACATCTAAACTAAAATGCGCGCGACAGCCGTCCTGTTGAAATCAGATTTCCTGATTTTTTCTTGCAACTTCTTCAAATGCAGGTCCTACTTTCGCTATCAAAAGTTCTAAATATATCCCTGTATTTAAATTTCCTATAATTTCAAATGGTCCAATAATGTTACTATTAAAAATTCAGGCCCAGATATTAATTTACTGAGGATACTGAGTTCTGATCGATATATTAGTTCTGTTTTTTTTAGCCCAATATATTGAATTCTGAACATTGGGTTTATTATTTAGGGAGAAAGTACACATGTCAGTGAAGCATATCGATGACAGAAAGTGAGGATTATTGTTTGCGCGCTCTTGCATTTCGTTACAAAATGAACTCCTCCGTTCTTCATCAATTCCAAAAATTTCTTGATGACATACTGGTTTATAGGGGTGATATTTGTATTTTTTTAATAGCATCCACACCCGTGACTTAGATAAACCAACTTCAAAAGCAATTTGCCTCAAACTACACGTTGGATTCGCATTTACGATCGCCAAAGCACGTTCTTCTATAACGTCAACTATTAGTTTATTTTCTGTGATAAGATTGTTTTTTAGAACAGTTTATTCTTTCAGTACAGATTAATGACTACTCACCACCCCTACGTTCCAATGCTACTAAAATGTTTGCAAGTGTTTCGAAATTTTGCAAATATTTTTTAATAGTGCTTACAGATGGTATAGGTTTATTATAAAAATTATCGGCAACTAGATCGCGAACTCGTCGCAAACTACTGCCACTATAATATATTTTCACCATAAAAAACTCTTTCTTCGTTTGTGTAATTACTCATTGTTCCGTGAATAAAGCTCAAATTGGTACTTTTACAAATAGACAAACAGAAAACACAAATTTGACTGAATGAAATGTCAAATTTGACATACTGCTTTGAAATTTAAGTTATTTAATTGATAGATCAGCTATTTTGCTGGTGTGAGCGCATGATAAAGATTCCTATGTTCGACTTTGAGAACAAACAGACGGTATAATGAAGTAAATGGAAGGATTTCAAAGTGCCTAAATCTATTTCTACAGTATTTCCTTCATGTAATATAGGAAAATGATTAAATAATAATACGCTTTTGAGATGAAAATGCGCTCACCATCGCTACCGTAGTCTCAAATAAAAATATTATATACTATGATTGAATGTATAGCAAACGCCAATTAAGTTGGCGCGAGAAGGGGTAAGTTCGCGCAGGATTAGAAGTAGTGGGGAGATTTGTATTTGGTTTTACATCAAATGTCAGATAATTCTAACCTCTGAGCGTGTATGATCCCCTAGCAAAGACATTACAAAATATGTTCTGTCAAACGTCAATGACAAATGTATTCTGACAATTACTTGAGTAGTGGGGGTGGACGTTTTTAAAAACGGCTTCTGCGCACCACCTCCTCGCGTCAAATTAATTGGCGTTTGCTATACCATTGTATAATAATAATAAGTGTTCAATAAATTGGAGTTCAAAAACCTTAAATTAATTATTTCTTTACATATTTTCATTAGTAATAAATGAAAAAAATGCAAGGAATACGATCGTACTCGAATACAGCAACTTAATCGTTACCTCTATTTTTAAATTTTAATGCTTAACGAATGATATATGTATTGCATAATTAAAATTATGTGATTTATTTTTAGACGACTTGCACATCGCGCCAGAGTTAACAGCAACTTCGAACAGCATTCCGTAAAATATTTAATTATAAACCTTCCTGCATAAAATTCGCCTTGCAACTTGTTAAGATGATACATGATAAATTCATTATCAGGTTTCATTATTTATCAACTTGTCTTTGTTGTTTGCCATACATCATAACTTGTTAAATTTATTGCTACTTCAGGGAAAATTTTCCACATAATTTTATTTTTATTCTTCAGTGAAAAACAAAAACAAGTACAAGATGCAATCTTCATGAAAATAATTTGTTTTGTGAATGAAATTATTTCGTTTCAACTAAATCGAAATATAACACAGTTTTTGATAAGATTATGGGATAGGAACGATGAAACAATATTAATGTATGTCTCAAAAGTTTTCGGAAAAAAATGGCAATTTTTTTCTCTTTTATTCTTTTACATTTTAACAACAATATTATTCTTATATTGTCTTAATTCAATTAAACGTAACCTTTACATGACGAATAATAGTCCATGCTCTTCTATGGCAAGGAACATTTGGAGGGTTATCTGTCTTCTAAACCAAATTGATGCTGTTTGTGGCTAACCAGACTTTTGTTCTTCTGGCCTAATGGTACGAGGCTAAATCAGGCCCGAACATTATTTCGTCGTTGGAATGATGTGTACTTATAAAATTTCAAAGTTTTGTGAGGCATTTTCGTATGTAAATGTCTGCATTGATGGCTTCACCACGAACATGTCTAACATGCGGCATGTACTACACTCAGTTATTGAATAACACTATTCATTCGGTTAACCGCACTTCTGGTTTTTGTAGTTGAATTGTGACGCATTACTTCGATAAAATAGTTAAATTCCGTAGATAGCGTGAGGAGTTCTTAAAAATTATTCTATTTATTAGTTTATATTTCGTAAGATAAATAAAGTACGGTGAGTTAGTTTCTTCGTTCCATTGTTTTAACTGTTAATTACATAGCTACTTCATAATTTTTGTAATAGATCCTGTTTAATATCGTTTCATCGAATCTACTTCTCCCTATTATTTTGACGTAAGTGTCCAGTGAATTGCGTTAAGTTTCAATAACTTACGAATGAATTTTTAATTTTCATTTATTTAGATCTAGAACATTGTTTAAGTTGCTTTTTTAGATATGATATGGAACTACGTCGAGAATGGGATTGTGAAACAATGGCGAGTTGGATTGAGGGTCATACTGATTATATGCCCATTGCCAGTGATTCCGAAATTTATTGCAAACTCTGTAAAATATCGCTAAAAAATTCCAAGAAACCGCACGAAAACGTCAATTAGCATCGCAAACACATACACAGAAATTAGACCCCTTTGAACCTCACAATTTTAACGAAGAACTGCGTGAAACTTTAATGGCGGCAAATATTCCATTAAATAAACTTAGCAATCCCACATTTCTCTAAAAATATACTGGTCGAAATGTTCCTGATGAATCCACCTTACAAACATTATGTTTCTAACTGCTACACGAACATTAGAAGCTATCTTTCAAATAAGTATCTATGGTTAAGTGCCGGTGAAACTGTCGATATATTAGGCTGCTGTGTGGTAAATATTGTAGCTGGTGTACTACATCCAACTATTTCACATAACGCATATGTAATAGTAACAAAAGTTATAAATACAGTTGATGCGGAAACCGTAGCTAAAACTATTTAGGAGAATATGCACCAAATGCTTCATTCGGACGATAGGTACAAAGAAAAAATACTTTTATTTGTCAGTGATAGTGCTGCATATATGGTAAAAAGAGGCAGACTATTAAAGGAAACATATCCTAATATGCTGCATATTACTTGTGTAGCACATGCTCTCCACGAGAATCTGTGAATATATCAGAGACACTTTTCCGGAAGTTGATATACTTGTATCCGCACTTATATAGTACTGTTGAGATTAGCTCTTTACAGGGAAAGACTTCCACCTTTGTCACTGCCTTCCTCTCCAGTAATAACTAGATGGGGAGCATGGTTGAAAGCTATTAGTTTTTATGTAAAGGATTTCGATAGTTTAGAAAATTTCGCTACATGCTTAAATAACGGTGCTCGAATTATTTTTGAGTGTAAGGAACTACTACAAATTCCATATTTAAGAAATCAGTTGTACTTTCTTCAGGAACACTTTGGAAGTTTGCCAAGACCAATCACTTATTTTAAAAATCAAAATCTCATATTAAATGATGGATTAACCACATTAGATGTGGCTATTAATAATTTGGAAAATATTCCAAGTGATTTCGCATGTGGCCTTCGGCAAAAGCCAGACACAGTTTTTAATAGAAATCCAGATTTAATAGGATTGCGGCAATTGTGTATGGGGACAATGCCTGTATTTCATTCAAAGAGAACAAATTTTACAGAAGAAAACCTTGAGAAAGTATTGATAGTTAATATTAATACTCCTTTACTCAAATTGAACTGGCAAATGAACAAATAAAAATGTATTTCGTATTTTATAGATCACCACCCGTTTGTTTTCCAATTATATAAATAAAATTAAAAACTCTTTAAAATATCAATTTTCAATAGTACGCCCGTGGACGATGAGTCATGGGCCTCTCGTGTCCGGTCCCTAGATATGGCACACCATACCAAAATTTTATTTTCAAACCTGATTTTGTCCGTATAAAAACCGTCATTACCTTTGATCTCCGAGTTGGACAACGTGAAATATTTCTTATCGTCCATAACGATAACTTTATCACGAAAATTAATGCGTCTGAAAGGACGCCAATATCTGGGAATTCTTTCCAACTGAGCAGGGATGTATCGTGAAGCCTTTCTTCTTTTACGCTAATTTAGATTATTTCTGACTATATAATGTTCGACTAACTGTTGAGCGTGAAATATGGTATCTTCGAGATAATTTACGTGTTGACATTCCCAATGTGTTTTTTGCTCTTTCAATCAACCTTCGCTCATTAAGTCGACTTAAAACTTTGGGTCGTCCACTTTTAAGTAAATTGATACAAGCGATACCAATCTTTTATTGTCTTGATAGATTTTCGAAACCGAAATATCTTGCTAACTGTAGATCCCAAGAATATCGCGTTTAGGTACCAAATGATAAATACCTCTACGAATATCAAGCTTGTACGATCTTGTTTACATTAACTATTTGCAAAAATGATAATCTCATATTAACCATCAAACATTTACTAAATTTTGTTTGCAACGGCAACTGGATTAAATCATGTCTACTACAAATCAATTTTATTGGATTTTTTCCGAAAACTTTTGAGACACGTTATTTTAAGATCATAAAATAAAGGCAATAACTGCATTTCCAAGTATTTAGTACTTGTAATCAAAAAATACGTAGTACAGATCAGATTGATTATTACGTATTCCTGCATAAACTTAATCGAATAGGCTTTTCATCAGCACTGAATTATTTAAAACATACTTAATTGTCAGAAAGCAAAATGTATAATATGGTAACGTCATTCTTTAACCCAACATCTGGTATTTCACAAGGCTTCAAAGATCAATCTTGTTTCTCATTCTCACTAACAATAAAGTGGTTACAATTTTCTAGTATTTAGTAATTTGATCATAGTTTCCATAGCTTTATTATACCTAGTTTTTACTTACAGCTATAATTTGAAACAATAAGTAACTACAGATTGTATTTTAAAAGCCAGTAAGACAATTTTTTTTGAACAAGTTCTGTTTGTTCTAAAAAAAGGTGGGACTTAAGCCTCCTTACATTCATAATAATTATGGATGAAATCGCTAAAAATTGTAGAAGAATCAGGGTATGGGTCAGAAATCTGCAAGAAGTTTTAGTGATGGACATATATGCTGATCACCTGGTGATATTAGCGAGATCGGAAAAGTATTTGCAAAACGGTATCAAAGCATAGAATAAAGGCTTCAAAGAATTTTGACCGAACATTATTATAGAGAAAACTGAATATTGATCATATCAAGGAATGGGATAACAGTTCATATTAACATAAATAATAAAATATACAGCAAATACTTAATTTTAGATATCTGGAATCGAATCTGAATGAGCGTGCAGATCCAGGGCCAGAGATAGACAGGAGGATCTTAAGTACTACGCTTTGAGTAGGAGATAGGAATATTTAACCAGTCTATTAATTTACGATTGCGAAGAATGAGCATTAAATGATAGGGACAGAAGTAAAATTCAGGCATGTGAACTGGGTTTTCTCAGAGCTGTAGTAGGAAAAACAAGAAGAGACCGAATTGAAAATAATACTGTCCGGGATCGCTGTAGAGTAGAACCAATATCAAACAAAATTGAAAAAGACAATTAGGTTGGTTTGGTAAGATGGTGGAGATGGATGCCAAGACACGACGAGATTGAAGGCAATGAGATGGGCGATGAACTGTCCAAGGAAAGAGGAACTTCATAGAACCTGCATGTGAAATCGTCAAGAATTCTGCTAGAAGAGAGATCTGGTATGGCTAGGAAGAGAACATCAAAAGAAATTAAGGCTAACGGAAAATCAACTCCATACTAGGATACTACTAGAGGAGCTGGTAATAAAAAATAAATTAAAACTATTACCGGGTTGATAACCAGTATTACTAAATAAGCTGTTTGGTGTGGTTGTGCTAATAATAAAGGAAATTATTTAATAATAAATAATTGGTGTGATGGTGAAGTATAATCAAAGGTCCAGGACGTGCGTGATAATGGTGAATTAAATATATTACAACCTACTAACTAAATAAAACACAACAACGTTGTCCTTAAAGTTTGTATTTATTGTTTACAAGAAAGAAATTGAGCGTTGATATATTATAAAGTAATTAAATAAAAGTAATATACATGAGGAGCAGTGAATAAGTAATTAAAAAGTAACACACAAAAAGATACTAAAAAGAACGTTAAATAGACAGTAAATTAAATGGGAATTAATTGTGATTAATATAAATATCCTCTGTATTGAACAATACAGAGTTACCTTTGAGTTGCGACGATTTTCGTCCACGAGGTGTGCGTCATATACTTGGACAAGTGTGGAGAGCGATGCTTGGCAGACGGACGAAGAAATTAATTAGTTAAATCAATTAAATTATTGTGGACTAGATTAAAAGAATAATATATATATATATATATATATATATATATATATATATATATATATATAGAACAAAACAGATTACCTTAGAAGAGAAACAGGCCGGCCGGCGTGTTACATTATGCTGGACAGCACGTGATGTAAGATCTGTATCTTACGAAGGATCAGAACAGAAGACAGCGTTTGTGTCAAAGTAGCACTGGTTTGTTGGAAAAGTTTTATTACCCCAAGTTGAAGAGAGGTATCGATGTTGCCGATGTCTTGAATAACGAATTAATAAAAAGCGTGAGCTAAGAGGTTGTGATATCGATGACACAGATATCATTAAAATATCCTTTGTGAGACAAGCTTTCAAATGATATGCGACACAATATATTATTGGAGATGTATAGCAAACGCCAATTAAGTTGGCGCGAGGAGGGGGTGCGCAGAAAACGTTTTTAAAAACGTCTACCCCCACTACTCAAATAATTGTCAGAATACATTTGTCATTGACGTTTGACGGAACATAATGTATTTGCTAGGGGATCATAAAGTGATATACGCTCAGAGGTTAGAATTATCTGACATTTGATGTATAACCAAATACAAATCTCCCCACTACTTCTAATCCTGCGCGAACTTACCCCTCCTCGCGCCAACTTAATTGGCGTTTGCTATACGTAATTAAATTAATACTTAATTTTAAAAACGAAGTGTATAAAGAAATTCAAAGCGACCGTTAAATGCTTGCTTGACCGTTAAAGTCAGGTGGATGTCGAAGGGTCTATCGAATAGAGCGAGAACAAAAGAAAGGCTTTCTCTTTGCACGCCAAATACAGATAAAATGTTTAAGTTGAAGTTTAAATTTTAATATTTTAAATGCGGAACATTTGTAGAAGAAATATTATTTAAAACTAAATTAAAATATTCTATATATGCGAAGCGTAACACTAGACATTGTCCTTTAAGGAAGATGTGTACAGAATGGGCTTGATTAGCGAATCCTGGTGTAGGAAATGTGAAAACAGGAGAAAACTAGCCTTTATCTAATATGCAATTGTGGGGAACTGCAGAGACTTGGGCTGACACATTTCGGAAGATATCTATAGAATACTACGAGGGTACTGAAATTTCCCATGAGGAGGATAGTGGCTTTTATCGAGGATACAAAACTAACAGAGTGGAACTGAGAGATTTATTGGGAATAGTACAAAGAGCACTGTGGTCAAGTACCTTATTGATTTATTGATTTATTTGCGTCCAACCTAAAAGAATTAGAATAGTTAGGTAGATGGTGTAGATGGATGAGCGCAATCGCAGAAGGGGTAAATCGAGTTGGTTATATGGAACAGTGAAATAAATAATATACCTCGGAAGAAAGCTGCAAGCTGAAAATAGGCAGGGAACACTTCAACTCCAACACTTTTACACCGTTACGTAGAGGAGGAAGATTTAGATGTATTTTACAATATTGTCGTAATCTTATTAATTAATTTTATTTTATTAGAAAAATAAAAGGTTTAGTAAATGATTACGAAAATGATATATTGAATTAATTAATTGAATAACTAAATAGCACGCGTTTTAAATTGCAAATAAATATTTATAACTGATATAGCATTTTAAAGTTTTCAATTACGTATTTTTATACTTCCAAAGGAGATTGTAGACATAACGGAAGAAATGATCGTAAAATTTTAAACGCTCTTAAATATGAGATTTTTTGTCGAGAAATAACCATATTAATGTATATGTCAAGACATTATTTTTATATTTTATGCTTGTCGCGAGAATCATTAAAAATATTGATTAGTTATAATGATGTGATCAGCGCACATATACTTATATGCGGCGAATTTCATAAATTCCTGAGTAGGAAGGTGAGAAAATGACATGTTTTTGTTATTTTGCAACGTAATCATCTTTGATTCGGATATATTTATTTCAAAGATTTATGTTTTCGAGTATATGTATGTACCTATTATTCTTATTACAAGCGCACGTGATGTCAAATACTATTAATTATAGTTTTAACTCCAACCTTGGTATCGCGGTATTTTAACATTTTCCTTTCATGGGGTCTGTTAAGCCCAAGTATAATAATTTTTGTGTTTTTGTTTTTTTCCCTTAAATATATGTACAGTTTAATTATTTTATTTAAATTGCAAACCTTTACTTCTATTCCAAGAACGATATCTATTGTATTTATAAGTTTATTACCCTTTTTATGACGCTATTTCCGCTTTACTTATCATTCAATTTCAGAACGCATTCAATACCCTGTTTTTAATCTTACATTTTATTCATAATTTCATGTTTATAAATAAAGTGCAATAAACTTTATTAAGACGTATAAAATTTAATCTAAACTTTGTACTTAGATTTAAGATTAGGACGTAATTAGCATAGTTTAAATGTAGATTGTCAGGTATTATTGCTAGCAGGTACCATCAACCAAGACCTTCAAAATTTCCGAATTATGTCATCATCGATACAATCGATACGGTTAGCATCATTAGTCATATAATAGTTTGTGGGGGTAATGGCAAATTTTGCCTGCTTTTAAAAACAGTAAGAATAAAACTCTCATCCTAACGACAAGTAAGAACAAAACTCTCATCCTAACAACAAGCAAAAACAAAACTCTCATTCTAACCACAAGCAAGAGTTCAAACATTAATACAAATCAAAATTATATACATCAAACGTTGGATTCAATAAAGAATTATTGTTAAAAGTGCATTTTTATTATCCAACAAAAAAAGAAGTGAAATCTCCAGCACCCTCTATACAGGAGCAGCACAATAGTTTTTGCTTTTTGGCGTTTTCTGAAATGAATTGTGATACTAATTTTTGAAAAACAAGATTGTTAGCAAAAAAATATATTGGAGGTGTACAAAGAATGAAGTAGATGGAAAAACTGATACAGCAAGTTGAAGAGAGTAGGAGATTCTCTCGGGCGAGATCTTAATTAGTCGCTTTACGTTAGTCATTCGCAAACAAAGAGATGATCATCTCTGACAATAGAGATTATGAGTGATGGTTATACCGGGTGTCCTTGAAAGAAAAAGAGAACTTATGAAAAATGGAAAGATGTAATTATATAGAAAATGAATTCAAAATATTTTCCGCAAACTCCTCTACAGACGCGAGAAAAAAATGACAAAAAAAGGATATTTATAAAATATTGGTCGCGCCACTGCATTTCAAGAAGTATAAAGAGGCAGCGGTAAGTTGCGAAACAATTGTGTAGCCGATTCAGTTTCGATCGTTAAATGTATTCAGCTAGGAGCACGGAATTCTAGACCCAAATAATTGTTTAGTGAAAAATGCCTTTTTAAATGTCAGTTTTGTCACTGACATTTATAAGTATTTGACTTATGTTATAAATATATGTTATAAACATGCCTCGAGTGTTTTTAAACGAATCTCAAAAATTTAGAGCAATCGCTAAGCTCGAAGAAGCTTGGTCTTTAAGAGCTATTGCTGCAGACTTTAACGTTAGTAAGTCATGCATCGCATATATCGTACGTTCAAAAAAAGCGGCCTCAGAGCTGGCCATGAAATATTCATGTATATCGTAATTTAACCGCACCATTTTGAATTGTCAAATGTTAATCCCATTAGTGTCATATAATAAAAACGATAACACATAATTTTATTTAGATGTAACTGTCATTCAATAAATTCATATTGGTAAAGTTACGATATGCTTTTTGATGATACTTAGAAATCATGGCTCACTAGGGGCAGTTTTTTTTAGAACGCACGATACAAAGAAACGCTTGAACGAGTTCCATTCATTTCGGAGAACTTCAGGTTCTGGCGCGTCACTAATGCAGAAGAAGATCTTGCTTTAGTACACTACATTAGAGAACACCCATTTGAGACGGCCGTTGATGCAAAAATAGCAACTGAGTTTCCTGGTTGTAAATGGATTGCAAGAAGAAGAATAAAGGAACATTTGTTAAAATGTAGTGTTACCGAAAAAAAGCATATTTAAGTAATTTAAATAAAGGGGTTCGTTTACATTTCGCAAATGAATACTTAAACCATGACGAACAATTTTGGAGTAGTACTGTGTTCAGTGATGAAAAGGGTTTTAGTTCTTGTTATACTGGAAAAGTCCGTGTTTATCGGTTTTTTAATACTCGATATGAAGAGAATTATGTTCAAAAAGATCGATCGAGCCGAAGATTTTCCGTAAATGTGTGGGGTTGTGTAAGTTGTGCAGGTTTAGGGATATGTCATCGAATAGAAGAACGACTGACAGGAAATGTATATTAATGTTTATTTATTAGAGACTGTAACGATAGCTTCAGTGCTGGAAAGATTTTCAGTTTATAATTTTACATTTAAGCACGATAATTATCCAAGTCCAAATACACAATATTTTAAAATTTGACCCTGACCATCGAGGAGTCCTGATTTGAACCACGTGGAAAACGTTTTGGGATTTGTCGTAAAGAAATTATATACAGATGATTTTAGACCGGCGAACAGGAACGAGCTTTGGCAAGCCATTCAAGGTGCAGAGCAAGATGCCTCTGAAAATTATGATACGGTCACAATATATTTTAGATAATAATGGCCTTTGAATAAAATATTAACCTAAGTTATACATTTTCAGTTCCTCGTGCTAGAACTTATGTTTTGGCTAAGGCCCCAATGGTCCATATGGCGAAAAACGCAATTAGATATTGTGAGGATTTATTTTAGGTGTTAAATGTGTGAATGAATTTGCACTGCAACATATTTTTTTTGTTTTTGTAATTTTATATTATCCTTTGAGTGGATTTTTGTATCTGTTGGGTAATAAAGACTATTATCATTATTATTATTATTATTATTATTATTATTATTATTATTAAATGTGTTTATCTAGTTATAAAAATTCATTGCATTACTTGAAGGACAGTGACGATGGCATAACTTAAATTTACTATATACAGTAAAAAAATCATTCACAATAGAAAGTATTTAGAAAAAAATCCTAGATAGATTTGTCCAAAATTCCCTGCTGCTACTGTACATGTGTACGTTCGCTATGTTTTGTATTTATGTGTTCCGTTTAAGGGAAACGGGTAGATTGTTACGAAATTACGAAGATTACGGGCGCAAAAGGCCCCGTAGAGTACATATCTTAATTTTTAATAATTCACTTGCATACAAAATAAATGTAAAAATTTTTAACTTTACGTAAATATATTGAGGTTATTGAACTCTAAGCATTTAAAGATGTTTACTTGCTGTTTTTATAACAACGACAGCTGTTACGTATGTAACACACACGCTGTAGCGTATGCGTGGGCGTAAGTTCAATAGGGGTATTATTTATAGACATTCTGAATTCATCGGCGGCACATAATACAATTTTTAGCTTGTTTTTAATTTTGGGGTTCGCGTCGTAATTGACTCAAAATTTTTTGAATCCATATTCTATATAATTGCATCTTTCCATTTTTCATGCGTTATCTGTTTCTTTCAAGAATACCTTGTATTCCTTGGGATCAAAATCACCGCAGATGACGTGACATTCATTTCGTTGCTGTAGATACACAAGGGTAGCTTAGGAAAATTATTATAAAATTTTAAAGAATTACTTTTCTGCTAAAATCGAGCATTCATTTTATAAGGGGATGCAAATGAAATGAAAGTGATAGTGTGGAATCGAAATGGTGTTGCTGATGAGCTAAGCTATGAATACCTGAACAAGTAAAAACCCAAAATTCTTCGTTGTTTTACTCCAGACCAAGTTGTAAATCTTTGATGCAGTACCTGAGTTTTGGACTTACTAATGGAATCCATTGAAACGATCGACATCTTTGCTTATATTTATTAAATTTGTGAAAAGGTAAGAAACTGTTATTTAATTAATCAAATATGTAACACAATATATGTAGTTATTCTTAGATTGCGATTTAGCTGATTAATGATAAAAAATTGTTTACCAAAGCTTTATCACAATTAAGTTACCAATTAATTATACCAATCATAAATTACAACACAAAAATGGCTCGCCTTTACAGGGCTTGATAATTTTTATATTTTGTAAATCGATACAATCGCTTAGAAGAAATCAAACGATAGTAAATATACAAAGTTTCCTTTAAAACCACACTACACTAATCATCAAGTTAACATGTCAGATTATTAAATGGGCTGTATTTTATGCTGGGGAGATGAACTTTTCTTAGTGTTTCTTAGCTGTTTTCGCAGTGGCGTCTTTGTAAGGTAAATTATAAATCAGGAAAGTCAACCAATGAAAGACATGTCAAAAGTGAACTTTATAGTGATGCATGTTATTAATGAGACTCGTTTTTTAACTACTCCATGCATGTACACACTGCACACTTGATTGTTGATTGAAATTCTTAATACGATGTATGTATGAGATAAGCATTACTTCTAAGTTCCTTTTGTGCTCATAGACACATTGATTAAGTTGCTAATTTCCTGTTTAGACATCATATAGAGATCGAGCGTTAATATTCTTATACGGTTTATAATAATAATAATAATAACTGATCTTTGTGTAAACATATGAAGCCAAAGAGTTATCTTTTGTATTCAAAACATAGTTAACGTAACAAAGAGAACGATAAATGGTATGGGAATAACGTAATGTGAAGAATAGCAGATCGCTGAGGCGGACTAATTATTGTATTTAGTGTAAGTTTAAGAATTGTATGTTTTATGAATGAGAAATATTAAACTTAGTATTTGATTATAAATTATGATCGCTATGAAAAACTTAAAATATGATTTAGTAACTATAATTGTTAATACATATATAATTATATAATAGGCATAATTTTATATTATATACATTTGAAAGAGATTTTATCTATTTCTTATTTAGTCCGGAATATGTTTAATTAAAGTATTTATTAAAATACTTTGAATTATTATTAGTTTAATTATCCGCTATAAGCCAAGGCGAGAACTATATAAGGAAAGATATGAACAAGACAATTGCCCTGGTAGAAATTATTACTATATTAATAAGACGTAACAACTTATCACTTACAGTTATCTATAAGCCCCCACAAGTCGATTTTAATACTTTAAAATATGTCCTAAAACATAATATCATCAACAGGCAAAAGGGTCACATAATAATGGGAGACTTTAACATAAATATCTTAGAAAATAACACAGCAATCAAGGAATACCACAACCTATACGAGGAAAGAAACTATAAAATAATAAACAACAGATCGAAAAAGTATTTCACCAGAAAAAATCCACATGGACTCAATTCAATACTCGACCATGTAATAACAAACAGAAAAGAAAAAATTCATAAAATCAAATTAATATCAACACGTACATCAGATCATAATGTTGTGTTAACTACACTCAATATTGAAATAAAAAACAAATGCTACAAGTATGAACTTTTCCAGACTATTAGGATGAACTAAGACGAAATAAGCAGAATCAATCAATCTCAAATAACATATTTCAGAGAATTATCTATTACACTACAAAAATCATAGAAAACAACCAAAAAACAGTACCAGCACGTAGGAAGAGGGAATGCCCATGGATAGATGAAAACATCATAAAATAACTCGCAAACAGAATCAAAATATACAAGTGACATAGTCGGCATCCAAACAATGAAACCTACAAATGAGAATATGAAAACCAGAAAAAGTAATCAAAAGAACTAGTAAAAACTGCTAAGCATATATACCTGAAGAATATTATAACAAAATACAAACAGGACTCGAGCAAAATATGGAAAATCATAAACCAGTAAACTCACAAAAAGAAAAAAAGGAGCAAAAATATCACAAATATAGCAAAAGAAAATGGAACAGCCGCAACAAATGCAACTGACATTGCGAACAATTTAAACAAATATTTGGCTACAATAGGGAAAATACTAGGAGAACAAATAATTAAACATAGACAACAACCATAAACTACCATAACAACCAAACATATACCACGATGTAGACTTGAAGAAACAAATAAAGAAGAAATAAGTGAAATAATATCTACATTGAAGAAAGACAGAGCACCTGGTTTCGATAAAATTGCAGCGAATATGATACAACACAACAAATAAAAGATACTTCCTATTCTAAACAGATTGATAGATAATTCAATCGAAGACGGTATCTACACGGATTTCCTGAAAACAACAATAATTGTTCTACTAATATATAAAAAGGGTGATACTAACGACACACAAAACCACCGACCAATCTTCCTACTATCAACACTAAATAAAATCCTAGAGAATGTCTAACAAACTAGAATTGTGAGACATATGCAAAAATACAACATTATACACTACAACCAATACGTTTTCTAAGAAAACAGTCAAGCACAGCATCAGCAGTGTACGACCTAACAAACCTAACAAGAACTAGATAAAAAGAAAACTGTTGTGACTCTTCATAGACATGAAAAAGCATCTGGTACCGTATCCAAGCGAAGACTAATAGACAAAATTAAAAGATATGGCCACATAAATGAGACTCTAAACCCGATTAACATATATCTGGAAAACAGACCACAAACAACAAAAGTAGATAACATCGAAAGTACTTACTTATACGGACTACCGCAGGGCGGAAACCTCCCGCCAACCCTCTACATATTATACACAAATGACCTTCTACAACTCCGCCTAAGAGGACAGATATATTTATACCCTGATGATAAATTTATTGTATATACGTCACAAAATATAAAAGATATAGAGAGAATCATGTAGGAAGATGCGAAGGTACTAGAGGAATGGTGCCTCGATAACGTTCCTACCAACAATGAAACAAAAACAAACTATATGATATTTAGAAATGCAAAGGCAAAGCCAAAAATAAATATTACTCCAAAGAACAAGCAACTACAAGAAGTAACAGTAACTACATATCTAGGCTTAACTATACAAAACAATATGAAATATAGCGTTGAATAAAATCAAATATATGTAATACCGACACACTACAGGAAAGCTATCTTACTCGTCGCATAATATGTACTTTATAAATATCTGGGGAAATTCGTCAAAGAATAACCTGACAAAAATACAACGGCATCAAAACAAAATAATAAAGATCCTTTACAAAATGGACTATAGAACGCCAACAGAAACTGTATATCAAGAAATTCAAGAGCTAAACATTCAACAACTTATTACTTTGCGCAACTTATTATTACTACATAAATTAAACAGGAACAAAATTAAAATTGATATACATTTACACAGAAGCAGAGAAGCTACAGAACACGCAGGATATCTGACATCAGAACGGAAGGATTTATCCACCAAAGACACACACAATTACTAACTACAACAATAAACATATTCAACAACCTTCCAAAAGCAATAAAGGATTTTCAATACACAAAGTTTAAAGCAAAAATAAAAGAAATGCTAAAATCTAATGAAATAAATTGACAAAACGCATAGACTCTGCCACACCCTCCTTAGTTTGTTTTATTGAAAAACATGAGGCCCTCAAGAGATGGTATCCCGTGGCGAAGAAGAGGGACACATGCGTGGCATTATATATATGTATATAATATATGTTACATGTATTTTTATGTATGTCGTGCCATAAGTGTACTGAAATAAACCTTAATTCAAAATAAAAAAATTCTAGAATGAAGTGAAATGAAGGTAATGAATGTTAGAAGAAAATTATGTTAATACGTGTGGTAATATATGTTAAAAATAAATAGTATTAAGTTAATAATTACAATTGTAAATAAATAATATATAATTTGTGGTATAATGAAGCTGAAGTAATGAAGATGCTCGGTAAGTTGTTGAAATCGGTAGTCGTAACGCAAAATTTAAGGGAGCCGCTATTTATCGTGTATGTCCATAGTCAGTGGAGACGGATGTTGATTGACTAAAACAGTTGATATACAGCACCACTTAGTTTTACGTATGGAAGCTCGAGACTGAAAACCAAACGTCCGTAGGCGCATGCGGTTATAGACTACTATGAAATGTACCGAAACGACGAGCTAAACTAAAGGAGGAAGGGGATGCCTAAATACAAAGTAATATATCGGAAAGTAGTTAATTCGTATATTGTAAATAAAAAAAAAACAAGTATGCCTCACACGCGGTATCTAGAAGGAAATTTAAGTTATGAAAAAAAATCGACAATGGAGTATAAACACCCGGTATATCAGGTCATTAAATTATGAACGTATTACATTTTAATCATCTGAATTAACTTAAAACACCAAAATTAGATGAATTAAATTAATCTGCAAAAGATACCAAAATTATGACAATTAGTTACTTAATCAATTTCAATTTGTTTAATCTAGAATCAAAATTCATAGTTCGACCGCAGATCTGTTGTTGAACCTTACATTTGGTATAACACACACAGTTTTTTGCAAGTCTAATAATAAAATCTAATAAAAATCACAATTTACCGAGATCTGATCGCACGCCTATGATAACGTGATGACAAAAAAGTAATTAAGTAATCAAAGGTCGGTGCACATGCGAAGATTTAGAAAACTTCAAATTCTGACAGTTGTCATACATAAATTCAAATTATAAAAGCTTATATTTTTTAAATTATTTTATTATACTGTTAAGGTTACCACATACAATATTAATTGTTCAAAGTTGCTATAGAACTGGTTAAAAATTATTAGAAAATGGAGATTGGGTTTATTCCACTAATCAGTGCTTATAGGATTTCCGGCAACAGTATCCAAATCTGCCAGTTACTTACGCACAACTGCAAAAAGATATGCAAGCTGTGTTATTAAATTTGGTGAAACAGAGGCAATAACTCTTAAACCAGGCGGTTGAGCACCTAGAAGACGAACAGCAAATTGCATAGAGGATATTCGACGTCGAATGGACAACTCACCCAAAAAATCAATCGCAAAACTATCACAAGTTCATTTATCAGTGGGAACATGTCATACTATTTTGAAAAAGGACGTTGTTCCATATAAAATTCAAGCAGCCTCAGAACTCAAACAGGTAGATTTTGTTACGAGAACAGAGTATTATCTATGGTTTTTGAATAACATAAGTAATAATGACATTCTCGACAAATGCTGCTTTTTGGATGCGGCTTGGTTCCATCTTTGAGTATATTTAAACAAGCAAAATATGAGAATTTGTTCTGCAGAAAACTCTCATGAATTTATGGAAACTACGCTACATCTACAAAAAACCATAACTGCTGAAAGATATCGAAGTGAATTATTAGAGCCGTTTATTAATGAACTTCATGATGATGAACTTACGGAAAGATATTTCAAAATAATGCACCAGCGCACAAATCTCGAGAAACAATAGCTGCTTTTACAAGAATTTTTCGATACAAGAATTATTAATTTTCCCCCAAGATCTTCCAGATTTGACAATTTTGGACTATTTTATTTTTCCATATTTAAAGAATACCATTTTCAAGACCAGGCATCACACAATCGAAGAGCTTCTTAATGCTAATGTGAATTTTTGTGCCGACATAATCCAAGAAATCCTATTAAATGGCTTTGAAAGCATGAAGGGTAGAGTTCAACGTTGTCTTCAAAATAATGGTCAACATCTGCTTTAGTATTATTTTCTTTTAATTTTGACTATGGTAGTAAATATTTTGTTGAGGATACATTTATTATCCTTTCATAATATTTTAATTTCAGACATTCTTCATTGTTAAATATAAGTAGATTTTCCAACATATCCAATTTTAGAAATATTTAACGTTCATCCTCGATTATAGGCCGCTGTATAATATATACTGTATATTATATTTATTAGCACATACAAGTTATAAAACTTTGTTTAAGTTCTAAGAATTCATGCAAATCTATTTATTACGTGGAATTACTAATAATCGGCATCTTTTGCCAAATTGATTTATTGTTCCTTTTGTTTATTGTCTAGGGTCATTAGTGACCGATTTTAATAGACCCTTAATATAACTGCAATTGTTTAGTAAATATGTATAATAGACCAACGATTCCTAAATATGTATGTACCATAAAAAAATCCATTAGTGAACAAAGCCTTTAAGTTGGATATTCATTGTTAAGATATCCTTTCTTAGATATATACAATAAATGTGATTACTATAACAAAGGATCAGACGGAAATGAATACTTAGGTTTATGACCCCTACTAATACCTAATTAGTAAAGACATTTTATTATTTATTAGTTAAGGTTAGATCCCTAAGACATTATAAACCTTGATTATTATTATTGATTATTGAATTCCAAGAATTTAAATAACACAAAATTTTCCGTTATGACGTCGAACAATACATTTGTCAATCAATACGCTTTTAATCGGCAATGGTGTAGCGGTGGTGGTACTTTTACCTAGTTGTAAAACAGATCAGTCTCACATCAACATCAATATAAGAGACACAGTCGTACAGTATCATTAATTCTCACTGCGTCTTCTGTTCGAGCAGTACACCAGCTGAGAGAACATACGACTCTATACCGTCATACGAAGCCGGAAGCAATGGCCGGGCGAATTGTTACTTTAACAAAATTAATCCTGAATCCAAACACCACGATCAACTGGTCACAGGAATTAAAAGAAGAGACATGCGAGATAATTGACTGAACGTTCAAGGAAAGAGATATCCAGCAAATTCTACGGACATCGCCTAACATATTTATGGTAGATCCAAACCAGCCAAAAATAAAAGTCAGGATACCAGAAAATAACACCGAACCGATCAAAGAAGAAAAAAAACACCGCCGAATACAGAACAAGATGCAAACTGAAATCAAAACCGCAGAAGACTTTATACACCCGAAATTCACGAAGAAGCCAAAAATAGACGAAACAACCTCACCGATTGAAACTAAAAATTCTTACGACGCCTTCGAAAACAAAACCGAAGAAAAAATGGAAGAAGAAACTTCCGAATTCACTCCACAGCCTTCAACATCAGCTAGCTCGCCCAGGGTAAGTGACAAAGCCAACATCACACATAACACAAACACTGTAACACGAAAACCACACAAAATTGCACCAATAATAGTCACGGAAAAAGACAAATGGACACACATACGACACATACTTAAGACTAACAACATTAACACTGAAGAAAACAAACTTGTGAAACCTGGTATTCACATCGAACCAAAAACTGACAATGACTACCGCACACTTAAACAAATACTCGACAAAGAAAACATACAATACTATACATTTCAACTTAGAAGCGAAAAGACATTAAAGGTAGTTATGCGTGGCATTCCTACCTTTATCACAGACACTGAAATTACCGACGACTTGACTGACCAAGAATACCCAACAATGAAAATTAAAAGAATGAACGGTAAGCACGGCATACCTGCACTACTGGCACTAATCGAACTAACGAGACAGTACAAGTCAATTTACAACTTACGCGACTGCTGCGGACTTGCAATAAAAATAGAACCTTTACACAAACGGACAGACATAATACAGTGTCACAAATGCCATACTTTCGGACATCACCAAAGAAATTGCAACGTAAACTACAAATGCATGAAATGCGGAGACGAACACTCGACACACTTATGTACAAAGACGAAGACAACCCCACCAAAGTGTGCAAACTGCGGTGGCCCTCACCTATCCACTTTCTTAAACTGTCCCAACAATCCTAACAACCCTACAAACAAAACCACACCCAAACCTAAATACATACCAGCACCACCCCCAACAACTAATTCCTGGACTCAAAGACAAAACAAAACAACACCTAACACAGTTGACGAATTAGCACTTGCCTTAGGCAATATGCTAATAACACTAAACTCGACAAACGCAACAAAAGAACAAATACAATACTTCGTAACACAAACACAGACAATCATAACACTCTACAATAATAAACATTAAATACACACACAACTGAAACGCAAAAAAAAAATGTGATGATGACCAACAAACGAACACACATGACTTAAACGCAAAAAAGCGACTGACACACAGACCTTACACGCACAATACACACAGGACCGCACAAAAAACACAACAACGCACGATTAAATCAGACTCAAACACATCACAACCCTGGGAGATACGAAACAATGGAATGGAAATGGAGGCAACTTCGACCACACAACAAAATTCAACGACTCATACCTAACAGTATCATTCGTCATTCTCACTGCGTCTTCTGATCCAGCAGTATTCCAGTTGAGATAACTTACGACGAAATATCGCCAAGCGAACCCGGAAGCAATGGCCGGACGATATATCACTACTACTATTACTAACCTGACGCTGAGACCCAACTTTAGAAGAAGATGTACTTCACAGCAACGTGAAGACGCGGAAACTATAATAAATCAAACTACAGAGGAGGAAGACATTTAAACACTTTTGCACAAACAACCGCAAATATTCATGGTAGATCCCGACGAACCGACGGTAAAAATAGAAGTTTTAGAATGGCCCAAAGAAGAAACAAGCCCGGTAGAACCGTTCAACATCCAAACGATAGATCCAAACATCACATTCATAAATCCGAATAAAACAACGAAAAAACAGAAAACCGAACACGCAAGCACACCAATTGAAATAAAAAACTCCTACAGTATCCTCGAAAAAACTAACGCCGAGGAAAAGATGGAACAAGACGCAAATGAATTCACTCCACAACCGTCAACTTCAAAAAACAGCACTCCCAGGGTAAGTGATAAAACAAACACTACACAAAACACAAAAACCGAAACACGCAATACACAACACAAAATCGCACCAATAATAATAACAGAAAAAGACAAATGGGCACATATACGACAAATACTTTAAACACACAACATTAACACTATACAAAACAAACTTGTGCAACCAGGCATACACATCGAACCGAAAACTGACGAAGACTACCGTACACTTAAACACATACTCGACACAGAACACATTCAATTCTACACTTTTCAATAAAGAAGCGAAAAAACACTAAAGGTAGTTATGCGAGGCATTCCTACCTTTATCACCGACACTGACATTACAGACGACTTGACTGACCAAGGCTACCCGACATTAAAAATCAAAAGAATGAACGGTAAACAAGGCATACCAGCACCACTTGTATTAAACGAACTACCGAGACAGTACAAATCAATTTATAACATACACGACTGCTGCGGACTCACAATTAAAATAGAACCATTAAACAAACGGACAGACATAATACAATGCCACAAATGCCAGACTTTTGGACACCATCAAAAAAACTGTAACGTAAACTACAAATGCATGAAATGCGGAGACGAACACTCGACACACCTATGTACAAAGACGAAAACAACCCCACCAAAGTGTGCAAATTGCGGTGGTCCTTACCTATCAACATTCATAAACTGTCCTAACAACCCAAACAACCCTGCAAACAAAACCACACCCAAACCTAAATACATACCAGCAGCACCACCCCCAACAACTAATCCCTGGACACGAAAACAATAAAACACAACACCTAACACAATTGACGAATTAGCACTTGCCTTAGGCAATATGCTAATAACATTACACTCCACAAACGCAACAACCGAACAGATACAATACTTCGTAACGCAAACACAGAAAATAATAACACTTTATAACAATAAACATTAAACACACACATAACTGAAACGCAAAAAACCGATGATGACCAGTAAACGAACACATATGACTTAAACGCAAAAAAAGCGACGAACACACAGACTACACACACACAACACAGGACCGCACAAAAACACAACAACACACGATTAATTAGTAATCAGACTCAAACACGTCACAACCCTGGGAGATACGAAACAATGGAGTGGAAATGGAGGCAGCTTCGACCACGAAACAAAATTCAACGAGTCATGAAACAGTATCATTCAGAGTACAAACTCAACATCAGCATAAGACACATAATCTTACAGTATCATTCAGAGTACAAATTCAACATCAGTATAAGACACACAGTCTTACAGTATCATTCAGAGTCACATTCATATAAAATAATCATTTTTTAATAAGAGACACTAGTCTCAACAGCAGTTTTATGTTCGTAAAGTCGGTGTAGATCCAAAATAAATGTATCTAGTGTAAATAAATATATTTAGATGAAAGTACATTTATTCATTTAACAGTCACCGAAGATTTAAAAAGTAAAGTGTATATAGCCTTACAACCTGTGCACGGTGAAGCAACATAGGGGGTCGTAATTATTGTAACTGACGTTAAAGCATCACAGCCAGAAACCTTAGTCTTTGCAAAAATTTGGTCCACGAACCAACATCAACCATAATATTGTTAGATCACCCGAACAATACATATTTTTTCAAAAACTACGTTACTAATTATTACACACATTTCCAGGACATAACAAAACTATCAAAATTATACGTTTGTGACAGAAGGCACGATATAATAAATAATATTTAATTAATTAAAATAAAAACAGTTAAAATTTGTTGGCCAATGTTATTAAATATAAGGATTACTCACGCAGTGATTGGAAACATATACAGTTAATGCTTATTTTAAGTTTATAGTTAGTGTTTAATTGAAGTTGTTTCACAAATGTTACAAATATTATATGATTACGTAAACTTCCTAGAAAATAAATTGAAGAACGAAATTAATTGTAATTATAGTTACTAGGAGTTTCTTCTTTTACTATAGCATTTCATTTACTATTTTATATATATATATATATATATATATATATATATATATATATATATATATATATATATATATTTCGGATAATTTACTATTCAATTTAATTTGTCATTAGAGATAGAGATAATTTCGTGAAATGAATTCTTTTCTAAAATAATTTAATCATTAGAAATTCCTGAACAGGTATTGAAATATTCAGAATGTTGATGTCTGTTATTTATTCATTTAAGTTAATTCATAAATGAATAAGGAAAAATTGCATTTATCTACTCTTAAGGAGAAAGTTCAATAATATGACATTTCGATTTATTTAGACATTACTATGAAATGACTGTTATTAAACAAAGCATCTGTTTTCTTTTATTCAGAAACAAATAAATTCCAGGTAATGCGTTAATTTATAGATAGGCATGTTTTGCGTTGTTGCTTCACATAAAATTCTAATTAAGGCTGATGAACTCATTAAGAATTTATTATGGTTTCTCTAGGAAATAAATACAGAGGCAGGAATAGCTTAAATAAACGATCAAATGAATATACCGGAATGTATATGAGTGCACTTAAGTAAATGATTAAAATACCAATGCAGCCGCGTAAACATTTTTTTAGTACTTTCTTTTTTAATAATTAAATAGTTTAATAGGAAATTAATGTTAAAACTGATCTGGACAATAATAAAAGGAATAAAATTGGAAACTGTGGTCAGTAGAAGACAGAATTATGTTGATTTAGTTTCAAACGCGTGTTTCTATTTTAATCTACAATTACGTCTAAAAGAAAGCTAATGTACATACATATAGTGTAAAATAATAAAAAGAAAACGCTTGAATACGGCAACTGAGTTTTTTTAATTTGCCGTTTGGTGTTAGTAAGTATAAAAACTTATTGCTAGAATTGCGATATTTCGTCTGTATAACAGAATCGGACTAGGTGCCTCGTTTACGGCTACTGACATAATTCAAAAACAATATTTCTGTGAATGTGTCTGGGAATATCCTTTCTCCAGCAGGGGCGTACCCATTAGCCTGTAGAAAGGTGAAATACGTATCTACGTCTCTGGGGATAGGATATATTCGGACACGTTCACAGAAAATATTAATAGTGAACCTGCATTTGTGTTCTTCACACCAGATTTTTAATAATATTTTATATTATTAAAAATACCTTTGTATTATACAAAACTGGTGGGGTTTACCTACTCATGTGTGTTTCAATTATTCTGATACATTACACATGCGGTTAAGCCGTAGTATGAGTGAAGACACAAACAAAAATGCAGTTTTCTAGAGAGATTGGCTGTGCCAACCTTTGGAAGGACGTCGTTACTTCACATTAATTATGTGGACGGTATGCGAGGTACTTCGGCTGTCTGACAACAGGCAGCGCCGAATTTACTTCTGCCCTCGGTCTGGATAATTACGGTGATAGGGCGATGTGGTTCTTTTCTGTGAATGTGTCTGGGAATATCCTTTCTCCAGCAGGGGCGTACCGATGAGCCTGTAGAAAGGTGAAATACGTATCTACGTCTCTGGGTTCACAGAAAATATTAATAGTGAACCTGCATTTGTGTTCTTCACACCAGATTTTTAATAATATTTTATATTATTAAAAATACCTTTGTATTGAACAATATAAAAATTTTATGCTTGGCCACTTTCTAAAATTAAAACTCCCTTTTTGTTAACTGCCATTAACCGACATAAAATTTTTGTTTATTCTCTAGCTAAACAACGAATCAGTGATATTTTATTATAATCAATCTATCACTGCAATGCCTTTGGATACACAATATTCTTCGTTATTCCATCTGGTGCTTAAACAAACAGAGCAGATGGTTTCTCAATTTGCGAACATGCTACATATGCACATGAGGATTGATAATTTCCAGCTCTTATAATCACACATAGCAATTCGAGAAATCTGCCCGCAGACAAAAATGCATTGCTTACCGTAATGTCCATGTAGTTGCCATTCTGTCGAGACAATTGCTAAGAGACAACTTGAAAACAGTATACATATTGCTATGGATTTTTAATTAAAAATAATTTAATTTAAAAATCTACATATTTTGTGAGATAAAGTGTATATTCAAAATGTATTTAAATTTAACGTGTGAGAAAAACTTGTTATTCTAGGTCGTTCTCATAGAGAGGCCGAGGTAAATTAGAGGAGACCAAAATTATAGTTTGAACTATAAGGTTGTTTTGTGAGATATAGTTAAATATATTTGATTAATTCGGTTAATTGATTGAAAAGTTATTTATAGATGTATTAGAGTGTTATAGAGTTAAATTCTCGTATGTTATTTGATGTTTAAATTGATTATGCACCTTCTTTGTTCTTCGTCTCCATTTTAGTTGTTGTAAGTATTTAATATTGTATGACGTCATAAATATTTAAATTATATTTCCATGGTATGGAAGCTTGTAATTAAGAGATTTAATTATTAGAAATTTAGATAATAAAGCTTACTATTAACATTTCGTTCTTAAAATTATAATTGAAAAGTTTGTTCGACGGGAATCAGGTTTTTTTTTGTGCTTGGTGTTTGCACATGGGTAAATTTTGTTCGTCTATCAGAATCTGATTATACAGTGTGGTGCTCTGGGGAGAAATTAATAGTAAACTTGATTATTTTTAGATAAGTATGTTCGGATTCATAAAGAGGATGTTTTCCATTTATTTAGCTGTCAATTTACAATGAATGTTTTTACCTCATGTATTTTTGTATAATACAGCATCTTTATACTTTGTAAAGATAGATTTTTTTTGATTTTTTAAAATTTTGTAATAAATATTCATTTTAATTTTATCCTGCGTTTGATTTATTGTACTCATGCCTATATTGCTGTTTAAACTTAACTTATATAAGTAATTAAATTTTTGTGAACATTTCACTGGCGCTAAATTTACTCTGTAGACACGCTTTTCCTAAGTGGAACCCTTGAAGTTAGAAGTCTCATATTTGAAAATTCACCGGCTGAGAAACCTAGTTGGGAAAACTAGTTGTGGATGGTGGTCTGCTAAATTTTCAAACCATTATTCATAGCAATATGTGCATTTGCGGTCCTTGAAAACCCATACAGTTAAATAGAAAAACATTTTAAGCGGTGAAAACTTTTTTGAAACGCTACTTAAATTAATTTTATTGGCGTAGAATGCAAAATGTATTGCAAGAATAGTAATTTAAAGAAAATGATTAGCAAAACTGCAGATAGATTTTCACTGAAATTTAAAAAATATAATTTTGAACATTAGAATACAGAATAAGGCCGCAACCGTACATATATGCATAGGAGATTTTCTTTATTTGGCGATTTAAGGTCTGTTTTAATTGAATATTTATTTATTTTTTTTAATATAAACATTCTATCTATTGTGACGAATCATCCGACGATGCGTCCGGCCTGGCATCATCTCGAAAGATGTCGATGCATCGGAAAAAGTCTAGATAGCGGTTCCCGAATATGCTAGAAGTTTTCCCGTGAATATAAATAACACTGGAGGGGGATATTAATCCATTCAACGGGTAATTGCCGCGTCAAAAGACAACTGGAAATGTCTATTCGAGTTTGTTTGTGTGCATCACTTCACATTCGTGGTACCCATCTTGCTGACAATTTTTTCATGTTCAATTTGGCTGCAATAATATTATATACCACACGGTATGAGAGACCAGTGTCTTAAACTATTAGTCTAATAGTCACACGTCGATCTTGCAGCACGAGATCATGGACGTTTTGAACAGTTTGAGGTAGTGACGGATGCGAACGCTCGACCTGCTGTTCGTCTGTACACGACTGTCTACCACATTTAAACTTACGACACCATCTATTATATATAACTATGTTATATGATACTGTAGATTTTCCTAATGTATCCACCAAATCTTGATGAATTTTAGTAGGGGTCATCTCTTTTAAACGTAAGTATTTAGTCACCGCTCATTGCTCGAAATGATAGATTTTGATACTGACATGTGACACTCTCGCCCTAGGGCATCTACTTGTCGGCACAATTTAACAGATTCAGGCTTGTAAGTTTCTAGTGTTAGTCTATAGGTTACAATCTGACGTGAAGATAAATAATTGTTTTGGTTTATAAATGGGCCAGGGCCGGAGCAAAGGGATCAGCCCTCGTACAAAGCTTGGAATTATTTTGTTTTTGTATAGGTTAAGAAATTCAATATATAAAAACGTAGAACTACAGACCCTGAGTTCAAGATATATTTAATTCAACAAATTTCTTAATACGAGGGATGTTTTCAAAGTTCTGGGAATTTAGCTATATTTTTTGTATTTTGTCAATTTTCATCAATATTACAATGTAGTCTTTCAGCGTAATCGACAATTTTATCTTTCATTATCTACTTATTTTTTTAGAATTCTATCTGTTGTCTGCTTTAAAATCGTATTGAATACATTTATCCGAACGATAAATTAATATTTTTTAAGCCGTCCTGGAAGAACTTTTTCGGTGTCTCCTCAATCTACCTTTTTATGGCATGTTTTACGTCAGTTAAACTCTCAAACGAATATCCCGTAAAGGTTTATTCAAATCTGGGAACAGATGAAAACCACTCGGAGATCCAGTGAATAAGGTGGATGCGGAAGCAATTCCCATCGTAAATCGTTCAAAACATCCTTCGTTTTTCTTGCGGTGTGCGGTCTTGCATTATCCTGTTGCAATAACGGACGCTTATTTAACTTCTTAGGTCGTTTGCTGATGTGCCTGCCGCAGTCGTCCGGATAATAAGTTCGAATAATATTCTGCGTTATTTGTAGTATCTTTCGCAAGATAATCCATAAAAATAATCCCTTCGCAATGCCAAAATACAGTAAGCATTACGTTTTCAACAGACGGAATTGCACCCTTTATAAATGGAGGCCCTTCTTCGGGTTTACGTCTGTGTTTGGATTGACTTTTGGTCTCAGGATTGAAATAAAGAATCTACGTTTCGTCAGTGGTTATTATCCGTTCACCGTAACAGACTAACAGCTCTTGAAGTTGACGACAAGTGTCAGACCTATTGAGTTTCTGTTCCGGTCCAAACAGCCTTGGCACTCAGTGGGCTGAAACCTTGCATACGCCCTAACAAGCATGTAAGATCTCATGAACTTGTCGTGTTCCTATTCCTAGGCGTACACTAATTTGAAAATTCATCTGTCCTCTTTCAGTGGTTCTCCGCGGCAGTAATGTTTCTTTTATTTACCGACGTGCTCGGGCAACCGCTGCGTGGATCATCTTCTAATGACGTTCTACCACTTTTAAAACGATCGATCAACCGATATACAGTACTTTTTGATTCTGCAGACTCAACAAACACTCCTTGGAGACGTTTAATAATTTCTGAAGTTTTCGTACCTGCTTTCTACAAAAAGAAAGTTATTGCTCCTTGAGATTTAGCCGCGTCTTTCATGATTACATAAACATACATTCGTCTATATCGGTCGAACACCTGAATCAGACTAAAGGACGTTGCACTGGATAGCTGCATAAATATCTCAAACATTGTTGCTCACCAATAGCATTGCCTATAAGTTCTGTGTAATTAGATTAGAGCACAAATCCCAGAACTTTGGAAACATCCCTCGTATTTTGGCGCATCCAATGTGTCGTTAAGAACTAGGGACCGGAATCGAGAGGACGATGACTCATCGCCCACGGGCGTACTATTAAATTTGTATTTTAAAAGAGTTCTTAATTTGATTTATATAATTGGAAAACACACGGGTGGTGATCTACAAAATACGAAATATATTTTTATTTGTTCATTTTGTAGTTCAAGTCGAGTAATGAAGGATTAATACTAACTAACTAATACTTTATCAAGGTTCTCTTCTATAAAATTTGTTCTCTTTGAATTAAATACATCCTTGTAGATAGAAAACGTCTTTTCTTTCAGCGTACTTAGCAGTTAGAATTTGAGGCAATGGCCCTATACATAATTGCCGAAATGATATTAAATCTGGATTTTTATTAAAAACTGCATCTAACTTTTGCCGTAGGCCACATCCTAAGTCACTCGGAATGTTTTTCAAATTATTAATAGCCACCTCTAATGTGGTTAGTCCATCATTTAATTTGACATTTTGATTTCCAAAATAAGTGATTAGTTTTGGAAAATTTCCAACTGATTTTTTAAATTTGGAATTTGTATTAATTTCTTGCTCTCAGAAATACTTCGAGCATTGTCATTTAAATATGTAACGAAATTTTGTACACTATCGAAATTCTCTGCATAAAAACTAGTAGCTTCCAACCATGATTCTCATCTAGTTATTACTGGAAAGGGAGGCAGTGACAAAGATTGAAGCTTTTCCCTGTAAAGGGCTAAAAGGGCTACTCTCAATGGTGCTTTTCTGAAAACTTTTTTCAAAAGCAGATACAAGTCTATCAACTTCCGGAAAGGTGTCTGATATATTCACAGGAATGTGGATAGCATGTGCAACACAAGTAATATGCAGCATACTAGGATATGTTTCCTTTAATAGTCTGCCTGTTTTTAACATATATGCAGCACTGTCACTGACAAATAAAAGTATTTTTTCTTTGTACCTGTCGTCCGAAAGAAGCATTTGGTGCATTTTCTCGTAAATGGTTTTAGCTACTGTTTCAGACTTTTACTTTTACAGACTTTGCAATAAATTTCGCACTCACTGGCAATTGACATACAATCAGTTGACCCTTAATTCAAATCGCCATTGTTTTACGATGCCATTCTCGACGTTGTTCCACGTCATATCTGAAAAAGTAACTTAAACAATGTTCTAGATCTAAATAAATGAAAATAAAAAATGCATGCGTAAGTTATTGAAACTTAACGAAATTCACTGGACACTTACGTCAAAATAATTGGGAGAAATAGATTCAATGAAACCATATTAAACAGGATCTATTACAAAATTACCAAGTATGTAATTAACTGTTACAACAATGAAAAAACTCACCGTACTTTATTTATCTTACGAAATATAAACTAAAATAAATAAAATAAATAATAAAAACTTCTCACGCTTCTAGCTATACGCTTATTAAGAAAGGAATTTAACTATAATATTGAAGTAATTGCATCACAATTCTACAACAAAAAACAGATGTGCGGTTAACTGAATGAATAATGCTATTCAACAACTGCGTGTTATACTTTGCGATGTTATAGACTATTTAAATGGTCCATTGTAATTTCGCCTGATGCGCCCGGTCTCTACTAATAACTAGAGAACGGACGCAATTTCCATAAAACGCAATCGGCAATTGGAATTGTGTATAACATCGCTCAGTACATCCCGGCGTAATTCAATGAAGTATTTGTTTGACTTACTCGGCAACCTGGTCTCGCACGATAACAATGAACAACTCAGCTATTGTATTCGGAGAATATAGTGTTTTCTAAAGTGTTTTCATGAGCGTAGATAGAAGCGGGGTTTTTATAATGTATTTTATTTATTAGTTTATATTTCGTAAGATAAATAAAGTGCTGTGAGTAAGTTTCTTGTTTTCATAGTTTTAACTGTTAATTACATCGTAATTTTTGTGATAGATCCTGTTTAATATCGTTTGATTAAATCTATTTCTACCAATTATTTCGACGTAAGAGTGTACATTGAATTTCGTTCAGTTTCAATAACTTACGCACACATTTTTAGTTTTCATTTATTTAGATCTAGAGCATTGTTTAAGTTACTTTTTCAGACATGATATGGAAGAATGTCGAGAACGGCATTGTAAAACAATGGCGAGTTGGATTGACGGTCATACTGATTGTATGTCCATTGTCAGTGATTCCGAAATTTATTACAAAATCCGTAAAATATTGTCAAAAATTCGTCACTTAGGATCGCAAACACATCTGAACTCTGTAAAGCTTTTATGGCGGCTAATATTCCATTAAATAAACTTAGCAATCCCACTTTAAAAATATTTCTTCAAAAATATACTGGTCGAAATGTTCCTGATGAATCAACTTTACGCAAATATTATGTTTCTAGGTGCTATACGAGAACGGTAGAACGCATTAGAAGCAATCTTTTAAATCACTACATATGGATAAGCGCCGACGAAACGGTGGATATGTTAGGACGCTGTGTGATAAATGTCGTAGCTGGTGTACTACATCCAACTATTCCCTATAACTCATATGTAATAGCAACAAGTGTTATAAATAGAGTTGATGCGGAAACAGTTGCTGAAACCATTAACGAGAATATGCAAAAAATGCTTCATTCGGACGCCACGTACAAAGAAAAAATACTTTTATTTGTCAGTGATAGTGCTGCGTATATGTTAAAAACAGGCAGACTATTGAAGAAAACATATCCTAATATGCTGCATATTACTTGTGCAGCACATGCTCTCCACAGAATCTGTGAATATATCAGAGACACTTTTCCGGAAGTTGATAGACTTGTATCAGCCTTTAAAAAAGTTTTCAGAAAAGCACCATTGAGAGTAGCTCTTTTCAGGGAAAAATTTCCATCTCTGTCACTGCCTCCCACTCCAGTAATAACTAGATGGGGAACATGGCTGGAAGCTACTATTTATTATGCTGAGAATTTCGATAGTCTAAAACATTTCGTAACACTGCTAAAGGAGGATGCTAGAAGTATTGGTGAGTGCAAGAAGCTCACACAAATTCCAAATTTAAAAAATCAGTTGTACTTTCTTCACGAACACTTTGGAAAATTGCCAAAACTAATCACTTCTTTTGAAAATCGAAATCTCAAATTAAATGACGGATTAACCACATTAGATGTGGCTGTTAATAATTTGAAAAGTATTCCAAGTGACTTCAGATGTGGCCTTCGGCAAAAGTTTGAAGCAATTCTTAATAGAAATCTAGATTTAATTACATTGCAGCAATTATGTATGGAGACAATTCCACAAAATCTAACGGCTAAATATGAAGAAATAAAAGAATATTTCCAGTATGCACCTATAACCAGTTGCGATGTAGAAAGGACGTTTTCTACTTATAAGGATGTACTTATTTCAAAGAGAACAAAATTGACAGAAGAAAACCTTGAGAAACTATTGCTAGTCAATATTAATACTCCTTTACTCAACTTGAACGACATAATGAACAAATAAAAATGTTCCAATTATAGAAATAAAATTTAAAACTTTAAAAATACAACTTTTCAACAAATACATATGTTTCGTAATTTTATAGATCACCACCCGTTTGTTTTCCAATTATATAAATAAAATTAAAAACTTTATAAATACAACTTTTCAACAAATAAATATGTATTTCCTAATTTTATAGATCACCACCCGTTCGTTTTCCAATTATATAAATAAAATTAAATATTTTAGAAATACAGCCTTTCGCCAGTACTGCACTGGGTGGTAAGCGTGTCCGTTCTCTACTAATAACATTGCTATCGTATTTGTTGCGTTATTTGTTACAATATTGATACTTCTCTGGTAGCTTATCTGTTAGAAAAAATATCATTTAAATAGAGTGACTTGGCGCCTATTCTTTTGAATGCGTTTTAATGTACAATAGGTGTGTGTATACGTGACCGGAAAATCTAAATTATTATAATTTATTATTAACTACGTAAATTCATAATATAATGATCTGTATGAGTACAATAATTGAGAAATTAATTATATGGAAGTGGATGATTAATTATTTATTATATATTATATAAATTACATGTGAAACAGGTATAATGGTCGTTATGTTAACGTGTTCCTGCTTTAAATTTCTTTCAATTTAGACTAGATGAAGATATAAAATAAACTGTTAATTTTTTCTACTTCTTTAGATACGTTTTATTAACGCAAGGAAAGTTTGTACACTTTCTGTTTCTATATTAATAATTGTATATGGATTTAAGTGTATTTGTACGTATTTTATTTTATGCAAATTGAGATTAATTGAATTGCAAGTTATGGGAAAACCTTTGCTTTCAATGTTATTCATAATGTGAGGCGAACGAAGACTAGATTTGAAAAAATATAATTCACAGTTTAAGAATCATGAAATTGAATAACGAGCCATCTCGAGCGGTAATTTTCTATAACCTTAAGTGTGAATTAACCTTACAAACCTTTTTCATAAAATGAAGATGTTTGATACTTACAGTTCGGATTTTATGTAAAAAACATATTTCTTATTATTAGGAATATTAGCCCAATATTGTGGATATATACATTCTACACTGAAATAATGCGATTAACGCTATAAACAAAATTACATATTTTGTATAAAATTAAGCTTTAGTTCATATTTTTAGTTTGTGTGCATAAAGTGAATATTTTTTATATTTTCAAGATAAATCGCATATTTTTGATCTATTCATTAGTTTCAAGCGTAAAAAATATTTAAGAAAACATATCTACGAGTTCAAGTATATAAAGAAAAATTGCCGAATGTTCCTCTCCCTCCTCCAGAACGTGGTTAGACGCAGCCATATTCCACGCGAATAACTATAATCATATAAAACATTGGCTTAGATTTTTCTGATTCAGTAGAATCAATTATAAAATCCAAAAGTTTATTTAAATTGTAAACTTTTATCTCTATTCTAAGAATCGATATCCTTTATATTTAAGTTTATTATCCTTTTTATTAGACTGCTTCTACCTTGATTTATTATTTAATTATTGAACGTAGTCAATACCTAGTATTTAATCTCCCTAGCTATTATTAATTTCACGTTTCTTACATGAACTGCAATAAAATGTCAATCTAAGAAAATGAAATCTGAAAAATTCTGTTGATTAAACACCGCCGCGCCGTTTCAAATAGGAGATAAAATTGAATCGAAAACGTTAGGTATATTGTGGAATCCTATTGACGACGAATTTTCACTTCTTTTTTGTTGTATAATAAAAATGCACTTTTTACTATAATCATTTTTTATTGAAGCCAACGTTTGATATTGTATTAATGTTTGAACTCTTGCTCGTTACTTACGTGTTGTGTTTCGTATGAGGCTCTTACTGTTGTTGAATCGATACTCTAGTTCTTACTGTTTTTAAAAATACTAAGATATACTAAGACTAAGTCTTTAAAAACAGTAAGAACCAGAGTCTCATCCTAACAACAAGTTAGAAACAAAGATTAATTCGAACCACAACACATCAGTAACGAGCGAGAGTTCAAACATTAATACAAATCAAAGTTGAATATATCAAACGTTGGATGCAATAAAGAATTATTATAGTTAAAAGTGCGTTTTTCTTATCCAACAAAAAAAGGAAATGAAAACTTCAGCGTAAATCTTTAACATGGTCCTTCGAGCTGGATTCTAATTCAACCGTAACACGGTCCTTCGAAACGCACCTCAAGCAACTAAATCAACGTAAAATCAGTGTTTGAAGCAGATAAAAATGAAGTGAAGCTTCGAGCTGGATAACAATCAACCGTCTCTATTTTGGAAACTAGGTCGTGTACTGGAGCTTCATCCAGGCAATGAAGACATCATCAGGGTTATTAATACGAATACTCCAACTACAAACTGTGAAATGAGAAGTGCGACAAGTGTGCGTTTTACCTGAACAGTAAACAATAATCTGACTTTGAAGTGTATTTTACTTTTCAAGAAGACGAGTGAACAGGTTGCAATGTACAAGATTTCGAAAGCCGGTGCTTTCAAGGAGGACGGCATGTTAAGCACAAGAACAGTCAGAGAGATGCAATTCATACAGTTCCAGATTCTTGCCCAATATAAACGTACCACCTTGTGGAACACGATACTCTGTAATGTGTAAAGTGTCCTGTCCAAGGACACTTTAAACAAGGCCAGTTTAACATATGACACGCAATTTTGATAATTTATATTGATGCTTCACTAATTAAGTAATATGAAATAACACAATCAATAAATTGCACTAGTTGAGCATAACTTTTATTTTTGATAAAATACGTATTGCTATGAATAGTGGTTTTGAATTTGATAATACCACTATTTACGACCAATCTGTCTGCTTGGATATTCAGTCGGTTAATTTTCAAGATGAGACTGCTTTCCCTCAGGGTTCCAATCGGAAGACGTGGTTTTTCTCTTCTACAAATTTATAATGCACCAGTAAAAGAGTATTGACAAATGTTATAATTATATTTCTTTAAGTTACTTGTAATCTTCTTGAAGTAAGGTTAAAAAATAGTCACAATGTAAAATTTAAATGAAACTTTAATACACAAATAAAAAAAACTTAAAAAAAATATCTTTATGAAGTATAAAGATAAATATTGCGTCATTATTGTCATTAAACAATATTATTAAGGTAAAAATATCGTGCGGAAAAGACCGCAGCGCACGATAAAAAACATCCTTTATGACAACCGATCAAAATTAAAACTATTAAATTACAAAGATGCTTTTTAATTTCTCCCACAAGAAACAAAATAAACAAACTGGTGTGACAGCCCGAAACAAACTCTAACGCATGTGCAAACACATGACAAAATATGCCCTTGATATTCCAAGCGAACAAAATTTTAAAGTTATAGTTTTTTATATCAGAAATTTTAAAAAACGTTCTATGTCATTTAATTTAAATAACTGAGAATAAAAATATATATCAAAATTAACACAATGGAAAAATACACAAATCAATACATTCAAGATAATAAATAATGATAATAAGAATAATATAATTTACTTACGTAAAATAAAAAAAATATATATATATTTTCTCGAGACATATGAGTTAGAAAGCTTACAAAAATAACAAAAACGAGATCTACAAACTCGTAAACAAATCTCGGTAATGAAATCAAACACCAACACAATTAAATCAAATCACGAAGTTACCTAACAAAGATAAAAATTTATCTTCTCATCAACACGTCTTTCTAAACTCAGGTTACATTAATGTCTGAAGGTTAAACGTAGTTAAGCGCACAGGCTTAGAATATAAAACCAGTTTTTTACAAAAATAAAAATATACACTGGTATCCAAAATAAATGTACAACGATAAATAATAAAGCTTTTCAAAATGTTTGCGGGGAAAAGTCTATAGCAGTATGTACTTTGCTATTTTGTATCTGTTTTTTGCTCTGTAAATGGTTTCTGTTTGACAAATAAACTATTATTATTTTCTGTTTTCGATGTTAACTGAACCCACCATTTTTCAACAGTTACAATGTGGGACAAAAGCGGTCGATATTGTTGGCGAGCTAAACGATGATGAGCTAATGAAGAGGCACAAATGTTGCGACAACCAAACATTCAATTTTTAAACTGTACTCATGGAATGCGAAAGTAGTATTACGGTCGATCCAATCCATTATATCCAATAGAAAATACAATTTATTTAGTTTCAAGAAATATATTGTATTGTAGGCCCACACTACATATATGTTTCACCACACTGTGGCTTCATCAGGTGGATGAATATACACTGTAAACTTACATTTGGTACCCATTTATATAAACACAAATATAAAGATGAAAAACAAAAAATTCTAATCTGCGAGGGGGTGGACCTATTGTAGTTTTAAGTTGTGTAAGGGAAAGTGATTTACCTCTACCTGGTTATTTAAAATTATGCCTAAGTGATGTGATTTATTAATTTCTAACGTTTCTAACATAATGAGTTTCTACTTTTGTTTACTACCTGTTTTGAAATTAGAATTGAGTTTGTGGTTATATTCGAAACAGTGATTAGCAAAGTTGAATCTGTCTTCTTATTCCTGTAACTTTTTTCGTATTCTGCCATGCAAGTTTGGAAAGTTCTTCCAGTCTGACCTACACACACACATTTGATTGGCATGGATAATCAGAAATTAATACATTCAGACGATCTTATTTAATTAGCTTCATTAATTCTGCTGAAATTACCTCGGGATTCAGACCCTTATTATATTTTGCATCTTAGTTATCTTAAACATCGACTGATGTTAACTGATTATTACAACAATATCAAGTTACATAATCAATTGTTAGAGTCGATTTAAAGGTCTTAAAATATAAAAACATTAAGATAGACATAAAGAAATTACTAATAGAATTAGAGTCACATAATTTATAATTTATCGCGCTTTTGGCTGTAATAGTTTTATTATAGTGGACGCTTCTTAATTTTTGAATATGTTGTTGTTGTTATTTGAATAAATATTATTAGTACTGAAAATATTTTCTTTGTTTAAATAAGATTTTTTTTCTTTTAGACAATAAAAATAACAAAATTCGTTTGTATTTACCGAACTATAATTTCGTCATTTATAAATAAAAAAAACAAATTAAACTTTAATCAAGCACGAAAATTTTATTGCGAATTTTGTGTATGACATTACAAATTTATTATTTTTCATTTCTAACGTTTTTCTGTAATATTAGAAAACTATTAGACACAAATTTCTTTCATTTGCTTCCTATAAGCGTACAATACTGGTGTTAACAATGCATGTGAATCAAATTATGTAATTAATACGCAATTATGTAATTTCATTTCAATTTCAAAGCCGTATATTAATTATCTCGTATTATTTGGAATGTATCTATTTTCATTTATCACATCATAAATAAGCGGAACTATATTATTATGTTCCGCAACTGTAATACTGAATTATCTTATATTACGCTTGTGAAATAACTTGAAAAGAATTTACATTTTAAAAGATAATTTTCGCGCGTGAAAGTAAGACATTATGTTTAGTGATCATCTAGAAAAAGGTGTACGCTGCGATTTTTGAAAGTTCAATTTTTTTTTTACTTACGTTTTGTATTAATTTTTATATTTAATTAAATGCGACATGTAAATAGATTGCTTTGTTTTAAATGTTTGTCACCTTAAATATTTTTGGCATGGCCAAATATACTGCTGTGAAATTGACCTTGGGTGAAATATAAAAATAGAATTAATAACGCATAAATTAATTAAATGTTAACCTCATATATAGTATTAAAATTTAGTATTAAAAATTTAATGTATATTACTAAGAATTTGTATTTAAATTGTCAATAAATTTTAGGTTAGTTTGATTATTAAACACTTAGAATATAAGTAAACTAATAAAACATGCTGTATGTACCAGTAATATAGTAAAATGATATAGAATAATCTATTATTTATGCATTAGTAACGTTAGTAATCACAGGACCAGGAAAATCTAAAAATAAAGGAAATATCAATAACAAGAAGCAAACAAACATTGTAAAATACAAATAAAGCAATTAAAGCAATTAATGTTGCGATGTAAACAAAAGCGTGCGTCGAAATTGAAATACACATCAAAGGCCCATGCTCAACGCGATATGAACATGCAGTAGGGGCATTCAAGTGAAAGCAAAGGACAAGAAGACACCATACGAACAAGCCAAAGGGGAAGAAAAAGCAGGAAAACACTGAGAATTTGTGACTGATACGTAGGCAGATTTTCCGCGAAAATTTTCCTGTTCAAACGAGCATTAGATGTCGTTCCTAGAAATGACGAGATTAAAAGTTTACTATTTAATAATAAAAATTACAAATATTAACATTATGACGAAAGAGAAAAATATATATAATGGGTGCGCCACGGGAAACGGACGTTATTGGGATAGGTAGTACTAAAGCGGAAGGGGTCGGAGAAGGAAGCCGAGGCTGTCAGCCCCCTCCCCAGACCTTGCAGTTTGTGAATAGTTATCGTTTAGTTTCAATCATGCCGCTGTGGACCGTGGAGTATCGCGTTTTCGTGAATGACAGTTTTGTGAGGGGTGGCGAAGTTCAACGTCTCTTTCGTCGAAGGTTTAACGCTCCTCGCCATGGAGACATACCGAGCCGAACACCATTTTGCGATGGGTTAATTCCCTTCGTACAGGAGGCAGTTAATGAAAAAGAAGCCACCTGGACCACGTCGCACAGTTCGAATTCCGTAGAACGTGAAACGTGTAAGGGAGGCTATGTTATGTAGCTCAAAGCGTTCAGCTCTTCGGCATTCTGCAGCACTACGAATGTCCGACACTTCAGTACGGTGAATTATCCGCCAAGAATTACGTTTTCACCTCTATAAAATGGTAGTTGTGCACCAGTTGAATGAGGCCGACTATCCACAACGTGCAGCTTTTGCTGAAGCGATGCTCCAACTTTTGCAAGATGCGCCTAATGCGATTTTGATAATGAGCGACGAGGCTAATTTTCACCTTAATGGTGTTGTGAATCGTCAAAACATCCGATACTGGGCCACTGAAAAGCCACATGAAACACCATTACACAGCCCCCAACTTATGGTGTGGTGCGCCATTGGGAAGTTTGTTGTCATAGGGCCCTACTTTTTTGAGGAAAACGGGAACACTGTGACCGTGACAGCTGCTCGTTACGTGAATATGGTTAACAACTTCTTGAGAACTCAGCTGAGAGGACGAAGAATCAATCTGCGAAATGTTTGGTTCCAACAGGTCAGAGCTAAAGCCCATACTGCCCGCATGTTGATGGCTGCTGTTAGACAACTGGTCCCTAATCGCATGATCACCGGATTCGGTGATTTGCCTTGGTCCCCTCGCTCTCCAGACCTTTCAATGTGTGATTTTTTCGTGTGGGGGTATCTAAAGTATCGCGTGTATGAAACCAAATCTCGTACACTGGCAGAACTGCCACAAGCGATAGAGCAAAACATCGCTCAGATCGATCGTCAACTATTGGAGATAGTGGAAGCTAACTTCAGGGAGCGTCTCCACATTTGTCAGCGTGCAAATGAACATCATTTTAATGATATTATTTTACGTACATAGGTAACTCAAACTGCATGTTCTGACCTACTTATTTGTGCTAATAAAATTTTTTAAACCCTAAATAAAATAGTGGAGTACCGTTCGTTTGAAAAACGTCAGTTTCCCTTGGCGCACCCTGTATATGTATAGAAAGAGCGCATGGAGATGGAAAAAACTAAACAACCCATGATAGACAAAAATACAGAGGGGTAAAAATGTTAAATATGTATGAAAATTAGATAAAATAGAAATAAATTATATGAGAGCGGGAAAACGATTCTGGAAAGCACGGAACGCAAGATATAAAACGGCCAAGCACTGCAAAATTAGGGCATTCATCGATTCATTTTGGCAATTCATCGATTTATCTTCGACATAATCGATACTCTCTAAAATTTAAGCCTGCTGCATATTTACATAAGAATAGAAATAAAAGTTTTTTTTTCTCCAAATTATTTTTATTTCTAAATTCAGTTATTTGCATAAATATTTAGTTGTTTAACTCCAGTGTAGATACTATTAGTAGTATTATTATTGTTATTATTTGAAACGAAAACTAAAAGATTAAGAAAGTACCAAGAGGAATTTGAGAATTTGCATGCTGAACTTAGCTTCGAGTAAGTAAGAACTGTACACACTATAGAATTGGAGGACATAGAGTTAATTAAATCAGAAAAATACATGTGGATTGTTTGTTTAAATAATTAATTAGTCATAAGTACACGATTAAAGTGTACCTTAGGCCAGATATTAGAGACTAATAAGTAGGAAGTAGGGATTCTACGAATACTCTCGAAATATCGGCGCCATTGAAATTTTAAAATTAAAACGTGGAAAATAAAAAAAATACTTATACAATGTGATGATAAGCATACTATTCTGTAGGAATTTGTTTTCCACTTGAATAGACGTTGAATAGCACACTCAAATTGTAAAGAAATATCAATAGAAGCCAGAGATTCATATTTTAGATAGATATAGGCTTGGAGTACTAATCTTAACATTAGGAGAGCAAATACCCCCTTTTATGAGTGAAATCCTCAAAAGTCATTCTTTGCGAGATTCAATTGAATCCGAAATCAAAACTCCAAGACTATACGTGTGTGATTCAAGAAATAATATTTGTATAAAATTTCATTGATAAGTTAAGTTGTAAGTTTAGAATGAAGGATCTTAAGTTGAAGCAGAATGAAATATGAACATACAAACAGACAATAAAAGAATTATTAACAAAGTATTTCTTGTTGTATTATTTCTTTATATTTCCTTTGGACGCTAGGCCTAGTTAAGTAGAACCTAAAAAGATTGCCCTGAGATACCCAAATATTATACTCAATAAAAGTAGTCTCAATAAAAATATGCACACACAATCATTTATTTTATTTATAATAATATTCAAAAGCGAAACTAAACAGCAATATGTCATATTTACGTTTTTTTCATTTATATATTTAAGTACATTTGAATTTCTTCACCAAAAGTAGTAAACCAGTAATATGAAAAAGGAAAATAATGTTAAATGTAACGTCTTTGGCTAAGGTACAACCTTTCAAGATATGCTCTTAGCCAAAGACGTTACGCTTAACACTATTTCCTTTCAGATTGTTCAACCGAAGATGACAACTTAATGGCCGAAACACGTATTTAGAGTTTATTCATTTATATTGTGGTTAGGTATTTTTCTTGTTCCTTACTGTACCAAAAGTTCTATTTTCTTATTCAGTAGATAAGTGTCTAATAGATAACGCAATCGCATAAAGCAGCAACGTTACTTAATTTTTCTTTTATAACAAAAATTAAGCCAATGTAGTATTTGAATTTTTGCTGATTAGCTTAGCGAGTGAAGAAGTATATGATTGAAGCATTTTATTGCACAGTTTTAATGAATGACTGCTAGAAATTAGATTTATAATAAAACTTCCAATATTTATAAAAATAATCATTACTCAGTTCATATTACTTGTAAATGTTTCTTTATCTTTATTTCTTGAAATAAAATCATTCACGTTTATTTTTTTTTTAAAGGAAACGTGAATAAAGTTCTCTTTATAGGTCTAACTAGATCTTCCTACAAATGGAATTCTTGGCGATCCCACATGAAGTTCCTCTTAGAGCCTTCCTCATGTCCTGGGACCCATATCAATGACAAATTATTGTCTTGTGTGAGTTTATTGGGGATCTGTTTACAATATTTCACCAGCTTAGATCTGCTAGATGGGTTCATAATAGCTTTAAGAGCCGCCTGACTATCAGCTATTGTCTTAATTTTTTTGCTTGTTCAATCGACTTCCTGAATTTCCTCAGCGCAGGCTGCGACTGCAAACAATTCAGCCTAGAATACGCATATTTCCTCAGACTTAATGATATCTTTATTCTATGGCAGATTCTACATATACCTGCATCTGTGTCCCGATTGGATTGTGATCCATCTGTGAACCAGCACCGCCGGCACCCTATTCGCTCGAGTGACCTTTTGCGTGGGCCGAGGCCGTGTCCGTGAGAAATTATAATTCAGCTAGAGATAAACGCCTCCACATCAACGGTTTATCGTAAACTTTGCACATAACTTTAGGAACATTATACTATTAATCGGGAAATTCTCCGATAAAGTTTCTAACTGTGTCAAACATTGGTTGTCTGTCGCGTTTTCTTTCGTTCGACATACTGATACATGTGTTTATAACATCACAAGTTCAACCGCCTCGCGTCAAGATCTATGCTTAATAAAATATAAGCATCTGGCCGGCATACGCGACATAATACAATGCATACAATGAACATGTTTAATCTTTCTTTTGTAACTGGGTGCGTTTCGAAAAAAACAAACTTTTCGTAAACACCTTTTACGATAAGTAATTTCTTTGTTAATACTGTATATATTAACAAAAATACTTTATTGTAATTTCATACGAACACGTGTTCTTTATCAAATCCGATGTGGTTTGAAAACGTTCGTGCGTATATATTAACTTATAATGAGTAGGATCCTGGAATGTGGGGAGGATTATTGTCGTTGTAGACAGATTGCTAATATATGGAGTTATTGAAAAAATATTGTAAAAGTTTTACGTAAGTACTTAATTTAAGTAAGTCCGTAAGTACTTAATTTCTACAATATATTGTAAAAGTTATTAATAATCAACGAATTACTTAAAAAAAATGTTATAAATTTTGGTATGCCTCTCATATCAATGAATCGTTTAATATCCTGAAGCAAATATAGCTTAAAACTAATAGTTTAAAACTAAATGTTTCCTATTAATTGGTTGATTTTCATGACAGAAATATGTAAATGCCTTGTTTTCATTCTCTTTACGTTTATATTTTGTTTACCTGGAGTTTAAACAAAATAAAACAGATTTTCAATGAAGACTGTGGCTAAGTAAAAACTTAAAAAAGGTGTAAAGCCTCTTTCCACATTAATATTTGTATCCTAAATACGTATTTCGATAACTAAGCTGTCATCCTCAGTACGTAAAAGTAACAGTGTTGAACATGGGTGCAATAAAGTTAATACAAAAATTGCGAAGCATTTTGCAAGACGTCCACGAATACACTGACTTTTAAGGACTTTTATCGGCGATTTAGGTGCATTTTTCGTTTTTAATTGTACAAGTACTTTCATATATGTGCAATTTCCTCGGATTGTTTATTTTATTTAGTTTTAAACAATATGCCGTAATGTTATGATTCGTTTCTAACGCATGACGGGCAACACTTTATTTTTTCCGATCTCTTGAATTTAGTATGCGATATATGTTTTTTATAACAGGTTATGACTGAGGGTTTTGTTTGGCCAATATATTTAAATTTGTAACTCCCTTTAGGTTTTTCGTAATTTGATTATATGAAATTGCGAATTTTCTTTTTTGAATTAGTTTTTCTAATTAAGATATTAATTATGTTTGCATCAAAATCATTGTCTCTCGCAATATTTTTATTAAAATATAATTCTCTTCTGTAATTTCTCTTTTGTTAACGGAAAATTTAGCAGTCGATTGACTAGAAAATGTCTGTTGTGGAAACTATGGATTGAATCCACGGTGATAAGTCTATTGACATTGGTTTCTTTCCGAAAAATATCAATTTTTACTGGATGCTTAATTCTAATTACTAGTGTATCTACGAATAGTATCCCATCATTGTTTTTCTTTTCCACCGTGAATTTAATAGTTGGATTTTTGTGTTAGCTTTACTGTACCTATTCCATGTTTAACACTGATTATTATTTTCACCTACTGAAGATGACAACTTAGTTGTCGAAAGACGTATTTAGGATACGAATATTAATGTGGGAATGGATTTTATCCCATTTTTAAATTTAAGCAAAATAGTTATTAGGCTTGTCATTTCTTTTTTTATTAATGATCGTAAATATAACATTCTTGTATTCGAATAGCATAGAATATTTTTACAAATACGTAGTACTGACATTCGACTGTTTTAATTAATTTTTGTGAACAAAAATATTACACAACTTGTAAGAACGAGAAAACCATATTCCTAGTCGGTTCTCTGATGCGTGTCCTGTTCTGTTACGACCATATTCATACGAGAGCGTTGACTTCGGTATTGCTTTAAATTTTTTGATTATACTCCAGACACATTCGTAAATGTTGCGGTTCATAATGAATTTCCCGTTTTTCAATTTGTTCTTGTGCCTACTTAATAATACTGAGAATTATATACAATGGAATTTCGTGAAGTTCCCTTCAAAAGAATAGTGAATGACACATACTCAGAAATATGGTTTTATTATGCTAGCAAAGTTTAAAATTAATGTTTATTAATGTATTAAATACTTTTTCTTTTGTTAATTTACCTCTGACGATGTTGCTGCCTTATTTATAATTTTATAGCATGTAATAACTATTGTTGTATTTATACAGACCGTATAAAAGTACGTAGAATTATTGTAATAAAAATCTTTGTAACTGCGAAGCAGAACATTTGGAAGTTTTTTGTGAACGGTGCTTGCAATGGATCATTGCACATTGCATTATATATAAGTTTAGTGCATCTGAACTTAATCTCTACTTTCAGCTCATGTTATTAAATAATAACTATACAAGAAACGAGAGTTTATACAAAGATGTCTGTTGTAAAAACTATAAAACCTCAAAATTTGTGCTTTATTATACAAGTATCTTAAAAAATTTAATGGAAATGGACATTAAAATAATTCTTTGGTTAATTATACTACCGGGTGTCCTTGAAATAAAGAGATAACGCATGAGAAATCGAAAGATGCAATTATGTAGAATATAAATCAAAAAAATTGTGGGTCAATTACGACTCGACCACTAAATTAAAAACCCACTGAAAATTAAAGCATGTATCACCTATGTATCGGAACATCTTTTAGAAATACCTCCTTTGAATTTACACATATGCTGCAACGTTTATATTTATAAAACTGTAACAGATAACATTGTTTAGACGGCTGTTGAGGTTATAAATACCCTCTAATGAAGCAGCTTTGTTTACTCAATACAATTACATACAGATATATTTGCTGTGAATTATAGCACGATGTTCAAAATTATCCACTTACACTTAATTAGTAGCAGGGTAAAATTTAAAAAATTATCGGCGAAACACCTTCTGTCAAAAACTTATCAAACATTAACAGTAAAATGACTAGGCATCGGTTCATTTAACAACTGATCGCGCGAATAAGTCAACGTGCCCTCGTACATACATCTATGAATGCTTACGCGAGCTGGAGGGATATATGAGAGCTATTTTGTACAATAAGTCTTTTCCATTAACCTTTCGCTACTCGCGTTAAGGTGGCCATTGACACAACAAGACGTATTCACATCAGTTGTTAACTGTTTTTCAAACAGAAAATATGTGCAACATGCTTGCAGAAGAAAGTCTTATATTATTAGATTGCGTAACAGTTGCGTTGACCTCAAGGAAAATGCGGAAGAAGAAATAATCTTGGATAAAATAGTGGCTGCTATAAAGGCGAAAACTCGCTCATACAAATTTGATGGCAGAATTAAGAATCTATTCTACAGACTGGAGAATTTTTTTAAAGATGGATTAAGATGCCTATTTTGAACTTTTAAATCTTGTGACCTTATATATAATAAAATAGGATACGAATAGGCGTGTCTGCATAACTCCAAATGAGCGTCTTTGTGCAACTATAAGATTTTTGGCCTCAGGGATGAGTTATGAATAGTTAAAATTTTATTTCCATGGCCATAATAGACGAAGATGTACTGTCAAAAAGGAATAACAAATAATTATAATACCATAATGAAGACACATCTATTTCGACACTTCCAGTTCCACTTCGTTCAGTGGAACTGGTGTGTCGATTTTAATAATCTTTGTGATGTATTTGTCAAAGACAATGATTATCACGATATATCCCAATAAAATCTGTCAAAAAATCTTTCGATAATTGCCTCGTATCCATTTTTGAATGTCCACAAAATATAAATACAACATATGCTGCGAAGATAGTGATAAAAATGCACTAATACGACCCTATTGCCGTCCTTGGCATAAACACACGATCAGTTATTACTAATACGGCCATATGGAATTCAAGAAGCGACAGACTTTTGACGGTTTTCGATTGCAACTGCTAATACGGTCATTTTACTACACTCATGATCAGTTTTAATAATACGTCTGTATAGACGGAAGGAAATACGGACCGTGAATGGGTACCTTTAGAAATATTTACGGCAGCACTCGCGTGGAGTATCTTGATACCCTACTTTCTAAAAAAAATATTTTAAAAGTCTTAAGGGCTAAGGCAATAGGACACTGTTAATTAAGTTGAAAACCTAACATATTTTAATAAACCAAATTAAACCAGCTAACGACAAAATTAAACAAAAATAAAAATATTAATAAAATGAACATAATATCTGAAAATAAAGTCAGATCCAGTGTTTGATCAAGTGAAGCTGTTGACAAGCTTAAGCACTTTTACTTTTTTCCTCTTCAACTTCATAAAGATATTAAGAACAGATAAAGTTTTGGTTATTTTTTGCAGGTAAACTGTTGATATTTAATACAAGTGATTGGAGTTTTTTTTGTCTTCTTTTCGAGGGCATAAATGGCACCGACATCTTCCTTTTTTTGACTTATTTACCGGCATTTCATGATTCTGGGGTGCCGACGGTGCATGATAGTTCAAAAAAGTTGTGATCTTTGTCTAATCTCTTTAGGTAGAGTTTTTACGTAAACACGTTTCATGATATGAGGTTTGATCAGTTCCAGAGCAAGGGGTAGCAAAAAGTTTCGTAGTCGATTTTTCATTTGTATTCATACTATATATAATTTGGGAATTAAGTCCTGCAATGTTTAAAAAATGTAAAAAAAACAGTACGTGCCAATCGTCTCTACTATTATGAGGCACATTATAGGCCACACACATTTTATCTACCACATCAACACAACAAACTTTGTACGGTTGTATTACATGATAATTTCTGGCTTTTGAGTGGCCTCAAATTTGTACGGTCCTACCTTGATTGTTGATTACATCAAAACACAAACGAAACCTGTCTTCGACTCGCAATTTCAAGTCAGATGTTACCTCTGTCAAAGTTCTGTGTACGACTCTACTCAGTAGAAATATATGTATTCCAAATTAAACTTCAAAATGGGTTTCCTCCAACTCGAAACCAGTAGGATATATATACAACAGTAGACGCTTCACCCTGCTTACACAAGAAATAATTGAAGAAAGGTTTCCTTCCTTACGAAAACCCAATACTAAGACCCCTTCAATAAAATTGAAGAGAAAAACAATATAGAAACAATTCTAGCTAAATAAGCAATGTTAATTAATATGACTTCAAATGAAATGAACTATTTACCACAATAAGGGCAAACTCTGGCTCCGAAGAAAAAAATTTAAGAGCACGCGGTCGACAAGTTTAAAATATCCGCTAAAGCGTAACGACAAAAAGGCCTACAACAACCACATTCTGTCGTCTAATATAATTTACATGACTTAAATCCGGCCATACCGTAAGCATACCAAATGATTTTATTCAATCATAAAAATTATCTATGTCGACTCTACGTCTCCAGCACTCCAGTGGCTTCGATGACTGTTGACCAAGCAGAAGGACCATTCCAATTAGAAATGCATTACACCTCTAGAGTCGTAGTTCTCAAAACATCCGATAGATAGAGTTGACGTAGAAAAGCCGAACGGCATACACGAAAATGTTATTAGCTATATTACAATAAATCTGATAAAATAAGAAAGATAAACTATGAAGAAAAATAATTAATTATATTCTCTATCAAGAGTTACAATTACAAACAACAGTCCGAAATATAGATACCAGATGTTCCTAAACAATTCAATCCGACTAAGGGAAAACTTAAAAGAACTACCATAGGGATAATCTAATTAGACATTAAATTAAAAGATTCAACCAGAAAAGGGTTTCATATAATTCTATTATTATTTACAAATATAAAATTTTCCATCGTAAGCAATTCACAAACACATACGCGTGTGAAACAAACATACATGTATATGTCACTGTCAGATATATAAATAAAATGCCTGCTAACCTAATACTATGACAAATGTAATGCAGATAATTTTATAAATTAATGGGAAAGCCTGTAGGATGTCTGTACTCGATTGAGGTAATAAGTACACAAATTATTAAAGCATCCTTTAATTGAGGCAACCTTTCAGGCAATTGAAAATAATGAAAATTGACAAAATAGACATCTCTTTCACAACCAGATGTTTAAGGTGCTGAAATAAGTAATTCAAATCTTACAAAAATATGTACAATATAATAAACGGAGTTCTTTGTGTATGATGATGTAAATAACAGTCTAATCCTAGTACAATGTATCGAATTTTAAATTAGCAATGCAAATAACAATACCCTCGTTGATATAGGGATATTTTTACAGAAAGAAACAATAGATACCTATATTCAACATACAGTTAAATAAATGCTCATGGCAAAATTAAGCGTTAGATAATTAAATATACGAAGACAGAATACCCTATGGAAGTTCGAATTATAACTATTGGGAATTTACATTATGTGACACGCCACCACCGGTAAATTTTGGAACTAGCGTTGGAGGTATACTTGTATTGTTTACTGCAGTTTATTGGTATTTTTTTTCGCTATTGTTTTACGACAAATTTGTCTTTCCAAACATCACCCATGGCATCTTCTTCAGATGGTATTATCTTCGAAAATAATATACCGAAAAATTATTAGGAATAGAATGTCCCTACAGTGGAAAAGATAAAAGTGCTGCAAATTGTATCAAATCATTCATACTATGCGCTAATTCTGTTAGGAATGGCCATATTAAATTTAAACAAGTACGACTTCTTTATATTTGCTTCATATGACTCGAGTTACATCAATATTATAGTGTTTTTTGATAAAGTATGTTCATATAATTTTATTACAACTTTAAGAAACAAGTATGTAAATAAAATGGTGCATGTGAAAAAAAAATTTGAAGTACTTTCCAATTTTAAAATTGCTCATGATGTGTTGGAGATCATTAAATAATATGCAATAGAAATTTATTGTATACAAAGTTATTCACAATAGCATGAAACAGTATATAAGTTTTATTTAGCGTCTTGTGCTAAAGAATTTTTCAAATTCAAAACAATTGGATTTCGCATATACATCGTATTATTTAACAGCTCGAGTTAAATAAACTGGTTGTCAAACAGTTTTATTATCAGTATAATATTCTTACATGTTTGAGTACGCAAATGAGGTAGAACTTTAAAAAAAGACTTGATGTAGAAATTAAAATCAACATTTAACACGAAACACTATATACACAACTATATAGGTGTATAAAGGTATACCTCCATTTGACGCCATCTTCGCAACGATCGTGGCGCCACCATCGGTAATGTTAATTGCCAATCCAGAGCACTCGAAATGTAAAATACAGAGCGCAGGTAAGTAACAATCAGGCCGTAACATAACATTATCAAAATCATCAATGGAAGACCAATCAGTCTGGCAAAGATGATCGTAGAGTTTAATGGGGTTGGCTCTGCGGAAATTGTAATGTGATTTACGAGAAACTGGAAACTGAGGAGGAGATGACTGGGTAGAATGTTGCATATCAATACATAAAGCAGGATGACAAGGGTCTTCCAAAACAAGTGGTAGGTCTTCATGACGTATAGATAAAGTAATATCAATATTTCAAAATAACAGATCAAAAATGTGGTTATCAATATTTAATAAATAAAATATAATTGTTTAGATTTGAGAAATTATATAAAGTGTCCTTGTATATGCTATTCCTTTTAAAATATAAACAACCATTCACATTAAAACAATTTACCGTACGTAAATCGTCATCTGGCAAGCGAAGTACTATACATACACATATTTAACTCTATGTTGTACATTAACACAGTCCTTCTCTATCTTTACATCCAGTATCTATTCGTCGACATCTTTTTACTAGTTTGCCCAGGCCTTTTCTATATTTTTGCATGACTTAAAGTTTAAACACGCTAACTAGCTCCGTACTATTGTATGTACATTGCGTTGGCGTTCGGACATCTTCGAAAACAATAACAATACCTTATGAGAACGAAGATACGTACGCTACCGCGGAACGTTGAGTGCCAAGGTTACGGTCGTATTTCCTTCGGTGATGGAACAGAATAATAGCGGGACTTTTACTTCTGATCGTCGATCTGCATGGACCGTGTTTGACCCCGAACTTTAATTATACACAAATAATGTCTTGATTCATGCACATAATTAAGATGTAATATATGCAAGTATTGGTGAGTTAGTGTAAATATTACACTACCTACTGTTTATCTAACTATATTGAATTGGAATTTTAAGAGGTTCACTGAATATTTAGCGCTATTGATAGAGTTATAAAATGAAGAATTTCTTTAAAATAATTTTCGTATTTGTTCAGTCGTCGGAATATTTTTGAATTGATTGATATCGATTAAAGAAAGTTTTAGTAAGAAGACGTGAATAGGCAAAAAATAATTGGTGCCAATTAAAAGCAAATTACACTTACATCACATTTATTTTCAGTATTTATTATCGCGAAAAATTCCTCTTAAATATACTATAAAAGATTTATGAAATAATATTGGAAAGGAAATTAGCTCAATAGACCTGGAAGAAATGCTAAGTGGATTAGGAAAGGACGAAAATGTAAACAACCTATATTTAAAATAAAATTAGCAACTGGAACATATAGAAGTGCAAATTTATCAAGATCTCATAGATCTCTAGAAAATATTCACACGGGTCTCCACAGTTTTAGGAGTCACACAGTTTTAGGAGTCTTTTTCTTTGCCTCCTCCATCCTATGAAGAATTTGCTCAGGTTTCCAGCTACATTCCCTTTCCGCCCGGACAAATTGTTCCTCTACTTCTATCGGTCCTTTAACTCTACTTTAGCGAGTTAATGAGCTGAACTAGCTCATGGTTTCATTCCATTTTTGGTCCTTGGCAACCTAGGAGCGTAATTCGTAACTTCTATGATGAGAGAATTTTGACGATACCATACGCTGTTGAAGGTTTTCGTCGACATTTTTTTAGTATTTCCAGGACTGTCTTTATATTAATGTCGCTGTTCATATTATAATAAGCATATACCTTTTATTTAATTATTTATATTTATTACATTTAGTTTATCTTTATTTTGTAATTGTCGCAATAAATTATTAATACGTTTAGAATTATAAATATATTATAACTTTGCAAAAAACTAAGAGGAAACCATTACTTTCATTTGTAAAGAATTTATTCTCTATTTCTATTTGTAAATGCATTTAATTAATATTTTCAATTGTGAAAGGATTAGGTAAATATCATGTCTTAGTTTATAATACTAAAGTACATGGAATTTTCGTATGTTATTACAAGCAAAATGACCTGTACATTTATTACTCTGTACTTTTGTTGTATCTTATTGTTAAATGTTTATAGATTAGTTGCTAACCAAATTAGGTGTGGGATTTTTTCGGATTGACCCGAAATATGTCTCGTTATTTTGATTACTTTTTATTTTATTGCCGCTTACCCCGCCTGCGGTCTGCTTGACAACGCTGAGTGAACTTAAACCACTTCTTTTGCAAGAAAAGTAGTTCTGCATTCACTTTTACCGAGAAAGGATCTCAAAAAACATTGTTTCTGTATATACAAGATCATTTATGTAAATAAAATATCCAAAAAGTACATTAGTGTTTTTAATATAATATATTAAAAATTAATAGTTTCAAAAAGAACTGAAGAAACCCGGCGCAAAAATCTACAGTCGCAAACAAGAATTTCGTTCCTGACATATAAGTAGGGACCGGACACGAGAGGCCGATGACTCATTGCCCACGGGCGTACTGTTAAAAATTTGTATTTTTAAGAGTTTTTAATTTTATTTATATAATTGGAAAACAAACTGGTGGTGATCTATAAAATAAGAGAGACATTTTTGTTTGTTAATTTTGTGGATCAAGTTTGAGTAAAGGAGTATTAATATTAACTAGCAATACTTTCTCAAGGTTCTCTTCTAAAAAAATTGTTCTCTTTGAATGAAATACATTCTTGTAAATAGGACGTTTCTATCTACAAGGATATACATCGCAGCTGGTTATAGGTGGATACAGGAAATATTCTATTATTTCAGCGTATTTAGCAGTTAGATTTTGAGGCATTGTCCCCATACACAATTGCCGCAATGCTATTAAATCTGGGTTTCAACTAACTAACTAACTAACTTTTGCCGAAGGCCACATTCGAAGTCACTTTTGTTTTGAATTATTAATGGCCACATCTAATGTGGTTAATTCACCATTTAATTTGAGATTCTTATTTTCAAAATAAGTGATTAGTTTTGCTAAATTTCCAGTGTCCTGAAGAAAGTACAACTGATTTTTTAAATATGAATTTGTATTAGTTTGTAATAGTTCTTTGCACTTAAACATGTAAACATGTAACGAAATTTTGTAAACTATCGAAATTCTCTGCATAAAAACTAGTAGCTTCCAACCATGTTTCCCATTTAGTTATTACTGGAGAGGGAAGCAGTGACAAAGATGATAGTTTTTCCCTTTAAAGAGCTACTCTCAATAGTGCTTTTCTGAAAACTTTTTTAAAAGCGGATACAAGCCTATCAAATTCCAGAAAAGTGTCTCTGATATATTCACAGATTATGTGTAGAGCATGTGCTACACAAGTAAGTTTCCTTTAATAGTCTGCCTGTTTTTAATATATATGCAGCACTGTCACTGACAAATAAAAGTATTTTTTATTTGCACCTGTCGTCCGAATGAAGGATTTGTTTCCGCATCAAATGTATTTATAAATTTTGTTGCTATTACATATGCATTATATGGAATAATTGGATGTAGTACACCAGCTACAACATTTACCACACAGCGTCCTAATATATCGACAGCTTCGTCGGCACTTATCCATAGGCCCTTATTTGAAGCATGGCTGGTGTAGCACATAGAAACGTAATATTTGCATAGAATGAATTCATCAGGAACATTTCGACCAATATATTTTTGGAGAGATGTTTTGAAGGTGGGATTGTTAGGTTTAATTAATGGAATATTTGCCATCATTAAAGTTATTCGGGAAAAATAGATTTAGTTTTGTATTTTTAATTTAATTTAGATATAAGCAATAAGATGTAGGTATATTTATGTTAATGTATTTAATCCTAGTTTTAAATTGTAAATACTATATAATGTATATAGAAAAGGTCTTAGAGTTCAGATATATTTAATGTTGTCAATTACCTTAGGCCTGGTCAGGTATTACATTTCTTTATTCATTGTCTTGTTTTCTACAGTCATAAAAACTATTTATTTTATTACAGGCACAACCCTCTGGTTAACCCATATATTTAGTAGTTTTAAATGTATTTGTATAATAGAATAAGTTTTATTGATATATTTCCTGTTATAGATAAAGTATTATATTATTATAGGTTATATATATATATATATATATATATATATATATATATATATATATATAATAGGTTAAATAGTTTTTGGTTCTATGCGATTCAGCGAACAATTATGTTATCTCTGTGTATTGTATATTTATTATTTTAAGATTTATTTTATTTTCTATAATTAAGGGTTTCCGGCGTATATTGTTTATTTTAATACATTTATGACGTTGGAAACTACAGCATATACTTTCTTGGAAGAAGTAAAAATGGTTATATGGAAATTTCCGTGTAATTAATTTCGTTGGTTTCTCCCTCTCTTGTGACTGGCGGGGACAAAACTTCCTTGCCGAAAAATAAGTAAATGAAGACACAGTTCCAAACAAGATCTTTAAAGCTCACTACAGTTCCAAGTACGATCTCTTCGAGTTAACAACAGTTCTAGCTTAGGTCTCAGTGATCTAACTAACAGTTCCTACTAAGATCTCAGTGATCTAAATAGGAGCAAATATTATTTGTTAGCCAGTTTTCTCGGTCTTTAGTATTAAGGCCAGATATTGCATTTATATTAAGTTAACGGAAATTTGTAAATATATTAGTGTTATACAAAAACTATTGTATTATTTCAACTCATACTTCGGTCGATACATATCGCACTTCCTTCAAACAAGGAGGAAGAAACAAAAGTTTCACAGAGTTCTTCGTTAAAATTGTCAGACTTCAACGAGTCTAGTTTCTGCGTATGTGTTTGCGATGTTAGGTGACGTTTTACGTACGATTTCTTGTAATTTTTTGACGATATTTTACAGACTTTGCAATAAATTTCGGGCAAAAAATCACTGGCAATAGACATACAATCAGTATGACCCTCAATCCAACTCGCCATAGTTTCACGATGCCATTCTCGACGTTGTTCCATATCATATGTGAAAAAGTAACTTAAACAATATTCTAAATAAATGAAAATTAAAAATGTATACGTAAGTTATTGAAACTTAACGAAATTCACTGGACACTTACGTTAAAACAATTGAGAGAAGTAGATTCGATGAAGCGATATTAACCAGAATCTATTACAAACATTACGAAGTATGTAATTAATTGTTAAAACAATGAAAAAAAGGAACTAACTCACCGTACTTTATTCATCTTATGAAATATAAACTAATAAATAAAATACATTATAAAAAATCTTCACGCTTATATCTACGCCGATCAAGAAAGGAATTTAAGTGTAATATTGAAGAAATTGCGTCACAATTCAAGAACAAAAAACAATGTGTGGTTAACCGAATGAATGTTATAGACAATTTATATGGTCCATCGTAATTTCGGCTTGATGTGTCCGGTCTCTACATATATGGTAGTATCAATTGCCTTCTGAAGCCCCGATTTTGAACGATTTGTAATGCAAATGACAGTTCGCAGCTATCGCCCGGACGACAGACGCGTACAACTGTATGATCTGATGACGGTGGGGCTTAATCATGCAGTTAAACTCTGCGTATATCTGCCGAGAATAATTACTCCGAGAAATAATTTGGTGTAATCCTACGTATTTCTAACATAGATAATTGAGCAAACGCGCTAGAATTCTAAGAATGCTTGGGATTGACTTATCTTAATAATTTCAATGGCCTAATTCGTATGGCATGGTTTTCGTAGTGCAACTGCGAAATATCAATAATTTGGTTACTGTGCGCGGAACATATTAAGGATTTCTGTTGGCGACACGTTGACAACAGTAGAAGCTGGTAGTGAGAGAGAAGATATCAAGCAGCTGTTTTTTTTCACTTCCCGACATCACAAGAATCCCTATATTATCTCATACGATACTTGCAGATAAAAGTTTTAGTTGCTTTCTTTCTATTAAGCACAATAAAAATTTATTGTTTAAGAAACATCCTAATGTTGTTGTCATGAGGATAACGTTATCATGGCGATAACATAGAGTCTTATCATATGAAACCTGTTCAAGATTTATATGCTGGCGAAGAGGCTCAAATAAGGTCAGGCTCAGGGTGTTACTCGTAATAGCGCAAGTTTTTTTTATCTGAGCACATGGAACATTCATATGAAATTTAGTTAGTTAATTTGAAAATTAACTCAATTCTCTCTTAAAGAGAGAATCCAATACTAATTCTTCGATCAACTATTTAACGGTTGAACGACGCAAGAGGTAAGAGTGTCGGACAACGGGAGCGAAAGTCTTGTTGGTCGAAGGTTCGAGTCCAGAGCTGGCGTGTGAAAGATTGTTTTTTTCGGGATTGGTATCCTCTTCAGTCATCCTTTAATGTCGAGGAAGTGGAAGTAAAATATTTTTCTACCCTCTTACGGTGAAGAGTTGTAGTAACAAAGCCATGGAACACTTTACATACATACTTGACAAGCTTCCAGCTTAAAACAATGGGCCACTATATATACACACCACCAAAAATTAGCACGTCCTGTGAAAGAGTAGATATAACGACATTCTCATAACTTCGAAATTTTACGTCAGTAAAATTGGACACATTGTTTGTTCTTCCAAAATAAATTAAATGTAATGTTTCCAACTTTAGCAGAAGACTTCTTATTCTGTTCAATTACACAATTGATGGCGTACCATATAAATGAGACTCTAACGTTAAGAACCTAAGAATTTATTTTGACTCATCTTTCTATCCGTGATATCTTCTGTTGTAAAGACGTTAGGTAAATTAGATAAATTTAAGTAGTAAAAAAATAACAAAATAAGAATAGAATAAATAATTCAAATTTAACATAAAACTTATAAAAATATGTGAAAAGTTGGCAGGAATATCTTCTAAAAAAGAAACAATAAAATAGAAAAGAAAATAATGTTAACATCAAACGAAAGGATCCAAACACAGATTGTTGCAATTCCGCATCATATGTACTAGAGCCACCTTTTCTAATGTGTTAGATAGTGGTAACGTCGTAGGTTACAAACACGTGGTAGATGAATACCACGGTAAGGGCACAAGAAAACCAACCTGAGACAGAAAAATCTATGAGGTTGTTGACCAGTTTCAAAAGAAGCAATCGGTCCCACGTGCTAGTAGATGTAAAATATAATACTATATAACGGGTGTTCATTTGAAAAGTCAATCTAGTAGCATGTGATTTACTGAGAACATTTTGAAGTATGTCGTACATTAAAATTTACTACTTAACCTAAGAAGTCGTATATTTTGACAGTTTCATATATACAAATAAATAACAAATGTGATTGACATTATCAAATGTCATTTGGATTTACGTTTACGGAACAACAAACACATACTAATATATTTGCGTCTTATTCTATAAAAATTTCAAAGTAACCTAGATTGACTTTTCAAATGAACACACGTTATATATATATATATATATATATATATATATATATATATATATATATATATATATGTATAAAATATAGTACTTTAATTTTCTTCGAACATAAGCATAGTATAAACACTTTAAGGTTAAAGGATTGCTAAAATAATCTCGACAAATCCGTACTAAAAAGCCCAAAGACCGTTACAGATAGAAGAAATATGGCCTGTGAATTGAAGGGATACGTCAAACAGAATCCCGAAGTCCCTTATCTAAGATCTTGTAGGTATAACAATCTAGTCTATATTATAAGGAAAATGAAGTGTGTTGGCAATTCTGCCAATATGTTACAATGGCACATTTGTCAATATGTAAAGCCTTGTACACACTGCAGCCACAACGTGCAGTGCAACCTGTAATGCAACATGTAACGCATCGTAGACGGCTTGAAATAGACAGCGCAACGTTGAGAACGCGCAACCTACTTTCAACACGTTTCTAAGTGTTTCCACTAGTGGTTTGCGAGCACTGTAGCAACATGGAGTGTTCCTTTAATTTGAATTATTATTATAATCATCTAGCCGTAGCTTGCGGAGTTTTTATGTTAATACATGAATTAACCACTGATAGGAATACACGAAGATGGTGGCGAACCGGATTTTCGCGCCGAAGAGATGATAAGAGACTAATCATTTTATTTTCACAAATCTCTAGCGTCGTACCCATGCGTTGGACGATATCATTTCACGCATCCGCTTTTAAGTTACTTTTTTTATAATGTATATTTGAGGGATTCCATAAAAGTTCCTTCTGCTTATGCTGAATTATTAATATAAATTTTTCTTCATGATAATGAGTTTTCTGGTGATATTGACATTTTTAATAACGTATATCTAGACAGATTTATACAAATTCGCTGTTGTACGTGCGCGTAATACGTACACACTCACGAATTATTCATATGCTAGTCCAAACTGCAACCGAGAATTCATTTGTGCTCGCACGAGAAACCGACAATCGCCGGATCAGCACCGCGCAATATTTGCAACGCGAGCTGTAACATGCAACGCATGTCCACACACGTTGCATTATTTATTGCTTACACGTTGCACTGCAAGTTGCGGCTGCAGTGTGTGCAAGGCTTAAGATGTGGTTTTCCGTACACTACTCGTCCATTAGCTTCAAGTTGTCGTCCAGCTCCTTACAGTTGGCAGCGCTAGTATATAATAGTCCTTATAGATCTTCAGGTCATCTACGTAAAAAATATTAAAAAGTGCACCTGATGTTGGATATAAATAACAGGAATGAAAACCATTAAAACAAAGATAACATAACTAGAAATAATATTTTATAATGGAGAAGAGAATTCAAAGATATCTAGCTTAGGTAGCAGAATAGTGCGATTTATGGAATCGATAGCTTTAGCTATTAGCATCGGCAGCTTTACGAATGAATTGCCTGATTTCTGTAAGGTTAGTAGTGGTAACGTGCCCACTGACAAATCCATGTTGATAAGGAGGCAGCAGAAGATGTACATCGAATGGTAATTGTTAATGTACGAGGGTGGGTCAATAAGTCCTTGAAAATTGAGATGAGGAACACTATATTTGCAAAAAAAGTTTTACTTTTCAACATAATCTCCTTTCAACTCGATACACTTCATCAAACGTTTCTCCAATTTTTTGGATACCCTCCAAATAATACGATTTCTCGAGGCCCTTAAAATAGGCGTTTGTTTTATCGATGACCTCTTCATTCGACTTAAATCCTTTACCGCCGAGTCATTTCTTCATATTTGGAATCATGAAATACTCGTTGGGGGCTAAATCTGGAGAATATGCTGGACGAGGGAGCAATTCGTAATCTGATTCATGCAATTTTGCCATCTCGACTGCGGAGTTGTGCGCAGGTGCATTGTCCTGGTGGAAGAGAACTTTTTTCCTCCCTAAATGCGATCGTTTTTGCTTCAAATCGGCGTTGAATCTATCCAACAGCTCTGCATAATATGCGACGGTGATCGCTTTACCCTTTTTAAGGTAATTCATGTGAATGACACCGCGCGTATCCCAGAAAAACTGCCGTGACCTTGTTGGTTGACAGACCCACCTTGGATTTCTTTGGCTTTAATTCACCACGAGAAGTCCACTGTCTCGACTGTTGCTTGGTCTCTGGTGTGTTGTAATGAATCAATGTTTCGTCCACGGTTACGAAACGGCACAAAATCTTGTTCGGATTGCGACTGAACATCGCCCAACACTCCTTTAAAGTGATCAAACGATTGCGTTTATTGTCAATTGCGAGCAACCGCCGCATCCATCTTGCGGATAGCCTTTTCAAATCCAAATATTTATGCAATATTGAAATCACTGATCCAGGTGACATCCCTCTAGCCTCCTCAAGTTCGCACACCTTCATTCGCCCATCGTCCAATATCATACTGTGGATTTTATCGATAATTTCTGGTGTGGTAACCTCAATTAGGCCACCAGAACGTTCGCCGTCACTTGTGTTGTAAACCAGTAACCAGTAACCAGTAACCAGTAACCAGTAACCAGTAACCAGTAACCAGTAAACCAGTGGTGGATGATTCCAATCGATGGCAAAGAGCCGCCATAATACTTTTTAAGCTTTTTTCTGTTTGCTTGATGTTTTTTTCCCATAAAAAATAGTATTTAATGAGCACACGAAATTATTCCATTTTCACAGACATCTATTTAAAGTCGCTGTTACAACAAAACTATTGGACAGATCAGTCTGAAAATTAGGGTGCGTTCTTTAGAAAGATGCTTCTTGATAAGCATACTGTTGGATTTGAAGCGCCATCTGTTCTAATTTTCAAGTAGTTCTTGATGCACCGACTTATTCAAGAATCGAACACTTTAGTAAAATTATTTAATGTGGTTAAGTGGTCTATAAGTAGTAGTGTTGAAGTGTTCCACTGTTTATGAGAAATAATAATATACTTGCTTTATTTTACTTCTTTATTTCACTTTTTAATTATACTAATTTTATAAACAATTACATTATATATATATTACAATAACGATCTTGGGTATTTAAATTTTATATTGACATTGATTTTTTGAGTTAGAATTTGCAATTTACTTATTACTGATTTTTACAGATTTAGAAAATGTGGACTTAATAAGTGTTATATTCAGACTAAATTCAAAGTATAACCTTCTATCGAAACAATGATAAAAATTGTACAACTTTTGTACTATGTTTACTATTCCAAGAGTTATCGCTATGAACGGAAATTAGGTTTACACAATAAATTCAAAGTCGTAATATGATGAATATAGTAAATACAATCGTCAATCGTCAATCGGCTCTGTGCAGAATTGATATAATATGTTCAAATCTGGATTTCTACTAAATATGGCATCAACTTTTTGTCTCAAGTTTGAGAAATATCTTTTTAAATAATGTAACTAACTTATCAATATTTGGAAAGTGACCCCTGACGTATTCAATATTCTGTGTAGTGCATGTGCTGAACAGGTAACGTGTAGCATATTGGGATAAGATTGTTTTAATAACTTCCTTGTTTTTAACATAAGAGTATCAGCTGCCGCATCAGCCAAAATAATAGCATCTTGCCTTTACAGTTGTTATCCGATGACAGAATATTATGAATACATTGATCAATTACTTCTGCAACTGTTTCACCATTTACGACTGGCAATATTTTTATTGCAATTAATTATGGTTGGTATGAAGTTGTCAGATGAAGAATACCAACAACTACATTTAACACATATCGTCCCACATCCGTTGTTTCGTCTGCACTTACCCAAAGATAATGACTAGATAGGTTGGTTCGTAATTTTTCAACGGTTCTCAGATAATATTTTGGTAAGTGGTATTTACGTAAAGTAGATTCATCTGGTATATAACGATCAGTATATTTTGTAAGAAACCTCTTTAGGACGGGATTGTTATGTGTTTTTAATGGGATATTGGCCGCCGTGAAAGCTTCACACAGTTCTTCGTTAAAAGTGTCAAGTAGAGATAGTCTTGATGAGTTTTCGAAGAAACATGTCTCTGCACATTACACTTTTGTGGACGCCTTAAACTTAATGAACAGGAACTGCAATATATCTCGGTATCATTACGAATATGCAACCAATCTGTATGGCCTCTAATCCATCCTACTATAGTTGCCCTACAAGAATTCTCCATAGTTAATGAAAATAAAGAGAAATACTAAGAACAGAAAGAAATGTACTAAAAAGAAGAAAGGAAAACTACTCCAAAAAATAAGGTAGAAAATTAAACTTAATATTTTTAAAAATCATAGGATAAATATACAATATAAGACGGATTTTTTAAAATACTAAACGTTGTAACTCAATAACACTGAACGAAACGAAACCAGATACAATTCCTTATAGAAAAGAATAAAAAATATACTATATCAAGAACAATAAATACATATATGTATGTATATGCATGTATAACAGCATGCAAACACGAGAATAAACTTTGAAAATTAGCGGATATAATTTTTTAAGCGATTATTTCAACGAAGTCTAACGAAATAATATATAAATGTATATTCCGTCTTACACGCCACTGTTGTATTGAATTTATGAAGGAATACACACAATGTACTATTCAGAACGACGGAAATAACAACACCTGCTCGACGAATGCAATCGAGCAACCAAATAGTGGCATTATTATAACATGCATTCTATATCTGATATCGCCACAACGTTTTATCGGGACAATTGGTCATTCAATAGCTTCAGTCCGCTCTCTGATTATTACTTATAAATAATATATTTTTTGAAAGCTCTTGTAATTTTTCACATATTGGTTTGGTGGTAGAATATTGCTTAAAGTTTTACGCATTAAAATATAATCATTCTGTAACAATTTTGCCTTAACATGCAACTCATGTAACAACGTTCGTTAACTTTGTTATTGCCCTCTCTTTCATGTGGAAAAATATAAACTATATTTGGAACAATAAATCTCTTTCTTTTAACTATACAGTTCGGCATGTGAAAATATTTATGATCATTATTATCATCATAAATCAATTTGGAATATTAACATTGTAACGCCCACTTCCTTTTCACTCCTTAACTATCTCACGAAAGCCTATAATGAATGAACAAGTTCCAGTACAAAAAAAATGTATTAATTGAACCAGTTCCTCTTTTAAAAAGATACTATCTATTTTGGAAGTTAGAGCACAATAATTTTTTTGCGGTTCGCATCTTGAATCTTGCAAAGATTGTAACGTAGATAATATAAAATACAAAAATAAAACTAACGTGAAATATTACCTACAGTAACGCTTAACAATCTCATTAGTGTTTGTGTAATTTGGCAGGAAGGACTTCAAGGTACATATATAACTTGGGATGTATGCAAAAAAAGACTAATGAGAAGAATCCTAAACATATTTTAATGAGGTGTAAAGTTTCGTTTTGTTAAATTCCTCTATTCATTAATTTGATATTTGCTTTGCTGTATTTTTTATTTTCGATGCTGATGGATCGACCTTGACTTCTAGAGGTTACTGAATCTGTAAATGTCGAAATATTTTTTTATTTGTTTGTTGATTATGTAATATTACATTTATATACACAGCGGATATAAGCAAAAGATCACTACACTTTTCCCAAAGATTAACATAAATTTCAAAGAGAGTCAGTTACTTATACGGAAAATCCCTCAAATCAATTTGAATCAAAATTGGGAGTTGAATAGTTCTCGTAGGGCTAATTGATGTTTCAAATTGAGCGCCTTATTTTAAAAATAAATCAAATATAGAGGGCGCACTAAATTCGTCTGGGTATTTTGACATTTACGAAGTATGATGTATGGCAATTATAAAAATGCCTTCTTACATGATACAACAACGCATTTAAATTGTTGAATTATTTTATGAAAATCAACGTTCTGTGAAAAATGTTTTAAAATTACGTGAATTTTATGGTTTACATGATCGTCCATCTGGAAGAACTATTTGTCGAAAATTGACACAGTCGTAATGGTCCTTCACAAGAGCATATTGATTTGATTTGTGAAAGTGTCGCTGAAGCACCTGAAATGTCCATTAGTCGACGTTCACAAGTTAAACTCAGCGAATCAACAATATGGTGTATTTTACGAAGGAATTTAGCTTTAATGGCATATAAGTTTCAAATAGAGTAGGAACTAGAGCCATTGGACAATGCAAAACGTTATGCATTCATCAGTTGGATTAAAGAACAAACAGATTATTTTTTACAAAAAATCATCTTTTCTGATGAAGCACACTTTTAAATTGGTGGTTTTGTTAACAAAAAAAATTGTCCAGTTTGTTTGAGGAAAATCCACGAGTGATTCATGAAAGACCTTTACATCCTCAACCAGTCACTGTTTCTTGTTCGTTATGGTGAGGTGATATACTTCTTTCAAAATCCTGCTGGTGATACTGTAACAGTGAAGGGTGTTCCATATCGTGGGATTTTAACTGAATTTTGTGGCCTAACTAAATGATATTGATCTAGAGGATAGATGGTTTCAACAGTACGGTGCAATACCTCATTTTGCTATTGGAACAATCGATTTATTAAGACAAAAATTTCCGGGAAGAATTATTTCAAGAAGTGGTGATGTTAATTGGCCACCAAGATTATGTGATCTAACACCGTTGAACTATTGTCTTTGGGGATACGTAAAAAGCCAGGTCTATAAGCACAAACCACAATCGACTTCTGAATGATGGAATTAGTCGTGTCATTGGTGAAGTAGAGCCTCAATTATATCGAAATGTAAGGGAAAGTTTTAACAAAAGAGTGAACAACTGTGAAGAAGCAAGAGGTAGTCACTTGTAAGATATTATTTTTCATGTATAAATGTCATTGAATACTATAATTACTAATAAAAGTTTTTGAAAATCAATGCAAATTATGCGCTTTATTTATTTAAAAAAGGCGCTCAATTTGCAAGACCCTTTATTTAAGAAACCGTTTTAGGTTGGTGCGGTAAGAGCGTTTTAAGGGGTGAAACGCTCCATCATCCGTCCAAGGAAATAATATTGATTAATTTAGCCATGTGCCCTTTTATGGCAGTTTGTTGTCGTACTCTTAATATTTTGGTTTTATTAAAATGTATTTAATGCTAATCTTGTTCAATCATTTCACCCATAGTATCGGCATTCGTGGCAACAACAGACACTGATGGAAGAACTTTGTCCCTGAGAGTGGCGCGTCTATGCTGAAATTCGGCGAATCAACTGTAAATACTACGCTACGATAACGTTTCGTCGCCAAAAGTCAAATAAAATCGATCGATGGATTATTTCGGCGTTAAACCATATTTGAAATCATAAAAAATCATGATTAGAAATTTTTCATTTTTACACGAAAATATATTTTTAAGAATAATCATTAAAAATTCGGCAAAAAAATTAAAACCACTGACTATGAAACCAAGGTGCAGGTGCTACTGGATGATCTATCTTAAATAAAAATATCCAAAGACCCAACGTACTTGGAGAAATTTACAAAGAACTTAATTAATGTGGCGGCAATTGACTTCGACGCGAAGAAGCGGATATCTCCTAGTGAAAAATCATCTAGATGCTCTAAGTTATATGATTTTCCGAAAATATACAAACCCTAGGTTCTACTCAGGCCCATAATTAGTGCAGTCCATTCTCTTACCCAAGCATTAGCACGATATGTGGCCTCACAATTTCGTGGAAGAAGAGGAATCATACATAAAAAGCTCTTCATACTTCTGTAATAACTCGATACGTAGTCATGTGTATACATAACACTTTCAGCAAGGCTACAGCCTCGCCTTTTAATACAAACGGTAACGTGTTATATAAACACGACCTTACTCTGTATTTGTTGCATACACAAGACTATGTGTCAGGGTTGTAGATGTGTTCTAGAAACGCATCATAAGTAAGACAAGGATCTTCTCTAAGTATATATAGACAATAGTTTAAGTAAGACACAGTGACAGTCAGAGTAACAGTTACGATAGAGAGTTACAACCAGTCAGTGGTGCGAACTGTGTTACACTTAATAACCACGTTCTACCCTGTCTGAGTTGAACCTAGTAATCTATGTACATCATGTAAATACATTGTTATCCAGTTTGTAAGAGTTAAACTAATTATAGAATGTTACCCGAACTTCGTGTGTGTATCATTTAGTACTATAAGCCGCCCAAACCTGCTACCCGATGTGGCCGCCCAAACGGCCCACATTACATGCCGATCCTCCAGGCACATAGGACGATCTTCAAAAGTAGAAGAAAGGCAAAGAAAGACTCCAATTCGCCCCTAGGTCGTGACGAAGCAAGCATGCGCTTCCAGGAAATAGTCCGACACGACAAAAAACGCTCTCAGAATTTTTTTTTAGAGATTACAGTTATAGCAAAAGTGTGTTTTGGTAACTGGTCTCAGGTTTTTCTGTATTGAAGAAAAGGCTTACAGTATAAGGGATCAGCAGCACGTGCAACCTTACTGTAGTCAGAATAAGCTTCAAAAGATAGTTCTGCGCAGGAACATGACATACACGGAATATGTGTTGTCCAGGGAAATACACGAATGAGTGATTTCCAAAATAATTTTTCCCATGGAGGAAAATAGATAGAAAAACAGAGAGTCGATTTATCTTAAAGTATGGTAGGAAAGGGAGCATAAGAATTGGGAGCAAACAATCATGCACAAGAATTGAAACCACAAGATCAAGCATGAGAAATCGGAAACAAGAACCAAACGCGAAAAACAAAAAGACAAGAATGGCAAACTGCGAAACAAGGCAATTATTCTATATAAGTTGCACATGATATAGAAATAAAATATAAGAAAGCGAACAGACTAGCAAAATTGAGACAGTGTACAAAGGCCCGATTATTTATTTTTTATCTTCAACAGTGTAAAACTTACTATTTATGTAAAATTTAGCACTTACTATTTAAAGTTTTTACAATCTATATTATATATTTATTATTACTATTTATATTAGAATACTTATCATTTTGCGATTTATGTTATATATTTATTTATTATATATTTATTACGTATTACTGTATATATATATATATATATATATATATATATTAGACTATTCATCATTTTACTATGTACTTGCTATTATGTAATATTTGATAACGATTTCACTTTAGAATTGTAGTCAGTGTAATTTTAGCAAATTTATTGTTTAAATAATGTCATTGTAAATTTGTAATCCCAGTAATGTTTTCCATATTTTTAAAATAGGAATAGGGAAAGTAAATAGTTAGAGAGATTTCGATGAAAGAAAAAGAAACATATTAGTGTTAGTTTTCTTTGCTCCCCAAGAGGGATGGTGTAATAACTCGATACGTAGTCATGTGTATACATAACACTTTCAGCAAGGCTACAGCCTCGCCTTTTAATACAAACGGTAACGTGTTATATAAACACGACCTTACTCTGTATTTGTTGCATACACAAGACTATGTGTCAGGGTTGTAGATGTGTTCTAGAAACGCATCATAAGTAAGACAAGGATCTTCTCTAAGTATATATAGACAATAGTTTAAGTAAGACACAGTGACAGTCAGAGTAACAGTTACGATAGAGAGTTACAACCAGTCAGTGGTGCGAACTGTGTTACACTTAATAACCACGTTCTACCCTGTCTGAGTTGAACCTAGTAATCTATGTACATCATGTAAATACATTGTTATCCAGTTTGTAAGAGTTAAACTAATTATAGAATGTTACCCGAACTTCGTGTGTGTATCATTTAGTACTATAAGCCGCCCAAACCTGCTACCCGATGTGGCCGCCCAAACGGCCCACATTACATGCCAATCCTCCAGGCACATAGGACCTTATTACACTTCATAGAAATAATTAACAAACAATTAAATAACAATTTCGCCTTAATAATAGGGGCACGATGGTCAGTTTCGATGTAACGTCCCTTTTCACACCAGTAGAAGAAACGATATTTACTATTCAGGAAAAGTATAAGCTGACAGAACATATAATTAGCTTGGCGAAACGAACACGTATTTCACGTACGAAAGCCAGCGATACAAACAGATTGAAGGGGCACCGATGGGTTCACCGCTATCTCCAGCTCTAGCCAATTTATTTATGGAAGTTAACGCTTTACATAAAGCACTATCCAGGCCGAAACTGTGGATAAGATATGTGGATTATACTTTCGTTATTTGGCTGTATAGATTGAGAGAATTAGATAATTTCACAAACTGCTCAAACCGCCAACATCTAAAAACGAAATTTACAACAGAAAAAGAACAGAATGACCAACTCCTATTTCTGGATCTATTAATAAAGGAAAAACAAGCCCTCTAACATGCCCTCTAATACACACAATATACCGTAAACCTACACACACTAGCCGCTACCTAAACGCACAGTCACACCATCATCCGACCCAACTCCAAGCAGTAGTATCAAGTTTAGTATCAAGATTAAAGAATCTTACAGACACAGAACACCAAAAAACAGCAGCGAAAATGATCAGCAATGCACTGATTGCGAATAGTTTTTGAACGAACTCAATCAGAAAAGCCTTAAACAACGGTAACAACACAAAAAGGAGAAAAAAACAGAATACTTAAACAGAGATATCCTCTCGTACGCAAAAGTAACAGCGGAGAAAATCGGCAGAATACTGAATAACATATTATAAAGACAGTGAATAATCGTAAAAAACCAAGGCGTTTATGAAACTCCTAGTTCTGAGTGGCACTTGTCATATGTGGGACAGACTAGCAGACAAATTAATGTACGACACGAATGACATTGAAACGCGGTAAAACAAAAACAACGAACTCGTCTTTGGCACATGTAGTATAAACAGGACATGAAATCAGTTTTTAAGGAATAAGAAAAATTGCCCGTATAGAAAATCAAAAACTAGACAATAGAAATTAAGAAACCGAGTAAGTTCTGAACAAACGAGACGCATAAGCGTCTCGACCACCAGTGTATTCACAAAAACCGAGACTTACACAAAATCAGCTCATTAGTCGTTCAACCATTGTCACGAAACAAAATACATTTTACCAGAAAATTATGAGTATATGTGTTTCTTTTTTCCATATTCGAAAGTAATTTTATTTTAAACGTTATTTTACGTTGGCTTTTCGAAGTGTAAACTTGTGAGTTGTGATATATAATTGACAAAATGCCGAAAATAGCGACTGTGCCTAGATGGATTGCACCTTGGATGGAGAAAAAGTGTTTTGCGTAGCATGCTGCAAGATTGTGAGTAAAATTTTAAGTTTATTTCCTCTTATTAATTAATTGATTAAGTTTTTAATTACTCCTTTATTTTTTACTAACATTAATTTTATAAGAAAACAACCGATGATGTGATATTTTTTTTGCAGATTACAAGTGACAGAAAGTTCCAAGTCGACCAACATTTGAAAACTCCATCTCATGCTGCACAACTAACAAAGAAGAAATTGTCGAAGAAGAGTCAGCAAACATTACCGCAATGTTTGCCATCAAAAGATCGGAACAAGAACAATTTAATAAAGATTTGTGTCAAATGTTTGTGTCGGCAGATATTCCACTACATAAATTAAACAATTTAAATGTCAAGTTATTTTTGCAAAAGTAATCAGCGAATATAACATTCCCGACGAGAGCACGTTAAGAAAAAATTATTTTGGCTGTATCTGTGCAGAAACATTGAATAGCATTAAGAAGGTTGTTCCAAACAATTATCTTTATATATACGTAAATGAAACTACTGATAGTGTGGGCCGATACATAGTTCATTTAATGGTTGGTATCCTTAACGTACCGGTTCCAGCAAAATCTTATTTAATTTCATCCAAACAGTTGGAAAAGGCAAATAATTTGACAATAACTAGGTTTATACAGGAAGACTTTCTTCTTACCGGAATCGATTCCAATAGAGAAAATTCTATTGTTTTTGACGGATGCTGTACCATACATCGTGAAGGCAGCTTTCAACTTAAAAATCTTTTACTCAAATTTAATTCACACAACTTGCTTGGCGCACGGACTAAATCGTGTTGCAGAAGGAGTCAGAAAACATTTTCCCTTAGTAAATACTTTAATTAGTAGTGTTAAAAAAGTATTTTTAAAGGCCCCATTACGAGTTCAGTTTTACAAACAACATCTACCCGGTGTTCCGCTTCCTCATCAACCAGTAATCACACGATGGGGAACGTGGTTGGAGGCTGCTATTTTTCATGCAAATCATTATGAAGGAATAAAGACAATTATTATGGATCTTGATAGGGATGCACAATCTGTGATGGACGCCGAAAAGGTGTATTCGAGTAAAGAAATACCTCAACAGTTGGCGTTTATTAAAGGCAATTAGAGTTTTATTTCCAGTTCTATATTGCAGTTGGAAAAACAATTTATGTCACTAATCGGGAGCGTTGAAATGAGTGGGACAGTCCGTGTATGAAAAATTTTTAAGTGTAATAGGAAAAAATAAGGGTTTAAAAAAGCTAAAGGACATTGCTAAAATCTTGTGTGGTGATTCAGTGGAAAATATTGAGTTATATTGAGTTGATAAATGATATTTCTAATTTGAAATATGTTCCTATAACAAGCGTCGACGTAGAACAAACGTTTTCAATATATAAATACATGTTTTCAGACAAGCGTCATAATTTTTCTGTTGAAAACTTTGAGAAATATTTGATTGTAAATTTTTTCATAGTTAATTATGTTGTAAAATGTTCAAAATAAACTTGTAGTAAACATAATAGAATATTTTCTTCTACAGTATTCAATTTTTTAACTTTCCTCGTATTTGCTTTTACTGCATATTTTTTTGCATATAATCCGGCCTTTAGTGATCATAAAGGTGGTAAATTAGATGCTAAGTCAGGCAGACCAGAATCTGTAGATTGTGGTAAGACAACATTAGAAAAAGTTATGGCGAAGACATTGACAATATAAGGTGAGCTTACTCATTAGTAGAATTATGAAGTCTGCCGTGAATTCTAGTAACACCTTGCTTGGAACGAACAAAGTGCCAGAAGGACTGCGGATCAGTGATAAAGGCTAAATCAGTTCTGTGAATATATGAATTAAAAGCTAAGTTGATGTCAGCTTTAACCGATCTTCGGACTTTCTGAAACTAAGGTTTGTTGTAATTGTATTGAGTGGCAATTTTTTTTATGGGAATAAAGTTTTAACCTTAAATTTTTTTTGTAGTAGGAGAAGACCAAGGTAGATAATGATGTTCATGGTTTAAACAAAATTTTGTAATAGAAACAACCCGAAGTAAAATATTTTTTGCCATAAATATCCCGAACAGCCTTATTGACGTTACAATGGGTTTATTTTCAAGAAAGCACCAAACCGTTGTAAAAAAAATTCAAGTAGAGTTTAAAATAATCAGCTTTCTGAAAATTATATCTAATACTACTGTTGGAAGTAAAAATTAGGCAAACAAAACCATTTAACTTAAATATGAACTGCTAAGTGAATTATTGGTTAGTAGAAGTGTAAGATTTTACGAATACGGCAGTTTAAAAAACGCGAGTATCATTTAAAGACTCCAGAATATTCCAGAAATTTTCTCAGCAACCTAGACATAATTATATTTTCCAAGGTTACGTTATTGGTATATTAGTGGAGACCATACAAAAAAACATAGAATTGTGCAATAAAGTTAATAAATTGTACATATTTTAACAACCTCTTAGCTAGTAAAGGTGGCAACCTCCTTTATTATTTTGTCGGTAAGAATAACATTATACCTACTTATTAATATTATAATTAACTACTTAAATACTAAATTTACCATCACACTAATTACGATCTAATTATATCGCCAGTAACTGCAGTTAAACAACTAAGAAGATCACATATTTTACTCCCTTGACAATTACTGCCACTACTGCAGATTTACATTAGTTTTTATGATCGGATACACCAAAAAATGCAACTGCGTATGTATGGCATGAATGAGGGACAAAAGAAGAAGTCGATCTATTAAGAGTACCGTCTTATTAGCGGCGCATTCTTATTTCTGAGCGATATCTTGACTACGGCGGCAGTGATAATGCAAATGCCTAGAACAGGAGAATGTGATACGGAGGCATAAAACTTAAAGTTATGACTTTCTGAACGTAAAGTGCTTGCAATTAATATGAGCATAATTAAAATTTCGAAATTAAGCGGGAAGTATTTAAGAAGCCAATTTAACCGGCATTTAATAAGATTGTCGTACATGCTATCAAGAGTTTCTAAATTAATGCAGCAGTGGGTAGTTCAGTGGTTTGTGAAATACAGAAAAACGTAATCACAATTCACAAATTCTCCAGTTCTAATCATCTCGAGTTGCTGTAACGTTTCTTCAGTTTCCTTATCTACGTCTGCACTCTCTATCCGGAATGGCTCTATTTTAACAAAATTAGTTGCGCCATCTGTTGGCGACAGCTTGATTTATGAAGTGCCAATCCTTTCTAAATAGTTTATAAAGATTTTACGAAATTTCGTTCACTAGAAGCCAAAATACTATATATTTAAAAGAAAATAGTTTGCATATTTAGCCGAAAAATTAAGAAAGAACAAAGAATTAATATATTATTTTCTATTCCAGGTGCTTCTTCATTTTCATCTTATTGATTACAATCAAATTTTACAGTTGACATGTATCTGTAAACAACTAACTTCTTCTTTCCTGCTTTATGTTTTTGCATTGAGAGTGCAAGGTTTTATTAACTTCTCAGCTACATTTCATTTGACTTTTTTCGAGCTTTGTAATGAGAAATAGATCAGTGTCTTGGAGTGAAATTAGTACTGACTCTTTGTAATTCAATGATCAAATTAATTATGCCATCCGTATCATGTTGGAGTCTATTTCGGTGTTCTTAGGTTGTAAAATAAAAAAAAAACATATTAAAATAATATAAAAAATAAAATAAGGCAAGATAATACTCAGCTTTAACCGTTACACCACTAGAAATTAATTCTTTGTGGATAATCCCATTGTAACCCTAAAAACAAATGAGTATTGTCTAAATTTTTGACTTTTCCTAACGTAATTTTTCTGGATTTCCTTCATCTGATGACCTCCACCCAGGGCGCTTGGTTTCTGCTTTATATTGAAATCATCATATCCCAACATCAGTTACAATCATTTTTAAGAAGTTTTCGTCTAATAAAGCTTCTCTAATGATGTTTTTACAATGCCCAATTCGATGTCATTTTTAATCAACCATCATTCACTGTGGAATCAAATTTGAATTTAATTTCCGCAGAACAAAATTTTCTATTAAAATTCGATCAATTATTCTTTTGCATATTCCAAGTTCAAATTTTATAACTCTCCCTAAACAGTGTAAAACTCCGTAAAATGAAGGTGTTTTACGAAAAGCGATCAGGTAAACCAGTGTCATGTCAGTGACGGATAACTAGAATCAAAGCCAAGTGAATACACTGAATCAAGGAAATCGTCGAATTACACAAAACCAAATTGCTCAGTAATAATGTATTAGTCAAGAAAGAATTCAGTACAATGTTCAGAAGCTTAATTACAGAAAAAATTGCGCCAGATGGGTTCCGTGATAATTAGGGAGCGGATACGAGAGGCTGATGGCTCATCGCCCATGGGCGTACTATTGAAAACTTGCATTTTTATAGAGTTTTTAATTTTATTTATATAATTGGAAAACAAACGGGTGGTGATCTATAAAATACAAAATACATTTTTATTTGTTCATTTTGTAGTTCAAGTTGAGTAAGAAGTAGGTATTAATATTAACTTGTGATACTTTCTCAAAGTTCTCTTCTGTAAAATTTGTTCTCTTTGAATGAAATACATCCTTGTAGATAGAAAACATCCTTTCTACATCGCAACTGGTTATAGGTGCACTATGGAAATATTATTTTATTTCAGGGTATTTAGCAGTTAGATTTTGAGGCATTATCCCCATACACAATTGCAACAATCTGGATTTCTATTAAAAACTGCGTATAGCTTTTGCCGAAGGCCACATCTGAAGTCACTTGGAATATTTTTCAAATAATTAGTGGCCACATCTAATGTGGTTAATCCATCATTCAATTTGAGATTTTGATTTTCAAAATAAGTGATTAGTTTTGGCGAATTTCCAAAGTGTACCTGAAGAAAATACAACTGATTTGTTAAATTTGGAATTTGTTTTAGTTCCTTGCACTCAGAAATACTTCGAGCATCGTTATTTAAACATGTAACGAAATTTTGTAAACTATCGAAATTCTCGGCATAAAACTAGTAGCTTCCAACCATGTTCACCATCTAGTTATTACTGGAGAGGGAGGCAGTGACAAAGATGAAAATTTTTCCATGTAAAGAGCTACTCTCAATGGTGCTTTTCTGAAAACTTTTTAAAAGCGGATACAAGTCTATCAACTTCCGGAAAGGTGTCTCTAATATATTCACAGATTTTGTGTGCTACACAAGTAATATGCAATATATTAGGATATGTTTCCTTTAATATTCTGGCTGTTTTTAACATATACGCAGCACTATCACTGACAAATAAAAGTATTTTTTCTTTGTACCTGTTGTCCGAATGACGCATTTGATGCATATAAAATATGTAAATGGTTTTAGCTACTGTTTCCGCATTAACTGTATTTATAACTTTTGTTGCTATTACATATGCGTTATATGGAATAGTTGGATGTAGTACACCAGCTACAATATTTACCACACATCCTAATATATCCAGTTTTGTCAGAACTTATCCATAGGTACTGATGAAAGATGGCTTCTAATGCGTTCTACTGCTTTCGTGTAGCACTTAGAAACATAATATTTGCGTAAGGTGGATTCATGAGGAACATTTAAACCAGTATATTTTTTGAGAAATGTTTGGAAGGTGGGATTGTTAAGTTTATTTAATGAAATATTTGCCGCCATTAAAGTTTCACAGAGTTCTTCGTTAAAATTGTCAGATTCCAACGGGTCTAATTTCTGTGTATGTGAATTTTTTTAACGATATTTTACAGACTTTGGAATAAATTTCCGAATTACTGGCAATGAATATGCAATCAGATTGACCCTTACGTCAAAATAATTGGGAAAAGTAGATTCCATAAGACGATATTAAACAAGATCTATTACAAAAATTACGAAGTACGTAATCATGTAATTAACAGTTAAAACAATGGAAAAAAGAAACTAACTCACTGCACTTTATTTATCTTACGAAATATAAACTAATAAACAAAACAAATTATAAAAACGCCTCCCACTTCTATCTACACCGATGAAGAAAGGAATTTAAGTGTAATATTGAAGTAATTGCGTCACATTCCAACGACAAAAAACAGATGTGCGGTTAACCGAGTGAATAATGCTATTCAATAACTGCGTGTTGTTCTTGGCGATGTTATATACTATTTATATCGTCCATCGCAATTTCGGTCTCTTGAGTCCGGTCCCTAGTGATAATTAACGGATGTCGTGAGAGAACAAAGAAAAAACATTTGTCAGTAGCATCTTAACTAGTATCGACGTGAAACAGATGGCTTTCTCATGAAAACTACTACTGGAGACAAACCTTTAACCTAAGATTCGTCCATCATTATGACTCTGAAAACAAGCGACAGTCAATGGAATATCGTCGTTCTGATTTTTCACGTGTATGAAAATTCAAAACACTTTGCGAGTGTAGAAGGTAATGCTTGCCATTTTCTGGGATGCAAAGGGAGTCATTCATATTGAATATCTGGCGAATGAATCAACAATTCATTCAGTAAGATAATTAAAAACTTTCTGATCACTAAAGAATCGTCTGCGGAAAGAACAAATTTTATCTTGAATCACGACAACTCCGACACGACAATCACGACAGCATTGCAGCAACGAAACCATAAAGACAGCGATAGTTTGAAATTAGCAGTTGTTTCGCACTCTCTGTATAGTCCTGATTTAGCACTTTCAGATTTCTGGTTGCTTCCAAAGTTGAAGGAGGTATCGAAATTTCAACGTCTTACATCTGAAGTTTGGGGTGCTATTCGCAATTGGATCAACAGTGAACAAGAAAGTTTTTTCATGAACGGAATGAAGAAATAGATTCAGCGTTTGGAGGGATGTATTGCACTGATTATGCGGAAAAATTATTATGTACATTGGTAATACAATCAATTTACATTATTTTGAGACTGATTTCATTGTTTTGTCTTTTTTATTCTTATTTTATAGAGTTGGAGACCCTATATACCAATCTGCCCTCGTATATAGAAAATTAGGTATTGCATGATCTACTAGATGAAAATGACTTCGATTGCTGTCGACTATATAATTTTGGTGTATTTTGTAGGAGGAATTTATCAACTTTCTCATAAAGCCAATGTTTGGTGAAACAATTGTAGTGTATTAAATAAAAATATTTAAACTTTAAAACCGGTGTTTTAATTTACATTTAAATGGCGTTTCAACACGTCAACGAATTATTTAATTTTATTCAATTTATATGCCGTCGAAAAATGCAAGTATGTATCTGTATGATGGGCATTTACGAACGCCCCTTTAATGAAGCTATAATAGCGTTTCTTAAGTGCATAACGGTCGCTACCGATACAATTTTTCACAAAACATCAACGGCTCCGATGCTGTCTCACATCCAATTACATAATCGCACGAGCAAGTTAAATCGGAACTATTTACCTAGAATCGAAGTCGTACACATACCGTTCACTCTAGTCATTACGTTTACGTCTAACAGTTGAAGAGAATTGTGAACGTGATATAAGAAGGTCAAACGAACGAACGTACGAACGAAATATGTTGTCCGCGATTTAAATTGCAATTAATAAATGAAAAATATCTCTAATAAAAGCTGCGAGAGTTCATGCCGTATTATTTGATGGCCGTTAAGAGGTTATTAATGTCAGGGGACCGTTAACGTAAACGACAAGAAGTTCTTTATTAATTTCCAACATTACAGTAGCAGTTCTTCTTTAGATGTCGTATCTCTTATTCTCGAAATGTAATATTCTCTTATGGTGTTGATTCGGAACAGCACAAATGATCCTCTATTAAGTGTTATTATGTTGTCGTGACAAAAATGATATGAAAGGATTAATATACATATAAAGATAATTATTTCGTGACCTTTGTATGTTATGGTAAATTCAATTTGTTGGCGATTTAAGGTCTGGTTTTACTTTAATATATATATATATATATATATATATATATATATATATATATATTTAAAACAACCCTACATGTTGCAAATGATGCCTTTATCAAGGAATATAAAATATAAATGACAGTATATTAATGATTAATAGATTAATATACGAGGCTCATTTTTAAAGTAAGAACCGTTTGCGCATAGCAACCGCGCAGGCTGTCACGTGACGCCCGCTCCAGGTCAGCCACTCTTGCCCGGTCCCCAACTACGCAGTCAGTTGATTTCATGTCTCTGCCACTGTTGGTTCTATCGTAACACTGCTTTGTTTGTCGCCATGTCAATCAATAATCCCGCCGATTGTGAAGTGCGCTCGGTTATTCGGTTATTCGCAAAACAAGTTCGTCCCGCCGAAATTCACCGGCAGCTTGTTGAAGTTTATGGTGAAGGTGTAATGAATGACAGTAATGTGCGTAAATGGTGTAGGCTTTTCAATGAAAGAAGAACAAATGTTCATGATGAAGAACGATCTGGCCGACCAACTGTCATTGATGAAGACTTGGAAAAAAAAGTTGATGAGGAAATTCGCCAAAACCGGCGCTTTAGGATTGACGAGCTTCATAGGAAATTTCCACAAGTTTCAAGATCGGTTGTTTATCACATTGTTTCCGACAAACTTCATTACAAAAAAATTTGTGCGAGATGGGTGCCAAAAATGTTGACAGAAGAACACAGAAAGAAGCGTTTGGCATATTCTTTTTCATTTTTGGAGCGCTACGATAAGAGTGGTGATGAGTTCTTGAATCATATTGTTACCGGTGATGAAACGTGGGTAGCGTACTACACTCCAGAGACTAAACGTCAATCCAGTGAATGGCATCACTCAAATTCACCAACGAATCCACGAAAATTCAGACAAGAACCTTCGACACGGAAAATCATGGCCACGGTCTTTTGGGATCGGAAAGGCGTTCTTCTGATTGACTTTCTGCCAAGAGGAATGACCATAAATGCTGAGAGATATTGCGATACACTAACTAAGCTTAGGCGCGCTATTCAAAATCGCCGGCGGGGACTTGTCTAGCGGCGTCGTGCTGCTTCACGATAACGCTCGGCCTCACACTGCAGCAACGACAAAGACGCAACTGGACAAATTTAGATGGAAATTACTGGACCATCCCCCCTACAGCTCTGACCTGGCACCATCAGACTTTCATGTTTTTCCTAAACTCAAAGAATATCTTGGTGGAAAGCGATTTGAAAATGATGACGTGTTGAAAGAAACTGTTACTAACTGGTTAAATGCTCAGGCGGCAGAGTTCTATGGTGAGGGGATCCAAAAGCTAGTGCCACGACTTAACAAATGCTTAGATATTCTTGGTGACTATGTAGAAAAGTAAAAATATGTTCATACTTCAGTTTTTGATACAATTTATGTTCATAAATAAATTTGCTGTTACTCCACTTAAAAATGGTTCTTACTTTAAAAATGCCCCTCATATATTTATATTTTATATTCCTTGATAAAGGCATCATTAGCCGAAACATGTAGGGTTGTTTTAAATATATATATTTTAAAGTAAAACCAGACCTTAAATCGCCAACAAATTGAATTTACCATATATATATATATATATATATATATATATGTTTTCTTTTAGGTTTTCGCGGGTAGTAGTATGTGTTGGATGTGCTGGATTCCGGGTTTTCTTCGGCGCTTCCACAGTTTGGTCTTCGTAAAGACCGGTGCTGGCTCCTGGACGACGTTTCGGCAAAATCACATTTGCCATCTTCAGGTCTGCGATAACTGTCTGCTTCTGCTTCTGGTTACTCGTAGTTTACGAGTAACCAGAAGCAGGTGAATAATTGAATATTTTCGATTTCATTATCGTTATTGTACACCAATCTTTTCATATGTCTCCATTTTTCGTCAAAATAAGTTAATAAACAAATATTAAAGACAAACTTCAAAATCAAAAAGAAAGTTTAACAAAAAATAATAATAATAATTCTTTTTTATTCTAAATTATATCTCTTTCTGTCAATAAATACCGTTTACTAACGCTTATTTAAAGACTGAAAATCTGAACTTTAGGAACCTCGTGCAGGTATGAAGTATGGTACAACATTTTGATTTTAGGTTTTTACACTTCGAATTTAACGAAGAATATCGCCACGTATAGTTATTGCGCCAATTTATACACACCTTGTATATTTTGGTGGAAAATTAATGTCAAGAATGAAAATTTTTTTTTTTTTGTGGACTTGTATTATTAAAACTGTTAATTTCTATATATTTTGAGAGCTTCTATCGGGTAAGGAATCAAAAAATATCAACAATTTTCGTTCAGCAAAAATTGTGTTAGCCTGTGTTATTAGTAATATGGTAATGAATAATTTTAGGTTTGATATTCACAATCCAAATCTCGAAAACTTGAGAAAGATATGTTTAAAAAATTGTATAATTATATTATTTCATCTTCCATTATTTTACAAAATATAACCAACAAAACTTGAGAATAATTTAATATTTCAGTAATTCTTAAATCGTCGTTAATTTAAACGAAACTTTTGTTTTTCAACAAAAATAAATTCAGCATATAGTAATATAGTAATAGCAATGTATTTTAAATTACTTCAAAACCAAATTCAAAGTTTAAAGTCTATATATCTATATCAAATATACATATAAGCTTATGGCGTAATGGATTTCTTAGAATGGAATGTCATAATGTAACGGTATATAATATAATAATTACCTTCTGTTATTCTACATTAAGGTTAATGCAGTTGTATTGTTCATATGTGTTGTTAATATATGTCAATAAAATCTAAAATAGTCAGTTCTAGGTAAAGCAGCAAGTACTGTCAGTATATTAGCTATGATAATTGCATTTTCAATTTTGGAGTAATAATTATAGTGTTGCAGTAGTATATAGTATTTCTTCCGTTTTTCTCACTAATTTTAATAATTTGTTTTTGGTTCTGATATACTTGTGACTTTTACATATACATGTTTTTTAAAGGTTGATGTGAAACCATGTATCTATAGTTACCTAAAAGATTTAAATTTAAATTTAATCAACTTTAATATGTCTACGCACGCTACTTCCATTTTTTAACTCTACATTCTGTGAGTATTTTGTAAATTAATTTATTGAATGTCTTGTTTATTAATCTTGTAGCATCTCCTGAAGAAGCAACAAACCCATTGAGAATTATAGAGATCGAAAATAAATGAGTTTTAATTGAGAGATCGGCTACCAGTTTTTCATTTATTGTTAACCAATATAGTACGGTCAATAGTTCTTGTAAGTTTTATATATTACGAGGGCGGACTGACATATAAGTTTTCAAAACCAATTTAAGTACATATCTAATGAAATATATTGACTTTTGAATACCTCCTTCAACTTTGGGAAGAAGCAGGAATCTGAAGGTGCCAGATCAGGAGGGTATGTGGAGGGTGCGAAGCAGCCGTGAATTTTAGGCTGGTCATTGTCATTGTCGTCGAAGTTTTTGAATTTTCGTACACGTGGAGAATCAGGACGACGATATTCCATTGAGTGTTGCTTCTTTTGAATGTCATAATAATAAACCCAAGACTCGTCCTTGGCGGTCAAGTTCATGAAAAAATCATCTCCTTCACCTTGATACTGGTTAAGAAATTCATGACAAATGTTTTTATAAATAACGGTGTTACTTTAAATATATACATATTAAAGCAAAGCAGACCTTAGATCGCCGACAAATTGAATCTACTATATATGTATGTGTATGTGTGTGTAAATAGAGTTAGATATATCCTTTTAGCTGTTCGACGTTTCAATGTGCCTCTTTCATCTTCTTCGAATCGAACACGCTCCAGGAAAAGATGTATGAGAGAAAGAGAACTCGTTGAAACGTTGGACAGCCGAAGGTTCTTTCAAAAACCAGGAATTTCTATCACGTAACGTAACTTCATGTTTGAAATCGCTATGGGGTGAAAAGCAGTATGTAAATAAAGAAATAAAGGGCTATTATTTTTGACAGATGGAGTTGCATATATGAAGGCAGTTGGTCGGAGCTTACAGCAAACATATAGCAGAATGACGCGTATCACATGTTTCGCACATACTCTTTATCAAGTATCAGAGGAAGTCAGACAACGCGTTAAGGCATATGGATGCAGAAGCAGCATCCTATTATCACATGCATTTTGACGACGTTAAAAGTATAATACAGCTACTAGATCCGAATGACGCTGTTTCTATTTTACACACTCAATAAGTATTTATGGACCCAACCAAACTATTCTGGTAGATTTGAAAAATTTTCATGGACATTATTCCAAAATACCTGTAACCATTCGCCATCTAGAGGTTACTTCGACCAACTCACAATATTCTCATGAATATTGTATATGATCTTCGTCAATTCCTTTCGCAATTGCCTGAAGCTGCTACTAATAATGTAAAAAGAAAATTTGAAGCAGTTCTAAATAACAATCCAGGATTTCGAACTGTACGCCGAATTGTTAACTTGTTTGACGGTAAAGAAGTAGATTTTTCCGAAACGGGGATAAATGTGCCGTCACGAAAAAACTTAATGTACTTTAAATATGCCCTTATGTCGTCGGTAGATGTTTAACGATCATTTTCAATGTATAAATGATATTATTAACACATGAGCATATGGAACAATTATTGGTGATTTACTATCATTTGAACTCTGGATAAACAGAGAACAGTCAGGATGCGTAATATGTTTTACAAGTCCTGCAATATATGGAGAAGATGTATTTACTCTTACTTGGCAAGTACTTATTTCTCTATACGTATTTTGATTCACAAATGTTAAATTTTCCCTGGTACTGACGTCGTGTACTGCCGATCCCTAATTATAACATGTGTTTTCGAAATATTTAAAACATTGTTGTACAATAGCGTAACATCTTTTGTATGTAATACATAATTTCTCATTTTTCTATGATTTTATGCAACCAAACTAAGTCAATAACCAAATAAATTATCTGACACATAATTGAATATGTTTCGAAAATAGCGAAATCTATTATTAAACATAAGTACCACATAATTCAATTCAAGAATTTAGTATATAATAATACAATTGCACAAACGAAGTAACACTTAATAAATAAACTATACTTTTGCTTTTTGCGTGCGAAGGTTTTGGATTAACTAACATAAAAGCATTCAATTGTATTGTTTGTAGATTTATACGGTCTCGCTTCAGTTGCTTTCTTTTCGGGCAAACACATTCTCCCACATTTAATCAATTCAACGCCTCTATTATGGATATCGTTTAGTGTTTATGAATAATTTAATACGCTAGCAACATTTCTATAATTGAGGAAATAGTTAGTAGGAGAGATGATTACGTATTAAGTAATCAAAATGTACAATTTTATAATATATACTAAATGGGTTGCTACTGCTAGATTTGAGTAATGATATATATATATATATATATATATATATATATATATATGTGTTGTAACTGGATTCCGGGTTTTCTTCCGCGTTTCCATTGTTTGGTCTTTGTAAAGACCGGTGCTGGTTTCTGGACGACGTTTCGGCAAAATCACATTTGCCATCTTCAGGTCTGCGATAACTGTCTGTTTCTGCTTCTGGTTACTCGTAAACTGACGTAGTCGAGTTTAAGATGGTTGTTATATACCTGCTTAGCGTTCTGGTTGGTTACACTTGGTTGAGTATGTGCGCGACTCCGTGTCGTTGGGCCTGTAGCTGGAGTGGGCTGGCTGGGTTGCGGTGTTTTTGTTTGTTGCTTCTTGTTTACAACTTCTTTGCTTAATACTGGTTTCCATGCTGTTGGTAGCCTCTGGGTATCATCTCGCGAATTCAAATTGTCAGGACGTTTCTCAATTTCGATAGCTTCCCTGATAATTCTGGTTTTCATATGTTCTATGTTTGCCAATAATTTGGTATTGCTGAAGTCTATCGTGTGGGACGTTTCCTTTACATGCTGAGCCAAAGATGAAGTTTTCTCGTCTTTTCTTACGGAGTTTTGGTGTTCGTCTCTTCTTACGTTTACCCTTCTGTTTGTTTGGCCGATGTACGTCTTCTCACAATTAAGGCATGGAATTTCATATACTCCCTGGTTTTCTAAAGGTATTCTTGTTTTTGGATTCCGGACTGTGCTGATTTTTCTGTCTGCCTTGAATGTGGTTTCAATGTTGTGTCTTCGTAGGATTCTCTATATTCTGTCGGTGGTACCTTTGACATAGGGTAAGTAGGTTTTGGCTATTGGTTCCTCTTTTTTCTCTTGTGGTGTGGCTCGTTTAGGTTTTAATGCTTTGTTTTTAAAGCCAACCTTTTTAAGTCAACCGTATTTTGATTTTTGCAGTCGCTCTACGAGCATTAAGATTTTTCTTGGTTTAACCAAGACTCTTCACATGGTATGACATACTATATGACATTGTATTGTAGGAAAGTGAAGCGAAACATTCGCTTTGGCTGCGACAGTCTATTGAATGCGCTCAACGATGACATGGGTGACATGGTTCATGATATAGCACTTACACTAACAAATATTAGAAATATCCATTAAACTAGATTAGGCCTGTGTTTCCTTTACATGCTGAGCCAAAGATGAAGTTTTCTCGTCTTTTCTTACGGAGTTTTGGTGTTCGTCTTTTCTTACGTTTACCCTTCTGTTTGTTTGGCCGATGTACGTCTTCTCACAATTAAGGCATGGAATTTCATATACTCCCTGGTTTTCTAAAGGTATTCTTGTTTTTGGATTCCGAAGGACTGTGCTGATTTTTCTGTCTGCCTTGAATGTGGTTTCAATGTTGTGTCTTCGTAGGATTCTCGATATTCTGTCGGTGGTACCTTTGACATAGGGTAAGTAGGTTTAGTAGTGATATTATATGGCCGCCACAGTACCATTGGAACCATAGAAATTAGAACAACACTTTCCTATTCTATACTAGACTTGTACATAGTCGTGATTGGTCTTAATAAAGTTGATATATTAATAACATGCAATTTAACTGTCATGTCTTTGTCAAATTTGCAAGTCCAAAAATGGTACATCTTACGGTTGTGCAGAAAGTAAAAATAGTAAGTATGATGGAAAGTGGTTATTCAATGCGTGCTGTTGCTGAAGAATGCAATATAACTAGGTCCTGTATATTTTACGTAAAAATTAAATGGCGCGAGCAACAAATCGTAACAAGAAAAATTTGAACAGGTCACCGAAAAATTTCAACGCAAAAGCAAGACCAGGAATTAATATATTACTACGAGAAAATTGTTTTGAAACTGCAGTGTCAGCAATCCATTAAAGTAACTTTCCTGGTTCGAAATCGACTGCTTACAGACGAATAAAATTATCAGATTTTAAAAACCGAAATACTGCACGAAAACCATTTCTCACGGAGCAACATAAGCAAAATTAGGGAAACTTTTGCGCATAATTAAGTCGTTAGAGGAGATGAGTTCTGGAATTCAGTCGTGTTCTTAGATGATAAGGATTTTCAGTTCTGCCATAACAAGCCAATACGCGTCTATTGACTTTGGAATTCCAGATATCTTGAAAGCTATATAAATATCATTGTAAAAATAGTGGTCGATTTAGTGTCAACGTTTGATGATGGATTTTCAATAATGGTCCAGGTATTTGTTGAAGAGTGGAGTTAAAGTATTATAAAACTATTTTAAGTGATATTATATTACCGTCTGTTTTACAAGAACATTTGAACAATTTCATAATTCAACACCACAATTGTTTTGTTCATCGAAGTCATCTTGTCCACAATTGATTACAAGAAAATCGTATTAACGTCTTACCATGACCATCCTTAAGCCCCGATCTAAATGCCATGGAAGATATGTGGGAAATGATAACTAACCAAATTTATAAAATAAATTTTCGACTTGCCAATAGAGAAGAATCGTGGACAGCAATAGAAAACGCTTGGGAAGATTTAGTAGAAAATTACATTAGAAATTTAGTTGCATCCATCCCTAGACGTTTACAAGCAATTGCGGAGAGTAATGGCGATCCTACAAACTATTGATCACCTACTTTATTACTGTATTCCGTTTTTCAAAAATATGTTTTTCTATTTTGCGTTCGAAATGAACTCATTATAACACCCAAAACGGTATCGGAATGAGCTTCATTTCGATACGCTTTTCTTCATATTTCAATGTTGGCGTTGTTCGAACACAGAAATAATTATCATTGCTGTCATTTGATTTTAAGAATTTAAGTTCATTTGACAGATATGATATATGTTCGTACTCTACACAAACAACGTATATTGTATACAATTGACAACAAGATATATTAGTTTCTACATCACTCATGTTTATATTTTTAAATAAAATATGAAGTAATGTTAACGAAAATTAATAAATAATATTTAATATAATATACTTCGCGGATAGCAAGATTTAAATTTGAAAATGTCAAGTATCAATGTGACCAACTGCATGCTTTATATAAAAATAACGCTCTGAACTTTCAAATTAAATAATCCAATGCATTAATGTAAAAAATGCAAAATAGAAGAAATAGTATAAAAAACTCGTTTCATAAGGCCTTTTGCCGCACTCGCTTTTTAGAAACTGATCTCGTGCGGCAAAATGGTGCCTTATGAAACTTGTTTTTTAATATACTATTTCGATTATTCATTATTAGTAGACGGCAGAACTATGTGCCCACACTGTTAAATTTAATAAATAATACACATAAAGTGTAGTAGATAAAAATGTATATTTTACAAAATTAGGGCAACTTTTTACCAATACTGAAGATCCATTGTACAGATACAAAGAGCGTTTTAACTATGCAAATATAACATCTCTCATCGTCGAACAATCTTTCTCAGTATATAAACATATATATATATATATATATATATATATATATATATATATATATATATACATATATACACTTGTCACAAAAAGTATCGCATCATGTAAAAAAGTAAGAATTTTTTTGAATTATGGAATAAATCTCAACTCAAAATATTGTACTTATTTCGTAAATGGCATACTTTACTTATTTTATCCGACAGTTAATTTTTATCAGATGTTTTTTCTTTGTTAATGTCAAAAAACGTAAAAAGTGAAAAGTGTAAGAAAATGCGTAGTTCATTAATACTGTTAAAAAGTAAATTTGCTTAGGCATTTGTTTACTGTTTCTTTATTAAACAGATTTTGGACAAAAATGAGTAATTTGACACCAGTACAAGCAGCCCAAATTGTGGCCTTAAGTGAGGATGGAAGATCGCTGCGATATATAGCCCAACTTATGAATATCAACCGATCGAGCGTATCCAGAATATTAATAAGGTTCAGAGAAACGGGAGTTTACCATAGAAGACCAGTTCCAGGACGTCCAAGATATACCATCCCTGCAGATGACCGTTTTCTACGTCTACAAGCCCTACGGGAACGTCATATTACTGCACGAAAACTGCGCAATGATCTTTGCAGAGTCCGTAATGTCCAAATAAGCATTAATTCTGTTAGAAACAGGTTAAGGGAAGTTGGAATTAGAGCTAGAATGCCTGTTACTGCACCATTGCTAACTAGAGCACACCGTGTGGCACGTTTGAGATTCGCAAGACAACATGTAAATTGGAATGTAAATGACTGGGCTAATATCCTGTTTACAGATGAGTCTAGATTCTCAATTTTCGGGTCAGATAGACGTATTCCAGTTTACAGACGCGAAGGCGAGCGATTGGCACAGTGCAACATAAGATCAGCAAGGAATTTTGGCGGTGGCTCTATTATGGTATGGGGAGGCATTTGTTTAGAAGGTCGCACAGAGTTAGCTGTATTTCGCAGGGGATCTTTGACAGCTGATCGGTATATAAGAGACGTTCTAGAAGAACATGTGGTACCATTTGCTCCTGTTATTGGAATAAATTTTGTTCTAATGCATGATAACGCACGTCCGCACGCTGCCAGAATAACAACCGATTATCTTCTAGAAGTAGGTATTCAAGCTTTAGCATGGCCAGCAGTAAGCCCAGACTTGAATCCAATAGAGCACGTTTGGGACAACCTAGAACGCCGCATAAGATCTCTTAATATCGCTCCAGACAGCTTAGATGACCTTGAACACGCATTATTAGAAGAATGGGAAACTTTAGATATGGAGTTTGTAAGGAATTTGACAAGAAGCCTTCCACAACGGATGCGAGCTGTTATTAGGGCCAGAGGTGGCAATACTAGATACTAAAAATCGTTTACTTTACTTTAAGACATTTTTTGTTACTTTAAAATTTTCTTGTTTTGGAGAATAAAAATTATCTTTGCAATTTCCTCAAAAATTTTCAAATAAAAAAAACCAAACATCTTTTAAACTTAACGAAAAATCATTATCATTTTAAAAAAAAAAGTATATATGTATATCGTGAGAAGCATTTTGTCAAAATCCATTTATTTTGAAATGATGCGATACTTTTTGTGACAAGTGTATATATATATATATATATATATATATATATATATATATATATATATATATATATATATATATATATATATTAAATTTATTATATTATATTAAATTTTACAGTGTGGGCACATAGTCTGCCGTCTTTAAATTAGTATGCTAAGCATGTGCTATGTTTTATTCGAGTGCATATACAGTCATTATCACAACATTAAAATAACTCGTAAAATTTGTATAGGAGTCGTTAAATATTCCATGCTCGCGGTGGTACCTAGATTGTAAATGTTATATATTAGTAGGAACATTTCAGAAGAGATTAATTGAATTTTAAATATTAAATATAATTAAAAAAATTCATAAAATGTATTATATCAATCAATAAACTACATGTAACTCCATTAATAAAATGTCAAAAATTGGTTCTTTAAATATATTCGTATGCTATATTCATTTTTACTAAATTCATTAAATGATGCAGATACGTCAATATCCGACTTATAATTTGCTGTTACTAATATGCTTGGATTTTGTACATTTTACATCGGGTGGGTAGTTCCTGTACTTCGTCAATTTTATTCTGTATTTTTAAGTACATACTTATATTTTTGACATTTGTTGCTTTTTCTTAATTTTAATTTTTCAATTCAACATAATGTGACCACTATTTATTGATTTTATATAAAGCTTATTGTATAGTGTGCATAAAACATTTATTTAAATAATTTTCATTGTACTTTTTATACCATAGCATATATTTAGCTGCCGATGAAGATTTAAAATAAATTGGAATCTTGACTTGTTTTGGAGGAGTTATAATATTTTCATCTGTTCAATTGGCTGTAAAACTTGTTACATCATTTAAAACTTTGAATTATATAATACTTCTAATAATAAAATCAAACAATTTTCTCAAGATAACACTTCCCAGTTTGAAATATAAATTTATTTCATAAAATCATAAATGAAAAGTTGTCCTCTAGAAATATATGAATGTGGTTTGTAAATACGGCATTACAAATATTGCCGGAGATAGTTTGCACAGTCTGTTGTTGAGTCACTTATTAAATAATTTAAACCTAGGTGACAACTGCGTAACATAATATATAATAAAGAATATATTATGGTAGCGTCATGATGGTAATAAATTAAATTAAATTAAGATGTTTGTTTACACTGCCTATATTTAAGATACTATAATAATTGAAATGTGACACTATGAACTAAAAATACACGTGAATTACAATATTCGATATACTACGACTGTTGAGGTTCATACGAGTTATACAATAGTATATTAAAAAACAAGTTTCATAAGGCACCATTTTGCCGCACGAGATCAGTTTAGAAAACGAGACGCGTTAGCGGCGAGTTTTCTAAAGAGCGAGTACGGCAAAAGGCTTTATGAAACGAGTTTTTTATACTATTTTTTCTATTTTGCGTTTTTTACATTAATAAATTGCTTAAATTGGAATTATTTAATTTGAAAGTTCAGAGTTTAATTTTTATATAAAGCATGCAGTTGGTCACATTGATACTTGACATTTTCAAATTTAAATCTTGCTATGCGCGAAGTATATTATATTACATATTATTTACTAATTTTCGTTAACATTACTTGATACTGCATTTAAAAATATAAACATGAGTGACATAGAAACATATATATGTTGTTGTCAATTGTATACAACATACGTTGTTTGTCTAAAATACGGACATATATCATATATGTCAAATGTACATAAATTCTTAAAATCAAATGACAGCAATGATATTTATTTCTGTATTCGAACAACGCCAACATTGAAAAATGAAAAAAAGCGTATCGAAATGAAGCTCATTTCGATACTGTTTTGGGTTTCATAATGAGTTCATTTCGAACGCAAAATAGAAAAACACTTTTAAACACACAAATACAACTTTTTTATTCGCTTTTATACCGTTGCACCGTAAGCAAGAAATACGTCTAACGTTTTGGTTGCACTGCGGCTGCAACACTATTATCGTTTATGGAGATATACCCGAAAGACGTTCGACAAAGTTCGTCAGCCGTATAGGGATATATACACTCCAAATCACGAAAGATGATCCCTGCGTCATTGATCTATAATTCTATCAACGACATTCAAAGAATAATCTCCACATCCGAATAACAAACAGTACCTACTTGTATGACAAGGATAGCTTGAACGAAAGTATGTGTTTTCTAGCAAAGACATACGGCTCAAGCAATTTATTTGAGTAAGACAAAGACGGGATTATTACCTACTCCGTGATAAATACACACATTTCCGCTTAGTAGTTCTGTCGTTAGTCGTTGACATTTGACAACATACATTCGTTGATATTTGATGGAATTTATTTTCTTTTTATAAATACATCAATCAACAAACCAGAATTCGGTGTGATTCGATACATACGTGTTCGATTGCAACTTTCCCCTCCTGTTTAAATGAAACATAATTATAAATCCGCTGTAATCCCCTTGCCCCTCCGAATCCTTAATAAATGATGTTTTGTATGTTTACAATCATAAAAACTTAACCTCTTAACGTAAATACAAGGCTGTAAAGATACAATTTTCCGACCTGCTGTTAATGAATATAAAAATGAAAAAGGTAATTATCCAACATGAAAGTGGCAATAAATATCAAGTTTTTTTATCGCCTTACGAAATAGAAGAAGCTGAAACGGGTAAGTTAACTTTTAAACATTTGTCAATAACAATTTATTTTTTGATGTCGATTTTTCATATTCCAACTTCTATAATGAACTAACAAAGTATCATAAATTATACGAACAAAATATAATACATAGAACAACAACATGCAACATAGAAACATGTTGTTGTCAATTGTATACAACATACGTTGTTTGTGTAAAATACGGACATATATCATATCTGTCAAATGTACATAAATTCTTAAGATCAAATGACAGCAATGATATTTATTTCTGTGTTCGAACAACGCCAACATTGAAAAATGAAAAAAAGCGTATCGAAATGAAGCTCATTTCGATACTGTTTTGGGTTTCATAATGAGTTCATTTCGAACGCAAAATAGAAAATAGTATATTAAAACATAAGATTAATGAAGCTCCATTTTGTGGCACGAGTTCAGTTTAGAAAGCGAGCCGCGATAGCGGTGATCTTTCTGTAGAACGAGTGCGGCAAAAGGCCTTATAAAAGGAGTTTTTTATGCTATTTTTTCTATTTTGCATTTTTTACATTAATAAATTGAAATTATTTAATTCAGAGCTCCAGAAAGTTCTGAGTTTTATTTTTTCAAATTTAAATGCTGCTATCTGCGAAATATTAGTTATTAATTTTAGTTAACATTACTTGATATTTTATTTAAAAATATAAACATAACTGACATTGAAACTAACATATCTTGTTGTCAGTTGTATATAATATACGTTGTTTGTGTACTATTTTTCTTTTCTACGTATATCATTGTAAAATGTACCTACTTCAATTCTTAAAATCAAATGACAGCAACAAGATATTTACGTCTGTGTTTGAACAACGCCAACATTGAAAAATGAAAGAAAGCATATCGAAATGAAGCTTACTTCGAAATTGTTTTGGGGTGTCATAATGAGTTTATTATGAACGCAAAATAAAAAATAGTATTTAAAAAACAAGTTTTATAAGACACGTTTTAAAGCATGAATTCAAGTTTAAAAAACGAGTGGCGACGCCACGAGTTTTTTAATGAATGGCTGCTTTAAAGTTTATCTTATGAAACGTGTTTTCATGCTATTTTTTGGCAATTAGCTTTGTTAATGTATTTTTATAAGAGAAAATTTGATAATTTAGAGAAATTTTATGGTAGCTGGTAGCGTCCGCGTATGTTTAGAATAAAATTCAAATTTTTGAAATTAGTTGCCTATGGTTGGTTTAAATTAACTAAAATCAAAGAACGTTAGTTTATCTTCATAATAAAATATTTGTTATTGTATTGTAAATATAATTACAATTTTAATGTGGCGCGTTAAGGGATGGCAGTACAGGTATATAACACTAGGTGTGTGAGCTACGTCTATACTAAGTCAGTCTGTGAAACGGTACTTTGGTACGTGGTGATAAACAGTTTTTGTGTTTGTATTTGTTGAGTTATGTTTGAGTTATTCTGTGTTACTACAATGTCTAATGTGAAAAAGCAAAGAACTTACATCAAATTCTGCTTCAAGCGTTTTGTGATGATGCTTTAGGTCAGACGCAAACTTAGGAGTGGTACAACCGGTTTAAAACTAAGTGTGTGTTGATTGATGATAATGAGCGCTTCAGTCGTCCATCGACGGAAACCACGCCGCAAAATGTGGCAAAATCAATGCGACGTATTGCCGTGAAGTTTGTACCTAGGTTACTTTGAACAAAAATGGCACCTTTTTCATATATGCGCAAAGCTGAAAGAAACTGCCAGAAGGGATGCGAAGGGAAGACGCCATCCTCACAACGACCGAAGAAAGTACGGCAAGTTCTAAGCGACGTCAAGTCGAGGTTGATTTGCTTCTTCGACGCTGATAAAGAATTTCTCCCACCAGGTGAAACAGTTAATGGACGATTTTATTGCAACGTTTTTCGACGATTAAGAAGAAATATTCCGCGCAAGCGGCCTGACACCACGACAATGCACCAACACACACGTCACTTGTTGTGTGTCAGTTTCTAGCCTCAACGAAGATGGCAGTACTACCCCACCCTTCCTACTTCCCAGATATTGAGTTTTGTGACTTTTTTCTGTTCCCGAAGTTGAAATTGAAGCTCAAAGGGCGCCGTTTTGAGACGAGAGCTTATTTTTGCGTATTTATTGTTAATTCATGTCTTGCTAATTAGTATTTAGCTAATACAAAGGTATTTTTAATAATATCAAATATTATTAAAAATCTGGTGTGAGGAACACAAATACAGGTTCAGTATTAATATTTTTTGTGAACGTGTCCGAACATATCCCTTCCCAGAGACGCAGATACGTATTTCGCCTTTCTACAGGCTCATCGGTACGCCCATGCTGGAAAAGGGATATCTTCAGACACATTCACAATAAAGAACCACATCGCCATATCACAGAAATTATTCAGACCGAGCGTAGAAGTAAATTCAGCGCTGCCTGTTGTCAGACAGCCGAAGTACCTCGCCCTGTCCACATAACCAATGCGAACCAACGACGTCCTTCCAAAGATGGCACGGCCGTCTCTCTAGAAACTGTATTTTGTTTGTGTCTTCACTCATACTACGGACTAACCGCATGTTTAATGTATCAGGATAATTAAATCATACATGAGTGGGTAAAACCCCACGAGTTTTGTATAATACAAAGGTATTTTTAATAATATTTTATATTATTAAAAATACCTTTGTATGTTTTAATTATCCTGATAATATTTAGCTATTACAAGTAAGGACGAAATATTTCCTGAAATACGAATTAAAAACAAACTAATGTAAGATATCGAAATATGGTCAATTTATACAATTTTTTTAAATAATCTGCCTGAAATCAATATAGGTATTGAGTAATTAAATAACACACAATGACTGTGAAGGTTGCGAAAAATGTTTAAAAACAAGGCAATAGCACATTAGTACGTACATTAATATACTTCATACTAACATAATGAAAGGTTTGTATAATCCTGGATATCAGTAACCAATAAATCTTTTTTGGTGCAGAATTTTTTAAAATCTTTTTCATTTTCAGAATCTCCATTGTCGATATTATTGGACATATTTTTTCCATACTGACAAAGCTTGTGTGTAAAGAGATATATGCAAATATATGTGTATTTGAAAGCGAATGAAAAATCCTGGCTATTTTAAATAAATGGCTGAAAATTTGTGAAAGCAATCTACGCTATGTGCTGCAGATGACACTTTATTCCTTTTAAGAAACCCTATTTAGAAGCTGACCTAGTAACAATTTTTGGGAACTACTGCTAAAAAAATTTTCAAATTATACACGAATTATTAACAATTTTTGGGAACTACTGCTAAAAAAATTTTCAAATTGTACACGATCTAGTGGTTATCACGATTGGTTGTGGTCTACTTGACCCGAGTTCAAGCCCATTGAGCCAATTTTCTGTTTTTATGTTTTATCATGTAAAGCGAATAATATATTTAGAATTTTAACTTTATTTCGCTCTCCGACGATTAAGTTAGTTTCTGTTACATGCAAATTAATTAATCACTTGTAATTATCAATTTATTTTAAACCTACAAAACCCATAAATTAAACCCAAGAATAGCTTTGAGTTTACTCTTTCCCCAGGCAAGTGTCTGCATGAATTTAAGATAGCTTTGAAACTAATAACATTTCTTTGTCAAGGTGCAATATATTCCCAAAAGAAGTTTTGTGGACTAGTTTATTGCAAAATACCCCGACGGGACAGAAAAATAAATATTTTTCATGTGGTTGAGTCCTTAAGTGTGGTTAAAAGTGATGAACAAAAAGGTGTTAAGCTGTAAAAAGTGGAGGATTCCTGACTCCCAAAGAAGATGCCAAAAAAGTATATTTCATCTCATCCCCTTTTTTTGGAATAATTGATAAGATTTCTTGGGGCTTTTTTGAGGTCTGCAATCCACAACTTCTACCAGCTTGGCACTTTCTTGTCTACTACTCAATACTGATCTATTTTATTTATTATAATTTTTGAATTGTTATCAGGCGAATATTTTTCTACTGACTTGCAATGAATCGCATCTTACTGAGATTACACATTATGTGCAGGTTAATTTCATTTTATTATTTTATTAGTTTTTCATTTTATTATTAATTTTTATAATTTTAAAATTTGTATAAAATAGTAATAATTAGTTTCTTTAAGGAATGTTTAATTTTTTAAAACTTTTAATATAGTAAAATTACAAATCCGTTTTGTACCCAGAGGGTGTAAGGGTTATAACTTGTACTTTACTATAATTCTTTATGAACCACTCTTTTCTGTTCTGTGCTAGCTTCTTTGTTTCTGACCAAAGAGAAACCTGGGACAATACAATTGGAAAAATTCAATTGTATTGTGCCAGGTTTCTCTTGACGTACCTCTCTTTCTTTTGAACAGTGACTTACATTGCCAGATTATTTTCACGGGTTCTGAACTGTTCAATCCTTGGAGGTGTCCCTACCATCCGAGTTGTCCTTGCTATATGTAGTCTTTAATTGATTCTATTTTAAGTTCTGTTCTTATTTTTCGCTTCTTACTTTATCTACTTTAATTACTTCTTTTACCCTTCTTAGATATTTCATCTCCACTAATCTTTTTCCTATCTTTCTCTAACAAAATCCATAATAAAATACACTATAATTTCAATGTTGGAGGCAATAAAAGTTTTGAAATTCTATCTAGGACGCGGCTCTAAAATCAGAAAAATTTTCACTTTTTAAATGCGAAGAACTAGAAAAAGTAATTTTACATAATTTATTTCGCGTAAATAGCTTTTATTTTGATGTTAACATTTACAAATCGATATTCTATATTTGTAAGTACATTATTTAACTATTTATATACCGCGGTCATGTGTAGTAAAGAATTTATATCCGTGTATATTTTCTTGTATACATGTTAGTATAGTCATACGATAAAGTGACGTGAATATATGAATATGTAGGGACATTATCTGTTGAATTCCATTTGCAAATGATATAGTGTGTCGTTTCCGCGGTCATTCAGGCTTACTAACCCACCGATAATCTCATATATATGTATCCATATGTACGTAAACATGCCAGAGTGTGTATGTACATATAAACATATATACTGGTTTGTTAATAACATAAATACTTTCATGGACAAAACTATTTTGTATTTTCGGTGGTAATCGTTAATTGTGAACGAAATACTTGTCCATTATTTAGTAATAATATCATGAAGCTTAATAAGTTGATTGTTCAGGGAGACACTTGTTAAAAGTCGATATCATTAAATAAATAACTACACGGTACAGATTTTAGTTTCAAAGTATTAATTGTAACCACCACAATATTGCTTCATCGTACTACGGTTTCATCAGATGGAAGAATAATATTAATAATAATAATAACATTTCTTTATTGTCCAACGGGTTACCTGTTAAAGGACAAATACAATACAAAACATGTACACATATTTCAACATTATTAAGAGCATATATGTGAATCTATACAAAACACAATACACATTCCGAAGCATAACCACACATATAATACAACAGTCATAACAATAGATTGTTCAATCCATCCATAAATATATCTTCGTAGTACAAATTTGCTGCTCTGCACATTCTCAACATCGGAGAATAACGGTATAACTCAGTCCTAGGTGATGGCAAAAGGAAGGTATGTCCATGCCTAGCGGATATCCTAGGAACGTGGAAGTTGAAACACGACAACAGGTAAGGCGCATCTATCCCACCATTAATAAGCTTCCATATAAATCTCGCTGCATGAGTCTCCCGGCGATAGCTCAGAGACTGAAAATTATGCCTATCCAGAAGTGAAGGATAATCGGAAGCGCATGGTGGGTACGTTCCATCTAATTTAAAGGAGAGGCATTTCAAAAAGCGCCGCTGCACCTTCTCAATTGAAAGTTGTAAGTAAGTGTAGTGAGGTGACCAGACAGGTGACGCATACTCCAGTTTACTACTTACAAAGCTAAAAAACAATATCCTTAATAGGGAGACGTTATTAAAGTATTTGCAAGACCGCATAATGAAGCCCAAAACTCTCGCCGTAGAGACAGACAAATCATTGACATGAAACGAAAAACTCAAACGGGAGTCAAATGTTACCCCAAGATCTCTAATCTGATCAAGTCTTATCAAATCGCAATCATTTATAGCGTATGTTGAAGCAATGGGACAGCTCTTCTTTGTGTAAGATACATAGAAACACTTTTTTTGGTTTAAGGTTAACTTATTATTATAGCACCAGTCGACAATGTCATTTAAATTCTGCTGCAAAATTAATACATCGCCAACATCATTGATGCAGGAGTAAATTTTTATGTCATCATAAGGACATAAGCAAATCATTAATGAATATTATAAATAACAGTGGTCCAAGGTTGGACCCCTGCGGAACACCAGATGTAGAGACATATTCAAATGAATTATAGCCATTGTACGACACATAATTGATTCTGTGGCTAAGATAGGATAACAGCAGTGTAAGCAATGAAGGGCTGCAACCCATATAAGATAATTTATTTAGTAAAATATTATGGTCAATCACATCAAATGCACTGGTCAAATCAGTATAAATAACATCAAGTTGTCCCCTCCTGTCCAATTCCTGCGCAATACAGTGAGTAATGGAAACCAGATTTGTCACAGTTGAACGTCCACTATAAAATCCATGTTGAGACGTCTAGATGAGAGATTTTACATTAGAGTAAATGCAAGTATAAATATAGTTCTCAAATACTTTGGCAAAGTTTGAGAGTAAAGATATAGGTCTATAATTCTGAAGCTGCTTCTTATCGTCCTTTTTGAAAACAGGAGTAATTCTAGAGCGCCGCCATACTTCAGGAAATGTAGATGTTCTTATACACAAATTAATTATTATAGATAGAGGCTTAGCGAAAGCAGAAGAATGATGTCTTAACGATAGAAAGTATGGTTTAATTAAACTAGTCCACAATTTAATAATTGGGAATACGTACATTGCACTTTAAAGAAATGTTACTAGATTCAAAGCTATCTTAAATTCATAGTTTATACTAAATACGGGTCATTATAAATTCAGTTGAAGGAGTGGGGAATTACATTTACATTTAAGTTAGGCCTAATTTTTTATATCTGTAAATCTTTGATGCTTCAAGGAGATCCACTTTCTAACTTTTATTTTTAATATGTAGGACTTTAATTAATCCACGTTCATCCATCACATCCACTTCATGAAGTTTAATTTGTAATTATCGAAAACTATAGAAGGCAATTATAGATTTGACGCGAGAGTGACCTATCAATTAAATACGAGGACGAATTGATATATAAGGTCTCTAACAACGTTACTGTGGGAGTAGTGGGGATAGACACAAGTACTAACCTGCAAACGGTAATTACGAGTACCTCTTCCACTCTGTTAGTCTTGTGTTCTCGATAAAAGCCACTATCCTCCTCAGGGTAAGTTTGAGTGCACTCGAAGGATCCAATAGATCCCTCCCGAAATATTTCTGTCTGAGTTCCTTCAGTTCCTCACACGTGCATATTACATGAAGGCTAGTTTCCTCCTGTTTTTCACATCTCCTACACCAGGGCTCGCTAACCAAGCCCATGGTGTACAAATGCTTCCTTAAAGGACAATGTCCGGTTATTAACCCGGTAATTATTTTAATTTCTTTTTTGCTACTACGAATTAGGTTGGCTGAAAACTTTCCGTCCAGCCCCCTTAGTAGTGTTTTGGTATGGAGTTGACCTTCCGTTAACCTCCATTTATTTTTATGTTCTTTTTCTAGCCATAACCAGATCTCCCTTTTAGCGGAAACCTTAGTGATTCCACATACAGGTTCTGGTCCTATGAAGTTCCTATTAGTACCTTCTTTGACCAGTTTGTCGGCTATCTCATTGCCTTTAATTCCCTCATGTCCTTGTACCCATATCAGCGACACTATATTTGTGCCAGGTTATTGAGGACCTGTTTACAATATTTCACCAACTTAGACCTGCTACATACCTCAATAAGAATGCCTCGCCGAGTTGGTTTCTGTTTTCGGTAATAAAGCACCACATCAGTAAACAATTTCTCGTTAGCATAGAAAAGTCAAACGTGGGCGAATTAGTCTTAGCAACGATCCAAGAGCAGGTGCACAAAAAACGGCAGTCACTTAGAAAAAAGTTGATGTTGTGCGCAAGCTCTTCAACGAAGGTCGATACCTAACATATCGCGAAATTGAGGCATCATTGCGGATTTCATAGACCTTCAAAAAATTTTGCATGAAGAATTGTGTGTAAAAAATCAGTTTCGCGTTGGATACCGCATTTGTTGACCGAAGAAAAAAACAGCTAGGGTAAATTGGTGTCAAAAAACTCTATACTGCTTCAACGTAGGAACATTCAAAACCTCTACAACATCGTGAGTTGTGGTGAATCTTGGATTTACTCATATGAGCGAGCAAATATTTGCCAGTCATGTGTTAGGGTGTTTCAAGGTGAAGCACACAGCTCGCAAGATAATTGAATTTTTAACGCAACAAAACGTCGAATTGTTAAACATCCGTGCAGTCTCGGCCTAACTCTTAACGATTTCTTTACCTTTCCGAAAATTAACGACGGACTGCGTTGTAAAAGATTCCAGTCGTTAGAAGGAGCAGTCGATGTCTTCAGAAACGCAAATTTGACTGTACTGACAAACAAGTGGAATAATAGCTGCTTCCAAAGTTGATTCGAGTGCATGTAAAAGTGCATAAATCTTTGTGGAGAATACTTCGAAAAACAATAAAGTCTTTAAAAGCTATTCACTGTTTTATTTAAGCTCTAAATACAAAATATAAAAGATAACCCTCGTACTAAGCAAAGATCTGCTGGAAACTTTGGTGGACGTGCAACCTCTAGTCTACCGAAATTTACAGGCATGAAAGAGTCCAGTACATTGTTCCGAGGTTAAATTACAGAAAAAATTGCGACAGATGGGTACCACGACTATAAATGGATGTCATCAAGGAACTAAGACAAAACATTTGTCAAGAACTTCTTAACCAGTATCGACGTGAAGGAGATGATTTTTTCATGAACATCGCAGCTGGGGACGAGTTTTGGGTGCATTATTATGATCCTAAAAATAAGCCCAATGTAATGGAATATCGTCGTTCTGTGTGAAAATGCAAAACTGTTTTATCAGCGCAGAAAGTCATGTTTACCATTTTCTGGGTTGCAAAGGGTCATTCATACCGAATATCTTTCAAAGAGATCATCAATTAATTCAATAAGAGACTGCAAAACTTTACGATTTATTTTTGTTCAAAGTACATTATTCATCTACAGACATACCGCTATTAAGCAACAATAATTAAAACTTGATTAAATACGCACGTAAGTAAACAAATAGAATTAACAGGAAGCCTCGATAAGAACGTAATTTTTAATTATTAAGAATTCTAATATTACAAAAAGGAAAATTATACACGTATAAATTTACGCTTATTAGAAATAATTCTCCCAGGCTTTATATAATTCTATTAGGTACAGTAGGTATAATTACATTGTAAAGAATTTAGTAGAGTTATGTAAATCAGTAAAATTGCGATGGTAATCTACAGACTATACAAAATAATTAAAGTAGTCGAGCATGCTGATTTTAGCGTTGCAGTTTTTGCGTCTTCGAATGTTTTCTAAAAACTTGAATGTTACTTCTTCTCCTTATAATTTACCATAAGTGCAAATTATATGAGTTTTTGTAAAGAAAATTGCGGTATTAATGAGATAATAGGTATTATATTCGTCATTACATAATTTACAGGATCTACTTTGTTTAATTAAAAGTTAAAACAAAATGTTGAAAATTCATCGAAAATATGTATTTGCAACCTTGTTCTTCATAAATTTTTCTGATTAAAATAATTCACTTCTTCATGGCGATTGTTGAAATATATCCCATTTAAAACTGTCGATCCGTACCTTACTAGGGGTATAATTTATAACTATTAAGATAAAATAAAACAAATTTTATCTTAATAGTTATAATGGAATTTCATCAAGTAAAGGCCGAAACAATCATATATGTATAATTTATATCTGGTCTTAAAATACTAAATGTAAATGTGCTTTAGTAGAACCAAATATTGTGTTGTATTTGACTCGTGAAGGGCAATGTATAATTTTGTGTTTGACCCACCGCTCACGGGGCGTAACTTCCGTATAAGCTGGTTATTTATTTTGGTTGGTGGTAGTTATATTGAAAGTTGATGTGTTTTCTGAATATTTTATTTATTTTACAAAAGACACTTAAACCTAGTTTCTTCAGATAAATCTCGCAATGTAGCGCATAATGTAAACTTAAACTTAATTGTTTCCTGCTTTTAGTAAGACTGTGTGTCCTGTTACACTGTCTTGTGTTAAGAATATGAATGTTATAGTCAGAATGAGAATGTTGTGTTACAAGTAGATAGAAAATATATCACTGTCCCTACCAATACATAACTAAAATGTGCGTACACGCTTGACGTCATATCAGGAAATTTACCTACTTAGTATTAGTAGGTGTCATAACTCTAAGTATGTATTTCCGTCTGTTCCATTCTTCAAAAATACATTTTTATGGTGCATACATATTTAGAAATCAAGAGCCTCCTATTATGCATAATTTATTAGCATTGGGTGACCACATTAAGGGTCTATTGAAATCGTTAACTAATAACCCTAGGCAATAAAGAAATGGTCTAATGTATAAAGCAGGTAATCAATAGATTACCAAATGTAAATTCCTGGAATCTAAGAAAATATTATAACTTTGAATATGCTAATAAAAGTACATTATACAGTGATTTATACTTGAAAATATACGTTGAATATTTATAAAATTCTAAATGTTATACTTTAATTCTTTTATGCTAAATTTACTTATATCTAACATAAATATCGTATTATCAAAAAGTCTTTCGATCGCTATTGCCGTAGAACTTACAAGACATCTACGAAATTATTTATTTCAATTAGTTTTGACATTTACTTGACAACTTTCAGTCAACTGGTTAATAAATATACATAAAATGCAACTACTTACCATAACCTAAAATCTATTTTATTTGTGACTTATGTGTACTTCAAAATACAGAAGTAAATAATTCTATAAATGGTTTCGACACACTTCATGGCTATAGTGATCCAAAGACTTTTTGATCATATATTATATAAAATATAACAAATTTCTTTTTATGATGAAACACTAAGGATATCGATTATAATTTTTGGCTAGAGAGCGTCATAGTTCTTTTCAATTCTTTCTTGAACGTGAGCAAAACGCTAGGTAGATGGGATTATTACCTGTAGCGATTTATTATTTAAACTGGGCTTCCGTGTTTCGAATCTTCATTTGGGTAGATATATACGATTTCCTCCTAGTGAGCAGATAAGATAAGGGATATCGGCGCCATCATAGCGCTGCAGTGGAGTCTGGTTCAGTGTGAGTCTGACAGTGCTAGTGAGAGAATAGTTTGGCCATTTTTTCGTGCTGCTCCAGTCGTTTAAAATAGCTGCTGCAAATGAAAATCCCGCCGACTGTGAATTACGTGTTTTTATCCGATTTCTGTGTGCAAAGAACATGAAAACTGGTGAGATTCGTCGTGAACTTTGTTCTGTTTATAGTGAAAATATCACGAGTGACAGTATGGTTAGAAGATGGTGCCGTATCTTTCGAGGAGGGCGAATTAATGTCCATGATAAAGAACGGAGTGTAAGACCAACTGTTGTGACGAACGAACTTATGGGTAATATTCGATGAAAAAATTTGCGAAAATCGGCGATTCACAATCATAGATCTGAGTGCGTTTTCCCTCACATTTCACGTACAGTTTTCTACGAGGTTGTTACTAAACTTTAAGGTTAGAACAAATTTTGTTCACGATGGGTGACAAAACTTCTTACCGAAGCTTTTCTGACACGTTACGATGTTGAAGGTGAAGATTTCCTAAGATATATTGTAATAGGCGATGAGACTTGGGTCGCTTATGTCAACGTTCAGACGAAAAGACAATTCATTCCTCGCCTACGAGGAGGAATAGTGCCGTCAAACATGTTCTGCGAGAAAAATCGTGGTCCCTGTCTTTTGGGACAAGAAAGGCGTGCTTCTTGTAGACTTCATGGAACGAGCGACCATAATAAACAGTTAAGAACAGTAATGTAAATATTGCTTTCTACATTTTACGATGCTAATTATTTATTCGAATTTTTTAATTGAAAAAATTTTCCCTTAAGCAGGATTCTAACCCACGTCCATGGTTTGCCGCACCATTGTTTTAATCACCAAGCTATTAAGGACTGTAATTTCGAATCATTGTGGGAAGGCCTTAAGCCACATTAAGAAAACAGATGTAAAAAATATTATATCTGTTTCCTTAATGTGAATTAAGGCATTTTTACAACGATTCGAAATCACAGTCCTTAATAGCTTAGTGGTTAAAGCAATGGTCCGACAAACTATGGACGTGGGTTCGAATCCTGCTTAAGAGGAAATTTTTTCTATTAAAAAGTTCGAATATTTCGCGTCGTAAAATGTAGAAAGCAATATCTACATTCACATTACTTCGCGAAAATGCAATAAATTTGCAACAAAGTCGACTACAGGCAAAATATTACATATTGCTATGGATTTTTCCTAAAATAATAATTTAATATTATGTAATATAAATGTACATTATTTTTGGAGATATGTGTATATCCGATATGTTTTAAAATGTATTTAAATGTGCAAAGATAAAAAACTTGTTTTACCGAGGTCGATAGGATGTGAAAGTTGAGGCCGATTGAGGGGGAGACGTATTTCTGATAGCATAGTAGAAGGTTGCTTTGTATGAAATATAATTAAATATATTTAATTAAACCGGTTAATTGTTTGAAAAGTGTTTGATTTATGTAGTAGAGTTGTAGAGATAAATTCTCGTTATTGTTGATTAAGAGAAAAAGCACCTTCTTTCTTTGTCTCCAGTATTTTAGAAAGAAGATTTTGTTTTTATGAATTCATACAATTTTAATTAAAATTATATATATATATATATATATATATATATATATATATATATATATATTATATATATATATATGAAAAAAAGAATATTTCTATTGTATTCAAGATTGTTATTTAAGAGATTTATTATTAGAAAGATAAATAATAAAGATTATTATTAACATTTCTATGTTAATATTATAATTGAAAAGTTTGTTCGAGAGGATTAAAGGGTTTTTTGTACATGTTAGTTTGCGCATGTGTAAATTTTGATCGTGTATCAGATTTGATTATACAGTGTGGTTCTCTGGGGAGAAATTAAAAATAAAATTTATTATTTTTAGATAAGTTTGATCGGAGTAATTAAGAGGAAGTTTTCATTCACTCAGCTGTCAATATTACAGTGAATATATTTTACCTCATGTATTATTGTAAAATACAAAATCTTTATACTTTATAAAGATTGATTTTTTTCTTTTTTGATTTTTGTATTAAAGATTCAGTTTGATTTTATCCTGTGTCTAATTTTTGTGTTTTAACCATTATTGCGAATTAATTCAAAATTAGTAAAATATACTAGTAAGAATCTTGAACTTTTTACTGGCGCTCAAATTACTTTGTAGAAACAGTCACGACTCTCCTTACTGGAAACCCGTGAAGTTAGAAGTCTCATATTTGGAAATCAACCGGCTGAGTAACTTAGTTGGGTAAACTAGTTGTGGATGGTAGCGCAGTAAACCTACAAACCACTATTCATAGCAATATGTTTCCTTAATGTGACTTAAGGCCTTTCTATACCAATTTGAAATCACAGTCCTTAATAGCCTAGTGGTTAAAGCAGTGGTGCGGCGAACCATGGACGTGGATTCGAATCCTGCCTAAGAGCGAATTTTTCTATTAAAAAATTCGAATAATTAGCGTCGTAGAATGTAGAAAGCAATATTTACATTCACATTACTTCGCGAAAATGCAATAAATTTGCACTGAAAAACAGTGTTACTGTATGGCTAAATTCACAGGCGGCAGGAGTTCTATGAAGAGGGCATTAAAAAGCTGGTACAACGCTATGACAAATTTCTCAATCTTAATGGCGACTATGTAGAAAAATAGCTGAAAGTAGTTGCTTTAAATTGTATATAAGAAAAACATCTTCATGTATTGATGTTTTTTTTAATACGGAAATCGCCTTTGTAGATTTTGCAGGTCTTTGAAAGTTCCAAAAACTTGAATGTTACGTATAATTATATACTCCTTATAATATAGCATAACAGCAAATTATATGAGATTACTTTTAAAAATATTGCGATATTAATGGCATAATACGCATTACATTCGATCTTGAATGATATATTGTTCATTACATAAGTTACAGGGTCTATTTTGTACGATTAAAATTTTAAAAAATGTTGAAAATTCATAGAAAATTGTTGTGTATTTGCACCCTTTTCTGTACATTTTTTTATTAATATAATTTTCTTCTACATAAGTGTTCAAGAGTAAATATAGGAAAACTAGCAGCATTTAAGATTTGTTGTAATGAACAGGTCTTAAACAATTTGTAATGAACACAGGAGTTATGCAGGGCAGTGCGTTAATGTCATTATTAGTCATAACTTGGACGGATGAGATTTCGAAAACCAGCAGAGATATAGTAAATGTGGTTCGTATTTCAAGAAGAAACTTTTAGCCAGTATATCTTGAAGATCTTTATGAAGATAATTTAGTATTTTTTTACGACTTCATGAACCTGATATAGAAATTCAATATAGAAAAAATTGAGGTAACGATGAAGAATAGTTTAGCATAAGAATAGAAGACGCTCTAATAAAGCAAACTATTAACTTCAGGTGCATAGGAACAATGATTAATGCGTAATATGAGGTCAGAAATTAATAATAGAATAACGGGCCCTGTTCGATCTCGGCATCGTGCTACTGATTAAGACTAATGACATCTTAAATTACCTATCCAAGCAAATGAGGTATTATACAAAGGTATTTTTAATAATATAAAATATATTAAAAATCTGGTGTGAAGAACACAAATGCAGGTTCACTATTATTATTTTATATTATTAAAAATACCTTTGTATTATACAAAACTGGTGGGGTTTACCTACTCATGTATGTTTTAATTATTCTGATAAATGAGGTATTGTTAAGAAGGGCGTAAGTAATACGTATGCGTATGTGTATAATATGATTTGTCACAAATTGATAGGGTAATTAATGAGATTCAGGTCGTTGTTTTCCTGTTTTGAAATTTCTCCTAGTTATATTCTAATTTTTGTGGTGATAAGTCGCAAATTACTTACAATGGAAGGTCTTATAATTGAAAGTTCACGCGGAAAGGGGATTTTAATAGTTGAATCGGTATCTTTAAAAAAGGCTCAGGTGTTAAAAAATGGGGAAACATTTTGGCGATGAATACAACAATAGTGCAAAGCAAAGGTTTCTACCATTGGTGGTGACAATTTAATTACGCCAAGTAATTTACAGTATTGTGACGACATTAAAAAGTTAAATCGCCAAATTATAAGCAGTTGCGCAAAAGGAAAGCGGAAAAACCAGCTGAGAGGCATTCGAAACTAATCTGTGCCAAAGAAAAATTATGATAATCGAGACACTCTCTCTATAAAGGATATTTCTTACATTCGACAGAACTTATATTATAACTGCAGAAAAACCCAACCATTCTATCGAAGAGGTTATGAATTTACTGAAAAATTTGGAAACCTGCACAATCCAAGAGAAAACTTATTATTCACCAACGATGAAGGCAAGAAGATTGAGGTATTTTCCTGTGCTACCAGTATCCGCTATTTATGTAACAGTGACAAAATTTACTTGGACGGTACATTCAATTGTTGTACGAAGTATTTTTTACAACTCTATACAATCTATATTCTCAGCAATAGACATTATATTCCTTTGGTGTTTTGTTTGCTCCTAGATCAAAAAACATAGGATATTTACAAATTTATTTGTGTCTCTAAAAACTAAGTGTGAAAGTTAGGGTTTTGATCTAAATCCAAAAATACTGATAGCAGACTTCGAAAAAGCCAAACATTATGCTATTGTTTTCGTGTAGATAGATGTTAAGTTAATTGGATGTCGCTTCCACTTCGCCCAATCATGGTTTAGAAAATTCAAAATCTGGATTCAAGTGCTGAGTTCAAAGACAAAAATAATGAAATAGGTAAATGGCTTAAATATGTCTTCTGGTTGCAATTTTTAAATACAAGTGATGTCGGAGATTCTTTCGCATTCGATTTTGTAGAAATTCAACCAAATGACGAAAGGATAACTGCATTTTCTGACTATCTTGTGGAAAATTATATTGGAGAAGAAGCATTTCTTCCACCCGTCATTTTATTCAAGGTTCAATGGTAACTTCTATACCAATCATCCAAACATATTTTCCTTTATAAAAATTGTTAAACAATTTCAAACAGACTCTTACATAAAACTTCAAAGTTTAAATGAGGCCGTAAGACTACGCGATCCTGCAGTGCGGAAAAGAATAGACTTAGTCAAAAGTAATATAGAGCACAGGAAATCTCACGTTTTCATTTCGTAAAATGTGTATCGTACATGTACTGCAACCATTAGGTTCAGAAAAGTATCTGTTGTATATGTATAGATAATTCTTTTAATAATAACACTTTAATAATTATAAATATTTAAATATTTAGAAATTTGTTTTGATATCCGACAAGAAATTCCATATTTTTGTATATGTACAAAACTGTTTTTTTTTAATAATAATTTTTTCAAATTAACTTGTGGTTTTTATTTTTGATATAAATTCATTTAAAATGTATCTAGTTCGGAGTTGACTGCCCAATTTAGGAAGAGATTAACGCGGAGGTAGATGGTGCCGAATTCCGTTATCCCCCGCGTTAATTTATTTAGTATCGGTGTCGAGTTCGTGACCTCGGTGCCGAATTCGTAGCACCCAGAATAATTAGCGCAAATAGACTAACTTTATTTATTACGTAAATCTTTCGTTAGGAGCAAAGAGCTGTTTTTGTAATCTAAGTTTAACAAAAATAAAAATTCAAGCTGGTGAAATGTAATGCATGAAAGCAGCTGTAGGAGTAACCGATAAAGTAGAATTAGGAATGACAATTTACGCAAGTGCATAAGTAAGTGATTGGAAAAATAGAACAAAGACAACTATTGCGGTTTAGACTTGTGATCAGAATCGAGTATACAAGAAGTATTTCTTATGTTTCTTAAATCTGTGGTTCATAAAAAGAAAAAACGTAGACCGCTAGCTAGGACGTGGGACAACGGAGTTGCTCTATATTATTAATATAGAAAAATTGGCATATTAGAAGCTGTAGGAAGCTGTGAGATTGGTACGAAGTCGAAGGGCTCTACGCTCGATAGTTTATTACCGAGAAGCACACAGGTTTAATTTAGAAAAGACCCGGACGTTTTAATGGACATGGCGAGATATTTATTTGAGCATGCTTAAAGTAGCCCATTGTTACTCTTGCTACTTGCAGTCGGTATTATCTTATTGAGCAACTCGATTTTGAATCCAGGTTGCAGAACTTCTTGCCAATACCTTTTCCCTTTAATAAAGACTAGAGTAGACTTACTGTGACAGGTAATAGCTTCCCATGCCATAACCTCAAGTTCACAATGGATATTTTTTTCTATTTTAAATTGTAGGTCACGCCATTCATCACGTCGCCTTCTCATTCTTTTTCTGATCATCAAGAATGCCCAAAGAAAAGCGAAATTTTTCGCGAAATAATATTGTACTCCATTATTCCACTGTTACTGTTACTGTTTGCACCATGAAGTCAGTTATGTCAATATTCGAAAGTAAAAGGCGACATCCAAGAAAGACGATATGAGGAAAAATCTAAATTTCTTTTCCGAAGATAAACGGTACGAATTTCAATGGGCCTTCTATACCTTGCTAGCCATTTACTAGCAAATGCTCATGTGTTTGAGAGATTGTCTCTTAAAACCAACAGGTTAATGCGTCGATCTTGGTGCTCTGTAGTTCTTCAATGACTTCCTGTATCTTTGTTTTGTAAGTTTTTGTCATTAACTTAGACCGTGAACCGGTAATCACACGATTTATTGTAGGTCTTTTTTAAACTAATTAAATACCAGTACAAAAAACAACTAACAATTTAAATAAAGTGAAAACAGAAAACAAGAATTGAAATAAAATTAGAGAAATGGTTATACTTGATACGGAAAAGAAAATATTTACTAATACAAAGGTATTTTTAGTAATATAAAATATTATTAAACATCTGGTGTAAAGAATAATATTTTATATTATTAAAAGAACCTTATACAAAACTGGTGGGGTTTCATCCACTCATGTATGTTTCAATTATTCTGTTCAAATATTTTCTAACCTGTCCTTACTTATTTCGTAAAGTCCGATATTAAATTATTTTTAATTATGAAAAATGGAAGTATGGCAATGGTTTGGCTATTACATGCTTGCCTTTATTTTAGGCTTATTGATATTGATATTAAAACAATATCATATCTAATTATTGTTACGTAATAATAAATAATAATAATTATTTATTGGAAATATTCAAGAAAACACAAAATAAGTTTAAACAAATGTGTTCAAGAGACTTAAAATCAATTTATTTGATGACTCGTTCGAAGAATAAAATACAAAAAATAAATCAGTAGGTATACAAAACTATAACTACGGAAGTCCGAGTTATTATAATTTAATAAACAAAAACGTAATTCGTGTACATGAAAAGGAAATAAGAATAATAAATATTGGTTTGTTAATGATTTAAAGGCAATTAAAGGAAAATTTCCGAATACCTAAGAACAATTTAAAGTATGAGCTTTCAGTTTTACACAATAAGTTTATTAACTTATTGTGTAAAACAAAAAGGCCGCACTTTAAAAACAGTAGCTTTCAGTAGCGAGTTCGTACCTCTTTTACCTTTTTTGACGACGAGATTTTATCCAGCTGGATTGTATATATGTATATACACATAGATTGCGGCGTTTCAGCCAAATGAACGAAACAGATTCAGTAAAAAAAATGCAAGCGACCAACAATAATGATGATAATGATGAATTTTGCCTTTGAGGAAGCCGTTAGAAGCGCACGGGGAATGCTAAACAATCTAAGAGAACGCACAAAGGAAGCGGCAATACTGTACTATTTGTTCGCAGTTCTGCTACATATACCTTCGAACATACAATTTATGGAGAATGTAATAAATTATTTGTTCGCGATACGAATTTATAATATACAGGATGCCTAGTATATGTAACACTATGCGTTTTTACTAAAATATTAGCTTTTGTAATTGAGATGCTGAATATGTTCAATAAAAGGTTTAGGTCGATACTAAAGAATTCAACTGAGGCAGTCAATTTTGATTCGAAGTAAATGAAGTAGAAATGATGCAGAAAGACGCAGGAGAAAAAAATTGGATTCGTAATTCTAGCATACGAGATAATTGAACATTTGTCCATGTTTAATGTAATTGAGTTGTCATACATCAATGATAGAGTCTTTGAAGCGTAATCATTTCATGCAATCATTCAATGGCGTAACTCTTCAAAAGACCTTAATATCGTCTGCATACGCATGCACTTTGCAATCCAATAGAATAATGAAATCATTATGAAATAGTAAAGACTCTTAAGTAGTTTCATTTGGTATGTCTAGCTTGGCAGTAAATCTCAGCAGTTATAGTTACATTCCTTGAAATCAGTTCAGAGTACATCATGCGTCCTTTGTCCCACCAGATGCAGAACATCAGCCTATGTAAGGAGTTTTTTTATAAACGCTAAACCATTCTGTTTCTTCTCGTTATTGACATGAAGATTTCGTAAGCACTAACAATGTAGGATGAAAATGGTTCACGTCGTTGACGAGCTAGCAAAAAGACGCACACCTCGATACGTTGATTGTTGTTTTCACTAAAAACATGCAGTAATACTCAGTTTCTGAACTTCGATGAAATAACGAGCCATCGAAAAAATTCATAATTGGAGTAGACTGTGAAATTGGGTTGATACTTTAACCACTTCCACATAATGACATTTATTATTTGACATTGAAACTATAAGTTTGTGTCAAATTTTTCAAAACTCTTATTAAGAAAATTATTTGTGTTTAGATGTAAATGGACAACATTTTTAACAACTTCTGTAGTTATATGTAGCTATATGATTATGATTTCGATATTAAATAAATTATTTGTTTTCCTTTTTGTCGTAGTTTCATTTCAATGTCATAACATTTTTTTACAATTAACCAAATTAAACTGTCAAGCATCCAGTAATGTGTCATTATGTGGAAGTGGTTAAAGTACCAACACAATTTCACAGCCTACTCCAATTATGAACTTATTCGATGGCTCGTTACAATGTGGTATTATGGTCGATCGAATGGCTTCACGAATTCTAACACTGTCTAAGGCCCCAAATACAAAACAAGAGAACAAGACATTAAGAAACAACTTACACTTCAGCGCCATTCACAGTAGAGGAGGAAGATAAAGCAATGAAAGAAACAACATTTTTATTGAACAAGAAATAATAATATTAGGAGACAGCAGGAGTAAAATGAGGCATGTTAATAATTGACAGCCTCAAGGATCGGTACTTACACCTATCATATCACACACAAAGTCAAAAAAGTTTGGATATAACGATGACCTGGCTCTTGTACCCTGAAGCTAATAGCATACTTTCATAGGACCTGTCGGTGCTGAGAAAATATTTCTCCGATTGGATATTACGTGGGTAGCACCGATTATTTCTGCAAACTAATAAAAAACAAAATGTTGTAGTCCAAAATTATTTTTATTATTGTTTTCGAAATATTTGCCCTTAAACTCAATGCATTTAGACATTCGATTAAACCAGTTATCATAGCATAAATTCCACTCTTCTTGAGTCACTTCAGTTATAAGGTTTTTGAAGCTCTCCACTCCATCTTCTGGGCTTGTAAATCGCACACCACGCATTATATCCTTTAGTTTGGAAATAGAAAGAAATCTGAAGGCGCCAGTTCCGGACTATATGACGGATGATCTAGTAATTTTAATCCGGAAGCTTTCAAAAATTCGTTTGTTTGACGCGCAGTGTGACTTGAAGCATTGTCGTGATGAAGGACAATCTCCGATCTAGGACGTTGTAAACGAGACTTTAGAACAACATTTGGCAGACATACTGCCGTATACCATTCTGCGGTAATCGTACGTTTATTTTCAAGCACAACTGTTGTGATAGGTTCTGATTTTGAGAAGAAACTGGTTACCATTTTCTTTCCAACACTTCGAGATTTTTTCACTTTGACTGGATGAAGTTCTTTTGGAAACACCCATTGAGCCGACTGCCGTTTTGATTCCGGTTCAAATGTATATATCCAGCTTTCATCACCAGTAATGATGTTGTAAACTGCTTTAGACCTACCTCCATTATATTTCTTAAGCGTTTTTACACCATTCCACCCGGTATTGTTTTTGTTTCTGTGTTAAATTATGAGGTATCCAACGACAACAGACTTTCCTCACACCCAAATTATTATGTAAAATCTTGTTTATTGCAGTCATGCCAATACCAAAAAGTGCTCCTAATAATCTTATACGTGACTCGATGGTCGTCTTGAATCATTCTTCGTACGGCGTCTACATTTGTTTCAGTAACGGCTGAGAACGGCCTTCCTTCTCGAAAATCGTCCCTAATTGAATCCCTTTGAAATTTAAACTCGTTATACCAGTTGTAAACACTCCTCTGAGAAGAAGCTTGATCACCAAATGCAGCACGAAGTCTTGAAATACTTTGTTTTTGAGTTAAAGAACTTTTAAAATTATAGTAAATCATGGCTCTAAAATTGTATCTCGTTAAATGCATTTTGGTTGCAGACCACCCGGTTTGAAATTAGCTTGAAAAATAACTGTTGCGGTTATCAAAACTAAATTCGAACAGTCAAAATAAAAAACAATAAACTTTTGTCTCATAGCATGTTTGATTTCTTTGATTCAATAGACATATTAGTTTGCAGAAATAATCCGAATATGAATAAAACAGAAGTATCGTGCTTTCACCTCAATAATAAACAATCATACAAGCCGCAAGTGTACTTCAATAACAACTTGTTACGTTATAATTAGGGAACGGACACGCTTACCACATGACGCAAAGCCCAGTGCAGTACTGGCGAAAGGCTGTATTTCTAAAATATTTAATTTTATTTATATAATTGGAAAACGAACGGGTGGTGATCTATAAAATTACGAAATACATATTTATTTGTTGAAAAGTTGTGTTTATAAAGTTTTTAATTTTATTTATATAATTGGAAAACATACGGGTGGTGATCTATCTATCTAAAATTACGAAATACATATTTATTAATTAATTTTATTTATATAATTGGAAAACAAACGGGTCGTGATCTATAAAATTACGAAATACATATGTATTTGTTGAAAAGTTGTATTTTTAAAGTTTTTAATTTTATTTCTATAATTGGAACATTTTTATTTGTTCATTTTGTCGTTCAAGTTGAGTAAAGGAGTATTAATATTGACTAGCAATAGTTTCTCAAGGTTTTCTTCTGTCAATTTTGTTCTCTTTGAATTAAGTACATCCCTATAAATAGAAAACGTCCTTTCTACATCGCAACTGGTTATAGGTGCATACTGGAAATATTCTTTTATTTCTTCATATTTAGCCGTTAGATTTTGTGAAATTGTCTCCATACATAATTGCTGCAATGTAATTAAATCTGGATTTCTATTAAGAATTGCTTCAAACTTTTGCCGAAGGCCACATCCGAAGTCACTTGGAATACTTTTCAAATTATTAACAGCCACATCTAACGTGGTTAATCCGTCATTTAATTTGAGATTTCGATTTTCAAAATAAGTGATTGGTTTTGGCAATTTTCCAAAGTGTTCGTGAAGAAAGTACAACTGATTTTTTAAATTTGGGATTTGTGTGAGCTCCTTGCACTCACCAATACTTCTAGCATCCTCCTTTAGCAGTGTTACGAAATGTTTTAGACTATCGATATTCTAAGCATAATAACTAGTAGCTTCCAGTCATGTTCCCCATCTAGTTATTACTGGAGTGGGAGGCAGTGACAGAGATGGAAATTTTTCCCAGAAAAGAGCTACTCTCAATGGTGCTTTTCTGAAAACTTTTTTAAAAGCTGATACAAGTCTATCAACTTCCGGAAAAGTGTCCCTGATATATTCACAGATTCTGTGGAGAGCATGTGCTACACAAGTAATATGCAGCATATTAGGATATGTTTTCTTCAATAGTCTGCCTGTTTTTAACATATACGCAGCACTATCACTGACAAATAAAAGTATTTTTTCTTTGTACGTGGCGTCCGAATAAAGCATTTTTTGCATATTCTCCTTAACATATGAGTTATAGGGAATAGTTGGATGTAGTACACCAGCTACAACATTTACCACACAGCGTCCTAACATATCCACCGTTTCGTCGGCGCTTATCCATATGTATTGATTTAAAAGATGGCTTCTAATGCGTTCTACTGTTCTCGTATAGCACCTAGAAACATAATATTTGCGTAAAGTTGATTCATCAGGAACATTTCGACCAGTATATTTTTTCAGAAATGTCTTCAAAATTGGATTGTTCAATTTAAATAATGGAATATTAGCTGCCATAAAAGTTTCACAGAGTTCTTCGTTAAAATTGTCAGATTCCAACGGGTTCAATTTTTTTTCGTGCTTTAACGATCCTACGTGACGTTTTACGGTTGACTTATTATAATTTTTCAATAACGTTTCACACACTTCACAATAAATTTCGGAATTACTGGCAATGTACATACAATCAGTATGGCCCTCAATCCAACTCGCCATTGTTTCACGATGCCATTCTCGACGCTCTTCCATTGTCTGAAAAAGTAAGAATATTCTAGATCCAAATAAACGAAATTAAATAACGAAATTTTATGCACACTTACGTGAAAATAATTGCAAGATTTTGCTTCAATGAAAAGAAAAGGAATGTACGTGCTATTTCTCTTACGAAATACGATAAACTTATTTATTTTATCTACGTACACGACACCACTGAAAACACTATATTCTCCGAATACAATAGCTGGGTTGTCCATTGTTATCGCTGCGAGACCAGGTGGCCGAGTAAGTCAAACAAATACGCCGGGATGTACTGAGCGACGTTATACACAATTCCAATTGCCGATTGTGTTTTATGGAAATTGCATCCGTTCTCTTGTTATAATCCTTACCCAACGCTGAGAATCCTTTATATTAAAAGGCCCTTCTTAACTATTAAGATAAAATAAAACAAATTTTATGAATTTCACTTTTTAATTATCACTGTAACGAGTCGTTTCGCACCAACCTGGGCTTCGTCAGACATATAACTTCTTAAACCAAGAAAACCATTCCATTTTCTTCGTAAAAAGTTCTAGCGGTTTCCAATACATTTCTTCTTTTGTTGTTGAACTCGAATAAAAGAATATAACGGAAATGCTCATTTTATTCTTCTTAATGTTCCATTTTCCTTTTCTCCTTCTTCTTCTTCGTTTTCTAAGCAAAAATGCTTGTTAGTTTCCTAGCCCGCCTGTTGTTATGACTACCAGCTGTCGTGCCATCTTTTGTTAGGTTGGCCTGGTGGTCTCGTCTATCGTACGACATCCTTGATCCCACACTGCTCTCTGATATTCAAGCTGCGTTTCCTGTCGGTCAAGGAATGGCCAGTGATTGCTCTCAGAGCAGTTATTTCGGTTGTTCGTAGTAACCGCTTCGTTGTTGCTGTATCGGCTCGTGTCTCTGCCGCTTACGTCATAACAGGTCTGATGTATGTCTTGTATATTTTTGTCTTGCACTCCATTGTCAGGTACATGTTCTTCCATATTGTATTTTTAAGACATCCTGATATGTTGGATGCTTTGTTCGTTTGTTGTTTTACATCCGTAGTCAACATCCAGCTTGATACTCGTACTTCAAAGTAATTAAATGCCATAACTTGATCTATGGGTCTATTAGCAACTACCAGTTTGAACCGAAGAGGTTCCTTAGCTATCGTCATGAATTTGGTTTTATCGATGGAGATGTTGGTACTGAACTTTTCCGCTTCCTTGTTGAATACATGTAGCATATGCTGGAGATCGTTCTCTGTGTTAGACACTAGGGTTATATCGTCTGCGTAACACAGTATTTTAATATTGTCATTCCGTAAATGATATCTTACTCCTTTGGTTTTGCTAACCTGTATCATTTTATTTATGATTAAATCGAATAATGTGGGGTTTAGGCTCTCCTAGTCGGATGCCCATATTTGCGCGTATTTCCATTGTCAGCGTGTTATTCACTTTTATTTTCGTGGTCATGTCATTAAGTTCTTCGATTCTTTGTATCAACTTCGTTTTCACTCCTGTCTCTCTCATTGTATCTGATACATCGGATATTCTTACTCGGTTAAACGCCTTAATGCGGTCTATGAAGCACATATCGGCCGAGACTTTGTATTCTAATGCCTTTTCTGCAATCTGACACACAACGAATATGGCGTCTATAGTTGATCTATTCCGCCTGAAGTCCTGTTGTTCTTCTTCTAGCGAGATGGTCTGTGCGATCTTGTGTGTTATTATTTCGGTGAACAATTTCCTTAGTGTGTTTAATAACACTATCTCTCTGTAGTTGTTCAGGTCTTTTTTGTTGCATTTTTTAAATGTGGAGATCATGATGCCCTTCTTCCATTCTGAGGGGACTAGTTGCTCTAGCAGGATGCTCTTGCTGAGTTTGTGGAAATTCGCTAATAGTGCATTCCCACCATACTTGATCAGTTCGTTTGGTATGTTGTCCTCGCCCGGTGTTTTTGGGTCTTTTATTTTTTTGGTGACCGTTTCTATTTCTTCCAATGTTATTGTTTCATTGTTTTCCTGTTCGTTTCTCATGGTCTCTCATTGTATCTGTTGGTTTTCTGCCAGTTGCTTGTCCTGGTCTTCTATGTGCTCAAAGTATTTGACCCATTGTTCTTGACTTATATCACAGACCTGTACTGTTTAATTCTTGTTTCATGCTCCTTAGAATTTTTCAAACGCTCTTTTGTGTTCCATAGATATCGTGTTCCATCTCCGTGCTAAATTATTCTCAGTATTCCCTTTTTATTTCTCTTATTCTGCTATTCACGTGGTTCTTAATAATGTTGCGGGTTGCAGGTTGCAGCCACATCAGAAGTATACCCAATATTAAATAATAATTAGAACCAAAAATTTAAAATTAGAAGAAAATTAGATATTAATACAGCATATAGAACTAACTAATAATTTATCAAAATTTAAAAAAAAGACAACAAGGATTTAACAAATAACAATAAAATGTCAGAAGTCTATGTGTTAACTTGCAGTAGTTGCCCCATGATGTATATCGGACAGACAGGCAGATCGTTTGAAATACGCATCAAAGAACATTTTTCTTCCTTTAAAAATAATAATAACAATAATAATAATAATCCACTCCACTCAACTTAAAGGACACGCAAAACAATATTAAAGAAAAAATTGTACACGACAACGAAAAAATTGACGCGTGGAGAAACAAAGAACTACACGGCAGGTACATACACGCTGCATACAATGCATACATCGATAAAGAAGCGACACTGCAATGGCTATGTAACACCAACTTATTTGTCGAAACATAGGGCTTCATGATTGCTATACAAGATCAAGTAATAGCAACTCGCACCTACAAAAAACACATACTAAAAGAAAACATCGCATCAACGTCATGCAGAATATGTGGCGAGAAACCGGAAACCATAGAACATATACTCAGCGGATGCTCCATTTTAGCCCCAAAACAATACACCAGACGCCACAACAATGCTGCGAAAGTGATCCACCAGGCAATATGCAAACTGTATAATGGAACCACTGGAATAACGCCATATTACCAGTACGAGCCGAAAAATGTAATGGAGTTTCCTGAAGCCATGATTTACTGGAACCGAACAATACAAACTGATAGAACTGTCCAGCATAACAGACCAGACATCACGTTACGAGACCATAACAATAGCATTACGTACCTCATAGACATCTCTGTGCCAGCGCCAGCGAATATCCAGGCGAAGCACAGAGACAAGATCGACAAATATTTACCACTTGCCCAAGATGTTAAAGAAGTGTGGTGCCAAAATAAAGTGATTGTAGTACCCATTATCATCGGTGCTACAGGAGAAATACCGCTGAAGTTACATGAGGCTCTAAAGACCCTAAATATACATCCTATGACATATAAGCAGCTTCAAAAAATTGTCATACTAGAGTCAACGAGCATTGTGCGGCATGTGCTGAGCCAGAATACATGATAAAAACAACCACGAACACATCTCAAACCGAAACACCATATCTCCGAAAACACGAACTAAACGACTCCTACGATTTAATGCGTCGATTATGAAAAAAAAAAAGCCAAAAGAACAACGTTACAGTAGATCCATGAAAAAAAAAAGCCAAAAGAACAACGTTACAGTAGATCCATGAAAAAAAAAAAAATTAATATACATGTATAATTCTACCGATGTTTCCATCCATATCAAGCAGGATAGATGTTGATATGCTTGCCTCGCGGCCGCGTTTCAACTTCTTCCCTTTCTCCCGAAAGGAGCGCACACATCAATAATAATAATAATAGTAATAATAATAATAATAGTCTTTATTATCCAACAGATACAAAAATCTACTTAAAGGATAATATAAAATTACAGAAACATTAAACATACGTCGCAGTGCAAATTCATTTACACATATAAATCCTAAAATAAACAAAATGACAAACTAACTTATTTTGTAGAAAGATCCTCACAATACATACTTTCGTTTTGCGCTATATGGACCATTGGGGCCTTAGCCAAACATTAGTTCTAGCACGAGGAACTGAAAATGTAGCCGATGAACGCGCGCCGTAATTCGCTACAGGAAACCGTACTTCACCGAGTAATGACGGGGAATCAATTTTGTTTGTAACAAATTTGATTAAAAAGTTGGCACTAGAAGCATTCCTTCTTTCCGACGACTCCATGCAGTACTCGCTTAAAAGGCTATTGTAGTCTATACCACGTGGTGGATATATTCCTTTAGTCCTGAACGAAATATATTTCAAGAAGCTCCTTTGAATTTTTTCCAAAGCCAGTTGCTGGTAAGTATATATGGGATACCATACGACAGAAGAATATTCCTGCTCATAGTAAAATATAACGTTTTTAGTGTAAACACTCTCTAATGTGTTTACACAGAGTTGTAGATTGCTTCTATGTGCCCAGTAAATTTAAGCTGTGTACCAAATAAAACGCCTAGATCTTTTACTTCTGGCTTCCTTGGAATAGATGTATGGTCAGCATCGTAATCGTAAGAAATAAGTTGCTCGTTCCTGGAATAAGTGACAATGGCACATTTGCTAATACTTAATTTAAACTTGTTTGCATGGCACCAGGCAGTAATAACATTGATATTCCTTTACAATGTTTCACAGTCGGAGATGGTATCGATTTTTGTAAAAGAAATAATAAAAGTCACTCTTCATATTCGTCTCATATTAATTTAACAAACCACAACTTTAACAAAGAATTTAAAATACTACATATAGAAAATAAGGGCAAGAAATTTAATTTATTAGCCACTTGAAATTAATAAATTAAAGAAAACTGATAAGATCCCGCCATGATCAATTAGAAATGAATAATCCACCGTTACTTAATTATTTGATATTCAGACTGTCATATATTTTATTTTTCCATAGCGCTGCTTTACCTTCCTTTAAGATAATGTAGACCCTTAGTTTTGTCACTTTTCGAACAGTATTGTATAAACCGTAGTTCAATATTTTTGTGAAAGCTTTTGTTCATAGACATTTATGTAATAAAACCTACCCATTCTTTCAACTATTCAAAACGTATGTTTGTTACGGAACATTTATATAAATATATGTCCATAAGTTAGTTATATGGCTGACGAAGCTCGTGTGTAGCGAAACGATCTTTACTGTGTAAAGTAAAAAATAGTGAAATTCATTAAAATTTGTTTTATTTTATCCCGATAATAGTTATTTCCTTTACCTCTTGTGAGAACCACGGCCTTGCATTTGGTTTTGCATTCAAGTTGACTCCTGCGAATTCCTATAGCTTCTACGGTCGCTTTCTATATATTCGTTTTGATCTTATCCCAACTTTGTTCGATGGTATTTTCGTTGGTGAGGGTTTTCCGAAATATTTTCCTTTGTCAATAATTAATACAATCTTTGCAGAAATTCACAAATCCAAAACTATTCAATTAAATAATAATACAACACTAAGATAACTTTGACATATGCCTCATCTAAGACACCAAGAACGTTACGAAGTCATGCATCAGCCTGATAAATAAGGTTATATGATGAGCGATGTTAAATGGAAATTGTACTATATCATTTTCTATATTTAAGTTTCATGAAATTCCTCCGCCTACTACTAAATGTTATTAATTTTAATAATATATTTACCGTATTATTTTAAAATACTACAATTATCAAGATTCTCAATGCCAAATTTTGATATACGTGTAATTACAGCTGACGATTTGGAGAAGCAACTGCCAGTTAATATCACGATGGTTACAATCTTTTTCTGAATTTTAAAATCATCATGATACAATTCAATTATTAAATAAGTAACATATACTATACAAAAATTATAATAAAACTTTTACTATTTTTTTTCCATGCGAAAGATAAAACTTTCATTTCATTGAAGTTTTGATTACGAGCTCGAATGTAGGAAGCTACCAATTAAGAAATGTTGCACTTTCTTGGCAATAAAAATATTATTGCTAGAAAAATTGACCGTAAAATTACGTATTAGAGACGGAAGCTAGTAATTAACAATCATTTATGATGTTAATTCATGGTTTTGTAATTTAACGAGTTTCAAAACGTCTGTAATGTATGTGTATGTGTAAATGTTTATGAATAGATAATTTAAAAAGATACCAATTGCATATTTATAACGTAATATGGTTAGAAGGAGATGTAATATTAACTTTTTAATGTTGTAATTCTAATAAAAACAATTTCAAGCATACTTGAATGGGTAAAACCTCACTATTTGTATAAAACAAAACTATTTTTAATAATATCAACAATAATATTGAGAATCAAGTGTGGAGAACACAATACAAGTACATACAATGTTAGTTGTGTATAGCGGCGGAGGTAATCTCACCACCAAATGTTACCCTCTACCTGCATCGATAGAATAATCTCATAATCCGGCAGGTATTTTCACCACTAACAGTTTACATATTCCTAATAAAATAAAGGATAGGCAAGTGAAAAACAAATTAAAATATTTGGAAAATTGTATAAATCGATTAAAATCAGGTCATTTTTCTAGGCTAGAGTTCATAAAATGTGTTTGTCATTCTTCGTTACCCAATTAATTTTGCTTTTTTTATATATAATATGTATATACCTAATAGTTTCTATAACTTTTTAGTGATTTATTTTTATATGTATATAGTATATGTATATAAATGTTTACTGTTTACTGTGGTGCATGCTATGTAACGTGTTACTTTTTATTTTTGTGTTTTGAATTCCATATGATGTTTTTCGTCATTTTTGTATTTTTAGCAAAAATATATATATATATATATATATATATATATATATATATATATATATATATATTACTATCGCTACTTCTTTTTATTATTATCCTCAATAAAATCTCAAATTTCATTTATTAGTGTTGAATGTTTGCAAAATTATAATTTGTTAAACTTTTATAATAGATTCTGAAAAGGCACTCAGTAATAAATTCATTCTTCCTTCATTAGAAAATTTAATGAAAAATTACGTATTAAAACTAGTGGTGAGAATACCTATGGTATTTACGTGAATCCTTACGGACGGTGGGGAATTTACCTATAGGATTAAAGTAGACTGGTCATTTAGTGGTGAGATTACATCCGCCCGTGTATAGCGCCAAAGAAAAAAAGGGCGAAAAGGTGAGTAATGCCTTCATACAAAAAGACGCGGTCCAATGTTCACATAGTAACGAGAAAATGATTTTTTTTTAATTCGAGTTCGGCTCTGTCGCAGTTAAATATACGGGCGGCAATACGGGATTCAACCTCTAATACATCAGTAATTCTCTTTACCGACTTTGTTACCGATATTGTTCTATCGGTATTTGTCAGTAGATACCACACCCAAATTTATAGGAAAAAAACTTATATGTAAATAGTTCGATACAAATAATTAAAAACCAAGTATCTATCCCATTGGACACGCCATGGACACGCTACATAAAGCTTTTTGATTTATGACGATTTTTGTTTTATTATAAATATAATAATTTTACTTTTAAAAGAAGTTTAACGTTCAAAGTATTTAATTTTAGTCGTATTTTAATTAATGCGGTATAAGTTTGTCGACACATTCTACGTAAAGGCTATTATTGATATCCACAAAAAAAAGATCGCCATATTTGCGGCCGAGTATGTTTTGGTAAGAAAACAACAACATTCACTATCTATGAATAGGAACTTATGTTAGAAGTGTAGTCCGGAATTTTATCGATTTCTTTTTGCAGGTCGATGAACTTGAATTACAGCTGTATTTCGATAAATATAGATATGGACAGACTCTAAAAACATTTTGGCCCTAAACATTTTGATATTTTTGATGAATTACGAAAAAATTTCTGTTTTGATTTTCAGTTCCACAATAAAAAGGAATCTATTTTATTTGCCAATATTACTAGACACGCCCGTTCACAAACGTGATGTGTAAAAAACTACCCATACAAGCCGTTCGCTGTAGATAGCTAGCGTACCAGGTTGTTCATTTAGGTGGCCACGTCGCATGGTCAGCATTTGAAATCGACATGGGTGCGTTTTGATTAGTAATAATTTAATATATAGTATTAAAGTTTAATATTAAATATAAAATAATACAAATCTGTATAAAAACTAATTTGTATCTGTATATGCATGGACACACAGTACGTATTTACCAGCTTTTGCTTCAACTACCAAACGCATGCGTTTCTGTGTAACCACTTTGTCAATGATAGATTTACGAAGCAAAAGACTGTAGTACACTTGCGGTCATATAGTAAGTGCCCTACCGCAAGTGTACTACAGTCTTTTGCTTCGTAAATCTATCATTGACAAAGTGGTTACACAGAAACGCATGCGTCTGGTAGTTGAAGCAAAAGCTGGTAAATACGTACTGTGTGTCCATGCATATACAGATACAAATTTGTTTTTATACAGATTTGTATTATTTTGTATCAAAGCTTGATGTGAATTATCGCATCGACATGCAATCTATTTTTTGTTTTAATATTAAACTTTATTATTTATACACTGTATTTTACTTAGTTCATGTAGGGAAAACTGTGCTTTCCCATCTTCCACGGTATACACGCCACAGGTATTTACTGATTTAGCCTTAAAAACTAGTAATGAAGTGATGAGAGGGAGACATTAATGTTTCAGCAAACTGTACTAACGAGGAGATATGCTAGTTATACAGGGATTAAAAGACTTCTATGAAATGACACAGTGTGTTTCTATATTGTCCGTTTTACTGAAGTCATTAATGACTAAACTACATGAGGATACGCGTTTGTCTGGGTGAATTAAAAAAGAATGCATTATAAGGTTACTTTACAAAAAGGGACTCAACATTGGCCTGGGATACTACAGTCCTTTGGCAATTCTAAAGAATTTTTCAACAAATTAAAATTAACAAGTTTTAGAATTTTTGTAAATGCAGTTGTTTGAATAATTGCACAGCTAACATAAAGATGCACATTTAAATCTACATCCAACCAGATCAATACTTATTTCGGTAATTATTACTGAAGTAAGTATTGAACGAATGACAATCGGTTATTCATGGATTTTAAGAAAATATTCGATTATGTCAGTTATAGTAGATAATTATTTTCGCAGTGAGCGATTATGGAAAAGGGACTTCCACAGAAGTCGGTTTTAGGACCCTTACTGTTATTACATGAATGATCGATGAGAAAAGCTATTACATAAGATAGATTTTTTTGTTGATGAGGAATGCATCTTATTTTAGATGTTAAATAGTCGACATGGTGCTTCCAGTTTATTTGACTGTCTACCATAAATCCAAAGAATTTTACTTTAGGTTACGTGGTAATACTATGAGGACAGTCAAAAAATCAATGAATAGCGATGCAATATCAATATTAAAGAAATTAAATACTTTTACGTCATACTTACCTAATTTGTTGAAACATACTGTAGAATTCATGACTGATGGTAGATAGTCAGCTGAATTGGAAGGACCATGTCAACTATTCGACATCTAACGTATCTTGGTTCACGTAATTATGGTTTGCGCTAAATCCCAAATACAGTTGTTGAAGAGATAAGCCTATTAGCACATTATTACTGTAATGAATCTCGATTTCGTCACGGTGTACATTTTCGAGGTCCTCTTTCGAACCATTTAGAATTTTAGGATCTTCCACCGACAAAGATCATACATAACCTGTAACTTGTTTATAAATAATGTATATAATAATGTAGCATTTTTAAATGAACATTATCAACCTAAAACCACTACACGCGAGGAACTGAATTATTGAAGAATAAGCATATGATTGCGACGCAAACTATAAAAAGTTCACTTACCTATACAAATAAATAGCTGCCAATAAAAAGATTAAAATAAAAACCAAGATATTCACTTACTACAATATTCTATAATTTAGAATTTACAAACTTCGAATATGGTATAAAAATTAGTGAAATAGGTGCACCCCAACACATTATTTACAAAAATAAAATTAAATTTTGTCAATCTTTGTCATTTTTCTTTGAAATTTAATGAATTATTATCTTAGAATAGTTAAACGTTTCTGCCAACGTTGGTACAAAGAATTCGAAGGCCTTCTTGGTGTTGCTGTTTCAATGCCATGTACTATATGTGTATTTAGTACGTGTTTATACACACAACGTTTTATCAATGTTAAAGATTGTATTCAATAATATTTTTATTTATTTGCATGTACGCGTAAAGCATATTGAAACGTACTAAATCGCAAAAGAAAAATAGAATTTATAATTCTATTTTTCTTTTATTATATATGTTCTTAATATTTCCTAATTACTATGAACAGTCTCGTCTGCAGCGGTATAAACAATAATAATAAGAAAATCTCATAGCATAAACCATGTCATTCACATTACTACAAAAAAGAACATTAAATTTAACATCTCTTCCAGCACAATTGACTTCTTTTGGGAACATGTTCGGCCGGTTCTCTTTATATTATTTCAAGTAATTTGCTATCCAAAAACTATGTCATGAGGTACTGCACTTGGTTAATAACAAAATAAGAACTTTTCTTATTAAGTAAAAAAAAAAGAGAAACAAACGAAATATTTTATCGCATATCCTCTATCTACTAAATTGGGAAAACTCTCGAGACATTTGAAGGCTAATATTCTGGAGATTGTCGCTCAGATATCACGCGATTATTATTTTGTTAAATGTCGAAATAAGTATTCTATTGCAAATGAAATTTAATTACATAAAAAAACAAGTTTATATAAATATGTATATATATATATATATATATATATATATATATATATACACGCAGAATAGAAATTAAAAACTGTGGGAAAGCCATATCCACGTGGAATGTGCAGATACCGATATTTCGTAGTTTTTACTAATCTTCAGTACACATTATCCGGGAATAGATACGACTTTAATTTCTATACTGCGTGTATATATATTGATATAATACGGAGAGGCTGGGCAGAGAAAAGCCTCACGTTCTGGTGACAATAATATAATAATGTAAAATATGAGAGGTTAATATATTTATTAAGCCTGAAAACTACTCAATCTCTAGGGTCTCGAAGTAAGTTCTCGATACACAGACAAACACTTAAAAATACATGAAATAAAACAAAAAAGTCAAATTTATGTACAAAAATATATTTAAATAATATCATATCGATAATCACAAGATACAAAAATCAATATGTGAGACATTTAAAATTAAAAAAAAAAAAAATTCGAGATATAATACTAATGTATGCAAACCTTCGATCAACCAAAAGAAATAAGTTGCTTATTCAAAATACTAGATAAACTAAACATATGTCATGGTCTAAGTTAAACAAGATTCAAGATTTTAAAATATTACAATAAAAACTGACATTCTAAAGCAATGTGATATGACATTTGAAATAACGTGAGTAAATAATATTTAGATATGAGTCTACAAGTAATGTTATATCTTTTACAAACACATAAGTTACAATTTTCACTAAAATACCTGATGGATACGTTAAATTTTGAAGTTCACAATATCATCATGTTCTTTGGACGAAATTCACAGAAATATTTCCAATTGGAACATCAAGGTTAGTTGTCAGATGCTTGATTTAAATTGCTGGATAATATCCTAGTCGCTGATATACTTATAATCCAAATTTGTAGAGTATACCATAAGGTTATGTTCAAAGTTAGAATCTTGATAGTGTTCTTATTTCAAAACCATCCAAAAAGGAATCCAGAATCTTCTTTATGAGCGTTGCATTAACGTAAAATAGTTCTTCCACAATCGCCTTTATCTATATTCTTCTTATATGGTAAATACTCGTATATCCAGTGTATATTATTATACCACTTCCTTGTAATTAATTAATGTCCATCATCATTTAATATGTTGAATATTCATGGGATATTAATAAAAAAGACTATATTTTTATAATGCAGATAAAAAAACCTTTTCAATCAGTCAAAAAATAATAATCAATGATCTTGTTTTTCGTCGTCAAGACTCCCATAAGAAATTTTGTAATAGCATAAATCAAATATTCTAGGAAATTATACAATGGTTTCTAGTATAATATAAAAGATATAATAATAATAAAACCCACTCACGTAATCTCAATTACAAATTTAGAATATGATGTTCACAGAAGTCATGAAAATAACAAAGCTTACAGTAATTTGTTCACACAAATGAAATAAAACATAGTTGGTTTTATAAATCCAAAATCTTCGCGGAAATAAGTTAAAGTTAATTTATTAATTAGCAAAACATTAAAATAGATTAAATATAACATACAATATTAAACGGTATCATGATTTCAAAAACCAATTATGAATTTATTACAAAATTCTTACTATAAAGTAATATTTCACAAATCTGAATATTTTAGATATAACATTCTTGAAAACGATATCTTATTAGTAAAAGAATGAATTAAGGAAGACTGTTGACTCACAACAATATATATATATATATATATATATATATATATAAGGTAAACTTAATAAGTCGTCGATTAAAGGTCTGGTTCATTACTTCAAAGTATATATATTTAAAACAACCCTACATGTTTCGGCAATGATGCCTTTGTCAAGGGAATAAAAAATATAAATGACAGAATATAAATGTCAAATAAATTATTAATTAATTTATTTGACATTTATATTCTGTCACTTATATTTTTTATTCCCATGACAAAGGCATCATTGCCGAAACATGTAGGGTTGTTTTAAATATATATACTTTGAAGTAATGAACCAGATCTTTAATCGCCGACTTATTAAGTTTACCTTATCATACCAAGGTCACGAAAATATTATATATATATATATATATATATATATATATATATATATATATATAGTATATACAAATGATGAAAAGCGCGATGTAAATTAGAATTAATAACTGTTAAATTCCCACATTACATGCAATTACCGCTATAATTTGTTATATTAATTTCTACAAACGACAAAATCATATTTGCCTAAGAATGCAGATACAACACGTCGCGGCGCCAACCGTCCAGGTTGTCCGGGCAAATGAAAAATGCGTGAAAGACATATCCACCTGGAATGTGCAGATACCGATATTTCATAGTTTTTACTAATCTTCAGTACACATTATCCGGGAATATATATGACTTTTATTTCTATACTGCGTGTATATATACAAATGATGAAAACCGCGGTGCAAATGAGCGATGGATATGGCCTTCACACATTTTTCATTTGCCCGGACAACCTGGACGGTTGGCGCTGCGACGTGTTAGATCTGAATTCTTAGGCAAATGTGATTTTGTTATTTGTAGAAATTAATACAACAAATTATAGCGGCAATTGCATGTAATATGGGAATTTAATAGATATTATTTCTCATTTACATCGAGTTTATATATATATATATATATATATATATATATATATATATATATATATATTGATGTAGTTCATCTGATGTTCTTTTAATTTCTTTCAGTTATATGTTATCTTGTATAGAAATGTTATATCTGCAATTGAATGATTTTTGAATATATTATTGTATAGCCAAATTTTTGTATTATTGATGTAAAATTATAATTAGATTTAGAAATATTGATATCGATTTAATATTGTAAATTGTATTCATTGTTTTTTTTTATTTCTTGTTCTTAAATTTAACTTTCTCGTGAGGATCTTGGTTTTCTAAATCTAATTCTGATTATATTATATGTTATCATATTTCTATCAACGTATTATTTATTATGATCCTGATTTACTTAAATTCCAAAAACTGTGATTGCGATTACGTGAGTGATGTTAATGTATATTTTGATCATTCTGTCAGAGTTATTTTTATCTCTGGTTTATGAAAGATTTTCTTTAAAGTATCATTTTAAAATTATTCCTTTTTAAATTGTCAAAATGACATTTGATTTAATTTTTGAATTCACTGTATTAATTTCATAGAAAATCTGATTTCAAAATATTAAAATTTCTTATGGGAGTCTTGACTACGAAAAACAGAATAATAAATAAGTAGATTTTTGCACAGAAAGTTGGTGTATAAACACAAATTTTAAAAGATTCCTCTACAAATAGATATTTAAAAGTGATATCTTTACGTAATCTTCACCAGGAGGTGTTTAACATATTAACAATTGGTATATTTACCTTGCCGGAAGGATTTCTTCGTGCGGAAAATAACCAGGAATTCCTATATACAATCTAATTGCAATAGCTTCGTTACTAATTCTAATTTTCGTTTATGCAGTGATATTAAAGGAGTTACCAGTATCGACATTGGATATTTTGGGATAATTTACACCTCTTCCTGTTATTTATATGAACACATAACCTTGCAGTCTTCTACGAACATCTAGACCAAAAGCCGTTTTACATTTGGAATATTCTACAAGCCGAGTTGTACCTGTTTATCAAGTTCTACCACATCTGTATCAGACGGATTATACCTTAGAATATATCATCCAGAGGCTACTAAAACATCAGTATTATAGTCACTATTTATGTTTTCTGTACAGGTATTTACCATAGTTTTTTTTACCTGAAATAATACGCAAGATATTTCATTTCCTACAAGTAATAACCACTTTTAATATTACTCACGTATCCCAAATAAATAATTATTGTACTTTTATAATTTAATTTATGCATCAGATAAATCTTTTATGCTTTGTTTACATTCGGCATTTATATACTGGGTTAGACTAGACAACCCATTACAGTTGTTTGTTATAAAAATAACATACTCATAAAACCCTAAATTGTATCTTGATTATTTAAAAAAAAAAATCAATTTAATTCTGAAATATATTTATTATTACCATTTACATAATTATTTTATTTTATGTGCCTAATCTCCTGATATCTACACATCCGGAACCTGCCTTTAGACCCTGAGATATAAAGTCTTTGCTTTATTTTTATTATTCTTACTATATATATTGAGCTAGCAATACATTAATATTTCTATAATTTATATCCATTATATATATTGATTATTCATTTTACCAGCTCTGCGTTATTACAAAATTGACGCAGAACATGGGGCAATTCTCCACGACATTCCGGCATCATTACAATATATATATATATATATATATATATATAAGGTAAACTTAATAAGTCGGCGATTAAAGGTCTGGTTCATTAGTTCAAAGTATATATATTTAAAACAACCCTACATGTTTCGGCAATGATGCCTTTGTCAAGGGAATACAAAATATAAAAAAATTTAAATTTTTTTATATTTTGTATTCCCTTGACAAAGGCATCATTGCCGAAACATGTAGGGTTGTTTTAAATATATATACTTTGAAGTAATGAACCAGACCTTTAATCGCCGACTTATTAAGTTTACCTTATCATACCAAGGTCACGAAGATATTATATATATATATATATATATATATATATATATATATATATATATAGTAAACCTAATCAGTAGGCGATTAAAGGTCTGTATATTACTTCAAAATATATGTATTTAAAAAACTCTACATGTTTCGGCAGTACGCCTTTATCAAGAGAATACAAAATATAAATTTATATTTTGTATTCTCTTGATAATGGCGTACTGCCGAAACATGTAGAGTTTTTTAAATACATATATTTTGAAGTAATATACAGACCTTTAATCGCCTACTGATTAGGTTTACCATATCATACCAAGGTCACGAAGTTATTATATATATATATATATATATATATATATATATATATATAGTAGATTAAATTAGTCGGCGATTTAAGACCTGGTTTACTTTGATATGAATATATTTAAAACAATCTTACATGTTTCGATAAACTGATATACTGTAATTTATATTTTTAATTTCTTTGAAAAAGGCACGATGTGTCGAAACATGTAAAATTGTATTAAATATATACATATCGAAGTAAAACACACCTACAACGTATATTTAACACAATTGACAACAAGATATATTAGTTTCTATGCCACTCATATTTATATTTTGAAATAAATATCAAGTAACGTTTACGAAAATTAATAAATACTATTTCGCGGATAGCAATACATATTTAAATTTGAAAATGCCATGTATCAATGTGCATACTTTATATAAAAATAAAACTCTTTAACTTTCTGAATCTCTGAATTAAATAATTTCAATTTGTTAATGTAAAAAATGCAAAATAGAAAAAATAGTAAAAAAAAAACTCGTTTCATAAGGGCTTTTGCCGCCCTCGATCTAAACTGAACTCGTGCCACAAAATGGTGCCTTATAAAACTTGTGTTTTAACATACTATTTTGGCTCCGCTATTTTTCTCGGGTGTGATAATAGTAGTCTGTTGCAAATTAAATGTGTGCTTGGTTTGTTTGAAAGGAATATCAAGAACATGTATGTTAAAAAATCAGAGAATAAGTAGTGGTACTAATAAAGTTTGTGCTTACTTACAGAAACGAACCATAAGACGTCACTTCGTAAACCTGTACTGATGAGATCATTTAGATCGAAACATATGTGTCTGCGGTTGAAGTGACAATTGGTTAAATACATAGTGTATGTTAAGGTGAACAGATACAGATATATTATAACATATTTGTATTAATTTGTATAATTTACCCTATCTAAAATTAATTGTGATTTTTATAATACCATTTACATTGTATAATTTTATAAAATGGCCAGTAGGTGTCATGTCTGTTGTAATATTTACTTTATTACTTATAACGGGGGGTTCTAAACAGAATTACGTTTCATCGTTATGACTAAAATTACAAAATTAAACTGAGTTTTTAAATATGTGGGTAATAAATCCACTATTTAAAATTTATGATAATTAGTGTTTTAAATTAGAAAAATACACGCAGAAATATATGTTTCAGAAATAAAATAAACTAAATCCATATTATTTCGATTATATATTTATTTGACCTAAAACGTTTCTGGAATGTAAGACACAATTTCATAATTTAAAACTATGTTTTCGTAAGCTCGTGCGCGATAGATTTTCCAAGACCTAAATCGTCATAATAAATCACACAAAAGAAGTCACAAATTTGCATTAAAAAGACTTGCTTATTACATCCACAAACACATATACTCGTACGTATGTATTATTATTTTTCTACTGCTAAACTTGTCACAATTTTGAGTTACACAAGCCGCATATTTTCTAAAAGAAAATTCAGGTCATTGTTCATTCTAACATTGACTTCACGGCCACTACATTGTGTATAATTGCATGTATATATGGAAATGAATACATATTTAAACCAACGGCATGTAGTTACTTACGATATTACCTATTCTAATTTATTCTTATATTATAGCGAACTAACTTTGAAAGAAAGTTTTTTAGGCGCATACTTTATTTATGAATTCAACAAAAATAATCGTGTCCAAGTTTAAATTTGAACGTGTTATTATTTGGCGGCATCATTTTGGTTTCGCATATTGGAGATTGTTTAATTACTTGACTTTTAATAAAAAATACTGTGGTTTCGAAAGTAGTATTTAATAAATTTGCTTTTGAATTCAAACATAAGATCATTGAGCACAAATATACATGCTGTAGTTAGTTTTTAATGAATTCTTATTCAAGTAATCATTGGTTTAGATTTTTAGAATGATTACGGGTTTTTCAAAAGACGACTATTACTTAATTATGTTTGTGAATTCACATTATAACATACTTTCATTGCCAGATTTTAGGGTATATTTTGCAAACATCTAAATTTATTTCTGTATTTTTCTATGTATGATACTGTGTTCGTAAAAAGTATAGAATCTCCATGTATCTCTGCAACGCTTTATGTATTTTAAATAAAATTGGGTATACCTTTGTAAAAAGATTCAAGGATTCTAAAAATAATATAAGATTTGCTGTGTCACTTCCGGTTATACCGAAAATAGGTATCCAATTTGTTATTTTAAATGAAACATCTGTGTATTTTTACAGTTTGCCTTGTTAAATTCTGGATACAGTAAACCTTCACATTGCTATTGGGATCAAAAACATTACTTCCTGTAAAACAGTTTTCATTGGCAAAATCATAAGCCATGAATAAATTGGTAATATAGCTAATTTCCAAAAAAATAAGTCCTTTGAACTCGGGATTTTAACAATTTATTTATTTTAACAAAAAAAAATTATTTGCTTCGTTCCATTTAAGTTCCATTTAAGAACTTCCTTGTATATGTATCGCTATACAAACTACGTTTTCTCATTAATATGATATTGCAGTCAGTTCTTCTTAGAAAATTACCAAATTACAGTGCTTCGCTCACTCCAAAATTTATGTTTACGTTCCTGACATTCCTAACATTTTCCGGAAAGCAAAAATCCAGGAAAACCTGATAAGTCCTCGAAAAAACTTGGAAACTACAGACCTATTTCTCTCTTTTCTGTTTGTTACAAACTTCTAGAACAGCTTATTTACAGTAGAATAGCGCCAACCATCGACAAGATTATTTATAAGGAGGAACAGCAAGGAACTGCTGTAACCAAGTCTTAGCGATAACAACGCACCTTGAAACAGGTTTTCAGAAGGACGTGAAATCATCCGCTACTTTTGTCGATCTCTCCAGTGCCTATGACAGAGTCAGGAAGAATGGAATTATTTTTAAATTACAAAAAATCAACCCATCTGCTAAATTAAGCAAACTTATTCAGAATATGCTTAGCAATCGCCGATTCACAGTCTGGTTAAACAATAGAATTAGTAATGGCAAAGCCTTGAAGAACGGCCTTCCTTAAGGCTCGATTCTGGTTCCTCTAATATTCAACATTTACACCATTGATCCTCCACACACAAAATTAAAAAATCTCGATATGTAGATAACCTAACTTTATGCACCCAAACAAATAAGTCAGAGGATGGAGAATTCCAACTTGCTGAAAATCTGCCAGCTTTAGACGAATATTATATCAAATGGTGCTTACATCCGAACCCTTTAAAATTCGAATCACGAACCTTTCATTTGTGTAAGAAAGAAGCCAATAAAGAGCTGAATGTTGAATATGGTGGTAGTTGTCCAATAGATGAGGAATTGTGGATCGATTGATGAAATTAAGAAAGATGTGCAAAGTTCGTAACTTAGATAAAACTGCATTATGATGTTATGTTACAGGATGAAATTTTATTGTTTTCAGTATGACAGAACCGAAACGACAGAGCATGCAAAACTATTTAAGGATACCGAAGAGATTAAGAAAATCTCTTCTAAAAAAATGGCCCAAATCGTGGCCGGACAAATTAAATTATTCATCAGGATAATGCACTAAGAGATGGACGGGCAGAGGTAAACTCGGCCGCTTTAGGTATTTTAATTTTCCGCGGTCATAATGAGTTTTAAGCTGTATAGGTAAACCCGGCCTGATAGTCCAAGCTGCCCCCAAGCGGGCAGAGGTAAACTCGGCCGCTTTAGATATTTTAATCCTCCGCGGTCAAAATAAGTTTTAAGCTGTATAAGTAATTTGAGCCGAATAGTACACTTATCTAAAGCGGCTGAGGTTACCCCAATAACTCTATATACTAATTTTGTTAAATAAAATCACAAATGCATATGACATCATAAAAATTTATTTATACATACAAATTCAAAATATATTTTAATATTAGATAGTTACATAGTGTAACTATAATAATGCGAAGTTAACTTAAGAAATTCTAACGTTGACACTTTCCCATTATTGAAATCATTAATTTTGTTTTGAAGGTATTTTTGCCTTTTCCGAGTGTCCGAATTAGGTACATATGGCTGGTGAATACTTTGCAACTTTACATATATTTCATTTTGAAAATTAATTAGAAAATCAATAAAAACGAATACAGAAGGGTGAGGGGAATTATAGTTTTGCTGATATGAGAATGGAACGATTCGCATGCTTTGGTGGTGCGAGCGGCACTTGCTGTCTTTGATGCCCATAAATGGGGTGGAAAAATGGCATCCTCGGATATGTAAGTGTTGACCAAATAATCAGCAAACAAAGTAACTTTATCATCTTTTGGTTGAATAGCAGATAATGTAAAAACGTAAACATCACTAACATATTGTGGTTCTAGAAACAACAATCCAAAACAATAACCAATCCATTTTCCAACCTCGCTTCTTTCTTTATAATCTGCTGAAAGTCCAAGTTTTTGAATTGTACGCCACCAAGCTTGCGTTGTATGAAATCTGCATCCAATTATTGTTATTTGTAGCCAAATTATTTTAGCTGCATTATGGATAGCCATCTCAAAATCTGCTACAATTTCGGTGGGACAAAACGACAGAGAATATTCGATACACTTTTCAGTCACAAATTCGAAACACTTTTTGTATGTTTCTGTTGCTTTGTCTGGTAGCACACAAAACACTAACGGTACATAATGACCATTAAAGCAGCCATGTATGGTGAACAACTGCAAGAAAAATTTTGTACAGTAGTCGAAAGTACCATCCACATAAATTTTCTAGGTTAAGCAAAGATGTTTTAAATTTGTAAAACAGCTAAACACTAATATATTAGAATTTTCGCTGTTGACTAAAAGAAATTCTTCCTTACGGCTGGTCAAAAATTGCGTCTCTGGTTTAAGTGAACTGTGAACTTCTTGTTTTGATTTGGGAAGTACTGGCTGTAATTTTCTTCTTGCGTTATATATATTCTTCCTTATATAGGACAGATCAGTTGTGGTAATGCTTGTTGAATCTTCTTTGGCAATAAGGGAACGTACAATTTTACTTGGTTGACTGCCAATATCCTCTACAGCTTTTCGTTTTGCTGCACTTATAATCACTTGTCTTTGAATGTTGCGAATGTCACATGCCGAATGATTATGAATTAAATTCGATTTCGATATTGTGTTGTCCGGGCCCACTGTCTAAATATTTGCTAGACACTTGGCAGTCTTGCACCTCCACTTTGTCTCGCCGCTTTTGAGTTCTACTTTAAAAGAAAACTTATAGTTATTTACCAAGAGCATAACTTTATTTCGTTGACTAACTATTTCTTTAACACTCTGCATTGTACGTAATGAAACTTCAACGGCAGTTTTATAAATAATATTTTATTTGAAGAGAATAAAGAAAGAAACTTACACGTCACGCCTTTATAATGAAAAATAACCAATAGAATTGATAACATTCTATCTGTATAGAATTCTACGAAATATGTTTGTTACATGTTTATTTAGAAATTTAGAAGGGGTTGTTGATATTTCTAGGAAATTTTTAATGGGCCACATAGTATGACACAGATTTAAGTAATGACTTTGTTTAGCTAAGCAATAGAACGTATAGATAGGTGCACTTATCAACTTTTGATATTTGTTTTCTTAATCCCTTTTATTGAAAAATATGAAACGATGAAATAATGTTAATCTCTAATTAGGGTCAAAATACTAGGTAAGTATTTGGGCGGCCCGAGTATCTACCGCCCGAGTTTACCTATGAAGATTATGAAAGAAAATTTCTGGCAGGCCCAGTTTACCTGCGGGATTAGTACATGTTCTGTTAAGCGCCCGAGATGGACTTTCTGGCAAAAAATACTATTAACGATAAGAAATAAGTAATTAAACTTTAAACTAATTTCAAAAATTCTTTTATTGTAAATTCACTATAATATTGTTTCGCCATACAATTCATAAGGTAGGTGAAATACTGAATATGTACAATACAAGTTTGAATATTTATGTATGTAAAAATTATTGAGAAAAATGGTGGTGGAAAAATTTTACAATCTTAAATTTAGTAGAGGGGAGTTGTTTAAATCTAGTTGGTCATTTAAAGCTAATCCTAAACTATTGTATCTATTAATTTTTAAGTTTTCTAGCAAGTTAAGTTTATTACTTTTATCTTGAATGTGTAAAATTTTGAAACCTATATTAAATCTATGATTGATATCTATACAATGACTTGCGAAAGTTGAATCTATTTTCTTTTATTTATGACTCCTCTCGTGTTCTTTCATCCTAATTTTGAATGTCCTCCCCGTTTGTCCTATGTTTACCTTATTACAATCTTCACATGTTAACTTATATACACCAGAGTTTTATTCTTTGTCTATTTTATCATCGACGTTTCCCTCAGTGACTACCGCTATGATGCACCTGCTCTTGGATCGTCGCTAAGACTAATTCGTCTACGTTTGAATTCTCTATACCAATGAGAAATTGTTGATTGACATGGTGCTTCATTATCTAAAACAGAAACCAACTCGGCGAGGCATTCTTGTTGAGATAATTGTCTTCGAAAATTATAAAAAATTGTTGCCCGAAAATTTTTTTGGTTTAATTTCATTTTTCGACTAACTTATCAACTTTGACAGTTCGTTGTAGCTACCATATGAGCAAAAATTATTTAGATAAGGGATGGCCATGGTTGGGAGGATCACTGTCTTTGATAGGTTCAGCCTGTTGTTGGTTCTACATGTTTGTTGGATGTCAGTTTCGATTTGAATTTTTATTCGACGTGATGTCAGTTTTTTTTTAGCTAACATAACCAATATAATTACAACCACTTCAAATCAAAACTGACATTTAATTGGCAAACAACAATCTGAACCTCTCAAAGACAATGATCCTCCAAACCATGGCCATCCCTTATTTAAATAATTTTTGCTCATATGGTACAACACTACATGTATCCCACTGAAACATCGGATTTAGTCTAACTAAAGATAGAGATTAATTATTAGTACAGACGTTTGATTAGTGGCGCCCTCTATGCTTCAGTATGCAAAACATAAAAGACATCCCTGGTGCAAACTTAAAACACGTTTTGTTTGAAGAGCTGCTAACAACAAAGTATTTGACAAATATACCAAAAAAGTATATTAATACGTTAAGCACGTATTACGCATTTGTTACAAATGAAACAGACATGCAATATGCACGTCTGTTACTGTACACATGGACATATACTTCGTATTTTCCAGCATTTACTTCTGACTAAGACACGTGTTTCTGCCATATACTATCAGGCTTCATCAGTTGGGCTAGTGAAGTAAAGCTTAAAAAATCGCCTCATATTTGACAAATGACTATCAAATTTGCAGCGTTCCCAACCAAAGAATGAAGTTTGAAAAATCTAACCAAATTATTTGCCTAGCAGCGCGATCTAATTACAAACTACCTAATTATTATCCCACCCTCGGATTTTGAACGACGAAATAGTTTCCCGTATGCCGTTTCTCTTGTATATTTTTTAAAGGTGCATTTCGAGATTTTGTAAACATAGAAATTTATTGATTAGTAGCTTGGAGCATATTTATATTAATTTTAATTTTAAATAAATGCTTGAATATAACTTGCGGTTACTTTCTAAAATAATTATTGTGACAAACTACTTGAGAGATTTTTCTTTAAAATTGTCTATCACACTGACATTATTGTTGAAAATATTCACATGCACAAACCATAAATATGTTTGCGTGTAAACGTTTGACATACATTCACTTAAACTCATTCTTTCATTCTCATCTAAGCCAGAAAAAAAAACACGTCGAGAAAATCATAAAATTGTCGTTTTCGTCGTAAAACGAACCACGAACACCTCACGCTATCCATAAATTAGTATTTGGATATGTTTTGAACGACTTCCAAGCATAGTCAAATAGCTGTTTATACTCTTTCGAGTAGATATGTACGCGAACGGATAAGGAGCTGATACGGAACCAGGTGCATTTACATGCGGGGAAAATACAGTTATTTTTGGTACACGAAGACCATCCGAGATAAACAATTCAGCGAATTTGCGCGTGTATTTGAAACTAGTATACAACTACGCATAACCTATGTATGTGTGTGTGTGTATAAATCATACATTAATTAAAATTAAACAATAAGTTGAACTTATTGTTCTCTTGTAAATATTTTGGAAAAATTTATTCAAAGAAATAGTCATAGAAACCATTATTGAAAAAATTGGAGATTATTATTATTCCTGTGTGATTTTCAAGCATTTAAAAAAGGCGTTAATTAAGTAAATAATAATATTCTGGTAAAATTTATGAATATATTATCAAAAGTTAGGTAATTAAATATTACGATTAATAAAAAAATATAGAAATATTTTACTATAAACTAAGAAATATTTCCAAATACTAGTAAGGAACCACTTGAGGAGATACCTGGAAGATTACTTCTTCTGTTGACTACATATTGGACGTATTTAGGCCTAGTACAAAGGATTATTTGGGTTCCGCTGTATTTAGATCGAGCTGCCTCGGCAAACAATAAAGCATTAAAACCTAAACGAACCACACTGCAAAAGGAAAAAGAGGAATCAATAACCAAAACCTACTTACCCTATGTCAAAGGTACCACCGACAGAATATCCAGAGTCCTACGAAGACACAACATTGAAACCACATTCAAGGCAGACAGAAAAATCAGCACAGTCCTTCGGAGTCCAAAAACAAGAATACCTTTAGAAAACCAGGGAGTTTATGAAATTCCATGCCTTAATTATGAGAAGACGTACATCGGCCAAACAAACAGAAGGGTAAACGTAAGAAGAGACGAACACCAAAACTCCGTAAGAAAAGACGAGAAAACTTCATCTTTGGCTCAGCATGCAAAAGAAACGTCCCGCACGATAGACTTCAGTAATACCAAATGATTGGAGAAAATATAACATATGAAAACCAGCATTATCAGGGAAGCTATCGAAATTGAGAAGCGTCCAGACAATTTGAATTCGCGCGATGTTACCCAGAGGCTATCAACAGCATGAAAACCAGTATTAAGCAAAGAAGTTGTCAACAACAAACAATAAACAAAACAACCCAGCCAGTACACTCCAGCTACAGGCCCAACTACACGAAGCCGCGCACACACTCAACCAAGTGTAACCAATCAGAACGCTAATCGGGTATATAACCACCATCCTAAACTCGACTACGTCATTTTACGAGGAACCAGAAACATAAGCAGACAGTTATCGCAGACCTGAAGTTGGCAAATGTGATTTTGCCGAAACGTAGTCCAGAAACCAGCACCGGTCTTTACGAAGACCAAACAGTGGAAAACCCGGAATCCAGTTACAACACATACTACTACCTACGGAAACCTAAAAGAAAATATATATATATATATATATATAAATATAATATTTTCGTGACCTTGGTATGATATGGTAAATTCAATCAGTTGGCGATTTAAGGTCTGGCTTACTTCAAAGTACATATATTTAAAACAACCCTACATGTTTCGGCAATGATGCCTTATCAAGGATATACAATATAAAATATAAATGACAGTATACAAATGTCATATAATTGAGTTGCTATGGATAAAATTCAAAAAATAATATATATATGTATATATATATATATATATGTATATATATATATATATATATATATATATATATATATAGTAAATTCAATCAGTTGGCGATTTAAGGTCTGGCTTTACTTTAAAGTATATATATTTAAAACAACCCTACATGTTTCGGCAATGATGCCTTTATCAAGGATATAAAATATAAATGACAGTATACAAATGTCATATAATTGAAAGTAAAGCCAGACCTTAAATCGCCAACTGATTGAATTTACCATATCATACCAGGGTCACGAAATAATTATATATATATATATATATATGTATATATATATAAATATATATATATATATATATATATATATATATATATATATATATATATATATATGATATATATTATAGTTGATTCAATTTGTTGGCGATTTAAGGTCTGGGTTTATTTCAATATGTATATATTTAAAATAATCTTACATGTTTAGGAATATGATACCTTTTTCAAAAAAATTTAAAATATAAAAGACAGTATATTAATGTCATACTATATATCAGTAGTTGTCATAGATAAAACTATTCAAAGATACATTCAAGTTCAATAATAATAAATATATAATAATAAATAAATAGACAACATGGGAATGGCAAGCCATGATTTATGATTATGTCTGCACCCGTGGTGCGGCTTAAGATGTTAAGCTGTCGGCATTTGCCTTAAACTAGAACGAAAACCACGAAAACCTACTCGGACAGACAGTCAGGGATCTAAAAACGGAACTGCCAGGATGATAAGCAAATGTACAGATATTTAAATAACTATGATATATATTTATATAACAGCAACATATATTATGATGGTAAATTGCAGATTGTTACATTATTAGGTTATAATATATACAGCTTAGATTTATTATATCACTTCTGTCGTTAATTGAATTTTTTTCCTCTTTAATATTAATCATTTCTTTGATTTCCCTTTTCATTGTGTGTTGTTCTTTATCGATTATCTGTGTGTTTTCAAAATCGAAATGGCGATCGCATTTTAGTTTTTGTGTAAATAAAGCAGTTTTGTCTATTTTAGAGTATTTGTGGGCTTGCATTCTTTTGTATAAATATTGTTTAGTTTGGCCTATGTAGTAACTATCGCAATCGCGACGTGGTATTTTATAGATGACTTGTGTTTCTCTATTTTTTCTATTTTGGGTTTTAGTATATTAGTATATTTAATTTTTTCTGATAATTGTGGAACATATGGAAGCGTGATATATGTTGTGTCATTGTTTAAATTGTTAATGGTGGCTGTAGTGTTGTATATTTGGTGGATTCGTTTTTTAATTGTTTGGCCTATAATTTGTGGTGTATAGTCAATATCTGTTAAGATCGATTTAATTTTCTTGATGTTATTTTTCTGTATTCAGTATGTGATAGTTTTACTGATCTATCAGTCAGATTATTTAGTCATTTTATTGAATACTGTAGGTGCATTTGAGTGTTAATTACCACTCACATGCACCTACATTTATATTTTAAATTTCTTTGAAAAAGCTAAATTATCTATATATATATATATATATATATATATATATATATATATATAATATCTTCGTGACCTTGGTATGATAAGGTAAACTTAATAAGTCGGCGATTAAAGGTCTGGTTTACTTCAGAGTATATATATTTAAAACAACTCTACATGTTTCGGCAATACACCTTTGTCAAGAGAATACAAAATATAAAATTTTATATTTTGTATTCTCTTGACAAAGGCGTATTGCCGAAACATGTAGAGTTGTTTTAAATATATATACTCTGAAGTAAACCAGACCTTTAATCGCCGACTTATTAAGTTTACCTTATATATATATATATATATATATATATATGTGTATATATATATATATATATAAATATAATATTTTCGTGACCTTGGTATGATATGGTAAATTCAATCAGTTGGCGATTATATATATATATATGATAAACGTAATGTTAATGAGAATTAATAATTATTAAATTCCCATATTACATGCAATTGCCGCTCTAATTCGTTGTATCAATTTCTACACATGACAAAATCACATTTGTCTAAGAATGTAGCTACAACGCGTCACGGCGCCAACCGTCCAGGTTGTCCGGGAAAAATGAAAAATGTGTGAAAGCCGTATCCACCTGGAATTTGCAGACGCCGACGTTTCAAAGTTTTTACTAATCGTCAGTGCACCTCATCCAGAAATAGATACGACTTTCATTTCTATACTGCGTGTATATATGCAAATGATGATAAACGTAATGTTAATGAGAATTAATAATTATTAAATTCCCACATTATATGCAATTGCCGCTCTAATTCGTTGTATCAATTTCTACACATGACAAAATCACATTTGTCTAAGAATGTAGCTACAACGCGTCACGGCGCCAACCGTCCAGGTTGTCCGGGAAAAATGAAAAATGTGTGAAAGCCGTAACCATCTGGAATGTGCGGACGCCGACATTTCATAGTTTTTACTAATCGTCAGTGCACCTCATCCAGAAATAGATATGACTTTCATTTCTATACTGGGTGTATAACGGGTGTTCATTTGAAAAGTCAATCTAGTAGCAGGTGATTTACTGAGAACATTTTGAAATATGTTGTAATTTAAAATTTACTACTTAACCTACGAAGTCGTATATTTTGACAATTTCATACATACAAATAAATAACAAATGTGATTGACATTATCAAATGTCATTTGGATTTACGTTTACGGAACAACAAACACATACTAATATATATGCGTCTTATTCTATCAAAATTTCAAAGTAACCTAGATTGACTTTTAAAATGAACACACGTTATATACAAATGATGAAAAACGCGATGTTAATGAGAATTAATAAATACTAAATGATGATAAACGTAATGTTAATGAGAATTAATAATTATTAAATTCCCACATTACATGCAATTGCCGCTCTAATTCGTTGTATCAATTTCTACACATGACAAAATTACATTTGTCTAAGAATATATACACGCATATACACACGCAGTATAGAAATGAAAGTCGTATCTATTTCTGGATGAGGTGCACTGACGATTAGTAAAAACTATGAAACGTCGGCGTCTGCACATTCCAGGTGGATACGGCTTTCACACATTTTTCAAAGGAATAAAAATATAAAATATATTTTCGATTTTATATTTTTATTCCCTTGACAAAGGCATCATTGCCGAAACATGTAGGGTTGTTTTAAATATATATACTTTGAAGTAATGAACCAGACCTTTAATCGCCGACTTATTAAGTTTACCTTATCATACCAAGGTCACGAAAATAATATATTTATATATATATATATATATATAAATATATTATTTTCGATTATTATTATTATGATCCGAGCAAGAGTAAAATTTGTTTAAAATCTTGGTCATGCTCTACCGACATCTAGTCGTAACCTGAGATACTACGTACGATTGGCTGATAATCTAACTTTACCAGTTTTAAAAATAAGGCGCCCAACTCAAATACAGTCAAGGTACGATTTAATAATTACTATAATATTATCTCATTATTATTATTCAGTTCATTCAGCATCTCTTCAATATATATATATATATATATATATATATATATATATACTATATACTGAGATACTACGTACGATTGGCTGATAATCTAACTTTACCAGTTTTAAAAATATATATATATATATATATATATATATATATATATATATATATATATATATTGAAGAGATGCTGAATGAACTGAATAATAATAATGAGATAATATTATAGTAATTATTAAATCGTACCTTGACTGTATTTGAGTTGGGCGCCTTATTTTTAAAACTGGTAAAGTTAGATTATCAGCCAATCGTACGTAGTATCTCAGGTTACGACTAGATGTCGGTAGAGCATGACCAAGATTTTAAACAAATTTTACTCTTGCTCGGATCATCGTCGGTAGGTTTATACTCCTATAAAACTGACGGAAAATTGATTAATAGTATCAAAAAGTTATATCTAGCTACGCAATGATAAATAAAAGAGCTTCTTTAAAATAATAGGTATAAAATATTTATTGAATGCAATTTATCTGTATACAATGAATAAGCAACGTGACTAACTGCAAAACAAGGAATTAAAATAATATGCGCGTGTGAAATTATGATTATGTATCAAGTGAAATGCTATCGTAAAGTATATTACAATATAAATAAATAAACAAACACCGTGATGTTAAGTACTACAATTCTTAATAACTATTGTTCCTTTCACAAATCTAAGCAAGATAGTAATATGTTTAAAAGTAAAATCAAGAAGTAATGAATTTGGTAAAATTTTGATTTGTTGATAAATAGTTCTTAATAGTACTTTTTCAAAAAGAATTAAATTAAATAAACCTGTGTCTTGCAAGGAGCGAGCACGTATAAAGGATGGTTTCAGCTATTCAGGATGTTCAGTTGTACGGGATCAAGAAAGGTATTCTTGGGTTCTACGATGCAGGTATGTGGACGCTTGTTCTAGTGTGTAGGAATCGGTTGTAGCACGGCGGCCAAAAGATGCTTTGGTCGATTACTTCCCGGTCTCGGGTATTGTTGTCGCCAAAAGTATTTCGAAAGTTGCGCCAATATTAATTACGACTTTTCTATGTAATTTTATTGTTTTAACACTAGTATTTTAGAATTTCATAAATTTTAAAGACGGAGTATCACTTTTTAGGCTTCTGTATGAAAATCCTGCTACTGACGCTCGCTATCAATTATTTCTTTCCAAAGCCTTATTAGAAATTTTAAAATTGACTTGATTTGTACTTTTATTACTATTAATAATAATTAAAATGCAGATGAAATGTTAATTTGGACAGGAAAATAAAATTAAAATATTAATTTACAAATAGATATGACTGGCTTTTCAATGTTAGGTTATGTATAATATCTAATACAAAAATAACCTGTTCGCGAGTTTTTCTGATAAATTAAAAAGTGGGGGTGTTCAATTAGTATCGATATAAAATTCAAATGTAAATAAATTAACTATCTTTTTAATTTCGTGTGAATGACTTGAATGATGAAAATGAAAATTAAAAATATGAAAAGTAAATTTTGGAATAAATATAAATTAATCTGAAATATACAAAGTTATCGTAATATTAATTTATTAACATTTCGATACTAATTTTACAAATTATGTCCACCAAATGTAGCTATACCATTGAGTGTAATTCTTGTATTAATTCCTGCTTTTTCATTTGCAGATAGCTGGAATAACTGAGCTATTTGCCTCATAACAATATATATATATATATATATATATATATATATATATATATATATATAACAATTGATAAATTATTGAAGTTTTACGGCTTTTATATGAAATATTTACAAATATCAAGTTAGTATGTATGTAATTGCAAAGTAAGTGGGGATGTAAACATTGCTGTCAAATTAAAAAGCAACTTACTTTGCAATTACATACATACTAACTTGATATTTGTAATTTCATATAAAAGCCGAAAAACTCCAATAATTTATCAATTGTTATATTTAATAAACGGCTAATAAATCATCTAAACACTTTTATATATATATATATATATATATATATATATATATATATATATATATATATATGTGTGTGTATGTATATATATATATATATATATATATATATATATATACATATAAGTATATAAGTGTTTAGATGGTGATATTCGTAAATATTTCATGTTTTACGTGAGTTTTAATAAATACTCCTACATCTTCATCACTGGGAAAGTTTATGCTATTTACGTATCAAGATGTATTTTTTTCTGAATGATTGCTATAATTATGGCATTGTGATACTTTTATGTTTTTTACTTATAAAAGTAATAAACTTTTATTACAGGAAATCATCTTCTAACGAACTTAACAGAGTAGCAAATATAAAGAAATATTTTAATTTTTTTCAAAAATTCCTTTGGCAAGTTCATATGTTTAAAAGATGTTTTAATAGATGTAATAAACATAAATAACATAATTATATCTGACATATGGTGTAATATTGTTAAGTGTGATTTGATAAATAGAATAATTAAGTAATTATTATTATATACAGTTACTTGCACCTAATTAACAGTTTAGAGTATTTAATACATTGAAAATAGTATTAAGTACTTGGTTTTGATTGCTTTCTATGCATATTTAATACTTTGCCGAGGAGTTTAGTAAACATATGAAAATAGTAGATAATAATTTCTTGTACAACAATAATACATTTATCTGGCCAGCAACTAATAGTTAATAGGAAGGAATCGTATATGATGTAATTTGTTTGTAATATATATTTCATTATTAATCTAATAGACGAGGATGATTTAAAGAGCGAGTGATTCTTGAATGACGTTTTAGAATAAAAAAATGTATTATATTTTTCAACACATTTCCCATTCATTACACTTAGCCCAGCGACTTCGCAATTTTTTTCAGCCGTCTCAAAAGTAATCTTTCGGAAGCTCCTCAAAATAGGCATTAGTTGCGCTTATCATCTTCACATTTGTCCCAAATCTTATTCCACCAAGCTATATTTTTCAAATTTAATAACCAGAAAGAATCGCTCGGAGCAAGATCTGGTGAATATGGTGGATGGGGCAGGAATGGGTATTCTAATGTAGCAGTTGCAATGCACATGAATGATTTCTGATGCGGTCATTTTTACTTAAGTTCGGTATCGATACGTAGCATAATATTGGCCAGTGCTACCCTTCTGTAAATAGCCAATAAGGATTATATCTTTGATATCCCGAAAAACCGTGGCAGGTCATAACTTTATTGGCCGAAAAAACGGTTTTTGTTTTCTTTAGAACACGTTTATCAGAAGAAATTCATAATTTTGACTATGTTTTTGTCTCTGAAGTATCCAGAAATCCAAATTTCTTTTGTGTTTCGTGTGTCTGGAGTATAATTATGTGTCCAGGTTTCATCTACGGTGATGTATCGACGCAAAAAAAATCGCTTTGATTTCGTTTAAATTTACCCAATCAGTCATTTCAAAATGTTAACATAAATTCGCATTCGCTCAAGAGAAAGCAAATGCGGTACCTATGTTGTGGTTAGCTATTTTATTTTTAAATGTTGATGCAAATTATTGTGTATCCACTCGGTTGAGATCTCACACACTACCATTTAGCGCTTGCTCCTTACAATGGTATTAACTTTATTGACAATTTTTTGAGAAGTTACTGTATATAAAAGCCTCGTTCAGCGTCTTCTGGGGTCGTGTGATAACTTTTGGAAGCAGCGAACCACTTATAAATCATTCCATATACGAGATACTACCCAAAAGTTCCCGGAATTTTAATATGGCGCCCGAAGGGATGGTAGTACAGATCGATAGCACTCGATAATGTCAGCTACGTGAGCTAAGCCAGTCTGTCAAGCGATACTTTGCTAGGTGGTAACAAACAATTTTTGTGTTTATATTTCTTGAGTTATGTTTGAGTTATTCTGGGACACTACAATGTAAAAGAGCAAAGAACGTGCATCAAATACTACTTCAAACTTGAACCTCTGAAACTCTGAAAACGCTTAAGCGTTTAGTAAGGATGTTTTTCGTCCATCGATAAAAAACAAGCCACAAAATGTGGCAAAAGTGCGTTATGTTATCCTGTAAGATCGAAGGAGAACTATTCATGACACTGAAAGCATTGTTGCCTTCTCATACGGCGTTTGTCAGCGTATTCTGTCCAGTGAACTAAATATGCGACGTATTGCTGCAAAGTTTGTGTCAAGCTTACTCAGCATTGAACAAAACCGGCACCGCGTGCATGTGTACACAGATTTGAAAGAAACTGCCGAAAGGGATGTGCCTCTTCGCTACCAGAATCATTACTGGTGACGAATCATAGGCGTATGGGAATGATCGCGAAACAAAGAAGCAGTCAATGCAGTGGAAGACGCCATCATCACTACGACCGAAGAAAGCACGGCAAGTTCGAAGCAAGTCGATGTTGATTTGCTTAATTGACGTTGATGACATCGTGCACAAAGAAATTCTCCCATCAGGTAGTTAATGTGGTGCAACAGTTCGTAGATCATACACCACGATAATGCACCGCCCCACACGTCACTTGTCAGTATTACCCCACCCTATTTACTTCCCAGATCTTGCCCCTTCTGACTTTTCCTGTTTTCGAAGTTGAAGCTCAAGGGGCGCCGTTTTGAGACCTCCTCAATCGTCTCAAAACGGCGCCCATTGAGCTCTAGATCGAATCGCAGGAAGTGTTCAACAGGTTAACACGTGAATACTACCAGCACTGTTTTCGGTCATAGACAAGTCGCTGCGATCGGTATATTCATGTGGAATGAGAGTACTTTGAAGGGGGTGGTAGTGAATAAGTTGTAAGGACAATTTATTGATTTTTTTTTTCATATTCCGGGAATTTCTAGATAGCACCTCGTATAAGGAGAAGTAAGGTCAGTAGACTACAGACTAATGTAAGACCAAACACCTACAATCGAAGTTCACCGCACTGAGCATCATAAGTTGACATAAGAAGTCATGGCAAATATCATTACAGGGTACCGAGTGCTTCCATGATTCAGAAATTCAACTTCAAGAAATATTAGTCATATTAGATAGGAAGGAATCAAGACAAGGCCCATCCGTCCAGGTAGAGACTATCTGGTACACTGACGGCTTTGTGTCAGAAAAAGGTGTTTGAGTGGGAATGTATGGCCTCAAAGAAAGGACAATGATCCAAGTGAGTCTAAGTAGAGATATTACGGTATTTCGAGTGGAAGTGACCGCATGGCATCATTGTATTGGAGAAATTAATAGGCAGGGAGGACATATCGCACCGTGGTAATTTTTACCAATAGTCAATCTTAAAGGCAGTGCAAGTGCAAGTTAAATCTAAACTTGTATGGAATTGTGTGAGTTTTAAACAAACTCGGTAATCACGACGATCATAGGTCAAATGAGAAAGAGGACGAAGTGGCTCAACAGGCCTCGTCCATAGCCTTCATTTGACATTGTGAAAACAAATATTAAAACAGCTAAGAAAAAGTATCCTGAAAATATATGTCGAAAAAGTGGAAGCACTCTCCAGGTCATAGACGGGCAAAATAGTTCTTTAGAGAACATTAGTCTAAGTTTGCCTTGGGCTTAATGAATAGAAATAGAAAGCCTGTTAATATGATAGTAGGTTTATTAATAAGCCATTGTAACATTGTCAACAAACATAACACAAATATGCATAAACATATCTGTATCTGTACACCACGTATTTAACCAGTGGCCACTTCAAGCACAGATACATGCGTTTCTGTCTCATGACTTAATCAGTGCGGGTTTATGAAGTAATGTTCAATTATCCGATGTCACCTGATAGTATAAAATTTACTACTTGGCGAAAACAGAACATTTAGATGTTACTTAATAAACCCGCACGGATGAAGTCGTAAGACAGAAACGTATGTGTCTGTGGTCGAAGTGTCCACTGATTAAATATGTGGTGTCTGTCCATGTGTACAGATACATATATATTTATGCATATTCGTATTGTTTGTATATATACGCTTGATGTGTGTTTACGCATCGATATGTTATATTGCTCTGGTATATTGAGCCATCTGGCTACGAGTTAATGGACTACACTAATATGCGCTTTTTTTTTATATTGTTCTGCCAAACAAATGAATAATATGGGATTGACAGAAGAAACGGTATGTGGATTCTGTCAAGAGGAAGAGAAAACCGTATTCATGTACTATGATAAGTTCGCGTAAATGGGTGGGAGATAAATATCCAAAAGCGGATCTATATTTAAGAAAATCACTTTCGAAGCTGCTAAGCCTAATTCAAACAGCAGAGCTAGAGAAAGTGCTCTAACGAGAGGTAAGGATCTCAATAGATCTGTCAAGTTCGTAGTGTTATAGGCTTTATGCCTACCTTAAGTGATTTAAATCTAAGGGAAATATTAAACTAAATATTAAACTATGATACTAGTGTTTTAAGTAAATGTCATACATTTTATGTTATTTTTATAATTTGTCTGCTTTACCTATTCTTAATTCAATATATTCAGGAGATTCAGTATTTTATATTGAGTTCAATATACGAGGAAATATCAGAAAATAACAAGACTGGTGTTGTAATACAAAAATTAAACATTTATTTAGAAAACTTCAACAACTGTCCTTTAAAGTACTCTCCATTCTGTGTAATACACTTTTGTGGTCGTTTTGTCCACTTGTCATCAACATCGGAGAAACCATTTATTGAGAGTCTACTTGTACAGCCACTTGCTCTAAATTCGACTCAAATTTTCGTCCTCTCAATCCTTTTTTGACTTCAGCGAACAAATGGAAGCAGCATGGAGCAAGGTCAGGTGAATAGAGAGTGTGAACCATAATTTACACTTTCAATTCTTCCAGCGTTAGTTCATTAATCACGGATCTGTGGGCCGGAGCATTGTCGTAATGCACCATCCAACCGATGTCTTGATAAAGTGGCCGTTTTTTCTTTAATTTTGCCTTTAGGGTTCCTCGAAGTACATTAGAATAGTATTCTCCAGTTATTCTATGTTCTACGAGTATAGGTACAATGTGATTATAAATAACGCCCCATTTATTAAAAAAAAATTAAGTGCATTACTTTACTGGCGCTTTTCACAGTTTTCACCTTCTACGGTCTTGGACTGCCTTTGTGCTTCCATTGCATACTTTGAGACTTTAATTCAGGGTCGTAATGATAAAATCAACACTCGTCACATGTCAGCACATTGTTTAAAAACCGTGAATTATGTTGCAGTTGCCTTTTCCACTGCCGACAAATTGTCACTCGATTGGCTTTTATTCATCGGTCATTACGTTTGGAATCAATTTTGCCGCGATTTTTCGGTACCCTAAATCTTCGTGAATAATTTTTGAGTGGAACCCGAACCGGAATTCGATATATGGCAAATCCACGATTATTTTGGATCAAGTCCATTTTTGAATCAAAGGTGGTCGTCCGCGTCGAGGTTCATCTTCCACTGATTCACAACCATTTTTAAATTTCTTATGCCACTCAAACACTCTACATCGTCATAAAGTATCATCTGGGTATGCAGTTTTAATAATTTCATAAGTTTCAGTTGGAGTTTTACCCAACCGAACACAAAATTTTATCGCATATCCTTGCTCCACTCTTATTTTTTCGATGGGTACGTCAAACACTGACAATTTGTAATAAACGTCAAAATTTAAATCAAAGCCTACTTGAGGAGAAGTACATTAGAAATAGGGTTTTCGTGTTCTATTCTTTGTGTTATAAAATTCTAGTTGTGGAAGAAGTTATAGTATAGCAGCAGTCTCGTTATGTCTTGATATACCCTCGTATGTAATAAATCTGACAAAACTGAAATTCGAAATTAATCTATTAAAGAAAGATCGATTCTTTTATATGTACGAGTATGTACATATTTCTGTAAAGCTGGATTAAACTGTTATGATGTATATCTATGCATAAATTAAATACATAGCGGATATTATTGAAATATTTGGAACATTCATTTTTCAACCCCGTTAACTTAAGAGGACGATCTACATTTTCAATCATGTGTGTTCGCAGAAAAAGCGCATATCACTTGGTTTATTCAAATCACAATGCTGTCTCGATGTAACTAACAGATATCGACCGCGAAGTAGATCGAAGTTGACCCACTTGTACGTATATAACTCTCCAATTTCTGATAATTATAAACATTTATTATGACTGCGTGCTTATTTTTCCTTTTTTTATAGATGTATTTTTGTGTTTGTAAAGGAATAAGTTTTCCATTAATCACTTCCTCTCTACGCTGCGACGCCGTTCCACAACCAGTTTTTTTGACGTGATATGAATTTTACTTTCTTCCTATTTATTCTAATACACATCCTTGGGACTACTTCCTGTCGTGTTTATTTGATTTCATGCATAATTAAGTAAAATAATTGCTTCTTCGTGCTTTCCGCCTAATAAATATTCATTTCGATTTGAAATTTATTGTAATATTTTTATATTTTGGATTATACTCGTATATTAAATTGTATAACATATGATTGCAATTAAAATTTCTTCATTAATATCATTAATACTTTTGAATTATTTTTTCAATAATTATTTATCATTTTATCTTCCACGAATTAATGTAAACGAAACACACTTGTTTCTTTCGGTTATAGTTGACAATATTAAATGTTTAAATGTTAAACCGCTGGTCAAAATTTTGCAAAAAAATTAAATTATAATTTGGGTAAAATTGTCCAATAATTACATTACAATACATTACATTATATTTCTCTCCAGGGAGTTAAACAAAAGTGATAGACCGAAAAAATTTGTGGCGTTTTGACGTTATAATTACACAGTTTGGTTTTAAAAGTCTACCTTTTGGTATACCGATGATTTGGCGGGAAGGAACAGATAACACTATTGATTGAGATTTTTGTATGACTAATCTACGAGGTAAGAGTTTATGAAATTTCCAAACATCAGTGATGCAAAGCTGAAAGCTGGAATTTTTTATGGTTCTCAAATCCGAGAACTGATAAAGAACCAGAAATATGACCAGAATATGGAAGGTAATGAAAAAAATGCATGACCAGCATTTAAATCCATTGTCCAAAACGTTTTGGGAAACTACGGAAGTCAAGAGTATCAACGAGTGGTGGAAGACCTGTTAGAAAGCTTTTAGTATCTTGGTGCACGCCTGTCTGCAAAAATGCATTTCTTAAGTTCGCATTTTAATTATTTTCACGGTGACGCACAGTGGTCACCGTGTCTGCATTTGCTGAACATATTTGACCGGATTCTATCCCACAACTGCTATTATTTTAACCGCAAATTTTGTGAACCCTATTACTAACTTAAAATTAACCGTGATGCTTAAGTGATCCTAAATAGCTCCCTTATGGGCCCTTGCGATAATGTATAAAACGTCCGTAACATCCGAGGGCGGGGTACCAGAGTTGACTATAGGCATGTTTTCGTGAAGAGATAACTGTGGATCTTACCTCGTACATTAGAGGGAAGTAAAAATATCTATTAGAGCTTGCAGGAGTACTCGAACTTAATTAGCCCAACGGCCATCATGTGGGACAGAGGACTAACCGAATGGAAGAGGTTTATATGATGCGTTGAGTGAGTGCAAGTCATGTGACTGAACTTTTGGTACATAACCTTAAAGATTCGTGAATGAGTGAATATGTTACGATATTTGGATTTATTCATATGATCCTGAAAGAAGCAGAAGTCAGATCTTTGATCCTTCCAAAATGAGTTTACTCCAATAAAAGTTATTTATTAATTTCTATGATACCATGAAGCATATTGAAACTGTAGCCTTCGGTATGCATAGTATGATGGAATTGAGGTGTATACGATGTCTTTGCCCAAGTATCAACATCAACACTCTCCCACACACAAACATTCGAGTAGTGGACTATTTAAACGAGCGAGGGATCGAATTAGCGATTTATTAACTTAACGATTCTTACAATGCAATTCTTACAAGGCAATGCTCTCAATTAAGTAGGTTTCGTACAGGGCAACTCAATATTGCATAAATGGAAACTAGCTTTTGTGACTGCGGAAATGTGGAACAATCTGTGGTCCCTATAGTAAACGAATGCCCTAGAAGAAGTTTCCCTGGTGGCATTCACCAGTACAGAACTGTACTGGTTGAAAAATTTAGTATACGAGGGACAAGCTGAAATTATTGAGAATAAAAAACATTAATATTATAATATATATATATATATATATATATATATATATATATATATATATATATATATATTGATGAACAGCGTATGGTGATGTATTAAAAATATGCCACCACGTTATAATTAAATGAAATGTAAAGTTATGAATTAATTTGATTATGTCATTTAAAATAATATTGAATCCGCTAGCAAAGTTCAATATTCGACCTATAGATGTAGCTAAGGTTTGAGTTTACAGATGTCGCTTGAATAAGAGCAAAACATAGACAATATGTAAATAAATAAATAACTTATAACGGGTGTTCAGAAACATTCGAAGTCAAAGTAGTCTTTGAAAATATGAAGTCATGTCGAGATAGATTGATTTGTTGACATTTAATAATTATTACAAATCAGATACTTAAGTAAAGATATACGATTTTTTGTTCAGACCCCACCTGACTAACTTGACTTCGAATGTTTCTGAACACCCGTTACTTAACTCAATAGGTCTCTTCCAAGTGCATAATCTTATTGTTATAATTTTTAAATGTATATCTATATGGGCGCCAGCTAGCTCTAGTCGTTGTGGTGAAATTATACTTTAATAACAACAATAGTGCGGGTCTGGTACTTAGTATAATCAATGTGTGTGATTAAACAAGTTGTTATATATCGAATGATTCTTGATGAATAATATAATAAATAAAACAAGAGAGTGAAGAGCATAAATAAATGGTTTAATTGATAATATTCTTATTCAAAAAGGTAAGTGTAAACATGAATATATGATGCATTAACCTATAAATAGTCACGTGATTAAATAAGGTTATAATTGTTAGGTTAATTATTTGTAATGAGATAATGCAACAAAATTTACTAAAATTACTTTAATTAAAACGCAAGGAACTGTATTTTTCCGATATTAAGGTATCCTTATCAGTAAATAAAATGTTTTGCATAAAAATGATAATATCAACGATTGTGTTTAAAAATTAATATAAATTATTTCAATGTTATAGGAAATAGATATAAAAAAGTACTCAAGTTTGGTTGAATGTGGATACTGGATATTCGTAAGGTTTTCAAGATCCTTTTCCTCGGGATTAAGGTTCTGGTAAAGGAATTATACAGGTAGAGTCCCTCGGGATAGGATTTTCGTTTAAAAACTTGTAGGAAGGAGTTAGGTTTTGGATTTCTCATCAATCGAAGCTTTATAGGTTGGTGATACGTAGGATATATCTTCGGGTATGATAATTATACTTTAATAATAATTTTTCACAAAATTCTTGGAACATTTTTTTATAATATGTCGACGCGTGCAAAATTCAAATTCAACCACCCACGCTAACTCGCAGTTGTTTTTATCCAGGCTTCTTATTCGTGATTCTTGTTTGTACTTTTTAATCTAATATTAAATATTTATAAATGAAGTAATTTACTACGACAAATCGTTTTGACATTTTACAAAAATTATAAATTGAATTTAGTGATACAATAAACTATCTGTGCAATGTACAATCTTTCGCTAGATACCTGTACTAAGTTGGGATATTTCCCGCCGTAAACAATTCAAATAAGTACAGCTATATCCAAAGTATATGTCTATAAAATATTCAATCAATCAAGTTAAAAATCTTCGGTAATATAATAATATTGATGAAAATGACTAAAGCAAATGACTTATAGAAAATAATAAAATACATGATTCTAATTTAATAATAAATACGCGGAATTAACTTCATTGATTTGACATGTGAAATATACAGTTCCGACAAAATCTTATCTTCTAAATTATTATAATAAGTTTCACACTTAAACCCGCACCATTGGTAACTCCGTTATTATTGGAGCTAGGAAGGCGTCCAAATTAGCAAACTAGTAAGATTTTTCCTGGCGGTTATGACGATGAAAACAAAAAAACTATTGAGCGTCGCGTTTTTCAGATATGTGACAAAATGTAATTTTTAAAATGGAACATCCTATTTATTTTTATGCGGTTGAATAAAGAATTTAGTTCTGAATAAAAATGTTTCAATATATTATCTCAAAAAAATTGTAAATAAAAAGGTTATCACGTGATTTCTTAATCATTGCATTTTGTTTAAAAAAATTGATGAAAGACGTAGCATGTTTCACATGTTTATACAATTGAAGTCATCTTCAGATTTAAATAAAATAATATCATAAACATCCTTAAAATTTGCTTACTTTATCACTAAAACGTAAGTTTTCAAATGAGGTACCGTGCATTTTTAGGGATTTAGGATTTGTTTTTAGGGATGCCTAAAGAAATTTTTAATTAAATAATATGTACCGATTATTGTAGACTATTCTCTTGTTGAACGGACGAAAAAAATTTTTGTATAGGTCCGAGAAGGTTTGTTCATAATATTCCTAAATTTAAACGAAACGTTGTGTTTTTAACGAAATTTATTTTGATTTCGTCCACGAAACTTAAGAATAACAAATAAAAGAATAATGAACACTATCAATCAACATACATAACTAAAATAATTGTCCGAAGGTACCACCTTCTTGGTCCAGACACTTGCGGGCTCTTTGCAGCGCGTGGCTTTGAGAAGGGTCCTTCCATCAATATTCCGAATAATGGCCGTAATGCTATTTTGAAATTCTTCCACATTTTGGTAACGATGTTTGTAAACTTCATTTTTCACTCGACCCCATAAAAAAAAATCTAACGGAGTTAGATCTGGTGAGCGTGGGGGCCACAGAACTGGTCCATGAGTTCCAATCCAACGGGGTCCAAACAGTCTCTCCAGTAATGCGTTAACGATATGGTGATTATGAGCCGGTGCACCGTCTTGTTGGAAGTATATCCGCGGCCTATCCATCAAGTTCACGTTGTCCACGAAATCTTCCAATACATGAGACACAAAGTCCTCATATCTCTCTTCCGTCAATGAGCCGCGGTAAAAAAAAGGACCCACAATTTTAGATCCAATCATACCACACCAAACATTAAGGCTGAACTGATGTTGTGAATTAGTGGGATGAGCCAAAAAAGGATTTTCCCGACTCCAAAAATGATAGTTTTTTCGATTAAACATTCCCTTATTAGAGAAGTTACCCTCATCCGACCATAAAACATATCGACGAAAATTTGGATCTTCTTCACATTTATGTAGGAACCAATCACAAAATTCCATTCTTCTTATATCATCATTAAAATGCAAAGTTTGTACTGGCCGATATTTGTATGGCCCAAAATTATATTTTTTCAAAATTTTATGAATCGTTCCCAATGAAAGGTCTATTTTTCTTGTCAATTCTCTAATTGAATTGTTAGGATGCGCCTCAAAATATCCCAGTACATTTATCTCTACCTCCTCACTAACCACAAATTGCTTCTTCGTTCTATTCTTCTTGAAAACCTCTTCGTTTCGCCGAAATTGTCTGTATAATTCCAAGAAATATCTTTTTTGAGGAATCGCGCGCTCGGGAAACATTGCACTATAATGTTCGCGAGCTCTAATAGTGTTTTTTTCTCTGAAATATGTAAGCTTCCATAATATCACATTTTTCCTCATGTGTGAAAACTATTTTTATTAGAAGAAAACACGAACAAAAAGCAAAATAACAATGCGAATTTTAAAACACTGACAGATTAATTTGACGGATTGTTATTGAATATATTTTTTTTTTTTTTGATTGGTGCCTACTTGATCTAAATTGTAACAACTATTGTAATGTAGGCTAATTTAATTTTCTCTTTTCCTTTTTTTCTGAGTGGAGTTTTAAATTATACTGTGTCCCATTTTAAATTGGGTACTTTTTTGATTATCTCGGGAATATACCCCTTTAAGGAAATCACGTGATAACTTTTTATTTTAAATTTTTTTGAGATAATGTATTGAGACATTTTTGTTCAGAACTAAATTCTTTATTCAACCGCATAAAAATATACAGGATGTTCCACTTTAAAAATTACATTTTGTCAAATATCTGGAAAACGCGACGTTCAATTGTTTTTTTTGTTTTTATCGTCGTAACCGCCAGGAAAAATCCTACTAGTTTGCTAATTTGGACGACTTCGTAGCTCCAATAATAACGGAGTTACCAATGGTGCGGGTTTAAGTGTGAACAGCCTGCATATATATACCGGGTGTTTCAAATTCGACTCTCACCATTGGGATCTCGGTAACGGTAAGAGATACAGGGTGGCTTAAATTAGGGCAAATTTGCGCATCGGCGAGTCCAATAATGTTACGTTTAAAAATTAAAGTTATCTTGGCTACTTCCGGAAATATGGCAGAAAAACTGAATATTCCGGTTTTCGTTTTTATTTTTGTACGACTTTATTTCAAAAGTTAGCCAAAATATATAAATACGTCCTCATTGGAACTTTTTGGGCTTCATCTTTTGGCCAGGTCAAAAATCCCTTACGACGTTTCGTTTTTCTCAAACCATCATCAAATTTATTTTTTCTTATAGGCGCCATATTGGATTTTTGCAGTTATGAATAGCCCGTTTTATTACTTTTTTAATGATGTATCACAAGTTACGCTTGTATTTCCCCAAATCCAAAATATTGAAGAAAAACTTTTATACCAAAGTAAGCTTTGATTTTTTTCAATTTGTCACATGTAAATGACATTTTGATACATTGTGAATTTCTGTGTAGTTAAAAATGGAGACATCGGCAATGTATTTGAACATGTAAAAATATGGAGACAGAATGGATGAGGAAACTAAGGACAATTTAGTCAATGAGGTAAAATTAACGTTAAATTATCGTATAATTTTCAATAAAAGTAGATAGATGAGAGGAGAGACCTCAAAATACATTGAAAAAACTAACCATAATAATAATGACTAAATAAAAATAATAATTACAACAGATGCTCAAAATGTCCTCCGTGATTCTCCAAGCAGAACTCTACTCTTCTCTCTATGTTGTGCACTGCGCGATGTATTTCCCGTCTCCGTAATCTACCAAACTCCCTAATGATGTTGATTCGGAGCTCCTCGATATTTTGGTACTCACCCCGCCCGTAAATTCTATTTTTAAGTGTACCCCATAAAAATGTGTCGAGGACACTAAGATCTGGAGACCTGGCTGGCCATCTTACTGGTCCATTATTCCCGATCCATCTGTCACCAAACCTTTCGGTAAGATAATCAGATACCAGTCTTGAGTTGTGAGGTGGAGCACCATCGTGTTGAAACCAGATGCTGTTGTAGTGGATCAAAGGTAAGTTATCTAAATAGTCTTCGAGAGTTGTCGCCAAAACTGATGATAAGTTTCTCCATTCAGAGTGCCGTTAAAGAAATGAGGACCCAAAATTTTGTTTTTAAAAATACCTGCCCACACGTTAAGACTGAATCGAACTTGCGGCCGAATTTCTCGAAATTGCGTAGGGTTGTTTACGCTCCAGATGTGTTCATTGTTCCGACTGAATATTCCACAATTCGTAAAAGTGCTTTCATCTGTCCAAACCACATTTTCTAGGAAGGCTGGAAAATCGGGTCTCCTTTGTACCCAACCACAAAATTGTAATCGCCTTTCGGAATCACCTGGATGTAATTTTTGTGATATGTGAATTTTGTAGCATTTGAAACCACTTTTTTTTAGGTGTCTCCAAGCACTCGTATGAGAAGAAGCATCTACATCGGAGGAAACTTGGCGTGTGGATTTGCCCGGGTTCATATTTCTCTGCAAAATATCTACTTTTATTGAAAAGTATACGATAATTTAACGTCAATTTTACCTCATTGACTAAATTGTCCTTAGTTTCCTCATCCATTCTGTCTCCATATTTTTGTCTTGGTTTTTCAAACGAACCAAACTCAGCGAGATTTCTATCCAATAATTTAAACAAAGTTCGATGAGGTTTTCGTCTTTCGGGATACATGTTCAAATACATTGCCGATGTCTTGACACCGTTTCTATCGTTCTTGTAATAAATTTTCACCATATCTCGTTTTTCTTCATTGGTAAACTCCATTTTGAACTACATAGAGATTCACAATGTATCAAAATGTCATTTACATGTGACAGATTGAAAAAAATCAAAGCTTACTTTGGTATAAAAGTTTTTCTTCAATATTTTGGATTTGGGGAAATACAAGCGTAACTTGTGATACATCATTAAAAAAGTAATAAAACGGGCTATTCATAACTGCAAAAACCCAATATGGCGCCTATAAGAAAAAATAAAGTTGATGATGGTTTGAGAAAAACGAAACGTCGTAAGGGATTTTTGACCTGGCCAAAAGATGAAGCCCAAGAAGTTCCAATGAGGATCTATTTATAGATTTTGGCTAACTTTTGAAATAAAGTCGTACAAAAATAAAAACGAAAACCGGAATATTCAGTTTTTCCGCCAAATTTCCGGAAGTAGCCAAGATAACTTTAATTTTAAAACGTAAAATTATTGGACTCGCCGATACGCAACTTTGCCCTAATTTAAGCCACCCTGTATCTCTTACCGTTACCGAGATCCCAATGGTGAGAGTCGAATTTGAAACACCCGGTATATATTTTTTTTTTTCTGGGGTTTTATTTTAAATATGCTCAAAGTAATTCCCTTCAGGAATGATACGCTTGACCATTCTTCCTTTCCACTGTTTAAAAGATCCCAACTTTTCTTCTTTCGGAGTACCATCAAAATAAGCGTGAACCACGATATTAATCTCTTATTCAGACAAACATTATATCCCATAAATTGCGTTTAAGCCCCAAAAAATAACCAAAAGTCATATATTGCTAAATCAGGTAAATACGGCTGATGTTTTATTACTTTTATATTTTTTCCAGACAAAAACTGGAGAGTTAAAACTGCCGTATAGGAGATGCATTATCATGGTGGAGCATAATTCCCTTGTCTGAAATTCTACTGAACACTTAAGCCAAACATTTTTCAGTGTACCACTTAGTTGTAACTGTCTTTTGTCCATCTAGCTTAATTGCATTTACTACGCCCGTACTCCTGAAGAATACCGCATACATAACCTTTTTCATAGCTCGTTGCTTCTTAGACATTGTAGGAGTTTCCTCATTCTTCGTGAATCCATACCCGACTCTCTTGGCGGGTAGGGACGTCGAAGAAAGGAATATAAGCTCCGCCACCTGTCACTATTTTGGAAAAAATTTGGTGCCCGCTGTTACTTAAGAAATTTAAAGTTTCATGGCAAATTCTTACACGCTCTGATTTTTGGAAGTTGGAAAGGTGATGCGGCACAAAATAACTTGCCACTTTTTTTTAAATGCAGATGATCGTGTATGATTGCTTTAACAGCCGAGGATCTAATCTTGAGTTGATTTAACATTAAGACATTTCTCGTAACAGTAGGTATCAAAAACATGGTTCTAGAGTTTAGAAAATAGTACATCTGTTATGACTTATACCTTCCGATATATTGGGATAAGTTAGGTAGTGCTAAGAACTATTTATTCAGTCCGTTACTTTGTCTTTCGCTAACATTGTGCTTGTTTACTACGCGGGATAAGCTGAATTTATTATAAATAAAAAAATCTAGTCGACTATAAAACAATCGTACAGTGTTTATTTAGAGCAACTCTTTATCTGTCATTTGACGGTTTGTTATAGCTCGGCTACTTACTTTTGTAAAGTAAAAGAAAATGGAATTAACTAGAGCGCACTTTCGACTCATAATTTATTATGATTTTAAAAGAGGTTGAAGCGCTCATGAGTGCAAAGCGAGTTTAGATTCAGTTTATAGTGAACAAGCACCTTGCTTGGCTACAATTTACCGATGGTATAAGGAATTTGAACGCGAAAGGAATTCTGTTCAGCATGAAAAAGGCCTATGGCTATTATCGACAAAAACATTGCTGCTGTTAAAAACGTAAATGAAGAGGACAATAAAGCCACTTAAGCGGTAATATAGCATCAACTCAAGATTGAATCCTCGGCTGTTAAAGCAATCATACACGATCATCTGCATTTAAAAAAAAGTGGTAATCATTTTGTGCCGCATCACCTTTCCAACTTCAAAAAATCAGAGCGTGTAAGAATTTGCCATGAAACTTTAAATTTCTTAAGTAACAGCGGGTAACAAATTTTTTCCAAAATAGTGACAGGTGACGAAGCTTATATTCCTTTCTTCGACGATCCTACCCGCCAAGAGAGTCAGGTATGGATTCAAGAAGAATGAGGAAACTCCTACAATGACGAAGAAGCAACGAGCTATGAAAAAGATTTTGTATGCGGTATTCTTCAGAAGTACGGGCTTAGTAAATGCAATTAAGCTAGATAGACAAAAGACAGTTACAACTAAGTGGTACACTGAAAAATGTTTGGCTTAAGTGTTCAGTAGAATTTCAGACAAGGGAATTATGCTCCACCATGATAATGCATCTCCCATACGGCAGTTTTAACTCTCCAGTTTTTGTCTGGGAAAAAATATAAAAGTAATAGAACATCGGCCGTACTCACCGGATTTAGCAATGTGTGACTTGGTTATTTTTTGGGCTTAAACGCAATTTGCGGGGTAGAAGGTTTTCGACAGAAGAAGAGATCGATACCGTAGTTCAGGCTTATTTTGAAGGTATTCCGAAAGAAGAGTCGTTGGGAGCTTCTAAACAGTGGAAAGAAAAATGGTTATGTTCTATTATTGCTGAAGGGAATTACATTGAGTATATTTCAAATAAAATCCTAGAAAATATTAACCGTGTTTTTTATTCTCAATAATTTCAGCTTGTTCCTCGTACCAATACTTTCCTGACCGGTCTGTTTGTACCCATTCTATTTAGTTACGTATACTTCCTTAATTAAGAATGTCCTATTATCTATTTAAATTCTAAATTAAGTTTTTGTTTTATTTAATGGTGTAGAATTGGTTACTCTTTGTAGTTACTACATTTTTATTGCTTGCAGAAGCTGTTGTAACTTTTCTGTAATATCTTATTATTCCCTCTTGGAAAGTAATACAGGTAGATGTATTTTTTGTGTACAACTAGTTTAGTTGTACTTTTTATTTATGAAGCCATTTCTCGTAATGTGGTGTAATCTTACTGTAAACGATTTTCTGGTTTTCTAGTTTGATCTACTATTACTTTTAAATATTTTATGTATTTTACTTATTCTACCGCAATACCCTGCCTTTGCATGTTAACTTTCTCTTCTATGTTGGATATTATTAAAGTTTTGGTTTGTTTTCATTTATTATCATCTTTTTCCTGTTAGTGCTCTTGTTCGAATATTTACGTTATGCTGTAATGTTTTTTTTTTTATTGTTCACCATTACTACAATATCATCGGAAAAAACACCTCCACTTAAAGCTACCTATATTCTATAAATATTTTTTACAGGCAAACTTAGCGATGGATAATCCCTTAAGTCCGCTAATGGCAGAAATATTTATGAATCACATATAAAAGGTATAGTGTGTCCAGAAATATACCGTTGACTTTTAAGTAGAATTTAAATCCTATTCATTGCACCATAATTAATGCAGCGCATGGTGTAACTATAACAGGAAGAGAGATATTAGTGTACCAGGATTGGCCTTAGTTTAAAGTTGTATGTATTAAAAAGGCATTAATAATAGCTTCAATTAATAAAATTCCAATGCATAATAAAATTCCAGGAATAGTTTTGAAATTATTAGTGAATATCAAATTAAATATTCAATATCCATATTTTTGTAGTCTTAAATTTCATAAAATAGTGGTAATATGTATGTTTGAATACGGTTCTGTGTGTGGTTATCTGTATGTCGACTCCTGCAGCCCTGTTAGAGTTAGACATCATGCTGCTTTAATTACGGTGCAATGTAGTAAACGCAATTACTGTTATAGATATGTCGATTATATTTTGGTCTGTTTTAAAGGTACAGATATACAATTAAAAACCCTAGAAAGTTGAATTAACAATATTCTTCCGAAAAAAAAAACAGAAATACAAAGAAATAAGTCAATTAATTTTTTAGACTTAACAATATCTCACGAAACACATACACACATACCATAAATCAATACACATAACTATATATATCAGCTCATTTCACCCCATCCCTCACAAATTAGCAGCATATTTATCTATGATACACAGACTAGTAAATGTATCTATGAACAATCACAATTTTAATATAGAATTAAATAGAATACACAGTATTGCAGTTAATATTGGATACACAGTAAATTTAGTTAACAAACACAAAAACAAAAATCCAAAACTCTATCCTCAGTCTATCCGAAAGTGACAAACAATAGCAAAGGTCAATATAATTCGATCACATACATAGGACAAATTAATTAATTTCCCTATCGACCAAGATCGAAAAATGAATTAAAGAAGTTCATAGCATTTGAAACAAACAATTCTCTACAAAAATACCTTAAGAATGACAAAGATAAAATAGAAATAAAGGCGAACTCAGGTGTCTATATTGTAACATGAGAATGCAACAAAGTCTATGCTGGTCAAACAGGACATACCTTTGAGCAGAGGATTAAGGAACTTTAAAAAAGCTACAATTATGAAGAAAATGAACTAAACATTCACTAATCATTGCCTTGAACTAAACTACAAATTTAACAAAGACTTTAAAATCACACATGTGTAGGATAAAGGCAAAAAACTTAATTTATTTAAGCCTTCGAAATTAATAGATACAGTAAAATAGGTCTGGCATTAAATTAACAAACTGAATTGAATTGAACTCCACTGGCTTTCTAAATTATTAGTAACACCCCCACTTTTAATAACCACACACTTTTGTAGGAAAACATACAGGGTTAGGTAAATGTGTGGATCCATGATATGGCTATTTAGATTTTAATAAAACTTTCTACAATTAATTAATTGTAAATAAATCAGACTTCCGGTTTAGCCGGAAACGTTAAATTTTTTATTTGGAATCAACTAGCCTATATATTTTTATGAATTAATAGAGCTGTGCTTTGGTAGTTCATATAATAGTAAAGTAAGGTTTGTCAGTCTTTTATTCAACAACGACAAAGATATTTAATTAAAACTGATATTTTAAAATTATGTTTATACTTGGTAAATGTAATTAAAATTCAGAACTTGACTTAAACTGTCAGAATTAAATTTGCAGACTCCAAATATTTATAATGGTTCAATTAGCTGAAAAAGAACGTATTGAAATTCTGATGATGATTGGTTTTGGTGACGGCGTCAGAACTCATGAAGAAGTATGCGATTTATTTAACAATTTGCATTAAGATTGGTAAAACTTTGAGAAGGTATAACTTCAACGGAAACGTAAAAAATTTAGCGAAAAGCGGACGACCAAAAGTCGTAACTAATGAAGTTATTGCTGAAGATATTGCTATAGCATTAGAATAATTACCACAAACTTCTACTATATCCCTCGCACTAAACTATGGTATAAGTTGCCGATGTAGTAACCTAATTGAGTAATGTATTGTACTACTTATCTTAGTCAAGGTGCGACCCCGGTCTTGTTTCTATTGTATATAAAAACATGACCTCGGTCCATCCGATTTACATACTCAAGCGTCCTCAATATACGTTACACGCTTTCACCACTTGTTGATATTAAACTAAGGACACTAGTCAAAAGGAGCACACTCTGATGTATATAAGACGATCCATCAGATCTGAAGAGGCAGAGTCATAGGACAGTCGGAGATAGTCAGACACAGTCAGACACAGACAGACATAGTTAGATATACAGTATGACATAGCGAGTGTAAGATAGAAACCTCCTTTAGACTATTGTCTATTTTGTTATTATGTATATTGTTATCGTTGTATCGTTATAAGTGTTAACTAATTATATGTTGTTATCCCAACGTTACCTGTCTATTATTTAATGCATCGACGCATCTGCGTACAAACGCAGCGATGTGCCCCCTCGGGACCGGGTCACATCACATGGCGATCCTGCCAGCCACTTAAGGCTGAATAAACTAAGGAGGAAGATCGGAACGAATCACCCGGAAATATGGCAAACCAGTAAGATAGAATGGAAACCAGGCGACGGAAAAAAGCAAGCGGCTTCCGTCCGCTCACAGGTCACCACAGCTACTCTCTGACTTCATCAGAAGTTGATTCCAATATAAAAGCCTTACTGGAATACACAGTTCCCAAAAACGCAAAGGACGTCAAACGTTTCGTCGCATTCGCTAATTATTATAGGCGCTACATTCCAAATTTTGCCAACATCGCGACCCCTTTGAACAACCTTTCAAAGAAGAACATACTCTTTTCTTGGTCCGATGTGGAACAAAAGGCATTCGAAAAGCTTAAGCTAGCCCTTCAGACACCACCAATTCTACAATACCCAAATTTTGATGCAGACAACATGTTTGTTTTCAAAACTGATGCATTTCGCTATTCAATTGGAGCAATACTCTCAAACAGCAACGACAGGCCAATCGCTTATGCCAGTCGGTCCTTAACCAAAGCAGAAAGGAATTACTGTACAATTGAGAAGGAATTATTAGCTGTTGTTTGGGCAGTCAAGCATTTCAGGCCTTACTTATATGGTCGAAAATTTAAGATCTTTACAGACCACAGGCCACTCATATACTTATTTGGATTGACCAATCCATCAAGTCGTCTTACAAAATTCAGATTAATATTAGAGGAATATGACTTCATCATCAATTATATTAAGGGTTCTGAAAACGTAGTTGCAGACTCCTTATCACGAATAGAAATAGATTCCAACGACTTAAAGAAGGTTAGTAGTGGAGCTACCGACAGCATCTTTGTTACGACTAGGTACCAGTCAAGACAGTCAGCTGCCGATGGCACCAGTACGAGACCACCAGCCACAGATTCCACCGGCTCCAGGGCTGATCACCCCGGGGTTGTGGAACTGTTGAAAAGACCAGCGGGATCTATTGAACTTCAAGTGATAGAAAAGGCAGCTTCAATTCACTCAAACGTCGTAACGAAACAAGCATGCGTTTCAAGTAAATGTTTCTATACGACGAAGATGCTCTCACAATTTTTATGAAGGAGACTGTAGGTACAATGAGTCCTCAGCAGTACATGCGCTTGTTGACTACACTCCAAGAGTTCTGCGCAGAACACGACATACAAGAAATATGTATCGTCAAAGATAACTCCAGGAACAGCGACTTCCTGAGGAACATTATTCCATGGAGCAAGAGAGAGCCAAACCATTTAAAGGTAAATGTAATTAGAGGAGTATAAAGAATTGAAGACAAACAATCAAGCACAAAGAATTGAAGACAAACAGTCAAGCAAACATAAAGAAAGAAAGACAAGAATTGCAAACTACGAAATAAGTCAACTATTCTAAATTACTACTACATGTTATGGAGATAAGAATTTAAGAGAACAAACTTGAGACAGTGTTCAACGGCCCCTTTGACTATTTATCATTTTACTTTTACAATTTTACAATTTACAATTTAAAATTTACCATTTCAAATTTATCTTTTACGATTTAATATTCACAATTTATAATTTTACTATGTGTAATAACCTTAAGTAACTCTTACAAAACCTTTGTAATGTATAGATAATAATTTCAAATAGATGTCAAATATTTAGATAATAAGTATATGTATCCCATTAATGTAAATTATATCTGCACTTAGTACATAAGAAAATATAATTAGATATATGTAGCAAAGAAAAGCCAAACGGGTTAACACCCCTTTTGTTTTCTTTCTCGCCGGGTGGAAGGTGTAGTAACCTAATTGAGTAATGTAATGTACTACTTATCTTAGTCAAGGTGCGATCCCGGTCTTGTTTCTATTGTATATAAAAACATGATCTCGGTCCATCCGATTTACATACACAAGCGTCCTCAATATACGTTACACGCTTTCACCACTTGTTGATATTAAACTAAGGACACTAGTCAAAAGGAGCACACTCTGATGTATATAAGACGATCCATCAGATCTGAAGAGGCGGAGTCATAGGACAGTCAGAGATAGTCAGACACAGTCAGACACAGACAGACATAGTTAGATATACAGTATGACATAGCGAGTGTAAGATAGAAACCTCCTTTAGACTACTGTCTATTTTGTTATTATGTATACTGTTATCGTTGTATCGTTATAAGTGTTAACTAATTATATGTTGTTATCCCAACGTTACCTGTCTATTATTTAATGCATCGACGCATCTGCGTACAAACGCAGCGATGTGCCCCCTCGGGACCGGGTCACATCACACCGATCCGCAGCCAGAATATTGAAGCACGAAAAATATCATCCGTGAACCACATTTTGTGCAAGAATTATTGGATGGGGGGGATTATGATCGTAGATATTTTACCGTTAATTGCCATAATTGTCGATATTGGTCAATAGGTAACCCTCATTGGATGCTAGAAACGCATACACAACATCCGCAGAAATTAAACGTGAGGGCTGGTATTTTCAGGCACCGTATTATTGGACCTTTTCTCATTCATGGTGCACTAACTGGAGAGAAATATTTAGATCTTTTACGTGATCAGGTTGTTCGTAATATTGAGGAAGATGGGGAATTACCTGTAAGTGTTTGGTTCCAACAAGATGGAGCATCCAATCACTATGCCCTTAATGTTAGAAGTTTTTTAAACGAAAGATTGCCAAATCGGTGGATTGTTCGTAGCGTAGAGGATTCATTGAATGGCCTGCACGGTCTCCAGATTTAAATCAACTAGATTTTATTCTTTAGCGTCATTTAAATTCTGTGGCTTATAGTTGAAGTGTAATTAATTCGTGAGGAGGCTTTGGCAAATATCATTCAAGAATTTGTTCACAGACGTAAACGGTCATCATTTCGAAAACTTTTTTAACTGATACTGATTTTGTTTATATTTTTTGTGTTAAGTTTTCTTGTTCTCAATAAAATTTTCATTATTAGATTTAATTAACTATCTCTGTCATTGTTGAATAAAAGAGTGCCAATACCCTATTATTGCTGAACTCCCAGAGCAGAGCTCTATTGGAATTCGTAAAAATAGTCTGATTTGAAAATGGGTATGCTCTTCGAATTTCTATTTGCTTTAACTTAAATGTGGAAAATTTTATTAAAATCTAAGTAACCGTATCACAAATATTCGAATGGATCCATACATTTGTCTAACCTGTATACTGAACGTAATTTTGTAAACATTCAGTTATCATCACCTGATGAAGCCAAAATTTGGCTAAACAATATTGTAGTGAATGTTAATACTACAATAAATTATTTGAAACAACTTTTATTTCTATATTCTGGACTTGGATGTAGTAGACTGTCTACAAGATTTTTTGATTATGTCATTTGAGTGTAGAATAAACAGTAATGGATTTTTATTGCATTGGCGCTCTTTCTGTAAATGAGCTCCACTGTTTCTATTAAATTTAGCTGTACTACGTGTTTTCTAGTGTTCTCTATATTTATTCTTCTCGCGCATTGTCAAACGCTTTTTCAAGTCCAATAAGGCACTTACATAATTTGTCATTATATGAATGACACATATTACTAATATATCTAATATTCACTTGTATATTGCTAATTAAATGTAACGAAATTTTGACATTTGTAAAATATCCAGATGCAACAACTTTCCAATGTTGTCCAAAATTGAGTCAATAATTGCATCATTTAAAGTGACTAAATTGTTAAGATTCGGGCGTTACCATATCGCAGCAATTTATAAGTTTATTACATAATGTAAAAACAAAGCATAAATATTTCATTAGAATTTACTAATTTCAAAATTATTATAGTGTTACATCCTGTAAATTATTACCTAATGAATAATTTTTCAAGTACGTAAATTACAAATTTGTCATTCAATTGGATATTTCTTAAATTTTGACATTGGCTTTTTATTGTAGAATAATTTAGATGAAATCTATTCTGTCGGATATCCTTACGTAGACCGTGCTTCCTTTCGATTTCATTAAAAGAGGAATGACAAACACGTCTTGAAGATTTTGTTGTTTAAAAAATATTATTAATATAAATATTAAGTCCTGAAAATAATACTGAATAAAATGTTACTCCTGCACTGTTAATATAAGAAAATTTCAATTGGTTTTTATTTGAATTTTGGAAATTTTAGGTGTTTATGGGTTTTAATATCGAGTTCATTAAAATTCAAAATACCTATTATTCTCGAAATTTTACTACATTTGATCAAAATTATACCCATTTAACCTTAACATTTACCATTATTTAAAGAAAGCAGTGCCCTGAAACATGGTCCATGTTCCTCTAGGTGTCGTTTATCTATCTTTTGAAAGCATCAAAACCTGTCGAAATAAATAAATTAGGTGTTAGGTCGGTACCACATATATGCTGGATGATTTATAAATTCAATGTTTTAAATAATTTATTGGTAAAGCCGGGTACTTCGTGATATTTAATCATATTAACATACAAAAACTTTGTTACACTTTATTATAATAGATAACGTTACTGACATTAAAAACATGTCATTCTCAGCTAACGATTGCTAGTTTCGTTTGAGAACATGTTTTTAATGTCGAAACTGCAGTAACGTTTATCTGTAATAATTAGGAATCGACAGTCAGGAGTACATGCCAGGAAGGAACTTAAACGAATTTGCAGCGGGCCAATATATTGTTTAGTTTTATTAGTTACTTGAGTTGTATTGCGTAAATATATGATGAGCAGCAACACGGCATTGTCTACACATCTGCCTGCATCTATTAGAATCAAAACAGCTAATTCAGAATTTATATTATGTACGGGGTGAAAAGTACGATATAAGTAAAGAAAAAGTGTTATTATTTGTAACAGCTGAAGGCGGCTGGTCGGCTCTTACTACAAACATACAGTAGTATGACGCATGCAGTAGTATGACGCATATCATATGTTTCGCACATGCTCTTCATCGAGTATCAGAGGAAGTGAAAAAATGCTACCCGATTGCAGATAAATTGATATCATATGCCAAGAAGGTCTTTGTGAAGACAGAAAGACAGCTGCTCGCAAGAATTTATTTCATGAAAAACTGCCACATGTGCCACTACCACCAGAAACTGTTATAACGCACTGGGGCACATGGAGCATGGCAGCATCTTATTATCACATGCATTTTAACGACGTTAAAAATATAGCACAGCTATTGGATCCGAATGATGCTGTTTCTATTTTACACGTTCAACAAGTAATGTGCCTTAAAAACTTTTCTCATTATACTAGGCTGTTTTTAAGTAATTAAGTAATCAAAGATTGGTGCACATGCGAAGATTTAGAAAACTTCAAATTCTGACAGTCGTCACACATAAATTCAAATTATAAGCGTCTACATTTTTAAATTACTATATAATTGGCCAAAAATTAGAAAATGGAGATTGGGTTTATTCTACTAACCAGTGCTTACAGGATTTCCGGCAACAGTATCCTAACCTACCAGTTACTTACGCGCAACAGCAAAAACATATTCAAGCTTGTGTTATTAAATTTGGTGAAACAAGGATAATAACTCGTAAACCTGGCGGTGGAACGCCTAGAAAACAAACAGCAAATTGCATAGAGGTTATTTAACGTCGAGTGGACAACTCATCCAAAAAATTAATTGCAAAACTATCACAACAAGTTCATTTGTCAGTGGGAACATTTCATACTATTTTAAAAGAGGGCCCAAAGTTGTTTCCATATAAAATTCAAGCAGTTTCGGAACTTAAACAGGTAGATTTTGTTACGAGGCAGAGTATTTTCTATGGTTTTTGAGTAACATAAATAATAATGACATTCTCGACAAATGCTTCTTTTCGGATGAGACTTGGTTCCATCTTTCAGGATATTTAAACAATCAAAATATGAGAATTTGTACTGCAGAAAATAATCATGAATTTGTGGAAACTACACTACACCCACAAAAAATAGGCTTCTGACTAGCAGTTTCAACGAGACGAATTATTGGGTCTATATTTTTTAATCAAACCATAATAACCGAAAATATCGAAACGGATTATTTGAGGCGTTTATTAATGAACTTCATGATGATGAACTTACGGAAGGATATCTCCAGCAAGATAATGCATCAGTGCACAAATTTCAAGAAATAATAGCTTTTTTGCAAGAATTTTTCGATACGAGAAGTATTAATTTTCTTCCAAGATCTCAAGATTTGATAATTTTAGACTATTTTGTTTTTTCCATAATTAAGGAATACCAGTTTCAAGACCAGACATCACACAATCGAAGAGCTTCGTAATGCTATTGCGAATTCTTGTGCTGACACAAGCCAGGAAATCTTAATAAATGGCTTTGAAAGCACGAAGCCTAGAGTTCAACTTTGTCTTCAAAATAATGGTCCACATTTCAACATCTGCTTTAGTATTATTTTCTTTTAATTTTGGCTATTGTAATAAATATTCTTTCAAAAACTAAATTACTAATTATTACACACATTTACATGATATAACCAAACTATCAAAATTATACGTTTGTTACAGATTCTGGTATTTAAATATTGAAAATGGTCTTCGAATTAACTATTAACCCTTTTTCTACTAAATTATAAAACTAAGTATTTGTCTAAAGCCCATTCGCTAATATCTTTTGATTGTTTTAACTATATTAAACTTATAACACTAATTCGTGCACAATGCTTTGCTTCTATCATAAAACATTATAAGAATTCGGACGACTTGGTTCTCATCATTTCTCACACATGATCTTCGTCGTCCAGCAGTTGAAGAACCTCTTAATTCTCTTGAAGGTAAAATCTGGTTTCGTGTTTGCCAATGACCCATATTATTTCACTTTTAGTTGTTGGTATATTTCAAGATGTCTATTTAAGTTACTGTTACCTAACATTTTATTTTGAAAAGTTTGAAAATTAATAATGGTGCCTTTGGCGGATACCCAAAACTATATACCACAGAGCCATACTGTTTTAAGAATCTGATTATAGATTAAGATCTTATTATGTACTGAAATTTAGAGTTCTTTCCAAGAAGCCAGTATCGTTGCCTATATTTTAAATTGAGTTCTATTCTTTGTGTGTGATTCTTGCATCGGGAGTCATCGAGAATCATGCGAAGATATTTGGCGGTATTTTCATAAGGCACTATGATATCGTGGTAGATATATGTGGAGAATTATCACTAGTTCTGAATGGGATTGTATCCATTCAAAAAATTCGAAACAAGCTGGAATGACTTTATGGACATCGAATTGTATTTTTATAAATTTTTATTATTCCTACAGCCATAAGTAAATAAATAAATCCGAATGAAAGAATGCATGACCGTTTTTTTTTAAAACAATATCGTTTTGTAATGATGATCACTAAAAGAAGCTATCAAAAATTATCTAAACTATATTTAACGTTTTTGGAATGCGTATTAACATAAGTAAACATTTTTAAGGTCAATAGAATGAGCCACATACATAGTTTTAAACTAATTGAATTTGTAGAACTCTATTTCATACACATTAAGTTGATTGCTTATAAATTTTCATGTATTTAAATCCGTGTCTATAATTTATTTAAGAGAAAAAATGTACACATACCATGCCTGTATTCATATATAAAATATGTTTTCCGCTCTAAACGAATACATTTGTCTATCGTAAAGATGAAAATTAATTTAATTTACGCGAATGCTACGTCATGAAATGAAATATAAATGAAGGCGAAGTGGTCTTTAGAAAACCAGATCTTAGAGCAGATCTTACATAATTAAATACATGGATTTGTTAGAAAGTGCTGTTAGATCTTTTGTTGAAAACTGTGATTTGAAATTGCGATTATAAAATCGGTTTATTTTCATAAAATTTTTTTCATGGATTTGTTAGAAAGTGCTGTTAGATCTTTTGTTGAAAACTATGATTTGAAATTGCGATTGTAAAATCGGTTTATTTTCATAAAATATCAACTTCTGCGTCTCAATCCACTATAATTTGCAGAGAAGTTCATTCGAGTAATATCCCTCAAGCGGCTCGTCCTAGCGCGTTTATATATTTTGTCAGTCGCCGTCCGAACTCCGTTCAGTAGACTTCGCTGATTTATAGTGCTAAATAATAATCTTATAATGTCACAAATAGCTAGAAACACCGCTACTGTGTTCAAGGAAATTTCACTGCGAAAGACACATAAATAGTGTAATGCATAATCGCAAAAAAAGTGCCGAAACATTTTTGTTTTATTTATGTGAAACTTATTGTGTAATGTACCGTTTAATTTAGTAGACAACAAATCATTTCGTTCATTTTGTATGAATTACAGTAAAAGAACGTTATATAGCCGGAAAATATTACTAAATTTTCTACCATCCCTCTGTGAACGTATTGAACATATGATTAAATCCGAATTGAAAAATATGAAACTGTGGGTATTTGCGGAAGAAAGACAAATTGTAAAGAAATCGGTTGTTAATGTTATGGCACGCACAATGAAACCACATCAAACATCGTCTTCAACTTTACTAGCTTGCAGAAGAGTACCAGAACGTACTGCCGAAATAATTGCAGAGTTAATTTTAAATAGGTTGGAAAAGTTTGAACTTTCAACAAACTAATTGTTGTTTGTGAGTAATGATGCCGCAAACATGATCTCCGTAGGCTAGTCTCTAAAAAAAGATTGTACACTGAACGGTGTTCGGGGGGCGACTGATAAAACATATATATGCGCTAGGACGAGTCGCCAGTGGGATTTTACCCGAATGCACCTGTCTAATAATTTGTAATGTATGTAAATTTGCAACATCTACACTGAGTGACAAAAGTATAGGACATTAACAAAATTTGTGTTCCCGAATATGTACACAAAAAGTTTTTACTTAAAATTCTTGATATTTATTTCAGAGATACATTTACTGGCATTTCACGCTCACGATTTCTAACTATGATATTAATTTAGTCATCATCTTATGGAACGAGTGAAATCTAAAAAAAAATTGGAGTCAACTTGATACATAATCGGAAATGGAAGCCGTAGATACATAACTAATGGTAACTAAATTTTTAAATTTTGTAAAAATGTTTTTTCTTATTCGTAAAGTAAATTCCGTTTCCGCCTAGTAAGTACAAGAGTGAGGATATCGGTGCGATCGCAGCGCTGCGGTGTAGTCTGGTTCAATGTGAGTCTGGCAGTGCCAATGAGAGTATCGTTTGGACATTCTTTCGTGCTATTTTGGTGGCTTAAAATAGTTGGTGCAAATGAAAAACCCTCCGATTATCCGATTTCTGTGTGCAAAGAACATGAAAGCTGCGAGATTTATTGTGAACTTTGTGAACTTATTGTGAAAATGTCGTGAGGGACAGTATGAAGATCTTTCGAGAAGGAAGACCTAATGTCCATAATGAGGAACGGAGTGGAAGACTAACTGTTGCGACGAACAAACTTGTGGGTAGTGCCGAAGAAAAAAAACCTTGAAAATCGGCGATTCACAATCACAGAACCTTTTTTCCCTCAAATTTCGCTTACAGTTTTGTAGGAAGTTGTTATTTCAATGTAGTGGGGTCGCTCTAACTTGCCTAAGAGGAAAGCTTAAAAGTGCCGTAAAACTTTTTATGCGAGAGAAGTCATGGTCCCTGCAAAAAAGGAGGGCATTAAAAAGCTGGTTCATCACTATAACAAAGGTCTCAATTTTAGTGGCAACTATGTAGAAAAATAGCTGAAAGTCGCAGCTTTAAGTTGTATATAATAAAAACCTTTTCATATATTAGAGTTTTTTTTAATAACCAAACGAAACTTACTTTACGAATTGCCCTCGTATATGTATAATTCATAATAAAGACATTGTAATTCATAATAAAAGTACAATTATTATGAACGTTCTAAGTCACATTCTACTGAATAAAGTATTATTTTAGAGTATATGGCGATGAATATTAATTAAAATTAATTGATGATGCAGTAAGTTAGGAGGATAAATACGCAAAAAAAGATTTTTGCTGCTACAGAAACACAAATATTATCACAATATTTAGTTCAATCCATTCAATTTAAAAAAAAGGAAAATAATTCTTTAGCTGTTTTAATTTCTCGCGCGAATTCATATTTGTTTCTAATAAATTTAATTTGTTTTAATTTACATTATAAGTTTTGAAGTTTCATTGTAGTGGGACTCTTCAATTATTAATTTATGTACCTATTTAATTGTACGTTCCCACTGTATACGTATGGTTTCTAAATATTACAAAGAATTTATGAACATTTATACGTATTATTTAATAACAAACACTTCTATATACAAGAGATGGTCGTCTAACGTTGAGCTTACCCTGTAGACTGTAATTTGTTGATAATAATAATATATTTGTGCTTAACAATTTAATCCACTTACAGAGTAATTAAAATTAAAATAAAGAAAGTGATATACATTGCATAAAAAACAACAACAAAGGTACATTCTGTATGCTTATAGATAGATAAAGAAAAACACTTCATAAAAAATATTTATAAGTAAACGAATACTTCACAAACTAACTAGAAAAAAGAAGATGTCATCATATTCGGCATTCACTAAAGCATGATAAAGGGACACGTTCATCAGAATATTAGTTCTATCATTAAGAAGAGAGAATGTGGGAACGCTTCTAGACGAAAGATACTGCACATGAAAACTAGCTCGAGAAAGCAAACACGGCGAATCAATTTCATTGCAGACAATTTTCTTTAAAAATAAAGTTCTCTTTTGTACTTTATACGCACTCAAAGATTCTATGTTATGTTGGTGCAAGAGAAAAAATGTTTTGCCCAATTTAAAAGACGTAAATTTTAAAAATCTCCTCTGCATTTTCTCAACCATCTGTTGTTAGATTGCATAATTGGGATACCACATAACCGATTCATATTTGAACTTAGAGCGGACATTAATGTTCTGAGGTCTTCAAAATTCCTGGTAACGCGTATAATAAAGCCAAGTGACTTGGCAGCTGTTGAGGTGATGTTGATCAGATTTTGCCTAAAGTTCAATTGATTATCAAACCTAATACCTAAATCCGAAATACTAATAGAACGCGCAACAGGGTCACCATGGATGAAATAAGTAAAGGCTGTTTCAATAAGAGCGCAAGATTTCAGTGTTCAATAAAACATGGTTTTCTGTAGCAAAGTATTGAAATATTTATTGATTTAGAAAATATACATTTGGGAATTATGTATGAAACAAAACATCTTGTAAATGGCCGCCACGGCTCTGCTGGCATATGTGTACCCTTTTGACGAAATTCTCAATAACGTTATTGAATACATGTGGTGGTATTTCATTGATACAGCGTCGGCTTTCAATGCTTCGATGGTTGCAGGCTTATTGGCATAAACCAGTGACTTCAGATAACCCCACAGCCAGAAGTCTAAAGGCGTTAAATCGCAAGAGCGTGGGGGCCAATTCTGGTCACCAAATCGGGAAATGACACGACCAGGAGTAAACTCGTGCAAGATCGTCAATGTTTCACGAGCGGTATGACATGTGGCACCGTCCTGCTGAAACCACATGTCGTCAATATCAATAGCTTCCAAATGAGGCACAAGAAACTGTGTTATAGCTCGATAACGTTCGCCATTCACCGTTACTGCATTACCTTCTTCGTTTTCGAAGAAAAACGGTCCAATTATCCCTTCAGACCATAATGCACACCATAAGTGACCCGTTGTGGATGCATTGCTTTCTGATGAATCATTCGTGGATTTTCTGAGCCCCAAATGCGACAGTTTTGCCTATTAACGAAGCCATCGAGGAGAAAATGGGCCTCATCACTGAAAATGATTTTGTTTGCAAAATCAGCAGGTTGCTCCAGGATCCAATTGGTGAATTCTCTTCGGATTAGTATACCTGCCACTAATAAAAACATTACGATTTAAGTAAAATGATAGAAGATATTCGTGTTGGCTCAATTCAGCCCAATCCTTGGTATAAGTATGAAAGCGTTCAACATCTACATGCACGATCATTTTGATACCCGAAATTCAATTTGCTTGCTGAATACCTTATAACGGCACACTAGCTCAAAATACAGATCGTGTTAATTGGTACAATAGTGAATGAAAGGTGAATTTATTCACATGGCTTTGAAGAGAAAAAGCAGGGTTTTCCAAAATAGGTTCATTCTAAATGGAAAAGTGGTAGCAAGAAGGTTACTAATTTCTGCAATATTACTAACCAAGTAGTAAATGTACTCCTGAATTATTATAGAACAGTATGTTGTCCTTGTCGGATATTATCTATCAAAAATTATATGTGATAACACTAGTTTACCTTGTATCTAGGCCTTAAATAGAAGCATGTGCTAGTGTCTTATACACGTTACTAATTTTTCAGAATTTAGTAACGAAGTATTACCAAGCTATGCGCAAATCTGTACATAACTATAGTCTCTGCCACGGTTTACAAGCCTTATACCCCTGTATTCGTAATCGTATTAAATATTGGCCTCAAGTACAGGACGTTGTACACGCTTAAACTTGTCTGAATGTACACTGACTTGTTTTTGTGTTCATTCAACCACAGAGTGTACATATGCATCCCTTGTGCAGTCACAGTACTCGTCCAAACACGGTCGTGAACTCTTATTGTGTGTTAGTTTTCTCTTAGTATGGCAAGCAGAAAGTGTATAAACAGTCCGGATTGTCCGCAAAACTTAAGAAGGATATCTTCATTGATCCCCAAATTAGAAAGTTGGTCACTTTTAAAGCTACTATGACTGAAAACTTTCTCTAGGAAATCATTAATCAGAGGATTATGAAAAAGTTGCTCAAAACATGCTGCAACAGCTTCGCAATTTAAGTTGAAATATGAGCATCGAAATTTACTTTTTGCAGGCCCATCTTGATTTCTTTCCAGAAAAGCTTGGACAAATGAGCGAAGAACAAGGAGAGGTTCCATCAGGACATAAAATAAATGGACCAGAGGTACCAGGAAAGGTGAAATACAAACATGATGCTGACTACTGTTGGTAGAAGAAAAACGATTAAATGTCTTTTCACACAAAACAACGACGATCTTATTAATACAAGTTTCAAAATTTCGATTAATACTAGTAAGTATTTATATATTTTTTCAGTACATTAAAATGTAAGAGTGAATTTGTCATTATTATATACAATATAGTTATATACTTTCGTAAAAAGCCATCCTTATTGACTTCGTAATTTGTGTTATATTTGGATGTGATTGGAAAAATTATAAATCATGTTTGAAATCACATATTTAGTCAATACCACCTATTAAAATTCAAACCCCAGTGAACAAACTTAAATTTATAAACTAGTATAATCAACCAAAGTAAGCTTAAGCAATCCTCTATTTAAAACAGCCAAACATTGTGATGATTGGATCACGATATAGTCCCATCCTAATTCTCAACGATTAATTATCGTTTCGTATATAAAATATAAGTTACGAAAAACGCGTTTTATTCTTGTCAGTGAGGCAGTCAATGCTTTTAAGGAGGAGATAAGTGTCATAACTTCACATAAGCAAAATATTTTGAGAAAAATGTAATAAAATCATCCAAATTGTTTAGAATATTCTACTATATTAGGCTAAATATTAAGGGAATATCCTTTGTAGCTTGTATATACTTTACTTACTTATTTATACTTTCTAGAAATAATTAACCACGTATTTATTAACATATTATTAAATAGAATTACTAACTACAGTAACAGTTGACCTAATTAAAACACTTTTATATATCCTATTGAAGGTGAAAACTTGATTATTAAAATATATACAGCAATGGCCATAAGTAAAGAAATATATTTACCTTTGTCTTTTTATTTATTTTTCTTATAAACTAGACGGGAATCGATCGAAGCGTCTTATGGTTTTGGAGTGTTTTTCAGGACAAGGCGTTGGACCAATAGCGAAAGAGATAATGAACAATAAACAAACTTAAATATAATAATATATAAATATCATATATTAATAATATTGATTGTTCAACAGTAATCACCAATAACTGGACAAAATAAAAGTTTACATTGAGCATATACTGAATTATAAATTTAAATTTAAATATAAGAATCATTGCTATTTTTCAATCACATATATCTTAGGGTCTCGTCTAAAATTATAAAAATATCTCTATAATGAACGTCAACAAATTTATGTATGCTATATATAGGTGATTTTATAAATAAATTTGTCCTCAGTGTCGATAAGTCAAATTTTGAAATATATCTAGATGAGCGATTGGGAATATGGAAGTCCACAGTCCACATTAAAAATAGGAATAGGAAATGGAAACCATGACGCTTTAGTAAAGAGTTATAATCGATACCACTTATATTTCAACAATCGCCGCTGAATTATTTCAATTCTTAATGTAATATGGGAATTATATAATCGAGTAATATTCCGTCCAGCTCATAAAATAGACGAAATATAAAGTCCATAGAGTCGTAGCTAAATTGCCTAGAGTTACGTGATATAAATCCTAAACGCCTAAAGGTGTTAATACACCATCATAATAAAATACATGTAAAAATGCATACAAAAATTGAAACGCTTCTTGTCATAATACACGTTAATTTTAGAATGTAGATGGTAAATAAATATTGAATGAATCTGACGCAGTAGCTGCTATTACTATAATAAATAAAATCAAAAACCAAAACCATGTGACATATGCTAATGTCATAATACCAACACTTACGTATTCAGCCAATTTTAAAAACTATAATCCCTAGAATTAACTAGAATACACGTGAATGACATTGAAATTTAGGACAGATTCTATTTGGTCAAATTTTTACAAGTAGAAATACATGTAAAAATTGAACGCCAAATTCGCGCTGTAATATAAGCTTTAAAGAACATTGTTAAATAAATACATGACTAGCTTAACTGTTACTTATGAGTAGAGCTGAGGATGTTTGCGGTACGGCAGGACCGTATGTAGTGCATCCCCACATTTAACTATTTATCTAAATATTCTCTGAAATGATTTGCCGGATCTCATAAATTAATAGAGTGATATTTTAGTATGCACTGGATATTGTTATTATACAAAATCATAATAGCCATTTGTATTTATGGATCATAAATAATAATACGCATGTATTTGTATTTGGTTGTGAATTCAATTTAAACTTAAAACGAATCGTAATATTTTAACGACAAGCCGTCCTTACAATACATGCATTCGAGACAAAGTGTGCAACTCTACGAATAACTTCCATAATTGATCGAAAATGGACATTTTGGAGCTGAAGTAAAGCCCCTATTCTTAGAAAATTTTATTACTGTCGTTAAGAACTATTATTATAAACAACAAAAGCCTTTTATTAGTGTTGAAGTTTTAGTTTCATTGAATTTCCATGTTGTAAGTAGTCAATTGTAAAGTGTTCATTCACAATATTCTAAAACAAGGTGTAAATTTAACTAAAATCTAGAAAAACACATTCTGATAATATATTACTAGATTAGAAGCTGTGTTTATTACTATTTATTATATTATTTTTATAACCAAATGCAATAAAAGCTACGAAAAGAAAAGAAACCTCGATTTATTAAAATCTTGTCACACAGCCTTTCAAAGCCTGGCAGCACATATTTTGCATATATTTTATATATACTACCTACTTGAACTAGGTGAATGAAGTTAGAAGTTATAAGTTATAACTTCTAACTTCATTCACCTAGTTCAAGTAGGTAGTATATATAAAATATATGCAAAATATGTGCTGCCAGGCTTTGAAAGGCTGTGTGACAAGATTTTAATAAATCGAGGTTTCTTTTGTTTTCGTAGCTTTTATTGCATTTGGTTTTAAAAATAATATAATAAATAGTAATAAACACAGCTTCTAATCTAGTAATATATTATCAGAATGTGTTTTTCTGGATTTTAGTTAAATTTACACCTTGTTTTAGAATATTGTGAATGAACACTTTACAATTGACTACTTACAACATGGAAATTCAATGAAACCAAATCTTCAACACTAATAAAAGGCCTTTGTTGTTTATAATAATAGTTCTTAACGACAGTAATAAAATTTTCTAAGAATAGGGGCTTTACTTCAGCTCCAAAATGTCCATTTTCGATCAATTATGGAAGTTATTCGTAGAGTTGCATACTTTGTCTCGAATGCATGTATTGTAAGGACGGCTTGTTGTTAAAATATTACGATTCGTTTTAAGTTTAAACTGAATTCACAACCAAATACAAATACATGCGTATTATTATTTATTATCCATAAATACAAATGGCTATTATGATTTTGTATAATAACAATATCCAGTGCATACTAAAATATCACTCTATTAATTTATGAGATCCGGCAAATCATTTCAGAGAATATTTAGATAAATAGTTAAATGTGGGGATGCACTACATACGGTCCTGCCGTACCGCAAACATCCTCAGCTCTACTTATGAGGCCTGTTCAAAATGTCCCCTAAAGCTTAAGCGTTAATCGAAAACAGCTCGAAGATCCTTAAGCGAACATTAGAAGATCATATGCTTCCATTTGCAGTAAAAGATATGTAAGTTTATTAGCATAATAATGATTCCAAGCATGCTGAAAAAAAATAATTAAAGGAGAGTTTTGTAATAACGTGGTTTAAATAATGGTGTAACATGCACAAAGTTCTGATCCTTTTTGAGAACATCTAGGACTATATTAAACAGAAAACTAAGAAACACGCCAGACATGTTTTAAACTGGAGAAACATTATTTACTGCGCGTGAAGGACTATACATTAAGAATACGTGAACAGTTTGGTATAATAAATGATAAAGAAATGCCAGGAAGTTATTAAAGACAAAGGCTATGGAACAAAATATTGATACACTTTTAAAAATATTGTTCCATTATCTGTTTCTCTACATTTTGCTATGTATTTATACTAATAAATGAAAATACATTCTAAAATAATGTTTTGTGTTTTGTTCTTTAAAATGTGCTATTATTTATTACTAAAAATCCTACTCACAATACAAATTTATGAACAATTACAAAATAGCATGTATTTCTCTGCTATGGTCATAGTCATTATTATATATAGGATTTTAAACTAAATTGTGCTAAGAATATTTGATATTTTTTTTAAAAACATTGATCATTTTTGGATACTAACTTTATTTTTCATTAATTACTACTTTCTATATGAAAGAAAGAACACAGGGTTAGTCAAAAACAACCAAGTATTGAAGAATGCATGAATCCTTGGGGGCTGATGAATTACTTGCATCTTATTCTCAATGCAATTGTAACAGCATGAATTTGTTTGACGTTGTAGTACTGAAATCAATATTTTAGCGTATTGTAATTATATTTTGAACAGCGTCGAAGAAGAATATTAAGCGGATTCTATATACACTGACTTTAGAAAAGCGTTCGATCAAGTTAACCATTATTTACTTCTATCGAATCTGGAAAAATACTGCATAATTGGAAATGGTTTAGCATGGTTTCGATTATACTGGACGGATCTTATTCAAAATGTTATCATAGGTAATAACAATGTCTCAAGATATAGTTGTTACATCCGGTATACCTCAGGAGAGTCATTTGGGCCCTATTTTATTCTTACTATTTATACACGATATAAAATTTTGTCTGTATTCCTGTTGTTTTCTTTTATTTTCTGATGATATGAGACTTTTCTTACGCACTTATTCGCCTAACGACTGTGCTACGCTTCAATCAGATTTAAATGCCTTTTACTCAGTCTATTAGGATGTGGTTTCAGTCAATATTATCAAATGCAAAGTCATATAATTTGCTAGGAACAAGAATGGGCTTTTGACAGCGCAATTCTTTTTGAATAATGCTCCTCTTGAGAGAGTAGAATCGATCCGAGATTTGGGAATGACTCTGGACTGCGAACTGAGATTCCACTTGCAAATAAATGATATCTTATGTAGAGCAAATAAAATCTGTGTATTTATTATACGACAGACACGTGATTTTAAAAATGTTATTGCTATTATAAAATTGTACTCAATCTTAGAATATTGTTGTATTGTATGAAATCCCTGTGGGCATTGAAAGAGTTCAATGCAACATGATAAATTATTTACTTAATAAACTAAATATGTACAGGTACAGATAAAAATACCTATAATTATTTGGAACGTCTTCGCCTATTAGGCTTTGAATCAATAGAATCAAAACGGAAGAAAGCATATCTCAAATTCGAATTCAGATTTTTCAACAATTACATAAGTTGCGGAGTTGCTATCCCTTTTCGATACCAACTGCATTTACAAGAAATTACGATGTCTTTTCAGTGCGTTACTATCGAACGTATGGGCTCAACAATCCAATAAATTCAATTACTAAAGAACTGAACTGTTTGCCATTTGATATAGATTTATTTAATTGTACAAAAACTGTATTTTTAAGTATAGACTAGATACAAGTTTAGATTAAGGTATAGATTATGATATGAATAAGAGTTTCTTTTTAATTTGTAAATTATATGTTATTTGTGGCTATTTATTATAAACATATTTTAGGATTAGGTATCCTGTCATGTCTAAATAAACAAATTAATAAAAAGTATGAACATAGTTATAAGTAATTAAAGAAAAATCAATATGAACTTAAATAAAATCAAGAAAGTGTTTACATAAACAATGTTTACTTTAAATAATACATTTTGTCGCGATATAAATTTACTGTACAATAATTGTAACTTGTGCTGAAGTAATTGTCGCATTAATGATAAACCAAATACAAATTTAACAATTTACACCTTACAGCAATCACTTTTCCTAACGAATCAAACAATATTCTGAAACGTTATTCGGTTATCTCCCGTTATATTACATTTTCACCATCACCACGTCATATTGTGATATTTAAGAATCGAAAACCAAATTTATGACACATTCCACTCACCTCTTCTTCAGTTTGACGGTTATATAACGCAAAATTCACATCTAAAGACAAACAACGATGTCGACGACGATGACAAAAAATACTACAACAACATAAACATATCGAAAATCAAGTTCGAAGAAGAAAAAGAACAAATCAAAACATAACCGGCAACGAATGCTCAACGCGCAAAAACGATTCTCTTTTTTCTTTTCTCGCGCGCGTTTCTCTCAACGTTTTCCAGGTCGATCTGGAACCCAGAAATGAGCGCATCGAAGCGTGTGCCGCCGATAATAACGAAGAACTGCTTCTGCAGAGTCCGTTTCGGTATGAAGAAACACAAGCGATGGACTTCCAATGCACACACACACACACGAGACACCGCTATAGGCCGATTTGCTGTACGCCCCAAGGAGGTAGTGGTCATATATGGTGTATGTGATGTGTATGAAGCCAGGAAAGTTGTTTCCCTTTTTTTGGATGCGCTAATAAAAGATTTTGATATTGTACTATTGCCACTAACAATAACTTTGTTTGAATACATTATTTTCATATTTTACTATTTAATAAAAACTTATTAGACAGTTACTTGGGTTAGGTAATGATGTAAATGATTAAATTTATCTAAAATTATTTCTTCTTCTTTCTTTCTAAAGTAAAGCCAATTAGCGACCAACAAAGAAAATTTCTTTTTTAATACATTTGAGCATTTCCATTATTTTCAGTAACCTTCTCTCACAATATGGCAACATTTGAATACATGTGTTATAATTTATAACACATGTATTCAAATGTTAATATTTATAACTTATAAATATTAACTAATTTTGAATAAGAAAAAACAAAGTTTAAGTGATTTTTACAGTTTCTAAAGACGTGAACATTTTGCCATAAATTTGCCTTGTAATGAACGAAAGAATAGCAATATTATGGTTAACATCTTCTAGTTTATGTTGGGTCGGCATTAATATAGGTGATTTTTCATTATGGTACGAGGGCAGCACCGATTATTTCTGCAAACTAATAACACAAAATGTTGTAGTCGAAAATTATTTTTATTATTGTTTTTTAAAATATTCGCCCTTAAACTCAATGCATTTATATATTCGATAAAACCTGTTATCATAGCATAAATTCCACTCTTCTTAAGTCACTTCACATATAAGGTTTCTGAAGCTCTCCAATGCATTTTATCTTCTGGTCTTGCAAATCGTACACCACGCATTTTATCCTTTAGTCTTAGAAATAGCAAAAATTCCTGAAGGTGCCAGATCCGGTCTATATGGCGGACGATCTAGTAATTTTAATCCGTAAATTTTCAACAATTCGTTTGTTTGATGCGCAGTGTGACTTGAAGCACTGTCGTGACGAAGGACAATCTCGGATCTAGCGCGTCGTAAACGAGCTTTTGAACAACGTCTGGCAGACATACTGTCGTTTACCATTCTGCGGTAACCGTACCTGCTGTGATAGGTCCTGATTTTGAGAAGAAACTGACTACCACTTTCTTTTCAACACTTGGAGATTTTTTCACTTCGACTGGATTAAGTTCTCTTGGAAACACCCATTGACTATTAAGATAAAATAAAACAAATTTTATCAATTTCACTTTTTAATTATCACTGTAACGAGTCGTTTCGCACCAACCTGGGCTTCGTCAGACATATAACTAACTTATTTACAAAATATTTTTTATATTAAACACAAGTAAACGGTAACAAGCAAAAACACATTTTTTATTTAAAAAAAAAAAATAGTCAGAGGGATGGGTGCTTTTTATTACTGGATGTCTATACACAAAACTTTCGCTACGGTTTATACAAAATGTACTGTAAGTAATAAAACTAGAGGTTTATATTATATTACAGGGAGGTAAAGAATTCTATGGAAAAATACAAAAATACAATATGTAACTGTCTGCATATCAAATAAATAGATTGAGTAAGGGTGAATTATTTGTTTCTAATTGATCATCTAAGATCTTGTCAGTTTTCTTTATTCTATTGATTTCAAGTGACTCTAATAAATTAAGTTTTTTTGCCCTTATTTTCTACATGTAATATTTTAAATTCTTTGTTAAAATTGTGGTTCGTTGAATTGATATGAGACGCATATGAAGAGTCACTTTTATTATTTCTAAATGAAGAAAAATGTTCTTTGACGCGTATTTCAAACGATCTGCCTGTCTGTCCGATATAAGTCATAGGGCAACTACCGCAGGTTAACTCATAGACCCCTGACTTATATCGGAAGAAATTGTTAATAAAGTCTATACCATTGAGCTACCAAAAAGCGACCATTCAGTATAAATGCGTTAAATATCTCAACGGAAACATAATATCCTACATAACATTTAATTATCAAGAAACTAAACTTAACATGGCTAACGTGTTTGCTTACTGTTGAACAAATGGGAACTTGTGGTATAATTTCAATTAACTCCAGAGACAAAAACATAGTCAAGACACCGGCTTTTTTTTTAGGAAGAAGTCCTAAGAAGGCAAAAACAATTTCTTCGGCCTAAATTGCTATAGGATTCCAAAGGTATAATCTTGATTGACTATTTACGCAAGCAAAGCACAATAGCTGGTCAATAATGAGCTGATGTATTGACACATTCCAATGCCTAACTAAAGATAACAACGACCACGCTTTTAGAAGACCTTTATATATTATTGCCGATAATTTCATTAATTGATGTTGCAGAAACTTCTTGGTGAAACATTTTAGTAATTGACTTAATTAAATGTTGAACACGTTTAATTAAGACAGATACTTAAATTTTCAAAAAATATAACTTAAAATTACATAGTAAAGGATTTCAGAGCGTCAGAACTTTAACAAAGGACACAATAAAGGTTACAAGTAATATTTAATTAATTTTAATTTTATTTTGAAGAGTAATCAGTAACATTTTGTTTTGAATATATAATTTAAATGGCCTCCCCTGATTTGTTGATGTAAATGGATTCTTGTAGTCCAATTTTTTGATTACTTTTTCATACACATCAGGTGGTAAATCTTGAATTGTGCGTATTATGTTCGTGGTTATTCTCGTAGACATAAGATTTGAGATAGAAAATTCAGATCAATTTCCAACTGCTGTAGATTCTGGAATATTACGTTTTCTAAATAAGGGATAAAAAGGAATCCAGAGACGAATCAGGCGATCTATTTGCCCGTAAACCTACACTTATGAAACGGTCTGGGGAAAAATACTGTAGATGATCCATAACCATTAATTAATTTTATGTTATTCAAATAATTAATAAATGATGAAAATAATTGTTTCGTATCTTTGGGTGTTAATTGATTTTTGAATGAATATTGGCTCAAAAATTCTTTGTCTTAACATTACCACCAAAGCACCAATTTCAAACTACCATGGATAATTCAATACATGCAGGAGGTGTTTTATTCAGTTATTACCATTATGGAGTGACAATACCAGAAACTTTATTGCAGAAATAAACGATTAAATAAATTTGTGGTTTTGTGAAACACGACTGTAACGAAATTGATCATTCTCAGTCGTTAAGTGAAGAACACAGAGAACCGTCAATGTTTCAAGGAAGACGAGAGACAGAGATGGATACGCGCATATTTAGAATTATTGTATAGACAATATTACTGAAAATAACAGCAAGGTTAATATAAAATTTTTTAAATCAAACTACAAAAAATTGTTGTTTATTGCTCGAGGTTCTTTATTTCTACCTACCACATACCTATTGCATTCCAATTACAGGTTTCATTAGCCTACATTAAAGAGTATCTCGTAAAAGATTTTAAAAAACATTAAATGTGGTATACATACATATTGATTGGTTTAGTAACGTTCAACTATTAACGTTAAAGTATAAAATATAAACGATATCTATATGCGCTGAAGTGTATCCTATAAATTTTCTAAAGATATCTTTCTTTATAGATAATAAAATAATGTATAAAAGCAATCCTTTCGTAATTTCAATGAATTCATAGATCATACACAGTGAATTCAAACAGTTCAGTGAACGTTTTTCGTTTGTAGATAGAAGAAATTAAATAAATAAAAAAGTTTGTATTTAATTTTCCACATTGTCTTTCCCTTCTCTACAGTGTTGTCATAAAGTTTGCAACCAAGCTTATAACCGCATTACTTTACATTTTTAGAAAAAACGCTCGGACAGGTAAATTTTCTTTTTTAAAACGCCATCTTTTGACATACAATTTTTTTCTATGACGTCATTGGTTTTCGAGTGATAACGTTATCAACACTTTCTTTAAATGGCAACCATATTATTTTTTTCTCGTTTTTGGTAGATCTTTATATCCACCAAATAGTGATATAAAACAATTGGTATGTTGCATCACAATTTTTTTGAAAAAATGATATAAATTTAGAAAAAAATACGAAAATTTTATTTTTGTACAAAATTAAAATTAAATTAAAAAAAATACATCTGAACTTAAATTTATTGTAACAGTTAACGTAAATTTTCAAAATGGACCCCACCAAACAACTGACACTCTCCCAGCCGAGTGTAAACACTTCGTATACTCGCCTCAATTATGTCTGGGGATATTTGTGTAAGTTCTACGCGAATTCGTTCTTTTAAATCTTCTAAATTGTTCGGTTTGTTAAAATACACTTTCGATTTCAAATAACCCCACAAAAAAAAAAGTCTAACGGAGTCAGGTCAGGAGGACGAGGTGGCCATTCTATGGCGCCTCTCCGTCCAATCCATTTATTGGGAAATATTTCGTCAAGATAGTGGCGAACCTCTACATCATAATGGGGAGGCGCCCCATCTTGTTGAAACCAAATATTTGGATGGGGTACATCACCATCCTCGTGATTTGGGAAAATAACAGCGAGCGCTGGAACCAGTTCAAATCTTAAAAATTCTAAATATTGCACAGCAGTCAAATTTCCTTAAAAAAAATATGGTCCTAAAATGCGTCGTCCAATCATTCCAACCCATACGTTAACTTTTCCTCTGCGCTGAGTATGACACGCTTGAGTCCAATGCGGATTGTTCTGCGACCAATATCTGCAATTATGGCGGTGAACAGATCCATTTAGGCAGAACGTAGCTTCATCTGAGAAGACGATGTTTTCCAAGAAATTTGGATTTTGGTCACAACGTAACATTACGTCTTCACAGAACTGCAGTCGAAGATCTTCGTCATCCTCATGTAATTCCTGTACAAGTTGAACTTGTAAGGACGATAGTGTTCTTTTTTAAATAAGTTGATGACAAATGAGTGAGCCACCTGATTGGCTAACGCAAGTTGTCTGGTGGAAACATGATGCCTTTCTTCTGCTTCTAGAAGCACATTTAATTTCACATCTTCTCCTACTTGAGGTCTACCTTGCCGTGGTCGATCTTTTACGGATCCAGTTTCGGTAAACTTTCCAACTAGTTTTGTCACCGTAGACCTGGTAGTTGGAGGTCTATCAGGGTGTTCATGGTTAAACAAATCGCATGCTTCTGCATGCGTTCTGTCCCCATACCCAACTATAATTAAAATTTCGATTCTTTCTCGCTCAGATAAATGTGCCATTTTTTATATTAGCGAAAATGAACAATTTTTACGCAATATCTCAAAAATTTAACGTCAAAAATAGAAGTAAATAATTCAACAATGTTGTCGCCATAGAAGCAATTTCAAACTAAAATTTGTGTACATAAATTGTATAAAAAGAAGCAAGAATGTCATAAAGAAATATCTTGCAAAAAAGTGGGTGTTTTTGTTTTTGTAAATTTTTTGCATAGTAACATGAGTACATGTGCTTTTGACGATCCGGTTTGTTCAAGAAGAATATTTAAGTCCTCACACAAGACAGAAGTGTGAAAAAAACTTACTTACATATTTCAGTAAATTTTATAAGCTTAATTAGTTTTTGAAATATTCAATTTTTGGGCGATAATTTTAATTAAGAAATGGTCTGCCACATCATGTCAATTTTCTAAATAAATTAAACTTCTTTGGCCCTTTTTTGTGAAACTATTTAATATTAAATAAGATTTTTTAATAAGTAATTGGCCGATTGGGAAGACGAATTTCTTTTGACCCGGAGCGAATAACGCAGACTACTATTAATCGCAAAGCATTTACACTCGGCTGGGACAGTGTCAGTTGGTTGGTGGGGTCCATTTTGAAAATTTACGTTAACTGTTACAATAAATTTAAGTTCAGATTTTTTTTTTAATTTAATTTTAATTTTGTACAAAAATAAAATTTTCGTATTTTTTTCTAAATTTATATCATTTTTTTCAAAAAAATTGTGATGCAACATACCAATTGTTTTATATCACTATTTGGTGGATATAAAGATCTACCAAAAACGAGAAAAAAATAATATGGTTGCCATTTAAAGAAAGTGTTGATAACGTCATCACTCGAAAACCAATGACGTCATAGAAAAAAATTGTATGTCAAAAGATGGCGTTTTAAAAAAGAAAATTTACCTGTCCGAGCGTTTTTCCAAAAAATGTAAAATAATGCGGTTATAAGCTTGTTTCCAAACTTTATGACCACACTGTATATAAATCTTTGAACGCTGGGGTGCTTCAATTCTTGTGTAAAATGTTTTTTATTTATTTATTTACCCAACAGAATTATAATTCCACTTGCAGGATAAAATATATAAAAAAGTACAGAACAATAAACAAGATTAAAACTAATGAGATATATGAATATAAACAAAACTCTGTAATGTGAACAAAAGTAATAATTAGTTAATTGACGAAGGAGATACTTGTTGAAACTTCATTATGACGCTAAGAAATAAGTAATTAAACTTCTAGTTTCAAAAATTCTTTTACTGTAAATACCACTACAATATTGTTTCGCCATACAATGGCATCATCAGATGGATGAAATACTGAATACAGTATTTCATCACGTATTTAGAAAATACCGCAAGATTTTAATTAACAATATTCGTTTCAAGAAGCGATTTAGAATGTCTTCGTAAAAAATTGTATTGACCGTTTGACTTGAAGGGAGACGACTTCAAAGTGGACTAAAACATGAACTTTAAAAAAGCGGTCAGCATCATATTGATTTCGTATCATGAACCTTTTATGTTCGATTGTCAATCTTTATCACATCATCCTGTTATTTGTGGATTCGTAGACGGACTATGTTTCATTTCCGGTAGATTTACTTTTTTAAAAATCATAAAGTAGAAGGGCAGTTTAACGCTATTTCAAAAGTTAGCAATACTTTCGGCATTATGAATATATAGCTCAGCTAGTTTATTGCAAAATGACAGAAAAAAAGGTAAATATACTTCATGTGTTTGAGTCTTTAAGCAAATAAGAGTGGTAGACATAAAGTGTCGAACTGCTAAAAGTTGTGGATTCCAACCTCTAAAGAAGCTCCAAAAATCTTAAAAATTATATTAAAAAAAAGGATAAAATATACGGCTTTTTGCCATCATTTATAAGATGTTTTTAGGACTTTTGGGTGAAAGTTACCTTTTTTCTGTCCCAGCATTTTGCAGTAAACTAGTCCACAATTTTTTTGAGGAATACATTGCACTTTGAGAAAGAAATGTTACTAGTTTCAAATATATCTTAAATTCATGCAGACAAGTGATTGGAGAAGGGTAAGTCCAAAAGCTGTTCTTGGGTTTAATTGATTGGTGATGCAGGTTTCAAATAAATTGATAATTACACCCGATTAATTAATTTTGATGTAACGAAAACTTCGCTGGAGAGAAAGCTAAAGTTAAAATTCGAAATCGTGATTGACTTTACATAATAAAAAATGAAAACAAAAAATAAAACAAATTTGCAGTTCAACTTACTTGAACTCTCATGTAGTGGACAGCGAAACGTGATAACCACAAGACCGCGCCAAATTGAATTCAAAATGTACGTAGATTGCTTTCACAAATTTTCAGCCATTTATTTAAAATAGCCAGGATTCTTCATTGGGTGAACTTTATCTTCCAAACTTGCATTTATTATATGCGGCTTATTGAGGATACTCTTTCATTAAAGGCAGAAAAAGCATGCTTTTTAAATACGATAAAAGTACTTTGGTTTCATCAGGTGATGATACAAAATTATGTACACCTCATATACAGGTTGTTCTTGGAATAAAAAGACGACGCATGAAAAATGGAAAGACGAAATTATATAGAATATAAATCCAAAATATTTTCCTAAAATTCCCTCTCATAAGCGAGAAAAAAAATGACAAAAACATTAAAAAAATTTTGCCACGCCACTGTGTGATTATCAAAAGTATCAGAGACGATATCTTAAAGTTGGCCGACAATAACAAAAATAATAGTTTTGTTATTATCCATGTCATCCAGCTGTTACGTATTTACGCGTGTGTGTGAGGTAAACGCATTCTGCGTATTTTGGATATATATTCTACATAATTACATCTATCCATTTATCATATGTTGTCTCTTTATTTCAAGGACAGCCTGTATATATTCCTACAAAAATGTGGAGTTACTACGAATGGAGGTTACTATCAATTTAGAAGGCCAGTAGAAGAGAGTGAATTAATTCTGTTTGTTCATTTAGACCTATTTTACTGTATTTATTAATTTCTAAGGCTTTAAATAAATTAAGTTTTTTTCTTTTAGCCTGTATATGTAATATTTTAAAGTCTTTGTTAAATTTATGGTTTAGTTCTAGGCAATGAATAGCGAATGTAGATTACATTTTTTATCGTTGCAGCTTTTTTATGTCCTGTTTGACCAATATATAGTTTGTTGCATTCATATGGTAACATATAGACCCCCGAGTTGGTTTTTCTTTCTATTTTACCTTTGTCAGTCCTAATGTATTTTTGTGGAGAGTTGTTAGTTTTAAATGCTACGAATTCGTTATAGGCTTTTTCAATAAATTTTTCGATCTTGACAAATGTTGGTCCTATGTATATAGAAAAGGCGTTATATCCAATTGTAGGTCATACAAGATTCATGACGTCACGTCCTATATATAGTGCCGGCAAGATGTTAATTATAGGATTATAAGATGTCAACTATAAAAAGGTCAATAATCAAGCAATTAATTGCTTCGACTGTTTACAGAAACCTTTCGGTATTATATCCAAATGATGAAACGAGGTAATAAACACAATGTTGTTCTAAAAGAAAGAGTTTTTAAACAATCAAAATAAACGAGAAAAATGTACACAAAACTAGGCTTATATGGCAGATATGTTATCTTTCAACACCGCAAGTAACTATTACCCTGTTAAAAATATATACAAGAAACTTTTAGTATTGAAACGGAAATTATGTGTTTATTTGACATAAATGTCTATATTATCATCAATTTATAACATTTTGTATTTAAATTAATGAAATAAAAACTTTCAAATATAGTTTAACAAACTAACTTTTTTAGTTTCTCTAATACACATATAAAAGAGTCGGCAAAGACGGGCAAGTTTCAGTGCAGTGGACAACGTGGAGGGGCCAAGTAGCCGTATCAAGGCGAGCGTTCAGTAGGGTTTACATACGCATCATTTATGTTAGTGACTTTCATGAGTGAGCATAGGCGATGCGGACACATGAATGTTTACACATAAAATAATGATAAAAAATATATTATATAACGTGCTGTAATAATTACTGTTTTAAAAAGCTTCCAAGAAATCACAAACTGGGTGGCATCTATTAAATATTTGAATCATTAAATATGTTTCCACACTTGTTTCAGCCAAATCAGTACGACGTGCGGAATAAATATTTTTGAATGATGAAGACAACCGTTCCACATCGAGTGATGTTATATTTAAAAATTTAAAGTAATCCTTGTGACAACTTAATGGATCTTTCGACGCACCTTCACAAATTTGCCTTAGTATGAGAAAATCTTCACCATTTTCAAATTTTCGTATTACACACTCATTTTTTTCGCCTTCCGCCACACATAGCTGTGAGTGAACATCATCCACAATTTGAACAGAATCCACAAACGACGTCGAATCATTTTGTCATTTTTCAATTCCCTCCGCTAGTCCTTAGTAGCTTTTGCGAATAGTTTCTAAATCACTTTTTACCTGACTATCTTGAAACATTTTCTGACTTTTCTTGATAGCTTCGGCGTGTCTCGGATCGAATTGTAAAACTACATTCTTTACATCATCAAAATGTTCGCAGTAGTAATACGCAGCCTCTAAACATGTTCCCCAACGCGTAGTAATCGGTTGTGGTGGTTCAGGAACTTTGAGACACAGTTCGTGAAATATTTTTGTACGTTTTTGGGACTGAAACACTGCCTTCGTATAAACTATTAAAGCATTTACTCGTTGATAACATTCAGGTATCAATTGCGCCACAAGTTTTAAAGCAAGGAATTTACATGTTACATATAACAGATTGCCACTCTCTTCTTTAAGAGATCGGCCTAAGGAAAGCATGTTAGCGGTACCGTCACTCACAAACATTAAAAGTTGGTTTATTGAAATTTGAAATTTGTTCAATGCGCTCATCACCACTTTTAAAATTTCATCGCTAGTACATTTTGCAATTCTTTTAGAAGCAAGTAAGATAGCGGATGACGGTTTAAATTCTTTCATTGTACGTACCATCACATTCACAGAGAATTTTTTTGCCGATCGGTTGTTTCGTCCACACATAACCACAACTTCTTTCAATATAGTCACGAGGATATGGCATAACGTTTCTTATCGATGTCCGACATGGTAATGTATAATCCGAATACTTGCTCCAGAAGGAGACAAAAGCTTTTTGGTCTGGCAAAGTGAACGGTAGGTTACATATAGTAAAACAAACACCTATATCAAATGATTGTTCGATGTATCGTTTGCCACGGATTGCAGAACAGTGTTTTATACTTTTTAGGTGACGTTCACACTTCCACCTGCTGCTCCACGTCAAATAGTCGTCGCACTTTACACATTTAATTCTATCGCCTTCGTATTCTAAATCCGGAATTTTCGTTATTACGTTTTCTAGTTTCATCGAAATACGTCGTTTCCGAAACGTACCTAAATGCGACATTTTTGAAGTATGTGTGTACTGACATGCACTCCCAACGACCAGTGGAATAATACTGAACTAGTGCGCTTTAATACGGATGCTTGAGTTTCCGTGCCACGCGCTTCTCCCTTCTACGTTGCTCTCGGCACTGCACTGGAAATTGCCTCTCTTTGCCGAGTCTACATATAAAGGTCATCAATGACGTACAATTGGACTTAGCGCGTTTCTTCTATATGTGATCGATTTATATTGATCTTTACTATTGTTTGCTACATTCAAATAGATTGAGAATAGAGTTAACGATATTTTTGTTTTTTTTGTTAACTAAACTAAAACTGTATATCCATTATTATCTGAAATATTGTCTTCTATTTAATTCTATAAAGTTATGATTGTTCATAGGTACATATACTTGTCTGTGTAACATAGATTGGGATGCTGCTAATTTGTGAGGGATCGGGTGAAAAGAGCTTCTGTGTATAGTTGTGTCTGTGGGTTGGTTTATGCTATATAACAAATTCATGTGTGTTTCATGTGTTTGATAAGTCTAAAAAATTAATTGACTTATCTTTTTCTATTTCTGTAGTACATTTTATTTTTTGATTTTATGAATATTTATAATATAGTTTTCCAGAGTTTTAAATTGTCTATCTATACCTTTAAAACAGATCAAAATATCATCGACATATCTATACCGGTAAATGTATTTAACAAATAAGGGGTGTGTGCTAATTACCTTTTCTATATGATTCATAAATATTTCATTACCTCACTAAATGCATTTAATTATCTACTGAGTTTCTTTAGTATACTTATAAAGCATTAACGAATTTCAATAATAATAAGAAATAAGCTGTTCGTTGCAGAAAAGAAAAAATCAAATTATCTGTCTGAACAGAATGATGGCAGTACAATTTGTCATTTCTTTCTCAAGCATTAAAGAATATCTGTATATTTCTTAATACAACTGGCAACATTAGTTGAATATAAATTGAAATCTTGAAATCTGTGTGGCTTATTGAGGAGACTCTTTCTTTAAGCATTAAAGGCAGAAAAAAACATATTTAAAGTTACGCGTTTTGATTCTGCGAGATGTGCATAACGGCAGCGAGACGTGATGCAATGACGGCTTGTGATGTACAAAACAATCGCTAAAGCCAGTTCATACCTATCTTGATTGTCACCTGTTGAATGCAAGTGATTATTTATGGTGGCCAACGGTAGAGGCGACAATATTCATGTAATTCATTATCGTAAACCAACTAGTAAATACATAACAGGATAATAGTAACTGTAATTTTTTCTAGAAGAGTAATAAAAAATATTAGTTGGCAAAGAAATATTTTTTAAATGACGTTTTCAAAGTTACGTGTTGCAAAAAAAAAATTCAATCATTGAAAATGATTTTATTGCTTTTCAAAATATTCGCCATGTCGATCGATGCACTTTTGCATACGTTTGAATTAATTTTCACAGTGGCGGTTCTTGAGGACGTACGATGAAAGCTGCTGCACTGATGAGACTACTTCGAACAATTTTGGTTGCCGCTACTTGCTTCTCTGTATACAGGGTCCCCACTCTCAAAGTCGAATATAGGCAGTTAACAATATATTCAATTATTATTACTTTTGCAATTTTTTCTATACTAAAACAATAAATAAGTACTAAGTAATGAAGTAATATTTATTAAAAACGAAAACATTAAAAATAAATTATATTAAATACTCAAATAACTCTCCCATTTGTTCTAAGCAATACCCTAGTCTGTTATGAAAACTATATATTACATTTCCCAATTGTCTGTCAGTAATTAACGCGCATTCAGCTATTGCTTCTTTCAAAGAATTAATATCTAGGTGACGTTGTTTGTAGATTTTGGTCTTAAGATGTCCCCACTGGAAAAAGCGCAAGGTACTAAATCAGATGATCTTGCTTGCCAATTTATAACACGACCTCTACCAGTCCAGTGGTTTGGAAATGAATTATTTAAGGAATTTCTAGCATCTAAACTAAACTGCGCGGGACAGCCATTCTGTTGAAACCAGATTTCCTGATTTTCTCTTGTAACTTCTTCCAATACAGGTGCTACTTTCGTTATTAAAAGTTCTAAATATGTCCCTGTATTTAAATTTCCTACAATTTCAAATGATCCAATAATGTTATTATTAAAAATTCCGACCCAGATATTATTTTTTTGAAGATACTGAGTTCTGGTCGATATATTAATTCTGGGATTTTCTTTAGCCCAATATCATGTATTCTGAACATTGGATTCATTCTTATTCTTCTTCGTCTGTTTTGAGTTGAACGCCAGCACGTCCAGGCACTTGAGCACGCTGCTCTTTGTAGTATCCCCAACAGATCTTTCAGTTGTTGTTGTTTTGTGTCCTCGATAAAAGCCACTATCCTCCAGGGGAAGTTTGAGTACGCTCGTAAGATCCAATAGATCTCTTCCGAAATGTTTCTGTCTGAGTCCCTTCAGTTCCTCACAAGTGCATATTACATGAAGGCTAGTTTCTTCCTGTTTTTCACATCTCCTACACCAAGGCTCGCTAACCAAGTACATGCTGTACATATGCTTCCTTAAAGGACAATGTCCGGTTATTAAGCCGGTAATTATTTTAATTTCTTTTTTGTTACTACAAATTAGGTTGGCTGAAAACCTTCCGTCAAGCTCCCTTAATAGTGTTTTAGTATGGAGTTGACCTGCCGTTAACCTCCATTTCTTTTTATGTTTTCTTTCTAGCCATAACCAGATCTCCCTTTTAGCGGAATCTTTAGAGATTCCACAAACAGGTTCTGGTCTTATGAAGTTCCTATTAGTACCTTCTTTGGCCAGTTGGTCGGCTATCTCATTGCCTTTAATACCCTCATGTCCTGGCAGCCATATCAGCGACAAAGTATTCTCTTGTGCCAGTTTATTGAGCACCTGTTTACAATATTTCACCAGTTTAGACCTGGTAGATGGATTCATAATGGCTTTAATAGCTGCCTGACTATCAGTCATTATGTTGACTTTTTGTTTGCCTTTTAGGGCACATTAAGCATTTGCCTGCACCTTCCCCCTGACTAGCTTGTGATCCATCAGTGTACCAGGAGCCGGCACCACAATCGCTCGAGCGACTTTTTGCCTGAACCTGTTTATACCGACCAGGGCGTATAAATATCGTATGATCAAAAAGTCTTTGGATCGCTGTTGCCCTGGAATTTACGAGATATCTATGAAATTTTTTATTTCAATTAGTTTTGACATTTACTTGACAACTTTCAAGTCAGCTGGTTATAATTCAAAATGTTTCAATTAGAACATAGAATTTTTATTATCAAATCATACTACAGTAGTGAAAATGGTAATTGGGTTTATTCACCTCGTTTATGTTTGAATGAGTTCCGTGAGAGATTTCCCAACTTCGCAATAATCGAACGAGTTTTTTTTTCGGCAACTTCAACGAACTGTGGACAAATTTGAAGGAACTGGTAATATCAGCGATAGTGTTCGATCTGGAAGAAGACGGGCTAGAAATGATGATGTTATTGATCTGGTTAGGCAACGCATGCAGGAAGAACCTATCTTATCCTTGCGTAGATTGAAACAAGATATCAATTTAAGTTATGGGACGTGTCAAACCATTGCTAAACATGACTTGAACATATTTCCTTATAAACTGCAGATATGTCAGAAGTTACTGCCACCAGATTATCAGAAGAGAGTATCGTACTGTACCTGGTTTAATGACCATATGGATAACGATATCCTTGATTTAACATTTTTTACAGACGAATCTTATTTTTACCTATCTGGATACGTTAATAAACAAGTTATGCGTATGTGGAGCGAGAATAATCCTAATTTTCATAGTGAGGCTCCTTCACATAGTCCTAAGATTGGTGTTTGGGTTGCAATGTCCCGTAGATGGGTAATAGGGCCAATATTTTTTCAAGATACCATAAACGCTGAAAGATATATAAATCAAATACTTGATCTTTTTATCAATCAATTGCACGATGATGAACTTCATAATGGATATTTTCAGCAAGATAACGCGAGACCGCATGTTGCTCGAATAACTATGGAATATTTACGTCAATTTTATGACGAAAGGTTAATATCAGACGGACGTTACCCACCTAGGTCTTGTGATTTGAGTCCTTTAGACTACTTCTTATTCCCATTGCTTAAGAATAACGTTTTTAAAACTCCAGTTCACACTTTAGATGAATTACGAGAACGTATTGTTGAAAACTGTCTCACAGTAACACCTGATCTTTTAATTAAAGTTTTTAATAACATGGGCCGACTTGTTAACCGGTGTATTCAGGAACAGGGAAGACATTTTTGATAAACCCATTTATGTACCCAGTTCCTCAACTCTACGCAAGAAATATATCAACGAAATTTATGAAGATGTTACCGATGGTATTAGAATGGAGTTGAAAAACCAAAATCTTTGGGTCTCTGTTGATGAAACTACCGACACGAAGGGCCGTCAGGTTGCTAATTTGATTATTGGAACCTTAAATGGTTCAACTCAATCTAAAAGACATTTAATTAATGTAGGTAATTTAGACAAAACAAATCATGTTACCATAGATAGCCAGGTTTATTAATGAATCCTTAGCGAATTTCTTTTTACCCGACAAAGTACCTTTTGAAAAATTTCTGTTAATGGTAACTGACGCCGCTTCGTATATGTTAAAATCAGCTCAAAGTCTGAAAAATGTTTTTCCCAATTTAATCCATTGTACATGGTTTAAATAGGGTTCCTGAAAAAGTTAGATTAGAGTTTCCAGATGTAAATAATTTAATTAGTAATATCAAAAAAGTATTTTTAAAAGCGCCCTTACGAGTGCAATTATATAACGAAATGCTTCCCGGCATTCCATTGCCACCAGAACCTATCTTAACAAGATGGGAAACATGGCTTAAATGTGCTGTGTTTCTTGCCGATAATTACGAAGGCATCAAAAATGTTGTAACTCAATTTGATTCAGCAACCAGTCTTGCCATAGAAAAGTGTAACGTAATTTTCAATAATTCGACAATACAAAATCAGCTATCATATATTAAATCTAATTTTGCGATAATTGAGCAGGCAATTACTAGATTAGAAGATAGAAATTTATCTTTAAATGATGGTGTTGGCATTGTAAATGATATTGAAGAGAAAATTGGAAAAAAGTCAACGGATTGACTGGAAAAAGAATTAAAGAATAAAATTAGCCGGAATTCTAAGCAAAAATGGAGGTTTTGTTACATTAAAATCTATAAATAATGTAATTAATGGCAATTTTAATGAACACATTAATATAAGCCCCTCATTAATACCTAGTTTTAAGAATGCACCGATCACATCTTGCGATGTTGAAAAAACATTTTCCCAATATAAACATATACTTACAGATCGTAGACATAATTTAACTATGGAAAATTTAAAGAAATATATGGTTATTTATTGTAATAAATAAATATATAATTTGTAAATACGACAATTTATTGTAATAAATAAATATACAATTTGTAAATACGACAAATGAATTTTAATTTCCTAAAACATAATAAATAAATGCACATCATAAGTGCATATTGCATATTGTAAGTGCATATTTAGGGATTTTTTAAGTGCATATTGCATGCATATTTGGCAAACTTTTTAGTGCATATTTTCCAGTCTCTAGTTATCAGTTCGCCTAAGCATTGATGTCTTCCGGCACAACAATCTATTCTGGATAGCCTTCTTTAAATTCGTTCCTTAGCGATTCACGATTCAAGTCACTAAACTAGTGATATACAGTGTTCATTGACGGTCCTTCATCGCCAAAGGCCGAAGCGAGTTGATCGATGAAGTATTGTTGAGATAATCCACGTCGACAGCCGTAGTAAATCATTTCACGACAATTTTCACGAGCTAATTACATTTTCTGATTGAGATGAAATTTTCAAATCACTGTAAACATCACAAAAGTATTCGTATAACCAACGTTCTGATATCGTAAAAAAACTAAAAATTTACGCATAATATGATAAGATGGCACCTCAAATTTTGCAATTTATCACGAGATTTGGGCTTATTCCTATCTGTTCGAAATTAATCGCCAATCAGCTGTGTGGATGTTCTGAGATGAGGCTAAAATGTAGTTGGTGGCTACTGTCGCTTTAGAGGTTGGAGGGGGTGTTGCTGTTGATTGGTATACGACGATTTGTTTACTGGAAGTCATTAATAAATTGTTCAAAACAAACAAAGAATGACGCATCATCTTTCATTAAAATAATACGAGCCCACCCCCCACCCCCCCTCCCGTACAGTCGGCCAAAATGTCCAATATTTAGAGGTGAAAAACATGGAATTTATATTTCATTGCCCGAATAATTCTGACTTGGCATTCAAATTTGTCAAACATGAAATGGGTAGAAGGCGTTTTCCAATACCGCCATTTACTCAGTACGTTTCTAAGAAGTCCACTTCTAAATGGAAAAAATGTTTCCAGAATTAATTCGACAACATGAAAAAGTGTGTAATAATAATAGTCTTTATTGCCCAACAGGTGATCCCCATTTACAGGACATGAAAGTAAAATTAATATCGGAGCAAATAAACATTATATTTAATATAAAAAATAAAACTAAAAGCAATTAAGCTAAATAATATAATAAAATAAAAAAAAACATATAACGGGTGTTCATTTGAAAAGTCAATCTAGTAGCATGTGATTTACTGAGAACATTTTGAAGTATGTCGTAAATTAAAATTTACTACTTAACCTACGAAGTCGTATATTTTGACAGTTTCATACATACAAATAAATAACAAATGTGAATAACATTATCAAATGTCATTTGGATTTACGTTTACGGAACAACAAACACATACTAATATATATGCGTCTTATGCTATCAAAATTTCAAAGTAACCTAGATTGACTTTTCAAATGAACACACGTTATATATATACACACTCCTATATATATATATATATATATATATATATATATATATATAGGAGTGTGTATATATGTATATGTTTTTTTTATTTTGTTATATATATATATATATATATATATATATATATATAAAGATATATATACACATACGAACACATACACACATATGCATCCCTACTTAAACATATAGAAATGAACTAGCCTAATTGAAAAAGAAAAAGTCTTCAAAATATTTGTTGGCAGTAGTGCTCATAATGTATACAGGTGAAAGCTGCAACATTGATCCTCGCCGTATTGACATGAGCGACGGAGTTGAAACGGGACGTTGAAACGAGCCTTGACACGTGAAGAGAAATTCTTGACAGAAGGAACGGGCAATCGATCATATTATTTAAAAGTTTCAATATGAATGTAGCATACTGGCGATCTCTTCTGTCCAAGTGCGAAGGCAGTGTCGCTGCAGTAAATCCCCCTGACTTATTCCAGTAGGTGTATATACTCCATCAATTTTAAAGGAGAGAAATTTTAAAAATCGTCGGTGTATTCTATCCAAAATTAATCTATGGGAGTTACAGGAGGGATACCAAACAATAGCTGCGTAGTCCATCTTGCTGACAACAAAAGCGAAATACAACACCTTAAGCAAGTCATTGGTAGAAACACGCATAATGAAGCCCAGAGCCTTGCAGGAGGATGTACACACAGCTTGCAATTGTTGCTTATAAGACAATTCACAATCAAATAGTACACCCAGGTCCTTAAAGACAGTTTTCCTTTCCAAGTAAGATTATTAATTATATACTGTGACAGTATAGGAGATTTAGAGCGGGTGTAACTCACAGAACAACACATCTTAATATTTAATTCAAATTTGAAGCTATTACACCAATTTGAGATTATATCCAAATTATCTTGCAAAAGAGAAGTATCGTCGATACTAGTTATCTTCGAATATATCTTTAAATCATGCGCATATGCTAAAACTGAACAGGTGAGAGTAGCCAGCAGGTCGTTGATAAACAACACGAAAATAAGTGGTCCCAAATTAGAACTCTGAGGCACACCAGATCTCGTAATGTATTCAAATGAGCGAAAGTCGTTGTAAGGTATATAACAAATTCGATTTTTTAATACGAATTCATGAAATCTAAAGTAGATGGCGCAAAACTAAAGGAGCAAAGTTTGGAATGTAAGGGTTTATGACATATAGTGTCAAGCGCATGTGAAAAGTCAGTATAAATAACATCTACCTGACCGCGCATATTCAGAACCTCACTCAAGACTTGAGATATACTACACAAATTAGTTAATGTGGAACGCTCAGGAAGAAAGCCATGCTGATTGTGGGATAAGAACAGACTAATATTCCCATATATTCTATGTTCAAAGATCTTCGCAAAATTAGATAGAATAGAACAACGACTTTTCTCCATTTTATGAACAAGGCAAACAACAGCTCGCTTCCATAGATCAGGAAAAGTTTTTGTTTTTATGGAAGGATTCATAATCACAGCTAAAGGGGAGGCAAATACAAATTTGCAGTCACGTACTAAAAAGCTTGGTAGAAGGTCATCACCAGCAGTAAACTTATTGGTAAGAATGGACATACATTTAACCAACTCATCCACAGTAATCGCAGAGAAGGTGACACATGGACAATACGTCAAGGATTCAGGATAATTTGAACTGTCACTTTGTAAGTATACGTTTGAAAATGTGTGGGCAAATGTATTAACTATGTCTAAAGGTTCGGAGAATTTAATGTTATTGTCAAAGAGAGTATCAGCAATTCTAGTGGATTTACGTTTACTGTTAAGAAATTTCCACAAATCCCTAGGCATTCCAAACGTGATGACCGATGAACAAAAAGCCGATCGAGTGACAATTTGTCGGCAGTGGAAAGGGCAACTGCAACATAATCCACAGTTTTTAAACAATGTGGTTACATGTGATGAGAGTTGGTTTTATCACTACAACCCTGAATAAAGTCTGAAAGTATGCAGTAGGAGCAAAGGCAGTCTAAGACCATAGAAGGCGAAAACTATGAAAAGCGCCGCTAAAGTGATGCACTTAATTTTTTTGATAAATGTGGCGTTATTTATGATCACATTGTACCTAGAGAACATACAGTAACTGGAGAGTACTATTCTAATGTACTTCCAGGAAGCCTAAAGACAAAATTAAAGAAAAAGTGGCCGCACAATCAAGACATCGGTTGGATCCTGCATCACAACAATGCTCCTGCCCATAGATCAACAATTTATCAACAAACACTTAAAGAATTGGGTGTGGAATTTATGGCTTACCCTCCCTCTCACCTTGCTTCTCGTGACTTCCAATTGTTTCCTGAAGTGAGAGCTCAACAACGGGGTGATGGGTATACTAAATAGACTCTCAAAAATGGTTTCTCAGATCTTTATGACAAATGGACAAAACGATGGGGCACAGAATGAAGAGTACTTTGAAGGATAGTTTTTGGAGTTTTTTAAATACATGTTTCATTTTTGTTATACCAATCTCGTTATTTTCTGATATTTACTCATATGTATGTTAGTTAGACACAACCTTTAAACATACGAGGAATGTACAATATTTACTGTCCCTAGGGTAGGCGTTGAAATAAACATTAAACAACAACACCATTCATTCGTTGTTTATCTGTCAAACAAAAAAAGTTGTCTTGAGTTAAAATAGAAGCTGCTCAAAGATTTTGAAAAATGGAGAAAAACGAACTTCACGCTGTCATTAAATATCTGCAAAAGAAAGGTTTAGTGCCGCAACAATTTTATGAAGATATGGTTAGTGTACTTGGGGATGACGCGCCTTCATATCAGATGGTGAAGAATTGGTCTCGAGAACTTCGATGTGGAAGAATAACTTGCGAACATGCAAAAGGTGCTGGTCAGCCCACTCAGGTATATGGGACCTCATAAGATGTCTGCAAGATGGGAACCCCGAATGTTGACGTCCGAACAAAAGCGAGAGAGAGTCACGACTTCAGATGCGAATTTAAAATTGTTTAACAGTGTTCCAAAAAAAATTCTGGGTCGCTTTGTTACCGTTGATGAAACCTGGGTTCACCACTTCGATCCCGAATCGGAAGTCCAAAGTAAGGAGTGGCGACATCGAGGATCTCCACCCAAGTTTATGGTTCAACCCCCGGCGGGTAAGATTATGGCCACCATTTTTTGGGATGCCAATGGAAATTTTATTAATTGATTACCTGGAAAGAGGACATACAAGCATGGGCCAGTATTACGCAACTTTATAAGCTTTATAAGCTGGCCACCGCGAACACCACATCTAACCCCTTATGATTTATTTCTGTGGCCTACTGTAAAAAATATAGTTTACGAAACACCTCCTACAGCGGCAGAAAACATGCAGCAACGAATCAGAAACGCTTTTCTTCAATTAAGTGAAAACAACATGGCTCAAAATGTAAGTCTGTCGATGCAGAGACGATTAAGAGCGCGTGTAAAGCAGAATGGACATATTTTTGAACACATTTTAAATTAATTTTGTTTTATTATGGAAAAATTACAGGTGTTTGTAAAAGTTACTTTGTTTGATATCATTTCATGGCCAACCAACTATTAGATGCAGCACCGCATATTGAATATTATAAACATAGGTATATCCCATTAAAGAGTTATAACTTCGAAAATACTAGAAATAAGTACTATGTTATTGGTACTATTTTAACGGCTATTTTACAAGGAATTTGCTGACTAATAAAAAAGTTATAGGTTCAATTTAAAAAGAAGAGAAAATAGCCTTTAAACTTGGATAAATTTGGCACGACATATTTAACACTCTGTATATGTTATCACGGTGTTCACTCTCAAAACATATAACGTGTTAGTCCATAAATTTGTAACAAAAGAGTTACGTGAGGCACTGCACCCATTTTCCGGCTGACTTAAAATGTTAGAATTGTCAAGATTTTAACACAATTTGCAATAAAACCAAAACTAACAGTTGTAAGTGCACATTGTCATATATCATTGCAAAGATAATTTGGGTGGCTATCATCATAATAACAAGAAAGTATAGCAATCTATTTAAAAAAAAATTGAAAGTGGTTGCAGAAATTTGGAACAGCCTGTAAATATATAAATAAAAATAGAAAATGCACTGTAGCATACTACATATTGCTATGGATTTCTTTTTTTTTAAATAAAATATTTAAAATAAAATATTTTGTGACATGACTGTATACTAAATGTATATAATAAATTTTGTGAGGGGTAACTAGAGGGAAAAACTGGTTATCCGGTGTCGATTTGATGTGAAAGTCGAGGTCAATCTTGGAGACGGCTTTAGGCCATTGAACGAAAAGGTTGCTTGCTTCGTGAAATATATTATATATATATTTAATTAGTTCGGGTGTTGATTAATTGAAAGTGTTTTATAGTTGATGTATTTAGATATTAAATTCCCAATATTTTGATAATTAAATTGCTTTTGCGCCTTTTCGTGAAAGTCTCCATTAATTTTGTAAGTAGAATTAAAATTTTATGACGTCATAATTAGCATAATTATATTTACATTGTATTAAAGCTAGTAGTTAAGAGATTTGATTATTAGGCATACAGATAATAAAGTTTAGTATTAAAAATGCTTTGTTAAAATTATAAATGAAAATTTGTCCGAGTGGAGTCAGGGTTTTTTGTGCATGGCAAAGCACATGCGAAGTTTTTGTTCACGGTTCAGAATCTGAATATACAGTGTGGTTTTCTGGGGAGAATTTAATATTAAACTTGATTATTTTAGATAAGTTTGATCGGAGTCATTAAGGAGGGCGTTTTCCATTCATTAGCGGTCAATTGTCAATGAATGTTTTTACCTTCAGTATCTTTGTTATATGATACAGCATCTTTATACTTTGTAAAGATATATTTTTTTATTTTTTTTATTTTTGTATTTATATATAAAATATTTATTTTAATTTTTAACCTGTGTTTGCTTTATTTACTCATTCCAATATTGCTAATTAATTAATACCTATATAAAAGAATATATTTAAAAGAAACTTAAAGAGAGATTAGTTCAAAATTAATTTATATAAAATAGATAAATAAATTTTTGTGTACAAGTGTACTGGCGCTCAACTCATATTTTAGACACGTCTTTCCTATGTGGAACCCGAGAAGTTAGAGGTCTCATATTTGAAAATTCACCGTCTGAGAAAACCTAGTTGGCAAAACTAGTTGTGGATGGTGGTGTAATAAATTATCAAACCCATTATTCATAGCAATATGTACGTAAAATTTCATTATAAATGACAGTATATTTTATATTCCTTGATAAAGGCATCATTTGCCGAAACATGTAGGATTGTTTTAAATATATATATTTTGAAGTAAAACCAGACCTTAAATCGCCAACAAATTGAATTTACCATAACATACAAAGGTCACGAAATAATTTTCTTTACATATACATATTGTTATAACGTGAAGGAGCTGAGCAGAGAAAAGCCTCACGTTCTGATGACAATAATGCAATAATATTAAATATAAGAAATAAATATATTTATTAAGCCTGAAAACTACTCAATCTCAAGGGTCTCGAAGCAAGTTCTCGATACACAGACAGACATCTACTAATACATGAAATAAAACAGAAAAGTCAAAATTTATGTAAAGAAATATATTTAATTAATGTTATATTGATTGTCACAAGATGTTATATATTGAGCTAACATTCGTTTAATAATATGAAATGGATTGCCTATACATATTCTAGAAAACTTGTCCGTATGTCAAGTTCTAAATTGACTAAGTTTAAAAATTTCCAAATATAATTACCAAATCTGACATTTAAAAGCAAAGTAAAATGACGTTTGAGATGACGTGAGTAAATGTTATATAGATAAGTGACTTCGAGAAATGTTATATCTTTAACAAATTTATATATTACAATTTCACTTAAATACCTGATAAATACGTTAAATTTTGTAATTCACAATTTCATTATGTTCTTTGGATGAAGTTCTCAGGAAAGTTTCCAATTATAACATCAAGATTGGCTGTCAATTGCTTAATTCAAACTACTGGATACTATCCTAGTCGCTGCGATGCTTATGATACAATTTTACAGAATCTCCCACCAGGTTATGTTCAGTCTAAGTTCCTGAAGAGATGTTCTTATACCAAAATAATTCAAAGGAAATATGATTTCTTCTTTAAGAGCGTTCCTTCCATATAAATCTATTCTTCAGTAATCACATGCATATCTATGTTTTCCTTATATGGATAATACATCCAGAATACTTATTATATCACTTCTTTATGTACAATAAATGTCCATAAACATATTATATACGGTATATAATCGGAATAATGATAAAACTAAATTTATAATATGAAGATAAAAATCTTTTTATACCCGTCAGAAAAATAATATCAATAATAATGTTTTTCGTCGTCAAGACTCCCATCAGAAATTTTGTAAAAATATAAATCAGATATTCTAAGGAATTTATACAAAGGTTTCTAAAATAATATAAAAGATAATATTATAAGAAAATCCACCCACGTAATCTCAATTACAAATCTTGTAAATGGAGTTCACATAAGTCAAACTAATAACAAAATTTACAGATATTTGCTCAAAAGAAAGATAGAACATAGTTGGTTTTTAAAAATCCAAAATCCTCGCGAAAATAAGTTGAAGTAAATTTACTAATAAGCAAAACATAACCATAAATTAAATATAACATACAATATTATATGATATCATGATTTCAAAACCAATTATGAACCCATATCAAAATTACAAAATTCTTACTATAAAGTAATACTTCACAAATCTGAACATTCAAGATATAACATTCTTGAAACCGATATCTTAATAGAAAATAATTAATTAATTAAGAAAATTGACTCACAACAATATATATATATATATATATATATATTGAATTACTTGCAGTGGGGAAAACTATATTACTTTTATTTATAACATGAATGATGTAATTTGCGAAGGCCCGTATTTAAACTAATTATGTAGATTTACGAATGCACTTTCACACTTTCAAATTTGTTTTAATATAAATACTTGTAATAAACTAAACATTAGCAGAAATGCAATCTTTACAATATACCTGACCTGATACAACGTTAAACGTGGCCTCAATTATAATTAAGAAGCAGTGCTAAAAATACTGTTACAAATGAATAAAAATATTTATATTTTATAACTGTTGTTGTTGAAGCCTGTGCATGTTAATTTTGTTGTAATAGTTAAGCTTATTTAAGAAGTAAAATAAAAATTTACAATACTATTAAATGTAAGCGTAAGAAATTTAGGACGACATAATAAACTAATTTACGAATAAAATTTTCGAATAACGAACAATTAAGTTTATGAATAAGATGGTAAATGCACCTAAGATTATCTTAGAATTTTAAAATTTAATATATAGTCTCCCATCTTGCAGGCTATCAATCAATATCCTTAAAAAGGCTTGCAGGCTTGAAATTCAAGCAAGCTCTGAGTTGGAAAGCACTATATCTGGAAAATATAATATATGTTGTAATGCTTCCAACCCTAGTTTTGCTAACATTCTTTAAGTTCACAAAGAAACATATGGTCTAATATTCTCTTTCCATTTGGCCCAAACTAACCGCTTTACTTTGATTCCTGTATCCAAAATCGTGAGTTATCGACTATACTTATCAAAATTCATAATAAATATAACCTTGTTCATTGCACCAGTGAACAGTTATATTAAAAAAAAGGTTGACGATCTAAAACACAAAATCAATACAATATTTTTAGATCTGGCCTTATTTTTCTATGAATGAAATGTTACCATGGACGTTACATAGAGAAGAGCGGCGAGTCCAAAGTGATAGTAATCTAAACATATTTGTATGTTATGTTTATTTTTTTATTATATACAATACCAGTGTTGTAAGATAAACACCATTTAGTTTGATGTTTTGTGTACGTTAAATTGGTGGTAATTAACTTGTAGACAATTTATTATCATAAGCGATATTGTTACCTTAAACATGTTGTATTTTATTATATTTAACTCGTTTTAGAGTCCGTCGAAAGTTTAATAAAGCATTCCTTTCTTAAGTCTATGTGTCAAAGGAATATTAAGTATGTTTTACCCTTGCGATTCGTGCAATTATAGTGAAGGTGCAATATCTTACTATCTTAGAACGATAAGGGTTAGCTATTAATATTTCAGGTTGAGTATCTCTTCAAGAATTTTATAGTGTTTATGTTTTGAATTGTGAAACATCTTACTACATGTACCATATGATCATATATTTCTACCCTCTAGAAGGCAATGACATTTTTCTTTTTTAAACTTAAGTTGGTACCATAATTTAAGTTAACTTATTTTGCAGCGGGTGTGTGATATAGGTTATTTTATACTGATGACAGATTAGGTTTTGTCATTTTGACAAATAATTACATACAAACGTTTCAGTTGAAAAAATAAAAAGTTTAATAATAAAAACAGCTACAATAAATGTTCAAAGTGAGCTCCTTCATTTTCTATGCATAGCGCAACTCTTCGTCTCATATTATTGAAGGCATTCCTTAAATTATGTGGTGTAATTTCCTCACAGACATTTCGGATAGCATTAGTAAGTTCTTCAATTGTATGGAAATTTTTTAAGGATTCTCTGGCAGGTCCCATATGACAGTTGTGTTTGTTGTGAAAGCTTACGAATCGATTTCTTAGGTGATTGATTTATTCGTCCCTCAACATCTGCTATATTTTCAACTGCCCGCTTTAGTGGTCTACCAGCACCTGGTTTTAGAGACACAGACCCTGTTTCAAGGAATTTAACCACTGACTATTGAATGAATTGCCGCAAACTGTCATATATTGTTGGAAAATTTGGAAATTCTGCCCGAAATTCTTCTATACAAGGTTGCAAGGAGTACGACCATTCTCCATTTTCTAATTTTACACCATTCCTAAAGTATGATTCGATCAGAAAAACTTTATGATTTATTGTAAACATTTTTAAGTGTCAATTAATAAATACATTAATGACAGATGAGTTTTATTTATCAGAACATACACATAATGACAGATGTATTTTATTTGTCACTACAAACACGATATTTTCAAGAAATAATTTCATGGCTTGCTAGAGGGTAAATATAAATGATCATATTGTATATAATTTCCAGCACTATATTTTTTTGCAAAAATATTATTACTACAATTTTAAAAAATTAGTTACAGTTTTACCCGTGTCTCCGCCTGTCGATTATAAAAGTTACACTGTTCTCGAATTTAGTAATTATTACCGAAACTTGTGATCTCTAAACAGTGTGGTATTCTATTGATAATTCATTCATTGTGTTTGTACTCGTATGTTGAGTAAATATTGACATATTGGCCACGAATTCATTTCTCAAACCCTTTAGGAGTTAATTGGGCAAATTCAAAACTGTTTTGATATTTCGATTGAATATTGTCCGAAAGTCATTCCTTCGATGCCTTCGAAACTTAAAGAAGTCATTAGAAATGACGTCGAAGGCGAAATATCTGTCCAAGTGTCACTTATGAAATTACCAACTGGCTAACTAACTTATAAAAAAATAATTTAATTACCTTTATAATTCCACGTATACTCAGCAGATATTCTAAATATATCGAAATCAATGTTTTCATTCAATTCATTCCAATACAATTATTGTTTTAGAAACTTGATTCCCTGAAATTTGTTGTTTAAAATTTTAAACACTTTTGTTATTTACATATTTGTTTTATTTCGATAATCTCGTTTAAAATAAAGTAACCAGTTAAATCAAAGAAATATACAAGTATAAAATACAAGAAAAAATACGCGAATTTTATGATTTAATAAAAAATAGTTGAAGAAAATGATTTTATTGTAGATTATGTTATTTGCCTATTTATTGTTGAAAGTGTGTAATAATTTTGACAGAAATAGGTGCTGATGTTAATAGGAGTCGTTAAAGTTCCATATTATTAGGATAACTTTTAAAAAAAGAAAGTTAATTGCCGTAATTGTGTGCCGATGTGCAAGGCATACAGGCGGCCAAATCAAAGGGCGGCGAAAATTGTTCGACATTACTAGAGACACCGGTCATTAATCAATAGGTTAAGATAATACTAACGTGTAATTTAAAAAACACGCTGGCCTATCGAGAGAAAGAATTCAAGTAGGTAACCGGTTATCTTTACTTTAAACAACTATACCCTCGATAACACGCTTTGCCACCAACGCGGCGTAAAATTAAATGTGTGACGAGTGATAGGGAGTGAACGCTCGCTGATCCTCTCCGGTCTGAACCTACCTGTTGGTGTTATGTCCCCAGGAAGGTCTCTGCCGGCTAACTCTCTTGTTTCGGAGAACGTCGCGGATTCAAGGCCGCGAGTTGGAAAATGGACGCCACCGTTATATCCACCTGCAGAGATTCAGCTATAACGGGAGCAGGCGGGACCTGGTAGCTCCAACTAACACCAGAGGGTCAGCCTCTTATCACTCGTTGCAGAGCAAGAAACTTTGTTATACTCATAAAACTAGTGGAAGGGTAGGGATCAAGACACAATCAACAATTCTACAATTTATTAAAGGCTACAAATGGGCCAACATCAATCCACAATTCGGCGTTGTCAATTCTCACAAAATATAAAACTAGACACAGTCGTACATCAAAATTCAAAGTCAAAACGCTAAACTAATATAGTAACAGACACTTAAAATGTTTCGAAGCAATTAAAAGGTGAAGCCCTGTTCAGCCAAACAAAAGTGATAGCAACTTGATATTTGAGTAAATAATACTGAGTACGGAAAAGTTAGCAACTCTCTCCCCCTGTATATTTGAACCGGGAGGCGAGAGGGGTTATTCCAAAATTGTCTCGTCAGGTTAATAAAATCCTGAAACCACGAACGAGTTATCAAAAGAAGTCTCAATAGACGTCAACGCGAACAATTACAAGAATGGCAAAATCACAAGCGAAACGGAAGGTTACCTCATGAAAGTAATCAAAGTTATGCCTTAATTACAGCAAAATAATAAAGGTAAGAAAAGTTACAAAATTATGAGATCTAATATTCCTGGCAGAACTTTTGGAGTACCCCCTGTATATCAGGTGTGCAAATATTTAATACAATTTAAATCAGAAAAACCTGTAGGAAATTAATTAACAAAAGTAATTATTAGAATACCAATTCCGTATACGTAATCTAGATTCTGTACAGTTTATTACAAAATAAGTACATTAAACTACAGAAAGTTCTTCGATTTTCAGGTATCGAAACAAACAATTAAGGGACCGATCTGAAGGATCTGACCTCGAAAATGACACTAAATCTAAACAGGTGACAAACAGTGAAGCTGTCGGTCTTCTGGAGCTAATATTAAGTTTCTGTACCAGTACCCGGGGATATTTATGACTATCAACGGGTTTATTACAAAATCAGATTCGAATGACACAGTAAAACAAACTTGAAATAGGGAAAAGAACCCTTCTAAATAAACTGAATTAACAGTTTGAACTAACACACAAGGTGTGCGTCTCTTAAGGAGAGTAACAGCTTGATTATAATATTAATTTAGAAAATACTAAACACTATTCGATATTTAAATGATCTTCTATAAGTTTAGGACTGCAAGAATTAAAAGGCAACACCTACTTTTTCTAGGATACAATAACAGAATTCGTTCCTTCCAAGTACAATATATCGCTTACTAGGGCAATTCAATTCTTTTATTCACGAGCAGGTTTCACAGCGACGCCATTACGGGAATCCAATATGGATGAACCGCGTCCCTTTCTCCTAATCCAAAAAGGTCTTGCAGAATAAATGTGCCCCAAAATTCACAGGTTGCGGACAGCTTAAAGGAGTTTCAGAACTGCGTCGAAGTATTTCGATCAGCAAAATTATGCCCCAAAACACAGGTTAAAATTACCGGTGAGACGCCTTACGCTTCACAATAGATATCCAAATATTTCTCAGAAATTCAGAGAAAACCTCGTTTTATAAAACGTTTATAAGAATCCTGAAAGTTCAAAATGCGATATGGTAAAAATTATTGAGGGATTTCAAAAACTCACCGCAAAAATCTAGTTTTAAATAACACGTGACACAAACACGACACAGCGCTTATGAAGCTTAAGTCTCAATGGCTGCCGTATCGATATAGAAGTAAAATGCCGGATACACGTCATCGTAATTGCCGGAAGTAAAGAAAGAAGAGGATATAGTTTTCAAAATCTCGAGGATGATCTCATATCGCAAAAAGTGTCAAACCAAACCTAAAACGTTAAATAATTTAATGACCAGAGACGAAAGTTTCTAATAGGAGTCGGCAAGTGAGTTACCTGTCGCAGAGGGCGAACAACGAAAAGGAGATGGCGCAATAAGCGTTGTAATTAAAAATTAAACTAGAATTAATTATAGAAAGGCAATATTTAACAAAAACAGATGCGTCTAGAAGTTCTATATTTCAAAGCAAAAATTCCTTCATAATTGGTTTGAAATTCGGTGTGACTTTTAGCGAGTTAGCAGTGAAAATCTTGCGAGCATTTCGGATAGGGAATTTAAAAAGATGGCCGCTTGCTAATATACAAAGGCTTTCAAGATGAATAGAACGAATGAAATGGGTTGAGAATATTGTAGTTGAAGGGTCTAAACTGTTCGATAAATGGAGTTTGAAGCAAATTAAAAATCATTAGTAGAAATTTATTTAAATGTTAAAGCTACGAGGGTTTTAAGAGAAATAATAGAGAAAACTTGCACTTACATAGGCCGTATGCAGGAAAGTGTATTTGTATGCGTAACAAATTCCCCCCTTTCACAACAGAAATTTACTTGTAAATTTCTCCAAAAGTAGAATGTAAGTCTTCAAAGGAAACCCAGAAAAAAGAAAACGTGAGCCCTATTGAAATAAACAGCTGAACAATAGTTCGGCAGTGCGGTGTCCATAAACGACGGTATCTAGCAGATCATTTGAAAAGAATCGACGAAACGCAAATAAAACTAAATACTGATACTATAGTGACCTAAAGCCACAAACGCAAAACGCAAGATTCTGATGAAACAATACAGAGAATTACGGTAGAACCAAATAAGAACATAAGCAGAGTTAAACAATCTGACCAGCGACACTAGTCTAAAACAAAAGATAGCACTGAAGAGTGACCTAAGAACATGAACCTGAAATACACTTTAAACAAAACTATCTAAAAGAAGATAGAAGCAAAACGAGACGCAGAAGGCGAAATCGACTCAAAGTCAATCAAAACTATCTTACACTAGATAGGAGCGTAACTAATCGTAAAAGGCGAAATTAACACAAAGTCAAGTAAAACTATCAAACTAGTTAGAAGCAAAGTAATACGCAGAAAGCGAAATTGACAGAACGTCAAGCGAAACTAACTTACACAAGATAGAAGCAAAATTAAACGCAGAAGGCGATTTTGACACAAGGTCAAGCAAAACTATCGACGCTCAGATTGTTCGACGGCAGAAACTCATTAGCACAACAATAACCAAACCAACACACCATGTCAACAGTTAGCTCGGCCTAAACCACCACAAAGGCCCTTCGACATTCGGTCGGTACGGGGATTACAAATAACGAGAACATAAAACAACAAAACAAACAGTACTGAACGGTCGTCACCCCAGCATCAGAATGTGCAACAGCCGATATCATGCCGAGTGTTCAAGCGCCTCGAGAAAACAAGAAAGGGGAAGGAAAAGCTGCATAAAGCACCGAAAAAAGCACAGACTAGGAGGGGATCATTACTCCTAGCGGCGAAAGAAGATAGAAAGCTGCGCTATGAACACAAGTCACGAAAGTCGTTGCGTCACAACCAAAACTAGGGAACAACTTCCGACAGCTCTAAAGAGACTAACTACCGTGAAGCAGTAGCAGCTCAAAGAAAAAAGGATAAACTAAAAGGTTTATTACTAATGTTATAGGATGCAAATGGATAAGGAAAAATAGGTAAGAATCTAAAAGGTAGGATAAGAGTAACTGTGACACTGTGTACTTACGAGTTCCAACAATCTTACAAACGTTACGCCATGCGATAGAGACAACAACAAAAGGAACTTAATTCTGGCCAAACAAAATAAGTGGATACGTTTCAACAAAAGTTTAAAGTGCAGCGGCGGCCTACCACCACACTGATACGGTTGAGGACCAATAAACAGAAAAAAGTAAACAAACATAGACACGTCCATGACCGATAAAAGAAAAATCGCGATTACAAACGAGGGGTGTCGGTCTCAGCCCTAAAAGAAGCTTACGGGAATGGACGACGGAATTTATTGACATCCACCCCGCTTCTTAAAGCGAAAGAGTCAAAATCGGGTTTTAAAAAAAAAGATCACATCAGAGATGTATCCAAATGTCCAAATTCTATTATCATAAAGAATCATTCACAAAGGTCAAGGAGAGAACGGTAAACAGCAAATATGCTGGTAAAATATCAACCCATATACCAAATGTTAACCTATAGTGAAGAGTCCTATACGAAAATTAAACCATAGTCAAAATCGGTATATAATATTGGAATGTATAAAATCCAAAAGTCAAAATCAAACGTCCAGTACGTATAAGAGTTTACAAAACCCTCACACGAGGAAAACCTACACGGTACGATAAAACTCTATACGACAAGAACAAAACAAACTGGTAAGATCTGTGTGTAAGTGTGATCTCCAAATCCTCTAAAAAGAGATGCAATAACAGCAAACAGAACAACACTATCAACAGTTCTAAACCTTATAACGTCTATACTCATAATAGTAAATCAATCTACAAGATTGTTAACAGAGTCAACTCGATAGCAAGCTATCCTAGAATTAAAAGTGATAAACTTGAACGAAAATTTGTCAGAATCAGGAATCGATAAATGTATCAACAACCAAACGCAGTCCGATCCAAATTTGGAATATCAAACTATTCTCAAAATAAGTACAACAAAACCTAGCACAAACAGCTAGAATCAACACATACCAAAATAAAAGGATCGGCGAAACGTAAACTTGACAACACGAAATATCGATTCAGAACAGACAAAAGAATGTCACAATAAATAAGTTAAGTCAACGTCGATATACGGTACGATAAATTATTGAGAACTAACTTCAACCTGAAATATACGACATGTTACAGAAGGAGGGTAACACAGAACAACAGGACTCCCTCTTGGTCGCCTTTTACGCCATGGTGGATTACACCAGTCTGGGTATTCGTCCAGCCCCCAAACAGGCCACAACTACCTAATCAAGATGGAAAGTATCTCAGATAAACAGGACTCCGTTTAGTCGCCTTTTACGACATGGTGGATTACACCAGTTTGGTATTCGTCCAGCCCCCAAACAGGCCACAACTACCTAATCAAGATGGAAAGTATCTCAGATAAACAGGACTCCGTTTAGTTGCCTTTTACGACATGGTGGATTACACCAGTTTGAGTATTCGTCCAGCCCCCAAACAGGCCACAACTACCTAATCAAGATGTAACGATCAGAGCTGAGCATGTCTCCTTTCTGTCGCCTTTTACGACAGGGCGGATTACACCCGACTGAGTATTCGTCTAGCCCCCAGTCAGGCCACTAATACCTATACAAGATGGAAAGTATCTCAGATAAACAAGACTCCGTTTAGTCGCCTTTTACGACATGGTGGATTACACCAGTTTGAGTATTCGTCCAGCCCCCAAACAGGCCACAAATACCTATACAACTCCAGGTTGCGCTTTTAGGTGTGCGCTATTCCAAGTTCCAGGCAGAAGTTCGCCTTCGCAAGTTTTTAGTTCGTAGGTGTCGGTAGACAAACGACGATGTATCAAGAAAGGTCCCAAAAATTTATCTGCCAGCTTCGCCGTATAGTATTTAGATGCATCAGACAAAACGAAATTCCTACGCCAGACCATCTGATTCGGCAAGAACTCTACTGCACGATGTCGCATATCATAACGAGTCTTAGCTTTCTCGTAAGCCGTCTGTAGTCGAGATTTTACATCTTGGAATATTCGTGAAAATTGATAAGATCTAGAAATAAGTTCTTCAGGGTCTCTGACACAAACAACGTTTGGAGCATTCCCACCTTCAGGTTTCTGTAGCGGACGTTCCCCGTTAGTGGACATTTCTCTGCCGAAATTGATGAAATAGGGAGTGAGACCGGTTACGTCATGCTTGGCGGTGCGCAGAGCACAAGAAATCTTGGGAAGAACTAGATCCCATTCTCGATGATTCTCCGACACATAGGAGATCAACATAGTTTTTATTACACGATTCACTCGTTCGACAGGGTTCGCCTGCGGATGGTAGAAAGAGGTAAACGCAGACTTAATTTGATAGTGATTCAACAACTGACGATACTCTTTAGATTTAAATTGAACCCCATTATCAGAAATAATCGTGCGAGGTACGCCAAATAGCAAGAACACGTCATTCTCAAGATGTTTAATGATATTGGCGGCAGTGGCCTTACGAAGGGCGTAAGTTAATACAAACTTGCTAAAACAGTCTGAAACAACGAGTATATGATTAAACCCGCGCTTAGATCTCGGCAAGGGTCCTACAATATCTACGCTGAGAACTTCCCAAGGTTTGTCAATTTGAGAGTGACCTCCCATACGTCCGATAGGTTTACGTTGTTCGGGTTTCGTACGTAAATATGTGCGACATCGATTTACGTAACGAATGACATCAGCTGTCATTTTAGGCCAATAATGTCTCTGGGTAATTCTACTCAAGGTTTTCGTAATTCCCAAGTGGCCGCAAGTAGGAGGATCATGACAAGCTTTAATTAATTCCGATCGGCGTTCCTTAGGAACCACAATTTTCCAAGAGTCAACATCATCACCAAAGTAGTTGCGAGAAGGACGAAGATACTTGCAAAGTTTACCATTGACAAACTGAAAGGCAGGATATTTGTCAGGAGTCGCTTTAACAGCACGAACAAGTCTATTGTACCATTTATCGGTAACAGGAGCAGTTTCATCGATAGTTGACAAGATTGGCACAGAGCGGGATAGTGTATCAGGAACTACGTTTTCCTTCTGTCGTTTCCTAGAAGGTCGACAACGAGGGCAAGTGTTGATGGTCTGACCACGCGCTCCACATTTATAACAAAATCGTGAATTGCGAGGATTAGGACATTCTCTCACCAGATGACCTACTACATTGCATTTCCAACACTTCGGACCAGAGCTGGACGAAGGCGCCGAAACTGCTGCTACACCAAATATTGAAGGTGAATAATCATAGGCTAAGTCTGGTTCGCATAAAGAAGACTTATTGCGAGGTGGAGGAGCGAAAGCTTCTATGGAGATCTTACATGCTTCTAGTTTTCTGCACAATTCTAAAAGCTGGTCCACGGATTTAATTTCTGTAAGCCCTAGTTGACTCTGATAAAACGGAGCAATGTTTTGCAACAGAACGTCCAATTTAAGTCCCTCGGCAACTGGCACAGTCAAACGCCCAAACATACCATTCATTACCGCCACGTACATGCCTATCGTCTCATTCGGCCCCTGAGTTCGCCTCTTTATTTCCTGAAACAATTTGTCGTTATAGTTGGGTGGTTGAAATTGTAGTCGAAGCTCTCGTACGAAATCGACCCAAGTCGTTACCTTATGGCGAGTGGAACGCCACCAAACCAAAGCCTTTCCTGAAAATAACTCTGTAGCGGATCTTATTAACTGTTCTTTGGCGAGATTGTTTGCTATGCATTTATCTTCAATGGTCTCGAGAAATGCACTCAAAGATTGTCGTGAATTCTCTCCATCGAACTTGGAGAAGCTCCACCTTGACACCGGAACAACCTTATACGACGGAGATGTCGCAGAGACAGCTGCCGAACTCACCGCATGTGACGCAGTCGCACGAACAGGAGACAGAATCGGTTCTCCCACAGATTCTTCGGAATCAGAAATTTCGCTATCAGAAACAGTAGGACCTTGTGCTACACTAGTGGACGCGAACACAAACGACATGTTTGCAGGAACGGTACCTGCCAAAGCTGACTTCCTGGCCTTCCGCGCCTTAGACTTAAGAGATGCCTGAAGGGTTACCAACTCAACAAGAATACCCGCTACTTCCTCCTCAGCTTCGGGTGTCACTGGCTTTGCTCGCCTAATTCGCGAAAAAGCATGGATGATTTTTGTGTTAATTTTCCGATACCTTAAACTAGTTTCTATCTCTAAAAATTGCTCCAAAAGATCATTGATCTCGGCGATCTTTCTCCTTACTTCGCGAGTGTCCTCTTCGATAGTGTAAGGATTAGCTGGTTTAGCCATCGGTATGCCCCCACTCTCTAACTGTAACAAACTCCTAAGAGTCGCACGCATCGTTTTGACAGGAACATTTTTATTTGCTCCTCGAACCCTTAGTTCGTAAACTAACTCATCACGCTCTAACCTGTTGATTTCAATTTTACCCTCCATAATACAACAAAACGTCAGACACACTCAAAGTGAAAATATATTCCCAAAAATATCGAAACCTCAAAATTCTAAACGTATACAGTAAATCTAGAACAAACTCTTCACCACAGCGTGATCTGTCCAAAAGTCCCAAAAGGCAAAGAATTTAACTGAAATAAAACGAAAGGTAAACCGAGGATGTTTCAAGTCGAACGAAACGTGTAAAGTACGGAAACTTGCCAGACCGAAACCTCAAATGGTCCTTACACAACCCTAAGCTGATTGAAAGTCTCAAAGTAAACAAAAGCCCCTCCCACAAGTATGAGCAAGCAAAGTTTCTAAAGATTTTAAAAAAAGAAAAATGGCCTCCACACAGGGCGCCAAAAACTTGCCACCAACGCGGCGTAAAATTAAATGTGTGACGAGTGATAAGGAGTGAACGCTCGCTGATCCTCTCTGGTCTGAACCTACCTGTTGGTGTTATGTCCCCAGGAAGGTCTCTGCCGGCTAACTCTCTTGTTTCGGAGAACGTCGCGGATTCAAGGCCGCGAGTTGGAAAATGGACGCCACCGTTATATCCACCTGCAGAGATTCAGCTATAACGGGAGCAGGCGGGACCTGGTAGCTCCAACTAACACCAGAGGGTCAGCCTCTTATCACTCGTTGCAGAGCAAGAAACTTTGTTATACTCATAAAACTAGTGGAAGGGTAGGGATCAAGACACAATCAACAATTCTACAATTTATTAAAGGCTACAAATGGGCCAACATCAATCCACAATTCGGCGTTGTCAATTCTCACAAAATATAAAACTAGACACAGTCGTACATCAAAATTCGAAGTCAAAACGCTAAACTAATATAGTAACAGACACTTAAAATGTTTTGAAGCAATTAAAAGGTGAAGCCCTGTTCAGCCAAACAAAAGTGATAGCAACTTGATATTTGAGTAAATAATACTGAGTACGGAAAAGTTAGCAACTCTCTCCCCCTGTATATTTGAACCGGGAGGCGAGAGGGGTTATTCCAAAATTGTCTCGTCAGGTTAATAAAATCTTGAAACCACGAACGAGTTATCAAAAGAAGTCTCAATAGACGTCAACGCGAACAATTACAAGAATGGCAAAATCACAAGCGAAACGGAAGGTTACCTCATGAAAGTAATCAAAGTTATGCCTTAATTACAGCAAAATAATAAAGGTAAGAAAAGTTACAAAATTATGAGATCTAATATTCCTGGCAGAACTTTTGGAGTACCCCCTGTATATCAGGTGTGCAAATATTTAATACAATTTAAATCAGAAAAACCTGTAGGAAATTAATTAACAAAAGTAATTATTAGAATACCAATTCCGTATACGTAATCTAGATTCTGTACAGTTTATTACAAAATAAGTACATTAAACTACAGAAAGTTCTTCGATTTTCAGGTATCGAAACAAACAATTAAGGGACCAATCTGAAGGATCTGACCTCGAAAATGACACTAAATCTAAACAGGTGACAAACAGTGAAGCTGTCGGTCTTCTGGAGCTAATATTAAGTTTCTGTACCAGTACCCGGGGATATTTATGACTATCAACGGGTTTATTACAAAATCAGATTCGAATGACACAGTAAAACAAACTTGAAATAGGGAAAAGAACCCTTCTAAATAAACTGAATTAACAGTTTGAACTAACACACAAGGTGTGCGTCTCTTAAGGAGAGTAACAGCTTGATTATAATATTAATTTAGAAAATACTAAACACTATTCGATATTTAAATGATCTTCTATAAGTTTAGGACTGCAAGAATTAAAAGGCAACACCTACTTTTTCTAGGATACAATAACAGAATTCGTTCCTTCCAAGTACAATATATCGCTTACTAGGGCAATTCAATTCTTTTATTCACGAGCAGGTTTCACAGCGACGCCATTACGGGAATCCAATATGGATGAACCGCGTCCCTTTCTCCTAATCCAAAAAGGTCTTGCAGAATAAATGTGCCCCAAAATTCACAGGTTGCGGACAGCTTAAGGGAGTTTCAGAACTGCGTCGAAGTATTTCGATCAGCAAAATTATGCCCCAAAACACAGGTTAAAATTACCGGTGAGACGCCTTACGCTTCACAATAGATATCCAAATATTTCTCAGAAATTCAGAGAAAACCTCGTTTTATAAAACGTTTATAAGAATCCTGAAAGTTCAAAATGCGATATGGTAAAAATTATTGAGGGGATTTCAAAAACTCACCGCAGAAATCTAGTTTTAAATAACACGTGACACAAACACGACACAGCGCTTATGAAGCTTAAGTCTCAATGGCTGCCGTATCGATATAGAAGTAAAATGCCGGATACACGTCATCGTAATTGCCGGAAGTAAAGAAAGAAGAGGATATAGTTTTCAAAATCTCGAGGATGATCTCATATCGCAAAAAGTGTCAAACCAAACCTAAAACGTTAAATAATTTAATGACCAGAGACGAAAGTTTCTAATAGGAGTCGGCAAGTGAGTTACCTATCGCAGAGGGCGAACAACGAAAAGGAGATGGCGCAATAAGCGTTGTAATTAAAAATTAAACTAGAATTAATTATAGAAAGGCAATATTTAACAAAAACAGATGCGTCTAGAAGTTCTATATTTCAAAGCAAAAATTCCTTCATAATTGGTTTGAAATTCGGTGTGACTTTTAGCGAGTTAGCAGTGAAAATCTTGCGAGCATTTCGGATAGGGAATTTAAAAAGATGGCCGCTTGCTAATATACAAAGGCTTTCAAGATGAATAGAACGAATGAAATGGGTTGAGAATATTGTAGTTGAAGGGTCTAAACTGTTCGATAAATGGAGTTTGAAGCAAATTAAAAATCATTAGTAGAAATTTATTTAAATGTTAAAGCTACGAGGGTTTTAAGAGAAATAATAGAGAAAACTTGCACTTACATAGGCCGTATGCAGGAAAGTGTATTTGTATGCGTAACAGCTTCTTCTAATCGATATATTTTTGCGTGTGTATAGAATTTAGAGGACATCAAGGATTAAACTTGTTAGTGTATAGAGCGTTATTTGTATTACGGGGATTTTTATCACTTATCGGTGACTGGAAAATTTATGTTTGCAATAAGAAAACAAAACTGTGTGGTTTACCCTAACATATTTTTGCAAGTATTTAGAATTTTAATATGCATCAGCAAGCATGTGTGTCAGACTCTAAACTTGTTAGTGTTGAAAATGTTATTATATTACGGTCTGTTTTACTAGCGCATTAATTACTAATTATTTTTCGGTAATTCATAATAATAACAATCCACACATCCCCACATCGAATTAAACGTGATAGATCAGAATGGTTGTTATACTTGTTAATGTTTCATTCCTAATGTGTGCCTCTACATATAATATGTATTGTCGTGGACTTTTCCCCGAAGAATAATTTAATTATGTATTATGTTAAACTTATTTTCAAATTTATTATTGTGTATATTTTGAATTATGTTTAAATATTTATTTGGATTTATTTTGTTGACCGCGCCTGTACATTTATTTATTGAACAGGAAATAGTTCGACTAGGGGAATTATATTGAATTATATGCACCTGATGTTCGATCGTATGTTTCCGACCGGGGTCAGAGATATCTTGAGTGTTGAACGATATAGTCTAAGAAATAAAAAACTCATTTTTTATTTCTTCATTTGATTTAATTTCGGTTTATTTTGCTTGTTTGCTTTGATGTGTATTTAATATCTTTACTAGATAACGGACGCAATTTCCATAAAACGCAATCGGCAATTGGAATTGTGTATAACGTCGCTCAGTACATCCCGGCGTAATTCAATGAAGTATTTTTTGACTTATTCGGACACCTGGTCTCGCCGTGATAACAATGGACAAGCCAGCTATTGTATTCCGAGAATATAGTGCTTTTTAAAGTGTTTTCATGAGCGTAGATAGAAGCAGGGTTTTTATAATGTATTTTATTTATTAGTTTATATTTTGTAAGATAAATAAAGTGCTGTGAGTAAGTTTCTTGTTTACATAGTTTTAACTGTTAATTACATCGTAATTTTTGTGATAGATCCTGTTTAATATCGTTTGATTGAATCTATTTCTACCAATTATTTCGACGTAAGAGTGTGCATTGAATTTCGTTCGGTTTCAATAACTTACGCACACATTTTCAGTTTTCATTTATTTAGATCTAGAGCATTGTTTAAGTTACTTTTTCAGACATGATATAGAAGAATGTTGAGAACGGCATTGTTAAACAATGGCGAGTTGGATTGACGGTCATACTGATTGTATGTCTATTGTCAGTGATTCCGAAATTTATTACAAAATCCGTAAAATATCGTTAAAAATTCGTCACTCAGGATCGCAAACACATCTGAACTCTGTAAAACTTTTATGGCGGCTAATATTCCATTAAATAAACTTAGCATAGCAATCCCACTTTAAAAATATTTCTTCAAAAATATATTGGTCGAAATGTTCCTGATGAATCAACTTTACGCAAATATTATGTTTCTAGGTGCTATACGAGAACAGTAGAACGCATTAGAAACCATCTTTTAAATCAATACATATGGATAAGCGCCGACGAAACGGTGGATATGTTAGGACGCTGTGTGGTAAATGTCGTAGCTGGTGTACTACATCCAACTATTCCCTATAACTCATATGTAATAGCAACAAGTGTTATAAATAGAGTTTATGCGGAAACAGTTGCTGAAACCATTAAGGAGAATATGCAAAAAATGCTTAATTCGGACGCCACGTACAAAGAAAAAATACTTTTATTTGTCAGTGATAGTGCTGCGTATATGTTAAAAACAGGCAGACTATTGAAGAAAACATATCCTAATATGCTGCATATTACTTGTGTAGCACATGCTCTCCACAGAATCTGTGAATATATCAGAGACACTTTTCCGGAAGTTGATAGACTTGTATCAGATTTTAAAAAAGTTTTCAGAAAAGCACCATTGAGAGTAGCTCTTTTCAGGGAAAAATTTCCATCTCTGTCACTGCCTCCCACTCCAGTAATAACTAGATGGGGAACATGCCTGGAAGCTACTAGTTATTATGCTGAGAATTTCGATAGTCTAAAACATTTCGTAACACTGCTAAAGGAGGATGCTAGAAGTATTGGTGAGTGCAAGGAGCTCACACAAATCAGAAATTTAAAAAATCAGTTGTACTTTCTTCACGAACACTTTGGAAAATTGCCAAAACTAATCACTTCTTTTGAAAATCGAAATCTCAAATTAAATGACGGATTAACCACATTAGATGTGGCTGTTAATAATTTGAAAAGTATTCCAAGTGACTTCGGATGTGGCCTACGGCAAAAGTTTGAAGCAATTCTTAATAGAAATCCAAATTTAATTACATTTCAGCAATTATGTATGGAGACAATTCCACAAAATCTAACGGCTAAATATGAAGAAATAAAAGAATATTTTCAGTATGCACCTATAACCAGTTGCGATGTAGAAAGGACGTTTTCTATTTATAAGGATGTACTTAATTCAAAGAGAACAAAATTGACAGAAGAAAACCTTGAGAAACTATTGCTAGTCAATATTAATACCCCTTTACTCAACTTGAACGACAAAATGAACAAATAAAATTGTTCCAATTATAGAAATAAAATTAAAAACTTTAAAAATACAACTTTTCAACAAATACATATGTATTTCGTAATTTTATAGATCACCACCCGTTTGTTTTCCAATTATATAAATAAAATTAAAAACTTTATAAATACAACTTTTCAACAAATAAATATGTATTTCGTAATTTTATAGATCACCACCCGTTTGTTTTCCAATTATATAAATAAAATTAAATATTTTAGAAATACAGCCTTTCGCCAGTACTGCACTAGGTGGTAAGCGTGTCCGTTCTCTAATCATTACCGTCTTATTACGAGTGTTGCTTATCTCGTATTTTTATGTATTTTTGAAATTTACTTGATATCTCTCATAAAGTTTTTTGTGTGTGAAAAAAAAGATTACGTTAACGTAAGTAAGATTTTCACATTAGTTTTATATAAATTCTATTTACTGTAATTCTATAATATTTGTCCCTATTTGTAATTTTGAATTAATATTATTAGTTTTAAAATATAGATAGTTAAGAAAATTATCATATTTTTTTTATGAGAGAGTTTTTTGTCACGTTGTTCTAGAACATTTTTGAAAATCAGGTTTTTGGTGGGAGATTTTATACTTGTGTTAGTGCGCATGAGTAAAGTCATTTTCGAGTTTTGACAATTAGTCTATTTACGTTTGAATTTGGGGTTTATTATTTAGATTTTTGAATGTGAGAGTTTTCTAAACCATCTATTAGATTTATTTTTGCTCGCGTTTCACAAGAGGCTTTTCATTGTGTGCGTGTCTTACTCACACAATCTTTTTCCTCCAAGCTTTTGTTTAATGACGCATTAGCTCTCTTTACACTTTGTAAAGAGTATTTTTTTATTTTTTTTTTAATGAAATTGTAAATTATCACTGTGATTTTTCTTTATTGACACATTATTTTTTCCACTTTCTCGCTCGAGGGAGAGAGAGCCCTGGATAAAGCAGTCTCAAGCTAGAAGAATTTTCATCTGAACTAGTCCGGTCATATTTTGTGGATGAACAGTGGAATATCCTTTAAGCAAACCCACAGCTCACAGCAGTATGTAAGATGTGGATAAAAATATAATATTTAGACCAACGTAAATACAAATTTCCCAGAGTAATCACAATATGCAATAAGTATTATCGCATCGAAAACTAAGACGGTCATATTTTGATTGCATTAAATTGGGCTGCATGAATGTCGATACAAACATAGGTGCCAAATACGCATGTATCATTTTATATTATTACGTTGACGTTTAAAACTAACGTTTCTACGATCATAAGTATGTGCATGGATGTTACAAACTTTTGAAAACTCTCTAAAACTAAGACAATTTATTGTCCTACTTTTCCATGAACGCGATAGTACATACGTTTAATCAGGGTTCGGAAATTCATAGATTTATAAATAAATAATATGTGTATTATTGCAACTTGAATGTACAATAACAATAATATTCGTAACAGTTTGGACAATACATATTTCTCGTGATCTTTATTTAATACATTAATGATTTGAAATGTTGAATATATGGATTCCGGACCCTGTGCGTAATGCCTTAAATTTGTCTTACAAGCAAGCACTCCTAAAACATAAATGTAATTCTATGTCCAAATAGTAAAAAATTAGGGACGGAAAATTTATGCATGCACACAAGCGGCCAAAAATGCGGAGCGGCGCTGCCACGTAGAGTTCACAATTCTTTATTTAGGCTTAGTATAGTGTAAATATTAACTTCTATATTCCAATATTCCTAAATTAACTATTACAAAATTAGTTTCACCTATTTATTATAAAAGTAATTTATTGTCAATCAAGAAGTAAACGAAGATTGAGTAGGAAGTAACACCAAGTGACTATTGGGAATTAACATTACCGATGGTGGCGTCACGATCGTTGCCAAGATGGCGTCGAATGGAGGTATACCATTATAGTTTTGTATATTATGTCAAAATAATAATAATTAGTAAAGTAGGAACATGAATAGTTCAAAAGTATTGCTACTTTTCTAGTTTTGTATAAATATATTCAATCCAAGAAAACTATGCGGAAATTATTCGAACAAATTATTTTAAATGTTATTTATAACTATAAACTCAGGACAATATTCCATCAAAAATTTATTTAAAAAGAAATATTTCGAGTTAGATATCAATAGCAAAAACAAATTAGCATATCGATGCAACAATGTCATGTAGCAAATTTCGCGAAAGGGCGAAATTTTCTACATGACCGCGAAGTGTACCTACAGTCGTTTGTCTTCGTAAACCCGCCATTGACAAAGCCGTGAGACAGAAATGCATGCGTCTGGTGGTTGAAGCAAACGCTGGTAAATACGCACTGTGTGTCCATGTATATACAGATACAAATTTGTATTATTTTGTATCAAAGCTTGATGTGAATTGTCGCATCGATATTGTCTTTGGTATATTACGTCACCTGGCGACGAGTTAATGGACTCACCGTAATATGCGTATTTTTTATTTTCCTGTAATAGCGTAGCTATTCGAGAGGAAATACTTTGCATCGGCGTGGTCGGTTTTGTCCGTCAGATGTCATGAGGTTATCTGGTGTCATCTGATAGGGCGAAATTTGCTACATGACCGCGAAGTGTACCTACAGTCGTTTGGCTTCGTAAACCCGCCATTAACAAAGTCGTGAGACAGAAACGCATGCGTCTGGTGGTTGAAGCAAACGCTGGTAAATACGTGCTGTGTGTCCATGTATATACAGATACAAATTTGTTTTTATACAGATTTGTATTATTTTGTATCAAAGCTTGATGTGAATTGTCGCATCGATATGCTAATTTGTTTTTGCTATATTACGCCACCTGGCGACGAGTTAATGGACTCACGGTAATATGCGTATTTTTTCTTTTCCTGTAATAGCGTAGCTATTCGAGAGGAAACACTTTGCATCGGCGTGGTCAGTTTTGTCCGTCTGATGTCATGAGGTTATCTGGTGTCATCTGATAGGGCGAAATTTGCTACATGACCGCGAAATGTACCTACAGTCGTTTGTCTTGGTAAACCCGCCATTGACAAAGTCGTGAGACAGAAACACATGCGTCTGGTGGTTGAAGCAAATGCTGGTAAATACGTACTGTGTATCCATGTATATACAGATACAAATTTGTTTTTATACAGATTTGTATTATTTTGTAGATATCAATAGTGAAATGCACATATATTCAAAAAGATCTTTCGTGTTAAAAAATGTTTGAATTATTATTATTTATTATCAGTATTGTTCTTAAAAGAACAGATTTTGTAATTTTTGATGACAAACTAAATATTTAAATTAGAAAAATGGTCAACCTAGAATACCGGAAACAAAGTCAATAAACAACAGTATTCAAATTATTTGACAGCAAGCCGAATATCATGACTATCTCCTGGACAACTCATCCCTTTTATTTAATATAATATTTCAAAGACGTACGTCTTAACTTAAAATGACAAACGTGTGTAGTATTACAGCGCTTATTTATGTGTGTTAGAAAGAGATACAGTACAATTTACGGTTCACACTTGGGCAGTACGAACTGAAAACTTATACTTTACGAACTTGAACTTATCTAATTGTATCTAATCGGTACTTGCTTGAATACAAATTAAAAAACTTGTTCGTTGCCACCTATTTTTAATTTACGTTAACTACTAGATACTTGTTCTATTTAGGTTTTAGTGGCAGAGTGCCAATTTTCAAACAATAGTGCGGAGTGATCATTTATGAATTTATATTATTGTAATAATAATCGCTTTCTTAGTTAAAAATTAATAATTCAATATTATTTTGTCATAAGAATTCCGAAAAATATTTAATTTTCCTATTGTGCCCATAAAGCAATAAGGAAGCAATGCTTCTCTATTAAAACTTATCTTTCCCACATTTATTCTTATTACGTATTTTTTTAAAATACATTATACTCATTTTATTACTTAATAATAAGAAGAATATTCTGTGGCTTTTAACAATATTAGAAGTTTGTTTACGTAAAGTACAAGCTGTGCGCCATCTCTTGACACCTTTTATATATTGAAAGAAAGTTTCCTGCAACTACTATGTAGTCGTAGCCTGTAATGCGTGTGCAGAACTACTTTAGCAAAAGAGCGAAAGATGGCGCAACATTTGCGATATTGCAATAAATACATTTATTGTTCCGGTTTCGTATGTTGCATAAGGAATACGGCGGAAAAAGTAATAGATTTCATGTAATATTGGAAATGTAAAAATATGAATAGCTATGAAAGTATTATTTATAGCTTATAAATAATATAACACTAAAAACAGTCTTAGGCATTTGTGATAATTTCATTAGCAAAAACTGGTCAGTTAATTCGATGTTATTATTGAGAAAGTTCATAAATAAACTACATTTCTTTAAACTCAAATCAGTTTGTATGGTGTTAAAATATTTGATTATTTTTATAATAATTATCGAAAACAAGAATAGTAATATAGTTTCTGTTAAATTGAAAATAACACCGTGCAAATTGTTAGTTGGAGATTTTATGAAGCATTGCAATTATAAAATTCCATTTCTAACTGTTTTTAATTCAAAACAAAGAAATGTACCGCAATTTCAATTACTGTGTTTAGTTTTGTCCGAATTATTTTCTGTAACCACAAATTAGTTTCTTTTCTGTTACTCTTTCAACTAGTTTTCTTTAGAGGACGTTCAACTATTTTCTTTTAATTCTACATTCTAGATAAATTCTGCTAATTGAATTTAAGATATGTGTAATATAAGTAACATATTATTTAATCTTAAAAAATAAAAAATCTTTTAATGGTAGTGGATTTCTTTCAATTAAACACAAATAAAAATCACAAATAACAATATTACTAAAAGTTCACATTTTTAATTAATTAATAATTAACAAATTAATAAATCAGGTGTTGATGTATGTTAATATATCTTCTTATTTTTTTTTTAGTTTAACGTTAATATCTTGAATTTTAATTCATAATTATTTCTATAAATTATAAAATTGAGGGCATACTTCGGTTTCCTCATGCTGAGATTGTAGGGAAGGGTAGGGAAGGGTAAATGAGAATTTTATAAAGGTCTGGTTTACTTCAAAGTATATATATTTAAAACAACCCTACATGTTTCGGCAATGATGCCTTTATCAAGGATATAAAATATAAATGACGGTATACAAATGTCAATTATTTGACATTTGTATACTATATAGTGTACCACTCTCTGAAAAAGACACTGATCCAGAAAAAAGAAATAAGCAGGAAAACAAAACTTACGGTATATAAAACCATCTACAAGCCGATTCTAACGTACGGCAGCGAAAGCTGGATAATAAATAATGTGATGAAAAGCAGACTACAGGCAATGGAAATGAAATTCCTGAGAGCAATCAAAGGAATCACGCGCAGAGACAGAGTGAGAAACGAATTAGTAAGGGATGAATTAGGAATTGAGCCGATTCTAAAGTGCATTAGAGAGAAGTCATCTAAAATGGTTCGGTCATATGTGCCGCATGGACGATAAAAGGCAAGTCAAAATAATATGGCAAACAAAAATGACAGGCGTAAGAAGACGGGGACGACCAAGGAAAACGTGGAATGATGAAGTTGCTGCGACATTGAAGAGAAGAAACATGGACTGGGCACAAGCTAGAAGAATGGCAAAAAATAAGAAAGATTGGACAAAATTTGTACATGGAGATGACATGCAAATAACTTAAGTTAGAATTTAAGAGAAAAAGAATGTAAAGGTATCACCTCACACCTAATGGTATAAGAGGTTGTTTGATTATATACAGTAGTCGCTCGATTATGTGAACTAATTAAAACCTTACCTGTTCACAGAATCGAAATGTTCACTCAATCGAATGTGCAGTTTAAAACGTTTATTTATATGTATACGTATTCAGTTACATCAAAAAGAATTAACGAATGAAAAATATACATGTTCTACATAGATACGTATAGCAAACGCCAATTAAGTTGGCGCGAGGAAGGGGTGCGCAGAAGCCGTTTTTAAAAACGTCCACCCCCACTACTCAAGTAATTGTCAGAATACATTTGTCATTGACGTTTGACAGAACATATTTTGTAATGTCTTTGCTAGGGGATCATAGACGCTCATAGGTTAGAATTATCTGACATTTGATGTAAAACCAAATACAAATCTCCCTACTACTTCTAATCCTGCGCGAACTTACCCCTTCTCGCGCCAACTTAATTGGCGTTTGCTATACATACATACATGAATACGTAATGATTTAAAGAAGTCAGTTTTGTTTGTTAAAAAAACTGGTTAAATTTGTTTGAACCTTTTTTTCTTTTAAACATCTTTGAACTGCGATTTCTTTTATTCTTCGCAAAGTTAATAGATCTTCAGAATTTAGCATGTTTTGTTCTGCCCAAGAAATCACTATATTAAGTCTTTGTAAAGCTTCCTGAGTGGGGATGGTAGTTGGCAATGGCTCATCATCCATTGTTTCTTCCGCACTTTCAATTTCAATTACATCCTCTTCAAGATCTTCTATGACATCCGTATTCCAGTTTTCTATGTCTTTACGGCTGTATGTTGTTTCCGTTCACTTTCTGTAGTAATGCTGCAGTTTCTTGAAATGTCACTGCCTCGACGCTGTTCTTGTATTTTTCTTGTAGAATAGCCAATGGAACATCTTCTTCTGAGTCAGAGTCGCTATTGAAAGAATCTGATAAAATATTTTTCCAACACTTAGCAATTATTTCTTCTTTCATATTCATCCATGCTAATGCCAGATGTGTAACAGCATCCTTTAGACTCAAGTTTTTAATGACAGCTGAAATATCATTACTATCAGAAGCAACTATTGTGGATAAAAGGCTTCTTCTATAAAACAATTTTGTTAACCTAATGACATTCTGGTCCATGGGCTGTATAAGAGCTGTTACATTCGGAGGCATGTATACAGTAAGAATTTTTCCATCATCGGAAACCAAGTTTTCTGCTGGTGGATGACTTGGAGCGTTATCCAAAAGTAGAAGAGCTTTTTGTGGTAATCCCTTTTGTTTAAAAAATCTTCGAATCTGCGGGACAAATGAATGATGAAACCAATTTTCAAATTCCCCCGACGTCATCCACACATTTTTCGTACTTGTGTATTGCACTGGAAGTGAAAAGTTCTAAAAGCATCTTGGATTTGCGGCACGCCCAATCACTAACGGTTTGATTTTATGTTCACCGGTTGCATTGGTGCATGCTAGTAAAGTAACTCTACTTTTATCCGTTTTCCGACCAGGGGCCGATCTTTCTTCAGACGTAACCAAAGTCCTTTCTGGGAGTAATTTCCAAAACAAGCCTGTCTCGTCGGCATTGTATAATTGGTCATGTGTTAATTGTAGCTCCTCTATTTTCTTTCGAAGATAATTCTTGAATGGACCTACATGCTCCGGAGCAGCTGATAACTTTTCTCCCGAAATTTTTAAATGTCTTATTCCAAATCTTCGCTTAAATCTTTGGCTCCATCCGTCTCTAGCATTAAAATTAGGATTTTCAGCGATAGTTTCATTGATAGCTTTTGCTTTTGTTTTTAAAAGTTCAATCGAAACCGGTACATTTTTAAGTCTTTGTGTACAAAACCAGGAATATATTTTTTTTTCCATTCGTGGCATCTTACAGGATTTTAAAGTTTTTCTTTTCCGTATTTCACTGCGCCTTGATGTCACTTTTAAAATGTCCCGTTTTTTATTTTTGATTGCACATACTGTGGATTTGGCAATCCCGTACTTTTTAGACAAATACGTTACACTGCTTCCACTTCCAGACTTTTTAAAATTTCACATTTTTCGAGCACTGAAAGGATTGATTAGGTTTACCATATCATACCAAGGTCACGAAGTTATTATATATATATATATATATATATATATATATATATATATCTACAGTGTGTGTCCGGAAAGGTCTTTCAATAGGAAAAACATTTTTATGGAAGATTTATGAAAAAAAACATTCCTTATTAAAGTTTTTGCTTGATCGAAAATGCACAAATAACACTAGACTTTCAAAATGAATTTCATAGTAATGCATAAAATAGTTGTTTTCTGCAAATTTTTGAATAACATTTTTCTAAGTCCTTAGTTGTGTCATGATCTTGCTGTATTTCTATACGATTTTATTAAAAATATTCGGAGCAGGTAAAATTTAGATGCGCACGGTATCAAAATTTGGAAAAAGTCCTTTGTTTTATTTCAAAGCCTTTAAATGTGCAAATTATCTTGACTTTTATCTTAAAATAAATTATTTTAATATATAATTTTGAATATAAAAATCATTCAACTGGATTTATAAAGTTGTTTTGAAAATGTACAAATATTTATGAATATAATTTTAATAGCTGATTATATTGGATGCGCGTATTTCGCATTGAGATTTCGCGCGCTTTTGCTCTTAAAATGGTGGGCGTGTCTAAATTAATGTCTATATATTTTTGAATATTAATAAATTAAATATCTTCTTATTCGCGTGAATGAATTAAATGAATGATAAAGTGATGAAAAGTAAAATTTTAATTAAATATAATTATAAGCACAAAAATTATCGGGACATTAATTTATTTAATATTAGACATCAATTTTCATGAATACGTCCATATACAGTTATTTTCTATTTACATTTCCCTTTTTGTTTAACTAATTTCTACTTTTTTAATTTCTAGGAAATTTCTGTACACGAGCGTCCCGATCTATAACAACCTTCTTCAAAGGAATTTAAAATATAAAATTTTTAAATTTTAAATTTCTTTGAAACGGCACTATTAGTCGAAACATGTAAGATTGTTTTAAATATATAGATATCAAAGTAAAACAGACCTTAAATCGCCGACTAATTTAATCTACTACATATATATATATATATATATATATATATATATATATAGGGTTATTTAATAAAGGAGTTTTTTAATTGACCGCTTACCCTAATTTAAATTAATTTTTGATAATATATCACGGTCGATAATTTCGTTTCAATTTATATATATATATATATATATATATATATATATATATATATATATATATATTGTAATAATACCTGATGGGCTTATGAATAAAAATAAATAATTTTAATTATAGCGAAAATAATCTGAATTATTAGCTCAAAAATAAATAGGAATATTAATGAAAATAAGCCAAAAACTACTTATCTCAGGGTCTTATAGGCAGGTTCCGGACGTATAAAAATCAGGAATATATGCACATAAAATAAAACAATTATGTTAATGATAATAATAAATATATTTCAAAATTAAACTGTTTTTTTTTTAATAAAATACTAGATACAAAAGAAAGAGATTGTGAATTAAGTATGTTATCCAATCATACTAATAAGTAAAATAGGTTGCCTAACCTCAAAAATAGATGGTGGTCAACATATGTATATAACAAATTATTATAAAAACACACTTGGCTATTTCACAATTTTTGACAATGGCATAACAGCCGAAACATATGTTAGACATAGATCTAATAAAAAATTGTGAAATAGCCAAGTGTGTTTTTATAATAATTTGTTAATTACAAAATGTTTCACCAAGAAGTGTCTGCTACATCAATTAATGAAATATGTATATAAATGATCTGTTAAATTAAAGTATAAATATAAACGTTAAATGGAAATTAATTTGAAATTACGTGTGTGAAATAGATAATATATAATCCTTGAAAGAAATGATATATCTTGTGAATTATAACAGGTTACAATAACAATATTAAATACCTGTTCAGTAAGTATATAAAAAACTATAATTCTGATGTTCAGTATCCTCTGGTTGATGTATTCTAAGATTTGATCCGACTGGTACAGAAGTGGAAGATCACGTTACACAGGTCCAGCAAGACTAGTAGTATGTTCCAAATGTAAATCAGCTTAAGGTCCTGATGTAAAAAGGTATCAGCAAGGTTATGTTTTTAATAAAACAACTGGAAAAGATGTTAATTATTCCAAAATGTCCAATGACGTTACTGGTAATTCCATAAATATCACTGCATAAATGTAAATTTGTATTAGTAACGAAGATATTTCAAATAAACAGGATAAAAGGATTCCTGGACAATTTCTTCTCGGAGAAATCCTTACGACAAGGTATTTATTCCAATAATTTATTAATTATACACTTCCTTGTAAAGATTTTGTATGTAAAGATACTTTTAAATATTAACTTGAAGAAGAATCTTTATAATAATCTTCTATTCACCAACTCTGTGCAAAAAATCTTCTTATTTATTTTTTTTTCTGTTTTCGTCCCATAAGAAATTATATATTTCCATAAATCAGATTTTCTATGAAATTAATACAGTGACATTGAAAAGTAAAATTGAGACAAATTAGACAAATTAAAAAAGCAATATTTTTAAATGTTACTTCAAAGAAAATCTATCATAAACCAGAAATAAAAATAACTCTGACGAAATGATCAAAATATACATTATCATCACTCACGTAATAGCAATCACAGTTTTTGGAATTTAAGTAAATCAGGGTCATAATAAATAATACGTTGATAGAAATATGATAACATATAATATAATCAGAATTAGATTTAGAAAACCAAGATCCTCACGAGAAAGTTAAATTTAAGAACAAGAAATAAAAATAAAATGAATACAATTTACAATATTAAACGATATCAATATTACTAAATCTAATTATAATTTTACATTGATAATACAAAATTTGACTATTAGATAATATATTTAAAAATCATTAAACTGCAGATATACCATTTCTATACAAGAAAACATATAAAAGAAAGAAATTAAGAGAGCATCAGATGTACCACATCAATATATATATATATATATATATATATATATATATATATATATATATAATAACTTCGTGACCTTGGTATGATATGGTAAACCTAATCAGTAGGCGATTAAAGGTCTGTATATTACTTCAAAATATATGTATTTAAAAAACTCTACATGTTTCGGCTGTATACGCCTTTTTCAAGAGAATGCAAAATATGAATGACAGGATATAAATTATTAATTTATATCCTGTCATTCATATTTTGTATTCTCTTGAAAAAGGCGTATACAGCCGAAACATGTAGAGTTTTTTAAATACATATATTTTGAAGTAATATACAGACCTTTAATCGCCTACTGATTAGGTTTACTATATATATATATATATATATATATACAGGGTCCGGCAACGAAGCGGGGACGGAAGATTACACGCGTATTTGAAAGTTAGTCAAATATTTAGTCATCGGATATCCTTCCGTACCATCAAGCGCACGTTCTAAAAATATTTTGTTTTATACAGGGTGTTCCAGATGGAAATGCCAGACTAAAGTTGCATTTTTTTAAATGGAACACCCTGTATATTAATAGATAAAATGATCCGCGATTGAAAGCTGGTTACATCGATATAATGTTGTATGGGTCTAAAGTTGATAGTTTCTGTGTAAATAATTATTTTACTTGACAAATTGATACATTTCAGTAGGCTATTCTGCATAAGGAAAATCAAAAGATCCGAAACCAATAGAATATAATATTTTCTACTAGTATGCACTTTCGTTGCTACGTGAAATAAATTCTGCAACTACTCGTGTTATACAGGGTGTTCACAATTTCGCAAAATCGAAGAAATCTCGTAATTTTTAAATGGAACACCCTGTATATTTTTAGCTCATTGAAAAGCCCTTTTACTACGCTTTCTATTGATACCTCATTTGATGCACCTAGGATGGATCATTTGCTAATTATTTCTTTTTAGAATTGAATTAATGAAAAATGCTTGTATTTTTAGTAGCTAATTTGCGCTTTTAAACCTTCTGTAAGATCGGATATTCAACAAATTATCCATAAATGGTCTATAACAAGAAGAAACCCCATTAAGTATGAGAAACAGTTGATTTTCACTCAGCGGTGAAAGCAAACATTAAATGAATATAAAGTAGTATAGCATTTTCAATAGATTCACTGCTGATCAAGTTATCTGGTGTTAGTTTAAGTTTAATAAAAAACTTACACTAATTAATTTGAATTTTAAAGAATTTTGTAACACCAACTATTTTACGAATACCTAATATGAAACAATACATACCTAATTAGCTTAACATAAATCGAAATCATGTAGGAAAGAATCAAGTACGAGTGGTATTAAAAGTTTGCACTATTTTAAATAAATACTAATTACTAACCACAACATCAAATTTAATTAACAAAAGTAGTGGCACAGTAAATAAAAATAAAGTAAATGTAAATAGTAAATGCAAATAAATCAAAGAAAACTTTCAAATGTCCTTCCATGTCTCTCAATACATAATGAAGCCGCCTGGTGAAATTCTGTTGAACATGCTGTAATGTTTCTTGGCGAACATTTCTAAATGCCTCTCTTATGCGTTCCATCATATTTTCCCTTGTTGTAGGAACTTCCACATAAACTAGAGCCTTGACATATCCCCAAAAGTAGAAGTCCAAGACAGTAAGATCTTCGTGGAGGCCAAGCGATTGGACCACCTCGTCCTATCCATTTGTCTTCCTTCCATCGCCCTAGAAACTCCCTAACGTTAAGGCTGTAATGAGCAGGTGCACCATCGTGTTGCAACCAGAAAATTTGTCGGTTGTCAGCATCCACATGCTCAAGTAAATTAGGCAGTTCGTTCTGCAAAAATGCCAAATACGTATCGCCTGTAACGGTTCCATCGAAAAAGTACGGCCCAATGATATATGGACCAAGTATACCTTCTCAGACGTTAAGAGACCATCTATTCTGATTGTCTACATGACGTATCCAATGCGGGTTTTCTGTTGCATAATAACGCATGTTATTACCGCCCCATTACTTTTGAAAGTAGTCCCATCGCTACACAAAATCTTTGTTAAAATATTTGGCATTTCTCGCATTTTATTTAACATCCAACCACAAAAGTCTGTTCTTTTAATGAAATCATCACCATGCAATTCCTGATTTAATTCCATATGGTACGGATGATACTTATGACTTCTTAAAATTCTTCGTACGCTCCTATCTTCAATAGCTGTTACCTTTGCAAATACCGTGTATACTTATATGTGGATTTTCCTGTATTGTTAATAATACGGCCAATTCGCTTTTTTAATTGATTACCGGCTTATTTATTTCTCTCTTCTTGTAGGTTACACTACCAGTTTATGTAAATCTCTCTAATAACCTTTCAAATGCTTCCGGTCTTGGCTTTCTTTCAAGGTTTGGAAATCTCTCTGCATATACTCTACTTTCTAGGAGACAATTTCTTGTACACTCCCCAAGAATAAATATCATATTCACCATTTCTTGAATACAAAAATTAGTCATTATAGCCATTTCTTTTAAAGATTGAACGAAATACTGTGTAAGATGGAACTAAATTTTTGACAACTTGGTTATTAAGTATACAAGCTTAAAACTGAGACCAGATAACTTGATCTGCAGTGAATCTATTGAAAATGCTATATTGCTTTATATTAATTTAATGTTTGCTTTCACCGCTGAGTGAAAATCAACTGTTTCTCGTACTTAATGGGGTTTCTTCTTGTTATAGACCATTTATGAATAATTTGTTGAATATCCGATCTTACAGAAGGTTTAAAAGCGCAAATTAGCTACTAAAAATACAAGCATTTTTCATTAATTCAATTCTAAAAAGAAATAATTAGCAAATGATCCATCCTAGGTGCATCAAATGAGGTATCAATAGAAAGCGTAGTAAAAGGGCTTTTCAATGAGCTAAAAATATACAGGCTGTTCCATTTAAAAATTACGAGATTTCTTCGATTTTGCGAAATTGTGAACACCCTGTATAACACGAGTAGTTGCAGAATTTATTTCACGTAGCAACGAAAGTGCATACTAGTAGAAAATATTATATTCTATTGGTTTCGGATATTTTGATTTTCCTTATGCAGAATAGCCTACTGAAATGTATCAATTTGTCAAGTAAAATAATTATTTACACAGAAACTATCAACTTTAGACCCATACAACATTATATCGATGTAACCAGCTTTCAATCGCGGATCATTTTATCTATTAATATACAGGGTGTTCCATTTAAAAAAATGCAACTTTAGTCTGGCATTTCCATCTGGAACAGCCTGTATAAAACAAAATATTTTTAGAACGTGCGCTTGATGGTACGGAAGGATATCCGATGACTAAATATTTGACTAACTTTCAAATACGCGTGTAATCTTCCGTCCCCGCTTTGTTGCCGGACCCTGTATATATATATATATATATATATATATATATATATCCTTATGATACATAGATAGCTCTTTGATGAAGAATAACAATATAGAACTAAGTAAAATAAATATAAATAAAAATTGCAGTGAAGCTGTAATTCTAAAATTGGCCTCACGTTGATTCGACAAATGATTAACTTAATTTATATTGAATAGATTAATTGGGCGCCTTATAAATGTGATAAGCTATCACAAAACTACACCATCTCTGCATTACTTCGCCAACTAGACTCAGGGTGCATGAAAACTTTATAAATAGTTAAAAGAAATAATATATCTCAAGCTCTTCGCGAGTGACTGGTTGCTGCTTCCTTATAAGTTACACAAATATACAATAGTTAAAAGAAATAACTCCTACAACTAAATCTACACCAATAATAGATTCATTTAAATATAAAAATAAATTATTTATTGAAAGAAAAATAGGAAACTGTAATAAAATCAACAAATAAAGTAGATAATGTTAAGTTTATGAACTAAATATGTGTGACAATATGGTGTTAAATAGAAAAAGGTTATGTGTGTAACGTTATAATAAACATATAGACTAAATTACAAAGGATATCTTTAATAAATAGGTGAGTACCTTTTAAATTAATAGTATTAAGTAAAATTGGTATTTAATTTAGTAAAATTTTAAGTATAGGATGTTATATGTTCAAGGGAAAAAATTCGAGAATCTTTATTTATATGTATTGATTTAATATTGATAAAATAAATGCTAAAGACGATATATTTATAACTAGTATTAATAGTAAACCTGTTGTACTGATTTGTAGATTACAAGCTTCAATGTTGATGAGTCTCGACGATGTACAATTGTCCGATCGCTATCCAAAGTTCTGACGGCGTGTGCAGCGGTTATAGGTGACGCTCTGGAAATATTTCCTCGGACTTGGTACGAAACGGCTTGTATCTCCCTGCGGCTTTGTATGACTGCTGTATACGAGGTATTGACTTGTATTGACGAGAATCCGATCAGTAAATGGTCTGTGATTCTTTCTTGGTTGGATATCTCGGGTATTTAGTGTAATTGTAGATGGTTTAAACAGTAACGCTTAATTATGCGTTTATACGTAGAAGTCTGATTATCTGTTTGAATATCACTAGTTATCTATATCAGTATTTATGCAGGATGTTTTTAATATCTTTTTCGATGAATACACGTTTTAAATTAAAGATATTTTAGAATTTCTAGGAGTAGATCGAAAAATGCGTCTATTATGGTTTTTAATTTTGCATAAGATGATGCCGATAGCGTCTGTTTTTATCAAAGCCTAGTTATCTTATATGCCAAAAAGTCTCGAAGTTTTGCCTTTTTAAACTACTTTCTTAGACAAAAATTAACTATTTTTAATATTATTTCTAAATTTAAATATTTTTCAACAAATTCTAACGTAAGTTTAACATAAATCTTAATGCTACTTTTTGTGTACTGCGCACGATAAATATTTACATTGCGGGTTATTTTCCTTGTTAATTAGTGGGCGTGTTTTACTGGCGTCGATATAAAGTATGGATGTATATGAATTAAATATCGGTTATTTCGCGCTAAAATTTGAATTATGAATATGAAATAGATGAAAGAAATAGAAATATAATCATTTTAAGATTGTAATATTATCGTTATATTAATTCGTATACATTTCGACACTACTAAAACTTGATAACACCGCTTATATAACCTTTTATATTAATTTTCTAAATTGAGTATTTTATATTTCCCATTTTAGGTGCTGATCAATGGGTATGTCTTGCATCACAACAATATATATATATATATATATATATATATATATATATGTAGTAGCTATATGTAGCTATATGAAGCTAGGTGTACTAACTACACTTGGCGATGCACTTCGTTAAATTCGGAGAGAAATGTTTCATACCTCTGCACGAGGTTCTTAAAGTTCCGACTTTCAATCATTATATATAAGCCTTATTAATCGATATTTGTTGACAGAAAGAGATACACAATTTGGAACAAAGAATAATTAATAATATTATTTTTTGTTAGTCTTCTTTTTAGAGATTGTTTTTAAATATTTATTTATTAACTTATTTTGAAGAAAAACACATCTGACAACGTTGTAAAACTACGTTTAAAACTTTATATTTTAACAATAAATATGTAATTTTAAGAGCTAATTATATATTTTTTGCTTAATGTGCACGATTTAAAACGTAAGGTTCACAAATGTTGCAAAATATATGTTTAAAATTCTTTCTTAAAACACACGAAGCATGATACACCGTTTCAGTATTAAGACTTTTAACTCAAAATTTCACTAAGAACGTCGTCAATTTATGTACATCTTATATATATATATATATATATATATATATATATAATAACTTCGTGACCTTGGTATGATATGGTAAACCTAATCAGTATGCGATTAAAGGTCTGTATATTACTTCAAAATATATGTATTTAAAAAACTCTACATGTTTCGGCTGTATACGCCTTTTTCAAGAGAATACAAAATATGAATTATATTTTGTATTCTCTTGAAAAAGGCGTATACAGCCGAAACATGTAGAGTTTTTTAAATACATATATTTTGAAGTAATATACAGACCTTTAATCGCCTACTGATTAGGTTTACCATATATATATATATATATATATATATATATATATATATATATAATTAGATCAGGAGTCTTTGCCGTTAGAGCATGTATAGCAGGGATAGTCGTTTTTTTGGGGGGGAATCCAGGAAAATTAAACTCTATTACTTAAGTCAGTTCTTAATTTTTTAGCCCAATATTTCGCATAGAATTCGTATGCTTCCTCAGGAGATTACTTTAAGAGTAGATGGACATAAATTTAGTACTTATTAACAAAAGAAAGTCGTTAATACTTATAAATTTGAACTCGCTTTTTTTTTTTAGAAATTACTCATATGTTTGTAATATGCTAAATTAATACAACTAATGTCAACGGACGTACACTTAGTTATTTCGAAATTACATTTTAAAAACAGGACAACCACATCTAAAAAGAAAGCCACATGTGCAATATTGACGAACAAAAGAAATAATCGTACACACACATGTTCTTGTCACAAAGTTAATACTTTGAATGATAGTGTAAAAGATCCGGTAAAGTTTTTTTTTGGATTCCAGGTGTGTAACATAGAATTTGAAAAAGTTACTATTCATATTCAAGGTCGCAAATTTTATACACCGGTGTGCGAAAGTCAATGTGGCCATTCTTCAGAATGTGTCGTCTCACAGAATTTTACATTACAAAAGAAAAAAAAACGTGTTATGTAATTAATAAATGAGCAAAAACTGAGGAGGGCCAATGTGTTAAACAGTGACAGATAAGTTATTTTGTGTGGTTTGTTGTTTAGAGTTTATGCTTATTGTTAGCAAGTAAGCAAAATTTGCATTTAAGTTGTTCGTATCAGAGCTTAAATTCATCGACTTAGCGTTGTTATTGATCTCTACCATTTCCAAAAACTCTCTACAGTTTAAGTTGTTTACAGTCTGAAGGACTTTAACATTATTAAAATTAGGTGTGTGATCATTGTTAATCATATGTGAAGACAAGGCGCATCTGCTCTTACCAGTCCGAATGTCACTCTTGTGCGTGGCGAGTCTAGTTTTTAGCGAAGTAGAGGTATGACCTATGTACACCTGACTGCATTCATTGCAAGGAATGCAATACACATCGTTGGATCGGAAGGGTAAAGGCGTCAAGTCTTTGGTTTTACTAAAAAAAGTTTCGTACTCGGTTGTAATTGTAGAAACCTAATCTAATTGCCTCTGTGGAGAGCACACGAGAGAGCCGTTCTGATACACCAACAATGTAGGGAAGCCTGTAATATTTAAATGTTTTGGGTTGTTCAGCAATGGTATTGTTTGAAATTTGATTGTAGGAAGAAGGTGTGGTGAAAATTAGTTTGTTAATCAAACTGCGTGGATAACCGTTATTTGAGAAAATCCCACCCAATATTTTAAGATTTCGTTGTTTGAAGGAAGGGTGGCTTATTTTAGAAACCATGTTTCATGTCTAAGATGAGATTTATTTTCTGGCTATTCGAGTGATTAGAGTGGTAATTTAACATTCTATCTGAATTACTGGGGTTTCTATACCAGTCATTCATTAAGTGGTTGTTGTTTCTGATTACCTTCTTGTCTAGGAAAGGCATACCTCCCTCATTTTCGCGTTCGATAGTGAATTGAATGTTAGGGTGGAATAAGTTAAATATTTCCAAAATTTCATCTATTGCTAGAGCAGGTAGTGCGCAAATTAAGTCATCTACATATTTATGTATGAATGCAAATTTAAATGGTAGTACTTTAAGTATGTTATCTAAGCAAAAATCCATTACTAAGTTAGCAAGGATCGGGCTGAGTGGTGAACCCATGGGTAAACCGGATATCTGAGTGTATAATTTATTATTAAAAGTAAAATAACTATTATTAAAGATGAAGTTCAATAATGTAAAAAAGAAGTCGTAAGTTAAATCCGTCACCTCCGATATTTCACTCCATCTGTTTCTTAGTACATGTAAGACCAAACTAGTTGGTATATTTGTGAACAAAGATATCAGGTCCAATGATATTATTTAAGTTAGCAAGGATCGGGTTGAGTGGTGAACCCATGGGTAAACCGGATATCTGAGTGTATGATTTATTATTAAAAGTAAAATATCTATTATTAAAGATGAAGCTCAATAATGTAAAAAAGAAGTCGTAAGTTAAATCCGTCACCTCCGATATTTCACTCCATCTGTTTCTTAGTACATGTAAGACCAAACTAGTTGGTATATTTGTGAACAAAGATATCAGGTCCAATGATATTATTTTAAAGTCATTTGGTAATTGAAAATCTTGATATTTGTCAGTGAAAGTAAAAGAATCATGGATATCATATGGACTGCTATTTTTAAAGCATTGTGAGAGGATATCAGCAACATGTCTAGATATGTTGCAGCAAGGGGAGCCCGTTTAAGATACAATGGGCCTATATGGGACTTCGACTTTATGTATTTTAGGTAAAGTATACAGTTTTGGACTGATGGAATTGAATATTGTGAGCCTGTTGTAGAGTTATTCATCTAGTTCTTTGTTGTTCTTTAGATTGCGTAGCAGTTTGTTCAATCTTTGTGGGGTTCTGGCTGAGTGTGAAGTCATACTCAACGGTACATGTGGAGAGAATAAAGACATACGTAGAGCTAAGATCACTGTCGAAGCATTCGACACCTGAATGACTCCTGCGCATGGCTGCCTTGCGTACAACACAAGAGAGAGCAAACTAACGCCAAGAAAGCGAGAAGAGATGGCATTGCATATCTAATACTAATGTGTGAACACTTATTGTTGTTGTCTTAGTTATTAAATACAAAATAATCAAAAAAGTCTATTATTCTTTTAAAACAAATCAGTTCAGCAGCCACAACATATTTTGGCCAATGCGAGCCGTATTATAAATCAGTGTTCTGTGAAGTGTACAGTAAACAAACAAAGCTATCGAAGAAGGCCGAAACAAAGCGTCAGTGAGACCGGCAAAGGCATCCATTGGGATCGACACACAGCGTCTTCGGACCATAAAAACTACGAGAATCAAATCGAAACAACAAAACACGGTAAGTGACTTCTCAATATCGCAACTATCCCTAACATATTCATTCGAGAACCGTTTCATTCAGAAAACATTTACGTTTATACTATCATACTATTCTAATTATGACGGAGAATCAGAACGCGAATTTTACTAGTTTAATTGCTAAACGAGGCATTATAGAGTCAATTAACAAAATTGACGACGTTTGTCACTAACTTTAAGATCGACGATGATATCAATCAAATTAAAGTACGAGTTAATCGATTACAAAAATTTTATGATGATTTTTCCAATATTCAAATGGAAATTGAAATAATCGATTCTAATGTTAAGAAAAATGAAATCGAAAGAGATACGGTAGACAAACAATATTTTAACACCTTAAGTGCCATAAATAGTATTCTTGATGACCAAGCATGTAAAAATAAACAGGATCAGACCCGGATTAAGTTAAATTCTAATGAAAATAAACAAGGAAACTTGTCATTGCCAGTAATAAAACTACCTTTGTTCGAGGGAACATTTGCTACTTGGTCTGCCTTTTATAACAGTTTTAAACCTCTAATACACGAAAATACAAGGTTATCGGAAATTGAAAAATTCTACTATCTCAAATCTTGCCTTTCAAATGAGGCGGCTAGAACAATTGGATCTCTGTCAGTAACACAAGATAATTATACAATCGCATTCGAAACTCTAGAAAAAAGATACAATAACAAGCGGCTTACTGTGCAAGAACATGTTTGTTTTTTAATATATCTCATGCCAATTACAAAGGCGTCACATGCCTGCTTACAAAAACTATTAGATGATCTGAATGTAAATGTTCAAGCACTGAAAACCTTAGGAGTCTCTGTTGAGCATTGGGATGCAATAATTGTACCTATCATAACCCCAAAGTTGGATTTAGTTGCAAAAAAAGAATTCGAATCAAATCAAAGTTCCGATATTACAAAATTGAGTGACTTAATGACATTTTTGGAAAAGAAATGTCAACTTTTAGAATCTCTAGATGCAATGAATACTATAACGTTAAATTCTAACAATAAACAATTCAAAAAAGCCCACAATTCAAATACGAATATGCAACACAGCAACAAACGTGTTACTACGTTAGTCAATACATATAATAATAATCAGCTATCGCAGCAATGTGTCATTTGTAAACTTGAAGGGCACGCAATTTATCGATGCGATGGGTTTGTAGGACAATCAGTACCGGATAGATTTAATACTGTTAAACAACTTGTGTACAAATTGTCTTCGAGACAATCACAACCTACAAAATAGTAGGTCAACCATAAAGTATAGACAATGTCAGAAACAACATCATACTCTTTTGCATAAAGATAAATTTAATCCTCCATCGAATATTAATAAAAACGTTAATGGTGGTCAATGGTAATGATACAGAGGAGATTACTGCACAAGCAATGGTGCATCATATACTGCAGAAAAATACACAAATTTTGTTATCTACTGCAGTGATTTATATTCCAGACAAATTAGGCAATTTAATTAAATGCAGAGCACTATTAGACAATGCATCTCAAAGTTCATTTATTTCAACAGCTCTGTGCAACAGATTAGGCATTCCACTAAAGGAAATAAATATTCCTGTTGAAGGGGTCAACCAAACATTAAGTAGCATCACAAAAAGGCCGAGATTTCTATTTATAACGGTAATCAATTTATAGTGGCTCCTATGGGGTGTTTAGTGGTCGACAAAATTACGCAAAATTTACCTTTACTTAGTTTTTCTATATCTGATTTGAAATTACCCAAAGAAGTTATACTAGCTGATCCGGATTTTTATATATCCGCACCTGTAGATGTTCTGCTAGGAGCAGACGTTTATTGGGGAATAATTCGCAGCGGCTTTGTGAACGGAAATCAAAATCACCCTACTTTAGTGCAAACAGAGCTGGGCTGGATTCTTGGCGGCTGTTTTATGTCAAATTCCTATAACTCTGTAAAGAATACAGGCACTTTGTGTAACTTATCGATAAATCTGGAAAAAACTATGGAAAAATTCTGGAACATAGAAAATATTGCCAGCGATAATTTAAAAACGAATGAAGAAATTGCTTGTGAAACATTTTATAGAAACCCACTCGTAGAGAAATTAATGGACGGTTTTTAGTGAAACTCCCATTCAGGAATAATAAAGATGAATTAGGTTATTCAAAATCTTTTGAAATTAAACGATTCCAAATTTTAGAGAACAAATTGCAAAAGCATTCCGCTCTAAAATTAGAGTATTCTAACTTTCCTACCGTGTACTGTCGTCTGGGACACATGGAATTAGTAACAAATTCAGATTCTATAGAGTCAAAACAATCATTTTATTTGCCAACACATGCGGTATTTAAGGAATCAGAAACAACCAAACTTCGTGTGGTATTTGACGGAAGTATGAAATCATCAAGTGGGTTAAGTCTTAATGATATTTTAATGACAGGACCGAACTTACAACAAGATCTATTTCCTATTTTATGTAGGTTCCGCACTTATAAATATGTGATAAACGCAGATATTGCTAAAATGTATCGTCAAATTAAAATAGACAGTCCAGATACAAATTATCAATTGATATTATGGCGTGAGAATCAAAATGATCCTCTTCAAACATACAGACTAACCACCGTAACATATGGAACTAACTGTGCACCTTTTTTAGCGATTAAAAATTTTACAGCAATTCGCGGAAGAAGAGAAACAGAACCTTCCTGAAGCTTACTCAATTATAATGAGAGATTTTTACATGGATGACTGTTTGACGGGAGCAGAAACAATATCTAAAACAAAGGTCCTTCGAGAACAATTAACGAAAGTCATGTTGCGAGGGGGTTTTGAATTGCGTAAAAGGGTCACAAATGCGCCAGAAATTCTTGACGAGGTGGATAATCGCGGCGACCCATTTGTACTATTGGACCCTGCTTGTGTGACAAAAACTCTAGGTGTATTTTGGAATGCTCAACAAGATACCCTGGAATATCGCGTCAACGCCAATCACAATTTAAATCCGGTAACAGAACGAACCGTGCTTTCGACAATCAGTCGCATCTATGATCCTCTAGGTTTGTTACAACCAATAATAATCAAACTAAAAATTCTAATGCAAAGGGTGTGAATATCCAAAATTGATTGGGATGAGATTATTCCAAATGACTTATTAAATACTTGGAATCAGTGTGTTACTCAATTTCATTTAATAAATAACATTAAACTTTCAAGATATATTTTTCCTAATGATCCATCAGGGGATACAGAATTGCATGGCTTCTGTGACGCTTCCAAGGAAGCATACGGACGTTGCATTTATGTCAGATCACGGAATAAATTAGCTAATTATCACACGCAACTATTGTGCGCGAAATCTAGGGTTGCACCACTGAAAGTGTTGTCCATACCACGTTTAGAACTATGTGGGGCGGTACTTTTATCGGAATTGGTAACCAGGGTTTTGAAGTGTTTGAATTTACCTAATGTAAAAATATTTTTGTGGACCGATTCAACTATTGTTTTGGCCTGGTGGTCAAGTCCTGCAACCAATTGGAACACCTTCGTTGCTAACAGGTAATCCAGCTGACGTTGTGTCCAGAGGATTATATCCCGAACAATTACTAACTTGCAGTTTATGGTGGTCTGGGTCGGACTTCTTGAATTTTCCGAATGAAACATGGGCGATAAATAGTAATGCAAATGATAAGTCTCTTCAAGCAGAAGATGTACTTGAGAAACGGAAAACGTGTATGCTAAATATGGTCGATGATGAATTTTCTTTAAAATTCTTGGAAAATTATTCCTCCTTTATAAAATTACAACGCATTGCAGCTTTTATGTTTAGATTTATTCATAATTGCAAAAGTCCAACTGAAAAAAGGACAGGTTTAATACAAAGGTATTTTTAATAATATAAAATATTATTAAAAATCTGGTGTGAAGAACACAAATGCAGGTTCACTATTAATATTTTCTGTGAACGCGTCCGAATATATCCTATCCCCAGAGACGTAGATACGTATTTCACCTTTCTACAGGTTCATCTACAGGAATGTGTCTGGGAATATCCTTTCTCCAGCAGGGGCGTACCGATGAACCTGTAGAAAGGTGAAATACGTATCTACGTCTCTGGGGATAGGATATATTCGGACGCGTTCACAGAAAATATTAATAGTGAACCTGCATTTGTGTTCTTCACACCAGATTTTTAATAATATTTTATATTATTAAAAATACCTTTGTATTATACAAAACTGGTGGGGTTTACCTACTCATGTATGTTTCAATTATTCTAATAAAGGACAGGTTTTTAATGCCTTACGAAATTGATGAAGCTACACTAATACTATTAAAATTAATACAAATCGGCTGTTTTCCTTTGGAGCACAAACTATTAAGCCAAAAAACAGAGATTCTTAAAACAAGCTCATTATTACCACTTAGTCTTTTTATTGACAAAGATGACTTAATTAGAGTGGGAGGCCGCATAAAACTTTCGAACGCAACATTTGATGCAAAATACCCAATTATTATTTCAAAAACTCATCACGTTACTGAATTAATTATAAGACATTATCACATTAAACAATTGCATGCAGGAATACAAGGTACATTGACAGCCATACGTCAGATCTTCTGGCTAATAGAAGGGCGTAGTATTGTCAGAAAAATAATTCACAAATGTATAAACTGTTTTAAAAATAAACCTGTCGCGTATATTCAACTAATGGGAGATCTGCCAGAAGAAAGAGTCAAACCTGCTAGGCCTTTCGTAAAGGTAGGTGTAGATTATGCTGGCCCAATTATAATTAAATCAAGTTTAACGCGGTCAAAGGTTCAAATCAAGGCTTATATATGTGTTTTTGTATGCTTTGTGACTAAAGCTGTTCATTTAGATCTAGCGACCAGTTTGCCTACTGAGTCTTTTCTAAACGTATTCAAACGCTTTATTTCACGACGCGGTAACGTCACAGATATATTCTCGGATAACGCCACTAACTTTAAAGGCGCTAACAAAGAATTAAAGTACTTATTTGAATATTGTAATTCGAGACTGAAGTTATTGACAAGCTAAGATTAACTGGCACTTTATACCAGCAAAAAGTCCGAATTTCGGTGGTTTGTGGGAGAGTGTTGTTAAATCCACAAAATTTCATTTAAGACGGGTTATTGGTGAAACGATCTTAAACTATGAAGAATTATACACTTTATTAACTATGATAGAGGCGGTTCTAAATTCCCGACCACTCTTACCTCTTACACAAGACCCAAACGACCTAGAAATCCTAACTCCTGCCCACTTCCTGATTGGGGAGCCACTTACAGCACCACCAGGACAAGAACTCCAAGGGGTTCCTGCTAACCGTCTACGAAGGTTTCAGCATCTCGAAAGAATGAAGCGGCATTTTTTGAGACGCTTTTCCTTAGAGTACTTAACAGAGCTACAACGGCGATCGAAGTGGCAACAGCGCACTCCAAATTTGGCACCAGGTATGTTGGTTCTGATAAAAGAAAAATTACCACCCCTACGCTGGCAACGAGGCCGAATCACCGAGTTGCACCCAGGAAGTGATGGTGTTGTGCGCGTAGTGTCTGTGCGACTTTGTGATGGAAGTATATACAAGAGAACTGTACGAAATCTGTCCATTGCCAACAGACAATTAAATAAACAATTAAACTTGTATTTGTTTGAACAATCTTTTATAATTATCAATTGTTTTATATTTCTCAATATGTATTTGTAATACAATACTTATTTTGTACCTTTAATTGGTCCAAGGGGGGCGGCAATGTCGAAGCATTCGACACCTGACTGACTTCTGCGCATGGCTGCCTTGCGTACAACACAAGAGAGAGTAAACTAACGCCAAGGAAGCGAGAAGAGATGGCATCGCATATCTAATACTAATGTGTGAACACTTATTGTTGTCGTCTTAGTTATTAAATACAAAATAATCAAAAAAGACTATTATTCTTTTAAAACAAATCACCTCAGCAGCCACAACAATCACTAATATTTTGACTAACTTTATGACATCCTCAATAAATAAATATGCGTTTGGGGGTAGATCAGCAACAAATGTAGATCGTTTCTTAAAAACAATCCGGACATCCTGAACCTTAGAGCTGGCAAAGATTCAGTAACAGTAGCTGTTTATAAAACATAATATATAAATAAAACAGAGGAGCATTTATCACACACCTTCACTTACAAATCATGAACTCTGACCCCACGTCTGGAGTACAACAAAGATTGAACAAACTGCTACGCAATCTCAAGAACAACAAAGAACTAGATGAACAACTCTACAACAGGCTCACAATATTCAATTCCATCAGTCCAAAACTGTATACTTTAACTAAAATACATAAAGTCGAAGTCCCATATAGGCCCATTGTATCTTACACGGGCTCCCCTTGCTACAACATATCTAGACATGTTGCTGATATCCTCTCACAATGCTTTAAAAATAGCAGTCTATATGATAACCATGATTCTTTTACTTTCACTGACAAATATCAAGATTTTCAATTACCAAATGACTTTCAAATAATATCATTGGACCTGATATCTTTGTTCACAAATATACTATATATATATATATATATATATATATATATATATATATATTTAGTGTTTAATAAGAATTTTCTTTTTCTTTTTTATTTTATTGGCCGTGTCTTAAAGTTATTAAAATCTGTATGAATGAATTGGAAAGTTGAATTACACTACAGATGCAGTAAAGAGAACAAAGAAAAGACAAATAAACTCACAGTTGCTGTTCGTTTGGTTTTACAAAGGTACGCATTCTGTGTAACACATGTGTTTTTTTTATTTTTTATTTTAAGTGGACATCCGAGACACTATTTTCTTAAGGAAAGACCGTGCTTGTGCGGATATTGTAAGTGAACTAAGTCTTTAGTTTGCGGGGTTTTAATTTTTGTTCTTTGGAATTAGCAAGGTGGTCAGGACCGTATTTAGGGGTATATAGTTAACGTTGTTTTTTCTAATAGGAGCTATTTTTTCCTGTTGTGTCTTGTGCGTGCAAGGGGTTTTTTTTAAATTTTATTTATTGTTTTATGAGTGGGTAATAGAGTTTTGAAAGACAATCAATTTCGTTTCTGTCGTTGATTGTTTTGCTATTTTTGAAAATGTGTGTCATTTCTAAGACTTCTCTAGCTTTTGTGTTCTTTTTTTGTGTTATTACTTTGGTGTTTTCAAAATTAAAATTATGTTTAAGTGTCAATTGGTGTTTTTTTAAAGCAGTTTGATTTTTTGCGTATTTGTGACCTTTCAAATCTTTCTTGTAGTAACTGTTTTGTTTGGCCTATGTATATTTTGTCACAGTCTTTGCAGGGTATGTTGTATATTGTGTGTGATTGTTTTAGTGTAGGTGTTTGGTCTTTAAGTTTGGTGTGTAGGAATTTTAGGTTTTTACCGCTTTGGTGTGCTATTTTAAAATTAAATGGTTTGAATATATTGTCTAATTTTTCGGATAATCCAGTTATATAGGGTGTGGGGATATATGTGAATTCATTGGTTTTTTTGTTATTGTTTTGGTTGTTTGTTTTGTTATAAATTTTATTGAGCCTAAGTTTTATAATTTTTTGTATGAATTGTGGTGGATAGTTGTTTTCTGACAAAATTGTTTTTACTTTATTTAGTACTGTTGGTCTGAAAATTGGGTTAGTGAGATTTAAGGCTCTATCTACTAACGCTGTTACTACATTTTTTTTGTGGGCTAGTGGTTGGTTAGAAAAAAGTTTACATATCTGCCGGATGCGGTTGGTTTAGTGTACCATTTTGTTTGTATGTTGTTTTTTTTCCTTATCAGTGTTAGGTCTAGGTAGTTTATGGAGTTGTTTTTTTCTATTTCAATGGTAAAATTTAAATTTGGGTGGAAATTGTTGAAACTATTTTGTACATTGTTTATTTCATTTTCTGGTAGTAACATTATGCAATCATTGACATATCTTTTGAAAAAGGTTGGTTTTGTTTTCAGGGATATTATAACATTTTCTTCGATGTGCTCTAGTACTAATTGGGCTACTACGCTGGATATAGGTGCTCCCATTCCTAGTCCTTCAATTTGTTTGAAAAATTTGTTGTCGAATTGAAAATATGTGGAAGTTAAAGTTAGTTCTATTGCTTCTAGGAAATCTATTAATGGTAAGTCTGTGAAATTTTTGATGGAGTTCCTTTTTTATGTGATTACTTTTTTGGCCAGTGTTAAAGGTATATTGGTGTACATTGATTCTACGTCTAGGGAAACTAGTTTTTCGTTGTTTTTCGTTTTTATTGTATCGATATGTTTTTTGAATTCAAAAGTATTTTTAATATAATATTGGTTTTTACCTATGACATTTGTTAGTGTTTTTGTTAAATATTTTGATAGTTCATAAAACGGGCTTTGTATGCATGATACGATTGGTCTTAATGGGATGTTCTTTTTATGTAATTTTGGTAAGCCATATATTTTGGGTGGTTGTACATTATGTATTTTTAATTTGTTTGCTGTTTTTGGTGAGATGATCTGTTTGTTTTTCCATTTTTTAATTAGTGTGTTGTTTATTTTTTGAAATTTTGTTGTGGGGTCGTTTTTTAATTTTGTATAAGTTTTGTCGTCATTTAGGAGTTTTTCCATGTTATCCGTGTATTGTCTTTTTTCCATTATTATTGTTTTGTTTGATTTGTCTGATTGTAGTACTGTTAAATGACTGTTGTTTTTTAGGAAGGTTTTGGTTTCTTTTATGTGTTTATTTAATGCTTTTTCTGTTTCGTTATTATCGGCTGTTTTGTTTGATTGTTTGTAATTTAGGAGGCTATTACAGATTTTAGATCTTATATGATTTTTGTCATTTTCCTTGATGTTTTCTATTGAAGATTCTATGTTTGCAATAATTACGTCTGTAGGTAATATCCTTTGGTTCTTATTGTCAGTTTTGTATGGTATTGCGAATTTTGGCCCTAGACTTAAAATTTTCATAACGTTGTTTGATATATTGTCATTGGTTAGGTTTGTTATCCAATTTTTGTTATATGTGTCATTTTTTAGGAAGTTTGGTGTGTTGTTTTGGTTTGTATTTTGTTTTAGTGTTTCTAGTCTTCAATAATACAAAAACAAAACAAAAACAGAAACTAGAAACACTAAAACAAAATACAAACCAAAACAACAACACACCAAACTTCCTAAAAAATGACACATATAACAAAAATTGGATAACAAACCTAACCAATGACAATATACCAAACAACGTTATGAAAATTTTAAGTCTAGGACCAAAATTCGCAATACCATACAAAACTGACAATAAGAACCAAAGGATATTACCTACAGACGTAATTATTGCAAACATAGAATCTTCAATAGAAAACATCAAGGAAAATGACAAAAATCATATAAGATCTAAAATCTGTAATAGCCTCCTAAATTACAAACAATCAAACAAAACAGCCGATAATAACGAAACAGAAAAAGCATTAAATAAACACATAAAAGAAACCAAAACCTTCCTAAAAAACAACAGTCATTTAACAGTACTACAATCAGACAAATCAAACAAAACAATAATAATGGAAAAATGACAATACACGGATAACATGGAAAAACTCCTAAATGACGACAAAACTTATACAAAATTAAAAAACGACCCCACAACAAAATTTCAAAAAATAAACAACACACTAATTAAAAAATGGGAAAACAAACAGATCATCTCACCAAAAACAGCAAGCAAATTAAAAATACATAATGCACAACCACCCAAAATATATGGCTTACCAAAATTACATAAAAAGAACATCCCATTAAGACCAATCGTATCATGCATACAAAGCCCGTTTTATGAACTATCAAAATATTTAACAAAAACACTAACAAATGTCATAGGTAAAAACCAATATTGTATTAAAAATACTTTTGAATTCAAAAAACATATCGATACAATAAAAACGAAAAACAACGAAAAACTAGTTTCCCTAGACGTAGAATCAATGTACACCAATATACCTTTAACACTGGCCAAAAAAGTAATCACAGAAAAAAGGAACTCCATCAAAAATTTCACAGACTTACCATTAATAGATTTCCTAGAAGCAATAGAACTAACTTTAACTTCCACATATTTTCAATTCGACAACAAATTTTTCAAACAAATTGAAGGACTAGCAATGGGAGCACCTATATCCAGCGTAGTAGCCCAATTAGTACTAGAGCACATCGAAGAAAATGTTATAAAATCCCTGAAAACAAAACCGACCTTTTTCAAAAGATATGTCAATGATTGCATAATGTTACTACCAGAAAATGAAATAAACAATGTACAAAATAGTTTCAACAATTTCCACCCAAATTTAAATTTTACCATTGAAATAGAAAAAAACAACTCCATAAACTACCTAGACCTAACACTGATAAGGAAAAAAAAACAACATACAAACAAAATGGTACACTAAACCAACCGCATCCGGCAGATATGTAAACTTTTTTTCTAACCAACCCCTAGCCCACAAAAAAAATGTGGTAACAGTGTTAGTAGACAGAGCCTTAAATCTCCCTAACCCAATTTTCAGACCAACAGTACAAAATAAAGTAAAAACAATTTTGTCAGAAAACAACTATCCACCACAATTCATACAAAAAATTATAAAACTTAGACTCAAAAAATTTATAACAAAACAAACAACCAAAACAATAACAAAAAAACCAATGAATTTACATATATCCCCATACCCTATATAACTGGATTATCCGAAAAATTAGACAATATATTCAAACCATTTAATTTTAAAATAGCACACCAAAGCGGTAAAAACCTAAAATTCCTACACACCAAACTTAAAGACCAAACACCTACACTAAAACAATCACACACAATATACAACATACCCTACAAAGACTGTGACAAAATATACATAGGCTAAACAAAACAGTTACTACAAGAAAGATTGAAAGGTCACAAATACGCAAAAAATCAAACTGCTTTAAAAAAACACCAATTGACACTTAAACATCATTTTGATTTTGAAAACACCAAAGTAATAACACAAAAAAAGAACACAAAAGCTAGAGAAGTCTTATAAATGATACACATTTTCAAAAATAGCAAAACAATCAACGACAGAAACGAAATTGATGGTCTTTCAAAACTCTATTACCCACTCATAAAACAATAAATAAAATTAAAAAAAAACCCCTTGCACGCACAAGACACAACAGGAAAAAATAGGAGATTAGAAAAAACAACGTTAACTATATACCCCTAAATACGGTCCTGACCACCTTGCTAATTCCAAAGAACAAAAATTAAAACCCCGCAAACTAAAGACTTAGTTCACTTACAATATCCGCACAAGCACGGTCTTTCCTTAAGAAAATAGTGTCTCGGATGTCCACTTAAAATAAAAAATAAAAAAAACACATGTGTTACACAGAATGCGTACCCTTGTAACACCAAACGAACAACAACTGTGAGTTTATTTGTCTTTTCTTTGTTCTCTTTACTTCCAATTCATTCATACAGATTTTAATAACTTTAATGTCTACCTACCTATTTCATTTAAGCTATTTTTATTTTAATTTTATTTAATTTTCAACGTTAAATGTTAACTTAATTTATAATTCATTTTTTAATCTAATTTTAAATTTAAAATTGTTAATTTAATTGTTAAGTCTCCAATTCATTCAGACAGATGTTAATCACTTTAATGTCTCCCTACCTATTCATTTAAGCTATTTTTAATTTATTTAATTTTCAACGTTAAATGATAACTTAATTTGTAATTCATTCTTTAATCTAATTGTAAATTGAAAATTGTTAATTTAATCGTTATATCTATCACACGAAACCAACACAGTTTCTCATGTTTTCATGTAATAATTCTTGTTTCCAGTTACTTGAAAAAGACTGAATTAATAAAAGTCGAAACGTCGTAAAAACATCAAAATTCAATAAAAGGTCGCTAAAACCAATAAAAAATCTATTATTTTTAATATATATATATATATATATATATATATATATATATATATATATATGTATATATACATATATATAGATTCTGACTTCGCAGGTTAAATATTTATTAAAAATCCATAATTATAAAAAAATACAAGCAAAATAAAGGGAGATACGTGATTCAGTTTTTCCGGCATTTGCGTTATCCGTGCCCTCTGTTCCCATCTTCCAGAAAAGTTGACCAGTTCAATCATGTTGAAGTAAAATTTCGTATTGAGTTGCCTATCTCGACTTATCTCTGCTATTATGTCTACAGACACAGGAGCGGCGGCAATTGAAAGAGAAGACTTTGGTGCATGCATAGTTCATCTGTAGTAGCAACTGTTTGGTTATTTTATAGTCGCACCTCGTATACATAAGTACTGAGCTACCTTATTAGTTATAATTGCGCAACATATTAGGTAGTAGATATAAAAAATATTTATATAAGAGACTTAATTATTTCTTGGTATTTTTTTAGTAATATGAAAAGATCTATCAAGAAACAATTGAAGTTGGTTAATAAAATCTTAATTCGAAATGATTACTTGTATTTTGTAATACAATATTGCTATTATTTTAAATGTAGTACTTTCTATAGGTGCTGCTTTTCATTGCATAACAATAAAAAGTTTTATATTTATTGGAAGTAATAAGTTTCCGCTGCTCCGTACAGATGCATACTTAAAACTTTCTAATATTTTTATAATTTTCCTTTTCTTATCGAATGCTAATAAAAGTAACAGCATACATTTTCTCATTAAGTGTTTTTTTAAACCAAGATAAATGATACTTTTACTACGGATGATGTTTAATCTAAATATTGCAATTATTTTATATGCTACAGATCTGTAGGTGTATGCAGGTGCATACATATTTGCTTATTAAAAAGAAACCGTTTGAAATTGAGTTGCTATAATTAAATATAATTATAAAGTGACGGTTGATTTCATTTTTCCATCCCACTTATTGTACACATCTACATTGACATTTCATTAAAGACTTTTCATGTGATAGATAATGATATATGTCTTTGCATGCGTAAAATAGAAATATTACTGACTTAAGAAGGAATTGACATTTACTATTAATTCAGTAATAAATAAAATTTATCATTGAACGGTTACGTAAATGGCAATTCTTACTTATAAAATTATTCACACTCAACATGTCATTTTTATGGAATATGCAGGTTGAAATGCGCGTGTTGGCTTTCACTTTTGTAGCTGTTTGCAGTTTTTTCTTCAATTCTGTTTTTACTCAATTATGTTCTGTTTTCATTTATTGTTCTACAGAGTGATATGTAAATTATTTACATGTCTGTTTCATATTGTAACAAATGCTTTATACGTGCATAACGTATTGTCATATATAAACACAACCTTTTTGTACAACTCACCATTGTTTTATGATGCAATTTTCGACGTCGTTCTATATGATATCTGAAAAATTAACTTAAACAATGTTCTAGATCTAAATAAATGAAAATTAAAAATGTATGCGTAAGTTATTGAAACTTAACGAAATTCACAGGACCCTTACGTCAAAATAATTGGGAGAAGTAGATTCGTTGAAACGAAATTAAACAGGATCTATTACAAAAATTACGAAGTATGTAATTAAAAGTTAAGACAATGAAAAGGAGAAACTTACTCACCTTACCTTATTTATCTTAGGAAATATTAATAAAATAAATTATAGAAACTCCTCACGCTTCTATTTACGCCCTCGAAGAAAGGAATTTAATTGTAATATTGAAGTAATTGCGTCAACGACAAAAAGCAGATGTGCGGTTAACCGCGTATTGTACTTAGCGATGTTATAAGCTATTTATATGGTCCATCGTAATTTCGGCCTGATGCGTCCGGTCTCTAGTAATAACAAATAAAAGAAGACGGTCCACATTGAAGAAAAAAGGACAAGTTTATTATAAACGCTGTAACATTGAATAAATCCTCAAGTTACACAAAAAGGAAATGAAAATGTAATGGATATCCCACATAATGAATAATGGGTGAGACCCTGTCTATAATTATTAAATTAATAAATATCAGATTTAAATAAATTTCAACTCATACTCAATTTTATTTTTTAATTTCAAAAGAAATCGAGTGCAAAATTCTATCGTCTAAAAATTCTTGTACGATAGTGTTTATACAGATTTTTGATATAAGCATTAAACAGCAAACAAACAAAAATACGATAATCAAGAATTACAAGAACCGGTATACGAAAACACAAGATCTTATGTCTTATGTTAACGGAACCCAAACTATATAAGGATACCAAGAGAACAGACTGGGGCTTTTACAAGGAAGACCTGTTATCTGCAACCCGAAATATCCCTGTTAGAATAGGGAATGTGCAAGAGCTAGAGTTGGCAGTTGAATGGTTGCAACGGACCATTCTTTCCTGCTGTGAAAATAATTGTCCCCTTAGGGAGCGCCGTATAGCTATGCGGGCTGCCTGGTGGAATGCAGAGTTAACCAATTTAAGGAAAGAAACTCGTCGGTCACTTAATAGGGCGAAGAAAACAGGTAATTGGGAAGCTTACAAGGCTCTCCTCAATAAATACAACAATAAAATCAAAGAGAGCAAAAGGAAGGCCTGGAGAAAATTCTGTGAAGACATCTACGGTGTTCCTGACATGGCCAGAATTAACAGAATTCTCAAAAAAGATCCTTCCAACGCAATTAGATCTATACAAAAATCGGACGGGAGGTGTACCAGTACCGTGGAAGGGACTTTAGAGAATCTTCTGGGGGTACACTTACCAGGTTCGGAGCGTATGGATGATTGTGATACCAATCAAGTTGTCACCTCTTGGAGGGCGACTAGGAATGATTGGGATATATCAAACGAGATCTTCAAGCCCCATTTAATTAGATGGGCGATAGGATCGTTTGAACCATATAAATCCGCAGGACCAGGCGGAGGGAGTATTTCCGAAGATTCTTCAAGAGGGAATTGGGGAAATTAGGGGTCCTCTATTGGAAATATTCAGGTCTAGCCATGCTATGTATTATACCCCTAGGGCATGGGGGGCAACTAGGGTAGTGTTTATTCCGAAGCCCGGAAAAGGAATATATACCCACCCTAAATCATTTAGACCAATTAGTGTTACCTCTTTTATGTTGAAGACTATGGAAAAAATGATATACTTAAATATTAAAGAAGGAGCTCTGGATACATCTCCTCTACACCTATTACAATGGGCATACCAGATGGGAAAATCAGGTGAGGGTGCCCTGCATAGCCTGGTGAGAGGGCTCGAAAGGAGCCTACACTACAAGGAAATTGCACTTGCAGTATTCCTAGACATAGAGGGAGCTTTTGATAACACCTCGACGTCTTCTATTATTCGATCTTTAAGAGATCGAATAATAAAAAGCACCACATGCAACTGGGTTCATAACATGCTGCGTAGCAGAGTAGTTCAGGCCCAAATGCAAAATAAAACGATCTCCGTGAGGACAACAAAAGGGTGTCCTCAAGAAGGCGCGTATTGTCACCACTACTATGGAGGCTAGTAGTGGATAATCTCCACAGGACATTAAATGGAATATGGTCCAGGGAATATGGACGCAGGGGTTCGCCGATAACATTGTCATAGTGCCCAGGGGAAATTCCCGGGGATAGTGGCGAGCATCATTCGAAATGCTCTGCGAATTGTGGAAAGATGGTGCCTTGAGGAGGGATTAACTGTCAATCCTCAAAAAACCAAGTTGGTAGCCTTTACCAACATTAGAAAACTAAAAGATCTGGGTAGCGTAAGGCTGTTTGGAGAAGAGTTAGAACTAACCAATGAAGTGAAGTATCTAGGCATAACACTTGATTCGAAACTGAATTGGAGCAGACTCCTAGTCAAAGTGTCAGACAGAGCGACGCAGCTCTTCTGGAGATGCAGAACTATTTGTAAAGGCGGAGGCAATGGCTGCAATCCTGAGGCTGAAGGCCAATGACGTATGGTGTCCTGATAAGAAACTATACTGGAATAGCCGATATTTCAAATAGCGGCGGACAGTATGGCACCTGAGATTATGTTTACAGCTAAGTTGAACATATTTATACCGACCAGGGAACAGGCAAAAAGTCGCTCGAGCGATTGTGGTTCCGGCACCTGGTACACTGATGGATCACAATCTAGTCAGGGGGCAGGTGCAGGCATATGCGGAATGTGCCCTAGAAGGAAGATATCGATATGTCTGGGGAAACATACTACGATTTACCAGGCCCAAATGTTTGCAGTCGCAGCCTGCGCCGAGGAAATTCGGGAAGCCGGCTGCGCAAACAAAAAAATTAACATAATGACTGATAGTCAGGCGGCTATTAAAGCCATTATGAACCAATTTACCAGGTCTAAGCTGGTGAAATATTGTAAACAGGTCCACAATAAACTGGCACAAGACAATACAGTGTCGCCGATATGGGTGCCAAGACATGAGGGAATTAAAGGCAATGAGATAGCCGACGAACTGGTAAAAGAAGGTACTAATAGGAACTTCATAGGACTAGAACCTGTATGTGGAATCACTAAGGATTCCGCTAAAAGGGAGATGGTTATGGCTAGAAAAAGAACATAAAAATAAATGGAGGTTAACGGAAGGTCAACTCCATACCAAAAACACTTCTAAGGGAGCTGAACGGAAAGTTTTCAGCCCACCTAATTCGTAGTAACAAAAAAGAAATTAAAATAATTACCGAGTTAATAACCGGACATTGTCCTTTAAGGAAGCATTTGTACAGCATGCGCTAGGTTAACGAGCTCTGGTGTAGGAGATGTGAAAAACAGGAGGAAACTAGCTTTCATGTAATATGCACGTGTGAGGAACTGAAGGAACTCAGACTGAAATATTTCGGGAGAGATCTATTGGATCCTTCGAGTGTACTCAAACTTTCCCAGAGGAGGATAGTGGCTTTTATCGAGGACACAAGACTAACAGAGTGGAACTGATAGATCTATTGGGGATAGTACAAAGAGCAGTGTGCTCAAGTGCCTGGACGTGCTGGCGTCCAACCCAAAATAGAAGAAGAAGAAGATCTTATGCCAACCGTTCTCATATTAATTTTTACGTTTAATTGCATTAACTTACGACTATACAGTGTGTATAAGCCAAATGGAATAAATTCATTATTTCGGTTACTGTACATATTTATAAAAAATCCCGAAACATGTCGTATTTAATTTATAAGTTAACATTCTTCAACGTGAAAATGCGATCCCTACCTTCAACCCCCTTCGAATGACAGGTATAACCCCCATTTTTTTAAATGGGAAGTATAGGCTTGTGATATATCGTTGTAAAGGTCTCTTTATTCTCTATTCAAAAATGTTATAATTTTCATGTTTGTTGCAACAATTAAGATAGAATAAAATAAAATCATGTTGTTATCGAAATTCGCTACAATATACTCAAAAAATAAAATTTAATGCAAAATGTAAAGAAAAATTTAAAACGCCAGAAAAAAATATGAATGTCAATGAAGTAGATGCTCATTTGCGTTTATAAAGATTTAATACATACTAGTACATCAAAGGCATCATTGCATTACTTACTTCCCGTTTAGGTCTTCATAATAAGAAAGTGAATAAAAACCATACCAATGTGCTTTGTAGATGGTATCCATTAATAATACTTTAAAAAGTTTCCGTGGCAACATTAGTTTGTTTAAAACGCCTTAGTAAATTGTTTTGTATTTAAAAGTTGTCATTTAAATTGACAGTTTGATAATTTTAGTTTGAATTTCGTAAAATATAATTCTGGAAAATGGTTAGATTAACGGAAATGCATTAAATAACAGTCATACAAATGATTGGTTACGGAGATAGAACCCGAACACAACAAGAAGTAACCCGCCTATTTCATGAGAAATTTCCTGATTTATCGCCTATAGCTCAAGGAACAATTAGTAAGATAGAGAAGCAGTTTCGAGAGTTTGGTCATGTAAGGCAGATAAAAAAACCAGCTACCAATGCACTGAGTGATGAAATCAAAGTAGATGTGATGCGTGAGTTTATGGAAAACCCACATACATCGAGTAGACATGCATCCACTACATTAAATGTTAGCCATACATCGATAGTAAACATATTAAAAGAAAATAAAATGCATCCCTATAAAATGATATCTACTCAGGGGCTTATGGAAGACGATTTTGATAGAAGAACTTATTTTTGTGAGCGAATGATGGACATGCTGGATAACAATATTATCAATTTTGAAGACGTTATGTTTTCTGATGAGTGCACTTTTTCTCTTAGCGGTCATGCTAATCGGCAAAATTGCCGCTACTGGTCTACGGAAAATCCTCACTGGATGAGGGAAGAACACACACAATACCCAGTAAAAGTTAATGTTTGGGCAGGTATTGTTGGAAACCATATCATTGGTCCCTTTTTCATTGAGGGCAATTTGAATGGCGATCGTTATTTGGCACTACTTCAAAATGATGTCATTCCAACTTTGGCAAATTTATATCTTGATCCAGGAAACCCTCAAGTTCCAATGAATACGATATGGTTTCAGCAGGATGGGGCACCACCACATTACCAACGCAATGTCCGGCAGTACCTCGATGCAACATTTCCCAATCGGTGGATAGGAAGGCGAGGATCGATAGAATGGCCAGCGCGATCACCTGATCTGACCTTACTTGATTTTTTTTTATGGAGATATTTGAAAAGCATTGTGTACAAAACTAAACCTTTGGATTTAAATGACTTAAGAGAACGAATAACGCTTGCGATTAGGTCGATCACGCCTGATATGTTAAATAATGTTGGAAGACAGTTTTATTTAAGATTAGGATGTTGCCAAGACGTTCATGGTGAACATTTTGAACATCTACTTCATTGACATTCATATTTTTTTCTGGCGTTTTAAATTTTTCTTTACATTTTGCATTAAATTTTATTTTTTGAGTATATTGTAGCGAATTTCGATAACAACATGATTTTATTTTATTCTATCTTAATTGTTGCAACAAACATGAAAATTATAATATTTTTGAATAGAGAATAAAGAGACCTTTACAACGATATATCACAAGCCTATACTTCCCATTTAAAAAAATGGGGGTTGTACCTGTCATTCGAAGGGGGTTGAAGGTAGGGATCGCATTTTCACGTTGAAGAATGTTAATTTATAAATTAAATGCGACATGTTTCGGGATTTTTTATAAATATGTACAGTAACCGAAATAATGAATTTATTCCATTTGGCTTATACACACTGTATATTTGATATCACCGTTAAAATATAGCACAAAATAAAAGATTTGCGTTCTTATTCACAAACTTTTGACACAACTGAATTGCACAAGTTTCTGGTTCCTTTAAATGACCTCAACAGTATTTATGATTAATTAATATGATAATTCAAATGTAAAGTGAACTAATTTAATAAAAATATTTGAACACAAAAATTACTGTTGACAAAATAAAAAAGAAAGTAAGAAAAAGGCGTGATGACCTGTCGAACTTTTAATATTTTATGTAGAAATTTTTATTTTCTTTTCTTATTGCTTGATGCAATTTTTTTTTGGAGGATTAACAAAACGGACGTATCGAAATAATTAAGCTACAAATATATTTGCTTACTATAGTTGCACGTTAATTTAAGCTATATAACGATAATCAATTCAATTTGTTCTTTTAGATATATTTCGATAAGTCAGTTGCTTGAAAGGGATCTGAAACAATAAATGGTTTCGACTTGTTTGACTTTTACTTTGTGGAATTTTTGGCAAACTTAAATTTAAAAATCAGCCATAACAACATAAAGTTTCACAATTTTTGTTATTTTAAGAAAAAAGCTGTCAATCATTTATAGTTACCCGTTAGCTTATAAATGCATCGTTTTCGATGTAAATGAGAAAATAATTTAAAATTCATCCTATAAAAAATAAGAGAAATGTATACAAGTGTCAACTTGTACTGAACCGTCTATAGCTTCACTTATAAGTTATACGAAAGAATTAGTGATCGTAAACATGTTGCACATATATGTAAATCCATGACCCTGTTGAATAATATGCAAATAAATATTAGTATAAATGCATGTAAACAATAATTGCTCATAAATCTTAACAACATAGGAACGTACAGAAACTGATTGATAATTAGAAATTTCTTATCTATTTGCATTACATTGCACAACATTAATTTAGTTGCTCTTTGACCAACTCGCTTATAAGGAGTTGTCCATGACAGTTCCCTTCTACTTACTGTTAAGTACTTTTTAAATAAATTGTCTTTATACACACGTCGATACTTGATTAATTTGCCTTTACTTAAATAACATGGCAAATGTTAATTATTGTTTTCTATGCATGGCAATGCGACTGAAAGGTGATATTTATTAAATAAGACATTGCTTAGAGATTAGTGTATATGCATTTTTATATTGCATCACAGGAGATAATTATTTCAATGCGCTCTGTAGGCGTTTTGTACTATTATATTACTGGTTGTTTCTTGTAGGGTTTATTAGAGAAATGAAATATTATATTATCTATTACAAGCGTGTCATTTTCCAAGGATAAGTAATAAGTACATCAGATAAAAATCGAATCAAAGAGCAATGTAATTCGTAACGTTATATATAAATATTTTTTCTATATAATTATACGTAATTGAAGAAATAGGAGTTATCTCCAGATTTTTATGTTTATTTTAACGTCGAGTGGCCGCTGAGGTAGCCGAGATACTTCGTATATGAAATTCAATGACTAATTTTAAGCAAAAGTGATTCTATGCACTTTTCCCGAATTCCTAACGGTTCTTGAAATATCGGATTTTGAAGTTGGCAGGTCGTTGGATAGATGTTGAAAAAATGTTGTCAGTTCGTTAATTGTCATCATTGACAGTCGTTTTTTTAAATTGCGTCATTAGTGTTAAAGTCATGCCTGCAATTTATTCAAATGAAGAATACGCGGACGTAACTTTCGTGTGCGGATATTGCAATTGTAGTACCACCGCCTCCGTTAAGGAATATCCACGACGATACCCAAATCGCCGTCTTCCAGACAAGCAAACGTTCAGTAGAACCTTAACAACTCCGTTATTAACAAGTGCGTTCGCTAAACCGACTTGTCAAAGAGAACTTATGCGAAGAAACAATGCTGCAGAAGTGCTTGAGGTTGTTGAAAATGATACTGGTGTTAGAACGAGAAGAATTTCGGTACTTACCGGTTAAACTAGAATGGCTGTGCAAGATACTTTGACAAGAACTTTTCCTCACGAATCTTCCCCAAAGATTTCATCTTCGAGAATGGTGGAGCAATCATCTGGATACTCTTTCCTACAGAATCCTTTTCCTTTTCTGTGACGAAGCCACATTTACAAGAAATGGAATCAACAATTTCCACAACGAATATGTTTGGGCAATCGAAAACCTTCATGCTGTTCGAGAAACTCACTTCCAGAGAAGATTATTCGTAAACGTTTGGGCTGGAATAATTAATAAGGAAGTTATCGGACCACATATCTTCGACGGAAATGTACTTTTTTAAGAACTATCCATCTCTAACTCCCGATCTAACTCTCGTCTGAGCTGGTTATTTATTTTGGTTGGTAGCTGTTATATTGAACCTTGGTGTGTTTTCTGAATATTTTATTTATTTTACACTTAAACCAAACCCCACTCTTGAGATAAATCTCGCAATGTAGCTATTAATGTAAAATTAAACTTAATTTTTTTACTGTTTGTGTTAAGATTGTGTGTCTTGTTCTGTACCGTGTTGTGTTAAATGAGAATGTGGGGTTACGAGTAGATAAAAATATACCTCTATCCCTACGTGCAACAATAGAGTCTTAAAGATCTTACTAATAAATAAATATAGTAATAAAATAAAATATCATTCCTAATTAAGTATTAGTAAGTATCGTAAATCTAAGTATGTACTCCGGCTTTTCCATTCTTCAATAATAGATTTTTATGGTACATACATTCAGGAACCGTGAGTTTGTTATAAATATTTAGGTAACAATGGGTGTGGTGATTAGATATCGTCTTGAATGCGTTCACTAATAAATCTAGGCAATAAACAAACGGCCTACTGTGTAAAGTAGGCAATAAATAGATTTGCAAATGTCAATTCTTAGAATCTAAAGGACATATTATAATTTTGAATATGCTAATAAAAGTATGCCATACAGGGTTTTTCACGTAACCCGTTCATTAGAAGTTTTCTATGTTAAAGCCTTAGGATACTTTTGAAAATTTGTGGCACGTAATCTTAACGCTTGATGTATTAAAATAAAATATTTACAGCCATGAACCACATTAGGTTATATCAGAAGTCATAGCAAACTTTGATATTTTAAATAGGATGTTATACTTTTTATTGCTTTCTCAGATTCCTTGTGAAGTACTATAATACTTTATATTAAGATTTATTTAGAAAAAATTAACTGTTTTTGAATTAGTATGATTTTTGTAAAATTTTTTGTTTTTTCAATTACTCTTTAGAGTATTTGATCTGAACCATGTCATATTTCTACTGGAGATAGCGAAAGGTATAAGATTCTGAATAATGTGTAAACATTTAAGAAATCTCTTACTTCGAAATTTATTGATTATTTATGTAATCTTCAATTAAAGGAAAATCGTTTTTTTTAATGGAACACCTGTAGATGAACACGCCATAGTAAGTAGATAAATATTTTGCTTCGTGCAAATATAGGTTTCCCTATGCTTCTCTCACATAGTTTTGGAGTTTTTAATAATTATTTTCTAAATTGAGCATTATTAGTATAAAGCTTTGGAAAAAATCTAAATAGTTTTGGAATTATACCAATTGAATTTAAATTCATCAAACTTCTTGCAAAAGGGTTAGAAAAGAAAATAAATTACAAAACTGAGAAAATATTTTATGTCATATGACATAACAAAAATAATCATACATTAACAAGCAAAAAAGTGAATAAAATCAACATATTATAGACACATAACGTGTTAAGAATGATATTCGCAAATGTTCAAAATGATCTGCGTTTCGATCTAAACAAAGCATCACTCTTCTTCTTAACTTTGTTGTAGTTGCTTTTATTACTTGGTGAGTGTTCGAGTTTCGAAAACCGTCTCTTACTCTAGTTGTTAAGCTATTCTATGTTTTGCACGGGAGATGCATATACCTCATTTTTTATTTGACCTCATAAATAAAAATCAGTCAGATCAGAGAATCTAGGTGGCCAGAACCTAGGTCCATTGCGGCCAATCCACCCATCCTCGAAGATATTAATTCCCGATATACCTCATGTGAGCAAGTGCTCCATCCAATTGAAACCAACATTGCCGTATCAGATTGTAAGGTAGGTTATTAGAAAATCGCAGTATTACTTCCCTTAACAAGTGTAAATACGTTACGCTTGTTAAATTCTCGTTATAAATTTCGTTTTCAATGTGGTTATGTGTAATTATTGCAAAAAATATTAGCGCTAAAAATGTCTTGAAAATTTGCTTGTCTAATAGCATGTGGATTTTGTTGTGCCCAATGATGACAACTTTTTCTATTAAAAATCTTTTCTCGGTTAAATTTCGATTCATCTCTCCAGATAAAAAATTGGAATCTTCTTGTGTTTTAGTTATAATAAACTCGCAAAACTGAATTCTTCTATCTTGATCTCCTGAATGAAAGGCCTAAACTGATTGGAAAGAATAAGGATGCATTTAATTTTTCTTTAAAATCCCTTGATTTACATGAAGTTTCTGTAACTGGTTGGATGCGCATGAAAATAACTCAAAGCAACGACTTCATTACCTTCCTTGCTTGTAATCGGTTTGGAACTGCCCTCATGACATGAAAACCAAAGCGAATGCAATTTGACTCTATTCGCATGTTAATTATATTCATTGCTGGTAAATGTTGATATCTTTCATTAGAAAGTTGACATGTTCTTTCAATTCACCATGAATGTAAAATAAATTCAAAATATATCTATTAGAATAAATATTTAATTCATCTTGCATATTTGTGAACAACATAAAACCAGTTAGACACGAAATAAACTTTGTGATAATTTTGACAGACAGATTTTCTTTTCAAGGCTTACTACTACGATTTTTCTTAATAATGCTTAATTAAGAAAATAATAATTAATATCTCTAAAACTATGAGAGATAGACATAGGGAAACCTATACTGGCACGATGCAAAATATTTATCTACTTACTATGGCGTGCTCACCTACAGGCTGTTCCATTTTAAAAAATCGATTTTCCTTTAATTATAGATTACATAAATAATCAATAAATTTCGAACACCCTGTAAGAGATTTCTTAAATGTTTAGACATTACTCGGAATCGTATACCTTTCGCTGTCTCCAGTAGAAATATGACGTAGTTCAGATCAAATACGCCGGAGATATGTGGTTTTAAAGAGTACATTGAAAATAGAAACAATTTCACAAAAATCAAAATAATTCAAAAACGGTTAATTTATTGCAAAAGAAATCTTAATATAAAGTGTTATAGTACTTTACAAGAAATCTAGAAAAAGCAATAAAAAGTATAACATCCCATTTAAAATATCAAAGTTGGCTATGACTTCCGGTATAATCGAAAGTGGTTCATGAGTGTAAATATTTTATTTTAACACATCAAGTATCAAGATTATGTGCCACAAATTTTCAAAAGTATCCTAAGGCGTTAAAATAGAAAACTTCTAATGAACGGGTTACGTGAAAAGCCCTGTATGTGGTTTAAACTTGAAAATGAATTATTAAATATTCGTAAAATTTGAAATGTACTTTAATTCTTTTATGGTAAATTTACCATATATATAAGTAAATTTACTTATATCTAATATTCTGAACTTACTGCAAATGAGAATTAATGAATATTAAATCTCATTTTTACATGTAAATGTCGCCTTATGTGATGCGTTAATAACTACAATCCGACAAACTAAGTTTGTACCAGTATGTAGAACACACCTCGTCGCGACTCTGACCTTCCTGGTAATTAGGACTTAATAATAATAACTTTTTAAGTACAAAAATAAGTAATAGTGAAGATTAGCCCACAGGAAAACTGAAAGGGTAATAATACTTTCGCATTTAATATACCAGAATGTTCGAGGATTTCTAAACTTGATAATATTCATGCCATAAATGACATAATTGAAGCTGTCTTCTTCACGGAAACTTGGCTTTCTAGTGGCGTGAATGACGCAAAGGTATTTAATACATTTTTCTCTGTGTTCTGAGCTGACAGAAATCTTGAAGCAGTTGGGCGGTGGTGTGCTATCTGCTTTCAAAAACAATATAATTTCCGCACCTATATTTCCCTTGCTAATACTTCATCCCCTTGCTAATACATTTTTATCTGTGTTCTGAGCTGACAGAAATCTTGAAGCAGTTGGGTGGTGGAGTGCTATTTGCTTTCAAAATCAATCTGGTTGTAACTGTGACAAAGCACATTTCACGTCATGTGGATGAAAACTGTACTAACAACTTCACATCTTCCAAACAACTTGTGGGTAAACAGGAAAATAGATTAACCAAAAATTTCAACATTCATGTTTGCGAATACTACGATTGGTTGAGAATTACATTTTAGGTCAATTGCCTGTTCCTGAATATGATCAGGAAGTATATCTACGTTGATTTTAAAGGGATCTCTTGTCAACTTCAATTCGCAGTTCTCTGAACTAACATCTGTCAACAATTTCATTTTTCAGTGCTACCAAATGCCCTCATATAAGGTCCTTTATTTCATGTATTAGGTGTAGTCGTAGTGAAAGATTTTTTGCATCATCGAGAAGGTCGTTCATTCTTGGAAAGGAAGAAAAGTTTGGCTCTGAACTATCAAGGCGGCGTTGCCAATGAGCTATCGAAACTCTTAACTGCGTCATAAGTTTTCAGAATATTTTTCTGGTTTTGTAGCTCTGATAAATATGCTAAGTAAAAGATAAATGTATCGTCTGTGAACTTGCTATACAGATATTTTTAAGTTATCAAAATAATTTCAACTTCCGATTTTAAGTTAAATAATCAAGCTTACTACTTTTGGACAACCAACGAACTTCTGTGTGAAAAAGAAGAGTTTCTTGGTCACTGTTTAATTCTTGATACAACGCTTCAAAGAATCTAGTGTTCAAAGTGCTGGATTTGACATGGTTTACTATTTTAATTGCTACGTTTCAAGCAAAGTTAAGTGATTCAGGTACAGTCTGACAAGCCATAGCTTGGCTGTGAATTATACAATGAGAACCAATTATTTTGGGTTCCTTTTTAGCCAATTTTATAAATCCCGATCGGCATCCTGTCATAGCTTGGGCTCCATTAGTACATAATCCATTTCTCCTAAGGCAGATCAATAGCTGCTAAAAATGTGTGAAGAGCAGAAAATATATCAACAGCTTTAGTGTTGCTTCAAAAAATTTCGAAAATAATATTGAATCATTACTCGAAACAGCATGGCAAATAACATACTGAGGTAAATGGCTACCGTATTTCTCAATAAAGGTAAATCCGTATTTAACATAATCATCAGTGTATAGTCTTTTCTTTTGTAGTGATTTAGCCATTTTTTAGTACTACTACAACAATACACAAATTGTTACTCTCACTTTTCAATGAGTTTAAAGCAAACGACACAGGCGTCAAGAATCACAAGAAGAACGGCGGTTCACAGCTACGCGCACACAACCAGACGAATTACACGACTGATGACGCTGGTACGCATGACGACAGAGGAGTAGGCATAATAAGAGCAAAGCAGCTGAGTGAGTAACTGGTCTCACACTATGTTACCAATGTGTTGCCAGGCGTACAACAATTATCGTGATCTTACAATAACCGTGTGCTCAATTGAAAATATACATGCGACCACAAAGCTAAATAAATTATAGTTTTATTTTCCTTTCTTATTATTTTCTTAAATATACTGACGCCCCCTACTCAGTGGGCGCCGTTCAGGTTGAGAACCGCTGGTCTAATAGACTTACAAATCCAAACAATAATTATTGTCTGTGAGCAATTTTACATTACTATTTATAATGTTTTATGTACTTTGTATTATCATCCGTCATATCCAATATTTAAGAAAACAGGACGAATTAAGGCATTTGCAAATTTACATATATTTATAGTAAAAGTTTTATAAACATTCTAGTACACTTTAATATTATGACAGTTCCCACATATTCTCATTTCCTGCAAGATACAACGCCATACGAAACAAGTATGTTAATACAAGAATATCGCACAATTCGTATGCGTGTTTCCGCTACTATAAATCTTCTCCGATATATGTATTTATTTATGTAAGTACGATGTATTTTATGTTCATATGAATGAAACATCGTAAGTTTGCGATACTAATAAGAAGGCCTCTCATTTGCTCTGATGTATGACGCGTCTTCCATCACGAAACTGGTTCAATGGAAATAATGGGCATGTACCAATTATCATTGCGATCCTAATAGATGTTAAAGAAACAGTTAGGCGCGAAGAGCTTGAAAGGTTATGCAGCTAGAGGCTATCGCTGACATAATTCACATTTGACAGTTTAATGTTTTCCTATATGTTTTGTTTTTGCATTTATGTTAACCGTGGTGCCTGCATACTATAATTACACATATTTTGGTAAAATAGAAATCAACAGACATAAAGTAATGTTGATTCATATGAAGTATTAACATATTTTTTCTATTTCGGTTTCATAAAGTGAACTTTATGCAATTAGCGTTGCTAGGAGACCTATTAAAGCACTCAAAATGCAGTAAATTATCACATTTTATAAATCATTAAAGCATTGAACATTTAGCAGATTCAGTTTTAAGTTAGTCACACTACGTCTATAAGTCAGTAGTCATAGTGATAATGTGATAATTTAAGTTTATGATTAAACTGACAATTAATAAACATTTTATTATACAGTAGTTATATTTACAATACAATAACAAATACTTTATTATGAAGAGAAACTAGCGTTCTTTGATTTTAGTTAACTTTAGTCAACCATAGGCAACATACGCGGATGTTACCAACTGCCATAAAATTTCCCTAAATTATCAAACTTTATCAAAATTTCTTATTTTCTCTTGAAAAAAATAACATAAAAAAACACGTTTCATAAGACATTAAAGCACTTATTCAATAAAAAACTCGTGCCTCGATTTTTAAACTTAAATTAGTTATTTTTTTAATATACTATTTTATATTTTGCGTTCGTAACGAATGAAACCCAAAACCCCCTTTTCTTTCATTTTTCAATGTTGGCGTTGTTTGAACACAGAAATAAATATCATTGCTGCCATTTGATTTTAAGAATTTAAGTAACGAGCGATCATTAAAATTTTCACTCGTAGCTGGCCGTGTATATAAAAATTATGTCGTAGCTTTAGTCATTAAGATGTTATTTCAAACATCTGTCAGTGTCAAATATATATTTCAAAGTTTCATCAAAAGAAAAAGTAATGGCCTTTAATGATATGCATAAAGCGTTTATGGTAGAATGTTACTTCCTGACATCTCAAAAAATTGATGGTATTTGGCAGCATTCAATAGAAAATTGCCTTGCGGAGTTTGAAGACAGATATCCAAATACTGTTCCTAGCTATAAAACTTTCCGTGATACGCTAATGCATTGTGTAAATCTTTTTCGTCAAACAGGCAGTATTTTAAGGAAAAAAGAAAGCGGTCCTCCTCTCAAGAGAAGTCGCGGCGTAATTGAAAATGTCAGACAAATTATTAACGAATCTCCTCAAACATCTATTCACAGAGTTTCGCAACAAGTAGGGCTTTCGTATGGAACATGTCAAAAAATTTAAAAAAAGAACTTGTACACGTATCCATATAAATTAACTTCTGTACAAAATCTATTACCTACGGATTATGAAAAAAAAACACAATTTTGCCAATGGTTTATTCAAACAATGACAGCCAATATTTTAAATCATACTTTCTTCACCGATGAAGCTTGGTTTTATTTGAAAGGTTATGTTAATTCGCTAAATATGCGTATGTTGTCCAGTGAAAATCCTCATTTCTACAGAGAAGTTCCTCTACATCCAGAAAAAATAGGCGTATGGGTAGGTATGAGTCGTCACCGATTAATAGGACCAATATTCTTTTAGGGCACGATAACATCGGAGAAATATCGTAACGAAATTCTCAGTGTTTTTACTAATCAATTGACTAATGATGAACTCCAGGTCGGATATTTTCAACAGGATGGGGCTACATCTCACGTTACACTTGAAAATTATTCAGTTTTTGCAACAATTTTATGGCGATAGGATAATAAGTAGAAATACAGCGATTCCATATACACCACGATCGTGTGATTTAACAGTCATGGATTTTTTTGTGTGGCCATATATAAAGAATATTATTTATGAAACACCAATTAATAATCTACAAGAGTTAAGACATAAAATCATAGAAAAATGTGAACACATCAATAACTCACCGCAAATACTGATCAATGTTTTCAATGCTCTACGAAATAGAGTGCGATTATGCTTGGTGGAGAATGGTCAACATTTTACACATTTTCTATATTATTCTATTACTTTGTATAAAAATTATAAATATATTTAATATAAAAGTCAGCATTTAAAATTATTTTTTAGCAATCATGACGTTTGAAATTATAATGACAGATCCCTCTAATAACTTAAGTTAGGACATACTTTTTGTGTACATGGCTTACTTGAGCGAAAATTTTAATGATCACTCGTTACCTTTGACAGATACGATATGCAGCGTCCGCCATTTTGTTCGCAACATATGGGAAAAACTTTTTTTGTAAAGTTGTAAAAATTGTTTATTTTTCACTTAAGTATGTATTATTTGTTCATTTCACCTTGGATACGGTTACCACAAACCCGGCCATATCGCCCGTGAGCGTAATAACCGGGCAATATGGCCCATAACGCACGACAATTTATTCACAGTTTTTTATGTTGTGTGAGTATAAATATGGCCCGAGAAGAAAGGATATACATTTTACAGAACTAATAATTTTAGTTTTTAACAAAGTCTAAAGAAAGAAGCAAAAACTTAGCATTATTTAATAAAATTAAGAGAAGAATTTAAGAATTAATTAAGAATTAAAGAAAGGAGCAAAACTTTTAGCATTATTTAATAAAATTAAGAGTATCTAAACATTGACACCTTGAAAACTTTAAAGTGTCAACAACTGTCATTTAAAATACGTAAAACTTAATTCAAGTTTATTTTCAACAATTTCTGAAGAAAGAATCAAATTTTTAACATGATTTAGTAAAATTAATAATACGGTTTTCGAAATGTCCTGAAATCCGAAGCTTTCCAAGTTTGTGAAAGTTCTTGGTGGGAAAACATCTCCACTAGTTACTTTGACAAGCCAACGAGGATTTATCTCACACTGTGACATAATTTAATATCGTGCTGGGTACTCTATTCTTAGAAGAAATGCTTTCCTCTACATATCCTTCTGCTGTAGATGCACTTTTCCATTTCTCATGCATTTTTATATTACATATTAGATAGGTAACGACTGTCAACGACATGACAGTGGCAGAAATATCGGAACTTTTCCAATGTAATTTGAATTTTCCTCTTTTTCGTGAAAAATAAAATCTTGTATGAATCACTGGCGTTATAGCAATTATTTTGCCCTTGGTCGACATTCATCCCTCGGGCCAGAGGCCCTCGGACGAAATTACTGTCGACCTCAGAACAATATAAAACCCATAACCCATAACCCCATTGGTGCATAAATACTGTCGTGAGCAAAAAAATCGGGACAATTCAAAATTGAAAATGCCGCATCTTTCGAAAAATGATAAAGCCGCACTTGTTACTAGTTTGGAAAATGGGAAATCATTAAGGACTGTATGTGTTCAATTTAATATTGGTAAAAGATCAGATGCAAGAATATATTAAAAAAATGTAGGGAAGAGGATAATTTAAATCGGAAAATAGGTTCCGGACGTAACAAAATTTCAAATCCGCAAGAAGACGAAAGATTAGTTACTGAGATTAGGTACAACCCTTTCAAAACATTAAAGGAAGCTATAAGAACAACCCAATTTCCTGTCTCATCTTGTAACACAATGCAATGGTTACAAGACAATGAAATTTAAACTTTCCCGCCCTACAGTCCTTATCTAAATACTGTGATGACACTGATGACTCATCCATTAACGCATAGCGCGTCATACTATCTAGCGTTTTCTCAATCGTTCTGCCTGCGTCTAGAATATATTCACGACAATATAAAAGCCGCGTCGAAGAAGGGATGGACATTCATTGAATCCTACAGTCTCGCGAAGTAAACATAAATATAGTTACATAAATATAGAATACATAAATGTACTTATTGTTGTTAATAGTTAGTTTTATATTGTTATACGTTTTTATATTAATATAGTGTGTGTGTCTAAAGTTATTGTTAGTTTTATTTAAGAACCCGAAAAGACAAACATTACAGTGGTGTCAGGTGTGGACTAATTAATAAATAATAAACTAAGTAGACAATTTAAGTGTTAATTAAGTATTCGTTTAAATAAATATACAGTGCGGAAAGACGTTATTTTAAATATCGTGATTGCCAACAGAATGAAACTGGCGGAATTAAAAGTGTCCGAGTTAAAACGAGAATTAGAAGAGAGGGATGAGGATACAACTGGCAAAAAGTCGATCCTCTAGCAACGGCTTCGCAATGTGTTAATCCAAGAAGGCGAGGATCCAGAGAATTATGTCTTTCAAGGCGGAGATGCTGACGTGAATTCTCTGTTGATGAAAATGGAACAAATGGAGCACAAAAGCCTGGAAACTTCTGGAAATTTAACAAAAACTCTAGAACAAATGGAGCAGAAGAACCTGGAAACTTCTGGAAACTTAGCAAAAACTCTAGAACAAATGGAACAGAAGAATCTGGATAGTGCGAAAAATATTGAACAGCGTCTAATAGATTCACAAACTCAAATGCAACAAATGGAGCAGAAGAACCTGGAAACTTCTGGAAACTTAGCGAAAACTCTAGAACAAATGGAACAGAAGAATCTGGATAGTGCGAAAAATATGGAACAACGAATAATAGATTCACAAACTAAAATGGAGCAGAAAAGCCTGGAAACTTCTGGAAATTTAACAAAAACTCTAGAACAAATGGAGCAGAAGAACCTGGAAACTTCTGGAAACTTAGCAAAAACTCTAGAACAAATGGAACAGAAGAATCTGGATAGTGCGAAAAATATTGAACAGCGTCTAATAGATTCACAAACTCAAATGCAACAAATGGAGCAGAAGAACCTGGAAACTTCTGGAAACTTAGCGAAAACTCTAGAACAAATGGAACAGAAGAATCTGGATAGTGCGAAAAATATGGAACAACGAATAATAGATTCACAAACTAAAATGGAGCAGAAAAGCCTGGAAACTTCTGGAAATTTAGCAAAAACTCTAGAACAAATGGAACAGAAGAATCTGGATAGTGCGAAAAATATGGAACAGCGTCTAATAGATTCGCAAGTACAAATGCAACAAATGGAACAAAGAAACCTAGAAACCGCTAGAATCCTCGAGAAAAATCTGGAAAAGAAATTACTAGAAAATTCTAGAAACTTCGAAAAAAGTCTGGAACAAGTGGAGAAAGTTCTAGAACAGCGATTTGCGGAAAAATCACAAGCGTTAAAAGAAGAGGTTTTCATAGCTGTAGAAGAGAAAATTGGAGAACATTCTAGACTTTTAGAGGCAATAATGATTGAGATGAAATTACCCGCCACCACGAGTCATTCTGATCCCAAGCAGGTCAACGAAGAAGTCATACCGCGGCCCATCGAAATAAAAGAAGAATTTGTGACTATTTCAAAGACCAGAATCAAGCCACCAACCTTTGATGGAAAGACGTCATGGGCAACTTACCTGACGCAATTCGAAGCGGCCGCAGAAGCAAACGCATGGTCTTCTGCCGAGAAGGCGACTGCTTTAGTCATAGCATTAAGGGGTGATGCTAGTGATATTTTACAGACATTGCCTCCTGAGGAACGTAAAGATTATTCTCAACTCATTAAACGCTTGGAGATGAGATATGGCCATGCGCATTTGGAGCAAGTATACCATACCCAACTACAGCGAGAATCTTCAGGAATTTGAGGCAGATATTGCTCGTCTAGTTCGACTTGCATATCCGATGGCGCCAGATAATTTCATGGAACACCTAGCTGTCCAGACGTTCATAGATGGTCTCCGGGATATTGATACGCAGCAAGCATTAAAGTTGGCAAGACCGAAAACCTTGATCGATGCTTTGGCGCACGCGCTTGAGTTTGAGACTGCAAAACTAGCCTCTCGGAACCATGCTCGTGTCTGCACTGTTGACAAGCAGGAAAATGAGGAGTTCATGGAGCAGGTGGTTAGTAGAGTCTTAAACCAGATCAAATCAAATAAAAGAGTACTGCGATGCTGGAATTGTGGAGAGATTGGTCACGTTCGGAGTAAATGTGGTAAGGTGGCCAAGAAAGCATCGTCTGAGCAGCAGGAAAACTAAAGCGGGTCGATGAGCGGGGGCAATCATCGATCCAGCATCAGGAAGTCCTACGGACGCCTGGCCAAGTCGCATCCTTGCAACATCAAACCAACGGCCTGTATGTGGACGCTGTTATGGAAAAAAGGACCTATGCTTGCTTGCTAGATACTGGATCGACGAAAACCATCGTGCGACCCGATTTAATTCCCAGAAATAAAAAGTTATTTTCTAGCAAATGGAGACTTAGGACAGCAACAGGAGAAGCAGCTTCTGTGGCAGGTGAAGTTGATGTCAATTTTGTCATAGGACCAACATCAATCCGACATCGTGTTCTCGTAGCCAACATAGAAGAACAAATAATCTTGGGATTAGACATCATGAACACCTACGGCTTCCAGTTAAATATGAAAGAAGGCACTTTACAAATAAATAATGAGGAATTGTTTCTTCATGGGAAAAATTGTGGGAGTGTACAAGTAATTACAGCAGAGAATGTTGTTCTGGATGCAAGAAGTGAGACATTTTTGACGGCGTGTATGGAAGGTGATTATTTGAACGGAAATGTTACAATGTTGGAACCAAAGGCTGATGATGACGAGGTGGGCCGAGGAATAGTAGTTGCCAAAATGCTGGTTAAGACTCAGAAGACTGTACCGATAAGGGTAATGAATGTGAACCATTACCCTGTTTCATTGAAGAAGGGTACTATTCTGGGGTGGTGTTCGCCAGTGTCGGCCGTCGTTCATCGCATAGAGGCGAAGAAGAATGGATTCGTGCAGGTTCCTGAGAAATTGTCCAAGATAATCGACTCCGCCTGTCAAGGATTGAGCAAGAAGGAACAAAGTCAAGTTAAGGACCTAATCAAACATTATGAAGACGTCTTTGAAACTGAAACTGGTACGAAGGGAAGAACCAATATTGTAATGCACAAAATAAATACCAGCGATGCAAGTCCAATTCGACAAGGACCAAGGAGGTTACCTCTGGCAAAACGTGAGGAAGCCAAGCAAATTATACAAGATATGGCAGGCCAAGGAGTAATTGAACCATCGAATAGTCCATGGGCTTCACCAGTGGTCCTTGTCAGGAAGAAGGATGGATCTACCAGATTCTGTGTGGACTATCGTCGTTTGAATAGTGTGACCAAAAAGGACAGCTATCCTCTCCCAAGAATAGACGATACGCTAGACACCTTGGCAGCAGCAAAATGGTTCTCCACTCTCGACTTAAAGAGCGGTTATTGGCAAGTGGGAATGGATCCCAATGACAAAGAGAAGACTGCCTTCAGTTTAGGTACAGGACTCTGGCAATTTACAGTCATGCCATTTGGACTGTGTAACGCCCCAGCTACTTTTGAGCGACTCATGGACACTGTACTGAGGGGACTGTCCTGGAACACCTGCCTGGTATATCTTGATGATGTGATTGTGGTAGGGAAGACCTTTGAAGATCACATGAAAAATTTGGAAGTAGTATTCCAGAGGTTGAGAGATGCCAACCTGAGATTAAGTCCAAAGAAGTGTCACCTTTTCCGCAAGGAGGTAAATTACCTTGGACATGTGGTTTCCAGAAAAGGAGTTGCTGTGGATCCCGAAAAAGTAAAAGCAGTGGAAAAATGGCCGGTACCCAAAGACAAACATCAGCTAAGAAACTTTTTGGGATTATGCACATATTATCGACGCTACGTTCCGGGATTCTCCAACATTGCAAAACCACTTACTCGCCTAACAGAAAATCGAGCATTCATTTGGAACAACGAATGCCAAGCGGCCTTCGAGTTATTAAAAGGTACGTTGATCAGTGCACCTGTTTTAAACTATCCACTGCCATCTGGGAGGTTTGTTTTGGATACGGATGCCAGTAACGTCGGGATTGGTGGCGTGATCTCTCAAATCCAAGATGGACAAGAAAAGGTCATTGGATACTTCAGCAAGACCCTGTCCAAACCGGAGAGGAACTACTGCGTAACCAGAAGAGAACTATTGGCAGTAGTTAAGACCATTGAGCACTTTTACAAGTACCTGTATGGGCAGAAGTTCCTTATCCGCACTGATCATGCCGCCTTAAAGTGGCTCATGCAATTTAAGAATCCAGAGGGTCAAGTAGCTAGATGGATTGAGAGGCTACAGGAGTATGACTTTGTCATTGAACACAGAGCAGGCCTCAAACATCAAAATGCAGATGCCCTTTCCAGAAGGCCCTGTCCAGAAGACTGTCGATATTGCAACAGAATCGAAGACAAATCGGCCAACGCTCTTCGGACCACCGTTGTTGATGACCAATGGCAACCTGACAATTTGCGCGCAGATCAAGAAGCTGATCCGGATCTTGCAGTCCTCGGGGCTTGGAAAAGAAATGGGCAAAGACCGACCTGGCAAGAAATTGCTCCCTATTCACGAGAATTGAAGTCATACTGGGCACAATGGGATTCTATAACCATGGATGACGATCTCCTGAGACGTGAGGTCGAAAATCACGATGGAAGTGAGCGCAAGATGCAAATGGTGGTTCCCAAGAAAAGAATACCAGAGGTATTGCGAGAACTCCATAATGGTGCTTCTGGGGGACATTTTGGAGTCCATAAAACACTGGAGAAGGTGCGCCAGAGATTTTACTGGGTGAATTGTTCACGAGATGTGAAAGAATGGTGCCGAAAGTGTGTAAATTGCGCTGGAAGCAATGTTCCCCAGAGGCGTCGACGTGCACCCATGCGGCAATACAATGTAGGAAGCCCATTTGAAAGGATCGCCATAGACGCCGCCGGTCCTTTTCCAGAAAGCGACAAAGGAAATAAATACATAATAGTGGTCATGGATTACTTTACCAAATGGGTTGAAGCATATGCTCTACCAAATCAAGAAGCTGGAACTGTAGCAGACGTGATTGTGAAGGAGTTAGTCAGCCGTTTTGGTGTACCCTTGGAACTTCATTCCGATCAAGGGCGGAATTTTGAGTCCAGTCTATTCGAAAAGATGTGTGGACTTTTGGGCATACGGAAGACGAGAACAACTCCCTTGCATCCACAATCAGATGGGATGGTAGAGCGAATGAACAAGACCATGATCAGACACTTATCCAAAGTGGTCTCCGAACACCAGAGAGATTGGGACGAACATTTACCATTATTTCTAATGGCGTATCGGGCCTCCGTTCAAGAGACAACTGGCCAATCACCAGCAAACGTGCTATTCGGGAGGGAACTCCGATTGCCCTGTGATTTAATGTTTGGGAGCAAGCCTGGTGAAGATCTTGCCGGAGAAGATTATGTCAGCACGCTCAGGCGACGACTAGATAATATACATGAACAAGTCAGACACAATATCCAAGATGCTAGTGACAGAATGAAGGAGAGCTATGACATCAACGCCGAGAAGAGTGGTTACCATGAAGGCGATCGGGTTTGGCTATATAATCCACAACGCCGACGGCGCCTATCCCCAAAACTTCAAAAGAATTGGGAGGGGCCATACGAGGTGTTGAAGCGGATCAACGATGTAATATACCGCATCAGGCGAACACCTCACACTAAGCCAAGAGTCGTACATTTTAATCGATTAGCCCCATACTCTGGAGACAATGACGAAACCGTTGACTTGCGCCGATTGGATAGCCAATACCATGAACTAACCTTCGAAGACTTTATGCAAGAGTATTCTGGTTCGAGAAAAGCTCGATTTGGGGTAACCATCGAGAAACAGCAGGATTTGTTCACGGTGCCGCCAGACTACGCGCTTGCTCATTGCGTAGCCCGAGATCTACGAATGGCCAAAGGAATTGCCTGGGAATTTAAAGAGAGATTTGGCAGAATCGAAAAGCTAAGGCAGCAGGGACCAGCAATTGGGAAGGGTCTCCAAATAATAAATGAAGGACAGCCCATATTTTATTTGGTCACGAAAGAACTGTCGAGCCTAAAGCCAACCTATCGAGCCTTATGGGAGGCCCTGACCCACTTACGCGAACAAATGTTACAGCAAGACATTCTGAAATTAGCAGTTCCAAAATTGGGTTGTGGATTGGACCGCCTGGACTGGAGAATTGTAAGGAGCATGTTGGAAGTAATCTTCCGACATACTGGTATGGAAATTCTGGTATGCAGCTACCGGCTTGAATATTCCTGTCCATCCAGGCAAGATAAGACCGTGGACTGTTATTTCGCTATGACGTCACAATGTAACAAAGGCCCTACCTGTCGATTTCGCCATCGGTTGAGGGAACCAAAACATGACATGTTTCGGGACGAAACTTCATTCTTAAGAAGGGGGCAATGTGATGACTCATCCATTAACGCATAGCGCGTCATACTATCTAGCGTTTTCTCAATCGTTCTGCCTGCGTCTAGAATATATTCACGACAATATAAAAGCCGCGTCGAAGAAGGGATGAACATTCATTGAATCCTACAGTCTCGCGAAGTAAACATAAATATAGTTACATAAATATAGAATACATAAATGTACTTATTGTTGTTAATAGTTAGTTTTATATTGTTATACGTTTTTATATTAATATAGTGTGTGTGTCTAAAGTTATTGTTAGTTTTATTTAAGAACCCGAAAAGACAAACATTACAATACCATTGAAAATGTATATGTAACTGCTGCCCAAGGAGAATTTTGGGAGATCGTTAAAATGCTTGGCATCAAGTTCCTATAAATGTCGTACAAAATACTGTCGCTTCAATGTCTGAAAGATTAGATGCAGTTATAAATAATAACGGTGGAACGACGAAATATTAATTATTTTAATTATATTCCTTCTCTAACGTTTTTAGTAATTTTTATTTATATGTATTTTAAAAATGTTTAATAAATGCCAATAAGACACACGTTTTTGACAATTCCTGATTTACTATTATGAGTAAAGATAGACACTTAAGTAGTCACAATTTAAACCCACGCAGAAAGTGTCCCGTTTTTTTCGCTCACGAGAGTAACTATTTCAATTTTTTGTGCATGTTTGAAAACCTAAAATGGGGTCCATGAAATGTTTTTCCTTATACAGTGTCTCCAAAAAAGCCTAATATATATTGGTAACTTTTTGATTAATTGATTTATTGAATAATTGCTTTTGGCATTAGCCTCAGCTTCACCTCTAACCACCAAAAAGCAAAAAGTAATTTCCATGGCACTCTTGTTCTGCTATTTAAATGACGTTAGAAATTTTAAAATGGACCAAAATGGCATTACTTATCGAAATGAGAAAAACTATAGGGACAATTAAGAACAATTTAGTATATTTTTGTGTTTAATTGATCTATTAAGCACGAAGAAATAATATCTAAAAGCTATTTATAAGCTAAGTAAACCAAAAATAGAAATTAAAAATGAAAAATTCAAGTTTTTGGAACAAAAATCTCTCCATATTTGCGCATGTCTTGTTGGAAATACATTTTCCTTTGTAGTTCCAGGGGACAATTTTCAAAAATTTCAAATATCTTCCTGAATTTAAATTATTTCTAAAAAAGTATGATCCAAATATTTGGTTATTAAAGATTCCACATATTCGTTTTAAAATGGTATTTATTAAGTGTTTCTATTTGAAAATGTGGATTATCATCGGCCCACCAACGACAATTCTGCAAGCTTACAACTCCATTGGAAGAAAAAGTGGACTCGTCACTAAACAACACATACTTCGCAAATGATTATTGTTCTTCTAATTTTCCGTGGAAAAAAAGGAATTATAGGCGCTGGTCGTAGTCCCGTTCTTGTAAAGTGTGAATAAATTAATCTTGTTCATCTTCAAAATTCTTCTTACGGAAGTGCCATAAATACCACTATTTACCTCAATTTGTGATACAGAAGTTTTAAGATTCGGTACAACTGTTTGCAAAATTTGGACCGGGTGTTCTTCGTCAGTGATCCAGTGAACATATGGATGTTTAAAGTTTTTTGCAATAGTTCCCGTACTTTTAAATTTTGAATAAATTCTTCCAACTGTTGTATGGGAGATATTTTTAATAATAATAATAATAATAATAATAATACTCATTAATTGTCCAACAGGTCACTCCAATACAGACAATATAAACAAATAATAAATATAATACGTATGTGAAAAGGAATTAAAAACAAAGTGTAATTCCATAATATAATCAAACTACCTAAATATAAAAGAATAGAGAAGGAAAAGAGAAAAAAAAACATTAAACTAAGAATCAAATTAACGAAACATGTCTGCAGAAAATTATTTAAACTGTTGAAGTTCTTGGCAGAATGCACCATGGGAGCCCTCAGCAATATATTTGTTCTAGCCGTTGGAAGTAGAAGTGCTTCATTCACTCTTGAGTTTGGATGAGGTACTCGAAAATTCACTTCTGCAAGTAAATCAGCTGAGTCGATCTTTAAAGAATTACATTTTTGATAAAATTTGAACTAATTAGGTGTCGTCTTGCTTCCAGAGATTCAACTCCATGACGATCCAAGAGTAACCTGTAGAGGATACGCTGCATTAACTTAATAACTTAAATACTTTAGAAACTTGCGCTGTATGGATTCAACTGCATTAATATAGCAGTCATATATTGAATACCACACGACAACGGCATATTCTAACTTGCTAACAACTAGCGCATAAAAAAGTGACTTGAGTGAAGCTATCCTTACACGTACGGATAATGAAACCCAATGATCGATATGCTGACGTTGTGACTTGGGAAATATGATCAGCCAAGGTCAGCTTTTCATCAAAAATAACTCCAAGATCATTGAAATGTGTTTTTCGGTTGATTGCGATATTATTAATAGAATAATTGGAAAGATATCTATTGGGTTTTTTGGCGAAAGAAATGAAACAGCATTTGACGATGTTTAAATTTAATTTGTTTGAAGAGCACCAATTTGTGACACGATCCAGGTTCTCTTGAAGAAGAGCAGCATCTTGAGCACCACCAATTCGATGAAAAATTTTGAAATCGCCCGCATAAGCCAAAACACGACAATTAATAGAGCTTATTAATTTTTATCAGGAGGTCGGTGGTTAAAAATTATAGCTGTCTCTCTAAGCGTTTTATCATTTAAAACAATTTCAATTTTCTCACTTTCACTTAATTTACGTTCCATTATGAAAATAATAATGACACTGAAAGCGACTGAATTAATATTTAAACTGTCAAACATAAAACAGCTATTTGACTAACAAAACAATATCCATGGCTGCTTACAAATTTGTGTAAAATATGATGATGATATTATTATAACTTTCTAGTGCGCTTAACGGAAAAATACACTTTTTCTATTTTGCGTTCGAAATGAACTCATTATGAAACCCAAAACAGTATCGAAATGAGCTTCATTTCGAAACGCTTTTTTTCATTTTTCAATGTTGGCGTTGTTCGAACATAGAAATAAATATCATTGCTGTCATTTGATTTTAAGAATTTAAGTACATTTGACAGATATGATATATGTTCGTACTCTACACAAACAACGTATATTGTATACAATTGACAAGATATATTAGTTTCTATGTCACTCATTTTTATATTTTTAAATAAAATATCAAGTAATGTTAAAGAAAATTAATAAATAATATGTAATATAATATACTTCGCGGATAGCAAGATTTAAATTTGACAATGTCAAATATCAATGTGACCAACTGCATGATTTATATAAAAATTAAACTCTGAACTTCCAAATTAAATAATTCTAATTTATTAATGTAAAAAATACAAAATAGAAAAAATAGTATAAAACAACATAATTTGAAACATACTTGAGTAGGTAACACCTACCAATTTTGTATAATACAAAAGTATTTTTAATAATATATAATATTATTAAAAATGGGGTGTGAAGAACACAATACAAGTTCATATGTATTTTTGAATGTATCTTCTTGTATGTATTATACAGACAGCGCTGAATATTCCTTCACGCTCTGTCTTAATAATATCTGCGAGATAGCAAGGTAGTTATGTTTTGTTGAATGTGTCTCTTCTCCAACAGGGGCGTATTGATAATCATGTAGAAATGTGAAATATGTATCTACGTCTTTGGAGAAGATACATTCAAAAATACATATGAACTTGTATTGTGTTCTTCACACCCCATTTTTAATAATATTATATATTATTAAAAATACTTTAGTATTATACAAAATTGGTAGGTGTTACCTACTCAAGTATGTTTCAAATTATGTTGTTATATACATATTGGTTTCATGCCGACAAGTAGTGAAGACACGATAATACAGTTTTTTATAGATAAGGTGGTTACCTACTATAAAAAACACCCGGCTAGTTCTGCGGTTATTATACAGACAGCGCTGAATATTCCTTCACGCTCTGTCTTAATAATATCTGCGAGATAGCAAGGTAGTTATGTTTTGTTGAATGTATCTCTTCTCCAACAGGGGCGTATTGATAATCATGTAGAAATGTGAAATACGTATCTACGTCTTTGGAGAAGATACATTCAAAAATACATATGAACTTGTATTGTGTTCTTCACGCCCCATTTTTAATAATATTATATATTATTAAAAATACTTTTGTAAAATAGTATAAAAAACTCGTTTCATAAGGCCTTTTGCCGCACTCACTCTTTAGAAAACTCCTCGTTCGGAAATCGTTGAAATCGTTCGGCAAAATGGTGCCTTATGAAATTTGTTTTTTAATATACTATTTTTGTTGCATTTATTCACATTAATTGTTAAGTTATATTTATTTAGCGTAAATTATAAAACAAGCTGAAACTTAAAATTAGGTTTTTCATTATAAAAAGGCTTTGCACCAAAAATATGAAATAACGTGACAAAATTTCTTTTCAAATAAAACATTTCTTTTGTAATATTAGATTGTACTAGTTTAGTTCATTTTTTAAGACAAATATCAATAAACTAATTATGGTGAGATTTGAAATAATTAAAATTCTGAACTCGTGCGGCAAAATGGTGCCTTATGAAACTTGAGTTTTAATATACTAATATGCAATACGGTTTAGTATCGAAAAGTCTTACTTTATAACATTGTAATTTTATTTTCTTTATATTGGCCACAAATGTAATAGAAAGTTATTTGATTTTCAAATGTTAAATATAAGCATTTGGTGATTGACGGTATGTAAGAAATAAAAAAAAAGTTCTAGAAAAGAGGCCCAAAATTATTTATTAATGGTAACAAATAATAAATAGTTAAGAAAATAGTTTTTGACGTTGCAATTTCTCATATTTTTCTTTAAATTTATTTGTCATGTATAGTGCAGTTGTTATAAACATTTACTGTCACATTAGAAGATTCGTGTGTATTGATAGAGATTTCAGGAAGATTTTGTGAACACATTATCTTTCGTTTAACTCCTTGTTGATTTACATGAAACCAAATATTGTTATCTATTGCATTAGAAGTCGAAAGACTATCTATTATGTAAGTATATGTTTTTGATGCACCAGGTAACATTTGAGCGACTTTAACTTTTTGCTTAGTGGAAACAATGTAGTCTTCAGCCAAAGCTGACGATTTCCAGTCTCCATGGCGCTTAATCGTTACCAATTACCTCCACTATTGGCTAACTGTGTTAGCCAATGTTCAGTGAAGACCACAGGATTGGATAATTTAAAGAAAACTAGGAAGTGGGTAAAATGACTGGGACGTAGGCAATAATATTTTTTAACTAAATTGATCCATAATCTTTCAGTTATTGTTTTGGGCATATAAACCACTATAATATCATCTTTGAACTCTATGTTGCCTAACATCATGTTTGTTATTTCTTCTCGACGGGAAGCTCCATTATAGCCCCATTATAAGAATAATCAGAAATAACTATAGTAAGACTATTATAACAAATAAATGTAGCAAATTAAGAAAACAGCACACAATTAAATTCTTCTTACTTACATTCATAGTTAAATATGTGTTATCATCAGCTTTTACTATAAAACAGTTAATGTGGTCTATTTCTAAAATCTTATATTTTTTAGGCTCATACGTTCGGATAGTCTTTTTAAGTATGTAAAATTTCTTAAAAATTTGGAAATATTTATGTTTTTATGTATATTTAAACACGATCTTGACATTAGATATTTAGGCCACAGTGATATGTTTTTTATCTTGCTTTCTTTATCAAAATAGAAAATCATTACTGGAGTTGTCAGATTTTCCCCACATTCCAGAATCCTACTCAGTATAAGTTAATTTATCCGTACGAACGTTTTAAAAACACATTGGGTTTTATTAAGAGCAAGTGATCGTATAAAATTATAACTCAGCATTTTTGTTAATATATACAGTCTGATAAGATTTAAGTATTAACAAAGAAATTACTTATTGTAACAAATGTTTGCGAAAAGTTTTTTTTTTACAAGACGCACCCAGTTACAAGAGAACGATTGCGAATTTGAAGATAAGCAGGTTCATTGTATGCATTATGTTAGGTCGTATATGCCGGCCAGATGTTTATATTTTAGTTAAGCGTATTAAAATTAAATCCTATTGGAAAATTGCAAAATACTCGGTTGTCGTTAGTGGAAACGGTACAAATAGTGGGCGAAGCGAAAACATTACTGCACAATATAGACGGCGCAAAAAAACGTTCGCGTTGTTGAAAAGTCTGATGATGCATCTACAGATCCGTTATCTATTTATAAAGGTGATTTTAATGCATGTGTTACGTCTGTAGATGTCGAACGATGTTTTTCAAATTATATGAAAATCTTCTCACCACGGCGAACATTGCTTACCGAGACAAATGTAAGAAACTTATCTAATGGTGCAAGCTTCTTGCCGATTTCATCCACTTAATTATTAGTTATAATTAGTAGGACTAAGAGTAGGACTCTTGAATGCGGGGAAAAATAACAACTCTAATCATTACTAGAGTCCGACGAACGACGCAATATCGGTCTCTAATTTAAAACTTATCAATAGGAAGCATTATAGTTAACTATGCGATTTATTTAGTACAATTTCTTCGAAGCTATATAAATGCTGTAACATATTTGTGTATGTGTAAGTGTGTCTTACTTAAATTTGTGTCCATAGGCATGTTTTTATACACAGCCACGAGCGTGACATGAGGATAGTTATGATTTATGATTGTTTTAGAAAAGATTTTATTATTATTATAATAATTATTATTATTATTATGATTATTATGATTATTATAATTATTATGATTATTATGATTATTATGATTATTATGATTATTATGATTATTATGATTATTATGATTATTATGATTATTATGATTATTATGATTATTATGATTATTATGATTATTATGATTATTATGATTATTATGATTATTATGATTATTATGATTATTATGATTATTATGATTATTATGATTATTATGATTATTAAGATTATTATGATTATTATGATTATTATGATTATTATGATTATTATGATTATTATGATTATTATGATTATTATGATTATTATGATTATTATGATTATTATGATTATTATGATTATTATGATTATTATGATTATTATGACTATTATGATTATTATGATTATTATTATGCACGATTGTTACAATATACGATGACATATTTTTCTAAATGTTCAGGTATAAAATAGAATTAGCATTATTGTTATCATTTATTAAACATGAAATTTGTTTATTTATTATATAACCAGGATCCCGATTCAACACCTTCTCAAAAAAGTTTTTTTTTTTTAAGTTTTTAACCGAATTCACCAAAGGCGTTATTTAACTTTTGAATAGCGTTATTATATATTTCTAGTCATTGTCGTAAAGGTAGTTTTTTACTTTCTATATTCTTTATTACACGAGGAATAAAACCAAAATATTTATGAATAAATGGTAATTGTTTAGGCAAAAAGAGTTTTTGCACTAGTGTTTTACTAGTTGATATACTTTTGACCGTATCTTATAGACACATTACTACATTTTTAGTTGTTTTAAAATTGTCACTGTTAAGAACACAAGCTTGAATCTAGGTACCCTATCTAGTAATAACAGGTTGAGGAAGCAAACTTAACCCAGGACAAGGTTCTTTGTAAAATTGTATTTTGCTGGGAGGTTTTAAGAAAATTGTTTTCGTATTATTAATAAATGTATTTACATCTGCCAATTCTTCTCGCACAAATTCACACATGTAAAGAATGTGCAAAACAAGTAACATGAACCATGCCTGGTAAAAAAGTTTGGAAATTTGTTCCTGCATGGAGCATATAAGCTACAATATCAGTTACTAATAGAAGAGCTTTCTCTTTCTTATCCAGAATTATGGAATCTAGACTGCTTTTCACAAATTCCGTGATAGATTGAAAATTTATGGTAGACAAAACATTACCAGCAACTAAATGAGATTTTGGAGGTTTGGTTGATTCTAATTTACCTACAATAACATCGCTGATTGAACGTCCCACTGTATCTGTAGTTTCATTCACTGGCACGATATTTTTGCTTTCTAGGCCTTTTTTTATTTCCTGTGTCTGTGTCAGATAGATGGAATCTAGTTTTATTTTTACAGTGTTTTCGTCTGGAATTGATCTACGACAATACTTTTCAAAAAAAAAATTAAGCCTAGATGATTGAGTGGTTTGAACGGAATATTTGAGGATACAAATGCTCTATACAGTTCCTCACAAAAATTATTACATTCGCTTGTATTTTACATAGTTGCACGCATAAGTTGAACTTTTAATATATTTTTGTTAGAGTATAAATGATTATTAACGTTAGTTTTTTTAAACGTTCAAAATCACACGAACAGACACTACATTGAATTGTCATTGAACCAACCTTAAATATCTGTAGATGTACACACATACATATGGACAGACGCACATACATATATATATATATAAAAGAAAAATAGCAAATTGGCTGAAAAAATGTTTTTAGATATGTAGACTAGCGTTTCTTTCATTTAGTGCTCCCGGAATAACTACTCGAATTTTTGTGACTTTTATTTATAGTTTTGAATTCGTTTTTGAAAACTACAATAAAATATTTTTTCAAAGAAGTTGTTACGCCTATGAATAAACAAGGATAAAATACGTAGAAAGAGACAAGTGGACCTAAAATGCCGGTGTCTAATAATTACATTTTCGGTAATATTCACAACACCATTTTCATTACACCAAGTCAGAAAGCACCTATATTCCTTTTCATAAATATGTCGGGACTTTGTTGGCAGAAGTTTTTGTAAATTATCATAAGCTCTCTGCCTTCAATAAATTTGTTCGTCAATATTACTGATAAATTAAAATAATTTATTATTTAAATAAGTACAACTTTTAAACTTTAAATAACACCGCCGATTTTCTAATTTTTAAAATAAAAGTTGAGAGTCAATGCAGACAACATTAAGAAATTTAAATTCCTAAAATTTTCAAATTAAATATTTCTATTTCTACAACTTTTTGAGTAATTAAAAACCGAAATAGAAAAAATAGTATACAACACACGTTTCGTAAGATATTTTTCGCACTTCTTCGGAAACACCTTTAAAAAACACTTTAAGAAACTCACCGCAAGCGACTCGTTCTTTAAACATGAACTCAAGCGCAAAAATCATGTTTTATGAAACTTGTACTTCGGTTAGATCATTAACGATCAAATTAATTGTAATAAAATTTGTAATTCTATTTTCTACAACAAATTGTATTACAGATGTGATAAACTTAATAGTTTATTATGATTACAGTTACTGATAAACATTCTCAAAGTAAATAAGATACATTACGAGGAGGAAAAACCTTGAACAGGTCAACGCTAACATTAAGATTCTTTAATAATGGTTCACACTTTAAAATTCCTAAAATATAATTGCTTTCGACGTGAAAGAACTACCGTCTTCGATAGTTATGTCTCCACAGGCGCGTACTCGATAAAAAGAACGACCTGTTCCATCGTGTGAAACTTTCTAATTTGTAACGATTATGGCGCCGATCCGATTGCTCTCAATTCCCGGATAATCAATTTTCAAAGAGATTCCAATCTCGTAATAAATTGTGTAATATGTCAACAATCTAATTATGGAATCGACATAACATATTCATACGGCGTTAATTATGGAATTTATTGATTATGAAATGATATCCATAGATGATCCAATGGGTTATATTTTTAGGATTATCAAGGTTAGGAATGAAAATTTATAGTAGAGAAGCTTCTAATACTTTCTTGTACGAATTATTGGCTCATAATATAGTAGACTGAAAGACAAATGAAATATTTCTTTCCTGTAGACTCGCCATTCGTTGACATTACTGCACTTGAAGCTTTTGTGTCTTATTTAGTTCAAGATTTATTAATTTCAAAATGTGATCATGTTGGCGTTGATTAAAATAATTAATAATATAACATGGAAACATAATAACACAAACGATAAATTTTCAGTTCTTTGTACATATTTCTTTATTAATATACAGGATCTTCCTAAATTAGTTATAGAAAAGTGTATCTCTGCAGCTGTGGAACCGGATGTAGTAATTTTAATTAAATTAGTGGGACAGCTTCGCTATCATTACAAAATCCGAACACTATCTTAATTATACAGAGTGTCCTTGAAATAAACGTATGAAAAATAGGAAGATGTAATTATATAGAACATAAATCCAAAATATCGTGAGTTAATTACGCAGCGAACCTCAAAATTAAAAGCCTCCTGGTAATTGTATCAAGTTCCGCCTATTAATTCAAAATATTTAGAATGTGTAAAAATAATAAATATATATCTACCTTTGTTAAAGTTACACACACACATACACATACGCTACAGCGTATGTTTACATAGCTAATAGCTGTCGATGTTATAAAAAGTATAACATTGTTGTATGCTAAGGTCAATAATATCGTATAAAATCAGCTGTGAAATATTAAAAATTAAGATGCGTGCTATATATAGATGCGTGCTTACTAAACATAATTTGTAGACTTTTAGAACAGACTCTTAGAACCGACATAATTTCATGGGTATTATCCGAATGATTTTTTTTTACGAGAAGTAAGAAAAATATCAATTCGGAATGTCGCTATTAAATTTACAGACTCCAATGTTCATGTTTATAAAAGCGCTAGAAGATAACGTGCAAAAACTGCTGGAGAAAGGATATCTTCAGGTATATTCACAAAAAAGAACGACTTTGTTATCTCACAGAAATGATCCAGACCGAGCGTAGAAGTAAATTCAGCGCTGCCTATTGTCAGACGGCTGAAGTTGTTGGTTCGCATTGGTTATGTGGACAGGGCGAGGTACTTCGGCCGTCTGACAATAGGCAGCGCTGAATTTACTTCGCTCGGTCTGGATAATTTCTGTGAGATAACGAAGTCGTTCTTTTTTTGTGAATGTGTCTGAAGATATCCTTTCTCCAGCAGGGGCGTACCGATGATCTTGTAAAGATGAAATACGAATCTGCGTCTCTGGGGAGGGATATGTTCGAATACGTTTACAAAAAATATTAATATTAAACCTGTAGTTGTGTTCTTAACACCATATTTTTAATAATATTTTATATTATTAAAAATACATTTGTATTATACAAAACTGGTGCGGTTTTAGCAACTCATGTATGTTTCAATTATCCTATCAATTAAATTCTTAATATAACGCGATAAATAAATGTAGTGAATGCTGAAATGCTGACAAAATAGAATAAATTTGTAAATTAGAATACAGTTAAATTCGGTATTGAAAATAAGAAAACTAATTAATATTTTACAGTGCGGTTACATAAATTCTCATATACTCTATAGTTGATGTCTTGCTAAATATTGTTATTTGTAACCTATATACTCTGCATAATTATTATTGTCTTAGGGACAACTCTGCCCTACTACAATATATAGATTATATATATAATTATATATATAAAGCAAAATTAAACTCTATTAATTAACGCTAAGAAATAAGTAATTAAACTTCTAGTTTCAAAAATTCTTTTATTTTAAATATACTACAATATTGTTTCGCCATACAATGGCTTCATCAGGTGGATCAAAAACTGAAAATGTACAATACAAGTTTGAAAATTTATGTAAAACAATATTGTAGTGTATTTACAATAAAAGAATTTTTGAAACTAGAAGTTTAATTACTTATTTCTTAGCGTTATAATGAAGTTTCAACAAGTATCTCCATCGTCAATTAACTATCTATTACTTAAGTCAGTTCTTTATTTATTCTCCCAATATTTTGCATAAGGATTGTATGCTTCCTCAAGGGGTCAAAATGTGAACTATTTTTTCTATGGACAAATTACCTGCTTCACTATACATAACGTTTACAATTTTTTAAAAGTAATCTGACTAATAACAACTAGCGTACACATATTGATTTTGAAGTCACAGTTTAAAATGTAGGAACAACACATTTAAAATAACGACCACGTGTAATTGTGACGAACTAAAGGACTCTTCTTACAATCACATGTTATCCGTCAAAAGGTCAAACATAAAAATAAGACAAAGGTATTTTTAATAATATAAAATATTATTAAAAATCTGGTGTGAAGAACACAAATGCAGGTTCACTATTAATATTTTTTGTGAACGTGTCCGAATATATCCTATCCCCAGAGACGTAGATACGTATTTCACCTTTCTACAGGCTCATCGGTACGCCCCTGCTGGAGAAAGGATATTCTCAGACACATTCACAAAAAAGAACCACATCGCCCTATCACCGTAATTATCCAGACCGGGCGCAGAAGTAAATTCGGCGCTGCCTGTTGTCAGACAGCCGAAGTAACTCGCATACCGTCCACATAATTAATGTGAAGTAACGCCCTTCCAAAGGTGGCACAGCCAATCTCTCTAGAAAACTGCATTTTTTTGTGTCTTCACTCATACTACGGCTTAACCGCATGTGTAATGTATCAGAATAATTGAAACATACATGAGTAGGTAAACCCCACCAGTTTTGTATAATACAAAGGTATTTTTAATAATATAAAATATTATTAAAAATCTGGTGTGAAGAACACAAATGCAGGTTCACTATTAATATTTTTTGTGAACGTGTCCGAATATATCCTATCCTATATATATATATATATCCGAATATATCCTAGATAGGATATATTCGGACACGTTCACAAAAAATATTAATAGTGAACCTGCATTTGTGTTCTTCACACCAGATTTTTAATAATATTTTATATTATTAAAAATACCTTTGTATTATACAAAACTGGTGGGGTTTACCTACTCATGTATGTTTCAATTATTCTGATAAAAATAAGAACACAAAATAAAAGAGTCTACAAAGATATATGCGTAAGTAGCAGCCCATACAACATTTATATTTTCACAAACTGAGAAAACTGTTCAGCATTATGTCCCTGTCAATTTCTTTATTTTATTTGTTTGGAGAATCGCTCTTTATTTACAAACACGTCATTACATCACTTTCTACTCTTGGAAAAATGCCCATCCCTAACGATGAACAACTGAGTTTACTTGTTAGGAAGTTTCTAGGAAAAGAATGAGTTCTTCGGTGCATCTAAAGCAAGCAGCAGCCTATGCTCTACACTACAATTTAGTAAATAGTAAATAAGTACTTAATTGTCAACATAAAATAAACTTTGTATATAGTGAAAGTGTGTTTTATTTGTACAAATTTCCCCACAAACTCCAGCACACAAACTACTTTGACAGGTTTTTATTTTATACAAGTTGTGAGGTTTTACCCATTCAAGTATGTTTCAAATTGTTTTTAAAATTTATTTCATGTTTTTTAAAAAACTAAAACGTAATTTTTATAAATTATGATTACAAACCTGGCATAGCTGGTACTTAACGCTTCGTTTCTGTGGCATTGTGAACAACTGCAAAATGAATATTGCGATTCTAAGTCTATTGTTGATTCACTACGGTTTGTGTTTCTCGAGCGTCTGGATCTGTTCAATTTTTCCGTCACCATGACCGCCCAAGTCCGATGAAGCAGAAGGAAAACTTTATTTGGTCTGCAAGTTCTCGCCCTGCCGGGAAGGGTGTGCGATCTACTACTTATATTGTTCCCCATATTTTTCAGAGATTAGTTTCTTCTAAGAACCGATCACATTATTTAAAACTGAAACAAAACATTTCCATTAAGATCTACATTATAAAATTAATGTTTTAAACTTAAACTTATAATATAATAACGTGCGAACGAAAATGATTGTAACCTACGTGACCAGTTATTCCTCGCAAGTTAGTGAATCTCACATTTCTAAGTTACCGCATTTATCGTATTTACTACATTTAAGTGTTATATTGTAAGAAAAACCCTGCTATTCATTGGAATGTCAAATGTTTATATTAAAGGTTAGATACCACAGATTCAAACTGTTGCCGATGTTCATTTCTATTGCTTTCTTATAAATTGAGAGGGCATAAATCGTCTATATTTTGTTTAGTCTACAGTATTTTGAGTGCATACTGGTATTTTGTATTATACTCGTATTTAATATTCATTGTATTGCTAGAGTTCAATTAAGAAGGTTCTAATAAAATACCGTCTCTAAATCTCGATTATTGGTATATAAATAATAATACACTTTGGTAATTCAATCAACATAATTGATGTACGTCAATTACTACTAGCTGTTAACATTAGCGCCGGGTTTTGGAATTGTTCTTGTTATATTTCACTTTACTTTTTATATATAACATTTTGAATAACATTAAAATCTATGTTAATTACTATGGCTAAAAGAAAATTTAGTGTTAGTTTAGAAGTGTTTTTGTAAGATGGCATTTACATCGGAACTTGTCGCATATATTGAAGTGATTCATTTTCGGAGTGGTAGTCACAATCTAGATGGAACATGAATTTATTCTCTACAAACTTGTATTGAGCAGTTCACTGAGGCCTTTCCTGAAGTGGTTTTTAGTTTTTTTGATGGTAATAAACAAAAACTCCTGTATTGTTTTCGAAGTAAAAGTTGCATATGTAAATCAAAGTCCACTAACAACCAACTGTTTTAGCAGCAGATATTGTTGATAATATTCAAACTCGAATAGAATGAAGTTCATAACAATTGTTACAACAAGCTAGTACCTTAAAAAATTAAAAAAATGTCTTTCTTTACAGACCCATATTAAGGTCCTTGTCGAAAAAAACTGAAAAAGATTCTTCACATACGTCCGTACAAAATTTCTGTTTGTTATCAATTATTTCCACATGATTCTGAACCAGTATACAATACTGTCAATGGTTTCAAGAACATTTTAATAATAATCACGTATTGGATTTAACGTTTCCTTCAGATTTATTTAGTTATTTCGTATGACAAGCGAAATAGAAATTTAAATATTAGTGTATAAATTGCAACAGAATGGAGCGACTGCCCATACAGCACTGCAGACAATACAATATTTGAAGCAGAGATAAGTCGAGATGGTTAACTATATAGCAAAAAGTGTTCTATTTTGATTAAATTTTCTATCTTTGTCTTTTATTTAAAACATAAATTACTTCATCTTTCTTTTTTTGAAGATGACTGAGATGGCGCTAGTGTATATCGTAACGTCACAAACATATCTTGTTACTGCGCGTGCGTTCAACTTAATCCGCCATCACCATTTTATGACCTGTTTAACCTCACTATATTTCCTATTTTGCTTACATGTGACAAAGTTAAGTTATTTTTGTTTTGTTATTTTGGTTTTATAAGAACTTTGTTGAGAAATAAGTGAATTTATATACTATTTTTTGTAAGAACTTGGTTTATTATTATTTTTTTATTTACTTATATTATTTTTAATTTTAGTATTTACATATATACGCTGGAATTAAACATTTTTTCATCAACGTTGCCACCAATACCGCAAGATCTCTGCTTAATTTGCCGATGTCATAAAGCAGAAGTAGAGAAAATGCATTATTTTCCCACAAATTTAGAAAAGTTAAATCAACAATATATCATAAATAAAACAAATCATTAGATTTATAGGTCAAACCTTTGGCAAAGAAGTGTGGGAATGAAAGATGAAGAGATGTCTTTACATAATTATAGGATTTTCTGCCATCACTTTACTCCTTCTAGTAATATGAATATAGAAATAAAGAAATTATGTTCGGATGCCATTCCAACCATGTATACAAGTAACGTAGAAGAAAATACAGGTACCTTCTATTATCAAACATTGTGTTTGTAAGGTATTAAAATTTATTTTTCTAGAGTAATCATATATTATATAGTTGACACTTTGGTCATAGAATCCAAATTTGCACTAGATACATCTCAAATTCTAACAAAAACCCTAGAGCCGTCCTCAACTGAGGCAGATATTGAATAGCACAACCAAGAACTCCTAAACTTACACCAAGTACATCTGGAATTCATGCAAAAACCTCAAGATTCAGAGGTATATCTGATGTATCTAATGTTTATATTAATAATATTTAGCTTGAAATGAAAACGGAATAGAATATATAGATGTATTATGATGAAAACATTTACAAACTAGTAAATTATATAATAAATAAAATGTTAAAAAAGGAAATTTTTTAAATTGAATTAGTAAATTCTCAAAAAAAATAATACCAGTAATATAAAATATAAATTTTAAGAGTTGTATTATATACGTAAAAAATAATTTTTTATTTTTGTAAATGAATTATATCACACAATATGTATGGTATATAATTATTATACTTCTAAATAATAGCTATTTATGTAACCAGTTATGAAATGGGTTATTTTGTGTAACGAAATGGAATGTTTGCAGGACGAGCGAGCGTAGCGAGCGAGATCCTGCAAAATGACATGAGTTACACAAAATATCATTTCATAACGTGTTTCATACAATTTATCTAATTTTGACCAAAACATAGATTTATAATTTTCCAGTTGATCTGAGATTAAACGTCATAAGTCGTATTAAATAATTAGTGACAGTTTTCATGCTATTGATAATAATTCATTTGACTTGACAGGTGTTTGTTAATTTAAGTATAAGTATTTACTTTTATTAGCTAAATATTTCGGTGCATTGTACGAGTAAAAATGTCGGATTCAGATTCAGGTGGACTACCAAGCGATATAGAAGAGGCTGCACAAAGTGCATTATCGACTGTGATTCCACAAAAGTCGAAAGCCCAGTACGATTTGGCTTATGAAAAATTTGGGAAGTGGCTTAAAGACAAAAAAATTAAATGTGTTAATGAGAAGGTTTTATTAGCCTATTTCGAGGGAAGAAAGAATCAAAAAGCTTCAACACTCTGGACTCTTTATTCCATGTTACGAAGTGAATTGTCTTTGAAGAAGAATATTGATATTGCAAAATATGCCAGTTTACATGCATTTCTAAAGAGGCAGTCAGAGGGATACCATGCAAAAAAGTCTAATATTTTGTCAAAGGAAAACGTCTCCCGGTTTATGACAGAAGCTGAGGATAAAACATATTTAATGACAAAGGTCGCATTGATCGTTGGAATAGCTGGTGCTTGTCGAAAAAGTGAGCTAACTTTTCTACGTGTGGGGGATATTTTAGACGAGTTTTCTCATTTATGTAATAAAAATCCCTAATACAAAGACAAAAGTAACGCGCGAGTTTGTGATCACAGAAGGAAATATTGAAGGGCAAAATTTTCTTGACCTTATTAGAAAATATATTTCTTTGCGTCCACAAAACGTTAATCACGATAGGTTTTTCGTCAAATATAATAATGGTAAATGCGGGGCACAGCCAGTTGGCATTAATACAATCGGTAATCTACCGAAAAGAATTGCTCAGTTTTTGAAACTACCAAATCCCTTCTTATTTACCGGACACTGCTTCAGAAGGTCATCGGCTACCTTTTTGGCAGATTCTGGTGCGGATATTTTTAAGGTTAAAAGACATGGAGGCTGGAAGTCCAATACTGTAGCTGAGGGCTATGTAGAGAATTCTATAGAAAATAAGAAAAGGATTGCCAATGATATTCTTGGTGAATCAAGCTCAAATGTACATTCCGTTTTGCATCATAACATCAGAGTACCTGCCATGAATTCTACGTGTGCAGGAATTAACCTCACCAATTGTTCACATTGTGTCATAAATGTTTATAATGCATAAAATAAAAATTTAACCAGTTTGTGTCATTTAACGTTCCCCTTTATTAACTTGAGATGAAATGATTTTTTAAAAATATTTCGTAACTAGTGATGAAAAGAACTTTTCAACACTAGTTACGAAATATTTTACTTTTCGTAACTAGTTACGAAAAGTAAACCGTTTCCTAACGTCATACAGTTTTGAAAAGTGTCACTGTATGTGTCAAAATTAGATAAATACATTTTTAGACATGTTTTGTGTTTTTTTAAAAACAAAACCTTTAATTTTATCATTTTTATGAATGTATGAGTAGAATACGAAAATACTTATCTTAGATAGATATTTAGCCAGATGAGGTCAAAATATGTATTTATATATATATATATATATATATATATATATATATATATATATATATATATATATCGCCGACTGATTGAGTTTACTATATATATATATACAGTGAGGTCCTAAAGTAACGGATAAATTCATTTTCTACGTAATTATTAATACAAAAGGAAAATCGTGAAACAGGCCAATTTTTATATACGAAACTACACTTTTTGAATAAAATTATCTATGTGCCCCTTCAACCCCCTCGAAGTAATAACTACCCCTTTAAAAAATTTAAATGAAAAGGGGTAGCGTGTATTACTGCGTTTAAAAGGGATTTTAATTCTCTATTCAGCAGTATATGCCTTTTTGATTTTTGGACGTCGATAATAGGAAAAATCAATGTTAAATTGTTTTAATTATATAATTAATTATGTCGCAGAACGAAATAAATTTTAAAATATTTAACATTATTTACAATAACTAAAAATAGTTTAAATCATATGCTCAAACTGGAGTCCGTTCATTTCTTGACAAACAAATAGACGATGTTGGAATTCTTCCAAAACGTTTTGCAACATTTCAGCGCTGATTTGATTAATTTTATGCATTATTCGGTTTTTAAATCATTAATGTTGATTGGTTTATTGAAGCAAATTTTTGATTTTAAATAACCCTACAAAAAATAACCCAGTGGAGTCATATCGGGAGAACGGGCTGCCCATTCAATTTCACCACGTCTACCGATCCACCGATGCGGAAAAACTTGATTAAGGTAAGCTCGTACTACTGCTGCATAATGTGGTGTTGCTCCATCTTGTTGAAACCATATGTTTCTATTAATTTCTGTGGGGTTAACAGTATCAGGAAAAAGTCTTCTTAATTCAGGTATTAAAAATGTTTGTAAAAACTCCAAGTAAATCGCCCCAGTTAATGTCCCCTCAAAAAAATATGGTCCAATAATTCTGTTATTTATTATGCCAGCCCAAACGTTCACTTTAATAGGATACTGAGTATGACCTTCCCTCATCCAGTGCGGATTTTGTTTACTCCAATACCGACAATTTTGCTTGTTGACTGTTCCATCTAGTGTAAACGTTGCCTCATCAGAAAAAAGAATGTTTTTGGAAAACATCGGATCCTGTTGACATCTATTTGTAACAATTTCACAAAATTGTAATCGACGATCAGGATCATCGCCATTTAATTCCTGCACCATTTGAATTTTATACGGATGGCATTTTTCTTTTTTCAAAACACGCAAGACAGACGATTTACTTACATCGCAATCACCGGCTACTTCTCTTGTAGGTTTATGTGGGTTTTCCTCAACATGTAATAATACATCCAATTTTTTTTCGTCATTCAGTTTTGATCTACCAGATTTTGGAAGATCTTTGACAGTTCCTAATTGACGGAATTTTTGTTCGACCCTACTCACCGTAGACTGGGAAATGTGACGGTCAGGATACTTATCATTAAATATTCTGCATACTTCAGAATGCGTTCGTGTTTTATCACCAACTCCAATTAATATTAATACGTCAATTCTTTGGGTCTCGGAAAGGCTCATTGTTGAACAATTTAAATTAACGCTTAGAAATCTCTAAAAAAACGTTTAATACCTAACAATTGTTAACGACGTCTAACGAACTAAAACAAATTTGAGAAGTAAATGTCAGAAAAAGAAACAAATTTACTTTTTTGACATAAATGTAACTAATAGATTAGTCACTCGTGACAGGTATTTGGTTCTACGCCTACTTGTTTGTATGTCATAAAATTACTCTTTTCTTGATTATCGACGTCCAAAAATCAAAAAGGCATATACTGCTGAATAGAGAATTAAAATCCCTTTTAAACGCAGTAACACACGCTACCCCTTTTCATTTAAATTTTTTAAAGGGGTAGTTATTACTTCGAGGGGGTTGAATGGGCACATAGATAATTTTATTCAAAAAGTGTAGTTTCATATATAAAAATTGACCTGTTTCAGGATTTTCCTTTTGTATTAATAATTACGTAGAAAATGAATTTATCCGTTACTTTAGGACCTTACTGTATATATATTTTACTTATATATATGGAAGGGAATTTTTGGGTAATCCAGCAAAATTAAACTCTATTACTTAAGTCAGTTCTTTATTTATTCTCCAAATATTTCGCATAAAGATTGTTTGCTTCCTCAAGGGTCACTTTAAGAATATATGGAAACAAATTAACTATATAAAGTCGTTAATACTTACAAATATGAACTATTATTCTATGGAGAAATTACATTTTGGGGAGAGATTAGCAACAAATGTCGATCTTTCCTTTCCTCTTGATCCTTAGAGTTGATAAGGGTTCAGTAACAGTAGCTGTTCCAAAAAACCGAATATGTAAATAAAACGGAGGATTTATTATCAGACACCTCCACTTATAAAACCATGAACACTGACGCCACGTCAGGGGTACAACAACGATTGAACAAACTCCTTCGCAATCTAACGAATAGCAAAGAGCTAGATGAACAACTTTACAACAGGCTCACAATATTCGATTCTGTCAGTCCAAAACTGTATACTTTACCTAAAATCCATAAAGTTGAAGTCCCATATAGCCCCATTGTATCTTACACGGGCTCCCCTTGCTATAACATATCTAAACATGTTGCTGATATCCTCTCGCAATGCTTTAAGAATAGCAGTCCATATTACATCCATTATTCTTATACTTTCGCTGACGAATATCAAGATTTCCAATTACCAAATGACTTTCAAATAATACTATTAGACGTGGTATCTTTGTTTACTAATATACCAACTGATTTAGTCTTACATGTACTAAGAAACGGATGGCAGGAGATATCAAATGTGACAGATTTAACTTATGATTCCTTTTTTACATTACTAAACTTCATTTTCAACAATAGTTATTTAATTTTTAAAAATAAATCATACACTCAGATATCCGGTTTGCCTATGGGTTCACCGCTCAGCCCGGTCCTTGCCAACTTACTAATGGATTTTTGCTTAGATAACATACTTAAAGTACTACCATTTGAATTAGCATTCATACATAAATATGTTGGTGACTTAATTTGCGCATTACCTGTTCCAGCAATAGATGACATTTTGGACATATTTAATTCATTCCACCCTAATATTCAATTTACTATTGAACGAAAAAATGAGGGAAGTGTGCCTTTCTTAAGCACGAAGGTCATTATAAATATCAACCGTTTATTGATTGACTGGTATAGAAAACCCAGTAATTCAGATAGAATGTTAAATTACTACTCTAATCACTCGAATAGCCAGAAAATAAATCTCATCTTAGGCATAAAGCATAGGGTTTCTAGAATAAGCCACCCTTCCTTCAAACAACGAAGCCTCAACATATTTAGAAAATATTCTCCAATAACGGTTATCCACGTAGTTTGATTAACAAACTTATTTTCACCACATCCTATCCCTACAATCCAATTCTGAATAATACCATTGTTGAACAACCCAAAACATTCAAATATTATGGATTTCCCTACATTGCTGGTGTGTCAGACCGACTCTCCCGTGTGCTCTCCACAGAGGAAATTAAATTAGGTTTCTACAATTACAACTCAGTGCGAAACTTTTTTAGTAAAACTAAAGATTTGACGCCTCTGCCCTTCCCGTCCAACGTTGTTTACTGCATTACTTGCAATGGATGCAGTCAGGTGTACATAGGTCATATTTCCACCTGCCTAAAAACTAGACTCAGCACACATAAGAGTGACATTCGGACTGGAAAGAACAGATGCGCCTTGTCTTCACATTTGATCAACAATGATCACACACCTAATTTTGGTGGAGATCAAAAACAACGCTAACTCGATGAATTTCAGATCTGATACGAACAACCTAAGTGCAATATATTCTTACTTGCTAACCATTCCAATGAACAGAAATTCTAAACAACAAACCCCACAGAATACCAACTTATCTATTGTCATTTAACACATTTGTCCCTCTCAATCTTTTGTTTCATCTATTAATAGTATAACACATTCTTTAAATGTAAAATTGTTGTGAGGCAGCACATTTATAGGAATGGACAATTAACTTTCGCACACCGATGTATAGAACTAGTTAACCTTGATCATAAATAGTGACTTTTACAATTTCAGGTTACATACCTTGGATTAATAAAAACATTGCCGGGTATCTTTTACAACTGTCATGCTCTAACATTTTATGTTTAATCTTTTGACAGATGTGATGTGATTGTCGGTGCGTAAATTCCTTTTGTTCGTCACAATTACACTTGTTTGTTCCTTTTAAATGTGATGTCCTACATTTTAATATTTTGAAATATTGTAAACGTTGTAAATGTATAGTGAGGCGGGTAATTTTCCCATAGAAAAATAGTTCACATTTGTAAGTATTAACGACTTTATATAGTTACTAAGTAGTTAATTTGTTTCCATCTATTCTTAAAGTGACCCTTGAGGAAACATACAATCTTTATGCGAATTATTGGGAGAATAAATAAAGAACTGAATAGAGTTTAATTTTGCTGGATTTCCCAAAAATTCCCATTCATACATGTTCTAACGGCAAAGACTCCTGGTATAGTTATATATATATATATATATTTCGACTTCGTAGGCTAAATATCTATTAAAGATACATCATTATAGAAAAATACAAAAATAATAAAGAAAGATGGGTGATTCAATTTTCCCGGCACTTGCGTTATCCGCGCCCTCTGTCCCATCTTCAAATACAGTTGGGCAGTTCAATCTTGCCGAACTAAAATTTTGTATTGAGTTGGCTATCTCGACTTGTCTATTTGAAGCAATTTTATGGTGATCACCTTATTAACAGGGAACGACAGCCAGCATGATCACCAGATCTAACACATTTAAATTTATATCTCTGAAAAGTCACGGTGGACATATTCAGCAGCATGTAATAAATTTAATCATATTGAAATATTTGCATGTGCATACCAAATAAATTTATTTGTAGCAAGTGTTTCTGTTAATATTTATAGAATATCAGTTTTTAAAAATTTACAAAAAAAATAAATAACTCTAAATTTTACTGCCTAATCTAAAATTAAATGATTCGACACTGAATTTATTATTAGAATTTCATTATGCAGGATAACCAAACGTTGCATATTTGATTGCATAAATACGTGGTCATATGGGCGGGTCAGTTTCCCTTGCACGTTAGTTTCTTGTAACAGGCCCATGGGATTGTAACATGGTAGGCTTGTTATGACTGGAGCCATATGCTACACGAGAGTGGTAGCGTAACTAGCACTACTCCCCGATCGTTTATTATTACCTCATAGTTATCTCCAGGTACTAATTTTTTGTCAGGTTGAGTCGAGCTGGGAATAAATTTAAACTTAAACAACAAAAATTTCAGGTCTTCGCGAAGGTATAATAATTGTTTTACATGATATTATATCATTCGTTTAATTAAATTTTAATATTAAAGTTTTGTGTGGGAATTATAGATACACAGTACATTTAAGAAGTTCTAGAATAGATGGAATATGGGTGTTGCGATTTCTGCAATGGAATAAAAGCCAAGATCAAATTTTATTTTAAATGTTGAAATTTGAAAAACTCTCTTCGAGATTAAAGCCAATTACACAACGTGCTTCAAAAAGAATTACACCTAGTTCATGAATTTCTCCTATAAATTTTGACGTTCTGCGTTCTTGAAATGCGGATATACATTAAATGGTATGAAGGTTATCTACCTGTTACTGTCAAAATTTATAATCGAGAGATACGGTGATGAAATTAATAACAAGTGCAATTAGATTATTAATTTATTTAATAAGAAAATTTTAAGATAATAATAATAATAAACCGTTTATTAACCCAACAGATTATACATCCAATTATGGGGTTATAAATATAAGTACATGTATATAAGTATTAAACATAACGTGCGTATCAATGGAAAAATTATCCTAAACTAAATTAAATCTAAGGAGTAAAACAAATACATTCCTTCACAGAAACCAAATACCTGCAGTAATTATCGCCAAATACATCCAAACAATAATTACATGAATTATATAAATGGCACATTCTATAAAGTGGGGAGTTTGTATATGAATTAGTTGCAGCCTGTCTATTTAAAAAAGTAATTGAGTTTCTAGCGTTGAAACGAGGAATATAAAACCGAAGCCATGACAAAAACACCGGATCATCTATAATATTATGCACCAACTTATACAAATGTAGTAACGCAATAATTTTTCTATTATTAGATAAACTATTAAAACCAAATTGTTCCAGCAAATTATCATATGCTAAGGCAGAATACACACCATGCCCTCTGAAATACAAATACTTTAAAAATCTCTTCTGTAGTGACTCAAGCAGATTAACATATTTCAAGTACGCTGGTGACCAAACAACACAACAATACTCAAGCCTGCTACGAACCAAGGAGTTATACAAAATAGTAATGGTGTCAATATGGGATGGGATGTTAATCAAACAACTAAGGTAAATGACCAATTTGTAGAAACTTTAATTATTGTAATTTATAACAAGTAGTATTCACAATGGTAATCATTCTGTTCAATGCATAATGCAATACGACGTTTCATGTTGTCAAAAATATTCTGCAATACATTTGGTGCTAGCAATCCGAAAATATAAAAATCTAACAGAGTAAGATATGGCGACCGCGCTAGTCAAACACCTTTGCTTATAACTGTGTGCAGCTCCATTTTGCTGAAAGTAACCTCTATTGAATTCGTCTCGTTCCACTTGAGTTAAAACTGGTGTTGTTGTGAAAAAATATTGGTCCTATTTTTCTACGACGAGATACAGCTTACTATACTCCAACTTTAGCAGGATGTAAAGGAACTTCGATGTGATTGTTTGGATTGTTTATAGACAATGTTCCATAATTTTGTATTTTTTTCAAACCCGGTTAAATGAAACCATGCTTGATCAGTAAAAAAAACTCCTCAAGAATTTCGTCATAATTTAATTTTCTTGAAAAAAGTTGCAATAATTAAGCCTACTAGTGTGGCCTCTAGGTAAGATCTGTAAAACAATCGATACTTTGCATGGATACATATTGCTGTGGCTTTTTCTCCGCAACATTTAGTGAACATTTTTGAAAATATATTATTTTTGTAGTGTACTTTTATTAATAACAGTGTATGATTTATCGTATGAATATTAATATTATTTTGACTTGTTTTTGATTTCTGTGGTAGTTTGTCGATCTGCCACGATGATTTAAATACGTTTTGGTAGGCAAATAAGAGAGCAAGAGGCAAATTTTGGAGATAAAACTTTTTTATCTCTTAGTTCATTTAATTACGGTTGTGTGTTGATTTTTAGTGATTGTGTTTATTGAAGTAATTACCGTATTTTTACGAGTTTGTATACTCATAATTTTTGATATTTTTAACTCTTATTTGCACGTGCTCTCATTGTTACATGATATAAAAACTACGTAAGTTTTATATTCCATTTATAATATTATTTCTTGATTTGAATGCATTTATTGTATATCGATTGTATGAATTCTTCTATATTTTTATATTAGTTTATAATAGATGACAAAGATAATTTTTCGTGTCAAGTAAGTTTTTTTGATACGATATATTTCTAGAACGATTTGTATTTTTCAAGGTTGGTTTTTTTTATACTTGTGGTATCTACGCAGGTGTAATATTTTTCGGTTTGACAGATTTTATTCTGTTTACATTTTTGAGTTTATTTTGGGGTGATTGAAAAAGATATCTTTGGAATTTATTTAGTTTTAATTTTGTTTCGCGAGTCATGAGAGGATGTTTAAATTTGCTTAGCTGTCACCCCCAGCAAATTAAGTTTACCTCTATGTGTTTATGTACAACACAGTTCTTTAAATTTCTTGAAGAATATAATTTTTTTAAATTTTTTTTTAATAAAATATTAGTTGGATATTGTGATTTTTATTATAATTAACATTTTGAGTGAACAATTCATTCTGGCGCCCACATTATATTTTTAGAAGAGAAGTACCACGTTTTCCATTGGAAACCCTGAGAGGAAAGCTGTTTCATAAAAGAAAAGTATCCGATTGAGCATTAAAGTTGGACAGTGTTGTGGTGAATAGTGATTCATTCAAGCACGAACTCACATTCATAGCACATTTGACGCATCCAAGCGTGGGGCGAACAAAGTATAATTAAAGCAGTAATTACAAGTATATAAAGCACAATATAAAAATGGAAGGTATCGTTGAAGTACAACAAAGAAAAGAGCAACTCGTTGAAGAAGCAAAGAAGAGAATAGGTCTAGTTAGTACCATGCATGATGTAGGACATGAAGGCAGTAACGGGGAAAATATTTTCCTGGACATGTTGGTGCAAATACAGAAAAAGTAGATGTAATAATAGATAAAGTAATGGCTTCAAGCAATATTAGTCAAGAAAAAGATGTTATAATAGAGGATTCGTTTCAATTATCGAATGAGAAAAGCTTAGAAGAAAATATCAAAGTTTTATCACCAACTGTTCGAAGAAATAGATAAAAGAGAATTTGCTGAACAGCGCATGCAGTATATGGAAAAACAATTACGAAAAGAAAACGAGCAAGTAAGAAGAGAGAAGAATGAGGTGAATGTGCCTGCATATATCCCTATGCCGATACAAAATGAAGTGCTGCCTAAATTTTATGGGATGTCGAATACAAACCCTATGAATTTCCTGAAGAAAATAAAAGCTAGATTGGAGGATGAGCCTGGGGACGAGAAAAAGCTGCAGAGGATTGGTAACTGTCCTAAAGATGATGCTATGGCTTGGTGGGGCATGGTGTCTGATGATGTGAACACAATGGAGGATTTTGAAGCAAGGTTCACGAGCCAATTCTGCGGAAGAAATAGACAAGATAGGGTAAGACAAGAACTTTTATTTGGTAAATTTAATGTAGGTAGTAATGAGTCTAGAGGGTCTTACCTACGTTATGAAAAGATACTCGATTCTAAAATACTTAACCCCTAGAATTAATGAAATAGATATGGTTGCAGACATTTTGATTACCAAGTAAGTCAGGCAGTTGCCATTCATAATACAAATGACATGCAGAAATTTCTCGAATTATTAAAAAGGCTAGATGACATAGAGAGTGGTAAAATATATAATAATGATTATGTAGATAGAAAGATGAATAGAAATCAATATTCTAGAGTCAATGTTAATAGTACCCCTCCAAGTCATCAAAGACCTATTAATAATGATAATTATATGCAAAGAAATAGTAGAATGGCTTCTCCAAACAGAATAAATAATAATAATACCAGTAATGATATTGGTAACGAAAACAGCATAGACCCTAAGAGATATACAGGCACTAGATATAAAGATACTAGGCCAAATTTCAATTTAGAAGTAAAAGTTGATGACAAAAAGAAATCAGAACTTGCTTGTAATCAGGATTTTTGATTAGGCCCACCAAAAAGTATGAAAGTTATGCTTTGTTTAATAAGTCGGATTGCGCAATTAATACGGTTTTACCACATACTAAAATTAATATAGGAAAAAGTGAATGTAATTGTTTAATTGATTCTGGAAGTGAAACGTCGTTTTTGGATGAGAGAGTTGTTGAATGTTTAATTAAGGATAAAGTAGGGAAATTTGTTCCTACTAGTAAGATTACAATAGTTTCAGCTACAAAAAAGATTATAGCTGCTGTAAAATTTATATCGTCGAATTTAGTATAAATAATAATAAGTTTATTGGAGAGTTTATAGTAGTGAAAGGTTTAGGGAGAGATGGAATATTGGGAATTGATTTATTGGAAAAAATTAAAACAATAATTGATATTAATAAGAAAAATATAATAATTAATAATAAGAAGGTGAAATGGATCCAGGAGGCTGGAGATGAAGAAAAAGTAATTAATAATATGCAGAAAGTAAACTGTGTTGAAAATTTAAATAATATGGAAATGAATGAAGAAGTTGAAGTTATAGAAGAAAAGGAATGTGTAAATATGTAAACGACGCTTTAAAATTATATTAACGGTACTAGAAGATACATTCGTTTGAACTGATACACGACGAATTGATGTATGTGGGTTTTCTCCAATAAGGTTTTCTACGTGTTCAACAATATTTTGCTGTGTACGTGGTCTACCAGAACTTTTGCCTTTTACCACAGATCCTGTAGCCCAAAACTTCTCCACGACTAGACTAATGTGATGATGTCTACTTCGGAAATATGTTTCAACAATAAAAATATTTTCTAGTAGTATTGTTTATTAAGTAAAAAAAATATTTGTAAGAAAAAAATTATATTGCTAGTCACAAAATGACAAATGTCAAAATGACATTAGATAAATAATTAGCTATAAATAAAAGACAAGTGGCTTATAATAATTTGCAAATACTAGTTACTCAGTGCCTACTGAGATGAAGTTCATTTTAAAACACGTTGTACAAAAGCTCACACTGATTCTTGACTATCGATTTGGTTTTAGGCAAAAACACTCGACAATAGGCCAAGTGCACCGAATTGCAAATGTAATTGACTGATGATTGGAGGAGCAACAAGTATATTCTCAGTTGTTCATGGATGTCACAAAAGCGTTCCGCAAGGGGTAGCGTGAAGGATTACTATACAAATTAAATAAAATGTCACCTTAACTAACGGGTCTTTCATTAAGCGCTTCCTATTTTTAAATTTAAATAAAACAAAGTGTGTGTGAGATATCATCTAAATTTTTTATTCGTTTGAAAGACCTATTGATGCCATTATGTGTGGAATATAACATCGTTCAAATGTCCGCCACGGCTTCTCTGGGTGGAGCGCATCCGAAATGTCCAATTTTCCATGACTCTGGCGCATAAATCAGGCTGAATTTGACCGATGGCATGGGTTATGCTGGCTTTGAGAACCGCTGTGGTTTGTGGCTTATTCGCATACACCTGCGACTTAAGAAAACCCCACAAGAAATAGTCTAACGGGGTCGATTCGCACGATCTCGGTGGCCAGTTCACATCACCTCCACGTGAGATGACCATGCCCTCAAATCGCTCGTGCAGAATATCCAATGTGGCATGAGCTGTGCGGCAGGTAGCGTCGTCCTGTTGAAACTACATGTCGTTGGTGTCCAGATCATCCAATTCAGGCCAAAAGAAGTTGGTAATCATTGACCTATAGCGCTCGCCGTTGACAGTGATGGCTTGGCCAACGTCGTTCTCAAAAAGAAATATGGACCGATGACGCCGCCAGTCCAAAATCCACACCAAACAGTGACTTTTTCGGGATGCATTGGACGCTCTTGGATCTCATGTGGATTGGTATCGTCCCAAATTCGACAATTTTGTTTGTTCACGTACCCATTCATCCAGAAATGGGCCTTATCGCTGAAGATGATTTTTCGATGAAAATTTGGGTCAGTTGCCAATTGCTCCAGAGCCCATTCAGCGAACACACGTCGTTGTCTATGGTCGTTTACCTTCAGTTCCTAGGTCTGTTGAATTTTGTACGGGTGCAGGCCCAAGTCACGACGCAAAATTCGCCAAGTTGTGGTCTGCGAAAGGCCGAGTTCTTGTGAGCGGCGCGAAATCGACTGCCTCGGATTCTCCTGCACACTCTCACTGACAGCGGCGATGTTTTCGGCAGATCTTGCGTTTCGTCGATGTACGGGTGTTGGTTGATCGTTTACTGAACCAGTGGACTCAAATTTATCCACCACATTGCGAATAGTCCTCTCGGTAGGACGATTATGGCGACGGTAAAATGGGCGAAGCGCGCGGTACGTTGCCCGAACAGAACACCCATTTTGATAAAGCAATTTTATTATTTGCACGTGTTGTTGAATGCTATATCCGTCCATGGTGATTTGGCAAAACAGACTGAATAAATGACAACTAATTTGACAGATGTAACTTCAACAAGATGACCGTTCTCAAGTGTCAAAGTTCGGAAGTCCCTGTTGGAAGACACGTTATATCTCGATATCCTTACCTCGTATATGTATATCAAAGAGAATGTTCAGAGTAAAGCAAGAAGAAGTCTATTCAGACTTGAAAGATATTCAAGCGAGAGTTCCACAGGAAAGTGTTCTTGGGTATATATCCAAACGTAAAACAAGAGAAATTAACTACTTTTGCTGATAACACAGCTTTGATAGCAACAGAACTAGACGAGACGATTTACACCAGATTACTACAAAAAGCCTTTTACGTAACACCATCTACGAAAAATGAAAAATTAAACTAAACAGAGAAAAACCGTTATATATCAACTATACCAATAAAAAATTGATAAATCCTTTACAACCTTTATTATTACTCATAAATGGAATTGCAGTTTCTTATTAAAACAAAACCAAATACTTAGGCACGACATTGGATAACAAGCTGAAATCAAAAGAATACGCAAGGAAAAAAAAAGAACTCAATATAAATTCTGACAATATAAATGGCTAATAAACTTGTTCCAGCCTTATTCTTGCATAACAAATCTATACTCAGATTCTTAAAACCTATTTGGTTGTACGGAGTATAACTATGGAGATGTGCGAAAGATAGCAATATGAAGATCGTACAAATATAGTGTGAAATGTATAAAGTTCCGTGTGAAATGTGAATGCACCCTGATATGTCATAAAAGCTGATATCCACAGAGATTTTGGCAGCCCAACAATTATAGAAGAAATTCAAATGTTCGATAAAAGCATGAAGAAAGGCTTTACCTATACGAAAATACAAGAAATTTTTCAGTTTCCTGAAAGTCAAAATCTTCCTTCAATCTGGTCTTTCAACCTTCAAAGGAACCAAGTCATTTGAACTTGTGTAGTGTTGTGCTAAAAGCAGAGTATTGTGCGAGGGTGATAGGACTAACTAAAACAGGTTATTGTATCAAATTTCGTTGATAAGTATTTAATATTGTTAGAGATAAGTTGATGGCTGGTCTTACAAACCGGCTTTAACATGTACGCACCATGATGCGTTTTAATTTAAAAAAATGTGGAAAGGTTTTCAATAATGGAAATTACATATAGAAAAAAATGTCGTAATAAGGTATTTGAATAACATTTGGGATTTAAAAACAGTCGTAAACCACTGGAAGAAGATCCTAGAGAAGAATGGTCTTACACTTCTACCACGGACGAAAATAAAGAGCGTGTATGTCAAGTTATATGCGAATAGGATGAAGTGGCATGATGCAAGTGGGTTATTTGAAGGAATCAGCGCAGCAAAAAACGGAGTATTTAATTATTTCCAAAAATTGTCATAAAGAGCAATGGCGAGCACACATTTTCAAAAAAGACGCATTTAAAAATGAATGCATTCAAATTAGTTCTTTTTGAAAACAAGCATTTGTCAAATTGAATGATGCGTTTCTTTGGAAAATCCTTCTTATACGAAAGGAGATTTATATTTAATCTACTTAGCCATAAAAACCATGACAAATGACAAATATTTATAAATGCGAAGTAGTGATAAGTATTCTAACCATGTGGTGCTAAAGATCCTTGTAGTTTTAATAGTGATTTTGACAGTGAAAATAAATAATTTAAAACTGGAACACAGGAACGTTACAAAATTGTTGACTGAAGAGGAGTATGAGCTAAAAATGATCCATGAAAGAATAATTCCTTTACATTTTTAGAGTGCTCCGTCACATGAACAACTAAAATTATGGTCGAATACTTTCGTTCGAGTCGGAACTGTAACATAAAGAAATACGATACGCAATTGGGATTTAAAATATCATTTTGTTTGATAAGATCAGGAGTTTGAATTAGAAATGTGGTTGAGCAAAGTTGGAAATACACTTTGTAATTTTTAGCCAATACTTCGCCACTAAATTACCTTGCTTCATCAATGTAAAGTAACGATAATTAAGTTGTATCCAATACAACATGTTATGAAATATCTACACAATAAAAATACACTTACAAATTGAACTAATTCGAGGAAAAGTTTTACGACAGCATACCTACAATAAGTAAAGTACCAACAAACACAATTATGTTAGAGGACGAAAAGGTAAAACATGTTTTTTATCTGTCAACAGTCAATATAATTTTATTACACATTACCTGTTGTTACATGCTGTCGCAAAATGTTTATATGTAATATATTAAAGTTTATTTCCTTCTTTGCTTATATTTTTTTAATATTTCATCAGGCATCATGTATACGGGATATGACGAAATATCTGTTCCCGTGCTTAAGACTGTCGCAGAGTATCTGGTTGAGTCACTGTTCATATTGTCAATAGATATTTCCAGACTTCCACCTTTCCGGATGCTTTGAAGATGGCTGTTGTGTGTCCGGAGTACAAAAAGAGAGATGTTCATGACATCACAAATTACAGGCCTATAGCTCTCATTTCGAATGTGGCTAAAGTGTTTGAAAAACTGATATATAGAAGAATGAATGGTTTATTGACAAACATAAACTTATCACAAATGGACAGAATAGTTATCAAACGGGAAAATCGACATGTTCTGCCGTATTTCAGGTGATTTGTGAAATATTTGATGACTGGTCGAATAAGGAGCAAATAGCAGGAATTTTTATGGATTTGTCCTTTTGATAATGTTAATCACAAAATGCTTTTGGAGAGATGGCAGAACTTGGGATTTAAAGGAAATTGTTAGTATCTTATTAAATCTTATCTCGAGAACAGAAGACAAAGTGTCGTGGCAGCGAATGGAGAGGGGACCAGGATTAGGTGTGGATAGCTCATTGTTATTAGGATGTACCACAGGGATCCGTACTGGGGTCTCTTTTATTTTTAATTTAGATAAATGAGTTACCGCTAGTTCTATGGCCTTATTTGCGGATGATGTGGCAATAAGATCAATGGACGACAACACCGTAAGGGAAACCATTGTACAGGCATTGTCCTCTGTGAACGCGTGGTTCAGAGCGAACGATCTTTAGTTGAATGTGGACAAGACCCAAATCATTCATTTCGCTGTTTTCTCAATGGGAGGATCTTGTTCTAAATTACGGAAATGGTATACTCACCGCGTCGCGCGAGGTAGTGTTTCTCGGAATAAGGGTCGATTCGCAACTGAATTGGAAGTCCTGTATATCCCATCTATCTCGGAGGATTTCTTCATTTAACTATGCCCTTATCTCCGGCTCAGTAAACAGTGACGCCAGTTTGTGTGCGTACCGAGCTTACGTATAATCGGGGATGCGGTATGGTTTAACCTTCTAGGGGAACAGTGTGGACGTGGGAAGACATTTTGTTATACAGAAAAATTGTCTTGGTGCAATTTTTAAATTTGAACTTACCGACTCGTGCCGGGAATATTTAGAACACGAGAAATGCATACGCTTATCGGTCTCTACATTCAAATTGTGCTGTGTGTGTTAGAAGGGGTATGAGCAGTGCGTTTAGCAGTTATATCTTGAATCACAAATACTGTACTCGCGTGACCGAAATTGTATTTTGCGGTGCTACAAAAAACTAGACTAGAAACTGACTAGAGTACAAAAGAACGCAACTAGTCAGGTCTTAAATATTTATACTGATATCCCAAAGTATATTAAGGACTTGAGCAGAGAAAAGTGTTCAAAAAGGCATTGGAAAATTTGTTATATATACAATATTTTTATTCTCTAGATGAATTTTATTCAATCAAAAAATTTCGTTGTCTGTGTCACACTTTATTATTTTTTTATATATTTACACTAGCTGACCCGGCGAACTTCGTACCGCCTTACAGTCAATAAATGTCGTGTTAACTTTTAGCTAAACTTAATTTAGGATTTTATTAACGTAATAAAATGAATAAAAAAAATATTAACTTCAATAATTTATTAGGATAATACAGGCTGGCCCAAAATGACCGAAGGGGTTTTAATTCCTTATAACTTTTTTATTATAATTTTTCTTTTTTTTTGTTTTCAGTATTTTGTAAAGAAGACTTGGGGAATTTAAAATGGAACAGTACACAATTGAACAACGTGCCAAAATCGTTGACCTTTATTTCTCAAATCAACGATCCATTGCGAGATATAATTTTTTTAAAAATATTCTCCATTAATATACGGTATTTAAAATTAAAAAAATTTAATTATTATGTCTTAAATAAGAAGTTATAATGAACTCAAACCCCTTCGGTAATTTTGGGCCACCCTGTATATATAAAGAAAATAAAAATCCAATAAAAGTAATTTCAATGGCGTGTCAGCAAAACATTTGCTTTATTGGAGCTATGTATTTTGCTGCATTGGTTGCACTCGGGTCAATTCTCTTCAGTGAAGGATCTTGTGATATACATTTTTTGTTTTGATATCAGGCGCAAGAACAAATAAAGCGGATGATTTGCCGATACGTTAACATACCACGTACAATTGACCATGAGAAAAACATGCATTTTCTTGATTCAGACCACAAACACTCAAGGCTTGGCCTTGTGATTTGTTAATCGTCATGGCGAATGCAAGACGAATCGGAAATTGAATTCGTTTAATCTCAAAGGGCATATCGGTTAGGATCATCCGAGTCCTCGGAATGAGATCTTCCTCACCTTTGAATTTTCCTTTGAGTATCGTCGCGTGAATCACATTGATCATCAGTTTTCTTATCACCAAACGTGATCCATTTCATAGTTTTGGTTAGTTTAGATTTCGAAGCATGATGCCTACCGAGCCAATCTTCAGTTGTAAATTGTGCGGTGGTAAGCCAGGCACATCCAAGGAGGTTTAGAAATTCAGTTGGATAGTTGGTGGCTTCGTCTTCGTTTGTTACACAGTCAATAGATTTGAATGAATGCAGAGTTCCACGTTACGTTAATAATAATACTCGCACAATAAGATTTATTAATAACACTCTCACAAAACAAACAAATCGACCGGTAACCTATGTATATGCCTTTTTCAAAACAAATCACAGACAACATGAAACAAAAAAAAATTGCACTTTTATGTCACTGATTTGCAACGGACATCAATTATTATAAATGAGCTATAAGCGTGCGGACGTAAGCTGTCAATTGCGGAAGATGGCGGAGTCCCTAATCTAATTTATTTAAAATTTAATTTTCTGTATAATTTTTTTTCCGTGATTTTTTCCGATATTTTAATAGTTATTCTGCTATTCGGGGCGGAGACCAACCCAACAAATCAAAGAGAATTAAAATCGGTCCTGTCGTTCTTGAGTTATAAATAGTGTAACTAACCCGACTTTGTTTTATGTATTAAGATGTACTTGTGTACATATACTTACGAGTTTTATACACTTGTATAATTTTGAACAAGTAATACAGACTATTATTAATATCATACACGCTGTATTACTATGAATATATTGTAATAAAATTTGATAAAGTTTATGCAGTTTGTTTTAATATCTCCACAAATTCCGCGAAACGCAGCAATGTAAACCACTTCTAATTCTGCAAGGCAAATAATACCGATTACTGATATAATAGGGCCAATGCCGGGGCCGAATGATAAACTCGTACTTATGCAAAATAAATATGTATATGAATCGAAGTATCAAAATAATCAAAGAAATCAAAGTAACCAATATACTATGAACGAAGAGTAACAATTACTTTAATGTACCAAAATTCGGACATCTCTACTCTTAGCTATTTATGTATGATATAAAATCCTGGAGCTGGGGGTGGGAAAGTCAAGTAATTAAAGTATCCCTGTATTTCAGTATCAACATTTTTTAAATCCTACAATTAATTGTGCAAACGTTACTTGAAATTTATTTGAAATTTTTTTAGATTGGAATTGTTGTTCAAATTACAAAATTTTAATTTTTAATTATGTAGCGTAAAGAATGTAATATCTTCGTATAGACATTGATACCTGACGAAAGTATTGCATTCGTTGAAGTGACTTAGATTTCTACTTTTTAAAAGGTGTGGTTGAAATCTAGGATTTATAAAATGTCTGTTAAATTCACAATTCTTGTAACATATATATGTATATGCTATAATTACCGAACAAAAATTTTTAGTAATCTAACTATATAAACTATATGTTGTTGTGGTAATATTTGTATTTAGTTTGATTCTATTATTAAACTTCTTCTTTGTGAAAGTGCGTTTATTCAACCTGAAGAGAAATTGTATGTAACAAAAAACGCGAAAATCATATTATACAGGCAATATAAAATCAATGAATGCAATTGCGTAGAATGTTTTAAAATAAGTATGTTTGTTTATGATAATATAATCCAACAATTTATTGTCTATATAATTAGTTCAGTTATATATATATATATATATATATATATATATACATATGGATTAGTTTTCGTAAAAATGCGTTAATTAAATTAGAATATTTTCTTGTTTGTTGTTTAAGCTTTCTTCTTTATTAAAGGTTCCGGGACTGCTGTGAAAAGAAATAGAAAACATTGAAAAAAAGAAATTATTACTTGAGATGTTTTCTATACTCTATTGCGTAGTTTTCTTACCATAGAATTATGATTATGGATTCCATCTGCAATTTTCTTATGTTCTGAATTAGAAATCACAACAGTTGAAAACCATTTCAGATAATTAAAATTTCAAATTGCGGCAAGAAAATGTAGAAACGAATTGATTGAAAATACTGTAAAAGTTTTGTACAAAAAAATGCTTCATTAGCTTCTTTAAATTAATTTAAATAAGACTCACCAGTAGGCGTTTTAAATATCAGAATATACATAATTTTATAGAATCAGCTTCTAGAAATTTTTTGATGACAAAATGAGTCCCGGATGAAATGTTAAGTGAAGTAAGTAAAGGAAGTGGTTCTTATCAACTGCTACGAACGCCGCACAGTGGTACAGAATTGCTTAAACATGAGTGAAATTTGTATTTCCATGAATAAATCATATACAATGCTAGTGGTGTACGATGCCAAAGAAAAAAAGGTGTGAAATGAAGTATTTGTGAGTAATGCCTTCATACAAAAAATCGTGGTCCAATGTTCACGTAGTAACGAGAAAATGATTTTTATTTATTCGAGTCCGGCCCTGTCGCAATTAAATATACGGGCGGAAATACGGGCTTCCACCTCTAATTCATCAGTAATTCTCTTTGATACTAATTATTATTGTTCTATTGGTATTTGTCAGTACCACACATAAATTTAAAGAAAAAAACTTTATGTAAATAATTCCATACAAATAATTAAAAACCAGCTATCCATCCAATTGAACACGCTACATAAAGCTTTTTGTTTTGTGACGACTTTCTTTTATTATAAATATAATAATTTTACTTTTAAAAGAAGTTTAACATTAAAAGTATTTAATTTTAGTTAATGCGGCATAGGTTTGTCGACGTATTCGACGTAAAGGCTATTAATGATATCCACAAATAAAAACATCGCCATATGTGCGGCCGAGTATGTTTTGGTAAGAAAACAACAACAATCACTATCTATGAATAGGGACTTATGTTAAATTCCGAAATTTTATCGATTTTTTTTGCAGGTTAATGAACTGGAATTACAGCTGTATTTCGGTAAATGTAAAATAAACAAAGATATGGATCGGCTTTAACTACATGTTGGCCCTAAAAATTTGGACATTTTTGATGAATTACAAAGAAACTTCTTTTTTGATTTCCAGTTAGACATTTATACGTGTTCTTCAGAATCGCTTAGCTTGGGCGCTATTTAGCGGTAACCCTGTAATGAAGCGCAATTTTCCAGATTTATCCATTTATATATGCTAACCAGACTCATCAACTCATTTTTTATCTATCAATAAATTTCAATTTTTAGGAAGAAAATGAAACCTGTTTTTTCTAATTTATTTTTTTAAATAAGAAAAAAATCAACAAACAATAAAGCCAAAAAAAATTCAAGAGTAATCGCGCATTTGTTGTCATCTATAAAAATTTCTTCTTCTTCTCGAAGTTAAAACTACGTTAAATGATTAACACTGCATACCCAGATGATAGTTTATCACTATGTAGAGTGTTTGAGTGGGATAAGAAATACAAAAACGGTTGTGAATCAGTGCAAGATGAACCTCGACGCTGGCGACCAGTAACTGCACGGATTGATAAAAATCATCGTCGGATTAGAATATATCGAATTTCTGAATTCATGAAGATTTAGGGTACCGAAACACCGCGGCAAAATGGATTCCAAAAGTTGGTTTTATCACTACGACCCTGAATTAAAGTCTCAAAGTAAAACTGTGACAAGCGCCGGTAAAGTGATTCACTTAACTTTTTTTGATAAATGGGGCGTTATTTATGATCACATTGTACCTAGAGAGTATACGGTAACTGAAGAATACTATTCTAATGTACTTCGAGGAACCCTAAAGGCAAAATTAAAGAAAAATTGGCCGCTTTATCAAGACATCGGTTGGATCCTGCATAACGACAATGCTCCAGCCCACAGATCAGCGATTTATCAACGAACGTTGGAAGAATTGCGGGTGGAAATTATGATTCAACCTCCTTACTCACCTTGTGACTTCCATTTATTTTCTGAATTCAGAAAAGAATTGAGAGGTCGAAAATTTGAGTCGAATTTAGAACAAAGTGGTGACGGGTATACTAAATAAACTCTCAATAATGGTTTCTCAGATGTTTATGACAAGTGGACAAAACGATGGGACAGGTGTATTGCGCAGAATGGAGAGTACTTTGAAGGAAAGTTGTTGAAGTTTTCTAAATATATGGTTCATTTTTGTACTATGGGATCTCTCGTTATTTTCTGACATTTCCTCGTAAGTATACAACTGTGTAATTGTGTATAAATATTGTAAAATAATTCCTATTTCGGTAAGTTTTTCTAATTTTAGCTCATTATTTAACATATTCAGTAATCTTAATACTAATTTTTTGTTTACAATTTCGATTAGTAGACATCATAGATGTAGGTATTTAAAAATCATTTCCCGATTCGGTATTCTTTATTTTTCCACTTTAGTATTGGCTAATTTTGTTTACTGTACACACTAGAGAAGTATGTCAATTTTACAATTGCGAGTAGTCGTCTGCTATCGGTTCTACCGATTTTTTTAGGTTATTTTTAATAAATGCAGTTTATAGACTAAATTAGTAGAGCATGTAAATAAATTAAAGGTTAACGGTTGCAGTAAATGCCCATTATATGAAGATAATAAAACTGAATGATTTTTAAGAAAGAAGGACATAAACTAGCACAGTTTTATGTTCCTATAATTACTACTTAAAAGAAGTTATGTAGATCTAATTTGTAAAAATAATATAGGGCCAGTGTTTAACGAAAACCAAAACAAACGAAGTATTATTAAAATTAGATAAGGTCAAAACTGTTTTACATATTATAAGACCAATTACATTTTTTACCTCTAATGAGGATTAACAGTAAACTTTATACTACTGATTTTAATTTAATTCAGAATTATTTCCGTCGTTGTTCAAATAAACTAGGTCACTCGATTATGCATACAATGTCATAACAATGAACTTCGAAACAATCAAGTGAACTAGCAGTTACGGCTGCGATTAAAATTACTACGAAATTAAGCTTAATATTTATGTTGTTAGTTGCAAGTTATTTTATACCTCCATGTTTTTCATGTTCCATAGTAGTGCCAATCATGAAACTAAAAAAATTATATTGTTGGTGTGACAATTTATAAAATAATAAAACTTATTTCTTCAGTTGAAGCAGTTATTTTTACTCGATTGGTATTCATATACAGAGTCCATTTGATTGAATTGTGACTTTTTAATTGAATGATGCTAAGATCACTAGATTAATAAGTTTTTGACATTTGATAACTCTAACAAAGTTACATACGAAATTTCAAGCAGATACAAGGTGCTATTCTCGGAATTTGAATGTGACGTGCGAAGGGAAGGTAGTACAGCTTTATTGCGGTAGATGATGTGAGCTATGTCCATACTAAGTGAGTCTGCCAAACAGTACTGACAAACAGTGTTTATATTTGTTGAGTCTGTTATTATGCGACACTATAACGTCTGATGTGACATAGCAAAGAACGTGCATCAAATTCTGCTTGAACCTTCGTAAAATGGTAGTGGAAACTCTGAAAATGCTTAAATAAGCGTTTGGTGAGGAAGCTTTAGGCTAGACGCAAATCTATGAGTGGTACAACCATTTTAATAATGGACGTGCGTCGGTTGATGATGATGAGAGTTCCGCCGAGGTTACTTAGCACTGAACAAAAACTACACCGTGTTCATGTGTGCACAGAGCTGAAAGAAACTGCCAAAAAGGATGCAACCTTCGGTACCAGAACTATTACTGGCCATGAATCTTGGGTGAACGGGTATGATCCAGTCATCGAAGTTGAAGACGCCATCGTCACCACGACGGAAGAAAGAACGGCAAATTCGAAGCAACGTTAAGTCAATGTTGATTTGCTTCTTTGACGCTTATGACATCGTGCACAAAAAAAATTTCCTACCAGGTGAAACAGTTAGTGGACGATCTTAACTACGGTATTCTTCGGCGACTAAAAGAAAACATTCGACGCAACCGGCGCTACAATTCCTAGATCCAACAAGAATGCACCAACCTACGCGTCATTTGTTGTGCGTCGGTTTCTAGCCTCAACGAAGGCGACAGTGCTATCCAACCCTCCCTACTCCCCAGATCTTGTCCCTTGTAACTCTTTCGTGTTTTGGAAGTTGGAACGGAAGCTCAAAGGGTGCCATTTTGAGACGATTGAGTAAATCCAGACACATTTGCAGGCAGTTTTGAAGACTTAAACACGCGAAGACTTCCAGCACTGCTTCCAGTCATTGAGCAGTTGCTTGGATCGATGTATTCATGTGGAAGGAGAGTCTTTGAAGGAAATGGTAGTGAATAAGTTTTAAAAATTAAATTAAATTTCTTCTACCGTTTTCACAAAGTAAAACTACTTTTTTTGGAAATACAAATAAGAAATAATATTTTTGTAAAATAAGAAAATAAAATATAAATTGCGAGAAATAGTGTAGGTTTTAAAAACATTTGTACTGAACGTGCGTTCAATATCTTACACAAATAAAAGGCGATCCCAATTAAACTAGCGAATTTGAATTGTGCTGCTTTGTGAGAATGTTGGAATTTTACAATCTGACAGTTAATATGGTGACACAAGTTACTTACTTTTGTGAATCGCCAAAATTGTCGTATCTGGGGTGGCGAAAACCAACATATTATTCAAGAGAAACCAATGCATCCCCAAAAATGCCCTGTTTTGTGTGCATTATGGCCTGGGGAAATCATTGGCCCGTACTTTCTTGTTGATGAAAATGGCAACGTTGTCACCGTCAATGGTTTACTCTATCGGGAAATGCTAAACGACTTTTTTTCAATTAAATCAATGATTTGGTCGTTCTGCGAGACATGTGGTTTCAACGAGATGGAGGAACAATCACTTCCCTTCATATGAAATTTCCTAGCTATATTATCTCTCAGATAGGCGACATCGATTAGCCTTCCAGGTCTTGTGAACTAACTCCACTAGACTTTTTCTTCTGGAGCTATCTGAAGGAAAAGGTCTACGCAATAAACCTGCTACGCTTGAAGACCTAAAGGTGAACATCAGGCGTGTAATTGCTGAAGTAGAGCCGCAGTTATGAGAAAGCATTATTAAAAATTTCACTGATGTCATGTCAGCGGAGTCGTGAAGGGCATTTGGCTGATATAATTTTTCATATATAATTGGTGAGTTTTTACTTTAAAATGATAGAAATGAAATTGTAATTTATCCAAAATTTTGCTTAATTTTTTTTTTATAATGTTTTATCACCTTTATTTGGGTATGAAAAAGTTACAGCAAGATGGCTGTTGTGTTTACTGTTAGGCCAACCAAAAATATGTATAAGCGTAATGTAAGTGAGTTCTTGCGACGTTATATAATTGTGGACGGAATATGGATTAATCGTGTCACGCTAGAAATCAAAGAACAGTCGAAACAATAAACTTTGATTTGCGAACGAGCACCAAGGAAGGCAAAAGTAGTTTCATCTTCTGGAAAGGTTTTGACATGGTATTTTGGGATTTGTACGGCATAATCCATATCTATTATTTCGAAGGAATGATGCAGGATCGTATTATGCTAATTTATTGGACCACTTCAATGCTGAATTAAAGAAAGAACGACCACATCTCACGAGGTAAAAATGTTGTTTCGTCACGATAATGCACCAGGTTCATTGGTCTCTAATTGTATCTGCTAAATTGGTCGAATTACTGTTTCATCACTTATACTCAGTTGATCTGGCCATTGTGCCTTTAAATTCTTGAACCTGAAGAAATGCCTCAGCTGGTGGAGGTTCAGATCGAACGAGGTGGCGATCGCTGAAACATAGGATTATTTTGCAGTGTTCGACCTACTTTATGGAAAGCATAAAAAGTTTGAATATCGCTGGTCTAATATATAGAGTCGAAAGGAGATTTTATAAATAAAACTCTTTTTGTATAATAGTTTTTACGACGTCACCCGCCGCGCGAAATCAACACGGCCTAGAGCCTTCTGGAGAAGTTATGATACCATAATAGATGATGTCACCAGACGCGTACGTCCAAGAACTTTCCCGAACAGAAAATTAGAGAAAATCGATGTACTGTAAATGACGATCGCCTTCATGGTAACCGCCCTTCTCGGCATTGATATCGTAATTCTCCCGAGAATTAGAGAAGAGGCATTAGAATACAACCCGTAAAAAGGCAATCCTCTAGTAACGACTTCTAGATGTGTTAATCAAAGAAGGCAATGATCAAGAGAATTATTTCTTCCAAGTTCCAAATGCGAGCGCTGACGTGAATTCGCTGTTAACTCAAACGAAATTAATGGAACAGAGAATCTGGCCAGTGTGAAAACTTTGGAACAGCGATTAATAGAGAATGCGTACACTTAAATGATACGAATGGAGGTGAAGGCTCTGGACAGTGTGAGAATTTTGGAACAACCTATAATCGATTCACAAACACAAGAAGAGCAGACTCTAGAGAAAAAATTGGAAAACCAATTAATGAAAAATTCTAGAAACTTCGAAAAAGTCTGGAACAAGTGAAGAAAGTTCTAGAACAGAGATTAGTGGATAAGACGGAAGCATTAAGAGAAGAAGTTTTTATTGCTGTGGAGGAGAAAATTCTAAACTTTTAAAAGAAAAGTCTAAACTTTTAGAACATTTTAGACTTTTAGAGGACCTAATGGCACATATGAAATTACCTGTGACCATGAGTGATTCTGATCTCAAGCAGATCAACGAAGAAGCTATGCCGCAGCCCATCGAAATTAAAGAAGAAGCTGTGGCTATCTCAAAGACCAGAATCAAGCCACCAACTTTTGATGAACAAATGTCATGGGCGACTTACCTGACGTAATTCGAAGCAACCGCAGGAGAAAGCGCATGATCATCTGTCGAAAAGACTACTATTAAATTAATCATTGAGGGCTGATGCTAGTGATATTCTGCAGACACTACCTCCTGGAGAACGCAAAAATTATTTCCAACTTATTAAACGGATGGAGATGAGATATGGTCATGCGCATCTGGAGCAGGTACACCGTATTCAACTGAAGAACCGGCCCAGAAGAAAGCCGAGAATCTTCAGGAATTTGAGGCAGATATTGCCCGTCTGTTTGACTTGTATATCCAATGGCGTCAGAAAATTTCATGGAACGCCTGGTTGTCCAGACATTCAAAGATGGTATCCGGGATAGTGATATGCAGCAGGTACTAAGGCTGGCACGACCGACGGCCTTACTCGATGCGTTAGCGCGCACTTGAGTTTGAAACTGGAAAGCAGGCATCTAGGAACAATGCTCGAGTCTGTACTGCCGACAACCAGGAAGGAGGCAATGCGATGTGAGTCATGTAATGACGTCACCTGCCGTGCGATGTCAACACAGTCTAGAACCATTTGGAAAAGCTCTGCTGCCATAATGGATGATGTAACCAGACGCGTACGTCCGAGATCTGCAAATGACTAAAGGAATTGCCAAAGAATTTAAAGAGAGATTTGGCAGAATCGGAGAATTAAGGCAGTAAGTTCGGGCAATTGGCAAGAGTTTCCAGATAATAAATAAAGAGCAGTTCATCTTTTATTTGGTGTCGAAATAACTGTTAAGCATGAAGTCAACCTATCGTGCCTCAGGGGAGGCTCTGGTACATTGAACAAATGATGCATTTTGATATTAGCAGATTGGGTTGTGCAAAATTGGGTTGTGGTTTGGATCATCTGGATTGGAGAATGTTGAGAACCATGTTAGAGGTGTTATTCCCATATATTGGTATGGAAATTCTGGTTTGCAGTTATTGGCTTGAATATTCTATTCCGATACCGATTAGCTCCGATACCGTAATGAATGATATCACCCGACGCGCACGTCCGAGAACCTTCCCAAACAGATAATTCGAGAAAACTGATGTACTGTAAATGGTGGTCGATAGAGAGGAAGGGGGCATTCAAGCTGAAGTCACGGCCGAATTAAATGTTAAATAATTACTGTTATTAGTTATTAAATGTTATTTAGCGTGTTTTATTATTAATATATTGTTTTTAATTACTGTTAGTTTTATTTAAACAAAGAACTCGAAAGACGCCGATATCTAGATATAAGTAATTTCAACGAATAAACCTACTAGCATAGTCAACAGATATCGAAGCCATTTAATTACAAATGTTATTTTTGTTTAAATAACTTATTTGGAATCATGTTTGGGTAAAGAGTTTTAAAGACATGTGAATATACCAAGAATATATTCCTATATTTACATATTTACGTAAATTACGGATATTGATTAAAACAAAAAATATTTATTGAGGATGTGTGATTAGATGATTATGCAAAACTATATAGGTTGAATATATGACTTTTAACAGTCACTTCCAATGCTTCCTATCTAATTTGCCTGTATTTTGCGCCTATTAAAGTTGTTAGACGTAAATTAATGCCAACTGTATTTAACTGTAAATTTATTAAACTATTAAAGCCACAATCGCAGAGAGAAATATTCTAATTACTTACAGGGGGAGATCAATAGATACATATGCAATATATGCCATTTTGTATCGCGTTTGTTGAAGCAAATTAGTGTTTCCATAATTGCTTTTGTGTTCATCACTATCTCGCTTTATATACAGAGCTTCGTGTTACCAGATGCTTTATTCCTTATATATTGATTTTACTTTCTATTGTTAGTCATTGAAAAGAACTCATTCACATTTTTGTGGTGAAAATCTAAACGGTCATGGAACATTCTTTTTTGTACATAATTTTAATTGGATGTAATAATAATTTAATTACGTACAAATTAATTTGTCGTATTAAATTAAATTGTAATGACACAGATTAACACAATATATTTGAATAATTTACTTATAGTTACATTAGCGTAATTGAGATATTATAAACTGACACATATGAACATAGAAAATCTTTCCTACAGATGAAGTTACAATCAATTTCATTAATCATTATTAATATTTGAATGTGTCATTGGAAAATATGTTGTATATACAGGATGTGTATAAATTGGCGTACTAACTATACGCGACGACGTTCTTGGTCAAATTTGATTTAAAAATTTAAATACTATAACAGTGTATCAAACATACATTTGGCAACATTTGTGACCTTTACGTTTTAAATCGTGCACACGACGCAAAAGAAATAAAATTAGCTCTTGAAATTATACATTTATTATGAAAATATTTCAAAGTTAAAATTTTGTGATAGTATTGCCTTATTTTGGTACATCTCTTTGACAGAAATCAATGTCATTATTACCTACATAATTGTTCGAATTGAAATACATGAGTTTGTTAACATAGCTGCAAACTGCTCAAGTCTTTCTGGTGTAATTTCTAATACTGCGGCATCAATTCGGGCTGTAACTCTAACAGGGTTTTGAGGAGCTGTAGAATAAACTTTTCCTTTAATAAAACCCTAAAAACAAAAAAAATCTAATGATTGAGATCGAAAGATCGTAGAACAAAGTGAATAGTCTTATTACTGAGGATATTTAATGTAAGCTAATTGACGGGTCCACGCAGATGGATCTTGCTGTATGGTGGCTAGAATTTGTCAGTTCTTCTTTATTATAAATTGTATCTCTTTTGTCAACAAATATCGATTAATAATGCTTACTTAAAGACTAAAAGTTCGAAATTTAGGAATCTCGTGCAGAGGTATGATTTTAGACTACGAATTAAACGAAGAACATCGCCACGTGTAGTTCGTACGCCAATTTATACGCACCTTGTATTTGTATGAGGGTGTAGCTATTTATGCATATGGAACTGGTAACACTAGTGTTTTTAGGCGCCATGTGGCATATCCATCGCAAAGTTAGGCTTTTTGACGATATTCATACATTTTTGCCATACAGATGTCAACAGATTTGTGCCAAGTCAATTGTGAACATGTTGAATGAATTGAAAAACAATACATAGAAAATGTTTGACATAATAATGTGCAGAAGAAATTTCTGATACGATTGGATGAATCAGATAGTGAAATAGTGTGGACAGCCTCCGACAGGGAATATTAATCTTTATAGAAATTATGTAGAATAAATAGTAGAAATATTTTTTGACTGCTTTATTGTCTATGATTTTGATTTAGCACATATTGCTGTGATTCAATTCCAAAGTAAGGTGAATTAAATAAATGAAATAGAACATAAACTACATCTAAACGTACTAGAAATCTATTTTAAATGTACCCAGTATAATTATCGAAAGGATAAATTCAATACCATTATGTGAAGAGATTTGTAATTATACTTTTGTAATAGGCATAAATGTAATTAAGCAGATTGTATATCAAAAGCATCTGTATATTACGTCTTAAATGTTATGGTTGCTTATATTACGATTTAGCAAAATCACTACCAAAAATTATTTCAAAAGGTATATCAAACACCATTTACGGTAAATAAAAGTTATATTTAATGTACAGCTAGTATGTTTCGTTGAAATCAAATCGATACAAACTCATAATTCGACAATTCAATATTATGCAGCACACAAAAGTAACCTAAAAGACGATAGAAGATTGTAACCAACGTTAACATTGTATAAAATATATTTCAATGACATTTTACATACTTGCATCAATAAATATCAAACGGTATATCTAATATCCACTAAAATCAGATACAACAAGTCATCAACAAAGGGTCTATAATATTGATAAACTTTGGAAAGACATTACAATAACTTACAATAATGCTTTGTATGGTGTATGATGTCTGTAAAGAAGATTTATACGTATTTGGGTAATGTAAACAAAAATAGAGATGACATTTAGTTATATTTAGAGGTTATGTATCTTTAATATATACAGTGTGGTAAAAATGGAAATAGAAGATGTGTGGGATAATGCGTTGGAGTGTAAACATCGTTTGGCCTATTTTCAAATATGCGTTCATAGTTTTTTAAATATGTGCTAGACGCGTAAAGACGACATTGAGTTTTGTAAATGGGACAAGGAAAAAAGAAGTATGATGAAAATACCATATATTTATTTAAATCTTGCGAGGCCCGACAACCAATAAAATATAGGTACCATAATACTTCGTTACTAACCAAATCTAATTGGTTACATGATGCGACAAAACATTCAAAATTGACAAAAGAACACGGCTTTTTTAGAATGTAGGTGTACAGTTGAAAAAGGGCTTAAGATAAGATTTTTCTACATCTGAAAACACTGATCGGTGAAAATTTGTTTCTTCATAAAATTTATACATAATATTTAATTTTTGAAAAATGTTTTTAAGTTTCACAATTTATAAAGTGTATATATTTTTAATTTTAAAAATTTAAACGTTGATTTTGTTACGGATCGTTAATTTTGCTTTTATATTATATCAAACCAAAATGTATGACGAAGAGTTTGACAATTTATATAATGAAGAGAAGTCTGTATAGATTAAGAAATACGGTAAATCTTGAAGTTCATAGATTAAAGAATTGAAATTTTAAGCGTATATGGATAAATTTGTAATAAATTTATTATAATTTCTGTTATACAGCAAAGCAATAACGCAAAATATATTTGGGAACACGTTGAGATCTTACAAAGCATCTAATGATATCTGTGTTTTATTTGTAGTGATTCATGATAGCAATCAGATTTAAAATTACATAGCGTGGAGATAAATATTCTATGCTGTGGTAGGGATTGTTTTTCACTAAATAATATTGAATAATACACTCTTTTAGTACAACAACATCAGTAAACTAAAAAATCCATAAAACTTTGACATAGCGAATTAAACAAAATACCTTGTGTCATAGCTTAGTATTTGGGGGGTTTAACATCCCCTAGGCCAAGGTAATACACAAGTGCGTTGATTGAAAGATTTATAAAATCTGAAAATGGATTTTATGGTTATTTGTGTATATTTTTGACAATACTCATAAATTTATGTGATTGGATTTATATTAATAAATGCTTTATTGAGTTCATGATTTATAAATGTATATTGAAAGTATGAACAATAAATATATTTAATTTGACATCTTGTCATCTTCTTTCTTTACGTTTTACATTGGATGCCAAGCCTAGTTACAAAGAACCCGAAAGCAAACCCTGAGAGCTATACTTATTAGAAGAGTCAAACATTATATATACGTGTGTAAGAATTTGCATTTAATATATTTGGAGCCCTACTTATTAGAGTCAAACTACACAGCAATATGTCTGTAATGTAAACATGTAATAAATATAATAAATTACAATACAAACTACATTATTAGTCAATCCCTTCAAAGTTGTATGTTACATTTCAAGAAATGTCACAGGACGTAATATATGCTTTTTTATCTGTCACAAACTTAAATTATTAGGTTAGAAAGAATTTTAATTTTGCGCCGCAAACTTTGGTCTGCGATTGTACCGTTTGAATCAACTGTGCTGCTTCAGGTCTCAATTCTACTTGGTTGCATATATAGCGGTATAGAGATAAGAGGGCTATGAGATATGGGACGCTACTCGGATATGTATATAATCTTCGGATTAAAGCAGGTAAACAGGACGCTACCTTGTAACCTTGTACCGTTTGGTCAACCTGTATCTTTCGAAACTTTATAATTGCTTTGGCATAATAAAAAATTTAATTCAATGGAATTATCAACATTATAATTTTCAGATATCAAAAAAGTTTCGCTATTCATTATACCGACTTGTGTCTTAGTAGATATTCCATTTTATATTATCGCAATTAGACATTTTATTGCTCAATAAATGTAATTTTGTTGTTTCTATTATTAAATCAAACTTATGGTATTCTTAAGTTAGCGTAGGCTTGTAATTTATTTGTTATAACTTTAACACTTAGAAGACATTGGATATAAATAATATTACTTTATGATACAAGCCAGTGAAGAAGGTAACGTAGAGTTTACTATATATATTTAATTGATGCTTGCGACATAATCAATCATAAACATTAAGAGTTGTTTCTTTTTTAAATATTTCAAATTCTTCATTATTTATTTTCAGCATCTGCTTTGCAATTATTACTTCACCAGTAGAGTTTCTTAGTTTTTTTACTAGCTAGTGAAACAGAAACCGACGATTTCAAAGCTCCCATTATCCGAACATTAAGAATATGACATTAAAAACATAATTTTTTGACGATCACTTTATTTTTTAATCCTGATTTAATGCTATTTCCAAGTCTGTCGCGCAAAAATAATAGTATATTATACTATAAGGGAGAGAAATGCGTTATTTTGGCAGAGGTGCAAGTTGAAGCCCGAGAGCGAAGCCCGAGGGCTACAATGCACAAGGACAAAATAGCATCTCTCCCGAATGGTATATACTATTTTTTCCACGGTCTCATTAACTTAAAAACACATATTTTGTCATTATGAAGTAAGTAGCACCAGAATTATTGTATTCGGATTTGAGCATTTATTTAGTAGTCGTTGGGTTATTGTCATATCTACAAAATAAACAAACAAAAAGAATTGTCAAATTAAGGTGCTAGTTTGGTTTAGTTTAAAGTTTGTTTAGTGCACAATGAATAATTGTGAGTCGGAAGAGATTGTGGAGGCTGCATATATTGCAATAAGCAATTTGCTGCCTACGAAGTCAAGATCTTTATACGATATAGCCTACAATCGGTTCAAAAAGTGGTGCGCCGAGAAAAATGTTCAAGTATACAGCGAGAATGTTTTGTTGGCATACTTCAGTGAAAATGCAAAAGAATTACAAGTCTTCCACATTATGGGCGCAATATTCTATGGTTAAGTCATGCTTGATAATTTACGACAACATAGATATAAGCAAATTCCCCAAGCTGATCGTATTTTTGAAAAGAACCGGTGACGGATATCAAGCGAAAAAATCGAAAATATTGAGAAAGGGTGAAATCGACCGTTTTCTATCAAGTGCAGATGACAAAGAATTCTTAATGATTAAGGTAAGATTACTTTTGTTGTTAGGTATTTCAATTATTAAGTATTTTGATTTTTTATAGGTTGGATTAATTCTGGGGATTGCCGGAGCTTGTCGAACTGATGAACTAGTCAATTTAACTGTAGATGATATTGAGGATGTAGGCTCTTCCTTGATTGTAAAAATTCCAAACACTAAGACAAAGATTCCACGAACCTTTGTGGTTACCGATGTGGAAAATATGCTTGAGTTGTTTCGAAAATACCTGTCCCTTCGTCCTCCCCACGTCAAGCATAAGCGCCTTTTTTTGTACTACAAAGCAGGAAAATGTAGTTCGCAGCCAGTTGGCAAGAATACCATGGGAAAAATTCCGAGTGTAGTAGCTTCGTATTTAAAATTACCTGATGCTGCATGTTATACTGGTCACTGCTTACGAAGATCTTCAGCGACATTACTGGCAGATGCTGCTGTGGATATCACGGCAATAAAGCGTCATGCTGGTTGGAAATCAACGACAGTCGCTGAGGGTTATGTCGAGAACTCCATTGAAAATAAGACCAAAATTGCTAATCAGGTTTTAGTAGGTACCACTACTAGGGTAATCACAAAAACTGTAAATGTAAGCGAAAGTAATATTCCTTCTAATATTAATTTTGAAAATTGTACAAATGTAACATTTAATTTAAATGTCAATAAATAATTTCAATGTTATCTTTTTTTTGCATGAATCACAAACGTTCTCCATAATGTAAACTCCCTTGGGAGCATTATACTCCCTTGGGAATAATCGACTACTTCTGTTTTAATTTTGATGTCATAGAAACTGATTTCTACTCCCGACCGTGGAAAAATATATTTTGTTTTAAAATATAATTTTCAAGTGTTTAGTAGTGATACACAGAGGCCACTTTTGATCTAGTATCTAATGGTAAATTCGAAGTTTCCGTATGACATTTCGGTTCTATCTGCCACTATCACCAACTTTATTATTTCTTATAGGCGCTATGTCGGATTTTGAAAGAGAGTTTTTTTTTCTGATTTCAACCATGTATGACATGTTGACACACGTCTTTGATATTATACTTTAATTCACAAAGAATACATTCTAAGATTAAGCAAGGTAGCCATGAAGTTTCAAACATTTCAATTATCGTACATTACTAATAGAAAAATATCGTACACCAACGCAGATATGTATGTTAAATATTTTTTATTCATCGAATCGAACTACAATAGTGAGAACAAGATATTTACAATTGTATTCAAAATGACAACAGCCACATCGTACCATTTTTCTTGATCTTGATAGAAACTTGGTCGAAATTGGATCGTTTACCAAACCGCGTGATATTTATGTTAACAGGAAATTGAATGAAAATTAACGGGGTATTTTACAAATGGTAAATTAAAGGTGTATTTTTGCAGTCTATGTAAATCTTGTATTTTATAGATAAATAATAATACATCAACATCCACACGCGAAGTGGCGTTAGAATAAAATTTGCCCCAAGCTCTAGTATGGAGAATTTTACATGGAAATAAGTTTATAAACTATACAAGATTCATGTTAGTCACAGTTTAATACGTAGTGATAATTTAAGACGACTAGAGTACTGCAACTGGTTAGTGGTAAGGTTGGAAGACAAAGAAGATTTTTTTAAACAAGAGAATCTGGTCAGATGAATCAAAATTTACAAATTCTGGAATGTTTAACAGAAATACGGAGCACTATTGGCCAGTACAGAATCCCAGACAAAACAGGGCAAGAAAACCACAACATCGTTTTGGATTAAGCATTTGGAAGGGCATTTTGGGAAATCGTCTCATAGGACCTGTTATCTATGAAGAAACATTAAATGTGGAAAAATACTTTTGAACCTTCTTCGAATATACGCATCCAACTTCCTGGATAACAATATTCTATTAAATCAACTAAGTCATTCATAGTGACAGCAGGACGGAGCACCGGCTCACAATGCCGCAATTGCGAGGAATTAGTTAAGTCAAAAGTTTCCAAATCGTTGGTTTAGAAATAGTGTAATTGTTGAATGGCCGGCGAGATCTCCTGACTTAAATCTTCTGGATTATATTTTATGGGGAGCTGTTAAAACAGTATTTAAAAGATGATATTCCACAAAACATTGAAGAACTTCGACATAGGCTCCGAAATGCCTTCGATGTAATTCCTAGAAGAAAAATACAAAAGGCAGTTCAAAATTCCAGAAAGCGTGGGCGATTTTGCATTAATGAAAATGGCCTGTTATTTGATCATTTACTGCAATTGTAATTGTTATTTTCATTTATTCATTCATCCAAATCCCTGTTAACATAAACGCCACGCGATTTGGTAAACTATCCAATCTCGACCAATTTCTATCAAAGATTCAAAAAATTATGTTGTGTTCTGGATACAATTGTAAATATCTTGTACTCACTATTGTCGTATTTCGATTCGATGCATAAAAAGTACTTAATATATCTCGTTTCTTTTGGTTGGTGTACGAACATTTTTCTATTAGTAATGTACGATAATTAAAATGTTTGACAGTTTGAAAGGCTACCTTATTTAATCTTGAAATGTATTCTTCGTGAAGCATAATAACAAAAACTTGTGTCAACATATCATACATGGTTGAAATCCGAAGAAAAATAACTCTTTCTAGCGTGTAAAATCCGACATAGTGTCCATAAGAAATAAGAAAGTTTATGATGACCAGAGAAAACAGAAAGGTCATATGCAAATTTCGAGTTTACCATTAGATAGTAGATCAAAAGTGGCCTCGAGAATGTGTTTTCAGTTTTCCTCTGCAACTCCAAATAAACTCGCTAGAGGTAAAAGAAAAAAATGAGCTTCTTCCGTTTTTTTTTTTAAAATCGAACGTCATTTGGCACAGGTCCATTTTCTCTTCGGGTTCATAACAAACACAAAATCGGTCTTTACAAAACTGAAAAAACTGTCAACGTAACCTACTAATCTTCAAAAAAAACAATTGAATTATGGATAAACCTGTAAAAATATTCTTCAATGGAAAACGGCAAATTTGGATGATCTATTGCCAGACGGTCTAGCTAATGCAATCATAGATGAAAATGCATTGTTCCCACCGAAGATTTTTATCACCTAAGATTCAACAAAAATTGATCACAATATGTATGACCTACGTTAACGCTTTGAAAGATATACAATGTAATCATAAATGATTGAGGATAGTTTAAATTTACCGCCATAGTTTTTAGTGTGTTTTAAGTTTGGAGAGTGGTTATCATGATAATATTGCTATCAATTGTCAGTGTTGTACGTGAGTTCTCTTCTCTTCTTCTCTGTTATGGGGTGGACGCCACCACGTCCAGGCACTTGAGCACACTGCTCTTTGTACTATCCCCAATAGATCTCTCAGTTCCACTCTGTTAGTCTTGTGTCCTCGATAAAAGCCACTATCCTCCTCAGGGGAAGTTTGAGTACACTCGAAGGATCCAATAGATCTCTCCCGAAATATTTCTGTCTGAGTTCCTTCAGTTCCTCACACGTGCATATTACATTAAGGCTTGTTTCCTCCTGTTTTTCACATCTCCTACACCAGGGCTCGCTAACCAAGCCCATGGTGTACAAATGCTTCCTTAAAGGACAATGTCCGGTTATTAACCCGGTAATTATTTTAATTTCTTTTTTGCTACTACGAATTAGGTTGGCTGAAAACTTTCCGTTCAGCTCCCTTAGAAGTGTTTTTGGTATGGAGTTGACCTTCCGTTAACCTCCATTTATTTTTATATTCTTTTTCTAGCCATGACCAGATCTCCCTTTTAGCGGAATCCTTAGTGATTCCACATACAGGTTCTGTACGTGAGTTGTGTTGTCGTGTGTTATTTGAGTACATTTATTATTTTTATTTGTATTTACTTCGTTCATCTATTAAAATTGTTCATTTTAGAGCATTTTCTTAGTTTTTATTGTTTGTGTATGTTTACGAATTTATATCAAAGGTGTTTATAAAAAGCGTTCAAATAAATTTTACCTCTAGTAGTCCATGACAATAAAAATGTTTGTCGTAACTTGTACTATTTACATTTGCATCAGTTGTCAATTTGACAGACTATTTATTCTGATGTATACTTAGTTGGAGCTCCTTGAAATTGCTTTGTAATTTAAAATTGATTTAAAATGGTTTTCACTGTTCAACACAAATCATTCATGGTTGAATCTTATTTTTGGAACGGACGTAATATTAACGGACAATGGCACTATTTTCTTGAAGAATGCTTAGAGGAATTTAGAAATATGTTTCCAAACTTCTTCTTTGATTTTGATAGTTTTTGGTACACAGTTAAATATTGCACTAAGGTTTTCAGAGAAACAGAGAGTGTTATACGGAAAGAAGACAGTGGCCTTCCGAAAAAATGTACGGAAGAGCTAGTTGACGATGTAACGCAAATTATAAATGATACACCAGGAACATCCATACGAGTATTCTCTCCACGAGTGGGTGATTCAATTGGCACTTGTCATACAATTTTGAAAAAAGACTTACATTTATTTCCATATCGCATGGCCTATTATCAAGAAATCAAAGAAATTGACTATCCTAGAAGAACAACATTTTGTCAGTGGTTCTTAAATAATTTTGATAATGACATTTTTGACAAAATTTTTCTCAGATGAATCATGGTTTTATCTGAATGGATATGTTAACTCACAAAATATAAGGATGTGGAATACTAAGAAACCGCATGACTGTTATGTTGTTCATCCACAGAAAATTGGTGTATGGTGTGCGATTAGTCGAAGGAAAATCATTGGCCGTATTTTCTTTAAAGGAGAAAGGTATCGACAAGAAATTATTATGACATTTATTGAACAGCTTAATGAAGAAGAAATAAATCAGGGTTACTTTCAACAATACGGAGCTAGAGTGCACACAGCTTGTGAAACAATTAATATGATACGGAAATTTATCAAAATCGGTTGATAAGTTTAAACATCGAACATGAATTTCCAACAAGATCTTGTGATGTTAACCCCTGTGATTTTTTTCTGTGGCCTTTTTAAAGAACTCAATTTTTTGGGTACAGATACCTGATCTTGCAGACCTTCAGATCAGAATTGCTGAAATAATTAACGAAATCGACGATATGCTACTACAAAACGTTTTCTCCTTCATTAGAAGATGTTAGAAATGTCTCGAACAAGGTGGTGGCCACTTTCAACAATTTTTCTAAAATGTTACTTGTTTGTTGCAAATAAACGTATCTCATTTAGTTAAATATTTTAATTTTATTATTTTGACATTTATCATGTCATTCAAATAGTTCATAACCAACAAAATTCATATTAAGAACTTAAGTAAAAAGCTAAGATATACGTATAATTTCCATGGGCAACTTCGAGGTAAAATTTAGTTGAACGCTCGTTACATTTAAATCATGCTTATTTATAGAGCATCCTAGGAAAATGCCTTTCACGGCTGAACATGATGCATTTATATTAAAAGCGCATTACCGTAGTGGTGTTCGAAGAGATAATGGCGAATTTTCGTACTCCTTACCATCCTGTATAGAGCACTTGAGGGGAGAATATCCTGATTATGTTTTTTCTTACAAGATCTTTGCACAATATCGGGATAGAATTATAAATCGCTTTGAAAACAAAAATTGTATTTGTAAAGACAAGGCAACTGGACGACCATCAGTTCTAACAGAGGAAGTGGTTGATGATGTTTGACAACGGATTGAGATGAGCCCCTCTAAATCAATTCGTAAGCTATCTGCTCGAACTGGTATGTAGATTTAATCTTTATAATTTTGCTACAGATTTTATTTTAGATTTGTTATATGGTTCTGCCAGAAAAGCATTACTTAAAAATTTACATATGCATCCATATAAAGTGACCGTTATACAACAACTACTAGAGGTCGATTACGAACCCAGAGTTCGATATGTCACTGGTTTAATGACAATCTCAACGATGACATTTTGAACATTACATTTACAGAATATCAGATGGCCTGGTTTCATTTATCAGGGTATATTCATAGTCAAAACTACAGGACGTGGGCAACGGAAAATCTGCATAATTTCGTTGAAACAAGTTTACATCCATTAAAAATTGAAGTATGGGTAGCAATGTCAAGGCGGCGTATAATTGGTCCAATATTTTTTAATAATACCCTCACTGCGGAGAAATATCATACACAAATACTTGACATTGTCATAAATAAGTTACATGATGATGAGCTACAAGAGGGCTATTTCCAACAAGATGGGGCACCATCGCCTGTAGCCCATGATACTATAGCTTACCTCGAACAATTTTTTGACAACCGTCTTATTAGTAGGGATCGTTGGCCATCACGCTCCCCCGACCTAACTCCATTAGATTTCCACTTATTGGGTTATCTAGAGTGTTTAGAAATTGGCACCATACTCCAGAAGAATTACAAGCTGTCATTGTAGAAGAAATTAATAATATAGAGCAAGAAACACTTCAACGGATATTTGCAAATATGAGGAGAAGAGTAAATTTATGTTTAAATGCTAACGGCAGACGTTTTGAACATTTGCTGTAAAATATATTTAAGAATCTGTGTTATTTGTTTTGATTGTTAAACATTGTTATTTGAAAATTGTTTTATACCCATGTAGTTGCTTGTTATATGTAAGTCTTTCAATTAAATAAACTAAGATTGTGTGTTCTTTTAAGTTGATTGTTGGCGTAAGTTAATTTTATATACTCCAAAATACAATTTTTATTTAACAATTAATAGTACCGTTAACAGTCCCATTTAAGACGCCACTGGCGAAATATCATAATAGTAAACCCTCAGTACAAGCAACTTTAGGAAAAATTTGTACGCCGGCAAATTCAAACTATCCTCAATCCTTTATGATCGCACTGTACAAACCTGTACCTACATAAAGATTGATTTATATTTATTGGGACAGAAGAGATATGTAAAAGAATGTATTTCAATGAAACCTTTATACTTTGATAAAATTGTGCAGTTGAAAAATAAGTCTAATGATATAATTTTCTAAAATGTGTTTCTAGTAACATAAATTCCCCGAATTTGTACTTTTTGTAATTTCAGTTAAAGAAAGAAAGAATACTTGGAGACTAATGCTATATAATTTTTTAAAGAAGAAATCACCAAACTAGATGCGACTCAGAAACTATCATCGACATGGCTCAATAAACCGAAGCAATACACTGAGCAAACATCGTTCTTTACAAAACTTCAGAAGAAACTGTCAGCATCACCAACTAATAGTCAAAAAATAATTGAATTATGGTTAAACCTAAAAAAAATATTCTTCAATGTAAAACGGCAAATCTGGATGATTTGTTGTGGATGATGTATGCCTGTTGCCACACGGTTTAGTTAATGCAACTATAGAAGGAAATGTATTGTTTCCATTGAAGATTTGGGCGTCACTTAATTACTGAAACAATTCAATCCATACACTAAAAATCCCATAAGACGCGGTTTTTTTGTCACTATCACAGCGGTAATAGTTTACCCTAACTTTTCCAGCTACAAAATGGAACCTAATTTTAAAAACGGTATAATTCTAGTAGGTCTAGAAGAGTACCGATGACAGTGCACTCCTTAGTTACTAACTAATATGTAAATTAAATATGTATTTATTAAAATGTAGGAAGGAATTAAAAATACTCCATGTGACTGCTTAGAAGAGGACCTTGCCATTCATATCTAAATCAAAAAATTACTGTAAATTTTTTGTATTACGAAGGATACACTGAAAATTTCGGGAACCAGCAGTATGGTTGGTACCTGATCTATGATTTATACAAATTCGGTTAACTTTACATTTGTGTGAATGAAAACAAGTGACAAAACCAAGAAATGTCAAATAGTTTTTTACGGTGACAGAAGTTAGCGATACAGTAACAAAATGAATTTAGCAGGAGAACACTATTGTGCGATCATTTATTATTACTTTCGAAGTTGCTTAAGTTAACAAGAATGCGTCCGGCAAATAAATTCTGCCTGTGGTAGTGAAGCACTATCTAAAATTACAAAATATCTCTGGTTTCAAGATTTCAAACTTGGACGCGATAGTCTCAGCAATGAATTGCGTGAAGGTCGACCATCAATAGCTGTTGTTGCGCAAAATGTCGATGCCGTTAGTGAAATGATTAAGTTTGATCGACATATGACATATGCTGAAATTCGTGCATTCTTAGGCATTGACATGACTGCAATACAAAAAATTTTCCACGATCATTTAAATGTAGGAAAACTGTGTGCGCGGGGGATCCCACATAATCTGTCAGTAGACCAAAAAGAAGCTCGTGTGAAGTGGTGTAAAGAAACACTGAAACGCTTCCATTCAGGTTCATCAAAACTAGTGTATAACATCGTCAATGGCGACGAAACATGGATCTACTCATATGAACCTGAAAGAAAAAACCAATCTGCTGTATGGGTGTTTCAAAGTGAAGCAAAACCGACGAAAGTTGTTCGAGCGCGCAATGTTTCTAAACAAATGCTTGTTTCTTTAGTATCTAAGGCTGGTAAAGTTGCCATGATTCCTTTAGAGAATCGTAGAACTGTAAATGCAGAATGGTGTACTGCCATTTGTTGGCCGCAAGTTATTGTAGAATTGCGCAAAAGCGATCAGAAGCGTCTTATTCTACTGTACCATGACAATGCAAGTTCGCACAGCACAAAACTAACACTCGACTATTTGACCGGCAACAACGTTGAATTACTCAGCCATTGTACCTACAGCCCCGACCTATCCCCCAATGACTTCTTTACGTTCTCCAAAATTAAAAGTAAAATGTGTGGGCAAAGATTTTTATCACCTGAAGAGGCAGTTGGGGCGGATGAAATACATATTTCAAACATACCATCTTCTGAGTGGGATAAATGCTTTACTAATTGGTTTATACGAATGGAAAGGTGTATAGAACTTAAGTTGATAATTTCGAAAAACAATCTGTTAACATGTTATTTATGATTTTCCCGAAATGTTCAGTGTACCTACCCCTCCTATAATAAAAGTTATTAATAAATAGAAAAATATATTTATTTTGCATAATAGTACAAAGTAACAGATTCTAACGAAAAATCATTTTAGTTTCACCTTCAAGTTTACGCAAAACCAGACATGTCCATTTATTTCTTTCGCGGTTTTCCGACAACCATTAATTTCTTTTTTAATAAGAATGACTGTCAGAACCATAAATTTAGCAGACTATTGTCATACAGGTTGAATAATTTTATCTTTATGGGTCTACGACAATAGTATATTAAAAAACAAGTTTCATAAGGCACCATTTTGCCGCACGAGATCACTCAAAGAGCGAGTGCGGCAAAAGGCCTTATGAAACGAGTTTTTTATACTATTTTTTCTATTTTGCATTTTTTATATTAATAAATTGGAATTATTTAATTTGGAAGTTCAGAGTTTAATTTTTATATAAAGCATGCAGTTGGTCACATTAATACTTGACACTGTCAAATTTAAATCTTGCTATCCGCGAAGTATATTATATTACATATTATTTATTAATTTTCGTTAACATTACTTGATATTTTATTAAAAATATAAACATGAGTGACTTAGAAACTAATATATCTTGTTGTCAATTGTATACAATATACGTTGTTTGTGTAGAGTACGAACATATATCATATCTGTCAAATGTACTTAAATTCTTAAAATCAAATGACAGCAATGATATTTATTTATTATGATATGTATTCGAACAACACCAACATTGAAAAATGAAAAAAAGCGTATCGAAATGAAGCTCATTTCGATACTGTTTTGGGTTTCATAATGAGTTCATTTCGAACGCAGAATAGAAAAATAGTTTTTCGCGTTTATATCATAACCACTTTTGTGGTTTTTTAATGAAAACTTAATATGTTGATTAAAAATTACGTAGTAGAAGAATAACAGTATTTCGATATAATTTTCTAAAATGTGTATCTTATAATTCCTTAAATTTGTAATATGTATATGTAATTTATATTTTGGTTACGCTTTACTTTTTAGTTATACTGCCATATTATAGATTTTAAGCACGTTTGTATTTTTATTTTCGTTTCTAATCTTCATATAATCATTAATATTTGCTTTATATGAGTACATCCTCTTGTTTTATATTGACTTTGTATACCTATCTACCCGAAAGTTGCGTAGTTCGAGTTAGGGATCATTAGCCAAAAATGTTGTGGTGTAGTTCATATGAGGGTTAACTATACGGATTAAATTTGCTGTGCAGTTCGTGTGCATCGGTTTTCATGCATAGAGTTTATGTAACAAAATATGAAACACTTATTAACATTGCATTATAATTAAAGTTTTATTATACTGACTGTGGGTGTGAATATTGAATATGATATTATACCTGATAAAATGCTTTAGCATCGGACTATCAAAACATACTTTTACAATTCTCGTATTACGGCTGACACTGTTAATATCATTAATGAAATTTGCATGTTTACTGTGTATTAAATCTATTATGCATAACCGGATTCAAGAGCATTTGATTAGGTTTTATAACAATAATAAACTTTAGAATATAGTTTACTAGTATTTCATAATAATAGAAGGTTTAGAGTGTATATAACTAGCTAATATTTATGTACTTACGTAAATACATAACACTGTTACTCGAAACACATTTTATAAACACAATTCTTTTACTTTTTAACAATACAAACACACTTTTTTACCGCAAAAATCGTTCGCGTATATAAGAAATATCCTCGCGATTTACACGCACTTTATTATTGTAATGATCGCTAACCTACTCCAACTAATAAACAAGTTTCAAAACATCCTTTCAACGCACTATCCTTTCCACAATTCCCCTATTTATAAACGTTTTAAAAACATGCAACGTGCAACTAACTATTTACAATCTAAGAACTCTCAACGCAATCGCATACTTTAAAGAAGGCGCGTATCTGCTACGTTCATGTATTGAAAGGTAATCGTGTAGGTTACAGAATGCGACAAGCGTGCGATCCTTTCGTAGATTCAGTGTCCAGTTTTTAAGCAGACACTCGCCTAGACGGTCGAACCGGTGGTCAGAACTGTCAAAGAGATTTGTTTGTAAGCAAGGCAGCGAGAGCACCCAAGTAAGGAGACTGCGAAACGATGAACTCTTAACCTAATGCTGGCTCAACCGAGTGAACTAGAAAGGGTACGGTGCTTGTAATTTATCGGCTCGTTCGTTCGTACTATTTCGCGATGTTTCTGTTACCATTTTTGCTGCTGCACCTAACACTAACAGATAGCATTTGCCAATTAAGGATAATTCATGTTCCATGAGCGGTATATGGGCTCTAATCACATTAAAAAATTAGGTTACGGTGCATTTCAATATATCGAATTGCAAATGTATATTACTCGTTGAAAAGAACCACTCAATTGTGTACCAAACGTTTTAATAACTTTATAACGGGTGTCCGTTAATGACTGAAGCTGACGTTTGTCAAACTTTGGAAATTTCTTTGCTTAGTATTTGCTACACTGGGAATTACTGGGAATCATTTAAAAAGTCAATCTAAATCATATGCTGATTTACTGAGAACATTTTGAAGTATGTCGTAAATTAAAATTTACTACTTAACCTACGAAGTCGTATATTTTGACAGTTTCATACATAACGGCTGTTCAGAAACATTCGAAGTCAAGTGGGCTCTGAACAAAAAATCGTATATCTTTACTTAAGTATCTGATTTGTAATAATTATTAAATGTCAACTGTTGTCTGTCAAAAATCAATCTATCTCAGACATGACTTCATATTTTCAAGGATTACTATGACTGCGAATGTTTCTGAACACCCGTTACAAATAAATAACAAATGTGATTGACATTATCAAATGTCATTTGGATTTACGTTTACGGAACAACAAACACATACCAATATACATGGGTCTTATTCTATCAAAATTTCAAGGTAACCTAGATTGACTTTTCAAATGAACACACGTTAGTTATTGTTAATTTACTGGATTAGTGTGTCGTCACAAAGACGAAACACATGGCAACGTTATATTACTTTTTCCAAACAAAACAAAGATATGTAACTTTACTTTGTAAATAGGCGACATTTCAAAACATTTTTTATTAAGCGATTTAGTATTTTTTCTGATTTAGTTTTAAGTGTGTAGGGTAAAGTCGGCTGGTATCGACCACCTTAGCTTATTTTTCAAATTTAGTGTTATGAACTAGGATAAGTTTTTGATTTTTACATTTAATTGAATATTTGGTTATCATGAATACATACTATAATAATTATTTTTCCTAAACTAGAAGTAAAATAATTTTTGTAAAGATCTCGAAGACCTTACAATTTGGTGTTTTCAAAATGTGGTGGGTGGTACCGGACAGGGATTTTAAGTACGGAAAACACGGAGTCTGCATTGTTTATGAGCATTTATTATTAAAAAAATAAAATATTTTTCATTATATTTAATTTTTTAATTTTTCTTCTTATCCAAATAAATGTTAGATTCATAAAAGAGATCATTTCCCTCAAGATCGGCGCAATTTTCGGGGGCCCATTCCTTACAAATATTGCATTGGATTCTCATCGAAACTTTCTCCACAAATAATGTAGTTGGTAGTCTCCTTCTTGTTTTCTGATTGGTCAACGAATTTTGAAAAAAAAAATGATTTTTCTCGCTCTAATTTTGAACTCTCTCCTAATTTTATTCGCTTTCCTTTTTTGTCCTTATTTTTGGCCATTTCTTATCTCAATCTCTTCTTAATTGCATCTTGTTACTTTTTCTCCTTTGCAAGTTTTCGTTGTTCTTCCAGTTGCCCTTTATAGTGTGTTGATGTCAGAATTTCACTTTTCTCTCCGCGACCTCTTCTTGTTTTGAAATCTTATATTTGAAGACAGACTAGGAAGAGACGAAATTTTCTCTAAAACATTTGTGGGTGTGACTGGCCGTGACAAAAATATTGGCTCGACTTGAGGTCCTGATGTTAGGTGAGAAGGAGTCAAAGGTATGTTAATATTTATTGGTTCGAATTGAGGTTGTGAGGCTGAATGAGGTTGCAAGCTACAAGGCACAGATAACGATGGTCCAGCTTCTGAAGATAATCCGGTTCTTGAAGATGGGCTAGCTTTTAAAAATGGTTCAACTCTTGAAGATGGCCCAGCGTCTGAAGACGCCCCGCCCCGGTTTCATTTTCATTCGTATTGTTGACTGACTAAAAACACTTCGGTTCAAAGGACTGATTCCTGTACACGAGAATCCTGATTGCGCAAATTCCATTCTGCAAATCAGAGAAAAGGCTGCATTAACCAAAGCAGCAACGTCCTTGAGAGTTATTTTCATGTTCGGATACTTGCGCATCTACAGTGAACAGGTTTCATTGTAAGCATCTCTAAAAGATTTCATGACCGACCTATCCAAGGGCTGAATCTTGTGTGAAGTATGTGGAGGCAGGCTAAACATGTGAATATGATGATTTTTTGCAAATAAAATAACATCAAGATCCTTATGGCTGAAATTTCCATCCACGATAAATGAAACACGTCTTTTTTGAGGATGAATTGATCTCCAGAAGCATTGATGGACAATAAGATTTTCTAACTCGTTCGCCCGGTGTTAGTTTTCCAACTAGCTTTTTTCCTTTACAGATATCACCTTCAAAGTATTTTTGTGAACAACTGAAAATCCAGTTTTAAAAATTTGGGACGGTGCAAAAGAAATCAAGTCTGTAAGTTTATCAAAGAATATATCTACTTGTTCTTTATTAAAACCTACAGCTCTCTACAAACTTGTAGATTCCGCTGTCCTAAGTCTCAGATCCTCATGTTTCTTCATAAAATCGTAATAAAAGTCTTTTCCGGGCATTTCTTTTGTTTTATTATAACGGTGTTTGATTTTTAAATGTTTTGAAAATTTGTAGGCTAGTTTCAAAAATTCGGATCTGCTGGGTGACATAAGTTGGCTGTCCAAGGTCTTAACGTGTTCATATAACATGCTTTCTTCTTCGTCATTAAATGTTCTCTGAAGTGTTCCTTTATTGCATGTATTTGGTTTGATTATTACTTCTTCTTTTCGTTGAATACTTTTTAATCTTTCAGCTAGAAAACTTTTGGGACAGAATATATTGCTTCTCAAATAGATATCTCTTTCATTAAAACTTTCTCCAAGGATTCATACGCTGGTCATTTAACGTACCTCTAACTTTCCCATTTTACCTGAAAAGAGAACAGTATTGATAAAAGTAAAAATGTCCGATACCTTTAGAAGCGTCCGATACCACCCAAAATGAAAGTATTCGATACCAACCGAATGACGCGGGCTATAAAGTAAAGACGGCCACCAATATGGATACAGTATCATAGAAATTCATTGGTAATTGATATACGTTTCAAATTACTATCTAAAAACTCTAGGTATACTTAAGTTTGATGAAGATTTAGGGACAAAATCCACTATAACTAAGAAATGAAGCAGCATTCATTTACAAGACAACAGGAGTACTGGTTTCTCGTTCAGACGCATACACCTGATACACCGTCTAAGTGACAAGTGCTACTTCACGCGACAAATAGTCGAACTAACAATTGTCCGATACCACCCGCTGTCCGATACTACCCGACCTTCCCCTACCTTTTAAATATTTTATAATGAACTCATTATGAAACCCAAAACAGTATCAAAACGAGCTTCATTTCGATACACTTTTTTTATTGTTCAATGTTGGCGTTGTTCGAACACAAACATAAATATCATTGCTTTCATTTGATTTTAAGAATTTAAGTACATTTGACAGATATGATATATGCACGTAGGCTACACAAGCAACGTATATTGTATACTATTGACAACAAGATACTAGACAGTTAATGCACGCCATACCTAATGTATGACATAATTTTTTGCAATGTTGTCAATTGTAGGCCGTCGTAATTTGAATTGGTATATATTATACGTTATGTTCATGTATGTTTCAAATGTCAAACTTCAAGTTTAAATTTAAGGCTAGAAGAAACGTATATGTCTATAGTAATTGTGTTGATCTTTATGAATTGCGAAGAAATGAAAAGGAGTTTTTATATTAAAATATTGTTCAGGCAATTATATTTGGACTGCACATGTCAAAATTACATAATAGAATTTAGATTATGACATGTTGGAATTATAAACAGTAATAGTTTATGATTATAGATCATTCAAAGATATATTATATATTTCAAATTTGCAATATAAAATTTAGATTCCAATAACTAATAATGAAAATTATTAATTATAATATAGTTTAACCACTAAAATGTATTAAAATTTGTTCGCATTTCTTATCTTAAAGTTTTTAAGTAATTATGTAGCACATTGAATTTGATATTATCTAGTATATAAAAAAACACCACAAATTAATCCGAATCTGAATTACAAGTGATATCAGTATCATCACCTAAATGTTATAATTAATTCAGCAGCATCGTGTTTGTCAAATACCACCTTCTCTATCCCACCATTATCGTATTTCTTTTTCGATATGATTAATAGTATTTTCCTATACTTCTGGAAAAATTGTACTTAATGCTTCCTTCCTTAATGAAATGCATTTGTCTTTTCCATATCCATATCTTCCAATATGACGATTGTAAACATCTCGTTATTTCCCAAATATTTTCAATTGGGTTGGTAATGCAGTGGTAAGGTGCGAATCTCAAAACTTTATAATTATTACTATTAAGCAATTTTATCTACTACATATGTTTTCCTTGGCTTATTTACTAATACAAGATGCAATAATTGCTTTTTGTACATATCTTCATCATAAGCAACATTATTTACTAATGTTTAATGCTTGACTAACTCTCTATAGAAAACATGGTTAATATTTTTATTACATATTATACATAATTAATATATACTCATTAATAGCATTAATTGGTAGCACTGGAACTTCATTATTTCGTTCTTTTGTAAAATAGTCGATCAATGATACAGCTAGCATCTTACTTTGCATACATAAAGCTTTCGGCATTTTAATACAGCAATATAAAATGCAAATCTACATCGCAATAATTAGTTTGTAAAAGAACTGATAACTATGACAAATACTAAATAGAAAGCGGGTAAATAATTAAGAAAAATGACAAGTATAATGACAGCAAGTTAGCGGTATTAGTGGTACTGAAATAAAAATAGCAAAATTACATCGAATTTTACTGTCAATATATAAAAATACAGACTCTTTATGATTTGTTAAAGGAACTATATAATGCACTTCTGTTAAGTTAAACGATCTGATAATTACTAACACCTAATATAATATTAACAAAATAGTTAATTAAAAACAAAAACGTTAATAATAGTTATTATACTTATTATTAGAGCTGAGGATGTTTGCGGTATAACCATGGTTATACCGCAAACATCCTCAGCTCTACTTATTATTATTCATATAAATTTTAAGTTGTGAGGTTGTCATGGAACGTCATAAATACTTAATTACATACGTGTATTAACTGTCTCGCCGGTTTCAGTATATTGGTTTCTATGTCACTCATGTTTATATTTTTAAATAAAATGTCGAGTAATGTTAACGAAAATTAATAAATAATATGTAATATAGTAATACTTTGTGGATAGCTAGATTTAAATTTGAAAATGTCAAATATCAATGTGACCAACTGCATACTTTATATAAAAATAAAACTCTGAACTTTCAAATTAAATAATTTCAATTCATTAATGTAAAAAATGCAAAATAGAAAAAATAGTATAAAAAATTTGTTTCATAAGGCTTTTTGCCGCACTCGTTCTTTAGAAGACTCGTGCGGCAAAATGGTGACTTATGAAACTTATGTTTTAATATAACGGGTGTTCAGAAACATTCGAAGTCAAAGTAGTCCTTGAAAATATGAAGTCATGTCTGATATAGATTGATACATTTACTTAATACAATTTTATAGGTTATCATACACGTAAATGTCAGTTTATGTCGAAATATATTACTTTAATATGCCATATTAATTAATATAAACTAGTCAAGTAATGATTTTAGAAGGTAACAGTAATTAATTTGCAAATTTCAAATTAAGTATTTTGATATTTTAGAGAATTCTTGCTGAACAATAGCACCTCTTCATGCGATAACTGGAAAAAATTACATAATCCAATTAATATGCTGTTCATTCTTGTGTAATAAAGACAATGCAGGATTTAGAGGAAATAACTTTACAAGTAAAGGTTTTATTCATCTTATAGTGACAATAGTATCTAGTTATCGTACTAGTTTAATATATTAACATTCAACAAATTATTGTAAGAAATGGCTTAAAATAAATTTGAAAAAATAAATTGTTTGTAGAGTCCTTATATTACAACCTTATAATAAATATCATAAATTGTAGTTGTATAAATTACCAACAATAATGACCATAATTATAAAAGATGTTGAAAATGTCCACCACCTTCTTCCAAGCATTTTACGCACCTCCTCCGAATGCTACTAAATACATTTTGCAATATGGTACTATTTCTAATTTCAATAATTTTATTTATAATTATGTCTTGGAGATCTATATAATCTTGCACTGGTACTTGATAAATTGAATTTTTTAAAAAAGGCCATAAATAGTAATCACACGGTGTAAGATCACAAGATCTTGGAGGAAATTCATGATCGCTGTTCAAACTAATTAAACGATTTCCAAACACTTCTTGTAACATATTCATTGTTTCCCCCGCTGTGTGAGCTCTAGCACCATCTTGTTGAAAGTATCCCAAAGCTAGTTCATCATCGCGAAGTTGATTAAAGAAAGGCAATAGTATTTCCTGTCGATATCTTTCTGCAGTCAAGGTACCATTAAAAAAAATTGGATCAATAATCCTTCTTCTACTTATAGCGCACCAAACACCAACTTTCTGAGGATGTAAAGGAGCTTCAACATAAAAATTATTGGGCTTTGTATCACTCCACATTCTCATGTTTTGCAAGTTAACATATCCACTAACATGAAACCATGCTTCGTCTGAAAAGAAAGTTTTGTCTAGGACATCATCATTAAAATTATTTGTAAACCATTCGCAAAATACTACTCGTCGCGGATAATCAATATCGAGGATTTCTTGCAAACAAGTTATACGATATGGGAATAACTGTAGATCTACTTTTAAAACTTTATGGCAAGAACCAACTGACAACCCGGTTTGTTGAGCAAGAGTTCTTACTGAAGTTTTAGGGGCATCAGTCATTATTTCTCTAACATTCCCAATCACTTCTTCTGTCCGGACTTTTGGTCGCCCACCACCCTCTTGGGTCCCACACTACCAGTTTGTCGAAAAACTGGAACAATTCTAATTAGTGTACACTGAAAAGTATTATAATCAAAAGCAAGGTTGGGAAATTCATCTCGAAATTCTTCCAAACAAGCTTGAATTGAATACTTCCACTGGCTATCGATCTTTTGACCATTGCGAAAATAAGCTTCAACCATGAATGCTTTGTGTACGTTAGTAAATACCATTTTCAAAATTAAAAAATATAAATTAGTATCTTCGATATTAGATTCTGACAACTTTTGACAGACAACAGTTGACATTTAAAATAATTATTACAAATCAGATACTTAAGTAAAGGTATACGATTTTTTGTTCAGAGCCCACTTGACTTCGAATGTTACTGAACACCCGTTACTATTTCGTGACCGTGGTCTACTGAAACGGGGAGAAAGTGGTTATGTATGGGTAATATTAAAAAAATGATTTATGAGGATTCTACTCGAATTATTTAAGGCATCGCTAAAGCAAGTATGAATAGTATCTGCTGTAATGGTGTTAGATTTTAATATAATTTGTACGGTCACTATTCATTCTTTATCAATTATTCAATTAATTCTTGTGTAATTTTCCATTACATTCACAATCAGTTATTTTTAATAACCCCTAAAATAAATTTTTCAAATTTGTGTAAGTAACCGCGCATCGTCATGTAACAAAGCTTGCGTTAAACTTTTTTAAAGAAGTACATATCGATTTTTTACCATGGTCTCTTAAATCTCTGTCTATATTTTCATAATAAAATATGGATGGTAGATTAATGCGAAAAATAGATCCTGAAGCTTCTCTGGTAGAAGGTACAGGTAGCCTGAGACACAATACATTTCCCATTTATCAGAATCTTTACCATGATGCGTCAATGAGTCTGTAAAAAACTGGGACGGAGTTGTTTGTTTTTCTTAAACGATTATCATTTGTTATAACGGCTGGTAGCTCATTGGTAAGGTCTTATCATACCAGAGTCTTGGGTTCAAATCCGAGGCCGCTGCCTGGAAGTAAGTAGGCACAGCAAAAAGTCATAAGCCCCTATAATTGGCTTTAAGTTGTTGGGCAGCTAAGGCATTAATTATTGTTATTATTTTATGATATACCAATCTGTTGCTATATAATTACCCAAATATAATAATCCCCGTTAAGTGCTGCGATTACTATGATACTACGTACGATTTAGTTAAAAGTGATTTTTCTGAAAGGTATTAAAGACACAGTAACAATTTATGGATCTCACCACGTAGATATTTTTTTAAGTAAAAACAAAATCTTAAATTTAAGGTATCCTATAGAATATTTAATTGGAAAAAATTGGAATAAAGAATATAAAATGTTAAAATATTAACAATCTAAACGTGGTATTTTTTTTGTCAAAACGTTTTATTACTACACGTTGACATGCATTACACAGTAGCATTTGTATGCTTGGAAGTGAAAGTAAAAAGAAAGAATTCGAAGATGTTGAATAAACGAGTGTCGCTTTGCGAAAGTCAATTGTCAGAGGTAATATTAACACCGATAATATGTATTTCCAGACGATTGCACTTTAACCGTCGCTCCTCTATTTTTGAAATTATAAATTATTATTCAGATATTTATTAAACGGTTTGCGAAAGCTAGAATTGATTTTAGCGACGTGATTTGTCGTTTGCATAGTTCAACCATACTAGTACATTGCGTTACATTATTCATTCACGCTGTATTGAATGCTGTTGGATTTATATCCACAGCAATTCACATAAATAGGTATTAACTGAATACACATGCTGTGTTTGTAAATTCTAGTTAAATCAACTGGAAACAAAGCATATTCCGTCATCATTGTTATCGACGTTGCAATTCTATCTGTGTCTATAACTTACATAGGTATTTTTAGAACAGTTTTACGTGGTCTGGAAAGAAGAGAAGTGTAAAGAGGAATATTTACTTCCTTTTATCATAGCAAATGGTGTAGCTGTCATACGGTGTTTTTTTTCATAGAAGTTTCGTGATTGGTAGTCCATATTTTCAAAAAATAAGAAATATGGGCTAGGAAGATCGAGTTAGGTTCATTGCACATTTACAATAAATGAAACCTTGTGGGATTCGCCATTTTGAAGAAGTTCCATGAACTTTTTTACTAACAAATACTTCTTGTCGCTGTATCCTGAATGAAACTTGTTAGAGTGTAGTGAAGTGTTTTCGGCTGTTTTCTCATTTCAAAACTTTATTTCTATAAAAAAATGCATTTCCCCAATAAAATAAAAATAAAAAAAAATAATGAAGCTCGTAGCATTGTTGAATGTACGGAAGTTTTAGAGAAATAAACGTTTCTTAAAAAGTACAATTTATAGACTTAAAGTTCAGTACGAGGTACTGGTAAGGATGCTTTAGGCCACATGCAAACTTATGAATGGTACAACCGTCTTAAAGATGGACATGTGTCGATTGATGATGATGAGCGTTCCGGTCATCCATCGACGCAAAGAATTTGTAATATTGTCAGCTCGTTGTACTGCGTTCGTCAGCGTATTCTGTCTGGCGAACTCAACATGCAACGTATTGCTGCGAAGTTTGTGTTAGGGTTACTCAGCATGGAACAAAAACGACAGCGTGTTCATGTGCGCACAAAGCTGAAAGAAGCTGCCGAAAGGGATGCGAACTTTAGTACCAGAACCATTACTGGCGACGAATCATGGGTGTATGGATATGATCCAATTACCGCAGTGGAAGACGCCATCGTCAACACGATGGAAGAAAGTCGACGTTGATTTGCTTCTCTGACACTGATGGCATTGTGCACAAAGTATTTCTCCCACCAGTGAAACAGTTAATAGACGAATTTATTGCGATGTTTTTCGGCGACTAAGAGAAAGACGCAAGCGGCCTGCCAAGTGGCGCAATAATTTATGAACAATGCGCCAACCTACACTTCATTTGTTGTGCGTCAGTTTCTAGATGTAACGAAGACAGCAGTACTATCTCACCCTCCCGACTCCCCAGATCTTGCCCCTTGTGACTTCCTGTTTCGGAAGTCGACACTAAAGCTGAGGAGCTGCTGTTTTTGAGATTATTGAGGAGATCCTGACTGAATCACGGGCAAGGTTGTACACGTTAGCACGCGAAGACTTCCAGCACTGCTTCCAGTCACGGGGAAGTCGTTGGTGGTATCGGTATATTCATGCGAAAGGAGAGTACCTCGAAGGGAATGTTAGTGAATAAGTTGTAAGAACACTTTTATTGTGATTTTTTTCACATTCCGAGAAAAACTGGGTAGCATCTCGTATCATAGAATATTTGAGAAATAGAGCATTGAATTAAATGAAGGGCGTCATGCATTAAACATGTTATCAAACGAATTCAAATCGTTTCCTGATTTTTATATGAATCGTTTTCATAAAAACACTGAGCCTATTTTTAATAGAAGTCAGTGGTGACTCCTCATACATGTAATTTGATGAGTGTTCAAATAAACATACTAATTCTAATAATAATAATACTACTAATAATAAATAAATACACAATCTTCGACAATACTTTCACGACAAACAGGATAACATACACATTGTAATAACAAACACAGACCAAAATTATACACCGTTAAACCTAGAATTAAAAAACATACACGATTCATATAAGGATTTAACGTTCATCCAAATGAAGAAAACGATATAGGAAGGGGAAACTCCATGGAAAACATTCATGTGGAAAGAGAAAACATACGTGTTGCTGATAGTTACAAATGGCTAGAAAGATAACTGCAGGATATGCAATTTACACCCTGAAACCATAGACTAATATTACTGCAGTACGTAAAATATTAGCAGGAACATAAAATACTAAGAGACATATTAATACAGCTAAAATACTACACCCGGCAGTAGTACAAAAACAGAACCTCATTAATGATACATCTACATCCACTGTAAATATAAACCTACAACAATCTTTGAAAATCTTTCTTGTATATCTTTCTTATATAAAAGAATGTAAGTTTGAAATTTTGTAAAATTTAATGCGATTTAAAAAAAAAAAACTGTTTACGAAAATATCTCAAAATCCTGACATGCTGGAGCAAATTTTAAATCAGATTCGGAATCAGCAAGACGGAATGCATAAGCTTCACCTTTGGTGTATAAGAAAACCAAACTGTGGTAAACAGTTAATAATAATTAATAGCAAATATTCTTTCTACACTTTACGACGCTATTTTATTCGAATTTTTTCATAGAAAAAATTCGCCTTCAAGTAGGAATCGAATCCACAACCTCTGACTTGCCGGACCATTGCTCGACCACTGAGCTGTTGAGGCGTGAATTAGAAGCTTTTATGGGAATGCTTTAAGTTACATCAAAGGAAACAGGTGAATATATCTTGCCCGTAGTACGGCAGTTGTACAAATTAATTGCGTTTTCGCGAAGTAGTGTAATTGCAAATATTCTTTCTATTTTACGACGCTATTTTATTAGAATTTTTCATAGAAAAAATTCGCCCTCAAGTAGGAATCGAACCCACGACCTCTGGCTTGCCGGACCATTGCTCGACCACTGAGCTGTTGAGGCGTGAATTAGAAACTTTTATGGGGATGCTTTAAGTTACATCAAAGGAAACAGATGAATATATCTTGCCCGTAGTACGGCCGTTGTACAAATTAATTGCGTTTTTGCGAAGTAGTGTATTTGCTAATATTCTTTCTACATTTTACGACGCTATTTTATTCGAATTATTCATAGAAAACATTCGCCCTCAAGTAGGAATCGAACCCACGACCTCTGGCTTGCCGGACCATTGCTCGACCACTGAGCTGTTGAGGCGTGAATTAGAAACTTTTATGGGGATGCTTTAAGTTACATCAAAGGAAACAGATGAATATATCTTGCCCGTAGTGCGGCAGTTGTACAAATTAATTGCAAATAATCTTTCTACATTTTACGACACAATTTTATTCGAATTTTTCATAGAAAAAATTCGCTCTCAAGTAGGAATCGAAGGAAGTGTTATTAATAATTATAAATCTTCTTATACGCCAGGATATTACAGTATAACAACGGAAACAAGTCATTTATATAAATATTAAAGGGAAGTGGTGCAAGATTGGATCCCTGTATAACTTCAGAAGCAACTGCAAATGAAGAGGAGCAATAATCATTATAGGAGATATTCGAACTACGCTCAAACAGATATGATAATAAATAAAAAAAGCTAGGGGAAGCGAAAGAAGCTGAAGGCATCTAGTTTTTGTATTTAAGAGCCTAACACAAAATATTTGCAGTTTTAATACATAGTATGAAATTACGTGAATTAGTTTGGTTTTGAATGCAACCTAATTCATCAAAATCGATTATTAATAAATGCAAATATACAGATGCATTCAAGTAAGCCCACTCGCCAAATTAATCGACTCAAAAATATCGTCCTCATAATAGTAACAAAGAGTTTTAATTCACTGCAAAATGAGTATTGTGTATTGCTATTAATTAATCAAAATTGATAATCATAAAGTCTTACTTAATATAGGTAATTACTATTTATTTAATTCGTAAATTGAGTTTGTATTTTCTACATTCTGTTTTTGAGTCGATTATACGCCAGCGCACTAATTCATGAGTGAGGCATGCAAAACCAACAATCACTCAAACTCAAAATATGAAACCCACGAATTACAAAAAAACAAACAAACGTACAGCAATCACGCAAACTCAAAATATAAAACCCACAAACTACCAAAAATAAACTGTACTATCACCAATAAATTTTATAAAAATATTGAAACGTTGTATATTTTTCCTAAGCTATTTTAGATCAGTCCATCCATCCATTCAAACATTACAGCAATATATTTATGAAAAGTCCTTTAATAATTAACCAATAGTAACTCCTACGTAAACTACTATAGAAAATAATATTAATTACAGAATTTTTCAAATAATTTGGGAATAAATAAATGCTGATTTATAATACTAAAATAATATCCGTAATTTTCAACCTGAAAAATGCTGAAACATTTGTTAAAGAAGAAGCGAATTATAAGTAACGAAAATATTGTAAAACTTATTTAACCAGCTGGAAAAAATATTTAAAAAAATTTATCTGTACACTTTCTTATTTCAAAACTAATTATTTAAAATTTCTGTATTCTCTATTCGCATTTCTTAAGCAATTGAAGATCCATCGATCCATTCAATGGGCTGGATATGGAATATAAACAGTATATCAGAAAAGTACATCTACATATATGTACTTTGAAAACTTCTTCAATATTTAAAAAAATGGTAGTTCCCTAATATCCAAAGGAAATAAAACTGCTTACAGAATTTTTGAAGTAACTATGGAGCAAAGAAATGGTGATTTATAATATTAAAATAATTTGGGTTTACAACTTGAAAAATGCTTTTTTACCACCTAAAAACAAACAATAGAAAATTTTACCTGCAGGCTTATTCAAAACAAAATATTTAAAATTTTCGACATTCAGCTTGAAAATTCTCCAAGACATTATATTTATATTTTACAACCTATTAATATGCTGAAAGAGACTTGCGTAAATACTAATATCACCTGAAGTAAATAGATTCACAAGGAAAATGCTCAAGCAAATATAAATAAAGTAACAATTGAGTAACATTACCTGTAAATATTCTCAGACGAAATAAGCATATAAATAAAATTTCCAGCTAAAATCAATGTTCTTTATGTGAAATTGATTAAAACAATAAAGGGTCTACCAATAGGGGCTCGAGAACTTTATTTTCTAATAAAAAACTTAATGTGAAAGGTACAATGTTAGTTCTTGTATATATTATAAGCTTAGAGTGAGTCATTTATGTTCGGAATAGGACATTGTGTAAATGTCCACCTCTTCCTAGTGTGCAGGCACGCAATCGCTGAATCCAGTTTTCAATTACTTTTCCCAGTAAAACCGGCTGAATTTGACGAATTTCCCGTTCGATGTTTGTTTTCAAGTCGTCAATCATTTGAGGTGTGTTTGAGTAAACCAATGATTATACATAACCCCATAGGAAAAAATCCATAGGAGTTAAATCACCCGAACGAGCTGGTCAATTGGAAGGTCTATTTCGTGAGATGATTGAACCACCGAAATTTTCTTCCAATAAGGCAATTGTTTCATTTCCAGTGTGGGATGTGGCACCATCCTGTTGAAACCTCAACTCTTCCACATCCAGTTGCTAAAATTCCGGCCACAAAAAGGATCTTATTATTGCTCGATATCTCTCTTCATTCACTGTGACAGCATTTTCTTCCTTAGTTTGAAAGAATATCATACAATAATGCCTCGAGACCACAGGCCGCACCAAATAGTCACTTTCTGTGGATGAAGACATTTATCTTTAATCACTCGAGAGTTTTTGGCTACCCAATAGCGCATATTTTACTTATTAACGAACCCATTCATTAAAAAATGAGCCTTGTCACTAAACATGTTTTTCTTCCCAAAATCGGCATCATTTTCCAGCTGCTCCAATACCCAATCTGAGAACACACGACGCATGCGATGGTCAGCCGGCCTCAATTATTGTGTGCGAACAATTTTGTAAGGGTGTAGTCTTAAATTCTTAAGTAAAATATGCCACGTTGTCATTGCAGACAGTCCCAATACCCGAGAACGATGCAACACCGACAAATTCGAGTTTTCGGCTACACTTCTTAGACGAACGCGTGACTTTTGGTCGAGCAAAGTAAAATTTGTTTCGAAAGGACTGATCATTGCACGAACAGCTTGTTCACTAGGTCGATTATGATGGCCAAAAATATGGCGTATTGCTCTGTATGTAGCTCGAACTGATTCCGCATTTTACAAAATGATGGCAATCTACTTTGAAAGATCTCATGTTACTATTGGTAGACCCTATATTACTTTAATGTTTCATAACCTAATAATGCTGAAAAAATATAACAAGTAAATTAAAGAACACCGAAGTAAAATGTTATCAATTTTGTTTTTTATCCATGAAAAGATGCAGAAACAGAATTGTGAAACATTAACAAATTTTCATAGACAACAAAGAAAATAATATTCCCTCAGGATTTTTTCGGAAAATTCCAAAAATCCGATTGATTTTTAGGACAACGTTACCTTCATAATCTGCAACCGAAAAACCATCTTTGCAAAAAAGTCACATTTAAGTTTTCAAAAGATGATATATCAGCTGCAAAAGTATATTAAACAAATTAAAACAAAAATTGAAAAAACAAGAGGTATATCCATCTGAAACAAAAATTATTTTAATAAGTAGCACGAATTATAAAAGATCAAAGCTTAAAGCTGCCATCTGAAAAAAGAACACCAAACATTTTAGAACCAATTAGAGTTTTGCTTGTAGACTTTCTCAGTGCAAAACAAAATGATTTAAATTTACCTAGTATCTTCACATTTTATGATCTAAAAGGAAACCGAAATAATTTTTTTCTATTTTGCCTTCGAAATGAACTCATTATGAAACCCAAAACAGTATCGAAATGAGCTTCATTTCGATACGCTTTTTTTCATTTTTCAATGTTGGCGTTGTTCGAATACAGAAATAAATATCATTGCTGTCATTTGATTTTAAGAATTTATGTACATTTGACAGATATGATATATGTCCGTATTTTACACAAACAACGTATGTTGTATACAATTGACAACAACATATATATGTTTCTATGTCACTCATGTTTATATTTTTAAATGAAGTATCAAGTAATGTTAACGAAAATTAGTAAATAATATGTAATATAATATAACATGAGAGCAAAATGAATTGAGGTAGTAGGAGTTTGCGGTTCGTAGATCGTATTTCGTGAATTATATTCACAATATTTTTCTGTCAAACATTTAATGACAGACTGTCAGTGTGAATTATTAATTCTTTCAATACAATTAAAAAAAAAAAAAAACAGTATAATCACATTCAGAATGTTTACTCAAGAACAAATGGTGTTCATTTTAGAATGTTACTTTCGTAACGGTCGACGTTTGCCAAACGGCGAATGGTATTATTCAATAGATATGTGCAAGGAAGAATTCCAACAACGTTTTCCTGAAGTTGTTTTAGTAAATAAGAACTTTTCTCGTGACCTATTGAGAATTATAAATAACTTTCGAACAACTGGGTCTGTAAAAAGACAAAGGAAAGGGGGAATATCTTCTCGAGTTAGGACCTAAAATGTTGTTAATAATGCAAGAAACGCAATTAGAAATCAACCTACAACATCTGTCAGAAGACTGGCTCAACAGTTGGATATAAGTTATGGAACTTGCCGCAGTATTCTTAAACGCGATATTGGTATGCATCCTTACAAGGTTCAATTGTATCAAGAACTATTGCCGCCAGATTACGTTCGAAGAGTTGCCTATTGTCGTTTCTTTAATGCAAATCTTAACGACGACGATGTTTTGGATAAAACGTTTTTCACCGACGGAGCGTGGTTTCACCTGAACGGCTACATAAACGCTCAGAATATGTGTATGTGGGCAACAGACAATCCGCATTATTATAGGGAAACAACGTTGCATTCTGTAAAAATAGGGGTTTGGTGTGCCATGTCACGTAGAAGGCTTATTGGTCCGACCTTTTTCGAAGGAACTATAAATGGTGAAAGATATCGCAATAATATACTGGAAACATTCATAAATCAACTGCATGATGACGAGTTACAGTTAGGTTTCTTTCAGCAAGATTCCGCACAACCACACACTGACCGTGAAACAATAAATTATTTACGTGAATTTTTTGATGAAAGAATTATTAGTGTTGACCGTTTCCCGCCAAGATCGTGTGACTTAACTCCTCTGGATTACTTTTTATTTCCATATTTAAAAAACTCTATTTTTAAAAATCCAGTGCATACAATAGACGATTTACGGAACAATATTGTGCGACAGTGCGAGTTAGTAGACGGATTTTTTTTTACAAAAGGTTTCTGAAAACATGAAGCGGCGCGTAAATTTATGTTTGAATGCCGAGGGACAACAGTTTCAACAATTATTGCAAACTTTTCAATAAAATATAAAACATGACATTTGTATGACATTTTATAAATATTTTAAGTTGTAAATTAAATTTGTATCAAGGAGACATTTAAGTGCTGTCAGTAAGATTTATTTACTTTATAATTCACGAAATACGATCAGCGGACCGCAGCCTCCTACTACCTCAATTCATTTTGCTCTCATGTTACTTCGCAGATAGCAAGATTTAAATTTGAAAATGTCAAGTATCAATGTGACCAACTGCATGCTTTATATAAAAATTAAACTCTGAACTTTCAAATTAAATAATTCCAATTTAAGCAATTTATTAATGTAAAAAGCGCAAAATAGAAAAAATAGTATAAAAAACTCGTTTCATATGGCCTTTTGCCGCACTCGCTCTTTAGAAAACTCGCCGCTATCGTGGCTCGTTTTCTAAACTGATCTCGTTCGGCAAAATGGTGCCTTATGAAACTTGTTTTTTAATATACTATTTTAAAATTTATCACCTGAAATAAAATAGATGCACAATTTAACGAGTAAATTAAAAAAGCAATAGTAAAAGATTGTCAATTTTGTATTTTATCCCTAAAACAATGCATTAGAAATCATTCAGAAATTAGTAGTTCATCAAAATTTTATCATAAGTAAAAACACAAGAGCTTTTTTTTTATCGGATAAATTTCTCTTTGTAACGAAATTATTTTGCCAATCAGTAATTTGACGAGAAAAACTTACATGAAAAAATCGCGAGACGATAGTCGAGCGATTTTTTCTAATGTAAGTTTTTCGAGCGAAATTACTGATTGGAAAAATATTGAGTTAAAAAGAAATTTATCCGATTGAAAGAAAAGCTCGAGTGTTTTTTGATAAATTAACGACATGAATAAAACTTTTTAAATTGTCTCCATATTGACGATTTTGTATTTCTTGTGTTTTGCAGTATTGATCTTTTGATATTTGTTGAAATTTCCCCAAACCGACTCGTATTTTACGTTCAACGATACTTAATAGTTATTACCTGTCAGCTGCCAAAATAAATTAAGTGATGCAGGGCTACTAGATATGTAACAGGAAGAAACATTTTTATCGGAGGAAGAAGCATTTTTATCGGTGATAAAAAGCTATGTAGGTTTTTATCGCTGTCAAAGTGACAAAAATGTCACCCGCATATGGACATTTTTATATAGGAGTTAATTTATCGAAATAAATACAAATATACAGATGCATTCAAGTAAGCCCACTCGCCAAATTAATCGACTGAAAATATCGTCTTCATAAGAATAACGAAGAATTTTAATTCACTGCAAAATGAGTCATGATTATGTATTATACTATTAATTGTTCAAAATGGATTAGTCGAGAATTCTAACTCGGGATAAATTCAAATCGTGATAATTATAAACTCGTATTAGTATTAATTTAATTCGTAAGTTAAATTTATATTTTCTATTTTTTGTTTTTGATGTCGTATATACGTCAAGGCACTAATTCATGAGTGAAGCATGCAAAACCAACAATCATACAAACTGAAATTAGAGAACCCACAAACAACTACAAGAAAAAGCTTACAATAATCACACAAATTCAAAATATAAAACCCACAAACAACTACAAAAAAAAAAAACTGTATTACCACAAATAAATTTTATAAAAATATTTAAATGGTGTGTGTATAGAGATTCTATATCAGAATAATTGAAACATACATGACTAGGTAAACCCCACCAGTTTTGTATAATACAAAGGTATTTTTAACAATATAAAATATTATTAAAAATCTGGTGTGAAGAACACAAAGAACACACAGGTTCACTATTAATATTTTTGTGAACGTGTCCGAACATATCCCTCCCCAGAGACGTAGATACGTATTTCGCCTTTCTACAGGCTTATCTGTACGCCCCTGCTGGAGAAAGGATATTCTCAGACACATTCACAAAAAAGAACCACATCGCCACATCACAGAAATTATCCAGACCGGGCGTAGAAGTTCTTCACACCAGATTTCTAATAATATTTTATATTATTAAAAATACCTTTGTATTAGATATTCTTTCTAAGCTGTTATAGATCCATCTATCCATCCATCCATCCAATGGGCTGGAAATAGAGTTAATTATATACGAAAAGGTACATCCATCTGTATATGCTTATAAAACCTGGAACAAATTATTAAAACATTGCGGCAATATGTTTATGAAAAGTCCTTACATCTAGAGAAAATAATACTACTTAACAGAATTTTTGATATAACTTGAGAGTAAAGAAATGTTGATTTATAATATTAAAATAATATCCTTAATTTTCAAACTGAAAAATGCCGAAACATTTGTTAGAAAAGTAACAAATTTCCAGATATGAAAATATTGTAGAACTTATTTAACTACCTGGAAAAAATCTAAGGCAAATAAATTTACCTGTATACTTTTCTAGTTCAAATCTAATTATTTAAAATTTCTGTTATCTGTTATCTGAATTCGCATTTTTTAATGAATTTGTAGATCCATCCATCCATCCATCCATTGAGCTGAAAATTGAAATGAAAAAGTACATCTATATGTATATGCTTACATAACCCGAAGCAAACTATTCAAACATTTCAGAAAAATACTTATGAAAAGTCCTCAATATTTACAAAATGGTAATTCGGAAACCTCTAAAGAAAATAGAATAGACTTACAAAATTTTGCAATAACTGAATCATGAAATGCTGATTTATAAATATTAAAATTATTTCCGTAGTTTCCAACTTTCTAAATGCCGAAACGTTTGTTAAAAAAGTAACAAATTTTAAGAGATGTTATAAAACTATTTTTACCACCTGAAAAAATACAAAACAAATAAAAACTTTATCTTTAAACTGGTTCAAAACAAAATATTTAAAATTTTTGGCAATAGGCTTCAAAATTCTCCAAAACACTAGTTTAGAAGAATATTATATTCATATTTTACAATTTATTAATATGCTGAAAGAAACTTGTCTAAATACTAATATCATCTGCAACAAATAGATAGGTACACAAAAAAAATGCTAAAGCAAATATAAATAAAGTTTGGATAAGTAACTTGCAAATATGCTCAGACGAAATATGCATATAAACAAAATTTCCAGCTAGAATCAAGGTTCTTTATGTGAAATTGATTAAAACAATATTACTTTAAAGTTTCCTAACCTAATAATTCTGAAAAAATATAACAAGTAAATTAAAGAACACCGAAGTAAATTTTGTATTTATTTTATCCCTGAAAAAATGCAGAAACAGAATTGTGAAACATTAACAAATTTTTTTAGACACAAATAAAATAATATTCCCTCAAGATTTATAGCGAAAATTCCAAAAATCCGATTGATTTTAGGGACAACGTTACCTTCATAATCTGCAATGGAAAATCACGCAAACTGATTATGTAAAACCCACAACCAACTACAAAAAAAATCGATACTACCGCCAGTTAATTTTATGAAAATACTTAAATGGTTTTAAATATTCTCTCTAAGCTGTTATAGATTCATCCATCTATCGATCCAATGGGCTGGAAATGTAGTTAATAATATTTGAGAAAGTCTATCCATCTGTACATGCTTATAAAACTTGAAAGAAACTGTTCAAATATTGCAGCAATATATTTATGAAAAATATTTAATAATTAGCCATTAATAATTCTCAAACCTCTAGAGAAAATAATATTGCTTACAGAATTTTTGCATAGCTTGAGAATAAAGAAATGCTGTAACATTTGTTAAAAGATATTTTTAATAATATAAAATATTATTAAAAATCTGGTGTGAAGAACACAAATACATGTTCACTATTAATATTTTTGTGAACGTGTCCGAGCATATCCCTCCCCTCTTCACACTAGATTTTTAATAATATTTTACATTATTAAAAATACCTTTGTATTATACAAAACTGGTGGGGCTTACCTACTCATGTATGTTTCAATTATTCTGATACATTAGACATGCGGTTAGTTCGTAGTATGAGTGAAGACACAAACAAAATGCAGTTTCTAGAGAGATTGGCTGTGGCCACCTTTGGAAGGGCGTCGTTACTTCACATTGGTTATGTGGACGGGGCGAGGTACTTCGGCTGTCTGACAACAGGCAGCGCTGAATTTACTTCTACGCCCGGTCTGGATAATTTCTGTGATGTGGCGATGTGGTTCTTTTTTGTGAATGTGTCTGTGAATATCCTTTCTCCAGCAGGGGCGTACCGATGAGCCTGTAGAAAGGCGAAATACGTATCTACGTCTCTGGGGAGGGATATGTTCGGACACGTTCACAAAAATATTAATAGTGAACCTGTATTTGTGTTCTTCACTCCAGATTTTTAATAATATTTTATATTATTAAAAATACCTTTGTATTATACAAAACTGGTGGGGTTTACCTACTCATGTATGTTTCAATTATTCTGATACATTTGTTAAAAGGGTAACAAATTTTAGTAGATAAAAATATACATTATACGTCAAGCCACTAATTCATGAGTCGGTCATACTAAACCAACAATCACACAAACTCAAAATATATAACTCACAAACAACTACAAGAAAAAAAAAGCAGTATACTACCTCCAATAAATTTTATAACAATATTTAAACAATGTGCATATATTATTCGCCTTAAACTGTTTTAGATCCACCCATCCATCCAATATTGGTAATGGGATTAATAATATATGAAAAAGTACAATCATCTGTACATGCTTATGAAATCTCAAACAAACTATTCAAACATTGCATCAATATATTTATGAGAAGTCCTTTTAGGCAATAGTAATTCTCAAATCTCTAAAGACAATTATAGTACTTACGGAATTTTCGAAATACTCGCAAATCACGAATAAAAAAATGCTGATTTATAATATTAAAATAATATCAGTACTCCTTAACCTGAAAAATGCTGAAAAATTTGTAAAAAAAGCTAAAAAAAAGATCAAAATATTGTAAAAATTATTTAAGCACCTGGAAAGATACACAAAAAAAATTGGGCAGAAAAATCTACGTATAGACTTTCTTAGTTCAAAACAAATTATTTAAAATTTCCGTTGTCTGTATTCCCATTTTTTAAGCGGTTGTAAATCCATCTACCGATCCATCCATTGAAAGAGCTGGAAGATAAACAATATGCAAAAAAGGACATCTATATGTATATACTTACATAACCTGAAACAAACTATTCAAACATTGCAGCAAAATATTTATGAAAAGTCCTTTAATATTTAAAAAATATTAATTCTTAAACCTCTAAAGAAAATACCAGTACTAACAGAATTTTTGAAATAACTTCAAGAAATGGTGAATTGTAATATCAAAATAATTTTTGTAATTTTCAACTTGAAAAATGATGAAACATTTGCTAAAAATGTAAAAAGTTTATAGATGAAAATATTACAAAATTATTTTTACCACTTGAAAAAATACACATACAAATAAAAACTATACCTGTAGACTTGTTCAAAACAAAATATTTAAAATCAACGGCATTCGGCTTGAAAATTTTCCAAGACAATGGATTAGAAGAATATTGCACATTACAATATATTAATACGCCGAAAGAAAGACTAATATCACCTCGAATAAAAGGATACACGAAAAAGCATTGAAGCAAATATACAAAAAAGTTTCTATAAGTAACAATTGAATAACGTTACCTGGAGATAGTCTCAGACGAAATATACGCATAATTAAAATTAAAAGTTTTTTTATGTGAAATTGATTAAAACAATATTAATTTAACGTTTCACAACATAAAAATGCAGAAGAATATAACAAGTAAATTAAAGAACACCGAAATAAAATGTTATTGATTTTGTATTTTGTTCCTGAAAATGCAGAAACAGAATTGTGAAACATTTACGAATTTTCATACACAAATAAAATAGTATTCCGTCATGATTTTTAGGAAAATTCCAAAAATTAGATTAATTTTTAAGGGAACGGAAGAAACTTCTTCGCAAAATAGTCGAAATATTTAAGTTTTCAAAAGACGATATATCAACTGCAAAAAATATATTAAAAAAATTAACACCAAAAATTTAGAAAAACAAGACCAAAATATAAAACTACCACCTGAAAAAAGTAGACAAAAAACTGTAGAACCAATTGAAATTTTACTTACATTCGATTTAGAGATTTCTCATGAAGAAGAGCATTAGAAGAACATGATTTTTACATTTTGTGATCTAAAAAGATGCTGAAAGAATATTTTTTAAATGAAGTTTGTCACCTGACATAGAATAGATATAGGCACAATCAAGATACTGAAACAAATAAAAGTTCCTAGATCCTTTATCCATGTTCTTTCCCCTATCTCGACTGCTTTAAGTGCTGCTTTACTATTGCTTTTGGTCTTGAGTTTTATGTGTTTAGATGTGACATTATGTTTCTTGAACTGGTGTAGGAACCAAATATTCTGTTCAGATGAAGCCATTGTATGGCGAAACAATATTGTAGTGTTTACAATAAAAGAATTTGTTTGAAACTAGAAGTTTAATTACTTATTTCTTAGTGTTATAATGCAGTTTCAACAAGTATCTCCTTCGTCAATTAACTATTTAGATCTAAAACATTGTATAAGTTACTTTTTCAGATATGATATGGAACAACGTCGAGAATGACATCGTGAAACAATGGCGAGTTGGATTAAGGATCAAACTGAGGGTATGTCCATTGCCAGCGATTCCGAAATTTATTGCAAAGTCTGTAAAATATCGTTAAAAGCTTCCAAGAAATCGCACGTAAAACGTCACTTAGTAGCATCGCAAACACATACACAGAAACTAGACCCGTTGGTATCTGACAATTTTAATGAAAAACTCTGTGAAACATTAATGGCCGCAAATATTCCATTAAATAAACTTAACAATTCCACCTTCAAAACATTTTTCCAAAAATATCCTGGTCGAAATGTTCGTGATGAATCCATCTTACGCAAAGATTATGTTCCTAAGTGCTACACGAAAGCAGTAGAATGCATTAGAAGCCATCTTTCAAATCAGTACCTATGGATAAGTGCCGACGAAATATTTGGACGCTGGACGCTGGATGCTGTGTGGTAAATGTTGTAGCTAGTGTACTAACATCCAACTATTCCATATAACGCATATGTAATAGCAACAAAAGTTGATGCGGAAACAGTAGCTAAAACCATTTACGATAATATGCACATGATGCATCATTCGGATGACAGGTGCAAAGAAAAAATACTTTTATTTGTCAGTGCCAGTGATGCATATATGTTAAAAACAGGCAGACTATTAAAGGAAACATATCCTTATATGGTGCATATTACTTGTGTAGCACATGGTCTACACAGAATCTGTGAATATATCAGAGGCACCTTTCCGGAAGTTTCCGCTTGTAAAAAAGTTTTCAGAAAACCACCATTGAGAGTAGCTTTTACAGGGAAAAATATTCCAAGTGACTTCGGATCTAACTGCTAAATACGTTGAAATAAAAGAATATTTCCAGTATGCACATATAGCCTGTTGCGATGTAGAAAGGATGTTTTCTATCTACAAGGATGTATTTCATTCAAAGAGAACAAATTTTGCTGAAGAGAACCTTGAGAAAGAATTGCTAGTAAATCTTAATACTCCTTTACTCAACATGAACTACAAACTGAACAACTAAAAATGTATTTTGTGTTTTATAGATCACCACCCGTTTGTTTTTCAATTATATAAATAAAATTAAAAATACAAATTTTCAATGGTACGCCCGTGGGCGATGAATTATTGGTCTCTCATATCCAGTCCCTACTAATTATATATGAAGTTGGTTCTTTAATTAGCAAACTATAATTACAAGTACTGTCTTCATTATTTAAAAAAAACAATATATGTACATATATTTGATATCAATTTATTTGATTAAAAATTTTTGTAAAAATGGAATATCTTAAGGCACTTTAGTGTAACTAAAATGGATCAACTAATATATTGAATAATTTGCAGTTTGTAGATACATAAGATGAACCTCTAATTAAATCAATATCAACGTAATGAGATTTAAAAGCGAACTACACCTGGGTTCCCAATTGGGTCCCAGAATTTAAATACGACCGCGTTAGTCGAAAACTTCAATAATTGAATTAAAAAAAAGGCACGTTCGTTGCCATCTTTTAATAATTAATAAAATAATAAAGAAAAATAAACATTTTAATATTGAATTAAATATTGTTCAATAAATAATCCTAGCACTCCTAAACTCGATAATTATCTTAAAATAGGAGGTGATTAACTAATAAAATTAATGGATTCGCCCCCAGCAGCTTCTGCTAGAAACCATCTCTTTCTCCTTCACGCCTGTAATTTCCTACATCTAACACTAATCCTGATTCTAATTAACAAACATTAACATCGCGTGTAATAACTTGATACACAGTCATGTGTATGTGTAACACTTTAGCAAGGCAACAGCCTCGGCTTTAATACAAAACATTAATGTGTTATCCAAACACGACCTTACTCCGTATTTGTTGCATACACAAGGCTATGCATCAGGGTTGTACATTTGTTCTAGAAACAACTTGTAAGTGAGACAAGGTTTAAGTCATAGAGATAGTTACAACCAGTCAGTGGTACGAACCGTGGGTACATCATAATACCCCCTTTCTACCCTGTCTTAGTTGATGTAATTAGAATGTGTATATCTTTGTAAATAGTACTGTTATCCATTTATAAGTGTTAACTAATTATAGTATGTAAACCAAACTCCGTTCGTGTATCATTTGATTCTCCGCCCAGCCTCGAACCTGCACAACAATGTGGTTGCACAAACGGCCCACATTACATGGCGATCACTGCTAGTCGCTTAAAGCCGTAAGCGCACATTACATGCCGATCCTAGCCAGCCCCTTAGGGCATAGGACATTACACGCGATCGATTCACTAACAAACGCAATTGATAAAAATTTTAAATGGAAGCATTAAGTATTTATAATAAATAGTTATTGTTGGAATTTGTATATATATATATTTAGGGTGGGTCAATCTTTTTTTCGATAAAGCGTATACTGAGTAAAATTACTGAAAAATTGCTGAAGAGACCATAGGTGTAAGTCGGAGTTGGAGCCCCCGAAATTTTCAAAATAGATATTTTCCTTAATAAATGTATATTATTTTCAATAAAATCCTATATAATTATAGTAGATTGCTCAGAATAGGCTTGCTGGAAAGGTATTTCTGTCACCTTTCATAAACACTATTAAAAGCTAAGTTTTTTTTTTATTGTAGTTGTTATGGAGGAACCATCAACCTCGTCTGCAGCACCTTCACAAATGGAAAGGAGAACATCAGCATGCTCTGAATCTAGATTGTCACATATTGCTGTGTTCTTTTCTAAGCGAGAGAGATTGAAAAATTAGCTAGAGCTGAAAACAGCAGTGGAAAATTTAAAATGTGTAAATTTTGAATACACCCTGTGTGAACATTGATATAACAAATCTAATGTTTATTTTATGTAGAGTTTCTCGTTATTTTCCGTAAAAAGTTTTAATATACAACAATACAGATCGTGTTAAGAAAAACATATCTCGTGTATATTTGGTAAATTTATATTGTATGTCAAATGTCATGGAAATCATTATATCTCTTTACGTTCTAGATTATAAATGTTAATAACATAAAATTTAAATCATGCTATACCCACCAATTCATATAAAGGATATTTTAAGTACTATAGTAATAGTAAACTTCATAATCAATACTTGAATTTTGCAAATTTCTTGAATACATAAACGTTATTTATTGTAACTGTTACGATGCACGTGAAGTTTCAAACATCCATTAAGGTTTTAGAGTATCACGTATATATATATTGTTATTTAATATGCATGACAAATCAGAATAACCTAGAAGACAATAACAATTTTGTAATAAGCTATACATAATATAACGTGCATTTTGAAACTGACATTTTCTAATATTTATCTATAAGAACAAGCTTGCAATTCGCTTCAAAATGTGTATTATTAATCTGTATAGAATATCAAAATAATTCAAAAGGCTTTATAGTATACAAAATATAGTCTAATAACTCTAATATATTATATATATATATATATATATAATATTTGTTCATTCATTAGAAGTAAATATATTCGTTTAAATATTGTAAACAATGCAGCTGTCAACTTTAGTGCAGTACTATAGGTTAGGTGTGTTTTAAATGGCGATAAAACACGTCAATCGGAAGATAAGAAGGAATAGTCAATCAATCGATAAGAGAAGAGAGATATGATGTTTGGATCTATAATATGGAGGCGTGAGTTCTAAAGAAAACATGGCGTTGAACGGTCGAGAAGAACAGAATAAATGAAAGAAGGTAGATAGCAGGCGGTTTTAAGAAAAATAAGAACGCATTTAAAACATTAAACACTGTTAGAAAGAAATATTAAGAAAATTAAACCAACATAAGAACTAAAGCTTTTAACTATGGAATATCATCTAGAAGAATATATTATAAACTTACAAATGTATTTGAAAAAAGATCACAGGTGATATATATAGAAAATTTCTCAAGAAAAGAACACTTATTGAAAAATCGTCTTAAAGCGGTGGTCACAAATAAAATTTGCTTTGTATTTGCCTTTATATTGAATTTAATTCATCTTTAGAATTTTTATATTTTAATTTAAAGAAAATTATCACTTTATTTTGTTTGATATAATAATGAATTAGATGAGTCAATAATGTAATGAAGATATTCAAGACTTTGAAGTTCATTAAAATGACTTCGTAAGATTATTTTTTAATATGGACATTTATTTGTTCGTGTATAATTTCAATTTCTGTTTTAAAACAAGAGACATAACACAGATATCTCTTAAATTGTAAGTAGAGTGAGATCTCACAAACTTTTAAGCTGTATTTTGGAAGATTTATTGAAATCTAACAAGATTTTCTAAGACATTTTAGATATATAGACGTGAGTATTTTCTGACTAGATATAAGATTTGCATACCACGTTTTATTAATAAAGAAAAATATATATATATATATATATATAACTAGCTCTGCGAACCTAGTAGGTCCATGGCTTGATTAATCGTTCTTTTCCATAGCTTTCTATCTCTAGCTTTTACCTTCCATCTGACAATTTTCAATATTTCTATGTCCTTCTCTACTTCCTCCTTCCACCTTGCTCTCGGTCGACCTCTCCTTCTCTTTCCTCCAATACTTCTTGTCAATAATGCCTTAGGTATTCTAGCTTCAGATATCCTCTCCAAGTGTCCTAACCATCGCAATCTTTGTGCTCTTATGACTCCTATTATATTTATTTCCTTGTAAAGTTCTCTCACTTCATCATTTGTTCTCCTTATCCATATGTCTCCTATTTTCTTTCCGCCAAATATCCTCCTAAGCACCTTCCTTTCCCACACCTCTAACCTTTTTTCTTCCGCCTTATTCAATACCCATGTCTCACACGCATACGTAACTATCGGTCTTATTACAGTCGTATACATTTTAATCTTTGCCTTTCTCGATACATTTTTGCTTTTCAATATTCCATTAAGGCCTCCTACACATCGACTTCCTGCCAATATTCTCGCTTGTATTTCTGCGTTCACGCTATCCGGTTTCCTCGTAAATACACTTCCCAGGTAAGTAAATCGATCCACTTCTTCGAATTGATACTCTTTGCCTCCTGTAGCAGTTACCTTTAGGTGATTTCCCTTATGAAACTCTTTCCGCGTCCACTCCATATATTTGGTCTTTTCCTCATTTATATATAATCCCATTGCTCTTGCTTTTTCCTCCATTCTCCTCAATGTACATTTTAATTCTTCCTTACTTCTTGTCAGGATCACCAAGTCATCGGCAAATGCCAAACACTGATGCCTCCTCTGGTATAATAGCACATTCCTACTAATATTGGCTTGTCTCATAGCTTTTTCCAATACTATATTAAAAAGACCCGACGACATTGGGTCTCCTTGCCTAACACCTACTCTGATTTTGAACTTTTCAGATGTTTTTCCTAATATTCTGACCATACTTTCTGTTCCTTGCAAGGTTATCTCTATCATTTTTACTAGTTTACTGTTAACTCCTAGCTCTTTCAATGCGATATAAAGTTCTTTTCTCTTCACCTTATCGTATGCTTGCTTGAAATCAATAAAGAGCACCATCGTTGGTATCTCGTACTCATGACTTTCAGCTTGTATTTCCTTTAGCGTAAAAATTTGATCGATGGTGCTCCTACCCCTTCTAAAACCACATTGGTACTCACCAATCATACACTCCGTTTGCTCCACCAATTTATTCTTTATATGTGTTGCCAATATCTTATACGCCACATTTAGTAGGGACACACCCCTATCTATAGTTGTGGCATTCACTTCTATCTCCTTTTTTATGTAACGGACAAATTATTGCCTGCGTCCATTCTCTCGGTATTTTCTCCTGCCTCCATATTTCTTCTATTAATTTTTGTATACGTTCCATTAAGCTTTGCCCTCAATATTTAAACATCTCTGCCGTTATTCCATCACTACCCGGGCTTTTGTTATTTTTAAGCTTTCCTATTATTTCTTCAATCTGTTCTTTATTTGGAGGAGGCTCCCCTTCCTGACATTGAATTTCTTACAATATACCTTCATCTTCGCCTCTTTCAGTCTCACTTTCCCCATTTAATAACTACTCAAAATATTCCTTCCACCTGTTTAAAATTTCCTCATCTCCGGCAAGAATTACTCCATTTTCATCTTTGTAAAATACCGTCTTGCATTGAAATCCTGTCCTTTCATTTCTTATTCCCTGATATAAATTTCTAATCTGGTTATTTCTATAGTTCTGCTCTATATCCTGGATTACATCTTCGTAGTGCTCTCTTTTCTTTTCTCTCAAAATTCTTTTTGTTTTCTTCCTTTGTTGTTCATATTTCATTCTTGCATCTTCTGTTTTTTCCTTTAACATCCTCAATCGCAGTTTCTTTCTATATTCTAGTTCCTTTCTACACTTCTCATCGAACCACTTCTTTCTTTCTTGCTTTATTTCCTTCTTACAGCCTCTGGCTGTTTTTCCCATTTGTTCTCTCAATTCCATCCATTCCTCCTCAATATTATCCTTCCCTACTGTGCCGTCTAACTAATTTCTTATATCCTACTCATATTTTATTTGCTCTTCTTTACTTTTTAGCCTCATTGTCATTTTATTTTTCCTATCCCTTCTCCTCTGATTTCTAATATCCGATATCACCTGCATCATCCTTGCGCCTACCATAAAATGGTCCGTGTCGGCATCCGGACCCCTGTATGATCTTATATTCCTAATGGCCCTTTCCTAAGGCTTTTCAATCAGAAAATGGTCAATTTGCTTTACAGTTTTTCCATCGGGTGATCGCCACGTTCCCTTATAAATCTCTTTCCTCTGGAAATACGTACTAATAATAACCAAATCTTTTTCTTTCGCAAAATCTATTAACAGCATGCCATTTTCGTTTGATCTTTCATGTTTACTGTATGCCCCTATAGTTGGTCTATATTCACTTTCCCTACCTATTTTAGCATTTGCATCACCTAACATAATTTTCATGTCATATTTAGATACTTCATCGTATGCCCTTTCCAATTCGTTATCAAATTCTTCTTTAACTTCTATATCCTTTCCTTCTGTGGGCGCATGAAAATTAATAAATGTAATTTTTTGACATTTACCCCTTATTCTTAGAATACATAATCTATCCGACTTAGCCATGAATTTTACTATGCTTGGTTTTATCCTTTTACTTACAATGAACCCCGTGCCTAGTATTCTATTATTTTCTCCACTATTGAGAAACTCATAATCTTCTATTTCTATTGTATCTTGGCCTATTTGCTTTGTTTCTTGTAACGCTACTATATCAAAATTATATTCTCTCATCTCCTTTACTATATGTTTTAATTTTCCATGTTCATATGTGCCCCTTACATTCCAAGTTCCTATCTTTAACTGTTCCTTTCTATTTCTTCCCCCCTTAATTTTACTTCCCATTCTCTTAACCTGTTTCTTTGCTGAATTCGCCATCATATCACTCCTTTCCATTTTATTTAGTTTTTTGCACCGCTCTGCATACTATTGACAACCTCCTCCAATACTCCTGCACTATTGTTCCACTTAAACCACCTGTCGTCTATACTTATCTTCTCATAACCTATTTTTACTTTCTTTCCATTTTTTCTTTCTTCTTTAGCTACCTCTCTTAAGGCTTTAGCTGTAATTCTCTCTTCCGGTGTCAAATCATTATTAATTAATATATACTCTTCCGTCCCTTTTTGCTTTTAGATTTTTCTTATTTTGCATATCCTCTTTTTTATTTCGATCATTTCCCAGCTCTACCAGGCAGGTTTTCGGACCTAATTTGTGGGCTGACTTAACATCAACTTTCACCTTTACTTCATTTTCTAAAAAATTTCTCATGGTTTCACTTAATGTGTTTTCCTCGCTTACATCTACTTTTAACCCAGTTACTACAATATTATTACTCTTTTTTCCTTCTCTAATCTCCTTACCCTTAGACTGACCTTTTCCATATCATTACTAATTTCTTCATTTTCCTTTTTTAATTTTACATTATCCTTTTTTATGTTATCATTTTCTTTTTGCAACTGCCTTATTTCCTGCATTACTTCACTCTGTTCCCTTCTCACTTCCTGCAATTCTGCCTTTACCTCCCTTATTTCCATGGTTACATTTTGGATCATCTGTATCACTTTGTCTAGCTTATCCTCTTCTTTTTGTTCTACTTTTTCTACATTTTGGGGAGTTCGAATGGTTTTCTTACTTCTTTTCTCAATAGAACTTCTTTCTTAGTATCCCCTACTTCGTTTTCTCCTTGACTCATCTGTGCTACAATCGTCACTATCCATTTCCTACTATTCCGTCTCCCCCCGTATATGCAACTTTGTTAGTAATTACCAACGTCTCACCTCGCCGCGCAAAGAGATCGCCCGCTTCCACAGCTCGAAAACGATATCTCTTATCGGCTCACTCACTGTCTTTTCTTTTTTTTTTCTGCCTTTTTCTGTCCTCTTTTTTCCCTTATTTTTTCTTTCCACAAACAATAACAAACTACACAAACACCCAACACCTGCACACAGACTATTACGCATCAACTTTATACTATATTTCTAACTAGTCGTGCTTTTTCTACTTATAATGACCTAATATTAGGTTTAATTATGAAGCCGATCAAACACGTCTATCTCTCCCGAAAGCAAGTAACGTCTCAAAGAAAAATATAGCTAATGATATTTAACACATTTAAAGATTAATGTATATTTTTTTACAAGTTGTGAATAATAAATGTACTAAATTTAATATGCTATCGTATTGTTTCAAGGAACCCTTTTTGTAAAACAAAATCCCTGAGAGCAATTTTAAGTGTGTGTATGATGATTTATGTTTAATAATTGACGATTCAGATTTAACAAATTGGCGCCCATTTTGAAAATCAACACAGTTCACAAAAGTACACAGCAATATGCCTTATCACATTCTTGTATTTGGTTCATCAGGTGATGTAAATTATCTTAATTTGAAGACTAACCGTGATATTTTAATATATTATTTTTTCTTAAGTGATCGTGCAAAATTTATAAGCAAGCAAATTGTTATCGAATAAAATTCTTACTCCCCATGTAGCAGATAAATTTATCGATATCTAACTAAATTTAATATTGAAATCATTGACAGAAAAAGTTTTGCTTGATAAATACTACAAAAAAAAATTAAAAATAGAAACAAAACTAAAGAATTTAGAGCATTCGTAGATTTAACAAACGAATTGTTTTATATTGGTAAATGTAATTGTAAGTTAAAAACAACGAAATGCTCGCGTGGTTTGATTCCACAACATCTAAATAAATTCATGATGAACCAACTTAATGATCGAAAATTGATAATAACTGAATATTTGGCAGACGTTTTAGAAGAAGTATCCACAATAATATTGTAAAATATTTGTTTTTCCGGTGTTCTTAAATAAAACTAACGGTAATTTAAACACAAACTATATTAAAAATAAAAACAGAATACACTAAATAACAACTTAAAGCTAATAACTAATAATCAGAACAATTTATTTTCACAAGTATTTATTTATCATGCGACTATGTTTATTCGTTGAGTGCATTGTCTCCCTTCGAACAATTCTTATATAGGCTATACAACTTCCATAATTATTCCGGGGCCACGTAGACAGTCCTCGCGACGGCTGGAATGTTCGGCGCGTGTGAGTCATCACCAGACCGTCGCTTGATGTGTTGCGGATAACTCATCACAATATCAAGAATTCCGAATTGTAATGATGAACCAATATACGTTCCACATCAATCAGATGTAGATCTAGTTGAAAAAGAAGAAGTTGCAGAAGTATCTACTCCAGTGAAACGAGGGCATTATTCTAAAAAATACGACACTTTGAATTTTGCTATGATGTGTGATAGATTCAGAGTTTAAGAGAGGGTGCCTTCTTGTTTAGCAACAGCTCTTTTCGAAGACATAAATTTCCGAGATGATAGTGGTAAACTTGTTATTATGGATAAAGCTAAAGTGACTAGAGAAAAAATTAAACCTAGAGATGAGTTTGATGAACATTAACTGATTCACATATACAAGAAACGGAAAGACATGTACTAGTGTTTCCAAACGTGTTATAGAAACGAATGATGAAGGTGTTATGACGGTAACAATAGAAAGTCGTAAAAAAGTACCTCGAATGGAAAACAAAAAAAAAAAATTTAAATAATAATGAAATAGACTTTCTATTTAAAAAATCGTTAAAATTATACATGTAAGTCGATAAAAAGATTTAAAAATAAATGGGCTTAAAAATTTAGAAATTTTGTTGTTTTGTTTAATCCTTCAAAATAATGATTTCTTCATGTTGTTTCTTCTACCAAAACGATTTCGAAAATGAAAAAATCCATCGTAACTAAAGTTCCTGTAAATTGTATGTACTTTAATGAGGTGTAAGAAAGAATATATATTTTCATAAAGAAAATCATAGAAAAACGATGATTTATGTTAAGAGTCTCTTTTAAGCTATTTTTTAGTACTCACATCTTCAGTAAAATTGGAAAAAAACATACATATTTATAGTGATTCTAAAAGGTGAAAGAAATACCTTTCCTATATGCCTGTACTGAGCAATCTACTATAATTCTATATAATTTTATGACGATTTTATTAAAAGTAGTACACATTTATTAAGGAAAATACATATTTTGAAAATTTGCTGTGCCCAAAATCCGACTTAGGGTTATGGTCTCTTCAGCAATTTTACTTTATTTCAAATTAGCAAAATTGTATTATCTAACTTATGGCCAATAGCTTTAAAAAAATATTACCTAGTTAGCAAAATTGATTAATGAATTTTTACCAATTAATATTTAACTCTTATTTTTTAAATTAAATAATTTTATAAAATTCGCGAAATATATTACTCAAAAATATAAAATAAAAATATGGAGCAATAGACGTTGCTCAGCAGAATTTGCCACATTTATTTTATAACATTATGCGAACGAATTTCTTATTAAAATTTTTAACAACTTATATTAACCGTATATTACGCATTATACCGTATACTTAATTAACACGTCCCTACATTCTGCTACAGTGCACCGTATATGTAGTTCGATTAGCCCTCGTGGGCACGTGTAATGTTTTTAACTGGCGGCTTTAAGTATCTGTTCGCATCTCTAAAAAAGGAATTTATAATTTATAAAAATATAGTCGACAAGTAAAAATATTAAATCTAAGTAATAGAAAATGCAAAAAATATAATTAAATAAATATCTTCAAATACTAATTTAAATTTAAATTTTGGAACAATAAAAAGTATATTTATCGCACTACTAACTCTTTGAGGTAATATAGCAATAAAATAGTTGAATTATTAAAAAAAAAAACTAAATCAAACTGTTTGAACTAATATAGCAATAAAATAGTTGAATTATTATTTAAAAAATTCTAAATTAGATTTTAAACTTATTAAAAGCGCAATTTAATTTAAATATTCTATAGTATTCAAAGAATTAAATTTGTTTTATTGAGTTAGATGCTTTTGGAAGTCATCATAAGTACCGTTATGTACCCGTTATATTAAATATCCACTAAAGAAACGACACAATATGTTTCACATTATTTATAACTGCTTGTTTCTTCCACAAATATAAAAATATATAATTGTGGATCTCATTCGTTTATGTAGAAATTGTAAATTGTTCAGATACCATCGAACTCATTGAAATAATTGTTGAAGCAATCCTAAACTAAATTAATGTTTGAAAATTTCACTTCAGTTAAGATGCTTTAAAACTAATTTCATACAAATTTGTTTCTTTAATTAGCAAACTATAATTAAATGTACTATTTTCTTTATTTGAAAACACCTTATTTGTTTATGAGTTTTTGCGAAACGTAAATATTCTAAGATTATTGAATAATTTGCAATTCCTTTATACATAAAATGACCACCGTCAACGTAACGAGATAAAAAACGAACAGCAGTTGGGTTCCCAATTGGGTCCCAGAATTTGAACAAGACCGTCCCAAAGTTACCGCGTCAACCACAATCCAGGTCTGTTGTCCATGTAGAAACATGAAAATTAAATATTGGGAAATGCCATGTTTAAATAAATGACGCAAAAATCTTGATTCTAATGCTAACACTAACATTGCGAACTTATTCACTGACAGACGCAATTCATAAAAATTTAAAAAAGGCGTATTAAATATTTTTAATAATTAGTTATTGTTAAACTTTGCAAATGTTGGAAAAAAAATAAAATTTTATTTAAAATTATCAAAATTGTATTCTTTGATTTATAGCGCATTAATTTAAAAAATATTTACTTAGCAAAATAAAAAATTCATTAATCTCGAAATTTACAAAATTTGCGAGATGTAATTCTCCAAAATTATAAATCAACATGATGGAACAACCGACGTTTAAATGTATAAGCATGCTTAGTAAAAGAAAGCCCTGCATTGGGACTCCGTGCATAGTAGTAACGTGTGTTCATATGAAAAGTCAATCTAGGTTACTTTGAAATTTTGATAGAATAAGACGCATATATATTAGTATGTGTTTGTTGTTCCGTAAACGTAAATCCAAATGACTTTGATAATGTCAATCACAAATATCAGTTATAAAATAATCGTGCGTCGATTTTGGTTTAAATAAATTGCTTCTCAGTTTTAAAATGGCATTCACTTTAGAACATAAAATTTTTTTAGTACAGGCTTATTTTCGAAGTGGTAATAAAATTGATGGTTTATGGGTTTATTCAGTTCAAGATTGCATGGTAGAATTTCAAGTTGAGTTTCCACGTTTTGTAATAGATTATATACAATTTAAGAATACTTTGGATAGAACTTTAAAACTTTTTTCTGAAACTGGTAGTCTCTTAAGAAAATCAGGCAGCGGAGCAGTTAAGAAACGTACACCTCAAGTTGTCAATCGTGTTGAAGAAATAATGGAAAATGAACCACAAGCATCTTTTCGACATTTGAGTCAACAAATAAACCTTTCTGTTGGTACAACTCACAAGTTATTAAAAAAAGATAAGCAACTTTATCCATACCGTGTCACAGCAGTACAAGAATTGTTAGAAATTGATTACCAACGTAGACTACAGTTTTGTAATTGGTTTGTAAATATGAACAATAATGGTGAACCTTCACAAAGAGTCATCTTTACTGATGAAGCATGGTTTTATAAATCGGGATACCTAAATTCACAAAATACAAAAATTTGGAGTAGTGAAAATCCACATGTAATTAATGAAGAATCGCTACATCCAGAGAAAATTGGTGTTTGGGCAGCGATAAGCCAAAGGCGAATCATTGGACCAATATTTTTTCAGGGAACGTTAACTGCTCAAAGGTACCGTACGGAAATTTTACAACCATTTGTCAATCAGTTGCATGATGATGAACTTCAAAATGCATATTTCCAACAAGACAGAGCAGCTTGTCACTATACTGCAGAATCTTTGGATTATTTAAGAGAATTTTTTGATGAGCGTATAATTAGTCGAAATGCTGAAATTGCCTGGCCTGCACGTTCATGCGATTTAACACTTTGCGACTTCTTTTTGTGGCCTTATCTAAAAAATAACATATTTTGAACACCTATATTGAATTTGAATGATATGCTACAGAGAATCGAACAGAAATGCATGGAAATTAATACCAATCCAGTAATGTTGCAGAATATCATCAGAAATTTTGAACGGAGGATTTTAAAGTGCATTGATCTTGAAGGAGAACATTTTCAACATTTGTTATAGTTTTCAATAAATACCTATTACATATTTGTTATTTATTTGTATGTATTAAACTGTCAAAATATACGACTTCGAGGGTTAAGTAGTAAATTTTAATTTACGACATACTTCAAATGTTCTCAGTATATCACATGCTACTAGATCGACTTTTCAAATGAGCACTTGCTATAACGTGTGTTCATTTGAAAAGTCAATCTAGGTTACTTTGAAATTTTGATAGAATAAGACGCAAATATATTAATATGTGTTTCTTGTTCCGTAAACGTAAATCCAAATGACATTTGATAATGTCAATCACATTTGTTATTTATTTGTATGTATGAAACTGTCAAAATATACGACTTCGTAGGTTAAGTGGTAAATTTTAATTTACGACGTACTTCAAAATGTTCTCAGTAAATCACATGCTACTAGATTGACTTTTCAAATGAACACTTGTTATTCTATATAACAAATTCTACAGTAGTATTCTACTGTCGCTTTCTATTCCTACCAAAATTCGTACTCCGTGTTGATATCGTATTCTCTTCGAGTTTGTTCGTAACTTTAATATCCATTCTAAAAATATTAGTTTATCTTATCAGTTATTTTTGTAAAGTCACTAAATTTTTATTGGCTCCCTTATTTTCACAGGTTTTAAAAGATACATTTGTAAATATCTTGCCGTAAGTTCTTAATCCCCTTAATTTTGTCTGCTTCGTTTACTATTTACATTTCTTAGTTTCCCTTTTATCTTGCGCTTTCCTGTTCTGACAAATTATATTATTCATTATTAGTACAGACTTAATATTCATGCATCACAGTTAGAAAAATGTAATTAAAAATATATCACAATAGCATACAATTATCTTGTTTTTGTTTGAAGATGTTACCTGTATTTATTTACAAATATATTTACAAATCTATCTATAGAAGAGGAACAAGACAGAAGAGAGGAATTCCGGCTAGAAGATAATGAAAGATTTATGAGAGACGCTAGAAATGCATTTAATTTAAAAGATTTGCATTTTAAGCAACTGTTTAGACTGACAAAAGAAATGGCTCATTTTATATTTTTTCACTTCCAGTCAGTAATTGTCTATAAATAATAGTTAATTTAATCATCTCATTATAGTTTAAGATATGGATAATGACAAATAAAGAAAAACAAATATTTTATTTTATCCAGTGGTATTTACTTACTTTTCTTCATTTTTCTTACTGTTTTGTAAACCGCTAAATTTGTTCGTAATTGTGGTGATTCTTCACAAAAATTTAAAAAAGTTGCCCAATGATCATTTGTATCACGCATTTTTTGGAAAAGGTCTTACGTATTGTAAAATGAATAAACCTTCTCTCGAAAGAGAATTTGGCAACCATAATAAATACTAATAAAATCTTTCAAATGTGTAAAACATTTGAAAGATATCCGAGTGGATATCAGTCAACCGCTCTTTTTCGTATATATATATATTTGTTTTCTATATAATCTCTTCCTAATGCGATAGGTGTTAAGGTGTAGAAACAAAGCGATAGTTCCAAGGGTGTATGGGGAGGAAATACTAATGTAGAAAACGATACGGAGTACCAAAACGATAGAAACGGAGCGATATAAAGGGTTTTTCAGGCAACCCGTTCATTAGAAGTTTTCTATATTAACGTCTTAGGACACTTTTGAAAATTTGTGGCACGTAATCTTGATACTTAGTGTATTAAAATAAAATATTTACACTCATGAACCATTTTCGGTTATACCGGAAGTCACAGCCAACTTTGATATTTTAAATAAAATGTTATACTTTTTATTGCTTTTTTAGATTCCTTGCAGAGTACTGTAACACTTTATATTAAGGTTTCTTTGCAAAAAATTAACCTTTTTCGAATTATTTTAATTTTTGTGAAATTCTTTGTTTTTTTCAATGTACTTTTTAAAACCATATATCTCAGGCGTATTTGATCTAAACTATGTCATATTTCTACAGCAAACAGTGAAAGGTATAAGATTTCGAGTAATGTCGAAACATTTAATAAATCTCTTACAGGCTGTTCAAAATTTATTGATTATTTAAGTAATCTTTAATTAAAGAAAAATCGATTTTTTTGAAATAGAATACTCTGTAGATGAGCACGCCTTAGTAAGTAGATAAACATTTTGCATCGTACAGGTATAGGTTTCCCTATGTCTATCTCTGATAGTTTTAGAGTTATTAATGATTATTTTCTAAATTGAGCATTATCAAGAAAAATCGTTGTAGTAAGCCTTGAAAAATAAATATGATTTGCCAAAATTGTCACAAAGTGTATTTCGTGTCTAACTGGTTTTATGTTGTTCACAAATATCCAAGACGATTTAAATATTTATCCTAATAGAGATATTTTTAATTTATTGTACATTCATGGTGAATCTATTCAAATTATTGAAAGAACATGTCGAATTTTTAATGAAAGGTACCCACATTTACCAGCAATAAATAAAACTAAATTCAAGCAAATAGAGTCAAACTGTATTCGCTTTGGTATTCAAGTCAAGAAGACAGTTCCAAAACAGATTACCGGCGACAAAGCTAATGAAATCGTTGTTTTGGGATATTCTTATGCGCATCCAACGAGTTCTATACCAGCGGCGTCTGCAGATATAGGAATTTCATGTATATCAAAGGATTTTAAAGAAAAATAAAATGCATCCTTATTCTTTCAAATCAGTTTAGGCTTTTTGTCCAGGAGATCAAGATAGAAGAATTCAATTCTGCGAGTTCATTTTAACTAAAATAAAGATCCCCATTTTTTATCTAAAATTTTAAGGATTTTTAAAAGAAGAAATTGTCATCCTTGGGCACAACAAAATCCACATGACATCAGAGAAGCAAATTTTCAAGACACTTTTAGCACTAATGTTTTTGCAATAATTATACATATCCACGTTGAAAATGAAATTTATATCGAGAATTTAACAAACGTCAGGTATCTACAATTGTTAAGGAAAGTAGGACAGCCATTTTTGAATAACCTATGTTGGTTTCAAATGGATCGAGCACCTGCTCACTCTTCACATGAGGTCTATCGGGAATTAACCAATATCTTTGAGGATTGGTCGCAATGGATCTTAGTTCTGGCCACCTAGATTCCACGATCTGACTCTCCTTGATTTTTATTTATGGGGTCAAATAAAAAATGAGGTTTATGCGTCTCTCGTGTAAAACAAACAATAGCTTATAACTAGAGAAAGAGACGGTTTTCGAAATTTGAACGCTGAGCAAGCAAGAGAAGCAACTGCAACAGACTTAAAAAGAGTCATGCTTTGTTTAGATCGCAGATCATTTTGAACATTTGTGAATATCATTATTAATGCATTATGTGTCTTTAATATATTCATCTTATTCACTTTTTTGCTTGTTAATGTGTTGTATTATTGTTATCTCATATGATATATTTCAATCATTCGAAGAGATTCACATTATTAGAGTAAATATTTAATTCGTCTTGGATATTTGCGAACAACATAAAACCAGGTACGAAATACACTTTATGACAATTTTGGACAGATCAGATTTATTTTTCAAGGTTTACTACAACGATTTTTCTTGATAATGCTCAATTTAGAAAATACTCATTAATAACTTTAAAACTATGAGAGATAGACATAGGGAAACCTATACCTGTACGATGCAAAATATTTATATACTTACTAAGGCGTGCTCATCTACAGGCTGTTCCATTTTAAAAAAAATCGATTTTTCTTTAATTTAAAATTACTTAAATAATCAATAAATTTTGAACAGCCTGTAATAGATTTCTTAAATGTTTCGACATTACTCGAAATCTGATACCTTTCGCTGTCTGCAGTAGAAAAATGACATAGTTTAGATCAAGTACGCCAGAGATATATGGCTTTAAAAAGTACATTGAAAAAACAAAAAATTTCACAAAAATCAAAATAATTCAAAAACGGTTAATTTTTTGGTAATGATACCTTAATATAACGTGTGTATAAATTGTCGCAAAAGGTACACGCAGCGACGTTCTTCGTTTGGTTCTGAATAAAAATCTTAATGTTAAAATGTTAAAATGTATCATGCTTCGTTTGTTTTCACGGGGTTCTTGAAGTTCAGACTTTTAGTGCGTAGCTAACCATTGCTCTTCGATATCTGTTAATAGAGATAGATGCAATTTAGTTTAAAGAAAAAATTTTTACTAGTATTATTTCGTAAACGTTTTCTTTTTGCTTTAAAAGCTTGTTTTAAACATTTATTCATTAACGTACTTCCACGAAAAACACATTTGGCAACGTTGTAGAACAATAAGTTTGTATTTCAAAGTGAGTTCAATCAAAATCATTACTGTCAAATTTTGACATTTACGAATTTACGAAGCATGATACGACATTTTAACATTAAGATTTTTTATTCAGAACCGAACGAAGAATGTCGCTACGTGTAGCTTTTGCGACAATTTATACACACCTTGTATAAAGTGTTATAGTACTTTACAAGGAATCTAAAAAAGCAATAAAAAGTATAACATTCTATTTAAAATATCAAAGTTGGCTATGACTTCCGGTATAACCGAAACCGATGAGTGTAAATATTTTATTTTAAGACATAAAGTATCAAGATTACGTGCCACAAATTTTCAAAAGTATCCTAAGCCGTTAACATAGAAAACTTCTAATGAACGGGTTGCGTGAAAAACCTTGTATAGAATTCTATAGTGCACGGTTCCAGACGACTCATTTTCTGTAACGGAGGGAAGCTCCTCACGCACTTAATTATTTAACGCGCGTGAACGGATTTTTAGAGCACTTTAACACTTTATTTTAACCACACTTTACGCAACGCGCTTAATTTAATGATAATGACGGAATCGCGGATTAGTGTTCGTGTCCAAATCTGCAACAACAAAAAAAAAAGCTAATTATTAGAACATGAGTTTATTAAAATATTTATTTTATTTTAATATATATTATACTCTAAAGAATTAAAAATGTTATTTATTGAAAGTTTAGAGAAAATAAAAGATTTATTATATTACATTCGAAAAAGTTTATGCAATGTATGTATAATGTATATTTTAATAAAAACTTCGTGTTTTGGCGAATGTGATAAATGATGCACATTGATCACATTAACTCATTATTATTAATAATAAATTTGTATGTATCTGTATGCTGTGATAATGAATATGTCGTTGACATTAAAAAAATCATAGATTAAATAAATTCTTACTTTCACTTATAGATTTGAATTGAAATAACAGCTCTAAAGGTTCCATTTCGTTATGGGCCGGTATTATAAACAGCGAATAAATCTCTGAATAACAAGTTGACGAATAAATTTATTAAAGGAATAAATCGAAGTCTGGTATTATAAAAAATGCAAACAAATAAAATAAGTATTTGTAGAATAACACTGAATAAAATGAAAAAATACAAAAAACCTAATTCTTTCTCATTTTTGTTTGTTTGTATTTGTAGACTAGTAGGTTGTGTTTAAGTTTCATATTGAAATGTCTGTTGTGTTAAACGAAATCTTGCATTAAATTCATCATTTGAATACATTTCGAATGGCTTGATACTTTCGTGAAACACCTTGGCAGACGACAACTTCGTAGACGTTGACGACATTCCTACGGTTGATTTTAATCGTCTGATAATTCAGATACCCCTGAAACTGATGATACCAAAGACACTGATGAAACCTAAAAATTTGACATTATCATCATTCAAGTTACCTATTAAACACACAATATAATAAACTTTTAAAAATAAGGTTATATTTATTTGAAGTTAATACCACGATTTTCAAGGGTGTAAATTAATTGGTAGATTTATTTGCTTAGTTTCCTTATTCACTATTATAGAGTGCGTCCATAAAGTATGGACACAAGCCCGTAGTAACGTTATTGTGCATTATTTGACAATATGCGAAGATATGTCGGTTAATGTTTTTTATTAGTTATATTTGGATGCTACCATTTTGTTTTTTTCCGTCGACCTTGAATAAGTTATGACGTCATTGATAATTTTTTTAAATGTTCCATTGTTTTTTTTATGGTTTTTGAAAGCTTTCTTTATTGGATGATGTAAAAATGTTGGTTACATAAGAAAATTTTTGAGTAATCATTTCATATCATCATCATATAATCAATTTAATCGCGGAGTTGTTTAATGAAACGCATCCTGAACTGGACCCTATCGGTTTTTCAACTGTAAGTAAAATCCACAGAAAATTTTTGGAAGAAGGATTCGTTCGAGATTAACCAACAAGTGGTCGTCCATCAACGGCCCTAGACACTCAAGTTGACATTTTGTTAACGGTTCAAAAACGTCCTCAGACAAGCACACGGCAACTGAGTCGAGAATTTGACGTAGTAAAGGGTAGAGTTGGGAAACTTTTGCATAAATCAAAGTATCATCCCTATAAAATGAATTTAGTTCAAGAGATGTCTGAGGACGATTTTGATCGGCGTTTGGAATATTGTGAACGGTTGATGCAAATGTGTGACAATGACCCTCTATTACTCTTCAACATTTTGTTTTCTGACGAATCTACTTTCACATTGAATGGCACTGCGAGTAGACAAAATTGCCGATTTTGGTGGACTGATAATCCTCATTGGATGCAAGACACATACCCAATACCCGCAAAAACTAAATGTATGGGCAGAGATTATCGGCGATCGCATTGTGGGACCGTTTTTCTTTGATGGAAACTTCACTGGGGAAATATGCTTGAGCTTTTTGAGGCGGTTCTTTTTCCAAATAATGAGGATCCACATTTGCAACATCGTAGAATTTGGTATCAACAGAATGGTGCTCCTCCGCACTACACTCTACCAGTAAGGCAATACCTCAATAATACATTTCCTAACAAATGGATTCGAAAAAGAGGGGCAATTGTATGGTCAGCTTGATCGCCAGATTTAACACCGTTGGACTTCTTCTTGGGGGACGTTTTACGACAACACATCATTTACGAAACCAGACTAATCAGTACTAATCACTCCCGAAATATTACAGAATGTTCGAAATGGAATTTATCATCGCTTAGGATTTTGTAAACAAAATGAAGGAAAACATTTTGAGAATTTGTTCTAAATTTGATACTGAATATGTCAAAAATAAAACTTATAATTAGAACACAATTTACTCAAAAATTTTCTAATGTAACCTACCAAAATTTTTACATCATTGAATAAAGAATTGTAAAAGATTTCAAAATCCATAAAAAAAATGGGGCTGACATTTAAAAAAATATGAATGACGTCATAACTTATTCAAGGTCGACGAAAGAAAACAAAATGGTAGCATCTAAATATAGCTAATAAAAAACATTAATCGACATATCTTTGCATTTTGTCAAACAATGCACAATAACGTTACTACGGGCTTGTGTCCATACTTTATGGACGCACTGTATATAATACCCAATCTTTAGAATAAATTAAATTTACTTGCTTACTAAATAAAATCTGCAGATTTTTATCGTTTATACTATCAGTCTTATATATATTCATAAATGATAATTTTTGAAATTTTGACGACTTTACAAATTTTAATTTTGTTTCCATAAATACAAATATAGGGGGTTATTCTAAAGTAAGTTGCCAGTTTGAAATGGCCATAAGTTTGGCAAATTAATTTGTCATAAAGAAACGGGATTTTATTATAACAAAAAGAAATAAGAAAAAGTTAAATATGACCATCACTGTGTTCAAGAAGTATTAGTCGTTCTTCTATGGTATAAACGGCATTAGAAAGTGCATTCCTTGGTATGTTTTCAGTGACATCTGATATTGATTGCTTAAGGTCCTCACGAGTAGTAGATCTACTTAGAAATATCATTTCTTTAAGGTAACCCCATTACCGGTAGTCAGCCGACTTTATGTCTGGTGATTTTACAGGGCAACTGTTTGGAAAATGCCTACTAATTACTCGATCGCCATTTCGATCGATATTTCGGTAGAGACTTATTGGACTCGGCGAAAGTACTGAAATTTCCCCTGAGTGGATTTTATCGAGTACACAGGACTAACAAGGTGGAATTAAAAGATTTATTTTTGGTAGTACAAAGAGCATTTTGCTCACAAGGGAAGATCCCGAACCTGGAAATTAAAAAAATGATGACTTTAGGAACATGTATATTACATATAGGTATGTACTATGCAATTTTTTTTCTGCGGAAAAACACTGACTGGGTGAAATTTGGCAATTTTCTATACTGCCTCTTCGAATAACTCGTTAACGGTATTAGGTAGAGAAAAAGTTTTAACAGAAAAAATGTTTATTTGAATGAATTTTATTAAGTAGACAGGAAAAAGCATTTACTGTATTTTTTAATTATGTTAGATTGTTTCTTACATAAAAGATATAGCTTTTCGAAGGAAGCTACATTAGACCAGTAAATAGTAAAAATGTTTTTGTAAAGAAAATAGACTGAGAATGAATGAGATAAGTAAGTAGTATATATAACTTATCAAGCTTGAAATTAATAATAGTTATTGGTTTGTTACATAGTAGACCTGTAATGTTTAAAATGGCCGCTATAAGTATTCTAAACGCAATTTGTTTAATGATGGTAACGTTCGAAGTTGCCAATAATAATACATAGGTCCCTGTGAATACCAACGAAATCGAATTGCAGGGCATAATAAAAAGTATCCTTCTCGATGTTCAAAGAGAAACATCGTTTTCACTGGAAATTGCTCTATGTACTCTAGCATTTTTGCAACTGCACATTATCTAGAATTTGTAGATGAGGCACATGCGCCCACAAGGGAAGAAGCGGTAGAAGCAATAGTAGCTGAAGAAGAAAAGTGTACACTAGAAGAGAAGGTATTGTAACTTTACCATACAAAACCGTCGCTGTTACGTATTGGAAAAGTGAGAAGAAAAGACGACTTGCGTTGAATACCATCCAGCAAAAGTTTCACAAAATTTCATCTATGCAGCAATTGTACAGATGAATGGTGAAGTAATATTGTTACATAGCAACGATTTGTGCTTCTTGTATTATTCTACAGTGTTATTAGATTTTTTTCTATTCGTATATAATTAATTTGTAAATAGTATTGATTCCGGTGCCATTCATTATTCATGATTTTTACGTCCAGCGATGGAAATTACAAGCTAATACAGACATTGGTTTAAAAAATTTTAAAGCATCACGACATTGAGTTTGGAATTTTAAGAGAGCTTACAAAATAGTATAAAGGAAAATAAATAAATTTATTACCCGATCATAAGGTACGGACTTCGAGCAATTGAAGAAAATTGACTCAACTTTCGTTAATAGTGCAAAAGATCATATAGGGCTTATCCTGATAGATAATACGTTCGATGTTGACGAGAGTGGTTTTAATCTTGAGCTACATTCCGGGCGGACTTTAGCTGTGCACGAAACAAAAATTGTTATTACATCTATTTGTATCTATATTATTTGTATTGAGGTAAAGAAAAGAGATTTGCAGGTAAATGCATGACATTAAAATACCTTAAAAAACATTATGTCTGGCTTTCCTGATGTGATAAAGATGTTAGCTTAGGAGATACTCTAATAGGGAGTTATTCGGCAAATATTATTTCAATTAATTAAAACTTAGTTGCCGTAATGAGTACTAGTTCACTGCCTTCGAATTCAATGTATTAGGAATATCACGGAACGATCAAATTGATATTATATTTGGGATTATTGATAGCTCTACTCGAAGAAACAGAAAAATATATACGTAATTTTAATGAAGCATGTAGTATATTTGTAAGATTACGCGTTGAAATATAAATCACTCTATGTCTTGATATATTGATGAGTTTCCTACGAGAGATCCCTGACTTGAGAGAGTATCTAAAAAGGAAGATTGAAAGGAAGAACAACAAATTAGTATTACATCTATTCAAGAAGTGAATATCTCTGATTTCTCTTGTTGCAAATAAATAAGACCTACCGATAAATTGGATCAAATGAAATTTTTAAAATATGCAAAGTTAAGTATTCCTAGCTTATGTTTGGAAGGATGACATAAATCGCTTGGATTATCATTGCTCTCAAAGAAACAGCGAAAAAATTAATTTTTATCTAATGCAATTTTTTATCGCATCTACATTTCTAAAAGTTTTTGATAAATTGATCATTTTCCAACTAGCGATTACTGACTGAAGGCGATATTTTCAAACTAATATACAAGAAAAGCAGAAACCAGAATAGAATGTGAATTTCTATGTAACATATGAAATAATAATGAGAATTTATAGTAAAGATTCCATTCTTGATAGGAATAATAAAACAGAAACATTAATTAAATTTAAAGCTGTCTAGAATTGAACAAGAAGATAAGAAAAGGCGCACAGTAAAATCGCTTTGTATTGATAATGTTAAATTGAACAGCAAGTACATGTCTCTGGATTCTCTTGCTACTGCAAATTAAATATTCGTGTTTCAATAAATTGAAATACGTATGTGTAATCATTAAAATATGTAGCATTAAATATTCCTAGCATTATTTGCCAAATGTTGTACCTTTTATTAAAAACTGTTTATTACATAAACTATAAAATTATTATGTTTAAATTAATAATAAACAGAAAAGAAAACTTTCGATCAAGTTGAACAACAATATTAAGGTAATTTAAAGAAATATGATTAATTAATCGCAATCATTTTGTATTTCCTATAATAAAATTATAAGAAAATATGATCCATTAAGTTATTGTTCTCTGGACTCCCAGCCAATGCAAAAAAATTTTTCTATTTCAGGTATTACAATATTTGTCAAATTAGGTAGTTTTTACAAGTAATAATATGTTGTATTACATACCGTTATCCATTACATGCACTGAAGAAAACTATACACATTGTTTCACATTATTTAAAATGTTTGTACCTACGACAAGTATGAAAATATATAATTGTGGATCTCATTTGTTCATGTAGAAATTATAAACTGGTCAGATACCATAGGACAAAATTAAAAAAAAAAGTTCAATAATCAGCTTAATAAATGAATTTGTTCTTACAAAATGTCTTAGTAAATGAATATAAAATGTTTAAAAAATATCTAGCAGTCTCGAAGGAAGTATGTATGATGTGTTTATTTAATATAAAGCTTATTAATCATGATTCCAACGCTAAGAAATAAGTAATTAAACTTCTAGTTTCAAAAAATTCTATTTATTATAAATATCACTACAATATTGTTTCGCCGTACAATGGCTTCATCAGGTGGATGAATACTGAGTATTCATCCACCTACAACAATATTGTAGTGATATTTATAATAAATAGAATTTTTTGAAACTAGAAGTTTAATTATTTATTTCTTAGCGTTATAATGCAGTTTCAACAAGTATCTCCTTCGTCAATTAACTATTTAATCATGATTCCCTTAGACTTTCACAAAGTAAGTTAAGTAAATTGGCATTTAGCTTATTACAAACATCTGAGAAACCTGCAATGTGCCGAAACATTTGTTATGTAGTGGATATAAAGAAAAATTTTCATCAAAACCGAATATCTTCCCCACTAAATATTACTTTAATTGAAATAAAAATTAATGCGCTTAATATACATATATCAATAAAAGTCAAATCAATGTAATAAATAGGATATATAATTCATTACCTTCATCGCAGAATCCAGGGACTTGGGACATCTTTTAAGGTAGCTCCAAACATCAATTTCATTTAACATCAGTACCAACGTTTCTTAAACAGCTGACACAAAATCACTTCCCTGTTCGTATCTGTAACAAAAGGATTTATAAAAATATAGTAGACAACTAAAAATATTAACACCAAATAATACGAAGTGCTAAAAATATAATTAAATAAATATTTAAAGATATAATCTGGCTTGTAGTCTTCTGTGGTCGTTGTCTACGATTGCTTCTGGAATTCCGAGCCAAACCCGTGTCTTTCGTACTGTCTGCTTCACTGATACAAGATAATCCTAGAAGCAATCATCTAAAAATATAATTTTAAAATTTAAAAAATATTTAAAATTTTTATTTAAATTTAATTTTAAAATTAAATTTAAACTTTATACAAATAGATTAATTAAATTTTAGGTTCCGTAATAATTGGCAAGTAATTATAATTACTTTACACCGAAAATGTACATTTGATGAGAGATAGATTTCCTTATGTATTTTCTTCCGCTGAATTCGAAAATCAAGGTTAAATTTTTTTTTTATGGAACAGTTTTTGAGATATTGTAATTTTTTCATTTTCTCGACCTTTTTTCACTTTTTCAAATCATATCTCGAGCTAGAAATGCCCGATTGGGTCGTTCTTGGTACCCAAAGGCAAGGTATTGAGATGACGAACACATATGTATAATCGGATCTTTTATTGGTAAAGCGGTTCAAAATATATCGATGAAAATAAGGCACATTTTCAAAAAAATCATATTTTACAGTGATTCTGTGCCGACAGAAAAATACAAATTGTTAAAAAAAAGTCTGGTTTTTGTTCATGTACGTAAAGATGGTACTTTTACGTAAGAACTAAGACCAACCAGAAGAAAATCGACCGAAAAATGACAAAGTTATAAGCAATTGAGTGAATAAATCCAAATCCCATATTTTCCGAATATTTTATTTTTTTCGACAATTTATTGGGTTTAAACGCTTGCAATACATTCTTGACATTTTTGTGTGTTAGAAATAGTTGTGGCTCTTGCTTTGTCTTCGGTTGCTTTTGGGATCCGTTTCTCTAGTGAGAAACCATACATAGTCTCCCAACATTGCTTCATCCCAAAATCCTTGATAGCGCCGCTCAATGGTCTTAATTTGTTGGTGAAATCTCTCGCCGTGTTCGTCACTTACGTCACCAAGATTGTCAGGAAAGAAATTCAAATGCGAATGCAAGAAATGGATTTTTAGAGACATATTTACACCTGTAAGAAATAAATAAAATGGTAAAAACAATACAATGGAAAACAACCAGGAATGAAATTAAATAATGGCATTCCGTACCCATCTTGTTGTAGTTCTTCTTCAGCAAATCGGTAATAATTCCCTCGTAGTTAGGGCTTTTATTGTTCCCAAGAAAATTGGTAACAACCCGCTGAAATGAATTCCAGGCCTCGTTTTCAACGGGTGTTAAATATTTTGGAAAATCTGTTCTTTTTACCAATTTCTTTATGTGTGGACCATCGAAGACGCCTTCCTTGATTTTTGCTAAAGAAAGCTGCGGGAAAAGGGTTTTCAAATAGGAAAATACTTGGCCTTCCTTGTCTAAGGCCTTCACAAAATTTTTAATGAGGCCAAGTTTAATGTGCAACGCTGGAAGGATTATATTTGCTTTTTTGACAAGAGGCACGTATTTAATATTGTCTTTGCCCACTGTGACGTTCTCCCTTTCTGGCTAGTCTTTTCTTCTATAATGATGTTCACGAGCACGACTATCCCAGAGGCAAAGAAAGCAGCAATATTTTGTATATCCACCCTGCATTCCACACAACATGCCGACGACTTTGAGATCGGAACATATTTTCCAGTTGTGATGCTCATATTGAATGTATTTTAGCAAACTGGCCATTGTGGCGTATGATTCTTTAGTGTTGATGGCATGAGCGATGGGGATAGAAGGTTTTTCATTTCCAATATGCAGTAGGACTGCTTTCAAACTCTCCTTACTACCGTCAATGAACAAGCGCCACTCATTTGGATCATAAGGCTCTCCGAGTTGCTCAAACAATGCAGGAATATCGTTGCAGTAGCATATGTCGTTTTCCTTCTTAAAATGTTGTGCGTAAGGTTTATCACGGTTTCTGTAAAATGTTCCATTTACTCCCGGAGCCAAACAGTTCCGTTGCTTCAGGCGAGATGCAAGTAACTCCGCTTTTTCCTTTGACAGCTCGAGATCTCTCACCAAATCATTCAGTTCAGGCTGCGTAAAATGTTGCAATTGCGACTCCTGTTGAAATTCATTATCACTGCTTGTGTCTGTTTGTAGTGATGATTCGAAAAATTCAATCGTTGAATCGGGGCACTTAGGATGAGGAAATTCACTTGAATGTGGAACTGGAAGCGAAACAGATGCTACTGTCGCATAAACCCATTTGGCACTCTTTCCAAAACCAGTGGATCTGCTCAGGCAAAAGTAACAATCAACCGAATGGCAGAGCGGCTCTCTCCATATCATCGGTACACCGAATTTCATGTATCGTCTAATTTGGAATAAAAATTCACTTTATTATTAATTCATTTGTATATATAAATTTAATCTTACTGTGATGAACCAGAAGCCCACGCGGCAAGAGTTATATGGCACGATAAACAAACATTATTTGGTGTCCATTGCTCATGAAAAGTTGCAGGTGCTATTCCAAAATATTGCAGATAATTATGTTGTAATGAATCGGTGAATCTACGTCTATTTGGTTGGGGGACAAAATTGCCACACACGTAACAGAAATTATTTGGATTGTTTACGCACTTACATTCTCGTTTTCTTTTAGGCATTTTGGTGAATACAATGAAATATAATTTCAATCAAATTTGTGAGTTCCTATAATATACAAACAACCGACACTACGTTTTATAGAAGATGTCAAAACAAAATGTCAGGGTTCTAAGGTTCCTAAATGTTGTTTTGTTTGGAATAAAATCTAAGAACTCTAGCGTCAACGTAAGAACTAATATACGTCGCCAATATACCAACAGGTTATCGATATAAAATCATGTTCCTATACCAAAGACATATAAATATCAAGATATAGCAAGAGCTGTTTATTGGTACGAATAATAATTTTTATTATAATAGTAATAAGAAAGTCAAAATACATAAAAATAACAAATAATAAATTCAATATATTTGCGTGCGAGCAACCGAACTCATAAATTGTCGAAAAAAATAAAATATTTGGAAAATGTGGGATTTGGATTTATTCACTCAATTGCTTATAACTTTGTCATTGTTCGGCGATTTTCTTCTGGTTGGTCTTAGTTCTTACGTAAATGTATCATCTTTACGTACATGAACAGAAACCAGACGTTTTTTTAACGATTTGTACTTTTCTGTCGGCACAGAATCACTGTAAAATATGATTTTTTTGAAAATGTGCCCTATTTTCATCGATATATTTTGAACCGCTTTACCAATCAAAGATCCGATTATACATATTTGTTCGTCATCTCAATACCTTGCATTTGGGTCCCAAGAACGATCCAATCGGACATTTCTAGCTTGAAATATGATTTGTCAAGTGAAAAAAGGTCGAAAAAATGAAAAAATTACAATATCTCAAAAACTGTTCCATAAAAAAAAATTTAACCTAGATTTTCGAATTCAGCTGAAGAAAATACATAAGGAAATCTATTTCTCATCAAATGTACATGAAAAAAATGTCATTTTGTAAACTAGTGATTATTTGGAAATACTAATTTAAATTTAAATTTAAATTTAAGCTTTGGAACGATAAAAATCTATTATTTATCATATTATTTAAAACAAAAAACTAATATTGCAATAAAACAATTCAATTCTTATTTTATAAAAATTACATTTTAAACTTATTAAAAGCCTAATTTCTAAATATCTATATTTCTATAATATTCAAAGAATTCTAAAGTACCTTGTAACATCTTCAGTAGCAATCCAGAATGATACTCTGGTTCCCATAACGCGCGTCCAATCACTTCGTAATTTCGAACAAAAATGCGTCTAAAGAAATTTCAAAAAGCTTATGTAGAATAAGATAAAGAAAGAATTAAAAAAAAGTGTGCAGGAAAATGCGTTATAGAAAAATATATTAAAAATACACTGAATCTTTTTTTTTGTAGTTTGCGAGAAGCGTATGTACTAATATAAAGAAAATATTTTTTTAGCAAAAAGAGATCTCCAGGTAAATGCATTTCATTAAAATACATTAAAAATACTCATTCTTTCGTTATGTGATAAAAACTTTCGTTTAGGCGATACTCTAAAAAAGGGTTTTTAGTAAATTCATAAAAGTGCGTAGAAATGCATTTTCAGAATAAAATCTTAAGAAAATAAATAATTGTTTCTCATTTTAGCATTATTTAAAAATGATAACGAATGAAAATCAATAATATTTAAATTAATAATTCATTTTAAAATTACAGTAATTATTTAATTACAAAATTAAATTTTAGTTAACATTATGTACATATACGAGGCTTCCTTCAAAAACTCCTACGGCTTTGTTTATACAGTTAAATCGTGATTAGCTTCTAACGACTATACATTTAAGGAGCATACTCTAACAACGTTTAATGCCGAATTAAGAGAAGGCAACGAAGTTATTTAGGTGTGTTACTGAAGCCATGGATCAGTTAGATTCGCAGGGCTAATAATAATATATGTAATATATTATTATTATAAAGTCGATGCGTTTCCATTGTTCTATAGTTCTAGTCAAGAAAGAGTACCTTAAAAAATTTTAACATTAGTTGGGGTTTATGTGCAATATGAAAATACATCAAAAATACATTGAATCTTTTTTTCGTAATTTGAGAAAGACGTTTGTACTAATGCAAAAAAAGGCATTTATGTAGAAAAAGTAAATTTGTATTTACCTGCATGACATGAAAAAATATTCAATCTTTTTTTTTGTGATGTGATATAAAAGAGAAGAGAGTCTAAAAAAAAGTTTTTCTATTTTGCGTTTGAAATGAACTCATTATAAAACCCCAAACAGTATCGAAATGAACTTCATTTCGATACACTTTTTTTCATTTTTCAATGCTGGCGTTGTTCGAATACAGAAATAAATATCATTGCTGTCATTTGATTTTAAGAATTTATGTACATTTGACAGATATGATATATGTCCGTATTTTACACAAACAACGTATTTTGTATGCAATTGACAACAACATATATATGTTACTATGTCACTCATGTTTATATTTTTAAATGAAATATCAAGTAATGTTAACGAAAATTAATAAATAATATGTAATATAATATACTTCGCGGATAGCAAGATTTAAATTTGAAAATGTCAAGTATCAATGTGACCAACTGCATGCTTTATATAAAAATCAGCCGCGGCTCGTGATGACGTATTTGGGAGTGCAAGTACAATGATGCGAGTGCTTCGTGTAGTCTCGTGTACTAACTGTAAAGTTTTCTTAGTAAACACCGAAAACACACGAGGCACTCGCATCATTGTACTTGCACTCCCAAATACGTCATCACGAGCCGCGCCTGATAAAAATTAAACTCTGAACTTTCAAATTAAATAATTCCAATTTAAGCAATTTATTAATGTAAAAAACGCAAAATAGAAAAAATAGTATAAAGAACTCGTTTCATAAGGCCTTTTGCCGCACTCGCTCTTTATAAAACTCGCCGCTATCGCGGCTCGTTTTCTAAACTGATCTCGTGCGGCAAAATGGTGCCTTATGAAACTGGTTTTTTAATATACTATTAACATTAGTTTGGGTTTATGTGCAATATGAAAATACATCAAAAATACATTGAATCTCTTTTTCGTGAGAAAGACGTTTGTACTAATGCAAAAAAAGGCATTTATTTAGAAAAAGTAAATTTGTATTTACCTGCAAGACATTAAAAAATATTCAATCTTTTTTTTTGTGATGTGATAAAAAAGAGAAGAGTGTCTAAAAAAAAGTTATTCGGTAAATTTGAATTAAATGTTTCGATAGGCATTGTTACAGTAAAATCTTAATGAAATAAACAGTTATCTCATTTTGGCTTTAAAGCATTCATTTGACTACTAGGGACCAGTGTCTGAAAATAACGCAAAACAAGATATAAAAACAAAAAAAAATAAATTAGTATTGTATTGATTTGAAAAGAGAAGTAGGTACCGGATTCTCTTGCTACTGCAAGTAAACCTTTAGTCTTCCGATAAACTGGGTTATGATAAATTTTTAAAATATGTAAAGTTAGGTATTTCTAGCTATGCCTTATTGAAATAGTGTCTCTACTCGAGAAATAGAAAAAGATTTTTTTTTAAGCTCTGAACTTTCAAATTAAATAATTCCAATTTAAGCAATTTATTAATGTAAAAAACGCAAAATAGAAAAAATAGTATAAAAAACTCGTTTCATAAGGTCTTTTGCCGCACTCGCTCTTTATAAAAAACGACGTTTATATGAACGACGCATGTAGTTTATTTGCAGGATAACGCGATAGAACACATATCATATTATATCTTGATATAGTACATAATTTAAAGTTAGAATTACTTGAAAACTCTCCTCTTTCGTTCGCTTACTGTATACACTCTTAAACGAACCACAGAAAAGCATATGTGACAAGTTAATTAATTTTTTTATTAAGCGATCTATAGTTGTTTAATAAAATTTAGTCCGTCTGCTGAACCCAATTTCAGGTAATTCCTTTATTCAATGTAAATTAATGTATTTAATTGTTTTTTTAATTTATGATTTTCCCACTAGAGAGCACTGACTGGAGATAGTATCCTAACGCGTTGATGGACATTACTGCTGAAACAGTAATATTTATGTTGATGTTATCAGGGACGCTAATGCAGTAAAACTTTGGAGCCTTTCAAGCTAACAACAAGGTAGCTTTTCTGTTGTTTTCAAATCAAGCTATGTTTACTAAAATTTGAATCTCATTCTTAGCTGAGTCAGAAATAGATAGGAATGAAGGTGATTTGAATCCTGATTCCAATAGCTTAGAACAGCAAGCTGATCCTAGTGATGATGGTGTCGAAGATTTCACAGAAATCCCAAATTTTAATTTCAATATTTCTAGCGTAGGTATAAGACTAGATATCAAGGAGAACACTACTCCTTTTGATGTAAATGATTTGCTGCTGCAGTGCTCAAATATTTATGGCGATAAACTTTCAAAGAGTAACAGACCACATTGGAAGAACTGTTAATTGAGAAAGTTTTTAGAAGTGAAAAAAGAGGAGCTAGAGAAATTTATTGGTCTCACGTTGCTTACGGCTCAAATTGGCTTTCCTGAACTTTGCAAAGTTTTTGCATCTGATCCACTATACTACCATCTGATGTTTCCATATTGTATGTCAGGACGAAAATATGAACAGATTCTTAGATGTCTTTGTTACTACAGAACCGTGACACACAATTTCACTTCTACTGAATCCCCTATTTAAAAATTTCCAAGCTGCACATTCTTCTGAAGAATACTTATCATGTTGCTTTATAGAGGAAGATTAACGCTTTAGAATGTATATCAAAAATAAAAGGGCTGAATATGGCATAAAATTTTTCGAGCTGTGTGCACCAAATGGTTACGTTTTCAGTTTAGAAATTTATAAAAGCAAACAAGAGGCCATAGGAAGTGAACCAAAACTAGATTCCCTGGTTTTCGCCTCATTCAGATTTATTTAAATAAGGGCCATCATTTCGTGAAGGGCAATTATTACAATAATGTCCCACTATCTCAATAGTTGCTCGAATAATATAAGACTCATGAATAGGAAACAAAGTCCAAAAGTAGTCACCATGCAGAAATTGAAGAAAGATCAGTATATGTTGAGGCGACGTAAAGGAGTTTATTTATTGAAATGGAGGGATAATAGGGATGTCCTTCTGCTGACTGCAAAATATCATCCGCAACTAATGGAAGTTACGAACGGCTACTTCGAGTCTTCGGACTCCGAGTATAATAATTACATGTCGAGTGTAGACAGATGTGATCAATTGACATCCTACTACTCTTGTTCGTGAAAGACCATCCGATGGTACAAGAAAATTATTTTTCACTTGCTTGACCTCACTGTTTTAAATGATTTTATTATGTACAGGGAAAATCGTAATAAAAAAAAATGAGATTCATTGAATTCAGAGAACAATTAATTATTTTATTACTATGTTTACCCAAAAACTTGAAGTTTGAAAAGCAGAAGGTCAACAAAAATGTTATCTGTACCAATACAATGACGGCAAATCAGGTGAAAATACAAACTTTTGTTACATTTTCCCGAGGAGATTCCCCACCTTTTGAAAAATATAAAAGAAAAAAATATATAAATGGCAAGCAGTGTCTAAAATTAACCAAAAGAGTATAGACACCCTGGAGATGCAGTGGATGTGCACCAAAAAATATTAATTGATAATAAGAAGTCAAACTTTAGAGAAATGTGGAAAAATTTGAAAACAATAACATCGAATGATCGTTCTGACGAAGAATTAATCTTTTTCGATAATCAAGAAATAAAGGATGATAAGAAAATTGCCAACATGTTTAATCACTATTTCGTATCCAGCATAGAAAATCTTGTATTAAATATACCTAGGCCTTAAAATTTCACATTTGAAAAAGCAGTTCAAGGAATAGCTGAAAGGGAAAAGATATACCAATTTGAAAATATTATTATGTCAAACCTAAAAAGGGTTATCAAATGTATGAAGCACTCTGGAGATGTTATAGGTAATGGAATAACAACATCGATATTAAAAGATATATGTATGGTTTCAACCAACAGACTCCTTTATATAATTAACGCATCACTACAAACTGGTGTTTTCCCTCAAGATTGGAAGACAACTTACATAGTGCCTGTGCCAAAAGGGAGTGCAACTCGTCTCTGTGAAGAATATAGACCAATTAATACTGTGCCATGTTATGAAAAGATTTTAGAGTTGTATGTGCGAAATCAGTTGAATGACTACTGCAAGAGGAACCTAGTTATAGCTCCGAACCAGTCAGGTTTTAGAGAAGGATATTTCTGTGAAACGGTATTGGTTGGTATATGTGATAGGTAGTTAAAAGCAATAGATACTGGTCAATTAGTGGTAGCGGTATTTTAGATTTTAGAAGGGCATTTGAAACTATTAACACACAATTATTGTTAAGAAAATTAGAAAAGATAGGTATTACGGGAAAAGCTCTAGACCGGCTCGGATCTTGTTTAGATAATTGTCATCAGGTGGTCAAGTATAATGGCGTACTGTCGCAAACAGTAACCATTCAATACAGTGTTCCTCAAGGCACTGTGCTTGGATCATTGTTATTTAACTTGTATGTAAGTTATGTAATATCTAGAATTAAAAATTGTGATGTATGTATGTTTGCGAATGATACTATGCTGTACGTATTTGAAAATCAATTAGATAGTATGATGAAAACTATTAGTTCTGAACTCTGTTTAGTTTATGAGTGGATGTGCGATAATTATATAAGTGTTAATATTAAAACATTAAAGTTTATGGTTATGGTTATAGGCAGTAAGTACAATTTGTGTAGTGTTGATATAAGTCAAGTTAGACTATATGTGGACAAGAATCCGATTGAAAGAGTCGATAGAATAAAATATTTATAAAAACTTTTACATAATAATTTACTGTTTAAAGATAATACTAAGTATGTCATGAATAAAGTGTCGAAAAAGGTTAGTTTTCCGGGTAGAATAAGGAAGAACTTAAGCATGTGTGTGTATCTCTCCGCATTTAGATTATTGCTCTTCAATATTATTTAATCTAAACAAGAATAAAATGCAACAGCTACAAAAAATTCAGAACAGAGCAATGAGAATTATTTTAAAATGTAATAGGTATACTCAAATATCAGTAATATTGAGTACCTTGAATTTATTAAATGTAATAATATTCAAAAGTTTAACATTTATATATAAACTCAAAAACTAGATTTTACTACAATATTTGACAGATAATATGTTATTAATTACGAATGTTCGTAACTATAGTACTCGCAGTGTGGAGAATTTTTACATAGACACATATAGAAGAACACAGACACCTAGAAATGTTTTGGTTAGTGGTCTTAGAATATACAATAATTTACATTTTATGAAATAAAAAATAGTGAGAATATTAATATATTTAAACGATTATTAATTAAGTATATAGGAACATAAAATGTGATTAGTTAATAGTAAATTTATGTAAACATATGTTTTTGTAAAAAGCAAATTGCTTAATAAAGATATTATATTATTAGCTCTATGTCTTAGAGTTATGTAATGTATCATAATAGTGAATAGTATTTTAAGTTATTGTACAATTTGTTTGAAAATTTGTATAAGCAATAAAAATAAATGCTCTACTTGTTTTACTTTATTTCGACGGATACAGTGCTGTTATAGCAGTACTGCACTAGCAGAAGCATGTCCCACTAGATCACAAAAAAATTATGTCACTGGACACCACTGCTATAGTAATAAGTAGAGTGGACCAATTCGGAGCGAAAGCAGAGGCGTGACTAACGTATTGGTTCCCGCGTGCCCCATCGCACATACGATTACTTAGTATGTTGTTCACGGTCATCGTGTGTACACGTATAATAGCAGCAGGAAAGTGTATTCTGTGTATTTAATAATGTTGAAGGAGCGTACAGTAAAAAAACCGCTATCATCAAAGTTAGTCAATAGGTTTATTGAGAACCATCCTAGTTTATCTTACAATGGGGTAAATGTAAAATGTTTAGTGTGCAATATATATATATATATATATATAAACCATTTAACAAAATCAAATTTGCAACGCCACGTGCATAGCGCAAGACATAAAGATAGAGACACTGGTGCCAATACAAAATAAGAAGTGTTCTTATTTGATTTATGTACAATGATGGTTGTGTGTAATTTGCCGTTTACTTTGTTACGCAATGATTCGTTTATTTCATTTCTTGAAAAATATGGCAATGTAGAATTACCGAGCTGCACCCACTTACGACGTTATTTAAAATCTGTTCGTGTACATTTAGAAAATAAAATTAAGGCTGATCTGAAAAATAAAAAAGTGTGGTTGAGTGTGGATGAAACAACTGATCCAAAAAAAGATCTGTACTTAATGTTATGATGCGTAAAATGGAACCAAATCAATCGCCATCCTCAATTTTATTAGCTAGCAGACAAATAGAAGAATGTACTGCGCGGGTAATTTCAAAAGTGGTGTACAAAATTCTTCGCTATCGTTACAGGAATCAGTGCTAGTTGTGAAAGATACACACGCACAGCTATGTTCGATAGAAGACGCAAGAAATGAGTGTATTTTAAGTAAGTTTGAAAGTGTTTTAGATAAATATTTAGATTTTGCCAAGACAAATTTGTGAAGGTTCGTCTACAGATGTGTTAAGTTGTTTCAAAGATTATTTTAATTATGCAAACATCACATCACTAGATGTGGAGCGATCGTTTTCTTTATACAAGCACATATTTTCCTCACGGCGGACGCGTTTTCGAGAAATAACTTTGGAGACGCACCTTATGTTAACAATATTTCATCGCGCTTTTCCAGATTTTCAAGTCACGGAAAACGCATAAGACGGTAAGTTTTTTTTTTAATCATCTAATTACATACATTTTAGATTTTATTTTTTATACGTATCATCGAGAACGTTTCATAATTTAGAAAAACCGTCTTACTTTTTTTTGTATCTAACATAATAACAGCACCGTTCGTGATGTATATCTCTAGATATTAATAATGTTTCGCATGCGGGAACCAATACGTTAGTCACGCCTCTGCTTTCGCTCCGAATTGGTCCACTCTAGTAATAAGTATCTATTTTGGGCTAAAACATCCTAAAAACATAGGTAGAATATACTATAAAAATATTACTAAAATATATCGAGTGCGTTCAGAGATATATGGGTGTTTTTCTGAGGCCGCTTTAGCTTTTGACTGCGGCCATCAACGTGTTAATACAAAGACACAAGGAAGATAAAAAGAAGAGCAGTTAATAATCATTAATAATCATCCTCCAATAAGTTGGAACAAGTGAAATTGCGTATTAAATATGTAAAGTTAAATATTTCTAGTTGGTTTCCGTATTTTGTAATTGCCCAGGAAAGACTGAATAAATCGCCTAGATTATTGATAGCTCCAGGTAATGGAAATACCAAAAACCATGAGTGCATTATAATATTCTGTATAAAGCCGAAAAGTTTCCACTGCTCTATAGTTCCAGTCAAAGTACAAAACTGCAATATTAGCTTGTGTTTTATAGTCAATAAAAATACTGTTTCTAATTAGTTGTCCGTCTCTTATTTTTCAGTATTACATACTACCCATTTTAAATTCTATATTTTGTAAAATTTAATGCATTATATGTTAATATTTTGTCATTATTATGATTTGTTAACACAGTCTCTTAAAAAATTCGGCCATAAAGGCTTAAAGAGTTAATTAGTTGATAGTTATTGTAGCTGCAATATTACTCGTCGAATACGTGTTAGTAAATTGCATAGAATATGGAACTTTCTAGTCATTAATTAAAATATTAATAGTTTTATATTATATTTTTTGTAACTTTCACGATAGAAAACTATTTTTTACTTTAGTTTATTAAGAATTGAGATATGGTAGACCTAATATAGAGACATTTTGATTTAAATGAATAATTTGTCCAGGAACATGTCCGAAAGAATTTTTTTAAATTATTAAACAAATTTTGTTTTGCTATGTACATTAACCAGCATTTATAGATATAGAAATTAGATCGATAATCTATTAGTTCTTGGTGAATTAGATACAAAAACTAATAGATTTTTCGACCTAATTTTTCAAAATATGATTGATATGTGTGATTATAGATTAATTTGTATGGAAACGGTTAGATTTGAACTTATCTTGTTTTCTCAATATATGAGCAGGTCAATGCAAATGTGTGTAAAGGAAATGACGACTTTGCTTCAGGAACGGATAATATTTAAATACATTTATTACAAGGGTATAATTTTACAAATATTATATCAGTACAGTATCCGTGTCCGACGGTAAATTAAATTTTTCTTCTTTAGGTTTTAAACGGTAAAATTATGTACGAGGATGCATAAGAAAACATAGTAATTATAATGTAGTAGTAATTATAGTAATTATAAATTACTGTTTATCAAACCGTATCTCATTATTAATGTTTGTCGATAAAATAGATCCAGAAATTGTATGAAAAATATTTATGAAAGTTTCGTGCATTTTGTTCTGAAATTGAACAAAAGATTGGTCAAAATTTAACAAAAATTGCAAACCGTTTAGAGCCAAGAATATTTATCGAAAGCGGGTATCTAAAACTAAACGAACCGTTTCAAAAACGGACGAGAATCCATTGATGGTGGTGCGAGAGAGGTTGTATCAAAAACAACACACAAATACAGCAATATTGACCGTTTGCGTATATGAGGCGATACCCAGAACTTCCTGGAATTTGAATGTGGCACGCGGAGGGATAGTAATACAGCTATATAGCGGTAGATGGTGTGATCTACGTCTATACTAAGTCCATCTGTCAAATGGTACTTTGCTAGGCGGTGACAAACAGTTTTTGTGTTTATATTTGTTGAGTTGTGTTTGAGTTATTCTGCTACACCACAATATCTGATGTGAAAGAGCAAAGAACGGGCATCAAATTCTGCTTCAAACTTGGTAAAACGGTAGCGGAAACTCTGAAAATGCTTAAGCAAGCGTTCGGCGAGGATGCTTTCGCTCAGATGCAAGGTTATTAGTGATACGACCGTTTCAAAAATGGACGTGTGGTGGTTGATGTGATGAACACTCCGGTCGTCTATCGACGGAACAAAAAAGCACATACGAAAACACTGCACAGAATTTCGCAAAAGTGCGTGATGCTATCCTGCAAGACCGAAGAAGGACTATCCATGACATTTGTAACATTGTTGGGTTGTCGTACGACGCAGGCAGCCTGCCAAGTGGCGCAACAAATCGTGGATCCTGCACTACGACAGTGCTTCAACCCACATGTCACTTATTGTGCATCTGTTTCTAGCCCAAACGAAGACGGCAGTACCATCTCACCCTCCCTACTCACCAGAACTTGCCCCTTGTGACCTCTTCCTGTTTCCGAAGTTGAAGCAGGAAACAGTCCGTTTTGAGACGATTGAGAAGATCTGGAGCGAACCGCAGCTGGAACCCGTTAACACGCGAAGATGTCCAGCACTGCTTCCAGTCATGTACAAGTTGCTGAGATCGGTGTATTTATGCGGAAGGAAAGTACTTTGGAGGGGATGGCAATGAATAAGTATAAGGACAATCTATTGTGTTTTTGCGGGAATTTGCAGGTAGCTCCTCGTATGTGTGAACAGCGATCATCGGCTACCGTCTATCATACCGTAAATCACATGTTGTCGACGCAACTTACTATTAACAAGGAAACAATTCGCGTTTCGTTGCATAATGATTTATCATCATACAACGAAATCGTGCATAAGTTCTCAGTGCGAGAAAATGAATTTCATCGATTACAGCGCAATCTATCATCAATTTAAAAAAATGTACTTTTTGCCAGTAGGATTCGAATCTGTAATAAAATATACGGTTCCTATTTAAGACTTTTAAGTTACCCCCGTACCACCTACATGGAGGGAGAGAGAACTACTTCTAGCACTAATGTATTTCCTAAATTGAATTATTAAATTTTAAATCTGAATATTTTTTCGTGAACTACTTATTTTTCGAGAAATATAAAAGTTTCACGTTAAAAAATACACCCGGTATATTTTACATATTGCGTTGAAATGTTGAAATTGTCGAGCGATCATTTTTGGTCGATCTGATAGCAAGCGCTTATCTTGCTGGTAACTTTCTCATGCCTAAATAGGTATGAGATATCATACCTAAATAGGTATGTATCGATGCTTAACTAACATCACGTGTAAATACAGTAATATCAAAATTTTTATAAAGATATCTGTATATGTATACAGGAACGTTCACGACGAATTTTACGCATTGATTACTTCTACGTACTGACACATGTTTCCTCTTAGATTTTGTCAGTGCAACGTGGAGTAGTATACTAATGCCAGACGTTGTCGTATATAATATAATCTTGTACGTCAAATGTCATGCATAAAGAAAAGTTGTCGGCGAGCCTGTCTATAGATGTTTAAAGACGTTTTATCATGACTAGAGAGGTTCATTCTACTAACATCGCACGGACTCGCTTATGTACAATTCATACAATTCAAGTGTTCCTTTGCAGTTCGAACTGCCAGGTGTAAACCGCGAATTGTACTTTATCTCTTTTTAAAACACATAAATACGCGCTGTAATACTATAAACGTTAGTCCTTTTAAGGGATTCTTATGCATAGTTAATTGACGAAGGAGATACTTGTTGAAACTTCATTATAACGCTAAGAAATAAGTAATTAAACTTCTAGTTTCAAAAATTCTTTTATTGTAAATCACTACAATATTGTTTCGCCATACAATGGCTTCATCAGGTGGATGAATACTGAATATGTACAATGCAAGTTAGAATATTTATGTGAAAATTATTGGGGAATGGTGGTGGAAAAATTTTGTACAATCTTAAATTTAGTAGAGGGGAGTTGTTTAAATCTAGTTGGTCATTTAAAGCTAATCCTAAACTATTGTACCTATTAATTTCTATGTTTTCTAACAGGTTTAGTTTTTTACTTTTTCCTTGAATGTGAAAAATTTTGAAATCTATATTAAATCTATGATTAATTTCTAAACAATGATTTGCGAAACAGAACAACAGAAAACAGATTCAACTTTCGCAAATCATTGTTTAGAAATTAATCATAGATTTAATATAGATTTCAAAATTTTACACATTCAAGGAAAAAGTAAAAAACTTAATCTGTTAGAAAACTTAGAAATTAATAGATACAATAGTTTAGGATTAACTTTAAATGACCAACTAGATTTAAACAACTCCCCTCTACTAAATTTAAGATTGTAAAAAAATTTTCCTCCACCATTCCCCAATAATTTTCACATAAATATTCTAACTTGCATTGTACATATTCAGTATTCAACCACCTGATGAAGCCATTGTATGACGAAACAATATTGTAGTGATTTACAATAAAAGAATTTTTGAAACTAGAAGTTTAATTACTTATTTCTTAGCGGATTCTTATGCCTTAAATTTGGTAAGGTAACTGCAACGAAACACTTTATAAACTGTATATTTTGTCAGTGGCTGGCGGATAATGTTGAGGGCACTTCCCTTCTGGGATGTTACGCCGATGGAGTATTACTCGAATGAACCTCTCTACCCATGACGGAAAGCAATAAGACTTTATATTATTTTTTCCGAACTTTAGCGGAAAACTACCTGTCTTTTCTTTATTTTGAGTCAGTTTAGTATGGTTATTCGATTATAGCAGATCATAGTTGTGAATTAGTGTACTGAAATGGCAAGAATTTGAAGACAATAAAATTTTTGCCAGTTAAACGGTTTTGAAAGGGAGCGTATCGTTGGACCATATGAAATCGTGACGGATACAAGGAAATATTACAACAGTTATTCGTTGTTGGAGAGATTGGTCTTAAAAAGGTAGGCAACGTTGTAGAAAAGAGACTCTGGATTATCTAGAAGAATCACTGAACTGAAAGATAAGAGATTTAGATTGATTGTCTAGTACATAGTACCTCAATTCTTTGGTTTTTGTTTGCAGAGATAGAACCTAGAAAAATAATGTGTTCCATATGTCACAGTATTCTTTTGTTTGAGTTGATTTTCTATCGTCCAAGACAAGTACGGCCTCTCATTAAAAGACATGATGTCCCCAGATAAAATGTTGCAACGTAATGTGAAACAATATCGTTTATTCAGACGAATCTCATTTTTGTTTACTCATGATGGTCGAAGAGGAGAAAGGCAGTTTTTGAAATTTTCCATAGAATATGATACTGCAGTTATTACAGGATTGTAGGTTTAGTGGAATTAGCTAAGGAAGTAGGATAGGCCGCTTCTAGTATTTCTTCAAGACCTCAAGAATATTTAAATGATGGAAAGCACTTTTGCAAAGTTCTGGAACCATTTGCTTTACTATACAAGCTGTCCATTTTCTATCTCCGTATATGGCCAACTCTCTTAGTATTGAAGATACCGGATTGGTTAAATTAGCAAAATTCCTCAGAATTCTGATGAGTATTTGATAGCATTTTCAGATTTGTCCTATATTGTCAACTTTTTGAGATATTTAAGGAAAATTGAAATTTGCCAAAATTTTCAATTATACATATCTTAGTAACCATTGAAGACAGAGCAAAACTTAAAATAGCATCGGATAGTATTTTCAACGTAGAATTGAATACTCTTTATTAAATATTAATGGCACACTTGAATATCAAGATATAAAATAATTATGTTTTTTTAAATGGCAATCATAGTTGACCATGACTTCATCAAAATGCTTATTTTGTTCTGATTTCATAAATATAACGTTTGGTATGGTTGTCTTTTCTAAATTTTTATTATAGCGGAAGTAATTCAAATACTATTACTAATTGAAGAAATAATAGCCAAGTGGGCTTTTCGAAACTTTAATGCCGCCAAAATTAGTTTACAATTTGCCAAATTGACGATTTGGAATTTACTGCAAGTGAGAATTGATGAATATTAAATCACATTCTTACATGTAAATGTCGACTTATTTGATGCGTTCGTAACTACAATCCGACAAACTAAGTTTGTACCAGTATGCAGAACACACCCATTCGCGACAACGAACTTCCTGGTGATTAGGTTAATTAAGAATTAAGAAATACTGAAAAAACAAGTCAATCAACGGGAGGAAACGTACAGACGGCGTTTCGTTCTGGTTGGAACTTTTCAATGCACGGTATTCCCTCGAAGACGGACATTGCTTTTTCATTTCTATACTTTCTGTATATATAGTTAACATTTGGAATTTACTGCAAGTGAGAATTAATGAATATTAAATCACATTCTTACATGTAAATGTCGACTTATTTGATGCGTTCGTAGCTACAATCCGACAAACTAAGTTTGTACCAGTATGCAGAACACACCCTTTCGCGACAACGAACTTCCTGGTGATTAGGTTAATTAAGAATTAAGAAATACTGAAAAAACAAGTCAATCAACGGGAGGAAACGTACAGACGGCGTTTCGTTCTGGTTGGAACTTTTCAATGCACGGTATTCCCTCGAAGACGGACATTGCTTTTTCATTTCTATACTTTCTGTATATATAGTTAACATTTGGAATTTACTGCAAGTGAGAATTAATGAATATTAAATCACATTCTTACATGTAAATGTCGACTTATTTGATGGGTTCGTAACTACAATCCGACAAACTAAGTTTGTACCAGTATGCAGAACACACCCTTTCGCGACAACGAACTTCCTGGTGATTAGGTTAATTAAGAATTAAGAAATACTGAAAAAACAAGTCAGTCAATGGGAGGAAATGTACAGACGGCGTTTCGTTCTGGTTGGAACTATATATACAGAAAGTATAGAAATGAAAAAGCCGTCTTCGAGGGAATACCGTGCATTGAAAAGTTCCAACCAGAAACGAAACCCTTTCGCGACAACGAAACGGTGATTAGGTTAATTAAGAATTAAGAAATACTGAAAAAACAAGTCAATCAACGGGAGGAAACGTACAGACGGCGTTTCGTTCTGGTTGGAACTTTTCAATGCACGGTATTCCCTCGAAGATGGACATTGCTTTTTCATTTCTATACTTTCTGTATATATAGTTGACATTTGGAATTTACTGCAAGTGAGAATTAATGAATATTAAATCACATTCTTACATGTAAATGTCGACTTATTTGATGCGTTCGTAACTACAATCCGACAAACTAAGTTTGTACCAGTATGCAGAACACACCCTTTCGCGACAACGAACTTCCTGGTGATTAGGTTAATTAAGAATTACGAAATACTGAAAAAACAAGTCAATCAATGGGAGGAAACGTACAGACGGCGTTTCGTTTTGGTTGGAACTATATATACAGAAAGTATAGAAATGAAAAAGCCGTCTTCGAGGGAATACCGTGCATTGAAAAGTTCCAACCAGAACGAAACGCCGTCTGTACGTCTCCTCCCGTTGATTGACTTGTTTTTTCAGTATTTCTTAATTCTTAATTAACCTAATCACCAGGAAGTTCGTTGTCGCGAAAGGGTGTGTTCTGCATACTGGTACAAACTTAGTTTGTCGGATTGTAGTTACGAACGCATCAAATAAGTCGACATTTACATGTAAGAATGTGATTTAATATTCATTAATTCTCACTTGCAGTAAATTCCAAATGTTAACTATATATACAGAAAGTATAGAAATGAAAAAGCAATGTTCGTCTTCGAGGGAATACCGTGCATTGAAAAGTTCCAACCAGAACGAAACGCCGTCTGTACGTTTCCTCCCGTTGACTGACTTGTTTTTTCAGTATTTCTTAATTCTTAATTAACCTAATCACCAGGAAGTTCGTTGTCGCGAAAGGGTGTGTTCTGCATACTGGTACAAACTTGGTTTGTCGGATTGTAGTTACGAACGCATCAAATAAGTCGACATTTACATGTAAGAATGTGATTTAATATTCATTAATTAAGTCGGATTGTAGTTACGAACGCATCAAATAACTCGACATTTACATGTAAGAATGTGATTTAATATTCATTAATTCTCACTTGCAGTAAATTCCAAATGTTAACTATATATACAGAAAGTATAGAAATGAAAAAGCAATGTCCGTCTTCGAGGGAATACCGTGCATTGAAAAGTTCCAACCAGAACGAAACGCCGTCTGTACGTTTCCTCCCGTTGATTGACTTGTTTTTTCAGTATTTCTTAATTCTTAAATTGACGATTGTCAAATAAGTTGATTTCTCTTGAAATAGTTAACTGTACTAGAGTTAAGTGGTATTAACAATAAAATATTTGTGTACAAAATTTAATCCAACGAAGAAAAATCTGATAGGCTTTTTTGTTATTACGCTAGTACTAGAAATATTAATGACGCTAGCGAATTGTATTATCAACGATATAGGGAATGAAGACAGCCAGATCGAAGACTATTTTCTAAGTTAGAAAATAATTTGAAAAGGTATAGTTTGTTTACCAAACCAGATCGCTTGAAAAAGAAATTCAAACTGGAGGACGAAGAAAGGGTTTTAGCTTATGTAAGTTATAAACCCGCGACATCAACTCGTGAAATTGCGAGTAATGTGTGTGAGTAATACATTTTATGGCCAAGATCATGAAAGAAGAATGTTATTTGCTGGATGGTTTTTAGAAGAAACTGACATTAGTCCACACTTTTCTTACACAATTCTTTATACAGATGAAACAAAATTTACCAACAATGAATTATTTAATAGGCATAATAATATTTATTGGTCTCAAGATAACCCTCATCTTACTGTGGAAAGGCGAGGTCAACGTGTATTTTCTGTAAACGTGTGGTGTGGAATTTTTGGAATGAAAATATTGGGAACATATTTTTATAAGACCAATTTTAATGGAGAACGATATTTGCATTTTTGCGTAACGAGCTGGAAAATATACTAGATGAAATATCATTAAATTTAATTCAAAATCTCAGATACTTTCAACATAACGGTGCATCCGCTCATAATTTTCGAAACGGTTCTGAGGACCTTTCAGACCGTTTTGTATAACTGGATTGGTAACGCTGATATCGTTCTTTGGCCGGCAAGATCACCAGATTTTACGCCTCTAGATTTTTTTATAGGGTACCGTAAAGAATAAAGTCTATGAAAACAAACCCAGCAACGTTGAAGAATTAATATTACGACAGCCATAAGAAGCATCCGCCCACAGACTCTGCGAAAGGTTCATTCCGATATGGTGAGAAGTTATGAAATATGCATCCAGAATAATGGTTCTAGATTCGTTACCATTTGCATTAATTTAATTTTTTTCGCTTTTATTTTTGCTGTATTAGAGTAGTTTTTAAGAAGCTCACTTGGCTATTAGTTCTTCAATTAGTAATAGTATTTGAATTACTTCCGCTACAATAAAGATTTAAAAAAATAAACATACCAAACCTTATATTTATGAAATCAGAACAAAATAAGCATTTTAATGAAGTCATGGCCAACTATGATTGCTATTTAAAAAAACCTAAGTTCATTTTATGTCTTGATATTTAAGTGTGCCATGAATATTTAGTAAAGATTATTAAATTCTACGTAAAAATAGTATCAGAGTATCAGATGCAATTTTTAGTTTTCCACTGTCTTCAATGGTAACGATGATATGTATAACTGAAAATTTCGTCGAATTTAAATTTTCCTTAAATATTTCAAAAAGTTGACAACATATGACAATTCTGAGAATGCTATCAAATACTCATCAAAATTCTGAGCAATTTTGCTAATTTAACCGATCCGGTGTCTTCAATACTAAGAGAGTTACCCGTATACGGAGATAGAAAATGGGCACTCTGTATATCCAAGGGTTAAATAATGCCACGTTCCAGCAGGTCTCTGTCCGTCCTTATGTTCTAGCTGTTACATTATGATTCCTACAAGAGGTCAAGAAAAATATCCGCAATTGCCCTGGGCGATCGTCAGACTTATCGCCCATAGAATATCAGGTCCGTACCTACCTATAGGGGAGTGCGTTACAAACACGCAGGCGGCTGATTTTAGGGGCGGCCAAAAGCTTTCAAACTTATTACAAAATTAAATTATTAGTTGTTAACAGAATATAAAAAGTACAGCATATAGAAAAACATGCGCAATCTACGAATATACTGAAATATATATATGGGGGTTTCTTTATTGTAAAAGAATTGATAGTTTATACACCATACACCGTAACTTTTGGTTTTAAGTGTTTAAGTAAACATCCTTGAACTGAGGTAATAAATAAACATAAAACATCTGAAACTGTACAGGGCACCCGGACAAGATCGAATTGCTACAGAGATACTTCGCATACTAGAGGACGACGGCCTTGAAATATTGCTAGATAAATGCAACAAGGTATGGCGCACGAAACAGTGGCCAAGCGATTGGGCCAAATTAGCATTTATTCTTATACGCAAAAAAGGTTTAACGAAGAAATGCGAGAATTACAGTTTGATTGCCCTCATACCGCATGCAAACAAGATACTATTTAGAATAATAGATCAGCGTTTCAGTTTATACAGTCACAAATACCACCGGAGCTGGCAAGCTTTGTAAAAGGAAGAGGCCAAATTTTTAACATTAGATAGTTATGAGAGAAATCAAGAGAGTTTAATGCACCGCTAGTACTGTGCTTTCTTGACTAAAAGAAAGCCTTTGACTGTGTTCAGTGGTGAAGTCTGTGGGTGATATTAAAAGAAATGGGAGTACCTAGCCACCTCATTAAACTCATATCACACATGTACCAGCAAAATGAAACATTACAGCCATTTGAGATACGAAAAAGAGTACGACAGGGGTGCATACTCTCTCCACGACTTCTTAACGCATATGGAGAATACATTATGAGACGAGCACTAGACGACTTTGAAGGAGTCGCAATTGGAGGGAGACAAGTTACAAATCTAAAATATGCGGATACTATATTATTAGCGAATAACATAGACGGGATACAAACAATGCTAGAGCGGGTGTCGAGAGAAAGCACGAAATTTGATCTGGAAATTAACTCGAGCAAGACTAAACTCATCATAATTGACAGAGGAAAGCAATGTGGAAGAAGTCATTGATTTCATATACATTGGATCACTTACTTATTGGATAAGACGCACCTCAATGGCAAGGGTTGCAATGGCGAACCTGAACAAGATATTGGAAAGACCAGTAAATTACGAGAAACACCATGTTAGTTAAATCCTTAATATTCTCGATTTTTCTGTATGGAGTTGAGTCCTGGACAATCAAAGCCTCGGACTGGAAAAAGATAGATGCATTTGATATGTGGTGCTGCCGTCATATGCTACGAATATCTTCGAACGAAAAACGCACTAAGGCATCTATACTGGATGAACTTAAGATTAAAGATAGACTAGCTACGATATGTCGCAGAAGAATCTTGCAGTACTTTGGACACATAACTAGACGAGAGGGAGATAACTGATTGTCCATGGCAAGATTGGCTTACCATTGCAAGATCTGTTAGCAGAAACTAAAAACCGTGAAACGTGGAAAGAAAAAGTGAACTACTGTACCTATAGATGGGATCACGGTTTCTCAGTCATGAGAATACGACAAAGAAGATAATAAAATGTATACTATTATAGATGTTATTGTTTTTCGAGAGCGCACGCAGGCGGCCGAACCCCTATGTACGGCACTGTAGAATATATCTACGTTATGATAGGCCGACGGGTTGGTATGCTTTCTAACCTTTCAATGAACTAACAAGAGCTACAGGGTGCCTTACAAGTTGCCGGAAATGAGCTCATAGGAATCTATCTTAGCAGAAGCGTTCCCAGGCGAATAGCACAATGTATTCGTTTACGTGGAGCGGCAAATTTATTATTATTAAATTTTCTTTATAAAGGGTATGAATTTGTCTTGATGATTCTAGCGCCCTCTATTAAAAAGGTACGGTACCGTAAAACGGACTATATTGTACTTATTCCTAGAGTACCTTTATTTTTTTTTAATTAGTTATTATTTACTTATTTACCTAATTGGAAAAGACATTCAAGACCAGCAACCGGAGGAACAAGCGGGATTTTTGGCGGGAAGATCTATGACGGACAACCTTTCTACTTCGAAAATAACATTAGAAAAGCGAACTCAGCGAAATAGAGCTTTCATTGATCTTGAAAAAGCTTATGGCAGTGTCACAGTTATGGAAAACAATGTAAAAGCTCGACATTAGGCCAACAATATTACAAAGAAAATTATACTGCAATCAAAGTTGGAACATCATTGACTGAATCCTTTAACACCACAAAGGGACTCAGACAAGGGTGTTGTCTGTCTCCTATCTTATTTAAAATATATCTGGACCAATCCCTAAAAGGCTGGACACGCGAATGTAAGAACATGGGTCTCCAAGTTGGTGATGATATCCTATACACTCTCTTTTTCGCAGATGATCAGATAGTAATCGCAGAAGACGAGGACGATTGGAGTTATGTGGTTAGAAAGCTGAATGAAGAGTATACACTAGCGAGTCTTAAAATAAATCTGAGTAAATGTGAATACCTTATTGTAGGCAGCGATAAAAACGACAATTTACCTCTGGAAAACGAAACAATAACTAACGCTGGCAAAGATAAATATTTAGGAGTAATTTTCAATAAGCAAGGAAACAGCAAAGACGAGATCCAGGAAAGAATTATAAAAGGAAGGAAAACCACTGGAGCACTCAATTCCGTTCTATGGAAAAAAAAACAATTAGACAAGACACAAGACTTGCGTATTTACAACTCAATTGTTAAGAGTATTTCGAAATATCATTCAAAAGTATGGGATTCGAGTAAAAGTAATAGAAGGAAGTTAAAACTTAAAATGATTTTAGTTTAGTTTTTAAGTTTTAACTTTGTGACAAGAACATGTGTGTGTACGATTAATTATTCTGTTCGTCAATATTGCACATGTGGTTTTCCTTTTAGATGTGGCTGCCCTGTGTTTTTTTAAAATGTAATTTCAAAACAACTAAGTGTACGTCCGTTGACATTAGTTTTATTAATTTACAACATTACAAACATATGAGTAATTTCTCCAGAAAAAACAAGTTCACGTTTTGATCCCCTGAGGAAGCACTCGAATTCGGTGCGAAATATTGGGCTAAAAAATAAAGAACTGACTTAATTAATAGAGCTTAATTTTGCTGGATTCCCCAAAAACAACCCTTTCATACATGTTCTAACGGCAAAGACTCCTGGTCTACTTATATATATATATATATATATATATATATATATATATATAAGGTAAACTTAATAAGTTGGCGATTAAAGGTCTGGTTCATTACTTCAAAGTATATATATTTAAAACAACCCTACATGTTTCGGCAATGATGCCTTTGTCAAGGGAATAAAAAATATAAATCTATATTTATATTTTTTATTCCCTTGACAAAGGCATCATTGCCGAAACATGTAAGGTTGTTTTAAATATACCGCCTGATTCTGAGCAAACGCAACGGCCTGAATGTACGAATATTTCTCCCGCTTCGAATAAAAATCCCCTGAACGCGTTAAGCCAATCACAAAACAGTTTGTTGCTAAACCCCTCCTCGCGCCAACTTAATTGGCGCTTGCTATATGTATGACATCGATGTTAAGCCAATCACAAGACAGTCTGTTGCTAAACCCCCTCCTCGCGCTAACTTAATTGGTGCTTGCTATATGTATGACATCGATGTTGACGCGCCTACAGCATTCAGGGGAATTGTATTCGAAGCGGGAGAAATATTCATACAATCGGATCGTTGCGTTTACTCAGAATTATATATATATATATATATATATATATATATATATATATATATATATATAATATCTTCGTGACCTTGGTATGATAAGGTAAACTTAATAAGTCGGCGATTAAAGGTCTGGTTCATTACTTCAAAGTATATATATTTAAAACAACCCTACATGTTTCGGCAATATGCCTTTGTCAAGGGAATACAAAATATAAATGCTATATATGCTCATTTATATTTTGTATTCCCTTGACAAAGGCATATTGCCGAAACATGTAGGGTTGTTTTAAATATATATACTTTCAAGTAATGAACCAGACCTTTAATCGCCGACTTTATTAAGTTTACCTTATATATATATATATATATATATATATTATTTACTTATTTATTTTTTTAACTAAATCTTCATCATTCTTTTTCTGCGTGATATTTATTAAATACTAGTTGAATGCGGCAAAGCTATACAATAGAAAGTTTGATATAAATTATTCTATTTAGTTAAAATTAGATATTTACATATTATATTACGGAACTTCATAAAATTTAACCTGCACTTTATAAAAGGAACAATGTAAATAAATCCAATTGTCAAAACAACAGCACTCGAGGTTACTTCTAGGCATGCACGACAAAATTTCTTACCTCGTGAACAATGTGAGAAGTACTGCCTCGTGGCGCCATCTACATTTAAGTAACACGAAAACTTTCTTTCTACTTATCAGATCGAGGATTTCAATAGCATTAAACCTTCACAGGACAACGATCCAGTAATTTTTTAGCCTATAACGCTCACACATACGAACACTGGCTTTTGTATAGATAGATAGATGTAGGTTTACTTAAAATAATGCTACACTTTATAATTATATTAAATTTATTTTATACACTAGTTATTTACAAAATGAAATTCTTAAAAATAACTATATAATACATATTATTTATTATATAAGAAAATATATCTCACGTATTTTCATTTCTTTTTAATAGTGTTTGTAGAGGAGAAGGAAGGGAATGGTCAAATGAGTTTTTTCCGAGTAATATTTAAAAAAGCATCTGCAAAAACATATCTTACATAAATTATAAATATTAATATAATATATTTGTGTTGGTAGACATTAAGATAATAATAAATTTTTGCATGCAAAATGAGAAAAAGAAAATATTGTGTATTGTGTTAGATTAAAACAAAAATGTAACATAAAACATAGAAAATAATAAAGTTACATAAATTGAAATACAGTGCCTTCATTCGTATCAAAGTGCTGTATTGTGTAACTATTTTCATGCTTATTGTTAATAAAATTATATTGAAGTGAGTGACTACTAATAGAAAGAACTAAAAATACCAAAAAGTCTTTAGGATGGTATAGTTTAATGTCTTATATGCTCCTTTTTATAACCACGTTACATTCAGAAAGAATTTTAAATAAAACGTATTAATTGGATACTTGCAGCCGCTTTACATAATATACCTAATCTCACAACTGCGCTATTACTTCGCCATTTTAATATCTTATACGCATGTACAATATTAAGATCTATTTTGGTAAGAAGTTAATATTATTATATTGATATTTGTTATTGATAACGAATTACTAGCAAGTAGGGCTAAGTATTCATTATTTCTTTTTTATACTTAAGTGCTTAACTTATAAATTATCTAATCGTATTTGCTGGAGCATTAGCCAAGTAATTTCATATATGAAAAATCAGGAGAATATAAGGTGTATTACATGCACAAATTTTAAATACAAACAAACAACAAAAATATTACAGTAATCAGTAATCTACTCAAATTCAAGATGAGGATGAATAAGGTATCATAGAATCATTTGTAAGAAATAGGTTAAATATGTAAAATATGCAGAAGATATATTAAAATAAAAAAATATACAAATCAATTAAAAGAATATGAAATTAGTAGAAGACATGCGAAGGTTAGAGGAAATTAATATTTGTACTCAATGTATAATCACAATTTTATCACTGTCAAAGATGAAAAGAAATAAACACAAGCACAATCCATTAAGTATTAAATAGATTTTGAGAAAGAAAAGAATACGGCAGGTAAAGTAATTCTACTGAGAGAATAATTAAGGGTGTCATGGATGTAATATTTCAATAGCGATTTTTTTTTTTATTGCAATTAAAGAAAAATTATTATTTTAGAGAGATTAAATTCAGTATTCGACAAACTAAGAGTGAAAGTATACAAATGCTGGTAGTTATGAAGCTTTGACAGGAAATACAAAGAATCTATAATATAGGACTTGATGTAGATGGGCAGATGAAAAATTTAAACTTCTCTACAAAAGCAATAAATCAAAAGAAGCAAGCACACAATTAAAATAATCAGAGAGAAAGATTATATATAACAATATCTAGGTCAATCGTTTTCTTCAATCCTAACAAGATTTCTTATTTGCGTATAAAAAACAAAACATTTCAGAAATATAGCCAGATAATCACTCACATTCAATGAAAACAGTAAGTACTAAGTACATATATGCAATTTGTGTTGTCTATACGCAAACAAGGTATCTCTCCACTTCAGAGAACTATTGGACAAGTATTTAAAATAAATTTTAATAAAAATTCAAGGAATCATACTAAAAATAGAAATGAAAAATATCTGTGCCCTAAGAACCACCGACAAAACATTTATACAGAAGTTTTGCAATGTGAAAAAGCACTACGAAACTTGAGTATTAGAATAGCTGGGATATATAAATTAGACAACATGTAGAGAATCATATGATAACAACGGTAAAGAAAACTAAAGAAATCAAGTAAAGGAGGCTTCTGCAAAATTTAAATACAAGAAGAACAAACTCGAATGTGCAAAATATAGGATTAAAGATCTCTAAAGAGCTAATTTTATGTACAGATAAGATTAAGATTAATTTAATATGCAACAATCAATATTATACATAAAAAAAAATAATATTTAGAAATTTTAAAAGGAACAGTGTTAATTTGGTTGCATCAGAAGAAGACACTGTATTACATAATTAACTCAAGGTATGTCTTTTATAATTTTTTTAATCCACTGATTCGGTGATTATTGTCCGTATAAAAAATAAATAATTTAAATGAAAATATAAAAGGAAAGAGAAGGAAATAATAATTTATTTCAGTTAAAAATTCATTGATATTTTTTCTTCATTTCAGAACTTATCTTCGTGACGCAGGTGGTGCTTCTGTATGTTGCATACAACTTTCCACATTTTCGGGCCAATCACAGACGTTTTGATCAGGATTAAAGACCAGTTTCAGAGGACATGGCATATGATGTTTTCTATCACCTTCGCACATCCAATAACGCGTACAGTCGTTCTTGTCTGCATGGTAACTGATGTGGCCTTCTTCCTCGTCGCATTTGATTTCGTTAGCTGTTAAAAGAAATTTTTGATATTAGTATATAAATAGATATGTTACGCATACACTAAGAATTTTTTCAAATTTTTAAACTGCTTTTATTGATAAATCATTTTTAAGACTTCTTTAAAAATTTGCAAGACAACGTCAACACCGTGTGTTACAAATATTTTTAAGGAGCAAGTTTCTTTTGTATAAAGTATCTAGATGATAATTAACTAAAATCCCCAGTCCAAGAAACCCGTGCCGACCGCAATGTTCTTGCCCAATAGTTACATATTCTATAATATTCTTCTAGATTTTATATTTATTTTAGATTCCTCTGCCGTATTCTCTGCCATTTGCTAAATAGTTACGTATTCTACAATGTTCTTTTAGATTTTAAATTTATTTAGATTCTTATGTACGTGCTGACGTATTGTTGTTGTCATTGCAACAGTTACGCAAAGCAAGTCTTTTGAAATATTATTTTAAAGTACATTTTGCAAACAGTCTTTTGTAATGATATTATTTTTAATATCGTCACAACCCTTTTCATTCATCGCCCTTTTAATTACATCCTAATTGGCCATAGTGACAACCCTTCGTTTTAATGGACCCTTTAGGATAAGATCTTTTGAAAATTAATACAGTCAGTCGGCAGATATAGTGCGACGAATGACAATTGCTTGTCGAAATTCGCGTAGTGAATCGAGATCATCGTTCTCAACACCCTGTCCAGGGAAAGTATTCAAGTAGGTATACCGTATCGTTCGATACTTATATTTTTCTGAAGCGCCTCTCATATAACTAGAGAACGGACACGCTTACCACCCAGTGCAGTACTGGCGAAAGGCTGTATTTCTAAAATATTTAATTTTATTTATATAATTGGAAAACGAACGGGTGGTGATCTATAAAATTACGAAATACATATCATGAATTTTTCCCCGTAGAAAAACTAAAGAAACATTAAAAGACTATATATATTTATGTACATTTTATTCCAGGAAAATAATTAGAGATATTTTATATTTTATTTAAATTTTGGTCTTTGTGGTCTTGATGTACGCAGTCCCGGCCAAGACGGAAGTGTATCGTCGTAGTCGGTCTTTTGATTTATGTTATAGGTTTTTGGAGATGTTCATTTCCGTAGGGAAGCGTTAGAGATTTTTGATCCGTTATACAGATAGGTTGTGTTACATTTTCTGAATAAAGACTTCCTTTTTATTCAGTATATTATAGTTAATCTCGGTTTATGTTTTTTGTTGTGTTATTCTGATGTGTTAAAAGTAATTCTCGATTGATTACGAGTTTCTGATACCTGTAATTTTTGATTTGTGCGACCTATCTGAAAATCTCTCTTTTAGTATTTTTTTTTGTGAAGTGTGACGACTACATTAATTAATGTACGTGTACATTTGCAAGTATATATATATATATATATATATATATATATCTATATATATATATATATATATATATATATTAATTTAGTTATATTATCTGTATATTGATTGAGCTCGTAAATTCAGTAAAATTTTTAGTTTATAATATTTTATTTTTCAACATTTTATTTTTTTTAGCTAGTTTTTGCTTTTGGCTGGCTGTAGCTGTTTTGAAGGTCAGGGAAATTTGGTGGGAGTGTGATCATGTTATTAGAGCGCATAATTTTTGTCATTTTGTTTGAGTTGCGCGCTGACAGATAATTTTCCGTTTTGACGTTTGAAGTTGTGGGTTAACGTAATTTAAAGTTTGAAAGTTTTTCCAACTATAATTAGTTGTAATTTAGCTCGCGGTCACGTGAGGTTTTTTTTCTTGTATATCAGTCAATATTTATACAAGTTTTCCTCACGCTGTTGCACAATTGTTGCTTCAGCACTTCTTTATACTCTATAAAGTCGATTTTTTTTTTCTGTTTGTAGTATATGTTTGTATTGTTAATGCGAGTTTTATTTCTTTGCTAATACCTTTTGTTTTATTTAACACATACCCTTTGAGGGTAACCCTGAAGATACAAGAGCTCCTGGAAGGCTGTACTGACTAGAGTGAAACTGGGCAAGCTAATGTGTATTGTGGGTCAATTTAAATAATTTATCAACTCCACAATACATAGCAATATGTATTTGTTGAAAAGTTGTATTTTTAAAGTTTTTAATTTTATTTCTATAATTGGAACATTTTTATTTGTTCATTTTGTCGTTCAAGTTGAGTAAAGGAGTATTAATATTGACTAGCAATAGTTTCTCAAGGTTTTCTTCTGTCAATTTTGTTCTCTTTCAATTAAGTACATCCTTATAAATAGAAAACGTCCTTTCTACATCGCAACTGCTTATAGGTGCATACTGGAAATATTCTTTTATTTCTTCATATTTAGCCGTTAGATTTTGTGGAATTGTCTCCATACATAATTGCTGCAATGTAATTAAATCTTGATTTCTATTAAGAATTGCTTCAAACTTTTGCCGAAGGCCACATCCGAAGTCACTTGGAATACTTTTCAAATTATTAACAGCCACATCTAATGTGGTTAATCCGTCATTTAATTTGAGATTTCGATTTTCAAAATAAGTGATTAGTTTTGTCAATTTTCCAAAGTGTTCGTGAAGAAAGTACAACTGATTTTTTAAATTTGGGATTTGTGTGAGCTCCTTGCACTCACCAATACTTCTAGCATCCTCCTTTAGCAGTGTTACGAAATGTTTTAGACTATCGAAATTCCCAGCATAATAACTAGTAGCTTCCAGCCATGTTCCCCATCTAGTTATTACTGGAGTGGGAGGCAGTGACAGAGATGGAAATTTTTCCCTGAAAAGAGCTACTCTCAATGGTGCTTTTCTGAAAACTTTTTTAAAAGCTGATACAAGTCTATTAACTTCCGGAAAAGTGTCTCTGATATATTCACAGATTCTGTGGAGAGCATGTGCTACACAAGTAATATGCAGCATATTAGGATATGTTTTCTTCAATAGTCTGCCTGTTTTTAACATATACGCAGCACTATAACTGACAAATAAAAGTATTTTTTCTTTGTACGTGGCGTCCGAATGAAGCATTTTTTGCATATTCTCCTTAATGGTTTCAGCAACTGTTTCCGCATCAACTCTATTTATAACACTTGTTGCTATTACATATGAGTTATAGGGAATAGTTGGATGTAGTACACCAGCTACAACATTTACCACACAGCGTCCTAACATATCCACCGTTTCGTCGGCGCTTATCCATATGTATTGATTTAAAAGATGGCTTCTAATGCGTTCTACTGTTCTCGTATAGCACCTAGAAACATAATACTTGCGAAAAGTTGATTCATCAGGAACATTTAGACCAGTATATTTTTTCAGAAATATTTTTAATTTTATTTAATGGAATATTAGCCGCCATGAAAGTTTTACAGAGTTCAGATGTGTTTGCGATCCTAAGTGACGAATTTTTGATGATATTTTACGGATTTTGTAATAAATTTCGGAATCACTCACAATGGACATACCTACAATCAGTATGACCGTCAATCCAACCCGCCATTGTTTTACAATGCCTTTCTCGACATTCTTCCATATCATGTCTGAAAATGTAACTTAATCAATGCTCTAGATCTAAATAAATGAAAACTAAAAATGTGTGCGTAAGTTATTGAAACTGAACGAAATTCAATGCACGCTCTTACGTCGAAATAATTGGTAGAAATAGATTCAATCAAACGATATTAAACAGGATCTATCACAAAAATTACGATGTAATTAACAGTTAAAACTATGAAAACAAGAAACTTACTCACAGCACTTTATTTATCTTACGAAATATAAACTAATAAATAAAATACATTATAGAAACCCCGCTTCTATCTACGCTCATGAAAACACTTTAAAAAACACTTCGAATACAATAGCTGGCTTGTCCATTTTTATCGCGGCGAGACCAGGTGTCCGAGTAAGTCAAACAAATACTTCATTGAATTACGCCGGGATGTACTGAGCGACGTTATACACAATTCCAATTGTCGATTGCGTTTTATGGAAATTGCGTCCGTTCTCTACATATAACCTTATCCTATGATTCAATTACAGTAGAACTTCGATATAACGGATTAATCCGATTAACCCGCATTAGTCCGATATAACTATAAGTACGTTTTTTTTTTAAATAAGATTTTGAATAAGCAATATTATTTGATATCAAATAGAAATATATAAACAAACATTTGTTTTCATATTAACTTTATTTGCATTATGTATAAGATAATCATATAAAAATAAATTGCATTTTACTCGTCTGTTAATTAATGTTTGACGTTGAACTGCCTGGTTTCGGTGACCCTGCTTTAAAGACTGAGGGGACACACATCAGTTTTTGTTTGTATTTTTGTAGTTTGTTGTTTTTTAATAACTAACTCTCTAAAATTACAAAAATGCATGTAATATAACTACATTTCGCTATCCGACAACTCGTAAATAAACGATAGTACATCAACAAGATGCGATCTGATCCTTGATAATTTAGTTTTTGGGCGTGTTTATTCCTCCTCCTCGCTATCTTCGCTTTCATTCTCATTGGCCTTGATTGTCGCTTCATCGGCTATTTCGCTTTCGGACATAATGTGATACCCAGGTCACCTTCATCTATTATTAACTATTGAAGCACATTTTCCTCGACTACTTCTCGTTCAGCATTATTTTATGTAGTCCTACAGAAATCATGAATATCTACTCCCTGCAAATCAATGTCTACATCTTGGTCATCAAATAAATTCTTCCACCCATTTTTTTACGTTTGAGCAGCATGTCTCTCCACTTTTTAAATTTTAGAAGGTACGCTGCCCTCTCCTGTCTCCTACATCCTCCAATACCACCATTACTTCATTTAAAAGACCTTTTCCTGTATATTTTTTGTGGCTTAAAATTATTCCCTGGTCCATCAGTTGAATAATCGATGTGGTTGGTGTCTTTTGGTAAGAACATACAGCTAAACTTGTCATAGAATATTTTCAGATGAATGTGTAGGAGCGTTGTATAATATCAGCTTTGTCTAACAGCACAATTATTTGTTACTGGAATATACGAAGGTGGATTGATATATAAAGTTTCCAACAACGCCATTGTGTGAGTAGTCCAGAGAGAAACAAGTTCTAACCTGCAAACGATAATTTCGAGTATCTCCTCTCAGGATGCAAAGTTTAATTTTTCTGTGTATCGTCGTTGAGTAACAGTGTCATTTATCATGAGTTCGATTTATAAAACGCGCACCAAGCAATGATTCGAGACATAATTTTTAATGCTGGAAGGTTGCACGCCCATAGAAATGATTATTACGACGTCGAAAACAAGCGGCAGTTAATGGAATATCGTCGTCTTGATTCTCCGCGTGTACGAAATTTCAAAAAAGTTCCATCAGCGCAGGAAGTCATGGTCGCCATTATCTAGGATGAAAAGAGAATCATTCACATTCACACATCTGTCGAAGGAATCAAAAATTAATTCAGTAAGATACTGCAAAACTTTACGATCACTAAAGAATCGAATCCGTAGGGTAAAGTCAGAAAGAACGATTTTTTTCTTTCACCAGGTCAATACTAGAACGCATTCCAGCAGCGAAGCGATGAAGACGGGCCTGAAGTTCATGGTTGTTTCGCATCCTGTACAGCCTTAATTTGGCACTTCCAGATTGCTGGTTGTTCCCAAAGTTGAAGGAGGTATTGAAAGGTCAAGACTTTTCATCAGACACTGAAGTTCAAGCTGCTGTTGACAATCATATTAACAGTAAACTAAAAAGTTGTTTCACGGACAGAATGAATAAATCGATTCAGCGTTTAGAGAAATGTGTTGCACTAAATGGTGTTTGTGTGGAAAAATAACTATGTACACTAGTAGTACAATAAATTTACTTGATTTTGTCTTTTCTTATTTTATAGAGTTGGAGACCTTATACCGGGCGTCCTTGAAATAAAAAGACACCGTATAAAAAATGAAAAGATTAAATTATATAGAATATATATACCCAAAATATTTTCCCTAAATTCCTCCTCATAAGTGAGAAAAAAAATTACAAAAATACTTAAAAAAATTTTGTCACGCTATTGTGCGATGGACTACATTATAAAAGACATTATCTTGAAGTTAAACAACAATAACAAACAGAATAATTTTATTCATCGCGCGATCCGTTATCCGGCTTGTTCAGTTGTCAATCGTTCCGTACGTTCCACAGAATTTTTCGATTAAAAATAAATGTTATTAGATATTAAATGCTTCTAGAGCACACATTATTTATATTTTTTGTAGGTAAATCATTTTGCTTGTTTAAAACGCTAAAGCGCGTGTATAAATCATTCACTAAAAAGCGCGCGTGTTTTAAAGTTACTAGGAACAATGTCAACAAATCGAAATAAGTCAAGTATAAATGTCAACTTTTTATTAATTGATCTGACAGAACAACCGTTCAACCTTTCAAAACCTTACTTTAAATTAATGTGAAATATACAATTGGTATAGTTTAAAATATTAAACCCTTGGTTTACTAAATCAGAGGAGATGCAACGCAAATGAATAGTTTTAACACAATTTTCGTAATTCACTGTGATCGTGCTTCCACAAATTGTACTCTAAATAATGTTTGAAACATTCTTCTTATTGCTGATATTCTTTTTAACATAACCACTCGACACAGCTGAAGATTTCTAGCCAAGTTGCCGTTGGATTTGATCGACTGTCATACCACAAATCGCCATAATGGCAGCGAATGTACGCCGAAACGCATGTCCCGCGTACTTCTCAGGATCGTCCAATTTGAGATAACGTGCAGTTTGCAATGGACATGAATCAAACGTTTTAATAACCGTTGCTTGATTAGTACACTTCCTCTTGTCATACCGTAAGAAACCTCGGTGCATACTCACATTTTGAGAGCGCAATGATAAATACTGCTTCACCAAATTTACATAATGAATACCATCTCTGTCGGCAACAGTAACACGTCGAACCTGCACTGTCTTAGATGGAATAAGTAATACGTTTCCCTCTTCATTGATATCGTATAGGCGTAAATCGCACAATTCGCATATTCTACAAGATCCAAAGTTACCGCAAATTCCTACCACCTTCAAAAATAAATGTCAAAAATAATGACCAGCGTATCTTTAAAAAAATTCCGAAAATGGTCTTTCTTGAATACATAAGCCATCTTTGCTACGTAATTCTTGCTAATTGCCTTCATGAATGCATGCACTTCCACAAATTATTTTATTTTATAAGCAGTGGAGCAGTACAAGGCCTTAATGATGTGGGCTATCTATTCGAAATTGAGAAGTATATTGTGGATAAATAAAGGGATTGACATATCAATCCCTTTGTTTATTCGCAATATACTTTGCAATTTCGAATAGATAGCCCACACCATTGATGCCTTGTACTGCTCCGATATTTCCTGAAGGTAAGCAAGCATAACTCGTTCATCTATAACTGTAGTCTGTTGCTCTTCCATCCATTAGATAAATCTGTTGTACTCATTTTTATATGCGGTTTCCGACTTTTGCGGTATTTAATCTACACTAGGCTTTATTACTTAATTAATCAATCTTAAAACTCATCGTTACACACCAAAAACCCAATAACTGTTATGTGACAGATTGCTTATAAATTAATTTTTAGTTTACTCATTTCCATGGCCGTCAAAGGTATACTGATGACATCCAACAATTTTACATTATTGGTTCGTATTTATATTTGTAGTGTTAAAACCAATAAAACATGATTTTAAAATGCACCAATAAAAAAAAATAGTGTAAAGTATTCGTGCATAACTGATTATGTCTTATTGCAAATCATGGCAAAAATTATAACTGGATTGAGTGTAAGGCTATGACCCTGAGGCAAAAGTTCTCAATGAAAAACAAGGAACTTTCCTCGCACCAGAGTCAAAATTGAACGTTAAGCTTATGTTCATAGTTTTTTTTTTTATAGTGAGGGCATAGTGCGGTCGGAGTTCATTCCAAGGAGAACAATTGTAAACTCTGAATTTTATAAGGGCGTACTGCAACGTTTGCGAAACGATATATGGAGAAAGGGACCAGATAATGGCCCAATGGCTTCCTTCTTCATCACGACAACGCGTCATGCCATACCTCGCTTCTGATCCGCGAGTTTTTAGACGAAAAAAAGTTCCTCGGGACTTCTTCTTGGGACTTCTGACTCTTCCCAATAGTAAAAACCGTGCTAAAAAGAAAACATTTTGACACCGTTCCCGCTATTGAGAGGGCAACGACGGAGCAGCTGAAGGCCTTTTCGATAAAGACTTTCCAGAAATGCTTCGAATCATGGAATAACCGTTGGGATAAGTGCATCGCTAGCCGAGGAGAGTACTTAGAAAGGGATTAATTCAAATTTGGTGTAAGCTTGTTACTTTATTCGTAATAAAATTGTTCACCGTATTTTTTGATCACACTCCGAGTTTATTAAACATACGGCAAAAATTCAAGGGATGATTCCCTGGGCTATTCTAAGAATATTTTGTCTTGTGATGATTTTTGGAAAGCCGCTTTGTTCCGAAGATATAGGTCGAAAAAGTTTTAAACGAAAAAAACATTTTATTTAAAAAAAAATATATATATATATATATATATATATAAAGCTTTGCAATCTACAAGAACTGTTGAAACTGACTACCTCAAGCTAGGATGCAAGAATCCAATTTTCTCCTCATTGACTGCTGAATTCTTTCAAAAACACCAGGATCGTTACAGCCGGAAATTATCAGATTTCTCAAATCTTCGACTTTTTCCACTGGAGTAGTATAAACTAATGGTTTTAGATGGCCCCATATGAAAAAAATCCAGAAGGTTTAAGGCCGAGGATCGAGCAGAGTATAAGTGAGGTCCACCTCGACTAATCCGGCGATCTTCGTGTGTTTCTGTTAAAAACTCACATGCAACCACACTAAAATACGCTGGTCGATGGTGCACCAGCATAAATCACAGTGCATTTCTTGTTGCCAATGGTACATCCTCCAGAAACTGAGGTAGCGATTGTTCCAAAGAGTTGCGATACACCTCGCCGGTAAGTCTTCCTGGTAGAAATGCCGGTCCAATTAGCCAATTACCAACAATTCCAACCCAAACGCTCAACGGGAATTGATTTTGAAAATAATCTTCAAATACCTCATGTGGATTTTAGCCCATACATTGTTATCGTGAAAATTCCTTATTGCATTTCTTGAGAAATTCGCTTCATCGGTAAAAAGAATCAGCGCAAGGAGTTGAGGGATTTGAACTATTATGTGCAAAAGCGATTGACAGAATGTAATACGTGCAGGAAAATCAGCAGGAAGAAGTGACAGAACGCGTTGTATGCGGTATGCGTTGTATTGTCCGATGAATATGTACTTTGGAAGGTATTCCTATCAAGAATGTTACGGCTAAGATGTCGTTCAATGTACAACCGCCTAGCTTGTAATGTTTTACCATCAGCAAGTCCATATATAAAATGCATGTCAGTCATTATAGTGATTCATGATATAAGACTTCACTAACAAAAGTTTAATCTTTAATGACAGGAAACACACGTCATACAGTTAAACGTCAATCAGCCAAACGTCAATCAGCCGCAACAAATTCGGCAGATACAGAATCGTCAATCACTAGACGTATTCAAATGAAATCCACGTTTACACTAATGTTCTTTTGATATCCTCGAAACAAAGCGGTTATTCGAAAATCATTAAAGGACAAAATATTCTTAGAATAGTCCAGGCAGTAACCCTTTGATTTTTTGCCGTAAGTTTAATAAACATTCTGTATAAATATATGTGTGTGTATTTTTTTCCATATACTTACGATCTTTTGTCGTGTATTGTCCTATGGGTGCCGAACTCTCATATGGACCAGAATATTCTAATTTAACTTTATAGCCGTCAAGCTCTTGTCTCATAGCGTTAATTAACGGATATTTTCCGCCGCCACAACGTCCTCTAAAGTCATCCATATCAACCGACCAAATCATTATACCTCCAAAGCCTTCTTCTTTCAACCATGCCATCTGCAAAATTAAAAAGGGGTTAATATATAGGGAATATAATAATATAAAAGGAAATAAGATTGGAAGATGATAAAATATTGACTTATTATTGTTCTTGACTAATTTTTTTCTATGATTCCGAACTAGAAACACGTCACTGGCACTGTTTCTTTCTTGGTCAAGAAGAAAGCAGTGCCCAGCACGTAGTTTCAGTCCAGAATCCTAGAGGCAACCGTGGATAACGATCGCGAAAGCTTACATAACTGATTACCATTGCTTTTATTTCAACAACGATGAGATAGTGTCAGCAGAAAATTGATCTAATTATATGCGCTTAACATACCTTAGTCTTCAAGCTTCTTTCGTCATCGAAACCGACCCACTCGTTGTCCCTGTAAGCAAAAGGTACTTGTTGTTCGTTGTCCCATACGAGTGTTGTATTGTCCTCCCTCAAGAAATCGCATATTTCGTAATAACTCATAAATCCGGATTCGTTTGTGAACGGCCCAGCTTTACCGCCACCGGAAGCTGGTGCACCAATATCGAATTGTGTAATATTCACGAGTTCGAAACTCCTACCATAAGTTGGCATGCCAATCATTAGTTTTTCTTTTGGCGCGCCTTGTTTAACCCACTCTCTGGCCGAATAATCCTGCAAAAATATATTCGTAAATCTGCAAAAAAGAGCATTAATTCTTTTACATACCACCGTCAGTTTCTTTTGATAACTTGTAGCGCTCTCTAGAGGGAATAAAGGAGAATTATGCCCAACAGTTCTCTCCCATTGTCCGTGGAAATCGTAAGTCATAACATTTATTAGATCTAAATATTTGGATATTTCTGGAACATCGTAACCTGCGGCAATAGCTTCGAAAGATGCCGGCACAGCTGCTGTCAACAATAACCTGGGTTGGCCGCTGGTTTTAGCTTCTCCTTCAAAAGCAGTTCTTAATTCCCTCAAGAGATTTACATATGCTTCTCTATCGTCTGCTCCTCTGGGATATTCCCAATCAACGTCTAATCCGTTAAATTTATAATCTCTGAGGAATTCTATAGCATCATAAACAAACTGATTCATCCTGAAGACATTGCTAGTTAGTTCTTTGAAAGGTGTCGATCCGAATGCCCAGCCTCCTATAGCTAATAATACCTGCGAAAAGATTTAATTTATGAGCAATATATGCTGATTTTAGGTTACAACGTACTTTCAGATCTGGATTTTTGTCTCTCAGCGCAATTACTCTATCGTATAAATCTACGTCTTTGTCATCAGCTTCCGCTAGTTTGTGGTCCTTTAAGGTGGCAAATGCATATACTACATGGGTGCAAAGTTTAGCATCGATGTCTTCGGGACTAAATCTTCCTGAACCGGATCTTTTTTGCGACCATTTGGTCATGTAACAAAGCATTTGTGGTTTTCGTACTGAAATTTAAATAAACTATTTGTAGAAAATGAATATACGATTTAGTAAGGAAAACTAAATTTTGACAAAATATATTCAGAGTGGAAAATAAAACAAAACAAAGTTTAATTCAACCGTTAAATGGAAGATTAATGACTAGGGGCCGGACAGAGGGGCCGATGACTCACGCCCACAGGTGTATTATTGAAAATTTGTGTTTTTAAAGAGTTTTTAATTTTATTTATATAATTGGAAAACAAACGTCCTATAAAATACGAAATACATTTTTATTTGTTCATTTTGTAGTTCAAGTACTTTCTCAAGGTTCTCTTGTGTAAAATTTATTCTCTTTGAATGAAATACATCCTTGTAGATCGAAAACGTCCTTTCTACATCGCAACTGGTTATAGGTGCATAGTGGAAATATTCTTTTATTTCAGCGTATTTAGCAGTTAGATTTTGAGGCATTGTATCCATACACAATTGCCGCAATGTTATTAAATCTGGACTTCTATTAAAAACTGCGTCTAACTTTTGCCGAAGGCCACATCCGAAATCAGGTGGTCAAGGTGGTTAATCCATCGTTTAATTTGAGATTTTGATTTTGAAAATAAGTGATTAGTTTTGGCAAATTTCCAGTGTTCCTGAAGAAAGTACAATAAAATTGATTTTTTTAATTTGGAATTTGTATTAGTTCCTTACACTCAGAAATACTTCGAGCATCGTCATTTAAATATGCAACGAAATTTTGTATCGAAATTCTTTGCATAAAAACTAGTAGCTTCCAACCGTGTTCCCCATCTAGTTATTACTGGAGAGGGAGGCAGTTATAAAGATGGCAGTGTTTCCCTGTAAAGAGCTACGCTTTTATGAAAACTTTTTTAAAAGCGGATGCTAATCTATCAACTTCTGGAAAGGTGTCTCGGATATATTCACAGATTCTGTGGAGAGCAGTTGGTACACAAGTAATATGCAGCATATTAGGATGCTTCCTCAGAGACGCCTTTCCCTAGGTGTTGGATAAGTGAAGGGTCAGCTCTCTCTTGAGGAGGCTGCTTAGTAGCAGTAAGCGGGATGGGTAGGCTTAAAAATTGTCTAATCCTTAGCGAAACCTGTCACCGCGGATCAGCTCTCCCAAGTTACGGTATAAGGCAACGTGCTAGAAGCCGAATGGCCACTGGGATATATGTGGTCTCGAACGTTCCCCTGGCGCATTGGACGTCACTCCCTTGTATTTACGCCTTATGTTCGTAATGGAAGATCTGCGGGCATTATTTTCATACTTCTGCCGTACTCGGGGGATCACAATGAACCAAGATATAAAACAAAATAAACTCGAAAGGAGTCTGAAGAGAATCCAAAACCTGAAGAGTCTTCTGAGACTCTCTTGGAGATTGATGAAATTTCATAAATAAAATCAAAAAGAAATGGAGGCTAACGGAAGGTTAACTCCATGCTAAGATACTTCTAGGGGAACTAAATGCTAGGATTTCAGCCAACTTAATTTGTAGTAATAAAACAAGAAATTAAAAGTATTACAGGGCACTGTTCTTTAAGGAAACATCTGTACAGCATGGGCTTGGTTAGCGAGCCCTGGTGTAGGAGATGTGAACAACAGCGGGAAACTAGCCTTAATGTAATATGCACGTGTGAGGAACTGAAACGCCTCAGACAGAAACATTTCGGAAGAGATCTATTGGATACTACGGGGGTACTCAAAGTTCTCCTGTGGAGGATAGTGGTTCTCGAGGACACAAGACAAATACAGTAAAATTGAGAGATCTGTTGGGAGTGGTACAAAGAGCAGGTGCTGGACTGACTGGTATCCAACTCAAAGAATTAGATTGAGATAGACCCCAAAATAATCTCGTACCCTACGAATTGTTAATGTAAAATATTTCACTATTCTCGTAATGCATTTTCACAATTAATAAAGGTTCTTCTAAATTGTAACGTACCATTTATGTAAATGCCAGTGTTTTCCTATGACAACTACCAGGTGGCTGGCTAAGCATTTGACAGTCTGAAATAGCGGGCGATTTAAATTTAAAGTTCTTACTGAAACAACCTCTTGACATGCAGGAAAATGTGAAAATAATAAAATAATTCATTGCTAGAAGTGAATTTGCAACATTTTCTTAAGACAGATACGGTTACTTTTTAAGGAAAGGCCGCCATACATATATGTTCGGATATAGACTCTCATGTTAAAGTTCAGATATTATTCATGTCAGAACTTACCGTTTTTGGGTAGGCGCAAAGAATGTTTGCCAGAACCTTTCTTTCCTGGTTTTTTCAATCTATTCAAAATCTGCAGAGGATTTATTTTGATCGGTGTAGGTTTTTCAGCCGGTCTTTCCGTTTCCTCTTCTTCTTCTGGTTCAGCTCCAGCAATTTTCTCCCAATCCATATCCTTGGCATCTTTACCCCGCGATATTCCTCTCAGTTCCTCTCTGGAAATAAGCAATTTTATAGATAATTTCCCAAGAGATACCGATATGCTTACCTTATTGCTCCTATCAATGGGTATTTAATGTTACCTCCGCACATGGTGCCGGTAAAATCATCTTGATCCAAACTCCAAACCATAGCACCGCCGAATCCGCTTTCTTTTAACCACTTCATTTTAGCGCGAATTGATTTTTCATCGTCGAAACCGACCCATTGATCACCGTGAATGGCATATGGTGTTTTCATTTCATCATCCCACACGTATGTACCACCATTAAGTAACATTTCGCATACCTGAAAACGAAGATACAATTTAAGTTCGAAATTATCAGTAAGTAAACACTTCTGTTTAGTGGGTTATTAGCTGTCAGATATTTAAATAAACATCTGCAAAAATTTTCTTTAAGACAATTAAATTTCTGTTATTAATGTTTAGATGTGTTAATCAAATATGGTGCTAAACAGTTTATGGATGATATATTATAATGAAAAAGAATATTTTTAATTAATTTTTTGTTTGAAACTTTTACATAAAATTCGTTTATGGATGTAGGTATTACTGTCTTTTGATGTAAATCATACCTCATAATATGCTAAGAAACCACTTTCTTTAGTATAACCTCCTTCTTTGCCCCCACCGCTAGCCGGAGAATTTACATTATACTTCTTGCTATTGGACAATGTAAAAGTTCGACCATAAGTAGGCATTCCAATAATCAATTTTTCTTTGGGTGCGCCCAGTTTAACCCAAAGATTGGCGGCATGATCAACAGACAATTGTTTTCTCCATTCACTATCAGAACTTGGCGCGTACAATGGTGCGTTGTGTCCAGTTTCTCTTTCCCATTTTCCGTGAAAGTCGTAAGCCATCAAATTAATGAAGTCCAAATAAGAAGCAACAGCTTGAACATCGTAACCGCTTTTGATGTTGTCTGGACCTACTGGAACTGCAGCTGATAGTAATAAACGTGGTTTCTTTATCTCTTGTGCTTCAGCCTCGAATGCTTCCGTTAATTCTAAATAAAATAAAAAGGTAATTTTCAAATATTTTAATGGATAAAAAATGAAAAACAGCTTTTAATAACATATTTTTACAGACATTATCTTTTGTTTTAATAATATTTAATAATACAGATTTTAAAGCAATCGACATGTTAAAAATTGATTGAAAATCTTTTAAAGATTAAGTTTCTCATCTAAGAATATTTGTTTAAACACTAAAAATGGTGAAAACATCGGATATTCGAGTACAGTAATTCTCTTCTCCACCAAAAACTACTTAACAAAGACTGAATTGTGGGTCAATGCATTGTCCTGGTACAGCATTCATGAGTGGTTGTCTAGAGATCTGGTCTTTTCTTCCTCGCCCTTTCCTAGGAGCTAAATGTGGCACGTCTGGTTTTCCGTTTGTCCCTCAATAATAATGGTACCTTTAATATCGGAAAAAAATATTGAACATGATTTTCATGACAAGGCATGAATTGACGCTTTGTTTCAGAGTAGTATTGGAAAGTCCGCACTTCGACTTTTTCTGTCAGTTGAGACTCTACTGTGAATCGCTTCATGATGTTAAAGTAGATGTTTTCCTGTTCTTTTTTTGCTCACGTGTGTGGTTTTTTGGTTACATTTTTGTGCAAACTTTCTGTTGGGGCAACTAGTGGATTTTGTCGTCGCTCCTATGTTGACTCACCGCGCACGGGTTGTAAGGCCGTATACGCACTAATTTTTTAATCTTCGGTGACAGTTATTAATGAAATACGGCACATCCAATTTAACACCTTTATTTACATATTTACATTACTTCATACATACAATTTGTTGTATAATGAAAGACGGTTGTCTTTTGATAAAATATGAGACTGGTGTCTCTTGATATTAAAAGTCGATTGCTGTCTTGAACATTGTTCTTACGACTGTTTGCCTAGAAGTTTATTATGTTAAGACTTGCGACTGTTAGTAATTTATGTAGACTGTTGCCTTGAACATTGTTCTTACGGGTATTATAAGTTCTGTGGGAAATTGCTACTGACGACTTGTCTTAGGGACTTGTGTTCGCGACTTGCTTTAGCGACTTGCTTTAGCGACTTGCGACTGTTGTCATCGCGCGCTGAACTATTTAAAAACTTTTTAAACATTGTAAGCAAAATTTACCCTTCCCTTCAATTAACAAAATAGGCCACATACGGCTAAATGACGAACAAAGGTCGGCAAGTTACAAAGAAACGCCTTGCTTGTATAAATTGTGCCTACAAAACCAGCAAACGTTGCATCTAGTTTTTGAATCTAACTGTATACATGTGGAGGCACGTTAACTAATAAAATATAACTTGAAACTTATCTAGAAAATGCAGCAATAAATAAGTGCCGGTATAATAACATTGATGACAAATATGTATGCGACAATAAATAAGTGCCGGCATGCACATCTGATGAGTCATCAGTGATGACAAATATGTAATACGCGGTATCATAAATTTTATAGTGAAACGTTTGCATCTTAATATAATAAGAAAATAAATTATACAGAAAGTATTAATTTTGTTTCTGACTCTTATAATTTAAATACTATAATCTATGATTTCTTATATTTACTGTGTAATATTAAAATGAATAATACTTATATTTTAATATATAATACAAAATTAATAATATTTATGTTTACTATACGATATATAAATTCGTTTCGTTTATAAGACGAAACACTTTCGTTATTTGTAAATTTTCATGCACATTTTTCCTTATTGTTTCTCTGTCAATGTTCTTCATGTCTGCAATCATGCGAATACGCAGACGTCGACTTTCCGCAAAATTTCATTAATTTTTTCAATGTTTTCATCAATTCTTGATGTCACTGATCGACCAAAGGGTTCGTCATCTTCAGCCTCCTCCCAACTTTATCGAGTTAACATAACTCGAGATTTGCATTTCTTTCCAGGTGTGAAGATTCTCAAGCACCATATTTTTCAAAATATCTAATGGCAGAGTAAGTAGTAGTGAGAGAGCGTTCGTATGTTGCTATAGCTTTTCCCGATTTATGCCATCTAATGAATTATTTTTTTGTCGAGTCTACAATTTATGTTTATTTCTATTAGAATTATTTTAACGCAAACTAAGTTCTTAACTGCTTTCTTTGTAATTAAGGAAGTAGTTAGTGGGATTGTTTGCTCATCAAGGCGTGGTTACACATATGAGGGATGTCTTTCTAGTGTTACATATAGCATCATAGAGAGCGCCAGTAATAAACGTCAGATGTCAAAATTAATCATAACACAGGCCTGCATTTTTCAACTCTTTGAATGTTGATTTAAAAATTTTAACTGTTTTCTAGTAATTGGGTAGCGCTGATTTCAAATCTGCTTTTATTTTTTTTGTATCACGTAAGGATATTTTTCAAACCAGTAAAATCCAAAAATATAGAAAAAACACGATTTATTTCATTTATAAGCTAGTTTTATATTATATTAAAAAAAATACAAAAATATACACATAGAAACTATTAGAAATAGTTATTTATTCTTTATGCTTATTAAAAAAAACGTTTTCGTTTTTCAGAAAAGCTTCGTTTGGTTGTTTTTCTGTCATATTCAGCTAAATGAAGATCTGAAGGTAGTTTCTGGGGCAAGCAAATTTTTTTGTTTCAACCTAGACCCCAGTACTTCAGATAGATCTTTTGAAAGTCCCAAATCTCTTACTAAATCATTCAGTTCGGTTTGTGAAAATAGCTGAGGTTGGTTTTGACCTGTGGTTGATGGTTCAAAATCACTATCCATCTGTACGGAGCCGGAAGTTGAAGAGGTTTCAATATCTTCTTGTAGTACTTTGGGGGTATAGGTATAGGTACATGATCACTGTGAGGAACTGGTCTGATAGCTGATTTAATATTGTTTGGGTACAAAATATGTTTCAAAGTTTTTATATTTATGCCCCTTAATATCACAAAGACAAAAGTAGCAATCTTCATGATGATTTTGCGGTTCTCTCCAAACCATCGGTATTCCAAAAGGAAGGCTTTTTCTATTCCCTTTGGTCCAATATCTTAAACCTTCTTCACATACCTTACAAACAACCTTACAAACAACGTGCGGTGCCCAATCTTTATCTTGATCTCCTAATTTGATTTTGAAATAAGCATAATATGCATTTTTCACAAATTCACAAATTGGTCTCTACTTTTTGAAGACGAAATATCCACAAATATAACAGAAATCATCTGGTTTGCTTTTGCAACACCGGCTAGACATATTTTTAAACAATGTTTATTTATCAAAAACCACGCACAACACTAAAGACAAATTATTTTACTTGTTTACTGATCGACACTCAGAGCTATAATGAAGTAAATGACATTAAAATATACATTTTGTTTGGAGTGATAAACTTGAAATCCTTCTTCGCAGTACTAATAAATTGAAAGCATAATAAATAGGATTTGGCAGGTAAAAATTCCCGGAAATCTTGTCCAAAATTAATACATGTAATAAAAGATTTACATCAGGTAATGAGAGCCTATTTAACAAATTTCTTTAAAACCACAACAGAAAATCATTTTTGGGTTAATACCTAGAATTTGAAGTAGTACATTCATTTTAAAATGTATTAAAACGCCTATTATAAGATTTTTTTAATATTTTTTTCTTTTTCTTTTGTGCAAAAAAAAATCTGTGGGTGGTAGAGACCAACTGTATTTTAATTAGTTATTGCTATATAAAAACTGAGCTTAACAAACAAAAATCACATCATCACAAATTTTATGCAGGCCTGTGTAATCTTTCGTTAATCTAAATCTAAAGTTTCATGAAGATACGGCAAGTGATATATAGTGAAATTTTAAAGTTATAAGTTGGCCGAAAAATCAAATTGAGTCGAGAAAATTTTTGCGGAATAATTTTTTACAACTTTCGGAGAAGATTACCTCAACAAAAATGTCTTGCTCAATTGGTTTCTGTTTTTAAAGATGAAACACCACATCAATTGCCAATTTCACGTTGGTACTGTGAATGCCAACGTGGACACACCGGTACCAGCGACGATCCCAGGGCAGGTCCGCCAAGAATGGCAGTCACACAGGTATCGCCTGATCAAGGAAGATAGACATGTGACATATTCTTCTACGATATATATCAAACGATCCTACATGATGAACTGGGTATGAGGAAGTTAGTTTTCTGTTGGATTCCGCATCTTTTAATCGAAGAACAAAAGTTTTTCGATTCGGTTCGACAACGGAAATTCAAAAAACGTCTATAACATCGTGAGTGGCGATGAATCATGGATTTATTCCTATGAACCCGAAAATAAGCGCCAGTCCGCCGTCTGGGTGTTTCAAGATGAAAAGAATCAGGCAAAAGTTATTCGCTCGCGAAGTGTGTCCAAAAAGATGATGGAAACGTTTGTTTCAAAATCAGTTCATGTAGCTACACTTCCTTTGCAAGATCGAAGAATGGTTAATGCGGATTGGTATACAACCGTTTATTTGCCAGATATAGTCGCCGTGCTCCGAGAAACCAACCCACAACGGCGAATCATCCTACGTCATAACAATGCGAGTTCGCACACGAAACACAATTGAGTTTTTGGACCAGAAAAATATCGAATTCTTAGTTCATCCTCCGTATAGTCCCGACCTAAGTCCCAACAATTTTTCTACGTTCCCAAAAATCAAGAATGGAATGCCTGGTCGACGATTTCATTCGCCGGAAGTAGCAGTAGATTCCTTCAAAACGACAATTTTGACTGTCCCAACTGAAGACTGAAATAACTGCTTTAGCAAATAGTTTGAACGAACGAGGAAGTGTATCAATTTTTGTGGAAAATATTTTGAAAAGCAATAAAGCAATTTGAGTCGATCCACTGTTTAATTTTATGGCTATATGCAACACTAAAAAGGCATCTCTCGTATTGATTCGCCCTAGATAGGCCTTTATATATTGAAGATATTTAAAATCATAGTATATACAGTAAGCGAAGCCTTGTAAGAACATTAGCTTGATACCAAGTTGACTGATCGCCAAGTTATAAGCGCGGATGTTGCTTGCAAATAGTATTAGTATGATTTTCATTTCGATAGTTTATTTTCTTATTACGTGACAAAATTCTATGATCTTCGGCAAATATTTTCAGTGTTTATAAATTTTTTATGAACGGTAATTTTTACTTTTCAAAACCTTACTTTTGTCGGAAATATCAAATTAATTTGAAATTTGTTTGCCGATTTGGTTCGGATTCTTGTTCACAAGTCTAAATTAATTGATTACGTTGTTCATTCAAATTATTTAAATGATCGATTCTAGGCCTTTTATGCTATTGAGGTAAAAGGCAACTAAATTACTCAAAATTATTAATAACGCGGTGCAAAATACAGAGAGAATGTCGTATTGCAAAATTATGTTCGAACATATTGCGTAAATATCAGGTAGAGAATGTCTCTGATTAGTATGTTTTCATTACTGAAGCGTTACCAGTATGAGAGTAACAATACATCTCCTTATTCAACTGCAGTTTAACTGCGAATCGAATGCCAAATAGCTTTTGTTTGCTATCTATCCCCACCTCATCCCCACATATATTGAATCGTGTTTGATCGTTCAATTTCTATGTTATTATACCGATTGTCCTTAAAATAAAAAAAAGACAACATATGATAAATGGAATGAAGCAATTATATAGAATATAAATCCAAAATATTTTCCCAAATTCCTTCTCATAACCGAGAGAAAAGATAGCAAAGATATTTAAAGAATTTCACGCCACTGTGCGAACGACTATATCATAAATAGTTTTGAAGAAGATATCTTTACGCTAACGGACAATAACAAAAAAAAAGGAAGTTTTGTTATTGACGATCTCGTTTTAAATTTTTAGCAGCTGACTTTTCTCGATCATCTAGCATGCAAAACAATCTAAACAATGTTATTTTCAGTTTTTATAAATATTAATATTGCAGCGTATAAATTCTATAATCGTATTTTTTATATATTATGAATACATTTATATATTTCGAACGACATGCGATATAAACACAGAAAAAAATTATCTATAGTAACTTCAGAGTAGGATTGTCTCCATTGATCTACCCTGGAAATGTAGGTCTCCTGCAGACAGAGGGCAACCAGTTCTTCACCAGGCGATGTATGAGTATATAAACATCACACAAACCACGTCGTATATGTGGATTTAGCAGGAATTTTATTAGGTATATCACAATATCGTATCTGTGTGGATTTTTTGCCGTTGAGCTAACTCAACATTGCCCATGAATCCATATTGATGTTTTCTATTTTTTAATTCTCGTAACAAAAAAAAACTTTCGCGAAATGCACAGCGAGGCACCCTTTCGGATTCGTGACAATTATTCACGTGTGTCTCCACGCTTAAGGCAGACACTTCGAACATTTCATCTGAGTTTTTCAACTTTCACTTATTTGCAAATTGGTTCTTTTCAGAACAAATAGTTCTTTCATTAAACATAAAGAAGGAGTTTATAGTTGATATATTCGTACGCAATAGTATTGAGATTATTGATCCTTAACCTTCCGTTGCTGGCGCGAGATCCTAGAGACACCGTTACTGGCGGCGGACTATGACTCCGCATGCCATTTTCTTGGGTTCAACCGCAAAAAAATGGTCTGTTTAGTACGTATTTACATGGTTAAAACAAACATATTTTGAGTATTATAGTAATAAACATTGTAGTTACGAATACGACCTCGAAACGAATAATAAGAGCAAAACATTAATTGAACGATGGGAGTGACTTAGGTTAAGGTGTAACATACAATACAAATGCAAGTTAGATGTTCCAGGCACATAAATTTTCCACACATTCGACAGGAAAATCGAGTTGGTCGGTTCTTTCTTCTGTCACAATAATGACAACGTCCTCATGTATTCTCAGCATTTGCAACAGGTTGAGGATCTTGTAATCAAAGTATTTCCTTCAATCTGGCTGATATAGTTCTGGGGATATTGGTTTGGGCTACGCGAACACGAGGATAATTATCAGCTAATTCGGAAACTAGAATGTGCAAAAATTTTCGTCGAGGGATTCTATGGTCAGTGTTTTGCAGATGAAACAGTACCATAGAATTCACTCCAGCTATATTCAGTAACGCATTAAATATAACCATTGGTCATCTTTGAGTCCCTCTGGCACAATCATATGCCGCGCACATTTTATCTAATGTGTCTACACCACCCTTCGACTCGTTGTAATCAATGATCATTTCAGGTTTACCTGTTTGTTCGTGGATCTTATCGTCGTGATGCAGACTTGATACCAGTATTACGTTCGTTTTCTGTTTCGGGATATATGACACCAATGTTATATTTTTCTCATATGCAAACATACTTGTACCTATCGGTCTTTTTTTTGGGATTTGAAATTTCTGCAGGTAGTTCGCGTTTGTTTTTGCGAATAGTTCCCAGAAAAGTAAGCGTGTAATCCGTATATAGCGTACGCACTAATGGGATACTGGTAAACCAATTATTATTATGATTGGTTCAATCTTTGGTTCAGTTTTTGAGCAAGTGCTAAAGGGGAATTATCCAAACGCCAAGGTCCACCTGGCTGTGTGCCAACATATACTTCCAAATTGCTCGCGTAAAATATCTTTGAATTCACCATAGCATAAACCTTTAGGCCAAACCTATTGGGCTTGCTTGGGATGTACTGGCGAAAGCCGCATCTCCCACGGAACGCCACTAACATTTCATCAATTGTTACATTTTGAAAAGGAGTGTATGCAGATCTACACTTTTCGACAAATGGGTCAAATTTGTCTGTCTTTCGCCTCTTCACGCGTGTATCCATATCATCAAATCGTAAATGTTGCAGTAAAAAAGTAAAGCGAAATTTAGACATTGTGAGGCGGAATTGCTCAACACCAGTCCCACTGTTGCTCCATAAGTCTTCCATATTTAGACGACTGGACTTCAGTACTCCAGCTAAATAAAGCAAGCTAATCAGGGCCTGAATCTCAGCTTTATCAGTTTCTTTTGCATTTCTTTCACGACTGTATTTTTCTTTATTCTTGTCTATATGTTTGTTTGTATATTCCACGATTTTTCCTAAAATGTCATCATCAAAAAAATATTTCCATATTTCATAAGCACCTTTCAATTTTTTTACAGCTACCTTAGGACCCGGCAATCGCGTAATCAGGTTCTCCGAACGTGTTCTACTTGAAGGAGGAACATGTTTGGACCATATTGATCCATCTTTTCCAAGAAAATGTGGTCCCCATGAAATCGGTTCTTCCTGTTCACCACCAGAAACTTCCTGTTCCGTGTCTGAATCTTCCTCCCGTTCTTCTGCACTATCTTCCATAGAGTCATCTTCTTGATAATCATTCGCGACTTCACATTCATTATCATTCTCACTGAGACATTCTAACATAAGTTCATGCCGTCTCCTTTGTTCCTCCTCGTAGGGCAACTTAGGGTGATACATCTAAAGAGTACATTATTATGTATATAGCTGTTGAAAATATTCATGTATCTTACCTTATGCGAATTTCAATAACGTTTTCACTGGCCGCGGACTCTCACTCCGCAATATTTTATAAAACAAGAAGTACTACACTGATACACTTCAGGTTATAGACTAATGTTCCTTGAAACTAGTTCGACGAATACCGTAACGGGCAGATTTCGGGGGTGGGGAAATGTTTAGTAAATCAAAAACAAAGAATGACGCGGACTCAGAGTCCGCGCGCCAGCAACGGAAGGTTAAGCAAACAAAGCTGCTCCATTGTCGAGGTTTTTAATACGTTGTCTCTTTATTTCAATGACACCCTGTATATGCCCTCCCTTTGTGCGTAAGCAATAATGCAAATTTATAATAAAACGTGAATGACTTACATATTATACCTTCTAAGATAGGTTTATGTTATACGCATTTTACATACTAAATCGCTTTAATAGTGAAAATCTGTATATCTTATTTTCTAAATTTTATTTCACGTATATTTGTACTTCGATATGTATATACACTGTTCAACAAAATTAGCGGAATACTACTTTGAACGCTTGTAACTTTTCTACGAGTCGAAGACGAATTTTTTTATATATTTTTTATTATTGTCTAGAATGTTTTAGCTAAGCACAAAAGAAAGTTTCGTTGAAATGTTTTTTTCTTTTTCTCCTTAGATGTTCAAATGTAAATCACTACCCAAAACAAAATGGTTTTTGTTCCTTAAGCAGACAATCAAAGTTAAATTTTTGGACATTTGAATTATTGATTAAAATTCCTTATTTAAGTGAAATCGAAGTCGCGAGGGTGGTTGGTTTACTTGAAGATGGTCGATCTACGCGATATGTCGCCTATCAACTACAAACCAGTCCATCGATTATCTGCAGAGCATGGCTAGGTGTCAACTAGTTGTCGGAATTACCGTTACATCATCAATTCTTGCTTTCGCCGTCGAACTTCCACCGCTCGTGATTTACAAAGCATACTTCGAAATGCTCCCAGTATAACAATCTCTGAATAAACGGTTAGAAGAATGGGTCTCTGCAAGCCCCGTTTCTTGACCAGAGATCACAAACAAATCCGCCTAAACTTTGGTCGTGAACATGTGGAATGGCAACTTCAACAATGGATGTCTGTGCTTTTTAGTGATGATTTACGGTTTACTTTAACTCGTTGCGATGGTCGTGTACGAGTGTACAGACGTCCTGCAGAGAGATACATTGCAGAGTGTATACAGGAAGTGGATCGATTTGGATGAGGATCAGGTATGATATGGGGTGGAATCAGCATAGATGGTCGAATCGCCTTGGTTGTTGTTCCTCAGCATCTCAATGCACAGAATTATGTCAGAATAATCCTTCAACAGCATGTTGTACCAATAGCCAACAATTTTGGTGATGGTTTTATTTTCCAGCAGTCACACAGCAAATTTTACGACCAATTTTCTTCGAGAACAAGAAATCCAATGATGGAGTGGCCGGCCATGAGGCCAAACTTGAAACCTATAGAACATGTTTTGGATTAATTTAATAGGAATATCAGAAAGCACCTCATATTCTTTAGGTTAGCCGAAATTCTTCTAGAAGAATGGCAAAATTTACTACAAAACATTTTAAGACGCTATATCCACAGCATGCCTCGATGATGCCAATAATTTTTAATAATTTTAAGAAATTAAATGTGCTTTAAATTTGGTAATATTCTCGATTGTTAAATTAGAGCATACTTGTTATTAAAATCTTGCTAACTAATATTGAAAATTTGATATTCCAAAGTTGATAATTATGTCTCTCTTTTAATTAAAAAATGTTGCAGTATTAAATTTGTGTTCCGCTAATTTTGTTGAGCAGTGTATAACTTCATCTGTATAGGAAACATCTGAACGTAATATACTCGTATACTATCTAATCAATATTTAGGAATTTAATAAATAATGTACACAGGTATTCGATATACTTATGTTGTTTGGTCTAATCTTAATGAACAAACTCGTACGTACATACATGTTTGTTTGTTCACATATAATCCCTCTTGGTTGTTAGAAAACACACACGATGTTTGTAGTATAACATATACGCTGTTATTCGATCAATAACGGTACGAATAGTAATTCGTCTTTAAAGCCAATAACATGAAAAGCAAACGATTGAAGGTTAATCCTATTACTATTTGTTGTTTACACATTTGCACATCGAGTTATAATAAGTGTAAACAAATATATGATTTTATACGTGAATAAATTGGAAAGTATCAAGTCAGTGTTGTTACTGATAAAATAAGATACATATCTGTGTGCAAAAAGTAAATATGTAAAAGCAATCTAAATGTCCCACATATTTTCCCGAGCGATAGTAATATAGAGAGTATAGTAACTTACAGCATAATAATATAATAAAAATAATTTTAGAATATATCATCTAAGATGTATATACAATCATAAATTCGATTGCCTTACGATAAGGGAACAACATATAGAATGAGAAAATATGAAATCGATACGTTTTTTGTCTTCCAAATGCTGGACTCTTGTGAAATGATATGGACGCTGTTCGTCGCGTCTTAGGGCATGCTATCCGCGAACTGGATTTGTTCTCAGTTCCCTCGCAACGCATCTAGTACCCTTTGAAGGATCGTTTGCTATCAAATCAATGATTGCATCATCACGTAAACAAGGTCGACCAGCGTTTCTCAGGTGTAAAGAATTCTATCTTCTAGTCTTCTAAAGACATTAGCATTTGGCAAACGACGCTCAGGAAATCGCATCGCATACAATCGCGTTGCTTGACCTGCGATATTATTTGAATCACCAAGAGCCACTAACATTTCGTGATACTCACGATGTCCGTAGTTTTGAGCCATGATTTCATACGCTGAAATTCAAATTACAAACGCGTATCTTTTTTTTTATGACAATAGTAGAAATGACAACTACGTATTTACGAATATCATTTATTTTATATATCAATTGCAAAGCCTTCTTTGCTCATGTTTATTCATTGCCGAGAGACAATTCGAACAAATGTTATGTTGTGTTATAGTTGAGTTATACGTTGTTAATTGTGTGATATTAAAAAAGTTTACATGTTTAATTTTTCATTTCTAATATTGTTAAAATTCAGAAAATATCAATTAGATTAAAAAATGATAAACGAATATTCGCTTAAGTCTTTGATGATTAAAGTCATCCTATAGTCCGCGTCCGCGAATTTCGTAACACCCTGTATATACATAATAAATGAGATCTCATACTCTTTTTTATTGGTTTCTAATTTTATTACAAAATATTTACGAATGTAGGGTAAGGGCGAGGGTACGCACCTAAGAGATTTTCTAGGTAATTCGAAAACTGTACGTATTATTGTTACAAAATTTCATAAATATTTATAATACGGGGGTGGTTTGACAATTAACTTGGTACACACACTAATAGAGGGCGCAAATGTAATGTGTATATGTAGTCATAAAGTCTCATTCCTATGAGTTAATATTCTCTGGTCTTAAGTCATTCTGACAGTAACTCGTAGATTGACAGTTACTTAAACAGAAGTGTTCCGAGCAATAGCGAAAAATGGATAAAGTTAGAATTCGTGGTGTGATTCAATTCTTTTATCTGGAAGGGAAAACAGCGAAGGAGATTCATGAGAGAATTTCACCTACATTGGGTGACTCATGTCCTTCTTATGAGTGTGTTCGACTTTGGGTAAATGAGTTTAAGCGTGGCAGAACAAGCATTAAAGATGCACCACGTCCTAAAGCCCCGAAATCAGCTGTGGCGCCCGAAATCATCGATAAAGTCCAAGTTTTGATTTTAGCCGATAGACGAGTGAAAGTGTGCGAGTTAGCGGAAGCCACAGGCATCTCAGCTGAGCGAGTACACTTCGTTTTGCATAAATAATTGCACATGCAAAAACTGTGCGTAAGATGGGTGCCGCGTTTACTCACTCAAGAGCAAAAGCGAATTCGCATGCGCAGATCTGCCGACAATTTGCAAGTATTTCAGAAGAATGTAGTTGAGTTTTTTCACCGTTTTGTGACAATGGACGAAACTTGCATACACCGCTATATCCCGGAAACTAAACAGCAGTCCAAACAATGGATTGCCAGTGGCGAATCAGCTCCGAAAAAAGCGAAATGCGTTCCATCCGCTGGAAAGGTCATGGCGTCAGTTTTTTGGGACGCAAAGGGAATTCTCCTAATTGACTACCTTGAAAAGGGAAGAACCATTACCGGAGAATACTATGCATCACTTTTGGACCGATTAAAGGCGGCAATAACAGAGAAACGCCCGGGAATGGCCACGAAAAATGTGTTGTTTCACCATGACAATGCTCCCGTGCATTCAAATCGTGTCGCTCAGCAAAAATTGGCCGAGCTACGATTTCAACTGCTTCCGCATCCTGCGTATTCGCCAGATCTAGCTCCTTCGGACTACCATCTATTCCTGAAACTAAAAACTTTTCTGGCAGGACGAAAGTTTGAATGTAATGAAGATGTCATACAGAAAGTAAACCAGTATTTTGGAAGCATCGAAGCAATTTATTTCCGTGAAGGAATCGCGAAGCTGGAGAAACGTTGGGGCAAGTGCGTTGAACTTCGAGGGGACTATGTCGAAAAATAAAGTACTTTGTAAAACTCAAATTGTTTTCTTTCATAGCAAACCAAGTTAATTATCAAACCGCCCTCGTAGTTATTTACACAGGGAATCAATATCTCGAATTACACAAACTCTACATTTAATATTAATTATGCAAGGAATATGTAATTTTCATTTAGTAATAAAAATCACTTTGATATATGTTCGAAATTTTCTCTTGATATTTTTGACAAACTGTCATGTCAATTTACTTTTAAAGTGTGTTAAAATTACTACTTTTAACACGCTACGCTATAATATCGCATTTTTAATTGAAGTTAGCCGCCAAAATGTCAACTTTTAACAGTGTTTCTAGAAAAAATCATATTAACTATCTCACCATTTAACGGCAGACGTCTAGGGAGTACAGTTTTTAAATGTTGTTTCTACATATAGGGCGGGTAATTATACGGAGGTGTGGGGTCATTGTGTTTATGGAAAATTGCATTGGTTTGCCTTTGAAAATAAAATGTAATATAATTAAAGCGCTAACACGTCTAAGAAAATTTTAATAATGAAGTAAAATAGTAAACAGTTGAAAGATTTATTTTGTATAGCACACATATCCTAGTGAGGTGTCCCACCCTGAACAAAGTTAGACCCATCTCAGACACAAACTGTACTTAAACCAAATTTCGTTTTTGCGATTAATGTCTGCATATAATACAAATTTCATTTCCGTCATAATCGCTAGCATTGACTAGCTGGTGGTCATTATACAAGTTAGAAATATCTTCCGAGTCTTCATCGGTTTCTTCATCATTCAGACGTTAGTTTGCCCTCTTGCTTTTTGTTCTTCTCTTTTGTTTCTAATACCTGCTTTCTTTACTTTCTCTTTAACTCAACTTGTTCCAACATGTCTTTATTTGGTGTTGATGTTAACAGTTAGGAGATAATGTATTTCGCATTGTCTCCTTTTAGCTTTTGATTTCAGCGTTGGAAATGAAGAAACGGTCTGGATAGAAATAACATTGGATTGAATAGAAGGGATCTTAAAAGGACCAGAAACTTCAGTTTCTCAATTTGAAAGACGTATAATATCTTGAATTACTCCAAATACCTTAGCTTCTTTGATGTTTTTTGCACACGTTTCACCGATCGGTCAACCGAAGTAGAAGGATTTAACATGGATTCAGTTTTATTCACTGATTCATCGATATCTTCGATCACATTATAATGCTTAGCAACAGCAAAATCCTCTTCTCTAAATCGATTGGCATTAAGCGGCCAAATACTAGACGACCTCAAACCTGATTCGACATTTTCTATTGTTGTGATATTTTTATAGACTTTGTAGAATATTTCCACTACTTCATTTGGAGTAATGCGACTATATTGAAGTAAAAATTTCACATTCCCTGTTGAACACTCCAAAAAATCCATTTGACGGGGTAATTGTACGCAGTGTTCGTATAAATCCTCCATCGACTGAGTTTAAACAAATTTAGTTATAATAAATAAGTTTTAAAAAATATACGGTATTTTATAAATATACATATACAAAGAGAATCATGTTAGAGTTCCATTATTATTTTTTTAAAAAGAACAAGAATTGGTGATCTTCCCTCTTATTTTCTACACATAAAATATTACTTGACATACATAAATTTCGGTTTCTCAACGACTACAATTTTAAATGTGGAAGAAAAGAAAAATCTGTAATCACACGTTATAAGTAACACTGCTAGATGTTCTTTAAAGTATTATTTTTTAAAATAAGATGAATAGAACTGCTAACATATGGGTGCGTACATTTACCTGTCGCGTACAATTACCGGCTTCTGCCCTAAATAGAAATACATTTAAAATTCAAAAAATGCATTATGAGGATCCAAGTTTTCTGGCAGCGACGCTTAAATTTAAAACACAATAAATTCTAGAAATTTTCAATATTAGTTCCATTCAAAACTAAACTAAACATGAAATTTATTACAAACATTATTTGCTACTTTTGGAACTTTCTATATATACATGTACGCATATATTTATATTCATGTATAATCCACTTTCTTTGACCTAATTTTATTTTCATTGTCGTTGATTGTATCGGTTTCTTATTTTACTACGTTCAAACTAGCCTTAAAAAAGTGTAACGTATACTATACGAGTATATATGTATTTACATGTGTATTATATTCATATGTACACAAGCCGAGTAGAGAATGAAGTGCAGTTTGCCACACCTACAAGTATGTTTATATTTCTGTCATCAATCTTAGCTAATGTTTATAAGATTTTTCGATTGATATTAATAAAAGAATCTGAATTATTTGTGTAAATAATTATTTAAAAGACAGTTATGTTTTAACGAGAATAAGAGAAAATATTTAAGTTTTAATTAAACTTATAATATTATATGAACACACAATCCCGCTAATAAAATTAAACGAATTGAATATCCGATACTTTTGGAGCGCAGTGTATAATCGATGACAATTATTCATTTATAATTTATGCTGCTTGTTTTGTTCTCAATACGAAAACCCAGGTAGGTGGTTCGAATACGAGTGAATGGTGGGTATCCCTTTGAAAAATCCGTGCGTCGGAACGATCAAAGTCACTTCCTTTTTTAATTGCTTTAGTAGTTCACAACAATAACAAATCCGGACGTACTCTACAGTTCCTTTTTGGGATTAAATATTATTAATGGAACAGGGAGAGAGTTGATCGAAAAATCCATTGCTTGTTTGTGAATGAGTCTTCTATAATGCGTCGATTATAAACGAATACATTTTGAAACGAGGTTTATTTTGGATCAGATCGATAATTCATTTATTTTTCGGGAAAGTCGAGGAAATGTTTGTACGATTTTTATACAGCGTAAGATTAAAACGAAAAGCTTTACTTATTTATCTATTAAATTGTTTGAGGAATTAGTATCTAGGGAGCCACGAAATTAAGATAACAAAAGAATATCAAAAGCAATCAAATGTTATGTCACTTTGGACAGAAACTTTATAAACAATCAGGAGATAACCAAGATAACAAAAATAAGGGTATATATAGCATATATATATATATATATATATATATATATAGGTATATATTTTTTTTGTTAAAGAAATCTAGATACGAATGTCGGAATCAGAATACACCATTGTATTCAAAGGCGGCAATGTTTATAAATACAAGAAGTAATTTTTGTAATGGCAAGAGTTCGATAACCTGAATCAGCTGTTTATTTATATAAATTTATATTAGTAAATTCTTAAAGCTGATAATCCGAAGAACATGCAAGATGTGTGCTTTACGTGCATTTAAGTTACAAATCTATTACCTTTAATCGAAAAATTGTAGATCGACAACAGAACGAACTTAAAGCGAAATATACAATAACAAGTGCAACGCTTCGCATAGATAGAATGTTTAATTTAATTTTAAATTATCTTTCTTCAAATATACTTCCAATTTTAAAATATTAATTCAACTTAGATATTTTTTGTATATTCGCTTGTAAATAAAAAATTTTCTTTTGTTATTGCACTAGCCGACCGGCCCATCGACATCTACCTGGAGTAAGTCATTTATTTAATTACTTACTCATCTCTTATTATTATATCGCGTCGCATATTATTTTAAAGCTTGGCTCACAAGGGATATTTTAATGATATTTGTTTCATCGATATCACAACCTTTTAACTTGCGCTTTTGATTAATTCATTATTCAAGACACCGACAATATCGATCTCCTTCTCCAAGGGCAATAAAACGTAAACCACTCGTTTCCAAACCAGTGTTCTCTTCGATACAAATCCCTTCTTCTGTTCAGAATCTTCATAAGTAAAACATCTTATTCTACGTGCTGTCCCAGCAGGCAACACGCCTTCCTGCGTCCTTCGCTTCTAAGGTAATTTGTATTGTTCAATATATATTATTATTGTAGTCTAATCCACATTAATTTAGGGGGGGGTCTCTGCTTTGCTTATCTTTGATGACATGGGAGACGGAGGGGCGTCTGAATGATATTAAACTGACTAATTAATTTTGTCCTCCTGCCAAACATCGCTATCCATACTTGTCTAAGTACCATGATGCAAACCTCGTGGCCGACCGACATACACTTCCACAGGTAACTCTGTATTGCTCAATACAGAGGTCATTTTATATTAATCACAATTAATTCACATTTAATTTACTGCCTAATTTAACGTTCTTTTCAGTCTATTTTTGTGCGTTAACTTTTAATTACTTATTTGCTGTTCCTTTTATATATTATTTTGATTTAATTACTTAAAACACATATCAACGCTCAATTTCTTTCCTGTAAATAACTTTAAATACAACAAACAAAAAGAAACTTTAAATAAATACAACGTTGTTGTGTTTCATTTAGCTAATGAGTAGTAATATATTTATTTATGTACACATAATACACGGCCTGGGCATTTGATCACCAGCACCACCAATTATTTGTTTTAAATAATTTCTTTTATTGTTAGCGCGCCGCACAACACAACCCCAAACAGCGTGTTAGTAGCACAAAACATTTCATTTTGTTATTCTGGGTCACCTTTTAATAGTTGGTCTTCGATGGTATTTATGAAATATTCAGTAGCGTAATACAATTTTTTGAAATATTTTCGCCATTTTTGTTCTCGCTTATGAGAGGGAATTTTGGGAAAATATTTGGTATATATTCTATATAATTTAGTCTTCTTATTTTTCATACGTTGTCTTTTTATTTCGAGGACGACCGGTATATTTCATATTTTAGTTAGAGAAAGAGTAAAGGAATAAATATAGTTGTAGTAGAGTCCTATTAATACACAACTTAGTACCTTTAAGAAGTAATACGTAATTTTTCTTGTCATCTTGTCCTTTTGGATACTCCCAATCAATATCCAAACCATCGAAATTCTTATTTCTCAAGAAGGGAATGGCGCTGTAGATAAAGGTTTGTCTAGCATATCTAGTTGCAGTCATCTGTTTGAATTTTTGTGTACCGAATGACCAACCACCTGAAAATTAAAGAAAACACCTATATATTTGATTACTTAACTATAAAGAAAAAATCAAAAATTATTATTTTATGTCAATTTAAATGCAGCGATTTTGTATATCTAATGTGTAGACAGAAACGTGTTGTTGCGGCGCTTTACTATTACTTTTTGCTAATATGCGTATGTAAAACACATAAGAACAACGAATTTTAAGTTTTTATTTTAATAATAATAGTTTTATTTCGCAATACTTCTAATTACAGGAAAAAATAAATTAAATTAAGTATGTGACACGTAATCAACCAATCTTAATAATGTGTCAACAACAAACTAAAAGAATAATTTTTAACAGAAAATGAAAGGCTATAAATTAGTCTATAACAAAATTATTTTTAATAATATAAAATATTATTAAAAATCAGGTGTGAAGAACACAATACAAGTTCATGCAGTTGTAAAGGTATCTTTCCAGAAGCGTAGATACGTATTTCATTATTCTACAGAATCATCGGTACGCCCCTGCTGGAGAGATACTTTTACAAATATTTGAACTTGCGTTGTGTTCTTCACACTCGATTTTTAATAATATTTTATATTATTAAAAAAACTTTTGTTTTATACAAAATTAGTGAGGTTTTACCTACTTAAATATGTTTCAAATTATTTTCTTATAAATTAGTCATTGTAGACATCTTCGTAAATTAGTTCATGTTATACGTTGGGATACTGATATCTAGTTAGCCTAGGCCATTTTCCTTGAACAAAACAAAATCTTGTTAGAATAGGAAGAAATAATGACATTTTAGGAGGGTCACTGTAATATTTTACGTCAAGAAGTTGAAGTATTGCTGTGCAGTAGATTTTGAAAGAAAGCATGTCGAATGCAAATATAAAAATCGATAAATTGGAGTACCGAGGCATCATCATTAAATACTTGTATTTGAGTGGTAAGTAAATTTACGAAGATATGCTTAACAAACTTGGTATAAATTGGATTGCGTTATTCAAAAGAGAAAAAGTTTCCGTTCAAGATGAGATGCGACCAAGAAGACCGATTTCGGTGTCCACCTTCGAAAGTATTGACGCAGTTTATGACATGATATTATTAGACCGTCGAATTGGACTGAAGCATATAGCGGGGGTACTAAAGATTTCATATGAATGTATCCAGCATATAGTTCACTTCGATATAAATATGAAATTCTGAATTTCTGCAAGATGGATTCCTAAATGTTTGCACGCTGAATACAAACGAGCAAGAGTTAAAGCAACACAGTCAATCTGTGCCCGTTTTGAAGGAGATTCAGATTTTTAAACCATGTTGTGACTATAGATGAAACATGGGTCCATTTTTACGACCCAGAAACAAAACAGCAATCGATGGAGTTCAAATATCCGTTGGAAAAGTTCTTGCTTTAATTTTTTGGGATATCCGTGGAATAATTATGATCGATTACCTAAAAGAGTGTCAGACCATCACTGGGGATTCTTATTCTAAATTACTAACCACCCTGAGAGAGAAAATTGAGGACACACGACGTGGCATGTTAGTGAGAGTTGTGTTGTTCTTGTGGGGCAATGTCCCTGCACACAAATCGCGCTTGACCATAAATACAATGGCGTTCGAATTACCTTATTCCCTAAATTTAGCCTGCTCAAACTATTATCTGCTCCCTCGATTAAAAGCAGTTTAAATGGACATCAATTTTTGTGTAACGAAGAGGTAATAGAAGCTGTGGAGGGGTTGTTTGCAGACCAAGAAGAATCTTTTTTTTTTTGGAAAGGTTAAAGGCGTTGCAGGATCACTGTATTAAGTGTATTAATTTAAAAGAAGACTATGTTGAATAATAAAATATTCTAAATCACAACTTAAATTGTTTCAATAGTAGGCTAAGAATATATCAATACCCCCTCGTATGTGTAATGTAAAACATCACTAGTCTATTAAATATAAGAAATAAAATTAAAGTTTAAACAAGCGTTTATTTATTAATAATTAAATACATTTTCTATATAATTATTTTAATAACAGAAAATCTTTGCAATGTCAGAAATTGTAATATTTAATCCAACTATAAGAACGAAATGTTAAAAACATATTTTTTCTCTACAAATCTATCTTATTTTGACAAAATTCTTACAGTATTTCCTAGAAGCGAGCGTGATAACAATCGAAACAACCCAAAATACACTTGTATTTTCTTAAACAAAAAGGAGTGGTGCAAATAAAACCTACGCGCGTGCTTCGAATTTAGTCATAAGAGCATACTCTTACGAGTCGGTGCCTTATTACATTATTCACTATGAATGAAAAATGAAGTCTGGTTTTAAAAATAAACCCGAAATGAACTGTAAAAACACGAAATATGTGAATTTGTTGGGATTTGTTGAAATTTTCTTTTGAAGTACTAAAAAATATTTACAATTTCAAATATAGGTTTGACTACAACATATTATTATACTAACATTAAGTATGAGCTAAACTTAATAAAGATACAGACTTTTGAATATTTATTTTGTAAATATGTTACTTACCGATTGCTAAGAGAGTCTTCAATTTAGGATTAGCCTTTTTCAGATTTGCAATTCTGTCGTACAAACCGATTTTTCCATCTTTGGTTTCGTCGTTAGATTCATAAGATGAAAGCTTTCCTTTCTTCAACCACCCGAAAGCGAAAATTACGTGAGTGCATAAATCGGGGATGATATCTTCGGGTAAGAATTTAGCAGATTTCGGCCTGTATTGCGACCAGTTCGTATAGTAGCACACGATCTTAAAAAAAAAAAATCATTATGTAGCATGAAACTAAGAGCTAGCTGTAATAACTTAAGTAGGACATCCATTTCTACATATTCAATATATTACTGGTTTGACGAAACACGTCCTCATTAATTGTGTCCTAGTTAATTCTTGCATATTTCGCACTCTTGTCTAATTAAGTAACTAGGTTAACATAACATTAAGTAAGTAGGTTAAGACATATATATATATATATATATATATATATATATATATATATATATATATATATATATAAACTGAGCACACAAGAGAACGAGTCAATCTAATAAATCTTATACATTGTAACATGTAATGTTATTGTTAAGTATTTATTAAATGTTGTTTTTATATTGTTTCGGAGTATATTATTTATTACACCCATAAAACTAGCCTATAATGAGCCCGCCTCAGAGGTGAAGCTATAACGTGGACCAGGGGACATATCATAGTGATACAAGGGATGTATTTTTAGTGTTGCATATAGCCTCATAGAGGGCGCTAGTAATAAAGCGTCAGCTGTCAAAATTAGTATCAATCTTTCGTTAACCGAAATCTAAAGTTTAATCAAAATATGGCAAATGATTTAGTCATAGTGAACTTTTAAATTTTGTAAGTTGGCCGAAAAATGAAAATGAGTCGAGGAAATTTTGCGCGCAATAATTTTTTACAACTTTTGGAGAGGATTAATTCAGCAACAATATCTTGCTGAGTTGGTTTTTGTTTTTGAAGATGAAGCGCCACATCAACTGACAATTTTACATTGATACGAAAGATCGATGCTGTGCGCCATCTGATTAAGGAAAATAGACATGTGACATATCGTGAAATTGAGACATCCGTGGGTATTTCAAAGACCTCAATCCAAACGATCTTACATGATGAACTGGGCGTGAGAAAATTAGTTTCCGTTGGATTCCGAATCTTTTAACCGAAGAGCTAAAGAGATCGCGTTAATTGATGCCGAGAAACTTTGAACCGGTTCAATAGCGGAAACTCCTCTTCCTTTGCTAGATCGAAGAACGGTTAATGCGGATTGGTACACAACCGTTTGTTCGCCACAAATAATCGCCGTTCTTCAAAAAACAAAACTATAACAGCGAATTATCCTGCATCACGATAATGCCAGTTCGCACAAACTTCGAAAGAGAATCGAGTTGTTGGGGCGGCAAAATATCGAATTTTTAGACCACCATCCCTCTAGTCGCCAACTAAGTCCCAACGATTTTTTTACGTTTTCAAAGATCAACAATGAAATGCGTGGTCGACGATTTCAGTAACCGGAAGAAGCCGTAGATGCCTTTAAAACGGCCATTTTGACTGTCCCAACTGAAGACGGGAATAACTGCTCTAACAATTGGTTTGAACGAATGTAGAAGTGTATCCATTTTTGTGGAAAATATCTTGGAAAGTAATAAAGCATTTTGAGTCGATCCACTGTTCGTTTTTGTGGTCATATGCAGCACTAGAAAACCATCCATCGTATGTGTGCAGCATACTCTTTAAGCTCTAACTACATCATTAATAACATACCTAAACTTAAAGTAAATACACAGCGAATTGACAAATTGTATATATATTTCGCATATGAAAACTAAGAGGTAGTTCTCTAGCCATATGTAGATAGCGTCTGCCACATAAGAATGGGTTGACTAGTACCTAAGTTTGACAATAGAGGTAGCTACTGACACAAAATTAGTATAACATTCTTTAGTGCCAACCTTCAAATAGTAAAATGTTGTAAGGGGTTCCGTATGAACAGCTTACAGCACGCGCTACACACACACACACACTGCAGTGTGGCTTCAGTTGACACCTCCGTAGGACGTCTGGGATGCTCCCGATCTCTGATACTTTGACTTCCCTTGCTAAACTCCTGTATCCAATTGAACAAAGCTTTCCGTGAGAAACAATTGTCACCATACACGGGACGCTGTTTGCGAAGCACTTCATTTGTGGAAAGTTCCTTGGCCCACAAAAAAAACGCACAAGCACACGCTGTTCGTCTTGTGTACACTCATGCAATATCGCCATCGTGCATTGGCTGCCTCTGACTGACCGCGTGCGTACGAGATATGACGCGGCCTCTACGACAAGCATACATACACTGCCATCTGCTAGCATAAAATTTGCGCTTCTTTTACAAACGATATAAGAAAAACTGACGTTTGCGACTTATATACTGACTCACCGTCGTAACTACGTAGAGGAATTAAAAAAATTAAAAATGCGTTTTCTTTTTCAACAACAGGTACATTTCATACCGGCCCTGTATAACGCAGAAATAGGGAAGATCATAGAATTAATGTAATAAGAGAGCCAATAACCTAACAAACGTTGGTAATTTGCTATACGATCACGTTGTTAAAAGAAAATGATCTTTGCAATATGCAATATACACGTCTGTAACTGTATACATGGACATACATCTCGTATTTTCCAGCATAAGACACGTGTTTCTGCCATTTACTATCAGGCGTCATCAGTTAGGCTAGTAAAGTAAGTAAAGCTTAGACCAATCGCCTCATAAGGTATAGCAAATTTTGTCCTAAACCAATGTAATTTGCACGAAATTCATAACAAAATACTTATAGAATAAAGTTTAATATTATATACGAATTGTAATAATATTTCTCTGGCCACAAATATAACCTATTTGATGCTAGGTCTTGTATGAAGAACCACATTTATGCCCGAGTTAATTTTATATACAGAATCTAGAAAAGATATATATGCTTGTTTAATTTTACATTTCCCCCTTGTAAAATACACAGGAATATGTTATATCAGAAATCTGATAAATTTGTAAAACACTTAATGTCGAGTTTTATTTAATTATTTAATTAAATATTTGAGTATCTAAACTGTGTATGCATTTTCGCGAATTTACCGAAACAGACCATGATAAACATTTGTTTGCATGTGAAGGTATAGTGGCTTATCGACCTTAGTAGGCGTCTGCAATCTGTTCACAACCTATGAATATTAAAATATATTTAAATTTTATATTTATTCTGTATGCTAATTTTGTTGATATTACAAAATTATTTACAACTAATTTATATATTGTTATCCGTCACTGCCTGAATAAAATCAATTTAAATAATTAAAATTTCAAGTTATTAATGAATGAATACCGTATTAAAAGAGATAATAAACACGAAAAGCTTAGTAAAAGGAAAACACGCAAAAAATATTTTCTATACATCATTTTATAAAGCATCTTATGTAATAATACCTTGTATCCATCTTTGTCCTTTTTGGTAATTTTGCTGGTCGCGATAGCGTTATCTAAAGTAACTTTGTTGGGCCTCTGCCTGGTTCTAAATCTTACGCTCGCTGAAACCGTCTGATCCTTCGACTGCGAGACTGTTTTTCTAACGGAAGATGTAGGCCTTCTGAGTCTTCTTCTAGCTAGAAAATAAAACGGTCATATTATGTGAGCGTCTACGTAAATAAATCTAGCCTTCAAGGCTTGAACTATATTTTCCACATATATAAGCCTCTCAAAAAAGAAATAAATAAAAGGAAAGGAAGAAAAATGTATGGGACAAGGAGCTTTGTTTTTTTTTCGTTCTCTATAAAGGAAAGATATAAAAATGAATTTCTTTTAAAACGATATATCATAATATACACCCAGTTTACTAAACATGCTGCAAAAATTTACGCTGTTATTCCTAGGGATATTTTAAGGTTTGTTTGTCATTGATTTTCGGAAAGATGCATTGTTTCAATAACACAAAGCGATAAAAGTTTCTAATAATTTTAAAATTATTATTGTGTGATAAGTAAAACTATGGTGTACTGCATTGGTCCTAGCAGTCACAGCAGGTTAGTGCAGATATGGAAAACACCATTTGTTTAATCGTAGAATTTACACGTTTTTGATAACGTTTTTATTGTGATTTGTCATTTTCTCTCTTTAAAAATTGATTGCCTCTCGTATTTTGGTTTGATAATAAACTTGTATTGGTGAAGCTCTCTAATATGCTATATGGACGCCGAGATGACTTACATGCATTTTATTTGCCAATGGAAATTCGTTAGAGGTTAGGCGATTGTACAGTAAACGATTTTGTAATAATGTTCCTGATAGAAAAATCTTCCCAAGTTTTCATCAACCTGTTCATAAAATAGGCGCATTTGTGAAACATAACTTGGTGGTCCTCCCACCAAGGCAAAGTTCTAAAATTAGAAGAAAATGTGGAAGAAGATGCAGGTATTTCTACTAAAAAATAGCAAATACTTTGAATCTGAGTAATAGGACGGTGTGAAAAATTAGGAAGCAGCAGTGTTTGTATGGATACCACATTTAACGCGTTCAAGTATTCCCCTAATTTTCCTTAACATTTGTCAAGCATTTTGTCAAGGGCAATTTGAATACATTGGATCAAATTCCTCAACTACTAGTGCTGATTCCTTTTACCGATAAACCACATTTCCCATGAAATGCAATTATACTACTATAATAGCGGTGTGCGGACTGATGAAAACAGACATACGGTACAAGATCGCTTTTCACACCAATTTTCAGTAAACAATGAGGTTGGAATAGTGAGCGACTGGCTAATTGTACTGGCATTTTTAACAGGAAGGCTTACCAGTGTGAGATGTATCGAAATTTTACGGAGGAATAACTACATGTTTCTAGGATTTACATTGGCAACGAGAAATGTATTGCCGTTTATGCGCAATGGTGCATCAGGACATTTTAGTGTGGTTACTCGTGAGTTATCAAAGGATAAAAAGATCCCTGGATTAGTCGAGGTGGACTTAACTTATGGCCTGCTCAAACTCTGGACTTAAATCCCATAGTTGTTTTGCAATAAGACAGCTCCGGTGTTCGTCAGTCAATGAGAAGATGATTTTATGTATACATCCTAGCCGTTGGTGGTCATTTTTAGAGCCATTTCTGTAGGTTAAGAATCTTTAGGTGTGTATTGTTTTTTAACGGTTTTATCGTCCTGTAACATTGAAACAAATCGTCTTTCCAAAAATTATCCAATGAGAAAAACATCTTAAAGTAGTCCACGATACAACCATCAGAATTTTTGCTGCATGTATAGTGAACACCTACATAAAATATACATACAAAAAAGGTTATAAATATATCTATACGTTAATATGCCGTATAACGCTTTTGTTTAATTATGAAACAGACATGTAAATAATTGACATATCTGTAACTGTATACTTGGACAATACCTGATATTTTCAGCATTTACTTCTGCTTAAGACATATGTTTCTGCCATCTATAGGCGTCGTCGTTTGTATACATTGCTTCATTAGCTTAACTGACGACGCCTATAGATGGCAGAAACATATGTCTTAAGCAGAAGTAAATGCTGAAAATACGAGGTATTGTCCAAGTATACAGTTACTGATATGTCAATTATTTACATGTCTGTTTCATAATTAAGCAAAAGCGTTATACGGCATATTAACGTATAGATATATTTAAAACCTTTTTTGTATATTTACGGCCTTCTGGCTCGATTTTGAAGGACTACCCGTATTGTTTTCGTTTCGTACCAGCTTAGCGGGTCAAATGAAAGATCGCTTGTTTCGGTAAAGTCTCTTTCGTCCGTCAGATGTCACTTATTAAATAATTGCCACCTGATAGGATGAGATTTGCTTTATCTAATAGGCGGTTCGGCTAAATGTCATATTCAGATACAGATCTATTTATAAAGTTTTGTATCATTTGTATACATTGCTTCATTAGCTTAACTGACGACGCCTATAAATTGCAGAAACATATGTCTTAAGCAGAAGTAAATGCTGAAAATACGAGGTATTGTCCAAGTATACAGTTACAGATATGTAAATTATTTACATGTCTGTTTCATAATTAAACAAAAGCGATATACGGCATATTAACGTATAGATATATTTAAAACCTTTTTTGTATATTTACCGCCATCTGGCTCGTTTTTGAAGGGCTACCCGTATTGTTTTCGTTTCGTACCAGCTTAGCGGGTCAAATGAAAGATCGCTTGTTTCGGTAAAGTCTCTTTCGTCCGTCAGATGTCACTTATTAAATAATTGCCACCTGATAGGATGAGATTTGCTTTATCTAATAGGCGGTTCGGCTAAATGTCATATACAGATACAGATCTATTTATAAAGATTTGTATCATTTGTATACATTGCTTCATTAGCTTAACTGACGACGCCTATAGATGGCAGAAACATATGTCTTAAGCAGAAGTAAATGCTGAAAATACGAGGTATTGTCCAAGTATACAGTTACAGATATGTAAATTATTTACATGTCTGTTTCATAATTAAATAAAATATACAATTTATACTCAGTAATTTAAAACAATTTTGTTGTTAAAGCCGCAGTTATTTTAACATAATTAATATTTCCAGTTCATTATTGTCATTAATTACAACTTTCCCTATTTTAAGCATAAAATTCCATCGATAAATATACTTTCAAGATTTAACCATTTATGCATGTGTTCTTGAAATTAAGAGACAAATTATGAAAAGTGGAAAAATTTTCCCAAATTTTCTCTCATAAGCGAGAAAGAAAATGACAAAAAGGATATTTAAAAATTCTTTGTCACGCCACTGTGCAACTGACTATAAAGAGTATCGGAGACGATATCTTAAAGCTGACCGATAATAGCAAAAGGAGCAGTTATGTCATTATCAGTCTCACTTTAAATCGAAACAATTATGTCTCTGATTCAGTCTGTTGTCGATCATTATATGTGTACATGTATAGGTTCGATATTATTTATATTTACGTCTTCGATTAAAGGTAGATTGTTACCAAATTTTAATTGAAATACCAGTAGAGCACATATTTTAAATCTTCTTTTAATATATCTTTAAAAATTCACATTTTTAACAGCTGGCTTTTCATACTACGTTATCGAACCCTTAGCATAGAAATCTGTCTAAACAATGTTATCTTCTAGAGTTTCTATAAACATAAACATTGTAATTTCAATCGTGGCATTCCATATTAATATTTTATATTTATTACCTCTCGTAACAAGAAAAAACATTCACGTAATACGCAAGAAATGAAGCTTAATTAGGTCAGTGCTAAAAGTTTTCGTGCACAAATGATTCAAAGCTGATATATTCGTACGTAATCGTAGTGAGGTTACTGAAACGTAAGTAAATAAAGCTACTCCATTGTAGAGTTTTTATAACATCGACATCCGTCTAAACAATGTTATCTATAACGTTTTTTTAAACATAAAAGTTGCAGCGTATATTGGAGTGTAAATTAAATCGAGGTATGTTTGTAGACATTCTGATCCATAGGCGGCACATCATTTTATTTTCAGGAGGTTTCTAATTTTATTTTGGATTTATGTTCTATATAATTGCATATTTCCCTTTTATATAATAAATATTTATAATAAAACGTGAGTGATTTTTATATTATACTTTCTAATATAGGTTTATGTCATACAATTTTACATACTGAATCGCAGTGAAAAGCTGTTCGCATTTCGATATGTAATTTTATCTGTACAGGAAACATTTGGAAACTTCGGAATTTAATAAATTAATGCATTAGATATTGACTCAATTTTTTAAATTTATATTCTATATTATTACATCTTTCCATTGTCATACGTTGTCCCTTTATCTGAAGGACACTGTATATGCGCTCTTGCTTTATATAAATTTCAAATTACACCTTCTGGTTTTTCTTTACTTTTGGAATGTGAAATTAAATACATACAGGTTGATAAAAAAATTAGAGCTTTATTTTTAACTGAAAATAGTATACACAAAATAATGACAAATGAAAAAAAAATTGATAAAAGTTCTAAAGTATCAGAGATATTCACACTTATGCGAGCAACACAGGAACAACATGATGTTCACATGCGTCAACCCATACGGTTTTTGGCTGATGGTGCTCCACCTCATAACAGTTATGAAGTGCGTGAACATTTAAATAATACATTTGGTGATAATGCGATGGATCGGTAGAGGCACAGATAACTTCCTTACAGATAGCCGATGCCGTACAAAAACGTAAAATCACGCAGGTTGTATGTATGTCAGGCGCTTTATTACACATTTTAAGATATATACAGCTCTGCGGCAAGAAGTGGAGAATGTTCCTTAGCATCGTTATGCCACATGATTGGTGGGTACACTCTGTACGCGTCGTAGAGTTTCGATTAAAATGCCGTACCAAGTTTCGTATTCTCTTCAGATATCTGTTATAAATTACCTTTGGTAGAGGTGAGCCTATTGCATGGCCACCTAGATCACCCGACTTGAACCCGATGGACTTTTATGTATGGAGACATATGATAAATTTGGTGTACAATAACGATAATGAAATTGAAAACATTCAATTATTGACCGTACGTCTTCAAGATGCTGCAGACACAGTAAGTAGACACCATATCCGAGCGTGTTAAAACTTGTGGATACGGCGAGCACAAGCTTGTATTCAAGTAGCAGGCGGTAACTTCGAATATTTGCTCTAGGAGGTGTTCCTGTGTTGCTCGCATAAGTGTGAGTATCTCTTTTACTTTAGAACTTTTATCACAATATCTTTTTTCATTTGTCATTGTTTTTGTTTGTGTGTACTATTTTCAGTTAAAAATAAAGCTGCAATTTTATTACCATCCTGTATACAGACTGTCCCGTAAAAAACGCCAACAATCATAATTCCGATATTTATTGTCCGCTTTTATTGAAACAAAAAGTAAATTTAATAGCATCAAAAATTCTTAAAAATAACAGTGTTTTATTTGTTTTCAGTTGTTTTCATTAATGTCAAACGATAGTCAACTTTTTTATTTTAAATGGCAACATATATATTTTAGGCTATATTCGTATTGGATTTTTTTTTCTGAATTCAACGATGTATAACATATCTATTTTTTTTAAACGTTTATTGAAAAAAAAAATAATAAAACACAATAAAATTCATCTTTGTCTTCCATTATTTATAAATTTTCGAGTGTGTCATGAAATAACAAAAATGGGATAAACGTCAATAAGTGTCAGTGTGAGTTTATTAAATCTTCTTTATTGTCCTGTTAGAACGTTTTGCCACAACTAAAACGTATTTTTGTAAAAATGAATAACAGTCAGTTAACGGACATGTTACAAGTGTTCTTTGAATGTAATAAAAATCGTCTTCAAACGGTTCGTCGTTACAGTGTATATTTTCCGGACAGAGAAGTTCCAGATTCGAAAATATTTCAGAGAATCGAAACGAATTTAAGAAATTATAGATCATTTAACACAACAACGTAAATTCTCCGAAGATTCGGATTTAGATGTTCTTCTTACAGTACAAGAAAATGGACGAACTTCGACTCGCCAAATTGCACATAATATTGGGGTATCAAAAACTACAGTTCATGGTATTTTAAGAAAACACAAACTTGAACCGTACATAGTTCGAAAAGTTCATGGATTAGAACAAAATGATTCAGGTCGAAGAATATAGTCTTGTCGTTTTTATTTAAATGCGTTAGAACAAGACCCGAATTTTTACAGAATGATAATTTGGTGTGCTGAATGCACTTTTAGCAACAATGCTATTTTTTATAGAAACATACATCGACAATGCAGCTAACAAACCGAGATTTGTCATTGATAATAATTTTCAAAGACGTTTCGGCGTAAATGTTAGGTGTGACATTTTGGGCGCTCAATTAATTGGGCCATTTTTTTCTAGACGGTTGCCTAAATCAAGAAAAATATCCCACTTTATTGAACAGAAATCTTCAAAACTTTTTAGATGAATTACCTTTGGCAAATTTAAATAGAATATTTTATCAACAAGATGGGGCTACCGCGAACAACGCCAGAGTAAATACTGATTGGTTGAACATTCAATTTAGAAATAGGTGGATAGTAGGAACATCTGGTGTTATCGAGTGGCCTGTGCGTTCACCGGATCTTACGCACTTCGATTTTTGGTTGTGGGCTTATCTACAAGATCGAGTTTATTTAACAAATTCAGAAAACGTTGACCTTTTAAGACAAAGAATTATTAACACTTGTCAAGAAGTACCTGCCGTTTGTCTTTTAAATGCGTCTTGTGAAGTAATTAGGAAATCTGCGGTATGTGTTTAACAAGATGGCGGGCAATTTGAACAATTATTGTAAAGTGTTTTGTTTTGTTCCTTCTAATACTTATAATACTTACATTTCCAATGTTTCATGGTATATTCGAAAATTTATTAAAAACGAAGTTGATTTTAATAACGTGACCAGATTTTTTAAATGCCAAAGCAGGACATTACCAATAGTGCCAGTATCTTTACGAGTAAATAATTCTAGGGGGTCTATAAAATAAAAAACGTTTATTAAAATTTTTATATAATTTTAACGACGATAAATGTGAATTTATTTCCATTTTCATTTACTTCACATAAGAGTATTTTTCATTAGAATGAATTTTTTTGGTTAATCTATGATTATCACGTAGTATATTAGAAAACTTCTCGCAAGTGTAGTTTAAGTTTATCTTGACTGCTGCTACTGCCGTTAAAGTTTCGATGCTTAATCTTGACTTTTCATTGCTCCAAAAATCATTTATTATTGAAAAGACTCTTTCCACAGTTGCATTCGTTCCTGGTAAACAAAGTGCCTCTTCAATTAACAATTTAAAATTGGTCATGGAAATTTGTTCATTTTGCAAGTGTTTACTTATTTCCACCCACCGCATATGTATTTCCACGTTGTTTTCTTGCCATTCCTTTAATTTCTCTCCTGTGCAATATATGTTGACTCTCCTAACTTCATCAAAAAGTTCGTTATCATTTATGGATACTTTGTGGTTTTGTGCCATATATAGAACTGCTTTTGTAACATCCTCCCATTCGATCTTGTTTTTTAATAACACCCATTTAAAAATATTTAATTCGTTAAAATTTTCCGTCCATTTTTGGAGATAATCAAGACAATTTTTATAAAAACTTCTAATTTCCTTAACAAATGTGACCTTAATTCCTGGATTTTCTTCTTCAATTCTGTTCAGTTTATGAGTCAACATTAACGGAATAAAATCATCTTTATATCTTGCTTCTATCTGATCCATTAAATCATGTATAACAAATTTTACCTCCACAGCAGACACATTCGATTTCTCTATTTTCTCAACAGTTTTGTGAAATACAGCTGCTTGACTGTGAACGAAATATAACGTAATTTCTGACAAGTCGTTTAAGAAGAAATCTTTTAATATTTTTGGACATTTATCGATGTTCAAAAAGTAAGAACGTAAAGGTTCAAACAACTAAATAATGCGTTCAATCGCTGGTGTAAGTGACAACCATCTTACTTTTGAATATCCGAAAAGTTTTTTATACTCTGTTTCTGCCTCTTCGAAAAATTCTTTGAGACTGGCAACCCTGACTGTAAATCTGTGGAAGTATAAATAAATTTGAGGAATTATTAATTCTACATCAATATTCATCAAACTGGATGCAGTATTGATTGCGCTAGATAAAATATGAGGGTTACAGCCAATTCCAATTATATTTTTATTTAGAAGCTGCATTAATCGTTTGTGCACGTTATTTTGACCTTTCCTATTAAGCCCGCCAAAATTCGTGTTAGTGTTGTCCGCAGATAACGCAAGTACTTTTGAACACAAATTGTGACAATTTATTTTCTCTTGAATGTAGGTGGATAAGAGTTCTGATGTTTCTCCTAGAATAGACCCCAAACTCAAAAGTTTCGTATGTATTCCAGTTTCGAAGCTAAAATATCGTATCAAAATAGGATACATCTTTATTTCATTATGATTTGAAGCATCACACAGAATGGTAACAAACTTCGTATTATTCAAGTCTCGTTGCAATAATTCAAATGCATAATGTTGGAAAACATTAACGACTATAGCTTCACACTTTGTTCGTGCGCAAGAAAAATTACTATCAGAGTTTACGCAAAATTCTTGAGGTGCAATCCATGCTACGAAAACTATGATTATGGCAAATTGCGTGATAAGCAAAAGTACCTTCTGACACTGCCAGTTTCTTGTTATCCGACCCAAAAGTCACTTTTCGCATATAATCCGTAGCTTTAGATGATGAAGCAGCTGCATCAAGGCAAGATTTATGCCTATCGGAATTGCAATGTTTTGTTACGGCTGTCCTACCACTGTTGGCGATACTAAATTCAGCCCGGCAAAGTGTACATTTAACAAACGTGTCGTCATTTTGCCTCGCTTGAATAAGGAATGGAAAATCCTTTTTTAAACTGTCGTTCAAGTGGCTTTTTCGTCTTTTAAACATTATCGTAAATGCAAACAGCGTCTGCAAGTAATAAGAAATAATAAATAAACCAGGTCATAGGTATAGGTAGGTAAGGTACCTAAGCAAGCAAAAAGCAAAATATAATATGCATACATACCTCTAACCAATAAGGGCGCAGAAAATAGAAACGGTATCAACTTTGCAAAAGAACGCTTCGACAAATCAATTTACTTAATTTTAATTAGGTACGTGGTAGACAATACAATGGATAACAATAACATTGCATATTTGAAATATGCAATGTTATTGTTCAGAGTTCAGACGGAGCGCAAGCGCGAACCGCGCACATGCCCAGAATCCAGATACTCACAGATAGTAATAGTTCGGATAGAGCGTAAGTATGCGAAGCAGCACGATGAAGTAATTCCATAAACAGTCGAGAAATATCAAGCTAATAAAGCTGTGAAACCGCTAAATTAGTTTGTACCTATTTATTTGTCCAAAGCAGTACAATAAAGTACAACTCAAGGAAAACAGTACCAAAGTCGTACGTGAAAAATGGGCAGTACAAATTATCTCAAGACAGTACTGTACTGCTAAATGCAGTACGCCTGGTCACCTTAATTTTAATAAATGTTTTTCTTTCAATAAACGTTTATTAAAAATATACATGTTGTACATCGTTGAATTCAGAAAAAAAATCCGATCCGAATATAGCCAAAAATATTTAAGATGCCATTTAAAATAAAAAAGTCGATTATCGTTTGACATTAACGAAAACAAATAAAACACTGCTATTTTGTAGTATTTTTGATGCTATTAAATTTATTTTTTGTTTCAATAAAATCGGACAATAAATAACGGAATAATGATTGTTGGCGATTTTTACGGGACAGGGTGTATATTTTAAAGTGGTATTTTCAAATTCATATTAAATTTATTTACGCCTCAAGACGCGTGTGATTCATCGCTTCAATTTTTTTTAATAAAGTTTAAAAGTTAAAAAGAGGACAGGAAGAGAAATTTTTTAAATAGTAAACTGGAAAGGTTAATTAATTAAATTCAATAATACTGTAGATTGTCTGATAAATATACAAAATAATAGCATAATAAAACGCAGTCGGGGTCTTCAATGGGAAAATGCCAACAACCTATGTGTTGTAATTTCATAATATCAAATTACGCCATTTTTTCTTAATTTCATAGTTGCCGTAGTAAAAGGAAAAGGCGAAAAACTTCATTTGAATAATCACATAAATACGCGAATCCCGGTATTGTATGCAGTCCATATACACGAATAATGCCAGTGTATATATGGTGGATTCATTATATGAGTTAATTCCCTACATTTCACGGAATTGTGATTCGTGGTCGCGCGCGATATATAAATATAATACAGACATACATTTACCTAGCCATTATGTAACAGTACATTCACTTTTAACAGTTTGAACGGTAAATTTGTGCAATAATAACATTGTTGTAGAATGTGCGAGTAAGTGAGTACGAACGATCTATGCTGAGTAGTTTTATAAGATGTAATTAAAGGAAATAATAATGGAATTCATGTTGATTTAGTTTTTGTTCTTGCGAAACAAATATTTCTAGATTATCTTAGATCGTATAATTCCATAGAATAATTTAATATTTTCTTGCTTTCTGCTGGTAAATTTACATTAATTAAATTGACATTTCTTAATTACTAATCACAAGAATGATTTCAAAGGAGAAAAATATTTTTGCAATGATGTGTATATTGATGCGTCTTAGAAACATACTGTCAAAATTTCGGCCAAATTTGTTAGATCTACGACTTGCTACCCGGAAATTTTCGGAATGTGGAAAAAGCATAATAAATTGTTCTTACAAATTCACTACCATCCCCGTCAAAGTACTCTCCTTCCGCATGAATATACTGGTCCCAGCAACTTGTATATGACTGCAAGTCTTCGCGTGTTAACGTGTTCAACACTGCCTGCGATTCGGTCTAGATCTCTTCAATTGTTTCAAAACGGTGCTCCATGAGTTTCAGTTTAAACTTCGGAAGAAGTCAGAAGTGGCAAGATTTGGGGAGTAGGGAGGATGGGGTAGTATTGTCATCTTCGTTGAGGTTAGAAATAGATGCACAAGATGTAATGTCTGGGTTGGTGTATTGTCGTGGTGTAGGATCCACGAATTGTTGCGCCACTTGGCAGGCCGCTTGCATCGAATGTTTTCTCTTAGTCACTGAAGAACATCGCAATAAAATCGCCCATTAACTGTTTCACCTGGTGGAAACGATTCTTTGTGCACGATGCCATCAGCGTCAAAGATGCAAATTAACACCGATTTGACATTGCTACGAACTTGCCGTGCTTTTATCGGTCTAGGTAATGATGGCGTTTATCGCTACCATAAGTGGTAACTCCTTTTCGCCAGTTTCCTTCAGCTCTGTGCACACATGAACACGGTACGTTTTTGTTGAATGCTGAGTCAGGAATTGTTCTCCTTCGATCTTGCAGGATAGCATCACGCACTTTTGCCACATTTTGTGGTGTGTTTTCCGTCGATGGACGGAAAACACACCACAAGATGGACGTTCATCATCAACCGACACAATCGACACACGTCAATTTAAAAAACGGTTGTACCACTCACAAGTTTGCGTTTGGTCTAAAACATTAAACACTTGTTTAACCATTTTAAAAGTTTCCGTTGCCGTTTTACCAAGTTTGAAGCAAAATCTGATGCACTTTCTTTGCTTCACGTCAGGCAGTGTAGTGTCGCAGAATAACTCAAATGCAACTCAATAAATACAAACACAAAAACTGTTTGTCACTACCTAGTCAATCTGCCGTTCGGCAGATTGACTTAGTATAGACGTAGCAAACACCATCTAGCGTTATAGAGTTGTACTCCCATCCTTTCGCCCAACACGTTCAAATTCCGGAAATTTCTGGATAGCACCTCTTATAAATTTTTACAATCTTCTAAAGTAAACTATTTGTTGCCTTGTGTTAATATGGAAAAAAAATAATTTCCTGCGTTAATTAAGCATTAGTTTTTACATGGAAAAATTACTAAAGAAATGAAGAATATTTTGTTATGAATATTGGGATAAATCTGCTCCTTCCTATACAATAATTTTTAGTCGTTCACTACTTTAAAAAGTTGTGATATAAGCACAGCCGGCTTTTATTGATAGATTATAGAAGAATTTATATCAGGTACCTAGGGGTTAACCCATACTCTGCTAGTTAACTCTACCTATATTTACAGAGCTTAGATACTAATTGGCACTAAAGTCGTGCCTGATATTTTCTCTTCTTGTTCCAGCCTCTCTTCATATCTGGATTATTTTAATTCTACACCCTTTTTCTTTTCTTCTATTATTTTTAGTTTATTTGTTCCTTTTTTGCTTTTCATTTTCTTATCTTCTCCGTTGGGCACTTCCAATAACGTTCTAGCGCAGCACTAAATTAGGTAAATTTTAATCTAACCCTGGTCGTTCAGGGTCAATATTTCCAAAATGAGCTTAGCAAGCACTGTCAAATGTGCATGATTATCCTGAAGGAAATCTCAAGTGACACCAGCACAGCCAATCGCAGAGGCAAGTCTTATTTCAGGATATTTCTCATACTGAAGCAGGACATGAAACCAATCCTCGTTCATTTGACATACATAGTTTGACGTTTCTGCGATTCCCACGGAATTTAACATTTCAGCAAATCATGCCCTGTCAAAAGACTAATCAACTTGTGCGAGTAGAGGAGAGGAAGATCCCTTAACCTTATTACAGGAATCCAGCCATACGTAATCTTACTATTTTGTGATCTGTTCCATCTGTCTTGCCAATCCTCTCCTTTCACTGCTCCTCCAGTAACTTCCTTTCTTCCTTAGTTCTCAACGTTGATCCAAGCTCAATTTCATATTTATTTATTGTTAGTCCCATCCTTACATATCTAACGTATCTCGCATGTTGTAAGGACATACGTTTAGTAACACTCCCAAATATTTTGGAGTATAGTTCCATTTAAATGTACTCCTCGAAAATCACACTGTAGGTAGCTTATTTCTATCCAATTTTCCCTTAAGTACTACTCCCACAGTTTTATCACTAGATCACATAATTTTGCTTTATTTGGCATAATCATCAAAACATATGAGCACAGCCAATATGATTGATCTATAGAATACATCGCGGGTACCTAGGCGTTAGCCTATACCCCGCTAGTTAAACTTTATTTGCATTTACAGATCTTAGGAACTAATTGCCATTAAAAATGTGATATTAGCGCAGAAAATGCTGAATGTCCGACGTCTCTTCCTTTACAATACAACAATTCCGTACCATTACAAGGAGCGACTGTCGAATTAAAGTAAAAAGCTAATGGCATAAACATCTCAACCTAACGAGTACACAATATTTTACAACATTTAAGTATGGAAAAACTAACTGCAAGATAGGTGACGCATTTGCTTACTGTTGACTCCATGTAAGTTTCATAATCTACCCAACGGGATATTAAATAAAAGTTGTGATCATATACAATAAGACACGAGTTAGAAACCTACAGCAAAGTACTAACGAATAAAAAATAGGCAAAATCAATTCACTACTATATAAGTTCATTAACTGCACGAGTCTACTATATCTAAAGGTGTTACACGTTTTGAACAGTATGTTTGTGCACTATTATCCAAAAGGTTCAATGCCAAATGATTTGGATGCGCTTGAAGGCCTGTAAGATATTTGATACTCGCGTGTTTTACGTTCTCGCGCACTGACCGCATATGAAGATCATGATGTAGCGTGGCATTCGCTACAAACTAGGGTGCAGTTGTAATTGTTCTCAATACTTAAGATTGAAACCGTTGAAGTATTTCCAAATTAGAGACACTCTCGGTTCCCCACAGTTAGACATCTTAGGTTCACACCGGCTTCAAAATCTCTTTGTACACAATAAGTTTGTTTTCCAGAGATAATGATGATCATTGGCCAACGAGCCACTGTAGTTTGGAGAACGTCAGTCTTAGCCGCTTTCTTTTAGAAAAGATATGCTTAGTCCACGTTAGTCGTTTATCTAAATGGATTCCGAGATATTTGACACTTTCATTCTGGGTTATCTGAACACTCTTTAATGAAACAGAAGAACAAGCATCTCGACGTAGTGTACATGTTATATTCATTGGTTTTTATTTTTTACTTTCTTTGCCACTTCTGGGGGTTATTTAATGATCTTTAGAGATGCTGTGATGCCGGTGTTGGTATATCCAGTATAAATTTGATAAAGGATAGGGAAAATCACACTGCCATGGGACACTCCGGCGTGTATTGGGTTCAGTGTTGTCAGTTCATCCTGGTACTCGACCAGCAGATATGTAGATATCTATCAGTAAGAGAGAATCTTATCTTTTCGGAATCTGGTAGTAAGGGTGCGGTAATTTAGATTTTAGTTTGAACAATAACCCGTTATGCTAGACCCTGTCAAAAGCCTGTGAAATGTTTAAGAAACCTGCCGAACAATATTCTTTCCCTTCATATGGTCTGTATAGAATTTTAACCAAGTGCCCTTGCTCAATGTGAATTTGTGTTACAATTTCAAATGACTGTATATCTATATTAAAACGAAATCCAAGAGTCGATGTGTCACCGTAAATGAAACTCCAGAGATAAAGACACAGTCACAATAATGGATTTCTTCTGATAAACGTGTTCCGAAGAATGCAAACATTATTTCTGCGGCCAATAAGACTTTTTTGAGATTTCAAAGGGGTATTCTTTATTGACTATTTACAGATGGGAAGTACAATAACAAGTAAAAAAATTAAGAAAAACCGTAAACTTACAATTTCTGCTCTTTCTATGGACTTTCCATAAATTTCAAAATCACTTACTCATGCAGTTGTTACTGCAAAAGTGTGTTTTCGAAAACTTTGTGCTTGTTGAGTACCAAAAACACTTACAGAGCAACACAAAAAACGGCAGTGCACTTGACATTTTGACATGTTACGACAATGGCAGTGATGACTCTCTGAGGCAGATAGTGACGCGGAATGAGACCATGATTGCTTATGACACCCTTGAAACTAAACGACAATCGACGGAATAGAGGCACACTTCCTCGCTAACAAGAACTAAAGCCAATCAAATCTAACATCTCGAAAAATAATGTATACAGTGTTTTGGGACAGGCAGGGCATTTTGCTGGTGGATATTTTTACCACGAGGTGAAACAATCAATGGAAATGTTTACTGCGAGACGCTGTGTGCGCAATACAGAACAAGCGTTAAGAAATGCTCACAAATGGTGTTGCTTTGATTCATGATAATACCCCGACCTCGCACTGCGAATGTGACAAGATAACTCTTACAGGGCTTTGGCTGGGACCTGTTTGACCATCCTCCGTACAGCCCTGACCTCGCTTCTAGCGACTTTCCTTTCTTTTAGCACCTGAAATCGTTTCTTGGTGGTCAACACTTCGACAACGATGATGACTTCAAAGAATATGTTACCATATGGTTGACAACACAGGCGGCAACCTTTCATGCAGGGCATACAAAAACTTGTGCCATGCTATGACAAATGCTTACGAAATGGTGGAAACTATGTAGAAAAATAACTTAAGGTTTGTACATTGTTTTGCAATAAATAGTTTTTCTGTATCTCTACTTGACTTGTTTTCATTACGAAACGGCACTTACTTTCTGGACATACCTCGTATATATAACAATAATTCAATCAATTAACTAAAACAAATTTAAAAAGAACTATTCTAAACACTCACCATTATTTGCTGATTCTGTGAGTTCAACTATAACTAATATCACTAGAAGTAACACAGCCAAATTTCGAAACCTAAACCATTTCGGCGGTAACTGTAACAGAAAAAGATAGATATATTAAAATAAGTAGGGTTCATGCAAATCAGGACCATATTACTAGATAAATTACCTTAAATAATTCTTACGTAACATTTTAATCAGACCTGTCGATCGCTCCAAGCGAAACCAATCAGTTTTTAATGCATTTGGAACGTTTTCGGTGGCTTCGTTCCATTAAATATTGAAATTTGTAGAATTATTTAAGAGACCATGCCGAACTTGTAAGTTTCACCAACATTTCGTGAAATTTAAAAAGCATGATGGACAAATAATTGTTTTAATTAAGAAATACAATCGATACGTTTTGTCAAATTATATGCACAAATTAGAAACAATAAATCGTTCTTTTATTAATTTTTTTTTGCGATGTGTTGAAAGACGTATTTTATGGAAATATCTTTTGAAAATGTTATGTAATTATATAGCTGTTAAGGACTGTGGGGTTCCGAATACATTGGGAAGCCTTAAGTCACATTGAGAAAACAGATGTTAATATTTTTGCCTGTAGGCGGTACTTGTTGCAAATTAATTGCATTTTCGCGAAGTAATATGAATGTAAATATTGCTTTCTACATTTTACGACGTTAATTATTCGAATTTTTTAATAGAAAAATTTCACCCTTAAGCAGGATTCGTACCCACGTCCATGGTTTGCCGGACAATTGTTCTAACCACCAAGCTGTTAAGGACTGTGGGGTTCCGAATACATTGGGAAGCCTTAAGTCGAATTCTGCATAAGGGATAATTTTTTCTATTAAAAAATTCGAATAATTCTCGTCGTGCAATGTAGAAAGCTATACTTACATTCACATTACTTCGCGAAAATGCAACTAATTTGCAATTACTATTTCTCTTTAAGAGTAACAGCTGTACTGGAGTGTAAAATAAATATAAATAGTACAAAATACGATATTTTCGGCAATTTTCGTACCGCCGCTGAATAAGTTTGTAACACCGTTGATAGTAGGCGGTACATGCATACATTGTGTCACTTTTCGCGAAAGGCAATGACAATCTTTCTGAATCTCTTTGAGGCCAATGGCAACGTCATGTCATCAAAAAGAAAAAAGAATAGGCAGTAATCGATTTTGTAATATCCGTTTTATCTATTATAGTAACGGTAAAACCTAAACAAAAACTTAAGCATCTGCCAGAGTTATTTCTCAGGTCAATTGGTAAGTACAAAAGAACACAAAAAATACACACTTGCGAATAATAATGAGGGAACCATAATAATGGATAAGTATGTCTATCACACGAACGGTTTGGATTTTTTTTTCTGTTTTATTATTTATTGTTTCAAAAGCATATGTTCTGTATCGGTTAAAACTACAGTGAAAGTGAATGTGTGCAGTTTGGCCAACGTATGACCTCCTATATACACGGACGTTGGATTCTATACCGATACAATAATAAATATTGCAAACCTCTAGGTGTTTTAGCAGAGAATGGAACACGTTCATGTAATGTATTATATCACGCTTTCTGTGCCGTGTATCTGTTATTTGTGAAACTAGGACGTTATATTTAAGGATATATTAATTTTAGTAAATCATTTACGCTCTTTTCTTTCCTTTAGAATGTAAAACGATAGATTTAAATTAGATAGTTTGAATTATATTACAGAACGTATCAAAAATAACCGAAAATGATTAGAACTTTTAAATACCAAATAAATGTTAAAAATACTCTTTAAGTGCAATCAATTACTGTATTGTTTCACAAAATAGCAAGTAATTCTTCAACATTTTATATATTCATTTTATTAACTAACAGTAGACGTTTATGACATAAAAAAATGAAAAAAGAACTTCAACACATACGATACACGATGGACTACCTGCACATTTCGCTCAACCTGTTTGTGTTGTATTTGATAGCACCAACTCAAATAGATGGATAGATCGGGACCAGTTGCATGGCCTCTAAGATCTCTCGACCTCAATCCATTGGATTTTTATCTATGCAGACACTTGAAAGCTTTAGTGTATGCAGACACTTGAAAGCTTTAGTGTATGTGGTTACAATTAATAACGCTGAAATATTACGTGAACGCGTTTTTTGCTGTTTGTGAATCTGTTCGTAACCCATTGGGATCTATGGAAGGGTACGACAGCCAATGATGCGGCGTGTCCATACGTGCATTGAATCACAAGGAGGACACTTCGAACATTTTCTCTATATAATACTTTTCAAAATTGTTTCATATACAATGAAATTATATGTTTTGTAATAAAAGAATGTATCTATGTTTTTCTTTCTATCTTATGAATAGTGCGTTTGCGGACATATGTTGATATGAACTTTTTTTCATGTTTTTATGTGAAGAGTTTGCTTCTATAGTTTGTCCCCTCATTTTAGTTACACCTTGTATATATTACTTTATGAAAATCTGTTATACCTTTTACTAGAGATATTCTATATTTTCATATTTTGTCTTTTGCTCTTATTTTCTAATAATTTTGGTCGCTGTGTTGTATTTTTGTTGCTTTTCTCTCTGTTTATTCCTGAGTTATTATCCATATTGCAGTTTTAACTTTATTTATTTACTGCCACTGGAAATCGTGTATTTTACGAGTCTAATTTTTGCTTCAAGATTTAATATATATTTTTCCAAGATTTTTAAAATATTGTTTAAAGCTGCTCTAGCTTTTTAATTTTGTATTTGATCATGTTTAAAAAATCCCATTATGAAGTAAATAAGCTGTCGAGATACGTGTATTTATTAATCCTATCTATTTCGATCTTATTCAATAATAATATTTCCAAAACAATCTACTTCCTCTCAATAAAGAATTTGACCTTCTTAATGTTCATCTCTAGACTACCTGGAGTAAAGATTGTAAAATTTATAGTTAATATTACCTTAATTACGTTAAGTTAATAATCGTAAGAACATAGTAGTATCTTTCAACAGTTGAATAGTTCACTTTAGTAACTAATATAATACATTTACATAATAATAGCATACCAGTAAATTTGGATCACTTGTATCTTTTTTATCTTATTTATTAGTTAAGTACGCCAATGAAGTATATAAAAACGTAATGACACTAATGACTAATGAGTAGGGAAACTTCTATTCACCTTGATATTTCATGCACTCGGAATACTCGTAGCTCTAAGCAAAAACGATTAAACTGGATTATTAACCGTTTATATATACACACACACAGATACACACATTATATGTAAGCGTTCAAGTATATATATATATATATATATATATATATATATATATATATATATATATGTGCAGCAAAGTATACACATATATAAATGGTCTGTATATAACATGTAGGTACATGTCCCATTGACGCAACACAGAGAATGTATGGTTATATGGTATTGGAAACAAAATAAAAAAAAGAGTTGCAAAGTTTTTTTAGAGCGTTGTACGTGGCCTTCTCTTTGCCGTTTCGCGTTTCCTTTTGCCGACAATGGACGCGTTTGATATTTACTGATGTAAAAGCCGAAGAAAATAATCGATTGGCTGTAAAATCTGTTGGAGGTTTCGTGTAATTAAGCGAATATTGCCGCTAATAAATTAAAATCTCCGGTTATTGTGGCTAATGCGATTGAGTAATAATGCAATCCTTGGGAACGATGAACCGGAGAAAAGGAAAATAGGAGAATTGAAATTATTCTTAAAGTAAATACAGGCTGATTTATTTTCGGCCCTCACCATGGGGATCTCGCTTATTATTGGAGATAGAGTATAGGTTTAAATTTGGCAAAGTTGCTAAATTTTGTGTTTGTTATAAATCCGTAAAGAAAATAGACCTGTGACAAATGACCTTCCTCATTTAAAAAAAACGCGAAAACCCCATTTTCTTCTTTTACCTGTAGCACCGACATTTGGCCTTGTAGAGAAAATATAAAAACACATCCTTGTGGCCATTTCTAAACCTCTATCCAGTGGTGTACTCTAAATTTTTATACGACGTTTCGTTTCTTTCTGGCCATCATCAACTATCTAATTTCTTATAGGTGCCATATTGGATTTAGACATCTTCGGAAACAGTTTTTTTTTTCTGATTTCAACCATGTACAACATGCGGACTAAAGTTTTTGACATTAGGTTTTATTTGAAAGAATAAATTATAAGATTAAATAAGGTAGCCATGGAATTTCAATCTGTCAAACATTTCATTTATTGTCCATTAATAATACAAAAATGTCATACACTAACCAAGAGAAACGAGATATGATAAGTATTTTTTATTCTTCGAACCGAAATTCAACAGTAGCGAGTACAAGATATCTACAATTATATCCAGAACGACAACAGCCCCATCGTACCATTTTTCTAGATCTCGACAGAAATTTGGTCGAGAATGGATCGTTTACTAAGCCGCGTAATGGTCAAGACAACAGGAATTTAAATGAAAATCGACAAGATATTTTACAAATGGTAAATTAAAAGCGTGTTTTCAAATTTCATGTTAATCTTGTATTTTTATAGATAAATAATAATTATAATCCATCAATTTCTACACGCGAAGTAGCGCCAGAATTAAATTTGTGCCAGTCCAGAGTGTGGAGAACTTTACATAAAAGTAGGTTTAAACCATACAGGATCCATGTTAGTCACTCTTTATTGCCTGGAGATAATTTGAAAAGGCTAGAATATTATAATTGGTTAATGGAAAGGATAGAAAATTACGAAAATTTTTTAAGCAAAATCATCTGGTCAGATGAAACAAAATTTACAAATTCTGGAATGTTCAACAGAAATACGGGGCACTATTGGGCAGTACAAAATCCCCGACAAAACAGGGCTAGAAGACCACAACATCGTTTTGGAATAAACGTTTGGATGGGTATTTTGGCAAATCGTCTCTTAGGACCAGTTATGTATGAAGAACATTTAAATGGAGAAAGATATTTAAACATTTTACGTACATACGTATCTGACTATCTTGACGACAATATCCCATTAAATCAATTACAATATTTATGGTGGCAACAAGATGGCGCACCAGCACACAATGCAGCTGTTGTTAGAAATTTCTTAAATCAAGAGTTTGCAAACCGTTGGATTGGAAATAGGGGAGTTGTTGAATGGCCTGCAAGACCACCTGATTTAAGTCCGCTAGATTTTTTTTTATGGGGATATGTTAACAATAATATTTATAAAGTAGATGCGCCACAAAACATTGAAGAATTACGAGACAGACTTCAGAATGCCTTCGATGCAGTTCCTAGAAGAACTATACAAAGGGCAGTACAAAATGCCAGAAGGCGTGCCCAATTGTGCATTACCGAAGAAGGCCAGGTAATTAAACATTTACTGTAATTGTTTATTGTTTACTTTCCTATGTATTTTTATTAATGTTTTTGTTATCTTGTACTCGCTACTGTTGAATTTCGTTTCGAAGAATAAAAAATACTTATCATATCTCGTTTCTCTTCGTTAGTGTATGACATTTTTCTATTATTAATGAACAATAAATGAAATGTTTGACAGATTGAAATTCCAAAGGCTACCTTATTTAATCTTATAATTTATTCTTTCAAATAAAACCTAATGTCGAAAACTATAGTCAGCATATGGTACATGGTTGAAATCAGAAAAAAAACTCTTTCTGAAGATGTCTAAATCCAATATGGCACCTATAAGAAATTAGATAGTTGATGATGGCCAGAAAGAAACGAAACGTCATATAAAAATTTAGAGTACACCACTGGATAGAGGTTTAGAAATGGCCACAAGGATGTGTTTTTATTTTTTCTCTACATTGCCAAATGTCGGTGCTACAGGTAAAAGAAGAAAATGGGGTTTTCGCGTTTTTTTTTTTAAATAACGAAGGTCATTTGTCACAGGTCTATTTTCTTTACGGATTTATAACAAACACAAAATTTAACAACTTTGCCAAATTTAAACCTATACTCTATCTCCAATAATAAGAGAGATCCCCATGGTGAGGGCCGAAAATGAATCAGCCTGTATAATCAAAATGACATTAAAATAAATAAACCTGTTCTACCTTTCGACGTAAGACAATTACAATATAATTAAAAAGAGTTGTGTGAAAATTTCTTTCAAGCATGCACAAACATGTTTCGTCTTGCTATAGACTCAGCGCATAATGCTGGAAAAGACAAAATTCATAACAATAACTCCCTTACTATATACAATCAAGTCACAAAAGACAGCCTTGAAGAACATTCAGTGCCGCTCATTGACGAATGTCGACACTACAAACGCCAAACCAACCATCGCGGTCCTCAAGACTAATGAAGATAGGTCAAGTGCTTTCTATCGAATGAACACAGCCGCAACGGACGAAAACTGTATTAACGTGTCTTCACTATAAATCGAACAGCGAGAATGACAGTGTAATGTTTTAAGGCATTTCGTAATCGCATATCAGTTTTATGCAAAATTAATTCTATTATTTTGAGCTGTACATACCTGTTAAATACAAATTTGAAAAACTTTTTTATTTTATTATTAATTATTTTACTCACTATCATAATAAGATATGTCCTATAAGAATCAGTTTCAATGCATAGGTTCATAATGTATTTCCTTTCAATCCAAGGCCAAATTTAAGGTATAAGAATACGTTAAAATAACTAACGTGTGTAGTATTACCTCGCGTATTTCTGTGTGTTAGAAAGAGATAAATTAAATCTTGAGTTCGCATTTTGAGCAGTACGAACTGCATAGAAATACTTTATCAACATATATAATTTTAACAGCCGATCTCTTTAGACAAACCAACTCAATCATTGAATTGTCAATTGCAGAGTCAATTGCATTCATAAGAACGTGTTTCGAGGCGTGTAATATATTCTCACCAAACGACATAACTGTAAAACAATTCAAGATAAAACGTGGATATTTTTTATTACTTTATGTCTAATAGAATAGTTAATAATCCTTTAGCCTGCAATGGACGCGTTTGACATTTACGGCTATAAAAGCCGAAAAAAATAATCGATTGGCTGCAACATCTGCTGGAGGTTTCGTGAAATTATGCGAATATTGCCGATAATAAATTAAAATGTCCAGATATTGTGGCTAATGTGATTAAATAATAATGCAATCCTTCAAAAAGACGAACCGGAGAAAAGGAAAATAGAAGAGTAGAAATTATTCTTAAAGTAAATATAATAGAAATGACATTTCGATAAATAAACCTATTCTACCTTTCGATGTAAGACAATTACGTTTATTAATTAATACGAGTTGAATTTTTTTATCTATAGCAGATGTTAGAATGTCAATTGATCTATCATTTTGAGTCGATAAAGTAGTTTTTTACAACCGCAAGGATAGATAAAGTAGCATTTTAACGGCAAGAGTTGATAAAATACTTTCATTTCGTTTTTCATATTTTTATTTAAATTAAAAGAATTACATGGTTGTGATTTGTATTTGTGAAAACTTTAAATGTGCAATTAACGTTACCCGAAATATCTATTTTTGGAGCAATATCATTTTTTTTACTGTGATGACATAAATGTGTTAGACTGATCTTCTGGAATTTGTCCACTGAATTTGCGTTTCGACAATATATGCCAGAAGAAAATTTTGAACTTGATGTTTTTTGAAATTCTCCACTTCTGGAAACACTTATATTCGTTTGCATATATAATTCGCGACTTTTGGGGCAATCATTTCAACATCGCCTTTTGCACCCCCTCTTCTACGTCTAGGTTTGGAAAGTCACTCATTTCTTCGTCCATTTGCTAGCTATTTCGTTTAGAGCAAATGCTTGTATAGTTTGAATGAAACAAACATTTTTTAAAACAATAAACAAACCCATCATCATAGCAGCTATAGCTATTGAGATTTTAAACTTCGTTAAGTAAAGAAATTTTTAATGTATAAGAATTGATTTTCCCTTCTTTCAGGAATTGCATTTATTGGGTTAGGTACTTGGATGACATACTTATTTGTTTTAATGGTACAGAGAGGCAACTAAACAATTTACATAATTTTATTAACACGGTTCCTCCAAAGATTAAATTTACGATTGAAATAGAAGAAAATAAGACCATTAACTTTTTAGATCTAACAATAAATCATAAAACCAATAAACATGAATTTTCGATATATCACAAACCTATACACACAGATATAGCTACACATGCACGTTCTTTTCATTCCATAACACAAAAATTATCAGCTTATCAATCAATGCTTTATAGAAACAGAAATAAGAAAAACACCCTAACCACAATACATATCAATAAATACTATATACTCATTTCGGCAACTAAGTTGCCATCTTCAGTAGAATAACCATAAATCTGAAAAAATGTTAAACGTAGCGTTTTTTGGCTACGGTAAACCTTTCTCTAATCATCTTAGGGACGGGATTTTTGTTTAATTTGACATAAGGTCCATCCAATATTAAATGATTAACGCGATTAAAATAGTCGGTTTTGTCCATAATTACCAATTTATTCCCCTTATCTGCTTTTAAGTAAAATGAACAAATTCCATTTTTAGATGTTTTGGTAATTAAGAATAATAATAACTTAGAAATAGATATTTACCGAAAAGACACCAATGTGAACAAGTTTATAACCGCGGATTCAAATCATAGTTTCCAACAAAAGATGGCATCCTTTAATTTTCTTATCCATCGGTTGTTAAGTTTCCCGCTTACAAAAGATAGATATGAAAAAGAACTTGAATTAATCAGAAGCATCGCTGCATACAATGGTTTCGATTCGAAAATAATAACCAACCTAATTAAGAAACATAGGCTTCGGAGACTTATTTATGATACCACGAGCTTACTACCTCATAAAGACCTAGGTGAGAAATTTGTTTGTTTACCGTACCATTCAGCCTCTAGAAATCTGAACGCTATCTTCAAAAACCATTCTCTTCGAATAGCGTTTAAATCATGTAACTCATTAAAATCACTTTTAGGTAACACCATGGACAACGTTGAGGTAGAACATAAATCTGGTATATATGAAATAAATTGTAACGATTGCAACCAAAAATATATCGGCCAAACTAGACGATCAATTTTAACTCGTTACAAGGAACATATTTCCCACTTTAGATTCAACAGACCCGAAAAATCTAGCGTTGCCCGACATATTTGGGACGCAGGTCATTCTGTGCCGGCAAATAACCTTAGGTTGATTAAAACTGTTAATAATTATAGAGAATTAGATAGTTATGAAAGTATTTATATATATAGAAATAAGAATAAATTAATGAATTCTGACAATGGACCAATCCCTCAGTCCAGTTTGTATGCCTTATTGTGACAATAGCATTATTTTTACGCTTCAAGTATTCACGCTTCACGGTTCCCTAAATTTCACGCTAGGTAAGTAGTATATAAGTGTTATTTCGATGTTAGGAATTTAGTGTTATCCCACTGGCGATTTGGTGAAGAGCATATCTTCTAAGGTTTACCTTAGCCAAAAACGCTACGTTTAACATTTTTTCAGTTTTTAAGGTTATTCTACTGAAGATGGCAACTTAGTTGCCGAAATACGTAAATAGTATTTATTGATATATAATGTGGTTAGGGTGTTTTTCTTATTTCTGTTTCAGATTACAAGCCACAGTCTCCACCAATTTCGAATGCTTTATAGATTAATTAACATTCCTATCAATAAACAAAAGTATGATTTAGAGTTAAATAGAATATATAATACAGCGATAAATAATGGTTTTACGATAGAGTTAATAAATGTTAACCAAATTACAGCAGTCAAAAACCCGATCCCTAATTTATCCCCTCGTAAAAGGCAATTAGAAACTATACTTATAATTCCATTACTTACATAGGTAAAATTTTAAAAAATATGGCGAACATAATCAAAACAAGTGAAAACGAGACTATTTCGTTTAAAACAACAATTCATTACAAAAGGCAATAACAAGCAATAAAGATAAAACGGACAGTAGATCAAACTCGGAGGTGTACACGTTGACATGTGAGGACTGTAAGAAAATGTATATAGGTCAGACAGAAGCAACCTTCCAAACTAGAATAGCAGAACACGAAAAAGCTACAGGGATAAGAAGACAGATTCAACTTTTGCTAATCACTGCTTCGAATATAACCACAAATTCAATTCTAATTTGAAAACATTACATATAGTAGACATAAGTAAAAAACTTAATATGTTAGTGAATAAATTTAATAATTTAGGCATAATTTAAAATGACCACATAGACGTAAACCACTCTCCCCTACTCAACTTAAGACTACAACAGGTCCACCCCCTCTCAAATTAGAATTTTTGTTTTCTGCCTTTATATTTGTGTTTATATAAATAGGTACCAAATGTAAGTTTATAGTGTATATTCATCCACTTGATGATGCAACATATACAGGGTATTCCACGAGAGCCGTTCGTTAGAAGTTTTCGTGGTTAGAAAAAACTTTTTAAAATATTTTCAAGATCATACTACTTCCGGTTATACCGGAAGTCGCCATTAACTTCCTTATTTTAAATGGAACACCCGGTATATTATTTCATTTTTGGATTCCTGAGAAAATTTCATAGTGGATTTTCATAGGTTTCCCTATACTTATTTTCAATTTTTTCTTAGATATCTTGATTTTTTTGAAAATTTTGGCAGATGTAGCCCTGTTTTGAGCATTGCGCCCTTTAACCAATTTCTATTGGTGGGAAGCGCTTCTGTGGTAGACGAAAGCACAGGAATGATACTTTCGAATGCCATATTGACAACTGATTTATCGCATACAGGGTATCCAAAATTTAATGACCAATTACATGATTTTAAAAGTTGAAAAAGTTCGTTTTTTCAAACGGGACATCCTGTATTTTATTGGATGGTCGCATGCAGAATTTGATTCTAAATCGATTTGCTATAACATTCCCTATACCTATTTCCAGTGGTATTCTTGTTAATCCATATTTTTTATTTTAATGTGGTTTTTTGGCAGAAACCGAAACATCGCTTGGCTTTCGTAGCCAAATAAACATCAATGAAACGGTAAAAAAATTATTTTAATTAGAACATGACATTAGTACATAACATTTAGAACGAAATATAAAATAAAAACAAAAAATTGGAACATAATGACAAAAAATAATAAGAGAATGTAAAATTACAATAATTGTTCTATATGACCTCCATTTTGGTTCAAACACTGAATAACTCTGTCATATACTGCTCGCGAAACAGATCTCCGAAGTTCGTCTGGACTTATATTAGTAAACGCATGGTGAACACGGTTCAATAATTCCTCTCTAGTTTGTACCGGCCTAGAGTACACTAGTTCTTTTATACGACCCCAGAGGTAAAAATCCAAGGGGGTCAAATCGGGTGATCTGGGTGGCCATTTCCAAGGTCCCCGCGGGCCAATCCACCGATCCTCGAACATCATTGACAATTGCCGGTGTACAGCTATAGTTGAATGTGCTGGAGCACCATCAAGCTGATACCAACTGTTTGCTCTATCACGTGGAGGTAGGGCATTTAGAAAATCACTAACAAACCCTCTCAGTATCTCCAGATATCTAGCCGCATTTAAATTTTCATCGTACACTTGATAAGCTACTCTGTTGTCCATAATTAAACAAAAAACATTGAAACTAAAGCGGTCTTGGTGATTATGTTCCCTAATAACATGTGGATTATCTTGTGCCCAGTAGTGATTATTTCGGCGATTTGTAATTTGCTTGCCTGCTGAATTTCGATTCATCAGTCCACATAATCTGATGAAGAAATCTTGGATCTTCGGTCATTTTCAAAACAATAAATTCTCAAAAGTTGACACGTCTTGCCTCATCACCAAGACGTATTCCTTGAACAGTTATCTCACAAAAAGGATGCATTCCATGTTTTTTTAATATTCTGTGGATTGATGTTTTTGAAATACCCAAATCCAGCGCTGCTGTCGAAATTGAACTCCGCGGATAAGCTTGAAAAAACGCCAACACATTCACCACGTTATCTTCATTATCAGTTACGGGCTTTAGGATATTTTGAGTTGCCCTTACGTTTCCAGTTGCTATAAAGCGAGTTTCGATTCTCGCGAATTTTCCGGGAGTCATTGTTGGTAGGTCCGGATATCGTTCATTAAATAGTCTGCATGTTCGTCGATCAATTCGTCCACATTCACCGTGCGTGTAAAACAAATTTAATAAATCATTATTAGAATATTCTTCAACATTCTCCATTATAAACTGTACTTAAGCAAGTTAACAAAATCCCTAGAACTGTAAGTAGATACCTCACGTATCTGTACGATGATACTGCTTTGACATTAAATCAACATTGTTTCAATTCCTGTCAAAATCAAGGCTTACTAGGTAGAACTTTTAGAGTTTGATCACCTTTTGATAAAAATATGGATTAACAAGAAAACCACTGGAAATAGGTATAGGGAATGTGATAGCAAATCGATGCAGAATCAAATTCTGCATCCGACGATTCAATGAAATACAGGTGTCCCATTTGAAAAAACGAACTTTTTGAACTTTTAAAATGATGTAATTGGTCATTAAATTTTGGATACCCTGTATGCGATAAATCAGTTGTCAATATGGCATTCGAAAGTATAATTCCTGTACTTTCGTCTACCCCAGAAGCGCTTTCCACCAATCGAAATTGGTTAAAGGCGTAATGCTCAAAACAGGGCTACATCTGTCAGAAAAAATTGAAAATAAGTATAGGGAAACCTGATGAAAACCCACTATGAAATTTTCTCAGGAATTCAAAAATGAAATAATATACCGGGTGTTCCATTTAAAATAAGGAAGTAAATGGCGACTTCCGGTATAACCGGAAGTAGTATGATCTTGAAAATATTTTAAAATGAAAGAGAATTTTGAATAACCCTGGAACCCAATACTTCAGAATTCTAAGTTTTTTCTAACCACGAAAACTTCTAACGAACGGCTCTCGTGGAATTATGTAGTGTCTACAATACAATATATTTTTGAAATTAAACAAATTGTGTTTTCTCTTTGATATAATAAAGTTTCAACATGTATCTCCTACGACAAATTATTAATTAGAATTGATTTTTTTTTCTCTAATATCTGCTACAAAAAATTGAATTTTACACAGGACAACAAAATTTCATTATCGACTCGTGAATATTAATTCACTCGTGAATTAACAGTTTCCGCTCATCGATAAAATACAATTTTGTGGTCATGTATAAAAAATAACTATTATGTACCTTACCTTCACTTGAATTTATTCCTTATTAAACAAAAACGTATTAATAATATAGAAGTATTATTTTTTTTGCTGTAGACTCGTCAGTGCATGATGTTATATTTAGTTTCGTTCAAAATTAAAATTAATTAATTATCTTCTTACATTGCACGTTTTACCTATGAAGAAAATGAAATATATTGAGTGAGCCACAAAAAAGTTTTCAGAGTACGCCATGGATTAAATCAGTTATGTCTTATATTTATTAAGTGATCTAACCTGTTGTACTATGTTGTACTATTAGTAATAGGTTAAATCGTAACTTGTCAATTTGACTTATGATTATTTACAAATGACACTTCGTCAATTCTCTAAGCTCGAACGTGACATATGTCTATCTCAGTCGTTCATGACCTACCTAGGATACAAATTTTGTTGCTTGCTTGATAACATACTGCATTGTGATATTTTAAAGGAGCTGTTCAGGTTAAATTTTTGTTTTATTTTAGTAGCGTACTTATTTTATTTTATATAGTTATATTCTATATTTTGTCATAATTTAGCACACATTTATTTCTTTTAGGTAGTTCTCCAAGAAATTGAATTATTCGTTGAGTAGTAAAGGTTATTATTACTATTAAATTAAATCCTATAAGGCTCACGTGACTTCACATAAACTTAAATAAACTCCTAGTCAACAGGGTAAATTCCGTATATTCCTCTATGTAAAATTGTATTTAATAATGATACGTCATACATTTTCCTCTCTTGACTAAGCCGTTCGAGAAAATGAGAATTTATAACATAAACTGGTAAAATTTTTAAAAATTTTTGCTGGAAAAAATCCTTTTCAATCAACTGTTTGAACTGTTATGAGTAGAGTTGACCGTCGTGTCTGTTTATCAGAACTAAATTCAATACATATCACTGCGCGATATAAACGACCTTTGCTTGATAATGCAAAAAAATATATCGGCAAATTTTCGGATCTATATTATGATTAATCCGGAAAGTTAGTGTGTAAAATTTGCGGTAAACCGTTATTTCAGCAATCTTATTCAAATTGTGCGACATAAATAAGGCAAGTGGGTTATACAGTATTATAATACTGAAACCTTCAAACTTTTACTTAAAATAATATGTAATAATAAATAACACTTAAGTGTTAGCGTTACGAATAACATTTTCCAAGTGCCCTCCATCCCGTTGAACGCACAGTTCGAATCGTTCTTGCATATTTGTGGCCATATCTGAAACTAGAGGCTCGTGTATTTGGCGTATCGCTTTTGTAATTTTATCTTTTAACTGTTGTATTATAGACGGAGGGTTATGTCGTAAAACCGATAGTTTCAACATACACTAAACATATGCATCCAATGATGTTAAGTCCGAGGAGTGAGATGGAAAAGAAAAATCGGTGAAACGGGAAATTACATTGTTTCCAAATGTCTCCTGCAGAAAGGTTCTCGTAGCGTGTGCTTTGTGGCACGTTGCTCTATCTTATTAAGAAAAACTGGCTACCGAAGCGTAAGCTTCTTGATCTGCAAAACCTCCGAAGGTCATCTACAAACGGTGTGCGAACTCGAGTATTGTAGCGCTCTTGATTAGTAGTTACTGGACGTCCGTTTTCCTCAATGACGTAAGGCCCAATCATTCCTCGCTGCCCACCAGACGAACATTTATTCACTATGCAACGGTATTTCTTGCACCTCTTCTGGTCGTTGGAAACCTAAAAATCTATTGCTACGCCTATTTATATGATTCGACAAATGAAAATTATATTCGTCACTATACCAGATGTTACTGATTAAACTAGGATGATTATATTGCAGAGCAAGGATGCTGGCACAGTATTCAAGTCTTGCATCATAATCACGCATTATCAATTGTTGGGTCGTCTGAATAGCGTATGAATGGGCATTGGGTTGTTTCAATATCTTCTGAAGAGTATTAAATTTTATAAAATTATTAAATGACATGGTGAGTCTATAATTTAATTGAATACTCGTTCGTGATTTCCGTTAGTATCCACTGTTTTTCTTCGTCCAACTTTACCTTTTCCTTGACGTAGCATATTTCCAGTTCATCTAAATTTGGTTATAATATTCAGTACAGTAGCATTACTTGGTGCCTGTTTATTGAAATGCTTCGAAAATTGGTTAAGGACGAATTTAATGTTTGGACCATTTTGTCTACCTAAACCATATGAGCGAAAATAGTGCCCAAATAAAAAGACTTTTTCTTCAGAACATTATTTACGGACTTGCAAACATAACAGTACATCTAACGAAACCAAACGTCAATGTTTGTGTCAAATAACAGTGTCAATTGTTAGAGGTTTAACAACTAGAAGGCCTACCGTTTCAGTACTGTAAGTTAATAACTATATTGTATTGATATTTATAATTAAATAATAGTATATTATGCAATGAGCATATAATAATGGCTATTAAGACACGAGTATGAGAGTTACGACATGAGCTGAAAGCGAGTGTCATAAAGAGTACGAGTGTTTTAATAGCTATTAAATGCGAATGGCGTACACTATTTGTTCTACGACCGCTGTAATAACGAAAAAAAATTGCATTTTATATTCCAAATTTATTTATTTCAAATGACAACTATGTTTAATTAACAAATAAGTAACAAATTTTTCGTGACTATTATAATTTTTGGTGTAGTCAAATTTTCCATTTCACTGTCATTATCGTTCATTTTTACCTTTTATTTTCAAAAAAAACACAAATTTAACAACTTATAAGTAAACTGCAGAGAACTGTCAAATTTAATTAATTTTTAGATCTGTCATGGCCATATTGAATATTGACCGAATATTGGGATGTCGCATTCCTATTGTATCGTAATGAAAAATTTGTATCATAATGGACATCATTGAAGTACAGGTCTCGTATATCTAATAATACAATACAGGCATGGCAATAGAATATAGTATATTAAAAAACAAGTTTATAAACGAGTGGCGAAACCATGTTTCTTTTTTAATGAATGAGTGCTTTAATGTCTTATGGAACGTGTTTCTTATGCTATTTTTTGCAATTAGCTTTGTCAATATATTTTTTTTAAGAGAAAAAGAGAATTTTGATACTTTAGGAAAATTTTATGACAGTTGGTAGCGTTCGGTATGTTTAGAATAAAATTCAAATTTTCGAATTTAGTTGCCAATGGTTGACTAAAATTAACTTGACATTTTACTCTTCATAATAAAATATTTAATATTGTATTGTAAATATAATTACCGTATAATAAAATATTTATTAATTGTCAGTTTAATCATAACCTTAAATTATCACTATGACTACTGACTTATATACGTAATGCGACCAGCTTAAAAGTGAATCCGCGAAATGTTCCATGCTTTAATAATTTGTTAAAGCACTCATTTTGAGTGTTTTAATAGGTCTCTTAGCAATGCTAATTACAAAAATAAACTAATGTAACTCTTACACGATATATACTTGCTTTAAATCCTAATAAGTAATATATAAACATAAGATGTATACATATCAAACTTAGTACTGTCCTGGCGTGCAGACAAAAGGGCCAACTCTCGTTATGAGCGCATACACTTTTGCTCCTAGCAGTTCAATATCTTGATTAAATGGATTTTTATCCTAATATAAATTTCTTAAAAACGATGCCGGTTTATGTTATTCAAAACATTCTTTCAGCATTTTTAATATGTTGTAAATACTTATAGTAGTCGCCGTTGTTGTCTGTCCAAATCTGTTAGCTTACATATTTGTGCACCATAAAAAATAATACATAAATAATCCTCTGCATTCATATATTATATCGAATGTCTATCTTCTGAGTTGGTAAAACAGAAAAAAAGTAGTTAACATTGAAAGGTGTATTAACGTCAAGTGAAAAACGCTGTTATGACATGGCGAACACGTATGAACAAAGGGATACCATACTATTTTGACCTTGATGGACCACTGTCCATAACGAAAAAGCTTGTTGTTATACGGACCGAGTTACCGGAAAAAATATCACCTACTGACACATACTAACCAACCGACTAGCCGGAGCATTTAGAAAGTTGTCTGTGTTTGTGTGCGTGTTGTTACATGTTCTACATTATACATATTATACATAGTTTTAATTGATGTAAACATATTACTAACATATTTCAGTTAGTTTTTATATGTAATATTTATATTTGATAGGTTTTTTGCTTGAAACAAGCTTATCTTTTTGTTTACAAAATAAAGTTCTTTAAATATATGTAAATTGCGTACATCTCTTGAAGTTTTCAAGTGTGTTTTCTTTGTCTTTTCTTTTTCAATGTCAAAAATAAAAGATAAATGCTTGTAACAGTAATCAACGCCTACTTATAAAATATTAATATATACTTGACCTTGAATATGTCTAAAAACAATTAATATACTGCAGCTACTTTGGAAGGCAAGGTAAAAAAGTAACTATCGTATTCTGTGTCATTTCATTAAAGAATGCAGTATAATTTCGTTGTACTTGGTTTTTATCACGTCATTTTGTCCCTGAATTATATTTAAAGTTACCGTGGTATAATCACTGCATCATCATAAATGATGAAAATATCGAAATAAACTGATTGAAACAGTTAAGGATAGAGATATTTTTTACATTAGTTGTATCACAATGAACCAAGTTATAACCATGTTAAATGTTGTATTCAAATAAACAATTCGGTTCCAATTTTTGCAACATAAATTTCTTAAATAATTTTGTTGGAATAGGTAGGGGAGACTCGGGCATAATGAACTATGTGGGCAAAAGGAATCATGTATTTTATTGAAAATGTATTTGCTTACCGCGCCTCACCATGCTACTAATGACCCATGCCAGTGATAATTCCAAAATTGTGTGCAGTTATAACCAAGGTTAAAGGCGATGCATTTTATAACAAATAAACAAATTTATTTATTTTTTCAAACAAGAATCTCGTCACTTCAAGTTGAAATATTTTCTTCACCGTCTTGCAGTAACTTATTCAGTTGATTCAAGCGATGAAAAATATCTGCTAAATAAGCTTACATCTGCACCCAAAAAGCTGAGGTCCTAAATTTGATCCTCACGAATAGAAAAATCGTACAATTCTGCATTAATTTCGTTAGATTCATTTTAAAGGAGTGTATCATCTTCTGAGAAGATCTAAAAAAGGTTTGTAAGAAAGAAGGCACATGTTACAGAGATACAATTCCGGTTCAATTTAATTCACTACAAAATATAGTGTGCGCTATTATATTAAGTTAAGTAAATGAGTTGCTGGTTTTCCCGATTACTGAAATATGGTAATTTGTGCATGAGAGAGAAGATGAACTTTTTATAAACCAGCTTATTTTGATTATGCCTCGTCCTTTCAACACTGAAGCTAATTATTGAGATACTGTATGACATGGAAACTGCAACACCAAGAAGGGGTGCGAATTTTTTGACCAAACTTGGTAGAAACGTATAACTATTCAAAGGCAATAATTGATTAAAATTTCAAAGAAAAAAAACAAAAGACTAACACAATTTAACATAATTTTTATTAATAATGTGTCGAGCCGCCCCTATTAGTTACACACTCCCTCACTCTTCGTGGCATTGATTCGACTAGGTGGTCGATATCCTCTTGGGGTATGGAGTCCCAAGCAACCTGTAATTCATGCCGGAGAGCTATTAGTGTCTGCGGGGGATTGGCTAAATTCATAAGTTTTCGTCCAATAATGTCCCACACGTCTTCGTTCCCCACGTCTTCGTCTGACCCTCATACGGCCATCATGCATCCCTAGACAAAATCTAGATTCATCACTAAACACCACCTTATGCCACTCCACGATCCAATGCATTCGCAATCTGCACCACTCCAAACGTTGCTGTCGGTGTTGAGCCGTAAGTGGTAACACAAGATGTGGACGATAAGATTGTAAGCCGAAACCCCTAATTCGGCGATTAGCTGTTCGAAGGGTTACTGGACGACCTTGATTACCTAACCACACGTCAGAAATTGATCTGGTACTGGAGAACCTGTCTCTTAGTGCCATTAGGCGAAGGCGGCGGTCCTGTATCCCATTAGTTCTTCTTCGGCCTCCGGTTCCTCTTCGGCGTCTTTCCTGACCTTCCCTAGTCCATGATTGATAACAGCGCATAATGGTGGATTGGTTCCGGTTAAGGCGATTTGCAATTTCCCTGTATGAAAAACCACCTTCTCGCAAACCAACAATTCGACCTCTGTCGAATTCGCTTAATTGGCGATAATTTCCACGTTGCCGCACTTTAGGCATAATAAAACTCTCTAAACACGTTAAACAAAGGTATAATAAGACAAAACCGTTGAAATAGATTTGAAACAAACAATAAATACACCACACATTAATGTCAGCGAAAACTGAATGAATTGTCAGAAGTGCCATGACCACTTGATATATCGCAACAAAATTTTAATCTATTATTACGTTTGACTAGTTATACGTTTCTACCAAGTTTGGTCAAAAAATTGGCACCACTTCTTGGTGTTGCAGTTTCCATGTCATTGAGCATATATGAATATGATATTGATAGATAAAACCCTAGATACAGACAAAGCAAGTTTTTTAGACAATTTTTGTATTTATAAATTCGTAATTTTTATATTAATTTGTTATTGTGTAATAAATATTTACAATGAAAGGAGTTTTATTTTATTTTACGTTTTTACAGAAAAGATGAATGATAGCTTTTTTAACTGCCTTGATTTAGAAATCTACATAAGAGTAATAGTCTATTAGTTTGATACAATAACAAAGACTTAGGCAGTTTCCAATGAAACAATATATATGCTACTAAAACTAAATACTTTCTGTCCATTTCGTTATATATAACTATGTATTTATATGATTGTAATACCATAATATAAGTTTAGTCCCTAGATCAGAGGATGCGATCTTTTTCAATCGTCTTATTTCTCCATTTTCACTAAATAACCGTTTGGCTAGCACATTTGGGTGATGCGTCACTGTCACGATATTTATCACTGTGGTGAGCAATAGCTTCTTGAATGGTGGCAATCGGGAGGTAACGTTGGATGACATAGCTGGGTACATATCTTAGGGCGTCAAGTATGGCACGTATGACTTTATTTTGGAACCTCTGTATCTCCGGATCTCGGTGTTAAAATTACTGGTAGTCCCCCAGAGCTAGATACCGCAAGTCCATATTGGTTTTAGAACGTATAGTAACAGCTTATTTTTGAGAGATAGCTGTGATCTTCTAGCGATTAGCCAATACATCTGATATAGTTTAATACCTAACTGCTTGCTTTTGGTATTTTGTGGTATCAGCTTGTGGAAGTTCGCAATCGTTGATTCAGGCGGGTTGACAGGTTTCGCGTCTCAATGTAAAAGTGACTTGTATAGATTTCGATTCGTTGGCCCTTTTACGCCATTTCGTAATACAGTCTTGGATTTTGATAAATGATAAATAACTTAGTATTACGCACATTCTGCAAACATTAATTGCAATTTATTAATAAGCCGTTCTTGAATTCTGTTTATCTTCAAATTTTAAATCTTTACTTATTTAAAAGTTTTATCTATTAATTTATTATGTAGATACTTTTATCTTGCAAGAGTTAATTAATGACCAACACAACTAATCATACCTTAGAAATGTTAACATTTAATATTTTGATCGATACACCTACATCCTGTAATTAATTATACGATAAGTGGTTTTACATTTTGCGTGACCTACAACTTTGTTTTTTCTCTTTCTACTAGTAAGTTTTGTTAATAACATTCCGCTTTGCAAAATTAGATAATCTAGTTAATTATGTTGTTGCCAGAGGAAGTGCTGATTGATATTTGTATAGATTGGTAATAATATGGTTTACAGAAAAGATGCACGCAATAAAGTGTAAAGGATGATTTGCTACCCGACTCTTGATGTTCTTTTTACTGTTAAAATTTCACTGCTTTTAGTGTTATTTATGCGTCTAGTTAGTTTAATAATAGTGTAACAACTGCAACAAAAATTAGAATAATTGGCTGTGAATAATGTAAAGAAATAGATGATAACATAAGCAATGACTTGGACGTGACTTTAGTTTTAAAATGGAGAAACCATTATTGTATGTTGAAAGTTAATACAAATATGTTCAAACATATCTACGAGGGCGAATCAAATATAAACCAGAATCCTTCTTTATTGGGACATGATTTTTCTACGTAATTTCTGATATTGTGACACATTTTTCCCAACGGATAGGTACCTTGCGGACACTTTCCGAAACCCGAGGTTGTCAGTAATGATCGTTTGAGCACAGAAACAATTTCAGCTACTGTTATTCGTCGGTCGTCTTCTGGAAGTCGGCGAACAGTACGAATGCTCTCCTCTGTCACGCTGGTTCTTGGTCGACATTCGCGACTTTCATTTTCGACTACTTCTCGCCCTTCTAAAAATTGTTTGTGCCATGAATACACTTATGTCTTTTTAAGTGTATTATCTCCAAACTATGCCTGAAGTCTTCTCAAAATTTCTGATGGTTTTACGCCTTCTTTCGTAAGAAATTTAACTATAATACGTTGCACAACGGTCGACGATACTTCTCGCTCAAACATCGCGATAGTTAATGATCGTGGTAGTATGGCGTTCTATAGCCGTGCAAAGTCCTCTAGGCATCCTCGTCAGTGAACTTCAGACGCCACATCCTTTGTTTACCTCACTATCGGTACGAAATGAATTCCGGTTTATATTTCATTCGCCCTCGTATATCATTATACATGGACCGTACACATGGACATATACAACGTAACCAATTGTCATTTCAACTGCAGAAGCATGCGTTTCGATCTTGCGATCTCTTCAGTGCAGATTAACGAAGTGACGTCTTAAGCCGGCGACTGACTGAAGGCGAGCGCTGTAATGTAATGCTCACATCGAGCATTACATTACAAAGTCCGTGACTTGCGTCCAGCGAATGCTCACTTTGAACGCTCGGCTCAAAAGTGCTCCGATATCATAATCCCATAATATTGCTTTATTGCGATAAAGTTCAATAAAAAACAAAATTTTCTTTTGAGACCACTCCATTATTATTATTACATAATTATTATTATTATTATATAATAATATTATAATAGAACTCGCAATGCACATAGACGTTTGCAGTTGGGCGCAATATCAACTATTAATTAGTATTAACAGATGCGATGACTGTGCTCACATTGAAGACAAGACGCGACCTGTACTGACTTGTAATGTAACATTCAAAGGGATTCGCCACAAAACTGATAGTCAAGTGGAGCGCGATTTGCTCGACTTGAGCGGTTCTGTTCGGCGCTCGCTTTGGTGACTGATTAGCGAATTCTCGTGTTACATTACATTACATTACAGCGCTCGGCTTCAGTCAGTCGTCGGCTTTAAGATTCGCTCGCGCAAGAAAAGCGCAAACTTATTCCGTCAGCTGACAAGAGATATCTCGTGACATCTGACGGACAAAAGAGGCTCGCCGGCAATTTACGTGTTTCTTTCTCGCCTGTAATGGCGTAGCCATTCGAGAGAAAACGCTCATACGGGCGCGTTAAATTTGTTGATTTTGAGATCATTAGGTGAAAATACAAAGTTGTCTTTGCGTAAAAGAATTGCAGACAAAATTATTAACCACGAAGAAAATTTGAATCAATTAAACCATTTGCAATTGGACATTACTGGCGGATGTGAATTTAGACAACATTTATTTTCAGCAGAATGGATGTCCTGCACATTCCACAAATTTATTTAAAGATTAGCTTGATCATCATTTTCATAACCCATCGGTTGCAATGGCCCAATTTTGGAGAGGAGAGATATGTGTACGGGCACATTTCGTTCCGATCAAAGACAAGGCGACAGTCACTGAATTTAGGAAATTTATAATTTGATCTGGACACTGAAAGTAAGCAAGCACCATTTTCCTGGGAGGTAGATCGAACTTTTTGGCCCAATTCATTGACCAGGTCGCTCATCATACTTGAAACTTATGGACTACAATTTTTTAAATCAAAAAGCGTATGAAAATAATAACTGGCACAAATTTTGAAATTTTAAAATAAAAAATAAACTTAACAAACCAAAGAACCTTCCTGAAAGCTTTCCCTCGATAGTTTCATTAAGCTCACGTTATTAGCTTCTGCAATTGTGCTGACCAGGTGCTCAGCTTAACAACACACATTGAGGCAGGATTTCAGAAACGTCTGAAGACAACTGTGGTCTATGTTGACCTGAGTGCGGCATATTATACAGTCTGGAAAGAAGGTCTTCTCTACAAATTTCTCAACGTAGTACCATGAAGCCGAATAGCATTTTTATTAAACATCATGCTTTGCGATAGGCCCTTCCAAATAATAACAAGAGAGAGAAAAAGTAAAATGAGGCATCTTAATAGTGGATTGCCTCAAGGATCGGTACTTGCGCCTGTCCTGTTTAATCTGCATATTTCTGACATGCCACTTACAAAGTCAAAAAAGTTTGGATATGCCGATTACCTGACTCTTGCATGCCGGAGTAAAACCATAGAGGGAACTAATAATATACTTTCAGAGGACTTGTCCGTGCTAGGAAAATACTTCGCCGATTGGAGATTAATCCCGAATTTGAATAAAGCAGAAGTGGTGTGCTTCCGTCTCAATAATAAACAACCACGTCTAGAGCCGCAGGTATACTACAATAGCAACTTGCTACGTTATAATCCTTACCCAAAATATCTGGGAGTAACAATGGATCGAACACTCTCACATAAAATACATCTAGAGAACACCGCAACTAAACTAAACTAAAACTAAACTAGAAATAACATAATCCACAAGCTGTGCGGTACTGCTTCGGGTGCGAACGCATCCATCCTTAGAACGTCAGCTATTAGCGTTGTTTGCTCGGTAGCTACTACGTCCCAGTCTGGTTAAACAGCTGCCATACAAAGAAGATCGGCATTAAACTCAACGAGACCACGAGAATAATTAGCGATTATTTAAAAAGTGCCCCTTATTACTAACACATTGTTGGGAAGTGATGTGCTAACAATAAAATGAATTATTTGAAATAAATAATTGGTGTGATGGTGAAGTATCATCAAAGGTCCAGGACGTGTGTAATATTGCTGAGATTAAATATATTACAACTTACTAACTAAATAAAACACAACAACGTTGTTCTTAAAGTTTGTATTTATTATTTACATGTTGATATATTTTAAAGTAACTAAATAAAAGTAATATATACAAGGAGCGGCAAACAAAAATAAACCGAAAAGAATGTTAAATTAGACAGTAAATTAATGTGAATTAATTGTCACTAATATAAGATAATCTCTGTATCGACCAATACAGAGTTACCTTTGAGTTGCGAGGGGGGCTCGATCGGGCATGTTGAAAGCAAGGTCGAGCGACGCTTGGGTGCTGGAACAGCACGTGGAGTTTTTAAACGTTGTGAAATTTATGAAGTTTCTGAACAGAAAGAGAAAAGTTCGTGTAGAAGAGAACACTGGCCTAGAAAAAAGGTTTTTATTGCCCTAAGTTGAGAAGGGGATCGAAATTGTCGATGATTTGAATAATGATTTAATCAAAAGCGCGAGCTGAAAAGGTGTGATATCGATGACACAAATATCATTAAAATGTCCCTTGTGAGACAAGCTTTAAAACGATATGCGACAGGATATATTATAGAATATGTACGTAATTAAATTAATAACTTAAGTTTAAAAACGAAATGTAAAAAGAAATTAAAGCGGACGTTGGATGCTTGGTTGATTGTTCGAGTCCAGGTAGATATCGATAGGTCCATCGGCAAGTGAAATAACAAAGGAAAGGCTTTCTCTTTGCAAATGAAATATACAGAAAATGTTTAAGTTGCATTTATATTTTAAATGTGAGATATTTGTAGAAGAAATATTATTTAAAATTAAATTAAAATATTCTATATATGCAAAGCGTAACAACCTCTACCCTGGCTCCCGGTTTTAAGCCCTATTACACCTCCCACCAAGAAAGCCTGGTAAGAGAATATAATAAAATATTATCGAATCCCTACCTTCCAGTACACAGTGATTTGACTGATGCCGGCTCCTCAACTACTCCTAGCAGAAAACTTTAACCCAAATGATAGATGGAGAGAGTATTGGGAAGCCTTGAAACCCGCTCAAGCGGTCCATATAATGATTCGACCATACCCTTACCAGGAACGAAGCTGACTCGCCATGATTGGAAGACACTCAAAATAGAATAAGAACGTCCCACGGAATTTGTTGTGACTCATTCTATAAATGGGGACTGATGATACATATTACAGCTGAGTGCCCCCTTACAGCATATGGAGATAAGATGAGTGACTTCTTTGAAGAAACTGACTCCGCGTTGGACTGGATCAATGGCCTCGATTTTTAAATTTTACTTTTAGATGTATAATCCATGTTAGCCATATGCTAAATAAATATATAAATATTGAACACTATATTAAAATTATAAGTCCTTAGACTATTGCAGAAAGTCCGTGGATACACTATGTAATCTTACTATGTAAGATGGAATTTTGTGGTGCAATATGTAGGACACATGGGATATGTTGTCCTTTTTAAGCAAAATATTTGTTCTTTGTTTTATTTTATTTATCTACTCTACTCGAATTATTCTGTATTGTGATTCTGTCGAGCAGTCAAATAAATATTGTGATGCTCATTATGCGACGTTATGTCAGCCGGTGACCCACTTAAGGAAGTCACCGGCTGCGCATGTAATGAAATTTGTCGCAATAGCCTGGAAACGGAAGAATCTAGAAACGCCAGATGACTATATAAACACGCAAGCAAAAGATGATTCATTCGACTAGTAATCGTCCTGAAATAAACATCGTAATTATCAATGTGTATATAAATAAAAATAAATACTGTTATTTACTGTTAGTTATAGTTAACGTTACTTATTCTTTACATTAATATAGTTAATTCTTAATTACCGTGTGTTTTATTAATCGAACCCGAATTGAAGATTTATCACAATATCATATTTATATGACGTATTATTATAATTCTTCATATGTAAATCATAATCCCACATCCAATAACCCAATTGAATCGTACGGTTCAATTATTCCACAATTTTTTTTTTATTCCGCATTTAGCTGCCTATATACGAATGAACAAATCGTGTTGAATATTACGTAAACTATGTATTTAGCGTGCATTGTACATAAGTATATACTTACAGATATAAATAAATGTATATAATATAAGGAAAAGATAGGTGGTTGGCCTTGCCAGGAACTGATCCAGATAGCGTTACCAATGCGCGGTTATTATCCACAGATAATAATATAAATTATACAAAGCAGTCATCGACACATGTGTGACTTTATATCGATGTTCTATTGTTTGTAATTAATTGCAATTGTTCGATTTTACATATTGATAACTGTGTTTATTGGGAGCGGGAAATAATAGGTAGCGGCTGGTGTTAAAAAAACGTTATTTTAAAGTGTGCGTGTTAGAATGTACGATATTTTTTATTTAATTTATGACTCAACAATGAATATAAAGGGCATATTTAATAATAGGTACAACCAGAAAAACATTTCTTGAAGAAAAATGTCATCAAGCATCGCGTAATTAAGATAAAAACATGTATTTTGGAAACTACAGTTTTGATCAAATTAATTACATGAATCCTAGGAATTTCAGTTAGATTAAAGACATAAAATTTATCATTTATTTGGTATTATTGGTTAATTAATAATGCTGGTAGAACAAGTATAGTAATATAAATTATAAAAAAAAACACAAAATAAGTTTCACTGTTTTTATCAAACATAGTGAAACTTAATGTTTTTATTAAGGGCATATACGAGGGTAGTCTGAAATGTTTTGAGTCTCAACATGAACATGGCGTTACTCGTCAAAACTGTTCTGGTATTACAGTCGTATACCGGATTCTTTTTTATCATTATACATAGGTATAATATTGATTTTTCTTCTTTTAGCTTTACACATAGGGATAAATGTATGGTGGCATAGTAGACAACCAGTTATACACCAATAATACAAACGTACAAATAGATTTTACCATTTTATGAAATTGTAGAACGTTCATCATATTTTTAATACCGAACGTAACCCAGCTATTGGGGGGCATTTCATTAGCACGATAACAACAAATAACACCTCGTGGTATCTTATGAATAAGTGGTTTTATAAACTGGAGAAATTTATCTTAAAAAACAGTAGAGGGCAATTCTTGTAGGTAATAAATATGTTACTATTTCTTTAGTAATCCCCATAACTTTTGAACTTAGTTATTTGACAGCATCACTACTGGAATTAAAGATTGAGGAAAGGAAGACATCTGCTAAAACTAGGCTATTTTCATATGAAGGACAATCAGTTACTAGAGTAGCAACTGTTTGAGACCCTTGATTTAAAAGAGAAGGTTTTCGTAGTACTGAAAATGCTACTGGGGCTACATCTTTTCTAGAACAAGAAATGTTTAATATTATGAAGAAAATAGATCCTGAAAATGAAGAACAAATGCGTGTAATCGAAACAGACATTAGTCAACATGAACAGTCACTTTAATTATTTGAATTTTTGTAAGAAAGAATAAGAGAAAGTAAAATCAATTACAGCCGATGTAATAATAACTAAAAGGCAATACCTCGAAAGGCCAAATTCAAATCAGGACGTAGATCCTATTGTATTTTGGAAGGTAGGTTTAAAAAAAGGGTAATTGCATTCTAGATTTGGATTTTCTTTTAGCTAAGAGGAATGGAGCTGAACCCCTTAGAATAATGTGCTAGGAAATACTTATGTATTCCAGCAAGATCACCTGAAAGTGAAAGAGTCCTTAGTAGAGCTCGTTTAATAATAGAACAAAGGACTGCAAGACTAAAACCGAAAAATGTTAATATGATAATGGTCCTAAATAAACATTTTAAAAATATTAATAAATAACCTAAGTATTTAATTTATTAATATTACACCCAACCTTTTCCTATTAGCTAAAAAAAAATAATTCAATGGGTTTCATCTTACTATGCTGTCTAACTATTAAAGATATGAATGTTTAAGCATTCGAAGGGAAATTATTTAGCTTGTCATACAGAATGTACAGGAAACTTTTTAAATCTATTTCGGAACTGTTTGCTTTATCAGTAAAAATTATTTTATTTAAAATCTCTTCGTTTTCATTTAACAAATTAAACATTATATCACAAAAATCAGTTGGTTTTACTCTATCTTCCTCGAAAAGCTCTTGTTGGTTTAATATCTTGTATGGCTTATATTTGAATTCTTTCAGGGTTTTGAACACCGAACTATACGATACTCCAAAATGCCTGGCTACATTTAAAAGCGATCCTACAGATCATTCTCCTACATAACACAGGATATACAGCTTCATGTGTTCTGTAACACGTGATTAGTTTTATTTTTTTGTGGGAATTTAGAAAACAACCATTTGTTAAAAATTTGTTAAATTTGTTAAAAATATTTAAAATTATCTTCGCACTAGGTATACGCCTGTTGGGATCATTAACTGTTTTAAATAAATTATCTATTTTTCCATCAAATGTATTTAATTTAAAATATAATGAATGGAAAATCAGAAATATTTGTCAATTGGAAAAATACGTCCAAATACGTCACTGGTGTATAACTGGTTGCCTACTATGCCACCATACATTTATACCTATGTGTAATGATAAAAAAAGAACCCGGTATCCTTTGAGAGATGCCTCTGATAACTTCAACAATTTTGGACGCTGAGTTGTTGTTTTTACGCTTCTGAAGGTCAATACGTTTGCACTGTACAAGCATGTGTATTACCTTTCAGCCTACACTCGAACATGCGAAAAAGTAAGGCACACGATAAGTGCTATAGTTGACTGTCAATCAAAAACGTGCGCAAAAGCCATTTCAATATAGTGTTTGAAGACATCTAATCTTACTCCTCAGGCCTTTTCCGTCGATTTATAACCGTGAACGAAATATAAATCGATTTCTATAAGAGTTTTTTTGTGGTATGTATCCCAGTGTCCCAATATTTTAAGTTGAAGGCTAGCAAAAGTCCTCAGGATCATTTGTAGTGTATATAGTGTGTATGTAAAGTGTTTCATGGCTTTATTACAGCACATGTCGTGAATATTTTCACGAGCTAACTCCATTTTCAATAGGATTAGCAAACTTTAAAACACGTTACAGTATACCAGTCACATGCATCATTTATCAAACTAAACAGCAATGTCAGATTCTCGAAATTTCTCGACTATTCCTCATATATTGTCAAAGTCTCTTGGCGTTCTACCCATAAAGTCTAATTTTTTCCAGGATTCGAAGTAGGTACATATGCCCGATAGATCTTCTGAATGAAAATTAATTTATTATCAAAAGTTACACCAAAATCCCGAACAGCGTGTCGTTCATGCTAATGTTATCAGATTTATGGATGCACATCATCACTCTATGTTTATTAAAATTTAGATACAATTCATTATATTAGCACCGAGTTATCAAATTATTGATATTGCATTGTAAAATATCACAAATGCTCAAAAAATCTTTAAGTCAACCGGGTACAATAAATACTCCTATGAAAAAATGCATCATTGATGAACATTGCAAATAAGAGAGGACCCAAGTTAGCATCTTGCGCTACTGACAATTATATTCAAGGTATTGACGATGATTTCTCAAATATTTCCCAAGCAACATGATTAAATCGGGATTTTTTAGGATTTATAAGGAACTATCCTGGTCGGCTACTTGTAGTACGGAAAAATAACAGGAGCTTATTATGTAAAAAATGCGCCAAGGAAGGCAATGTCTTTTGGAATTTCCAAAGAATTATCCTAGCTTACTACATGAAGCATGGGAAATTGTAGAAGGAGAAGCGCTTTTTCATAAAGGCAAGGCACCCTCCCCCAAATCCAATGTCGCAATGGCAAAAGTACACAAACTAACGTTCGAATTTATTTCTAATCACCATATTTTCATGATTTGGCTTCGTCTGACTTCTTCTTGCTTGCAAGCTTATGGATTTGGCTCAGCTGAAAGAAATTATCGTCGTATAATAATATCATTGCTACCATCAATGGATATTTTGCAGACTAAAAAATACTACTTTTTCATTGGAAAGTGTAATAGCCCAACGAAAAATATGACGAAAAATAAAATGATTTATTATTGACTTGATTTTGGCCATACTTGTATTTCCGAAATTGGAGATTGTGGCTTGTAATCTGAAACAGTAATAAGAAAAACACCCTAACCATAATATATATCAATAAATACTATATACGTATTTCGGCAACTAAGTTGCCATCTTCAGTAGAATAACCTTAAAAACTGAAAAAAGTTTAACGTAGCGTTTTTGGCTAAGGTAAACCTTAGAATATATGCTCTTCACCAAATCGCCAGTGGGATAACACTAAATTCCTAACATCGAAATAACACTTATATACTACTTAAACCTAGCGTGAAATTTAGGGAACCGTGAAGCGTGAATACATGAAGCGTAAAAAAAATAATGCTATTGTCACAAAAAGGCATACAAACTGGACTGAGGGATTGGTCCATTGTCAGAATTCATTAGTTTATTCTTCTTTCTATATATATAAATACTTTCATAACTATCTAATTCTCTATAATTATTAACAGTTTTAAAACTGTTTAAAACTTATTGTGACAACAGCATTATTTTTTTTTACGCTTCATGTTTTCACGCTTCACGGTTCCCTAAATTTCACGCTAGGTTTAAGTAGTATATATAAGTATTTTTAATAATATAAAGTATTATTAAAAATGGGGTGTGAAGAACACAATACAAGTTCATATATTTGTGAATGTGTCTTCTCCGAAGACGTAGATACGTATTTCACATTTATACATGTTCGTCGGTACGCCCCTGTTGGAGAAAAAACACATTCAACAAACATAACTACCTTGCTATCTCACAGCAATTATTAAGACAGAGCGGGAAAGAATATTCAGCGCTGTCTATATAATAACCGCAGAACTAGCAACGTGTTTTTATAGTCGGTAATCACCGTATCTATAAAAACTGTATTATCGTGTCCTCACTACTTTTATATTATTAAAAATACTTTTGTATTATACAAAATTGGTGAGGGTTTACGCACTCAAGTATGTTTCAAATTATGTTGTTATATACGTATTCGGTTCACGCCGACAAGAAGTGAAGACACGATAATACAGTTTTTATAGATACGGTGGTTACCGACTATAAAAACACGTTGCTAGTTCTGCGGTTATTATATAGACAGCGCTGAATATTCTTTCACACTCTGTCTTAATAATTGCTGTGAGATAACAAGGTAGTTATGTTTGTTGAATGTGTCTCTTCTCCAACAGAGGCGTACCGACGAACATGTAGAAATGTGAAATATGTATCTACGTCTTTGGAGAAGACACATTCACAAATATATGAACTTGTATTGTGTTCTTCACACCCCATTTTTAATAATATTTTATATTATTAAAAATACTTTTGTATTATACAAAATTGGTGAGGGTTTACGCACTCAAGTATGTTTCAAATTATGTTGTTGTATAATTGTATATATAAGTGTTATTTCGATGTTAGGAATTTAGTGTTATCCCACTGGCGATTTGGTGAAGAGCATCTTCTAGGGTTTACCATAGCCAAAAACGCTACGTTTAACTTTTTTCAGTTTTTAAGGTTATTCTACTGAAGATGGCAACTTAGTTTCCGAAATACGTATATAGTATTTATTGATATACAGGTATGGTAAGGGTTCATCTTAAATGCGGCTTTCCATGTATAACAGGAGAATTCTAGGAGCACGTTGCCATATCGTACAGCTCACGCTACAAGAATTGTGCGCCTGCGTCATTTGCGTTCACAACGCTCCTCCTCCGCTCGTCATTTAACAGTACGTTCTCGCGGAAGAAACATCATTTAAAATAAAACATAACAATGTACTAACATATTTGGAATTTTTAATATAAAAATTGAATAAATTACATCAAATAAATAAAATTAAATTAAAACTTCTTTTCCAACTAAATAAACTTCTTACAACAATCAATACAATACGTAAAAAACAATGTTCTCAAATAGAATACTAAAACGCAAACAAAAAGCATTCTTATAATGCAAATCAAAAGATGTTTCTAAAAGTAAAATAAAACAAAAAGATTCTTCTAGGAAAACCGAATAAAAAAAATTCATAAGGAAAAATTGAAATTAAAGTATGTGTTCGAATAAACTAGCATAAGAATTAATAAATGAAAACAATAATGAAGAAACTGGTAAAATTATAATAAATTTTAAATGGAAAGATATAATTGAAAGGATGAACGCGGGAAGGATGAAGACGATATAATTGACACCAGCGAAGGTACACTCTCAATAAGTGCTGGATTGGTACTGCCGCACGACTAGTTATACTTGTAGTTTGCATATCGAAAGACTGATGCGTGGTGGGGACTAGCGATAGTGGCAACTGCGCCGAGTTTTTATACATAGGTTTACGTGCCGATTATAAGTGTTGTCTTTCCGAACCTGTATATTGTGGTTAGGGTGTTTTTCTTATTTCTGTTTCATACTTGTATTTAAGCTGAGACCGATTTAATTATATCTTCTTTTGTGTACATATTCCGTTGTTCCTCTCTTAATTTCTTTGTTTAGCTAATTTGTCATAATATTTTTTGTAGCGACATTTTATAACATTGATATTAATTTGTAAAAACGGTTTATTAAAATATAAGTAGTGATTTATTTACTTATTTAACTAAAGCAACCAAATAAAATAGTCATTTGTTAAAACAATAATAGAATAGATAGGATGAACAATGTATTGATTTAGTATTTATAATTATTGCAAATATTGATTTTTTAGTATTATGTAATAGGCATATTAAGCACTAGAATCTAACCTTAGAGCTGCATTTATTGGACAAAGACATTGTTCGAAATATTAGGTAATAGTGCAGTGAAGAAGAATAAGATAATAGGACAAGAATTTTATTTCTGTCGAAGACGTTGTAAACGTGACTCTATATCCAACGTCTGACTTCATCATTGTCTCTTGTAATCACACAGATCTCTTACTGAGTAGCTGACGCACTCATCTTTCTATAATAGGCAATTTAGTATGCAAATGATGTAAAAATAAGTAACTATTAAGTTTAAAACAGCTGCGTGTACATGTAATTCATGAACTTCTTCGAACGTCCTCCAGATGAGTTCGAGATGAAAAGCGCGTTAATAATATCGATGCCTGGTCGTTCTGCGTTAGGACGAAGGTTAGAAAATATATGTACTCTGCACTATGCACGATGCATAATTCATAGCTTAGACTCTTAATGTTTGAAAGTCGTGTCACGTTTAGAGTCTAGAGAATAGAAAATCGACAGTGAAGGATTAATGGAGATGCTGTCAGTTGAAGTCGTTCAACATGTAGAGATAATGGGAGATGTATTATTGTGCTGTTTCTTTTCGTTATTGTAATGGATATGGTAAGTACTTGTTCCTGTCTAAACTAAATTACCATTTACATTTGTTAATATTTTATTCATTCTGAAATACAGACAGGTTTCTTTTTAAGAGTTGCAGACGATAATGTTTGGAGTTTTAGGATTATCGAGATATGTTCAGAAGCAAAGCGATTTAGTAAATGCGAAATTAGTTCTAAAGTAAAGGGCGGCTGTAAATGATTTTATTATTAAAATCGCAAAAATTCTGAAAATTTATGTTGACGTGCCTGATTCCTAAATTTAAATTTGTCAAAAATTTGACAGTGTAAAAGTCAAACGAGTAATTCTAACCGTATACCATCCATAAAAATCAGACGGTTGACCGACTTTGGAGTATGCGACGTATAATTGCCTATGAGAGAAGTAATAGTTTTCTAAATTCAAACCGCACACTTGCAAAGATTGCCCTTGCGGTTTAATGATAGTCATAGCGAACGCAAGATGTGTCGTTTACAATCGAACGCCATTTCGTCGGAATGAGTGGTATTTGTGGAAGTAGTACATCTTCACCTTTATGAGGTTCAATCAGAATTGCTGCTTCAATTAGATTGTTCATAATCCTGTACTTCGTACTTTGTGCATTTTTCCGATTTGAACGAAATTATATGTGATATTGTATTGAATGTCCGGTAGTATCAAAAAGCAATTCGGTGATATGAATGAAGCTCGATAAATCAGATATTGCAACTACATAGGTCTTCGCTGTTGATCTAATTGTTCTCGGCGTTGTTGAGACGATTGTGCTGCACTTCTTCTTTACGATTCAACTCATAAGATTTCGAGTCTTTTTTCCTGTTAATCTGCCGATACTTCTGGTCGCCTTTGAGAAGTTTTGACTTTAAAACGCTCATTTTCATCTAACCGTTTCGATCATTTTGATCATTTGATCTTCTTTGACTTTCTGAGATTGCGAGGCATCTCTACAAAATCAATAATAATTTCTACTTCTTTTCTCTTTCAAAAATCCAGCTATTTGTTTAATTGTTTTTCAAATATCATTAATATTTTCGCCTTTCTAATTTGACACTTGTTTGTGATAATTTTTAAAAAAATGACATTTTCCTGATATTTACATTTAACCTATACACATTCTTTTAAGTTTTCATATAAGAAAATTCATCCAAGATTAAGTCAAAGTTATTTTCCTTTTTATAATTAAGATTTCATAATATATTAGCGTAAATAGAGTATATGATTAGCAAACCTCAACTTGTAATAAAAAAGTATTATCAAAAAAAGCACTGGACTACTTATGTATACTTATTTCCCCGGTGCGGAAAGACTTTTGTCACGCCATGTAAAAAAAAATCATTTTGCTATAAAAACACTCGCAGCGTTGTGTCAAAATTTCAACCGACTACTTTTCGAGTTTTGCGAGTGCAAACATACGCAGGTTGAATTTTTATATATGTAATATATATATATATATATATATATATATATATATATATATATATATATGGTAAACCTAATCAGTAGGCGATTAAAGGTCTGTATATTACTTCAAAATATATGTATTTAAAAAACTCTACATGTTTCGGCTGTATACGCCTTTATCAAGAGAATACAAAATATGAATGACAGGATATAAATTTATATCCTATCATTCATATTTTGTATTCTCTTGATAAAGGCGTATACAGCCGAAACATGTAGAGTTTTTTAAATACATATATTTTGAAGTAATATACTGACCTTTAATCGCCTACTAATTAGGTTTACCATATCATACCAAGGTCACGAAGTTATTATATATATATATGAAAAACTTAATAAGTCGGCGATTAAAGGTCTGGTTTATTACTTCAAAGTATAAATATTTAAAACAACCCTACAAATTTTATATTTTTTATATCCTTGACAAAGGCATCATTGCCGAAACATGTAGGGTTGTTTTAAATATATATACTTTGAAGTAATAAACCAGACCTTTAATGGCCGACTTATTAAGTTTACCATATCATACCAAGGTCACGAAAATATTATATATATAATATTTTCGTGACCTTGGTATGATATGGTAAATTAAATCAGTTGGCGATTAAAGGTCTGTTTTACTTCAAAGTACATATATTTCAAAAAACCCTACATGTTTCGGCAATGATGCCTTTATCAAGGATATAAAAAATATAAATATAATTTATATTTTTTATCAAGGATATAAAAAATATAAATTATATTTATATTTTTTATATCCTTGATAAAGGCATCATTGCCGAAACATGTAGGTTTTTTTTTAAATATATGTACTTTGAAGTAAAACAGACCTTTAATCGCCAACTGATTTAATTTAGTATATATATATATATATATATATATATATAAAAGTGCTTAGATAATTTCTTAGCCGTTCATTAAATATATTAATTGATAAATTCTTGGAGTTTTTCTGCTTTTATATGAAAGATTTACAAATATAAAATTAGTATGTGATTGCAAAGTAAGTGAGGATGTAAACATTGCTGTCTACAAATTACAAAGCGAATCATACAAAATTTTTAATTGAAAATTTTGTCTACGTTGGGACTTGAGCCCAAGAGATATTCCAACCAAAAAAGATAAATCTAAAGCGAATGATTTGGTAAGCTAATTTTTCAAGGTTGGCAAATTAAATATGTGCCTTAATCATTTATAGTCATTCTCTATACAGTGATGAGCAAATGTGTATAACCATGTAAATATATGTTAAATTAAAAAAAATATTGTAATAAAATTTTAGACATGAAAATTAGGGATGAAGATCCATCATTTGAAGTATTTTTAAATATATAGAGTGTTCAAAAAATGTAACGTACTAAAGTTATATATTTTTTAATTGAATGTATTTTATTTTTTTTATATTGTTTGTATGTATTGTATTGTATTATATTGTTGTATGTTTTTATTTTTTGGGATTCTCCTCGATAACACGCTTAGAACAAACTATAACACTTGGGGTTTAAAGCATTTTTTATTTATTAATTCGTAAGGAAAAGAAAAAAACTGGTCTTACAAACAAAGTTAAACTTAATTTAAATCTATGAGATTTTAGAAATGGGCACCAACTACTTCCTAAGAGTAAGCCAATCTGCTTGTACATTCTCTTGTAGTCCTCGCTATGATGTCTCTTTATTAATTAATTCTGACAAATCTTGCAAATTTCTAGGTAGGGTAAAATAAACTCTCCGTTTTAATAGCCCCACAAGAAGTAAACTAATGGATTCAGATCGGAAAAACGTGCAGGTCATTCACTTTCGCCTCTCCTCCCAACCCATCTATGGGCAAAAGTTCAATCTAATCGATCACGAACAATAACTGAATAGTGAGGAGAGCCATATCCTGCTGAAACCAGAAGTTTTGTGGAAAAAACCGTTGTTCTTAACGTGCCGTTTTCTATCGAGTATAGTGATGTAATCAGATATCATCTACGAAGGCATATTGACGAAAAAATGATCTCGGATTTTGTTTTAACTTAGCCATACACTCATTTCAAATTGAAAATCGAAGTGTGAAGATCGCGGAAGAAGCTTTTTGTATGGTGTTTTAGAAAAAGTTGTCGGAGACTCCAAATATAGTTTTATCTTATTTGAGATCAAATAGAAAACTTGTATTCTATAAATTCGAAAGTGGGAGATTTCGCTAAATATTAGTAGGAAGATCTTCGAAATTCGAAATCCAACTTATTTCAGAAGAGATCATCATTGCTAACACAATGTAGCGAGTAAGATTTCGAAAATTTTGCTAATATAGAAATGATTAATTATATGATATAGATAGTGGTGTTGATAAAAATGATACAGGGGCAGATAAAGAAGGAAGTAATTAATAATAGTATTCGTCTTCTGCATGGAGCAGTGCAAATTCCCTGAGTAAGCAAGTAGAAAGGTTGAAATGGACTATATTAGCTGCATTAGAAAAGTTCGAAGAATGGTCTTGCGTACTACCGAAAGCGCAGTTGTTATTGAATTCTACGCTTCAAAGAAGGATTGGAAAGTTTCTGTTAAAGAAACAAAAAAGATATTAGGATATAAAATTGCATTGATGGACAAAAGAACAGACAACTAATAAGCTGGAAGTATAGACTGTAAAAGAGCGAGAAGCCAATGAAAGTAGTTAAAACAAAAACCGACTACATCACAACAAAATGCAAGAAGAAGAATGCACGTTATGGTTACGAAGAGACTCCCGAGATGGATATGCATTTAAATATGCCAAACTTATTGGACCATGAAGTAACAAACGCCTTAGAAAATGCTAGATTAATAGTTAACGCAGAAACAGTACAATTCTGTGTTAGCACCAGAGCAGAGTAAGAGATGGGTTGATTTGATAAAGACGATGAAGAAGACGCAGACAGTGTAAGACGAAGTGTAAGATGAAGAAGAAGGGACATTCAAAGAAACGCATGATAAATAAATGATTAGATTAGTATTCGCGAACGACAATGCCGATCCAAGACGGCCGAACTGTAGGAGATAAGTTGATAGCAGGACAGGAATGAAAATAGCGGAAGAAGGCTTTTCACAGAGAGATGTGTGATGTATTAGAGAATGGAATGTTGATGTTAAAAATTGAGGGTTCAAATATAGTTTTATTTTATTAAAGATCAAATAGAAAATTATTACTTTTGATGTTACGTTGTATATTTTGAAATATAAGCTTTGGAAACTAAAAATAATTCTGAAGAAGCTGGCTGTATGAACAGCAAAAAATCGATAATTACAATGACAACTCTGCTAAATCTGGACGGAGATTATATGATTAATTGAAATGAGTTATGTAATTATCATGTACTGTAGCCACCAGTATTTACTGCAATTAGAAAATTAAACATTTTTTCAATGTTATAACATCAATAAACTTTTAATTTTATTCGTAAAAACCATAACGAAAATAAATTATTAATTATAATTATTATAATGATTAATTTGTTTATTAGCATTTTGAATTGTAAATGCATGTTTCTAGTAATAATATTACGACACTGGATTAATTAAGTAAAACAAAAAAAATGTATGAAATTAACCGATGCAGTAGAAATATAATCACTTCTTGTATGTACTTCATTATTATTCGGTGTTAATAGTTTTTAAATCGCATACAACTTTCACATAACCTTGACAGAGTTATCTATTTACCACAAGCTCATAAAAAACCTTTACAAAAGTAACCAAATTTATAACGAGATTTACCGAATTGTTACATTGTTTAAATACGTTTTAATAAAACATGATTTCATTTTCAATCTGAAAAATAAAAACAGATAACAGGCGATATTGTGTATTGTAATATAATCTCTTTAAATTGTGGGTTTTCAACTAACAAACTAAGTAAATAATACAGTTATTTAGATGCTATCCGTACCGCGCAGATATTACGAAAGCGAAATTTTTTGCTCGTAGAAAAGTATGAGTGGAATTTTATTTAAAAACTTCAGCGGGCGTTCAGCCAAGCGGTAATAGTGCTTGCAAAATATAAAATTGCAGGTTATATTATTAGTAAAAAGTTTACATTGATGTAATATACCTAGTCGTCTAAGTTTATTCAAGAGCGCAAAATTGCGTAGAACTAATTATAAAAGTTGGAATGCGAAAAAATGATACATGATTTATGTAGATATGTATGTATATTTCTTCAAGTGTAAATTATGAATTTGTTTGCAAATTTCCACAGAGATTTTTCAACGATGCGGATTAAATGAGGCGTAGCGGTAAAGTAGGTAACGCTGCTTCATTAAAAAGATGTAGAACGTTAGGTACACTTATTACAAAAAACTCATTCATAATTTAATGATGTTAAAGGTAAATTCTTTTAAACAGTTTTAACTCTTAATAGCTAGAATAATTAACAAAAGTAGTTTAACCCTATGAAGTGGGCAAACCAGTTTTAGAAATAACTTAACAAAACAAAAAGAGAAAAGTTACGAATGTAGTGAAAGGTTATCTAAAACTTAGTGTTACGGAAATCATAATATTCAGAGAAGAGAAATATAAACTAGTGTATTATCTTTTTTGTTACTAGAGATTGTAAACTGTTCATGTTATAGGCTGCAGTAGAGTGACTTCCCCGATTTGGAAAACAAATAAAAACCAAAGTAAAAAAGATATATATATATATATATATATATATATATATATATATTTAAAACAATCTTACATGTTTCGGCATATGATGTCTTTTTCAAGGAAATTTAAAATATAAATGACATTATATTAATATCATACTATATATCTGTAGTTATCATGAATAAAATTATTCAAAGATACATTCAAGTTCAATAACAATAAATCATGCATTGGCATTTTCTAAACAGTTAGACAACAAAAACGGGGGAATGGCAAGCCATGCGTTATTATTATGTCTGCGCCCGTGAAGCGGCTTAAGATGTTAAGCTGTCGGCATTTGCCTTAAACGAGAAGGAAAACCACGAAAACCTACTCGGACAGCCAGTCAGGGATCTAAACACGGAACTGCCAGCATGATAAGCAAATGTACAGATATTTAAGTAACGTATGATATATATTTATATAACAGCATCATATATTATCATGGTAAATTGCAGATCGTTACATTATTAGGTTATAATATATACTGCTTAGATTTTTTATATCACTTCTGTTGTTAATTGAATCTTTTTCCTGTTTAATATTAATCATTTCTTTAATTTCTCTTTTCATTGTGTGTTGTTCTTTATCGATTATCTGTGTGTTTTCAAAATCGAAATGGTGATCGCGTTGTAGTTTGTATGTAAATAAAGCAGTTTTGTCTGTTTTAGAGTATTTGTGGGCTTGTATTCTCTTGTATAAATATTGTTCAGTTTGGCCTATTTAGTAACTATTGCAATGTAATGTTGTATATTTGGCGGATTCTTTTTTTAATTGTTGGGTCTATAAGTTGTGGTGGATAGTTATTATCTGTTAAGATTGTTTTAATTTTCTTGATGTTATCCTTTCTGTATGAGTATGCAATAGTTTTACTGCTCTGTCAGTCAGATTATTTATTATCATTTTATTGAATTCTGTAGGTGCATTTGAGTGGTAATTCATATATTCATATATCTAAAAGAAGCTGTGAGTTTATTGTACCAATTTGTATAAATAGTTCCCTGTCTATCATAGCTTAAAGAAATATCAAGAAAATTAATACTGTTATTAATTTCTTCTTTAATAGTGAATTTTACAAAATAATACAAATCTGTATAAAAACAAATTTGTATCTGTATATGCATGGACACACTGTACGTATTTACCAGCTTTTGCTTCAACTACCAGACGCATGCGTTTCTGTGTAACCACTTTGTCAATGATAGATTTACGAAGCAAAAGACTGTAGGTGCACTTGCGGTCATGTAGCAAGTTTTGTCCTATACGTACTGTGTGTCCATGCATATACAGATACAAATTTGTTTCTATACAGATTTGTATTATTTTGTATTAAAGCTTGATGTGAATTATCGCATCGACATGCAATCTATTTTTTGCTATACTACGCCACCTGGCGACGAGTTAATGGACTCACAGTAATATGCGTATTTTTCTTCTTTTCCAGTAATAACTTTGCTATTCGAGAAGAAACACTTTGCACCGGCGTGGTCGGTTTTGTCCGTCAGATGGCATGAGGTTATCTGATGTCTTCGGATAGGACAAAACTTGCTACATGACCGCAAGTGTACCTACAGTCTTTTGCTTCGTAAATCTATCATTGACAAAGTGGTTACACAGAAACGCATGCGTCTGGTAGATGAAGCAAAAGCTGGTAAATACGCACTGTGTGTCCATGCATATATAGATACAAATTTGTTTTTATACAGATTTGTATTATTTTGTATCAAAGCTTGATGTGAATTATCGCATCGACATGCAATCTATTTTTTGCTATACTACGCCACCTGGCGACGAGTTAATGTACTCACAGTAATATGCGTATTTTTCTTCTTTTCCAGTAATAGCTTTGCTATTCGAGAAGAAACACTTTGCACCGGCGTGGTCGGTTTTGTCCGTCAGATGGCATGAGGTTATCTGATGTCTTCGGATAGGACAAAACTTGCTACATGACCGCAAGTGTACCTACAGTCTTTTGCTTCGTAAATCTATCATTGACAAATTGGTTACACAGAAACGCATGCGTCTGGTAGTTGAAGCAAAAGCTGGTAAATACGTACTGTGTGTCCATGCATATACAGATACAAATTTGTTTTTATACAGATTTGTATTATTTTGTATCAAAGCTTGATGTGAATTATCGCATCGACATGCAATCTATTTTTTGCTATACTACGCCACCTGGCGAAGAGTTAATGGACTCACAGTAATATGCGTATTTTTCTTCTTTTCCAGTAATAGCTTTGCTATTCGAGAAGAAACACTTTGCACCGTCGTGGTCGGTTTTGTCCGTCAGATGGCATGAGGTTATCTGATGTCTTCGGATAGGACAAAACTTGCTACATGACCGCAAGTGTACCTACAGTCTTTTGCTTCGTAAATCTATCATTGACAAAGTGGTTACACAGAAACGCATGCGTCTGGTAGATGAAGCAAAAGCTGGTAAATACGTACTGTGTGTCCATGCATATACAGATACAAATTTGTTTTTCTACAGATTTGTATTATTTTGTATCAAAGCTTGATGTGAATTATCGCATCGACATGCAATCTATTTTTTGAGTGAATTTTAATTAGTTGTGAAAATTGTTGAATTTATTTTATTAGTCGGAATACAAGTTATGATATCATCAACATATCTTTTGAAGAAAATGGGGTGGAAGTCTAATATTGATAACGTTTTGTTCTAAATGTTCCATTACCAGATTTGCAATAGGAGCGGCTAAAGGATAGCCCATGGCAATACCAAATGTTTGACTATAAAAAGAATTTTTGTACTGAAAATATGTGTTTTCCAGACAGAAGTGTATACCTCTAATAAATTCGTTATCAATTGATTAGACTTCCACCCCATTTTCTAAAATAAAAAAAATTTCTAAAATAAAAGGTAGTTTATTTTATTTGTTGGAATACATGTTATGATGTCATCTACACATTTTTTGAAGAAAATGGGATGGAAATCTAATGAATTGATAACGTTTTGTTCCAAATGTTCCATTACCAAATTTGTAATAGGAGCAGCTAAAGACGAGCCCATGGCAATACCAAATATTTGACTATGAAAAGAATTTTTGTATTGAGGATATGTGTTATCGAGACAAAAATGTATGCCTCTAATAAATTCGTTTCCATTTGGTGATGTACGTGAACTAATTCCTTCCCAATTAGAATTTATTAGAGGTATACATTTCTATTTCGACAACACATAACTTCAATACAAAAATTGTTGGTAACACTAATAAACATCTATTTTCAAAATTAAAATCCAAAATAGAAAAAAATCGAGAAACACATGTCATCTATAAAATACCATGTGGATTGCTATAGTTACTACATAGGCCAAATTAAACAATATTCATACAAAAGAATACAACGCGATCACCATTTCGATTTTGAGAACACGCAGATAATCGATAAAGGACAACACACAATTAAAAGGGAAATTAAAGAAATGACAGAAGTGATATAAAAAATCTAAGCAGTATATATTATAACCTAATAATGTAACGATCTGCAATATACCATCTTAATATATGTTGCTGTTATATAAATATATATCATATGTTATTTAAATATCTGCACATTTGCTTATCATGCTGGCAGTTCCGTGTTTAGATCACTGACTGTCTGTCCGAGTAGGTTTTCGTGGTTTTCCTTCTCGTTTAAGGCAAATGCTGACAGCTTAACATCTTAAGCAGCTCCACGGGCGCAGACATAATAATAACTCATGGCTTGCCATTCTCCCGTTTTTGTTGTCTAACTGTTTAGAGAATGCCAAGACTTGATTTATTATTATTGAACTTGAATGTATCTTTGAATAATTTTATTCATGAGAACTACAGATATATAGTATGATATTAATATAATGTCATTTATATTTTTAATTTCTTTGAAAAAGGCATCATATGCCGAAACATGTAAGATTGTTTTAAATATATACATATTGAAGGAAAACCAGATCTTAAATCGCCAACTAATTGAATCTACTATATATATATATATATATATATATATATATTTCCGAAAAATATACACAATGCGGTTTTAAATCAACACTTTTTGAAAATGACATCACTCAAGTGGCGACCTCCAAATCGATATAGTGGTTGAACCTATCCTGGTAGTTTTTCAGTACCCTGTGTGATATTTCCGGTGGAATAGCAGCAACTTCTTGGGTTATCGGGTTCTTAAGAGCATCCAAAGATTGTTGACGACGTAGATATGCCTAGGACTTATGGCAGCTCAGAATAAAAATTGCATGGAGACAAATCAGGAGAGCAAGCTGGCCTCCGATGTCACCACGTAAGAAGATAACACGTCCAGGAAACACTTCTCTCAGAACCTCAGAAGCGAACGCAGAGATGCGTGGGCCGTTACACTTGTTGGAACCAATGATTTTTTGTCCATGTTCAGTAAAAAGATCACCCAATCTAGGCCGGATAAAATTCTCGAAAAGTAACGCCCAGTACCGATCGGAAGTCACCGTTTAGTAATACCATTCTCTTCAAAAAGGTACGTTTCCCAAACACCAAAATCGACACACTGTAACCCTAAAGTTCCGGTGTGGTTATTGGTGAAGTTTCCGAAGGTTATTTTCAGCTTAATAATGGAAATTCTGTTTATTTACTCTATCTGAAAGGTGGAAATTTGCTTTATCCGTTAAGAGCCAAATATTTATACGAGGAAGGTTTCAAAGTTCTTGACACACAATGGTACGGGTATCCCAATCTCCTTCAGACAATTCCTGTACAATTGCAGTTTTGCGAGAGTGCATTTCGAGATCTCCGTGTAGAATTCTCCGAACACTGTAGGGCTGTCGCGTGTTTCCGTGCAGAACCCTGTAGAGACTTCTCAATAGAAGCTCTCACAGTGGACACATTTTCCGGTCATTTTGCTGTCCGGGGTCGGGTTGTAGGTTCCTTTTTTAATGCCGGACATGTTTGTCTAAAGTTCAACAACCAAATGCGAATGGTTCTTTTATTAGGAACAGGACCATGACGAACGAGCGCGAGGCAGATACGAAAGGCGCCCTGCGTAGATATTGGCGAATCGAAATTTTGTGTAAACTCCTCGACAACGAAAGCATAGTGCACTTCCGTCCAGGCTATGATGCCAACTTGAAATGACATGAATACAGCCGTTTTTTAACGCACTCGCAATTGCGGCGCCCCTACTCCGACACAAATTACGCTTAAATCGGGGAAGTCATTCTGCTGCACCCTGTTTAAGATAACTATAGTCAGGTAAATTAAAGCACTTGAAATTTGTTTCGCAGTGTAAAATGGCACAAATACGACTGTTGCCTTGTTACGGGTTGCTTTATTTATTTTCTCTGTTTTTTTTAAAGATTGGTTTTCAAGTATGGTTGTTTATTTCTTGACAGTTTGGTTAAGTATCAAGTTGATCACATATGAGCACCCCAAATTTAGTTTATTTTTCTGTTTTTTTACGTTGATTTTCAAATATGCCTAGACGAAACTTAAATCCTGCTGGAGCAATCAGAGCTATAGAAATGTTGCAAAGTGGTGATATGCAGCTTACTGTAACAAGACGCTTTGGGGTAACACAAAGTGCTATATCTCGCCTTTGAAATAGGTTTATTGAAATTGGTTCTGTGTCGGCGGAGACGACAGAGAACGGGTGGGCCTCGGAAAACAACAGAAATGCAAGAACCATACTTACACTATCTGCAAGAAGACATCCTCACGAAACTTGCAGAATACTGCAAGGGAGGTTTCGAGCATCAACCTATGTTCATGTTTCTAGAGAAACTACCAGGCGATGTCTATACGAAGCTAATATTATACCTAGTCGTCCATTAAGAGGCATTACTTTGACTGGGGAACATAAGCGATTAAGATTGGAGAGTGCGTAAGAGAACGTGTTAATTGGAATCAACAACGGCGCACTATACTCTTCACAGATGAATGCAGATATGACCGAGTTTCAGATAGTCGAAGAATTCGCGTGTGAAGCTAGGAATTCCTAGATATCTTCCCTTTGCTCAGGAAGTTCATCCTTTTCTAGGAGGCTCTGGCTGGCATATGTTTTAATGGGCGTACAGATCTCTACCTTTGTCATGGAAACATAAACGGATTGCAATACAGGAATAATGTTATACTGAATTTTAAAGGTGCTACTGGTGGAAGCTTTCGTTTCCTTGATGATAATGCTAGACCTCGCCGCGCTGCTATAGTCCTAAATGCAATTGAGGAGCTTACCATTCAAGATTTACAACTACCTCCACGATCTTATGATCTGAACTGTATTGAACATGCATGGGATATTTTTCGAAGAAAATTAGATCAGTTGCAACCTGCTCCAGAAACTTTAGATGACTAAAGACGCATCTTACCACAATTATGGAATGATCTGGAGCAAAAGATCTTTAACACGCTGATAGACAACATGCAACGAAGATGTCAAGCTGTAATTGATGCTCGTGGTGGTCATACGTTACATTGAAGGTGGTGGTTTTTCTAGTTATAAAATTTTGCTTCTGTTACTTGTTATCATTCTTGTTAAAAATTCATGTACATATGGTTAAGTGATGTAACTTTCCCGCTGTTTTCTTCGAACAATACAAAAATAAAATCCGAACGAGTTTCTGCTTCATGTAATTCCCAAATGTTTTTTTTACTGTTTACTGCAAATATCCCAAACTCATATGGCGCAGTTTATTTATAAACGTAACTGTATATTGAAATTTAAAAAACTCGTAACAGTCAAATCAAATAACCCACTCAGTAATTTGTTATTCATGTCTTTGTGTGTATGGTGTTGTAGTGTAACATTAACCGTATAAAAGCGAAAGTTCGGTCAAGAATGTAGGTAGACTTATTTTTGGTCATAGTGAAACAGGTGCCTGGCATTGTGGTTTTTCTACATGCCACTATTGTATAACGGATATGTTACTAAGAGTTCTTCTTGTATCGAAAACAAAACATTTCGATTGTCCTGTTATTTTTAACATTTCCGCAGTTGACTGTCCTAGATTTATGATATATCATTTTAATGTTTTTCTTTTTCTTTTTGTTACAAATATGGGCATACAATGTGAGTATTGCAAAATAAATGCTATTAGAATAATTATTAAAAGATTAAATTCTTAATTATAATTAGAAAATTAAGTAATTATCGCTACATTGCTACGGCAACTATAAATGTTAATAGTTAACATTTACCATTACTTTTCGTTTGCCAAAATAATCAGCTCGGGATTATGAAAAAATCTTTTTAAAGGCTGAAGCTTGACCTTGTTAATTGGTTCTTTATATTTAAACAAATATTTGACATTCATGGCCAGTACTAGTTAGTTCCTTGTACAAGCTTTCTAAGAATCTCATAAAAAGTACTTTTCTTGCAAATATGTTAAGCGTGAAATTTTGTATGCAATTACAGATAGAATATGCAATTCTTAAGCCTGTCATTTTTTTTATTAATTAAGCATGAAACAAAACAGATACTTTTCAACAATTGTAGCTAGCACTGGGAAACACAAAACATCCAAGGGTATTACAAAAAGCTTGTTCAGAATGACGATAGAAGATTAGAGAATACTAATCTTGGGGCGAGCACTTAAATTTAGGGTAATGGATCATTCATGTTAGACAAGGATAGATGAATTGAGAGTAATGTGACATCAAAGCAAAAGTTGTCGTAACGAATAAAATCTAAATCTATTTTATGAATAACTTTATTTATTTTATGGTATTTTTAGTGTGGTGTACCTTTATATGAGTAATGTCGTTGAATTGTGACACAATTACTTCAATTTTGCAGTAAAATTCCTTTCTTCATGGCGTAGGGAGAAGCGGGAGGAGTTTCTATAATTTATTTTATTTATTAGTTTATATTTCGTAAGATAAATAAAATACGGTAAGTTAGTTTCTTTTTTCATCGTTTTAACTGTTAACTACATAATTACATACTTCGTAATTTTTGTAATAGATCCTGTTTAATATCGTTTCACCGAATCTATTTCTACCATTTATTTTGACGTAAGTGTCCAGTGAATTTCGTTAAGTTTCAATAAATTACGCATACATTTTTAATTTTCATTTATTTAGATCTAAGTTATCTTGTTTAAGTTACTTTTTCAGATATAATATGGAACAACGTCGAGAATGGCATCGTGAAACAATGGCGAATTGGATTAAGGTTGAAACTGATTGTATGTTCATTGCCAGTGATGAAATTTCTTGCAAAGTCTGTACAATATCGTTAAAAAATTCCAAGAAATCGCACGTAAAACGTCACTTAAAATCGAAAACACATACATAGAAATTAGACCTGTTTGAATCTGACAGTCTTAACGAAGAACTCTGTGAAACTTTAATGGCCGAAAATATTCTATTAAATAAACTTTCCAACAATCCCACCTTCAAAACATTTCTCCAAAAATATACTGGTCGAAATGTCCCTGATGAATCCAAGAAATGAACTTTTATTCAAGTAAATATAATATAAAATATAATATAAAAATTGTATAATATTCGCCTATAAAACTAGTATAGTTCTATGTCTGCTGTATGTTTCAGTTTTCGCAGTAACCAGTGGTTGTTATACTTATGAAATGAACAGTGTCGTTGTTTTTGTCAGAATTTACCCAAAATTAATAAAAATATTCTACCGAAAAACATTCAGTTAGACATGGAAGCCGCCGTTTCCAGTTTGCTTCCGGTAAAGTCGAAACATATTGCTATGGATTTTTAATTAAAAATAATTTAAATATTTAATTTAAAAATGTACTTATTTTGTGAGATAAAGTGTATATTCAAAATGTATTTAAATTTAACGAGAGAAAAACTTGTTTTTTTCCGATGTCGATCTCATGTGAAAGTCGAGGTCAATTCAAACATGGAGACCTAGATCAGCTATTAAACGAGATGGTTGTGTTCTTTGAAATATATATATATATATATATATATATATATATATATATATATATATAGTAAACCTAATCAGTAGGCGATTAAAGGTCTGTATATTACTTCAAAATATATGTATTTAAAAAACTCTACATGTTTCGGCTGTGTACGCCTTTATCAAGAGAATACAAAATATGAATGACAGGATATAAATGTCAAGTAATTAAGTTGCTATGGTTTAAATTATTCAAAGATACATTCTAGTAATAATAATAAATCATGCCTTAGTATTCCAAAAAATAGATAACAAGGTGTGAACATATGTGTTGTTCGCTGCTAGCAATTTGTGTCTCCTTCTGGGTATGAACTTGTGTGTTGGTTGCTGCTGGCAGCTTGCGTCTCTCTATGGGTGTGTGGTTTTGTGTGAGAGCGTAAGTGTAGGGTTTTGTATGTCGGTGCGTTCTTGCGTGTGTTTAGTGACCGGTCGCATGAATTTAGAGAGGTCGGATAACATATATATATATATATATATATATATATATATATATATATATTTAAATTAGTTCGGGTTGATTTTGAAAGTGTTCTATAGTTGATGGTATTTTGATATTTAATTCCCGATATTTTTAGAGATATTTATTCTCGTAATTTGATGATAAAATTTAATTAAGCAACCGTTTCTCGTAAAAGCGTATCCACTTTTTTTTTGTAAGTAATATTAAGATATTACGACGTCATATATTATTTTATATTAAAGATTGTAGATAATTGTTTTAAATATTAAGAATATAGATAATTCAGCTGATATTAAGAGTCTTCGTTATATTTTTTTATAGAGATAAATTTTGTTCAATTGAGTTCAGTTTTTTGTGTGTAAGTTTTGCACATGCGTAATGTTGTTCGTGGTTCAGTATCTGTATGTTTATATACAGTATGGTTCTCTGGGGAAGAAATTAATAGTATACTTGATTATTTTTAGATAAGTTTGTTCGGAGTTATTAAGAGGAAGTTTTCCATTCATTTAGCTGTCAATTTTACAATGAATGTTTTTACCTCATGTATTTTTGTATAATACAATATCTTTATACTTTGGAAAGATAGATTTTTTAAATTTTTTTATTTTGTATTAAATATTCAGTTTGATTTTATCCTGAGTTTGATTTTTTGTACTCACACCATTATTGCTAATTAATTAAAAATAAGTATAAAAATTTTTGTGAACATTTCACTGGCGCTCAAATAACATTGCAGTCAAGCGTTTCCTAACTGGAACCCGAGAAGTTAGAAGCCTCATATTTGAAAATTCACCGGCTGAGAAAACTAGTTGGGAAAACTAGTTGTGGATGGTGGTCTGCTAAATTTTCAAACCATTATTCATAGCAATATGTTCGATAAAGAGTATAATTTGTCCATGAAGTAGAAGGCAAAGAATTGTTTGGAAGTTAACATTGAAGAGATTTTATTGGCATATTTTGTTCAAAAGGTAAGTTATGTAGTACGTTATGTATTAATTATGTGGTATTTTATAAATAGTCACCAAAATACAAGTCGTAATCACTTTGGGCGCAGTACTTTGCTGACAGCTGCACTAAATATACATGAGAATGTGGACATAGGGAAGTACCACAAATTAACTGCCTTTTTGAAATAATGATATCTTGGATACGAAACAAAAAAGTCATTGATTTTCTCAATGGATGAAATCGACAAGTTCTTCGTTAACGCGCCTGATGACCCGTTTTTATTAATCAAATTACGTATACATTTGACTTAAATTTTTGCAAATTTTGTGTAGCTTATTGCTGTTGTTGCACTTGCTGATGGCTGTAGGTGCAATGAATTAGTAAAAATGTGTATCGCTGAGGAGGAAGACAAACTGCTATGTCCTCCTGATCTATATTCCTTACACAAAGAGCCATAGGAAAAGGTCTTTCACAATTTTGTATATTGGATTTGGAATTAATCTTATTAATTTATATCGTAAATATATTAATTTGCGCCCAGAGAAGGTGAGCACAATGAGACTATTTCTTTGATACCATAGTAAAAAATGTATGATGCAACCCGTTAGCATTAATAGTTTCAGAAAGATGCCAGAATTGATAGCAAAATTTCTCAAGTTGGAGAACTCCAAAATGTATACCGGGCACCCATATCGCAGATCGGCTGCTACTTTGTTGTCCAACTGTTGTGCCTATGTGAGAACCCTGAAGCGTTTCGGTGGTTGAAGAGTGACACTGTCGTTGATGGATATGTAGAGGACTCTCTATCGAATAAAATTAGTATTTGGAAAAAATTCTCAGAGATAGGAGTAGCAGTTCTAGGAGTACAGTAAACTATGATAAAGTGTTCAATGCAAAAATGTTACTTGTTCATAATAATTTTTAATAAATAAGATTCTTAACAAATAGTATTTTCAATACAAAATTTTAATTACAACTGATAGCAGTCAAATTTACTCACTTGTGAGTACTTTTATCTCGCTTGTGAATAATATTTTCAAATTCTTATCCATCCAAACCTTACTACCTGCAATCAAGTCACAAAAGACGACATGGAAGCATATTCAGTGCGGCTTATTGATTAATGTCAACATCGCGAATCCTGAAACAACTATCGCCGTTCTCATGACCAGTGTAAGACTTGGTAAGTGATTTACATAGGAAGATCACAGCCGCAACCGCCGGAAACTGTATTAATATGTCTTCATCACAAATCGGATAGCTCAAATAGCGTACATTTCGTAAACTTTTAAATTTATACGGCCTACTGTCTACATGAATATATACATAAATCAACATGAATATATTCTACTTTCCCTGAAATTAAAAAAAAAATAATTCGCAATTAAATTGTATTAGAAATCATGTACCCATTCATTTTTGGAAATATTTTTCAGACCTTTCAGGCTGCGATTAAAGAATTTTTATATCACGGACTACATCGAAAAATATTATTAACGGCTGTTGCTTTATAAATCGCTGTTTTACTCTCGTCCACGTATAGTAGGTTATTGTTCCATATTTTGCGAATTAGACTTTGTAATTTACAATTCGCAACTTTCAATTGCGTCCCGCTTTAGAGGTGAACAAGTGTGTCAGTTGCAATGATAACAATCCGTTTACCTTACTGTGCGATCGACATAGGTACATTAAACGTTTGTATGTATATGTATATTGAAAATAAGAATGAGCCAGAATATTGGGTGTGGTCGGTTAAAAAAATTGTTTTGTATCAATCATACTTTATATGTAACGGTTTAATGGTTGTGTTGCAGATATTTTCGGTAAAGGTTATGTTTTATGCAAAATACCTCCGCTAAAGAAAATAAAATATTATATTAAGTTTAAAAATAATAAAGTTATTTAAATCCACAATCCGAAAGAAAAACATGTTTTCTTTTGTCAACGGTATCGAATCTCATATGCCATCAAAAATTTAAGACTAAAGTTAGAGAAAAACAAGGATACACACGTTACAATCCAGGACCTGCCGGATTGAATTAATATTATAATAATAAAAATAGTCTTTATTATCCCAACAGATATACACATTTGCTTAAAGAATAATATAGAAATAGAATTACAAGAATATACGTTACAGTGTTAATTCTATAAATTAAATTTAATTGATTTCCCACAATACAGGCTGATTCATTTTCGGCCCTCACCATGGGGATCTCTCTTATTATTGGAGATAGAGTATAGGTTTAAATTTGGCAAAGTTGTTAAATTTAGTGTTTGTTATAAATCCGTAAAGAAAATAGATCTGTGACAAATGACCTTCGTTATTTAAAAAAAAAACCCGAAAACCCCATGTTCTTCTTTTACCTGTAGCACCGACATTTGGCCTTGTAGAGAAAAAATAAAAACGCAACCTTGTGGCCATTTCTAAACCTCTATCCAGTGGTGTACTCTAAATTTATCATCATCAACTATCTAATTTCTTATAGGCGCCATATTGGATTTAGACATCTTCAGAAAGAGTTTCTTTTTCTGATTTTAACCATGTACCACATGCTGACTATAGTTTTTGACATTAGGTTTTATTTGAAAGAATAAATTATAAGATTAAATAAGGTAGCCTTTGGAATTTCAATCTGTCAAACATTTCATTTATTGTTCATTAATAATACAAAAATGTCATACACTAACGAAGAGAAACGAGATATGATAAGTATTTTTTATTCTTCGAAACGAAATTAAACAGTAGCGAGTACAAGATAACAAAAACATTAATAAAAATACATAGAAAAGTAAACAATAAACAATTACAGTAAATGTTCAATTATCTGGCCATCTTCGGTAATGCACAATTGGGCACGCCTTCTGGAATTTTGTACTGCCCTTTGTATAGTTCTTCTAGGAACTGCATCGAAGGCATTCTGAAGTCTGTCTCGTAATTCTTAAATGTTTTGTGGCGCATCTACTTTATAAATATTATTTTTAACATATCCCCATAAAAAAAAATCTAGCGGACTTAAATCAGTTGATCTCGCAGGCCATTCAACAACTCCCCTATTTCCAATCCAACGGTTTGCAAACTCTTGATTTAAGAAATTTCTAACAACAGCTGCATTGTGTGCTGGTGCGCCATCTTGTTGCCACCATAAATATTGTAATTGATTTAATAGGATATTGTCGTCAAGATAGTAAGATACGTATGTTCGTAAAATGTTTAAATATCTTTCTCCATTTAAATGTTCTTCATACATAACTGGTCCTAAGAGACGATTTGCCAAAATACCCATCCAAACGTTTATTCCAAAACGATATTGTGGTCTTCTAGCCCTGTTTTGTCGAGGATTTTGTACTGCCCAATAGTGCTCCGTATTTCTGTTGAACATTCCAGAATTTGTAAATTTTGTTTCATCTGACCAGATGATTTTGCTTAAAAAATTTTCATCATTTTCTATCCTTCACATTAATCAATTACAATATTCTAGCCTTCTCAAATTATCTCCAGGCAGTAAAGAGTGACTAACATGGATCCTGTATGGTTTAAACCTACTTTTATGTAAAGTTCTCCAAACTCTGGACTGGCACAAATTTAATTCTGACGCTACTTCGCGTGTAGAAATTGATGGATTATTATTTATCTACAAAAATACAAGATTAACATGAAATTTGAAAACACGCTTTTAATTTACCATTTGTAAAATATCTTGTCGATTTTCATTTAAATTCCTGTTGTCTTGACCATTACGCGGCTTAGTAAACGATCCATTCTCGACCAAATTTCTGTCGAGATCTAGAAAAATGGTACGATGAGGCTGTTGTCGTTCTGGATATATTGTAGATATCTTATACTCGCTACTGTTGAATTTCGGTTCAAAGAATAAAAAATACTTATCATATCTCGTTTCTCTTCGTTAGTGTATGACATTTTTGTATTATTAATGAACAATAAATGAAATGTTTGACAGATTGAAATTTCAAAGGCTACCTTATTTAATCTTATAATTTATTCTTTCAAATAAAACCTAATGTCAAAAACTTTAGTCAGCATGTGGTACATGGTTGAAATCAGAAAAAAAAACTCTTTCTGAGGATGTCTAAATCCAATATGGCGCCTATAAGAAATTAGATAGTTGATGATGGCCAGAAAGAAACGAAACGTCGTATAAAAATTTAGAGTACACCACTGGATAGAGGTTTAGAAATGGCCACAAGGATGTGTTTTTATTTTTTCTCTACAAGGCTAAATATCGGTGCTACAGGTAAAAGAAGAAAATGGGGTTTTCGCGCTTTTTTTTAAATAACGAAGGTCATTTGTCACAGGTCTATTTTCTTTACGGACTTATAACAAACACAAAATTTAACAACTTTGCCAAATTTAAACCTATACTCTATCTCCAATAATAAGCGAGTTCCCCATGGTGAGGGCCGAAAATGAATCAGTCTGTATAAAAAAAAACTATTTCATTAATTTGTCAAAAGGATCCATATTATACTTATTTGCGTTTTTCGCCGGATTTTGACTACTGGGACTTTAGGTAAAATATTAGTTCTTGCAGGAACTGAAAATATAGCCGTCAATCCTGTGGCGTAATTTGGTACGATAAATTGTACTTCGCCAAGTAATGATGGAGAATCAATAATCTTTGTAATAATCAAAGGTAAAATATCAAGACCTTGATAAATAGTCGACTATTTATCAAGGTCTAAAGGTATTTATTGCATCTAAATTACGAGTGTGTTTTAGTGCCAATTGTATTAAAGCGGAGAGCCTTAGCTCGAGGGATTTCATCTTTGGTTATTTATTTCAAAATGACGTCGAAACAAATTGTGAAACACACGACAAAGTTAGTAGCAATAAAAATATGTAGTATGTAATTTATCAAGGTCGTGTTATATTTAGTAAGATTATTTTTCGAGTTTACAATATGTTTAGTCAAAAACATGTCACATTTAGTTTGACATCTAAGCGTCAGTCAAAGTGAATATTAACTACCGTGCTAAGTAGTCTACTATTTTGATTGGTAATTTCAAACAGTTTCCAAATATGTGATTGGTTAAAAATTCGCGTTTGTTTAATAAGGGAAATAATCGTAATTGAAAAGTTGTCACTAAAAACATTTCTCCGTTCCGACAAGGATTCCATGCCGTACTCACTCAGAAGACAATCATAGTCTACACTACGTGGTGGATATGTTCTGCTAGTTCTTAAAGAAAGATTTCAAGAACTACTTCTGAATTTTCTCCAAACCAAGTTGCTGGTAGGTATATATGGACGACAGAGGTGTATTCAAGTTTAGAACGGACCACACTATGATGTAGTCTTTAGTGCAAACATGTTAGTGCATATTCTTATAAGGAAGCATAATGATCGAGAAGCAGTTGCAGATTGCTTCTATGTATCCGGTAAATTTAAGCTATGCATTAAATAAAAGACCTAAATCTTTGACTACTAGTTTCCGTGAAATAGCAGAAATATATTTTCCATTATTTTTTAAGCGTCAGTACAAGCAGAATGCAAATACTTTTGGAATTGAGACATATAAGAGATATACTCCATGTATAATATATTTTACAACACTTTCGATAATTCTGTTCCTAAATATTTTCCTCGTAAAAAATTACTTTTCACATTGATTTAGATCTGATGTTCAACGTAATTTAAATTTAAAGAACAACTAGCATACAAAATGAAAATCTACTGGTATATTACGAATTTAGGAGATAAGAGGAAGGTCAAATCGAGTTTGTTTATAATTTCCTTTTTATTAATGCAAGTGAGAGAAATCTTAGACATGATCCTCAAAAATTGTGGCCAGTATATTCATCTTAGAGGAGGATCATCTAGAATTTCCTATGTAATGCATGACCCGGATATTGTTTTGGATAGACCTGACGATATAGTGAAGAATTTACGAAGGTTTTCAACATACGCAGGTTTTCAACATACGATCAACATACTGAAGCTGCTGCCATTGTTTAACATTTACGATATTATATATTCTGTGGTGGGTTAAGAGGCCAAAATCTAATTTGAATGTTGACAAGGAACAGGTTTCGTCTTTAGTTATCAAGGATTGTTGCATGGTGCTTTGTTGTTCTGTTAGAATTTATTTTTAATATGGCAATAAGCCAAAGATGTTACCATTCTAAATGGAAAACTGACTGTATTATTCCTGTATTTAAGAAGATAGATAGAAGTAAATAAGTTGAACCCATAGCTATTCTCTCGAACTTTTCAAAGATTTTTGAACTAATATTATACAGCATGTCACAAAGGTGAACGTTATACCTTGGAGAACTTATAGACTAGCTCGTAACTAGCCAAAATAACTAAATATGATCTCAGTAAAAGTGTGATAGTTTTCGAGATAAAGGGCCCTTTTATGAATTTCGGGAAAATCTACTGCGCACATGAGTTTTTCAAGGGCCACAGCTACAAAATTTGATATTCCAAGATTATAATTTTCAAATGCAACTCTGAATAATATTGCTATTGACGACAATTTAAAATAAAACTAATAAATAGTTCTTATGCGTATGAAAAAAAAAAAACAAATAAATGTCGCCAGCAGTGAAGACGATAAAAAGATGCCGTGCTTGTATTCAACCTGATAGCACGCAATTTTAACACACTCTATGATTATTAGTTGTTTTATTTAGTTTTAAATAAATGCCCTTACAATTAAAAACTTTTTATTCAAATACCTAATTATAATAATAATAATAATAATTTCACAATGAGCTCCACTTGCAGTAACAAACCGATACCCCTTTTTCTAAAGTAACACATGGCAAATATTATACTATGTTAACGCCCTACATTTTTTACAGTATTAAAGAGTCGAAATTTGTCAATAAAATAATATCTCCTGAACGAGGAAAAATGTTTTTTTCTTTCATACATATAAAAAAAACTCATGTGAGCAGTCGATTCTCTCAAAATTCATAAAAGTGTCATTATCTTGAAAACTAACACACTTTTACTGAGATCATATTCTGGGTTATTCTGGGTAGTTGTGAGTTGGCCTATCAGCCCACCAAGGAATAACATTGACTTTTTGGACAGCCTGTACATCCATGTTAAATCTAAAATTTCCAGCATTCAACATGGATTTGTAACTAGATTGTCAACGATTACTAATCTGGTATGTATTTCACAAGATATTTGTCACACACTGAATGATCGTGGTCAGATGGATGTTGTCTACATTGATTCCATTAGTGCGTTTAATATCATTAATCGCAATATATTCATGAAGAAGCTCCATAAATTTGAATTGAATGAGGATTTTCCTTACCTTCTTATCTGCAAGGAAGAACTAATTATGTATATTGTAATGGATTTAAATCCTCCGAATTTATTTCTTGTACTGGTGTTCCTTAGGGCTCTATCTTGGAACCGCTTCTCTTATTGTTATTTATTAATGATCTTTTTGAGTTGTAGACATATCTTGGATTAGTTTTCGTCGACGACTTAAAGGTATACGAGTATATGCGCATTAATGGACCAGTTTGTATCATTTTTTTACGGAATCACATTAATTTAATATGTATTATTTAACTGGTGTCTGCAAAACAACCTAAGGCTTAACATATGCAAGTGCTGTGTTGTTCGTTTTGTTTCGGAAAACTATATGATGCTCTAATCATAATGATTATAACATTAACTTCCAATGACCTTTTATCATTTTTAATATTTTTCGAACACGTAAATGATTAAATATCTCTACTGTTCGCTAGTTCGAAGGAAACTTGAATATGCTCCAATAATTTGGCATCCTAAATACTTTTGTAATAACGTGCGAGTAGAAAGTGCGCAACCGCGTTTTAGAATTCCTGAGATATAAGACTATTGGAGAGTATTCCCTTAGAAATTGCTTTTAGATACTAGACGTGAAATCGCCAGTGCTAATGTATAATGAGATAGTCTGTCTCTCTTTACTGGAGAGGATTTGTTTTGCAGTGCCTCAATTTGTATCACGAAATTCTGAGACTTTTGCTTATGTGATATGTTTTAACGTATGTCTCAAAAGCTTTCGGAAAAAAAAAGTAAAATTTTTTATTTTAGCTTTTATTATTTTACATTTTAACAATAATATAATTCTTATATAGTCTTAATTCAATTAAACATAACATTTACATGACGGATAAAGGCCTATGCTATTCTATAGCACGTAATTTGACTCTTACATGGCCCATTAGTATTTGGACGGTAGCAACGTCGACTTGCCGAATTTTCTGAACGATCCTGCGTCTTAACTGCTGCTCATTTTGGGTTTCTCAATCACCATCGTATACCTTTCTACTCAAATGAGACCAAAATTCCTCAATGGCCTCAGCTGAGGAACATTTGGAGGGTTATCTGTTATCAAAACAAAATAGATGCCGTTTGTGGCTAACCAGACTCTTGTTCTTCTGGCGTAATGGCACGAGGCTGTCAGGTCACAACATTATTTGGTCGTTGAGATGATGTGTATTTATACAATTCTGAAGTTTCGTGAGGCATTTTCGCATGTAAATATCTGATGGCTTCACCTCGAACACGTTCAACATGCGGCCCTGAAACTCCAGCCTCTGAGATGGCACAATTTTATCTTCAAGCTTGAATTTGCCTTTGAATTTAGCATTCTTAGGAGCGTTTTGTACATTCTCCATATAGAAACCGCCATTACTTTTTATCTCCGAGTTGGACAACGTTAAATATTTTTCATCGTCCATAACGATAATTTTGTCACGAAAAATGAATGCGTCTCAAAGCAGGGCAACATCTGGGAATACTTGCCAACTGAGCGGCGTACCTTGGAGCCTTTTTTCTTCTATGATGACTTAGATTATTTCTGGCTAATGTTCGACTAACAGTCGAGCATGAAATATGGTATCTTCGAGATAACTTACGTCGGCTTAAAATTTTTGGTCGTCCACTTCTAGGTAAATTGATACAAGGGGTGCCATCCTGGCAATCTTTTATTGTCTGATAGATTATCGAAACCGAAATATCTTGCTCTCTGTAGACTCTAACAATATCGCGTTTAGGTACTTGTCCAATCAACTGATAAATACCTCTGCGAATATCAAGCTTGTACGACAATGTTGACATTAACTATTTACAAAAATGGTATGTCATATTAGATTTTAAACAATTTACTAAATTTTGTTTCCAACGGCAACTGGATCAGATCATGTTTACTACAAATAAATTTTATTGGATTGTTTTCGGAAAACTTTTGAGACATGCGTTAGTTAAAAGTCCATTTCTTCAAATGGCAAACATAAATACTTTGATGACATTTCCTTTGATTCAATTATTGTATCCCACATATACTATATTTACTTTGCCTACTAGTACCTTTTATTATTTCGTCCATAATAAACATTATAAATAGCAAAGAACAAGAACACCTTTGTGTTGTAGCTCTTGTGAGGAAATTCTTATTCTCGGTTGCTTGTTTTTATTGTGCTAGTAATCCAATATGAGATATATTTCTTGTAAAATGACGTACACAAAATTTATTTGCTTGAATTGAAATTCAGAATTTATCATTTCACTTTCCAATACCAGTGCAAAATTGATAACCTTTTACATTCTTCGTTTCGAAACTTTACGTTTTAAAACAGACATTACTGATCGCGATTTAATCTTTGATATGATCTAGGATTATAAATATTTAGTTTTATTACACGTTGAAATTCTTCAAACAGATATTTATATTGAAAGTTAGGAAGTAAAACGTTGCAGTGGTTGCTCCGCCGTCACAAGTGGTCGAACTTGCTTCGACATTGGGACGAAGGTTTCTTGATCTACAGCTTAGAATCTCGCGGAAGAGGGTCGCTCTTGAAAGTCAGTTTGTTCTTTCTAGAAATTTAATCTCACGCAATATTCAAGCAATATAAGTAACATTTTGGCCCAATTTCCAATAATTAACCATCTTGAGGAATTCTTTTCATTTATTGGACCCTTTTGATTCGAAAAGAATCTATGAAGAGTTTTTAAATAAAATTTGGTTTTAGCTACATACTACACAATATTTGACAAATTAGGCAAACTACAGGTGATTTATGAGCTCACCGACAAACTTTGCCATATGAAAGCGCATGTAATTTTAACAAAGAAAACAATATTGGGACATATGTCCGATTTCAATTATTTAAGGAAATAAAAGTTTGATTGTAATTATTTTAATTTTTCAAAATCACTTAAATATTTAAATAAGTTGCGCAAAAATCAAAATCATGTGAATACATTATTATAATAAATGCTCAAATTGTCCTCCTCTCGCTTCAATAATTGCTTCACAACGACGAACTAAAGAGTTGTTCACTCGAACGAAAAGGTTTAGTTGATTTCTAATTTGAGTAGCAGCATTTTGTATTCTCTGTAACAACTGTGGTCGTGTATTAATTTCCTCTAGATAAACAATTTCATGTGCCCTCAAAAATAGAAATCTAAAGGACTTAAGTCGGATGATCACGGTGGCCATGCAATTGGACCATTATTACCAATTCACCTGTTTCTAAAGTGCTAGTTTAACCACTCAACGACTACCCGTCCGCCATTGGGTGCAGCACCGTCGTGCTGGTACCAAATAGTTTCAATAACGTTAAGAGTTGTATTTTCAAGAAATTCGAAGATGTTGTTTAAAAAAATTCTGCAAGTATCAGCGTTCAAACGTTCTTCCAGCACATGCACATCGTTGAAAATTCCACCCCATACATTTATTTTGGATCTTTGTTGAAAATTACGTTGTTTAATCTCATGTGGATTTTGTAATGCCCAGATATGATCGTTATGGTAATTGATAAATGATAATTTCGTCGTGTGTAAAGCACGCTTCATCGGACCACAGAACATTTGAAATGAAGTCATTATTTTGGGCATGTAGCTGCAATAATTAATTATAAAATGCTAGCCGTCGCTGAGCATCTCCAATTTATAAGGCTTGAACATTTTGCCGATGGTAAGGATGAAGGACATCGCGGTGCAAATTACGTCATACAAAATTTTGACTTACATTCAGATTGTGTCCTATTCTCCAAGTACTAATTGAAGGATAGTCAAATACAGCATGAATAACAGCTACTTCCTGTTCTACATTAACTACATGTGGTCAAATAGCTTTTGCTGGAGCAAGATTACCTGCTTCTCGTAGTCTTCGGAAAGATTGTCCGATGCGGTAGATGACGAAGTGGGAATCCTTCTTGATATTATCGCACCGATTCGCGTGCATTTCCATTACAATAACCATAGATGAATATGATAAAGGCATACTCTTCAGTGCTATAACCGTACATTTTAAATTGTAACTGAATACAACGAGAGAATACTGACATTAGACTGATACAGATTGATATGTGTATTTATGCTATGTTTTGTTACTAATAAATCATAACAATAGAATATGAATGAACATTTAAATAATTAAAAGTACCTCCTTAAAGGTCTATTATTTCTTGAAATAATTGAAATCGGACATATGGCCCAAAAATGTTTTTTTGTTAAAATTAAATGCGCTTTTATATGGCAAAATTCGGTAGTGAGCTCATATATCACCATGTATGTTCAGCCATTTGTATATCAATGTAATGATTTGCTTAATATTTTGATATAAAACGTACCTGTTGAACAATTAATTGGTATTTATGTTCTTATTAAGAGAGATTAAACCGGGTTAAGTGTTTTCAGAGGCTTTTCTTGAACTAATATTTTGAAATTATTATATCTATTTTATTTTTTCTAATTTAAATGTTCATATTGTAAAACTTCCGCGTGAATACAAAAAATCAAAACTTTATATCATGATTTTTCCGCCTCCCTATACATTAAAAATAATGCTCCATTTACCTGAAAGATAACACACAATAATGTCTGATTTTTAATTAAAAATAAAATAATAAGAAATTTTGAATAATTTTGTTAAGATATTTTCCTATTTAGACCGACATTCTAGCATTTATAAATCACATTAATAAAGATTAAAAATTAACCATGATTGAAATATATTTCTGCAAATAAAAAGGAATTACTTGATTTCTATTAAATAAAATTAAGAAAAACGTACCATAGTAGTGCTATTTGGATAGGGGTGCAGCTTGAGGCGAAAGGATTTTCAACTATTTAGTGAACCACCAAACATTTCTTTTTTAGAATCAACTGGTATTTAAAATGAAGACGTTACTATTAGTGTCATCATTTTGTCAGGCATGATCTTTATGTTTAAATTCTAGACCACAATGTTTAAAACCAAAAGAAAAATTTGTATACATCCATAGATAATTTAATCTTTCATATTGTGTTTATTAACCTCTGCTGTAATAATATATACAATGAAGTACAAAGTTTTAATGACCGCCGAAAAAAAAATTGAAAAGCGAAATGAAGAAAAAAATAATACAAAAAACCAGCTACATGCAATACATAACATCGATTCTGAATAAACTGTGAGTGAAAACATCGAGAAAATTCGAAAATTCCCGCATACTGCCGCAACCGGCTGACCCAGAAAGAACCGGACAAATTACCGTTATTTTCTGTTTGATAAAATTGATATAGAAAGCAATTTTAGCGTTTATTAACCTCATAAAGTAACATTAGAATCTTTTAAATATATAAGGTTATTGAAAAGAAAGTCTAAATTTACTATAAAAATCACTACTAAAATTTAAATAATGAAAGTGATAACCTGGATTACCTGGAAAATACGGACAGATACGTGACGAACATTTTGTTTTGGTACAGATACGTTGATGATATATTGATAGGATATATAGGTACAGATAGGCAGTTGAACACTCTTTATGAATTTATCAATTCCATTGATTCTAATAGCACGTTTACGATAGAAAAGGAGCTTAATAATAGTATGTATACACTTTCTGGATCTCACTTTAAAACGTGTAAACAATAGGGTCCATTTTTCTATTTACCACAAAGTGGCTCATACAGATACTACGATACATAATAAATCTAACCACCCGGTCCAACACAAGGTAGCGGCTTTTCACAGCATGACGCATAGACTTATTAACATCCCGATGTCCAATGAAGACTATAATAAAGAATATAATATTATAAAACAAATCGCTCACAACAATGGATATGACCCAAATCTAATAGATAAATTAATTTTTTAAAAATCTGTCAATAAATTATTAAGGGAGGTGTACCCGATCATTAAAGTAGAGCCAGACAAGCAGTTTAAATCATTTACTTACATAGATCAATAGCAACTTAAATTATCAAAATTCTTAAAAAAGAAAACATTAATATTGCTTATAAAACTAATATTAATCTAGCCAAATATATTAAAAATAATAAAGAAAAAACTACCAAAGACAATAAATCAGGAGTTTATAAGTTATCATGCGGATCATGTACCAAAACATATAATGGACAGACAGGTAGAACGTTTAAAAACGAATCCAAGACCACTATCATTCTTATATCAATAAGAAAACTGACTCAACCTACTCTAATCATTTAATAGAGAATGAACACGAACTTAATTTACAATTCGATATCATACATGTAGAAAATAAAGGTAGAAAACTAAATTGTTTAGAGTCTTTAGAAATTAATTAAATCAAAAACTCAGAAATGTTACTAAACGATAAATTAGACTTGAATTCATCCCCACTGTTAAATCTGTTCACCCATTGAAATATTGTTTCTTAGTTGCTTATGTTATATTATTAAACTTAAACCTCACACAAGTAGGACATGGTATAGTTTTCAAAAAGCAAAATATAAATGTAATAGTTCCTAGAATTTTAACTTGGGTCAACTACCTGATTTAACGCTGTATATTGTATGTATCTTTAGTCTTAAGTTGAATTTGAAGAAGCTACTGTGTTAGCGAAACAGCTGTCATTATTTTATTAATAAAGTGTAATTCTAAAACATCTTATGTGTGTTTTATTTATTTGTGAAAGTGATAAAACTAAGAAAGAGATTGAACCTATGGAACCTGTGTTATGAGAATAAAGTTTTTAAACGTCTCATAATAAGGTATTCGACGAAGTTTATTAGGATTTTCAAGAAGATACAAGATTTGATTAAACCTCCACCGAAAGAAAGCTTGAACTATGACTCATTCCAAATAAGAATGGACCATTGAGAAATATAGGACTTTTTCTTTTCTTTTTTCTTTTGCCGTCAGTCGCTGTTAGTACTGCTCAGTACTATCGACTTGCGTGTTTAGCTGTTTATGGCGCTATCTATTATTAATATTAATTAAAAGTAGTTAATTATAGAGATCATAAAGTAAAATAGTAATTTTTTGAAGATATTTTATTACTTTTATTAATTTTTCATTTACATAATCGCGAAGGCTTTAGAGCACGGATGACGCAGCCTTATCAGGTAAATAAGCAAAATTTTAAGAAGTGGGCAGAGGCAGATGGCCTGTAATGTGTACTTTAAGCACAAAGCTAATATGTCCAAAACAACTGCTGTTCATCAAACATCAAGGGAAGTAGGGATGAGCAGGAATGCTGTGTTTGTTTGACAGTCAAAGAAATTAAAATATCTCAAGTTTCACATAATCCTTTAAAAAAACGAAGTTGCTTACAAGAAATTGGACGAAACATCAAAAAGTACTATTACGAGTAGAAGGCACGTGCATAAATTCTTCTTAAAAAATGACTTACCAACTTGCACAAAAATATGTGAGGATATTAGAGGGTATATCTCCTATAAAAAGAACATCACTTTCGAGGATCCGAAAGAAGCTAGGATTTAAGTGGAAAAGAAGCACACGAAATAACATATTAATTGAACGAAATGATATTATCTTATAAAGACGTCGTTATTGAACAAATATAAGAAAGTTTCGTGTAGAAGGTAGAAAAATCTATTTACAATTTTGTTAGCTGGTAAAATCAAAGCAAAATGTAAATATTTCTTCTGATATAATTTTAACACATTCTTCACATTGTCACTGTATTTACACACAAATTTATTGTAGATGTAACACCTTCAAACAATAAATAGAAAGTTATAAGATATTGACTAAAATATTTTATTACTATTATCGGTATAATAAAACAAATTTTAATGAATTTCACTTTTTACTTTACTTCGTAACGATCGTTTCGCTCCCACCTGAGCTTCATCAGACATATAACTAACTTATGGACAAATTTTTACACAAATGTACCGTAACAAACACATGTTTTGTTTTGAATAGTTGAAGGAATGGGTACTTTTATTACTAAAATGTCTATGCACAAAACTGTCACTACGGTTTATACAATACTGTTCTTAAGTGATAAAACTGAGGGTCTACATTATGTTAAAGGGAGGTAAAGAAGTTCTATGGAAAAATAGATGTGACTGTCTGAATATCAAATAAATAAATTGGCTAAGGGTGAACTACTAGTTTCTAATTTATCATTTAGGATCTTGTCGGTTTTCTTTAATTTATTAATTTCAAGTGACTCTAATAGTTCTCTAATTTCATCAAGTAAAGGCTAAAGCAATCCTATATAAAATATTTTATATTTGTCTAATGCCTTGCGTTGGTATATATTTGCCGCTTCTTGCTTCAATAAAATTATTAAAGAGTGCATAAGCTTTCTTAATAATAAATATGTTAATAAACAAACGTAAAAGTCAAAAAATAATTTTCTATATAGATATTTACATAACCTCCAGATATGACAGCAAACATATGTTTTACTTGAAAATCTATCCTATTCAGATTGCAGCGACATTTGATTCATTCTTATTTGGAATGATGTCTAGCATCATTGAATTTAATAGTCATTGCGATTTAACAAAACATTACATCTCATTCAATTAAAGGATATTGTATGATACCTATAACACGAGACAATTAATATTCAATTTTTACGCTTCGGTACGTATAATGTATAATTTTGTTTTGTAATCACAATACTAAAATCAAATTTCTTCTAACACGTAGTCTGGTTTGGAAATAATAACGGGATAGTAAATATTAGTTAGCATAATTATAAAAAGTCTTTCTTTGGAGAATGTAGTTAAGTAAACACTAGTAAAAAGAGTTGTCAATCGCAAGTATTCCTTCACTTTTAACGGTTCGATGTTGTTCTTATAAAGATGAACTGAAAGACGAAGATATTAGTTTTCTTCGATGTAACGCCATTGTTTCCTTCAGTACCTATTCCAGAAATTTTGAAATATTTCTAAGAACAACATCGAACCGTTAAAAGTCAAGAAATACTTGCAATTAACAACTTTTTGTATGGTGTAATTTTTTTTCCTATTTGTAAAGAAATTTTATGAAGAGAAGCAAGGCACAGCTATGGGTAATTACATATCTCCATTAATAGCTAATTTATTTATGAGTCACTTCGAAGTAGAATTTAAAAATATCGTTAAATATTTTCCAAGAGTTTGAATTAGGTACGTAGATGACATTTTCGCGATTTTTGATACATGTAAGTGTGAATTGGGCATGTTGGTAAAACAACTAAATTTGAAATTACCGACTATTAAATTCACCGTGGAAAGGGAAATTACATAAAAATCTTTTAAAACAAAATAGTATATTAACTCAACTATCTTGGCTTGAATTTAAAATACACAAACTAAAATTTCTTATTGGTGAAAAACTTCAGTTAACAAATTTTGTTTGTGAAATTCTATCGTCATTGACATAGCTTTTCTTTATTTTCTGCCAAAATCCTGGGCAATTAATTCTGGGTTAAAGAAAAAGTAAGTAAATAAAAGTAATTCTGCATCGCAATTGTCACTGATGAAGAATTACATGTTAATTTTTTTTTAAATTTTAAGTCCTGGTTAAATTTGAAACCTCCTACTATATTTTTATCAAATACTAGCTGACCCGACAGGCGTTGTACTATCCAAATTTTAATAAATTTGTTTGCGATCGTATTGAGAATTTGTGTAAGGCAAACGTGTAAACAAACTAAAAATGAGAAAAAAGCGTATTTTTGAGTAATCATTGTATCTGTTAACAATTGTGCCCATGGATATACAATTTGAGGAGGAGTACATCCAGAAGTACGCCAATGGGAAATTTTACATGCGAGATAAATTCTTTGCGAAATAACACAAAAGTAAAAACAAATGTAATTTTATTTTAATTTAGGCTGGAATGCGTTTTCCCAGATTTTTCTCTTGATCTTCCAGATTTTTTTTTCAATTGAAGTTATTTCCATCCCAGGAGAATAACGAACAAAACAAAACAAAATCAACCAAATAAGTCGTTCCTATCGTCAGTTATGATCGAGAGTACATAAAAAATTATGATTTTTGCAGTTTGCCCGAACTTTCAGACTTTGCTTTGTAATTGCGCTGAATTATTTTTCTGAAAACTTTTCCAGGACCATAACGAACAAAACAAAAAAAAAGAATTATGCATATCCATCGTTGGAATCTCGAGTTCAAACAAAAATTCTACAGAAAAAAACACTTTCAGTTCGTCCGGAATTTTTCAATGTTCCGAGCATTTCCATTTTTTCTTTTCGTAAAAAACTTATACGGACTACTAAGAACATTTTTAAAAAAATAGTCAAATCGGTATAGCCGTTCTTAAGAACGAAGAGCATTTAATTTATATTTATATAGATTCGTGTAATTTCACATATTGCTATTTTTTTAATATTTGCCGATAAAATTTGGAAAAAGAAATACGATAACAACCTTCCACACAACATAAAGAATACACACACACAATTTTATCAAAATTGTTTATGTAATTTGTAAGTCTAGAAGTAACAAATCAAATGTTTGATTTATATATATATATATATATATATATATATATATATATATATATATATATAGTAAATTCAATTTGTTGGCGATTTAAGGTCTGTCCTTTTTCAAGGAATATAAAATATAAATATTATGAATTTATATTTTATATTCCTTGAAAAAGGCATCTACAGACCTTAAATCGCCAACAAACATACAAAGATCACGAAATAATTATATATATATATATACACACAGACTAGCCGTAAATTTATTTTTATTAATTGAAAAAAAATTATGAACAAAATTTGGCCACAAATTAAGAAATAATGTGCCATCACAAAAGCTTTCTGCATTGATAGCATACCACTGAGAACTAATAAATTTTGAAAAAACTACAAATTATAAAGTGGACTAATTAAATTTTTGACAAATGGCATGACAATGAGAATATTTTCTTTGTTTTTTAAAATGGTTTTAATAGTTAAGTTTAAAATTTATTACATGAATCTTATGGAACACAGTTTCTGTATCAAAAAAAATAGCTGATATTCATAATTTACTTAATCTTAAAAAATAAAAAGAAAAATATTTTCTTTGTTTTTTAAAATAGTTTTAATAGTTTAGTTTAAAATTTATTACACGAATCTTATGGTACACAGTTTCTCTATCAAAAAAAAATAGCTGATATTCATAATTTACTTAACCTTAAAAAATAAAAAGAAAAATTGCTTGACTTACAAGGCTGAATTAATTGTGTGTCAGAGCGATTTTTGCAGATATTATTTAACACCGTAAGAAGTTATTTATAAATTATGATTAATAAATTTCCTTCATTTTGATAAGGAAATGATTCACTTTCAATAGCTGCTGTAATACATGGTATTACTAGAAAACATTCGTAGCCCATTAGTAACCTCTAAATCAGGCCAATAGCCTTAGAAACATCAGTAAATACACTTTTTGTGAAACAATGAGATATCTACTGTGTGATTACTGATTATTATAATTTCGCAACTTTTCTATATAAGAGATATCCTGTAAAATAATGACCAGAGTCAAGTAATTTTCAGATATTCTAATATTGTAAATTACAAGGCGCATTCATAAAATAAGTTCCTAGGGGTCATAAAAACTATAACTGTTTATTTAAGTTTTCTGTTTGATATTTACCTAAATGTATTGCCATTTAAATTTAAACATTTATCGTAGCATGGCGCAAGCTTTTGTAGGCTATTTGTGAAATTTTGTTACACGCAATCTTTAACCAGTGTTTGAACTTCATCATCAGATGTCGTATAGTTGGTAGGCGCCAAATTTGTTAAGGTGTTGAAAGACACGGTAACCAATAAGTGCCAGATCGGAACTGTAAGACGGGTGATAAAAATTTTTCCATTCAAATTTGTTCAAGAGTTCTCGTGTTGAAGTGGCTACATGGAAACGCATTGTCATGCAGTAAAGTAATTCTGGAGCTGAAAAAAGCCTTTATTCTTAATTCACGCAGTGTCTGTATTGCAGCAAAGTAATCAGATGCGTTCTTTTTTGTGATTCCTTACTCCCTGAAATCCACGAGTAAAATGCCAATCTATTCCAAAACACGGTACACGTTGGAAAGCGTCTGTTTGAATTCTTTATGTTTTTGTTAATGGATTTTAAGACGGTTCTTGTTGATCCATTGTGTGGGTGTATATATATATATATATATATATATATATATATATATATATATGAAAAATTAAATTACTAATTATTACACACATTTACATGACATAATCAAAGTATTAAAATTATACGTTTGTGGTAGAATACGTGCACTATCACCAACCATTACAAGAAAAAGCCTGGCCGTCTCTAATGAGGAAAATGAGGCACGTTATATTATATACGAGGTGCGGCTTATAATGTTGTTTTATGTAGATGATTATATAAAATTTCGAAATCGTATCAAGCATTAATTAGGAATTTTATGCTGTATTTTTGACGCACAGTGTTTACATTATACAAGGTTTCATATACATGTCTTTACTTTATATTTACATTTAGATATCGTGTTTTTCAAGGACTAATTCTCCTTTGAATGTTCACGTGACCGACAATATAGTACTCTTGAACGTATATATGCATGTTAAATACGACTCATACCAAGTAGCGGCTTTCAAATGGCTCTCTGCTTGTATAATAAGTGAGTCATGTAATTGCAATATTACGTTTGGTGTGTACGGAATACTATTAATGTGTGTAAATTTGTTTCATTTACTTTGGATAATTACGAAAATTTTTCTAATTATAAATTCAAATAACTTTCGGATATAATTAATTAAATAATTTATTTTTAAAGCATATCTTGATACTACACAGAGTTGATTGGGTAAATATAAATAATTTAGGGACAACGTATATTTTAAATTTCAATTTGTTTTAATCACCATGCACTAAAAGATAAATATATAAATTGGTTATTAAAATGGAAAGGATTAAAGGATATAAAAATTAATTAACTTATGCTCTTCTGTATAAATATACTTCGGTGATACACGAAATTAGCTCTATTGCGTTTATTATTCAAGAAGGTATAGGACGCAATAAATGTACATATTGCAATATTTATCGACAAGGAAACGTATCAAATTTTCTTAAGTCGCTAGGAAAAATTAAATAACCTAGTAATAGAACGTAATAATAATTATCACTTCATAAATTTAAAAATAATGTAGTTTATAAATAAACAAATTCTATTTTAGCAGAATATAGATTATAAAAGAAAAACACTTCTAAAAACTAAATAAATCTTCTCAATAAACCACAGAGAATTAAATAAAAAATTCTCGTAAAGGAAAATAACTGAATAATGGTTCGAAATAACTTTATTAGAACAGATGTTCATCATTTTGAGCACCTGTTCTAATACCCTAATTTGTCGACAAAATTTCTGCGAACATTAGGTAATATATTTCGAAAATAATAAAATAAAGTAAAACAATAACTTTGTTATACCACTTTATTCACATGTAATAGTGACCGCGATTTCGACATACAATGTCATTATCAAACTGCAAAAGTTACAGGCCTATATAGGTCTTATAAATGACACAAAAATATATGGGGGTGGTTTATGATGTTATTTAAAATTACTACTATATACTTAACTATTATATACAACATTGGAAAAGAGGTGTATATATAAGATCCAACTGGTCATTAAGAACAATATCTATTGTGTTGTTGCCGCTTTTAAAAATTTCTAGTGACTCTAAAAGATTTAATTTACGACCTTTCTCGGCCAAATGCAATATTTTATGATGGCCAAATGTATGCCTTTCTGTAATAAGATGGTTTGCGAATGTTGAATCTGTCTTCTTTAGTTTATATATAGTTTATATATATATATATATATATATATTGAATTTGGCCGAGAAAGGTCGTAAATTAAATCTTTTAGAGTCACTAGAAATTTTTAAAAGCGGCAACAACACAATAGATATTGTTCTTAATGATCAGTTGGATCTTATATATACACCTCTTTTCCAATGTTGTATATAATAGTTAAGTATATAGTAGTAATTTTAAATAACATCATAAACCACCCCCATATATTTTTGTGTCATTTATAAGACCTATGTAGGCCTGTAACTTTTGCAGTTTGATAATGACATTGTATGTCGAAACCGCGGTCACTATTACATGTGAATAAAGTGGTGTAACAAAGTTATTGTTTTATTTTATTTTATTATTTTCAAAATGAATTACCACAAAGTTATGGCTACCAGTATTAATTTTCTTAATATATTTCGCATGCAAAATGACGCAGGACTGCATATTTGGCGCCATGACGTCCTCTTTTGAATTCGATAACTGATTCTGAAGTATTTTGATGCGTCGATTACGAATATCTATTCGGTTTTTCTCAATCAGCTCTGGATTTTTCAGAAGGAAGGAAATTGCAAAAAGGGTACCTTTAGTTAGAAAAAATAATATATTGTGATGTGAGTCATCCGACGATATGTCAGGCGAGCGGGATCACGCCGAATACGTCATCAAGTCTCCCGGGCTTCTAGAAAAGAGCTTCGGAAGGCCCTTGAATGAGCTATGCACTATACAAGAATGGATATACTCGAAATGGAAAGAGACGAGGCATTCAACGAGTGATCGCCGTCGTGTTGATATTATTATATAAATGTCAAATAAATATTGAAATAAATACTGTTATTATTAGTTAATAGTTTTAAGTGTTATTTAGTGTGTTCTTTTATTAATATAGTTTGTTTTAATTACCGTTAGTTTTATTTAAACGAATCCAGAATGACAAATATTTTATAATATTAAAAAAGTACTTAATTCTAGAACTTCAAAACTATTGTAATTTGATGAACGATTACTTGTTTAATGCGTAAATATGTCACTTATCTTTGTGAAACCTTGTCCTTTTTACTCCGAAGCTTCTATTTTAAGATTTTCTCTTAAATTTACGGTTTCGTTCATCTCGCCGCAGCAGTCCCTCAACGTGTTTCTATTCCACCTTCCGTAAGACCTCTTTTCCAAATATCTTTCAAATTTTGGTGAAATCTTTCACCTTGCTCTTAGCTAATGGCTCCTAAAATTTCCGGAAAGCAGTCAATGTGCGAATTCAGGAAATGAAGTTTAATGTTTATAGCACAACAAATTAAGCGAAAATATGCAATCATATTCGCCAATATTTCTTTATAATCAGGGTTATTATTGTTCTCTAAGAAATTTTTCACAACCCCCTTAAAAGATTTTCAAGCTTCTAACGCAATTTGACTGGATGGAGTTTTTCATAGAATTTTTCATCCTTCATTAATTTTCTTTTCTTGTATCAGGGCAAACAAAAATTCCTTCATTCAGTTGAGCGTCTGACAATGATGGGAAAAATTAATTATTTATAACCTCACAAACTGTTTTACCATACCCAGCTTCAAGTACTTATTCAAGTACCTATTACTTCCACAAAAAAAGTTAAATTCGTTGAATTTCTTGTCCCGTTGTTTTCTACCTTGAGAACTTTCAATATATTCAGATTTCATTAAAAAAATTTAGTAACCCATATTATAATGGGCTCATTACTTAATGAGACGAAAATCACCTATTATAATGAAAACGTGTTATATATACTGATTATGTAGTATTTATAAAATTATGAATTGAATATATTATCCTAATAGAGTCACTAAATTCATTAACAGTTAGTTAGAACTCGTTTAAATAGTTTTATTCATTTTCGAATTCAATCCTCTAGAGTCTAGACAATTTTGAGCAAAATCTAAAATGATAAATAAATAAAAAAATATGCTGAGGTCATGGATTTTTTCTCATAATCAGCGCATTAAAAATTATCGGGAACGCTACTCAGATCTTAAAGGGAAAAAGATGGCATGTGCGATAAATATTCGTAATTAAATCAATGGTAATGCGGAACTCTGCTGTACTGAAAACCCTAAATGGACGGGTTTACATAACCCCACAAGAAGAAATAGTTTGGCGACCTAGCAGGTTAGCGAATAGCACTCCAACAAGTTATGAAATCAGGTATCAAATATATTGTTTTATAACCTAACTATATTCTCCTTTTAATGTATCTTCTTTCACAATTCCTGTGTAATAAAGTTCCTGTATATTTAAATGTCTCAACTTCTTCAAAGCTATATTCCTTGATTTTTAGTCCTGTTAGCTTTGTTTTTCTCCATCCATTATAGTGTATGTTATTTAAATTTCTCTTCTACCTTCTCAAATGCTTCCTCTAAATCATTTCAGTTTGTCGCTATAAATGCTAAATCATCTGTGTATGCAAGCACCTAAAATTTGAAATATAGGATTGTTTCGACCTTTACTTGATGAAATTACATTATAGCTATTAGCGGGATAAAATAAAACAAATTTCACTACTTTTTACTTTACGAAGCAACGATAGTTTCGCTCCACAGGAGCTTCGTCAGACATACAACAAACATAACTTATAACTATATAAATAACTTATAAGAGTCTTGACGAAGTCTTGACGAAGTCTTGACGAAGTCTGACGAAGCTCCTGTGCAGCGAAACGATCGTTACTTTGTAAACTAAAAAGTAGTGAAATTCATTAAAATTTGTTTTATTTTATCCCGATAATAGGCATTAGATTTGATGTCAATAGTCCCATTATGATTTAAGTCTTTAATTACTCTATCCAATGATGTTATGAACAGCAGCGCCGACAATCCACTTTGCTAACTTTAAAGTTACTAGTATTGATTTTGTCGGTGAGATATACTTGTTCCACAACAAGTAGTAGTTGACTCAAATTGGAGCCTTGTTGAATACCAGAGGAAATAACAAATTGAATTAGATGAAAGCGACCGTAAATCACATAATATATGTTACAGCATAACAGCATAAAATTATATTACTTTATTAGCGTAACATATATACATGGTTACGGCTGAATAGAGCCTAAGGTATACGAATCTGAAGAATACATATAAATGTCCAACTGAAAATCAAAAAAGAAATTTATTTGTAATTCATCAAAAATTTCCAAAATGTTAGTGAAAAATGTCCAAAAATGGACCGACCCATGTTTTTGTTTATTCTGATTCGCATTATTTGATCCGTAAAAAAATCGAGAAAATTCCTAGACTTATTTTTAGACGATAACGTCTAACGACAAGTTTACTACTCATGTTGTTTTTTTACCGCAATATAGTCAGCCGCGCGTGTGGTCATTTTATTGCGATTCTTTTTTTTTGTTGATATTCCTTTACATCATAGTTGTGGTTTAAACATTAAAATTCTTGTGAAATAAAATTATTATTTTATAATAAAACAAGAATCGTTAATTTGGATTGTGTGATATTTAATCTCAAATACCTGGTTTTTAATTATTTGTATGCCATTATTTACATTTTTTTTCTTTAAATTTGTGGTGATACTGGCAAATACAAATAGGACAAAATATTTTCCAAAAAGTGTTTGTGTGTGGCCACCATGAGCTCTCAACAAGCGGAACAAAATATTTTGAATATCGAGAACTGCGTGAACTAAATGTGTCTCAAACTACGGTGCATCAAATTTTGAAAACTAATTTACTTCATCCGTACCATATAGAATGCGTGTAAATATTAACGGAATTAGATTTTTCACGTCGAGTTGCCTTCTGTGAGTGGTTTCAACATAGAGAAGCTAACAACCAGATCTTGCATCAGCAATTCTCTTCGATTCGACAAATCTACGTTTACCAAAGATGGTATTTTGAATTACCATAATAGATCTGTGAAATCGCAGCTTAAAACATTCGCGACACATGCCGACTTTTACCCGCGTACATAATAACTTTTGTCGCCGAAGTGATGCCTGTTTTTGCGTGATCCTTAAAAATATTAGTTAGGCTAGTCTGTTCTCGGCTACTCATCCAGTACCTCATTCGGAATTCTCGTCAGCACCAAGACCCATAGGTATTTCAAGTGAAGAATATGATGTTACGGAATCAAAAGAAGCAAGTGACATGTTATCGACCAGGGATAATGAATATTTGCCATCTGAAGAGGACGGACAACACCTAATAAATCACCTAAAATTAGAAGATCTTATTCGAGACCTGAATTTGTCAAAAAGTAAAGCAGAAATACTACGTTCTAGACTTCAAGGATGGAAACTGTTAGCTCCAGGTCCACATATTTCTGTCTATCGTAATCGGTAGAAAGAAGTATCACAGTATTTCATACTACAATCTTTTCTAGAGTCTTTTTATCGATGCTTCAAAATTGAGTTTGAAACCTGTCCTTCGTAACATAGAAAACGTTTATCCTTCCATCCCCGTTGGCCATGCAATCGATAATACCATAATGAGGAATAGAAATAAAACTACAGTTTTAATCTTCACTTTTAATCATTACTCGTAAAACGACAATTGTTTCGCCAACACAGCGGCTTCCTCAGGTGTTTACCTCTAAACAGTACTTTACAAACTAAATAAAAAATAAATAAATCATATATCTATAAAATCAAGGAGGATGGTATTTAAAATATTTTAAAGAAATCTCTGAACTACAAGTATTGTCGGTAGTGAAAGAATGTGGCCCATCTGGTCGGCCCTAACTGTATATTATAGGGTACTAAACATGTTTACGCATAAATTTGTTTAATAACCTACATATACATTTGTATTATCGTCTAAACAGATTTTAAGTAAATAAATTTAATAAAGGCGAGTTATTTAAATCTAATTTATCATTTAATAAAATTTGTGACTGTCTTAATTTATTGATTTCTAAACTTTCCAGTAAATCTAATTTTTTGCCTTTATTTTCTCAATGCAGAATTTGAAAATTTTTATCGGAAGTGTGGTTTTCTTCTAATAGATGATTCGCAAAAGTAGAATCTTGTTTTTTATTTTTAAACGAAGAACAATGCTCGCCAATGCGTTTTTCAAACGATCTTCCTGTTTGACCGACATATATCTTACCGCATCCACACATTAACTTATAGACTCCGGATTTCTTATTTTTGTCTGTTTTATCTTTATTATTTTTGATGTACTTTGATAACTTATTATTAGTTTTGAAAACCGTGTTAATATTAAGTTTTTTTAAATCACTTGAAATATGCTTATTAGGTGTCCCAATGTATGTTTGTAATCTAAATTTTGAATTTTCTTTATCCATTATTGCAGGGTATACCATAGAGATAGCTTTTTTGAAAAGTTTTTTTGTCAGCATATTTTCAATTAAAGTATCTGTGTAGCCGTTATTGATAGCTATTTGTTTGACAAAATTTAATTCTTTTTCATAATTTTCTTTAGATAGTGGATAATTAATTAATCTGCGTAAAGAACTATGGAAACTCGCTAATTTGTGTTGTATGGGATGTGTTGATGAATTATGTATAGTTATGTCAGTATGAGATTCTTTATGGTAAATATCAAACTCTAATTTATTGTTTATTTTTTTAATAGTTAGGTCCAAAAAATTAATACTATTGTTTACTTCTTGTTCCATAGTAAATTCCATATTTTTATGAATAGAATTGACGAATTCTAATAGCAAGTTTAATTGTCTTTGTGTTCCAGTAAAACAAAGTACTATATCGTCTACATATCTATGCCAAAAGAAAATATGCTGTCTTAGGGGATTATTAAAAATGATGGATTCTAAGTGGTTCATGAAAATTTCTGAAAGTAACGGACTTAAGGGGTTACCCATAATTAGTCCTTCCTTACAAGTGTATATTGAATTATTAAATTGGAAATAATTTTGTTTCAGAACTATATTTAACAAATCTAAAATTTCAGCTTTGATTACTGGGTTAGTGTTCTTAGCTACAAGTAAATTTTCAACTAAATTAACGGTTTCGGCTGGAGGGACACTCAGGAATAAGTTTTTAACGTCAAAAGATACCAATTTTGCATTATGAGGTATTGAAATATTTTTGATTTTATTAATTAATTCGTCTGAATTTTTTATGCTTTACTGTGGCTTAAAGTTAGTGTATTTAGTAATGAAGTAAGGAAGGACTAATTATGGGTAATCCCTTAAGTCCGTTACTTTCAGAAATTTTCATGAACCACTTAGAATCCATCATTTTTAATAATCCCCTAAGACAGCATATTTTCTTTTGGCATAGATATGTAGACGATATTGTACTTTGTTTTACTGGAACACAAAGACAATTAAACTTGCTATTAGAATTCGTCAATTCTATTCATAAAAATATGGAATTTACTATGGAACAAGAAGTAAACAATAGTATTAATTTTTTGGACCTAACTATTAAAAAAATAAACAATAAATTAGAGTTTGATATTTACTATAAAGAATCTCATACTGACATAACTTTACATAATTCATCAACACATCCCATACAACACAAATTAGCGAGTTTCCATAGTTCTTTACACAGATTAATTAATTATCCACTATCTAAAGAAAATTATTAAAAAGAATTAAATTTAGTCAAACAAATAGCTATTAATAACGGCTACACAGATACTTTAATTGAAAATATGCTGACAAAAAAACTTTTCAAAAAAGCTATCTCTATGGTATACCCTGCAATAAAGGATAAAGAAAATTCAAAATTTAGATTACAAACATACATTGGGACACCTAATAAGCATATTTCAAGTGATTTAAAAAACTTAATATTAACACGGTTTTCAAAACTAATAATAAGTTATCAAAGCACATCAAAAACAATAAAGATAAAACAGACAAAAATAAGAAATCCGGAGTCTATAAGTTAATGTGTGGATGCGGTAAGATATATGTCGGTCAAACAGGAAGATCGTTTGAAAAACGCATTGGCGAGCATTGTTCTTCGTTTAAAAATAAAAAACAAGATTCTACTTTTGCGAATCATCTATTAGAAGAAAACCACACTTTCGATAAAAATTTTCAAATTCTGCATTTAGAAAATAAAGGCAAAAAATTAGATTTACTGGAAAGTTTAGAAATCAATAAATTAAAACAGTCACAAATTTTATTAAATGATAAATTAGATTTAAATAACTCGCCTTTATTAAATCTATTTACTTAAAATCTGTTTAGACGATAATACAAATGTATATGTAGGTTATTAAACAAATTTATGCGTAAACATGTTTAGTACCCTATAATATACAGTTAGGGCCGACCAGATGGGCCACATTCTTTCACTACCGACAATACTTGTAATTCAGAGATTTCTTTAAAATATTTTAAATACCATCCTCCTTGATTTTATAGATATATTATTTATTTATTTTTTATTTAGTTTGTAAAGTACTGTTTAGAGGTAAACACCTGAGGAAGCCACTGTGTTGGCGAAACAATTGTCGTTTTACGAGTAATGATTAAAAGTGAAGATTAAAACTGTAGTTTTATTTCTATTCTTAATTATGGATCTTCATCAAGTAAATGCCGAATCAATTCAATTAATACCATAATAGATCTGTGAAATCGCAGCTTAAAACATTCGCGACACATGCCGACTTTTACCCGCGTACATAATAACTTTTGTCGCCGAAGCGATGCCTGTTTTTGCGTGATCCTTAAGGGCCATGACCTTCGAAACGTGGAATTACTGACTTTTATCCCGTAGTTGAGACACTACTCTCACAATTGTCTCGAAGGAAAACGCCGATTCGGGAAACTTTCAGCGTTGTAACTTTTTGCCGCAAGATTATTTTATTCTGTTCTTAGTTAAAATCATCTCAGTATACTCCATATTGGTGTAGATGCCATTCCGAACGCATCTAGTCACAGTCAATACTATATCCATACTAAATGTAAATCTCAGCGTTGTTTATAGAGATATGAGCCCATGTTGGCGCCCGTATATTAACTGCAACAGGGTCGGTCTCGAATAAAGAAAAATAATTTCCTCATTACTACGTGAACATTAGACCGCGATTTTTTGTATGACGGCATTACTCACATGTATCTTTACCCCTCTCTTTCTTTGTCGCTAATACACTACCAACGGCGTATACAAACCATTACAATTTAGACAGATAATTTTAGAAAATAAGAAAGTTTTGATAAATAGTATTTTGATAAAGCACCACAGCTTTTAGTAATATTGTGTTATATTAAATCCTCATTCTAATACATGTTATTACCTACTAGTACATATTCACATCAAATAAAATATAGTGGTTGGGTAGTTGCTGTAAGAACTCAAATTGAATGTAGAACCATCACATTATATACATGTATATGATATATTTTACGTGAACCGTAACTGTAAGAGTAATAAAATCGTATCATATGTCACGCGACATGTAAAAGTCATTAAAAGAGTATCTCAAACCAACACGCAATCATTAAATTCCAATTCTCATTACGTGAAAAGATCGTGAAAGAAGTCATCCGTATACACGGCCACGTTTATCAGCAATAACATTATCAACAAGAAGAAACAGATACAAATGAGTTGCGTTGAGTATCGCGTTAAGGACATGTCACACTTTTTTCGGGTTAGTAGGCTACGACGAAATCATACGGTGAGCGATGAGTGTGTCCAACTAACAGCTACCGTATTACTATCTACACGAAGAGGAGATTATAGGTTTCTACATTCATTGTATTGCTTATATTAATGAATCGATAATAAATATATGCTGGGAGAATATAAACATGAAGAAGGCGTAGAATTTTATCGGTCGAGTTGATATTTGTGTGACTACTTGCGTGTTCATTTAGAAAGTGTCTCCCGATAAAGCGAAATAGAATGCAATTAGCAGTAATGTTTTGAATGGAAATATTTGTATCGCAAAGTAATAAAGGAATAACACTTACGAAGTGAAATTATAATATGTGTTGTTAATTCCGATTAAATTTCATTAGCTACATAAAAGGTACGAGAAAAAATATTAATGTAAAGATCAAATAAAAAGATAGTTAATTGATAAATAATTTTAATAAATAAGAATTAATAAGAAGTGAAATGTTTATAAAAAGGAAATTGAATAAAAATCCTAGCGGAAAGGGAAATTTTGGAAAAAGCATGTTTCACGTCCAGGGCATATCGAACGACTCAACACTCAATAAAAACGGCAATTGGTTTGCCCACAAAGGTAAACAAGGCTAGGTTTCTGCTAAATCTAAATCCAGATTTAAAAATGTAATCTATCAATTCATCGTAAACATTCTTAGTGTTATGCATTAGAACTCATGTAATACTAGTAGGTATAACCACTCCCGAATCAATAAGTTTGCCAATGAACCCAAATGTTATGATGTTTGGGGCACTCGAAAATTCTATGATTCATATTGACTGTTTATGTCTCATATGTACAAACAGCTGATTTGATGATTTTGAGTTTGTGTAAATGTGCTGTAAATTGTTTATGATTGAAATTTAATCGAACGATGGCTCTATAGCTTTCCGAAAAATCTGTTGCGTAATCCTGCGATGAGCGGTATTGTTCATCTTAAGCATCATATACTGAGTTAATCTGCAGTTGAAATTTTCCAACGTTTAGTTCGCGATTTAAAATAAAAAGCCTCCTGCTGAAAATATCAGCTCGAACGTTTAATTTCTGCGGATGTTGTGTATGCGTTTCTAGCATCCAATGAAGATTATCTATTGACTAATATCGACAATTATGGTAATTAACGGCACCATTCAAACAAAAAGTAGCCTCGTCGGAAAACAGAAAATTGTACGTGAAATATTAGCCATCCTTGCAAATCTCCATTATTCTTTTGCAAAATTCAATTCTACGGTCGTAATCTCCGTCCAATAATTCTTGCACTAAATGTGGTCATACGCATGACATTTTTAGTGCTTCAATATTCTGGCCAATGATCGGCAACTTATATCATAGTTTAGTGCAAGGGATGTAGTACAAGTTTGTGGTAATTCTTCTAATGCTATAGCAATATCTTGAGCAATAACTTCATTGGCTGCAACTTTTGGTCGCCCGCTATTCGGTAAATTTCTAAAATTTCCTGTCAAGTTATACCTTCTCATAGTTTTACCAACGACAGTTCATGATATTGGATGTCGGTCTTGATGTAAATTGTTAAATAATCGCATATTTCTTGATGGCTCTGACGGGGTCATCAGAACCAATCATTAACATTATTTTAAAATATCAGCTTTAATTAAATATATTTGTCGTTGTTGACCAAAAGTGTGCCAAAGCTTATTATTGCTGAACTCCCAAAGCAGAGCTCTATTAAAATTCGTAAAAATATATAGATTGTTTTATTTAAAATAAAAACGATAGCATAGTTTTCGGCTAAACCTGAAGTCTGAGTCGGATAGTAATGCACTCATCGAATCCCCAATTTGCATTTAATTAATTGTGGAAAGTTTTACTAAAATCTAAGTAGCTATATCAAAGATATTCGAATGGATCCATACATTTGCCTAACCCTGTATAAAGAGCTTTCGATTCAATGTAAGTCAGTTTGTGGTACATAATGTCACGTTTAGCAAACGCCAATTAAGTTGGCGCGAGGAGTGGTAAGTTTGCGCAGGATTAAAAGTAGTGGGGAGATTTGTATTTGGTTTTACATCAAATGTCAGATAATTCTAACCTATGAGCGTGTATCACTTTTTGATCCCCTAACAAAGACATTATGTTCCGTCAAACATCAATGACAAATGTATTCTGACAATTACTTGAGTAGTGGGGGTGGACGTTTTTAAAAACGGCTTCTGCGCACCCCCTCCTCGCGCCAACTTAATTGGCGCTTGCTATACGTGTATAGATAATACAAACAGTTTCTGTTATATATGTGAAAACTTCACTACCCACCAGAATAAGCGGAATATTACCGTTAATAGATAAATTAAAATTTCTCTATTGTAGCTTAACCATTGAACATCAAGACAAACCCCCAGCTATATTACGCACACTGGACCGTTACTATAAGGGGCTGGTCAAATGGCAAGAAAAGCGCTATGCTATTTTTAATACCTATGATTTGGAGTGACCAAACGAACCATTCCACTGATTGTTACTTTTGCTGCCCGAAAACTTTCAGATTTTCCAACAAAAGTAAGAAAAATATTAGTTGGGCTAGTCTGCCCTCGGCTACTCGTCCAGTACCTCATTCGTAATCCTTGTCAGCACCATAGGTATTTCAAGTGAAGAATATGATGTTACAGAATCAAAAGAAGCACGTGACAAGTTATCGACCAGGGATAATGAATATTTGCCATCTGAAGAGGACGGACAACACCTAATAAATCACCTAAAATTAAATGATCTTATTCGAGACCTGAATTTGTAAAAAAACTAAAGCAGAAATACTAGGTTCTAGGCTTCAAGAATGGAAACTGTTAGATCCAGGCCCACATATTTCTGTGTATCGTAATCGGTAGAAAGAACTATCACAGTATTTTTCAACAGACGAGGCTCTTTCATACTACAATCTTTTCGAGGGTCTTTTTATCGATGCTTCAAAATTGAGTTTGAAACCTCGTTCGTAACATAGAAAACGTTTATCCTTCCATCCCCGTTGGCCATGCAATCCTCTTAAAAGGCACGTTGGAAAATATGACTTTTCTTCTAGACAGAAATAATTACAAAATGTACAAATGGTATATCAGCGCAGTCCTTAAAGTTGTAGCATTTCTACTCGGTTTACAAAGGGGTATACAAAGTTCTCAAAGTTGCAGCATTTCTGCTCAGTTTACTAGGGCCTCACAGAATTTCTGTTTTATTTGTGAGTAGGACAGTCAATCAAAAAATTACCACTACATTGTTAAAGTCAGTCAGGGGTCAGTATATCCCTGGACAAAAGAATATACTTCATATAAAACTAGTTGAACTTGATAAAATACTTCTATCGCCATTAGACATAAACTTAGGTTTGATAAAAAATTTTGTGAAAGCAATGAATGAAGATGGCCGTAGAGTCAAATACCTTAATCAAAAATTTCCCAAAATCTCAAACGCAAAACTTAAAGAGGAAATTTTTGTAGGACACCAAATTAAACTTCTTCAGAAAGATGAAAAATTTGGAGTTTGTTGCTTGCAATGCTTTTAAAAATATGACCCACAATTTTCTAGGAAACAGAAAATCTGACAATTATATATTACTTGTTAATGAACTACTCAGAAGTTACCATAAATTGGGCTGTAGTGTGGGCGTGAGCTTTAAAATACATATTTTGTACTCGCATCAGGATTTCTTTCTCCTGAACCTCAGCGACGTGACTGATAACACTGGTCTGCAACAAAATCCTCCTTCATAAAATTATGTCATAAATATGAAGATTTCGATGCTCTGAATCTGTTCCCTATTGCCAATTTTTTCTATCACGTCTAGTTTTTTCGATATGATTTTTTTTCCAAAATATCATAAATTCCGTTTTTTTTTTAATTCGTTATATGCGTTAACATTATAAACAATGTATATACATACGAAATAGGTTTTTGCTAGTTATAAGAGAAAGAAGGAAAGTCCCGAAAGTGATTTCTATGGTAGTACATATGCGCCTGCGCAGTATATACTGTGTCTTTACAACAGTTAGTTGAAAACTTGTCTTTTAATTGTTTACGTTCTATATCAAATACTTTGGTAAGTTTTGCACAAAATTCATGTTATACATATATTTTAAGTATTTTATGTGTAGGTTATCCATTTTTTTATGAACATAGATAATAAATATATAATAGAAATTTAAAATTATTTTTAAAAAAAATTCCATTCAATTTTAGGTTATAAAATGCCGCGCGCTTGTAAGAATTCTACCGACTGTTTTTGCTACATTTGTGGTGAGTTTACTCTAAAAACACAGCGAAATGCGATAACAGATCTTGTTAAAAAAGCTTATCAGCTTTATTTTGGATTCTCTATCGATGAGAGGGACAAAAGTTGGTTCCCAAAAATTTGCTGTAACAGTTGTTCAAGAACGTTGAGAGGTTGGCTTGAAGGAAGTCACAAATCTATGCCGTTTACGATGCCAATACTTTGGAGTGAACCTCAGAATCATGAAAATGACTGTTTTTTTCTGCATGACATCAATACGAGGATTCTCGAAAAAAAATAAAAACAAGATTGTATATCCAAACATCGCATCTGCAAAGAGACCACTTCCTCGTGGTGAAGGCAGTTCACCTCCAGTACCTACAAAAAATAGCGAGAAGATGGAAAATAAAAATACTTCTGGTCTACAGCCGCAATCGAGTTCTATTTCTTCCAGTACATCTTCATTATCATACGCTTCATCAGGATCTTCAAGCCTATCAAAAGAACCTTATTTTCTTAAACAACCTGATTTAAATGATCTCGTTAGAGACTTGGGGCTATCAGAATCTAAGGCTCAATTACTCGGATCAAGATTGAAACAGTGGAATTTGTTGGATAAAAGTACAAGAGTATCATATTTTCGCACAAGACAAGAAGATTTTACGAGTTACTTTTCCAAAGAAAATGATTTAGTATATTGTAATGATGCTGCAGGGCTTCTTAAAGAACTGAGTTTCCCAGAAAATTCTGACGAATGGAGACTTTTTATTGATGCGTCGAAGATTTGTTTGAAAGCCGTTTTACTTCACAATGGAAATAAATACCCATCAGCGCCTCTAGCACATGCAACAAACATGAAAGAAAATTATGCAAATCTGGAGGTATTACTTGAAAAAATAAAATATTCTCAATACCTATGGAATATTTGTGCTGACTTAAAAGTTGTCGCTATACTTACTGGATTGCAAGGAGGATACACAAAGTTTTCCTGTTTTTTATGTGAGTGGGACAGTCGCGCAAGAGACAAACATTACAAAGTAAAACTTGGCCGCAAAGAAAAAGCTTGACACCTGGACTTAAAAATGTATCTCTAGAACCTCTAGTGCCAAGTGAAAATTTTTTTGCCACCACTTCATATAAAGCTGGGGCTCATGAAAAACTTAGTGAAAGCTATGAACAAGGATGGTGCAGGCTTTCAATATCTCAAAACAAAATTTCCTCGAATCAGTGACGCGAAATTGAAAGAAGGGTTTTTTGTAGGTCCGCAAATACGAGTGCTTACCTTTCGTCGTGATTATAATCACGACGAAAAGTTTAATCAAGGTATTTTTGTTATTGAAAAATGTTATCAGGGCAAATGAAACAGTGAAACGCTTGCTGATTATTGTTGAGCATTGATATCAAAAAGTGCCGAAGAATAGTATAAAAGAAACGTAAGAAGAAACATATTTTAAACTGGACGTCACCATACAGCTTAATATAATGTACATATCTACCTAATTAATATTATGTCATTTATTTTTCAAAATCTTTTTTTTCCAAACATGTCCCTGAATAAATTTGTTGTTATTATTATTGTTAGAACCGTAAAAGAAATGAAAATTGTACATAGTTTCCAGAGAAAAATTTTAAAAATGAAAATTTGTTGACCAATGTAATAAACGAATATAAATAAGAACACTGTTTTTTCGGTTTACAATGGATGTTTCATTCTCAAAAATAAATGTTACATGTATCTCTTCATTTCAGTGAAAAATAATTTAAATATATCCAGTAGATATTTCCGATATACTCGTATATCAAGACATGGAATCTTGAACAGTAAATCGCATCTCACAAGACTTGAAAACTAAATCTGACGTGAACGATGTTAATTCTACGATTTTGTAGAGATCTGTCGTGTGTTCAAGAGACTGTGAACATTTTCGCACGTTTTCATCCGGTCGTGTCGTCGTCTGTCTAACGTTACTAGCATCTTCGACGATTCAAAGTGAACTTTCACATCTTTTTTTTATTTACAGAAGACTAACAATTTCTATTTATCACAACGTGCTAGGACTTCTCCAGAAGAGAAAAGAGACAATGAATTGTAAATTTTGTTTTCATTGTTTAAACATGGTTTAGTTCAGAATCTTTAATGAATAGAATAAACATGCATTTTTGCATACAAAGTTTTGAATACAATGGCTCATGCTTGTAATATCTGTAAATTAGAAAAGATATTGTAATAAAATTTTAAAGCATTTTTAAATATACAGAGTGTTCAAAATATGTAACGTGCTTGAACTGTATTGTTTTACATTTTTGGATTCTCCTCGATAACACGATATCAACAAACTATAACGACAGATTATACAGATGGATCACTTGGCCAATTTTCATCATCATCATCATCATCGAGTGATATCATACCAGAGACTCATGGCAATTTCAAAATTTCATCAAGGAACAAAAAGTACCAACTAATCACAAAATTATATCACATGATGTAGAATCTTTATATACTAACATTCCTACAGATCTAGCTATAAATATAATAGAATCCAAATGGGATGAAATTAGTCCACACACATCACTAAATAAAAACGAATTTATTAGAGGTATACACTTCTGTCTCGACAACACATATTTTCAGTACAAAAATTCTTTTTATAGTCAAACATTTGGTATTGCCATGGGCTCTTCTTTAGCTGCTCCTATTGCTAAAATCTGGTAATGGAACATTTGGACCAAACGTTATCAATTCATTAGATTTCCACCCAATTTTCTTCAAAAGATATGTAGATGACATCATAACATGTATTCCGACAAATAAAATAAACTATCGTTTAAATAAGTTCCACTTATCATGCTGACAGTTCCGTGTTTTGATTTCTGTCTGGCTGTCTGAGTAGGTTTTCGTGGTTTTCCTTCTCGTTTAAGGCGAATTCCGACAGCTTAACATCTTAAGTCGCTCCACGGGCGCATACATAATATTAACTCATGTCTTGCGTTTCCCTGTTTTTGTTGTCTATCTATTTTAGAATACTAAGGCATGATTTATCATTATTAAATTGGAATGTATCTTTGAATAATTTTATCCATAGCAACTGCAAATGTATGACATTAATATACTGCCATTTATATTCCTTGAAAAAGGCATCATTTGCCAAAACATGTAGGATTCTTTTAAATATATACATTTTGAAGTAAAACCAGACCTTAAATCGCCAACAAATTGAATTTATCATAACATACAAAGGTCACGAAATAATTATCTATATATATATATATATATATATATATATATATATCATTTGATAGATTCTTGGAATTTTCGGATTTTTTTATATTTTAAATATTTTTAAATTAGTATGTTATTTTGTGAAGTAAGTGTGAATGTAAACATCGCTGTCTACATATTACAGCGCAAATTATACAAAATTTTAGTCCACGTTGAGTCTTGAACCGAAGTCTACAGTTTGCCAGAGCGTCGCTCTAACCAACTGAGCCACGAGGACCTTGTTGTCAAGTCTATTGGAAATGCCATATAAGGCACCGATGTTTATATTCGGATGACAGTTTTAACGTATGAGATAATTTTTTAGCCGTTCACTTTAATATATCATTTGATAATTTTTCAAATTAAATTTCGTATAATTTCCGTTGTAATTTGCAGACAGCGATGTTTACAATCACACTTACTTCGCAAAATAACATACTAATTTGAAAATATTTAATAATAAAAAATTCGAAAATTCCAAGAATTTATCAAATGAGATATTAAAATGAACGACTAAGAAATTACCTCTCTGTGTTTATATATACAGTAGATTCAATTAGTTGGCCACTTAAGGTCTGGTTTTACTAATGTATGTATATGTATTAATGTATATATTTAAAACAATCTTACATGTTTCGGTAAAGCCATACCTTAAATCGCCAACTAATTGAACCTACCATAACATACAAAGGTCACGAAATAATTATATATATATATATATATATATATATATATATATATAGTAAATTCAATCAGTTGGCGATTAAAGGTCTGGCTTTACTTCAAAGTATATATATTTGTTTTAAATATATATACTTTGAAGTAAAGCCAGGACCTTTAATCGCCAACTGATTGAATTTACCATTTCATACCAAGGTCACGAAAATATTATATTTATATATTTATATATATAAGGTAAACTTAATAAGTCGGCGATTAAAGGTCTGTTTTATTACTTCAAAATATATATATTTAAAATAACTCTACATGTTTCGGCAATGATGCCTTTGTCAAGAGAATACAAAATATAAAAATGATTTTTATATTTTGTATTCTCTTGACAAAGGCATCATTGCCGAAACATGTAGAGTTATTTTAAATATATATACTTTGAAGTAATAAACCAGACCTTTAATCGCCGACTTATTAAGTTTACCTTATCATACCAAGGTCACGAAGATATTATATTTATATATACTAGAAATATTATATTTATATATATTTATATATATATATATATATATATATATATATATATATATAAATAAATTTAAGAAAATGTCCCTAGTTCGATTCATGTCTTAGTTAAGCTCTGTTCACTTGCGTGGCATTATAGAAATACGCGAACTTAAAATCTAGTACAAAAACATCAAATGTGCCGACTACAATAGACACATCTGTATAATCTGTGCTATAACACTTGGAGTTCAAAGAATTTTTTATTTATTAATTGGTAAGGAAAAGGAAAATAAATTGGTCAAGCAAACAAATAATTAATTTTTGAGATTTTCAAAATGGGCGTGAAACTCTCGCCATGATGTTCGCTGAAATGCTTCATATCTCTTCATTAATATTTTCAACAAAATCTCGCAAATTGCTAGGTCGGGTAAGATACATATTCTGTTTGCCCCACAAGACGTAATCTAGTGAATTGATATCGGGAGAACGTGCAGGCCATTAAATTTTGCCTCTTCTTCCAATCCATCTGTGGGAAAATGTTTAATCTAATGTTTCTCGAACGGTAACTGAATACTGAGTGCATCCCTCATCCTGCTGAAGCCAGATATTTTGTGGAAGTTGGCCACTTTACCCCATTGCAGGGATTATCTGGTTGTTTAAAAGTACTAAATATCTTTAACCATTTAGAGTTTCTTCTATAAAAAAGGCCGTATTATTCTGTTTTTCCAAATACCAGCCCAAACGTTAAGCTTTTTAGGGCGTTGCGTATGCGGCTCTTGTATCCAGTGAGGATTACTTTGCGAACAAAACCGACAGTTATATCTATGAATCGTTCCCTACAAATAAAAGTTTGCCTCATCCGAAAATACTACATTATTTACAACACTGTTATCACGATTACAGGTGCTTATCAGTGTTTCACAAAACTGTTGACTTCTGTCGAAGTTCTTGAGCGAGGCAAATTTTCTTAAGGATGTTTCTTTTTTTTAATAATTCTCCTACTGAACGGAAAGGAAATTATGCCTTTGCGCCAGCTCGTTTGAAGATAAATGGGAATTTTCTTTTACAGACATGGCAATATCTTGCGCTTTAATATCATTTGCAACAGTTTAAAGGAATATTACAAAGTAAAAATGAAATTTTGTCGCCATCATAATATAAGTCCGGCATTTCCGCTATAAACCTTTTAAAAGTGTCCGACATTGGTCGTTTACACGACGTATATAGCTGCGAAATTTTTGAAGTACGAAATAGTACTTATTGCAGCATGCGCTCTCGTACAGAGTCGAATTAATTCTGAAGGTCGCATTACCACTGCCGCCCCACCACTTATTCTCAAATCAACACCACTGCCTTTTGCGCTTTTAACCAGCTCTACTCATAACACCAAAATAACTTGTTAGCAGTACAAATTGCAGTTCATCTCTAGAGGTATAGTCTATGTCACCCAAACTTCGAAGTATTGCTCTTATGGAGATTGCATTTGTTGTTGCCAAATTTCTAACAATAAGGTTATTTCATTTATAGATTGGCTATACGTAAGATATTGATTTATCGATTTGACATTCAAAATGCATGTTGTTTACCTTTTAGGTTAGAAAACTCTCGTCTTAAATCTGTATTTACAAGACGTTCAATTTAGTTAAAATCATTAATGCAAAAATAGGTAGATGTGCATAAATTAAACAAAATCGTTTCGACATTTTTTTAAAATTCAATAATGTAATTTTATTTAGGATTATTTTATAAATATGAGACATTTACAGTGTACACAACTTTCATGTAAGACAATATTATTCTCACAAGTGAATCAAAAATAAATAAAGAAATTAGTAAATCAATGAATTAAAATACATCAATGTCTGAAGAGCTAGCAGAAGAAGATCCAGCTGACAAATGAATAATAAATTCTTTAGAATCATCCTGCATTTCATCTAATCTCCACATCTCGCCCTCAACTAAAAATTTAAAAAAATTAAGAAAAAGTAGTAATAAGAAAAGTAAGTTGCCCTACCATACATAACATGTTTGATATAATTGTGCCAGTTCTGAACTGAAACATTTTTATAACCTTCTTCTATGAGAATTTGTATTTCCTTCGTTTTAAAAGAAGTATTGTTGTGCTTGATATAATTCTTCACCTGTGCCCATACCATTTCAATAGGATTTAATGTACAATGATAGGGTGGCACACGTAATATGGTATGTCCCCTCTGAGCAGCTGCTTCATCAAGCAGATATTTATTATAGTGATCCATGTGTATCGACAAAATTTGTAGCAAATCGCGTTTTAGTAATCCTTCCTCAACAGGAATGCCTTTCTCACTTAACCACTCGAAAATCTCTTGCTTCTTAGAGGCAGTAGTTGGTATTTTTTCTTGCTTGTGACTGTGATAAGAAGCGTTATCGATCACAATCACTGAGTTGGCAGGTAAATTAGGTAGTAAGCATTCTAGGAACCAGCTCTCATATAATTCTGCACATACCTCATCATGAGCATCTAAAGTATTCTTTTTGCAGAGAAAGTTGTACTCAGCACCAGTGACAAATCCTTTCTCATTACTCGCATGAATAAGAGCATATCGTTGCCCTCGACCTTTTGGTGGAGTTAGACCAGTACTCAAGTCATTAATGAATGCGTTTCTAGAGGTACTTACAGTTGTGTCAGTCCATGCTTTGGATACAAAGTGTCCGACATTCACCCACGATTCATCTGTAAATACAATGTTTTTCCCTTCGCTGCGATATCTCCTAATGATACGTAAATATGCATGACGCCATCTTATAATATATCATCTCGATCCATCATCATTACCTTCTTGCCATTTTTTTCAAATGAAAAACCAATATCTTTTAACAATCTGTAGAGCGTTGACCTAGAGAAATTAGGTATAGCTTCTTCATTACATACAGCACCTAATATCATATCCAACGTGGGTGGGATATTGCGTAAAAAGAAACTGTGTACTTTACGCCTCACAAGCATTTGTACATGTTTATCGTATATATGCAAGCGGGTATTCTTGGGAGTGGCACATTTTGTTTTTTCTACAGATGCAGGGGGACAGTTTTCCTTTTCTTTGCGAATGGAATACACAATTCCTTTGCCACAGTCCAAAGCTTTTGCCGTCTCTTCGACTGCCTTGGAAACACTCATACTGTTCGCAAAGTAGGGTTTCGCCTTGGTGCTTTCTTTTACAGGCTTCCATCCTGCAACCTCTAAGTTTACATTTTTATGTGATAATAATTAATTATTTCGATTTTACTTACAATAGTTTATATTATTGAATTTGCAGTAGTTTTAAAAAAAAAGAAGAATTAATACAAATAAAGGGAAAAAATCAAAGAAAATCAAACAAAACGAAATATACACAAAAGATGACAGATCGAAAATTTCAAGTGACAGGGAGTATATAACAAACACAAAATAAAAATTTTCCCCTAGAGACAAAGTGCGTCAAAATAAATGCAACGTCGTACTGTTAAAAAAAGATAGTTATATGAGCATCGCTATAAGTTAATAAGAGAGGCTATTCTCCATAAGACCCAATACTTCGAAGTTTGGGTGAAACAGACTGTAGAAGTTTTGTCTCTTTTTTTACTTTTCTCAAGCACTTCATTTCCGCCTTGGTTATTTTTTATTTACGTTTGTTAATTAATTTTATATCGACTGAATTATCATCCTTTCTTCTACTTCACATAATCTGATATTATAAATATAAAAAAAGATCAAATAAAAGAATCAATAAATCTTTTATATAAAAATGTTAATGTATTCAACCGTTCTTGTTTTGTATGTTTTAGACTTATTGTTAGCTTTTTTTCAAATTAAAATGTTAAACTATCTAGAGAGAAAAAAAACGAATTATATTAATAAATTTAAGATTGATTAAAATCAGTGTAATAAAAAAGATTATATCGGACGACAGAAAGTGTTAATATCATGCTATAATTTATTTTATTGATGTTTTACCAATGAATTTACATTTATAAATAAAAATGTGTTTATAGTCTAATCTTCCTGTATGATCGAAATAGAATATAATTAGTGATATGTCACGTATAACATTTTGGTAAATACTTAGTGCGTAGGAAATTAATGGAACCACGTGTAACAGCTATATTCATAAACATATCTAATGGGTCGTGGTAATTACAAGTTTTTTTACCCAAAACCATGTTCAATCAAATACTCGGTAACATTATAAAGCAAAATTATAACAATCTGCGTATACCGTTTGTTCCGTATTGCTATGCGAATATTAAAGGGTGTGAATCTACACAAAAAATATCTGATAGTTTGCTTTATAAACTGTGACGCAAAAATGTTCCGTTATGAAAATTCGTTGAAGTTTTAGGAGAAAAATGGAAATTAATAATAATAAAATATAAAAATCGTTGAATTGTCCGACAAAATTAATGTAAATATTGACGAATACAATTTCACAATAAATCTAGTTGCCCTGGAATATGTTACTTACTTTTTACATCTGACATTTGTTAGTAGGTCTCTGCCATTCAAATCTGTTTGATGTGAATTATCCTTTTATTTTTTTTATTATTGCAATCTTGTTAACAATGAATGTAGAAATGGCGGAAATGTGTGCACGTGTTGCATCTTTCTGTAGATTCCTCACTACGCCCTTACTGGAGAAGGATACATTCACAAAAAGAACGACTTCACTATCTCACAGAAATTATTAAGACGGAGCGTAGAAGTACATTCAGCACTACATATTAGCAAACGACCGAAGCACTCGCTCTGTATACATAACAAATGCAGAACTAACAAAGTGTTTCTATCAGATGGCACTCCCGTATCTCTAGAAACTGTATTATCATATCTTCACGACTCCTTACGGGATAACCGCATGCGTAATGTAACAGAATAATTTGAAACATTCATGAGTGAGTAAAAATCTCACTAGTTTTGTATAATACAAAAGTATTTTTAATAATATAAAATATTATTAAAAATCTAGTGTGAAGAATACAATACAAGTTCACAGGATAAGGATACTTTCAAAAAAAAAAATTAATATTGAACTTGTATTGTGTTCTTCACACCAGATTTTTAATAATATTTTATATTATTAATAATACTTTTGTATTATACAAAACTGGTGAGGTTTCTGTTAAATCACAATTAAAGTAATAACTCTTAATTATCGTCAAATTCGACAAGCTCCGGTTGTTGAATCTGACGATATTTGAAAACAATTACTGTGACATTTAACTTGTCATTAATTTAACCTAATATTCGGGTATTCTCAAATTGGAAAAGATTCTTTGTACTTTCGTTTTGTGTGTGTAACTTCCAACGTTTCACTACTGTAGCTGACATCTTCTTCTGAAATTCCAATTCGATTATTACTCGGCCCAAAAGATTATGCTAACGAAAGCACTTAAACGTAGAATGCTGGAATGTTCCAAATTAAGTCTACAGCGCGGATTAAATCCGAACATCAGAATTTTCCATGTATATAAAGAAAGGCGACAATGGCGACAGTCAACCTGATAGATCATCCCCAATACATTTGCAGTATGAACAATATAATGTCGATTATTATAACGACGACACGGTGAAAACTCGGATATAAATCGAATTATTAGTGGCACCGGTCTTGAAAGTCTACGCAGTTAAATCACCCCCTTTAAAATAGGATTATTATTCAATCCTGGTGAAAAACTGAACATCCTCGAAGTAGGAGGACAAAGAGTGTAATCGATTCGAAGCAAGAGAGTAAGTTAACTTCAACGACATATTCTTCAAATTAATTTCTTCCATTTTTTAAATTTAAATTCAGAATTTACACGGAGGATAGAAAAATCGTTAGGAACAATTTTATGCATGATTTATAAACTATTGTAATCCAACTATATTCTTTGTAAATAAAACTGAATTGTTTTACAATGAATAGAAGTATTTGTCACTATTGGTCAAACAATAATTCTAATTGGATGGAAGATAAGCTGGTTCCTAAGATTATGTATCGTCAAAAATATGAGCGGGACCGTTGATTAGTACTTACTTCTTCGAAAGTAGTGTAGTAGCTAGTAGTTAATTAACTGTAAACCTTTCTAGCAGTATTTTTCAATAACATGCTATTATGAATGAGGCGCGAAAATTATTGTCAATAGGACGAAGCGCCTAAAGAGATTATGCGAAACTAGTTAATTCAATGATTCCCAACTTGGTAAAATATTTCGGCTATGTTATAAATAATAAGTAATTGAAATTCAAATAATAACCAAGTAGAAATACATCGCTCAAAAGAATTAGCGGATATCTCTTAAAAATAAAAAAAAAGTAATTGTTCTTAAAGTAACACCGGCAAATATATTTCAATTGCGCCTATAATATCTGTAAATGAATACTAGGGCACGCTGTGGCATTTCAATGTCTTTCTGCAAGTTTGAAGTATTAGTCGCTCTTGAGTATAAAAGCGAGCAGCAGTCCTTTATGGTATCAGTACACATTTTCATCGTCTGAGTATTAAGCGGAGTGTAGTGAATTTTATTATTTATTAGCAATGGCGCAGCAACATGATTTACTCGAATCACATGCCTGAAGATCCATAGGTCATTGGAATGTGGACGAACACAGCAAGATGTAGCTGAAGTGTTCTGAGTGAGCCAAAGTGTAATTTACCGATTCCGGCATTACTTTTTTGAAACGGGAACTGTCAAAAGAAGACCATGGTAAGATCGACCAACATCAACAACACCAAGGGATGATCGGTACCTCTTCCAATTAGCACATAGAAATCGAACTTTAAATGCAACCCAACTTCGAAATCAGTTTGCAATTACTATTGGGAGATTGATCTCAAAAGAAACAATAAGACATCGTCTTTATGACATAGATCTCTATGCCCGAAGGCCAATGGTATGCCTTCCACTAACTGCAAAGCATAAAAGACGTCGTAGAATATGGGCAGAGGAGCATGTCAATTGAGACAATAACGACTTGGGTCGAGTTTTGTTTAGTGACGAGTTAACATTTAGCGTGTACCCAAGTAAAAGACCTGTTTTGATTTGGCGTAAACCAAGAACACGAAATATCCCTCAATAAGTATCGGAGGCCATACCGAACTGTATTTCATTCAGAATGGTTCGGTTACTGCTCAAAGGTATTTGGATGAGATACTGAGACCCTTAGTTCCCCCACATTTAGAAGCTGTGGGAGAACAATTCATTTTTATGGATGATAATGGTCGTCCACATCGAGCAAACATTGTTAACAATTGGTTTGAAGAAGTAGGAATCGATAGAATGGACTGGCCAGCCAATTTCCCGTACGATAATCCTATCGAACATGTCTGGAATACATATGGAAGATGTATTGCCTCGCGAAATCTTGCATCTCGTTCAGTTGCAGAACTTCAAATTGCTCTTAGGGAAGAGTGGGACAATATTCCCCAATAATTGTTTGATAATTTTTGTTACACTCCATGTCAGCACGATGTCAAACTATGTTGGCCGTTCGAGGAGATCATACGCTTTATTAGTTTTCATTTTTTATAACAATTAACAAAATTATACTTCTGTTAAATCTGTAATTTACTGTACTTGTTCCTGCACAAAAATGTTTATTTTCGCAAAATGCTAATAAAAGTTAAAATGAAACTAAACCACAATGTTTATTTTTGCTTGTACTTAGTAAAATAAGTCATTCAAGTAAAACGCTATTTATTTTAATATTTACAACCCTTTTCAAGATCATAAATATCCGCTAATTCCTTTGAGCACTATGATTAGACAGTGTTTCTGACCTAAATCATAAATCTCTCAATAAAAAAATTGGTACATGAAGTCTAACTGAATAACTCTTCATATATATCGCCAGATTAATACCTTTACACTATTTTATTTAATTTTTTTTTTGAGACGTTATTTATTTAAATATACTGCAAATATGACAAGAAAACCCGCGATCTTGAACAAATAATAACTCTAAAATATTAAAACGTTTTACGAGATATTCGTGAACGTGTTTAGGAATCAATTTGTAGTATTTACAAGTTTAAGATGGACACTTCAGATACAATAACTTATATTTAGATAAAGTAAATAACGTGTAAATAAATGTAAACAGTACATACTATTTAACTACATATTTAACATATTATGCTGTGCAATTTTGACCTCACAATGTATATTATTGTAATTAAAATAGCATCATTGACGGAAAGCACTGGATAATATTATGTAATAGTCTAATATGTATGAGTATGTAAGTAGAGCGCGGATTTCTAGCTATTATGCCATAAGTGATTTTTGATAGCACAGTTATTTTGATTGTATGTCCACATGAATTACAACAAATGAAGCGCGCGGTTAATTTTCTTGGTGCCTTTTTGCTTATTTTTGTTTATTATGCATATTTTTCTCTTTCTGCCAGCTTTATGCATATTTAAAATATCGGTGACATATTTGTCGTATACGAGGGACAAGCTGAAACTATTGATAATAAAAAACACACTTAATATTTTCTAGGATTTTATTTTAAATATGCTCAAAGTAATTCCCTTCGGCAATAATACACTTTACCATTCTTTTTTTCTACTTTTTAAAAGCTCCCAACCTAACCTAAACGTGAACTGCGGTATCAATCTCTTCCTCAAATAGCTGAAAGCCACACATTGCTTAATCAGGTGGGTACGGTGGATGTTCTATTACTTTTATATTTTTCCAGCCAAACACTGGAGAGTTAAAACTGTCGTATGGGACTATGCATTATCATAGTGGAGCATAATTCCCTTGTCTGGAACTCTACTGAACACTTCAGGCAAAAATTTTTCAGTGTACCATATAGCTGTAACTGTCTTTTGTCCATCTAGCTTAACTGCATATACTAAGACCGTACTTCTGAAGAATACCGCATACATAACCTTTTTCATAGCTCGCTACTTCTTAGTTATTGCAGGAGTTTCCTCATCTTTGTGAATCCATACACGACTCTCTTGGCGGATAGGAGGATCAAAAAAGCGAATATAAGTTTCGTCACCTGTCACTGTTTCGGAAAGAATTTGGTGCTCACCATTATTTAAGAAACTTAAAGTTTCGTGGAAAATTCTTACGCGTTCTTCTTTTTGGAGTCGGAATGGTGATGCGGCACAAACGACCATTTTTATTAAATGCAGGTGATTATGTTTGATTCTTCTAACAACTGAGGATCCAATCTTGAGTCGATACTCTATCACGGCGTAAGTGGTTTTATTGTCTTCCTCAATTATTTTTTTAACAGCAGCAGTGTTTTTGTCGGTAACAGACGTAAGAGGACGCCCTGCTCCTTTTTGATGCTGAACAGAATTCCTTTCGCCTTAAAGTTCCTTATACCATTGGTAAATTGTGACCAAGGAAGGTGATTGTTCAATAAAAACTGAATCTAGACTCTCTTTGCATTCATAACCACTTAAACCTCCGTTAAAATAATAATAAATTATGATTTGAAAGTACTCTCTGGTTAATTCCATATCCTTTTACTTTTAAAAACTAAGTAGCTGAGTTATAATGAACGTAATTTCAACAACAATTCGTCAAATGACAGAGAAAGAGCTGCTCTAAATAAACACTTTACTCTTATATGTGACTTTGTATATCTTTTCCCCCACATTTGTTAAATTCTCATATTCAATAAAGGCAAATTTAGAATTAATCTCAACCCCGATTCCGTCTCCCAACCTCATTTGTTATTTCTTTTTATCGGCGGGTTTGATTTCGAGTCGGTATGGCTGCGCCACGCACTAGAGACGGCCCCGTACCACAAACAACCCTACGAAATTCGAGGATTCCCAGCTAATGCAGTGAAACACAACAGAGTGCGTATGTGTATGCTGCTAAACCGCAGAGTACACGTATCTATATCAAGTGTGTTTTTTAAAATATTTGTGACAATGCCTAAAGTTAAACCAACCGTCAACGAATAGGTACGACGCCATTCGGCATTGAAGTATGAGAACAACAAATTAATTTACGGAACCTGTACAAAAGTGGCAAGTTTAATTCCCTGCTCGCATTTAACAAAATGGTTGAAGTTAAAATACCATTTTGTAGATTAATTATGAGAAAAAATACAACATAATACAGCATATAAAAACTGTAGTTCATCAAGAAAATATCAAGAAAATGAAAGATGGTACAAATAACCCGGAATCGATAATTGTAATTGTAATAATTGTAATCGATGGCTAGCTCATCCATACAAATTGAGCAAAAAGAATTTTATTTTGATTTGCTTAATGTTGTTTCTCACAATAACCAGTTACAAAATTAAATAATAGTATGTTCAATTCCTTTTTAGGGTACATATTTTTGAGTAAAATATCAAATGTTGTTAAATGAGATTTCGTTGAGGAACTTGCTATAGATGCAACTATTGCTTCTAAATTTAAATAGCCCCAATCACTAGCGTAGATGTCGAACAAAGTTTTTCTCACTTAAAATATGAGCTTAGTGATAGAAGAAGGTGATGCTCTGTTGAAAATAATGAGTTATTCAAAAATGAAGTCATTATGTTAATAAAGAATATTATTAATTTCTAATGTCTTTATTTTTATACGTATTCTAATTTTTATGCCATTTTACGCGTTTATTTTGAAAAAAAATTGTGAATTTTTAACGGCTTGCTTTGAGCTTTTGTAATGCTTATAAATTTGCAATCTACATTTATAAGTATGATTGTGTAATAGATTTATTATATTGTCAAATCTATAAACATAGGTGACGATGAACTTGAACAATGAAACTGTGTTTATGCGTAGTGAATGCTGTGTAACCTATAATATGTATGAATAGCGTATACATGCTAATTCTATTTTAAGTCGATTGGAGTTTTGGGCGGAAAAACTTTCATTATGTTCGCTTGGGATGTATTCATCATCTCCACATATTTCTTCTTCTTTTTTTTAACAGATTTTTCTTTTCCCTTTACAACAGTCATAACATTCAATTCAGTACCTAAAACTATTCAATAAAATTTATCTTCTGAAACTTCAGATATTAATAAACACATCGTTTAAATAATCCCGTAAATTTGGATTTATTTATCTAAATGTCACTAAAAACTGTGACATTTCGGGTTGTAAACCTCGTTTTACGACTAATTATCAATTCGTGCAATCCGAATAGAAACTACTAATAAATACCATATAATTCCACGCAATTATTGCTTATGTTATATACTATATGATACTTTTAGAAAAGAAAGTCCAGGTAAGACCGAATTACAAATTACATTTTAACACTAACTTCCGCATGAATTAAATCAAGCATACAGGCACACATTAGTTACCGCATTTAATTCCCTTTTTCATGAAATATAATATTGCATTAATATATGAATGTTTTTGTCGATATTGCTTGTAAGGTAATAGTTTCTTCCTTTTCACAAATGAAATTTGGAATGATTACTTTTAAAATTGTACGAATTAGCAAATTATCCACATAATTAGATACAAGCCTTTGGAATATTTAAAATTAAATAATTGTATTTAAATTATTACGTAAAATAATTCCTTTTTTGGCTGTAAAATAACACTACGTTTTCCATACAAGAATATATATTGATACGAAGTAAATTATGCTTAAGGTTTAATTAAACTCCGAACTTAATTTATAAGAATACAATATGAAAAAGTGTACTTACTGTGAATAAGCTTATTATTTTTATATAATTGCCTAGCTCGGATTTGTTTATACATTTATATATATATATATATATATATATATATATACATATATATATATATATATATATATATATATATATATATATTTGTATATATAAATATTGCTGTATCATTAAATAAATATGTGAATGAAACTATAGAATAAACTCACATAAATAAAAGGACTGGAGTATTTTAATGTTCATTGTTAAATCGGCCTGTAAGTTACGCAATCTTTTAGCTCCTATGTATTTATAGCAATTACACCAAATACATTGTTCTAATAGCACATATATTAATTTGAATAAATTATTGAGTGATATTTAATCATAAGTGAATGTTATATAAAATTGAATAGACCTTGTACATGCAGGTAAGACTAAATTACAATATTACTAGCAAATTATACTTGTTGAAAATCGTATATTAAAAAAAACTATTTCGCTTTAAGCGGTAAAAATCTGTATAGAAGAGAATTTTAATATTTGCTGTAGACAGCTATATAAAACAGGACTACTGAAGGTGGCTAGGAGGTCTTAGGTGTCTGGTAATCAGAAACAGGATGCTTTCTGGGTGCAAGAAAAGTCAGGAAACATAATCCGGATTTATAACCAACCAAATTCCGCTTCGGCGTTGATTTGTATAGATAAACAATTTTTATTTTCTGGTGGATATAAAATTCAAGTATGTAAATGGTAATTAAACGGTGTTTTTATAATTTTTAATGCGGAGACCAAATTTTAGGGACGCTGTTGAAAAATCTTGTTTAGGTACGCTATTCGTCAATGGTTAATTTCGAAAGCCCTAGTTTTGTGTTATTATTTAATGAATTTGTATAAATTAAGTTGTTTTAAGTTCCAAATGTTAGTTGCTTCATTATATGCATGCGTATATATATATATATATATATATATATATATATATATATATATATATATATATACAGGCTGATTCATTTTCAGCCCTCACCATGGGGATCTCTCTTATTATTGGAGATAGAGTATAGGTTTAAATTTGGCAAAGTTGTTAAATTTTGTGTTTGTTATAAATCCGTAAAGAAAATAGACCTGTGACAAATGACCGTCGTTATTAAAAAAAAAAACGCGAAAACCACATTTTCTTCTTGTACCTGTAGCACCGACCTTGTAGGGCCTTGTAGGGAAAAAATAATAACACATCCTTGTGGCCATTTCTAAACCTCTATCCAGTGGCGTACTCTAAATTTTTATACAACGTTTAGTTTATTTCTGGACATCATCAACTATCTAATTTCTTATAGGCGCCATATTGGATTTAGACATCCTCAGAAAGAGTTTTTTTTTCTGATTTCAACCATGTACCAAATGCTGACTAAAGTTTTTGATATTAGGTTTTATTTGAAAGAATAAATTATAAGATTAAATAAGGTAGCCTTGGAATTTCAATCTGTCAAACATTTCATTTATTGTTCATTAATAATACAAAAATGTCATACACTAACGAAGAGAAACGAGATATGATAAGTATTTTTTATTCTTCGAAACGAAATGCAACAGTAGCGAGTACAAGATAACAAAAACATTAATAAAAATACATAGAAAAGTAAACAATGAACAATTACAGTAAATGTTCAATTATCTGGCCATCTTCGGTAATGCACAATTGCCTTCTGGCATTTTGTACTGCCCTTTGTATAGTTCTTCTAGGAACTGCATCGAAGGCATTCTGAAGTCTGTCTCGCAATTCTTCAATGTCTTGTGGCGCATCTAATTTATAAATATTATTTTTAACATATCCCCATAAAAAAAAATCTAGCGGACTTAAATCAGGTGATCTCGCAGGCCTTTCAACAACTCCCCTATTTCCAATCCAACGGTTTGCAAACTCTTGATTTAAGAAATTTCTAACAATAGCTGCATTGTGTGCTGCTGCGCCATCTTGTTGCCACCATAAATATTGTAATTGATTTAATGGGATATTGTCGTCAAGATAGTCAGATACCTATGTACGTAAAATGTTTAAATATCTTTCTCTATTTAAATGTTCTTCATACATAACTGGTCCTAAGATACGATTTGCCAAAATACCCATCCAAATGTTTATTCCAAAACGATGTTGTGGTCTTCTAGCCCTGTTTTGTCGGGGATTTTGTACTGCCTAATAGTGCTCCGTATTTCTGTTGAACATTCCAGAATTTGTAAATTGTGTTTCATCTGACCAGATGATTTTGCCTAAAAAATTTTCGTCATTTTCTATCCTTCCCATTAACCAATTACAATATTCTAGCCTTCTCAAATCTCCAGGCAGTAAAGAGTGACTAACATGGATCCTGTATGGTTTAAACCTACTTTTATGTAGGTTTGGACTGGCACAAATTTAATTCTGACACTACTTCGCGTGTAGAAATTGATGGATTATTATTATCTATAAAAATACAAGATTAACATGAAATTTGAAAACACGCTTTTAATTTACCATTTGTAAAATATCTTGTCGATTTTCATTTAAATTCCTGTTGTCTTGACCATTACGCGGCTTAGTAAACGATCCATTCTCGACCAAATTTCTGTCGAGATCTAGAAAAATGGTACGATGAGGCTGTTGTTGTTCTGGATATAATTGTAGATATCTTGTACTCGCTACTGTTGAATTTCGGTTCGAAGAATAAAAAATACTTATCATATCTCGTTTCTCTTCGTTAGTGTATGACATTTTTGTATTATTAATGAACAATAAATGAAACGTTTGACAGATTGAAATTCCATGGCCACCTTATTTAATCTTATAATTTATTCTTTCAAATAAAACCTAATGTCAAAAACTTTAGTCAGCATGTGGTACATGGTTGAAATCAGAAAAAAACTCTTTCTGAAAATGTCTAAATCCAATATGGCGCCTATAAGAAATTAGATAGTTGATGATGGCCAGAAAGAAACGAAACGTCCTATAAAAATTTAGAGTACACCACTGGATAGAGGTTTAGAAATGGCCAAGGATGTGTTTTTATATTTTCTCTACAAGGCCAAATGTCGGTGCTACAGGTAAAAGAAAAAAATGGGGTTTTCGCGTTTTTTTTATCATTTGTCACAGGTCTATTTTCTTTACGGATTTATAACAAACACAAAATTTAACAACTTTGCCAAATTTAAACCTATACTCTATCTCCAATAATAAGCGAGATCCCCATAGTGAGGGCCGAAAATGAATCAGCCTGTATATATATATATATATATATATATATACAGGCTGATATATATATATATATATATATATATATATATATAACAATTGATAAATTATTGGAGTTTTTCGGCTTTTATATGAAATATTTACAAATATCAAATTAGAATGTATGTAATTGCAGAGTAAGTGGGGATGTAAACATTGCTATCTACAAATTACAAAGCAAATCATACGAAATATTTTTTTTATTTGAAAAATAATATAACGCTAATAAACGGCTAAGAAATTATCTAAACACTTCTGCTTTCAAAACTGACTTCTGCTTTAAAACTGGGCATATGCATTCAATAACTGACATCTGAATCATTAACACTGTTACTTTATATATGCATTTCTAAATAGCTTGAACCAAGTTCTATCGTAGCTTACGTGGTACAGCAATGGTCCGGTAAACCGTAGACTTCGGTTCAAGTCCCAACGTAGACAATATTTTTCAATTAAAAATTTCGTATGATTTGCTTTGTAATTTAGACAGCAATGTTTACATCCTCACTTACTTTGCAATTACATACTAATTTGATATTTGTAAATATTTCATATAAAAGCCGAAAAACTCCAAGAATTTATCAATTGATATATATATTAACAAAATGTCATGAAATTTCTTGTTTAATGACGGAGACGAACAGTTAGCTCAAATATTGTCCGTAGATTTTTTTTTTCCATCTGCGAGAAGTCATGAACTACAGTACATACAGAAAAGTTTAAAACAATTTTATTTTTCAATTTAATCTTTTAAAAGGTTCGTATATTAATGAGATGAAGAAAGGTTTTGAAACAAATTCCTTGCTTTAACTCAAAATACGTGTGATTCATATTTGTTGTTAGGAAGTAAGTCTCTCGTAAATGTTCTTTTAGTTTGGAAAATTACAAAAAAATCGCTTGGGGCATATCTGGAGAATGAGAAATTTGTATTAGATGTTGAATTTTCTTTTTATTATTGAATTTTTCTTTTCCCTTTTCCATGTATTTTGTTTTACATATTACATACACATTTCACACGACGTATTTCATCTGTATGGTCGCATCTCAAGGTCAATAGATGAATCAGTTTCAGCGTATTGTTTCAGTAATTTAACTCTAGTTGTAATGTTGTGTTATAATTAGAGCTGAGGATGTTTGCGGTACGGCAGGACCGTATGTAGTGCATCCCCACCAGCGTATAAACACGATGCAGCGAAACACTTTAGTTAGTCGTGAACTGGCAACGTGATCGTCTGTTGTCTTGAGCTCTATTTAATAAGTATGACGGACGTGCCCAAGCCAAGAAAGCGCCCATTGTATAACGAGGTGAAGAAATTTATCCGAGACTTTCCCGATTTGTATTATAATGGAGCAAAAGTGGTTTGTAAATTATGCGATAAACAGTTACTTTGCTGGGACAAATACGACTGTAAAAGACATGTTGAAAGTGTACACCACAAAGACAAAAAAAATAATGTGCTGTCTAAAACGCAATTCATTTTCGATTTATTGACAATGCTACTCGTCTGCGATGTGCCAGTTCACCTGCTAGATAAAAAAGCCTTTCACGACTTTTGGAATAAATACAATTCCAACATAAAGCTACCGTCGCGGAGAACGTTACTCACCTATTTACCAATTGTGCGTGAGGACATTGAAAACAGAATGAAAGCAGTAGTAAATGATAAACAGTTATGGGTATGTGTCGACGAAACGACAGATCGAAAAAAACATTCTATTGTGAATATTATAGTGCGTGTACTAGATCCTGTCAAATCAACATTTCCCATTTTATTAGCCAGCAAAAGATTGGAAAAGTGCACTAGCGAAGTAATTACGAAGGTAGTGCTCGATACGCTACAAAAATTTCAAGTTTCAACTAATCAACTCCTGATGTTTATGAGCGATGGTGCTGCGACAATGCGTTCTGTAGGCCGTTCTCTTAAAGCAGATTGTGAGAGACTTTTGCATGTGACATGTAAAGTTCATGCTTTACACCTTGTGGCACAAATTATTCGGCAATGTTATCCAGAGGTGGATGCATTAATAGCAACCACAAAAAAAGTGTTTCTAAAATCTCCCAAACGAATTCGAGAGTTTCACAGTCGGTGCCCTGGTATTCCCGAACCACCAGAGCCAATCCTTACACGTTCGGGAAGTTGGTTAAAGGCGGCATTTTATTATGCCAAGTATTTCCAACAAATAAAATCTGTGGTTCTACAATTCAATCCTGCCGAAGCTGTAGCCATTAAGGAAAGCCAGAGACTCTTTCAAAACCCTTCCCTTGATGCAGATTTGCAAACTATTTATAACAATCATATAGGATTGTTTAACGCAATCGAGAAATTTCAAAATACTGCATTATCGTTAGCGGAGTCACTGCAAATACTGGACGATGTACACGCCCAGCTATGCGCAGTAAATGACAACAAAAATGTTAATGTAATAGAAAAGTTCGAGAGTGTGATAAACAATGATTTTGATTTTACCAGATTAAAACAAATTAGTAATGGTGCAAGTGTAGATTCGGTTTCTATCTATAAAGATTATTTTACATCCGTAGATGTCGAGCGGCCTTTCTCAAAATATAAAAAAATTTATTCATCACGGCGTACATCGCTCACCGCTACAAATATGGAAACGTATCTAATGCTATAAACTTACTGCAAGTCTTATCCACTTGGCGCTATGCTATAATAATCGTAAATAAGGTAAGTGTGTTATTTATATACAGTTCACATAACTGACATACCTAAGTGATATAAATAGCGAATGCATGTAAAGCAATAAAATCACGCATGCATCACCGATCGAAACAAGGTCATTATATTCGTGCGTTTAACTGAATACTATCCTGGCACACCGCAAACATCCCCAGCTCTAGACTTATAATCAAGGTTTTCGAATATAAATATTGTTCCTATTTCTTTTTTAGTTCTCCTATGAACGTCGAATTAAAAGCTCTTGGTATTCATGTGTTTTTTTTTTGCGTTTATAGACATAACCAGTGAGAGAATAAATCAGATATCAGTTTGTTTTTATGAAACTCTGGACTAAAGACGTTTTAGGACTACATATTTTGTATATTTTCTTAAAACTACGCAGTTAGAATTTTGTTTATTTATTTACGACAAACATAAATTGAATACATAAATATCCATTTTGAATTTTAAAATAGCATTACAAAAACACTAAAAAACTAATAGTATATATTAAATGATATGGGAAGGACGGTATTGTTTTTACAAAAAAGAAGAATTATTCACTGGATAAACTAGTTTTCTATCTATCTATATATATATATATATATATATATATATATATATATATATATATATATATATATATATGTATGTATATATATATATATATATATATATATATATGGTAAACCTAATCAGTAGGCGATTAATTATATTATATTATTATTATATTTATATATATATATATATATATATATATATATATATATATATATATTGTTTTGTAAATAGAAAAATTTCCATAAAAACAAGAAATTTGACGTCTTAACAGTTCCATGAAAACTAAGAAAGTCAAATTCTTCCAAGGTTACATTAAAACTAAATTTAAAGAAAATCCGTTTTAGAACTATTAAAACGTTAATATTCATTTAATCCATAATGTATAATCTCTAATCTCTATTATATTAAAACATAATAGCTACAACAGATATTGGCTAACATATTTTATGAGATCTATTGTTAAGTAGACCGCCTACAAATTCACGCTAACAGGCGGTCTATGGAACTCATATTAAGTTCTATACACACATACATAAAATAAATAATTTATGTACCCCCAAGTCAGGCGAAATATACTGAACACGATGGATAAATTTGAATACATTTCCTGCTTTCTATAGACAGTATAAACATGAGTTCTTATTTGCATTGGTTATGCAGAAAGAGAATTCTATGTTATTGTTTAAGAACAGCTGTTGTAGAAATTAACATTAATAAGATTACTTTGTAATGTTCGTATTGTAGGATAAGGAGAGGTTGAGCGTAGTATCGTGATTTTAGAAGGAAAGGAATTCAGTGCTAAAGGAAAGAAATATTTTCTCAATTTCACCCTAATATTATTAAAGATAAATACATGTCCTAATTGATTTAAAAAATATTGTTTTATTTGCCAGTTTGAAATTGTAAACGTTAAAAATATTAAAGGAATATTAACACACACCATACTTTGTAATAGTGTTATCACTTTAAGCTGAATAGCTTCGCTCGTGAAGCTAATTAAAGTGATATCCTTACAAAGGATAGTGTGTTTTTATTTTATGAAATATGGGATATCACAAAGTAATGGTCCAAAAGTGTTATATATTTGAAGGAATATGGTTTTTGACACACCTTTAATTTTTTCCCTAGAAGGGGTGGATTCTTTATTTTCAACAATTTAAGAAAACATTCTGACAGATTGCGTCATTCTGTTAAATATTTGGAAGTTTTGTGAAATTTTCTTACACTTTTTTAATTTTAGTTAAAATGAATCGTCAAAAAAGACAAACTCGTCATTTGAGCAGTGAAGAGGCAGCTCAAGTAGTCGCTTTAAGAAACAGTGGTTAAGGTGTTGGGAATTTTGCAAGAACTCTAAATTTCCATCCTTCGGCCATCAGTAGGTGTATTCAAAGGTTTAATCCAACGCATAGTTAGTAAAAAGAGAACAAGGCAGAAAACGGTCAAAAAATACCGTGTAAGATCGTTTTTTGAGACTGGATACCCTACCACAGCGGTTTATTACTGCACCGAAACTTCAAATTGTGTTAACCAACATACATTACCGACACATTCACGTTCAGACTGTTAGGAATATGTTGAAAGAATATCAGTTGACACCACGACTGCCAGACAAAGGTCTTTTTCTATTTTGCGTTCGAAATGAACTCATTATGAAACCAAAAACAGTATCGAAATGAGCTCCATTTCGATACGATTTTTTTCATTTTTCAATGTTGGCGTTGTTCGATCACAGAAATAAATATCATTGCTGTCATTTGATTTTAAGAATTTAAGTACATTTGGCAAATATGATATATGTTCGTACTCTACACAAACAACGTATATTGTATACAATTGACAACAAGATATATTAGTTTCTAAGTCATTCATGTTTATATTTTTAAATAAAATATCAAGTAATGTTAACGAAAATTAATAAATATTATGTAAAATAATATACTTCGCGAATAGCAAGATTTAAATTTGACAATGTCAAGTATCAATGTGACCAACTGCATGCTTTATATAAAAATTAAACTCTGAACTACCAAATTAAATAATTCCAGTTTATTAATGTAAAAAATGCAAAATAGAAAAAAATAGTATAAAAAACTCGTTTCATAAGGCCTTTTGCCCCACTCGCTCTTAAACTGATCTCGTGCGGCAAAATGGTGCCTTATGAAACTTGTTTTTTAATGTACTATTTCCTTACCAGAGACTACCGTAGAGCACGTTTAGAATTTTCCAAACAACATGTTTGTTGGAGGCTTAATGTAGGGGCAAAGTTCTTTTTACAGATGAATGCAAATTTTGTTTATATACATCTGGCAATCGTGTAAAGATTTACAGAAGATAGGACAGTAAATTTTGGAGGTGGTTCAGTTATTGTATGGGGAAGCATAAACTTAGAATGTACAGATTTACATGTAAAGTAAATGCTTCATAAGATTTGGACATTCATTCACAGGCGCTAAATGCAGATAGGTATGTAAGAAACATTCTGGAACCTCAGGTTGTTTCTTTTGCCCCATTTATAGGAGAAGATTCGATTAATCCATTATAACGCAAAACCAATAATAGCGAATGTGGCTAAGAATTACATTAATCAAGTGAACATTATTATTTTGAACTAGCATGCAGGAAGTCTAGACCTCATTGCCATTGAACATAGATAGGACAGATTGAAACAGCGTGCTCGTTCACTTTTACGGCGTCCTGAGACTTTAGAAGAATTATCAAAAGCTTTGGTAGAAGATTGGGAATAGTCGAATGATCATTTATCCAGAAATTTAATTTCAAGCATGCCAAGCTATTCTTGCAGCCAGAAGAGGCAACACGCATTATTCATTCTTCTTGTCTTAATTCTTGTTTTTTTTTTGTCATAGATTATTTTCGCAATTTTTGTTAAATTTGAAGAAAAGATTTTAAAAAATTTTCAAGTGAGATTTTAATTTAAGTAGTTTTTGAGGAGGATGTAGCTTTTGTCCGAGTAAAGGTTTTCTTCCGCGTTAAATGTAAGATATTTGCTGAATTTCAAGTGTTGCGATAATTGTTTGGGACAGTGCATTTTATTTAAATATAATGTGACACATTGACTTTTCTATATATGCGAGTAAACTGAGTTTACTCCCATATACTGAGCTTTTCTGAGGAAGACAATAATAAAGGTCGAAACGTTAAAATGAGTATTTTAATTTTATGCCGAATTCCAAGAAATAATTAACCATTTATATATATTGTGATGTATTTGTCTTTTCGGGTTCGTAAATAAAACTAACGGTAACTTAGACACACATTGTATTAATAATAAAAACGAATAACAATTTGAAAACTAATTACTAACAATAAGCACATTTATGTATTTATATTTATGTAAGTTTACTCGGCGATTATTTGGTATCGAATGAATCATAAATCCCTTCCCCGACGGCTTATATATCGGCTGTCGAACCGCGCTCGAGTTTTCTATATCTATCGAGAAGGTGCCAAAGGTATGATACGTGACGTATCGTTGGATGAGTCATCATAATATTATTATGATCCACTTCCTCTGATTTCAGATGATAATAAAAATAATTAGACAATAATAAAATAAAATACAGAAAATTATACGAGAAGCGTACATTGGTGTTTAAATTCTAAACAAACAGGGCCAACAATATACTTGATAGATACTTAAACGTTCTAGGATTCTTTAAATAAATATAAACCAGCGTTCGTGTATAAACTAATATTTTATTTTAGTGCTCCGGACTAACATGAGAGTGCTCTGTCTTCTACAGAGGGTTCTAGTGTCGTATGTCAAATACAGTATTAATCTTACTTTGTACTCACCAAATTTTTAATGTCGTCTCAGGCATACTGAATAATATATTTATTTTGCTTAGTTGGTTTTAAACAGAATGTTGTTCAGGTAGAAATAAAACGAAACGCTTGTAAACATTCAATTAAGCGTAAATAGAAGTAACTGTCAGTATCAGCAACAAACAACTAAATGTACACACATATGAAAAGTAAACAAACAGAAACAAAATCCAATATAATCACAAGTAATACGTAAATGATTACCTTCAAATGTGAAGAAATATTATACAATATCTTTTCAGAGATTTATCGTGGTAAATGCATTAACATAAACACAAATAAGTCATGTCATAAAATTAGTACTGAAAACGTTGACATGCAGGCGTTTAATGGTTATAGCAATAGTTATAGTAATAGTAAGTAAGCAAACTTTGTATAACAATAAATAATTTAACATTGAGAACGTTAGTATTCTCTATTTTTTGTAAATTAAAAGATATTTTATTTCGAAATTATTTTATAAATACTTTAAGAGCAGATTTAAATTCAATTCAAGTTTTTTTTACTAATACTTGACAATAAATTCGGGAGTAATTGATTGGTGCTTTTTCTTCCCACGCTGCAATTATATTGGTTTTGATAGCAGCCTCCTGGTTGGTTGTTGGGTGTGTGAACTTGTCGACGTTTTCCCTCAAAACGGTAAACGGCCAAATTTTCTTACTGGAATCGCCTAGGATGAATCTCCTTGGACGAATTTAATCTCGGAACAATATTTCTTCGCTGTATCGGCACCTTTTGTCCGATTTCGTAGATTTTAAGCAGTAATATGTTTCTTTTTCTCGGTATTTTTGTTTGGTGTCGGTAGTGGATTTGATTTAAATTGAAATATCTCTGCTTCAATAAGAAATACAGCAGCCAAGTAACTTTTAAAATGCGCAGAGATATTATAGCTATCTTTCTGCACTAATTGGATAATCGCACAACGAATATTTATGCCCAATTTTAATTTTACTTTTCGTAGGGTCCACGAACGCGTCTTCTCGCCCTGGCGATTTTCGTGTAACCTTCGATGCAAGGATTTTCATCGCGATCATCTTTTTTTCTCTTTGGTATATGCCTGTACACCATGAACATAGTTGCGAACGGTTTAAATATTTGAAATAGTTTTAAAAAAATTGATAATTAAAGTATAAAAGAGCTAATATAGAAATTAATTATTTTAGAGAAAATTTTTAAATAGAAAATAATATGTGTTACTTGTAAATAGGTATTCATGTTCATGCATTTTTACATATATCAAACAACATCATTATGGCTAAATTTAGAGTACAATTTTAATATACAGTGTGTCATTTGTCTACATAAGTAAATAAATAATTACAAAAGATTGCAAACTTGTACTTGCATTTCTTATTAAATATCAATATGAAATAGGAATAAATAAGAGGTTAAATTAATAACTATTGATGTTATTCTTAAAAAAATACTCATGTTGTGCATTTCTCGATTCTGCTTCATTATATGTGCATTTAATTTGTTCTTTAGTTAATGGTACGTAAGTGTACCAGTATAATCTATCTATCTATCTATATATATATATATATATATATATATATATATATATATATATATATATATGTATACATTAATGTTGCTCTTCCTAATTACTTTTTATTATAAAAATAGTGTTACTATGGTGAAGTATTCAAGACTTATCTACATGTTTTTCAATTGAATTGGAAACTTTCCAAATTAATTGCATAATTTCAGAACCTGATACAATAAAATTTAAAGAATTAAATGAAATTAACTGTAAAAAGATTACGACTTCTTTCCTACGTAAACACTAATGTACATTTCTCGTAAAGGTTGAGTTAGAAAGTTAATTTCTTTCCTTGACGTGTAACAGTAAAACACATTGTCTACTCAAATATATACTAAATGTAAATAGTTTACGGTAGATAATGACAAAATTATCTTATTGCATTTTAAAAACAGGATGATTCGCAAGCTCCAATTAGACGTTTAAGAGAATGAGCGTCTGAATTAAAGTCTGGCATGTTTGACTATCTGATCTAGAACATTTACAACAAGCAATCAATTTTTATTTTAAAGCAAATCGATATCAACTTAGCTTTTCATGAAATTAATTACATTATTAATTTTGAATATACGTAGTTTTAAGTATTTCATACAATAAAGCGCAGTCTGTTTCCCTGCTCACTATTATCTTTTGGAATTTTATTTTCTTGTTTTGGAATTATTCGAATATTACGTATATTACGTAACGGTTGTGAAATATTCGACTTCTATTCATCTTCTGGAGTACCTCGAGGTTGTAATTTAGATCCTATGTTCCTCATTTTTTCACACAAGCGATAACCTAGCTTACTTGTCCGAAACTCCCTATGAGGATGATGTTTTGGGAGTTAAATTTTCTTTTTTAAAATTATGCGAATATTACTTAAGCAATAGACATAGTATAATGGTTATAAAATATTCCATTTCGACTCATCTTCTGGAGCACCTCAAGATTTTAATTTAGGACCTTTGTTTTAAATTTTTTCACACAAACGATAACATATTTTTCTTGTCCTATGCTCGCTTATGAGGATGATGTGAAAATCTCAATTTCCAATTAAATCATACGGTGATCAAGGAGCTAAATCCGAGATTAAGTGCCTTAGTTCTCTAGCTCTATATCTTTTGTTCATTAATAACCTTCTAACAATGAGATTGCCATCCATATACGTTCTTGTGTCTAAAAATGACACGCTTGCATTAATTTATTATTTCATTACATGAAATAGTCTGCGAATGTACCTAAATTATAATCGAAATTAATTTGGAAAATTAAAAGTTAATGAAGTAACACAATTATCCTAACATTACATTGTGTGTGTGTTTAAACAACTCTCTATTACCACAAGAAGATAAAAACAAATGGATTTGTTTCTCTTTCTTGTTATTAGATAACTAGAGCGGTCACTATTTTTTCTCAAAAACTGCATTTCTGTTATAATAAACTCTGAAAGTAACAGAATAGTTTGAATATATTATATAATTTACGTCCAACATTCCTTATTTGGTTAAAATGAATTTTTTATTCAGCGTTAAAAGGTATAATTGTGGAACCCACTCAACATGTAGCACGTGATCGTATTTGTGATACTTTCTAATAACTTACAGTTTCATATACCGCACACATTGAGTTTAGAAAACCGTTGCTATATTACATACGCAAACATAATGTACGGATATATACAGTACTTGCTGTACGTATTGCCACAGACATATAATTAGCCTACCCATATATAAATTCGAAAATCACTTGTTTTTACTTACCCAACTTTTATAATAAAACATTTATTAACAAAATGTTAGTAATTCTTATATAATTCGTATTAATATTTTCATCTTTTATGTTGCTGAATGTTCGCGCCTAAATACAGGGTCCTATGAGACTATATAACAAGTGTTCATTTGAAAAGTCAATCTAGGTTACTTTGAAATTTTGATAGAATAAGATGCAAATATATTAGTATGTGTTTGTTGTTCCGTAAACGTAAATCCAAATGACATTTGATAATGTCAATCACAAATACCAGTCAGTGCATAAAATAATCGTGCGTCGATTCTGGTTTAAATAAATTGCTTCTCAGTTTTAAAATGGGTTTCACTATAGAACATAAAATTTTTTTAGTCCAGGCTTATTTTCGAAGTGGTAATAAAATTGATGGTTTATGGGTTTATTCAGTTCAAGATTGCATGGTAGAATTTCAAGTTGAGTTTCCACATTTTGTTATAGATTATATACAATTTAAGAATACTTTGGATCGAACTTTAAAACTTTTTTCTGAAACTGGTAGTCTCTTAAGAAAATCAGGCAGCGGAGCAGTTAAGAAACGTACACCTCAAGTTGTCAATCGTGTTGAAGAAATAATGGAAAATGAACCACAAACATCTGTTCGACATTTGAGTCAACAAATAAACCTTTCTGTTGGTACAACTCACAAGTTATTAAAAAAAGATATGCAACTTTATCCATACCGTGTCACAGCAGTACAGGAATTGTTAGAAATGAATTACCCACGTAGACTACAGTTTTGTAATTGGTTTGTAAATAACAACAATAATGGAGAACTTTCGCAAAGAGTCATCTTTACTGATGAAGCATGGTTTTATAAAACGGGATACCTAAATTCACAAAATACAAGAATTTGGAGTAGTGAAAATCCACATGTAATTAATGAAGAATCGCTACATCCAGAGAAAATTGGTGTTTGGCGGCGATAAGCCAAAGGCGAATCATTGGACCAATATTTTTTCAGGGAACGTTAAATGCTCAAAAGTACCGTACGGAAATTTTACAACCATTTGTCAATCAGTTGCATGATGATGAACTTCAAAATGCATATTTCCAACAAGACGGAGCACCTTATCACTGTACTGCAGAATCTTTGGATTACTTAAGAGAATTTTTTGATGAGCGTATAATTAGTCGAAATACTGAAATTGCCTGGCCTGCACGTCCATGCGATTTTATACCTTGCGACTTCTTTTTGTGGCGTTATCTAAAAAATAACATATTTCGAACACCTATATTGAATTTGAATGATATGCTACAGGGAATCGAACAGAAATGCATGGAAATTAATAACAGTCCAGTAATGTTGCAGAATATCATCAGAAATTTTGAACGGAGGATTTTAAAGTGCATTGATCTTGAAGGACAACATTTTCAACATTTGTTATAGTTTTCAATAAATACCTATTATGTATTTGTTATTGATTTGTATGTATGAAACTGTCAAAATATACGACTTCGTAGGTTAAGTAGTAAATTTTAATTTACGACATACTTCAAAATGTTCTCAGTAAATCACATGCTACTAGATTGACTTTTAAAATGAACGCTTGTTATATAAAAAGCGTTCAAATAAGCTTTGCCTCTAGTAGGCCATTCCTTTAAAAACGTATGATTATTAATAATTTAAATTTGCATTAGTTGTCAATTAGACAGATGCATAGTTGACAAAAATTGCTTTGTAATTTAAAATTGATTTAACATGGTTTTTACTATACAACACAAATCATTCATGCTAGAATCTTATTTTCGAAGCGGACGTAAGATTGACGGGCAATGGCAGTACTTGTCATTTCAATCAAATATCTCATCTCATAACCAACAAAATTCCTATTAAAATTAGTAACAAGTTAAGACATAATCATAATTTCCAAGGGCTACTTTGAGGTAAAATTTATTTGAATTCTTTGTATATATATGTATATACAAATTAACATTTATGTGAGTGAAAACAAGTGACAGAACTAAGAAGTGTCAAATAGATTTTTTACGGTGACAGATGTTAGCGATACAGTAACTAAATGAATTTAACAAGAGCGATGATTTGTCATGAGGTTCGAAGTGGTTTAAGTCAACAAGAATGTGTCTAGCGAATGAATTCTGCGTTTGGTAGTGAAGCACTATCTGAAACTACAATATCCCTGGTTTCAAGATTTCAAACTTGTTCGTGGTAGTCTCAGCGATTAATTGCGTGAAGGTCGAGTATCAATAGCTATTGTTGCGCATAATATCGATGCCATTCATGAAATGATTAAGTTTGATCGACATGTGACATATGCTGAAATTCGTTCTTCATTGGGAATTGGAATGGCTGCAATACAAACAACTTTTCACGATCATTTAAATGTAAGAAAGCTATGTGAGCGGGCGATATAATTTTTTGCCCAAAAAAAATTATCTCTCTGTTTTTCGTGAAGAAACCTGTTCATGAGAGCTGACTAGTACAGAAATGTTTAGTTATTGCGCGTCCGTCTACCAGTGTTAAGCGTAACAAGATGCCTAGAGTTCAAAGATGTCTAAATTATCACCGTGTTAGTGACTTTGGCAGGGGTAGAATTGTTGCCTATCGAAATGTTGGTTTGTTCTATCCTGAAATTGGCCGCCGTGTTAATTGTACTGCAATGACTGTAATGCGTGTGTGTCGTGTGCGGACAGAAGAAGGTAGAGGAACACGAAGAAGGCCAACTGGTCAACCGATGCGTACCACAGAGCGTCAAGATAGGCGCTACAGACAACTAGCTCTACGAGACCGTTTTCCTACTACGCGTCAAATCGCTGACCAATGGTTTGGAGAAGAAAGAAGACCTGTACTATGCGTATACTATATCGCCGCATTCGAGTCTTTGGACTTCTTTCATACCATCCACGATTAGTACTTTCTTTGACTGCGGATCACTGTCGTCAACATTTGAACTTGGGCAAATAACGGCAATATTGGGAGGTAGAATGGCATAATGTTGTTTTCAACGACGAATCGCGATTCTGTCTAGGTATGTACGATGGCCGTAGAAGGGTACGACGCCGGCGTGGTGAGCGACGTAATACTGGGTTTGCTGTTGAGAGGCATGTACACAGAACTGTCAGAGTAATGGTTTGGGGGACTATTGCCTATGGTAGCCGATCACCACTTTTCTTTATTCGAGGCAGTATGACAGCTGTACGTTATGTTGATGATGTCCTACAAAAACCACTTTACTACCTTATCCAGATGGCCATCTACACGTCTTTTTTCAGCAAGGCAACGCACGTCCCCATATTACTCGTCGAACTATGGACTTTCTCCAAGAAGCAGACGTTAATGTTTTGCCGTGGCCACCCCGTTCATCTGAGTTAAACCCTATTGAAAATGTATGGGATATCATGGGAAGGAGACTGTCCACTTTTCACCATCCTCCACAGACTCTGAACGCTGTTAATCCATGTTTGTCTATACCTAGACGTACACAGGAGTGTACTCACCTACGGGGTCGCCATACACATTATTAATTTTTTTTCGTATTATATGTTAATAAAATTTCTTACAAATGTTGTCGTTTCATTTTTGTTATAAAGCTATCACATTGCCAAAAAAAAACAAGTTGAACAAATTATTCCTTCTGTGTGTAAGTAACACTTCTAATGTCACTGCGTCTATTTTAATCTCTTTACGTTTTATTTTATTTATGATTTTCCCGAAAATTTTTGGTGTACTCCTCGTAATCAATAAAACGATTTATTAGCGCATAATCATAATTTTGATTATGCGCTGTTTAGTCTTCAGCAAGATATTATATTTATTATCGTAGATAAGAACCTAAATAAGATAACGATTGGTTACTATTATAATTTAATTTATAAATGTAATGGCCTTACGCCTAATGGCTTAACGCCTAATAATTTAGCTTTTTTATATCTTCATTGTTGTATGGAGCAACATAAGGAAATTATATGATGAGCATCTTGAATTAAATAACCATTAATTGGTATTTAACAATAGATTAGAGACTTTTACTTTCATTACTATGTAATACACAAAAAATAAATCAAGATGAACGAAACTTAAGGAACCCAGCGATTTCGGTATATGATTTTCTTTTGAGATAAGTATTTTGGTGGAGGTTATATAACTTTTTATGTAAGACTAATAGAATGCTTTTCAATAATACAAAAGTTGGTAATTTAAAGAGAACGGATTAATTTAAAACAACATTATCGTAATATGTTATGAAACGAAGAGCTTTCTACATTATTTGTATTTTTTCATTCCATTCTGAAATTGCAATAACTGAAACATAATAATAATTTCCATATACAGGGTGATAAAAAAATTTGGAGCTTTATTTTTAACTGAAAATAGTACACGCGAAATAATGATAAATGAAAAAAAAAATCTGATAAAAGTTGTAAAGTAACCGAGATATTCACATTTATGCGAGCAACACAGGAACATCTCCTAGAGCAACGTGCATCAACAAATATGGTTTTTACATGATGGTGCTCCACCTCATAGCAGTTACGAAGTGCGTGAGCATTTAAATAATACGTTTGGTGACCGATGGATAGGTAGAGGTGGGCCTGTTGCATGGCCACCTAGATCGCCCGACTTGAACCCGATGGACTTTTATGTATGAGAACATATGAAAAATTTGGTGTACAATGAAATTGAAAACATTCAATTATTGACAATACGTTTTCAAGATGCTGCAGGCACAATAAACAGGCAAGATATCCGAGCGTGTTATAACTCGTGAATACGTTGTATTCAAGCAGGAGGCGGTAACTTCGGTCATTTGCTCTAGGAGGTGTTTCTGTGTTGGTTGCATAAGTGTGATTATCTTTGTTACTTTACATTTTTTTTTATTTTTTTTTCATTCGTCATTATTTTGCGTGTACTATTTTCAGTTACAAATGAAGCTCCAATTTTTTTTGTCGCCCTGTACATAACAAAAAGTATTTTTTTATTTTTGTTATTTGTAGATAGACTTTAATTTTCCTTTTCTAATATTTTTTTGATTGTTTGCTTACGTCTACCTCGGTTACCTATATTTTATATTGTGACTTCAATTATAGGAATGCACGGAATTCTTAAGGAACTGGAATTCTGGAATTAAAAATTCAACATATTATCACTGTTTTGCTTAGTCTCTTTGCAGAAATAAAAAAGTAGTTTTTGTCGTATTTATGCAAATTGTGACAAGTCTCGTAGCAATTCCAGAATATATATCAAAAGCAAGCTTCTTTTTCATATTTTATAAATCTTATTAAAAAATTTATTAAAATAAACGAGTAATATACAAAATACCAACATATTATTTTGAATATATCATTATAAACATCTTCTTTTTTTTATTGTTATTTTTTCCTTTCTTTTACATAACATGAAAAACTAAAATAGATAATTGCAAATATATATGTGAAAAATATAAATCAAATTGTTGGAATTTCAAGGTGATTCAAGTGAGTATTTAAATTTTATTATGTAATTTTAACATTAAAATTTATTATAAAATTTATATAAGCTTCTAGACATTATTTTTTAAGTATTTATTAACAATTATATCATCGATTCATTGAAACGCTTTAGATAATGAATCCAAATTAAAGTAATATCAATATTTTCTAATAAATATCAGGCTATAAAGATATACATACTATATATTTTTCGTATAATAACAGCATAACTTATTTTTTTCTTCTCTTATTAGATTATTACCTTAAATAAACTATCCCCACAAATCAGGAAATACTGGTTAATTACCAGTAAGTAACTAGTAAGTATGGTCCCAAAGTTTTCGGAGAAATTTTAGATGTTCATAATTTTCTCGAAACTGTTTTGCTTTATAAACTATATATTACAACAATTAAGAATAAATACAACAATCCTCAAATTATTGATAGTGAGGCTTTACCTCGATCGTCCTAAGTTTTGTTCTGACTCATCATCCTCTGGACAACAGCAGGTCTTCATTTGCAGCTCTCCATCGATTTTTATACATTTTTCCGATCAATATTTACCAAAATTCCTTTATTGGTCGAGCTTGAGGTACTTTGGGAGGATTTTCTAATTTAGGACCAAACTTTATATTGTTTGCGTTATACTAGTCGCTAGTAACTCTAGCATATAGATCAGGCCATAACATGACATCATGATGTGTGTTTAAAAGCCGAAGCAGTTTAGAAAAACATCTTTGAATGTAAAGTTGTACAGTCAAGGCTTCTTCTCGAACACGAACAATGTACGACTACGAGATAAATCCGGCCTCAGAAATGGAACATACTAAAATTTTGTCTTCAAATTTGGATTTACCTTTGATTTGGCATGTGTTTTCTATCAAAACCGTCGTTTCCCTTTATTTATGAATGGGACAAGGTAAAATATTTCTCATCATCCTTTACAATCAGTTTATTAACAAAATGGATGTGCCCTATCGCACGACAATACCTAGGTATTCTTTCTAACTGGGCTGCGGTATATTTTGGTGCTTTCCTTCGTTTTCGAAACAGCATATTATTTCGGGAAATTGTTCGAAAAAAATAGTCTTTGAAATGCCGAATCTTTGACTTATTTTTCTTTGCGAAACCCCAACTCTCTCCTTAACAGCTTCAAACATTCTTTGTTCCCTCACTTGGCTCAAAATTCTTGGTCGACCACTTTTGAGCAAATTAACGCAAGGTATTCCCTCTTCGCATTCCTTTATGGTTTGATAAATTGTTGATAAAGAAATATCTTGTTCACGATAAATGGCAACAATATCAGGCTTGGGCAGTCGCTCAACTAGATTGAAAGTTCCTTTACTAATATCTAGGTTATAAGACATTTCACTGAACCAGATCACAAAAAATATACTGTCATAATTAAAACAAGTTAATTGTGACAGATGACTTCTAGCGACAACTTAACCAAGAGTCAATTAATCGACAGGATGGAATCATAATGTTCTAATAGACAGACCAAAATTTGTTGTATGCCAGGATAATATTCCACAAATAGTTAATATTGATTAATTTAAGTATCCTCGATACCAGATTATCTTAATTATGGACAGAAACAATAATAGGCAGGAAAATAATGACTGATGCACCAACAATTGCAAAGGAATATGAGAACATATAAGACCTTTTACAGGTTTTCTTGAAATAGGTTTTTACTCTTTGAAAGTTTGAGTATAGATTTCATTTTGTAATACTTATTTTTGAGATCGAAATTGATACCATTACTTGCTTCTGACTTTTTTATTCTCTTCTTTTAAATATTACTTTAGTCTATATTCTTCTATTTATAACGTTATATAATAGGTGATCCAAGTCGAGTTTCCTATATTTGCCACATTGTACATTAGAGAGTTATTATTAATGGCGTGTGTTTGACACATCAAATGTTAGTTTGAAACAACACGTATAAGAAATGGATCGCTTAACCACCGCTCAACGCGTTAAAATTGTTGAATTGTTCTACAGCAATAACAGTTCTCAACGAACTTTGTATCGACGTTTACGGGAAGATTATGGTCAATGGTAGTGAAAAAAGTTGATGAAACTAGAAGCATTGGAGGTAAGGTAAGCCGTATGCATCACCGTGGTGCACGTTCAGCTGAGAATATTACTGCTGAGAGTGATGGTGTGACTGAAGACCCGGAATGATCGATTCGAATTTGAGCCTTTCGCTTAGGACTCTCTTTGGCGGATTTTCTATAAGGATTGGCACTTGCACCCGTATATAATTCAGTTAACTCCATAAGAACTAAAGTCCAGAAATCATTTACAGCGTATAATTTCTGTGATTGGACGTTAGTACAGCAGGAACTTGATGCTGATTTTTCAAAGAAAATTTTCTTCAACCCGACCAGCGGAAGACTAGCTCCAGAAGATAACAATCTTGTTAAAACGTCGAGACAAGTGATTCCTTTTCAGGACATATCTCAGGCGCGGAGAAGAACCCGAGAAACAACGATTTCGTATATATTCTAATTTAATAATGTAATTTTAACTAATAGTTCAAAAACCATGATAATATCACATATATAAATATGACAGTAATATACTGTCATTTTTTATAATTTTATAATTGTATGTTTACATTTTTAAGAAAGCCCAAACATGTAAGAATGGGATTTGTTTAGATAAATAAATATTTAATTAAAACAGACCTTAAATCTAAAAGGTACAAAGGTCAAGAAAAGAAAGAAATAACTATATATATACCGGGTTTTCTTTTGTCATTACACATAGGTATAATGCATTGACTGACTTATTTTCATTTCCAATAACACATAGGAATAAATGTATGGTGGCGTAGGCAACCAGTTATACACCAGTCACATCACATTTTCAAGCTGTCAAAAATTTATGTTTTTCGTTCATACTTAAATCTTACATGAAATACATTTTATAGAAAAACACATAATTTAAAACAGTTACCTAATTATCCCAACAGGCGTATAACATGTGCGAAGACAATATTAAATATTTTTAACAAATTAAAAGATGGATAGTATTTCTTTAAGGTTGAAATACCTATATCTAAGATACTAAAATTAGTGTATCAAAAAAGGTAGAAAATATAACAAAAATTCTTG